>CM048051.1:5430000-8007500 GCA_026259375.1 Verasper variegatus
CAGAAAAAACATCCTGGATCTGCACCAAAATTTAATTGGTTCTTCCCTGACCCTTAAAGGCATCGTTCACCCAAAAATGAAAAAATGCCCTCATTATCTACTCACCACTCTGCCGATGGAGGGGTGGGTGAAGTGTTTGAGTCCAGTTTCAGCCAAATCCAATACAATTGAAGTAACTGGTGACTCCTTCTTCCAACGTAAAAAAACAACAGAAAGAATACAACCTGAAACTGCGTCATTTGCACCATGTTTTTAGCCTTATTTGCCTTATCAGTTTCCTCCTACTTACTGTTGTGGTTCTTGTGAGAACTGGCTGCAGTTACTTTTGGGTGAACCATCCCTTTAACAACTACTTCCACCAAGTCTAGTGGTAGTCTGTGCAGTCGTTTTTGGTCAAATACAAACTGACAGGGGTGAAAACAAAACCTCCTCGGCAGACACAACATCCCCCTTAAAATTATCTGTGGGAAAACTGCTGACACAAATTTTCTGAATTGGGACGGAATATGTGAACTGGTCAACACACCACCATGGTATATGACCAAATACCAAAGTCTTTCAGGCTCGTTAGCTGCATTTCAACAAAGTTACCTAGTATCAATTATTTGTGCTGTGTGCTGAGCCTAATAATCCACCTCGGGCACATCCCTCATTAAGCTGCTTGGAAACAGTTGCGGTGAACAGTGGCACCTGTGAGACACTTATTACAACTTGTGCCACATACTTTAGAAACTCCAACTATTCTAGCTCTATACTCTGCGTATATACACGTATATACAAGATTAAATATGAGTGAGTGAAATTGCCTGGAAGGAGAGTTACACTTAGAGGTGCTCTTCTTCCTCCGCAGTTTGCTCTCATGTTAATGAAGAGCACCTCTCCATATTAAGTACGCCCTTCATCCCTTCGTCCTTCTGCTGATGTGGTCCTGAATCACATTATGTATACACACACACACACACACACACACACACACACACACACACACACACACACACACACACACACACACACAAACGTGCAGAGGGCAAACATACAAATGCACAAACAACCACACATGCACAGAGACACGTTCACCCGGGGCCTTGTTTTATATTTTCCAAACTCCATCAACACGCTTATCATTTCCCCCCAATTCAGATCCCATTATATCGCTGACTCACACTCTCACTTTCATGATGAAGTTAATAAGGAGACAAAGACGGAGGAAATGAAAAAATGAGTTTACACAATCCTCATTATTTCCATTCACGGCACCAGTGACATTGTAATTGCAGAAAAGAAAAAACGTGCCGACATCTCCTGTTTCTCCCATCATCCATTTAAGCCTAAAAAAACACAAGTGATTGATGTCTCGCTCTCTCTCTCTCTTGCCCCTCATCATGTCATTCATCCGAGCCGTCTTTCATGTTCTCCCTGCGTCGGCCCCACATGAAAAGAGCGATTGAATATTAAAGAAACAGAGGTAACGTTCAGCAAGAGGGTGAAGCTCCTTGTGGACCCACTGAGTGACACAAACTAGCCTTTAATTGCTCTCTAGAAATCCTTCTTCCTGCATGTCTTTGATCGTCCTGTTGCAGAATCAATACTGTGCGAGCCGACATGAATGTGTACCGTCAGTCACACACACACACACACACACACACACACACACAATCGATCGGTACTCTCGGTCTTCTCATTTACCGTGTTTTTAGCTGAGCTTCTCAGTGTTTTGTTGACTGAATAAAAGAAACAATGGGACACCAGCTGTGTGTCTGTGTGTGTTTGTGGTGTGTGAAGTTCATGTATGATGCGCCGGTTTGTTTTTTACTGGTCGTCTCACCAGGATGGTTAGAGGTGTTATTGTGGAGCTGTTGCAACACACATCCTGCTCTCTGATTGGCTGTCCAACCTCAAGGTGAGCCTGTCCCTGACCACCTTCACCCCATCCTGTTGATGTGCTACAGTCACCGTCATCCGCATCCAGCGCACGTATAGACAACATGAGGCTCGCTCCTCTTCCGCTCCCAGGTGCTAATGGGAAGGTTTGACATCTGGTTTCAGCAAAACAAAAAAAAAACAAGATAGTTAATTGACTTAATTAAGTAATTTAAGTGCATTTTATCATCTTCTCTAAGACAGAGGGACACAAATCCTGATTTTTTTTCATGTGTATTTAATTGCATGTAAGAGGAGAATCCGAGTGTATGTGAGCATCTGTGCATGTTTACATGCAGAGGGGCTGGTACATGTATGGTTGTTTATCCCTCACGAGCTGCTGACA
Source organism: Verasper variegatus (assembly GCA_026259375.1). NCBI lineage: Eukaryota > Metazoa > Chordata > Actinopteri > Pleuronectiformes > Pleuronectidae > Verasper > Verasper variegatus. Next base: position 5,432,267 of record CM048051.1, read on the forward strand.
GATGGTGACATGTAGGAGGAGGCAAAGTTCAATGTCAACAGACATGCTCTTAAAATTTCACTTTTACTTGATTTTAACTGTGAACACGACAATATAAACAGATGTCGTGATCAGACTTGGTGGTCAGACGTTATTGTTGCTGAGATGAGACACAGGAGAAAGAGGAGTGTGTTAATTGGTTGGGTAGAGAACAATAAAAGTAGGGTGATGAGGGCATCACTGACAAATAGACTGGCGAGTTTATTATGGGGCATTAAACTGGCATCAGATAGAGACCTTTGCCCATTGCTCCAGTTCAAACAAGATTCAGTTACTCTCTGAATCCTGTGTGTGTGTGTGTGTGTGTGTGTGTGTGTGTGTGTGTGTGTGTGTGTGTGTGTGTGTGTGTGTTGTGTGCGTGTGTGTGTGTCTGTGCGTGTGCGTGTGTGTGCGTCTCATCTCACTCTTGATGCTGCCGATCTATGCTTTACTCATTAGTATTAATGAATCACACAACACCGACATCTTGTTCATTATCTCTGTCTCCTTCAATTCAGTTCAAAGAGACACTGCTTGAGTAAACATCAAAAAAGGATATGAAACAAAGCACCAGGGAGGAAATATACAAACACTTGTGACACGCAGTTCAATGACTTCAATAGCGCATGTCAGCGTCTCCGAGTATAGTGAGGTTTATTTCTTTAAGCTGCACTAAACTATATTTTATAGTGAATATGGGTCAAATTGTATATTTCTATTCAGCTTTGCGGAGCGTTTTATCCTCTTTCTGCTCTTTGTTTTGGTTTTGAAGCCTGCTAAGTTACTCACTTATTCACGCACCCTGATCATTTTTTGTTTTCAGTCTGCGTCTGTTCTCTGATAAATCCACTCGATGCCATAATTCCAGCACCAAACAACAAACGAGCAAAGATTACAGCCGGTTGACGGTGCATTTAGATCCTAAAGAGACAGATATTTCCCTCATGAGTCGGGACCAAAGCGGAGCTGAAAGAGTCTAAATACTTGATTGAAATCCATCAGATGGATAAAAACGCTTTTTTTAAATGCATCCTTTAATTAACCACGAGGGTCCCACTGGGATAGAGAGTCCTGGTCAACACGGGCAGAATATTAAACGAAAGAGTTTCATGTAGAAATGTAAGCAGGGACATGATAGCACAAACAACTAAAGCATACAGAGCAGACACAGAAACATACGAATAAATTATTTTATTATTATATGGATGTGGAGCTAATATGTCAGTAAAATGTAAAAGTTGGCAGAAAACATCTGTTAAAGCTGCTTTAAGATATTGTAAATGGAAAGACACAAATGTGAAAGTGAGTAAATTAAGTAAGATTACATATTAATCACTTAATTTTCTTAATGGACTTTGCATTTTAGTGAGAAATGTGAAGTTTCCCCCTTTGACATCTGTAAGACTTTCACCTCTGCGTTGTCTTTAAGTTCAGATCTGGTGTTTCTTGCTGTTGCTGAAGTTAATCTCCCAAACTGTACATTTGAATCTCGCCCTTCTTTACTTCCTACCTGCTATCATTGGCTTCCATCCTATTCCTCCCTCGCAGGTGATGTCTGCTCTGGGTCAGCGGAAAACCCCCAAACCATCAATCCCGCATGCTGGCAGTCCCAACGCTACGGCAATGAAATGTGAATCTATGTTGTGACAAAGCTGACCTCCTTTTCCGCATCTCTGGGGAGTTTGCCAGCAGGAGGAGAGAGAGGAGAGGATGAGGGAGGGATCGGGGGAGACACGGAAGACGGGAACGGCAACTGTCTATGATGGAGTGCGAAAATTGGGTTGATGGAGGGAGAGTTGAGGTAAAGGAATCAAATGAAATCCAAGGCATGTGCACTGGGATGAGATGAGGAGCGTGCGGAGACTTCCGGAGGAGGTGTGCATGTGTAGGAAAGTGGTTGGAAAAGGGGCAAATTGAGGGGGTAGAGAGGTCGACGGGAGGCTGGAGGTAGAGGGGTCCCATCACTCTCTCTGATCTCAGCCTCCTTGTGCCTCTAGCAGGGGTTGATTTACTGCTCGAGTTCAGATTAGGATCCCCTCCATGGCCGTCTGCCTCCGTCTCCAGTTTAGTGCTCCTTCCCAGGGGGGATATTAATACCTGAGGAAACACCGGCTTTCTATTCACCTGCTGTAGCCCTGGACGTTAGAGGGCACTTCATAGCCTGAGAGCCAGAGCATTACTCAGGAAAGTCTGTAGGGCATTGTTGCAGTTGCAAAACATTCTCTGCTTTGCTACAGCGGTGTTGTTACGGCCCTTCGGCGAAAAAGTTGACGAAAACAAACGCTTTCTGTTGTCACTTTAAAAACCTGACTGAGTGCCGCATTCACTGCAAAACGCTTAATAACGTTGTCATAGAAATTAGAACTGGTTTCAGCCCCGACTTTGGTCCAATGGGCAAAATGACTCAGAAAGCTAATAGTATGTTGCCATGGTAATCCCCATGGTAGCTGAGTTGAATATTCCTGTCGCCTGAGTCTGATGAGCTGGCAGCACATGAAACAGCATGAAAAAAAAACATGTTCCATTCATTTTTTGTTTGGTTTTACAATAGACGACGATATGTTGCACAGGGTCAGACGCACACACACACACACACACACACACACACACACACACGCATGCTCCTCCTGGCCGGTTGGTGTTTGTTTACTTCAAACTGCTCGTCTCCTGTCTTCGCTCCCTAACTTTACCTCCCCCCCTTGCCTCCCGTCTTTCTCTCCACGACCTTTCTTTCACCTTAAATCTACAGAATCTGGCTGCGTCTCTCTCTCCCACCTCCCCCTGCTCTCGTCCTCCTCACTATCTCTGCACAACCCTTCCATCCTCTCCTCCTCCTGCTCCTCAGCGATGTTTCATTTACTTTAATCTAATTTGATGTTATTTAATTTAGAGAGCTGTGACTTGTGATGGCTCAGCAGGGATTCAGGGGTGTAGCTGCACTGTTGCGTGCGTGCATGTGTGCGTCTGTGTATACAATGAAGCGCATGTGCGTGCGTTTGCAGGTCTGCAGTGTGCACAATGTTGCCCTTCAGCAGAGAAGAATTGTTTGATTCTTTGCAACCAGAGCTTGTCTCTGAGTAAACAAACTAACTTACAATCACGCCAAGATGGTCATCACTTATTCATATGATTGAGTATGAGTTGGGAGACATTAGGAGGCGCTGGAATGAAGGGGTGATGAGAGGTAATGCTGTGACAGCCACGGTGGGAAAGAAACACGGGCTGGAGGATGAGAAATAGATGAGAAGACGAAGGCGAGGAAGAGGAGGAATGACCTTGAAGAGGCCAGATAAACAGACGCATTGTGATTTATGTGACTTCATGCATTATTGACAAGGGAATTATTAGCTGCAGGGAATGCTCTTCACCTGCGATGGTCCCCAGACGCTGTGACGTGCGGCTGTAGGAGCTGCGGCGATGAAGACACAAAAATGTATTGCCCATTTATATTCAACCCAAAGGACTCACTCTGAGCTGCAGAGGACAGATCTGAATGTCTGAGATAAAGTAAAATCTTGTCCGGGCAGTATTTTCTGTGATATGTATCTGTTGAAATAAAATGCCTCTGGCACAGAGCTGCTTTATAAATTTTGTTTAACCTGTAGATCCTGTCACATGCGAATATCCCTGCAATAAAAGTATATTGGCAGAATAAACATTTCATACATCACATTGATTTAGTCTATCATACACGGGGCTATACAAAAGAATGATATAGTGATAAAGGGCACTGCAACTAGACATCTGTTCATATGATAGGATTCATCAATTTTAGTACTAAGTGTTTTTGTGTTGAGATGCAGTTGATTTTCTGAATAAAAGATAAATTAATACACAAATAAACAAAAAATATATTTTGATAAACAATACTAACACAGGAAATAGAGGATCCTATTTTAGTGTAATTAGCCTGATGCTTTATTTTGTGCTGAGAGGCAGAGGTTTGTTTGTGGCCAGCTCTAATCGCACACCATTGTTTACTGGGAATTGTTTGTTTACTTTGTGAGTCATGAAGTTTGGATCTGGGATGAACTTGTAATCCTGTTAATTTTATCCCTCAGACTTTCTCAGAGAGCGTCAGTGATGCCAGCAGCATTTCCATATCATGAATTAAAACTAATTTAATCGTGTTTTAATTAAACCTCATTTGGGTCCATTACTAGCATGTGGTGAGTGTGTGTGTGTACTTATATCTTTGTGAGGACCATTTGAGCACAGAACTTACAGACTGAGGACATTTCTGGGGCTGTTTGAGGGTTAAGACTGGTTTTTAAGGTTAGGGATGAAATTGAGAGTAAGTTAAGGCAATTTGTTGTGATGGTTAAGGTTAGGGTAAGGGGCTAGGGAATGCATTATGCCAATGAGAGTCCTCACTTGTACAGAAGTGTAAGAATATGTGTGTGTGTGGTCCAGGTATTACTCATGTTGTGGGGACCTAAATCTGTTTACACAGTCACATTATGGGGACTTGTCTTTCTTGTGGGGACAAAAAACAAGTCCCCATAACGTCATCATTACATTTTTAGGTGAGGGTTAGGAGACAAGTCTGAAGGTACTGGTTTAGCTTTGGGTTTAGGTTCGGAGTTAGGATGAGGTAATTGGTTTGAAGTCTGCAGGAAACAAATATAAGTCCATGTAATGGACATTTTAATTGTGTATTTGTTTGTGGTGATGGGCAGTTTGAAAGAACCCCCCTCTCGTACACTTGCTGATATCACCACTGCCCTCTCAACTTTAGCTCATCTCGCTGATGCGTTTAGTTTTTCATTTTCGCCGTTCGTCTCTCGCTTTGATTTTGTATTTACTCTTTTCCACAGCCTAAATTAAATCAGGCTCGGATGTGTGCCTCCACTGTCGCTTTTCATACAGTTGTACACAAAGATACACAGAGATTCACGGATACTCGCACAGAAATCTGTCGGGTGAAATGTTTTTTTTATTAGTTTGCTGACTCTGTCCACGTACCGTGTGCCTGTTGGATATAAATTCAGCCCGATTCGAACTCAAACCATTTGGAACCAGACAAGATAAGAGGAAAACTGCTGCTGCTCAATGGAGGTGTCTGGAGGGATGATGGACTGGCAGCTGCCTGGCTCAGAAGAGAAAGCAGTGTAGAGCAGCTTAAACCTACCAAGGTGTGAGATTTATTCATGCTGTCTGAGTGTGGGTGTGTGTATGTGTGTGTGTGTGTGTGTCTGCTGAGGTTCAGCTGATGTGGGATATTTGAAATAAGGCTCCTATAGATGATATCCTATGCATTACATTTAAGTGTTTTCATGCTAAATATTTATATCTCGGTTCGAGGAAGATTCTGAAATCACATTTACACCAAAGTATCGCACTCAGACTTTTCCCGAAACTCAGTGACTATTCAATTCTCTCAGGGTTTAACTTCTCCTGTTGAATGTTCTGAGACTTTAGCATAAAATGAGCTTTAAATTTACCAAACCGCCTCCAGATAATTAAATTTGCAGTGGATATTAAGATGGCTCTTTGGATCTGTCACATCTATAATGGCACTGACACTGACTGACAAGTATGATATATTGCAATACAGTGTTTATGTGCATGCATTCTTGTGTGTGTGTGTGTGTGTGTGTGTGTGTGTGTGTGTGTGTGTGTGTGTGTGTGTGTGTGCGTGTGTGTGTGCTCCTGAGTGTATCAATCTATTTCTGGGAGATGATGAGTCACCAAGTAATCTCCAAATGGAAGTGAGTGCTGTTACACTTTGAGAAGACATCCATCATGTCTCTAGCAGGTACCGGCAGGTTGTCAGGGTGGTCGCGGTGCACAGCTAACCGGTTAGCAGTTCTTCACCTGTTGCTAATGGCAGTAATTCTAAATGTTATGGTCTGTAGAGAACAGGGGCAACAGACTGTACTGAAGCTAAAACAGCTTATGTCATTACAGGCTGTCGGACACATTTTACTATAGTGACTCGGCTGACGGCTTCCAAACACTGAGCAGCTGAAGCCTCACTGAGTTTCTCAAAGGCACTTCCTGTGTCCTCTCTGCAGCCTTCTCCTCTAAACTGTTTTATTGTGCAGCACTATAGTGTAAAAATGATTACATCGAATATACTTAACTGAAAAACCTCACCCCAAGGTTTTGCTGATGTGCCTCAACCTGGAAATTCAAAAGATGCCTTGAGAACAGTGATGGGAGACGGGACTGATCAAGATTTCATGACGTAGAGAGGTTCCAAATGACATAACATATACATGAGCACCGGCCCTGAAAGCTCCAAAACGGTTTGGTGGCGTTATGAGCCATAAATGTAGATTTTCTATAAGTGTGATTCATAAATCCAATTTTAAAAACTAGCGTTAATGTATTTCCTCAGAGAGCAGTCATATCATTTAGTTTTCAGCTTAAAAAAAAACACTCAAGTGTGTATCACTTTAAAAATGAGACCCTAACCCATTTTTTAACACTTTTTCAAAAAGGAAATGAAATAAGGGAGCTGAGTAGAACTGGAAAAAAAGAGGATGTCTCTGAATAAAACAAATATTTCTATTTAATCCTTATATAATATACTTTATTCTACTTCTACTCTAGCTGGAATGAGGACACACTCATTGCCTGAATGAAGTTTTGACTGTCTTCTTTTAGAAACTGCACTGTCTTCTACTGTCTACTGATATAATACTGTCCGTAATGTATGGTGATCTGATTTTGCTTTTAAAGGATCATATCTGTCGCATGAAAACACAGATAAAACACACACAAACAAAAATTCATTCAGTTGTGTCTGCAAGTACTGAAACGTCGGTTAAACATCTTAAACATTTGCAAATGTTTATACAGCTTTTCACTATCTCGCCCTTGCTTTGATTTCCAGCCCCATCAAAGCTCATGATTATTTCATTAACATCGCAGCACATTTTACTTGTATTTTTGCCACATGTAACTCAGTCTCTCTCCACGAGTTTAGTGCTCTAAAAATAAGTTTTAATTTTTGGCTAGAATTTCCCACAAATTACCTAATAAATGGCCTCATTTAAATTTTTTGTTGCTAAATGACTCACAATTTTTCATCATCTGATTCAATGTCACGTTGTCACCACATCTGCAAGTAGCTGACCAATTTATAACTCTCTCTCTCTCACACACAAACACCCACCCACACACACACACACACACCCACACACACACACACACACACAAACACACTCTTTCCAAAGGTCTGGGTGTTAAATCCAGTAAGTGTTGCATTATTCATGAGGTGTTGCAGATATAACCTTCCTGAGAGGAACTTTAAGATTTTCCCCCAGCTCCTCAAGGTACTGTACGTATATATTACACAGGACACATATTCACTTTGTGTCTGTGTGTTTGTGTGTGTGTGTGTGTGTGTGTGTGTGTGTGTGTGTGTGTGTGTGTGTGTGTGTGTGTGTGTGTGTGTGTGTGTGTGTAGGGAACAGTTTTAAAAATATTTTGTGCACATGTACCAAGCTTATTGTTTAGCTGCTTGACCTTTGAGCTGTTGTGATTGAATTACAGTGGGGTTGGACTTGCACTCCTGAACCTCACAGTGTATGTTTATGTATTTTTCACCTCCAGCATTCACCTGCTTTCCTCCTGTTTCTTATTCACTTCGCCTCTGCCTCACTCGCTGAGCACTAACTCACTATATATATCACACACATCTGCTGATTGTTTTGCTGCCTCCTCCTGTTCACAATCACTGCTGCGTAGCTGAATGTGAATTAACCTGCTTTTATTTAATTTTCAGTAATTGTCAGGATCCTGTTTTTCCGTCTCACATCGAAGGCCATCGTTGCCACAGGACTTGGAATCAGCGCGGCAGGGACGTGGAGTGGAATTGATGATGACCATATTTAAATGCTAATGAAAATAAGGCTGGATTTGGTGAGATGTTGAATGCATTATGCAGCAGGGTTGTGATCAGACACCGTGATCTGCTTCCTTGTGTTCCCATGGCTGCTGCGCTTCCACTTCACGAGGGAGGAGGGAACGTGATGGAGGCACCACCTCTCTTCCAGCTGTAACTTTACACAGGATACAGAATTTATACCAAACATCCGACGTACCGTGAACGATAGTGTCTTCTTCATCTTTGCAGTATTGATACAGAACACTACACTTGATTTCCTTATATCTCCAATTTGAGTTTTATCATCTGAACACAAACTCCAAGATGATCCTTTCATTTTGATAAATGCACCACTCGGAAGGAGGCTATTAAAACAGCACATTATCCTCACCTTTCACGGAGGAAATAAATTGCCATATCAGAACATGAACTTTGAAATGCTAATGTACCTGCTGCGCACTGTGACCTCAACAGAGACTCTTTCAATCTATAAAACTCATTATGCCTCTTTCCACGTCCTAATATACTACCACATAGTTTTCTCTCTTTTTGACCGTGGATCGTTTAATACTCTTATTTTATTTATCCCCTGAATGAATATGAGTCGTTTGGTGTCCTGGTGTTCAGATTCAACTCTCTCTGTCTCATGCCCTTCACTTATATGTTGCAGCTTCTCTGTCAACAATCCAATTATAAAAATCCAGAGTATTAACTCTGTCACTCCAGGCTCATTGATTTAGTGATTAAAGCTCAGGGGGCAGGATGAAAGCATATCTCTATTAGCGTAGCAATAAATGGTTTGACAGAGCAAATGTTACAGGGAGAAAAACCGGAGCAGCCACTTTTGATTGTCGACATGACTCCCTGTATTGATTTGTTTTGTGAGGTCAGAGTCCATGTTATTCGTGTCCCTGTGGCTCTATTTTATGGTTTACACTTCCTCCCACGACTCCGCTCTTTGTATTTGAGAAGACGGAGGTTTTTTACCAATTGTCAATTCTCTCAGGTCACTTAGCAGGTTCCGATTGTGAATGTACAATCCATGTAATACCCAAGTGTATTCAGCAGAGAACGGCAGCACACACTGAATCAGGACACTGAAAGTCAGGTTCTTTGACTCAGCGGAGAGGTTTGTACTGAAGGAAACACAAAGAGAAGCTGCTGATATTTTGTTATAATTATAATTATTATTATTATTATATAACAGTGTTTTTCTCGTTAATGAAATGCAAACATGAATTGCAGCCCGAGTGTGACCAACACCCCCCACAGCTACAAAAAAGCAACTTGATAAATTAGATTTCTCAACATCTGAGAAAATTGAGCTCAATTCACCATGAGATTTAAGATGATTAACTGACCAGATACCCACCACACAGCTGTGTCTGCTTCACATTTAATTTCATTCCATGCATTGAAAACTACGAAGCATCTCACCCAGACAGATGTGGGCCACTTCAGGCAATGATGCAGCACGTCTGGCCTTGTGGCCCAGACAAAATGGATGTGAGCCTAAAGTGGCCAAAATATGCCAAAACCAATATGGGCCTTTTTTGGCAAACACGTGTTGTTGCTCTAGGCGAGGCCCAAATAGCACAAAACTAATTTCGGCCACATTTGGCACCTTTGGTTTACATGCAGTGTTGCTATGGCTCACTTGTGGCCCAGATCTGGCAAACAGGAGCACACCACCCATGTGCCATCATTCCACACGGTATGTGGGCCGGATGACAGTATTTGGTGTGCGCCAAATCTGGGTCAAACCTATTTTGCCGTCAGAGAAGCATTTATAGAGAATTCAATAAATGAACCAGAAAATGTAAGGTATAGTTTTGTTTAAAAGGTTAATTAATTAATAACTGACCAACAAATGGGTTGCAGATTCATTTTCTTTTGACTGACACATCAAGGGATCAATAGATCCTAGTTGTGCTGACGTTTGTCCTGCCTCTGCAGAAGAAAAGCCTTCAGCACCACGGACAGCGCCAGAAATCCTTCACCAGAGACACACATGTGGTCGGAGGACGCTCTTCCTCTTTGACATGATTTACAAGAACATTAAATCGCATATTTAACAACCTTGATTCTCAGATTGATCTAAGTTTCTCATGAATATTAAGAAAGTCTGCTCAAATCCTTGGTTTGACTCATTTGATAATATACAATGCTGTTAGAGCGCCAGGGTGAAACGTTCAAGACTGTTATCTTTACTTTTCAGTGATGCCTCAGCTCCCAGTGGTAGCAGCCTGCATGGTAGCACACCACACTGTTACACCTCCCAGGCGCACACACAGTGTGTTAACCCTTTGCAATCAGCTGATTAGACTGGGTGGTTATAGGCCCAAGTTGCTGCAACCACATTTAATTATAATGGTGCAGCAGCAACATCAAGGCGAATACTGCAATTGAGCTGCTGCGGTCCCACTGGTGGAGAACTGGTGTTTGACACATAGGCTGCAATTATAAGGGCAATGTAAATGAGATAGTGGTGGGGTTCTCTAATCAGAGGGGGAAACACACAGGCAGCCTGGTCAGGAGCTAACAGGAGGGGAGAGGATGTCTGACAACAGTGGCGGAAAAAGAGGTTTGAGTTCCTTCGATCCACGAAGAGGCTGAAAAGAAATTTGGGACGGTGGAGGGGAGGGGAGAGAGGGGGGGTACATGCTCTGCATCATTTAAGTACTGAGGCTGATGTCATTTCCGTGAGCACCATGATTGGTCATTGATGATTCTGAAAACTGTAAGGAATGGGCTTTAATAAACACACTCTCACACACACACACACACACACACACACACACACACACACTTTGGAGGCTTAACACTAACACACTAACCTTAACCATATAGATACTACATGACTAACTCTAACCTTAACCTAAATATAACCTTAATCTGAATTTAAGACTAACCTTAACCTAAGATTAACTTTAACCTAAACCTAATATTGCAACATGTCTTCACCTAAAAATCGAACAGATTTAGGTCCCCACAACATGAGTAATACCTGGATCACACACACAAACACCCACCCACACACAGACGCAGACACACACAAACACACTCCCCAGGGGAGATGTTGTGGCTTCAGTGATCCGTTGAAACCTGGAGACCTTAATTACTCGGACCTCACATCCTCTCTCTCTCTCTCTCTCTCTCTCTCTCTCTCTCTCTCTCTCTCTCTCTCTCTCTCTCTCTCTCTCTCTCTCACACACACACACCTGCAAGGAGGGCAGCTCCCGTTGAGCGTCGCATATTTCGCGCTCACCCACACAGTCGCACCTCCGCTGCCGTGCATGGTCCACGGTACATGGGCTCACTCTGCCACCGGCAGCAGCCGAAATTAAAGCACCGGAGGTGGGCGCACCAGGAGAGGAGACCCCTTCCTTCCCCATCCCTCCGCTGTGTGAACGCTTAAAGCTTCCTCTGAATTTAAATCCTGATTTATCATTGTCATAAGAAGCGAGAGACAGAAGCAGCAGCATCTCCAGCAGCAGCAGCAGCAGTTCTTACAGACCCAGACCCGTGGGCGGCTGGGTGGCGTCTGGACGAGGATTTGGCTCCACACTGCTCCATCTCAACACCACCTCAAATCCTCAAGATACGGCGATGAGCGGTGAGATGTAACGGATGGGAGGCCATTCATGTGGATCTGGACTTCAGCTGATACGGATAGAATATCTTCATCACCACCACCACCATCCTTCTCCTCCTCCTCTTCCTCCATCTCCTCCTCCTCCTCCTCCTCCTTCCTCATCGTCTAACCAGTTGATATTTTTTGATGCAACTGTCTGAAAAGTGTGGAGCACATTGACGCACGGGTGAAGTCCAGCACAGAGACTGAATGAGTCCATCTTTGGCGGTCGGACGGACTCCTCGGGCGCACAGGACGGATGCAAACAGACTAAACACATCTTGGCAATTCGCAGCACCCTCGGCGTCTCTGCCAGATTCGGTGGTGTAACGGAGCGGGGGTGAATCTCACAGCGGGGGAGCGGTCAGTTTCACAGGCAGGTAATGGCTCGCACCCGTCGGTTGATGAGTGTGTCACCTCTGGACGGATGTGCAAAAGGTGGTAAAGGTGATTACCGCCCATGCGTCTGTCGGTGCCGCCGACGGCCGCAGCGCCGCGCAGGCGACTGCACCTGTTGTAATCTGTGTGAATGTGCGTGTGCTCATGTGTAAATAGACCTGTGTGTGTGTGTGGATGGGCCGTGTTGTTGCAGTGGGTGACAACATAGACAACATAATGATGCCCGTATCTGTCCACATTTAGTTTCCATCAACTGCTCCGGAAAACCTCCCTCCAGCTGCGCGTGTGCGTTACGGCGCGTCGGTGAGCGCCGTGTGGGTTTGATCGGTGTGATTAGGTGATTATAGGTCCATCACACGCGCGCCATGCGTGTAATTACAGGATAATTGTCTCAACACGCGGCGGGAAGTAAAGCGCGCCACCATACATCACGCTTGGTGGCTCCGCTGCGCGCACACACTGGTTCTGATCAATGTGGACCGGCTGCAGTATACAGCCCCATTGTTTTCACTCTGTTTCCCAGATGCTCCCAAAACTCCACAGTTACTGCACAGTGGTCAAATCTGCCACCTCTCTCACACGTTCACCATCTGATTCCCTGGAGGAGACCCGCCTGTGGGTGGTGAGGTGGGTGTACGTGCGCATAATGGATGGTGTGTGCGCGTGTGAGCATGTTGGGGGTGTGAGGGGTAACAAACGCATGAGTTTTTTGACATCCTAATCTCACTGCAACGTGGGTGACTTGATTGTGTGGCTGTCGTTTGGAGTATGTGCGTGCGCGTCCAGCCTGCAGATGCGCGCGGCGTGGCACAGGTTTCCAACTCTGCCCCCGTCGCCTGGAACTATAACATCCAACAAAAGCGTCGTTTGAGGCCGAGATCAAGGCCACACGCGTCCACCTCCCCTTGCCAGAGCCGTTCCACCTGGTTGGTTGGTGCTGGGGTCAGATATCCTGCTACAGAGCGCGCTGGATGACCCAGGTTGACCTCCAGCAGAGGCGGTTGTATAGGCGTCAAGATGCACAGCGCCTCTGCTGAGGAAATAGAGACACAGCCTTGATGGATGAGAGAGACACAGCAGAGATCACAGCTCTGTGCTGCCTGCCTGTCTTTATCCAAGGTGACTTCAATAGGACACTGATAATGTGACACTAAGCAGAATCAGCACAGCATTAGCAAGCTTTATCACTGGGTTAGACAACTGATCAGAAGTCAGTTTATTGATGGCTCCCTGTTGAGGTGACACTCGTCTCTCTTTGAACCATTTTGACTGTTGTTTGTTTTGTGGTCGATATGACGAATTAGAGACTGTTTCCCCGCAGAACTAATTCAAGTGATCAGCTGGGATCTATCATTGTTTTTGGAGTGTTCCCTTACGTTTTAGTGGCTTGAAGTAGAAAGGAGAATCACTTGATTAATCTTGACGTCCGCCAGCCAACGGATGTCGTGCATATCAGAGAATCCTGGGACGAAGCTGAATCGCACAGTTTTGCGTGTTTTGATGCTGAATCGGTGGCGGCGACATGTAGTCAACAACCTGTTTTGTTTGATTTGGCAGATGAGGCTTGATTGCGTTGTCTTGTCATGCAGGGCTGCCTGCCCGCGGTGGCAGCTGTGCATGTGCATGTTGGGAAACTCGCTGTTGTGACCCCTTCAGCTCTTCCCTGTCATTCTGCTAATGCATTTTCCTCCACGGGGACAGAGGGAGGTGAGAGGAGAAACATGATTCTCCTCTCTCCCCCGTCGGCCGCTTTCGGCTCAGTGTTGGTGGCTCCTTCCCCTTCATCTCAGCCTCGACTCTCCTCTCTGGGCTTAAACTCGCTCTGATCACCACGCTGCAGACTTGAAACCGGACTCCCTGGGGTACAGGTGACCCCATAGTTCAAACACCATCAGTCAGCCCCCCTTCATTTGCTCTTTTCATCCCCTTTGTACCCCCCCACCCCACCCATCACTGTACCCGTCTGTCTGTCTGTCTGCTGCTCTCCTTCCGCCTCTCAGCCGGTAATTGAGGCTCATCAGATGGAGGTTTTTCTACCAAACCGTGTCCTTGTCAGCTCTCGCGTCTGCCTCTGCAACAACAGTCTGCGTTTGCATGACTAGAAAAAAACCTCAATCCAAAAATACACGGCAGAAAAATACAGAGTGAGTGAGAGGTAGGGGGAGAAAATAAAAGAGTGACTGAGTTGGATGCATGTGTTTGCATGTTTGCTGGTGTTTGCCATGAGTGAGTGGGTGTTTCTGTCAGTGGAACAAGTGTGAGAGCAGATGGACTGTTAAAATATACTCTCATATTAATTTCATATCATATGTCTTATTAATTTGTCCACTGATTAAATAGTTGCTGGATCTTGTTTCATTTGAGGAGCTGAAGTGCTTCAGGGGTCCAGCTGTGGCTTAAATTTTAAACATTTTTCATTCTGAATCTTCATTTCTTCGTATAATTTCTTCATGTTGCAGATATCTTCACATGCAGTGTTCACAGATAGACCTGTCTTACAAACATGCAATGCACTCATTTACACATTGAGTCACCACTTCCAGTTCAAATACACCCAAAAATATATAATTGGCTTATGCATGGAAATACTTAGCATGACATGTTTTTAATTACATTGGAAATCTGAAGTGTCTATTTTTTCCACACTCAGGGTGAAACTGTCAGGTCATCATGTGGAGAGAGGCGATTACACACATTTTATTATAGATATTCTTAGTGTCAGAGTGTTACACTTGTTACACTGTTTGCATGAAAAGTCACAGACCCAGTTGTGTTCACAATGTTGAATGGTCTCCGGTCTGTGCTTTTCTACTCTTGATGACCACTCAAAGCACTTCACACTACAGGTTTTGCCATTCACCCATTCACACCCATTCATGCAGTGCATCTATGTGCAGCACTTTCTCCATCACACATCGCTCACACATGTGCCGGCACAGCTGTCAGGTGCAATTTGTGGCTCAGTATCTTGCCCAAGGTCACTTCAGTATGCAGAATGGGGGAGACTGGGATCGAACCATCAACCTGGACGATTTGGACAACCCGATCTAACCCACAGCCACACATTGAATGAAACAGAGAGAGCAAACCCCCGGCCCCTTCTTTTTAAATTTAGCACAGCTGGCCGATCACTGTGTGAAGTGGGTGTGAAAAACAGTCTGTCAATGTTAGTGTGAGTGTTTGTTTTGTAAAGTTACGGAAATGGACGAACACAGCACGAAATATGACCTGACACCAGAGAGCTGTGGACGCGGGGGGGTTTCCAAAACTGTTCGACCGTTCAACAAGCAGCTCGAACGAAAGTTATTGCTCATCTGAACAACCAATAAAACTACATCCCCCCAAAATGTGTCCTTTTCCGTCAAATGATTTGCCCTTTACTTTATTAGGAGCAACTCTGACACAATTTAATTTTTTGCGACCGTGAAAAACTGAACAACAAGGACATTGGTGCCATGTTGTAAAACAAACTTGATGCCACACAAGGTTAAATGTAGTAGAGAGGCTGCCAGTCTTCTCAGTGACGGCCTAACTTATTAATTTAATTAAATCTCTAAATTAATGCAGCAGTATTTCTTTGATGTTAATATGCTCTCAGTGGCACCTTTAAGGGAGACTGTGTCATTTCTGTGTCAGCCAGAGTGACTTCAAATCATGATGATGGAAAACTGATAAAACGTCATGAAACAGCAGCACAAGTAGAAAAGAGACACAATCAGTGGACTGAGGGGACGTCAGATACACAGCAACAAATAACAATGGACAGTGTCAGGGACCAAGCAGTCAAACGACAAGTGAGCACAGGATTTATTTTTCAAAAGATGGGATTAAGTTAATAACTGAAGTCAACTCTACTGGAAACTACTACAAACAAAACAGGACTTCAACTCAAACAACTCACCTCACAAATGAGTCAAAGTGGAGACATATAACCTGGCTGATCGGACCATTTGGAAACTATAGGTGGAAACAAAATAGACAACATGTAAATGTTCATACAGAGAAACCCCATTCCCCCCATGCTGAGGCAGCAGGTGGTCTTGTCCATGTTACTGTTTCTCTGTATTTAACTAGGCTCCGCCCTCGGCCACATCTTTTGGCCAAACCAGGAAGGAGGACTGATGCAGCAGACACATGGTAACTATCTAACTAACCAACTAACCAACTAACTAACAAACAAACATCCAAATAAAATTAGTTAATAAAGAGTTAATATAACTAATTACCAAAAAACATGCGTACACCTAATGCGAGAGCCTCGGTCAGAAAATAGTGTCGATGTAGAAATAAACAAGATTTGTACCAAAAATCAGTGGTTGTCTTCGTTTACTAATGTGACTGCATAGAAAACAACAAAACCTGTGATATTAGAGTGTGAAACAATGAGCCTAAATTAATGTGTGATCAGTTTGAACATTTATTTTAATTGTGTGGCTGTGGATCAGGCCATCACAGCCACCGTCACATCACGTAGACCTGTGGCAGCAAGAAGGTGCATTTTAGTGTTTTTAAATTGAGCTTTTAATTTGTAAGAGGGAAGAGGCGCATGTGTGTGTGTGTGTAGGTGTGTGTGTGTGTGTGTGTGTGTGTGTGTAGGTGTGTGTGTGTGTAGGTGTGTGTGTGTGTGTGTGTGTGTGTGTAGGTGTGTGTGTGTAGGTGTGTGTGTAGGTGTGTGTGTAGGTGTCTCCACTGAAATACATCTAACAGATGCATTTTGTCATGGTGACCTGAGCACCTTTAATGTGCAGGTCAGACAAGACTGGAACCAGGAACACATGCTGCCCTTACACACTTCTCTGCACACACACTGCTCGCTGTCTGTCTCTTGTCTCATGCACACACACTGCTGCCCTTAGACACCTCTCTGAACACACACACTGCTGCCTTTACACACTTCTCTGCACACACACACTGCTGCCCTGACACACTTCTCTGCACACACACACACACACTGCTGCCTTTACACACCTCTCTGCACACACACACTGCTGCCCTGACACACTTCTCTGCACACACACACTGCTGCCCTTACACACTTCTATGCACACACACACTGCTGCCCTTACACACTTATATGCACACACATACTGCTGCCTTTACACACCTCTCTGCACACACATACACACTGCTGCCCTTACACACTTCTCTGCACACACTCTGCTCGCTGTCTGTCTCTTGTCTCATGCACAGCGACATTGTCAGACCCGGTGTCCTCTACAGATCACACAGAGCCGGCATGCACTTGTCCCACAGCTCTTAACCTCTCACACTGTCTTTGTCTCCACGCTCAGTCTGTGTCCTCTTCGTGCCTCGGCTCCGAGTCCAAGATCCACAAAGGAATTAGGTCTTGAGGGGAAGGGGAGGGGAGAGGAGAGGAGAGGAGGGTTGTGTTTGTACGTTTGACCATGTTTCCTCTGACAGAGACATCCCCACTTCTATCTCTGTCTCTCCCGCCTGCCAGCAGCCCGCTCACGAAAGGCTCTTGGGATCTCTATCTCTTCCTCTCGTCTTATCTATCTCTGTCTCCCTCACCTCAGTGCAATTCAGTGCAGCATGTACTATTGGCAGGAATATCACATGATAACATATTGCCAAAGTGTCAAAATATTACGCCGGGACAGCCCTCAGAGCGACAACTCTCCTGAATCAAAGCAGTGAATCGCTCTGATCATGCGGCAGCAGGGGCCGTGGCTGATTGATGCCCTGTCGAGCCCTCAGGTTCCTGGGTGAGATGCTGGGTGGCGGTTGGGATTGTCTGGTGCCACAGGAAGTCAACAGATGTGACGGGGCGGTGGGCTTAAGAAAAGATAGCGAGTGACAGGACTTTAGTGCTTTTCCTCTGCAGGGGGACTGAACAAAGAGCAAGCAGGAGAAAGACAGCGAGAGAATGATCGTTGGATAATAATAATGATGGTGTTTATCAGAACAATAACAGTGGAATATTTCTTTGTGACTCCATTGAATTATAATGTGATTACATAATTTGTCACTGCGATTCAGCCACAAGGAGACGGCGGTTTCTCCCAGAAATGAGCATTGTCAGA
Source organism: Verasper variegatus (assembly GCA_026259375.1). Classification (NCBI taxonomy): domain Eukaryota; kingdom Metazoa; phylum Chordata; class Actinopteri; order Pleuronectiformes; family Pleuronectidae; genus Verasper; species Verasper variegatus. The sequence goes on from CM048051.1 coordinate 5,450,199, forward strand.
GTGGAAGAAACAATGGTCCGTCCACAGAAGTGTTTCTAAAAAGGGCACGTTTGCCAATGTTTGAAAACACATGCACGAACACATGCATGTTTCTTACCTGTAGCTCTCTCACACACACACACACACACACACACACACACACACACACACACACACACACACACACACACACACACACACACACACACATGCAAAGGTTATTTTGACTGTGTGTTTGTGTGTGTGCTCCGCAGGGAGAAGATGCCATTCCACCATGTGCGGGCGGGCCTGCTCTATCCAGACAACTACCTGAGCAGCTCCCTGACAGAGGGCAGTGAAGCCTTCCAGCTCAACAGCATCTCCACGGAAGAGCTCGGAGGTGAGTGCGTTGACAGAGACAGGGGGGGGAGAGGTAGAGGGGAGGTGGGTATGCATGCAGGGTAAAGAGTGGGGTCGCCTACGAGCAATTTATGTTCCTTAACTGGAAAATGTAGATACAATGGTCCAGCTCTCCCGGGGTTAGGTTTTTCCATTTGGCCATTACAGTTGTTAGGAAATTGAATCAGTCACAGGACCCAGGAGTCTGACGGAATTAAAATATGTTTGACCAGGTCTGAATTAGGACATAAATGTATTGATATTAGAATCCGAATTCAAGTGTTCAGTCCATATTGAATGAGCATTGATGTCAGCAGCTCTGTACTGAATACAGCTTTTGATTATTTAAAAGGGACAATGCACATTATGTCCAACGTGTAAATGTGTCAGATTTAGTTACTGCAGGCTGGTTTTCATCTGCAGGTTGATGGTAAAGTCAAATTTAAAGATTTCTAAAACATAATACTTCTCCAATGACTCATAATGACACAACGCAGTATATTGTTTCAGGAAAATTACAGCTTATTACAGCGTAGATTTTATTATCATACTGAACTGTAGTCGGTAATTCATGTGATCTCAGCACGTGAGCTCTAAAAATACTGTTGGTGCCATCGAGAAATGAGAATTAGCATAAAGCTCACAAACCAATGGGTGACCTCGCAGTGGGATTTTACCACTTAATTAATCTTAATTTAATTGTTCAGGGTAATTGATTCAACTCAATCTGTTGTAAGCTTCCATCACAGTACACAGAAAATGTTCTGGTTCAACTGCAGTATTTGTTGCAATCGTTTGCACTCATAGTTTTCCTTAGGTAGAAACAATTTATCTCTAAATTGTTCTCAACTGACAGAGAGAAGTTTTGATCTCATGCTCCGGGTGTTTCCGGTGATTTGATCTCATGACACAACCTCACGTGCTACTTTAATGGCTGCACGACACACAAAAACACTTCTTCGGTGGGAAAGAAACATCTTATCCTGTCACCGTGTGAGGACAGAGCACCAGTGTGTCTCTGACTGTTTGTGTTTATACATGTGGCCTATTGTAGTTTGCTCGAATGTGCTCTGCGATGAAGTACTTTGTAGCATAAATCTTTTAATCCAGCGTCCCCTGTGCACAACTCAACCCAGTTTGCTAAAACAGTTGCTTATGGTGTCGTGAAAGCAGAGCTGGGACAGTGACTGAAACATCTCATCATCTTTAGTCCGGTTAGTTTGTGTCTCGTCAAGGGCAGCGAGAAGGGTAAAGCATTCTGAACCTATGTAAAGCTATTATATAAATTGAATTTGGACTCTGAGACAGTGGACATCATGATGAGTCATTATCCAGACGCTGTCAGCCACAAATCCAACTGATGAAATTGCTTGATGCGGACAAAATAACCATGGTGTTTGTTGTCAGCATTTGAAACTCCTAATCCCACTTCAGAGAGATGCCGAAGGTTCTTCCAGGATCATCTGTTAGCGCAGATAGACGGCCATTTAATCACCCCTGTGTTAGCCCACCGCTATCCTCGTCTCTGGTTTTGAGGCGTTTCATCAGTCACAGTGAGAACATGTACACTCCTAGGGGGCTGGCTTCCTAATACACAACTGCACACACACACACACACCACACACACTCACACTCACACTCACACACAGGAATTGCACAGTAATACATCAGGGATCAGCTCATTCATACCCCACTGAAAATGTACTCTTTGCTGTTGAGCTGCATACAAATACGTTTCACTTTGTTTTTCGAGGCCACACTCTCACCCACATTCCCATTCCAATCGCCTCTGATTCTCACTTTATTTAGTGAGATAGAAAGTGAGACGGCGGCGGCGGCACGGTGCTCGACTCGAGTTAGCAGCCGTGGGGGATATTTACAGGCTTAGATGTGGGCCGCGACTGAACTTCGGCTCTCACGCAAGTGACAGAGCAGAGACAGGCAAAGGAGGCAGATCTGAGACGGACTTATTACACAGCGGAAGGAAGGAACAGCATGTCTGGACGAGAATATTAATGACAAACGGCCTGAGAGAGACAGAGAGCAAGATGAATTTCATGTAAAATTCATTGTTTAAGTTGGAAAAAGGATTAGTCTTGGGGAAATTGTGATTTAAATTCCTCCTTGCGACTGTTTCTGCTGAATGCAAGCCTCGGTGACACCACTTCCAACCACCGAAGTGTCGAACAATGAAACGCTTGCATGTGAAAGATGTTGAATAAAGACCTGAGATGTCTGCCCTGTCTGTGTCTTTATCAAGTCGATAAATTCGACCACCTCTCCCTCTCGCACCTCAGCTCACTTGGGGCTAACTGATTGACAGGCAATTAGCCTGTGATTGAGCGGAGTATTTTGTGAGGTCCTCAGAGGGTTCAGTAATTCTCCTGCACTAACAGATAGACGCCTCAGGAGATGTGTGCGTTTACTTACAATTTCAAGTCAGAAAAAGGCTTTTATGTGGGAGGAGAGAGTCGGAAATGCTCTTGGCAATGCTGGTGGTGATTGTGCTGGGCGAAGGGGTAGGGATGGGCCCCTGGGGGGGTTGTGAGATGCAATAAGTATATAAAGATGTAGTACAAACAAGGAAAACAAGTAAGACAGAGAGCAGGCAGGAGGAGGAGGAGGAGGAGGAGGAGGAGGAGGAGGAGGAGGAGGGACTGCGTGAGCTCACCCTCACCTTGACAGAAAGGTTGCAGCACTTCCATTTAATGGGAAAGCCTGTTATCAGCACCGGGGAAGCACCTTTCAGCATCCTCCACAGACCTGCCTCCTAACTGTTAATCATTCATTTTGTCTCATGGATGAGTCCATCTCACCAACACCATCTGACAGCTCCGTGTTTACATTTCAGGATTACACTTTATGAGGCTAAAGACACCAGCATGTTTGTGGTTGTTCACCAACCTGAACAGCAGTAGGTTGTTTGTAATTGGCTCCTAAGTTGACACATCTAAGTGTTTACAGATCTTTTGTCAAGACAACAAGCTGTAACATATACGTCACAAGGTACAGCAAGAGGGAGGGGCACAAAAACTGCTGAGTTAAACCAGCATTTAATCATTTTTGAGCTGTCAACAAGCTTTAAAAGCAACAATGTAAACACAAGATGAGATGAACTTTGTTGATTCCATGCATGTTGATCAAATTCACTTGTTACAGATACAGATAGTCAGAAGGAGATCGACGAGGGAACATGTGAAAGAATCAAATTTGATTAAAATAACCAATAAAATTTAGAGAATGTACTTCTGTCAGTGGCACAGGGTGATTGCACAAAGATGTAAACTGTATTTGTGTATTTGTGTCCAAACATCCCTCTTTTAGCTCAGCTTTGGTCTCTACCACTTGCTGAGGAATAAGTTGACTTTTTAGCTGAAAAATCCTATTTTCACCTGAAAGCTTCTTCTTTGTGCGTCTGCTGCTTGGTGCTGAGCAGGAATTCTACTGTGGGGTTTTAAGAGCTTTATCACCTCTGCATCCGAACACGATACTATTAGTGTAGTGAGCCAGAACACTAAAGCTGTGAGCTGTAAAAACGAGAAAACAATGAGCTCAGACTCTTTACAGCTTCGAGGAACTGCAGAGTCAGGTGGTAATTCTCGGAGTTAGTTAGGTTAGGTACAGGTGAACTCTATTACATACAAGTAGGGATTTAATTGATTGTTTGAAATAAAAATATATGGAGTGCGTCTGCTTTGGAGTTTGCAAATAAGATGATTGAAGAAAACCAGGCTGAACATGGGGGAGAGGAAGGAAAAATGTGTCGAAGAGGTTTTGCAGAACTGTCGTTATTATTTTATGTGTTTTATTGCTCGCTTTTTATCAGCATCTGTGTAATTAGTGGTGTAGATGATGAAATTAGTAGAGTTAACCCATAGAAACCCAACGATCAAACACAGAGTGTCAAGAGGTAAAAACGGTGGTAAACAAATCCCCTAATGAATTCCAAACGTTCTGAGTCTGTCACAATATCTGAAATACAAATGAATTAAAGGAAACCGTTGAAATAGGGGAGCACAGCTCTTTATCAAAAACACACACACACAGGAAACGTCAGAGAAATCACTCAAACAATTAAAGTTCCGGCCTTGAGCTTTTTTGGCGGCAATGAAAATTAAAGATGAATGAATATTTCCGTCTGCTGTGGAAAGTGAAGTCTTGTTTCTCCCAGTAAAGTGAGAGGACGAGGAGAGACAGACAAACATGTGCAGTGATATGTTGTGTGTTTATCACGCAGAGATCCGTGAGGCGTTTCGTGTCTTGGATCGGGACGGGAATGGTTTCATCTCCAAGCAGGAGCTGGGCATGGCCATGCGCTCCCTGGGTTACATGCCCAGCGAAGTGGAGCTGGCCATTATCATGCAGAGACTGGACATGGACGGTGAGGCAACACACAAGCACAGTGACTCAATTTCTATGAGGAAGTGTTCAGTTAAAGATGCTGGGTGTTTCTTTAGAGTGGTTGTTTCTGTTTTAAAATATGTGGAAGCTTCAAGTATCTATTTTCCTTTTCAAAGAAGCCGAGTCGTATGAATATTTCTGTGTGTTGAATTTTAATGTGATGTAAATGATGCCAAAAACAGAGAAATTAAAGCCTCTTTTAACTTCCTTCTGGGCAAATGGGATTAGGGTTGCAGCTTTCTTCAGAAAAGCTCCCTCCGAATCTTTCTATAAACATCCTTAGGAGTAGCAGGTGGTCAGATGTCAAAAAAACAAATTCCCCACCGAGACGATAAAGAGCAAATCTGTCCGCTCCTGCTCCTTAAACTCCAGCCCCGTCTGTAAATTCCCAGAGGAGACGGCCTCTGCACCACAAACAAGCTGGTCAACGTTTCAGCCGCGTCTTGTCTACCTGCTCTCGATTCCATGATTCTCGGTTAATCTCAGAGATCAGAGCTAAAAGCCTTTTTCTTTGGCCTCCGTGAGGTGTCTGACCATCTCTGAGCCGCGCTGCTGTTTGCTCTGAGGACAGATCTCTCACTAATCATCTCAGTGTCATCTCTAATAAAGCAGTGAAAGTGGTCGCTGGAAGAATTAGTCTAAGCATATCAGTTATTATCAGGTGTTTTATGTCCTTAAGGAATCGTCATCCGCTGATCTGTGCCATTATCTTCTAACCCTCCCTTCAAGTTTGGGGCAAAGTGCTTTTAAAATGTACGATTATGTTAATTCAAAGCTGCATTTAAAAGAAACTGCAGTCGGGTTTCAGAACAGAGACCCGTTGGTCCTTTATACTATTAATACACAGTAAAAGATGGCAGCGCTGCATTTTATGAATCTGTAATTGTCATTTCTCAGTAATCTCCTTGAAAATTTGACTGAAAAGAACTCTGTAATTTTAGCACTAAATTTAGTGGGAAAAATTAGTGTTCTTGGAAGAACAGCTCCGTTTGAACCCAAGTAAACACTGTAGACATTCATGCATGTTCAGCTGCTGTGCACTGACTGAAAGACTCTCTAAACTACTCGGCACCTAATTAGACTTCAATTATAGCCAGTGTACTGGTGTACTTGATTTCCCCTTTCATTAGTACCAAATTACATAGTGTTTTTGAGGGAACTTCTAAACTGGCATTCACATTGGCAAACGGTTCTGGAACGTCTCGGTTCGTTTTCCATTTTAAAGAGGCGTCGGAAACGTTTTGCACAACAGACCTGCAACCAATCAGAGCAACAGAAAATGTGATTGAGCACAGAGTGACAGAAAAATGTAGAGAGACGAGGTGATTGTTCCTCTTTTAGAGAAAATAAACCATCCAGTTAGTTTCAAATCGCCTCAATAGAAGATTCAACAGACCTCAGATATCTTTTGGAGCATTTCACCTGTATTGATAGAAGCAAAGTTCTGGATCTAAAACCGAAGCCCGCGACCTCTGCAGGACGATTCAAGCGTCGCTGCCATTGGTCGCTCCTCGTCAGTTTTTGTATCAAATCCGTCACATTCCGCATAAATGTTTGGGATGGATCCAACCACTTGGAGGATGGATGTAAATCAGTCTGAATGTCAGGCGGGTCCAGACACATCTGCGACAACGAGTAAACATGATCTCGCTGATTGGTCTGGTTTCAACGTGAGCAAACTTCTACAGATCCATAAATTAAACATCTTGCCCCCAAACAACAGCGCTGACACTCCTGCAGACTCACAGTAATTCCTCTAATATGCTGCTTATTGTGGCAAACAATAAAGATTAGATAACATAGTTAACTGTTGGTAATGTCAATATTTGCAATATCCAGTGTAATAACTCTGTGGTGTAACTCAGTTTCTACGACTGCAATCTCTAACAAAGTTCAGCAGCAGAATGCAAAGTCTTACAAGTTGTGTTCTTTGAATTTAAATTGACCAAATGTTCCTGAAAAATGGCAGAAAAAACATCCAGCTAATGATTGTTTACAGAGGCACACACAGGTGCACACACCTGATTCGAAAAGGTGACTTAGTGCTGATGATCCGAGAGTGTCTGTCACGGATGAGGGCACATCCGTCTGTTGATCCATCTAATTCAGATTTTCTTAGTTTCTGCAAACAACTAAACTTCAGCATGAAATCCATTAGCTGCGGTCTTGCCAGCCTTCCTGTCTGAGGATCTTACTTATCGTCACGGTCTATCTCCGGCTCTTTCTGTGTGTGTGTGTGTGTGTGACTGCAGGGGACGGCCAGGTGGACTTTGAGGAGTTCATGACGATACTTGGGCCCAAGCTGCTGTCGTCCGACAACAGAGAAGGATTCCTGGGCAACACTATTGACAACATCTTCTGGCAGGTGAGCTCCCTCCTCCCAGCTGGCAAAGAGTCTGTTTCCCATCACTCACTCTCTTCATCGCTTATCACTTCCATCCTTAACGACTCCTCTCCCTTAGCCCGTCTCACGTCTGTCTGAATGTGTATTTCAGCAAGTCTTACTTCCTTAAGCTCAGCCCTAGTTTCTGCAGGAACTCTGCACAGGCACGCACCTACTTCAGTGCAAAAACACACAATTTCAGACCCCCCCCCCCTCCGCTGCTCAGAAATGGAGATGTTTTTTCTTTCAACTTGAAGGAGGAGGACCTTGAAGGAAAAGCTACCTGCTGAGAAATAAGTGTGTTTCTCTGTGTGTGTGTGTGTGTGTACGTGCATTTCAGTTTGGCTGTGTGTGTGTGTGTGTGGGGGGGGGGTTACCATTCACAGTGGTGCAGAAGGTATTACCATAATAAAGATTTCAGGGATGCACCACTTTATGGGGAAAGTCTGAGCCTGTGTGCTTCCCAGAGTCCAAACTGGGCTCAGTGGTGATTAAGGCTGCAGCTCATCTACATGCTTTTGAACGTGCTTACTTTGTTTTTAGAGAAATTGTTCCAGATAGAAAATTTGCTTCCCTCAGAGAGTTTTTTTTTTTTTTTGGTGCCTCTTAGGTAAGACATGCGACAGTAATGAAAAGTGCAGAGTTTGGAGTGTGTGTTTGTGTGTGTGTGTGTGTGTGTGTGTGTGTGTGTTTGGGTGCTGAGTATGAGAACGGCAGGTTGAGCAGGGTGACAGCTCTCAGGAAGCTGCTCTCTGCTTTCCTTGAGTCAAATGAGAGGAGAAACGTTTAGAGGGTGACTCACTGAAATGAAGAGGTGTGTGTGTGTGTTTCAGGTTATAAAAACATACTGGGCCACATTTACATACAGGCAGTCTTCATCATAGATTTCATTGTTCAATCACTTCAGAAAATGCATGAAAAAAAAGAAAAAAATCCATTCAAACATCAGAAAACAAAATAATTTACTGCAAAAAAACCCCCTGCAGACTTTAACACCAGGATCGTTTCTCTCTAAATTGTGTGAAATAGAAATTAAATGAGACACATTGCATCTGTGGCGGAGAGATGGAGCAGCAAGAACTGTAGTGCGTGCCAGCCAGCGAGGCTGAAAGAGATGAGAGAATAGCGAGGCACGCTGGACAATATGTGGGGAAGGGGGGGGGTGGTGCAGTTGGAGCGGGGGGTGGGGGGTGGGGGGGATGCCCCACATAGAGACAGGAATATAAGTGAAACCCACAGAGGAGAAGAGTGGGAGAGAATGAAAGAAAGAGGTACGAGAGACTGTAATTCATGAAGGTCGCAGACGGTGTGCGTCTCAGGGGTGAATTAAAATGTCCACCTCACACAAAGACCGGGAGAAAACAGGAGGAAGAAAGGGGGACGAGGAAAAAAGCCAGAGAGGGAAGAGGAGTGTGTGTGTGTGCGTGTGTGTGTGTGTGTGTGTGTGTGTGTTTCACAGACCTCAGAGGGAGGCAGGCAGAGAGGGAGAGTCATTGTGTTGAAAAGAGAAGGAGGCCCATCAAGTTGGGCCATAATCACTCACTTCAGGTAATATCCTCACACACAGAGAGATATATGTATAATGACTGACTTCATCAGGGAGGCTGGTGTTGACTTGTTTGTGTAATTACATTTTTCCTCCGTGTGTGTATTTGTGTGTCTGTCGTGAATACATTCAGTGTGTGTCCCTCCTCTTTGATTCGGTGTGAAATATCTGAGAAACATTCCTGTTTTTCTGTTTATTTTCCGCTGCAGCCTGGTCGCAGTACGAACCTAGGGGAGATTTAGCTTTGAAAAACTCTTTACTCAAGTTACCCCATTTTCTGCTGACAGTCGGGAAATTAAAGTTGAAAAAGGAAGCGCCCAGTCTTCCATTGCATATTAAGCCACGGAGCCCTAAGAGTCATTTTCAGCTCATAACAGTGTGTGTAAGAAAGTCTGAGACACATATTTGTGCGGAACAACTGCAGGAGAGAGGTCTGCAGAATCTTTGATCATTTTACAATAGCTGGGAAATGTTTTTCGTCAGTGGTACGCCTCACATCACGTTCATCTGAAGGGTGTCTGAGGTTTGTTTCTTGCTCAAGGACACGGGACAGAACATGGAGACATGGGTGGACTATTGGCCAAGTCTTTGACCTGAGCTATGACCACCCACTTTGACTTTTTAGTTTGGTCCGTGTCCCATCCACTGACATGTAGGAAGCAGGGTTTATGACCTGTACTGCAGCCAGCCACCAGGGGGCGATCAAGATGATTTGGCATCGCTTTTTGAGTAGCTGTCTTGACGTCCATCTTTAAAAACAGTTTTGGGGGGAAACTAGTTAGAGTGAAAATCAATGACAGACCCTTCAACTTTCTTGAGTATGTCGTCTGTTCTTATTTGTGTCAAACGTTATGTTATAAATGTGAAGTCACTACAGAGTTTTCTACCACGGACTTATGACTTTAAGCTCGACCAGCTGCCAGGTTTTGTGTCTGTTGGGAACAGAAAGTGAAGGAGGAAGCAGGATGAAGTATTTGCCCAGTGACGTCTACATCTGTTGAGTCGGTCCTGTGATGTTCATGCTCATGACCAGCGATGCTAAATGTAGAGTACGTTTTTTGTGTCTCTCTGTGTTACGTAACGGCTGCTTTTTTCCAAAGTGCAGAACCATAAGTGCAATTATTCTAACACTGGTGTCTGAAAATCTGACCTGAGCCGCTCGTCTGTTTCATCAGCTCCACTGAACAACATTTTGTTTCACATTCACTAAATCTATTTTTAGGAAAACTTCTTCTAACTCCTGTGACTTATTCTGTTTCTGTGGATCTAATTAATCTATTATTCATTTGTTCTTGGCTCGAGCCTCTGCTGTGTTTGTTAAAAATATCCTCTCTTACCTGCAGTGTTTCGCAACGTGTTTCCTCCGTGTGCATGTGTGTGTGTGTGTGCACATGTAGAACACGTGGATAAACACCCTTTTTTATTCCTTTTCATGAAAGCACTTTGGCCCAAATGAGAGGAAGATAGAGAATAACAGACACAAAAGTTCCAGTTTGTCCCTCTGGGTGACTTTTCCGAGAAGGGTCACAAGACGAAGCAGGTGGTCGACTGACGAAACCAGTTTGAGCTGTACCAGTGCCGGCAGGATTAGACAGGAAGGACGGCGCGTGAGCACCTGTTCCTCTGATTGATGTGTCCTGACTCCTTCAGCGTCTCACTGGTCACTGCTCACTGTCCCCTGCTGTTTGTCTGTCCACCCCCAAACACACACATCCCATATTTGAGTTGTCAGTGAAAGACAAAATACTCTGATGGACGAACTCCTGTGTCGTTATCTCCCCATCATCTCTGCGTGTGCTCGTGTTTGTGTGGATGTGGATGTCCTTCAGAGACGAGAGGAGAAATCTCTTCACTGGTTAGTAACAGGTAGCAGCTCCACTGTGGCAGCTCCCCCCCTCCCCTGTAAACAGACAGACGGGAACATTGTAAGTTCTGCATGTTCCTGTTCTGAGCCGTCATGTTGTCTGTCCTGCGGCTGCGGTCCAAAGAGTTGTTCCTCCGTTTCCCTGCAGCCGTTGGAGGCAGAGACAGCTGTGGTGAGGAGGAGAGCAGCGATCGAGCATCTCCGGCCCTCCAGCTGCTGCTGTTTATCTGCCCTGGAGTGTCACATAAGGTTGCATGAGTCACAGCCGCTCAAGGTCCAATACCTTTGTTTGAACATATATATGAAAATCATTATTGAAATGATTGACTGTTTTGCAGCTGTGTTTCCTGATGTGAAAGTATTAATAACTGAGAGTAGGTTGCTGTTGAGGTGTTTAAAACATTTCAGTCAAACTGGGAGTAACGACAGCCTGCAAACATAAACTTTACACAAACATGGACGACATGACAGCTCCCAGTCACAAAAATACAATTTTAACATTTGCTATTTTTCATTTGCACAGTTTTCAGACATGAACTTTGTTTTTCACATATGAAGAACGCAGCAGGGGATTGTAGAGAATGCAGTTACTTGCTGTTTCTGCATCTTGTGTAAGAATTTAGTTTTCTTACTAAGTTGTCATCTTCGTCAGCATCTTCTACATGAACAGCTCCTCCAATTCCTCCTCAGATGTTTGTGTTCTTCCAGTTTCGCTTCTGTTGTGTGTTAGAAACGCCATCAACATGCCAACTCGTGCCCAATTGAAATTTGCAACACTGTGGTCTCACATGGACTCACTCGGACATTTTTGTCAGGGGTTCCCAGGAAAGGTTCCATCAAATGTCCATAGTAAATGACCTGGCGTTTGAATTGTCCAGAAACATCCAGACATGTCTGAAAGCAGCTTATGCAAAACAGTATCTGTTGTTTCTACCCGAGCTGTTTGAGTATGAAAGACGCTGTTTCGCATTTAGTGAGCAAAGCAATGAAGCTCAAGCAGGATTACAGTCCCCTCGCTGAAATGAGCATCTCTTCTCCACCATCACAACTCGTACGTCTCCACCACTATTGTCTGCCAGTTCTGTTTGCTCCATCTGTGTCTCCCACTTCCATCGTCTCAGTTTTCTCTGACCTCGACCATACTCTCCATTTTGTCATTTTTTGCAGCATCTCTCTTCGACTCTCTATCGACCCCTTATTCTCTTCCTCTTTGCCTCGTCTGCCGCAGTATGTCCATCTGTGGTGTTCAACTAGGTAACTGATTGTATATGAGTCCGTCAGTAATAATCCCAGACACGGATGCTATGCATGTGTGTGTGTGTGTAGATTGTAGGAGGGATCTGCCGGACAGGCGGGACGTGATGTTTGGGAAGGGCAGACACTGAGTAGGACACAGGCAAAGATTCACACTTTAAGTCAGAGATGGGTCAGAGCCTCGAAAGCTATTTTCAATACAAACAAGAACACACAACTGAGGATACAAGCACCTACAATGAAGTTAATGTGCTGGCATTTTCATTTTAATTGATATGTTCATTAAATCAATAGTGCTTGTATCCAACTTAATCACTGCACACACGCAGGTTTGCATACTGATTCCAGCTCCCAAAAATAGCAGCAGTGATGCACAAGCAAACACGCTGCCATTACATTACAACTGACACCTCTCCTGCTTACATACTGTACCCTGTGCAGAGCACATGTAGGCAACAAAGCACACGTTCATAGATGCCATCATTTTTTTTTTACCGCGAGTACATTTCACACCTCATCCATATCTTATCACATCTATATTTATCTGCCCTCGAGCCGGTTTGTGGATGACTGTGTCTGCATTGATCGCTGTGTGTCCCCGCAGTTTGACATGCAGCAGCTGTCTCTGGATGAGCTGAAGCAGGTGCTGTTCCACGCCTTCCGGGACCACCTGACAATGAAGGACATCGAGAACATCATCATCACCGAGGAGGAGAGCCTCAACGAAACCTCAGGGAACTGCCCTGAGTACGAGGGAGGTGAGGAAGCTGTTCTCATGGAAACTTCGACGTTATATATACCTCTAATTCTGTACTGCTATACGCAAGACATTTAATCACAGGCTGTGTATAAATATGGACGACATGACAGCTACACAAAAGTGAAGCCAAATCACCCCCTGATGGTTGGCTGCAGTACAAGGCATAAACCCTGCCTACTCCATGTTAGCAGATGGAACATGGAGCAAGTCAATATACACCCTTAGTACATTTTTCTAAAAGTTGGTGCCTGTCTTTTTAGGTACTTCTTATCACACTGATGTGAAAGTGTTCAGTTTTGATAATATAAAAACAAGGTGAAACATCATGATTGACAGCTGAGACTCACTTGCGATTGATTGAGTGCATCGCAGCGGGACCTCGATGCTGCGCCTCCATTGCCAAAGCACTACTGCATGGGTTCTGTCTCCAATCGTCAAATACCGTTATACTTTGGGTATTAAAAACAAGATGGCAGTGGATGGATGTAACGCAGTAATTTGACAATAAGCAAACTATTGACTTAGATACTTAAAACACTGAAAGAAGAGCTAAACTAGCCTGTTTCCAGACATCTTTTGCAATTTGTTCAACGATTCATTTAAGTTTTTTGTTGTATTTTTCTGCTGTTGAAAGACAATGAGCCAATCAGAGTTTACGTGGGATGATTAAGAATAACTAGCTTGTTGTGAGCTACGTAGCTACATCCATTATAATAGCAAAACTAAAATGGCAACAAGCTTGGATGTGAAATCATAGATGAACAGACAAATAAATAAATCTATGGCAGATGTCGTCGACACAGCAACAGCACAAAGCTCGCTAGATAAGCTTTCTTCGTTTTATTCATAGACCTAATAAAATGGGAAACAACAGTTTTACTGAGGACGATAAAAATAACACATACAAACACACTTTTAAACCACTTTTGTGGTTTTGCTTGACAAGTTTCAAGGTGAAATCCTTAATTATTTCTTCTGCTGTTATTACGGCACCATCTGACACACAGCTTCCATCTGTACGGCCTTGGTCTTGAGAGAAAGGTCCAAAACAGTCTAATATTGCCAATGTTTGAACACACAAGTGAAATTGAAAAGACATTTTTCTTGCAGCATAAGACTCGAGTTATGTTGCTTTAGGGAGAAGAAAACGGAAAGCTAAATCTGACCCTGTGTTAGTGAGAGTTGGAAATAGCCCTTCTGCTGTGAAACATCCACACAGTCCGACTACGACAAAGGTAAAGATGGATCAAATGCGCCACAAAGCCGGAAAAGTCCTAATGAATCCATTGGGTACTGGCCTACAGTCTCTGGGAGCCCTAAAAAGAGATAGATGGGAGGAAATGGAGACATTTAGCAGCGAAGGGACAGTGAAGGAGGCGATAAGAGGCTAAAGAAGGGATCAGGGAACTGCTGGCACTGCACTCTTCTTCTCAAAGTTTCTGGTGTTGAGGAAAGGGCAAGCTGTGGAGTTAGTGAGAGGGAAAAAAACAGGAGAAGGAAGAGGAGGAGTCGGCAAAGGAGGGATGAAGAGGTGCAAAGCCTCTCTTGTAATCGACAGCTTTATCCCTCCGTACTTTTAACCCCCCGTCCCACATCCTCATCTTCCTCCTTTCATGCCTGCTGCCATCCTCCTCATGTCCAGTGGGACTACAGCAGTGTTCACAATCCCTCTCAGATCCACGACTCAAAGCTCCGACTTGATTTATTGATGCGGTGTGTGATTCTAACAAGCTGAGACAAGGGGGACAACAGAGAGGAGACTTCTGGGCGTTGCTTTTGCAGCAAGGCCTGTTGGAGGACGCGTTTGTCTTTCCTCTGCTCCCTCCTCCCATCTCCAGAGATTAGCTCCTATGGGGGGGGGAAAGATGCCCAAACAAATAGGTAACAGAACAAAAAGTTCCACCTCACTACTCTCGTCTTTGTTTTGGCTGCAGCAGAGTGAGGATTAGAGCCAGTCTGTGCCTCTCATGTATTCATCCGTCTTCACAGCGCAGACGCTTCCACTGATGATCTGGGTCACAGAAATGAGGTGCAAAGCAAAAGCGCTGCAAACCTTCGCAGATATTTCCGCCGTTTTTGTTTGAGTCAGTGAACGAAGGTGCACCGTGAGAAACTGGTTGAAATTCCCTCAAATGCATGAATCTGACATTTTAAACGGAGGCCTGGAGGATTATGGAATTCTTCAGAGTTTTGATTCGAAGTTCATTCTCGATCATCGTCGATTTAAACTCAAAGGTCCATTTAATAGCTTTTTTAGAGCTTTTGACTCCATGTCACAGTCTCTGCTCAGATAATGGAGGTTTCAAAGGTTTCAGTTTCTCATGGGAACTGCTGTAGTGAATAATGATCATCTGAGAACATGAAAGATGTTCTATGAAAGAAAAGGAGAAAGAGGGACTGCACTGATCGTCACATTCCATAAACAAATTGATCAATCAACCTGAATGAACCCAGGAATTAACAATTACTCAGAAAATCCATAATGTTAATGAAATGATTTCAGGGGTTTTTTTCTCTCTCTCTCTCTCTCTCAGTTCATCCTAAGAAGAAGAATCGGCAGACGTGCGTCAGGAAAAGCCTGATCTGCGCCTTCGCAATGGCTTTCATCATCAGTGTCATGCTCATCGCAGCCAATCAGATGCTGCGGAACGGCATGGAATAACCAATTGCACTGTGAGCACGAGGAGTGGACAGAACAGCCACGACCTCGCATCTTGTCTTTGCAGCCAAAGCTGGACCAGCCACAACCCAAGCACTTCTCTAAACAATCAGTTCAAGTTGTATTCTTTCTGTTAAGTTTAGATTGAACTTAAAAACACAGACAACGTGAGTTAAATGGAGAGAGAGAGATGTATTTGTTTTGCATTGTGGATACAGACCATGCAGAGTCCCTGGACTTAACGGTCGTGAGGAACCTGAAAACCGGGGGGGTTGTTTTGTTTCTATTCTGTTTTGAAGATCAAGAGCGCTCTTTCAAACTTCATTTTCTGATTTATGGAAGAAAAAAATGTGTATCAGGTGCTTTGAGCCATTATTGATTTAAAAAAACAAAAAAACAACAGTAGTTATTATGGACAACTGCATATTTACCCCAGAGAAGTTACCCTGCTGAATGTGAACTGAATGAATGTGGGCACTGAATGTTGGACACAGTATTTAAATGCATGGTGAATCCCTCACTTTTCACTTTGTCGTCTTGTACAAACATCGCACCTTTTGTGAAACGTTTAAATCCTCGGCCCGACCCTGGGGCACATGGAACATTCGTGTGTATCTTCAAGGAGCACAACTCGATACTCAGCGAGGGACCGCTGTCCCGCTATCTCTACTCGTGAGTCTTATATAGTACTGGTGGATTCACTGGTCACTCAACGTGTGTGTGTTAAAGACGGTGGTGATCACGACTGTCCAACAGGTGTAAGATAATGAAAAATAACAAGAGATATGGAATCTGTCCAATGACATTTGAGATGCGGTGTCTGTGATATTAATAGGACCAGGCTGAGATAAATTATTTTTGTGTTGGGAGACAATGTTCCACCTCAGCATCTCATTGACTGCGGCAAATCCAAACCACACAAGACCAGTATGTACACTGCCATTCCGGACATTTCTCTCGTTTCTCGTGTATTTCATTGCTACTTAGCTTGTGTAATGTATCGTTCCTCTCTACAGCAGAATGTATGAAGGGTAGAAACTAGTGAGACATATCAGGGATTCTCAGTTGGGCTGTGACTTGCTGTTTGCAAGGAGAAGGTTGCATCCTAGTGGTTCACATGAAAACTGCAGCTAAACGCTTGATCAGCCATGTTTACGAGGTGCTCAGAAACAAGACTTTGAGCATTGATGTGTGTTGTGTCACGGGGGCAGTTTGGTCTGAATTAGTGAACGTTCATTAGTTTTAATGGCAAAACAAAGATTTAGTTTCCCCCTCCCTCATCCCAGGCTGTGCAGCCGAGGCCGGTGCACAGTTTAGGATTAGATGAGAGACTCCAGGTGACAGCAGCGGGGCCTTCGATCGTTTCCCGGGGTCACAGCTATGTTTTATGGTTCAGATGTGATAGCACTACAATTTTAATAAGCGCACCGGGATGAAAAGGTTTGGAGAGGACCTTGTAGGTGTTAACATTCATGCTCCTCTGAGCCGCCCAAGGTCGACGATCCGAATTTGATTCAATTTGAGGCTGAAAATGTTTGGGGGGTTTATTTTGTAATGTGGTGCAGGGCAATAAAGAGATGTCACTGTTTATCTACCGTCACTGGAATCGTATTGTATTGATTATATATTTATAATCGTTTATTGTTAGCAAATCGTCATTCTGAAATTTTACTTACCTGAAGTTTAAAGTGTCGGTGGAACACATTTCATCACTTCATTTCCATTGTGTTTTATGTGATTGTTTTGTGATATTAAGAGATGTCCTCAAAATATTTTCACTAATATTATGACAATTATACATTATTGGTATTCATTACTCGTGATTACAACATCATAGGTTCCGATTAATTTCCATTCATTCCCAGGAGCAATTCTTCTTTTTTTTGTCTTTTGTCTTTAGCTGTGCTGGATGAAAGCAAAATGAAACATTTCTATCAAACTGATGTGCAACCATGGGAAGTTATATACTGTCTGTTTCCAGGGCGAGAGGGGAGAGGGCTTTCTTTATAAATGAAAAATAGCTTTGTAAGATCAAGTATAACAGCAAAAATGTATTATACTGTACATCAGTATGCATGTTGTTGTTTAGATTTCCGTGTCTTTGAAAGACAGGGAAATCCATTTATCCTTTCTTTGTGGAGGCACAGCCTTGATTTCAATTAAATGTATGTACTACTGTCACATATCTGACACTCCAATTTATACTGTAACAGCCATTTTTCTAGTTTCTACCAGCTATTAATCAAATCAGAGTGCAGGGGAGGACATTTTCATAAATATGCAAATACAAGGTCACATCATCATCATCAACATCATCGTCGTCATCTCTCTTTCACGTCATCTAGAGTCTATAGGCCTCACTGTGGATGTTTGAAACTGACATTGAATAAAATATATTGTGTGTTTTAGTCACATTAGGTTTTCTATGGAATGTTCCCACTGCCTCATGGTCCTGTATTAACTGCTGTGTAACGTGTGCTACACTTATCCGTGTGAGTCAGTCCATGTCTTTGATATTCTCAGCACATTAACATTTGACCGACGGACCGTGTTTTCACCTGTGTCTATTAGCGCCATGGTCCTTCTGAAACCAGCATAGATCACTTTATCGTACCGATTCTCGAATAATTGTGCCATTCACATGTCCTCGTGTGGCCATGTAACGGAGACTCATTTGAAAAAAAACAAACTTTTATCAACACTTTTGAAGTTTACATTATTCTTCTGTACATCTTTGACTGGGACGGGATCAGTTCACGATTTTCATGTTTTTGAAAGTTGCTTTTGAGGTTTTTTTTTTAACCAAAACATGTTTTTACCTTGTAGATTGTATAGAAATAAAAACTAAACACAGATATGTAATACAACCTTGGCATGCTGCTTAGAAAAGGTGAAAGAAAACAGCAATAGTTACCGACTGGATATTTAAAAATGCAAACAAGTTTAATCTGTTTAATCTAAAAAAAAAAGATATATCCATATATGTTTATGCAATAAAACCTTGTTTTGATAGAAATATGTGGTAGTTGTGTTTGTGTTTAGGGATTCTGCAATAATTCAGATTCAAATTTCACGACACACACACACAATACAATAAAAGTACAATAAAGTGATCCTGCGACACAAAAGGTTAAATATTCTAAAATAAAATTCCACACAGACATATAGACATCAGTCTCCTTAATATGCCTGATTTAATTATTAATTAAGATCCAGGAATTAACTGAAGTCGTTTGAATTGTAGATGTCAAAGAAAGTGATAAACTATAATAACTTGTTTATTTGCTTAACCTGCTAACAAACAAACAAATAAATAAACAAACAAACAAACAGTCAAATGGACAGGGGTGAAACCGTAACCTCTGGCTGAGGTAACAAGGCGTCTGTCTGCATCACGTTTGGCTCACAGTGAGCTGCTGAGCACAGATACATGGGCCTGGCTGTTAATAAGAGTAAAATTAGGCCTGTTGCTTCACTTGTCACTTGTTATCACCGTTGCCGTGTCATTTTAAATACCAGCCCTAAAAATAGAATGACAACACAGCGTGGTTTTCACTTCAGTGCCGTTTCCCCGAGCCGCGGTACCAACAGCACACACACAAAGAAGTGACTCAAAGGGAACAGCCGCAGAAGCAGCAGAGTCAGATCTCACAAATGAGATGAGTATCTCAAAATCACAAAAAGAGGGTTTAGTTGTCAGCACTTTCCACTGAGGGATGTGGAACTTGGCCGATAATATGGTGAGATTGCAAAGAAAGCTTTTAATTTGTAAAGACAAAAATCATCGAAAACGACAGGGGCCTTAACCACAAGAGCGAATATTGGATTGGGCCATTTTACATTAGTTTACCAACTTTAGTTTCGAGATGAGGAAGAGTCAGGTCATGTATTACTACAATATATTGCAACACTATATTAACAACAAGGTCATTCATTATTCGCAAAGGATTATGGGATGCGTACTTCATTAACTCTTAAAATAATGATGTTGTACCTTTGCCTTTTTTTTTCGTTTTTTACAATATTTGTTTGCTCTGAATTATACGTTTTATCTTCAGGATTCATCTTGTAGCTGGTCGGCTCAGTTCCAGACCTCTTTTCATTTATAAAACGTCAATGGAGAAAAGAAACAGGAAATGTACATCCAGAACCAGAGCTGCTCTATAAGCGGCCGGTCACTGCTGCGATCTATACTGGGTCAAAATGTCTGCTTGTTATTTCAGTATCAGCTGAAGTCTTTTTAAGTAAAGGATGTGAAAGCTTCTTCGTGAGACCGTGAGTGTATCAACCACCAACTGATTTCCCAGTGAGCTCAGTTCATTTAATTGTCTTTAAGAGGTTACAGCTCTATTTAGCTCGACGCAGAATGTGATTAATTTACTCGTCTGCCAGCCTGTTTCCTGAGGTTTCCTGTGGAACAGCGCTGGCATCGGCGCTCACTCTGAATCATGATTAATAGGGAGCGTAGGTCAAACACAAGTGAGAATAACCCCATAGCCGCTGCACCCCAACCCCATTAACTGTCAGATAATGAACCAAAAACACGCCATTAGCAGACAAACAAGGCCTTATCCTGAATGTAACGGTGCAGCCACATGTTATGAGCTCGACTCGCTTGTAAATCCATTAGGCTGCTTTAATCTTTGTCAGCTGTATGTAAGACACACAAATACCACCAGTACTGCCGCGGACTGTTTTACGTGATAATTAATTGCAGCATCAGGAGAGTCACTGATGACATCAATAATTAAACTGAAGACATCAAGCAGAAAACTCCGGTAAATAAATAAAAAAGTGGAAAATGCCAAAAACGAACAAGTGACGCTTGTGCATAAAAATCTCTTTAATATGAGGTATTCATTGCAGGCTTATTGTTCATATGAACCTCTGAAACAAAGAGCTGATCCAACACATACGCTTGCACAGACAGCATTAAAGGACAAAGACAACAAACAGCAGTTCAGTGATGTATAACGCTGAAAACAAGAAATACCACCACGGACAAAACTGCTTGTCCTCTCATGTCAGTTAGTGCGGGATTATCTAAATGCTACACTGAGTTAAAGGGCAAAAAATAGTAACACTGCTTATCATCGTTTGAGTAGAATATGGCTTAAAAATACCATAAAAACACAGTAAAACTCGTACGTTTCCAAAAGTTTGAAAGGCTCCACAATGTAAACACCTACTCCTTTTTTTTTTTGAAACAAACAAAACAAAGGCACAAGTGTAACAAATGTTGTTTGTTTTGTCCAGCGACACACAATGTGCTGATCCACCTTCTGTGTTGTAGTGTGCTTGCAGATGGAAGTTATTTAACAATAAATAACAGCTGTGAGGAAAAACTCTCCTTGTGCAGTTTTCATACAGTAAAACTGCATTTTAATACCTTTACTTCTATATGCGCCTGTTCGAAAAGCTGTCAGCTTTCTGAACACAATAGTGTTTCAAATATTCATCTCCACGTATGCTTTACACGTGGACATTGACACTACACTACTGTCAGAAAGACGTTGGTATGGATTGATAGGATGAAGTAATTGTAACCTGATCCATGACAGAGTTTTGGCACAGTCTCTTCAAAAGACGAGTCAGAGGTTAATGAGGGAGAAGAATGAGAGAGAACAGAGGACAGAGATGCATTTGGAGGCTGCTGGTGCAGATGTATTTACAGACAGAGGTAGGAATACAGAGGTAGACACTAGGGCTGAACAATTTATTGAAATGTTATCGAAATTGCAATATGGCCAAGTGTAAAATTCCAAACTGTAGGAGCTGCAGTTTTTTTCATTAAGATAAATATGTCGTAACATATTATTATATAAATACTTGTGGTGTTATAGAGATATCCCGGCCGACAAATCATATTCTCCAGATGTAAGACAACGTGCTTGTTTGAGAGGGATCCCAGAAAAAATAAAAAATAATAAATCACATCATTTTCACAGAGAAAATGAAATGCAGAAATCGTGACTCATGATCCCAAATCTCTCAAAATCGATGGGATGTGATTTTTGGTACATTGTTTAGCCCTAGAAGACAGGGAGGAAAATGAAAGGAGACAGAAGAAGAGAAGAAGAGATCAGAACTCTGTGTGCAGGTGACTGTATTCTCGGCTGCCCGCCGGGCTCTCGCTGGGCTTCATGAAGATGCCCTCCATGGCCTTCCAGAGGCTGTGCTGGGTGGGGCCCGACATGGCATGAACTTCCCTCTGACCGTGGATTGGCCGTCCATACTGCTCCCCCGTCACTGACAGCAGTGCCTCCGTGGCCTTGTGACGGAAGCGGACGGCCTCCTCGCGTTTCCACACGGATCCCCCACACTGAACCGTCCACTCGTCCAGGTGGTCGCCTTCCCCCTCCTCACCAAAAGCACTCACCTCCTGTGG
The DNA here is from genome assembly GCA_026259375.1 of Verasper variegatus. Classification (NCBI taxonomy): domain Eukaryota; kingdom Metazoa; phylum Chordata; class Actinopteri; order Pleuronectiformes; family Pleuronectidae; genus Verasper; species Verasper variegatus. The sequence continues at coordinate 5,471,811 of CM048051.1, forward strand.
ACGAATGAGAGAGAGATTAGAAGACAAGGAACAGAGGTGAAGATGAGGTACGCTGCGTTTTTAGAAGCTTTCTGATTCCATTTAAGGCATAAATTATGCTTTATATACATTCAGACAAGATTAGTTATCTGAAACACTCTCAAAGAAAACTACAACAATATACTGTACACCCTCTCCAGTGACACTCAAGGTAAAGTGAATGAAAGAGGCCAGACAGACCACGGTGCATATTACACTGTTCCATCTTCCAATGTGGTGTATATATATAATTCTATATTTACATAGTGACAAAAATCTGGATTTGGTGCATGTTCTGCTGAAAAACTGCCCACAGATTAAATAACCTGGTAAATCAGAGATGTCTAACAGTTGAGAAATTGCTCTTCGGTCTGACAGTGTTTTCTTGCTTCCTTGAGACTGGAGACGTTTTTCTGACCCGAGGCTGAACTCCCAGAAAGTTTGGTACAGATCCTGAAGTGTAAAAGCTCCTGTCAAATCCCTTCTAGCTCAAAACGTTGGTCTTTGTTTCACTAAATAGGAAAGGCAGCTTATTGGTACATCCCCGACTGTACATTAGAATTATTACTGCAATTAGGGTCATAGTGATTTGTTCAGATTGATCTCCCCATCTCTCATAATCAGCTTTTTTAAATTAGTTGTTAAAATCGTCTCCTCCCTCCACACACACTTCTCACTCCACCCACCTGATTCGAGGACAGTGGTGAGGTGAAGTAGTGGCTGTGCAGGTTTCGGCCGGTGTTGACATGGGTGAGGCGGACTGTCTGCCCGCACTTTACCGGGGTACCCCGATAGCAGAAGGCGTCGCCGGTTCCACGCACGCTCCAGTAGCTGTTGCTGTCTTCCACTGTAGTGACCCCTGTTACAGACTGCTGCCCGCTACCTGTCTCACACCGACAAACACATACAGTGAGCCGAGGGAAATAAATCGACTATATATAAATACATATATTCCTAAATATATGTATCTGCTGCATATATGTTTATTCATACGCTACAGTATTTATTCATCTGCTGCTACATGGTCCTGTATATATTCTTCATTCACCTTAACTGTACATAATTCATGTCTGTGTTACTTACCTCAATGCACCACTTTAATCATTCAGTATTTTTCTACGTTCTTATCAGTTTCCACAGAATTGCCCTCCAGGGACAAATTAAGTTGTTTTGAATTTTAATAGAATTTAATTGAATATTAGTTTTAATAGACGACATCACACCACCTCAATCTGAAAATTGAAGTTAAGATTTTACTGATTGAATTTTTAAAGCTTGACCCCCACATGAGCCACAGCTCGCAGCCTTCGATCCTCGGTTAGGCCCGTTCTGGTCATTCCAAAGATAAAAGGTGACAATGACCTGACCTGCCTGAGGAGATAAGGCTCGCAGATTCAGTGACTTCGTTTAAAATCACTTCTTAAAGCCCATTTTACATTGACTTGACTTTATGATGCCTTTACGTGATGCTGTCTTCTTATTGCTCTAAAAGGTTCTGTATATCAATATATAAATAAGTTATTATTCTCTATTAGCCTCTGATTATCTCAAGGAAAATGCAGAGCTGCTGATGTTTACTTGCTGACGCTTGATTCCTACATATCTTCTAGCTCCTTTAAGTTTTCTGCCTTGAAGTGGGTCAAATGGCGACAAACAAACTTGTGCGTGGAAGTGTATCACTCTGGTTATAACTAATTTGGAGAGAGATTTAATAAATTGGCCCTTAAGGAATATATTTAATGCATCTTATCTACTTTTCTACCATGGAAATGGTTGAGGAACTCAGACAGAGACGTGAGGACACTATGTGATTTAGGAATGCATCCTTCAGGTTTTAACTATCCAATAGGATGCAAACACCTCCATGTAACATGTGACAGCAATTCTAGCCATTCATGGAAGTGCTGTTGGAATGGGTGATGCAAGTAGAGGGAGATATACTGGGAGGCTGTGGGAGACATCTTCAGACTTGGAGGGGACAATCGCTCATGTTTCTGTGTTAGTGTTTATATATTGTTCCACCTTCTGGTCTCCTTGATGCATTAAGTGTTACATTAAAATCTTCTGCATAAGACAGGAGCTGCTGCCTGAGTTCTCCTTTCCACCAGCTTCCAGAAAACCTCCCTAACTGAAATAAGTGTTGAATGTACTCGTGCCCATCATCCTCGACATTCTGCAGTTGTGTGTGATTTAAAGGTCCGGTTTATTTACAGCATAAAATAAGCTAAACAAGGGAGGACAGGTGTGAAAACACGTAATGGCCACATCCTGCTGTGCATCTCATAACGTATAACAACGTTTATATTAACGTTTTCACCTTAAATGCTCGTTTTCCGTGAAAGTCGATTCAGCACAGAACAATAATGATTAACCATATGTCAGAGTGACACAGTGAACCTTTGCACGTGGACTTCATTCATTCAGCAACAACATCTGGATTCCAGGGGTTTGGGTTTTTTCTTTCTTTGTAAATGTCACGCGAAGCCGCTGAAGGTGGAGAACACGCGACATAAATGTGAGTTAACGGTGAATAACTGTTGTGAATGGGGAGGATCAACTCACCGGAGCCGTAGCGCACGTCGTGTGAGTGAAGTCTCACATTGTGCTTCAGGTTCAACAGTTTGATGACGGAGCCGCACGTCACGAAGCTCAGCTCGGTACCGACACAGAGTCCACACACGCCGGACAGGGCCAGGAGCAGCGCTGGAAGAGAACCGGAGAGTAAACCACCCATTCCTCCTGGAGACTCGAACCGCCGACACCTCAGCTCGGTGGCGTCTTCTCGCTACGTCATTAAAGTGGCACAGGCTGCTGAGTGTGGAGCTCAGGGGCACAGCGCCCCCCGGCGACTCGGAGGGGACGGTGGCCGAGAGAGCTCAGCGAATCGAGAGAACACATGCAAATTAAAAAGGAAACACGTGCGTAGGAAAAAAGTGTGCACATGAAGAAAGCACATGCATTCCATTTTTTTACATTTCATTTCGCTGAAGCTTTTATCTTTTATTAAATCACTACTAAAAACACACTCGTTCTCCCTGGCTTTCTCCTCAAGTTGAGTATGTTTCATCGCAGCTGATTTTATTTATCTTATCGTGTATCTAATATTTTATTTTAATTTTATTTATTTTACATTAATAATTGTATTTGAGTTGTATGACTTGCACTATGATGTTTTACGTTTTTACTGTCCTTATGTTGTACCATTACACCTGTAAAGCACTTGGGTCAACCAAGTTGTTTTAAATGTGCTATATAAATAAAATTGACATTGACACTGGCATTGAATCCAAAGCGACTCACAGTAAGTGCATTCAACCATGAGGGTACAAACCCAGACCAACACGAACCAAGCAAGTACAATGTTCTTCAAGAAAGCCAAACTACAAAGTGCTGTATGTAAGTGCCACATAAGTGCTACTCAAGTTTTTTAATCCAAGGTAAAGTCGGAAATAGAAAAATAGAAAAAATAAATAGAATAGAAAAAACGTATGCAAATAAAGAAAACACATGCAAACCCTAACGTGCGAACTAATAAAACAACTTCATTGATTCAACGACACATGCGATGCAAAAATTAACAACACATGCAAATACAGAAATGCGCAGCAGATGGCGAAAACGACAAGGTAAAGGTTTCCAGGGGACCCAAAGAAGGGATACAGCTGTTTTAGCCTTATGTTTATAACTTAGGCATACAGCTGTTTTAGCTTCATGTTTATTATGTAGGCATACAGATGTTTTAGCTTTATGTTCATTATGTAGGCATACAGATGTTTTAGCTTTATGTTTATTATGTAGGCATACAGATGTTTTAGCTGTATGTTCATTATGTAGGCATACAGATGTTTTAGCTGTATGTTCATTATGTAGGCATAGAGTCGACCTGGACCAGCAGGGGGCACCACCTCGCTGGTCCGGAGGTTACTTCACTCTCATCCCGGAATTGTCTTCACGCCGCTCGCTGTCGGCCATTTTTCTTTTTTTAACAAGCACAAGCTCCCAGAAACACCAAACACAACACAGCCCCGTAACCACTGTACACACTGACGGAATATACCGCCACAGTGAGGCCGACGTGTAAGTTCCAACCCACCCGGGGTCGCATGCGAAGTTTTAACGGTTGTGCTCGGCTCGCAGCGGTTAACAAGCTAGCGCTAACGTGGCTAGCTGTTGTTGTCTTGACTGCTAATGCTAGGCTAACGCAGGGATGTGCTAAAGCTTCGACTAACGCCAAGAGGCCTCGGTGTGTTTCCCGTCACGGTGCGTGTAGTGTGGCCCGGTTCTTCCTTTGTTGGCATCGTGGTTACTGTGTTCAGCTCCAAAAGAACAGCGGGGCAAAGAAGCAGCGCCCCGGCGAGAGGCTGCTCGCTAGCTAGCTAACTAGCATCGAAACCGTTAGCCTAGTCGGTGCGGCTAGCTCACAGCTAAAGACATCGAGCTGGATTTTCAATATAACTCAAATGTTTTGGGGGCGAAAGTTTTGCTACTAACGTAAAATACATCACCTGTGTGTTTACAGCCGCATTGCGCGAAAACGATGCGCTTAGCTGTGTTAGCCTCGGCGGGGTCGTGTGTGCGCAATGCGACATCTCTAGGCGTAGGTTTTTTCTTTCTTGAATCTTGTCTTATAAATGCAGCTCAATGTGGTTGTGCTGACAATAAAACAGCCTTTGGGTGAAAACACTCGTCGGGTCAAAGATGGCTTACACACCCAGTAATGTTATTTGTTAAGTGGAGTGGTGTGTTTATTGTCAATACTAGTAAATATAGAAATGTGTGTGTGAGTGTCCGGCGTTGCTTTAATTTGTCCTCTGTGCGCGTGTTTACCTCAAGAATACATGTCAATAATCCATTTGATTATATAGCTGGTTAATATTGTAAAGCATATGTGTTAGGACTACACACACACACACACACACAGGCGTAGTTGACCTCGTCCTAACCGTCAAAACTCACTCCCTTTGCAGTCAGAGATAAATCAAACCCACGTCAATTTATTTTAAATTCTCCAGGAGAACTTGAAATTATAGGAGCGACACTAAATATGTGAGAACGCACGTGAAGTAAAGAAATATATATGTAGCATTTTTCCATTTGGGTCGAAGGTGCAGCCTCGGTCTTGTTTATTTCGCACAACGCTATCATGTGACACTAACAAAGAGGTTGAACAAGAGTTTGACATCAGTGTTTTGAATTTCTTCTCAGGAGCAGCAGTCATGTCCGACTTCATTGAGAGCGAGGCCGAGGAGTCGGAGGAGGAGTTCGCAGAGAAAGACCTAAAGCCCAAAAAAACCCAGAGGTTTTTGGAGGAAGATGGTATGATCTGAAGCTTTTAACTTGGTGGGGTTTGTGTTTTGGAGATGTGGTCGTATGATAGTTGGATAACTTATCTGTCATCTCTCAACAGATGAAGAGGAAGAAGAAAACACAGAGGACCAAGATGAGCGGGGAAATTTGCGTGGACTCATTGATGATGGAGAAGAGGAGGGGGAGGAGGGGGAAGAAGCTGGAAAAAGTGGGAGTGGAGCGGGGAGCGACTCGGAGGAGGAAGTCAGACATCGGCGTAAAAAGAGAAGTAAGTTCATCAGGTGTTTCTAAAGGGTCAGTGAATGATTTAGTGGCGTCGAGCAGTGAGGTCACAGATTGCACTCAACTGAATACATTTTCCTTCATCCCTCACATTTCCAATGAGTGGAAATGAGGGGCTTCTTGTGACTGCACTCAAAACACTCTCTTGCACAACCAAGCCTGAGTGACAGTGTTAAGTTGAGGTCTGTCTGCCTGCTGAGAACTGCACACACAAGAGAAACTATTGGTTTTATAGCGACTTCTCTCAGATGGCTGAGGGTGGTTTTTCAGAGACAGAGAGAGAGAGAGAGAAATAATGAATATGTAGCGCTATTGTAGGAAGCCACTGTCTAGATAATCTATAGGAAATACTGAAGCTGGTGACAGACAAACCTTATTCTGAGCTGATTATGGATCAGGTCCTCATTATGTACCTTGGTCTGGAAAAAGTAATAAACGTACCTCGTAGTTTTTTTTCTTTCATGGTATCTGAGTTAACTGATTATTAAGCTGCCAGTTCATGACTTATTGCCATTCTGTAATACTGCAAATACATATCATTCTAGGTTTTGTTCTGGACTGTGTTGAACAGTAGTTAAAACAAATGTCTTGCATCTGTTGAGCAGATAAAACAACAGCTGCTGCCTGTAGTGTTTTGTTCCCCTTCTTTAAGCTCCATATGTTGTAGAGCCAGATGCACTCATGTGTATCTTGCATTAACTTAGGCCGCTGGTGCTGGATGTTAGAATAATCCTTGTCATATTTGATAATGATTTCCTGCAGCATATATACACAGCCTGAATATTTGTATTCTAGTTGAAAGTTGTGGAAAAAAACAACATGATTTATTTCTAATTATTGTCCATCCCCATGCACTTGCGAAGTAATCTGATGTGTCAAGAACAGAAGCACTGTTTTTATAGTGGTAATAACACAACATGACTTGTAGTTGGTTCCTCTGACTAAGTCTTTTCCTCTTTGCAGATTATGATGACTACCTAGATGACGATGATCTTGACCTAATTGAGGAAAACCTGGGTGTTAAAGTGAAAAGAAGGGTGAGAATCATTTCTCATTGCTATTGTATATGTGTAATTACAATTTCAACTGTGTAGCTACATTTCTACCTTGCATTCTCACGTCATAGTTGTACAATTAACAGATGCTGTCCTTGTTTTGTGTTACAGAAGAAGAAATATGACCGTGTAAAAACACTGGAAGATGATGATGATGATGAGAAAGACCTAATTGCAGATGAGATCTTTCATGGGGATGCAGATGGTGACCTGGAGGAAGGAGAAGCTGTGGACTGAGCCTCTCCAACATGCAGATGACGATGAAGAGGGAGAGGACGAGGAGTCAGGTAGGCCAGAAGGATTTTTTAGATCTGTGTTTAATTATCTACAAAGGTTGGAAATAAAAGAGAAGTAATTTCAACTCACACTTGATCTCGAAATGATGTGGTATAAATGGATTTTCATTTTAAAAAATGTGCTTTTCTTTCTCAGATATAGACGATTTCATCGTAGATGATGATGGACAGCCCATCACTAAAAAGAGGGGGAAGAAGTTCTCAGGATACACAGATGCGTGAGTTTTGTAGTTTGAACAGTAATTCTTCTGGTGCATGTATCATTGTTTTGTTATACAATAACTTATGTAGTATGACTTGAGTGTCACCCCAATATTTAAATTCAAAATATTGATATACATCAGTTAACAATGAGATAATAAACATTAAATGATAATTGTTTTAAGATACAAATAAAGAAAATTACATAATAGCTATTAATCCTCCAACAGAGCCCTCCAGGAGGCCCAGGAGATTTTCGGTGGCGACTTTGACTTCGCCGACTTTGATGCGGATGCCTACGACCAGGGTGAGGAGGAGGAAGAGGACCAGGATGAGGAGGGCTGGGACCGGCCTAAGAAACAGACTAAGAGGAGGCAGGGGAGGAAGAGTATCTTTGAGATCTATGAGCCCAGTGAGCTGGAAAGTAGTCACATGACCGACCAGGATAATGAGATCCGCACAACAGACATGCCCGAGAGGTTCCAGGTGTGTGTGTTTGTTCATCTATACACTATTGTCAGGGGTGGCTCAACTTAATGGATTGTTATTTAATCTTTGAAATGCTGCTGTCTTTCTGAGTGTCTGTCTTGTTGACTCTGTCGTTTACCTTGTAGTTACGCTCCATCCCGGTGAAACCTGCTGAGGATGATGAGCTGGAGGAGGAAGCCGAGTGGATCTTTAGACATGGCTTCTCCACTCTTACAATATCCATGCAGGTATGACGCATTCTCGCGTATAAACACAAAGAACACAAAAACGTAGTAGATATTATGTAGATTCATCTCCTTCATCTCCTCACAAATTTTTGTGTGTGTGATCCTAAACAGGAGAGCACAGATTACCTAGACAGGGGGACAACCACAAACTTCAGCAGGAAAGGTCCCAGCACTATTGCCAAGATAAAAGAGGCCCTGAACTTTATGAGGAATCAACAATTTGAGGTACAATGAGCTCAACTTACTCATACGATGAACTTCTTTCATATGTTTCCTTTGTTTGATGATGATTTTCATGATATTATCAACTACTCATGTCTTAAAGAAGGAATCCAAAATGTGTTGATATTATTAAGACATATTTGTATTTTTTTAGGTTCCCTTCATAGCCTTTTACAGGAAAGAATATGTGGAACCAGAGTTGAACATCAATGACCTGTGGAAGGTGTGGCAGTGGGATGAAAAGGTGAAGTTCATATTGTTGTTTTCACAAGGAAATCGATTAGATTAACAAACACCATCGTTAGGAGTCAATGAGAAATAATGAATCTTCCTAGTGCTTCATCCGACTTCAATGTTTTCATCCTCCACCTCCTCATTAGTGGACTCAGCTGAAGACCCGGAAGCAGAACCTGACCCGTCTGTTTCAGAAGATGCAGTCCTACCAGTTTGAGCAGATCTCTGCTGATCCTGACAAACCTTTGGCCGACGGCATCCGTCCTCTGGACACTTCTGACATGGAGAGGTATGTCTTGATAAAACTGGAGTTTGTATTTGTGCTGTAATCGGATGTGAATTAATGTAAGAATTTCACATAGTGGTTGATTATTAACAAAGATGCTCATCCATTCAAAACATGTAATTGTCCATAGGCTGAAAGATGTGCAGACTCTTGAAGAGCTGGGTGATGTGTACAACCACTTTCTGCTCTACTATGGCCGAGACATCCCCAAGATGCAGAACTCTGCCAAAACCAGCAAGAAGAGGCTCAGGAAGATCAAGGAAGTGACAGAGGATGGTAAGTTGGGTGATGATGGATGGATACTTCAGACGTTTTCAGATCTTATAAATAGCTTTTTGCGTTTGCGGTGTTGCATTATATTAAATAATTAGTGCTTCCCTCATAGGTGAAGAAGAAGAAGTGGAGGTAGAAGAAGAGGAAGAAGAACAGAAAGGACCTGACCTTAAGCTGGCATCTCGTCGCGATATGTACAGCATCTGTCAGAGTGTGGGACTTGGTGAGTCTTTTTTTACTTCGTACACAATCTCAAACTTTTAGTATCACAATCACATCACATCTCATAGTTTCATCTGTTGCACAGTCAATATTTTTGGTAGAACCAATCCTGTCCAATGCCTGCACTTCAACATCTTTTTCTGTTTCTTCCTTACTGTAGATGGCTTGGCTAAGAAGTTTGGTTTAACTCCAGAGCAGTTTGGAGAAAATCTGAAGAGACAGTTACCAGCGTCACGAGACCGAACAATTCCCTGCTGAGCCCGTAGAACTAGCCAAAGATTATGTGTGCAGTCAGTTCAGCACTCCTGAGGCAGTGCTGGAAGGAACAAGGTACATGGTGGCCATGCAGATTGCTCGGGAACCTCTAGTCAGACATGTTCTCCGACAGACCTTCCAGGAGAGGGCCAAGATCAACATCAAACCTACAAAGAAGGGCAAAAAGGTAGAGATGCATTTAATCACATTGGCATTGAGAAAATAAAATGACATACAACAAATCTAAGGAGGAAGTATTAATCTAACCCGTCATTGCCATTTGTTTACTCTGTGTAGGAGGTAGATGAGGCACATTTTGCCTTCTCCTTCAAGTATCTTAAGAACAAGGCCGTAAAGGAGCTGAATGGAGATCAGTTCTTGAAGATGTGCCTGGCAGAGGAAGAGGGGCTGCTCTCCATTGACATCTGTATCGACCTTATAGGGGTCAAAGGGTAAAGACAGTGACAATACTATCAACCAAAATGGGGAAAGAACAGTTTGATGGTGTTGGTGAGCCAGGACGAGCCTCGTCAATTCATGATCATAGGCAGACAAATGATCGAGGATCATGGCAAATTACACAAAGTCAAGTTTTCTGGCATTCTTTGCCCGTAGCACATTTCCCAAGCACAGAATCTGATGTGATAAACTGTTGTGCCATTTTCATCATCTGTAGAAACCTAACTTGGATGTTGGCAGAAAATGAGGTTTCATAAGTAGGTTATGTCCCCGGAGTTTAATTTCTTGACATTTTAAGCTGTAGCTTAGGTTTTTATCCACATCCTTGTCAGTAGAGCGTGAGGCTGTTTGAGTTGTTAATTGTGATAGTATTAAGTCTCTGTTTCTCTCTGTGTCTTTCTATTCAGATTTACTGGGGACCAGACATACTTTGATGAGATCAAACAGTTCTACTACAGGGATGAGTTCAGTCACCAGGTGCAGGAGTGGAACAGGCAGAGAACCTTAGCCATAGAGAGAGCTCTCAATCAGTTCCTCTATCCTCAGATGGCCAAGGAGCTCAAGAGCAAACTGATCTCTGAGGCCAAAGAGAGCATCGTCAGGGTAATTTGTGATATGTGTCCAAACCAAATAATATGATGTTTCAGAAATCATGGGAAAAAAATGTATTTTTGATTAGTGTTTTAGCCTTAAAATTCACCCTGAACTGTCTGTGTCCTTCTCTTCTCGTAGTCCTGCTGTCGCAGACTGTATAACTGGCTTAAGGTGGCTTCTTACAGACCAGATCAGCAAGTTGAGGAAGACGACGATCTGATGGATGAGAGTCAGGGCAAAGGAATTCGGGTACTGGGTGTAGCGTACGCACCAAGCAGGTATGGGTCCTACTTTTTCCCCCCAGATATATTAGTAGCTGAATAAGCACCTTAAATCTGCTTGAGTAAATTTTCGCTGTGTTAAGATCAGGGAATGTTTGCCCCATAAATGGCAGGATTATGTAACAGTATAGTTTCTTACACACACACTTTGCACCGACAGAGATACGCCAGTTTTCTGTGCTCTGATCAACGGGGAAGGAGAGGTGGTGGACTTCCTGCGTCTGCCCTACTTCATGAAGAGGAGGAATGCTTTCAGGGAGGATGAGAGAGAGAAGAAGGTACAAGAAGAAAACCCAGCTGTGCATTACTGCAGTCAACAGATGTTTTTCTTTTGATTGAGATGATCACCCTTTTGTGTGTGTCCGTCATCTTCAGGCCCACGACATTGAGACTCTCAAGAAGTTTCTGTCCAGCAAGAAGCCGCATGTTGTAGCTGTTGCTGGAGAAAGCCGGTAAGTTTACTTAAGTATGTGCTGGAATACTACATGTGTGTATTTGGAACATTTATGATTATAGAGGAGTCAAGCGTTAAGTTTACAAATATTCTGTATGTATGCAGAGATGCCCAAATGATCATGGAGGACATCAAGAGGGCCGTCAGCGAGCTCGAACAAGAGTCCTCTCTGCCTGCTGTGGGAGTGGAACTGATTGACAATGAACTGGCCACGTTGTACATGAACAGCAAGAAGTCTGAGGTGAACTCTTGATCTAAGTTTGACACATGGTTCTCTTTACCTTTTGGTCTTCTCCTGACACTCTGACACTCTGCTTTCTGTCTGTGCAGGTCGATTTTAGGGATTACCCTCCCTTGCTGCGACAGGCTGTGTCGATAGCCAGGAAGATTCAGGATCCCCTGGTGGAGTACGCTCAGGTCTGCAGCTCGGACGAAGATATTCTCTGCCTCAAACTTCACCCGTTACAGGTGAGAGACAGAAGAAAAGACAAGGGCATGTGTAGTGTATGCATTTATGTCTGTATGTTCTTTACAGATTTCTCTTGAAGACTGATTTGATATCACTGTAATTATAGAATAAAACAAATTGTTTATTGTTGAGGTTTTTTGTCCACTTCTCTTGACATTACCCAGACCAATCATGTGGTTTTTCCTTCAAGTTTGAGGTTTGAAAACCACTCCTCAATAATCATTCAGCCAGTTCAATAATCAATTCAACTGCTATTAACGATAAGTGATGAACTGAAACATGATTCTACACCTGCATTCTGCACATATCTGTGAAACGAATGACCTTTTTTCCTCAGGAACAAGTGGTGAAGGAGGATTTGCTTTCTGCTCTTTACTGTGAATTCATCAACCGTGTCAATGAAGTTGGAGTGGATGTGAATAGGGCGATCGCTCATCCTCACACTCAGAGCCTGGTCCAGTTTGTCTGTGGTTTGGGACCAAGGAAGGGCTCCCATCTCCTTAAGGTCGGCATATATTTTGCTAATATTACGGTTTTTTTTTGTTGTATTTCAGAGTGTAGTGTTTTTATCAGCTGGACCTTGTCTTTGTGCAGATTCTGAAGCAGAACAACACTCGTCTGGAAAACAGAACCCAGCTGGTCACAATGTGTCACATGGGACCAAAGGTTTTTATCAATTGTGCTGGTTTCATCAAGATCGACACTGCGTCCCTTGGAGACAGGTTGGTACCTAGTAGAGCTATGGTACATGCTCAGGCCATCCAGATATTTCTCATAGTGCTAATGCAATTTTCAGACAAGGGTGTGATCAGTCATTCCTTTTTTTTCTTATCTCAACCTCTCCTCACAGTACGGACTCCTACATCGAGGTTCTGGATGGGTCTCGTGTCCACCCTGAGACATACGAGTGGGCTCGTAAGATGGCTGTAGATGCCCTTGAGTATGACGAGTCGGCAGAGGACGCTAACCCAGCCGGAGCTCTGGAGGAAATTTTAGAAAATCCAGAACGTCTCAAAGATCTGGACTTGGATGCCTTCGCTGAGGAGCTGGAGAGACAGGTCTGTGTGTATGATGTGGATTTGGCTGTGATGATTAAGTCCAGACACAACTATGTGTGTCAGGAACTCGTGAAGCCAAAACAAACCTTTCCTTGTGTTTGGTCCCTTTAGGGTTACGGCAACAAGGGAATCACTCTGTATGATATCCGTGCAGAGCTAAGCTGCAGATACAAAGACCTGAGAGTTCCCTACAGGGTACCCAACACTGAGGAGGTCTTCAACCTGCTCACCAAGGAGACGCCAGAGACCTTTTATATCGGTGAGCGCCTTTTAAATCGGTACACATTGTAACGCATCTCTTGAAATAAACACCGGCAAATCAATAACCATCAGCTCTCAGTCCTAGAAGTTTGTGCAGTAATTGCTGGTAAAGTACTCGTCAAAGTAGAATGTAACTGGCTGGTGTGGTAAATGTTTTTCCTTCTTTTCTTCCAGGTAAGCTGATCACCAGTATAGTAACTGGTATCGCTCACCGGCGGCCGCAGGGCGAAAGCTATGACCAGGCCATACGTAACGATTCTACAGGTCTGTGGCAGTGTCCCTTCTGCCAGCAGGACAACTTCCCTGAGCTCAGCGAGGTACCAGACTCGAACTCTTTTGGCAACTTGATGTTAGAAAACAGCTGAGAGTCTGACATCTAAACATCACCTCTCTGCTTTAGGTGTGGAATCACTTTGACAGTGGTTCGTGTCCAGGCCAGGCCATTGGGGTGCGGTCCCGATTAGATAACGGCGTCCAGGGATTCATACCAACCAAGTTTTTGAGTGACAAAGTTGTGAAACACCCAGAGGAGAGAGTCAAGGTGAGGGGGTCGTCATTTGTTGTGCTTTAAAGATGTTTTTCAATTAAATAAAAAAAATCTCACCTGATAGATATTTGATAAAATGTTTCTTTTCTCTCTCCTTTGTGTCCTGTTCTCCTTTATTGTAACACCTGTATAATACTTGCTTGCTCCTCCTCCCTCTCCCCCTTCAGGTGGGCATGACGGTCCACTGCCGCATCATGAAAATCGACATTGAAAAATTCAGCGTTGACCTCACATGCCGCACGTCCGATTTGATGGACAAGGCCAATGAGTGGAAGCTCCCCAAGGACAGCTACTATGACTTTGACCACGAGTCTGAGGACCAAAAACAGGAGGAGGAGTTAAAAAAGAAACAACAACGAACACGTGAGTCAGAATAACAGAGTTAATAAATGTTGTACACTTTGTCTATCCAATTATACTCACGTCCACATCGTTGCACTTAATGCCTATTTGTTTACATTCTTTGTCTCTCCAGCATATATAAAGCGTGTGATTGCCCACCCCAACTTCCACAATATTAGTTTCAACCAGGCGGAGAAGATGATGGAGACCCTGGACCAGGGAGACTTGATTATCAGACCGAGCAGCAAGGGAGAGAACCACCTCACCGTCACCTGGAAAGTAAGAAACAGACGGCGTGTCACGGTCGAGTAGAATAGATGGAAAAATACAGGGATGCAGGTTTAACAAATGACTGCATAGTGTTGTGGAGGTTGATCCAAATGACAGGAGGTCAAATATATACACAGTACAATGCAACGCATTGCAGTCGTTTGGATGTTGGCGTTTGTGGGACACAGCGTCTGACTCTGATGATTCGTAGGTGGCTGACGGTATCTACCAGCACGTGGACGTGAGAGAAGAAGGCAAAGAGAATGCGTTCAGCTTGGGACACACTCTCTGGATCAACAGTGAGGTAAACAGTTCTCTACTCTTTTCATGCCTGTTTTTCTGCTGCAGAATCATTCATAGTGATGCATCAGCACCGTGGCTGCTGCAGCTTGGTCTTACAGAGTTTCTTCTCTACAGGAATTTGAAGATCTGGATGAAATCACTGCTCGGTACATTCAGCCAATGGCGTCATTTGCCCGGGATCTGCTGGGGCATAAGTACTTCCATGAGTGCAGTGGGGGAAGCAAGGAGGTTTGTACTGATTTGCTGTATTATGTAGTTTTGTGAAGCATAACTCATTAACTCATGTTCTTCTACAACCTGCCTGCACCTATTACTCCTCATACCAACTTTTGTTCTCTCTCTTACAGAAAATGGAGGAGTTGCTTGTCAGGACAAAGAGGGAGAAGCCTACTTTTATTCCTTACTTTGTTTCGGCTTGCAAAGAATTGCCCGGAAAGTTTGTCCTGGGCTATCAGCCTCGTGGAAAACCACGGTGAGCAGCAAGTGTTTCCTGTTTCCTGTATTGTTCCTATTAGTAGATAATAGTGAATACACAGGCTTAAATTTACAAGTGTTAATCTTTCTGGTTCGCTACACACTTCTTATCGACTCTCCCACAAAGCTCTACTATGACTTTTATTAGAAATTGTTCATATGTTTTCATACCTGTAGAACTAAATGTCAGCATGCCATTTTTCTCTAGGGTTGAGTATGTGACCATCACCCCAGATGGCTTCCGCTACCGCTCACAGATATTTGCTACAGTAAACGGGCTATTCCGTTGGTTTAAGGACCATTACCAGGAGCCTGTACCAGGTATGACATCACTTTACGTATGGTTCATGGTGTATATTACAGCACTTTAATGTATTGTAAGTTATCATCAAACATTTCCTCCCCTTTTTAAAAGGCATCACCCCCAGCAACAGCAGCCGAACGAGGACGCCTGCGTCCCTCAATGCCACACCAGCCAATATCAACATTGCAGGTGCGTCTCTCTCCCTCCCACACACCTACACACAAACACACACCTACACACACACACACACACACACACACACACACACACACACACACCTTAATATTCAGCATCTGTTGAGTTGTAGTACACATTATTAATTCCTAATGTATTCTTCCCTCCCTAGACTTGACACGAGCTGTCAACGCCCTCCCACGCAACATGACCTCTCAGATGTTCAGTGCCATCGCTGCAGTCACAGGCCAGGGCCAGAACCCCAACACCACCCCCGCACAGTGGGGCTCCAGCCAGTACGGCTACGGTGGCAGCACAGGAGGAGGAGGAGGGAGCTCCTCTGCTTATCATGTGAGTGCAGCTTTTAATGTCGACATCTGCTGTGGAAGGAAATGGTTGTTTTTGAGATGTTGGTGGCTCCAAGCAGGAGCCACTTAAGCTGTCAATAAATCATAGGTTCCTACTTGAGAGGATTCAGATGCTTTAGATCTTGTGATTATAATAAATAAGACGCTTTGTGAAGATGCAGTTCATATCCTGCATAAAGTTTTTTCTTGAGTATTCACTCATTCCAAATACTTCCCCCACCTCTGCTCCAGGTATTTGCCACACCTCAGCAGCCCATCGCGACGCCCTTGATGACACCCAGCTACTCGTACACCACACCGAGCCAGCAAGCACTGGGCACTCCCCAGTACCCCAGCTCCACCCCGCAGTCCTCCCACTCTCACACACACGGCCCCCCACAACTGCCACACCACGGCCACCATAGCAGTCACCACGGCCACTCGTCCGGCACGCCGTCATCCTCCACCTCATCCAGAGGACGGACGCCGCAGCAACAACAACAACAACAACAACAGCCGCCGACGCAGCAGCAGCCGCAGCCGCCGCAGCCAAAGTACGTACAGGAGAAATATCTGATGTTGTCTCATGATGTGTTTACTTTTAATCATGTTTGTGTGGTTGAGTTTTCTTATTATTCCTCTTTAGTCCCAGATATTTTTTATTTATAAACATATGGGAACAAAATTTTACAATTTGACTCTAATGTCATCCTGGTCTGCATTTTCAGTTTTGTTGAATGACAGTCTTCTTGCGCTAGATGGTGCTACACCCACTATCTGGGTCTTTTAAAGCTAAGCAGTGGCCTGCCATTCAATCTGTTTGACTTTCATACACTTCTTTTCAACTGAAACACCTCCCTCTCTCTCCTCCTTCCCCCGCAGGCCAAGCGGAAGCAACGCCTCCGCCGTGGACTGGGGCAAGATGGCGGAGCAGTGGCTGAAGGAGAAAGAGGCAGAGGGCCGGAAGAAAACCCCGAGGATGACGCCGCGGCCGTCACCCAGCCCCATGATCGAGAGCACACCCATGTCCATCGCCGGAGACGCCACACCTCTGCTGGATGAAATGGACCGATAGGACACGGAGGGGGGCGTCGCTACACCCCCCCTTACCTAAGTCCATCCTTTGTACTGCGGCTTCTTTTGGATAATCTTCCTCCTTTGGTCTCTCGCACGACCCATCAGCCCTTTTGTCAGGCTGACCACTAGTTGGAGCCCTCGCCCTCCAGCTGACTCGTGTCCTCTTCATGTCCTGATCTTGTAGATGCAGTCGATCAGTCTATCATCCATCCTCTCTTCCGTGTGTCTGCCCATCTTATCCCAAACGTTTCACCTCCTCACCTCCAGTCAGCTGCTCTGGCTGTATAGTATTTTGTATAGTCAGAATAACACTGTATATGTCGTGCAGAAAGTCAGTACAATGACATACACTTGAAACATCGGACAGCGGTTGCATATAGGATATGGACCTAAACAGACTTTGTCAGACAAGCTGTCCTGCTGTCTTTATTTTTTTGCAACTGGTTTTAGTTTGATCCATGAATGCTTTGGAACAGAGTGGCACAGTTAGTTTCCAGAGTCCACCTTTCCTCTGGTGGATTCTTGCAAACAGTTGCTAAAAGGAGCTTTACCGAGCTACTTAGGGAAATTGAATTTTTGTCTGGAATGCGTCAGATCACAGAATGAATAAAGACTGTTTTTTTTTTGTTTTTTTTCTGTTTGAACCTCAAAGCCCGTTCACATCTGTTAAAGCGAACACATTCGTGACTGTACAGACACGCACACACCGAGGCCGACTTTCAGAAAGCAAAATATATTCAAGGGGAACCTTAATTTCTGCTGGTTGTTTCCACTACATGCTGTATTATGATCAGCTAATGTATTCTGTAGATAGTCTTTACTGTATTGACTCATTTGACCTAAGAAAACTTTGTGGACACTTCTTCATGTGCCACACTCGAGCTAATGCTGGTTGTTTGTGATGACTTCATGTGAGAGGCGGTGCGGAGGAGGTTAGCAGCATAACGTTATCTTAAGTAACAATATTATGGCTAATTTTACAAGTGGAAGAATCTTGCCATGTCAAGCAAGCGTCTGTGGCAGTTTGTCAGACAGGGATTTTATAAGTTTACTTAGATTTCAATCTTTTATCTTTCTTATGTTCGCAGTCGGGCGAGTATTTCATTTTTTGACATTGGGTTTTACGATGTCTGGCCCCGTGAAGGACTTGATCTCTTCACACATCGCTGCTGCAGCTGAGTACGGGACAGTATCTCCTTTTTCCTGCCGAGTGTCGACAAACAAGAACAAGTGTTTCCACAGCTGCAACATTAAAAAATCTAACAAAAGAGTGGATGATTTCTCTCACTTTCTCCGACTGTAGCACTGTCAGCAGAAGATATCACCAAACTGACTTCCCTGTGTTTATATACTTACTGTGTAATAGTCGAAGCTGCACGCAACAATTTCAGTAGAATGAATTTACTGTTGTTAAAAAAAACATTTAATCTTTTTTGTGATTGTCATGCGGCAGTTTGAGGCCACTGCATCTCTTTTGATTTTTGCTGTGCCACAGTACAAACGAGCAGCAGCGCTGGTATTCAATGGTGAGCTTCGTTCTGCAGTGTGCAAAAAAAAAAAACGATCATGGTCCCATAAAATGCAGAATGTTTTCAAATATCTGTTCTTTTCTTTGGAGTAAAAAAAAAACTTACTTGGTTTTACGTCGTCTCTTGCCAGATTAAGATGTTGCATCTTTGATATCGAGGCTGTGATCGGTCATCGGCGGTGTTCGGTGAGGGAGGAGTGATGAGCTCACTGGCACTGCTGGTGACTACCTGTGATCCCTTTAATAAAAGTGTTCATATTAAACCCAGAGACGTGTTGGTGCTATGTGGGGAAACACTGCTGGAGACATGCGTCTGCTCATCTGCTGTGCAGGACATACTTGTGTGTTTGCATTCTTGATTTTCTCCATGGTAGAAATATGATTAGCCAGGAACAATGTGAGGAATCTTCCCAACCTCCACACTTTCTTAACTCTCTAATTTACACTTTCTTTAACACAGCGATCAGAAGCAGTTAAAATCAATTATCTATAATATGAAAGTTTATTAATGTTTAATAGGGAGGACATTCAGATTCCTCCGTTTCCCGGGTCATGAGAACCCTTATGTCACAGGAGACTGAGCGAGGGCGTGCTGTGAGTTCGGCTGTGGTCATGGGAGCCGGCCTCCGCATCACATTATTAGTCACGTGACTGAAACACATGCATTAGATCCACCCTTCACTGACATTTCATCCGTAACGGAGGGGAACCACAGAGACAGACATGTCTCTGGAAGCACCAACCAAAGAACGCAGTTCAACACGAGATCCGGAGGAGAATCGTCTTCCTCTTGTGATAAATGTTTGTGTAACCCAGCTGATGACAAAGCTTTATTTGTTGGAGTTCTGGCCAGCAGTACAAACATTCCTGAGAGGACACAGTGGACTCTGTTCTGGTCCTTCAGCTGACTGTTGTTTACTACGCAACAATTCAATATGTCAAACCTAAAACTTTTTTGGTGGCGGCTCCAATCAAACATCCTTTAGTTGGGAGGACTGGGCAGTTTTTTGGGGTCTATCCATGATGTCTGAGATGACACGTCACTGGTCCAGTTGTTGGCTCATCAGCAGCAGTTGGATTTCCTCCTGGCTGGTGTGTGATTGGCCTCTGTGCTGTCTGTGAGTCCTGCGTGCGACACAAACAAAACATCGTTCAGAAGAGCAGCGAGAGCTGGACGATATCTGATGTTTATCTCGTTGTCAACAAATCCCGTGAAAATATTAGAACCCAACAATTAAATGAACCAAAACACAACATTGTTGAAAATATATTGAAACCTTGAATAGGCCACTTTATCCCTCAAGTAGATTATTTAACGTTAATGTGTAAATGAAATGAGATGGTGAGGAAGCATTTTAATGAAACAATATTCAGCTGTTTAAATAAAAGTATCTCTAATCCAGTTTGGCTTAAAAAGCTTGAATTTAGAACATTTTCACCGATTTCTCAGAGAAAACACGGACCTTGGTTTGAATCTGATGCAGATCCAAATAGAAGAATCTGTGGAATTCAAACGTGACTAACATGATTCTTAGACACAGTTGAAAGCAAGAGGCTGTTTTCTGAGGTTAACTGACTCACTGATGATGTCACCCACATTCCTCGACCCCATTTTCTCGAGCTCGGACAAAACGTTGGCCTCGAAGGTCAGAGAGGCCACGCGGAAGAAGAAATCCCTGATGCCATCTCCTGCAACGACAAGATGGAGGCGAGAGTTTGAGAGGGTGAGACATTAAAAAGACGTTAAAAGACACGCGGGGTGGTTGCGTAGTGTTCGATTCCCACCTGACTTTGAAGACACGGCCCAGTACTCGGCCTTGATTTCCTCCGAGAGTCTCATGGCTTCCTGCTCGACCTGAGCCAACTGATCTGGAGTCTGAGGAGTGAGACGCAGGGGACAAGGAACAGGGAGGTGGAGGAGTGAAGAGGTGGAGAAACGAACCAATATCAGGTCGTTGGAGTCAAATTATCATAAAGTAAATTTAAAGGTTCAGCGTGTCAGATTTAGGTGAAAGGGATCGAAATTGAACATAAAATAATCCTAGTGATGTTTTCACGAGTGTGTTTCATCTAAATTGTATGAATTGTTGTTTTTTTTACCCTAGAATGGTCCCTTTATATTTAAATACTTTATACTTATGATCTGGAGAAAACAGCAAATCCTCACATTTTCAATTATTTCGTTTCACCTCTGTGTCCATTTTAAAGAAGTGTTGACTTTTACTCACACTGAGGTCCTTCTTAGTACCGACGAGGAAAAGTAAAACACTGGAGGGGTCGTTGTCCTTCATGGCGTCCTCAAGCCACTGCCTACACACACACACACGTGTTGTAATGGCATTTTAATGGCATCATCATTAGACAGTAATGGGTTATTTCTTACCTGGCATGTTCTAATGAGCTCACACTGCTGAGGTCAAACACCACGATAATGGCTGAGGAAACGCACAGAGACAAACAACATGATTTACTGAACCCAAAGGGGAGAGATGCAGTAACACAGCAGCAGGATTCACCTTGTGCTCCTCTGTAGTAGGTGGACGCGATGCACTTGAAGCGCTCCTGACCCGCTGTGTCCCACCTGAAACAGATAGATAGATAGATAGAGATATGGGTTCTAAAGGAAAAGGTTGAATGAAAGTCATGTGATCATGTGCTGATCTATTTCATCGCCACGGTGACGGAGGGATGGACAGAACGACAACACCGAGAGGAAGAAGAGGACGACACGACAACTATAAGAAGGCAAACAGTTGAGAGAGGGCTGCCATGTTATAGCGACAAGTTGACTGACTCTCTGTGTTTCCAGTTTCCTGTGTCCCGTGCGCTCGGCCTCTCCACGACACGTGTTACATTAACGTGATTTAGTGAAGGAAAAACATGTAATTAAAGTTCCACTGACAGTCTAAACAAGGGGCTCATCAGATTAGCTCGAGGATGTTGCCCAGTGTCCCAATTGTCTCAGCATGTGATTTCATTTACAGATTCTTCAGACGTTAAACTTTAACTCCACCGTGTTACGTGATCGAATGTTGGACACGTAGCGTTACACCGACGATGACCTCTGAGATGAGTCAGCACAGGAAGTGAGTTAGTGTGAATGTGAAGTGTTTGTCAGTGACGTACTTACAGCTGTAAACTGAAGGGAACACCGAGCACCTCGAAACGCTCCATCTCAAAATCCACGCCGATGGTCGCTTTGTAGTTCTTATCAAAATCTCTCTTACAGAAACTACAGGGGCAAGGGAACAGAGGAGGGGACAAGGGAACAGAGGAGGGGACAAGGGAAGGAACAAGGAAATTAGGTTCTATATATTTGTGTTTTTATTTATAGTCATTTATAATAAAGTTTATGGTTAAACTTTAAAATATTGAGGCTCAATTACATTTCTTTGTCACAGGGATGTGACAACATCTTATCTGATTGATCTGTTTTTCAATGACAGCTTCTTACCTGCTGATCAGACACGTTTTTCCAACTGAGACATCGCCCACCACGATGACCTTGGCGATATTGAAGCTGGGAAGAGAAAACCACGACTGTTCTTCATGACTCCATACGACAACAACAACAACAACAACAACAACAACAACAACAACAACAACAACAACCTAACAGCATGAAATACACAACAACATGATCAGTAACACACGGAGGTCACTGCAAACCGCTCTCAGGAGTTGACACTAACCAGTTAACCACTAATTCAATGCTCAAGTGGCCTCATTCAACTTTTCACATTCGTCAGGTGAATTGTGACTTTACTCCGATATTATAAGTAAAGAAATAAAATAAAGGAAAAGTAGATGTTTTTAGCAGCAGGAGGAGCAGAGTGCGTTTCCTGTGGTCTTACCTCACCGTGCGGGACTTCTGTACCTGACAAACAGCCTGGACCTGCGGGTGGAAGCCATCTTTGGTGTGCAGCGCCGCATTGGGACTAAAACACTGCAAAGCAAGAGTGAGGTCAGTCCCAGAGAGGAAGAAATGGAAAAACACAAAGTGAGGAGTAAAAAGAAAGATGGGACTGAATATTATTTACCTGGCAAATAAATAAAAAATCTTAAAATGCCATTTTTTTCTGCATAACTGCTGCTGTCCAGTGACCATTCGTGTCTTTAAATGAACAGCTTTACATCCGCCAACAGAACAGGCCTCACTTTCCTTTGTATTTAGGGATAAATCACTGATGCAACACATGACTTTAGAGTTAAAACATGAAGGTTTTCCAAGGACGAGAGCAAAGAGCAGAGCAGCGTCCAACACTTTAAATCACCTCATCATCAGCAGTCGAGAACATCAGCAATATGGGCGATAAAGTATTAATTCAATTCAGTAACATGGTTAAGTGTGATTACATTACAGTGTGTGTGTGTGTGTGTGTGTGTGTGTGTGTGTGTGTGTGTGTGTGTGTGTGTGTGTGTGTGTGTGTGTGTGTGTATTACTGACCTTTGGGAGGCGAGTAATAATTCGGTCCTTCTTCACAGGTGGCAACATGCTGCTGTAGTGGCTCAACACACACACACATGCACACACACACACGCGTCTTCAGCTGCCACTTTCCCTGACAGTAAACACACTTTTCATTCACGTCAAAGAAAACACACACTTATCTTCTTTCTTCTCACCACTGCCACAAAGTTGAAGTTTTCCTGAAACATAAATTAAAACATTCAAATAACTGATTTTAGTAAAAACAGTGTTTACAGTCAATCAGAGGTTGTTTTTTTTATTAGAAAACATGATCGAGATTCAAGGGAAATGAAGATTATTCAGTGGATTTCAACATGTTCAACATTAGTAAATAACTAAAATAGATTCTCAGATAGATTCTTCTCCATCACACAGTGTCATCATGGGGACGTCTGATCAATCCCAAATATATTCTGCAGCATGACAACGACCCCAAACACACAAACAGTGACACAATGAACTGTCAGTGACAAGAGGAACCGACTCAAACAACCGACTCACCGAGTAGAAAACCTGAGGAGAACTGGTGATCTTAATAAATCAGTGTTTGAGTAAGTTCAGTGACTTTACCTGAAAGTGCAGGATGGTAAAACGCTGAAGGGAAGAAATATGTTGTGTGTCTGCAGATGTGAAATCCAACGAAACCAATCCAGAGCTCGTCCCTCCGGACAGAGACAGTTAATGACACTCACCATGTAATTAGTGAGGGGACGCAGAGAGAACCCAGGCAGACAGCGCCACCCTGCGGCCACAGAATATTTCCACACAACTTCCTGATGAGTGAAGCTTCCTATGCAAAACTATACATATTAATAATATTATATAATATAATATAATATGAGACAGTAGATGAACTCTGGTATATTTATAGAAACCACTGTGCTCATATTAATGTGCACTGTCCATTTTAAATACAAGTAAAATAATATAATATGAGTTTGAATTGTTCTAGTGTATTGAAAAAACGAAGTCAGTTTTATAAGTGTTGTGTGTCAGGAAATTGAATAAAAATCCAAATTAAAATATAGAAGATAAAAGTTTAAATAAAAAATAATAGTAACCCCAAAATAATCTAAAATGTGTTTATAATAAACATGTAAGAAATAAAACATAAATATACAAATATAAAGAAATATGACATAAAGCCATGGCGTTCACACTCCGGTGCAGCAGGTGGCGTCACGGCGCCATTTCCTTGGGTGTGTGACGTGTGTTTTCCGCGACGCTCAGACGGTATAAAAAGGCGCCTCAGCGTGTTTCTCTCTCTTTCCTTCCTCCAGCTCCTCCTCAGATGAGTCTCAGCTCTGCGGGATTAATCTGAACGTTTCCACAGAGACCAGTAAATCCCAGTTTACTTTACTGTCCGAGCGAAGAACACGTGGTTGTTGGTGTAGTTTTGTATTCTCGGTAGAAACAGGAGATCAGTTTATTTCCCGCCAGGCCCCAGGCGGCCACGTGGAGAGGAGACAGGACGACACGATGGAGACGAGGGGAAAGATGTGAGTTTTATCTTCTATCTCTTTGTCTTGTGATGTTTTACAACAAAGAGTGAAGCGTCACTTTCTGTATTAAGTCTGTTTTCATCCTGCGCTTCTTCATTTGTGTAAGTGAGATGAAAGTTTAGCCACTGAACTACGATCTATCACTGTTAAGTGTGTGTGCTAATGGAGATATTAGCATTATATTAAATATAAGGGAGTTGAAAGACCTTTAATTGATTGGTTTAAGACAAATGTAAAGAAATAAATTGTGCGTTAGTTTAACAGACTGTACAAGTGTATTTTTTAGAGTGAGATTGTTTTTGATTAAAGCAAACAAGACTACAGATAAAATCAAATAATAAATGGTTGGAATATTGATGTTTTATAATGTGATTTAAGAGAAATGCACAATAGCTGTAACATTACATTTGTATATTATATAAAACTAATTTATGTGAATTTAATATAATTGTACAAAGTCAATATCTAGATTTGTCATGAATGTGTTTGTCCTCAGGTGGAGGTCACTGTGGCCGCTCCCTGTGAGAGTTGAACATCCCTCATGATGAAGTCACCATGATGTCTCCAGCAGGAGGTGAGTGTCTGGAAGCTCGCACCTCGACTCAGTGCAGCTGTGTCTGTGATGAAAACTGTGAATAGGAAGTGCCGTCCGATGCGACAACTGACGATGTTACTCAATCACTGTTCTGAGCCTGAAATAACAGAACTATTTAGAATGTCCTCTTCAAACCATGGGTGGCACCTAATGTTTAAATATCTTGACACACAGGTCAGAATGTGCCTCTTCAACATCCTGGAAGCTGAAGCTAAAAGCCGGACGATGCTCCTGCTGTTACCTGCAGTGGGTATGTTTTTTATTTTATATTAAACAGCTACTAGCATCTTCTGTTGTGATGAACCCTAAACTGAAATAGCTGGAATTACCGTCAGACTGTCAGTGGTGATCATCGGTTTTCTGAACACAAAATGCAACAACGGCACCTTGTCTCAACTGGACTTGACGTTCTAGATCATAACCATTTTAAATTGTTTTCTTCAGGTTTGGTTGGTGTCCTGAGAGACTCCCTGGAAAGGGATTCATCCAGAGGTGTGGATCTGCAACATCACCTTGAGATCTTGTAAGTTGTTTAAGGTTTTTTAATAATCATTTAACATGTATGCAGAGAAGCCTTATAAGCTCAAGTTGTACAGGGAAAATGTTTCAACATCTGGATTCCACATTAAGTTTTTGTGCATTCAAACAGACTTGACACAAAGGCTGATTAACACCTGACAAGTCATTTCACGGCCTGACTTTAATCTCTCAAAATCTAATATTTAAATCAAACTCCACTGGACCTGGTGCTAAATATCCTCAGCTCAACTTGCTGCAGTTAGTAAATAAGTTGATACCATATGAACAAGTGGCTTAACTCATGTTGTACAGTAGTGAGTTGCTTAAAAGGCTCATTTGCTCAGTGATGAAATCCTGGAAGAGGAAGTTCTGTCACATGTGAGAACTGATGATTTTTTTGTATCCACTTTTCTGAGTCTTAAAAGCTGTTTGTTTGAAAAGATTGTGTTTTGACAATTTCTAATTTCATGTGTATTTTTTATTACAGTTGTCCCCTCAGCCTGATCTGACATCTGCCATGCAGCGACTTTGACAGGTACATCCTATTAAAAGCTTTATTAAACGAAAGTCTGACTCCATTGTTGTGATGAACCCTAAACTGAAATAGCTGGAATTACCGTCAGACTGTCAGTGGTGATCATCGGTTTTCTGAACACAAAATGCAACAACGGCACCTTGTCTCAACTGGACTTGATGTTTTAGATCATAACATTTTGGGTTTTTCTTCAGGTTTGGTTGGTGTCCTGGAAGGGAATTCATCCAGAGCTGTGGCTCTGCAACATCACCTTGAGATCTTGTAAGTTGATATAGGCTTTTTTAATGCCATTTAAAATGTATGCAGAGAAGCTTGTAAGCCCAACATCTGGATTCCACATTAAGTGTTTCTGCTTCAAGAAGACTTCACAAAATGGGCACTTGAAACCTAAAATGTAATTTCACAGCTGACATGAATCTTTCAACTAATTAAATCAAACTCCACTTGACCTGGAGCTAAATATCCTCAGCTCAACCTGCTGCAGTTGATTACTCAGTTACTGGTACATAGGTTGATACTATAAGTACAAGTTGCTTGGCTCATTTGATCTCAGTGCTCTCAGATACAACAGCTGATGATTCTGACTCTTAAAGCTGTGTGTTTGAAAGTGTTTGTTCTGAATTTCATATTTTTATTACAGGTGTCGTCCCCTCAGCCTGATCCTGACGTCTGCCATGCAGAGAAATTGACAGGTACATCCTATTGTAAGCTTTGTTACATGAAAGGCTGACTCTATTGTTGTGATGAACCCTAAACTGAAATAGCTGGAATTACCGTCAGACTGTCAGTGGTGATCATCGGTTTTCTGAACACTAGATGTGACCGCCTATAAACAGTTAAACCTAGAATACATTTTATACACTTCTCTAATTTGAATCCATTTCTTCTGCAGATCACAAATCATGGAAACCTGTCTGAAGATGGTCATCGTGTTTGTTTAAATGTATTTCACTGTTTTAAAAAGTGCTTTTATTAAAATCTATTATCAAAATGGTTGGAAATATCATCTTTATCCACTATTACACTTGTTTAAATCAGTCTTAAGGCTGAGTTGATAAACCAACCCACATTCATATAAATATTGTTTTCACATACTACAGCTCCCAGTCATGACAGTTTAACCAATAACACCTCAGTCCTCAAACTGATTAATCATCACACTGGTCCTTAGTATCAGACTCAACCAGCATTAGTGTAAATTGGGAAAAATCTCTTGAGTAACAATTGCAACTAAACCAAAAGTCTCCAGGCTCAATAACGAGTTAAGATCCTGTTAAAACTCTTGGTACCTCCTTGTGTAAACTTGACCTCCTGTCTTGACAGTAATGTCAAGATGGTTTGACAACTTGTCCCTGATGTCTGTCACCTGTTTCACATATAGAAAAACAATTTGCACGCATTTCTTCACAAAGTCATATTGATCTTAATCTCCTTCTCCGAGATGACAGAGAACCTGATGCTCTAGTTGTGTTCCAAGTGGCGGCTCACCTAAAGGAGCACGATGTAATACCTGGGATGCTTCTGAACGACACCTGTCATTTAGACCGGAGGGTTTTCGTTTAAATGCCTGTCTGTGGTGAAACATCTGCACTTACAGTAAACATGTTGACTTGAAAAAATAGTTTTGGGCTTTTATCAAAAGCAACATGTCTTGAACCTACAAGTGTGTCCTGAAATCTTAAAAAACATCATTGCTGTTATACAATATATGCACAAAGAGGTTCATTAATGCAATAGCCAATTGGAACCCAATAAAATTGGTTGTCTGAACAGTGCCACAATTTATGACCCCTTTGCACCTGCATTTCTCATGACGTACAATAAAAAATGATTTGACTTAGTTTAGCAGATATTTTATTAGAGTCCTTCGTCAGAAATATTACAAATAAAACCCCACAAACACTTTTTTTCTGAGTCGGCATTTTTGAATTTAATTTATACATTATTTGCTTGTAATAAAGTCTGGATCTAGTGAATTGAAATGTCATTTCATAAGGATTGTAAGCCTTAGTGTAATTATGCACTCATGAGTGGCATTGTAGTTTTTACTAGTGTCAATACTGTGGGAAGAATACAAAATGAACATGCTACACATTTGCAATTAGTTTACATCATCCTTAGCTCACAAAAACCAACTCACACAAATGAAGAATTAAAGGAATTAGAAAAGCTTTGGGAAACTTCCTGTTGAAACACCGTCTTTCATATTTGAGCACTGTCAGTTTAAGGCTTTTGTGAGAACAATGCATGTTCTACAAGTTGGCCGTAAAACATTTCACACACACCACTACCTGCAAATCAAATTGCTCTCTACGGCAAGTGACACGTAACAGTCAGCCACATGGTATGGATCAGATCTGTATGTATTTTTCTCTCATTCTGTCCTTTTTTACAAATGTATTCCTGTGTCTTGTGTGTTAGTGCGTCTGGCGCCTCTTAAATTGTGCCGGGGGCGTGTTTCGCCTTTCAAGAAGCCCTGAAACTGTACAATGTTTGAGTAATGCCTGTTCTCTGACTGATGTTTAAAAGACAACAAAAGAGCAATATGTGGACTGACTTGATGCCAAGACTCACAACTCCACAGTGGATTTGTGTAATAATTCAACTTCCAAACATGATTCTCCTCTTTATCCTGTTTAAGACAAGAAAAGAAACACATTCATACAATGTAGCAAAAAGAAATTCAAGAAGTCAGGCAGCAAAATCTTCAACTTTACAACGAATGACCATAAAAAAACACCTGTAATCAGACTTAATGTTTTTTTTTTAAATTGCAGTTAAAACATTTAGCAATAGGATGTGCATGCATTTTTTACATAGAATTCAGTGTAGTTGGACATTCAATACAACTAAGCAATTGAATTATCCTGTAAATAAATAGATCAAATTAAAGTAATTTGCTGTATTTCTGTGGCATTTACACACAAAAAAGTACATTAATCCAGGGTTTCTTTTGTCTTATTGGTTAAATTATTTCCCATCAGATGCTTCAGATTATTAAATTTGGGATAGAAAACGCAAATACAGTTAAGCCCGAGTTTTAAAAATCACAGATGGACTTTTTAACAATCGAATACAAAACTGTTTGACTCCTTTGAATGATCATGAGACATGAAAAACAGGTTCATTCATGTTTTTGCACTTAGAGTAAGTCAGGGGGGAATTGTGTGAGTCTAATAATTATAAGAAGAACTACAAAGAGTGTGAAATTCAAGTAGAATTGTTTGATTTTCACCATTTCAACAGGCGTCTGTTGTTGTTGGCAGTCAGTCAACGTGTCTTTGCATGCGAACGAAATTATAGACTCGTCCAGCAGGTTTGGGGGCAGGTCTCATTCCAGGCTTGTGTAAGATGCAGCGAGGGATACAGTTTGCTGCAAGGACAACACTAGACACTCCCTACTTACCTCTCTAATGAGGAAGCAGCAGACAGTTTGGTTTGTTGGTCAGAGTTTTCTTGAAGCCTCTCGTCAGCATGCCTGAATCTGGAACGTGCACCTCTATCATCAACCTGCGTTATCAAGACGGCAGCGTGGGCAGCCCCTCCAACCCTGCAAAGTTCAACCACCAAGACTACGCACAGCTGAAGGATGAGCACCTCCGCAGTGGGACGCTGTTTGTGGACGACGCCTTCCCACCTAACACCCGCTCTCTGGGGGGCCTGCCTAATTCTGGAGTGGAGTGGCTTCGACCAGCTGTAAAAAACTTTCAAATGCCTTTTCTCCCATATGTAAACCTGATGTAAATAGATCATATCCATGTTTATTTGTACTTGCATGCATTTCCTCTTTCTTCCTTGAGTTCATATGCCCCTAACCCTATGTCCTGTATTTGTTGTCTTGTGCAGGAGCTCTTGAAAAAACAAAACAACAGCAGTGAGCCGACTTTCTTCCCGCAGGGAGCCTCCCGCTTTGACTTTGGTCAAGGCTACGTCAGTGAGCAAAGATTTATGTTTTTCACAAGTAGTAGCTTGTGTAGGTGACAATGTGAACTGTGGAAAAGCATTTTCTTTTCTTTATTCACCAGGTAACTGCTGGTTTCTGTCTGCAATTTCCTCACTGACCTTCAATCAACGCATGATAGCACAAGTGGTGCCAATAGACCAGTCCTTCCAGGGCTATGCCGGAATATTTCACTTCAGGGTAATGACCTAAAGTGTTGTGATTGTATTAAAACAGTGCTTTTACATGATTTCACTTAAGACATGTCCCCTCTGTGACAGTTCTGGAGGTTCGGCAAGTGGGTCGATGTGGTCATTGACGACCTTCTGCCCACAATGAACAACTTTTTACTCTCTGTGCACTGCAAAGGAGGAAATATTTTCTGGGTCCCCCTGCTGGAGAAAGCATATGCCAAGTACGTAACCAACTCACTCACTCGGATGTTAAACCGTTTGTAAGGTCCCAGTTGAGACACAAACACCAGATTACAAACAGGTTTTTCTTTCTGCTTCAGAGTGTGCGGTTCATACGATGACATGAACTTCGGCTTGCCGTCAGAAGCCTTCAAGGATTTCAGCGGAGGTGTCTACAACACCTACGAACTCGGGGAGGCCCACGACAAAGGCCACGATGATGAACTCTGGCTTACGCTCAGCAGAGCCACTAGGTGCAAGTCAATGATTTGCTGCGGGACTCCAACAGGGGTAAGAACACAAATCATAGAAGACAATTCAATTAAAATCCCTCATTGTATTTAATAGTTTTGTTTATTTCAGGATATGCAGGTGAACAGTGTAGCAGACAACGGACTGGTGATTGGACACTCCTACTCTGTCACAGGTGTCACTGAGGTAAACTGTGGAGCTGCAAACGAACATGTGTTCATTTATCACAACTAAGAAGGGTTACAGATTTTGTGAGTGTTAATTTAGCACTGACTGAATATTTATCACCTTATCTATAATTTCATCTGAAGGTCGACTGTTTGGGCTCCAAAGTGAAGCTGGTGCGCATCATGAACCCTTGGGGCGGACAGGAGTGGATAGGAAAGTTGGGTGACAGGTACATCAATTTTAAATCCTCCCGTACTAATAAAGTCGTATAAAGGCAAACTCGCTGAGCACTGCAACTGAGAACTTATATAGAATTTATTTGTTTTTTATTTTGCCAAGAATTCATTTTTATCAATTTATTTCCCCCTTGTTCTCAGGTCAGATATATTGAACTTATTGAATACAGAAGATCAGGCAAAGCGTTGGATTCACCACGATGGAGAGTTCTGGTAAATGAACTAAATTCAAGTTTGTGTTTCACACCAAAATACATCTCCGTAGTCTCAGAATTATTTTTAATTATACATTATACGGACAAAGGTACATGGGACACCCACACCTTACACCCACAGGAGCTTTTATGACATCCCATTCTAAATCCATAGGCATTAATATGGAGGCTTCCACTCTTCTGTGAAGGCTTTCTACAAGGTTTTGGAGTTTGTTTGTGGAAATTGTTGCCCATTCATCCAGATGAGCTGTTTGTGAGGTCACACACTGACGTTGGACGAGAGGCCCTGGTTTTGCAATCTCCGTTCTAGCTCATCCCAAAGCACTGGGGCAGAGTCATGCTTCCCCAAACTGTTCCCACAAAGTTGGAAGCATAGAATTGTCCAAAATGTCTTGTTAAGCTGAGGCATTAAGATGTCCCTTCAGGGGCCTGGTCCAACCAATGGCTATGGGACTGAATGAAACACCTGAATTCGATAATGTTGTCCATATAGTGTATAAACCCAAAACTGTTTGCCATTTCCCATCCCTCTATCTGTCCATCCATCCATTCACCCATCCTTCCAGCGTGCATCTGCTTTCTTAAAATAAAAACATGTAGAACTAGTACTTGTTTGTGTACATTTTGAAAAGGGGACCTATTAATAGTGAGGCCTGATAATGAATAACAGAACTTTATTCTTTGTGAATGATATCTGAACATCCAGTCAAACTAAAATCAAAACAGTAGTTGGATGTATTTATCTGAGTTGAAACTCTAAACTTCTATCCTCTTGTGTTTCTCTCATCGTCCTCTGTGTGGTCTTGTCAGGATGGAGTTGGAGGACTTCTGTCACAATTTCCTCCAGGTGTCCATGTGCTGTGAGAACCCCAACTTCATCGACGGGGACTTCAACTGCCAGTGGAAGTGCATGACTTACGATGGCAGCTGGGTGGCAGGGAAGTCCGCAGGCGGCAGCATCGCTGACAGTGAGCTCAATTCATTCTTTTAAAGTCTTGAACCATGATCGCAAGGTCAAGATGTTTGTTGTGTCTTCTTGTGTGTCTCTAAAAGCTAAAACTTCTTATTACCTGTAGCTACCTTCGAGACAAATCCCCAGTATCGCATCCAGGTGTCTGTTATAGACGAGAAGGAGCCGGGAGACAAAAACATCTTGATTTCTCTGATGCAGAAACCTGAGATGATGAACCGCCTACAGGAACGCTTCTACCCAGCTGGACTGGCCATCTTTAAGGTCGGCATTTTGAATTTTATCCATAAATATCAATTCCTACAAAATGCAGTTCAGCAAATATGGAGAAAAAAAATGACACCAGGCTAACAAAACCATTTTTAATGATTTGAATAATGACACTTATTCTCATTTCACATCCGACAGATTCCACCTGGGGTAAGTGCATAGAAAAACAAACATAACGCTCCACTTTTGCAAACACAACAATCCACATGAGTCACCTGAATATGCAACAATAGACCCCAGAAGGACGTCTGGAGAGCCCCTTCTTTGATGCAAATCCCCCTGAGAAGGTGAGCTCGTACACCTATGAAAGGGAACTGATTGAGCTCCTCAGCCTGGATCCTGGAGAGTACGCGATCATCCCCTCCACCAAAATACCCTACATGACGGCAGACTTTGTTCTCACCGTCTACATCAAGGCTAAGGCTAAGACCAGGTAAAGACACACTGTGATATGTAACATGTCCCGTAAGTTGCAATAGAAACTTAATGAATGACGCCATTAAAAGCTTGTTTTCAACACAATCCTCTCTGCTTCCAGTCCCCACGACGATCATGACGACCATGACCACGACAACTCGACTGATCCCGAGGTACGAAATTAAAGGCCGTCGCTGTACGTCAGTGGGACCAATTGTTTCTAGCCTGTTTGATGTCAGGCCCATGATCTCATCAACTTTAGACACTAACTTGGGTCAATGTCGTTTTCTTTAAGAACTCTGGCAAATGCATTGATGAGGACGCTGACATGGGGCCCACCCATGACTTGTTCAACCACTATGTCGATCAGGTATCATCTTTTTCTCCCCAGTCTTCAATTTTCTTCCTTTTCTACCATCAGTCGTTCACAGTTGTTGATCTGTGTGCGTGTGTGTGTGTGTGTGTGTGTGTGTGTGTGTGTGTGTGTGTGTGTGTGTGTGTGTGTGTGTGTGTGTGTGTGTGTGTGTGTGTGTGTGTGTGTGTGTGTGTGTGTGTGTGTGATGTCAGAACGGAGAGCTGATAGCCACGCAGCTTCAGAGGCTCCTCATTGATAACTTCCCTCATGGTGAGATGATTTACATCATACATGCCGTCAAAACATTTCAAAAATCAATCAAAGTTTAATTAGTTACTATACTTCTGCATATTTTCATGTATTTGTGCTTAAGTAGATTTACTATTGGATACTTGTCACTTTTGCTCCACATACTGTATATCAGCAAATATCTTTGTAATCCACTAAATACTTTATAGTGCATTCGTATACATGTTCACATTGTTAAAAGTAACAATTACCAAATGGTCTACTGATCCAATCAGAGTGAACAGGTAAGTTTTGTCAATGCAAGTTTTTCTTTTTACCGTTCACAGGGAACCCTCACGGCTTTGGTTTGAACACTTCAAACGAGCATGATTGCTATGGTGGAAGTATCCTGAAACACACTTGCTGCACTTCATATGATAGAAATCAAACTACATTATCACGACATGATGATCACGTGGCTTTTCTTACCACAACTATGCTGATGACACCCAACTAATCCTCTCTTTTCCCCAATCTGAAACACAGGTAGCAGCAATCTCTCAGTGGAGGTCTGCACACCACCTGGAAATTAGTCTTGACAAGACTGAACTACTTGTCCTTCCAGGGAAAGACTCTTCCACCCACGACCTGACTATTACATTTGACAATTTCCTGTTAGCCCCCACCCAGACTGCTAGGAACCTGGGTGTGTCAACTCTCCCTTACTGCCAACATTACTGCAACAACCCGTTCCTGTAGATACATGCTGCACAACATCAGGAGGATACGCCCCCTTCTCACTCAGAAGGCGGCGCAGGTTCTGGAGCCAGGATCTGCTCATCTCACACCTAGACTACTGCAACTCCTTCCTGGCCGGTCTACCTGCTAGTGCCATCCGACCTCTGCAGCTCATCCAGAATGCAGCAGCTCGACTGGTCTTTAACCTAAATTCACTCACACTACTCCGCTCCTCCGCTCCCTTCACTGGTTACCAGTGGCTGCCCGCATCCGTATCAAAACATTGGTACTTGCGTAAACGTGCTGCGAACGGGTGTGAGCTAAACACTCAACAAAATCACAACTGCTTGCTGTCCTGGCTCCTAAATGATGGAACAAGCTCCCCAATGACATCAGGACAGCAGAGAGTCTACACATCTTCCGCCGCAAACTAAAAACACACCTCTTCTGACTATACCTTGTAAATAAATAAATTATTTGGCACTTACATACAGCACTTTGTAGTTTGGCTTTCTTGAAGAAACTTGTACTTTCTTGATTCTTGTTGTTCTGGGTTTGTTCCTCATGGTTGATGCACTTATTGTAAGTCGCTTTGGATAAAAGCGTCAGCTAAATGAAATGTAATCTAAATAAAATGTAATGATATGAGATTAAATCCGAACATTGTGGTCGGGAGTGAAATTGTTTTTTATCTGTTGTTGATGAGACATTTTCACCTTAACGTCCACTAAGATCGACCAAAGGATGACGATGACCTTCACTGAATTCTCTGTTCTCTGGAAGAAGATTCATGAATGCAAGGTAATTATTAAATATGATTATAATAATTATTAAATGGATACATGCCTTTATGCAGTTGGTGTTAGTTTCTAAATATAGGTTGATTCTTTTTTTTGCAGCGACTCTTCCATCGCTCTAATTTGAATCAGACCGGATCCCTGTCTGACGTCGAGCTCCAGAAGGCTCTTGAGG
Organism: Verasper variegatus; assembly: GCA_026259375.1. Lineage (NCBI taxonomy): Eukaryota > Metazoa > Chordata > Actinopteri > Pleuronectiformes > Pleuronectidae > Verasper > Verasper variegatus. The sequence goes on from CM048051.1 coordinate 5,506,916, forward strand.
CTGCAGGTGATGCTGTTAATCAATGCATTTAAAACTGTGCAAAATGAAGAGGGGGGAAATGCATCATGTTTACAAGTGTCGAGTAATTGTCATGTTCTCCTGGGGTCTGTTCCAGGGATGGATGTGAGCGAATTCACCCTGAGGCAGGTGATGTTCCGGTACACAGAACCCTCATCCACCTCCTTGAAGAACTTCATCGTTCTCATGATGCGTCTGGAAAATACATCAAGTGAGTGACGAGGCCTCCATCACTTTCCGAACCACACAATCCTGAGAAATCAGGCTTTTACTTGTTCAGAGCGAAGATGACAGTGGTGTGAAAGCACCGTGTCTTCAATGAATCTGTCATCCTCATCATTTGTGACTGATGTGAACAGCACAGCACAGGGCTACACTTTGAGTGTTTCTCTTGTTCAAAATGTGTTTATTGTAATAAAGAATATTGGTTTTCTTTACAGATGTTTATGAGAAGAAATCTTTGAGTCTTTTACTGCCTTTCTGAAATATTCCACATGTTAAACGTTAAGACATGCCCTGTTTTTATATCATTTCCTGATGTAAAAGTGTCAAAGCTGCAAATTAGCAACTGTATGTAAAGTAACACCAATAAACTCATAATACAGTATTGCATTATGGCCCCTATCTTACTGTGGTGGTAGATCATTGTGTAGCTGTTTGATCTGTTGATATTAACATATATTATCAATGCAATCATATGATTTGTGTGTAGAAAAATTTAACCTTAACAACTAAAGCTGTTGAATAAATGTAAAACTGCATTTGAAGTGGAGTGTAAAGATGACTGCTCCACAACAGCGAAGCCAAAGTGTCTTGATCGCCACCTGGTGGTTGGCTACAGTATAGGTTGTAAACCTAGGTCTCAGTACATGAATACATTTGAGATGCTTAGTGTCATTTTAGTGACATGTTCAAGTGCTTCCCAATGAGTTTTAATTAGTTTTCTGATGCTGACTCTTTCTCCAAGATATTTTGGCTTCATTTCTGGACAGTGGGAGGATGTGGAGACGAGTCTTCCATCTATACACAGTCTATGGTATAAGTGGCAGAAAATGTAAAAAGTAAATAACAGCACCTTGAGTAAGTTCTCTGCAGAACTCCGTCTTTAAAAACAATTCTACAAACAACCTTTTCTTTTGTTTCAGTGATCCAACGTCTCCCTGTACAACTAGACCACAGGTCATCAGAGAGGCAGAGGAAACCCACAGAACCTGTGACGCTGTAGAAGGTTTCTGTGATCGAGTGATCCCTGTGGAATAAGCCGTTACCTTACAACTCACAAGAGGCAGCAGAAGGAACTGTGAAACAGAAATGATTTTATTATCACTCACCATGAATTAAATTACAAGAGGAAGATACAACACCTCAAAGCACAACAGACAATAAACACAAGCACTGGTTGACATGACACAATTGTGCTGCTGATACAAGTGTCGCCGTCAGAACTCATATTTACAAGTCAACATTATTTCACATTTACCACCTCTATAATATTCAACTTTCCAGTCCCCCCCCCCCATAACGTACTGCCCTGTTTTCGATTAGCTCAGGACATGCTTGGTAAGATTCAGCTTTTTCTAGAAACGTATTGTTTGTGAAGGCCTGATGCTCTTTGCTGCTATACCTCTGTTGTTGTCCATGGCTAATAAAACATCAATAAGAAACACTGAGTGAGTGTCATTACTGTCACAGCTATAGACACTGTAGTTAATCTGGAGTTAGTTTCACATTCACTGTTCTGCTGCTGTATATGCACAGATGAAGTAGTCTCAAACAAATGTCATGTTTAATCCCGTTGGAAGAGTGTTTGTTAAAAACTACAGTAACCAGCTGTTTATTGAGTGCAAGTCCCTTTAAATTGAATCAAGCTGCTCCATCACACACTCAGATATTTTTGCCCTAAATGCGCCAAATTTTTGTTCGTCGAGATCCATGAATGATTCCATAAGAAAATGGTGAAAAATCCCCAGATCTGCCCCAGAATTTGTGGAAATCTGTTTAAACGTTTTTGTGTAATCTTGCTTACAAGCAAACAAATATACCAACAAACAAACTAACACAACAACATAACCTCCCCTGCAGAGGTAACTATATATAAAAAGTTATCTTGGGGAACAGGGCTGGGAATTTGGAAAGTTTACACAAAGAAGAAAGAAACCTGTTGTGAAGGGGATTTATTGAAGAAAAAACTACAACACGAGCTGTATCCTCTTGTATGTGTGTGTGTGTGTGTGTGTGTGTGTGTGTGTGTGTGTGTGTGTGTGTGTGTGTGTGTGTTCGACAGCTCTCAGTCCTCCTCCTTCTCGATATAGCTCTTACAGCCCGAGCGTTCCATCTGTCGGGCCATATACCGCTCTCTAGCTGAACTCACAGTCTGATCTGTGCTGCGCTTTGCAAACTTGCTCTCCTTTTCCTCCTTTCCCTCTTCTCCTCCATTTTCTTCCTTCTTCACCGTCTTCTCCTTCTCTTGCTCCTTCCTTCTATCCTTCTCCTCTTCCCGATCTTTGTCCTTCCGCTCATCCTCAGCTGGATTCCTCCTCTTCTCTCTGTCCCCATTCTTATCCCTCTCTCTTTCTTTTGGGCTCTTTGCCCTTTTCCCGTGCCTGTCTTCCCTCTCTGCATCCCCCCTGCCTCTACTTCTGTCATCCTCTCTTCCTCGTTCTCTGTCCTTTCTTCTATCCCTGTCGTCTCTTCTTCCTCCGTGTCTGTCATCCCTTTCCTTTCCACGGTTCCTGTCTCTGTCTCTATCTCTGTCCCTCCCTCTGTCTTGATCTCTGTGACTCTTCTTATGTCTGTCTCTCTCCCTCTCTCTTTCCTTCTCCTTATCTTCTCCACTTCCTGACGATGGCGACCTCTGTCTGTACTGGCGTTTGGGGTGTGTAGAGCCTGCACCCAGCTTGCTAAACCCAGACTTCTGCTCGTGCGCCTCCTCGCTGTCGCTGCATGAACTTGCGTTATTGTCATGGGATGTCGGTGAAGGAAGAGGTGAAGTCCTCTCCGTGTCTATTGGAACCTTCGAGGTTTGAGGCCTGTGGGAGCAGGAACAGAGCAACACAATTAAAGTCTCCAAATTTAAAAATGTGTCCCAAGTGTGATTTCGGATGAGCGAGTAATACAGGAGCTATGACTGACTTGTTTGCAGAGCGATCTGGTATCGCCTCCTCTCCTACAGTCTGATTCAGCAGGTGTCGGTAGAAGCCAGTCAGGTCGCGTTGTTTCTTCACGTCCAAAGCAGCTGAGAGACCAAACACGATTCAAAGAAATTATTCGCCTATTTCCACTCATAGCAAGTCATAGTGTATGTGCCTTGAGGGAGGAGACACTTTAAAATACATAAAATATACTGTTTGAAATGTCACAATCAAAAATGCAATTTTAAAGTATCAGTCCAACCTTCTATCTGTGCCTGTCTGTCCTCTCTCTCCTGTTCCTCCTTCTGCTCCAGCAGCTTTTGCTTGTAGGCGGAGGTAACGTAAGCGTCTTTATCCGAAAACTTCTCTCCCTCTGCCACTCTTTCCTTCTGGATATTCCTCTCTTCCCTCCGTTCTTGTTCTTTCTTTCGGTCCTCGACTGCTTTCATCAACTGCTGGATATACCTTGACTGGTTGAAAGAAAAGAAAACGGTTCACATTCATGAGGAAGTTTCAGCTCACATTTTTTTAAATTTTATTCAGCAATAAATGTCAGAAGTCACAACAGTCTTCATAAGTGTTCTATATTTCTGAAATCTCAGTTTGGACAAATGCAGCAATACAAACGTTCAGTTTAAAGGAGATTACCTTTTTCTCTGCGCCGCCAAGACCTTTTTTATTGGTTTCACTTCTCTGTTTTTGAATGTCGTCGTACACGGCATCGTATTCGTACACGGTGCTGTCCTCTTCCAGGGCCTTCTGCATCTCCAAACGTGTCTTCAGAGAGAGAAAGAGTCAGACAACGACCGGAAAATGAAAATTACAAAAGGAGCGACTGTCCTTGTTTGTCTTTAAGTTGTTTTTTGAATTCTTCCTCTCACCTGCTTCATCATCTTCTTTTTGATGGCTTCTCTCTTCAGACTCTCCCCAACTGATGTCTGAGGAACAAAACATAACAAAAACAGAATTCAGTATATTTGGATGGACATCTGCAAAAACGTTACCTCGATATCGTTCTTTCATTTCTTTTACGAACATCTATTTCTACGTCTGAGCAAAAACAGCTGAACTGCATGCAACAATTGGCGAATGAGCAGTTGCATTGTCCTGCTTATTACAAATCCAGGAGTTTACCCACCTCGTCATCGGAGTCATCTCCAAACACTGAGGGTTTCTGCAGGGCTGCTGCCTTTAACCCTCCTTTCTTCTGTGACAAGATCAGCCCGTACCTGTGGACAGTCAGGAAACAAGGCTCTTTAATCCCTTCTGTACAAAATGGATGGTGGATGAATCCAACCTGATCTGTGCCACCATCCCAGCCTGGTGATTGTGTGCGTCTGTTCTTCTAATGGCTACTTGCGACACGTTAAAGCTCTATGTGTCGAGTAACGCAGGATGATTTGTGTGAAGCGGGTATCGAGGCTTGTGTTGATGACGTGCATGAACCAGAATCTCAAAAGCACACGTCTCCAACATGTTGTGGGAGCAAACCAAAGTCCTAGTAATCAGTATTCAATATGGCGTTGCTGTTAGAGAAATGTCTGACTGTGTATATTTCCATTTGCCAGTTAAAGATTTTCCATATCGTGGTTTTAAAAAGGGACGTGAATGAGACAGGTGACTTCCTGCAGACATTAGATTCAGTTCACTTTTCATACTGCAACACTTCCTGCACGAAAGAGTGAATTAAAAACACCTACAAATGAACAGAAATCTACCAAATTCACTGCATTTCGAAGAAGCAACGTTAACTACATTCAAATGTATTCTCTCCTCCGTACAGTCCGTCATAGGCAAACACAACGTGCAGGAGATGGAATGCGGCCGTTGATAAACATAAATGAACGGTGGATGGTCTTAACAGCATAATACGAATTAAATGGGTAAACGAGCAAATCGTTAGCTAGCTACAGGAGCAGCAATGGGCGAAACAGCGGTTTAATAAACAACCCCCGAGCTTAAACACTACACGTGTCGCTACAGCACATTGTTGAATTCGACATAAGTTATTTCTAAATCATTAACCAAGCGACACAGTTGTTGATTTCTTGTCCCGGGCTATCGCAAATCGAGTTAGCATGTTAGCAACTCACTGCTTCGTAGGCGCCGCCATCTTGCTCTGCTGACTGTGAGGCAGCAGCGGCAGATTCGACACGATACTTCGAAATCAGGTCAAACGTTAGCCCGTCCACTTGTGGTGGATTCAAGCAGCAATTTAAATATATAAATAATAAAGGTAGGACAGGACATCCCACTGTCCCCCACTGTCCCCACTGTCCCCCACTGTTCGGTGCTTCGAGCTCATGCTATGGTGAGAATTTGAGGGCTTTCGTTTGCTGTTGAATCCTTCGATGCTGATAACGTGGGAGTGGAGTTGTTTGTTGACGGCTCAGCATCCAAGGCTCCGTGGTCCTTGTATGTCCACGATACAAGGTGTTGATGGCCTGTAATCAAACCTTGACGCCACGGTCAAATCGATCTTTTAGGTAGTTTGTTTTTATCTCCATCTTGTTTAGATGACACGCTTCTCAATTTGAAGTTGATCTGATGAAAGCCCTGGGACAAGTTCGTCAAAGTAAAAATGGCGTGCTTCCTGTTGCTTTGTTTTTTTTGTTTGCCTGGTCACGACACACCTGTGTATCGATTTTAGTGAAGATCGGTCAATGTGAACGCGTTCCAGGGGGCGCTGTTGAGCCATTTTGCCACGCCCATTTAAAAATACGTACATTTTCACCACTTTCTAATTTTCGGCAAACATACATTATAATAATAATAATCCTTACAATTTCAATAGGGCCTTCCACTGTCTCCTACTGTTCGGTGCTCGGGCCCTACTTACACAGATGCCACACACATCCACCATGTTTATATTGTTTTCAGGTTTATTGTCCCCCCCCCCACTTAGTATGGTTTTGTTGGTGTGCTGCGAACGTGCCGACTGGTCTGAACAGTCAGAAGTCTCTGACCACAATGGACAAAATGGGATTTCTCAATGATTAGGGATTATTTTGTTTTCAGAAATTAATAATAATAGTAATACAGTAACATGAAAACACTGAATATTATATCCCTGTGAATATCGTAAACGTTTATCCAGCTCCACATCATGAAATGCTTGGTTATAAATCTAAATTTAGAATATTTTGCAGATAATCATTCATTTCATCTCAGTTTTATACGTTACATTTATTTTCAATTCCTGTGAACTATCTATAGTCTGAAACTGAAATAACAGGTACGCCTTTGTTTTTATTTGATAGCAATATTTAATTTGATATCAGTGGTTCCCTACTCTTTTATTAATATCTTGTGACACTTAAATACAAAACACATTTCAAACACACACACACACACACACACACACACACACACACACACACACACACACACACACACACACCTCACACCCCTCATTTCCCTGTGAACACCGCGTCCACTTCCTCACTCAACCCACTGAAAGCATCAACCTTCAGGTCTTCGTTCTGCTATGAAACACCACGATGCACAGAAACAGACCATTTCTGTTCCTGTGACCACACATCAGCATAAATACTATACTAAGGACTACAGAGGCTATAATGGATTTATTATAGACAATGTTTGCAGTGAGCAGTGAGAGGAAATTAAATGCTGTGTGTATTTAACAGAGATAAAGGGAAATGGCTCGTGTCACTTGTTAGTTTCATTGTTGTTGGTTGCTCTGCTCTAAACCTGCGGTATGTCACTCTCTTAAACTAGATCAGGGAGCACATGACTCACCTGTGATTAAAGCTGCAGCTCTGTATTTCCACTGGCTCCTCTGAAAAACTCTAAATCCAAACAACATTATCTCTGTCGTAATCTCCATCTCATCTCCTCTCTGGCCTCTCTGTTAATCCCTTTGCTACAAACACAGCGACCAAAGCTGCTTGAATGATTGGATGGAGTGTGGGATGTGTGGATAAATGGATAGGTGGATAGGCTGAGTGACAGGCTGGGATGATGTTATCGAACCAATGTAATTGTAAAAAAAAATGTGGAGGAACTAAACAAACCTTTTAATAACAGAGAGCTGCATCCCTCCTATCTCGGTGTAGTTATAAAGTAATGAAACACCACTGTTGAATTACAGCCAATAAAGTGAACATTTTGAATTACGATGTATTTTTTTTGCTCCAAACCTTTGAATCTGCCCGTATCTGTGATTTTTGGCATCTCCCTGTGATTATCAGTATCGTTTATGTGTAGAAGGACGACACGGGAAAGAAACCAGGTTGTGCCAGGTGTAATGATAGCGGTAAAGCTGGTGCTATGCAGCTGTGCATACCTGCACATCTGGGCGGTGTCACACTTGCTGATGACACACTTCATATTTGAGCCTGTTTGGTTTGTAAGGTTTGCTGTTCTCCCTGACCTGTGCCCTGATGCAGGTTCTGACAGGCAGGCTCCACCTCAGCAGCAGCCTTTGAGTTGTAGCACAGCAGGTGTAGAACAACTTTTGAAAAACCTCTAGTATTGTACAGTACAAACCTGTGCATGCAACCCACACATTACTTTATCTTTTACTTTTAGTTTATGCTTGGAATTGACACACCTTCCATGGTTGAAACAGAAAATTCATAGTAAACAATGCCACTTGAACTTAATTTATTGTTTTTACATGAGAGATAAATACATCAAAAGAGATTTTGCCCAGATTCTACTGACTCACTGTCACTGTTTATAAGGACTGAAAAAAGTGCTCAAACATTTTGTGTTCTCCATTTAGACTCATCTCTCCAGACTTGGGTCTATGTATTTAATTAATAGTATATGTATGATAATGGTATAGTTGAAATGCAAAAAACGTGTAATAAAATAATTACTTAAAGGTTCACGCAACCAATTTTACACATCTCAATTTTACACACAGTCTCTATGTGGTCCCTATGTGGGGCATTCAGCTGCAACATGCAACTTCACCACTAGATGTCACTACATTATACACACCTTTAAATCAAAAATGCTCATTCTTGGAGTAAAGAAAACAATTACATGATTAGTGAAAACATCACTAGGGTTATTTCATATTCAATTTCTCCCAGTAGATCCCTTTCACCTAAACCCTACACACTGAACCTCGAAGTAAAACCCACCAGTGCCTCTGTAAGTGTTCTGAATGTGACTGGCTGCTTGTTTGACCACAGGGTTCATGATTTATTCATCTTTTAATGCACTTCATCACTTTATGGTTGTGAGGCTGACAGTCGCTTGGTTTATGTCCAGCACTCACACGGTTAATGGTGGTGGTGGGGGGGGGTGCTTGCGCGTGCGCATGCGTCGCTGACAGCCGGGGAGTCGACAAACAGCCACCGAGCGGAGAGAGGAAGCGGCATCGACGGGAGAGAGGAGCAGCGGGTCCGGCGGGTGTTTCCTCCTCCTCCTCCTCACAACCAGCTATGCTCGTCTCGCCGGTGTCGCCTTCTCTCAGGTGTCCGCTTCCCCGTCGCTGAATGGCGCTGGTTACCGTGCAGCGATCACCGACCCCCAGCACCAGCTCCAGCCCCTGCGTCTCGGTAAGTCGTCCCCGGCCCCGCGGAGCCTCCTCCACAGTCCTCCGGCCACCCGGGAAAGAAAAACCTCCCAAATGTGTCCCTCTGCTCCACGAGGCTCCATTTCCGCTGTGTGTGTGTGTGTGTGTGTGTGTGTGTGTGTGTGTGTGTGTGTGTGTGTGTGTGTGTGTGTGTGTGTGTGTGTGTGTGTGTGTGTGTGTGTGTGTGTGTGTGTGTGTGTGTGTGTGTGTGTGTGTGTGTGTGTGTGTGTGTGTGTGTGTGTGTGTGTGTGTGTGTGTGTGTGTGTGTGTGTGTGTGTGTGTGTGTGTGTGTGTGTGTGTGTGTTTTCTTCTACCCGCTGCTCGACTGTCATAAAGTGCATTGCCTTTGTGCTTCCTGCGCATGCGTGACACATCGCAGCTCATCGTTGTTCGGGCTCCAGAGTCGCTGCCAAGTTGACCTGCTTGAAACATGTCCGAACCCCCCCCCCCTCCTCCCGTTTATCTGCGTTTTATACATGGGGGGGGGGGACGTCGTTAGCACCGTTAGCTTAGCATCAAAACTGCCGCTTCCTCTCGGGTGTTTTCATTGTGCTCCTCTGTTGACATGGTTCCTGTTTGCACGTTTCCGTCACTTCCCGGGTTCGGTTCTCCGCAGAGATCACGGACGACCGACACTGAGCTGATAACCTCCCCCGAGTCCTGTTTTTTGTGTGTTTCACAGTAAAACGTGCTGCTGCTGCTTCTTTTTTCTTCCTCCACCTGCAAGTCGCGGTGTTGTAGTTGTAACAAAACACATTTCATTCACTTCCGCTCCCGCTGAGCCGCCTGGTGTCCCGCATGGAAACAAGGTTCCGGACGTGTCTTTTCTGTCTTTACGTCCTGGTGTCCATGTTTTGCTGATGTCCTCCCCCCCTCCTGTAATTATATCTTATAATATTGATGATCTATTTACAAAGGGTGATTGTGGGACTCAACTTCCTTTTTTGGACAAAACCATGTCCCCATAACATAAAGGCAAAATCATAACATTTTAGGGCAAAGATTTTGTTTAAGTTTATGGTCAGGAAAGGTGAGGAAGGACCAGAATACTATCACATGTTCCATATTGATTGGTGCAGGCAGGCAGGGCCAAACCATTATCACATGTTTTGCTATATGTATGTTTGCTATAGATAAATAATGACTGACTGTTGTGGTTGTTATACCTCAACGATACACACAATCAGTTTTGGGTTTTAAAGCCGAATGTAAGCGTAACGTCATTGTTTACAAGAAAACTCCAACGGCTGCCTTTTTAATTGAAGTTTAATTGGTTAATTCAGTAGTTTAGGGTTGCATTCTACATAGATAAAAGTTTGCTTTGCTTCAAATAAACTTGATACTCAAACGTCTCACAAAAGATCAACATGTTCTCAGCTGTTGTGGACTTGCATGGTGGTTTTTAGAGACCTTATCTAATGGGTCATGATTGAAAAAGCATGACAGAAGGGACTGCTGCTGGAGTTTGACCTAATGTTAAACTATCAGAACCAGCATTAGTTGCTAGTACCTGGAATGGCAGTATTTCTGGCGTACTTTGTGGGAAGGTTTGCTGCGTTTCCCGTTTCCGCCTGCACTCGTCCTCCTGCATTGCTCGCAACGGATATCGCTGCTGTAGCTTTAGGCATCTGAACCAAATCACTGGCGTTGTGTGACCTGACCTCTCGATACCTCAATTTCCTCATCTTGTGCTTGTGTCTGACTCCGTTTCCAACAAACTGTGCGTGTTTCCCCTTGTTTAGTTTCTTAATGTGAAAGCTACATAAGCCTAATTGAGTTATTCTGCAGATGAGGATTGACCCAAATGCAAAACAGATACATTTATCATAAATTACTTCAGTCTATCAATGTTTTGTGCTGTGTGTCTGTGGCGAGAGTACGGCAGCAGTGTGCCTGTGCAAAGTAAAGGAGTTGGGTTGTTGTCCTGTTGTTTTTTCCCTGCGCTCATCTTGTTTCTACTGACACAAGGAACTCCCCTAGAGTGAGGAAGTGATCTAGAGCACAAGTTCACCGTCTGTTTCTCATTCAAATGTTGTTCTCTGTCTGGTTCACACAACTTCAAAAAAGTGTTGTTGAAAGTTAACATATGTTCATGAAGACTGATCCACAGATGCTGACTCCTTTCCGCTCTACAGCGATGGGAAATAACCAGACTGCAGTGTCTAATTTCTGCTAATGGAGTCACTTGACATTCTGGCAAATCAAGGTGGAAAACCAGCAATAAAAATTACGTGCTGTCATAAAGCAGTCTTGTTCATTGATAAGCAACCTTTCCCATTTTGCCCTCAATCATCCACATGATGTATACGTAATAATGGAAATGTAGAGGATGGAAATTTGACAATGGAAATGTTTTTTCGACACAAGTTGAGTGAGTCACAATCTCATTGTGGCCATTGAAAGGGACCCTGTACTTTAAACCTTTTTATTTTGTCTGCAAGTAAAACATGTTCTGTGAGTGTAATAACTTGCCTTGTTAGGAAATCTGTTCAGACTGTCGTCCAGAATTGTTAAAAGAAATATTCAAGAATTTGTAGACTGTAACATTGAGTCATCAGTTGCAAGAGCAGCTCGGTGTACAGCTCGAGTTTAATCACGTGTTCGAGAAGTGATGTTGAGCCAGAGTCTTTCATTACAACAGAAGTTATGCACATGTGTAAGGTGAGGCAGGCAGAGGTGGTGAAGGACGTGAGGCATTTCTTGTGGAAATATGCTTTCAAGCTGCAACCCACACACACAAACAACGATAACACACTACACAGACATGTCTGGTTTCCTGTATCTTGCTGTCAAGTGGCGTGCGTATGTTGTCTTGTGTAAAACTTTGCATGAGCTGGCTGCTGGCTGTTGTTTTTCCCCCTCCCACCATATTTACTTGAACCTCCATGTTGAGCCCGTCCAGACTCACTGGTATGTGTCTGCTTCACAATAAGGGTGTTTGTGTTGGAAACACACAAACTGTGTTGTACACACTTGGATGCATTTATTCTTTTATCAATGTAAATCTTTTATTAACTTTGGTGAAACTAATAAAGGTTAGATGCTGTAATTCCTCCAGTCCTGCAGAGGCCTGCCCTGCTCGAATGATCAGGCATAACATTTCCATAAGCTTTGGAAAATCCTCTTTCATTTTCATATATGCAAAACATCTGTGTATTTCCACGTCTAAACAAAAGCTACATGGGTAATGTGTCAAAATGTCGGAGGCATCAACATGGAACTACTGCTTAAAGTTTCCAATAAAATGAATTAAAAACAAACCTGGCTATTTCTAGAGATATCAAGTCATTCTCAGTGTTGCTTCACGTGTAAACGTTCAAGTCAAGTGCTTTGTGCTTTTTTTGTAACCTGCTTAAACTTCATGAAGTGCAATATAACTCAATATAACTAAAACATTTAGGAGCTATTGTCTTAATAAGACATTTCAATACTCAATTTCTCAGTAATTTATGCTAACAGGTTGTAATTATAGTCAGTTCACAACGGCTCCAGCGTCACATACTTTACATGAGGTGCTCATCACTCCACAGGATCCGTTTTGCATAGTTTCTTTCCTACTACACCTGCCGATATCCCGGTTGTGAAAGGGCAGTGGACGTCGCATTTATTACATTGTTAAACATGACATTATTACACTGGATCGGCAACAGTGTCACAACAGTAAATACTGGCATCCCAACCCTTCGCTGTCTTATCTTCAACGATGCAAAAAAAAAAAACTGGTTCTTTGCTGCTTTAAAGTTCCACTGGAAAATACATAGATGCAGTGCACACAGTTCATATTGACCATAGTCAAGCATTTTTGCACCGTGATATAATTTTTCCATATTGCTTCAGTCAGAGCAAACACTCTGAGCTGAGTTCATGTTTTTGTCCGGGCTCAACGTGGCCTCTCATGAACCTGTAATCCACTTCTTCTCTTTATGAAGCTGTTAAGGGTTCTTTAATGTTGTTAAGCCTACGTACAGTGTAAACATCTCAGTACCGGGCATTACAACATGAACGCCAGTTGTTTATCTGCCACTAATCCTGAGCCTTCTCATTCAGCAAAGTGTAATATTCCACTATGATCAGATTTAGTTCTCTCTGTGTGTCGTTGTGTCTCTTCCTCACAGACTCGCTTGTTTTTGTGTGTGAATGTGTTATTGTCCCACCGACCACACCTTAAAAACAGACTGAGGTCATTTTCCTGGAGAGCATGTAAATTGAGTTGAAGCTGAACTCTGCTGTCTCTGGTGTGTTCTTTTTTTTTTTTTACCCAACAAAGGACAGTGGGTTTTATTTCCTTTTACTTTTTTTCACTCCTCGTTTGGTTTGAATTTGAAGACAGTCTCTGCCAACAAGTTACAGAATCCTTTACATGGCTTTATAAACTTAACTAAACACTGAAAGACCATAATCGTGCTTTTAATCTCAGTAATTATTCATCTGTCTGCCTTTTATGAATATTACATATATTCCTCCTAAGAGGAGTGATTTCACATTCCATTTAAGTTGTGTTTTAACATGTAAATGTGCTACATAATTGGGTTATCTGAATTAATCATAAAAACAAATAAGTGACGAAAGGACGTTACATTTATGACGAATTAGAAATGAGAAATTCAACTAAATATTATAATTTTTCATTACAATGACATAATTATGTCTTGCTTTGTCCAAAAAGGTCCGTAGGCCCATACTGTCATATGGAATAAAGAGTATCAGCAAATTCTCACATTCGACAAGCTGCAACTATTAAATAAGTTGCTTATTAATGTAGAACAGTGAAATGATAAAAAAAATAGTTCATATGAGTTTCCTTTTGATCATTTAGATGATTCACCTACTCATATTTGAAACAATCATTTAAATCTTGCGTTATGTCTCCATTTGTCTCACACTCAGCTTTAGACTGTACACTATTTTTTCGGAACTTTTGAATCGTTAAATGTAATTTTCTCATATTGTCCCTCCAGGAGTCGGGGAGTGGGGAGGATGACCGCCGCTCTCAGCCGAGGAGGTAAGATATTAAATGATATTATGCTGAATATCTGCTCCCTCTCAAGTCGTTGTTATATTACCCCTTTGTGACCCAACCCCTAAATTAGAACACAGGGCCTGTTCTGTGGCTGCCACTGACCCCTGACCTGGAAACAGGAACTAGACTTAATTTGAAGAACCATTAGATGAGTAGTCATGACATATTACATGCGTCGGAGCCCACAGGACTTTCTTCTTTTATTATGGTGACATGACAAAGAGCTGCTGTGGTATTGTGTGTGTGTGTGGTCCCTTGTTGCCTCAGGCAGTGAACTGGAGTTGGGAATCTTGTTTATCCTGTTTCACTGAACCACGTTTGCAACTGGTTTTAGTCCACAAGCAGTGAGTGATTTATTTGAGATGCTTATCATACCGTAAACCTCAGCTGCAGTAACACCTTTACTTCCCCTTTGTGTTAAATGTCTCTTTTGATATCGGAAGAAATCCCGACATCCTCTCGTCTGATTCTAGGTGTAGTTTGCTCACTGTCCATAAGAGGGCAGAAGGCTCATTGTGAGTCAGCTCTGGGTATGTGGGTCAGAGGAGCTGGGCTGCTGATCCAGGGGCTGATTGGTCGCCACTCCCAAAGTCAGAGTGCCTCTGTGTCTGTCTGGTCACTGGAGCTCTGTGCCATCCCACTGAGAGGACAGTCTGTGTTTGTGCAGCTGGGAGTGAAATCTATATTCACATAGCAGGGCTCTGTGTGTCTGTCTGTGTGTGTGTGTGTGTGTGTGTGTGTGTGTGTGTGTGTGTGTGTGTGTGTGTGTGTGTGTGTGTGTGTGTGTGTGTGTGTGTGTGTGTGTGTGTGTGTGTGTGTGTGTGTGTGTGTCTGAGAAGGAGGGACAGAAGGGATTAGATGTCATTTTGATTAACAGTATTTTGTAAACTTATATTATTTTGAATATCTTGTTTTGTAGTCTGAATATAATTTGACCCTTGACCTTAATATTTCATACACCCATGTGACATTTTCAAGGGAAATAATGGGTCCTGTGATGCTTGATTTTACTGTTGTTGCACCCATTTATGAAATATCTACACCATGACACCTTGATATTAGTACGGACATGCCAAAAAATGTCAGGACTCCAATGTCAGACCGATTATAGGCTGACAGTCCGACGCTGAGGACGTATAGCAGCAGGTAGGTTCAGAAACCTAATGGATCCGCTGGTGAAACAGATAAGGCTTGAGAAAGGCCCTAATGATTTGTTCCTCTAAAATCAGCATCACATATTGCTTTTGATGTTGTAGTGAAACAAGTTGAGTGACTTTTGAGATCTATTTAAGATCGTAACATATGGGCACGGTTCAATCAAATAGACAACCACAATAGTTGAATTCCTGAATTGACATTCCTAAAATCTTGAGACAAGGTTGTCCGTGTTCGCCCACGCCCCAGATGTCCGTGAGGCTGCCTGTCGTCAGACGTCAGCAGCTGCAGCAGAGCTCATCTCTGACACAGGTAGCGACATTCATTCAGACTAGAATAAGGGTTTAGTGATGCAGTGTGTCTGTGTGCGTAAGCAGGGCCCACTGCAGTTCTGCTGATTAAAGCCACTGACATCAGCAACACTGTGACATCAGCTAAAGCAGCAGCGTCACTGGAGGAACCACAGGAGGGAGATCGGAGGGAGACAGAGGAATGTAATGTGGTGCTTTGATTAAAGGTTTTTTCCCCCATGTCTTTTATAATCTGTGTAAATCCTCAATAAGATGAAAAGTCAAATCATGAATTTCAAAAAGAAGGTCACTGGTTTAATTTTCTTTCCAGTTTACATCGTGCCGCTAAGACTGATAAACCTTTTAACGTCACTCTTGTAATCTTGGGTGAGATGATGGTGCTTTCAGCTCTTTTGCCTCAGAGCAAGAGTCTGTGAGTCGACACTTTGGTGTTTGTAGTTTGTCCTGGCGCTATACTTTCCTCTGACAGTCCAAAATCATGCAGGTTAGGTGAATAGGCGACTCCACATTGCCTGTAGATGTGAATGTGGAGGTGAGTGGTTGTCTTTACATGTCAGTCGTGCGGCTGATTGCCAATATGTCAAGAGTTTGCCCCCCTCTTGTCAATTGGAGTTGGCTCCCAGTGTGTATGTGTCTGTGTATTTTTGTTTCAAATCAGTAGGTAAAGAAAAACTGAACAGCCTCGGATGCACTGTATTAATTATGTATGTATGTATGTATGTATGTATGTGATCTGATCTGATCTGATCCCTAGGGTGACTGTCTGTGTATTTGTATACATGGAGACGTAAGAGCAACAGAGGAGTGTCCGGTGTCTGTCTGCATGTAACGACCACATTCCGCCCTTTACTGCTCGGGATTGAACGGTGTGAATTTCAGCAGACAAATGAGAGAACAGTAAAATGGAACTTGAGCGGTTGGTCCAAAAACACAGAAAAACCCGTAGGTTGCTGAGAGACCATGCGCTTCTAGATGGAAAAGAAGAGGCAGCCAAGGGATTTGAATGGGCAACTTTTGGATTAAATAGCAATGAAAACATCTAAAGAGTACGAAACTCTCAAACATTTACAATATGTCCGAACTCTTGACCTTCTGCTCTGCTGTATATCTCTGTCTCCTTCGATGTTTCCACTAAGTGACTGTACTCACTATCTAATGCACATATTTCAATAAAGCACCTGTGAATCAACGGTCTTATAAATAAACACTCTTCATCATGTGAAGGTCACTGAGAGGCCGACCAACTTCATCTTGGGTCTGAATCATGTGTCTTGGCTGCTTGACCACGGAGGTCGAGGACACCACAAAAACACACGACACAAGCAGATACACACTTGCAAAATTGGGTCACAGTTGGGCCTAAAAGGAAAACACCACTGCAGTTGTTGTTTATCCTGTGAAATGAATTGGAGGTCAGGTGGTGACCACCCATTAACCCCTGGTGTGGAAACCAGCCTATAAACTGAAACCATGAGGAATCAACAAGCAGCGTAACCAAGTCTAAAGTCAAGTTTCACCCTGGGATCATGAGCGGCCCTGATGTCTCCTTTTTGATTGCTCAATCTCCGTTGTTGTGGTGGTGGTGGTGGTGTTGGTGTTGTTGTTGTTGTTGTGGTGTTGCTAGAAGCAGCAGCACCCCAGGTGTCAGGTGTCGCTGACTCCGGTGAGAATTTCCCCTTAAGGCAGACCTAGAATTGATTACACAACTTTGTCACCTTTCAGCCGCAGGGTGCAGAAAACACACGTGATCAGAGTGTGGCCCATACAGAGGATGTCTCTACGGGTGTAGGGGATAATTATTGCTTAATCAGGAGAAGTGTTGTCATGGTAGCTAAGTAACCAGTTTTCTGGTGGTGTTGTCATCACCACCCTTTTCATTTGTATCAGTCTGGAAAGCTGTGGCATGTTGAATAAATGCCACAAAGGAAAATATATATGTTGATATAAAGTATTTGGACACAAGGGATGAAGATGGGATGGAGAAGTAAGTACTAAGTAAACTTTCAAATGGCCTCTAGGATTGCACAGCTTTTCATATTTAATTGTCTAACTCTGTATCTTTGCTATGAAGATTTGGGTAATACTATCTGAAAGTATAAGATAGTTTTTAAGTGATCTCAATGCCCTTGGTTCAAGCTTGACTTGAGACCTTTTGTGTATGGCATATACACGTCTTGTATGTTGTATATACAGTAAGTCATATAAGAGCCATCACAGTAGGACCTAACATTCAGGGGGTCTTGAAAAGTCTTAAACATTCTATCCATCTTTATCAAGAAAGTTTTTAAAAAGCCTTAAATTTAATTTAAAAAAAGTCTTAAATAGGTCCCTTGTCTGCAGTAATATTACTCCGATCTACAATAAAGCAACGGTGGGAAAAACTAAGTCAGATATTTTATGCTGTGTAAAATTTAGGGTTGGACGATAAGAGCAAAAATTATATCAAGATGAATCATATCTGTCAATGTCAATAATTATCACAATAAAGGTCACGTGATTTAATTTCGTTCAAGTTTATAGACTGAGTTTTCCTCCTAAGTGAAGGTTGTAGTTTTAAAATCTTCTTTATAAACAAAGAATGACAAACACTTGATAAACGGCAAAACATTTTACAAATCTGAGGTTTATCAATTATGTGTTATACCTCCTCACTGTGCTTGTACAATGTATAACTAATATTGATATTGTTTTAATGTCCAGCTCTAATAAAAAAATGTTTTATTATTATAAAAATATGGCAAGACAAATAAAGCATATGAAACATATAAATAGTGAATAGCAGGACTTGGAAATAAAACAATCAATAATTATGTTTTATAAAATGTTTTGCGAGAGGTTGACATTCATCATGATAATTATGGAAAATATTGATCTTGATATGGTTGAATACCATATTCCCCAGCTGTAATATATACTTCTTACATCATGTGCAGGCTGAACAGCATCAGAGGGAGGCTTTAAAAACAGGTCGTGTTGTTGACCACAGACACAGTGGCACTAATAAGCCTCCATACAGGGCTGTGACAGACGCTGATTGGTCAGCGAGTCTCCTCCCACCCCCGTCAGCTGCAGGATTTACCGCAGCGTGCTGCAGGAACTCCACTGCCCAGATGTTCCCGGGCACCTGCTCCACCACAGCAGCGTGTTCAACATGTGTCCGCCTCCCATCCGCAGATCGCTGCGCTCTTTTTAAAAACGTCTCCGCGGATATTTCCCCACATCTGGAAAAGCCCATTACGAACAGCACGTGACAGCTTGTTATCGGAACCGCCGCGACTCTCGGTAACTCCAGCCCGCTCCTGTGCGCCCTGCCCCCGGCCACCGGAGCACCGATGCCTCCCGGTGTTGTGACCGCGCCACGGAGCTCCTCTGCCGGCTGCTTCTGCGTCTCCTGCGCGGGGAAGATGAGACCTCGTCTCACCGACACCTCTGTGGTCTCTCAGGGGGACATTTACCAGCTGTGAGTTAAAGAAGTGTTCGCAGCGGAGGTTGCTGTATTCTCATATGCTCATTAGCGACGTGTCTAGAGTCTGATCCAGGGAGGGATTGTTTTCTTTGGTAGCCTTCATGGAAAATCCCAGTACATCCCATCTCCACACAGTTCATGTTCTTATTTGTCCTGCTCTCCAGTGCTTGGCAGAGATCTGGTATGACAAGGGCTTGTGGTTTTTCCCACGATGACTAAATGGGAAGGATATGACAGCAGAGGAAGGTGTTTCCTTCCCTTTGCTCCTTGAGCAATGTCTGCTTCTGGATGCCACACTCATCTGCTCACATGCACTCCACCCACCGTCAGTGTTTTGTCCCATTTTAGAGATGTGCCTAACATGGATGTGTGTGGGACACTGCAGGGAGACTCAGGCAGACTGTTCATGAGTCAGAGGAGGTGATGAATGCAAACTTCCATTTATTGGCAATTGATGCGTTTGATCGGCCAAGTCAATAGTTTGTCTGCACGTACCCATTATTCACACTCGTATAAGACATCTGTCTACTGTTGCTGTGCATTTACACTTTGTCAAAGAGCCGTCAGCCTCTCCTTTGTCTGACGGGATACAGGAAAGAGGATCTTTCAAAATCAGTGTTTTATTTATTTCTATTTATTTTTTGTTGCTCAGGAGAGAGTCAAGCTTTATTCACTTTAAAGTGAAGGTTTCTCAGGGGGACAGTTATGCTGACATCCGTGCTATTGCTGCACTTTTATTTAATTAACTATTTTCCTTTTTTTTTATTTCATCATGAAGGAATCTGTTTGTAAGGAAGATGCAGATTTTGACTATTCAGAAAAATGCAACATCAAATCTAATCTATTTTCTAACTGGGGAATATAACTGGGTATTTTTTTAAAGCCATCATTGTGAAGCAGTGATTTGCATAATTTTCACTTTTTTAATTATTGCTGTCCATTCCGGGTCTTTCACCTTAGCCTCTGTCTCACTCCTTCATCATCTTCTTCATCGTCCTTCTTTGCCTCGTGTTTTTCTTTGCAGTCAGTGTGTTATGACAGAAAGGTACAGCCAGGGGTCGCTGGTGACTCTACATTCACTCCATCATAACAAAACACAATGAGGCCTTGATCCCTTTGTCTGCTGTATTTGTTTGCTACTATTTTGGTTGTGATTCAGAAATCGTCCGAGCAATGTCAAACTCCGAGGAATTCATTAAGTCCATTGCATAACTCAGAATTGCCGAGTAGCTTAGCTGCAGTTGCTAATTTTATGCCAGTACTGAAGTCTGAAAGCCAGTTAATTCGAGTACAATGATAAGAAACTGTTGCTCGATCTGCTTGTTCGAGAAAGAGGAGGGTTAATGTGACGAAGAGGTTGGTTAAATTAGCAGTTTCCTCTCTGGTACTCTATATATCGAGTGTTTTAAGCTCATAAAGTCACATAAACTTTACTGTTATTGTTTTGTCTGTGATGATTGTACAGGATATCGTCTGTGTTTTCTAAGAAAATCTCACATTAAATCACCTTTTATTGAGATACCTTCAATATTTAGATGACAAAAGCCCTCATACTCAATAATCACCTGATGTTTTCATAATGAAAAACCCTCTGCTTCATTCAGCTGGCCATTAAAAACACAGCATCCCCACAGCAGCAGCAACAGTGTCAGGGCACGGTTACACATATGTGAAGCGAAGTTCACTAAAGTTTAACTCCATGCGAAGCCACAGCAGATCTGCTTTTCTACCGGAGGCCAATTATTTCTTTTCTCCCAGCTAAATTGCCCAGCGCCCACGGTTACATATTTATTTATACACCCAAAAAATATCCACTCTACGATCACGTAAGACAGTGAGAGGCAGAAATCTTTCACATTTGCAAAACAGAGACGCAGAAGCAGTTAATCATTAAAATATTTTTGGGATATTCAGCGGCCTAATTAATTAATCCACCAATTGTTTCAATTATTCATCTGCACACATCTCTGAAGGATCCTCGATCGCCACATGTGCCATTTAGGACCTTCATGTTTTTGTAATGCAGCTGGAGCTGGTTGTAGTGAGTTCGATTTTGGGGAAAACTTCAGTAAAGGATTATATTAATTATTAAAGGATTTGTATTATTAACTTTTTGTCTCTCTCTTTTTGTCCAGCATCAGTGAAAGTTTCCTGACAGTCAAAGGAGCCGCTCTTTTCTTACCTCGAGGAAATGGCTCCTCCTCTTCTTCTGCCTCTCGCTTTTCACAGCTGCGCAGCAAACATGCAGGTGAGGTAAACGGTCTACCTCAAGAGCCGTGCTCTGTTTAATTGCATCAGTGGTGTTTTTTAATAAAAATCATTTATTCACACGTTAATACAAGTTGTGTTTTCTCAGGAGACATCCAGCAGCACCTGCAAACCATGTTCACTCTCCTCAGACCAGAGGACAACATCAAACTGGTGCGTTCACTGTCACACAAACGCCTACAGAATTCATTCTTAAGATTGTCGAACCAACCGCGTCTTGTTTCCTGCTCCAGGCGGTTCGATTGGAGAGCATCCACTCTGGCATCACCCGCTACATGGTGGTGGTGTCAACCAATGGTCGTCAGGACACGGAGGAGAGCGTGGTGCTGGGAATGGACTTCAGTCCGGTAGACAGGTGAGTCGGTTACATACGCATGCTTGTGTGTGTCTGTTTTCATTCAGTGCTTCAAAGTTGTAACGTGGAGTTTATTTCCTCCCTGCAGCTCATGTTCTGTCGGGCTGGTTTTGCCCTTATGGAGCGACACATTGATACATCTGGATGGAGATGGGTGAGAAAACCCATCAATCTTTAAATCTCAGAGCAAACGTCCATCACAACACCAGTGTGCTGAGTTTCTGTCCGTCTGTGCTTTCTTCCCAGGGGTTTCAGTGTGTCAACTGATAGCAGAGTGCATGTCTTCAAGCCTGTTTCTGTGCAAGCCATGTGGTGAGTTACCCTGCATTAATCTCACCGGTCGGTAGAAATGCACACCTGTATCTTCCTTGTATTGTTAGCAAGTGTTCATCTCGGTGTCAAATTTTGTGCCATTGATTCCTAAGCCTTTTTATTTCACGATCTCAAATTCTCTCCCGTTCCTTCGCCGTCCCTCTATCTCACAGGTCGGCCCTCCAGTCACTCCATAAAGCGTGTGACGTGGCTCGTTGTCATAACTACTTCCCTGGCAGCTTGTTCCTCACCTGGGTCAGCTACTATCAAAGCAGGGTCTCCTCCGACCAGGTCCGCATCAATGAGTGGAACACCATGCAGGATTTGATGTCGCACCGTGCTGACTCACCCGTCCTCTTCTCCGATGCGTACGTAGCCTAACTAGATTATGTGGAATGTGTTTTCCATTTATTTTCTTCCACCCCTGATCATGATTTTGTCTTCTTTGTATTGATGACACTAACAAATATCAACAGTCAACTGTTTACTAAGACTAAAACAGTTTGGTCTTAATTATCCTGCGTAAGGAAAACTGTATGTTAGCAACACCCTATATGTGGAACTCAATTTGCACTTATTAAATATAACACATTTCAATGTCACTGTGTTTTTGCAGACCTACAGAGAGAGAGCTGACCGAGCGGCAGATCAAGACCAGTCTGAAAGAAATCATGATGCAGAAGGACCTGGAGAATGTGACCTGTAAAGAGGCGAGTCACCGCTTTGCACTGACTTTCATCTGACAATACTTCAAATTGATGCACTCCTCATTGAAAGTTAGGCCACATCCACATGCCTTTTAGTTTTAAACCACATCACTGTTGCTACGGTTACATCTGCTGTCCACACTACTCTGGAGGTTGAGGTCTCCAGGCTGCATTTTATTAAGGACGGGCAGAAACATTTGAAAAGAATGTCACCTGCATTTTCTTCCTGATTGTTCCCACTCGACTACCAGTGGTGGATCCATGAAAAGAAATCCCCGCTCTTACTTTTCACCATTCAAGTTCCTAGTTCACAGTATTTTTTTTTTTTTGGCAATTTAGCAGCCAACCGCAAATAGATCATTTCCTTCCCTTCACACTGACATGCACATGCCCACTATATGAGAGTGTTCATGTGATATGCAAGAAGATACTAATATTTAACTGTGATACCTGCATTTCAGGTTTAGGTTTGCAAGATTGTATCTGTGTGTTCACCTGTTTCCTGTCTGGATGTGCTCTTCAGATCCGAACGGAGCTGGAAATGCACATGACGTGCAACCTGCGAGAGTTCAAGGAGTACATTGACAACGAGATGATTGTCATTCTGGGCCAGATGGACAGTCCCACAGAGATCTTCGATTATGTCTTTCTGGTAGGTCCACTCACGACAACTCTGAGGCTGCATCCACAGGAGGAAAAAGGTGCTGTTCGATCTCAGATTATATCAAGAGCACTCTTTGCTTAGACGTGAATGATTTATAATTTTTAAGTAATTCAGTTTGAGTGCATGAACATCAGTGTGTGTCCGGATGTCTGTGGCTCCCAATTTCATGGTGCTTTGTTCTTTTCTGGTTTGGAGTGGACATTGGAGAACACATTGGACATAAGGATTTAAGCATTATGAAAGGATTGCTTTTGTTTCCTACAGGGATCTGAGTGGAATGCATCCAATTTGGAGGAGTTGCAGAACAGCGGGTAAGGAGAAGGACGAAGGCAGCAGACCACACTCTAAAGTTATACTGACATCAATTCTTCAAGATCAGCTTAACAACTGCCCATCCAATGAATGTGTCTCACCTTCTTCTATTCTTTCCTCTCATTCATGTCTCGATCTTCCACAGGGTTCAGTACATCCTCAATGTAACAAGGGAGATAGATAACTTCTTCCCTGGTGTATTCGAGTACCACAACATCCGTGTGTATGACGAGGAGGCCACCGACCTGCTCGCCTATTGGAATGACACCTACAAGTTTATAACTAGAGCCAAGTGAGTTTCAGATGACTGCACGTATCTTGTTATAGAAAAGCATCCCTTCTCTTTCTGTTCATGTCAGTTGAGTTACCTCCTTTTGAAAAGTGTGACTCAGACAGATCTTGATCTTATGCTTGATCCTCTATATCCACACCAGGAAAGCTGGGTCCAAGTGTCTGGTGCACTGTAAAATGGGTATAAGTCGCTCTGCTGCCACCGTGATCGCATACGCCATGAAGGAGTTTGGGTGGGATTTGAAAAAGGCCTTTGATTATGTCAAGGAGCGTCGAGCCGTGACCAAACCTAACCCCTCTTTCATGAGACAGCTGGAGGAGTATCAGGGAATACTGCTGGCCAGGTACCCACAGACACACACACGCATATTTCTGGGTATAACACACCAAATAGCACAGTCCCCTAAATATGCCTAATTGTGTTCATCAAAATCCATTTGCTGAATTTTATTTTCTCGTTTTCTTGTCACCTTCTCCAACAGCCGGCAGAGGCACAACAAACTGTGGCGCTCTCACTCTGACAGCGACTTGTCCGAGCACCACGAGCCACTGTGTAAATCTTTAGCTCAGCCGCACAGCTTGGGTCGCTCTGACCCACATAACCAGGCCAGCAGCGCGCCTGGTCCCTCTGTGAAAGAACTGCTGGAATCATTGGGAACTTCAGCCAGGGCTGGCAAAGCGACACGCTCCACTAGCCAGTCTGATACTGGCATCCAGTCCAATCAGCTCAGCTCTTCATCCTTTCAGGGGGCTGCAGCTCTATCAGGTGATGCTGTCCCTCGCGGGCTGGAGATTCCTTGTTTTGCTGCAGCAAAGAGCAGCCAGCTGGATCCCCCCCGTCCTGAATCCACAGCTGGCTCCGCTTCTCCGTTATCTCCTCCGCTGTCCAATGGCTTATGTGACGCTGAGGAGCCGCCGTCATCACCTCCTTTATCCCAGCCAAGGGCCGCCACTGTGGTGCCTGAGCCTCAAAAGACAGATATGGTGACTGTTGCACAAAGTGTTTCGGTGGACCAGCCTCACCCGCCTCCCTCTCTTCACCACCTCCCTCTCTCTCCCGCTCCGTCCCCAGCCTGCACGGATGAGGTTGTCAGACCAGAGGTGTCATCCTGCCCTCAGCCTGTGACAAAAAAGATTCTAGTGTCCGTGCCTGAGCCCATGGCAACACAAACACCAAGCACACTATCAGCTGGACCCCAGAGTCTGTCTGTACCAGTGCCTGTCAAAAATCCAGACTGTGACCAGCAGCTGTCTTTGGACGGTTCAGCAGCTCGTCCTCCCTCCACCAGTGATTTCATCAGCTATCCCAGTGCCATTCCTCTAGACGGTGAAGTGTTGGTTGGCCCCAGTGCGGATCACATCAACTTTTTCAGTGCCAGGGAAAAGTTCAAGGGGATGAGTCAAGATGGTAAAACTCCTTGTGCTGCAGTGCAGCAGTCGCCCCAGGTGAAGAGTTGTGCCAAGGAACAGCAACCACAGCCTGAGGAGGCCTCCACTGAGGAGGAGAAAGGAAAGGTGAGGCAAGCCCAAATTAATGTTTAAGCTCTGGGTCACATAAACTGTCTTCAAAGCATCTCTCAGGCTCTTCTCAGACTCTGAGGGTCTTAATTTGGGTGGTGTGCAGATATTGTGGTCTGCTTTTTCAAAGGGAAATGGATTTTTATGTACAATGTAAAATACACTGTCAGAAAAATTGGTAGATAAAAGATATTTGTAAAATCTATTGAATCCACTGAAGTTAAATTTGGTCTCTGTTGATTTAACCGTTTAGCTTTTGGGTTCTTGAGTTTAAGGGCACCACCTGGTGGTATAACGTTAGAATGCAACACATTTGAATCTGAAAATGTTTTGATGACTCCTAAGTAACTTCAAGGTTATATTAACACTTTTATTTGATCTCTCTCTTTATTGTAGGAATTGATTGTCTCTGTGCAGGCCACAGGACTGAAGGCTGCAGTGCACACAGAGACTTCATCTACTGGCCCTCAACCACAGCCTCAGGGCCCTCGGGACCAGGAGGTGAGGACATCTATGCAGGAAATGGAGGATAGAAATGATTCGTTGCAGAAGGAGGCTGAGAATGTAAAAGAGGAAGTGAAGAACAAAGAAGAAGAAGAGGAGGAAGAGGATCCTGCTCGACTCTACAACGATTGGACGAGGGGCTCTGTGCGGCGCGTCACACGACAGCTGGAGCAAAGAATGAAAATGGAGCACGAGACTCCAACGACCTCCTCCTCGTCACCACAATCCCTCTCTGGTGACACATCCAGCTCGCAGCGGCAGGCGGCCAGCATCCATCCTGTGGCTGCGTCTCAACTGCAGGATGCGTCTGCTTGCTCGCAGGAGTCATTCGTTAGCACTGAGCAGGAGGAGGGACCAGTTAAAAGGGAGAGTGGTGATGTAGTTGAGATAGGAGCACTAGGAAATAATGACAGAAGCTCAAAAGGACACAAACTCCAGCCTGCTGATGGTAGATTGCTCTCTACCTCTTATCCTTTCAATCACTTTGCCCACTCTCCCTTTGCCTCTGTGAACTTTCTGTGTCTGGAGGGCGTGACGGAGCTCGAGTCAGGCACCGACTGGGACTGCTCCCCAGAAGGACCCCACAGTGACATTATCATGAGGGAGACATGGGAGACTCTGTGTGAGCTGGGTGCCTTTCTGCAGCAGGTGAGCACGGCCGGAGCCTACAAGACCAGTTGTGTGGACCAGTTTTTCGGCCTCAGTGCCGGATCCTCTCAGAAGCGAAGTAGCAGCATCCAGAAGAGGGTCAGAGAGGTGGAAGCCAGGATTCGCCAGGCAGGGCTGACCCCTCCGTCCCTGATGAAGCGCTCCGCCTCTCTGGCCAAACTGGGCTGTCTGGAGCTGCTCGCCAACGACCTGAGTGAGTGGGAGCTCAGCCGCTCCTCCGTCTCTCTGCTGTCAGAACAACATCCGGTTCACACGAGCGATGAGTCCAAGAAGCAGCGGGTGCACAACTCTCCTTCCGAGGCCGACCAGCAGCCAGAGGTCCTCGAAGTTGACGTGGAGGGGCTTTCTGAAGCTGGAGAAACCTCAACAGGAATCCCTCCACCCTCATATCAGAGTCAGCAGAGAGGAGACGTCTGCAACATTAGCCCCGATTCCCTGCATTCACATGCGCTGTCGCTCATAGCCACAAGGCAGCCGTATGGAAGGACTCACCCCCTGAGGCGGCTCAAGAAAAGAACTGTTAGCACCCTTTACCACACCATGTAACCCTCACTGTGTGTGTGTGTGTGTGTGTGTGTGTGTGTGTGTGTGTGTGTGTGTGTGTGTGTGTGTGTGTGTGTGTGTGTGTGTGTGTGTGAGTGTGTGAGTGTGAGAGAGAGAGAGACAGACAGGGATAATGTGCACCTGTGAGAGATGGAGATTTAGTGTATATGTTGGATCTATTCAGCAAAACAAACCAATGCCTCTTGCCTTAAAGGATATGTTAAATAGTTTCCGTGTGTTTTTCTTGCAGATCCACAACGAGCCTCTGTGAAATCTGCGATACAAGATATTTGTTTCGGTGGAAGGGCAGTGGCGAGGACTATGAAGGCTCCGATTAGAAAATAAGAGATTTCAAACAGCAGCTAACACAATCATCCCGATGTACGTGGGTAACTCTGTTCAAAAGCTAACAAGCCTGAGCCTGCACATAATCGCTGGTTTCTCCGTCAACATTTTGATATTTACTGAATTGCTGTCGGTTGACTGAAGAGTTCAGCCTGATGTTAGGTGGAATGTAGCCTATGTTTTCCTCTTCTTGTGCTCTCATCTCTCTTCATCAGCATTTGCCAGTTGTGCTGCTGCAGTTAAAACGACACGGCTGTCCTTCTGGTGCAGCGTGACCATGAATGAATCTGCCCGTCATCACCTCAACGCTCACACAAACCTTTTTTTAAAGATCATTTAAATGTAAACTTTGGCTCATTTGGCAAAAATACACAGTCAAAGTATATTATGAAATTATATTCTGCTGTACTTTAATGTATGAATTGTGCTGGCAGCATCAAATCTAAACACCCGCGCTCAGGTGGAACCGCGGACGCCATAGATCAGTGTTTTATCCCCAAAGACAGTTGATCCCAGACCTGGTGACGGAGAGTAGTCATTGAAACTTTGCAAAGAGAAAGAGGCAAGCTGTTTATTTCATGTTTGTTTTGACGACACGATACCTCAGTACGTCTGAACCAAATCGGACCTGCACAAACGTCAGGCTCCGGATTTCCTGGAATGTCCGTCTCAATCAGAAAGAATTAGAATTTCACTACTTGACAAACTGAACTCGTCTCTCTCGTGTCAGACTAGATGTTTGTTTTTCGTACGTGTTGCTGTGTGTGAGAACGCTTAGGTTAGGGGGGTTGGGTTTTCTGCTTTGTTCTCTTTAAGAAGTAAAGGTCTTTATTGTGAGTGTTGACATTTAATGAACTGTACATGTTTTTATATCTGGTGTGTGTGTGTGTGTGTGTGTGTGTGTGAGTGCGACCGTGTAGCACAACTTTGACCATGTGTACATTTTTAAAATTCTGGATCGTTATCTCCTTTGTACACGTTAAAGGAGTGTGCCTGTGACTGGCAAGTGAAACTTCTCTGCAGTCTATCAGAAATGTCTGTACAGAGACGACTGTCATACATGCACTTTACTCCCTTTTTAATTTTAAATGTGGCTTAATTTTAAATGTTTTTTTTAATGTGTGGAGGAGCATGCTTAGATTGTAGAAGCTGTCGGGTGTGTGTGTGTGTGTGTGTGTGTGTGTGTGTATTGTCAAAAACCTTTTTTTCTTTATTTTAAACTATCAGTGTAAATATTCTTTTATATCATGTGCTTCAACTGTGACCATTAAACAATGGAAATGATTCCGTCTGGTTTGCTGTGTGTCTGTGAAGCTGAAGAACAAGACGTCCAGGTGAATAGTTTTCAGGTTTAATCAAAAAGGTGACGTCTCTTTAAGATAATAAGTTGATGTTTTCATAGACTAAACGGGAAAACTTCTAAAAGAAATAAAAAAAACAAATCCCTGTTACTTGATTGTCGACAGAACAGACCAGGGCTCTAAAATATCCTGTATCAGGTTCATGATATACAACAACCTCTTAATTGCTAAAGTAAAAGGTTCTTATGAATTTATAAGATAGTTAAACGTGGTTTTCCATTTATTTAAAGGCATTTCTTTCCACATGTAAGAAGCCTGTGAATGTGGGATTAGTGTGTGGATAGACACGTAATGATCCTACGTGTGTGTATAATGATCAGATACACATTTCTGTTGCAGTTCATTACTAAAATTACTTAATTCTAGATGAAATATGAAGCATGTCAACATTTAAAATCCACTACAAAGCACTTATACATGTAGTAAAGTGGGTATATTAGTTGTATTGTAATGTAAACTTGATTTAACACAATAAATAAATACATGATAAGACAAACTTTATTGATCCCATGCCAGGAACGTTCACTTGTTACAGCAGCAGAAAAGACAAGAGAACATGTGAAAGAATAAAATAGAATAAAAGCAAGTGAATGAAATCTAATTCAAATACAGTAGTGATATACTGACACTGGTTGTTGATGTCTTACAGTGTTTTGATCCTATAAAAATGTATTCATTATTGAGTTTGGAAAAAATACAGGTTCAGAGTTCTACCTGTTGTGTAAATAATAATTTACAGTTGCTTTTTCACCCACTGACGCTTTACTGGGCAACTTTTCATTCAAGTTCCTTTTCGTTAAACCCATCATCACCATGTGTCTGAACAAAGAGGAGGACGGATGAGGAGCGTCAGACATCAGTTCACCTGTGTGTTTATTTCTGTGTCATAGAACCTCAGCTCTTCTATCAGAACCAAAAAACCTCTGGAGTGACTCGGACCCCCTTCAGGGACGCGTTGACCCCCCCCACTGGAACAGGCGCGCGTCACGTTTCCCTGCACTGACAGAGCCGGTTCCAAAATAGACGGACACCCACCCTCACCCCTTCTCTCCCCCCCCCCCACCCCCACCCTGTTCTGCCCCGGTACTCCGACTCGCTCCCCTCTCTCTCCTTCCCTTCCGAGGAGCGTCACGCAGTTGTCCAGTACGCAACATCTCCTGGAAGCCGGATCACCGGGGAATAATCATCCTAAAGGGGAATAAAAAAAACCAGCAGCAGGAGTCGGAGGAAGAGGAGGTGGAGGAGTCGATCACCGCAGCACCACCCGGTTCAGAGTCGTCCAGGGAAGAGGGGTCTCCCCTTAACAAGCCCGAGGTGAGGACTCTATGTGTGTCAGTGTGGGTGCTGCAGTGAGGGCAGCCGTGCGTCAGCGTCTTTTCTGAGCCACCGGAGAGGAGCGAGCGCGTCCTGGAGACACTGGAAGTCGGTACAGAGCGAGTGTGCACGTCCCGTCCCCCCCCGTCCCCAGAGCAGGTCTTACATGGCAGCTTGGGGACACTTAAAGAAACGGCTGTACATTACCAACCTCCCCTCGTCTCTCCCCCCTCCCTCCCTCCCTCACAACCACTGTTCTTTATCTGCGTTTGTGCGCAATGGCTGTTTAAATTTACGAGCCGCTCATTACGCATAGTGCCATGGCTTCATTATGGGGCTATTTAGGAGCAGGCAGGCAGGAGGGCGGGTGGGAGGAGCGGCCGGCCCGGGTGGGACAGTGCAGTCTGTCATGTCTATATTAGGAAAGTGGCAGTGTCATTCTTTCGCTCTGTCCCGACGCTCCAGAGCTGCTGTGCCATGCGCCACACAGGAGGCGAGTGGCTGAGATTTAAAGGGGGGGGGGGGGGGGGTTCTCCACATTTACTACAAATCACATCATTCTGCAAAAGTATGAACATTGGTGCATGGGGCCAATCTCACATTTCTTTAGGTGTCTTAATGTCTATTTGAATCATTTTGTAGTGTTTTATCTTATCTCTAACACTTTCTATTTCTGTATCTGTGCTCTAAATTGTTTACTGTTGTTTGCCTTTATTTATTTTCCTTTTTTAACCTGTAAAGCACCTTGTAACCTACAGTAACTGAAAGCTGCTGTACAAATAAACTTTATTATTTGTATTATTAGTTCGAGCCTGCTTCTTTCAGCTCATTCCAAATGGGTGAAAACCAACTTGGAGAGAGACAAAGCTTTTATTTCTTTCTAATGAGCTCATGTTCAAATCAGATGATAAATATACACATAGATAATTTAGTTTTAATTTGGGCCAAGGAGATCGTCCTTATCTGCAGCTTCAGGTGGAGAAAAAGTAAAATCCTATTGTTGCTATCAACAACCCCCACAGTATCAATACAAATATTTATAGGCTTTGTCGGCCGGCAGTATTTATAGAGGTGTGTATGATATTGTGTTCGGCCTGAGACGCCCCACAGCTGGCTTGTTTGAAATGGTCGCTGGAATGTAAATCTCTTGATAGTGGCGAGCTTCCAGGAAAGCAGCTTCTCATCACTGTGGTGGAGTCATGGACCCGAGAGGCTTCACATCTGAGTTTAGGGATAATATGTGAAATATCCCAGTTAAAGCTGTGGTCGCTACACGCTCCCTTCCTCACTGACACAGAAGAAGAACAGTTGGAGTTTATAATCATCCACGAAACACGAGGAAGAACTGAGCTGCTCTTATCAGGCGACTTCAGGGACGGATGCAGGCCTACTTTAACTTTTAGGGATTTAATTGTGGCCTCGTGGAAGCCAGTGCAGTCAGGGAATATATGTTTGATCAGTTTTAAACTACACTCTCATAGGGATTGTATCACATGAGTGTGTATTTCTAGCTTCACCCTGGTTGCTATTGTACCATATATGAAGTACAACGTTTTATCAGCTCTCTGTGTCTTAGTGTTTGTCTCTGATGTTTGGCCGCCACATAGCGCGCACATAGGGACAATCACCTATTAATACCCACTCTGATGGTCGTGTACTGTTATAGAATAACTCCTGTGATTTGGAGGATTACAGATTCTCTGGCCTGTGGCCTGTGATCTGCAGGACAACAAGTTGTCAGTCAACGACCAAGTCTAAAAACACAATCTGTTCATCACTCGATGACTAACAAGTGGAAACAAAAACATTCACGATCTATTTATAAGGAGTTGCTTTAAAATCCCATTCAACAGGACTGTGTGGAGGTTTGATTAGATTTGATTGACAGTGAACAGACAACCAAGTGGATGCTGATTGGTCCACTGAAGGAGGTGACACACCCACCTTAAGAAATCTCTGGTGTAAAATGACAAAAACAAAAACGCATCACCCACAGGAAATAGACTGAAGACATTGTATTGTGTTGTTGTCGTGGAGCTAATTGAACTAAACAACAACTACTAAAATCCTGACGAGAAATTAAAAATGAGAAACTATAATAATATTATCAATTCATGGTCAAGTAATCAAGTAAGCTACTGTAATGACCAGATGATAAATATAACATAAAGAGCAGATACTAACTTGTTCTCACTTTGGTAGAATTATAATAAACCTCTGATTTACATGCTGTTTGGTAGTTTAATTTAAGACAGGACTAAAAATCAATGTGTAGGTATTTTTATATGAATTATAAAAGTGTCAGTAAAACGTTCATGAAATGTAGTCGAGTGAAAAGTTTTTAATGATGTTTACCTCTGGAATCTATGAAGGGGATTGCAAGTAGCGAATGAGATTAGATGGAAAAGCACAGTAAGTATCTGTAATTGTAGTGAATGTACTTTCCACTGCTGTGGAGGGAGATCTGTGTCAGAGCAGTTTAACACGGTTTATCCAGTAAGTGTAATTATGAGTGAAGTGGAAAACAAAGGAAGAAGTAGCAGGACACACACATCTATCTGTGTGATGCAACTTTCAGTCTGAATGAATAAATACACCACAGGTGAATGAAATACCCTGTGTACTTTCACAATAAAATCTGAAAGCAGGTTAAATGACATGTCTTATTCCAACTCTGTTGTTTAAAGTCTTCTTCAGTATTTTCAAAAGTAAAATGAGTCACTCACTCACTTTTTTTGAGGGACAAAAGTTGAGTTTTTTCTCTGACAGTCTTTTTTCCATTCATTCAATCCTCTATCAATAGTTTCTGATCCAAACTTCACCACTGCTTTGTGGTCCCTCCCCTCCTGCTTCTTCACCTCTGTCTCTCTCTTCTCCTCACCTCAGCCATGAGTCGCAGCATCGTGCGGCAGAGCAAGTTCCGTCACGTCTTCGGCCAGACGGTGAAGGCCGAGCAGGCCTATGACGACATCCGCGTCTCCAAGGTGACGTGGGACAGCTCTTTCTGCGCCGTCAACCCAAAGTTCCTGGCGGTCATTGTTGAATCCAGCGGCGGTGGAGCGTTCCTGGTCCTGCCCCTCTCTAAGGTCAGTGAGGTCGAAGGGGAAACTCGTCCATGACTTAATCACTATTGAAACACTATTAAATATTCATATTTGTTTTTATACAAAATAAGTGGAAAGAAGTGGAGGGGAATTTTACAGGAAAAGAGGAAGAGAAAAAAGAGAAGTAAAGATAGTAAAGATAGGTTCGGCCCGTTCGGTAAATGTTGTTCCTAAATTCTCAAGTGTAATTCCACCAGAAAGATTGTGTGATGGTTATAAAATCTAGTTAATTTTAGAAATAACACAACATGTAATAGTTAAGTTCTGGTATGTTTCCCCTCTGATAGCAGAGGACATCATGTTTTGTCTGGGCCCTATGGGACGGACGCCCTGATCCATGAAACAGAATATACAGCGACAGGAAAAGCAACAGGCTGAGACACATCAGACACTTAAAGCTGCGATGGTTCTGCGCGGTGTTGAAGTTCATCACGACGATGACGACAGTGTCTTAAAATAGACACGATGATGGACACGGCCACAAAGACGAAACTCATCTTCAGTCTGTGTTTTGATGTGGATGGAGAAATGTTAGCAAATGCAACCTCTCAAAAGAAAACTGATCACCAGGCCTGTACATCACATTTAATAGATTTTAAAGACTAAAATAGTGAAATAAATGTGAGTTTGATATGATAAAAACCTAGAATCTATATTTATCTATATTTAGGAAGGACGCCCTGAATATACAGTGACAGGTCGAGACAGATCGGACATTTAAAGCTTCGATGGTTCGGCGTGGTGTTAAAGTTGATGATGATGACAACATCGCCTTAAAATAAACGCCATGATGGACGCCACAAAGACAAAACTAAACTGCAGTCTGTATTATGACGGGGAGGCATTAGGAAATGCAACCTTCTCTGTTCAATCAATGATGCTGCAGGACGATTTTTAACATTTTAGCTTTTTGTTCTCACGGCCGGTTTCAGTGAGCTGCAGATCACAGCTCAACGAGGAAATCTCCAACTAGCTGACGACGCCGCTGTAATCAGCCAAGACTGCAACAAATGATCTGACCTGCCCCGAGAGAAGCCTCCACTCAGCAGGTTTCAGTTTGACTCCAGGGGCTAGAGACACTTAAGTGAAGACGCTAATTGAATAATACGAAAAATACTGTTATTTAAAAAAGAAAAAGTTATATAGTTATGGTGTTTGAATAATGTAAATAACGTGTGAACTTTATGTTTCAAACCACATGAGTATTACTCTGGTGTTATAATTGGACTGTACACAGTGGGATGAGCACTTTTCCCACTTTATGAGATAAACAGTTTACATCCCGGGTGAAACAAGGCGACTGACGCAGCCGGGATTCATCAGCGTGTGTGTGTGTGTGTGTGTGTGTGTGTGTGTGTGTGTGTGGTACTAAAGTAACAAGAAGACGCAGAGTGATTCACCGTTTTTCAGAGACGCTGGGACGTGGACGTGATTATATACTGGAGTCACAGGGAAAAGACTCATGCTAATAATACTCACCGACGTGCTCTTCAACCTGCACCCCCCCCCCCCCTCCGGGTCCCCAACAGGCCACAAGAAAAACTCCCCTTTCAACGCCTCGTCGCTCGGATATAAATACACACTCACTCGGGGTGTGTTTCTGTGTGTGTGTGTGTATGTGCAGGGTTACATATCTAAAAAGCTGATATGCATGTTCACATAATAAGAACAGGGAAACATGGGATAATATTGATTTAATTTGCATAGTAATTTTAGATATAATCTTATAACAACCTGTCCGGTTTTATCAGTGTCCTGGACGTCATTTTGAAAGATTCAGTTTTTGTTTATAGGAATTCATATGAACACTGAAAATTGGTTGAAAGTTTACTCAAAGTCAGACGAGTAACACCGACCTTGTCTTATTACACCACCCTGGATAATAAGGAAATCCTTGATGTTGGTGCTGTGCTCACATGGAGATATTCCTAGATATCAAACCCCAGATGCATAGTATCGTTATTATCTTCAGCTGAAGGAGTTTCCTACTTGTTGTGCTGTGGTGGCTTTTTTCTTAAGGCCTCCTCGTTCATGCTGTTTGAAAGTTAGTTTCTGCTTTTGGAAATAGTAGAGGAGAAAATAATGTCACCACTAGGCCCATTTGTATAAGTTGTCAAAAAGTTCCACAGCTAAACCCCGTCTGTTTAGGGGGACGTGTGAAACCATGAAAAGCTGGGGAGCAGCTACTGAATGAAACAGTTTACAAACTTTCACTCTGAACGTATTTGCCTGTTTCTCATTGAAATACTGAGATGCTTTGGAAACAAACAGCTTCCTGTGTAGCATTGGATGTTTAACCTACACCTCCTCTACGTTTTATCACCTGATCATCACGAAATCCGTCTCCTGTCATGAGAAATGTGTGAATGTTCGTGGTGAGTTGTTTCCCTCACTCACTCCTGTGCGTCTGTGCTGCTGGTGTGTTGCAGTCGGGTCGTGTGGACAAGAACTACCCGCTGGTGGTCGGCCACGCTGGGCCCGTCCTCGATATCGACTGGTGCCCGCATGACGACAACATCCTGGCCAGCTGCTCAGAGGATTGTACTGCAATGGTAAGTGTGTGTGTGCATAAAAGTGTGTGTGTGTGTGTGTGTGTGTGTGTGTGTGTGTGGGAGGGAGAAGTTTTAATGCATGTGGAGGAGTTTGTTGTTCGGTGACTCAGATAACATTCATAGTTTGTCGCCCGCCTGAGTATAATGAACGACAAGGGACCTGGATCAGTGGAGGCATCGCTGCGTCTACCTGTCTGTCTGTCCGCCCACTTGCTCTGCCTTGTCTCCTCCTCTTCATCAGTCTGCTCGTCACACTTTGTCCTCCACAGGTTGGTCACAGGCTGGGGTCTGTCCGCAGCCGTCTCTGTCCACAGCTGCTGATGTAACACAGCTGCTAACCCTGCTGCTCAGACCCGTCCCTGTTTGTGTGATAAAGGAACCAGAACGTCAGCAGAGCTCAGACATCCACCAACCTGGTTCCTATGATAGAAATATAAAAGAAAAAAGGAAGTGGTCTGATAACCAAACTGATTTATTTGTCATTAAACACAGTCCTAAAAGGGTGGCTATGAAAACCAATGTAACATATTTAACTCTCGTCATATTCAACTACGTGCATATGCTTAAAAGACATAAATACACAGTATAATATAATATAACTGTACAGTAAAAACAAGAATGTGTTGACTAGAAGAGCTGCAGTTTAACAACAATAAACAACAGTTGTGGAACAAACGATCGATATATTGATTTGAATAAATGTGAACACATGCAGCAGTTGTATCCGCTCCAAATTGAACACACTTATAAATATCAGCTCACTAAATATACCTGAGTTTTAAATCAAGATCTGTGCATCGTCCTTTGAAAAAATCCATAAAAATGTTGAATTATCTTGTTTTAAATATGAGTCGAGACATTTTCAGCCTCATTGACAGATGAAATGACTAGATTATATGATCCATAATTGACTTATATTTGCTTTGTGCTTTATGCTCAACTGTGCAAGACAACGTGTCTCTCGTCTCAACATGGATCTGTGCATCAGTTCAGTTCACACTTGTTCACAACAACATCACAGGAATGATCGAATCGCTGCCTCTCCTATGGCAGCAGCTGCCGGGTTGTTCTCGCTCACTGTGTGTGTGTGTGTGTGTGTGTGTGTGTGTGTGTGTGTGTGTGTGTGTGTGTGTGTAGTTTATGTGCAGCACACAGACAGACAGTTGCAGCTGTCCAGTCCTGGCTGTGTAACCACTGTGCAGTCACAGTGAGGCCATAACTGTGATGTCAACGGATCATTGTGTCATCTGATGAGCCTCATTAGAGAGAGTGTGTGTGTGTCTGTGTGTAGTTTGTGTTCTCTATCACACAGCATGTGTGCAGAAAGTAACACCTGTTCATGTCACAAAATGCCATGATCTGCTTTTCACAATAAAGGATTTATATGAAAGTACTGTGACAGTGTTAGATCTGTGCTGAGGGTTGTAAGAGCTGTTTGGTCAAAGGTCAAAGGTCAACATCAACAAAATATCTATAAAACACATTTAGGAACTATTGCAACCATATCATCAGAGACACGATGGACGGCCTAGTTAAATGATCCAGTCATTTGTAATCACATGGTATAAATGATTTGTTATCAACATTACAACACTGGCTCTTCCGACCTCCCTCCTCTCCAGGTTTGGCAGATCCCAGATCATTCTCTGACCCGTCCCCTCTCCGACCCAGTCGTGGTCCTGGAGGGACACTCCAAGCGTGTCGGCATCGTCACCTGGCACCCGACCGCACGCAACATCCTCCTCACTGCGGGTAGGATATATACACAAACACGTCCTCTGATGTCTCAGGACACACACGTGATTCAGCCTCCGTCCAGACGTCCATCTTTTTATTCTGCTCCCATCACCCCCACCAGGCAGTGATAACCTGGTAATCATCTGGAACGTGGGGACGGGCGAGCCTCTCGTCTCCATGGACGACCACCCCGACCTCATCTACAGCATCAGCTGGAATAGAAACGGCAGCTTGTTTTGCACCACCTGTAAGGACCGACGGCTGCGTGTCTGCGACCCCCGCAAGAGGGAGGTGGTTGCGGTGAGTGAGTAGAGAATAAACATGAAACACAAACACTACAGTACAACTCATTCATATTTACCAAGCAACATTTTGGGGGTTTTGATAAAATGAAGGAAAAAAACAGTTACTATAATAATAGGAACACATTTAAGTAATAGTATGAAATCACATTAGCAGAGTTGAATAAGAGAAGTGATACTTTTGCTCATATTTTATCTAATAAATATACATTTATAGCCAGAAGCCAGTTAGCGTAGCTTAGCACGACTTAGACTGGAAACACTGAATCAGACATCTCCCAGAACCTGTGAAGCTCAACAACATATTCCATCTCGTCCTGTTTTATCAGTACAAAGACTGAAAGAAGCTTTTCTACCAGCCAAGGAATCAAATACACATAACTCCAGCATGTTAAACTTCTTAAAACCCACCGCGGTGGTGAGTTTTTATAGTAAAGTCTGTCCTCGGCTGATCTACAGGAACGTCTGGCTCCGCACGAGGGGATCCGGCCAATGAGAGCCATCTTCACCAGAGACGGGAACATCTTCACCACAGGATTCACCAGGATGAGCCAGAGAGAGCTCGGACTTTGGGACCCGGTAACAAACCATTATTATATGTATACTGCTCATGCATTATCAAAAAGGGAAACAAATACTGTATGTGCACATATATATATATATATATATATATATGCATGTACACAACAAAATATGGGCTCTCTTCATTGTTTTTTTATTCTCCACAGACGAACTTCGAGGAGCCTATCGCCCTGTTGGAGTTGGACACAAGCAATGGAGTGTTGTTACCATATTATGATGCCGATGCAAACATGGTCTACCTCTGTGGGAAGGTAAAAAGAATTTAAGTGTAATAATATGTGTAGACACGTGTGCATGTGTGTTAATTATGACTATGTCAACTTTTATTTGACCTGTTGTGTGTGTGTGTGTGTGTGTAGGGGGACAGCAGTGTCCGGTACTTTGAGATCACAGAGGAGCCGCCCTACGTCCACTACCTCAACACCTTCAGCACCAAGGAGCCGCAGAGAGGGATGGGCTTCATGCCAAAGAGAGGAGTGGACGTCAGCAAATGTGAGATCGCCAGGTAAGAGCCAAACTGTGCAATGAATCAGACCACAGCTCGTTTGATGGGAGGTTAGAAAATATGTCACTCGAGGAAGGTTTTCAAGCTCTAATCCAGTTTTGGGCCTGATGACAAATCAATAATATTATGAGATGTTACAGGCAGCAGGCTTGATATTGATATCAACAGTCATTAGAGGGTCTTTCTCATATTGTAGGTGTCTTATTACCTCTGTCCAGGAGTTTGCGGTTTTGCCCCACAAAAACAATTGAACCCAATTTGTTGGACGGATGAAACATGGGTCAGGAAAGAATCCAATCAATTTTGCAGTGGTTTCTAACAAACATTCGGGAATTACTTTAGCACATTGTGAGTTAGGGCCTCTATCAATTTATGTTTTCTTAGATTTCTCAGGAAATAATTTGTGAATATTGTTGGAAAAAAAACAGGCACATTTAAATGGTCTGTATTCATATAGCACTTTTAAAAATTTGACATTTAAGGGACTGATAAGTATGAGTGGGTGTGATTTTGTGCAACTTAATTAAATTTAAGGAAACTGTTGGCAGAGGTATGTGTTTCTTTCTTGTTTGCTCAGTGGATATGTCAGTGTGTCACCCTCCAGACTAAAGGTTAATGGCATTCATGAGGACATACACCAGTTGTTGCAGTGTCCTCAAAGCCTGATCATCTTTTATTATCCCCTGCAATTATCCCACAAATGTATATGTCGGCTATATGAAGTCCTGTTATATTTACTCACTCTAACACAAACATTATGTATAAACTCTCTCAGGTTATTCAAGCTGCTGGACAAGAAGTGTGAGCCCATCACAATGACAGTGCCCAGAAAAGTGAGTGCCACTGACTCACTGATCAAACCCTCACAACCGAGTACAGTACATTTACTCAACTACTGTAATTTTGAGATACTTTTACTTTCATATATTTAAATTTTATGTTACTTCCTACTTAGATCTCACGAAAGGTCAGAGTCCATTTTGTACTTTTCACTTCATTACTTTGTTCCACATCTATAGTTACTAGTTCTGCACAAGACCACTAAGAATCGCAGTAAAGATTAGTTACACATATTGCACATATTATTTATATTCCATGGACATATTAAACAATAGAAATCTGGCATGTCAAAAATAGAAATTCAAATCAGCTCCAACTTTATCAGCTACAAACTTAACATCCTGCTCATGTCAAGACATTTTTTTAACACTGACATTTGTAAAGGACAGAAAGAAAAGTGAACAATATAAAAACAAAGAAAATTGATTAACCCTGCAAAAGCAATCACTGTCTCATCCTCTCCTTTTCTGACCTTGACACAGTCGGACCTCTTCCAGGACGACCTGTACCCAGACACAGCCGGGCCCGAGCCCGCCATGGAGCCCGAGGAGTGGATGGACGGCCGCGACGAGGACCCGATCCTGATGTCCATGAAGGAGGGCTACGTGCCGCCAAAGAGCCGAGAGCTCAAAGTGGCGAAGAAGAACATGCTGGACTCCAGACCCACCACCCGACGTAGCATGTCCACTTTGGACACCAACAGCCTGCCAGTAAGTTCTGTGGCTCACCTGTTACAGTTTTTTGAGTTTATTTATCTTTGCGGCCTATAACCTGAATGCACTGTTACTCCTGACCTCATCTGTATCTCTGTTTGACCTTTTTCTGATCATCTCTTTTCTATTTGTACCCACCCACCACTTTATTTTTCCAGAGCTCCCTTCTTTGTTTTGGTTTAGTTTTGTCTAGTCGCTCACTGTCCTTGACCTATTTTTCCTCTCTCCTTTTCTTTATCCTTTAAATTTCCCCCTCCCTGTCACTGTCTGTTTTCTTTCCTCTTCTGTTTCCCTTCCCCTCCTTCTCTCCGCTCTCCTCCTGTCCAGCCTCAGTTGCTCGACAGGTTGTTGGAGGAGATTCAGAATCTGAAGGCCACAGTTTTGTCTCAGGAGAAGAGAATCTGTGACTTGGAGAATAAGCTTTCGCAGTACACCAATGGAACTGACTGAGGTGCATGTGAACACACCCTCTGAAGAACTGGTCTGAATTTCGTAGAAACACGTTTCCGTTGTACTGTCGAGGATCCGCTCTCGTACATACTCAGATAACACTGTTGTCCCTTGAAAGGTGCCGTTTAAGGGCAGGAATGTGAACAATCCACATGCAAACTGACCGTGCAACACTTAACAAAACTCATCCGCATCTCAAACATTTTCTGAGGCTGATTCAACATAATCCCGACTTGCACAAATATTTTGATGTATTTACACCATTTAAAGTGATTTGACAAGAGAAGGGTGCACAAGTGGACTGAGGAGGCTGCAGGTTAGAGGGAGGGTGTAAAGTAAGTAGACACTGTTGTCACTTTTTTAATAAGTGTTCAAAAGTATCAAGGTTTTTTAGTGTCAATTTAATCTTCACACTTTTCCAATTACATGGTAGTAAACATACTGGTACCACCACTATGTCACCATTAACATGTGTACGAGGGCAGTATGTTTCTCAACACATGCATTCGCTTCATGACCCCTTATGTCCCATAATCACTGAACAGTTGATTTAAATGAGCCCCTTTGAAAACTTTTCAAAATGTAAATAGTGAAAAAGGAAACTGGACAGAAATTGTTGAACTTGTAGCAAAATGTGAAAAGCAATGCTTGTTTTCTGTAAAGGATTATACATTAGACACTATTATGACAACAATAAATTTCTTTTTTTTTAAAGAAATAAAACGTCTGCCATTTCCATTTGTTGGTGAAGCATACACAGGGGAAGCAACGGGATTTCTCTTGACAGCAGGCGGATCACAAAAGTCCTCAGACCTCATCTCTGAGGAAAAACTACAGCAGCAATGCAGATGAAAATCAGTTTTTAATGTAAAACAGCAATAATCAGTTTTGCCAATAGCTTTACTTTTAAAAAAGACAAAGAAAACACCTTGTGCCCAAACCGGCGGGACCCATCAGATTGCAGTTATACAGCAGGTTTGTCAGAGCTTTGCTGGAGTCACTGAATTCCTCCCCACAGTCGTAACATGGAGCCCGAGCACCACCATGCTCAGGAAAAGAAAGAGTGACTGAGTGACTTTGGTGGATGAAGAGAGAGCGCCTGGCGAATTCCCCGTGAGGGAGTAGAAACAGAGGCCTAGATTTCCCACCCGATCCACAGCCAGGAGCTCCATGTCAGTTGAGCAGCACGATGCCCTGTAGGACACCAGCATTATGTTGGCGTTGCCGGGGGCCAGGCTGGCGTTCATGGAGCCGTTGCCTTGTTTGAGGCTGACACGCTCGACACCCACCCCGTCATCCCCGTCAGAGACCTGCACCGAGAGGTCCCACGTCGATGAGTTGCAAGCATCAATGCACCGGGACTGCAAGCTGAGCAGCTGGCACACTGGCCTCGTGAAATCGGTCACCTATGAAGACAAGAAAAGACAGATGACATCACTGAGTTAATATATTAATGAATGTCATGGAAAAGAAAAACGTGTGTGATTT
The DNA here is from genome assembly GCA_026259375.1 of Verasper variegatus. Taxonomy (NCBI): domain Eukaryota; kingdom Metazoa; phylum Chordata; class Actinopteri; order Pleuronectiformes; family Pleuronectidae; genus Verasper; species Verasper variegatus. The sequence continues at coordinate 5,549,004 of CM048051.1, forward strand.
ATTACAAAATAAAGGGTAAATAGAAAAGATATTTCGGAACTACGAGACATGTGTGGCCCATGAGAATCTGAACTGTGGAAGAGGTCATGAATACAAAATAAACTACTTAGAAAGAAAGTAAATCTCATGATGGGAAAATACACTGAAATAAGTAGACAAACATGTCAGGGTGGTGAAGACCCAATGCAACACACAGCTGAATTACCATGTCCAGAAAAGAAAAGTGAAAGTCATACCACACTTTATCAGAGAAATAGTTAAGCAACTATCTCTGTGTTTAAAGTGAAAGGTAAGCCATTCAGGCCTCAGCTGGAAACATGCTGCCAAACAGGATGAGTTGTACGGACGATGCTCTTTGAACAAGTTAACCACATTCTCATGGAGACACAATCCTACGCAGGCGTGTTTCACAGTGAGCGAGCTCATCGATAAGAAGCTGCAGCCTTTTCAAGTAAAATGTATTTGTTGCCACAAAATTGTTCCAAAGGGTCTTGAACAACCTCCCGGAGCAGATTTCAGATACGAACCGAGATATTGAAGAAACCACTGAAATACACTGCAAGAAATCTCCAGACAGATCTAACAAATTCCAAAAATCAAATCGCCATATCGTGCAGGATCAATACCAAGTTTAACATGATGGAAGAATTACTGTCTTCTGATCTGTGTGATGATAATTCCTTTGAGAAAGTTGTTTTGGCTGATACCAGCCGGAAGTACCAGCATCATCATCACTATCATCTGACATCAGACAAAGAGAAGCAGATCAAGCTGTCATATGAAAGATGTTAGAGTGATGTGCTGAGTCATTAAGCATGGCCCGAGAAGGAGGTTGTAAAACAGTAAAACACTAAGGGGATTGAAAGGTCCAGTGACAAATGAGTTTTGACAGTTTTTAAAGAGAAGTAACAAGCTATATAATGTTTTCTAACTTTGTTATCTATTAATAAACGTGACTCTTAAGTGGGAGTCTTACCGTGTTAAGAACCGAGAAACGCAGCATGACGTAGTTGGTGTCAGCGCCCCCTGGAGCCTCGGCCTCAATGGTCATGGTGAAATCAGTTCCAGATGGCGTGTTGAGCGGTGCTGTGATGTTCACTGTGCCGTCGGTACTGTTTCCAGATACCAGGATTAAAGAGGTTGGAGATACTGAGTTAAAACCTTGTTGGTTGTTGGTGGCTCGGATGGTGAAGTTTCCCCCGGTTCCACTGGTCATCACGGAGAAGGGCACCGAGAATAGTGTTCCTGGTACTAGGATGGGATTTGAATCGGCCTAAATACAGAGAGAAGATCAAATATTATGTTTAGTGAGGAAATGCTAATGTTTGAAATACAGTTTCTGATGGTCTGGGATGGGCACTCACAGTGATAGTCACATTAGAGGCTCTGAAGTTGGTAGGCGTTTGCCTTTCGAAGATGCCTGATGAGGAGCTGCCATCTTGCCCCTTCACCCGCACCACAAACTCCTCCGATGGCATCTGGTCAACCCGGACCAAGAAATTGTCACTTCCCTGTGACTCCACAACTCCTTTTACCTCCTTTGACCCACTCGATTCAACCAGGGCCACTTCCGTCAGCTTGACAGAGTCAGTCCCCGTTAAAGTCACCAACAAGGTACCGTTCACACCTTTTAAAGAAATTAATTTTTATCATGTTTGACTTGATGGTGTTGGCGCATCATCAAATTCACACTGAAACATTCCTTTACCAGCTCTGGGGCGCGTGTCAAGTGTATCGTATCCAGTGAATGGGCCCTGCGACGCCTCCACGAAGTCAAACAGGAAGTCAACAGAACTCTGACCTAAGAAAAAGAGAGAGAATAAAACAAAAAAGGTGAAGTAAACAACCACCCACGGGCAATTTAGAGTCGCTGATGAACCGAAGCTGCATGTCTTTGGACTGTGGGAGGAAGCTGGAGTTCCAATGCGAGATTACAAAGAAAGATTAAGGCTATAATGACACAGTAGCTGAACCTGATGTGGTATCTCAAGAAGGAATCTCTTTTGAACTTCAGCTGCATTTCTCAGATACATTTGTGGTGAGAACACGTAACCTCCCTGCACGTGTCAAGCATACAGGAGGAGAACATGCTTACTGAGATCCAAGCCACAGCAAGGATTTAGCTTTAAGTGTAAGGATTGATTTTGTGATCAATCTTAATCAACCATGGATTTCTCACCTATGACCTTCAGAGTGTAGGGATTAGTCGACACCATTCTTATTTCCCATTGTCCAACTTCTGTTTTTATACGCAGAGTCCTGAAGTTTCCCACTGACTGCGATGAGGTGATCACTGAGCCTGGTGGGTCGCTGCTTTGCTGTGATTCACCTTCAGACAAAACCAAAACAGCTTGTTGGTAAGAATTAACTAATGCATAATATGTGCAGCATCTCCTTTTTGTAAAAGAACAGAAATGCAAAGTGTGACTGTTACAGCTACATTCACACCAGACCACTTCACAAACCTTCTTGATTCCCGTAGCAAACTTAAAACTTAAACTCTTATATGTCTTAGAATTACTATTTTGGAAGGGAGAAAGATCTTTGAATAAATGAGGAAAATGGAATTGCTGTCTGATTACACGGAAATAAATAGATTTGAGTCCAAATTGTTGCTGCTGCTGCTCTGCTACATAAAACAGCCAATCTGCATATGGTGTAATATGTGGTGTAGTGGAGTAGTGTATGTATTTAGAGAGGCAGTATTACCTTTGGGGCTGATGAGAGTGAAAGTGACAGATTGCCCGGTGATGTAAACTCTCGGGTTTGTTACCGACCCATCGACCCGGAAGAAGAAATTGTCGGTTTTGCCTGGGTTCCTGGCTGCTTGCAGGAGGGTCACCTGGAGAAATCACATGAAACCAGTGACACAGCTGAGATCTTTGAGGTGACAATGCTAACCAGCACTGACATGGTTGTGTCATTACCAATGAGGAGCTGGTGGACTCTGTTATGAGGCTGGTGGCCACGGGGAGCTCAGTTTTTGTGACTTCAATAGCCTGACCTCCTGAAGCCTGAGCCAGGTCTCTGTACACCTGAGCATCTGATGTGGCGATCGCCCTCCATCTCCTGGTTTTGTCGCGCAGAATCTGACGATTGGTCACCGTTGAGTCAGTAATCATGAAGTTCACCTGGAGAACAAAAATGTGAATGAGATCATCGAGTCAGGAAGGACCGAGGTAATGAGTAACGTACAAAACATCCTTCAAATGAAGGTATAATATGATCATCTATTGCATTATTCTCAAGTTTATCTTTTTATTAGTTTCCTCATTAATTTATAAAAAGGAGACATATTATGGTCTATTCAGGTTCATAGCTTTAATTTGGGTTATTACTTGAAAAGGTTTACTTGCTCTAATGTTAAAAAAAAACACTTTCTTCACACCTCATTGCTGCAGCTCCTCTTTTCAGCCTCTGTCTGAAACGCTTGGTTTTGGTTCAAAGCCCCCCCTCCTGATAAAGCCCAGTGTGTTCTTATTGGCCAGCTGGTCCACTCTGTTGTGATTGGTTAACTGCTTCCAGCGCATGTATGAAATATCAGCCTCTGCTTAACCTGGCGTTGTTAGGGGGGCGTGTCAGACTAGCTGCCAGGCATGAGTTATATTCAACTTTGCAAACCATGCAATTAACAAAAGCCGGAATACCCGAAGAAAACCTACACAGACATGGGGAGGACATGCAAACTCTATACAGAAAGACCTGAACCAGGGTTTGAACCACAGACAGTGGTAACCGCTTTACCACCGTGCCACCCAAAGCAAAAACTAAACACGCATTGATATCCTATCTGGCCTGGAAACCCTTCAGGATCCCCCAGGAAGAGCTGGAAATCGTAGCTAGGGAGAGGGACATCTGGAAAACTCTCGCTAGCACCCCAGCCCGGATAAGTGGAAAATAATGGATGGATGGTTTTTAGTCACATAAAAGAACAGAAAAGAGTATTTGTTACTCACCACTGTTTGAGTTCGCTCTATGAGTGCGATCACTGCACTTTTCAGTTGTTTGTCTTTAGCAGGCGCGTCCGTGAAGAGGAAGATCTCAGAGTTCAAGGGAGCAGCACTTAGAGCCAGCTGAGTCAAAGCAAATCAAACAGTTAAGATGGTTTATAGTTAAGAAATTCAAGTTTTCTTAAAGTGGTTGAATCGACTCAAAGACGTCACCGAACCTTGAGCCCAGAGAGACTCATCTCGGCTTCGTCTCCTCCACCAGTTACCGACAGGGAGTTGATAGCGTCCTTGAACACTTGTGGGTCTGTCGTCTTTGTCAACGGCCCAAATTCTGTACAACATTTGGAAACGGGAGAAAGAATTTACGTTTCTACGATGACACATGAAAATCTACTGGTTAGCCCATGCCACAGGTTTTAATGAACAGAATGTGCATCTTTTAAAAATAAAATGTCCCAATCCTCCTACCTGGGTCACCTGAACGGTACAAGAATGTAAGTCGAGGGCTCGTTCTCCGTTCCCACTTCGCTGTTGATTATGGAGGAAGTGACTCTCTTCACGACCTCAATGTCATCACTCATGCTCTTTGTTGTGTCGATCACAAAACAAAGGGCTTTACTGGATCCTTTGGAGATTCCCAACATCCTGAGGGGACGTAGACAGTTGGAAAAGAGATTGGAAAAAGAAACTTTGAGCAACTGTGCACATTGAAACGTGCAGAAAGGGTTTCGTACTGGAGGAAGGGTCTGTCACCAGCGGCGCCTCGAACGTCGTCAAGCAGCTGACCGGTTGCAGCTTCGGCCATGTTTGCTGCTGCAGTGTGGAGATGTCCGTGATTGGAGTCAAACGTGTCTTTGTTGATTCCACCTTTAGGCTCGATGGTGCTTGTTTGATCCACCCCTCCGCCGTGGCTGCATTTTCCTGTTCAACAAATACACTGTGAAAATAAAAACCTCGACTGATAAAGTTTTGACCAGTTTTAAAATCAGTTAGCAGTAACACTAGAATTCTAAGTATTTACATGTCTAAGTAATTAGGAAGGTTATAATAGAAATATTTATCTAAAGCCGTTGTCCGCCAATTGGGGCTGGACTTTCTCCAGGGTTTGTTTTTCACACATGAACAACGCTCAACACAGTTGTCTCTGGAGCGTTCTCTGCAAAGCTCCCTTGACATTTTCGTCTGTGTCTTCTACGTGTGCGATTCCGCTTTTTCACCCCGAGATTCTTTGTTTTTATTTTTAATTTTGTGTGTCTGTCATGTATTTTCAAACGTCTTCATCGCAATTATTTACCGTCTGGTTTGGTCGAGAGCCGAGGCACAATACCAAAATAACCAGAGGTCAGAATCCCCTGCGCTATGACGTCCTCCAGAATATTGTTGGTGCAGTCGTCTCCATCACAGTTCCGACACGTTGCTCTGCTTATATCTGAGGAAAAGTTCATCAACAAGACATTTGGTTTCTTCTTTGAAGACATTTCAATCACACCCAGACTGCATTCCTCGACTGTTTCATTACCTGCTAGGTTTCCGATGCTGGTGTCGGGTCGGAATCAGGTTAGAGTTTGGGATTTTTTTCCCCAGCTCCACCCAGTTACTATGACTGTAGAAATCCTTAACCAGAAAAGGTAAGGGGTAGTTACTCATCAAATCTACCTGAATCTAAATGAGTAAACCTTTTAATGATTCATACCTGTAATGGATGTAAAATCTCCCCCAGTTTCTCCCTCGCTGCCTCAAAGTTTTCTTGCTTGTTGCTCGCTTTGACGGCCTGGACTCCCTCTGCGATGATTCTCCTTCCTTGCACAAACATCTCATCGTCAAAGTGGAAGCTCCCGTTGAGGGCATGACGGAGGTCCACCCGTACGTTCCGTAATATGACAGATGTGACGGCTAGCAGGAAACTCTTGGAGGATTTTTTTGCGTTGCAGGCAACAGCAACAGCCTCTGTGGTGTAAGGCTGCGACTACACACACACACAAACACACACAGAGTCAAACCATACCGACAGTGACGTAGTAATTACTGGTGCAAACTTCCAGTGAAGTGACCTCTTACAGGAAATGTGAAGTCTGTCCCTTCAGCTTGAGCCAGGTCACGGCACACTTGCACAACAACTTTTAAAATGGCATTCTCAGTGATTTCCAGGTGACTCTGAGATTTCCCGGGTAATATCGCGAACCCATGAGCTCCAGTGTGCAGGAGCAGGAGGCACAACACGGGCAACTCCGGCGACATAACGTAACTGAGGAGAAACAGGTTTATTTCAGGTCTTCTTTGTTTGTTTAATGGCATCAGTCATTTCCTGCTTCCATCAACAAAACAAAAGGGTGTGTTACATGTTGCAAATGCCTCGACTGGCAATACTTTTTCATGCCCAGCGAATTTGGATTAAACAGACTGTTGACAGCAACATGACTCTGTACATGTGAACAAAATCCCTATATCAATCACATACTGTCATTTTATATTCCAGTGGACACAATCATAATAAAAATAAGCTCACACCTCAACTACCCACTTACAAATCTAATTCTTAGTCCTTCGCACATCCTTTTCTCTGAATAAAAAATAACCACTCCTTTCACGATCAAGTCTCTTATTAACACATGAAAACCTTGTGAAGCCTAAACATTTAAAGTTCATCTTAATATCTTATGCGTGACAGTTTTCTTTCAAACAACCTGCATAAGCCTTTTAGACCAGAAATATTATATTATATTAATATTATTTGTAGAGGACAGGTACTATGTAGATTTGCATTTATATAAAAACCAGATCCCACCTCTATTCATCAGGTGCAGTTAATAATCTTGAGTTAAAAGTGTACGGTACCTGAAGTCTTGCTGATGTCCTCTAAACTCTTTATTATTGTGTCAACACCTGCCTTCTGTGTCTCGGACTGGGCGTGACCACGCTGCACTTGTTCAACCTGTTCCCTGATATCTGTGATGCACATGATAGAAAGCCGACTACTAAACCTCCTCATAGACGCACCGGTTGTTAAGAAGAACGGTGAAACTTGCTCTGAGGGACAAACTCAGACACATTCCTGTGGGTTCTCAGCATTTCAAGCTCTCTTAAGGGGTCACCTGCAGAAGCAAGACAGCAGGGTTGAGGTCCGGGCTCGTAGGGGTTATTGAATGTCAGTGGTGGGAAGAAACGAAGTACAAATACTGTACTTCAGTAGATTTTTTTTCACATATCTGTACTTTACTTGAGTATTTATTTTCCTGATGACTTTTTACTTTTACTCAATAGATTTGTAGTGGTCAAAGGCTTAGGGGGACAGTTGAATGCCAATCGGGTTCACCACATATATCCAGAATAAAAGGGACGGGAGGCTGATGATTCCATAAATAGACAATTTATTGTAGGCGAGAGAGAGAGAGAGAGAGAGAGAGAGAGAGAGAGAGAGAGAGAGAGAGTGAGAGAGAGCGACTACGGTGTCCCTAAATAAACTTCGCCGACTCCCCTCATCCTATAGGCATCGCCGTCCTGTCAGGTTAATTAGAGCTGTGATTTCATATCTACAATGACATGTAAGCATAACTGGGAAAGTAACACTGCTAAAACTATCCTGTTTTAGCTAAAGCTTTTTATTAAGGATTGACCCCATTACACATTTGAACACAAATGTCTGTACTTTCTACTTCTTATATTCTCAAAAGTGGCTCGTTACTTGAGCAGCGGAGGTTGGCGCAACGAGCCCCTTTACGCACAGGCGCACTACCTCAGCATCTGTAAAATTATACAGTATATGTATATTTTTGTTATAATTTTTCAGTCAGTTGAAATAAATCCTGAAGAGAACAATTTTGGGTTGTTCTGTGTCTGTATAGGCTATAAAAAGCACTTTTAATTTTGATACTTAAGTACATTTAATATGAGCTACTTTAAGACTTTTACTCAAGTCATTTTCTTATGGGTGACTTTTACTTTTACTTTCACTTTCAGGTAAGATATCTGTACTTTTACTCAAGTATGACTTTCAAGTACTTTATACACCACTGTTGAATGTTCCTCTTACTGTCACATGGCTGCTGTCGGCCACTTCAGGGCATTATCCACTTGTGTTGCTATGGGTGTAACCTGTTTTCTAGAATTAAGTAATTTCATGCCATGAACAGGATTGGTTGTGTTTGTGTATCGACGCTATCCAAATGACATAGCCGGAAAAGATGGCAGCGTTTCAATAAACATTCTATAAACAGTCTATCTGGTATGTTTTTGCCCCATTTCTGGATATCGGGAGGAAGTGGAGACGTGTCTGTATATACTTAAGCATTTCTTAATACTGAAGCCGCTTTTCCACTGGTCAGAAAACCCCACTAATACCAGCAAACATCGAACTTTTGTCTGCAATGGGAATGGTTTCAATCGGGATTCCCTCCAGGGTCAAATTACTGCAGACGACACAGGTCTGGATCGACACTAGCTCCGATCGGCAGTGATGCGTTGGAGACATGTTGAGGTCCCCACATCAACAGAGAAGTGAAGAAGCTAATTGACCCAACACAGAAATGGAGGGAGGGCCCAATGCTGTGTCTTGGCATGTCTCCACAGGGTTTCCTTCTTCTTCTACACCTTGTTGCAGTGACCATACTCGTACAGAGATACAGCACGCCACGCGGACTGTGCACTCTCCCGTGAACACGATACCGAGTGTGTATGTGTATTGTCTGTGGATAGAGAAATTAACTCTTTGTGAATAGATTAAAAATCCTCATGGGTTTGAAACATTACATCATATCAGCTTCTTTATTCTGTATGAGTCAGGGATGCTCATACTTCCTCCACTAGATGGCGTTCTAATGATTTTGTACAGCTCAGGAAGGAATCACTTTGGATCTCTGCTGCTCCCATGTGAAACAACCCAACACTTCATGTTCTTATTTCCCCTTTCTTTCATTTTTATATCACATTTCGGTGATAGCCACCAAATAGGATGTTTAATTTACCACCTTGCTTCATTACTAAGATTAAAGCTGATCCAAAAGTCCCCCCCCCCCCCCCCTTGTTTTAACCTTTGTATCATGCCACTAAAAGCTCGGCAGTAAGGGCTTGAATATTTTTACTTCATTTTGTGATCCATGTTTTGTTTTTATATTCGATTTATCATGATCATCTTTTTTATTATTTGTGAAATAAACGAGTCTCAGACGTAGATAACATTTTCATTTAATCAACAGTAATACCAGTAATGCCCACATCATGAATGATGTATATAAGTGAATAAATATGTCCAGTATCTTCATCATACCACAGTGCAAACCCATTGTGTTTTTTTAAAGGAATTTCGCAATGACATCAGCAGCCTGTAGTCGCCTACTTGTAGCAAACAAAGCCTCAATCTCAAAGCTCCAAAGTTATTAAGGTAAACCCATTTAAATCAACAAGAGTAGACCAGATATTAGAAACACCTGAGTATATACTGAATTTCAAAACCCCAAAAGCATGTCTTAATATTTGATTCTTGATCCTTGATGTACAGATTTAACTGATCCCGTTTCAGATGGTTAAGCTGAGCCCTAGAATTGTGATGCTGAGGCAAAGAAGAAAAGACTGAACCACTTGTGCAGAAGCTGCTGAGGCTGTTGTTGCCGGCTGTGCGGTGGTTGTAGTGGTGTTCACGGTTGGTGTCGTTGTCCGGACCGTGTAGGAGCAGGAGCCTACATTACCCACCTGATCCACAACTACTATCTCCACATCAGGCGAACAGCAAGACGCATTATAGGACACCAGCGTTGCATTACCAGCGAGCAGGCTGGTGTTCATGGTCCCGTTGCCTTCTCTGAAGCTGATGGTGTCGATGCCCGTCCCGTTCACCCCATCGGTCACCTCCACTGACAGCTCCCACATCGACGCGCTGCAGTCTGCAGAGCAGTTGGACTGCAGGTTGAGCAGCTGACATCCTGGCTCAGTGAAATCAGTCACCTGCGGAGAGAGAAGAAAAAAGAAGATGAAGTCAAGTGATTTTACATCAGCAATTCAAATAGTTAAAACACGGATGAAGGATAGAGTTACCGGGATGAGGACAGTCAAACGCAAAACGACATAGTTGGCGTCCGTGCCTCCTGGAGCATTGGCCTCGATGGTCAGGGTGACGTCGGTGCCAGATGCAGTGCTAGCAGGTGCTGTGATGTTCACCGTGCCATTAGCCCTGCTTCCAGCGGTCAGGGGTAAAGTGGATGGGAACGATAGCGTAAAACCTTGGTCATTGGTAGCTTGGATGGTGAAGCTTCCTCCTGAGCCATTATTCAACACAGAGAAAGGAACAGAAAGAGGTACTCCTGGTTCCAAGACACCTTCTAAATCATCCTTAAAAAAAATTAAAAAGAAAAACATTCAGTAACAGGTGACACATCAGAACTGCAGTTCAGTTTTTAGCCCGATGTATTTTACGTACAGCAGAAACAGTCACAGCAGAGGCACGGACAGAGCTGGATGACTGCCTTTGGAATGTTGCAGTTGCTCTGGAGGAAGTGCTCTGGCCCTTCACAAGCACCACAAACTCACCCGATGGAATACTGTCAAACCGAGCTAAGAATTTTCCTTTCCCCAGAGCCTCCACGCTGCCATTAACCTTCTCTGACGTTAACGATACCACCAGAAACACTTCTGTCACTACGGCAGACACCCCCCCGGTTACCGTCACCCTCAGGCTGGCGTTGGCACCTTCAGGGTAAAAAAAAAAAGAAGAAAAAAGAGGAGAAAATCCATTCGTGCATGTAAGAAGTTGATCAAAAGGGTTCATTTTTTTTTTTTACGTATCACAAAGATCTGGGTCCTTTACCAGCTCTGGGGCGATTTTCCAGGACTTCAAAACCTCCCAATGGGCCCTCGGACACCTCCAAAAAGTCAGAGAGGAAGTCGATGGAACTCTCACCTGCAAAATATAAAAGTTCAGAAAAAGTGAAACATAGCAGCCACATGTAAATCCGGTGAATAATGACTTAATTCACCGTAACGTCACTTGTCTAAGGAAAAATGACTGCATGTGCAAAGTTTCATTGCAGTCAGTAGATGACGAGATATTTCCGCCTGGACCAAGCTGGTCGATATTGTCACAGCTTTAAACACATGAGTAGTTGACCGTTGATTTTATGGCTCAGTGGTTGGGCCGCACATCTTCCATGTTGAAGATCGTAGGTTCAAAATCTGCTTGGCAAGTTTAGCAAGTTTAGCTTGAGGAACAAAAATAGCACTAAACCTTTTCTAAGTAATACCATGTTCTTTTGTGATTTGAGAAAATTGTCCAGTCCAGATAAAGGATATACAACAATGCAATGTTAAGTACTCATTATGTGATTAAGCAACATAATCCCGGAGGCCTCACCTTTGACCTTCAGCGTGTAGGGATTTGTTGACACTAATCTTATTTCCCACATTCCCACTTGTGTTGTCAGCTCCAGAGACTGGAAGTTTCCCACTGACTGGGTTGAACTGATCAAAGGTCCCGTCAGGTTAGTGCTGCTCTGAGACACACCTAGAGAAAACAATAAACCACACACACTGGTTAACTATTTAATAAATGGTTGATGAACACGCACTAATCGCTTTAACCAGTAACAATGACAGATCACCTGAGGGACTGATGAGAGTAAAGGCGACCGAGCGGCCATTGATGTAGATGGTGAGGTTTTTTACCGACTCGTCCACTGTGAAAGTGAAATTGTCGGATTTTCCAGGACTCCTGGCCGCTTGCAGGAGGAGGACCTGGAAGATTAATTAAAACTGATGACACAATTTAATCTTGATCAAGCATCTAAAAATGGCTTATGCCAGTGTGAGCGTTTTGTTTGTACCTGAGCGGAGCTGGAGGACCCTGTTATGATGGTGGTGGCCGCGAGCAGCTGACTTTTTGTGGTCTGTATGGCCACACCTCCCGAAGCCTGAGCCACGTCCGTGTACACCTTGGAAGATGCTTTTGTTATCACTTTGGGTTGTTGTTGTTGTTGTTGTTCATCGTTGGTATTATTACTCTCTCTTCGGCGACGAAATCCCAGACTGCCAGTTATCATGAAGTTCACCTAAAAAGAAAGTAGGTAAATGAGACACGATCATGTCAAATTACAAATGAAACAATATGCTTCATTATTATCATAAATATATGAAGTAGGTCACATAAAGTGGATCATTAATGAAGTCAAAAATTGCCGGTCAACGTTGAAGTCAATGCAAAGCTAAGCTGTGATTTGCCTGGTTTTTTTTGCCTGTTCATTTCATTATAGGCAGTTATTATTATTTTTTTCAAAATAAATTCTCGGATAAAAATTGACTGTAATATTAATTTCCCCGGCCTGTGCTTTTACTCGGACACAGGACTATACTCACCACTGATTTGGTTCGTTCTATGAGTGTGATCACTGCACCCAACAGGTAATCGTCTTTAGCAGCTGCATCAGTGAAGAGGAAGATATCCGACCCTGGAGGAGCACCGGTTAAAGCCAGCTGTATGAAGGAGACAGGCAGCACCAACGTAGTTTGTTTTAAACCGTTATCGTGGGATTTTGAGGGGTCAGATCTTGAAGCAGTCTCAAAGATTTCAACAGTACCCGAAGTCCTGAAAGACTCATTTCTGGAAAATCTCCTCCACCAGTTGCAGTAAGTGAATTGATAGCTCTCTTGAAGACCTCTGGATCTGTAGTCCTCGTCAGGGGCCCAAAGGCTGGGATTCAGGCAGAGACGAGAGGGGAGAAAGTATTTTATTTTTCATCTTGGTGAGTAGATTTTTGTTACCATTCTCACTTAAAAGCCATATTTATACCACGGGCATCATGAACTCTCAGTATAAGAAGCTCAAATGCTGTTATGAACTGTTGTACTGCTGTGATTCAGGTTCAAGGTCAAATAAACATTGGTGGAACTTGACCAAACGATAAATCTGATTGGACGACAGCTAATGTTAGCAGTCGCCACCAGGGGGCAATCATAACATTTAACTTTTGGGGCGCTGTCATGTTATCCATGTTCTTATATAGTCTATAGTTAATATGACCTACAACCCGGATCATGGCAGTGCAACATTGTTCTGTTGAGAGTATTTGAGCTTCCCGCCCTGAGCGTGACGGCAGAGGAGAATGGCCGCTGTGCGAAATATGATCCATCGTCGGAATATGTCGTACGAGAAAGCGGCAGATGAAGGTCAACTCATTTCCATTGTGACGGTTTAACAGACAAAAAGAGTAAACTCTGTGTAGGAAAAATGACCCATGTACAGGATTATGAAGAGTTCAAGGTCCCACCTGGATCATTGAACGGTACGAGAACGTAAGCCGAGGGCTCGTCCTCTGTCCCCACTCTGCTGTTGATTATAGCGCTTGTGACGGTCCTCACTGCTGCAATGTCATCTCTCATGCTTCCCGTGGTGTCGATCACAAAACACAGAGCTTTCCCCTTGTTGATTCCCATCAGCCTGAGGAACGAGTTTTCAAAAAGTTGAACTTGACTTTGTGATTCAGATTTTTAAAGTGCATACAGTAACTGTGACCGATTGGGTTCTTACTGTAGGAATGTGGGGTCACCGGCAGCCCGACGAATGTCCTCCAGCACCTGCCTGGTCGCAGCGATCGCTATGTTTGCTGCTTTAAAGTGGAGACTTCCGTGTTCAGAATCATTCGTGTCTTTGTTGATCCCACCCGTGGGATCAATGCTGCTTGTTCTGTCAAATCCACCTCCATGGCTGCATTTTCCTGTTTACCGTTAGAAACAGAATAAGAATGACAATCACATCCATTTTGTTTTCGGCCACAAGAAAGCCAGTATAGTGCCGCATTATGGCCTGAAGTGGCCCACATCCTTCTGCCATATGGGAATCACACTCATAAAACTAGCATTGGATTCGGATCCTGTCGATGACCCAGTCAGGCACATGAAGACATTTACCATCAGGTTTGGAGATTAGGGGCAAAAATTCAAAATATCCTGTGGTGAGTATCTTCTCCCGCAGGATGTCCTCCAGAATGTTGTTCGTGCAGTCGTCTCCGTTGCAGCTGCGACAGGTTGCTCTCCCTTTTGCTGTAGAATGGATGAGATTAGATCAGTTTAGTTTCTGTTGAACTCCACAACAACAATAAACACCAGTGCAGTGAAATGCAGTGGAGCATCAGCCCACATTGAGCAAAGTGCGGATGTAAGGAGGACAATTGGTTAAATAAAGTGCAAGTAAACAAGGTGGTGACATTGTCACACTGACATTATAGCTATGATGCTTTTACCTGCTGTTTTTCCGATGCTTCCTGGTTTGATCAGCTTGGAGTTTGGAACTGTTTCTCCCATTTCCACCCAGTTGCTGTGACTGTAGAAATCCTTCAGATTTAAAAAGGTAAGCGACAGTAGTTATTTTCACCCAGATCCCCCCCCAAAAAATATTTCATGCAATCGAAGCACAATTTTATATCATAGATTACCTGCAATGGAGATTAAATAGAAATAGAAAGTACCTGTAAAGAATGCAGCAGTCTTCCCACATTTTTCCTCGCCGCTTCAAATTTCTGGCGCTTATTGTTGGCCTTGACAGCTGATAATCCGCTCGTGATGAGTTTCTTTCCCTTCGTGAATTCCTCGTTGTCGAAGTGATGAGGGGCGCTGTAGAAATACCGCTTGTCTATACCCACATTTTTGTCTTGGATAAACTCGATAGTTTGGCTGAAACTCTTGGAGGATTTTGACGCATCACAGGCACGAGCAACAGACTCAGCAGTGTAAGGCTGTGTCTAAACACACACACACACACACACACACACACACACACACACACACACACACATATTGCAGAGTGAATTATTAATTATTATTTGTTAGTAGGAAATCTGTTTAATTTAGCTTGATTCAACCCTTACAGGTGATGTGAACTTTTCGCCCGCAGCCAGAGCCACATCACGGCAAACACCCAGCGTGGTTTCAAGGATGGCGCTCTCAGTGATCTCCTGATGATTCAGAGAGTCTCCATCAAAAATATCAAATGCATGAGCCCCAGTCTGCAGGAGCACGAGACACAACGCAGCCAACCAAGCCATCACTGCAGCACCTGTGTGATAGACACGAGGGAGAGAGTACAAACTGGGTTTCAGTTCAATTTCATTTGTATAGCGCCCAAACACAATATGCACTCCGTGGTATTGTGCGGCCGGAATGTGTTTGTTTCATTTTATTTGCT
The DNA here is from genome assembly GCA_026259375.1 of Verasper variegatus. Taxonomy (NCBI): domain Eukaryota; kingdom Metazoa; phylum Chordata; class Actinopteri; order Pleuronectiformes; family Pleuronectidae; genus Verasper; species Verasper variegatus. Next base: position 5,564,115 of record CM048051.1, read on the forward strand.
GAACAGCATTTTTCTTTGATTTCTAACATAATAACATAGGTGACTGTCTCGTTATTACATTTTTCAAGTGTTATGAAGAAACTTTGTAAATGTAAGCAGCCCTCAGGTGGAACTTGGCACGGGATTATTATTATTATTATAGTACTTATTCCTCCTAACGTCGGAGTTTCTACCGTGACAGTCTTATCTTAACTTGATCTGTCAGTGAAAAAGTATCCACCCATTCTGCAGAGAGAGCATTCTACAGCCTTATGTTTATTAAAGATAATCATCAACGCACTGGGACAATCACAACCACCAAACCTCCCAAACAGGTTTACCTGTTCACTTATTCACAGTTTTACTGAGGTTTTTTTGTACTCAATTCAATTGTTCTTAATTCAACAACTTTACTTAAACATGACTTTGCATATTCACGTAAATGACACAAAAAATAAAACCAAACAAGTACATAAGGATTATGTTATAAAATGTAAGATACGAAAACACACAAATGTTCATATTCAGGGGATCAATCAAAAGCAAAGAAAGCAGGGGTGAGTTGTTACAGATATTATATATATATATATATATATATATATATATAATTTTTTACAGCTCTGATTACTTAACACCATCTCTTCTATTTCTGTGATCAGAATTAAATGCTTGAGCTGGTTGAATTACCAAGGGCTACCATTTATATACATACTGTGCTTTAACTATTTGACTGATGGTATTAATTGCAAAGATCTATAATAAATCGATTATGTTCCAATTAATTAGTTAATGCATAGTATGTACATGAATAGTAGCCTTTGGTATTTGCACCAGCATAAGCATTTCATACTGATATAACATCCAAGATTTGGGTAAAACAAACATAAGTAACGCTAGTGCAGTGAAAACAAGAGTTAGGCATAAATAATAATATTCTGAAAATCTAAGCTCTGGTTAGTACAACAAATTGTATTAAAATCTAAAAATGTGACACTCACTTTATATATATATATATATTTGTTTTAACAATTACTAATGCTTGTTAGATATATGAGTGTAACCTACCTTAGGTCTTGAAGTCGTCTTGGAGACTTTATGGAAACATTGATATATATAAGAATTCACACCTGGGGTGGAGTCACTTGACTGGTTTGACCGGTTTTCTTCATGCAGGTTTAATTTTATCAAACTTTCATTTATGCATTTTCTCCTCAATTGATTTCTTGTAAATGGATACACCCTGAACTGTTTCTATTGATTTGATTCATCCTTTATTTTTGCAGGAAGTCTAAAGTTGAAATACTGCATGAGCTCCTCAAGCAAAACAAAAATAATTGCTTCATAGAAAACATGCAAAGGTGGTGCAAAGAATTATATACCTCACCTGAGGAACGAGTTTTCAAAGAGTTGAACTTGACTTAGTGATTCAGATTTTTAAAGTGCATACAGTAACTGTGACTGATTGGGTTCTGACTGTAGGAATGTGGCGTCACCGGCAGCCCGACGAATGTCCTCCAGCACCTGCCTGGTCGCAGCGATGGCTATGTTTGCTGCTTTAAAGTGTCAAAAACAAAACAAGGCCTAGAGATTCACTGATAAAATCTGTTTTTGAACTATAGAGTGTCGCTCACTTCGCTGTCATCCCACTGATCTGAAAAATCTGAACTTTTTGAACTGATCTGAACTTTTTCAATAAATGATCAATGTGCATAATAAAGCAAACCTTTCATAGACCGTTTTGAAGCCAATTCACAGCTTCACTGAGGCTTATACAGCAACGACTTACACAAACAAACAAGAAGAGATTAGTTGATGGGATCATTTCTAAACATTTTCTTTTGTGTACCTCTTTTACACTCTTTACCTCTTTCATTCTGCTCTTTTTAATCTGTTTGATTTGACTTGAAAGTTGTTTTTAGCAGTGCTACCTGATTTTAAATTGATTTATTCTGTTTATGTCTCGTGTTGTTTCTACTGTCCTTGAATCTACCTCTGTGTGAAATGTGCTTTATAACTAAAACTGCTGTGAGAGCATCATTGTTGGATAAAAGCTGGGTTATCTTCAAACTCAGAACTCAAGCTGTTTCCCGGGAAAGGGTGTGACATCAGTGTGTGGGTGCTGCGTGATGAGTCAGACCTAAAAACATTTACCATTAAAGTGAGTGCGTTTTGGGCATTCAGTCTGGCCTTGGCAGAGAAACCTGTTTTCACAAAAGAAGAAAATATCTGTTGTCTCTGTGTTCTTTAGTTTTCAATCATCTTGATTACAGGTTACTTGAGGAACTTGCCGTGATGGTGATGGTATGTGTTTTTGATTAGTGGTTCAAACCAATAGAATGTAAAACGATCCCTCGACATTGTATTTTGTTCCTTCACGTGTCATGAAGGAAAACAACTTTCAAGTAAAATAAAAGAGATTAAAAAGAGCAGAATAAAAGAGGTAAAGAGTTTAAAAGAGGTAAACATGAATGAAATGATGATGGACGTTTATTTAGTAAAACAGTTTAGTTAAAGACACTAGTGGCTGAGGCTGAGGGGGTACAGCAGTTGTCCTCCAACCAGAAGGTCAGCGGCTCGAATCCCGGCCCATGCCGAAGTGTCCTTGGGCAAGATGCCGAACCCCCCCCCCCCCCCAAAATGGCCCCTCATAGATGTTCAATGCACTAATTGTAAGTCGTTTTAGATAAAAGCGTCAGCTAAATGACATCTAATGTAATGTGGTAAAGATGTTAGAATAAATAATTAACATTCTGAAACGTACAAATCGATGGAAATAAAAGTATTAGTTTCCAGGTAACAACCGGGGGCAAGAATACAAAAGAAATGACAACAGACAAGGTTAAAGAGGAGAATCCTACTAAAGTTAATGGGAAACACGACGTTCAGTGAACGTATCAGGTCAGACCTTCACTCTGGTGCATGAAGCAACAGTTTGTAAACGATCGGGGTCAAAGGTCAGTGAGGGAATCACAGCAGAACGTCCCAGAGAAAACCACTGGATTACTTTATGTAAAGATGGCACCGCTTGTATGGGACTGTCTGTCCTGTTTGCTTCCTTCCCTGTTTCTGTTCCTGCTGAGTCTTGTCCTCCGCTGGCTCAGAGCACGTTGTCGGACAGGACGGGCGTCCATGACTAAAGAAGAACCCACGCTCATCTGCAAAACCTCTGCACTGGCCAAATATCTGCTCCGCCACTGTGGCTCTCTGGCCAGGCCGAGACCGGCCGCCTGGCCCAGGGGAGACCCCCACCTCCAGACCCTGTCCGCTCTGCTGTGTGGACCAGCAGGAGACACAGTAGAGTTCACCAGGGACAATCTGCTGCTGAGAGACGGGGGGATTGTAGCGGTGGACTGGGCTCTGGAGACCCAGTCGGGGGGAAAGGCGCTGGGTTGTTTCACCTCGACGCCTCCCGTCCTTCTCCTCATCCCTCATTCATGGGGAGGGGTGAGCCCTCACTTGAAGGCCCTGTGCCATCAGGCCATACGTCAGGGCTTTTACGTGGTGGTGTTCCACCCCCGGGCCACAGCAGGGTGCCCGCTGACCACAGCACGACTCACTGAGTTTGGAGACCCGGCTGATCTTGAGCAGGTAAAGAGAGAAAACCTTTGATTCACAACAGGTGCAAACTTCTTTTCTTACCACGTTAATATTTTTTGTGGGTATTTTTTGAGCTGAAATTCTTAGTAGATTCATTGATAGACAGAAAATAAATAGCCAACACTTTCAGTTTAATCATTTTTAGTAATCTTTGAGTTTGACCTACGAGATTTAATCAATTCGATTAAATCTCTTTAATCCGCTGGAATTCAGTGTTAAAAGTCTATTCAGATTAAAGCAAAGATGGATCATGATTTTATTTTTATGGTTTTAGCTCCAACAATATTTTGTATATATATATATTTTTTATATTATCTGTTTTGTGTTGTTGCATTTCTCAGTATGATCTGGGTTTTTTTGCACTTCTATTTTATTCTGTGAGGCGCTACAGAAATAAAGTGGATTTCTTCTCACTACCAGGCAGTGACCTACATTCACAGCCGCCACCCGTCCTCCGAGCTGGTGGCAGGTGAGTGAGGGTTCAGGTTCAGGAGTCCTTCTCTCCTACCTGGGGGAATGTGGATCCAGCACATACCTGACTGCAGCTGCTGCCATAACACCTGTGCTTCCTGGGCCAGCTGTGGTTCCAAACGGCCATGCCTGCCATTTATCACTGGGATGCGCTGTTATCACCGGAAGCTGCAGCTGAGGAGGTGAGAGAAATTCAAGTGTGAAGTGTATAACACTGATATGAATATAGACATGATCATAACTTTTACTTCTCACATGGCTCCGGTGTAAGATACGCAAACTCCTTCAGAGGAGTCGTGGATGTGGACCGGGCCCTCAGCTCTTCCTCCCTGAGAGACTTTGAAGAAGCTCTTTTCTGCTCTTCGGCCCAACCTCCAGAGAAACCTCCAGTAAACTCTCTAAACCACTCTGGACCTAGGTCAAGACCTCATTATGAGAGGGAGGTGGCTCCGTCAGCGGCCTGGGCACTGGGGGAAAGGGCTCAGCCAGCCGAGGACTGGGACAGCTACTGGGAGAGGAACGAACCCCTGAGAGATGCAGATGAAGTGGCCGTCCCCGTGCTCTGCATCTGCAGCCGTGATGACCCTCTCCTCCCTCCTGCCTCCACTCTACCCATCGCCCTCTTCCAGAACAACCCCCACTTCTTTCTGGTGTTGACGGACAAAGGAGGGCACTGTGGATTCACTCGAGACCGACAGGAGATGGAGGGAGGGAAGGGTGAGAATAAGGAGGTGGAGGAAGGTAGCTGGAGTCACATCGCAGTTCTGGAGTACTTCAGAGTGGTGGCTGATTTCCTAAGAGGGGAGAGGAGGAATGGGACAAGCTGGGGGAGTCCACTGGGGGAAAACATCCAGGCCGGGCAGAGGAACAGGGGCAGCAACATGGCCCCTCTCCGCAGGAGGAGAGCCACCGTGATGAGGAGGCCGAGACCTCAGGCACCAGAACAGAACAGCGTGGATGAAGAAGGAGAGCACTTCACCTGGAAGAGGTCCTATACACGCTGAGGATGAAGATGGTGGAGGATCAGATCGACTTTTGGACTTTGTCAACCAAACGTCTGGAAGATAAAAGCAGCCAAGTAATGGACAGCTGTTGGAAACGATATTTTAGTTCAGGAAACCAAAAAACTTGTTTTTTCTTCAACACTTATTCATGTTGATCATGTGGATATTGGGTTAAGACAAACTAAAATCTCTCATGATACAATACATGGTACAAGTAAAGACGATAATAAGTTGTAGAATCTGTACTTTGTCCCACTCCTCCACTTTGTATGAATCAAAACATGATGAATCCACGTTCAGAACTGCTTTGAGAAAAAAAAGTCAGTAAAGAAAAAGGTTTTTAAAGCTTTAAATACTTTTACTTTGTCATTCTCCTCAAATACAAAACGCCATAGGACAACGAAATATTAAAATTACTTTATTACAGATGATTCTTTATCCAGTAGCCCTCTTCCAACAAAAAATAGTAATTACAAACAAAATATTACATTTATCCCCTAAACTTTGTTTCTGAATTTCTTTTATACATTTTAAATCACTTTGTCATCTGTGAGGAATAGCTTTTCTCTTCTGCTATGCAACATTCAGCTTTTTGCACAATCTATACAGTTTAATACAGGTCTCTGGACCAGGGAGAATAAAACAGCAAGATCCACCTAATGACAGGAGAGATAAAAGAAATACTGATCAACAGACTGTACAGAAATAACCCTGCCTCCCGCCTACTCTCAGCCAATGGCAGCCGTCCCTCAGCACACTGAGGGGGGGGGTGGGGGGTGGGGGATCACAGTAGACTCTTTAATCTGGTCAATCACTTGTGCAATCAGTGCAACTGATCCAGTTCAGAGTGACCAAGGTCTAAAGCTAGACTCTGCCCCAACTGCCTCAAACACACAACTGGGACTTCTAGTAAACACAAGAGAAATCTAAAAATCGGCCACTGGTTTGGCTGCAGACATCGACTGGAAAATAAAATGACCCATTCTGGTGTTAAAGGAAATAAAATCTCTAAGGAACTGGAAAAATAAAAGTTGTTAAAATATGTTGGGTGCAATGGCATCCTGGCAGAAAAAGTTTTCTGTGCCATTAAAAAAAAACAACAGGATTGTAAAGTAGTGAGTTCAGGGAGGTAAGATTAAAAAAAAATAAAAAAGGCAAATTCTTTTTTAAGTGCAGTGTGAAAATGCTTTGTGTAAAACCAGAACAGAAGCAGGAACACGTTTCATAAGTCAGACGCTCAAGTTCAAATAATATCAGTGGATCCCACAACACCTAAGAGTCTTTGTAGATATCAAACAACAGATATATTTTCACTGTCTTGTGCAAGAACTTGTCGGGTTGTGGAGGAAACCAAATGTTACAGAACTGAGCAGCTTTTAGGACAATTCTTTATTTTTCTATGTCACTGTGACCTCAACCTAGAAACCATGACGAATCTAAGCTTGAGTCTGTATACTGGGTATTGTAATGTCAATAAAGTATAGCCCATTCTAAATCAAAGGCTACACCCAACTAGATTTCAAATGATGTGCAAAATTATCCTCATTCAGCTTTAAACAACAACAAAAAAAAAAGGGTTGCCGTTACACTCGAGTCAATCTGACCAAGAGTCCTGTTGTCGTCATTCACAACAGAACATCTGTAACAAGTCTCAAAACTCGTGGCTGCAAGTAAGACAGTGAAAACCCAGCGGCTGTAAAACACTTAAAAACCGCTGGTCTAAAACCACGTCACTGTGTCCGCATCACAAGTTAAATTGTCTTTGATTTGTCAATTAGGATTTCCATATTTTCAAATTCAAAATATACAATATTAACAGGTTTCCTGTACATTCCACCTCTGAAGATAATAGAATGCATAATCTCTGCATTTCACAATAAGACTCCCACCTTTATCTCCATTTCTCTATAATCCTTTTTTTTCATAGATTCATATAATACATATATTTTTTTCTTCTTTTCTTTCACTTGAAGAGCTCTTCTCAAAGACAGGAGTGGGGTGGGGGGGGTTGAAGACCACAATAGGCTCAGGGGGGGAGGAAACAGAGGAGGAGGAGGGAAGCAGGGACACCGGTGGTCAGAGGCTGACGTTGCGGTCACCAGGGGTGAGACAGAGCGGGGTGTCACGCCGGGGGAAGTTGCAGGGTCATGGCAGCGGAGATCCCAGCATCACCACCCATGCACCCACGGACACATTCAGCAGTCACCAACCAGCAGAGCTCCAGTGACGCTCCTCCGTGCATTCAGTGTTCATTCGTTTCAATTTGACCCCTTTTTAAAAAGTCTGAAACTGCTCACCGGGGCATATTTCAGACAAATGTGACGGACATTAGCCGAAGAGTTGCACAGAAACAAATAATTGTTTGAGCGCGTTTGTTTATTTACGACCAACACAGCTATGTGCACCATTTATTTTCACTTAAATGTCCCAATACCACTTTCACAAAACGTGACCCTATGCATGCATTCATCAGTAAAGTGTGCAAAGGGACATAACTGGTGGCCTGGGGAATATATATAAAAAAAACAATGTCTATTTCAAGTGAATTTGTGCGTGTAAATGTGTCAGATTAATATTTTCTGTGGGTAACGGCCTGTGCCGAAGTGCAAGTCATTGTAAAGTCACGACACCTTGTGGTGAAGCTCTACTTGAGGTAGGCAAACAGGCATCGTTCACTTTATCAAAGAGCTTCATAGTGCATCGATAAGACGGCGCCAAAGTGGAGCAGGAAATTAGAGCATTGAAGTGAAGAGTGAAGAGTGAATGCACAGGTCTGAATCTATTCAGGTTGAGGTTGGGTGCTGCTGAAAAGCCACCCTGTCATGACGGCTGTGTAAGGCTGTAGTATCCCTCCGACTGGGCAGGTGTGAGTGGAGGGCAGAGGCCTGTGGAAACCCAAGCGTCGAACCCATAAGGCAGAGCACGAGCACAGGAAGTGAGTGCTTCTCTCCTGCAGTCCAGCTGAAGATGCATCTGTTTGGCCTCATAGTTTGAACTGAACCTCCGCTGAAATCTCATTAAAAAACTTCACAATACGTTGGCATGAGTAGTTACCACAACAATATCTGACTCTGTACCTTTGGCATCTTCGCAGCCCTGCAAGTAAACAACTCCCCACCCCAGGGTGTTCAACCCATGAGACATTCAGGACTGTGTGTGATTTTTCATCTTAATGAATCAGGTGATTTCACAGGCTACATTTCCACTCAGTGGTAGATACCATCCTCAGTTACATCACTGCACTACCTTTAAAGTCAGAGATACCCACTTACATCAATCTCTGTTCTGTTCTTTCCATCCCCCTTCTAGACCTTTGCAACATGTTCTGAAACTCATTCTTTAATCGTCAGTCTCAAGTCCGACCCCTACGTCACCTCCTGCCTTCTCATTTGCCTGCAACAGTACGAGAGCAATAATCTCATAAAACTTTCTCTTATTATGATTTCTGTGCTTTAATCTTGAGCCGTGAGTGGTTTGAAGTAAAAAATATTTAAATGTTATTTTAAAAAAATTGCACACACATTGAATGCTAATTTTCCCCTGATGCAACTAATTTTGCTACCACAAAACAGCATATAAAACAGCATACTGCAAACAAACTCCTCCTGATAAACTCCTGCTAGACAATCTGAACTCTACTTCGAGTCTATGGCAACAGAGACTAACATTGCAAATATAAAAAACACATAAAATAGCATAGTAGGCTACAGTAAAACACTATTGCACTGTGGGATACTGTATATGGCCTTCAGCCATCTTGGATTAATCTCGAGACGGTTGGGTTTCCACAGACCGCTGCTGGTAGCAGTGCACTGGTGAAAGAGAAGTGGTGATGGGAACAACTGGGTGGAAGTAAACCCAGTGTGTCAGTACTGTGCAGTAAGAGTCAGACGTACAGTGGGAAATAAGTGTATGTGTGGAGTGTGTCTGTGTACAGTGTTACTTCGGTGTGTCAACGTTAAGACAATGACTGTTTCTCTTTTGTGTGTGTGTGTGTGTGTGTGTGTGTGTGTGTGTGTGTGTGTGTGTGTGTGTGTGTGTGTGTGTGTGTGTGTGTGTGTGTGTGTGTGTGTTGCCTAAGTGTACGACAGATGGGATCCGTTGGAGATCTGAGAGGTGATGCTGGCGCTCCTGCTCATGCCCTGTTCATTCCTTCCCCCTGATGACGTCCTCCTCATAGCCTGCGGGCTGTTCCTCACCCCTCCCGCACCGCCTCCACTCCCCCTCTGACTCCCTCCTCCGGGGTGATGGAGGCTCCACGGCGGTGGACCCCCAGCCAACATGGGGTGACCCCAGGGCTGCTGTGAGCTGGAGCTCCCCTGGTGGTGATGACTATGGTGGCCCCCTCCTCCACCTCCTGCAGGCCAGTGGCCTCCCCCCTGAGCCCCCTGGCCTCCTCCACCTCCGCCCCCCCAGCCTCCCTGGGGATCAGAAGCCAGGTTAGTGAGCACCATGTTGCTAAAGCCCAGCCGCATGGACTCAGAGTCAAAAGCCTCGATCTCTCTGGCCTGTCGCTCCAGCAGTGAGCGGATCCGCTCCAGGCGTTCGTTCTGCAGGGCGAGCATTTCCTCCTCAATCTGTGGAGAGAAACAAATAATATCAGCTTGATTTCACAACTTAACTCACGTTGAAAGTGAATGAGAAAGGGAGTCAAGTCAATCGCCTTTTAGCAGGTTTACCCACGTTTAAAAACCTGCATATACCTGCAAATTTTGGTGTAAGGTTTAAGTAAGGACAGTATGTGAATGTCAACATTAGATTTGTGCAATGACCAACACGAGACGACACAGTGTCCATTCAGGCCCTGTCTTACTTTCTGCTCCAGCAGAGCCCTCCGCAGAGACACCCTCTGCTCCAGCTCCCTCTTCTCCTTGTCGTGCTGGGCGTCCGTCTGCATCTTGATCTTGCTCTGGTACGCGTTGAGCAGCTCCAGCTCCTGCTGCAGCTGCATCCTCAGAACCTGACACTCCCCCTCTTGAGCTTCATCTAACCGCAGCTGAGGGCAGGGAAACAAAAGACACAGAGAGAAAGAAACTCAATCTTTCTCTGTGAGCACGTGTATTTGGCCAGTGTCAATGAAATATACTTTTTTAAGGAACAGAGATCCCTTAAATAGCCGAATATAACAAATTTCCATCCCTCAAAATTGACAATGAAATGTAATCCTGCATCAAAATTAGAATCATATACTCATATTTAATGGCATCCATGTGTTAAATTACACATTATAAATACTGACCAAAAGCACATAACACCAAAAACATGTTGCATGTCCAATTTGACTCATATTTAGATTCTTCTTTCCTGAGATAAATGATGATTTGGGATTATTTTATCAATGCAAACTCCCAATGGCAGATTTATGTGAAGACCAATCAGACACTGGTGACAGTAACGAAACTCGACTGAAAGGAGACATTTCCATCTTTGTTTCATGAGCCTGTTAGACTTTCTCTTCAGATACTCACAGCCTGCGTGGAGAGCATCTCATTGATGGAGTGGTCGTACTGCTCTGCCAGGATGGCCAGCTTCCTGGTCTGCTCCTCCTTCAGCCTCTTCAGCACGGCCTTGTGGTCAGACTTGGGCGTGGACTCCAGCAGATGATTCCTGAGGGCCTTGTACTGCCGGGTCTGGGTTTTACAAGTCTCTTGGAATTGCTTCTTAATCTGAAGCTCCTTAGACTGAGAGAAATATCGACTGTTAAGTGACATGTGTGTCTGTGTGTGGTTTGTCACAGGGTCGGTTTCAAAGTGTTTTTTGTACCTTGAGGCTCTTGGGCTGCTGTCGGACCTCCATGACATGTTTCCGCCTCAGCTCCCTCTCCCTCCTCTTGTTGTATTCCAGCTGGTTTGTGAGCTCGGTCTGGTGCTGGGTACGGATCAGCTCTGCCCGCGCCTTCTGGATCGTTCCCAGATGCCTGAACTCCAGCTCCTGCATCGACTCGTGATGCCTGAGCAGCATGGCGTGCTCCAGGTCCTTCTGGGTCTGCCGTTTGTTCAGCTCCTGGAACAAGTAGGAGAACATTCAGGGTGGAGGTGAGACAAGAGCAGGTGATGGTCTGTAGTTGTCCCTGCATGGTGAAGTACCTCTCTGGCCAGATCCTGCTCCACATTGTGTCTGGCGATGAGGACCCTGCGTTTGAACCGACGACACTCCAGCTCCAGGTACTGCCTCTGTCTCCTCAGCAAGTTGGCCTCCTCCTCCGCCTGGTAGTGGACACATGGTCACATGACTATAATGTACAGTATATCTCACAAATCGACTGAAATGGAGACAAGAAAACTTGGCAAGTGAAGTTTTGGGGGACAAATGAGCCAAGCAGGGTCAAACCTGGGTAGTGCTCAGATGAGAGGATCATTTTGTTAACGTTACAGATTCAACTGATTGTGCAAATCCATTACCAGGTCGGAGGAAAAATAATTACTTGGTCTTGGAAATGTACGTAAAGTCGGAGAAATCCTCACCTGGAAGTGCTGGATGTTCTCTTTCTGCTTGGAGAGCCACTCCTGCTTCTCTTTCTTTGGAGTCGACTGGTTCTCACTCAGTTCCTGCCACACAAGTGATACTTTGTTTTCTTTCAGTGTGTCAGGGCGTCATCACTATTGGGTTTAACATCAACATTTAGCAATTCAAGAATGGGTAGTTTGAGCTCTGGAAACATTCAGGAAAGAACGATCGTGAGTCAAAAAGGTGAAGAACCAAACTGGCTTCTGAGATAATAAAGTGTCTTTGGGGTTTGGACAGGTTGTCAGAAAAAACAAGATATCTGGTCATATCACCATGGCCCCCAAATAACTAACTCCTTTATGTGTGTGTGTGCACGTGTATGTTACCTCTTTGAGCTGCTCCTTGCGTAGTTTATATTCTCGTTTCTGAGACTCCAGAAAGCTGCTGAGCTCTTTCTTCTGCTGCACCTGGATGTGCTGCTGGAACTTCTTCTCATCATTGGCAAATGTCTTCAGCTAAAGCAAACATGGACAATGAGTAAAAACAAATTACACTCTTTTCATTTTTAGATCAATATTTTGTGTGTGGGTAGTTTTCTTAATTTGCTGACATCTTTCTCGAGGGCCGCCTGGTGTTTTTTGAGCAGCTTCTCCATCTCTTGGGTGAAGTTGCTCCTCTGACTCTCCAGCTCTTTGTCCAGCCTCAGACGGTGCTCATCCATCTCTCCCTTCAGCTTGTTCTCCAGACCCATCAGGTGCTTCTGATGTTGCCGTCTCATTCGTTTGTATCCTGACATCTGCTCCCGTAGCTCAGAGTCCTGCTCGTGTTCCTGCATCTCTCGAGTCACCTACAAGATACACGCCAGAGAGAATCAGTAAGGTCCGGATGATTTAAAAGGTGTGTTGGTATAACAGCGATGATGAAAGAGTAATAAGTGTGTTCTCACAAGTGACGCTGTGCGTATGGTGGCAAAATGCTCTCTGTTGCGGTAGTGCTTCCTCGGGACCTGAGCTGGTGTTGCCTGGGGCTCAGTGGGTTGACTGCTGGGTTCCTGCTCCCCAGAGAAGCTCTCCTCTTCTTCCTGGAGACATGAGGCAGCACTATTAACAAATGACTCTGTCACAGTAATTAACAGTACACATACAAAAAAAAAAATCTGTGACAGAGCGAGAGTAAGAAACAGAAACATCACAGCAGTGAAGTGCGATGTCTCACTCTGAATCCATTCACCTGGCTGCTGTAAGAAACTCCCCACTCACCCACTTGATGACACATCTACCCATTTTTTGCATTCATCCATCCAATATTTGTTTAATATAATAAAGAATAATAAGACACATTTAGTCAAAGGGATGCTCTAGCAATGTTGTATTGCACTTCCATAAAGTAAAGGGATGGGTAGAGACAGATTTCCCTGGACCTTCTCTGAATGGTACATTCATCCCAAATCTTTCAAACTTGTGCCCAATTTGCAGGGTTTCAGCTATAAGGGCAAGGTCACACATGAGTATTTGCTTTGCCACAGGAAGCAAATATTTCACTTGCACAGATAAAACGTGAACGGGAGGGAGTAATTCACTCACTTTACCCACCGGTTTGATGTGGATGACAGAGCTGTTGGACATGACTGTGTGGTCCCCCTCCATCAGGTCCAGCTCGCTGCGGCTGTCCTGGGCCGCTTCATTCAGGCTGTTGACGGAGCTGCTCTGGGAGCTGGCGCTGATGGACATACTGGGGATGGACTGATTACTGCCGACGCTGTTCACTGTTCCTGTTCGACCTCCACCAGGCTCCAGCTCCTGGGAACAGAGTGGAAAGAGCACAGAGAGAGAGAGAGAGAGGGAGAGACAGAGAGGAAAGACGAGAAAGAGACAAAGAGAGACAGAAAGACATGCATACAAACCAATGCATGCCAAATTATTTTCTCTTCATGGTTGTTTTTCTGTCCCACACAAAGCATCATTATTTTAACTTTCATTTTAACATGCAACTCACACACACCTCATCTCCATCCTGAGCCTCTGCAGCGGGTCCGTTGTGAGCCTCCTGAAGGAGGATCTTCTTCATCTTGCGGTACTGCAGGTTATCCAGCTCTCGCACGGCATCCTTGGTCCTTTGAATAAGATCCATTAGCACAGAGTCTGGACGTTCACGCTGCAGAAATGCATGCTGCAGAGGAAGGTAGCAGGAAGGAGAAGACGGAACATCATTGAACAGAGAAGTCACAGAAGAAAAAGAAGGATAACAGGAATGAAATACAAGTTTTTGACACGGAAACTTTGTGTTTAACAGCGTAAATAGGCGTGAAAGTTTGTGCACTTATTGTAACGTGTAATAGATCTTTTTTCTTCAGGACGTGTAAGATGTAATTCTGGCAAGAGAGCGAGGAGAGAGAGCTTTTCAGTTTCCGGCGTGTTTTGTGACCTCAAACATGACGCGAGAGGGAAATAAAAACTGAAAAAGGCTAACTCCTCTTTTGGCAATGAGAAAGGAGTCAATTAGCGGGTTTACCAGCGGGTGCCCTGCATATACTCGCTAATTCTGGTGTAAATGAGATACCCAAAGAAAAAGAAGCAGATCATGTATGTCCACTGTCAGAGTTACTTATTAGGAACTAAAATATGACAGGAAATCCCATAGCTATTTTAATGACCTGCAGCCCATTAAGAAACATTAAATGTTTTCCTGTACTTTGTAGTAAAGTAAAGTAAAGTTGGACCAGTAGTTCTACTGAAGATCAATTAGAGAATAAGTTAAAAAAAAAGAATATTGTAAGAGTTTGAATTTTTCAAGCAAAGACTGTTTTTAACAACATTTAACAAAGAAAGACACTCTGTAGTGCTTACGCACCCCAAGGACGACTTCCATTAGCAGCAGTGAATCCATTAGTGAGCTAAGTGACAGCTGCTCAATTACTTAACAGTGGATGGAGAAGTCGCATCTCTTCAGTAATTACATGTTCTTTCTACAAAACTGAGCCGTGTGTGTTTTTGTCCATGTTGTGGATGTGTGTGAATCTGGAAACAGGGGATTAGTGAATCAAAATAGAAGCTTATGGAGGACAGAACTGAGTGCAAACGTCAGATTTATCACAGGAGGGCCTGTCGTCAGGTTTATGTGTGGCAGTGCACAGTACGGGCATTAACTTACACCCAGCATGTCGTCAGAGTGCGGCCGGTCCTGGGGGATTTTCTGAAGGCAAGAATCGATAAAGTTTCTGAAGTAATCCGTCCTGAAACAAAGACGACAGGACAGAGGGTCAAAACACAACAAGACGCTGACACCGATCGTCCTAACAAAAGTCAACACAATAGGGTTAGGGTTAAGGATCAACCCAGAGTTTTTGTGCAATCAGTAGTAAATCATGTTTTCTTAGAACTTACATAGAAACAAAATTATTTTCACAGGTAATGCAAGTTCATTAAGTAAGCAGTCAAAATCAATTCACAGAGACTTGCAACTTTGCCAATCTATGCTATTTATTTACATTGTGTGTTTGTGGCAACTTACCATTCACTAGACATTAGTGTGGGACTCTCATTCTGCGCTATGTGGTATAAGGCACTCATTGCATTCATGTTAAACAAGGGGGGCTTCCTCTCCGCTGGAACAGAAAACACAAAGTCAGGACTTATTTCGTCTTATTAAATCAACAGTATGACAACCAGAGAAGCACAATATAGGCCCTTTGTATACAAATCATTTTACCAGTGATAGCAAACTGTGTGTTTAAAAAGAATGGAAGGGCTATATATTATTTTATATTCTATAATATACTGCAGTTTCATCCTTATACATAAAATAAACAAAAACATACACTGTTACCTACCTAATTCTATACAGGTGATCCCCAAGGACCAGACATCCACCTTCCCATCATACTGGCCCTCATCCATGGCGAGAATCACCTCTGGGGCCATCCTGGAAAAAGAAGTGGAGCAGAAAGATAAGTTGTGGAAAAAAAAGGAAAAGCTAAATTTACTATAACCGTCCAAAGTTCATCAGCAGCATAAATAAGATTGAAAAAAAGCAGGTCCTCCCTCCTGAAGACGATATCTCTATCCTGAGCAAAGCCTTCAAACACTACAGCAGGCAGCTCTTTACTTGTGTGCGAGTATGCAAATAGAGGTAAATACCATTTAAAGTGAAATCCATTTCAATAATCAATACTTCTTTAAGCAGGCTGTCAATCACAGACTGCTTCTGGAGTCAACATTCTACACATTCACTTACCAATATGGCGTTCCCACAAAGGAGTTGGCAGGCGAGGCGATGGAGGCCGAGCCAAAGTCGGCCAGCTTGACCAGCCCCGGCTCAGTCAGCAGGATGTTGCCTGCCTTCACGTCCCTGAGCGACAGAGAGACAAGAAACGTGTTCTGATGAGGGGGTGTGTGTGTGTGTGTGGGGGGGATATATCGTTTACAGACAGTTCTGCAAAGATTTTAAAAACTGCCTCACCTGTGGATCATATTGTGGGAATGAAGGTAGGCCAGCCCCTGCAGAGCACCATGTGTAATGGCAGCGATCTCTACTTCTTGTAGAGGTTTTTTATGAACTGTAGGAGGGAAAAAAAAAGATTTGGAACTGCCAGCTGATGAAGACACATCAAAGACTACTTTCTTTTCTTTGAGCTTGAAAAGACAAGACAGATCAAAACCTCCTCTCTTGGGGAAAACTGAACCGCAGAACACCTACTCACCTTCTAACAGATCAGAGGCTGAGCCGAGACAATACTCCATCACCAGCTGGAGACAACAGATGAAGTTACAAACCCATATATTTGAACGAGGTGATGTTTCAATCCTGTGCATGTAGTCAGGTGACTTACCCATGCTGTGTGCTCACGGAGGTAGCATCCTTTGTACTCTATGCTATTGGGGTGCCGGATCCTCTGGAGAAACTTCACCTCCTTTATTATGTCCTGCCATTTCTGTTGGGGAAAGCAGCGACTTCAAAACACAACATGCAACGCCTTGGTTCTCTTCACAGATTATGTGTAATCTGATTATAGCTAATCTGAAATCAGGAGCTGTATATAGGTGAAAGTGAAAGTGAGCGCACAGGAGCGACCTTGTTGTATGTTTAAAGGATTTTAAATCAGAATTACAATGATACCCCACTTTAACAGTGTGGTCCAGCAGCTCTTGAAAAAACCTTGACGAAGGACAGAAACAGGCAGTTTTTGTGAATGGTTGTCATGTTAGGATTTTTACAGTTTGACAAGAAGAGGGATTGACGATATCAGCAATTATTATTTATTGCTTACATTAAGTATTTAAAATGTATATATCAAAAACTTGTATTGTTAGTTTGTGGTAGAGAAAGTAGAAGACAAAGAGCAGCTGTATTGATCTGAGTTGTATTAAAGTGCACAAAAATCAAGGTTTGATACATTTACAATTATTCAGTGGAGAATATTTCCTGAAACGTGTAGAAAGGTTTATTGTCAAAGTCTGAACTATCGTAGATTATTAATTATACTATGACGTATATATAAATATTATTATCATTCTTGTCTCACCTCAATAGACTGTTTGCCATTGTAGGACATCTTTTTGATTGCCACCACCTCATTAGTGCGTATATCCCGTGCCTGACAAACACAAAGGACACATTATGACAAGAACATACAGGACCTCTAATGCTCTGTACATTTTCTGTAATCATGGACCATGGACTCAAATATACAAGTTGTATGTGATTCAGTTGCTTTCTCAAAAAGCCTTGAGCTACTGTTTTAATCACAGAAAGGTTTACAGTAACATCAGGAACAAAACTGACGGAGATCAGATACTTTTTCTCGTATTTAACTGAGTGAGTTAGTGCAAAGATGGAGTTGACGTACAAAGTAGACGGCGCCAAAGCTGCCATGGCCAATCTCTCTGAGGTCTGAGAAAAGCTTCTCTGGGTCTTCTTTGAAGAAAAGATCAGACACCTCCGGATCCTTCAGGCTCCCTGCCCTTACAGAGGAGGGCATCCTGGTCAATGTAGTCCCTTATCGCCCACTCGAAGGGGATGGGACTATCTGGGTGCTGAGCTACGCCAAAGCAGCTGAAGATTCATCTGCAGTAATGGACGGGCCTGAGGAATCAGCACATGGGCGCCTAGATGGACAGAAGGGGTGAGGGGGAGCGGAGGCAAAGAGAGAAAGACAGAGGCGTTAGCAAGGACAAGATAAAACTCTCATGCGAATCGTCTGCTCTCCATCCATTCACACTACAACACAAAGACACACGACACAAGGTGTAAAACCAAAATGCTTTGAATAGGTGTGCAACACTTCTCCAAATCTACAGTTCTGTTCAGACTTCCATTTTTGAGCCACAGTTCAGTTCAACTGAATTTCAGTGTTATTATCAATCCCTGAGCTAATTAAACCAACCTGATCACTCCATCATAACTGGGCCACAATAATCATGTGAGTGACAAATGCAGTTGAAAGACAATACAATAGGTGTGATACAACTTTATAGCCCTAACTTTAAATACAATTATGCATGTGCGATTTAGATGTGTTGTTGTGTTAACTGTGAAATGAAGGCTTGAGGCATCATTAA
Organism: Verasper variegatus; assembly: GCA_026259375.1. Classification (NCBI taxonomy): domain Eukaryota; kingdom Metazoa; phylum Chordata; class Actinopteri; order Pleuronectiformes; family Pleuronectidae; genus Verasper; species Verasper variegatus. The sequence continues at coordinate 5,582,170 of CM048051.1, forward strand.
AATATCACACAGCAAACGACACCACACTGGCTGAAGTGACATACAACGTTTCTCCAGAAAGATTAGAGGCTCCACATGTAAACACGGTGACTGGAGCCACTGGTCGCACCATCTAATGCTGACCCCAATATAATCCACTAACTGCAGAGTCATCATGAGTGTATCAGTTCAGATCAGCTTCAGCAATTATTGCAGATCTGTAAGTGACTGGAATACTGGGCAATGCAAATATCCCGGCTCAGAGATTGATTTGATGTCCGGTGCTATGAGGAGGCCGACAGTAATGAGGGGTGAACTGCATCAGAAGATCAATTAAAGGACCCGAGGTCAAATTTGACTGTGTACTCTAAACTGGATGCATCAATTGTGCCCTTGTTAATTCATGTAATGCGCATGTAAGATTAATACTGTGTTTTAATGCTGAGTGTGTGTGTAAGCATATTATAGGAACTCTTAAGTAGCGCATGGAGGTACGTGGGCAGGGATGGTTACACATCTCTTTTGGTACATAAAAGGCAGCATAAAAGACGTTTAACACTCCCCTGGTGCTTATGTACTGTTTGTGTCAATTTTCTGAATCAGCTTTTCAAAGTAAAATACAGGAAAAAGCTGGAGGTTGTGATTTTTTGTTATATGCAAAGGTTTAGACAGCCCTTCCAGATTCTGTTGATTACAAAAGAGAAAAGTAAATAGAACCCCCGCAGCAAGGAGACACTTAAGAATGAGCATTTCTTCAAATGTTAATACACTTCTACTTTTTTCCATGAACTTAAAAAAAATGCCAACTGTTTAGCACGTGGGTGGGGAAATTATGATTGTGTGGCAGCCAGTGGCACAGGAAACATTGCACAAAGAGAGAAAGAAGAATGGATTAATCTATCAGTAAATCCTGGATGAAATATGTTCTACAGTAAGTCAATAAACTGAAAAGTAGATATGATGAGCCAGAGCAGAAATCAAAATCCACCATGAACCATTTCTTCAGGAAACACAAGCCAAAGCTTTTAGACTGACCCTCACAGTCGCCCTGACCTAAACATCAGTAAGGATCTGTGGGTAGATATTAAATATGCAATATGTGTGATACACGGACTAAAAATATAGAAGAACTTGAATAGATCTGCAGGAAGATAACCAACAAAAGAAAGACTTGATTGACGGGATTCAGAGAGCGTTTGAAAACTGTGCCAAATCTGCCAAAAAGGGGGGTTACCAAATACTGACTGAGGAGGGCGTACAAACTCTTGCATGTGCAACAATCTTTACAGAACATATAAAACCAAAACTTCAGATCTCGTGCCTGACACGAGATCTGAAGTTCAATCAAAAAACCTACCAATTAAAGAATCACTGCGCCCTGTTTTAACCTCATCTCCATGTTTTGTCTTCAGCCAACATGAAACGAAGCGCAACCCTTTCCATACCCAGATACCACAGGGATATCATTACAGACATGCTCAGAGGGTAAACTGCTACTTTCCTCCTTTCAGCTTATCTTTGTGTTGGCAGCACTGTGAACCAAACCTATAGTTATCAGCACAGGCCGGCAGCCTGTGGCACCGCTACCACACAGGCTGGCTTAATGTCACAAGGTTCATCCTGGTGAAAACGCGATCCAGCTGACTACGAATAAAACAAGCATGAAACTCTTATGATGAAACACAAGGCCCCTAAGGACAACACCTATCTGAGAACAAACTGAAGTAACACAGACAACCACAGTCTTTTTATGTTGGATACAAGTAAACAGAGAATCATTCACATTTTGTCAAATTTTGTCCAAATACATGCAGCATTGCAAGCTAAGCATTAAAAGACAGATAGCCTTTTAAAACTTTAATTTTTAAAAGGCTATAGGAAGCTTTGAGCAATCGAGCCAGGGCAAACACTGAATATTCAGGTGTAGGTGTCTTTCTGCGTCAAAAGAAATCGGTGTACAGAAACAAATCACACAAAAGATATTCCAACTGAAAATCAGAGCAATGAACTGCGTTCCTTCAGGTTAGAATAACTGCTTCTAAAAGTTAAAATGCATTCAAGCTATAAGATGGAATTGTTAATGCAGAGACATTTGACGGACTCCTTTGTGCCTGTATATGTGCGTCTGTGAGAGAGACTTGAGTTGAAATCATTTGGGTAATGTTTGTGTGAAAAGCAGAAAGGCCTTACAAGTAAAAGACCAACATTCTTTCCACCCAAATCCGCAGAACAGAAAAAAAACATGTTCAACATATTCTCTGTTGTCTTGAAGCTCTCTGAACTGTAAAGACGTTTTCCATCTACCATGTGATAATACTTCCTCATGAACACTCAGCCGGATTCAGCACACACTGATTATGAGTGTACAATCACAAGGTAGGTTGCAAACAAGCAAACTATTATTTACAAGCGGTTTCTGTTTCTGTCGGTTACTAGATTTGTTTTTTTAATAGTTGCTTGTTTGCAAAAGTAATGTTTTCCTGATGCATCTCAGAAAACTGAAATGTGACGACTCTGGTGATATAATTTAATAGCATGAATTGTTATGTCTCTTCTTTGTAAATTGGCTTTGCAGAGTCAGTGAACTTTACATTTGTTTTTTGTTTTATTCAAGTGCAATCCGATGAATCCGACATTCAAAAAGTGATTACAAACCTCTATATTTTATCATTGATACATCGGGACACCTGATCAGATAGATCTTTTAAATAACCTTATAATGTAGCTTGAACAGTATATTTATTTTAAAGAATGTTGCGCTATTCCTGGTTCGTAAATAAAGAATTCCACATAAACCTTGCTCACAAAATGCTCAAGGCTCTGGCTACACCGGAGAGCAATGAATGCTTTGTCATATTTTGGATATTTTTCTTGTCATCTGTCAAAACTTTGACCATCTTTTGCTTTACACATATACAGCACAAGTTTAGCTTTACTCACGAGTTGTACTGACCAACACCCTCACAAGGAGACCCAACACTCTGGGAAGCAACACATTATACCAACCAAAAAAAGAGCCACCGTCAATGTCTTGTGTAAGAGACAAAGGTACATAGGTACTGCAGTTTTCAAATTTTGGAATGGATTTAATAGCTTTACATTTTCATTGCTCAGAATATGGTCAAAACAAAAAACATTACTGTAAAGTTACCTGCACTTCATTATTTTACATCTAGAAGAAATAAACTACATTAGACTTGGCTTGTGCTATTTGTATAGTTCCAACAGACTAGATAATACAGTGTAATACAAATGTAATTAGAGTTAATATCCATATTTCTCTGTTTCTCTCCCCCACACACAGACAATCCGAGCACAACACACTTAGTCACAAGACTGAATCTGGAAGAGACAGACTCGTCCGCAAGACATGCGTGCGCACGCTTTATCACAAAGCACAGTGTGTTCAAGAAATGCAACCAAAGTTGTTTTTGCTTTACTGCTTGAGAAAATGGATTCTCTCTTGATGTATTATGTGAATTGATTTCCTGCGCACAGTAAAAATCACCAAGAAGCCTAATGAAGAGGGATCCAATACACAAAGCTAAGTAGCGAAGGGTGTAACGGAGAGAAAGAAAGAGAGAAATGGAGGGGGATAATAAATAATCTAATACTTTATTGATCCCCACAGTGAAACTCTCAGCTGCACAGCACAGGGTCATCTACAGAGGAGCAACCCTGGAGCAATTCTTCTGTCTGCTGCTCTATCAAAAGAGAAAGAGAGAATTTCTGCTAATTAAAACCTAGCGAACCAAACATCCGTGCATCCTTTATATTGTCTTTTTTCCATTTCTGCTGTTTATAACATACTGCAAATACAGTTACCAGCTTTTATCAGAGTACAATGCAAACTGTTTGATGCAGGATAATTTACACTGTTATGATTCTTTTAGGTACATGGAGTTCACGTCATTAAAACTTTAAATGTCAATCTGAGATGTAACCTCATCAACCACGATATACTAAATCGCCTTTAAACTGTTTTTATAGAACGGTGGGAACTCAGGCGTCATATTAATTTACACACAAGCACAGACACGCATATACTTTCATGCATATAGTTTGAAAATGTCCTTCAGACAGATGCTAAATGCTGTATTGCTAAATAATTGAAGTAGGAATGCACTTAGCTGACACATCTTATTAAATGATCCTGTATCAGCCAGATGTAACTGGTCCACATGAAATCCTTCTCTTTCACTTAGCTACCAAATTTTAACAATGACTCTTTATAACAACAATTTAGTTAAAATGCTCACATGCCAAAAGGAAGAATCTCCTCTTACATGTCCCGTAATGTTCCCTTATCTGGTTCAGGGAGATGTACAGATTTTAAACTGACAAAGTAAAACACTGGACTAATAAATGATCTGTGTTGGAATCAGACAGAGTTTAGGCATTAGATTCATTCTAGGCAGTGAAAAATGGGTTAGGTGTTCAGAAACAATGCTAATTTGTGACCTACATGTGCGCTGTTGTTCAAATAGCTTACGTGCTGTGTGTAGATGGAGATAGAAGATGGAGGGTGGGGTGTCCATGCTCCTGCTTCCCAGACTGATTACAGATTGTGGCTTTCACTGAGTGGAGGAAGTGAAAGCTCTCTGGCTGCCCAATGTCAACAACAATGCATCCAGACTTGTAGTGCTACAGGGATGATGTGAGCAGAGTGACCAAGCACTAAGAGGATTTGATCCATCCCTTTCCTCTCTCCGAGCGCCACTCACACTTTGTTTTTATCCGTGTTGGGATAAATGTCACGAGCATCGACGGCATAGTTTCTTCTGAACGAGAAGCACTTGGGTAAAAAGACAATTCCCTGGGCCACCTACCCTCAACAACACATACAAAAGAATCCAGTCATCTCTGACGTTAGCACTACTGGATTTCGCACTGAATTTGACGGCTTAAATCTTTAACTGTTCACCACAAATGTGTAATCTGATGAAGATTGGGCGATTAAAAAGTTGATTGCTCACCCTTTCATGGCAAACCATTGCTATTAATATATTTTAATTGTTTAAACAGTGTGCGTCATCTCTCTGTCACCTGAAATACATTTTGGATGTGCCTAACCTCTGCCTTTTCGTTCTTATTGTGCTGCTGGTTTCCAATTATTAACTGCTATGTCACTGCTGTCTGCCAGGTTGGTCAACACAGTGAACACCTGAGGATCAATGTCACTTTATAAGCCCTGAGTTCTGTCAGCTAAAAAAAAAAAAGAGCTTAATCGTAAGCAAGACATTCAAGAAACTAAAGTACAAAAAGTACATTACATATTTCATAACAATAACACATTCAGTTGTGGTGGCGATGGTGGATGATATTGTGGAAGCGGGTCTTGTTCTGCAGAGTCTGACAGTTACCGACTGACTTGGGTCTAGACTTAAGCAAACAGGGAAGGCTTTGCTCCAGTGTCTAATCCATTTTTCCTGGGAGACACTTAAATCCATTATGCAGCGTGACCATATTCAGCACCCCCTGATATAACACTGACACACACCAAAAAAACCTCACAACTTTGCAAAGGCTTCTCCTGCATAGTGACGTTCACATGCAAAGGCAGCTACGCAACTCTCGTCATCGGCCAGCAGCTAGACCTTGAAAGTAAACAAGGGGAGATGATCCATCCTTGTGAATGGGCCTTCTTGTGTTCTGACAGAAAAATAAATGGACAAATGCCAGAGGAGCACTGGTTACACAGAACACAAGAAGGCAGGGATGGGCATCCGAGCAGAGATCCGGGATGAGAGAGGATGAGGACAAGTTGTACCTGCTTTTCAGCTGAGGTGCAGGGACACGCTGTTCATTAGGGTGTAAAGACAACAACAAAGACAGCTGGGTTGCTCACACTGCAGCCATTACAGGTGGCACATGAAACAAAAAACATATCCAAGTGTGTGTGTGTGTGTGTGTGTGTGTGTGGATCAGCCATGAAGGAACAGAGCACCAGACCTGCTGGATCCCCACCAACAGGAGCTCGGCGTCTCAACGCTAAACTTGATGTCACAACACGGACGACGAGCGTGCCTTCACCATACCGGAGGCGCCGCGTTCGATCCCCGTGTCGACGACCCCACTGTCATGCACAAAATCGTGGTCACAGATAATCCCAGCAGGAGAGGAGGTGGTGGCGCGATGGGCAGCGTTACGCAATGTCAACAGTGAGAACGGGAGGAATGCGACTCACGTCAGTGCACAACAACAGCGGCCGACGGACGCGACCTCTGCAAGGATCACTCGATGCTGAGTGTCTGTCTCCTGGAGGAGAAGCTGCCTGTAAACACGGAGCCACAGACGCACGACATGTCACCTCCCGCCACCTAACGCAGACAGTGTGCGAGCCGCGACGCTGCTGGTAGATGGGGAAAACTTCCCAAAATACAAAGCCCGACAACCCCACAGCCCAGTTTCACTTTTCGCAACACATACGAGGGAGTGGCACCGCTTGCTACTATAGTTGCATAAAGCGGATTAGCAAGCTAACCTAGCTAGCTAACGCTGCTCAAGGTAAAGGTCTGTTCGCATTGTTTACAACAAACCGAACCAGCGACCACTTAGCTCGCTAGCACCCCCCCCCCCACCCCCGCTACATCCCCTGCTCGTGTTCTACACTGACATGCAACACAACACAACACACCTCCGTGCCAACCAGGATGTGACAGAAGTTGCACAGACACACACAAACACCTGACAATGTGACACGACGCACAAGTTGTGACAGCAACTGTCATGTTAGCTGGCGAGTGGACACCGACCTGGCGAGCTAGCTAGCTCCCCGGCTAACCTGCGTTGAAATGGAGCTTAAACCGCAGCACAGAACACAGAGCACACGATAACACGTCCAAACGGATGGGTTAGCATGAAGCTACAGCGGGCGAGCCACTCACCTCGTCCAGAAAGGAGTCCTCGCGGGTCGGGGAGAGGGGTGTTGGCGGCTGGTGGCTCCGGTCGACGCGGCAGAGCAAAGCGACTGACGCCACACACCAAAAAAAAAAAAATCACAGACGAGGCGACGCAGTCCAGAGGAATCAAAGTGGGCTAGCTTACACGTTAGCAGTTGCTAATCTAACAACAGTCGCCTTCCCAGCATACACACGCTCCGTTTTGCTAATTTGTTCGCTTTAGCAATAGCCGATTTTGTCATTTATAGCAGCCGGTGGCAATGATAATACAACGCGAGGCTAGCTAGCCGGGCTAACGACTGTCATGCGTCTGCCGCTGTCACAACGGGCTAGCAGACAAGCAAGCAAGGCTACTGGCCAACGAGCTAGCTGCTAATGTTAGGCGTTAGCTAGCAAAGTTTCTCCCCTTTCGATAGGCAGTCCCCTAAAAAAAATGGCGGCGGTGGAGAATCGCCTCCCTGGATCCCGAGGAGCGGATGAACCGACAGACACAGGAGCTGTGCGGCGAGAGGAGAGGGGAGAGAGGGAGAACACGTGTGACAGTTTCGGGGGAGAGTGTTGTTGATGCTGTGCAGCCTGCAGGGAAACTGAGCCCCCTCCGCTCCCTCTCTAATCTGTGAGGCTGCTCCTGCTGCTCCTGCTGCTGCACAAGCCTGCACCTGCAAGCATGGGCTGAGGATGCTGGGAGCCGTGCACACACAGTGACTGTAAACACAACATCAGTCCTGGTCCATTCTTACAGCAGGGCACCACCATCCTTTCCCCCAGTGTGTGTCTGTCTGTCTGTGTATATGTGTGTGTTTGGCCTTCTTGCACACTTTCAGTCACTGAGCTCCTAACCTGATTAACAGTTTCAGTCCTGATCTGGCTTCCTCTATAAATAGCCAGTCGTTCACTCATGGTCAGTGTTAAAAACTGTTTTGTGCACCATCATAGAGCAGTTGTAGATTTTCTCAAGATGTCAGAAAGGAACCAAGACACACACACACACACACACTGGTACGGTGAGAACATCAGAAGAGCGTAATTCATTCTCGCAAACAACACTAGTACAGACCAAACAAGTCTAGATGATTTGTACTAGAATGTAATAATAACACTGTGATCTCCTTGTGAAACTTCTGCATGCACGTGGTTGTGAACACCACCTCACGGCCCATGATCTCTGGGCCCAGTTATATAATATGAAGTGCAGTTTGTGCAGATGCCAGTTGATCAGTCGTACACCCAGTTCAGTATGGGCTTGATGCCTGGCAGTTTCCACAAGTGCACCAGTGTAAACACGTTTCTTCCGGTGTCACTTTACTTTAAATCGTGTTATGTTTACATCAAAAAAAAAAAAGCACATGTGAGCATTTGTGAAACCTGTGTTTACTCCATAGTCACATTTAATAAACACGTTCCAGCCTCCACATGCAAAACAACTTAACATCACGTCGGTGCAAGCGTGACATCTCAGAGGAAGATTACACAGTAATCTGCATTGAGAGAAATATAGAATGTGTGCAACGTGCACGGCAGCAGAGAGGTTAAAAGATGGGCATTCCACAACAGGCTGCGAGAGGGGAAACCAATCGGCTCGGAGAACAGGGCACAGAGGGCTTTGATTGGTTGCCTGGCAGCGCTGTTGTCATGATGATGGGAATCAGGTCCTGCCTGTGTGGTCTGTATCCAAGCGCAGAAGTATACTGAAGCAAATGATATGGATGGATGGGCTGCAGAACTTTCTGTCCCTGACTCTCTCCATCTCTCCATCTCTCTCTCTCACGCACACTCACACACGTATAGTATATATGGTATAAATACATGAATCCCTCCTGACTATAATCAGAGACACTGGGGGTTATTCAGACTGGAACATGTATTATTTTGTGAGTCTTGCTCTCGTTATCATTGTGAGTTTTCACCATATATCAACCCTAAGAACAGAATATCAGGACTGAACCAGAGCAGTTGTGTTTGGAGGCTTGTCTAGATAAGATCAGTCATTAAACTTTATTTTTATACAGATTTCTCAGATGAGCTCCACAGCCTCTTCAGTATAGTTTTATCTATCTCGTCCTCACGTTTGTCTCCTTCATGAATTTATCAACACATTCCCTGACTCCCCAAAGTCATTGCTGCCTCCTTGGTTCACTCACTTTCACCTGTGTAATCTTCAACTGCCACATGAGGGCACACGTGTAAAGGTTTTGGTTTGATAGTGTGCTATAGTAGATAAATATATATCTATATAGAAAGATATAGATATTGTGCTGATAATTAGATAACATGTGCGATGCATAATATGTTCTGATGATAGTGATAATTTGGATTCTGTCACATTTTGTTTAGTCTTTTTTTCAATGCTATAAAGTGATCTACATGTACACAACTCTGAGCTCTGTATCTTTCATTACAACTCAACTACAGGCTTTCTACACAACAGACATTCTGACATACCACAGAGAGAAAACCAGAGATTTGCAAATGTATGACAGTTGAAGTAACAATAATAAGAATAATAAGAATGATAGAGGCATTGTTCATGTTTTTGGTAACACCTGAGCCTTTCCTGTTAATGTCAACTGGCCATTTGCACACAAAGAAGGAAAAAAACAGTGCATTTTAAAGTTATTTTTAATGATGAACGATGAAAAAAACCCACTTGTCATGTCAATTACTGACTACATTTGCTCTGACACTAAAACACGGAAGCAGTGCAACTTAACAGAGGCTACAGAAAGAACAGCGGCGCTGACCAGAATGAATTAACCTGTTAACACAAATACGGAAACATCATCTGCGGATGGAAGTTGTCCGCGCCATGCTGAAAAGGTACAACACAAACAGAAAGTGGAATAGCCACATCTGCATACAGTACATCATTACCATATGGGGAACATGTGGAGAGTGAACTATGAATTCTGGATGAGGTCACATAACAGAGGTGTAGATTATATCTATTTTGAGCATCCAGCCACTGTCTGAGAAGTACATAGAAATAAACTGACATCTCAGATTCTGAACAAGCTACATCTCCAACACAAATTCTACCGGTCAGTGATGTGCTAAATTTTACAGGCTGTGATTTGAGGTCTTATAACACATGTATTTTATCCTAACTAAAGTAAAGTGGATATCTGAACGACAATGCTACGCTCTGAACAGGAAAACAGGTTATTGGTAATAAAAGCATTTAGTCTAAAGGTAAACTATTGAGGTGGTATGAACTGAAAAGCACAAAACACTGATACCAAACAATGGAGGTCAGAACAACTCCCTAAAAATGAAGCCAAATCATCTCCATCGCCCCCTGGTGGCTGGTACCATGTTATGTTAAACAAAATGCACTCAGAGATGGTTTGGTCATTTCAGGTAGTTCTCTCACACTGATGTGTGTCCAAGTGTTCATTCAGTAAAATTGGTTTAAATTAGCAGAGATCAACTTGCAATTGGTCGAGCGCATGTATCTGCAGGACCTCCTCCCCCTGCTCCTCATCACGATCACTACTGCAGACTCTGGCTTCAAATTTTGCTTAAAGGACTAAATTCCATTGTTACTCAATGCAGTAAAATGTTTCAATCCTGAAAACTCAACCCAAACCACCCTTGGTGTATTAAAGCACAGTTTACACTGCTCATAAACACAAATGATGGACTATGTACAAATGCATTTGCACCCAGAAGTATGGTTCATACTGGACAACTTTGCAGATGCATATTATCAGTGTGTTATATTGTGTTAAATGGGAAAAAATTGCCTTCATGAAAGAAACAACTTTTTACAAATTAACAAAAAAAAAAGTCAAAAACAGAACAAAATATGATGAATGAACCAAACCTTTTTGTTGTTGTTGACTTTTTAAAACCATTTGCTGGCAATATCAAAACTGAATGTTGGCTTCACACTGAATGAACAATCAAAGTTACGAAACAGGCATAGTGCACTTCCTGGTTGAGCAGGAAACACTGTAGCTGCTTGTGATTCCTTGCTGGGGCTGAGGTTGACTGTGGGCTCTTGATTAATCCTCACTACAGTAATCCTCTGTCAACTGTACTGACACAGACGCTCCAGCTGTGCTTCTCTCTGCCTTCCTTTCCCTCAGCTCTGCTGTAGGGGCCACAGCAGTCCGTAAGACTGGGCCCTCCGAGAAGTGTGGAAGTACCAGGTGTGGCCTTCAGTACTGATGTATTTCATCAATTCAATGACCATTAACACTCCCTCTCTCTGGCTCATCCTATCACCAGGCCCAAATTTAATACCGCTTGCAGAGTACACACTCACTAACTAGGTGCAGAGGGTTGAGGCTGGACCCGACAACTTACAAATCACATCACTCCATTTTACTCCCCCCACTCTGTGGTCCAGCCTTCCTGAGACTCATCAAGTCTCCTGTCTCCCTCTGAGGAAGCTCACTGATCTTAACAAATAACACACACACACTTCATCACAAGAGGGAAAAGCTCACAGAAACCACTCTCACTACATTTACTTGTGTTTCATAAGCAGTGGTTGTTTGCTCTCTTCTTCATCTCCTCTCCCCTGTTATTTCATCCTCTTCTTCCTCTGTTTAAGTGTGTCTTCTCCTCTGGCTGAGTGGCAAGCAGGCTTCAGCAGTTGGCTTCCTTTGACTCCAGCTGAGCTTGGTTCACCCCACTTTGGCCCAGCTGAGGAAAGCAGAGATGTCTCGCACAGGGACGTTGCGGGTCAACGCTTTGACGCGCAGGTTGCGGTCATCTGTGAGGAGTACGACCTCTCGGTGGAGCCTCACTGTCCCATCTGTGGGGGGGAGGGAAGAGTAGAGAGAGAAAGATGCACTCAGGAGACTGTATTTACATACATTCTAAGTATTTGCATGTGACGGACAGAACTACGTACTTCTCTGGTCGGGCATGAAATCTTTTGCCTTGTCTTTGCAGTAGTGGAGACAGCAGGACAGAATCACATCATCGTTGTTACCCTGAAGAGGAACAGAAAAGAAACAGTCTTATTTCATTGCACTATATGAATCCAACTGAAAAAGTTTACAAAATAAAAGAACTTATTTCGGCCTCACCTGTTGTCCAGAGGTGTCTTCGCTCCGGAAAGCAATAGACTCAAGCTGGCTTCCCCTACTTGTTAGGGCTCTGAGGCACGGTTCCCTGGCCTCGAATCCTTTCTCTAAGAAAGCCACTGCCACCCGGGCCTTCTCCTGCACAGACCGCACATGGGCTGCACTGACATTATAGTTGCCACGATTGCCCGAGTTGCGACCCCCTGACCCGACTCCACCACCAAAGTTGTCCTGGCCTTTAGCCAAGCCGTCTAACTCAGTAATCACTAAAAGAGAGAACACACATCATCACACCATAAGTAAACACACTACACTAAATCATTATTACTCCTTTCTTTGTCTTCTCAGTCTTACCAATGAGAGGCAAAACTATGATGTAGGTTCTACACTGAAGAAGTTTCTGCAGCCCTTCCAAATGATCAATGAATCCATTGGTGTCTGGAACCAAAAACAGAGGCCTCACTTCCAGCTCCAACTGGCCACCAGTCTGCAGAACCGCCTGGGACAGACACACACACACACACACACACGTGACGAGAATATCACCTGAAATGTTTTTGCAGTTCACACAATGTAGAAACTGAGTATATCAACATTAGCTCATAAGAATTCTCCTCATTATTGGAGCTTCCATTTAAAACAATTTTATATAATAGTTATTATGAAATGCATTCTGAGGTAAACACTTTTCAGCAACTGAACGGGCCATTTTGTCATTGTTGGATGCTACAACAAATAGGTTTTTAATTTAAAATTTATTTAAATAATTTTAGATGGGTATGTATGGTTTACCTGGATTTTGTCCTTGCGCTTCTGTTGCTGTGCCAGTTTGTTGGTGAGGACATGGCGTCGTGCCTTCAGCTGTCTGATGTCATTCTCGCTATCATCCGCCTCCTCTGCATCCTCCTCTCCTTCTGACGTGGAGAGAGATGACTCTGCCTCGACTATGACATCATCAGCCTACCAAACAGACACAGACATGATTAGACATTCAGCAATTTCACTTCAACTGCTCTCAACCGCCTCTGCTGAACGGCAGGGAAAATGTGATTTCAGCATTTACATAATTATGAATAGGTCACATTTTGAACAGGAAGGAGCACAATCATAGATAACAACAGAGGAGAAGAGGACAGATTATTAGAGGGAATGTAGGAGGAAAATAGTCACCTCTTTCTCTGTGAGAGAATCCTGCTTGCCTCCTGTATTCGCTGAGTGGTCGAGTGGAGGAGAAGTTGCCACAGAGATGTACTTGCCTCCCTTGAAGGCCAACAGAGGCTCTTCCTGTCCACACAACGCCTCCAGAAAGTACTTGAGCACCGTCACTCTCTTACAATCTTCTGCTATTGTCTGAGGGAAGAGGACGAAGATATTTGAACATGAGAACAGCACAATGAATAGGAGTTCCTGTTAGAAGCGACAGACTAATCAGTATAATCACCAAGTCCACAGGAGTAGAAGTATGTATATGGGTATATGTATGTATACAGACATAGAAATACACCTTTGCCTTTCACTCACCATGTCAGTGTGGCTGTCTGTGTAACACGGCTCCTGTGGTGCAGCCAGTATTGGTACAAAACCAGCAAGCAACCTGTCCTCCTTCAACTGTAGCACAGTCAACTCTTCATCTCCCTCGCCTTCATCAGTGTCCACTTTGTAAAGTGGCACTTCCTCGTGGTCCACACGTGCCAGCACATTACACAGGTCAGCCAGGCATTGCCAAACATTAGGGCTACAACTGGATCGAGAGGAAAAGGAAAACAGTGTTGGTGGGAAATGTGTATTTTAAAGAACCACCATCTGAAGAGAGTAATGTGCAATAGAAGCATGACTCATAGTGATAAACCTGAAGATAAGTTTCACCTGAATCAGCAGCTTCCCTCGGCTACAGGTCTTCACAATAAGTTATAATGAGCTGTCAGGCCTGTAGCTTTATGTTTTTGGTTCACTCTCACCACTCATTGTTTTTGTTATTGAAGGTTTTAAATACTCACTCTATACTGCATGGCGGTGGGTTCCACTGGTCTGGCTGTCCCAACATCCAGTCGGACCAGACCTTGATGCTTGGCAGTAGTTCTCTTAGATCACGTGGAAAAGCAGAGACTCTCACCATACCCTCAAGCTCCTGCCCTTTACCCTCCTCCTCTCCGTCTGCAATGGGAACTGGTTCTAAATAAGAGAGAGAGGAAAACAATAAACACAAATCCTCCCAAACATGTTGTTAACAATCACAGTTTTTTTTAATCAAACTCCCATCAGGTGTAAAACACATAGATGATGCATCCCAACTTCCTCCCACTGAATGTCAGTGAAGCTAAAATATCCTGAATACAGGACCTGCAACTTTGCCCTGGTGCAAAATTGGAGCCCCAGTGATATTGGTGTTAAGCTCCAATCAGTACACATGCTCGACCAATAGAGGGCCACTCTCACCTGTCAATCATGATGCATCTCCCCGTTTAGTATAAAATAACTAATTCAAACCAAACTCATCAGTAAAAAATAACACTTGAACCAACACCAGTGTGATAAGAACTATCAAACATTTTTGGCATGTTGAGTTGGATGTGTGGTTTATGGCCTTCACAGCAGCCTGCCACCAGGGGGTGAGGGAGATGTTTGGCTTCACTTTCAGGGAGCTTGTCACGTCGTCCATCTTTTCATACACAATTGTAAAACTACTTGAAAATTACGCTGTTTAGTATAAGGCTCCACAAATAACGTCCACTGGTGTGCTGTGGGAAGGTACCACAGGTTTTGACTTTAAACTTTAGTTTAACTATCTGATACAAATGATAACATACTGATACTGATAATGATCTTGATTTCAAATTAGGGAACAAACTTACTGCTGATCAAATACTTCTGGGGTGCTTTCATGTCTGTACCTGCAGGAGTATCTTTGAGCAGCTCCGTGCAGCGTTGAACCAGAAGTGCAAACATGCCGAGGCCCAGCGCAGTGCTTTGCTCTTGCAAAACGGACCGCACATCTCCTCCTTCATCTGATAAACAGACAAGAATTCAAATAAGTTCTTCTTCAGCACTCTTTGAATCAATATTAACAATGACTTGTATAAAGCTATAATATCTATGTAAACATGCCAACAAGTAAATGTGTGTTTCGTTAGCGGAGCCACATTTTGCAATAAATAAAAACACATTGTAATAACCTACAGAGAAATAATAAAAGTTGTTCACTAGCTATACTTTGCATCAATTTTGCATTTAAACAAAATGCATCAACACTTGAAGCAATGTTTGTTGATAGGTGCAGGCACTGTGCAGCAGTACCTCTGCTGTGGGCATTGTGTATAGTGAACATGTTGATGGTGATGATCTGCAGCATGTGTGTGCTGCCCAGTAGGGAAGGTCCATGCTGGAGTAACGTCTTGAACTCCTGCAGAACACGGCTCGCCACCCCCGGGAATGACTCCATGCTGCACACACAAGACACACGTATTCATAAAAATACGAAAGAACAGACAAAAGGTACACTCAAAAATAAACATTTTGAAAAATACTATTTTAAGTCTTTTAAACTTGTCCATGAATCTGAGAGCTGGAATACATAAGACCTCACTTACCCCACTTTAGTGAAGAGCTTGCCATGTGCATGCAAGAAACTCAGAATGAACCTCTTGTTTAGCTGGAGAGAAAAGAGAGAAGGTCGAAGGAGGAATAGTATTACTAAGCAATAGCTAAAAATTGTATTTAGCTACAAACACTGTCAAGAACACATCTTCCTGTCATCCAGTAAATATGGAAAGGTTTGGAGCTCATGTCACCTTTTAAAAAATGCACTGGGCTTTAAACAGTAAGAATGGGAGGAAATGGACAGAATGGCACAAAGGGGTACAGATAGAAATACAGATATAACTAGAGAGAGATGAAACAGATTCATTAAAAAGTAAAGAAAGTTATGTTACTTTATGGAGATGGGATGATTGAAGTATGTGCTAGGCAGTCAAAAACTGCACTTCTCCACTTGTATGTGATGGAGTTGGGTTTCCACCCTTGGACGCAGAAAACTTGTACTTGTGGTCAAGAACATGGTCAGCATCAACTTGAGTGAAATGTAACAACACTCCAAAACATTTTGTTCTTTCCGCAATTGTCACTATGAGCAGTAAGTGTCGAAGTGTGTGTGGCACGATGCTGCAGCCTGAGAAAGAGCTGGCTCTGGCCCGGCCCCTTACACATTCTAGGACAGAGAGATCTTTTGGACTGGGAATGACGAAAATGTATCACAGATAAAATGTCTTAATCACAAACAGAGTTGGTGAGATAAAATGTTACACAATATCATTTATGTAGCAATAATAAATGAGAAATATATTTGTATATAACATTGTAGCTTATCGATACAACGCTCTTTAATAATTTAGCCGCCGGCCACATTTAATACTCTGTTTGAGCACTCATCCCTAACGACAGAGGTAGAGATGATCGTGATCTTTCACTAGAAGAACTCACTTCTGACAGAAATAAAGTATTTACTGTGTAATGTTCAATAATTTATCACTTTGACTCACTGCAGCTAAAACCACAGAAAACCCTCTCACGGAAACAAGTGATTTGCGTCAAGGTTTTAACTGAGACAGATGATACGGTTGGATGCCATTTCAGCCCATTGGAGGGGTAATGGTCCTTACACATTTAAAAAGACATCTCCTAAAAGACCCAGGACCAGCTGGTGAAGGTACACAGTGACTTCAGGAAGTCTTCTGACCACTTCACTTTTAGCATGCTTTAAAAATGTTTGCTGTTTTGTCCGAAGAGTACAAATTTAGTCTCATAAGACCAGATAATAGTTTTCCTGAAGCTATCAGTGCGTCAAATGTGGTCAAATGCCTTTTACTCAAAGGGGCTTGCATATAGCCACTCTGTCATAAAAGCCTGTTTGATGGAGTGCTGCTGGGCGGGTCGTCCTTCCGGCAGATTCTAACATTTAACAGACTTTTGAAGCTCTGTTAAGCGTGACCTTCGGGATCTCAGTCACCTCCCTGAACAAGGCCTTTCTTGTCTGATTTGTAGTTATGGATTATGAAGTGTCAGAAGTGATAAATCTTCAAAGCAATAACTTTTACAAAAGCCTGACTACTTTCTTAAGACTATCTCACAGTCGTGCATTATTTCTGCCTCAATAGATTATTATTAATTATGAACAAAAACTATTGGTGAATCACTGCAAGCAATTTGAGAAAAAAACAAAAGGAACAAATAACAAAAGGACAGAAGAAAGGGTACGGAGGATAAAAACAGTAATAATAACAAATTATTACTGAACAGAAATTAAGACCAAGGATATATTGTGAAAGAGAAAAGAAAATAAGCAGAGGGAATGAATGAGAGTCAGAAGAAATTAATGTAGAGAACATACTTAATGAGAAGGAAAAAATGAGCAGCAGAGAATATAACGTGTTCTTCAAAGAGGAGGGTAAATGAGACAGACATCTGCAAAAACTACTGTACACGTCTATAAAGAAAACAACCTCGGCAAAACTAACAATGAGAAAACCTGCCAGACAAAATGCCCAAACAGAAGGTGTCTTTCATGAAACGGTAAATGAGACTTGATGTGCACTTGTGTATAAGAGAGAGCGAAACGAAGAACAGGATCTTACGTCACTTGCGCTGAGACTCCCCAGCTCTCCATCCTGTTCAGAGTCTCTGCTGGACTCACTACCTCCTCTCTGGGAGGAAGGCTTTGCTGCTTGCGTGCTGGGGCGAATCCAAATCTCCACACGTGCTCCCTCTTCCCCTCTTCCTCTTCCTCTCACCGGTGGACCCCGGGATCCCCCTTCAAGCTCCTTCTTCCTCCTTCCCTCAAGCTGCTCCGTCTGCAAGAACAAAAATCTATAAACAAGAAGCACTTGTGCTGCCAAGCCTCACCGTAGTCACCAGATGATAGTAAATTTAATCAGCGGTGCTAATACGGTAATTTATTAAGCAAGTAATTGTGTTAACTCATTAATGTGTCTAGGCCATTATATTTTTCTGAGCGCCCTCTACATCATTGCAACCAAATCGTGATGGTTAATTTCCAAGGCTCTAACTACAATTTCTATTAGTAAATCCATGTCAAGGCTGTGCACTGATGACAGAAGTTTTTCTTCCAAATAAAAAGTCAATCATCTGGCAACAAGTTAATGACCAAAGTGTGAGTCTGACCTTTCGCTTAGCTTCTTCAAACAGACTCATCAGGCTCTCCTTTGCAGTGAGGATGGGGTTGGAAGCTGCCAAGCTGCGCATGTAATAATACACAGCGTCCAACTTCCTTTTCTGTAAGTGAGAGAGGTACAGTGAGACTAAGAAGAAGGAGGTATCCTGCAATAAACCGCACACTAAGGGTGGGTGCCAATACATCATTACACAAAATATCCAGGAACAGGCCAAGTGAAATGCAATCAGTCATAAAAAAGCCAAAACCAAGTTACTTTAAAGCCAATAATTATATTATGTCTGCATAGAACATTTTCTGCTGAATATATTGCTTTTCATTCCATTCTTTCTTACTACATATTACTTACTGTGTACACTGCCAGCAGGGCCAGCTGGTTATATGGTCGTCCATTTTTGGGGGCAATCTGCTGGGCTTTCAGATACCAGCTAAGAAGAAATGTAAACAAGTAGAAATGAGATACAATGATAGAAATGTTCTGCTTCTACCCTGAATTTTAAGATTTTCACCGACTAGTAAATACCCAGCTGGGAAGAAACTTTCTCTGAAAGAGATTCAGACTTGTGTATAATCTGGACTAAATGAAAACCAGTAAGTAACCAGTATGTAAAAAAAAATGTCCCACATCAAACTGACTAGGCCTGACCACTCACTCTTAAGAGAGGAATTTTGAAACTGCAGCCTTTTGACTTCAAAAGGAAAAATTCAATGCTAATACACCATAGGCTCTTGAATGTGTATAAGAAATGTTACAATGTTCAATTTACAGCGTACCTGCGAGCCTTGCCGTAGTTGGCCGAGTCGCTGGCTTGTTCCCGGTAACGTGCGATATCTCCCTGACAAATCATGCAGCGCTGAGCACTAATAAGTGCATATTTTACCTGAAAAGGACAGAAATAGCAGAAAACATTTAGCAATTAATTACAAAATTCAGCTACAAAATAATAACAGTTACAATTAACTTCTTATGAAATGCCAAGAAACTAAGTTGCTGTCAGCAACTGTTGCTAGTAACATTAACATCATATGATCACTGACTCACTGAATACATGAATAATATCATTAATATGTGACTGCTAATACAATACTCTGACAAAATGTATATATCTGAACACACTATGTATTCACACACTATTGCTGTACCATTTTGCGTAATGGCCGAGCCCTTATAGCCATGCCATCCATGTAATCCTCCAATTTAAACTGGTATACTGTCTGCAGCTTCAGAAGCAGAGCATCGAAGAAGAGTGATCCCTGTAAAACACAGACAATGATTATAGGTAATTTACAGTGAAGGAAAAAATGACCTGTTATCAATACAAGAAATCACCGCTGGGAAATGGTTCGGAACATAATATTTCTGAGGTACATGAGCAACAATACAGTGTGAATAAAGTGTTTATGATCCCAGTGCTAACCTCAACACAGATCACATCTGTACAGTCCACATCTTATGTATTTAGACAGGTTTGGTTCTGCAGCACATTTATTTCTAAATAAAACTATGGGTACTACATCTAAGTGTCATATCTCAGCTGTAATTTAAAGAGGTTTACGTCAAAATAGAAAATATACATGTGAGATTTAGACATTTTAACACACAGTGCCCATAGTGCAAGTTTTCTGAAGTAATGTGAAAATGTAAATTAAATCAGTGCTAGAGAATTACTAGAAAAATTCAAAGTCTTATGGATGATTGCATTGTGAAGAAAAAAAACATTTGTAGCAAATGAAGAATGCATCTCAGGATGAAACATATATGCTTCTTCAGACTTAATCATAAACTGCCCCTTTGCAATAACCCAATTTTATAAACCCCTTGCCCCATCTTAATTTTCCACACATTTCTTACCTCATCAAGCAGCGTGAGCAACATGTTCCTGATATGAGGGGTGTTGTCAGAGGAGGGGTCTTTGAGTAGTTGCCGGAATCGCTCTATGACCTGGTAAAACACATTCTTCCACAAAGCTTGATCCAAATTCTGAGAGTCTGAAAACTCTATGTCTGTGAGGATGACCTGCTCATATAGCCGCAAAAGGTCCCCTCTAGAAAACAGAAAAACAGAACAGTGCCTTTTCAGTGTTTGTCCAAAGGTGCAGCTGAAAGACATAAACATAGCATGAAACACAAGACTTTTCCCCCAAATCCTCACCTGAGCTGGGCCATGCGATCCAGTCCATCCGCACTCACTCTGTCCCTGGACAGCAGGTTACTGAGCTGGAGCTCCTGTGTATCCGCAGCCCTCAACAGCTTCCCCAGCTCCCCCCTGGCCTGTTGCTCCACCTCTTGAAAACTCAAACTACCTCCCGCACCTGGCTGAGAATAAGCTGCTCCCTTGTAACTCCCACCTAACTGACCCACACCAGGGCCCAGGTACATACCGTTAGAAGGGGAGGCAATTTGGTAGGGCCCCATGTGATATGGATAAGGATAGCGCTGGCTGGTGGTGTTGCCAGGATTGTGGGGGCTGCTGGTGGGCATGGGGTAGCTATAGGGGTTGTCAGAGTTTTGGAATTTGTAGTAGGCAATGGCAGCAGTCTGCTGGGATCGAAGGTGCTCACCCTGCAGGACTGGAGGACTGCCTGCTACCTCATCGTCTGTGTCCAGAAAGTGAAGTTGTCCATATCCGGTCCCTGTCTGAAGATATATAGGCTGTTGGAGAGATTTATGCTGTGAGGACTGGGTGCTGGTAAGGGCAGGTTTCTGGTCTGGGTTATTAGGATCCCAAAGCCGTCTCACTCCTCCTCTGCCTCCTCTACTACTGGAGGCTGCACCTCCCCTAAGTCCACCAAAAAGCCTTTGCCCGACCCCAGGGGAGTTAGAGATGTCTGTGCGGGATGGAAGCACCAGGATACCCCCACCTCTGCCACGAGGAACCAGGTCTTGCTTGCAATGTTGTGGATCCCCACTATGTGATGTGGAAACGGAATGTTTCTCCAGAGAAACCCTTAGGATTCCCCGACCTCCACGTTGGTTTCCCTTCCTTTCTTCCCTCCGTCTCGCTGCACTTAGTTCGTCCTCCCCTCCTCTTCTCCTCCGCCTTCTATTCTCTGCTACGTCACCTTTCTCACTCCTTTCCAGCGATTCTGTAGATGATTCCCCGTTAGTTGTCCAGCTTTTTAAATGCCTCCTTTGTCCGTCCCTATAAGTAGCCATCTTCTCTTTATTATTGAGCTTAGGGTGTAAGCGTGGCCACTTGGTATTTTCCAAATTCATCCCTACTCCTGGACCTTCAAGGCTGGTCACGCTGCTGGCTGAGCTACTGCTGTAAGTTCGATTCCGAGGGCGTCGAATATCTGACTTGGAATATCTCTTTGAGGATGATGGTGTGATGTTTGCATTGAATTTGTTTCTGTTTACTCTTTCTACAATCCTGTCTACATTTTTCGGCGTAGACCGATCAGCTTCTCTGGACCGGTTGTTATTGTAATCTCCTCCTCTTCTGCTTTCTCCACGATTTTCTCTCAGTTTGCTTTGGTGTGTCTCTCCTGTCTTTGCTGGTTTGTTATCCCTGTCTGCTTCTGCTGCTCTCCGGTCTCTCTCTTTATCATCTTTCCCTTGGTCGCTCCTTCCTCCACCACTTATGTCATCCCGATTCCCCTCTTTTTCCTTCTCCCCTCCTCTTCTCCTGCGGTTTCCTCTCTTCCTATCGATCTTTTCTTCCTCTTCTTTTGCCCCAACCCTTTGGCCTTGCTCTCCCTTGTCAGCGGTTTTCCCTCTTCTGCAACTTAACTCTCCAACATCCTGGCCTTCACTTCCAACTTTACCCTTTTCTTTCAGGCTGAGGTTTTCTACCTTGTAGGTCATTTTCTCCACTGAAGCATCAGGTGGTAACAAAGGCGTTTGAACATCTCGGCTTCCTTGCTTTCTGTTTGTCTCACTGGATTTGGAAACCTTTACATTTTCCTGTGTATCTTGTACTTCTTTACCTTTCCCTCTTGGCTTTTCTGGGGATGTCTTTTTGTTCACCTCCATTTCCTCTGTATTGAACTGGGCTTCTGGCTCAGTTTTATGCTCATGCTTCCCAGGGGGAGGTGTATCTTGCTCTTTTCCAACTCCATAGTCCTTTCCCTGGGTATTCCTTCGGGTCCCAGGTTGATAAAATTCCCGGTCAGGTTTGCGTGCTTTCCTTGCTGGTTTAGCAGCTCCAGCTGGGTCCTGGTGTTCTTTGTCATTTTCGACAAAGCCCTTTTCTTGATTTGCTTCCATTTTAGCCTGCGAGTGGCTGCCCTTTTTACGGTTCTGAATGTTACTTCCATCACCTCTCACCCTGTCTTCTTCCCCTAAGTCGGTGCCCATCCCACCATCTGTGGAGTCTGAAACTTTTTCAGAGACCACCTTTTTCTCACTCTGCAATGGTTTATCATGCTCATGTAAACAAGTGGCCGGGGGGTCACTTTGACAGGTTTCCCCCTCCTCACTGTCATGGTGATGCCGTCCATGTCCAGCTGCTGGTTTAAAGCGCTGCTGAACAGGGCGCTTTGCTTCACGCTTCAAATGTTGCTTGGGTACATGCTGCTCATCTGGAGAAAGAAAAACACACAAAATTAAGATTATGAACGTCAATGTCTGAGAATGAGATATGGGGATTACAGTTTTTTGAGTCTCTTCTTGTGAAGACATTCCAGACAAAGACTGACTGCAACTCAGATCTTTAAAATGTCACGGCTCATTTCAAAAGCATTAATTTCAAATTTATAAAAAATTGTAAAAAATTTATCAGCTCAACTTACTTAATCAACTGGGTACAATAGTTTTTAAACAATCTTTTCTAAAACAGAAGTTAACAGTGCACTCGATTCAACTGTTATAAATATAGACAGTGTGTGTTGACTCAAAGAACATTTCATCCAGTCCAAAGATGCGTGTCTAATGTGTCCTACATTTGTAATAATGTTTTAATAGGGTTACGGCACAGTTAAATCAGACCCTTTAATCGAGACTTGTTGACAATAAGCAAATTAAAAAAGGTGCAAACTTGTGTTTTTGTAGGTGTAAGAATTACAGTTTAGCCTTTTTGGAACCAATTCAATGGGGATGTCAACATTTTGCAAGTTCAGAATAATAGACAGTTGCCTTTATTGACACACTGCTACCAACGCTACCCACTACAACGACAATGCCTGAATTACACTGGAAACACATGCTTTTATTTATCTTGCAACACATGACAAGAGTGTGTTCATTTTGAAAAAAGTGCGCAAGATAACAGAAAACAATCCTCCACATAGGAAACACACATCCCTGGTTAGGCTGCGATTTGTGTTGACTTCTCAAATACACGTTGTAGTAGTTACACAAAGAAATACACGTAACAATGCTGGTTAAATGGCGTCAGATACATTCTCTGACGTTAACAGCAGCTGAGCTCATCGGTCAGACCGTTTTTTTGTTTTCATTAAAGAACACGTTCCTTCTGCTAAAGCGCTTTAAGTACAATAAGTAAAATATAAAACAGAGAACATATATATATATATATATATATATATAGTATTATTATTATAGTATAATGAATAGAGTGATTGACAGAGATTGTAGCTGGAAGGGGCGTTTGAAACCAGCCGCGCGGGATCAAAGGATGGACAGAGCGCTAAGTTAGCTAGCTAACAACATTAGCTGGAACTTAGCAACTCCGTCAGCTACTTTCCGCGAACTCGTGACGCGGCTTGGTTTTGGATTCACCGACTCTTTCCTGAACCTTCGCCTCCCTGTTGTCTGCTCAGCTTCACCTCACCTCTCTGACAGTCGGTGCTGTTCCCGGCGCTCGACGCCTCGGCTCGGAGTTCCGCGGCTGAGATCCGCACTCGGTCCAGTTCGTCCGCCATCTTTGCCTCGACTGAAAACAAACACAACAAGTACGGTGGCCCGCAGGCGCCAAACCCGTGCTCAGCGGCTGACGCAGGAAGTGAAGACCTTCGGGTAATGTAGTTCGCAGGTCAAAGCCTGTTGATCTGTTTCCAGTGTTTAAACATCAGAGCAAATACATCTTATCTATTTACCAATTAGTACATTAATATTACTGTTTATTATTATTTGTATTAATATTATTTATGTATTGTTAGTAAACTACTAAGATAGATAGATAGATAGATAGATAGATAGATAGATAGATAGATAGATGGATAAATAGATAGATA
Source organism: Verasper variegatus (assembly GCA_026259375.1). NCBI lineage: Eukaryota > Metazoa > Chordata > Actinopteri > Pleuronectiformes > Pleuronectidae > Verasper > Verasper variegatus. The sequence goes on from CM048051.1 coordinate 5,606,408, forward strand.
GATAGATAGATAGATAGATAAATAGATAGATCGATCGATAGATAGATAGATAGATAGATAGATAGATAGATAGATAGATAAATAGATAGATAAATAGATAGATAGATAGATAGATAGATAGATCGATAGATAGATAGATAGATCGATAGATAGATAGATAGATAGATAGATGCGATGTATGTATTGATTATGCCTAAAGATTGTCTTAACTTTATTGTATTCTGTTGTAAGTCCTTGTGAGCCTCATGCTACATTTTCTGAGTTCTGCATTATTTCAGCATTTTGTGTTTTGTCTGTTCCACCAGAAACCTTAACAGGTTTTAACACCACTCCACCAAAACTGTTCAATCCAGATAGTGTTTGAAAATGATTGCAGTTTTGAAGTGTTCCAATCTTGCACGTGGCCAAAATGCTTCAATCGAAACTCTCCTAATTGCCTTTCCAATTAGACTCATGGTTAATCAAGCCATTTAATATATATATATATATATATATATAGTTACTGTGTGAAAAAACGTGTGCTACTCTGAAAAGTGCAGTTATGTAATTCTTAAGTATAGGGTTTGACCTACATTTGAGGACTGGGGGAAGGGGGCTTAAAGGTCTCCACATTATGTAAAGAAACTGACAGAGAGATACTGCATACATACACACTTTGCTGTTTCATGCAATATCCACTAGGTGTCAGGAATGGTCACTTTATTATCATGTTTAGTTGAACTGGTCCATTGTCCAATGCTTTGGCCCAAAAATTAACTTACCTATAAGTAATTTATATTAATGTTATCGCCTAATCAACTTCTCACCACATCTTCTCTCTCCTGTTTTCCACCCACGACCTTGATGTGGTGCAGAGGGGGAGTAATGGGACTACAGAAACTAAATGACAAAAAACATATACAGAAAGACCAGGTGCTGTGTTTTTGCATGCTGGTGCAGGCATGTGCACATGAGGAGGGGGAGTTCCTGCAGCAACCATCTGAGGCTGAAGCTCGAGTAAACAGCTTCATTTCCCTAGCAACACCAAATTAAAGGGCCAGAGTCTTTCGTCCTTCCTGTGAATCTCCCACACAAGTCTTCCTCCACAGCCAGACCTCCTCTTTACATCCTCACATTCCTTCATTCTATCACAGACTTATCCATCTTAGGTGCTTGGTTCACTTTGTTGGCAGAGTAATCGGGAATGTCAACACACACATATGCATATGCAGTTTGCTTCTTACATAGGCGTTATTAGCGGTTGTGCTGAAATTGGACAAATTATGAAGCAGGCAACAACAGACAGAAGAGCAGAAAGAACTGGATTAATTACACCAGTTTATTGACCATGTTTGGTTTTACTTTCGTTGTATTGTGTTATTTCAGGATTGGTTTTGTGATTGAATTTCCTGATTTATTGAAGGCACTTGAAAGAAAGGTGCAGTCAAAACAAAGGTGAGATCAATATCACATGTGGATGATGGTTGTTATTGTGATTTATTGGCATCATCATTGTTATCATTCCTATCTGTTCTTCATTTTTATGATTACAATAATTTGATGTGGTACAAACAATATGGCACATATGTGTATGCAGAATACTGTTTTGATGTAGTGCTGGCAGTGTCTCTCGATGAAGCAATGGCACACCAGGGGTTGTAGAATGTTTCGTGTCTGCAGTGGAGAGGTGTTAGAGAGGGAGGGGGGCTGCCGGAAGTGGTGGGTGTGTGTCTCCCTGTGTGTGTGTCTGTGCGTATGTGTGTGTGCCTGCAAGTCTGTAAGTTACTTGTGTGCCTCCGTGCGCGTGTGTGTATGTGTGCAGAGTTCTGATTGTCAGTGCTGCACCACAGTGCAGGTGGAGCAATGCAGGGTGATAAGTGACACAGAAGGACAGAGAGGGGGAGGCAGAGAGGTGGTGAGGGAGACATTGGGGGGAGAGAGAGGAGAGGAGGTGAGGGGGAGAGGTGAGAAGGCATGATGCAGGAGGAGAGGGGAGAACAGGAGGAGGATAGACTGTGAATACAGATAAGAAAAGCGGGGGAAGCAGGGAGTTTTTGCAGGTGAATTTCTGACACCAGGGGGTTTCTCCAGCCCAATCATCTAGATCTCTCCTGCCCCCTCCTCATTTTCTCCCTCTCCCTCACTCTCTCTCCGTCTCCCCCACTGGGACACTTGGAGGTGGGAGGAGATGACTTTTAGAGATGACTGGAGTGAAGGAGGAGGAGGACAGATGGGGAAATACAGTCAGCAGAGAATGGTGGAGACAAGAGAGAAACATTGTGGCTGAGGATCGAGCAGAGTGAAAATGCTGCAGGGCTGAAAATGGAAAATAAATGAAAAGGAGAGAGAAAATGGCAGAATGGAATATGAAAGTGAGATCCTCATCTTGAATAGTGGGTGAGAGAGAAATTAAGGACAGACAGACAGACAGACAGACAGACAGACAGACAGACAGACAGACAGACAGACAGACAGACGGACGGACGGATGGACAGACAGACGGACAGACAGAGGCTTGTGTGACGCATGCTTACTGGCATTAGATCTTGGAGTAAATCCATTCCAACTGTTAACTGCATAATTCACAAAAGATTGATGGAGTGATGGGGAGGAATGAACAAGAAAAAGACAATGTGAGACAGAGTACATGGAGTGATGTGTTACTGCAGAGGAGCCAAACACAATTTTAAACAAAGAAGTACAAAACACTGAATGGGGCAAAGAGGCTATTTCATTTCATGACCACATTCAATTATTAAACTATATTTAATCACTCCTGAGTGTGTTGTGTACACGCCCCCTAATACACACTTTCCCCTTACTGCCCTTGAACTTTCTTTTCTTGCTTCAACTCTTCATTAAAGCTGTGAAAACCCAAATGTGTGTCTCCCATAAGTCAACCTGATATATTTGCTATCTTTTGAAACTTTGGATTGAAATGTTTACTTCACATTTCTATGCGGTTCCACTAGAAATCAGTTACACAGACCTATAGGCAAGTATTTCAATGTTGTGTTCAAATCGACTGCTTTTTAATACGAGAATGCAGGACTCCCTGGAAAGTAGTACTAGAGTAATACTCAAAACTGCAGAATACCACATGGACAACACAGTGTGTGTGTTGTATGTACTCAAATACAGACCCAAATATTCCCAGTGTCATCTGCTTTAAAAAATTCCATTGATCCTTAAGCTGAACTCATGCAAACAGATGCACTCATTCTAATACTGATGACACCCTCACCAACACATGCACAAACAACTACCCACACTTCCACGCACACACTGTGCAGCTGGCAGTGCATGTTAATTACATTCAGCATATGTCTTTGGCATAATGTTGTGAAGTTTTGTGTGAGTCAGTGTTGGAGTTGCAGCAGATGAGACGGGGCGGCCTGTGTGACTTTGCGCAAGGACAGATGACCTTGGCGTCCTGTGGTGCCCGTGTAAACATAATGAAATCATGGGAATCATCTTGTCGTGCCATCTCAGGTAAGTCAATTTACACTGGAGCCATTAAACAGTGGAGGAGGAACTAAACACACACATGCTTCTTCCACTGCCACACACAACATTATAAACACACACACACTCACAGACATATTCGAAGTTTCTGCAGGTATGGGTTCATTGAATCTGCCTGTGATTATGGCTTTGTGTGTGTGTGTGTGTGTGTGTGTGTGTGTGTGTGTGTGTGTGTGTGTGTGTGTGTGTGTGTGTGTGTGTGTGTCTGAGTGTGGGTTTGTGAAGAGGAGCACAGAGACAGTGAAGGGAACGATGTGGGGGCGGGAGGGGTTTCACTAATAAACACCCACTCTTTCCAGACCTCCATTTCACTCTGACACATACTCCCACCACCACCGTCACCACCACACACACACACGCTCTCCTCCTCCCCAGCTCTCATTTGACAGAATCCTCATTACGGGCACGTTTGGCAGCAGAGTCTTCCTCCTCCACCACCTCCTCCTCTTCTTCTTCTTCTTCTTCTTCTTCTTCTTCTTTTCTCCTCCCCTGTCTCCGTCTCTCTCCCTCTCTTTCGTTTTTATTTGCTCATTCTCTCTTTGCCCTGCTTGCTGTGTTCGAGCCAGCTTGGCAATCAAAGGGAGAGAAAACACAAATGAGAGTGGAGGAGTAGGGGTGGGGAGGGGGCTCACTGGGATTTCAGTATGAGTCAGAATGGGAGAAGGGGGAGGCGGGGAGGTGGGTAGGCAAGGTAGGCGGCAGTGAGGAAAGAGGAGAGTGTATGGGAGGGATGAGGGTTTTTTTCTTTCTTTCCTCTCTTCTCTCTTATCTGACTGCATTCTCTGTTTGGAATACAGATGAGGAGATAGAAAGAGAGCCAACAACCGGCCGTGACAGATGAATAAGAGATTTGCACGGGAATAATCTTCATCTTGATTCGTGATCAAACTTTGAGATTTAAAAAGAAGCTTCCTCGATGTTGTATATAAGTTGAAGATGGACCGCCTGATCGCTCGTTGTCAAAACAAGAGGCAAAAGTTTAACAAACTAATTACATCAGTCTGGAGTGTAATCCCAAACGATCATGATCAAATTAAAAATGCTGCAAAGATAAGAAAAAGATACTGTCGCTCTGTAAGTGTGTGTTAGTGCATTTGCATGTGTGTAATCATGACACTGGGATGCTGGTAGTAAGAGGGAGTGTGTGTGAGATTAGGGAGGGGGTTAGTGAGGAACTGTTTCATTCACACTTTTTCAATCATTCATCTCCCCCCTGCTTGCATATTCATGCTGGGTGTAGTATGCGGAAATTGGATTGCGTATGCTTGTGTACACACTGGGTCGCTTACCAAATACTTATCCTCCACCACACGTCAGCACATTTATATTGCTGTTTGATTGCAGTCAGTGGAGATTCTACAGTTCTGAGGCCCAGAGCTGCGAGATTGACGTTCCCACTCTGCTGGAATCACATCTGAGGCGAGGGAAGTAAAGCAGCGCACATGTCCCAGCCGAAACGTTACAACAGAATGAATACAATTCAATGTCGGACTGTCCACTGAGGGTGTCTCGTCGTCCAGATCTCTTGCCCCGTGCTGCGAGGATGTTTTTTTTCTTCTTCTGTGAAGTCATAAGCGTACATCTCAGTGGGCTGCCTCTAGAGGGGGTATGGATGTAGATTGTGAAGTCATGGGTGAAGTGAGATGTGGTCGATACATCTACTCAGTTGCGTCAGTGTTTAAACATCAATACATGCAAATATTCATAGGTGTACTTGGATAGAGACACCCTGCATATAGTCTGTATCACAAACTAGGTCAATCCATTTTATTATTCTGGGTAAAATCAATAACTCTAATCCCACAAGATCTTAAATTTGAAACAAATATCTGACGTCCAACATGAGACATTTCAGTCATGTGACGATTCAAACTGATTCTTAGGTGTTTAAAATGTCTACGAGGCCCATAATCTAACCTATGATAGAAGACAACTGCTGGAACTCTCCACAGACGACCGTGTGTCTTGGAGTTTTCTTTCTCGACACACAGACAGGAAACAATGTGAGGGAGGTGAGTAGGACATGTATAAAAGGTTATATAAGAGGAGCTTGGAGAGAAATGCTGGGTGTTGTGCAGCACTATGTCCCCTGGTTCTCCATGAAGCGCGTTCAGGTGAATCATGCGATTAAAGAGCAGAAGCTGATGTAAAGGAGAAGAGATCGCCACCCCTGTCTGGCCACTAACAGTGGATATGAAAACACTGCTGCTTCATCTTTTCCCTGAGATCCATATATTACAGATATTTGGATCTGAAGTCTCCACAGGTCATGAGGCCCAATGACAGTGACCTTAAGAAACTTAAGAAACAGAGAGAGGGAGAAAAGGTAAGAGTGGTGATGAAGGAGGAAGACTATCTGTCCATCTGCTCATGAGGAGTTACTTCAAATTCACAAACTGAAACTGTGTGAATGTTACTTTATCCTCTCAAAGGGTGTATCTTCCCTTTACATGTGCAGAAAAGGGCTTTTAGTTTGTTTAGTTCGGTGGAAAGTCCATACATGTTAACAGTTGAGAAACTAACTGTTATAGATGGGCTATTTATTCACATTTGAAGTATTACAAATTAAGAGTTGGAGAGAATACATTTTTTTTTAATGATTCCACAAAATCACCAAACCTGAAATACGGTGTTCCACAGCTTTGGTGCAATTTTGTCTGAAAAGCCCTTGAGCCACAAGTCTTTAGATGGCAGTGTGGTATAGGTAATATATTTAACTTGTCAGATCAGAACATTAAACTGCTGCTTGCACATTAAAACTTCATTGATAACAGGCTGTTATATCAAATAAAGTAAATGCTTTTACTTTGGACACTCAAACTTCCAGCTAACATGTACAATACTGGACATTTTAATTGAAAAAGCACAAATCTTAGTAATAGTTTTGGAGCTGGCGCAATATTACATCAGATTCCATTCTGCATTTGCTGTCGTGAGTGTGAACCTTCACCTGACAGAAAGAGAAGCACGACAGGACTTTTCTTGCAGTGGATGATTTTGGACTTAACTTTAAATTGAGCGTTGAATCATAATTGAAGATGGTGTGAGAGGTAAGTAATCTCGATTGAGTAGTTTGTGGATAAAGGTGGTTTCGTGTAGGTGGAGGTGGGCGCGTCATCCCACAGTGTTCGGTGGGGGGGGGGGGGGGGCGCATGAAAGGCCATTTAAGTTACTATAACTCCACTTGTTGTGTGACGTGCTTCCCCCGCACAACAGCAGCTCACCTTAGAACGGTGTAAATTACACGCGCCTCTCGCTGCACACACACGCCTACGTATGTCTGACACTCTTCTTTACGCACGAGGGTCTCCCCCAAATCTCGCCACGTTCAACAGCGTGGATGTGCGCACGACTCCCGTCACGTCGCCCCTGAGGTTAACGGAGATTATAGGTGGAATACTGAGTAGATATCTGGATCAATTTTTCATGTGTAAGATGTAAAAAAAAAAAAAAAAAGACTCAGTGCGGTGCAGCAAACCCTTTTAGTCATTCGGAGCAGACAGCTGCTTAAAATGACTGCAGTGATTCATCGGCCAGTTTTAACATCACGATGCTCACGATCACTTGGGTAAACAGTTGTTGGGCATGCTGGACTTTTAAGTGCCAGCTTCAGGTGTTTGCTTTCACAAAAGCTTTGTCCAAAACAGCACTGAAGGAGAAGAGGAGCTGTAACGTGCAGTTTAGGAGGATTTTTTATCAACTTTGAACACTCACATTATTATGATGGTTTGAAGTGCTATCCACTGAAACGGAATAAAATAGTATCACATAAAGGGAGCGACTGGGTGAGACGGCAGCACCATATTTTGATAAATAGACTCTGAAATACCTCCCTTGCGAAATTTAACAACACACGATGAGTAAAAAATGGAATATGTGGAGGTGGAAGTTTGATTTAACTCACTGATCGATACCTCAGAGACTCCGAATGTCTTTGGAGTACACATTGTTAGAGAATAATATTTTTAGCTTGAGGTTTTATTTGGCTTTTTTCGCAATTTCTCGGTGCGCGTGCACAACGAAACACGCTATTTTCATCCTTCTCGATAAAGACCCGCACAATGATTCAGGCTATACTTTTCCTCCCCTTTATAAATAGCCGTGCTCGGTGACGTGGTATAAGCACGTACATGTGTAGGTGAATCTTTGAATGAGCTCTCCCTCTCCTCCTTCCTTCCTCCCTCTCTCTCTCTCTCCCCCTCCTCCCCCGTTCCCCTCTACTAGTTACTACGGGATCTCTATAAAAAGCCTACGGTTGATGGGAGAGCCCGGTCTGTATGGGAAGCGACTTTGGAGGAGAGGGACAACGCGCGTCTTGCGCGTGAAGACAGCGTGGCACAGATTTTGGCGCTGACAGTTTGGCGGTGGTGATGAAGGCTGAGTTTAGAGATAGGACAGACATGACTCCACAGCAGCCGTGGCCACACTGCGTGGGAACTTTGACTGAGGTAAGTTCAACTCCTGTTTCTACAAACTACATCTGTGTTATTTAATCACAATTCCTGGCGGGAGATTTGGGTAAAGTGCAGCCTGTAGGAGAGGATGAGTTGGACGGTTTCATCCTCTCCAGCCTGCTTTGATTCTCATTTTCTCTCGGTGGTTGGAAGTTGCTGCAGTGTGACTCATGTTCTCTCCCATGTGGGCAGCATTCAGCCTGCGTCCTGAGGAGAAGAGAATGTCTCAGAAAATACAAACTGCGGATAAAACTCGCTTTTGCAAATCGGAATCTGGTTCGACCGGTTCCAATTACGCGCGGCGCACACAGGCGACGTATGTCACCACGTATGACGGTTCTGATGCGTTGTGTTCACCTGCCACACTTTCACCATTAGACCTGGTTTTTTGGTGTGACTCTCTGGAGACGATCCGCCGCTGCCCACATCAGATGTGCGATTTGTGCACACAGACACAGAAGCGCGCACACTCCGATGTGTCTGTGTGTGTGTGTGTACATGCAGGTTTCTGAACAAGTGTGTGCGTGTTGAGGGAGGGAGGGAGGGAGGGAGGAGGGGGGGGGCAGCTCCTCATCAAATCCTGTACATCCTCGGGAGCGCGTGGCACTGGGAGGTTTCCGGTGATAGTGAAGACATTATAGCCATCACTTTCTTCCAGTGTGTCACCCCCCCCCCCTCCTCCCCTCTCCCTGGCACCCCCTCCCCCCTCCGTGCACTTCCGGTTGGCGCTTCCTCTCTTCCAACGCTTCCCCCCCCCCCTCCTTCTTCTTCACTCTCGGCTCTGTGACGTCGCCCGGCGGTGAAGTCAGTCCTGCGTCATTCTTGCGCACTTTGCAGAGGGATACGCAGTCGCTTACTATAATCCTTTTAAAGGCATCATGGGCACGCTTGTACGCACGCGCACACTGCGGAGTATGATCCTCCGGCGTGCGTGGGTGCTTATGCACACGATTTGAGAGGCTCGTGCACGGACAACGCGAGGGAGGAGTGCGTGGAGCGAGTCAATGGAAGACACTTGTTCATTCACAATTCTTTGTTGAGGCTTCTGTTCTGTCTTCAACTAGACAATGTTAATTAGAGGTTTGTAAAACGTGATATTAGACAATATTATATATATTTCGGGTATAGATTAAACAGCTGTTATGACATCTTCAGAAGTTGTACAAGTGTATGCAGGCAACTGGACTTTCAAGAGGCTTCTTCAGTTCAGTTCAGCCTCTTGGAGGTGAAACGTCTTCAAGACACACAAGCAAGTCCAGTTGAATACTTGAACTTCTGAAGATACCACGACTGACTGAGAATCTTCACAGACATGACAGAATATTCATCATCTTTTAGTTTCAACTTTGCGTCGTGTATTTCTAGGAGCCAAATGCATACATCTTGAGAAGCAATTGCAACTCTCTCTTCCTTTTGGAGGGTGAGAGTCCAGGTTCAGGCTCAAACTGTTTAGGATTCCGTGCGTATTGCGCTGGAGGGTCCGCATGCTCGTCAACACAGCCCACACACAGTCGAGGCGGTTTCTCCCCGGTGCCACGGAGACCGAGCCAGACCAAGCCGCTGCCCACGCGCTCTGATAAGCCAGACAGCAGAATGGGACGAGAGGCGATTGGTTCGCTCGCGAAGTGACGTCACACGCCCTTACCCGCGGGCATGTGACTTCACGAGCACCGAGACTCGTGACTTCAGCATCTATTCGGTGTTAGAGGCAGGGACCGCAGAGGGAGCGCTCCGGTCCAGCTCCGACAGGTTCAGCTGCAGAGAGCAGGGCGATGCAAAATAACGAGGGTTGGACGTTAAGAGTTACAACTTATAGATTCACGATGAATGACAATGAGATGAAACACACGTTATCACCATTTGAAGAGATTCTAACAACATCTGCTGCCTCAGTTTCCGCTGTTTGTCCAGTTCAGCACCGCGGACAGCTCCGAGACTCAGAGGCGCTGTGACGCTGTCCCAGCGGTGTGGTGCTGAAACACATGAGAGGGAACCTGTTGTAGACAAACCACCAGTAACACGACCCGTCGCGCTTTTAACATCTTTTAATAAACGATATTTTTGTTGATAACATATATATAAAAGGTGAAAACATAGATTTTTCTCTAACCAGTTAGATTTGAATGGTGTTAAAGTCTTAAGTCCACTGCACCATGAGTGGATGTCCCCTGTCATGTAGACGGTCTGTGAACTACTGAGCAGCACAGGTTAAACTCATAGTCCAGGTTAAAGCGTCTAAAATACGGCAGTTTAAAAGTGTTGAGAAAGAGACAAGAGAAAGTAAGTTTATTCGGCTATGGACTGATTGTGACTTCTTGAAGATGTCCATGTTAAATCATCCAAATATTCAATATATTCCCAACCTGATGAAATGACCCAATAAAAACATAAAAAAAAAAAATTCCATTCTTCTACATTTCATGTTAAAAAAGAATCAAACCAAGTTCACTGGCAGTCTCTCTCTCTCTCCTTCTCTCTTGTTGCTGTCTCAGTCACTCTCCTACACTCTCTCTCTCGCTCTCTCTCACACACGCGCGCACACAAACACAAACTAGGTCAGAGACAGGAAAACAGTGGGTGGATGACGCCTAATGCCAAACTTTCCAACAGTTTTTCAACAAATGTTTATAAAGTTTTCGAGGCTATTATATAAAAAAAAGATATATCTGACTGAGTTTACTGCAAAATGTTTACCTTTGACTTGACTGGCTGATCTGTAGAATATGTAAAAGTAGTTGATCATTAATTGATAAGTTTCTTTGTAATATTAAGAAATGTGAAAGTAGTTTCTGAACTTTGCAGTTGAAATCCTCATTTGTCATCATGGCCAGTCCCTGATAAATCATGGTTAAAGTTTAATGTGTTTCCATAACTTCAGAATAGCTTAGGACTGAAAATCGAACACGGTGATGTTTCAAGGGCCTAAGAATGTCCCTACCCCCGTTTCTACATGTTTCACACTTAAATCCAGTGTAGATTATTGTTCATTTTGGATGGTATTCCCCTCAAGCTTTAGTAATCAATATGTTCTTCTGATGAATTATACAGGGTTGAGAATAACGATGTAGAGATGGTGCTATAACAACTCCCAAAGCTCTAACATGGAGAAAATGAGGCAGCTGTAGTTTTCAGCATCTTACAGACAAGACCAAGACATCTATTTAGGTCACTGAGATGCCCCTGATCACGAAGAACTGTATTGATTATCATTCATGTCTTGTCAGGATTGATCACAGTAACATTATATCTATATCCTCTCCTCTCTTTTTGTTTATTCAGGATTCCACAAAGCGGAGTGTTTGTCCTCGTTTACGATCTCTTCCCCGTCTCCCTAACTTGGCCAGAGCATCAGCACCTTGGCTTTAGACTGCTTACTGCTTATACAGTGTCACAGTACAGTAACAGTCTACAGTCATGGCTACTGAAGCCTGGCAATGCACCAGACCCCACGCTGAAGACAACATGGACATGCAGAGACTAGGCCACAGTGATGTCTTGACCTGACACCTGCAGTTCTCTACGTATGTTGAAGTTTTCTCTCTGTGTGTCTCTCCTGCTCCGTCTCTTCCCTCCGGCTCGGAGAGGAAACCTGTGTGGGTTTGCATTGGGGGAGTCCTACAACGTACAAGTGCGTAACATCCACGCTCAAACCAATGAGACCACGCAGTTTCCAGTTTCCATGCCAACTCCAGCTCGTCCTCCACCCTGCTGTCTCCATGGCAACCGTGGCTTTAGATTGTTACTCTAGCAACAGCACCTTGGTAACAGTCTACAGCCATGGTCGTTAGGGACAGTGGCCATCAGGAAAGACAAAAAGAGAAAAGTTAGAGCTAATGATTAAGTTTGGATTTGATGTGTTTCCTCTCATTTCGGTCACAGTTCATGAACTCATACACGTGCACCACTGACTTTTTATGGCTGTAAGTTTCTGCCCAATTAAGCCCTTTGATAAAATACTGGAGCTCTACTTTAATTTGATTTAACATGTAGCCTTGTAATTATATGTGATGTCAGAAAACACACATAACGCAATCCATCTGATTCACTAGGGACTGTTTAACGATCAAGTAGGCAATGACACACAAGACACATAATGTTTCACTTTCATTTTTATTAGATGTAATGAGTTTCTTTAAGGTTTGATCCTTGAGTACAGTAATAAATGCAGCGAGCGCATGCTGAACGGATGAGTCAGCCGGCTCCAACACCTGCTCCGCTCTCTGTTTGTCAGACAAGAGCAGCCTCACTTCAAAGCAGCACAGACAGGAAATCCCAGTGGGCAGCGCAGTAACCTGCAGGCAGACATAAACCACACACTGGATCCACACAGGTGGGCCAACCAACATGCTCACATGCAGATATAAACACATGCAACTTGATCACAGACACACAAAGAATAGACTTGTCCTTCATCCACTCTTCTTCAGGCACCACAGATATCCAGAGTTATTCTGCCATCTACAGGTCAGAATTTGTCTGTGTGTAAATCAACTGTTTTTCCGAGCTGAAACATCTTGGAGCCAAACATGTGCTTGATTCAATAAAGTCAAATAAAAAATGAAGAACATGTTCCAGTGTTTTGTGGATACGAGGGTAGAAGCTTTCTCTGGTGTTTTCACAGTTTGTAACTGAGACACAGGGTGAAAAGAGCAGAACAAATAATCTTTGAGCGATTGCAGATTCCAGCATGAAACAGACACTGATTTTTAACTCAAATTATTTGTGGCAGCTGTCTTAACTCTCAGGCATCCTGAAGAGCCCGAGTTTTTCAAAGTTAGTGATAGATACTGAAAATAAATGGAGGACTGAGCCTTTCAGTGTGTTTTCAACATTAGTCTGGAGCTGCGAGTAAATAGAGCAAGGCTGCACCTTAGTGAAATTAGAGTTTCACTGTAAACATAGAAAAATGTTGAAACAGCGTTACTGTGCAGAATAAAGACATTTTTAATCACCAATGTGAAAAAAAAAATTAAAACAATAAACACAATTACACATCCACCCACTGGTTATCACAAAGTACATTAACGGAAGATTATGGAGAGAAATTCAATCTTTAGCCATCACAATTGTGCCACTTATCATTTCCTTTGTCCATGATTTCTTTATTGGCGGCACAAGAAAAGGAAAGAATGAGAAGTTGTTTATCCTCGGCCTCCCTGCACCGTAAAAGCTCATGTGCTGACAGATAAACAACAGCACATAAACTCTTACTGTTCAAGGCTGAGAGGTAAAGTGTTCTGACACACACACACACACACACACTGCTGTCAGTCACATCACATTTAAAGGAGCATTCCTCTGATTAACCACTGTAGACGTCTGCTGTTTAACATTCTTTTAGAATTATCAGTCCTGTCATCCCGAAATTTATTTCTTCATTATGGCCCGAAATGCTCCTGAAATAAAGTTATATATATAATTATTATAAATGACGACACCTAAAACCCTTTTACATCTAATAAATATCTGTATAGGTCAGGATTGAATCCCAATACGAGGCTGAGAAAGTTTCACTTCATTGAGTATCTATTGAGATTTTTTTACTTTTATTATGGTCATTACCACAGCGGCTATTTGATTGTTATTGTTTATTAAGTTTTGAAAGTTGCAAACATTATCGTGAGTATTCCTCGACACAGCAATGGCTCCTCATGACATTATTATAATGTCCCTTCTCAGTCTTTTCAGCCTCTAATTGCCTGAAACAAAACAAGATTGAGCAACAGCGCTCACATTTTTTGGAGCCAGGACGTGACTCTCTCTCTCCCTCTGTGTTTTATGCGGACACCACCACAGTCCTCCTCCATGGTTGTGATGACTAATATCTACCCCTGTAGTGTCAGTTAGGCACCTATAAAGACAGCCAAACCACAACTCTCCTCGCCAGGGCCCAGCCGCGGCCTCTAAAACAGTCCTGCAAAGCACACAGGCAGACAAATGACTGCGGATGACATCATAGATCAAACGGCTGTAGAAGGCCTTGGCCTCAGTTCACCCCAGAACCTCCTCAGTCAACATCACCACGACCTCTGGACACATTTACATCTGGTGTTAAAGTGTCACGTCTTACCAGACGCAGCCAAATTGAACAGATTGACCCTTCAGTCAGAAACACGATGACGCAGGGGATCGAATCTGCGGCTGTGTCCAGGTGACAGGACGGTCAGACATGTCAGACGTCGGAATCAGTTGGGAGGGAGAGATGAAGCGAATGCTGCGACTTGACGTGGACAACAACCACAGAGGTTTTGGCCTCAGCCAAAGTACACTTCGTCCACACAAACAGGAAATCCACAAAGCAGAAGAAGAACCAGAAGCGTGCGGGAATGCAAGCAATGGAATAAGAAATGACCAGATCACGCCCATATGGAGGGAAAATGAAAAAATACAGACCCACACCCACACCCACACGTGAACAACCACTGCCTGCCGTCAGGACCGAGATATCACATAAATAATACTGTGCAATTCCCCGTGTAGTTTCATGTTGTTCACTCACATCAATTGACTTTCCTCTGCCCTCTCTGTTCTTTAAATAGCATTTTGACTGATAACTCTAAATATACTCGCCCTGCGCCCTCTTTCATGAGTCATCACACACCTCAAACACACGTCGCTATCTAACAAGCTCTCGCGTCATGAGGTGTGTGTGTGTGTGTTTCTCTTGTAAACTATCTGCTTAGTTTACAAAAGGAACACACACACCCTATCAGACACGCAAACAAACACAGGAAGCTGAGAGGTTAAATCCCATGTGATGCTGGACGCAGGCCATACCTCTGGAAAGAATCCAGGGTGATGTTACATCACATCCATCTGCAGCAGCATACCAGTTTAACAATGCAGGCACACACACAGACACATGCAGACATGCATAAACTTAAACTGATTGATAATTCAACATCCAGTCTTTTTACAGAGGTATGAAAACTCGGGTTAAAAATCCAAACTACACAACGGTCCCTCTTTTTTCAGCATCTTCTCTTTGTTGGGGTCAGAACATTGTAGATAGCAATGCAGACAAAAATAGTGCTGAAAAGGAAAAGTGTGTAAATCCAGGAGTTGTGGGCCTGGTGATGAAATGTCCAGGTGTCAGCGGAGCATCTTGGAATCGAAGGTTATTCCAGTGAGTGCTGTCAGTAGTGGGAGCTGTAGTAACAAGTTGTTCAGCTTTGGCATGCTCTGGATGAGCCTGGTCCATGGGATGACCAGGCTCTTTGGAGTTTAAGTGCAAGTCTTATATAGACACACACACACACACACACACACACAATGTCGCCCCTCCCCTCCTTCCGTCTCCCATAACAACAAACGCTCCATAATCAAAATAGAGCCCATCTGTGCCCTGACGCACCCTCCTGCCCCCAGCTCCATCCCCAGCACGCCACTGGGGGAAGAGGGAAAAAGTGATCCTTCGGTCGCAATGAAAACTTCAATGTGCCCTTACTCTCCCCCTTTTTCTTTTTATTTCAAACTGCAACAGCCAGAGAGGGAGAGTCAAAGGGAGAGTGGGAGGCAGACGGGGAGGAAGGGAGGATAACTCCACCCTCATCTGTCTCTGTCTCTCATTCCATTATTTCCCGGTTGTTGTGCAACAGGGATTCCTGAGGAGAGAGTCACGGCTCTGTTGTAAAACTTACTGGCAATAGTGACCCTCTGTGTTTTTCTTTTACCGTCTCACTCACTCACTCACTCCGTTCGTCTCTTACTTGTTATCAAAACCATGTGTACTAGTGTGTGTGTGTGTGTGAGTGTGTGTGCGCTGTGAGGTCTTGGAGGGACACAAGGACCACAGGGGAGCACAGGAGAGAACAAATATCAGGGCTGCGATGGAGAAACGAAACCACGTAGCCATGATGTGTGCGTGAGGCAACAAAAGCTCATTAGATGTTGAAACAGGTGACATGTTATAAACATAAGACAGAGAGCAAGGGTGTGTGTTTACTGGAGAGGAACCTGATGCTGTTTTACTGTGAAAATACATCTCAGCGAGATAATTAACCACCAACAAAAGTAGATTACTGAGACATCCAGACAAAACTATTTTGGTCCACGTCATAAATATGGCAGGCATGTGATGGGGTATGTTGTGCCCAATGCTGGTGACACACAGCGAGTGTGGGAGGGAGGAGGATGTGAAGAAGAGTTGGGAGTGAGGTAGAGGTGGGAGATGAAGGCAAAAGGGAAGGGGAGGGAGAGAGAGAGAGCAGGGAGAGCACACATCTGGAAACAATCGAAGGAGCGCAGTCTGACATGCACATGCTCCAGCTACAAAAGAACAACATGTCCTCGAAGCCTGCGTATTGCAGCGTGCTCATAAAACAGCACATCAGGCATCCCGAAAAAGTAAAACACCTAAAGAATCATCATCTGGACTCAGTTTGGAAGAAACTCCTCATGTCACAGTTTTCCCTCCCACGCTCAGCTATGTAACTTCTGAATGGCTGAAAATGGCTCAGTAACCAGTAAAACTTTAGTCCAACAACTGTTAAAAGATTTTATTGTGCTCACACGTGAAATATTAGAATCATTTTTTGTTTCAGTATGATTTTATATTGTTATAAAACTGACAGTCCTACACAAAACATTGTAAAATATTGTTACTGAAACTTATTGAATAACATTTTCCACCCTGGTTCTCCTGAATCTTGAAAATTCTTGACATAACTTTCCAGTTATGTTGGTATGGAAGGGGGTTAGGGTTAGTGGGGGAAAGAACAGGAAGATTTCTGTATTTGAGAATAAAGTAAAACTGTTGAGAGTGAACTTGAAATTTAAAGATTAAAGTTAAATGTTTAAGAATATTTTTAACAACTAATGTTAGCACACGACTGCCACTACAAAATGATTTGTGTAGATTAGTTTGTGTGAATTTGTGCCTCAGAATCAAGAACATTATTTTTCATTTTTGATACAAACAGCGTGGCAGTCAGAATTGTGCCTGTATGTCTGTACAGGAGAAACCACGCAGCTGCTCCTCTACCTGGATTTGATGAACCACAGGAGTTAACATTATTGTCAAGATTTCCGTTTTGGCATTTTGACTTTATTCACGAAACACAAGAAAAATCATCTTACTGAAGCATTTTTTTTTTTTAATCCTCAAAATGTTAAACAAATGAAATCTACCTATTCTCATTGTTTTCATCCAACAATTTTGAAACCTTCCCAAATCTCCAATCCTGAAATTACCCAGCAGCTGACCAGGGTCGAGGAGATATTAACTTCTTTCAAGGCTCGATTTTCATTTGTCACTGTTTCTGAAACCACCACGAACATGTTTATCTCATCTCAATCTATTCTCCTTCATCAGACGCAGCAGGAAAAGCACATGAGTAATTACGGCCACTTCACCGAAACACAGCCATAACGAAGGTCACGCACTACACCAGTGTTCCTGCTATGATGCATTAAAATCCATTCCATATATATTTTGTCTACATTGAAAAGATTATAATCACATTTTAGCAATGAATTACAATAAATGATCAGTACAAGGCTGTAAAGGTATCACACACAAGAAAAGACAGAGACAGAATAGAGAAAATAAACAGCTGTCGTCTTATTTATTGCCTGTTACAGGACATCTTCCCTGAGAAGGACAGTAGGTAACTAAAGGTCATGATGTTGAACCCAAATTGTCCTTTGAATCAATTATGTTCCCATGAGCTGTCTTATTAAACATTAAATAATCCACATTCACTGTGGATATGCAAGTGCTGCTGTCTCATTCCTACATTGGAGTTTTTTCTCACTGGAAACTCTTGAGAAAGTCCTGGTATG
This sequence comes from Verasper variegatus, assembly GCA_026259375.1. Taxonomy (NCBI): domain Eukaryota; kingdom Metazoa; phylum Chordata; class Actinopteri; order Pleuronectiformes; family Pleuronectidae; genus Verasper; species Verasper variegatus. The sequence continues at coordinate 5,624,149 of CM048051.1, forward strand.
TTTGTCTGTGAGCAGAAGCAGCAGGAACAAAATGGCCACCGGGATGCGTCAGGACCTGAGGCTGCTGGAAGGAGGGGAGGAGCTCCCTGCTCATGTTGTCAGGGATGACTCGGTCCTCCAGTCCAAACACATGCAGGGACGGGATCTGAAGGGGAGTGCTGTAGAACTTCTGGTGCTCCTTGCATGCGCTGGGGAAACCAGCGACGAGGACGGCGAAGCGGAAGTTGAACTCCGGCTCCAGTTTTTGCTCCTGAAGAGAACACAGCATGGCCACGAAAGCGGCTCCCTGACTGAAGCCCAGGATGCCGTCAAACGGACCCTGGGCTTTCACAGCTTCTCTCACAACCGTCACACTCTCGTCGAGCCCGAGGCTTTCCTCACACTGCTGCTGAGCACTGAAGCTCCGAGCCTGGACGTCAGAAAACCACCAACCCCTGGGGTCCTCGTCACCTCCGGGGACAGGACCCGAACCACTCTCCTTCTCTGGAGCTTCTGGAAGGACGAAAGGTTATTGTGCTGTGTTTGAATTCAAAGAGAGACGCCACAGATGACAGAACCACTCTACAATGTTATAGTTAAAGATGACAAGCAAACCCAGAAAAAGCTGCACCCAGACATAGAAAATTACATAAACGCAGATAGGTTTTCTTCTCGTTTGACTAATCATTGCAGCTCCGAAGGCAGATGAACTTATATTGTTCAGTAATTTTTTAAAAATCTATCCAAATAAACTAAATACTGTCTATTAAATAATTCATTCTTTTCCCCACCTGCACCGTGAATGTGTGAAATATGTGATTAATATGGACAAGAACACTACCACGATTTGTTTTGCTCTAAGTGGAAATATACTGTGTTTGTCCATAATTATAACACGTAAACAAAGACATGTTCTCATATTATCATTTAGTTGTTAGTAACTTCAGTGACTTTACTCCATCTCAGGATTCACTGCGTCCACCTGAAGTTGAATCTTTCCCTGACACGAACTTTTAAAGTGTGAGCTCTTGGGAACAGATGATGATGATGATGATGATGACGACCACCATGACCACCCACCTTCACTTCTGTCCTGATGGACACTGTGAGGCGCGCTCACATAAACCAGCTCCGCGTGTTTCTTCAGCAGCTTCCGCAGAGCTCCCGTCTTCTCCCGGAACGAGCCGCCGTTCTGTCGGTAACCGTGAACACACAGGACCCGGAGAGGGGCCATGGAGAGCTTAGCCTAGTTTAGCAGAGTTTAGCCTAGCTTAGCCTAGTTTAGCAGAGTTTAGCCTAGCTTAGCCTAGCTTAGCAGAACTTCGGTTCCCAATGAGGCGTTTAAAAAAATGATTTACAGGATAGAAAGTCGTTGTCAACTTTAAACGAGGAGTTCAAACACACAGCGGGAGGTCTGAGTGATGAGAACAACTACGTATCTTTTTTTAATTTATCACATTTAAGAAGTTTCTGCACAAGTTGGTGTGACAGCCGCTTCCGGTGCTGCAAAGGAAATATTCGAAAGCGCTTCCTTTGATCCTTTTCAGAGTAAAACCATTTTCTTATTTATAGTTATTATTACATTGACGTTCCAAAGTGAAACTCAGTGATGGAGGTCTCGTCAGGTCTTTAACTTTATTCAAAATATAGGCAAAGTACTAAATGTCAAAACACACATGATGCAGAATGTTCTGCTTCAGATCCACACACTATTAGGCAGATCCAGCTAAAATGAATGCACTTTAATACAATAAATGCTCCTTCGTGAAGATTTCAATGTCCACTGTGCGATGTAACTGTCTTAAAGGGATGTTAATTTGTATTCATAACATTTTTCTCGACGTGTAAAGAGTCTCGAAGAGTCTGATTTGATTTAAGAAATCAAAGGTTTGGTTTGTAACATACACAAATTAAATGTGTGGGGGGGCAGTACTACGGTGCAATGAATGAGAGGGATTGGATTACGGGTAAAAAGAAAAGATTGAGGAACAGATGTGTGAATAATGAAAATTCAAAGTAAAAATATTTCTATTTTAAGTATTGAAATTTGTACACAACTTTTTATTCAGAATATAAAAGTGTAAAATGTACACGTGTAGCAATTTTAAGGCAACGTATGCAATTAAATTTACACAAACTTGAGTGCACATGTACAAGTAGGTATGCCCATCTCCAAAGCAAATACAGAGATCAATGTACCAGACGGGGTTGAGGATGTACAGAGGTCAAAGACAACACATATTGATATAATAGGCACAAATTATCTTACACTATTTAGTGTATCCTACACACGTCTAGTTTAATCACACTTTAAATATGGTAAAATGATGCATCTATTAAAGGGATATTTTATCAGTGCACATCATCAGTCATTTTTCATCAGATGAACTTGCAGCGACTGCAGCAGATCAAACTGTCTAAAGTTTTGACAGCCCTTCACATCAAACTTCTTCCTCGAACATCACTGGCTGCCTGCGCCGCTTTCCCTCTCCAGTAACTCTGATTAACAGCCTGTAGGCTGTATGGCTCATACTGATGATGCTGCAGCAGCCTTTACTCCAGCTACATGACAAGCTGCCAGCTGGTACTGACATTAGGCTTGAGGAGTTAAAAACGACAGTGTCGAGCGTGAGAAACAGTATGATCTTTTCATTTTACCACATATAGAATTAGTTTTGTCAATAAATGGTGCAGCGTCTGGCAGTTGAAAGCAAAGCGATGTTCTCAGAGTCAAATCTGTGACTTTGACAAGAGAAGAAACTCTGTGTTCTTTCTGTTCTGGTCTGAATTATTCAACACCAGACATTCTTCTTCACAGTGTCTGCTACTTCTCAAATGACTGGTTGAGCATTTGACTGACGGAAAGTTAATGAATTCCAATTTCAATAAATTATTTGTGTGGCTATTGCACATACACTGTATAGAAAGATGGATAACACGTCTCCACTTACTCCCACTATCCAGAGATGAAAGAAAAATATCTCGGAGTTGATAGCTGCCATCTTGCACCCGTGAATAGGGGAATACACACACTTGACCATCAGTCTCAGCTGTAAACCATGTGTGGTAAGAAACCATCTTTGAAAAAAACTTGTTTGACGTGTAAAAAGAACGTAGATCTGTCATGGACACCTTAGTTTAATGAGAGGTGGGAAACAATTCTTTCTTCCATCTACTCCCATTAATACAGATTTGTTTTTCTGCTTGACTGATTCTCTCCTTATGGATCCAGTGTGTGGTATATTGCACGTGGTGGGAGGCTGACCCCTAAAGACACTGGAGAAAGTCTCTTGCTGTGACAGCTCAGACGAGCTACAGTATGGGTGTGTAAACAAAGCGAAACCATGAAATCTTTGAGTGCTTAAATCTTTCATCTCTCTAAAACAAAATGCAACTTTATTTCCAGCACAGAAAAGTGAAATTGTAATTCTAGTCCACACAAACTCACTTATCACACTCCCTTTCAACTTCCGTGGCAGAACAGTTTTCCCAAAGGACCCTGTCAAAAATACAGGCATCGTCTTTGATCTAAATTCTCTTTTTGTCGAACGCGTGAAGGCAATATCCCAAAATCCAAACTCTTTCTTCACAATGATACTCAGAAGTTGGCATTTAGCTAGACCTCCTATGGGTTTGGGGGTGGCCCATGGCGGTGACAGCCATTACAGCCTCAAAAGGGGAAAATTAAGAACGAAGTAAACGTTAAGTTGTGTTTTCCCCACATGGATGCATTATAAATCTTTCTATCAAATGGCTACACATCCAATATACACAAAAAGTTAACCTTTTAATGTAATATTGTTGAGTCTATGCTACTTCTCACTCGTAAAAATAAAATAAAACAGTTCATGTAGCTCCAGGGAACACAAACTGAGATGTTTACTAAGATGTCCTTTGATTTGTGTGCCCTTCGTATGTTATATTCTGTTTCAGAAGGTGTGTTTTCACTGTTTCTGTCTTCGGGGTCTTGGTCAACGACAGATTATTGGGTTTTTTTGTGGTGAAAGTTTTTAAAGTCGTCTCATATTTAGTCTCTGCCAATTAGATTCAGTACAGATAAATGTGTTCTTTTGCAGAGGAAATGCATGTTTTGACACACTCACACACACAAACTCGACTGTACATTGACTTATATTTATTTCCTGAAGACTTACTCTAACCTGAACTATAGTTACTAGTTGCCTAACCCTTAGCTTAACCTAAATCCAAACCTAAACTTAACTTAAAGCTAACCATAGAATATGTCATCACTGTAACATGTACTGGTTTGCACACAGGGACTTGCCTTTCTTCCCAAGGAAGACAAGCCCCTATGTTGTGACACTGTAGACAGATTTAGGTCCCCACAACAGTAATACTTGGAACACACACACATGCACACGCACACATGCGCGCCCCAAGGCTGCTGACGTGTTCTCCAGCGCATGTTCACGTGTTGACAGCCCAGAGTGAGAGACCTTTGCTGGACTTGCAGACAAACTGATCCCCCAGTTTTATTTTTTAATTCCTTCCAGAAGTGGCTGCTGCTGCTGCTGCAACACACAGTAGCACTGGCTGTCCCAGCCCCACACTTAAAGATTATTTCCTGTTATTAAAAATCCTGAACACTCCTGAGCATCACAAAGTATGACAATATCATAACCTGCAGCACCACATCATCATATAAAAGAAAGTAGAGTGGTGCTTAGATAGTACATACTTCTGCCAAGGGAAAATACCCATATCGCCCTGTTGAAGAAATTGAAAAGCTGCATACAAAATGTAATGGTTCCCCCTTGGTCATAACCGCCCTGGCCTTGTGTGTTCCCCTGGCTGTGTTCTTGGTTGCAGGTGGTTTGCTGCTAAAGGCCCGGGCTGCATTCGACTGATCTCGCTCTCTCCCTGGACAGCCGAGCTCCTGCTCCTTGTTTGTACTCTCGCTCTCTCCGCCATACAACACAAGCTACATTCACATGGCTTTCACTACACCTCCACCACACACTGACAACTGACTTGACATTCATACTTAACCTGGTGATTATATTAAAACATGTTGCTTTGATTCAAGCTATCTGTGTAGACCTCCCTTCATTGTTGTGGCCTAAAATGAGCAACGAAATGAGCAATGTCAACAAAGGAAAAAATAAAAGCCTTCTTAGCAGAGGTGATAAATTTCAACATGTCAAAATACACAATCAACCACAAACCAATGATATAAAAATACTAATTATACTAATTAGAGTCTTGTGTAATGTACCTCCCTTTGACACAACTATTTCTTCATGATCACAATATCTTAATTAGTGTATAAATATAACATGAGGCCATACTGTGTGTCAAGATACTGGAAGTGGATCAACTGAAACCAGGAGTCAACTAGACATAAATACTGAATCTTGGACATTTCTAAATTACTGTTTTGCATAACTTCATATGTTATCATAGGTCATTTATGACTGAATAGTCTTTTAATAAGTTTACTGTGTCACACTTAACAAATACAATTAAACAAATCAATCCTGACAAGCAGATTGGTGAAGCCTGTTATTTAGTCCATGTTGGAATGGAGTAAAAATTGTATAAATATTAAAACAATCAAAATGGGAAAATCATACCTATTATAAACACAAAGATTGTGTGGGGAAAAAATTGATATGTTTAAAGAGGTAAACTATTGTAGCCATGAGACGCTATTACGCCTCCCTTCATATTTTCCTGCCGTCCACATGGAGGCAGTGGTGCACCACAGGTTCAGGGTGTAGCAGACCTCCCACCTCCCTGGCTGCAAAATACCACCAGCAAGCAGAGCCTCTCTGAATATACATGGAAACAAACCAACAGCATGTCATTGCACAAACTAACGAGCAGGAGTTGAGTCATGCATAGTGAAGTAATTAGGGAAATGCAGAAAAACACTGTGGTACTAATTAAAACCTTTCAAATGAAAAGAAACAGCAGATCCACTCCACCGTGTGTAACACGGATCATGAGGACACTCGGACAAGAAACAGCAGAGGGGAGCAGTCAGTGGAGACAGCAACAATATTAGGTCGATAAGCTGTGAATCTGTGTGCGATCTGTGTGAGGAGTGCGTGCAGAGAAAGGAGGACAGGGAAGAGTATGACAAATGTCCTGTCTGCTCCGGATCCTCACCAGAGCGGCTGCTGTTAATGTAGGCCATGCACAATGTGAGCGTCCTCGTGTATAAAAACAGATCGATGATCCAGGAGAGCAGCTTTACGCTTATTCACCGTGTTTGATCTCCAAGTCGTACATTCTGCTCACACCGTGATGGTGCCTATCAAGACAAGTGCAGTGCAAACATAAAAAAAGTGCCAGTGGGATAAAAGGCGGGTTTTGTTGTTGTGTGGTAGACGGCTGACAGATGTTATCACGAGGTTGGACAGAGGTGGACAGGTGAGACGGAAGAAGGTGGAGATATGTCCTATGCAAACGTCAGAGTTATTCAACGTGCGACACCATTATCATTCTTTTGTTAAATAATACAATCTGGAAACGAATCTGTCACTTCATCTTATGCAATCATCTGTGTGTTATGAAACATTATGTCAATATTGTACACGTTTCGATCCACGTGTTTTAAACGCATGAAATCACATTTTGTTAAAATGCTGGTGTCAGGGATATCGTGACGCTGCACTTCCCCATCAGACTGCTGTTTTGGCAAAATGCAAGTAAACAGATCATGCCTTCGACCCACTTCTAATCAGTACGAAAAGGTCCATCACATGGAACTAGGGCAGCAGCAGTCACAGAGGATGTGTGTTTAAAAAGAATCGAGTGCTGCACCTTGAGCGTCCTCGCCAATCTGCATCACTATCATGACCCAGCCACACAATCCTCCCTCACCTGGCACCACACCTGTCACCTGACACATGAGCAGCGGCTGATTGAGTCCACCCTCCCCTTCCGTGTCGGATGATCATAAGCAGGGACCACGTGCTCTACGAGCATCAGGCGACTTGAGCTGGCCAAGTGGGTCTGACCTCACAAAAATGTGCAGTAGGGATTGGGGAACACTGAGGTGCAGCCAGGCCAGGTCCACCATCTGTGGGTAGAAGTGGAAGAGACAGGAAAGAGAGAAAGAACGGCACAGGTTATGAGGATGTCCAGGGCGCCGACAAGCAGGAACGGGATCAGTGACAAGTGATTGGAATGAAAGTTAAGTCTGATCGACCTGGACCCAAAAAACATTCTGTGTTGGGGCCTACGAAGCTTAGACCTAACCCCTGATTCATCAGTGCATCCATGATCCATACCACTGGTCCTTTGAGGATTGCAGGAGGAGCTGGAGTCAAGCCAGCTGATATTTGATATTGGGGGCGAGAGGAGGGGTACATCCAGCGTATCTAAAGAACCAACACAGAGAAACAAACAACCACACAGGCACACATACTCCAATTAACCTCATCCCCAATCTGCATGTCTTTGGACTGTGGGAGGAAGTGGGACTACCCGGGAAAAAAAACACACAGACACAGGGAGAACATGTTAACTCGAAAAAGACCTTCTTACTATGAGGCAACAGTAACTAACTCTAAGTTCAACAATGAAGCAGTTTCTTTGGTTTCCTTTGCTGGTGCATTGGATGTAGCTCTTAGCTAAACTGAGTCATTCTGCTACGAAGCCTCTTATTCGCTCCTTCAGAAGATTCTGTGAATTAGCAGGCTCACACCTTGCTCACACTAGATTATGCTCGAGTATTTTCATTTACTCGCTGACTGTTTCTTCTTAACAGCCTTGAAATCGAAAAGTTACTAATATTTATTTTCAGCACCGACTGGGTTTCTGCCTGACTCATATAAGAGGAACTCCTCCTGATCTCAGCTGTTCATTTTTGTAATATATAATGGCTGATGTATAGGTATCAGTATCAGTAAGTATATTTACACAGTGTCTTGTCTTTTGTCTTTTGCCATCTTTTACTCTTCACAGCCAGTGAGCAAATCACAAAAGAAAAAGGAACCATCTCAGTGTGCACATGAGCATGTGCGTACTGCAGTAAGACTTGAAAAATGTGAACCAATCCCTGAAGATAATCAGAAAAGAGAAATTGTGCTCATGACTTACAGCGCCTTTCTCTCCGAAGCGGGAAGGAGAAAATCTCTGTAGTGGCAGTCAAGGTCTTTTTCATTGTAGGAATCTGTCCAACACTACTCTCTGGTGAGTATTTCAAAAATGATGCACTGATGCATCGCTGTTCAAATTCACAGTCCATTGGCTGCGGCAGAGCTCGCACAACTTCAATGGTTTGCAAGCGATCCTGATGCTTTTGGCTCCAGGCTTTCATTAAAAAATAGATCAAAGAGATCAAATTGATAAAAGTGTAGAGGGGAGGGTAAACCATGTCGCCAACAGAAATTACATTTTATGATCAGACACATGGGAATCAAACACTGAACATGGGATATCCCGCTCTTTACCCCCAACCCATCGTCTGCTTCGCATGCTACTCAATTATTCAATTTTATGTTACAGATGTTTCAAGATAAAGTCACTGAAGTCCAACCACCGCATATGTTATAAATCATAAAGTCAGCAGGAAGCTCCAGCGTGAGGTGGCTGAGCTTCTTGAAGACGCAGTTTTCTTGGGACACAGGCCCAAGACTCTGAGAGACAAATGACCCTGAACTTCAGCAGAATAATATATTAGGTCGTAGGGAAGTTTCATTGGTTCATAACGGGGGGGGGGGGCGCTGCAGCTGGCCGAGTGTCCGCAGGGAGGGAGAACGGACGCTGAAGATGAAGATGGAAGAGGCAGAGGGAGAGGAACTGTATCAGCGCTCTCAGGGAGACAATGGAGAAAGACGTCCATGTCTAATGTGTAGTGAAAGGTCTGCTATTTCAATCGCCTTGAGCCGATGGGAAACCTAATGGGGGTTCACAGAGGAGGCGCATAAAAAGTTACATACCATACTTTCTCACATTTTCCAGGAACCTCAAAAGCTCCTGAACTCCACGGGGTTTCAACTTCAGCTGCTCGGAAATGAATTGAATTCCACTCGTCGATTCTCAGAACTAGATTACCTGTGATAACACACGTTACAGCCTATTAACTACTTAACTACTGCGTTTTCCCCTTGATGATGAAATTATCTTTTCATGCAAATGGCCTCCTTTCTTTTTAGTTCTTTTCTTTTTTCGTATTGTCCACTTGAGACATCTGAACAACATTGGTAGCTACTATAAAACATGTGTCTTGACCTTTTTCTATGTTTGTTGTGATTAACTGTGGCGTGTCCTTTTAAAACCTGATGGCGGTGTCACTATTCATGGATTACCACCCAGTGTGGGTTTTAAACACACTCACTGAGCATGGTTCGATTGGAGAATGTGACTGAGATACGCTGGCGACTTGTCCAATGTCAGCTGGGATTGGCTCCATTCCCCCCCCCACCCCTGTGACCCTTAAAATGACAAGTGGTAAAGAAAATGGGTGGACTTTTGCAAATTTGTCAGCTGCACATTCATGCCGCATATCTCCTCTTATACCACATCGTAAAGTTGTTCTATTTGATTCGGATCTGGCGGCTGTGGGAGCTGTGTGAAGTTTCGCTGAACTCATTATCGTGTTCATGCTGTAGGTATAGAAGATGGTAAATTGTGGCCATAAAGGGATGCACATGGTCAGCAACAATACTCTGCTGCATTCACATTATGATTTATTATTATTAAGGGGTGCAATGTGCTCTAGGAAAACATTCCCCACACCATTACACCACCAGTACCAGCCTGGACTTATGACACACGCAGGCTGAGTCCATGGATTCTTTCTGTTGATGCCAACTATCTGCAGCCTCAGCAGGAATTCAGATTTCTCCAACCAGTCTTGAACTGTCCAGTGTTGTTGAGCCTGTGTCCACTGCAGCCTCAGATTTGTGTTACTGGCTGACAGGAGTGGAGCCTGACGTGGTTGTAGCCCGTCCACCTCAAGGTTTTCGCCTATTTCAGATAAACTCATCCAGCACCAACGATCACACCACAGCCAAAGTCATTTAGATCACATTTTACCCCCATTCTCATGTATGTGATGGGTTTATAACAACAGGCTGCATGTGAGAGTTGCCTTGAGAAAGACCATTGGTGGCTGACGGATCAGCTGCTGCATCAATTGAATTCCAAGTCTTTACAAAATGATATTTGTGCTGTAGAAAAAAAAACCTGTGGACGCCAATGGCTGTGATTTGGATTATCGTCAGCGTTGCATGGTTTATTCACAGACGGAAAAATACCGACCACCAAGGCTTCACCAGGCTTTAACTGGTAAGAACAGGATATGGGAGGAAGCTGTATCCTGCAGGTAGACAGAGTCTTGTGTGAGTCTATTTGCTATCAAAGAGCCCAGCTGGGACCTGGTAGTTAGGCAGCGGTGGCACCAACTGTGTGATGGGTGTGGTCTCTGGACCTGCTCCATGTGAGAGTGTGTTTCCTGTCGCCTCTCAGACTCTCTGTGACTGTTCTACTTTTTTCTACTAATTCATTTCAAGGATGTACCACTGGTTTTGGATAGGTGTCACATAGAGGCTGCGCTCGTTAGCTTTACTAAATGTCTTTTGTTGCAGAGAGAAGCACACACAGGCCCACTGTTGTGTCATGATGCACATGCCAATTAGGGAGAGTTAAGAAACACACCCGGGGGACAAGGCTGCTGTTGACGTTCTCCCGCGCTGATGAGAAGCCATGTGTCGATCCCTGAGGGAGGCGCAGGGAAGGAGAAAGAGAGTGCAAATATCAGACGGATAAAAAGGTACGGAGGAAGAAAGAAAGTGAGGGAGTTCCTATACTCAGGTGTAACGTGGCCCTTCCCTGTCACGATGATTTATGAGGAACAGAAATATTATAATATTTCAGCCGCAAATCAGAGAAGGGGGACAGAAGAGAGGGTTAGAGGAGTAAGTAGGTTTAAACTGTGTGTGTGTGTGTGTGTGTGTGTGTGTGTGTGTGTGTGTGTGTGTGTGTGTGTGTGTGTGTCTGAGACAAGTCAATCAGAAAGGAAAATACATTTAAGAAACAAAACCAGACAGCAAACTATATCAAAACGATAAGTGGACAAGGCACTTAGCAAAATACATCTCCAAGCTGCACCTACACACCACTTCTGTATGCATTTGTAATTTATGTGCATACAATACACAAATAAAGTGGTGATGGACAGCTGATTGCATGTGATGTCTCCGCTCTGCTCCTGTAAAGGTGGGTGTCGTCCTAATGGAGTTTTTGCAGCGATGACTCAACTCAGCGCTCCTTTGCATTCGTGCACAACTTATTTTATAGGTCAGATAAATAACAGAAACTATATTTAAATGTCTTGTCGTGACTTTTCGTTCATTTGTGAATTTGAGAGCTGCAACTCTTGCAGCTCTCGACTCTCAACTCTCACATTTGCAGCTTTTGACAAGTTCATCCAGCGGAATAGTCTTCGGGTTCAATTTGTGCTTCACATTCATCAGGGCAGTTGTGTGTACATGTGTCCACGGCTCATTATGTGGCTTAATTCATCATTATCATGGCTCAACATGCACAGACACAAAAGGAAGAGCGTGTGGAAAGAGTGATAACCTTGAGAGAAGGTTTCTCCGTGTGACACACCAGGCTTTTCCTCTTTGAATTATTGCTCTGTATCCCTTCTCTCTCACTCTTATCACATTCATTACTGCGCCAACAAATATCTGCACCTGACACCCCCCCCCCCCCCCCCCCCAACGAACACACACACACACACACACATACTGTACCGACCCCTTCGCTATATGGCTTTTAACACAATACTCTCATACACATTCAGCTTCAAGCATTTCCACAATTATGATGAACACTAAATAAAATTGATTATATTTCAAAGAGAAATATTGGTATGGGTATACACAGATGGGACTTGCCTGCTGATCTCACTTAATGAGAATAGCAAGAACTATGTGATTGATCGATCTTCCACTGGCAGGAAATCTACATTTTGTTGTTGTTGTGTGTAAATAACTATAGAAATGAATCCACTCCAGCTGCTCTGGGGACTGATAGTCAGCAACACCTTTTAACCTTCGTTTTGAAAACCTCAACAAAAAACTCCTGCGAAGAAAATGTTAATATCGTGATTTCGAAGTAAAGAAAGACAGAATTCTCACGTTTGATGAAAAGTGGCAATGTTCAAAAGACAAATTCTCATTTACAGGTCAGTCGGTCGGGTACAATTCCAACAGAATTCAACAGCAAAACATCAAAACACACCACAACTAATTGTTCTTCATTGCCAACTGTCATCAGTGATGGATAATTGGGAATGAGGAGGGGTGGGTGGGGGTTCAGTGGCCACGCGTTTAGTAACAGTGGCATGCAAAGTCAAAAAGATGAGAGATGTGTGGAGTGAGATGAAATGAAAGGGGCAGAGCAGGGATTAGCTACAGCTATTAGCAGCTTCTAGAGTAATCACACTCATTAGTTGCTATCAGATTGAGTTAGATGGTTATAAAATCCAAGAGAGAGAGAAAGAGAGAGAGAGAGCACATTTCCTACTCTCTCTCTCTCTCTATTACAGAAACAGCATTTCGTAAAAATGAATTAAATAAAAATGGCAGATTTATCAGCACCTTCTAATTTGATCTGGCAACGTTTTAAGAAAACTACGGTGGCCGAGATGTCTCACACGAGCGCATTAACAGAAACAACGGAATCATAACCACAATGGAAGTGAGCAACAACGGGTGTGGACGATGCAAAGCGCAGGTTCAGACAGAATCAGATTCTCTTTAGAGGTGAAAATGTCTGCGACGCCTCAGAACACGGGGTCACATGGAAAAACGTCATGTCCTGAATTTTTAATCGAGTTTGCTATGTTCTACGAATCAACATGAACACTGTTGTTAAAAGGGAATCAACAAAAGTAACCAACACAGCTGCAGTTACAAAAAAGATGAATAAATGATGCAGTCCCCAAAAAATGTGTTGAAATGATATTTATATTAAATAATTAATACAGGTCAGCCGATTTTTCAGAGAAATGATCTGAATATTTAATCGACCTCAGTTACCAGACAGGATCCTAACAAGTTCTCTGTGTTTCACAAGTTACTGTTACTATCAGTTATTTTCTATTTTCAAACGGACCAGGCATGAAGACTCAACACCCCAGTGGCCTGACTGACTGACTGACTGACTGACTGACAGACTGACTGACTGACTGACTGACTGACTGACTGACTGACTGACTGACTGACTGACTGACTGACTGACTGACTGACTGACAGACAGACGCTGGAACAGGCATGGACGATATACAACTTGTAGCTTCTTCTATTCCATCAGACGTCGAGCTGGTTCCCTTCGGAAATGAGTAAGAAGTCTGGATGTATTTTATTCATGTGACAAGGTAGATTGTCAGTGACATGATTTATATCGTTTCTGGTCCCTGTGATGACAGGAATGTGTCTCGGCTCTGAAGATAAGACGAACGCTCACCGTGTTGGTCACTAGTATTTTCTGTCTCGCTCCTGTGAAGGGAGGAGGAGGAGGAGGAGGAGGAGGAGGAGGAGGGGGAGGAGGAGGAGGAGGATTCCAGAGACGCTGCTGCAGGAAAGTTTGAGAGCTGCCGTGCATTTTACCGTACGAGTGCCTACAATAGAGATGTTGCCGACTTGGTTTTCATGAATAATTTTCACATTATCCAACGGTGCAGAAAACCTATTGAGACAAGGAGACAGAGGCAGGGACGAGGAGAAGAAAGACGAGAAGGGAGTAAATTATAAAGAAATATGAGCGTTTGGCTTTTATTTATCGTTTAAGCTACACTTTTCTTTTTCATTATTCAAGTCGCCTGCTTTGGCTTCCGATCACATGAATGAATAAAGTTCACTGATCATCTAACTCCCTCTGGCTGAGGAGAACATAACGTCTCCAGTCCGGAGCGTTTTAATGAATAACTCCACGGCAGCTTGTGTATCACGACCAGATCTCTAACGACTCTAACAACTATCCCATCAAATCCTATTTAAAACCCCTAAATGAAAAATAAGGATCAAAGATGGAACTAAACTCTGCTTAATACAACAAAAACAGAGCAGGGGAGATTTTAACAGCTTTTCACAAGGTGATATGTAAATTAGATTTCCTTGTTTTTGTACCAACACATATTTGGTGCACCTCAAAAGGATTTTTAGCCAAATTGGGAATGCAGATTTTTCTTTTTTATTATTATTTATGTATATTATTGTTTATCAAAAGCAGCAGAACATTTCATTCTTCAGCTGAAACAAGATACAAACAGAGTGTACCGTGGAAACAGAGAGGTTATCAGGGAGGTTACCATCATGTGCTTTGTTTGGTAATGTCGGTTTGTAATTTCCCTCTGGTATTTAATAAACATTATTTATATATTTCTCGACTCTTGAATCATTCATGAAGCTTATTATTGCTCAAATGTTTGACTGAAGACTATTATTGTATTGTTTTTACATTTGAAAACGCTAAATATTAAGGATGAGTTACACGTTTTAAAACCATTTTTTCTGAGACGGCGATACATCCTGCAAATACAAAGGAGAAGAGGGAATGGTGGTCGAGGCTAATGAGTGGAGGGAGATGGGAGTTTAGTGAATTACAGATATTTGCTCTGGTCAGTGATATTTATCTATCTATGCATAGAATAAACTTGTGCAGCGGCGAAGGGCCCCGACGGTCTCTTGGCAAAGAAAACAATGCACTCAGCTTCCTCTTTAATGGAGACACTGCTTTCTGTGCAGTGTGTTTACCAAGTGCTGCAGGACGGATAAAACCAATGTAGACTATTTGTCCACATAAGAGAGGACAGTGGTGATATTACGAACATAAACTCAGAATGCATCTGCAAGAGCTTCAACTTTGCTTCGGAAGTTGCCACAGTGCACATGACGAGTTGCAAACATGGATCCGCAAAAGACACAGCCACTTAAACAAAGGAGTCTCTAATACTATTGATAAAATATTAAAGTGATAAAACTATTTTCAACCAATCAGCATATCGCTGAGGGATAGAATCCTTCATCACAATGTTCATAGACACTGTAGTTTACTTGGAGTCATTCCTACGGAGAAGTCTGCTGCTAGAAGTGATCATGAAGCACCGAATGTGGATGAATTTCAGAGTGTAGACTTTAAAGAGAATTGGGTTTCACTACAGTCCTGCAGCCAAGAGGAAGAAGAATTATATAAACCAAGACAACAACATAGAAGATTTGTAAAAAATATGTGTATTATTTATACGATGTATAAATGAAAAGTATAATTTACGGCTGAATTAGTCCCAAATAAATTCAGCATTTACTTGAGTGACAAGATGGAAAATATACGTTTTATTTAATTAAATCATATATTATGTGGCACATTCTAAAGACTAATATCTCAAATATGAATGGATGGCAAACTATGCATTGTTGTTTTTTTTATTTTTTGGTCTATGTAATAAAAACTTTAACAGCCAGCTGCACCCTGTAAATCTATCTGTAGATACAATAAACTAGACAAATCCTGGAGGGAAAGCATTGGAATATAAATAGTTTTGTATTTTACATAATTGACGGCAGATGAAAATAAAAGGTAGGGGCCTAGTTATCACACACAAAGCAGCACTGGGCATGACACAAGTTTCTTTGCCTCGTTCATACCAACACACAGTTTTATTGATTTTTCTCGTGTCCCTCTAAATGCCCATGTGTCTAAAAATGATCAGGCACATTGTTGGTGCTTTGCCATCCTGGGGGAAGTTAATGCACGATTCACCGACAAAAACCTGCTCTGGAGTCAGCGATGGAGTACATCCCTGTTATATTCAGGGCAGAGTATCAACATAACAAAATGCATAATACATAGCGGAGAATAAAATGTTCATGTGGGAACCAAAACTGTTTCCTCCACTAAATCCACCACTATAAGAGCAACCTGCCAAGCTGCAAGCACATCTGGACTTTAAAGGGAAAGGGAGATGACAATCTGATTGGTTTATTGCAGGTTGCACCCAAAACGGGATGAAACCCCTGATTACGAGACCGTGTGGATTTGAACACGCTCTGAATACACTTGCTCCACAGCTTGAGACTTGTTCTTAGATGAATAAAATACAGCCCACACAGTTCAAAAAAAGGCAATAGCTGATATTTTGGGGGCAGCGTGAACCGGCTGTGAGCGACATTAAGGTATATTCAGCTTATGTGGTAAAGTCTGTAGCTTGTTTACACATCCAGCAGACATGAACATTCGTGTTTCTGTTCAGCTGATGGATTTAAGTCCAGTATAAATTCTGTTCTCACTCTGGTTTTTGGTCTGAGGATAATATCTGGTGCATTATGTACTGGTCGCTATGTTTGTCCGCCGGTTGCTAACTCCTGTCTCCTGTTTGGTTCTGAGCAGGTCGTGTTTAGGGATTATTTTGAGCCTTTTCAAATAAACCAGCTGCCTGCTAAAGGAGCGGTGAGCGCGGTGACACTGAACCAAAACAGAAAAGTTGGTGCTGGACAATCAATGAGCTGAGACGCTAAAACTTGGCGAAGCTGAAGGGACCTGGACATTTAGGTGATAATTCTTTGCAGCTTCCTCTCTATGAACAAACCCCTTTAAATAATTTTCCGTAGTCATTTGTTCGTTATTATATGAACAATATCGACTGTGGCCTCAGAGTTAATTACAGGAATAATAACTGACTTTTATAGCCCTTTAAGATTTAGCGTTTACAATGTGTACGCTCCTATTTGCCTTCCACAACCACTTAAAATCACTTATGCCTGTTTCAGCGCGCGAGCAGGGGCATGTTTATCTGTACGTGCACACCTCAAGGTGAAGGCCAGCGGGTTCTCCCACAGGGACCGACAGACGCTGTGAAGCTGCACAGTAAACACGCCACCTTGTCTCTCTCTCTCTCTCTCTCTCTCTCTCTCTCTCCCTCTTTCTCTGTATCTCATTTCCCCAAAGCCTGTAAAACAAGATAGACAGCGATAAAATACAACAGGGAGAGAAAGATAAATGATAGGACAAGTGAAAGATATGGATTGGGGGAGATAAAATAACTCCTTCATTTTGGCCGAGACTCAGAGGAATAGATGCACTGTGTGGGCACTGCTGACGGTTTACAATCCGGCCTATAGAAACTGCAAACTTTATATATAAAGCAGTTTCTATATATTGAACATTCCCATCGGCAGCTGCGGCATTGTTCCCTACTACTGTTGAGTCCAACTGAGCTGTTGAGCGACCACAGGGGGACAAAGCTGCATCCTGAGCTCTGTTTGTTCTCATGTTGTCCGACCATCTCTTTATTTTCATGCATGTGTTCATTTCGCTCACGGTGAATTTGTGGTTCGTGCAATTACGATATAGCTGAAGTGGCGGGTTTCAAACAAGTAAGGACATTAGCTCCTGTAAAATGACAGAAAAAGAGAGGGTGAAGGAGTTTGTAGGAAAAGGAGAGCGGCCGCAGTTAGTGAAGAGTAATCGAAGAACACAGAGTCTATTGTGAGGACAGAGTGAAATGTAGGAGGAACGCAAGTACAAATTTGCTGTGGTTAACAACACGGTGGTCGATAGGCCTCATCATTTTCCCCTTCAGAAGCAAAAAGAGGAGACGGGAGAAGGGATTCTTGAGAGTGTTGGACTCTGGGCATGTGTGTGTGTGTGTGTGTGTGTGTGTGTGTGTTTGAGCACTGGTGCAAATGAAGGCGGTGGAACAGAAGTACGAGTGTATGAAAAGGGAAAGCGGAACAGGGAGCGGACCTTTCACTTGAAAAGGTCGTCCAAATAACTCCGGTTTTCAGGCTAATCAGAGGGAGATGGCGCGGACACTAATCAGCTGGTCAGAAAGTCGCAAAAGGTCACGCAAAGGTTGTGGAGGTCACCGCAGCCTGGCACAGATCACCTGTCCATCATCTCTGCGGGTGACCTATCCTTGCAAAGTGAGCGAGAGAGCGAGACGCAGAGGAGTTATTAAGGTCGCTCCGTGTTGCACGCTATTTGCTTAGGTGAGGTCTAATGCAGCTTTTACCGAAAATAGACAAAGCTCATCTGGTCAAGACAAGAAATTAGCCTCACAAGAGCAGATAACACGGAGGGAAGCAAGTCATTTATAGCAGAGATGCAGGGGAAGCTGGGATGACGGATCGGGGGGCAGAGGGAAAAATAGGTTTGCAATTAAAGGAAACTAAAAAAAGAAAGTGTGGACTCAGATAAGATGCCAGAAAAAAGGTGTGAGCCAGGAGCATTATATCATATTAACTATAAATATATATGAAACAAACTGCAGTTTAGGAGAACCAGTGCAGTGGCCGTTCTAAACCTGCCTGTACTTCAAAATAAACTGTCACTTTTCATTGTTTGTGTGCTGGACGTTTTATTAATTAACTGTTTGTTCATTCTACCTGGTTTATCTGCAATCACGGATTTTGTTATGGTCACTGTTTGCATGTGTGGCTCATATATAAGTTTGAATGAGATACTTAACTGGTATAATTATTATTTTTTTATAAATTGCTGCTTATAAGTGGTTTGTTCAAAACCAAGTTCCCAACTTTTCAAAATAAGAGCTGCTGTAGCTTACCCGACATGTTGAACTCGGTCAACAGACTGAAGGGACACTGCCCCACCCCCA
Organism: Verasper variegatus; assembly: GCA_026259375.1. Taxonomy (NCBI): domain Eukaryota; kingdom Metazoa; phylum Chordata; class Actinopteri; order Pleuronectiformes; family Pleuronectidae; genus Verasper; species Verasper variegatus. The sequence continues at coordinate 5,642,729 of CM048051.1, forward strand.
CTGACTGCTACCGAGCGCTGGATTATCTTTAATAATATTGACCGTATCACATGTTCAAATCCCACCGACGTCAACACTGCACTTTCCTGGGCCATTAATAATTCACATGTCAAGTGTGAAGCCGATTCTGCAAGATATGCGATTTACAGACAGGAAGACAGAAAGGTGTTTGTGGAATTAGTAGGTGTACATTTATATAAGAAACAAACTGACTAAAACTAACAACCTGCCTCTGAGCAGAATGAGATGCGAGATAAAGGAAGCTATACGAGAGACGGATGGGTTGAGAGAACTGTTGACATTGATTGAAATCTGAAACAGGATCTCTCTGATGATACCGTACTTCATCAATACAAGGAACCGCTGCAGTTTGGTGAGCAAAAGGTCACATTTCTCTCCCAGAGAATACACTCGGCCAACTGGTGCGATCAGGGCGTCTCACTGACTCTCACATTTCCTGGCGATTTTGCTTATTTTAACCACCGGCTGGTTTTAATCATGGAATACAATCCCCAAACAATGGTTGGTCACCTGCCAGAGTTGCCGGTAAGTAGATAATAACAAACAGCATTTGGCAGATGAGTGACTGGCTCGACAGATGGTGGGTGACCGGTGCACCACAACCAGGAAAAAATGACCATACGTGGCCAGAAGATTTCACACACAGGAGTCAAACCTGTTCCCGGGGATAATTTATTCGCTTTACGTGTTGCTTAACTGCAGATCTTATTTTAGTAGAAAACAGCAAACATCAGGAGGTGTGGATATTATGAATAAATGGATGAGATGATCTGTTTGTTTTTATGTGAGAAGTATTTCTTTTTTCCACTGGCTGATGCTCAGCTGTCAGGTAACAAGGAGTTGGATGTTTAAAGAACGCCTCCAGGCATGTTTTAAGACACTGTTTGGAATAACAATTAGTTTCTAGCACGTCCCTTTTTAAATAAAAAATTAAGAATCAACTTCCAGACTTATTTCTTCACTGCTTTAGTGTCACATCTGCATTGTGTAAACTGCATTTTGTCTCAGGACTGACGTCAACTCTCTTGTGATGTTCAACGCAGACTTCAAGGTGAGCACAGAGAAACTTTTACCCTTCTGCTGAAGATTAATGTTGTAAACTTATGTCCGATGTACGTCATTGTGCACAGTGAAGCTCCAACAGTCAAACTGATCATTAAGACAAACATATGCTCATTTGCCTGTTTGGGGCAAATTGTGCAGCAAATACCCAAAAAATGGGTAAGTGTAAATACTCAAGTCCTCCAACCTAAATGAGCATATATGTCATTTGTCTTAGTATATTTTTTGTTATTTTTAAACTATGCCTCCCATAATGGGAATAAATCTACAGCCTTGTTTGTTGATTGGCATCTTTGGAACCCCGGATGATTCGAGCCAATTAAATTCAGTGCAAAATAAAATGATTACTTTACTCACGTCTTATCAAGCCAAAAGTCTCTTTCTCCGAGAAATCCCCTGATGCTCCCTCTGTTATTTTTCTCAAACTTGAGAGAATTAGATGTGGGGATAAGTCTTGTCATAGTTACTTTATCTATACCACTTATCCTGCGAGGGGCGAGCTGGAGCCAATCCCAGCCGATGATGGCGAGAGGTGGGGTTCACTCATTAGTTATACTACACATAATTATCTCTAATTATTACGTTTTTATTGCTGATTTAATCATCTGAGATGTAAATTTAAGTCGTACAAGTCATAGCTCTGACATGAATATAAGAAATCTGGCCAGATCCCACACATCCATTAACAGCGTTTTCCTTTGCTATACAAGAGTATCAGGACGGGACTACAGGCGAACAGTCCAGTCGGTGTGATGGCCCAGCCTGAATATGAGGCATTAGAGGTTTCATTACTCAAGTAAATCTTCAAATCTGTCATCATCTTAATTTCATAAAAATATGCAGATTTATTCTAATAGGGCCCAAAGCACATTACTTTCAAGTATAAAACTGATGTATTAAGCCAAGGGCCCAGTGCTCATACAAATCACTTTCCCCTCCCCACTTGTTCACGAGGAGCTGCTGAACTTGTTAAACATTAGAACCTGGACACATGAGACTTGCTCTTTTTACGGCCTTATAATGCTGAAAATTATTCCAGAGATGTATTATAATTATGGAGCCACACAGCGTATTTCATTAGGCCTCGCATACAGTCGACAAACATATTTGTCTCACTGCAGCTTGATCAGTAGAAATGTAGTATGTGGATCTTTGCTTCACACCGCCCCAGGTTTTATACAATAATACTCCTTTCACACATTCATCAGACGCTGTGACCTGCCACTTACAATAGTTTTAAATCTAAAATGTTCAAAGAGACCACAAATCACGGAAGCTACAAAACAAACAGAGCCACGGGCTTAATGAGATTTGAGAATTGACTGCAGCACTGGAGAATTGACTGCAGCACTAGACAAAAAATTGATATATTCCTCCACTCGTGTGCGATATTTCTGGCTCGGAAAATATGAAAAACCGAGGGTCTCTTGACCTGGAGTCCAGATTAATCTTCATCATGTGAAAACATTTCATTCTGCATCGCAAAAAACAAACCAAACAGAACTCGGTTGAGCTCCGGAGCAGCAAATCTGTCAGGATGATTTTCTCTTTTTCTACGTGACAATGATGTTTTGTTGGTCGGAGGATCGTTTCACCACTCTGAGCTGATGTGGCTTGTGATGGACTAATACAAGCCCTGCTGAAGTGTTCGGTTTTTTAAATCTCAGAGTGGAATGAACATTCCATTCAGGGGCAGATATTACTCCAGTGCCAGTTCATTCTGACTTAATAAAGATGCATTTTTACAATCCGCAACAGTGTCTTTCAAATGTAATATTCATGTATTATATTGCTGTTTGTGGAAACTTCACATCCACTGTGTCCAGAAAGGTCTGTGGAAGTGGAAGAGGAGAATTGGGCTGGAGAGATTTGGGGAATCAGATGAAATACAAATGAATAGAAGTAGATATTTAAAGAAAGTGAGCAACGCAGGGAGGGGGAGAAAAGAAAAGAGAGTGTGGGGCTCGGACACATCTTGAACTGGGGAAGGAACGTGTCAGAGTTGACAAACATCCCACTATTCCCAGATGAACTGTAATAATCCATGTTTAATCTCTGAGCTCCAACCGACCTCCAGGACAGGAGGACTAATCAGCCGGGGGAACTGAGGACACTTTCTGTGGACGGCTTTAAAGACAGAAAAGAAAAAGTACCAGGAAATCATTTTACAATAGAGATGGTTTTGATAATAATGGGTTTTGGCATCCTGAACAATTTATTTCATACAATTCTAAACAGTTGATTGGAAGTGAATAGATTTCCTCAGTGTAAAGGTTTGTAATCAACTTCTCTTTTGTCTGTCTTAGTTTATTGTTTTGTTTGGCAAAGACTCTTTTCCATAATTTTGATTCAGTGCGTCGTTGCCATTAGTGTTATTACGTGAGAAGCATTTCTAGTGTTTTTACTATATTTATATTGAGATATATCAGCAGATGTCCTTGAAAAAGTTTAACATTATTACCTCTGCCAAGGAGGTTATGTTTCATAAGGGCGTCTTTTGACAATTTCATTGATTTCCCAAGGATATAATTCATGGATCTTAACAAAAAGAAATCAAACACATTTAGGGAACAGATATCTCTGACCTGAACCTCCAGGTCTTACATTAGCTGTCTGTTGGTCAACTCGGGATGAAAGAGGTTTCAGAAGCACTGACGACTTCAGCAGAAGCTTTTATTGAGGCTCGATCAGTTTAATGATGGCACCAGCTTGTGTTGACTCTGTGTTTAACCCAAATAGGCTCACGTGCACGAACGCTTCACATGACACTCAGCACATGTTCATCACCATCAGCCTCATACATGTGTGAAGATGTCATAGGGTAGAACATGTGACATCTGTGTGTGTGTGAACATATCACCTCATGTTTTACATGACTCATGTTGTACGTTCCCTTTTTTCCAAGTTAAGAGAACTTGGGAAACCGACTACCCATGATACTTCAAGGTGCTCGTAGTACTTGACTGCTTACCTCCTTCTGCCTATAGTCTCATCTCTTGAGCCTGTACTCTAGCCTTGGTTGCTATGGTTACCGCTGATGGGAACTGAACAGATGTGTTGTTACAGCGATGCTGAGGATAGACAGTGAACCACGGTGTGAAGTTGGTGAAAAGTCAGCGTATGTGACATGTTGGCAGGAAAAAAAAGAGACATAGTGATTAAACATATTTGATTTGAGAAAATGTCTTCACATTGTGACATCAGTTTATGAGACATTTTCTTCTCACTTAGACGAGGAACCATGGAGACCTCAAGGTCAAGGTCCAGGTCGACCAGTGAATATCTGCTCGATTACATGCAAACTGGGGTTTGTTTTAGCTCAGACCTGCAAGAAGACGTGTTTGTGCTTTAAAGCTGCACTAATCAATGGTTTTATATTGCCCATGAATCTAATTCCTGTGTGTGATGTCCAGCAGGGTCTCTTTGCCACCACTCACAGGGAGTAGGTAACGTATCTGCCCAAAGCCAGACAACAGAAGATGTTAGCAACTGGCTGGTGAACATAGAAGAGAATTTAACAGCTGAAAAGACAGATATTTTTACATGTGCACAGAGCAGAGTTAATATTGGCTTAGGTAACTAGAACTCTAACTTTATATAAAGATGGACGACATGTCTTCACTTTCTCCCTCTGTGCAAAAATGAAGCCAAAATATTCCTCATGCGAACGGCACCGTCTTCAGATTTTTGTTTTATGCTTGAGCCAGTCTGCGCAGTCGTGATCATGTGGTGGAGCCGCAGTATCAAGGTCCTGCAGATACACACACTCAACCAATCACGAGCCAGTCTCAGCTGTCAATCACAACGTTTCACCCATCATCATTGTGATAAGAAAAACCTCAAAGGACAGAATCCATATTTAGAAAAAGAATAATTGGAAGTGCAGGCTACTTTGACTTTTGATTTTGATTTATTTTTTTTTTAAAGGGGCAGGATTTATGATCTATACTACAGCCAGCCACCAGGGGGCAATACAGATGTTTTGGTTTCACTTTTGGGGAGCAGTTATGTCATCCAGCTTTATATACAATCTATGGTGACGGCTAAGCTATAAGATGACTAAGCACAGACACATGCTTTGTGTGTGTGTGTGTGTGTGTGTGTGTGTGTGTGTGTGTGTGTGTGTGTGTGTGTGTGCAATTATACAAGACAAAGTTAATAAGAGATTGGAAGATTGCTTTTTGGCATTGAGGATACAGATTCTATCTGTCGAGGGGACAATTTTATCACAGGTAGTGACCACCAGTGAGAATTTCTCTGAGCCCACACACACACACACACACACACACACACACACACACACACACACACACAAAGACGAACCTGGCAGCAGAGAGAAAGCAGGACGCCCTCAAGATTGTTGACGAAAAATTTAAATTAGATCTGATTAGAGTTATATCTCCTCTGACCAAATCCAAATACAACGCCTCTCTGTAGAGAAAACCCTCCCTGGAGACAGCTAAATATATCAACACATGACATAATCAAATGAAAAACAATTTCAGAAACACACCAAAGCTGTTATTGTTCTCATCGAAACATTAGTTTTCCATTTTGCTTTACTGTTCTGATAAAAGACACACAGATCCATGTGCAAGGTGTCAACGCTATTCAGATTTACATTATCTGTGGGTAATTGCTTTGTTAGTGAGTTCAACAAATTGAAAGTCAAATATGACAACCGGGAGAAAAAACATGGGAAAGATAGTGGACGTGATACGCTGAGAGAACACAGGTCCTCACTCAATCTGGAGTGAACAAATTATAGCCATAGATGAAAAGAAAAGTGTATCAGCCGTTGGACTGCAAAAAGTCAGGAGAAACTTCAGTGCTGAACACACAACACAGAGAGTGGCGGTGACACGACCATCTGGGCACCGTGAGTGACCAGAAACTGACAAAGAAGTAGATTCAGGGAAAAACAACTTGGCCAAGACTTGTGGACACAAACAATCCTGGTAAGCCATCAAAACACAGTCAGTTCTGGAAATAGAAACTTTCACCTTTCATAACAAAAAAAAGTTTGTTGACAGGAAAACAACTTACAATATAACAAAACTGATGAGCTCATATTCATTTGGGGAAAACTGTCAAAGACACAACAAATGCATTTGGCGTTGGTTGGAGAAATATACGCAGAACTTCAACTCTTCAGATGACCCCTTGACTTTTTGCATACTATGCTGTGTTGTGGATTTAGTTTGAAATTGATTAAAATTGCATATCTCTAATTCAGCACTTTGTAAAACCCACATTTGGCAGCAATTACAGCTTTGGTGTCTTCTTGGGTAAATCTCTACGAGCTTTGCACACCTAGATTTGGGCAGTTTATCCCTTTCTCCCTGGCAGATCCTCTAAGGCTCAGTCAGGCTGGATGATGGGGTTTTCAGGTCTCACCACAGATGTTCTCTGGGGGTTGAATCTGGGCTTTGGCCGGGTCACTCAAGGACAGTTTCGACTCTTTGCTTTGGTTCATTGTCCTGCTGAAACGTGAAATGAAATGATCTTATACCTTTGCAAGGTGTGGGCTTTAATCATTTCAGTTTGCCACAGGTAGGGCTGTGATGGTAACCGCATTACGGCGGCCGTGTGATGCCTACCGCGGGACTGAGATCATTACCGTCAACACCGCAGGGTGTACCAAGCCCGGGGCAGACACCCAGGGAGCCATGCACAGCTCCACCAAGTCCACTTACAGTGTTCATTCTTGGTCTTTTCATACATGTCTGTACCGTTTGATTTTATACCAGCTCCATCAGTAATTTACTGCTCGTCCTCTGTGTCTCTATCATTCCCGCTGCACACTGCACCAACCGAATGGGATGGTAAAAACTTTATGGATTTGGTGCATGGATGTGGCAGATTTGTCAAAATAGTCCTGATGGTTTCTCCGGCTAAGAAAAGGTCTCTGGGACTTGACTGATATTTAGTGGTTATTTTTTTTCTGTTGAATAATTGGTTCATGTTTTAAATAATAGCCTCGTTAATAGACGTGGCCAGGTTCCTTACGCTAGCACCAAGAAATAAAAACTTCAATGAGTCACTGTCCAATTCATAATGTAAAAAACAGAACATGTTTTGCTCTTTTCTTAAATAAGCATTCAATTAAATTCTATTACAATCCAGGCATTGATCAAATGGAAAAGGAGCCAGTCTTTGCAACTTGGTGGGAAAATGTGTCTATTGCCAAGTAAAAGTAAATAGAAATAGTAAATAATGTTTCAAATTGGTTCACATTTACAGTGTTCACAAGTAGAGTCCATATGAACGTCGCCCTCTTGTGGTATCCGTGACCTTGGACCTCAGAATTGTGTAAAATTTTTGCATTAGCATTTCCTGCATTGCGTTACCTGATTCCTCGCTTGCTAAACTCTTACCCTCAGAGGCTTTGATGCACCACTTAGATCCCAAAGCACATCATGCACAAGGTCACGATCCTCTACTTTTAGTTTCACATATTTTATCTCTTCTTTACACTACAACCATTACATCCAATTATTGATGTCTATTTTATATCATAACATCCTGCTGTATGTATATCTTTCTTTCAAATCATTACTTTACATCGATAACCTCGACCAACATGCTTTTACAATGCTGTTCCCAATTTGATCGTGTTGCCACCATGGCAGAGTGAGACAGGGAGGGATCAGAAGAAGAGGAGAGAGAGAATAAATGAATTGTAGCTGACAGTAAGCTGTGGTGATTATGCAGCATTCACGCCCATAAAGCAAAAAACTAAATGAATTTAGGGGCGATAAAGGAGGAAGTGGAGACTTGGACACAGGGAGGTAGAGGAATTGTAACATGGGAGCATGACTGCTTCATCAACATGGTTTTTTCCACTGTCATGCCAATAAAGCTTATCTTGAGAGAGAGGGGGGAGAGAGAGGGAGAGAGAGAGAGAGAGAGAGAGAGAGAGAGAGAGAGAGAGAGAGAGAGAGAGAGAGAGAGAGAGAGAGAGAGAGAGAGAGAGAGAGAGAGAGAGAGAGAGAGACGCTCTGGCTCTCATCAGTCACATCTCGCTGTGGGAGGGGGATTGAAGCGGCTGCCTCGGAGCTCTTCAGTAACAGAGACAGTGGACTCACTCACACACACACAGCCCGTTTGAGACACCTGACCCGCGTGCAGCCTGACAGAACCGACAGCACCAGGACGATGAAGACATAAGAAGGAACTTTCCTCTGCTTCTTCTTCTTTTCGGTTTTCCAGCTGCTCTGGACATCACCCATCCCCTCAAGTCAAAGTCAGAACGCACGTCACTGGTTCCTGAACAACGGATGAGATGGCGGTGAGTTGAGAGAGGACAAGCTTTCTTTTTCCACCTCCAAAAAAAAAACTGCGGACGAGACAACTTCGCTCGCACAGATCTGCTGCTTTCATCCCTCCTCCTCTTCCTCTTCCTCCTCCAACCACCTTCACCTGATACAAACAAGACGCACCGAGGAGACCGGGGCACAGGCGGCTGCGTGCACCAGCGGTCACAGGGAATCAAACTAACAATTTACCCGACAGCATCAGCAGAGGACTGGACTCTTTCTCAAGGATGCTACTCCAGCACCGACACCAGTAGACGGTCCAAACAGCCGCTGCCAACATGTTCAGCAGAGGTAAGAGAGACGCGCGTGTTACTGCTGCTGCTGGTGCGTAAAGTGTGTGTGTGTGTGCGTGCGTGTTGGTGCAAATTCAGCTTTATTTCTCATGATAATTTTACACTAAATGGAGTCGCACATGATGAGGAGGATGCGCGCGCGCGTGTGTGTGTGTGTGTGTGTGAGTATGTGTGCGCGCGCTGCCTCCAACAACTTCTCAGCTCCGTCGGCTGACCGGAGAGCAGAGAATTAAATATTTATCCACTTCATGCTAAAATGATTCTTAAAATAGCGAAGCGCGCTGCCGCACTGCAGTTTGAGGACTTGACTGCACGAGGGGTGGCTGCGTGGGGCTGCCTCTGTGTGTGCGAGGGTGCGTGCGTGAGAGAGAGAGAGAGAGAGAGAGAGAGAGAAAGAGTGCGTGACGATGAGGGAAATAAGGAAAAGAAAAAAGTTCACGATTTTGATATTGTCATAAAAGTTTCATCCGTTTGCGCACTTTTCCTCTGCGTGAGCATTCGTGGTTAAATTGGCGTGACAGAATGAGGCGCACGGCCGAACAACAGCAGGGTGTTTTGACTTGTGTGCGCACCCACAGGAGAGGGTGGCTCTCCCACTGGGTGCAGACCAGGGAGAATAGATACAAACTAACGTGCATGCGCCCAGCACCTGGATGTTTACGCTCACACGCGTCGTTTTGTGGTGAGAACATGTGGCCGTAAGGTTGTTGTTTTGTTTTAACCACGATGACCTTGCCTGTGGATGTGCTGGTGGGGAAGCTCCAAACAAACACACACACACACACACGGACACAGCACAGCCTCCTGTCTTTCAGCACTGGCACGCATGCGCACATTAACATGCAACCATTAACATGCACTTGTGTTGGTCCAGTTAAACATAACGTTTGACAGATACTAGAAAGCCATGGTGTTCCTTTAAAAAAGAAAACACAGCTTACTCAGTTGTAATTAAAATTATGATGAATAGTATGAAACAACACAACACACACACCCACACACACACACACACACACACACACACACACACACACCCTTGTACTTCTATCTTAAGGCTGCTGTGTCAGCTGGTGGCCAGTTGGAAATGTATTGTTTTTAGTCACAGCTGTACAAGAACACAACATCTGGTTGGTAAAGCCCTGGTCAGCTCTCTCTCACGTTGGCTATTGTTGGTTTCTGGTGAAGCCGATTATTGACTGAGATTGTTGAGGCTACGACTCAAGATTATTTTGTAAACACAAAACGCTTCAGGATTATTTGGGCCCCCCGATTGTCAGAAGGTGCAAATCAGGTCCTAAATCGGCCGGATTATCCTCTAGTGGAGAGGACATTCAATACTCTCCAGAGCCCCTGACCTGAACCATCACAACTAAACTTACCTAAACCTAATCTAATCCTTAATGTTACCCTCAAACAGCCAAAATGTCCACACTCCTTCGGAAGTTAAAAAAAAACGGTCCTCACGAAGAACACACACACAGGCACGCGCGCACACACACACAAACTGTGACATTTCAAAAAGAAGTAGCTATTTGTGAAGTAGTGACTCATCTGCCAATCCTCCCCCCCCCCCACCCCCCCCACCCCCACATTAATGTATAAATACAGAGGGGCTCCAGTGAAAGGCAGATTGTCAGGGTGCTGCTTTTTTTGTGATGAGTGTCGTGCACGGCTGAGTCCTGAGAACAAAACAGCAAAAAGACAAAAAAAGATTCTTTAATAGAGACGCATGGAAGATTTTCATTTGTCATTTCAACGCGGCCCTGCAACGTGGAGGAGGGAAACAACGTGCACACGTGCATGCACATCATTATGTATTAGCTCACTTGGATCGGCTCAATCGGGGCACAAGCTGGGCCACCTCCTCATTAAGGGTGGGGACCTAATGGGCTTGACAGAGGGCTGATTAGTGCCGTCACTGTATGACAGAGACAAAGAGAACTCGCTGGCTGGAGGGAGACAAGCTTTAATTTTAATCTTCCTGTAATTTCAGATGGAGTGCACCGCGCCCACCCACGTAGACACACGCACACACACACACACACACACACACACACACACACACACACACACACACACACACACAGCGCCGCTTTCTATACCCTCCTACAAGTACTGTATGTAACTGTCAGCAGCAATACTAAAATTCAGAGTAATAGTGCGGTCTGCCCGAGATACAGTTATCTACGGCTGTCACCTTTACCCACACTATCTCTCTGTGGTGGGATAAAACAAAGGAGAGAGGGGGAGCGGAGAAGGAGGATAAGTGTTTCTGTGTAATGAAAACTCCCTCTCTCTTTCCCTCCTTGTCCGTCTCTCCTTCTCGCTCTATCTCTCTGCTTGGCCAGTTCCTGCTGCCAGCCTCCGTCAGAGAGGAGCGAGGAGCTGGCAGGCTGATTGGCTGCTCGCTGGCTGCTTTGGGTTGCTGCCGGAGCTTTGTTTTCCAGCTTGTTTGAAGCTGGATTTGTTTCCCTTCCTTGACTTTGCCTCTGTCTCCCAACTTTTCACTTGTCTCTATTTATCTCCAGATTTTTTTTTTACGGTCACATAAACACTGACACTGTGAAAGTAAAGTTCTGCTGTGGAGAGACGGATGGTCTTTTTGTTATTAATAGCGTTCACCCCGGCTTGTGACTAAGAATTGTTTGTTATTTGTCAATCTGGCTCGTATTTAAGCGATCAATCAGTTTAAAAAATATAAGAACATTTTGAAAAAAGTAAATTATAGTGGGTATTAATGGACATATAATTGGCTTATAATCAAATCATCACATTTAAGAAGCTGGAACCAGCAAACATTTTAAACATTTTAGCCTGAAATATTATAAACTTATTATCAAAAGGGCTGCAAATGAACTGAGTAACTGTTGCATCCGTACTTTCTGCATATATCAAGCAACAGATCAAACATTAATTATTCATATTTTCTTAATTATTGATGTCGAATTTTCAATAGCAACAAGCAAATTAAGGCAGGACGTTGCTCAGACATATAGGTCACGCTCATGCAGTTCGGATTTGGCCCAGATTCTTTACACCTCTGTAAGAAAACATCTCAAAGCTAAAAACCTTGTCGAATGAGGGTCAGTGGTCCAACCTGTGTCAGTGTGGAGCTCCTCAAGTTTGAGAATCACTTATAAGAGTCACATTTCTTTAGCTTATTTTGGACTCAACTATCTTTTGTTTATTCCTGATTTCCTGATTGCAGTTTAGCCAAACCAAGAAAATTGACAATTGAGTTATTTTGACATGGAAAAGAAAAGAAAAACTACACAAACAAATCTCAGGGAGTTTCTGTCAAGTTATAATGACGATCTGTGTTTTTGTCTGTGATTTCAAAGCAGATTTATTCACAATGGACAACCAGATATAATGATGTCCTCAGGAAGTGTAAGTCACACTGAATCCCAGAATATGTTTATCAAGTCTCAGAGAAGGAGTTTTGACGTTCCAGTCCCGTTCACCTCACTTTACCTCCCGTCTCTCCCGACTCTCCCTCCTCCATCCTCCCATCTGCACATTTCCTGGGGACGAGAGCAGCTGAGTTGTGCATTAGAATTGTTAATTGTTTGTTATTTGGGGAATAACATCATGAAATATGTGTAAACATGTTAATTATTACTACTTCCTGAGTTGCGAACTCGAACACAGTCTCCTTTCCTTATCATTACGTCCTAATATGATTTCATCCTCTCGCCAGCCGCTCTGCGTTCCTCCAGCGATTCTACTGTAATCCATGAAAATCCGTCCATTTCTGAAGTGCTGAAATGTTCTGAGATATCACCTTCGGCCATGCTAATCTGTAACTAACTTCAGCTCTGTACTGAAATTCACTGATCAATATCAAAATGTGATGGCGAAATTGCAAGTCACTGTTCATTCAGACTGAAGCATCAACCTCGCTCGAGGGCCCCTGGCTTTCTCGGGGCCTGAATGTGAATAAAGTCTGGCCTGATTATAAACCTCTCCGGCGCTGTTACAGAGTTCCTGCTCAACTTGAGCTTAAACAAACCAGAACTCTGTCCTCATTCAATCCAAACACAACTGTATGTTTATGCAGAAGCGTTGACCAGTGTAATTCAGATTAATAAGTAATTCATGCTAATTTGGTGGGAATTATTCATCATCTCCCAAATTGAGTTGTCAGAGGGTGGATTTCATTTCGTCCGTTTGTTTTTAAACGTACACAGCCATCAGATGGCACCAGGAAAAATGTCACATGCTTCCTCTCTCTGATGTGACTGTGGAGCTCACCCATAATATAGGTGGTGAAACAATGTTATCTCCTCCTGTAGAAGCCACAAGCCTGCATGATATCAACTGCATTTTAGGAAAAAGGGTCGGCTACGATTGGATGGTTCAGCGTTACGTTACAATGGTTTATGGGATGTGTGGTTCCTTTGCTCTTAAAATAATCATGTACACGGTCTTGTACTTTTCTACATTTGTCTATTTTCCGATATTTTTTGTTGCTAAATCAAATGTTTCATTGTCGCGATTCACCTCGCTGGTCGGTGTGGCTCCACGCTTGAAACTCTTTTTTGAAGGATTTTCTGAAACGTCAATGGAGAAAATTGAATACGAATTTGTCGTTTTCTCAAAGCGGGCCCTTACTGTTACTACTGAATTGGCACGTACGCTTCACCTGCAGGCCGTCGTCAGGTCAACAAACAATTACAGGTTGCTGTTGCTCTTTCTGTGTGGCCGTGTGTTTACTTGTGTCTATGAAAGCCTCAGTGGATGATAATAACATATGGATTAGTGACAAAATGGTTATTCGGGTCGTGGAGCACCAAATGGGGGGGGGGGGGGGGGTAATTGAGTGCTGAGATTGATCCAAATTTCCTCTTGCACCTGCTGACGTCCTGTGGCAGTGGCCAGATTTCAGAGATCAGGCAGAGAGACTCTATTTAGGGAAAGTGGTGTTTCATGCAGATTCTGTAGATGTATCATATTAGAGAACTAAATCACCCTGGGATTTGATGACCGGAATTGAATTCATATGGTAATCAATTACATCTCTAATGCAAGTCACAGCGGAGAACAGGATGAAACGCATCAGCACACACACGCCGCCACACACAGTGGGCGTCCGTGCGATGGCTGTGCATATCAATGACCTTTGCAGCCGCTCCCGCTGCCTGATCTCAAGGTCACTCACAGACTCCTTCTTTCTTCTGCTGCCTCTGAGCTCGCCGCGGTCCGCCTGCTGAATTCTATTTCCTCGTCAAGTTGCACAACAATCTTTTCTGGTCCTTGTGCAGCATTCGTTATCCATGCACTGTGTCCAAACGCGTTAAAATAATCAGAGGCACTGATGTTCCACAAGCTCCGAGCTTCAAAACCGGTGAACTCATACAAACGAAATGCACAAAAAAAAAAAGAAAAAGGGAAAGACTTAATGAGCAGGGATCGTTTTGATGCTAAGTACACAAATTATGCTCTGCAGAGAATGGCACTTGCTGTGTTCTACTCCAACTTTCTTGCCACACACATTTATCCTATGTTTCGCACTTTCATATTTTTTCTCGAGGTCTTAAAGTGAAACTTACCAGAGCCTGCCGCAGCAAAGTCAATATTACTCATTGTTCATTTTTCCGTGCTCGCCTTTTTTTCTTCCTCCTGGTTTTGGTGTGAACAAAGTGGGAATGGTTTATGCCTCGGTTCTCTGTAATTAGACTCATACAACTTGTTAAATTGCCGCCGCAGTGAAGTCGCTGCTGAAGTCTTTGTAAATACGGCGCAGTGATTTGCTTATGAGTCTCTGCGGTTCACCTGGAGAGTCGGCTGCACACACAGCAGCAGATGAGATATAACTCCCTGTCAGGGGCCCTGTGGAGGCCTCTGATTGCAAGTCCACTTGGCAACACCTAGAGCTGTGTGTGTGTGTGTGTGTGTGTGTGTGTGTCTGTGTGTCTCAGGAATTGCTCTAAACCTCAGAGCTAGAACAGATGTTGATGCAGACATGCAGAACGGCAGCGAAGTCAGCGAGAATGAGTGACGCAGAGCCAAAAAGATGAATATATGCTAACAGGCTAAATGGTTAGTTGGATACAGACATTGAAAATGGAGTAGACTGGAGCTGATTTCCACTGTGCCCAGGAATAGGCCGTTTTGGAACTTAATGCACCAACATCAGATTCATATTGATGCTTTTACCTCATTCTCAAAAAGAAAGCAGCGAGGCCACTGACATCTACCTGCACACAAACGTAAACTCTCTCACACAAGCCCTTAAAGTCCCATATTTGTTCACCGTGGCAGAGGTGTTTTAAAAAAAGAGTTGGCTGCATTATCAATGAGCATAGACACACATACACACACACAGCACATTTCTGAACACATTGACAAGCGGGGGGGAAAGTAAATTCAAATCCTTTGTGTATAACTCCCGCGCAGGATGTATCTCCTCCATCCCCGCTCTCCCTTCAAATCTCCTCTCCTCCCATGTCTTCTCCTCTGTAGCTGGTTCGCTCTGTACCTGTTGAATAATTGATGGCTGTTTTGGTTTCCGATAAGGCGTTTGGGGTCCACAGCTCTCAGCAGTAAGGCCTTGCTGCTTTCCTCATGGCAGATCACATGGCTCAGTCCATCCTTTCTCTCGCTCGCTCGCTCCCTCCCTCCTCCTTTCTTTTCCCAAATCTTGTTTTGCACTAATCCACACGCCGGGTATTCTGACATGTGCCACTCACATTCTCTGTAACATGTGTTTCTGCTCCTATTCCAGGTTTTATTCCGCACAAACTCTTGATATTCATCTTATTCTCGTGATCACAAACAGCCCTGCAAACATAAATAAATTGAATATGCTGGATATTACCATGGAAACAGAACTTGCAGAGGCAGAAAAAAAAAGTAATAAATAAATAGGCTACGGTATCTTAACATGCCTACATAAACTGGCTCAGCCCTGTAGGTTGTTACATGGGATCTGAGAGAGGATCTCAGCCACCAGCTGGTATCTATAGGGGGTGGACAAAATACCAGAAACACTCCATGAGAAAACGGTATCATTTAGAAGTGGTTGAGTCATCGTGGGAAACCTGATATAGGTTGCATTTCCCAACTTCCTGTATTCTGTCCTTTAAATCCACGTGTGGTTAGCTTTACTCATTCATTAGAGATGAGACAGAGCATGTCCTAAAACAAGGAATGGGATGTGAGCGGTGGAACGTTGATCATTCTGGACGCTCAACCTGGCGACTTTTGCCAGATTGCGACACAAAGTGATCCGGCAAGGCGCCGCGTTGGCACGTTCTGTGTTGGCAGGTGCAAGCTGAACATTGCTGTAGACGACTTTGTCAGATAAATTCTGAATGCAGCCGCGTCTCTGTGAAAACTCAGTAACTAATCTACTGCAGCAAAAACAATTTGTAAGCAATACAAGATGCATTTGGCGAATCACAAATACATTCATGCTGAGGTTACCAGTAATTTGTTTTCAGACAACACAGTGTTCCCGACAGAATCAAGTCAATCTTTGGCTGTAGATGCACATGCAGCAACATGAAGGTCACTCTCTTGTGCAACGGATTCCGAGTGACAGGCACACACATGACGGACATGAGCACACGTGAATGTTCCAGGGGACCTTTCCCTTTCGTTCACTAACAAATCTGTCAGAGCGAGGAGGGGAATTAAACAGGTCTACAGCGTGGCTTTGCATGGACTTTGGATGTGGACATTCACGTATGTGTGACTGTGCCCTCAGGCATGTGGTCTAACTGCGTGGAAGGTAAAAACATTATGTACTATATCACAAACACACAGGACAGTATGGCACAAATATCGCTGCACACAGCTTTATAATGGAACAACAGAGCAAATCAACAAGTTATTGACTATTTATGTTGTTGTGAGAAATAAGTTTGGGTTCATTGTGAAACTGTGGCGGCACAAAGTAGAATATGGCAGGAAAATACAGTCCAGAGAATTAACAGTAAACTATTGACAACATGTTTGGTTTCCGGTAAAACAGCCGATCTTGCCGCACAGCATTGATTTGTAGTGACTGCAGTCGTATTGAACTTTTTAGACTCTCACAGCACTTGGTTGAGGTTGGAGAAATACAGGGATCTGGTTTTGTGCATTTACCCATACAATCTGAACCAAAGAGCATGTGTTGCCTTAAACTAACTAAACCCAGGTGGCTGGTGTCACTTAACTCATCTACCAACCACCCTGAGGCATCACTGCTGTTCATAAACGTGATTCACTCATTCAACAACTATGTTTCCCCTGAATATAATCCAGCCTGTGTTGCTGTATGTTTACTGCTGCGACCAGGGGCAGGGCACCTCTTTCCTATCAAGGGCAACTTTAGTTTTTACAACATCCTTCGAGGGCTATAGGCCGACTATACCTCTGAATACATGCAGTATATCACTCTGATCCCTCTAATACGATGGGTGGAAAGTGCTTCTCTTTCTGCCGGGCTGCTTTTCCAGGTTTGGCTCACTCTGTCTCAAGCCTTTGTCGCAAGACTCAGCGTTGGAAGAGAACACAGGAGCAGGTTGTCCAAAAGACAAGCTTCAGTGCATGTCTCCTCCGAATGTGAAGAAAATCCTCAGGATGTACACACAGCTTTGAACTCGTCATTGTTCTGCACCTCAGTGATTTCCTACTGTAAATTGTCAGGCACATCAGCAGGTTCCACATTAAACAGCTTAAAAAATATGTTAATTTCCTTTTGTTCACTTTTCATGTCCGCAAACCTCTCGCCAAATGCCTGAAGGATGTTTGTACGCTGTCGGAGCAGCCTTTTGTTCTTGGAGAGTAAGAAAACACAGTGTTTACCAACCGGTGCACAATTTGACTTTTTCTGGTTCCTGCAGCTCCACGGCAGCAACAAAACACTCCATCACAAGTTATCCCTCTGAACGAGGTTAAGGCTTCAGCTCACCACTAAACCTGCCTGTGTGACACGGCCTCTGTCAGTGTGTGGTCTTGTGAAAGCTGCTTGCTGAGCACATTTACTCCGCCCAAAGAGCGTTGACTTTATCCAGGCATGTTTGTTTTTGCATCTCATCCAGTTTAGCTTTGTGTTTCCAGCTGTATTGATGCTTGACATTGGCCTGGTGAACACTATGAGCGGGTCTCCGCATTTCACATTCAGGTTTCTTTACTTGACGGGGTACTTGTGCTAACAGTTTTGAATGAGTTTCCTTCAACACGACCGCGACCTTGACACCCAGAAGAATGTTGACTTGACAGAAGCCCGGCTAGCTCAGTTCGGTAGAGCATGAGACTCTTGATCTCAGGGTTGTGGGTTCGAGCCCCACGTTGGGCGATGGACATTTTTAAGAGGAGGAATTGTTCTTTGGAATGCATATCCAGGAACATGATTCCTGACACAATGAAATCAACCAGGTGAATCGTGAGTTGTTGTCGATCAGATGAAAGACATAAGAAGAAGCCTGATGTTGTTATATCAGTGCAGCACCTTGTCAGCAGAAGGTCGGGGTGGATGGCTCATTCCCAGTGTATTTAAATCATGGACACATTGTTTTAATAAGAGAAAAGCAAATTGTTCTTTTACTTTAACAATTTTTTTGCTACTGTGACTCACATATATTTTGTGGACATCATTAATTTTTCAGGACTTGTTGGTCTCTCCCTTTGCCTGATGCTTTTCTTTGACAGTTTCCACTAATAAACAGTATAAAAAATCTAGCAAAGTTATATTTGGATCTGCTGCTGTTTAGCTTGCCTCCACTCATTTTGCATTAAAAGTGCTCATATGAATTCCAGACATCTTAATGAACGCCGCAGACTGAAGTTCAAGCTCATGTAATCCATTCATACTGAAGCAGTGTTTGTACTTTAGTAGCTACATAGTTAAAAGGCATTTTCCATTCATTATTCATGTTGTTTTGTCTACTCCCTGCAACAAATCTCAGATGGAGCGCTTGAGAATCCAGCAATGTATTGGTGTGTTCATATGCATGTTCGGAAACTGTCTTATGATTATTTATTTTATTTGCTCCCATGGCTTGTGAGGCTCTCTCCTCTCTTCCTCTTTTATTTCCCGCTACCTCTGTATTAAAGTGTTTTAGAGGCTGGATTGGCCGTAACCCAGTGTGTGGGGATTTAAAGAGGGAGAGAAAAGTTCATCAAACCCACAACAACAAATCAATTCCCCTTGATTTACCACATCAATCCCCATCTGTCCCACCGTATACCCATACACGCACGCACGCACACCAAAACACTGCACATATGCACACACATAATCGCTCAAACAGACACCTGAAAGCACACACACGGACCAACACACAGGCCTCTCTCCCTCTCTCTGTACTGCAGTATAGACAGACAGGAGCGGCAGCAGTAGCAGGTCTTACATAACAACATCACTGCATTAACGAGCCCATCTGCCTCCGACTGGTGCTTACAGTTACAGCTCTATTAAAATGATACTCTCTGAATACAAGAGGACCAAACATAAGACCACCTCAGCCGTCCCCCATGCGCACGCTGAGTGACCAGGTGACACCAGATTAATCTGCGTGGAACAGTTTCATTCTTTAAAACTTGTAACGAGTGGACACATGTTTCTGTAGCCTGCACATAAATGAAAGGTCAATGTAGTTGAATTGCAAATATTTTACCTGAAAACCAAATGATCGATTAATTAATTAACTGATTAATCAAGCAATACACGAATGGTATTAAAAACTTGATAGTTAATTTGATGTTCAAGTCATTTACTGCTCACATGTTTTTGTTGTAGCATTGCAAATCATTATTTTCATCCTCTATTAACCTGCTGATTATTTTATTGATTAACTGACTAATTGTTTGATCTTAATATCTCTTAATGTCTTTTATAGTTTCCCAGAGTCTTGCTTTGACTGATCAAGAGAGAAAAACCCAAATGTATTCAGTTCATTTTCAGAGATGACAGTTTAAAAAAAAAGAATGCTTAAAGTTCAGACGCTGGAATCACAGAATATTTAGCTTTGAGGAAAAAAACACTAAAACAATAAATTGAGAGCTCCTAAAAATAGTTGCTGAATAATCGAATCAACCAATTGCTGTGTTTAAAGGCATCGCATTTGCTTCAGAGAACCCATTTTTAAAGATTTCACCAAATAAATTGATGAACACAATTATCAGCAAATTATGTAGCTGTCTTGCAGTCCTATCACTTCTGTTGTATACATCTTAATGTGCTTTAATGGGATCTGCGTTGCACAGCAGAACGCGGGTTCAATAAAGTTCATCCTGATTTATTTTTATCGATGCTGTATCCAAGTCCCGGCCACATTCCTAAATTACCCACTGAACAAATAGGAACAAGCCAAAAAAGGACATCACAAGTCCGTGCCCACACAAAGGTGCACCGGCTCACCACACAAAGACACTGACGCATGAAATGGCTGAAATTAGAAGACGCTTCTTTTTCGTTCAAGTCAGCGTTTGATGCGCGCATCAGAGTCACGACAGGAAGTCAGGATGGAGTGATGTGAGAGAACAGGAGATGAGGGAAGTGTGGGAAAGTGTTGTTTGTCTGCTGCCACAGCTTGTTTGTGTGTTCAGTTTGAGTCACATTATAACACAGAGGCACTTGTGTGTGCGTTTGGGCACAGTGTGGATGGTGTGTATTCACTTGTGCGTTAGTGAGTGTTGTGTGTGTGTATGTCAGTCACACTTAAGCTTACATAACAATCCGATGCTCAGCTGGGGACACTGTACAGATGAATCTCATGTGTGTCCTTTTATTGGATTTGGTGTAGATGTTTTCTGGAACACAACTAAAAAAGTCATCAAACACAAAGTTTTACAGAGCTGGAAAACATGTATATTTATATATTATGTATATATTTCAGCATCACTGATGCTCTTTCCAGAATGAGTGAGTCAGAGGACATCAGATGGATTTTACATATTTAGTTTTTAGCTGTTTTTGTCCTTGCCATATTGAGTTCAGTCAGGGATGGCTGTTTTTGAAGCTGGCTTTAAAAACGAATACAATGAATTCAGTACTATACAGTGAATAGCACATCGTATATTGGAGAAATATGTTGGGAACAAAGCCACCTTCAACAATTGAAAGGGAAACATTTCAACCACTAAACCAATCCTGATACTCTCTGCACCATGTTCAGCATATTAGAAAGGATTTTTGCATGATGGGCCACAGGTGCAGACAATAATAATCCACAGTGAGTTTTCCTTTTATGTAGTGAGCTTAGATTTTGTGTCAGTTATCACTCAAATATTTGGATTGTGGCAAAGAATGAAACATCTACTTAATGGCTTGTTAACAATTGGCCGGCCGTTTGCTTTAGAGTTATGGAGAGATCATTACAGATCGATATCATAAGAATGAACCATTCCCGTCACCCGGTTACAGTATGTGCTTAGTGAGAGAAAATTAAATATAGTGAGCTTGAAATAAAAGTGTCAGGACAGTGTGGGCCCTGTTGATAAAGCTGCTTTATGGATGAACGGCTGTCCCATGTAAGTGGTGTTTATGGGGGACTTGTTCCAGCAGCATCTGTGTGGGATGGTGTCAGCACAGTTAATGTTGAGGGGTTAGGGTCTGTTAGAGGATGATTACTGCGACACTCGCGGTGGAAACAGACTATCACTGCACTGAAAAGGAGGAAGGGTGAGGACATCCACAGCGCTCCCTCCGAACTCCCTCTTCCCCTTCAACCAATGGTGCATTAATCTTCTGAAGCTGTCAACATGACCTGAAACTGACGACGCACACGAGTGCAGAAGAAGAGGAAGAAAAAAAAAATCTCCCACTGGTGGACAACAGCTTGACTAATGGTGAGTTTAGCACCGCTCGTGAAGCTCCTAACTGAGTTGCAGCAACATCATCTTTGTGCAATTCAATTACCGATTCCAGGAAAGCGCTTACCTCAGGTGTTTTTTCGGCCCATGACTCAGTCCCACCCCGACCTCCGTGTGAACCAGGCTGCACCGAGGTAAACCCAACTTTTCAGAGCATTTCTTTTATTTTTGCCCCCCCCCCCCAGATGTGCAACTTATCAGATGGCACCCCGGACTCACAAGTTAAAGTCAGCTCTCCCACACAACGGGAGACGTTCATGCGGTTCAGCAGGTGTGAGTTGATGAAAGGTGCATGAAGAAGCGGTGTGAAGTAAATGCTGCAGCCGCCGAGGATGTGAAAACACGGCAAGAAGAATGAGGCGCAGGATGAGGGAGGGAGGCAGGAACAGAGACGGGCTTTTCACCTTTGCTCGTACCTGTTATTTAATGATATATGGAGACCTGGCAGATAAGCCCAACACCAGATGTAATAATACAGCGAGGCCCAAATAGGTTGTTGTTATGATTACTACAGTGCTACTGCCTCAATGAGGATTTGGCAGGTTCACGGCAGCACAGTCGTCACGAAGATGGGCGGCCTGCCCGACTGCACCAGCTGTGCCAGCACAACCACCACTTAATCGCTCTGGGAAGGAGGGAAAGGAGGAAAGGAAGATGAGGCACAAAGCTTAAGACAGTGAAAGAAAGAGCAGTTGAAGAAGAGCATTGAAGGAAAACTGCAGAAATCAGGAACAAGGGAGGAGGCTGAAATTTGATGACAGGCGAAGAACTGGTGAAGGAGGACGAGGGCTCAGAAAAGAGTGATGACTTCAGGAATAATATGGCTACATCCATACTACTGCATTTTAGTTTGAAATCCCATCAACACTGTAATGGACACACTTGGCATCCAAACTACTCCAGAGTTTTAGAGACGCTAAAACAGGGAAGTTTGGAATCGCTGCTGTTCCCATTTTAGTCAGAAAATGTCTGGGCTGTGTTTTAGTCTGGATGGGCAGAAACGGAGATGACGTAAACGCTAAGAAGCCGCTTGCTGATTGGGTCGTTTGGTCACAATATTAGCCGTCACTGATTCGTCAGGCTATTGTCACATGACCCTCCAAAACAGCCAGTATAAGCTTTGGCTACCAGTGTAAAACACAACATGCATAATCAATTACAAGCGTTGCTGACCCTGTTGTCTTTGCCGACAACTGCAGCTAAATTCTGCATTTTACAATGATACAACTGCTTCCATGAGTAGGAGACATGCGTGTGGTCGTGTGAAAAGTGTTTTCAGGTGCGCTTGTATGGACGGCTATAGAACCAACATGCTCATGTGGACTGAGATCATTTTAGTTTGAAAATGCTGGATTCTGATGAAAGGGATGCGTGAGAAAAACACAGGTGTGAGACACAAGAACAAGTGGAGCAAAAGTCTAGACAGAAGAGGGCGGGGAGGAAGGCGAGTGCTGCAGAATAGATGGGTTGAAGAGCGATGGCAGCGTGATAAGGAGGAGCGGAGAGGTGAGAGAGTGAATCGTAAAAAGGATGGCGGAGACCTGCAGGTGAAGGAAAATGGCCTGCACTGTGGCGTGATGGAAAGGATGGAGGGCAAGGCGTGAAAGAGATGAAGAAGGACGAGGAGGAGAGGATGATGTCAAACATGTTTTAGGTCGATTTCTCAGCCGGCGTGATCAATACCGCCGCGATCGGTCTTGTAATAGCAGGAGCGGTATGCAGTGACACAGAGAGCAGGGCACTATATTTAGCTGATAGACGTTCAGCACCTGCTAAGGCACAAACACCCAGCCTGGAGGTTTGACTGCAGTTATTATTGAGAAAAAAAAAAAATGCCACAATAAATGTCGAACTGGGGATGAATCAGCCGACATTTGAAAAAGAAACAAACATCATTAATGTGCATCTTTGTCTTTCTCCCTGCAACCTACTGACCTACCCACCTAACTATTTATCATATTCATCTAATGCCCCCCCCCCCTCCCCCTCCCACTGTCTTTCTGAATAAATGTGACTAAGACGACGCCAGGCGACAACTCTCAGAACAAATCATCCGTCCCCAGGACAGATTTGTGCTGCTCTGCTCAAGATTTAGAGCAAACCCAGATGAGCACATTTGTCTGTATTGTAAAGACAGGCTATGATTCATCTTCACACTGAGTGACAATAACTCTGGAGTCGGAGGGGCTGGTGGTCACTGATACATGAAAATGTAACTTTATTTCTTTTTGAAAACATAATTGTGCAGAGAGTCTTTGCCAGGATAAATTACTCAAAGTGAGTCTTTGGCCGAACCTAATAATCAGCTGGTGGCCATTGATCTGAGCACGTGCGACCCAGGAAAGCTTTAGGTTCGTATTGAGCGGAATCAGCGAAGCTCACATTTATTGACATCGAAACTTGCAAAAGCTAATTTGTATGGACAACTCCCAGGAACTGCTGTCGTGTTGCAAAGACCAGTTTAGTTCATCCACATCGTACTTTATACTCTGATAAAGTCTCCTCGAGTGGAAAAATTCGGGGACTAAATAAAGTGCGGTTCATTGTTTAGCACATGAATCCTGGTTCAAATCCCACAGATTGCAAGTGCTCCAATGTAGATTGGAGTTCGGTTAATTGGAGACTCTTTCTCTGCATAGCTGCTTTCAGATATGCACTGGACTCCAGAATTATTCCTGAAATGAACTGTTTGTAAGAACCCAAAGGTTTTCTCCTGACATCTCCCTAGTACAAGCTCCAGAGAATTTCCCAGTGGTCCCCGGTGAGAATTCACCCCCAATTAATGACGCCTATGAAGATGTCATCAAGATTTGTAACATTCAGTGTTAAGGGGCTGACATTAGGGCCGCATGTGATTTCTGCAGCGGAACCTAAACGCCATGTTTCACCTCCTGCTCTACACAGATGCCACCTGTCGCGTGAACGCTATGGAGATTTCCCTGTTGTTGTGAAGGCATGTGACCTAGATAATCTCCGGCTGTGTTCTGAATATGTGAAAGGCAAAGTCGGTACCCAACTGTCTGGAACATTTTGTGTCTGAAAATGGCTTATGTCGACGCTGGCGACCTGTCAGGGGCGAACCCCGCCCCTCACCCCATGATAAGGATGGATTCAAATATAGTTTTTAACTGATAATCAAAGTTCCTGCCAAACTTTCTTGAAAAATATGGACTTTATTATATATTATATTTATTATATATTCTTGAAAATCACCTGTTTTACTTACGACAATGTATTTTTAAAACCCAGTGCAGCCAAGCATTTTCCTTCACTCTTGTGAAACACAGCGGTGTGGAAAAAACAGATTAATATGAACCATGACCAAATAACACCAAACATGTAACCATGCTGAGTAATGTGAAATGTGACACTAACGCAGAGCACCATGTGTCCTGCCCCCCTCTCAGGATGTGTCCTAGTCTGGGTTCCCCTCCGCCCGCTCCTACCTGCCCCGTCTCTCCCCATCTGTCTCCTCTGCGCATCTGCGGGACCTTTACACGCTCCGTTCGCCAACACATCAAGACAGCAACATCTTCACCCAATGTCATTTCACAAATATTCCACCAGGCACGTTCACGGAACAGGTTTTTCATGTAGCCACACGTGCGTGTGGCGCTGCTGGCTGCACCTCGTGTGGGAGTTGATGCTGCTGCTAAACATGACACATTCTGTCTGGATCAGCCGGAGTAGTTGTGTCATGTGCATGTCATCAGCCTTTGTGCTAAATAGATTACATATGTTTCCACGGTGAGGCAGGATGTGGGTTGGATAAAGTATTGTGTTGTGTAAATGGCGGAGTGGGAGATGGTGCTACTTAATTCCTCCTTAATCGTCATGAGATGTCGGCAGTGAAGAGGATAATAACATATAATCCACTTCGTCGTTTGAACTGTTTTAGAAACGACACTTCAGCGAAGGTAAAGACAGTGCAGGTGCTAAAACTGGCAACACACACACACACTGCACTGCACTGCACACACTGCCACTTCATTATTTCACTCCACCTCAGCCGGACCTTGTTTACCCGCCCACCACAGCCCGAACATGCCAACGTCTCCCTGCACATTAACCCGGGAGCCCCCTGTGGACCAGAGGTGGCGGAGCACAGGCTTACCTTTAAGAGTTAGCATGGTAATACCTTCTGGAATTGGAGTCAGTCAGCCAGGCCAGAGCAGAGTTAAGCCCTCGCTCGGCTCACATCAAAGGGGATGGGCCATACACGGCAATCTCCCAGAGAGGGAGAGAGGGAGAGAGAGGGAGAGAGAGAGAGAGAGAGGGAGAGAGAGAGAGAGAGAGAGAGAGAGAGAGAGAGAGAGAGAGAGAGAGAGAGAGAGAGAGAGAGAGGGAGAGAGAGAGAGAGGGGGAGAGAGAGAGAGAGAGAGAGAGAGAGAGAGAGGAGAGAGAGAGAGAGAGAGAGAAGAGAGAGAGATGGAGGGAGGCAGGGCGAGCTAGAGTTGCCGCAGAGAGGAAGGAGCCTGTCATATATTCCCTTTATCACTGGGAATTTTACGGTACAGACCTGTGATTCTGAGGGGAATTTTATGGGCTGACCAAAGATGGGCAGCTTCAATTCAAAAGTTGAGCTGTCTCATCACTTCTCAGGGTGTGTGTGTGTGTGTGTGTGTGTGTGTGTGTGTGTGTGTGTGTGCTATGTGAGTTTTGGCCCATTTGTGCCAGCCTTACCCCTTTTTTACTTTTAAGGCATATTTTATCATCCCGACAGCTTATTGTTTATAAACCCGCTTCATGCGCTGCCGTCTCCTTCCACTCAGCCCTGCATTTCTAACTGAACTCTTCTTCACGGGGGAGGTAGAAGCTCCTTTGTGCCACAGGTTGTTTCTCTTTCCTCCGAGGTCAGTTGTGTCACTTTAACGCCGGCGCCCTCGGCGAACATATCAGCACTATTACTTTTAGATGACTTGATGATGTCGTATGGATGGTTTAGCAGATGTGTGTGCTCGTGCTTGTTTTTATAGACATATTTACAGGATGGCGTAAGCATCGTTTGGCGTAAACACACCAGCTACATTGTATTAATTAAACACGTTCTGAGGAGATTATTCATATTATGTTTTAATTATGAAATGGTCTCACTACACGATAAGCTTCTTATCTGACAGTGAGCATCGGTTTATTTCTAAATGAGCCACTGACTAAACGGAAAGCGCACGTGTCCGTGGCCTGAGAGTAGCGAAGTCCGCAGACACACACATTTCAATGAATTATTAAAACTGTATTTATATAGAACCGTTCAAACAAATCAATTGCAGTTCAAAGTGGTTTACAAGCGATTGACAAAATGTTCAGAAAACCGATGCACTGATACATTGTAAATGATAATAAAACCCTAGAATGATGAGAAAATTATAATAATTAAATTACACAACAGAAACACAACGACAACGGAAGTGAGTGGCAATGGATGTTGACATTGAAATGAGCGGAGTTACTTATCGTAGTCAACTCATGGATGTATGAGTCGAGTGAGCCGTCGTTTGTGAAAACCGAGACAACCCAGTCAGCACTTAAAATGTGCTGCTTGTATATGTGAGGTTTTACGGTACAGGTGCATTTTTTCCTTTTTGGGCGCACCTGTACCGTAACACATCAAATAGACAGGCATCACATGTTAAGCGGCGCCTGTGACCACAGTATGTAACTCTACTCGTTTCACCATCAACATCCTCACTTCTGTGGTGATTGTGTTTCCGTTGTGTGGCTGTGTAGTTGTTTTGTGGCTTGTGCGGTTGCATTTTCTGTTTATGTGCTTGTGTAGTAGTTCGGCCCATACGATGACAGTGCAAGGTCATGTTGAAGGCTTTGGTTTCATTGTTTGTTTATTTGGGAGCAGGATTTAGAAAAAGCACTGAAATGATTTGCACACACTGGGTATATACAGATGTATAATGATAGAAATTAGCCTGCGGGTGCAAATATACAAGCTAGATTTTAAAGGCTATTAGAGGTGAAAATGTGTTTTATTTGTATGTTATGAAAAAGTCTGACATTGTCCTGACTGAACTGTGAGGTCATTTAATCACAAGGGAGATGACGAGGAAAACAGTTCACACTCAGTGGTGCAATAACAGGTCAATGTCATTGTTCCCCTATAGAAACCATGATGCTGATAGATTTGATGGTGACCTACATGTAACTTTAATTTAGTTGCACCTTTGGTTTCCTACTCAACCAGTGGTGCTTGAATGGAAGCTCAGTCTAGCGTGGGGCTAATTGCTAAGTGCTTCGTGTAAGAGCATCATCATAGTAAAATATTAAATGTGCTGAAGTTTCCTCAGGATAGAGACGTTCACTGTGCTGGTTTCTATTATAGAACAGGCTGAACCGCCCCTAAAAAAGTGCTGCATTATTTTTAGTGCGTCTCACTCCACTGCAGATCTTCTGTCTGTCTCAGTCTCTCAGACTCAGACACACGACATGAATATTGGCCATATTGAATGAAGTTCATTCGACTGAGCGTGTTCATTAACTGTGTCACCGTGGTATCCGGGATAAATCAATCAATTCACCTTCGTCTGTGGGGAAGCTGGAGAGGCACGGAGCCCGTCTAATGAAGTGGTGCTCTGCATTATGGACAGACCAATTAAGAAACACAGACAGAACTCCAGATGAGGATGAGACACTGAGGCAAAAGACTGAAATAGCGGCACAGACTTTGCATGAAGTCAGATAGATGGCATTGAACCAAGAAGAGATGGAAAAAATGATTTTAATAGATAAAACAGAAAGTGACTGAACAAAAAAGAAAAAAAGATCAAATGAACGGCATTAAAGTCGAGAGTGCACTGGAGCGGAAAGTGGATTTTTCCAGTGATATAAGTTTGGTCCAATAACTATCAATCTTCCCGCAGGAAGGGAGGTAGCACAGTGAAGGGGATGCTGCTGTTTTAGAATATATAAGCACAGCTGTCGCCTACAGCTAAAGCAGAACGATTACAGCTTAACTCCGTAACATCTGCTGCTCCCAGGCCAGGGGAGAGCAGACTGCTGGAAATACCGTGGAGAGAGGAATTAAAACAAGGGTGCGCGTGGGGCAGGGGTCCTCTGCGCTGTGTCATGATGTTCATCCTATCTGTGTCACGTCTTCTTGTGATCTGTGTCGGTGTCCTGCTTTCCAGAGGCCCCAGACCCCCGGGCACATTCACGCTGGTCTCTGCAGAGAGATGGGTGGAACACGGGGGGCACACGAGACAGAGGAAGGCAGAGAGAGAGAGAGCAGGAGTGGGAGATTTGTAAAACACTGACAGATGGGGAGGATATTCTGCGCCAGAGCCACGAGGGTGTGAGCACAAACCTGAGAACCGATGGGACGTGAGCGTGCGTGTGTGTCCGCACGTACATGTGTCTCTGCGTGAAAATGGAGGTTTGGCCTCATTAGGAGCTTGTTTGGATAGGACACGGCTACGCTACCGTGAGAAGGAGGATCAAGAGGGAGCAAAGAGGAAGCTTGAAGTGCAGCGGGGATTGAAGTCAGATTGAAGGCTAGTTTCTGCAAAAGCTGTGAGAGGAGGGCATCAAAGAAAGGCAAGAAAAAACAAAGTTAATGGGCTCACTCGTATGTGCGGAGCCATCCGTGTCGCCATGGGTGAACAAAACCTTTCGAATAGAAGCAGCAGAGAAAAGCAGACGGGATCCAGGGGAAATTGTTTCATGTATAATGTGCTTCCGATAATGTATTTAACAAGAACATGTAAGGACTTCATGTGAAAGGCACGGATAAAATAGCTTAAAGGCAACATGATCTCAAGTGTTTGAATGAACAGTTTTCTTACAGGAGGTCTGACTCGTGTTTGACTGAGAATGATGCTTGATGAGAAGCCAACGTGTCAAGAACTAAAAAGGTTCATTGCTACGAGACCACGAAGGTCCTGCCAATTACAATAACAGATGTCTTTAGTGACATTTAGTTTATATCTTTGGTGTGAAAACAAGAGGCGAGGGAGTTCATCCTCTTGGGACCATATGTGTCCCCAAAAAGTGTGATGTAAGTCCTGGGGTTCGGTTCTAGTTATGGAATAAAGCTCGGATATGTAAAGAGATTTTTCGCAGTGATCTCAACCCACAAGGAGCGTGAACAAGTTTGGTAAATCTGCCAAACAAATGCTTTACAAGAGGAAACAGAGTGAGAGGCCAATTAGATCAATGTTGCTCTTCTGGGGATCATTAGTATCAGCAACAGGCTGAAAATGTCATGCTGTGGAAGCCTTATTGGACGGATAGAGGAAGTGACTGACTGGTGGAGACCTCCCTTCTTTGGCACAAGAATAAAAAACAATGTTGTGTTGAAGAGTACGAGCTGAATAATAAGTGTAATACAGTGCTATCACACACACAGGATCTTTAATGGAGCCGCTGAAGAACTGTTATACCTTTATTTCTTAAAAGGAAATGAGATGCGGAACAAAACAAAAACACATTAAAGTCAATATGAATTTGTTGTTTTAATATTAAAGGTAAGCTTTGGCTGTGATGTTGTTGGATTACGAGAGTCACATTTTCACACGCACACACACACACACACACACACACACACACACACACACACACACACACACACATCCCAGCATGCACTGCAGAAACACACAGTCACACAATGTAACAGGTCTTCAGATACACAAACGTAAAACGGTTCTTTCCACGTGTATCATGATGAGACTTGTATCGAGAAGAGGTCTGTCACCGACCTGTTCACTGTGAGGAAGTGGGATCGGCTCGTTCCCATTAGCATGTTCGTGAGGGACAATGGTAAAATGTTCCACTAAACCATGGAGCAGAAAATCCATTTAGAAATTTTAAGATTCAAGACAGTTTTGACATATATTGATTATTGAAGAGTTAATATTGATAATAATCATGTAACGGTTGGATCCTGCCCCCCCCCCCCCATGCACGTCACAATACTCGTACTGTGAGAGCGGTAAGAATACAAATTCAGGTCTAGTAATCTTTGTCACAGAGGCTAAGCAGACGGCGAATTAAAAACCACAGCGAGGGAAAGAGAGAAAAGAGAAATTTAGAGCAGAATTGATGAGGTGTAAAAAGAAAAAATGGGGCTGCGGAGGCTTTGATGTTTTCGCACAGCATCCCTGACAGCCATGGTGCAATGGGACCAAGAAGTGTTCCCATTATTTAAGCTGTGAGTGCTTATGAGTGTAGAGAGTCTGTGTGTGAGACCACGTGTTTAACATGGAGGGAAACATAACCAGTGCGGAGCGTTGGTTTGTCTGGAGGCTTCTGTTGAGACCATATGTTTGCATCTGAGCGGCTGCAGAGACACATACTGTGTAGTAGTGTACGTGTTCTTAGCATTTACTACTCACACAAACATACTGTAGCTCAACAGTAGATTTTTAATGGGCGGATTTTCTTTTTTGTTTTAACATTTGATTTTCTTCTACCTCCTCATGTCAGAATTTTTTAATAATTTTGAGCAGCTGTTAGAAAAAGGAAGTGTGCAGGTTCACTTCCTTTTTCTAACAGCTGCTCAAAATTATAAAAAAAATTATTTACATGAGTGTTAATTAGTAACACTTCAATATAGAAATTCAACAGAAAGTCCTGCATTTAAAACGTTGGAGTTAAAATGAAAGACGTACTTGCAGCAAAAATGTGTTTTTCCGACTTCTAAATACGGAGTTAAAAGAGTAGGGGTCCCAGGGGAGTGTTGTCTTCACTAATTCATATGCCCAAGCAGCTGGATTTTCTTTAAACTGCAGCAGAATTAAACACCTGGTAAGTGTCTTCTCTTACTTTGTAAGGACACAGAGCGTTTCCATTATCAGTGTCTCAGTCAGCACTTTCTCCCGCGTCGAGTCCGGCCGAGCTCCACCAGTCTTCAGGTTATATTTAGATCCAGGGAACAGAAGGTAAATTTGGGTCACGGTCCAGTCTGAGAGAGAGAAGCAGAATTTGTGTGAGCAGCGTGAAGGGATCGAATTAATTCAAGAAAACACCCATTTCAAGAGACGCTAACATACACAAGTTTCTTACTGGGACAGAAGAATGAAATCAAACTCTGACCACATACAGAGTTAAGTCATGGAGGACATGCTGCTGATAACAGTGAAGACATTATATAACAGTAGAGAACTGGCTCCGAGCACAACGCAACGAGTCTTTGCCAGTTTTCCCCTTCCAGTTGCCACAACTATACTAATTCCACAGATATTAGTCTGTATGTGGAAAGAATATTCCTCAAAACATTCATCTAATCGGCTTCACACTTGCATGTGCATTGTTGGTCCACCAGATCCCACGTGACTGACACAGACATTCACAGGTGTTGATCAGCGTCATGGCAACAACATTCATAAAATCAATTCCTCTTTCCCAATTAGGCTATAAAGTTTTTGTTGCTTTACAATGATGATGCAACACTTCACTGTTATTTTAACATGTTATCAAGATAGAAACATGTGTAAGGTGATTCATTATTTCACCAATCTGGACACATTGGTATTTGAACAGATCCGTTTCCTCTGCAGGTGTGACTTCGCTCTACCAGGCGAATCCACCACCATGACAGCAGTCCGCCAACGTGCCAGAGTACCTGGCTTTTAAAGAGGAACTCATGATTAATTAAGTACAAAACCTTTTTTTAACCATGTTCCTGACACTTTTTTTTCCACCGCTAAACCGGCAAAAGTGGATTTGGACACAACCTAAATACACTCGCTGCGTGCACTTTAGAGCATGAGCTTAGATCGTTTAAAAAGAGCCCAGAGTCTGCGGGGCTTATGTTCTATAATAAGGACCGAGGAGACAGGAAGTTTACCGAGACGACTCAGAGCCGTAACTGCTGCCAGAGGGGCAACGGCTGAATTAAGGGTCTGCATACTTCTGAAAATGAGAGATTTCAGTTTTTTTTTTTTTTCCACATTGTAAATCTTATTGAGCTTTGATCGATGAGTCAAAAATAGCAACGCAAGAAAGTGCAGAGGGAAATAGTTGAATAATTTGAACAATGCTGCGTATTTCATGTTGAGGTTTATTTCCAACATTTGAGAAAGAATGGGTGTTTGTTGCCGTGCCAGAAGATAGCTGCAGGACTTGAATCGCTGCCAGCAGGGTTGGTGTGTGCTGCAGTGTAGGCTGCACGTGCGTGTGTGTGCGTGTGCGCGCGTGTGTATGTGTGAGAGCGTGTTTCCTCGTACACAGATGTTTAACTCAGCTCATCTATCTGCAGCCGACCGAATCCACCTTATGTAACCGCGTTTCATATTTCATACTCCTCTATTTCAGCCCCACCACCTGACGTTAGAGGCCTCGTAGATAGAAGATGAAGAAAGGTCTGAGATGTGACAGACATGTTGGGGGTGGGGGGGGGGGGGTAGAGGTCGATAGAAGCCGAGGCAGACAACAAACAAACACAGAACCGGGTCAACCAGCATTTACGGAAACTTTTCATAGTTTGCCAGGACTTTCTGAGATGCCAAAATGAAGAGATTTACCGTCAGAGCAAAAACGTTTAAAATCCATTTCTGTGACTGACGGTTTACCTGATTTCACCTGACAGTAAACACCCTGCACATTTGGCGAGGTTAAAGCGAACACTTACATTTACATGCAAAAGTGATTTGTGCCGCGTCTTCAGGCGATTCCAGCCGGGAAAAGAAAGTTGCCCTGTGTGATGTCGCATCGTGCCTGTAATCCTATAAAGACACTAGCAGGAAGAGGCATAACATTCAAACCCTCCGAAAATATTGTTCAGCTGTCACATTCGTCAGAAGCTGATCCCATTTGCAAGGATAAACACCCCAGGAACATAATCTCACAATAATCTCTCTCAGTTTATACAACACAAATGTCCCAGTGTTTAAAGCAGAGGTGCTTTTCTGTAATAGATCAGAATGGGGGGGGTTATTTCACATGGTAGTTCCCCTGCCCTAAACAGCACTTCTCCAATACAGTGATATTGGTGTGAGATGCTTTCTCATCATCTTTTAGTCTCCGTTGCCTGAAGGTTCACATTAAATCGCTTTCCCGTATGCCTCAGACAACACACAGACACACACAGACACACACAGACACACACAGACACACACAGACACACACAGACACACGCCCTCAGACACAATCTAATCCTCCTTTATTGTCCCAATCCACATCTCCTTTCACACGGCCACGGGAGAAGGGTATTTATCCAAAAACAGGCGATGCACAAACAAGCACATTTACCCATATTCTCCCATGAGTACACACACGCAAACACACACACGCACACACACAATCTGTTTTGGCCCAATTGTGTCACGTATGAAAAGGTGCCAATTATCACAGTGGTTTTACAGGAGATTCTATCGCAATCACCGTATGCAAATTTGACACTTGTCTGTAATAAATGGCTCCTGATCCCAAAATAATTTCGCCTTCTACCTTCCACCGATTACAGTCGGATACTGTGCACGCCCGCACAACCACAATCCCAGGCACGTGCACACACCAGCACGTCTACACTGACGGACCCTAGGTAGCGTCAATAAAAACCTGTCCAAGCTGGAAACGATGAGACAGCTGTGGCAGCACATTACAGCACCGTAGCACAGTCATTTGTAAGTAGTCTGCAGAGACACGAGGAAACGTGTGAAGTCCGCACTGACATAGAATCTGCATGTAGTGACATGACAGGAGACAAATATTCACAGATCAAAATATATCACTGAGAGTCTGTAGCAACACAACTCTTTTTTTTTCTCGCTGCTGAAACCGGGAGATGACAGTCAAGTTCATTTTAGTGTCACAAATTTCAATTACAAATGCTTCGTGCAATAAATGTATGTTTTTTTCCCACTGAGCAACTAGTGCACTCAAAGTAGACAGCATCAGGGACGTCTTCCTAATTTTGAGCAGCAGTAAAATTTTAATTATCATAAGCTTTTTTTTACTGTAAGCCATCTGCTTGTGTTTATTGGAGTATTTGGATGTTCTGTTTAACGTTGTGATTGATATTTAATGAGGGAACTCCATAAAAGATAATGCCGCTCGCCTGGATTCACCTCATCAGTGCGCTTGATGGAAACGGCGACCGTCCTCAATGCAGTGCACGTTCGCTGCACAGCTTCTCACCCGCCGTGACTCGACCAGGAGGACGTCGGTGTATTTTCCACCAAATCGCACCCTGCAGGCCAGGGACACGTGTCCTGCAGCCCGAGCATCCTCTGCGACGCTGTCAGCTCTCCTGCTCTCAAATCTGCGACATCTCAGCCACTGACCACACCAGACTGGTTCCAGTGGACGTGCGAGGACATCCAATACAGGCGTGACTGAGCCTCTTCTTGACAGCGCGGCTCAGAAGAAACCGCAACAAAATCATCAAACAAAGAAAAGGCCAAGTCCAAGATCTCAAACCTCTGCTGTCACACGTAGCCTCAAGCAGTCTGACTCCTCGGTAAATAAAGACCCACATTTCAAAGAGCTGTGGAAAAATCCCAGCTATAAAACAATCTCTCTTTAGATTCACCTCAACAGACTTTTACACATTCAGCTAATCCTCGCACAGAGTCAAATATATCACACACATTGATCTTATTCAGCAACTACTAGTAACAACATGTCCACTGATGGTTTCTCTGATGGACGTGGAGGAAACAGTCGAGTGAAACTGGAGGGCTTCCCGTCGTAAAACAAGAAAACCATTGTCTGTTAGGGAAGAAAAACAAATTCCACAAACAATATGGCTGCAGCTGTGTTTGGCTGTAGCTGAAGCGAGGGAGGTGTTACGTCTCTGGCTAAACTTTTTCACACTTCTGCCGGAAAACACTAAAATATTTAGAGCTAATAAATACTTGATCTTCAGGCACTGGTTCTTTAAAAGTTTCGGTGTCATGCTATTTCGGTTCAGTTTGCCTGATTTGCAGCCACACTTCACCTCCAAAAAACAAAAACAAACAACATTGACTGTGACAACAAAGCACAAAAAACAAAAAAAACAGTGCCGGCACAGGTAATGGAAATTCATGCCAACTACAAAAGTGCCTGTGTGCTAAGAATGGAACATTGAAACCAAGCACTCGTGTGCCACTGTGCAGATGTGCAAATAGACCAGGTTGTGCAAGAAATGCCTCCAAAGTACTATGTGCCATTAAGCATCTAAATCAGTGGAGGGATAAAGCAGACGTACAGGCTACAAGTCCTCAAATGATATCACATGTAAGAGATGAATCACAAGTTCATTCTGCGGTGTGGATAAGAGTCTGTTGTCCATTAAAACACTGTAACTGCTTCTGCTCTAAGTTTGTAGTAACAATATTCTGCATTATAATGAGTGAATAAAGATTTTCAGCGTAGAGCTCAGGGATGAAAAAGCACGTTTCAAAACAGATGTCGATAATAATGATGCATCTCTCAGCACTCGTTCTGCACAAGCAGGCCTTTATATCATAAGATATAACCCCCCCCCCCCCCACCCCAAAGTGGGCAAAGCCAAGCAGGCGGCCGGAGCTCAAGCTCCACATTCAGTGTTGCGAGTGTCGACAAAAGAAAGAAAATGTTTGAGGCACATGCACTCGACCTCCCGGTGCGTGTGGCGTCCAGCCGGTCAAGTTTAAGAACTGATCCTCAGCGGTGCGTGAAGCGGAGATGCTCCCGCTCATCGACGCCGTTACATCAGACTTCTTTTATTCACCTCATGCTCAGACTCCCAGAACATTCATGAGCAAATGTTTCCTGACACGGAAGTTATATTCGCGTTGTGCTTCCCTTTCATGTTTTGACCTGTCATCTCACTTCAGAGAATCGCCGCTCAGGTACACAAAGTTGTCAGAAAGCAATGTCATATCTTTTGAAGAAGGTTTAAACAAAGTGACACCGTCTGAGAAGAAGGTTTTCACTGTGGAGAGTGTTAAAGAAAGAAAGGTTGTGCTGTGCCTGGACTGTTAGAATATATCGTTAATTCTCAGTTCCGATCTGAACCAGGAAATTAAAAAACACATTTTAAAAAAGCAAGAGCTAATCTGACCCGACAGCTGTGGTCCACAGTGCGAAGCAGTTTTATTAACAGAGCTGGAAGACACAATGTTCAAATGTA
The DNA here is from genome assembly GCA_026259375.1 of Verasper variegatus. Classification (NCBI taxonomy): domain Eukaryota; kingdom Metazoa; phylum Chordata; class Actinopteri; order Pleuronectiformes; family Pleuronectidae; genus Verasper; species Verasper variegatus. Next base: position 5,679,274 of record CM048051.1, read on the forward strand.
CTAAAGGCAACGCTGCCATTTATCTGCATTTACCTGAATCTGGAGCTCAAACACAACACATTCAAAACACTGGAGCATAGAAATCAACAAATCCTGCACAGACCAAAGTATTTCATGATGTTTTGCTGTTGTTATACTTGATGTTCTCGTGAACTCAAAACAATGGTTTGTGCAATTATTATTCTGTTCAATTAAATTCAGCAGTTACTATACATAGCAGTGTCTTCGTGGCAGATTTCATTATTGGTGGTGCAGCCTGCAGTGTCACTGTGTGTAATTTCATCTCATCGATATCAGTCTCACAGTTTAATGTTTTCTCTATTTACTCTGTGGCAGAGCTGTTTTACAATAAGTTACAGCCAAGGCACTATTTAATGGAAAATGTCCTTCTGCTGCAGCTGTTAGCAGTAACTGCGATCAGTTATCACAAATGCATCTACAAAACACAGACATTTTTTAGAATTATATATTTTTCTTTTTGGACAGTGGGTCAGTTTTTAAATATTGCAGAGCGTAACAGAAGAAGACGGAGAAGCCGACAAGCTGCACGACAAGCTGGTGCACCAGGTGGTACCTCATTAAAACATCAGGAAAGCAACATTTGCATTTGCTGTAGCATTTAACCACGGACTGAAATGTTAAAGATTACAACTTTGAGGAAATAAATGCATTATTAGGTCACTCTACCAAAGGGTGTCACTCTATATTGAAATTCTGTCTGGTCACGCCACTGCACAGCGGGGTTGCATTAGGACTCAATGTAAGAGGAACACTTTCAAACCGCTCAAACAACCAGCGACACACAGAGTCCCGAGAGCCGCTTGGCAGGTTTTCCCCGATACGCCACTCAATGTTTTTTGCACATCACCATTTCCTTTCAAATCTCCCTTGGCTGAAATATTTAGCAGGAGAGAAGCACGCAGCAACACATCCACAGCTGAAAAAACAAAAACAAATTTGCAAAAGGGGGAAGATGTCAAAGTGCCGTCATCCAGGCTCCTCTTTAACATGCTGCAGTACTCTGGAAAAAAGGACACGGCTGCTTATGCACACAAGTGGCGTGACATCAGGCCCCCCAAGTGCACCTCTCTTTGAGGCAGCACCTCAGCTCTTCCCTTTGTTGCAGTGCAGCTCAAATATTTCTAAAAAAGGTTTAGATGGATGGCCCAGTGGTAGCCTGGGAACTGCAACAGTTGGAGGAGACTTAAAAGGAGGCGTTCGACCAACTCTGCAGTCAGACCAGCTTGACTAAACATCAACAGAAATATCATAAAATCGCCCAAAAAACAAGCAGAACCTCAAGCAGATGAAGATCGAGCGCTTCTCCCGCATCACCACATACAGTGAGACGTTATTTGATGTCTCACACACAAGCTCTGGTGATCTCGTGTTCATGATTGAGCGCGCCAAGCAGTTGGGGGGAATGTCTTCTGGATTCTACTTAACCCCAGAATGTTGATCTGCTTCCCAGCATGGCAAAAAAAAAATCCTCTCTGAATACAAACCCTCTGTGACAGAGCGCACAAAGCACTGTTCCATTTTGTTTACAGCGTCTCCTGCAGAGCTGTGACGACCGAACAGTGGAGAGAGCCGGAGTCTGTGCACGCTGATGGGCTTTGGAAATCACACATGCTGCACGATGTGGTAAAAGTAGAGGTTCCCAGCCACAGTCGCGTCTTGTGATATAATAAAAACACGTCTTTAGTATTTGCATGCATCAGTGCTCCTGCACTAATCTCCTCTAACTCATCAACAACTTCAGTCTCAATAAGTCCTTTCATTGAATCAGGTGCAGTAGTGTGTGACTCAAGACATTTCCTCCAGAGACAGAGACCACTGTGCCACATACAGAACGTGAGCCCACCCCTCTAAATGAACACTTGAAACCTCTGTCAGTATTTCAGTACAAGTGTATTCTACATTGTCTTGTGGCACAGCACGAACAGCGTGCACCCGAAATAATCCAGCATCCATTATGCACATTGTAGTTATGAGAGCGGGAGCCATAATTACTCATCAACATGACAGCAGTTCCTCATGAATCATGTGTGTTTTGTAACTGGCTCGTTTCTGTCCAGGCAGACATTCACTTTCCAAAACAGCCCTGGTTCACGGAGCCGACATCCGGGTCTGTGACGTGAGCTGCACGACTGCAGCCGTCTGCTGTTTGCTTCGATGCTTCTTTCCTTCAAACACCCACGTGCTTACTCGACACGTATCTGTAAACGGTGCAACTTATTGCTTCGTTTGTTATTTTGCCGATTGCTATTTCACCTGCGTTCAACACTAGACGGCTGCTTCACATTCATGTTTGGTTTCTTTCAACTTGAACAGGAGTTGGACACATGCACATACAAACACAATCTTAAACAACACGCATGAGTGAAATGTGGAGGATTTACTTCTCAGTAAAGTTGTGACCTGCAGCTAAATGTTTGAAATGAATGAAGTAGGAGCAGATTTGAATCCAAGAATTAACAAAGGTAGTTTTTCATTTGGAAACACATCACATCAAAACAATATAATTTCTTTATAAATATTACAACACAACCACAGGGATCTTCAAAGGTCAGTTGGTGAGTTGTTTCTGAAATGATTTTTATCCTATTTGTTAATTTAATAATACTCTTTGAATTCTCTTCATGTCCCGATAGTCATCAACAACAACTGATTGTAAGAAACCCGACCAGGGCTAATGGGAATGTGTGGGATGCATCAGTTGCATATTTCCAGTGCAGCCTGCTCTTGCTAGATTCCTCCTGCTTACCAACCCTTGATTTAAGTGTGTGTGTGTGTGTGTGTGTGTGTGTGTGTGTGTACCAAAGACATTTATAGAAATTCTTAACTTGAACTGGTTGATGCTGCAAAATAAGAAATCCAAGAAATGGCTCAGACTGGCTCTGCAATGTGAAGCTGGACTCAGTTATTGCTTTTGGTGCAATACATCTTTCAACTACTGTACCTGCATCACTATAAAAAAAGGGAGACATGTCTTTTAGGTCGACACTTGATCTCCGAGTGTTTTAATAAAATGTTAAGCGCTTGTCCTACATGTGCATTGAGGAGATGTGGAGTAGGTTACAGAGAAAATGGAATCTGTGTTTCATCTCGGGGACATCCTGGTGGCACAGCTGGATGAGCAGTTCCCATGTTCCACAACGCACAGCCCAATCCCCCCCCCCCCCCCCCCCCCCCAACAACAAACTGTCAAAAAAATTAAGTAAATAATGCTGCCTACATAATTTGTACAATTTCTCTTTTGTGCTGAATGAAACAATTCAATAAACATCCCTCCAACGCTGCAGTCAACACGCAGGACTTGCTAAACTAGCCCTTCCGCCCGCTGCGCTCCCAGCAAGGTACTGCGGTCTTTTCTCCTCGCCGCTCTGTCGCTGTCATGCTCCACAAGGACACTGCATTTACTACTGTCAATGCTGCAAAGTGCTGACCTTTTTAAGTGTATTTCCATCCCGTGGATGTGTGTTTTCACTGGTCAGTGTGCACACCTCGTTGAGCACAAACCGGGCTCCCCAATAAAGCAGAGAAATGACACAACACGCCTGTGTTCACCGCGCACTTCGTAATCTGTGGTCACATCGAGGTGGACGGTTCACTTCGTGTTGTGTTCACTTCTGTGAGTTGCTGATTTGTCGCCAAAGTATCTGGTCAAATATTTCGGTTAGTGCCGAATATGATGAGTTCATTATTCAGTTAGTAAGTTAATCTATTAAAATTGTGATAACTGATTAACTGATTCATTGATTTATAGCTGATTTCAGCTTGTTTATGTGAGGGTTCGCTGCTTTTGTCTTATTTATAGATACATAAATTATATATCTGAGTTTTTGCTCTGTTGGTTTGAAGATGTGTTGCTCTGGGAATTTGGTGCAGACTGACCCATTTTAACAGGAAGAATGGTTGGTGATGGTCCCCAGACAATTAATTCTACTAAGTGTGGTGATCCCCTTATCTCGCAAGATCATTTGATTTCAATAAATGTTTCATAAATACAAAAAGAAATTGAATATAGAATAAAATAGAATCAAAATAGAATAAAAAAATAAAATATCATCTTAAGTCATTAAAGGTATTTAAATTAAAGACGAATCAATGTGTCTACATTTACTGAAAAAGGCCAATTTCATCATCATTACAAGTGGAAACGTGCAGCAAAAACTACGAGTTTCAAGGACGATTGCACTTGGATAAAGTTGACGCTCTTCAGCGGAGTGCAGGTGTCAAACAAGCAGCTCCGTGTCCTTCTGCCACTTTGTAGCTTTTAGAATCGGACAAAGTCAAATTGATCCAAAGTGTCAGTTTGTTTGATATTGAAATAAAAAACACACTGTGGGAAATTTCAAGTTTTTCTACCCGGCAGTGAAACAACAGACACACCAAAAAAAACATTACCCAACTTTCCATTTCTGCCAAAGAGAAGCAGATCCATTCATTGCAATTGAGGAGCTATTGCTACTGTGTTCAATAACTTAGCTCCAGGGTTAAATCATTCAGTGCGGCCTGTGAGGGATGTTTAAACAGCTGTTATTGATACGTGTTGCTGCTTTAGTACCAACATGAGGATAACACTTGTGGTACAGAGGGACATGTCTCTTTATTGACAAGACATCTGGGACACACAGTTTGGTCCTTTTCCTAATGGTTGCCTGGTTATGTTTTTAAATGAAGCAGCAAAATTTGAAAGATAAATAATGAGAGGGGGGTGAGGGGGGTCTGGGGATCCATAGTAACATGGCCGATCAGCTGACTTTAACGCTGTTGCAACCACAAGGTCAACATTTGATTTTGTGCAGTAGTTTTTTCGGTGCAAGACCCAAACTGATGTTTCCATCCTCAACTGTTTGCAGCACTTTGTCTTTTCTGCTGATTTGCAAACGTAATGCAAACGTGCTAAACTGAGAAAAAACGTAGTTATGCATAAACGAGCCGTAAAATCCAGGAATACATTTTTAAATGTGCAGTTCCCTTGTCCCAAACCCAATGAGCATTTTGAATGGGCTTTTCATCAGCTGCCTGAAATAATGTCTGTCGTGACATAAACAAGTGATCAATTCTAGATAATAAAATATAACAGTAAATAGCCCACCTGTGATTGTTTAAAGATTTAACACATCTTTAAAAAGGCAGTTTTTATAATAAGTGGACAAATAAGACAACCAGGGTTCTCTATGACGTCAAAAGTCATAATGTCAAATACATTTTCTTACAATTTTAAGACAAAATTGTTCATTTATCAATCAAAAATAATAATCAATAGACTTATCGATCATTAGTTGAACCCCTCATTCAGCTATTTTGCTGTAATTATAGTCCCAGGTCTGTTTTCCACTCAGCCTCTAATGTGGATCTGTCCATCACATGGTGTTTGTGTGTCAGTGTGTCCTGTACATCATTAACCCCTCTTTGTCACATCCCCTCTTTTATCTTCCACTCCTCTCCTCTCTCTCTCTGCTCTCACCTCCGTCTCTCTGGTTCCCCCCCCAGCTCTCAGGTACACTCATTATGTTGCAAAGCCAGCTGATAATAAGAAGTATTTTAACAAGCTTGTGAAACGCTCCGAGTCCCAGCTGTCTCCACCGCAGCCGACTTCACATTGTCCCCCGTCTTTGTCTCGTGTCCCAGTTTCACAGCTGAAATCAGATATCAGATGGAGTAGTGGCTGCGTCTCTGTACTGTGCATCCTCTCCTGATTGTTCCATTTGTGCGGCCGCAATTAAAAAGGGACACGGGTGTTTTTCGTCACATCTGCAGAATCGTATCATATCACGTTTTGGTTTATCTCATCTGAGCCACTCCACGCTGTCTGTTTGCTGTCCTGCCACCGTTCTTTTTCCATCTGATCTCATATCATCACCCTGCGCTGTTCTAGTATTTGGCTTTATCGACACCCCCCCACCCCCCACCCCACCCCACACCACCACCACCACCACCACCACCTCCCTGTGGCTCCTCTATCATTCTGCTTGCTATGCTGCTCACACAGACCTGTCTAATTACAGTGGAAAGAGTGAAAAAACAGACGGAACAAGAGAGAAGGAGACGCATCCCGCTCTCTGCTACTCCGAGCCTCCTTTCTCTTGTTCTCTCCGTGCTTTCTTTCATTTCATTCTATGTTTTTCTGCTCTCCACCTCTCATCTTCCCACACGCTCAGTCGAATGCAAACACAGAGTTGTACTCTTGTGCACATACTGTCCAGATGGACGGTGAAGCTGGAGACGTGAGGTGTTGTCATCAGCAGATTTGAGGAGCTGCTGTGTTCGAAAATAAGAAAGAAAAAGGAAGTGATGGGAGCGTTGCTTGTGTGTGTGTGTGTGTGTGTGTGTGTGTGTGCGCGTGTGTGCTGTTCTCTCAAAATGCACCTACTCTTTCCCATGCACACACACACACACACTCACCTACTGAAGTGTTCTTGAGCAACAGCTCTGGGGATCCTGTTCATTTCTGACTCTCGACTCTAACCTTCGTGTGCACAGGAGACATTAAAAAGTGAAGTTCCCTGCAAGAATGAATAAACTCCCTCACTTGAATCCACATAGCAACACCACACGAGTTACTTCGGCTCAGCAGATTCACTCATTCGACAACCGGTCCAGATGTGTGTCCATGCAACCTGCTGTTATTGACTTTCGAGTTTAACAGACTGAAGCCGAGCAGCTCGATTAGCTCGACTTTTGTCTCACTTGGGAGACCTCAATTAATTCCGGCTGCTTGGCCAAGGGGCTGGTGGCCATTTGGTGATCAAATCACACCGGTGCTTTCATAACCTCTGTTCTTCTCATTGCCGCCGTTACGCTGCATTTAGCGCGACCGACGGCTGTTAACGTGTGATTTGGCTTCCGCTGGCGATGAGCAGACAAGTCCTAACAAGGCTGGTCTTTTGGCTTTACCTGGGAGGGTGACTCCTCTAAGTGAAAGCAGCCACCTGCTGGGAGGAGAACCAGTGCCAGCCAAATGAACCAACTCATTATTGGAAGATGGAATGGGAGTTTAACTTTAGCTCGTTATTTTAAAGCCTTATGAAACATAATCTGCAGCTTATTTTCTGTTTTTCATTTCCCTTCTTGTGCGATGTGTCACGACTGGTGAACTGTGTCTTTCTGCAGCACAAGACACAGAAAAACAGTGGCCACGAAAATTAGATCAGTTTAATGGAGTAGCTGAACATTTTGGACAGAAGATGACTTTGATTTGGTTTCTTTTAAAAGCAAAATGTGATTCTATAAAGATCTATTGGATCTATTTCCTGGGGGACGGTTTATTGATCCGGATATGGTGCTGGTTGCCAGATGCACTTGGAGAGGAGTTTTGTTTTCAGTCTCTGCACAATGGTACAACACACAATGGTAAACTCACTGCACAGAGGTGGTGTTTATGCTAAGATGAGCTAAACATCCACTACAACCAGCCTACACGTTTCACAAATCTGTTCTGTTTAATTCATGGTTTGGTTTCTTTGGCGTCAGTGACTCTTCCATGATGAATACGACTCCATAATGTTCTCATCATGTACAATCTTACAGTGAAGACATGTTTTCAGTTCCGGGTGTTGTTAGGGTTGGGTTATATTTAAGGTTAGAGTCTCTAGGACATAAATGTAAGTCAATGAAAGTGTGTGTGTGTGTGTGTGTGTGTGTGTGTGTGTGTGTGTGTGTATATGTGTGTTTTTGGGGTAACTTTCTGACTAAAAACCAGCTTGTTAGGGTGGTTAGGGTTAGGTCTCCACGAAATAAATGTCCCTCTATCCCAAAGGTGACCTATAACAACCAGTTTGTGTGTATGTGTGTGTGTGTGTGTGTGTGTGCTTGTTTTTGGATTACTTTGAGGTGGCAGAAGTGCTGAAGATGAAGGTTGGGGTCGAGCTAATGGTCGTTAAAGGCCCCAGTGTTTATCTTGTCCTTGTCAACATGAAACATAACCTCCCTCCCTCCCTCTCTCTCTCTTTCATACACACACACACACACACACACACACACACACACACACACACACACACACACACACACACACACACTCTCTCTCTCTCTCTCTGGCAGTAGCTGTGTGTTTTTGCTGTGGGTCTCGGTCGTCTGCTCACCTCTGAAAGCTGGATTCGTGTGTAGCCACCGCGGCGGATCATTGGGAAATTTAATTACCCGTCTGAAAGCTCTTTCAATCAGACAGATTACCCACTCTGTGTTTATGTGAGTGTGCAGCAGGGTGTGTGCGTGTGTTTCCAGGCGTGTGCAGTCAGTGTGTATGCGCGTGTTTGCACTGGCTGCCCACTGAGCACCAAACCTGGGAGCCCGGAGAGGGAGCAGGCGGGGAGAGACACTTCTTTAAAAAAAAAAAAAGAAGCTTTTTTCCCTCACACAAGTGAGAGTACGATTAATGGAGGGTGTATTTGATCAATTTCCATCACGCAGAGGCAGATTTTGCACAAAGAAAATCAAAAGGAAACGGCACCTTTGATATTCTAACCCCAGACTACGTTTTATTTAATAATTGTGCAAAATACTGAGCAGCTCACAAAAGCAGCACATTCTGTACCTTTGAGAAATAAAATAGCCTGAAAGTCTTTTAAAGGTAAAGCTGGTTGTAAAAATCGAACACAAATCAATTAGATGTGATGTATTGAGGTCTTAGCGATTGATTTTTATTATGTTATAGCCGTTTTAATACTCCTCCCTGGCTTTCTTTAAGCTGAGGCCTAATCCCTTCGTCATGTGGAGCGACTATATTACGTGTGTTTCTTTCTTCTCTGACCGAAGCAAACCATTCCCGTGAATTATGTCACAACACAATAAAACGAGACTGTCCAGATACAGGAGATGGTACGATGATAACACACAGAGCACCAGAGATGGGCTGGAGGCTGGGGAGGGAGATTTACTGCCTTGTTTGCCTTCATTAGCAGAAATCTGGGGCAATGTGTATGAACAGTGTGTACAGACGTCTCCTACACAAAACTGGCATTTAGTGGAGCAGGATGTTTGGTGGGAATGTGCACACGTCAGATGTGCCGCAGACATTAATTGTGATAAGAGATAAAACTCAAGGTGCAAGATGTAAACTTAGTGTTTGGGCTGTTTACCAGTGTCACTGACGTTTTCATCTCAAGTAAAATGTGACAGTAAGATGCTTAATTAGACATTTTGTTGTTCATTCCTTATATTTAGCATTGAGCCATCATTCCTCTGTGTTTGTCATTTTATTCTCTGTTTTGGTTTCAGGTTTATAAATAAATCATTAATTATCTTTGTATAGTTTAACAACAATGAGATATTAACGCCAACAACGGTATTAAAGATTCATGTGATAAATGAATAACACAGTCACAATAAAAAAACACTGCCGTGTGTATTTAAAGTTGCTCTGGTGTAAAAAATTGAAGAAGAAGAAGTGCTCCTATTCTCAAAATCAAATAATTGGTTAGCTGCAGCAGTACAATCATGTTTTTTATATTTCCCAATATTTTTTGCATTTATCAGAGGTGCAAACAAACAGAGGGAATAATTCAGGCATTGATTCTGTTTAAAGTCCGTCTGCTGTAAAAATCTCTAAATCACAAGATTTCTCAAAGACCGTCTCGCAGCAAGTTTCCGTTTTATACAATTTCTCTTTATTTCATCCCTATTTATATTGGGCCCCGGCTTAAATTCAGTGCGAGCCCTCATGTCCTGTATGGGAGCATCTATATTCATTCTATTTCTCCACTGAACTATTCAGACTTTTCTCTGTCCACCGTCTCACTGTAAAAACACAGATATCCTCGGTTTCTTTGTATTTCGCTGAAGTTTATTACCTCATTCATGGAGGCAGCAGCGGCCTCTGCTCATTGGTTGCCAGTTAATCTGAAGACTGTTTGTCTGATTATACTCGTAACGTTTAACTGCATGATTTAACCTCCTGTCCCACGTCAGACCTTTTAATCCTTTATGAGCCACAATGTATAGCCACAAATCCACAGGGACAAGGGTCATTGGCCATTTTAAAGTCAAAGACAAACGGTGAATAAAGCCCAGAGCCGTGAAGAACATGTCTAAAATAATAATAATATAATATAAATGATGTATCTTATATTTTCTGTAAAATAAAACACTTCACTTAATATTATATCATAACAAAATTAATAATAATTAATCTGATAAAGGTTGATTACAATTTGTGATCTAGAAATAATGATAATGATAATAATAATAATTCATACAAATCCAACCGGGATTCCATCGTGACGTCCATCTGATGATTGACTTATCAGTGGAGGATAAGAGCACTGAGAGCAGTTTAGGTTACGGATTGATTGATACTGATGGAATTTCAGTGACACAATAGTTGATCAATATAGAGAATTTGCAGGTTAACAAAAGTCTCTTCTCACCTGTCGTTCACAGATTAATTGGCTAAATGACATGGATTGATGATGTGGAGGCATTGGCTGGTGTTTTTATGGAAAACCACCCTTCCAGCTACGGTAGCTGCCACTGAGTGGACAGGAAGGAGCCCAGTTTTAATCCATGGTTAGACAGGACACACTGGGGGTGTTCAAATTAGCCAGAACTTGTTCCTGTGAACCTCAGGTTGTCAACCTTTAGTGCGTCCATGCAAGGGGATATGAAAGTCGTGTAACAATAGGAAAACAACTCCATGTCGTCGCTGGCTGGACCAAAGACAGTTAAAATTCAGGAACATCACATCTCTTCACAGTGTCTGACTGATCCACTGTTCGCCTGCTGCTTCGCATCCTTCTGTTGCCTTGGGCGCACACAGAAACAGTGGAGATCAAAGAGGAAGCTAATGTTCCTGCAATGTTGCAGCAAGCTTTAAACAAGATTGTTCTCGTCTTCTCATTGTTAATCTATTAATAAAATACCGTTTTAACGTGACAGAGTCCGGGTGAGACACATTCACACTCAAAGTACTTGAGTGTCAAAAACATGGTTCCTTCCTTTATCAAACAAAAGAAAAAAACATGTGTGCAAGCTAAAGAGCTCAAAGTCTAGAGATTTGAGACCATTAAGCAATAAGTGGAGAAAACAGAAAATTGTACTGGGAATCTTTCTAATTATTCAATATTGAAAAACATATTTTACTGGTTCGAGTAACGAGTGCTCACATTTAAGGGAGGCAATGATAAGCAGGAGGCTCTCAAAGCTAATGAGGTTCATCGTTAATAATTTGATGCCAAATTTAGAATCTCCTCGTGTACCCCTCTGGAGAGCTCCAAAGCTCCTGGAGGTACACTTACCCCAGTTTGGGAATAGTGGTAGGCTACTCCATGTGTGCTCCTCAGTGTAGAGGGGGTAAAAAATATATAATAATATCTTCAAAAGATCCACAGGCCTCATTTCGCAGTCTTACTCTTGTATTTTGTGCTTCCAAACAGCCCAAGTCAAAAGTGATTTCTAGAAAATTCATCAACTTTCAGACTTTAATTGTTAAAAAAAGTCAAACGGGCGATCGCCTGCTGAGTTACTGCTTCACTGTGGTTCCATTTCCACATGTTAAAGAGAAAACTGTAGATTAGTTCCAGGTTAATACCGCATGCTGCCGCTTGAAGGACACAGTATTACTCATTTACTAGAAAAGCTTTTCTCACTGAGAAACCAAAAGCCCATCTCCCAAAACAGACAGAATCTGTGTCTGAAATATTATTTTGCAGCGATCATCAAGTTCACTGTTAGATAACATCAAAATATCCTCTGAAGAACGACTCTCTGACTTGACATGTGACTTGTGTGTGATGGTGAAACGACACAAGTGAGTAAAAACCGTTGTCTACGTATTTGAAGCGAGAGCTTTAAATTAGACGTCGCGGGAAACTGTTAAAAAAGGAATAATTATTATTGTTCAGAACATGGACTGTTGCATAATGCAAGAGTCAAGGCTTTGATTCTTCCAACAGCCTATATATGCCTCAACTTCCAGCTGTACGGATGTCGTCTTTGAGCCTAAACCCGTATGCAAATGTTCTTCTGGGAATTAACTGCTCTTTTCCCTGCATAAAAAGTTTATTACAGTTCAAACCTGACTTCAATTTGCCTTTATACTGGAATTAATTTCCCATAAACCTGAGAGCAGCCATTGTTTACCATGATTATTTCCATATGCATATGTGATTCTCCTGTTACCATAATTAAAACTTGTACAGACACATGTTCCCATGTCAATATATTTGCCATTGGCACCCGCCCGCAGCGGTTCTATAGTAAGAACTGTTAGAATAGTAAGTGGGAGGTTGTGTTGAAATGGTGATCCTGCTAAAACAATATGCACATATTTGTGTTTGAAAGCATGGTTTTAAATGTGTGTGCTTTAACTATGCATATGGCTTCACTGCTTTAGTCCATATGCACCGTGCACAGTGTTTGACCCACAAGTGCCAGTCTGCATATAAATCTGTGCTTGTTCCCGTTGCACATTTTCATGATGAACAGTCAGGACCAGTCCTAGTTCAGCGACGGGGTTTGATTCTGAGTATAGATGAGTCACATCACTGCTGGTTCCTGTCTGTCACTCTTTGCTTCCTCAGCTCAGCTGCTGCACACTTCTGTTGTTAACTTGTGCTCTAATGCTTTGGTTTCTAAAATACATTTTTTCATATCTACAAGCCTGCGTTTTATCTTGTGACCTGCTTCGCTGCTGCTCGTTTCTTTATCTCTTAATTTTTTTGCGACACTCTGGTGATCCTAGGGAGGCGGCGTTTGTTGGTCCACAACTTAGGACCAAACAGAAATATCCCTTAAACTATTGGATGGATTACCAGGAACCTTTGGGCAGACACGCATGGTCCTCAAAGGATGAACTTTAAAAGTCTTTGGTGGTCCCTATGTTTCCCCTGCAGCACCATCAGGACGTTGACCTTTTTGGTCCTTTTTTTTAGCTATTAGCTTTGTTGTTATTAAAGGTGACATTCATGTTCACTGCTGTTTGAGTCAGTAATAATTTTGGTAGTTCTGTGAATTTCTAACTAGAGCCCCCAGGTCATAAGGTTCTTTATTTTAGTTTATGACCAAACAAAACCCAACGCGGTCTATGAAGGTGTGGACTCTTAGACTGATTAGTCCAGTGAAGGCAAGAGAAAATGAGTCTGGTCTGTGGAGGATTTCCTATTTGTATCACCAGCTTGTCCCATTCCTACCATGGACAGGTTAGAGAGGCTGCACACACTGAGAGGCTGTCCCACCGCCCGTACTGCTCACTCGTTAGCTTTCCACCAGCCCACAATGAATACTGGGATAGTTTGAAGGATTCTTCGTTGCTGAGGAATGGAAGAACACATTTAAAGGAGCCTTTGAAATGGGACATATAGTCCTGTTGCTAAGACACAATAAGTCTTGAGATGCAGCCTCTGAAGGACGCTGCCCTTGAACTGGGACAAAACTAGAGTCAGACAGGAACTTCCAGGTTCTGTTCCAGAGCAAAGAAAACCACAATCAAAATCCCACTGACATTTGTAACTATGTGTCTCCTGTACACAGCTGATCATAGACTTCATGGGGGTTTTCACAGATTTGTCGTTGCTGTGGACTGAGATATTTAGCCGCTCCCCGGGCCCCAGGCTGTTCCCTGCTTAGACCTGTGGCGTTTGTTGTACACATGTGGAAACTGGGTGAGAATATTCAGCAGTGTCCTCACAGAACACACGTATCTTAAACCCCCACAGCGATGCGCAATTATCCTGTTCTCCTTCCATCTCACTGGAGGTTGGTTGAAATGTTGTACTATGCTGGTGCTGTATGTGCTGTATTGACAGCTCGGTGCATCACATTTTCTCAAGGCAACTTGCCACCGACTTCTACATACATGAAGAGTCATAATCTGAGATTGTGTGGTCAAGCTCATGCACACTGGGCTTTACACCCTGAAGCTGACCTACTCCACATCATGTTTAATATATGTCCCTCTCTACATCTTTCTCTTCCGCCATTTGTCGCCCTTCCTCTTCTTTGTCGTCACCTTTCATCCTCCATGCTGCACGACCATCTCCTAACCAATGCCATGCTTCATTAGGTGTTCATGGGGGTGTGCAGAGAAACATCCACTGTTCTTGCAGGCAGTCGTTAGCTTTCAACCACCACTACCTCGAAAACTCACCTCTATTCTTTCAATCTCGTGAACTCAGAATGACAGACTGATTTTCCAAAGTAATGATTTTCACCTTTGTAATACGCGTAACATTTATCAAATATGTTCAAATGCTCTAAAAGGGTTCCAGTCTTAAAACCGAGGAACTAATCTGTGACGCTCACTCTTAATCAGAACGCTGCCCACAGAACAAGCAGCACATGATGTAAAAGGACATGATGTGCTTTAGCTGCATTACGGGGACTTTCCATGTTGTCAGGCAGGCTTATAATAAGAATTATCTATTATTTCATCATGCCAGTTAATCTTACTTCACTAATTCCCGCATTCATCAACTATTGTATATCGAAGTGTATTCAAGGCTTATGGCTTTGTCAGAGCTTTTTTATTTTATTCTACTTTTTTCCTCTCAGCTGAACAAACAGCGCCTTTACAAACCAGTGTACAGAGCGCTGAGCGTGCGTTTGATTCCCAAATGAAGCCGGTTTCACATCTTCCTGTGTACCGGGCCTGCAGCAGTGCTGGTCAAAGCGGGAGGAAGCGAGGTAGCGAGCTTTTGATGCCATTGTGAGTGAATTTCCCCTTCACAGTTAAATGAAAGAGCCATTACACAAAACAGTAAAAAAGCAACATGATTACGTCCACGTGTAAAAGTTAATTCTTTTTGTTAATAAATTACAGCAGCAAATGCGGATAATTTACTTTGGCATTGTAAAGTTTTCAGATATTCTTTCTACTTTAATCATGGTGACTTCATTTTTTGTCTCTTCTCGTGTTAAAGTCGACACCTCTGAGGAGTCCTCTCCTCTCAACACCTTCTACAATTTAATCCTGCTCTCGTTTCTGTCTCCACATCACTAAAGGTAGAAGACATCCCATACTAAATCCTGTTTTCCTCTATCCTCGATAACCTCTGACCTTGGCTGAGCCAGAGAAAAGCCTTCTGGGAAATGAAACACGAAGCCAGTTATTTGATGCCTTTTTACAGATCCCTGCACACTAACATTAATAAGGGCCTAGAGACTCTCTCTCTCACACACACACGCACACACGCACGCAGTTCTAAGCACTGACCTCTACACCTGAATGACTATGAGACTGACCGTTTAGCATGAAGATGATCCTGCGACCCCCCCGAGTCACACATCTACTCTTTGACATCCCCAGTCAATCGTACGTATTGATGCCAGTCTTCAGAAGATGACTTTGATAATGGAAGGCCCGTGTGAAGAAGACTTAAGGGGTGACTTCATCCGTGAGGGAGCAGTTACCCTGAGAAGGAATGGATGGCTTGTCACATTGTGCTGTGCTGGGCAGAAACACAACTGGTTTCAGTAATCGCAGCCCACTGACCTTTCCACTAATGCGCCCCCCCCCCCCCGTCCCGGAATCACAACATCCAACACTCCTAAAACAGCGCAGCCCGGTAAAATGAAACTGTGAAATGCAAATTGTGAAGCGCAGAAGGAAACTCTGTGAATGCTTCTTCACCACAGGGACGGCTTAGCTGCTGTAATGGAGCTCTGAGCTCCCCTGGAAAACAACGGTGGTGTGTGTGTCACCAGGACAAGTAATAAATTATCAACTATTATATCAGAGCGTTTCTCGGCACTGCTGGCGGACTCGTATTGGTGTTGGTGTAGGTATGTGCAGGGTGTTTATATGTACTTCCACCCCGTGTGTTTTTCAGGCAGAGGTGGTGTCTCTCCATTCCCTGCTGAACTTATCCATGGTTCTGACAAAAATTCCCAAATTCCCATGAGAGGGTCTAATTTGAAACAAGCTTGTGTTCAGAGCTACAGGAGACGTGCAAAGAGCAGGTTTTGCCAAAAAAGTCTGGTCAAGGTCGGATCTGGCATCAATTGCAATCACAGTCATTTTAATTTTGATATTGTCCAGAGTAAAGATCAACCAGTCTTGCAGCTGCTGTCGCCACTGGAAGATGTTGAACTTGCTTAATGATGATTGAGGATTTTTTAAAATTTGCTTCACGCTGTCACGTGCAATAATATCATCCATTGTGACGTTTAAAATCCAGGTAACTGCCTCTTTCTACAAATGCCTCTCCTCCACATACGAAGGGTTATGTTGGGATTCTATAATTCTCTCAGCTCTCAGTCAAACTGTCATACGTGGCAGCTGCATGTGCGATGTAAATTATTCAACAGCACATTTTAAAAGATGGGATTTTTGTATTTTCAGAGCCCCGGTTCAGAGCCGTTTATTATGATTTATTATTTTTCTTTTGAACATGAGATTCATCGATGTAAATCAGGACAACATCACAGAGTAAAGTCTTGGTTTCCAGCTGTGACACACAAGAGCTAACGCTGTCGTCCTCGTGAGGAAATCGCACCACGAGCACTGTTAGTCTTGAACTGACACATCTGTGTGATCATTGCAGACGCTATGTAGACTGTGGAAAGATGCATGTCCACATCCACACTGAAGTCGGCTTTGATCATTAATATTATATCTCTTGCCTTGATTCTGCAGTCACTGAACAATCCTGTACATCTATGTGCTTTGTGCTGCTGTGTTGGTCGGTTGGTGAGTTTGTCTGCAGGTTTATGCAAAAGTTACAGAGTGGAGTTGGTGGATTGGACATGGGCCACGAAAAGAACCATCACATTTAGGCTTGAATCGGGACAAATGTGCGTATCTGGGGATTTTGTTCTCCCCGGTTTCCATATTCATAGTGCGTCGTGATATTTTTTGACATTTCCACCAATTTCCCAGGAATAATTTATGGATCTTGATGAGTGTGTGCAATTTGGTGGAAAACTGTCAGAGGTATGCGCTCTCACATTCTGTTTCTCAGCCAAGTTACCTACAGTAAAGTACCTGTGGTTTCTAACCCCACCCGAACAACTGACTCAGTTCTGTCCTGAAGCTGAGCCGTTCTTAAGTTATCCCCAAACATGTCCTAAATGTTTTTACTTTAAAACTTTAAAACCTTACCTTAATCATGTCAAAGAATGAAGAAGTAAAGCCTCAGTTTCTCCATCAGTGATCTTTAAACTTCATCCTCAACTGTGAGGTGGCCTACTTTGTTAAGGTTGTTCCAATTATAAACGAATCATCGATTACCTCTCTGACATTTAGTAACGATGAGCAATATCACAGTGATGATGGTTTACAGATAGTGGATGTGATGGATGAATGGATCGCTCGCTGTAAACAGCCACATCCATGTGTAACCGTTAGTCGTAATGCCAGCTCCTGATGAACCCCGCTGAAGAGACGTGATCAATACGGCAGCACTTCTTCTTCGCTGCTCTTCTCGCTGACAGGTCTAACGAGGGGTGGAATGTGCACAGGTATCGATGGACCAACAGATGTTTAAGGGCACTTAAAACCACGGAGGTGGGAACGTGGCTTGTGCACGTGCATCCCGAGAGACAATAATTTAGATTTTATAAAACAGAATGTAAAAAATACATACGCATATTTCTGACTTGGTGCAAACACAAGCTTTTAGCCTTAGATCTATACGTTGCATTTTTATTGGTTTGGCCCCTGAAAGAATAAACTGACACCAGCTCTCGCAGAGAAAGTAGTGATACTGGGTTGAGGGAATATTTTGACATGTCGCAGTACCGCAAGAAAAGCATGAGTATAAATAACAAAATTAATGATGGCTGAATTCCATTTAGCTCGATGCTGGCTCAATGTCACTGTCATGGCTCAGTAGGAAGCAGGAACAGGACAGAGGCCTTGTTGATGTTGGTACTAACACCTGTGATTTTATGGCAAGGTAACACGTCTTCTGTGGATAATGTGCATTTTAGTTTGATAGGTGTGGCACTGGAACAATGCACACTGTCGCCAAGCTGCTAGGATGGATGTAGCACAGATAGAATCAGCACCAAATAACCGTATTAGCTGCCTTATGTTAAAAATACTGCAGTTACCAGACATATATTAACATATGGCGTGGACAGTATCCTTTCGATGTGTGATCACACTTCACTAAGTGTAAAACCTTATAATTTACACATCTCATCACAGACATTACAGCCAGTGAACCGCCTGTTCCTCCTGAAGTGCTCATCACCCAGTACAATCCCTTTAGTACAAAACTGTGTCAATCCTGTCACAATAAAGGCAAAGCCTGCTTCAAACTAATCATTACATGAGGAAGAAATTATAGTCATCTGACAAGATTGTCCATTTTTCATGTCTCCATGCGTCAGATTTTCCTGAGCACACACAAACAAAGATGATTTTATCAAAGCTTATGCCGGATGAGTTTGATTCCCATCTGCCCGTCCGTCTCTCTGTTTATCTCGCTCCAATCATTTTTCGTACCGTCTTTTATTTCCCCTCTTTCCCTCTGCCCCCTTGTGTTGTGTTGACTTCAGCCGCCTGCCAAATAGATAATCAATAGCTCTGTTCCTCTGCATGCTAGATAATGGTTAGAGTTGCCAGTGTGTTCAACACACCTCATTAACCACTGCTCGCTGTGGTTTGGCTTTTCCAGCGTTGCCCCGGCCCCTAGTCAACACTATGACTAATGCACCTGACAGTCAAAGCAATGACACATATTTCAGCCGCGCTGCCGCTGCACGAGAGACGACGTTCTCATGACACGGACTCACTCAGCTCAAGTCATGAAATACACAAGCCGCTGTTTTTTAGGCTGAAACGTTGGTAAATAAGGTCTGTGTGTGTTTTGTTGTCACGTATAGGCACGAGCTGGGTGAAAGCCAGTCAGGCTATCTTATATCACACACACACACACACACACACACACACACACACACACACACACACAATGAAAAGAAAAATAACTACATGCATGAATGTGGGAGGCTGAATGCAAAATAAGCGGTGGAGACAAAAATAATGGAGAAACAGCATTGAATGGTAAAGATGGATGGATAAGCTGAGATAACCTGGAGACTGCTGTCAGCAGTTCTACCAGTCTGTATGTGTCTCTCTGTGTGTGCGTGCATTATTTAACATCATACATGTAGGGCGTTTCTGTTATTGACTGTCAGCTATGGGAGAAAAACATCCCCTCACATGTGACACCTGAACATTGTGTGCTCGCTGCTGTGAGGTTGAAAAGCTGACTCCCCATCAACAAATCAATACATTTATTTATCTGAGTGACGGCAGGAAGTCTTGTTTCCCTCGCCGTGAATGTGAATCAGAAAACTTAAATAAGCTCCTCGTGGCTTATTTATACATTATATGGCACACAACAGTGCTGACAGTAAGAGAACAAACAATGCAATCAACCAGAAAACAGAGTTAGAAACACGGACAAACTAATGAGCAAGTGAAAATTATAATTACTATCCCCACGAGAGACGAGAACTTTAAAGCAGGATGTATTAGCTTTAAGCCTCGTGTCTCCACAACATCTCTCTGTCTCGCTCTGTTTCCTGTTTCCTCTCATTGCATCTCTTAAGTTCTTCTTCTTCTTCTTCTTTTTTTTTTTCTTCCTCCACCTCCTATTCCTTATCCACCTCCTCCTTCATTGGACCAAGCTCCCTTACCGGAGATTTTGATTGGCTCAGAGGCTCACAGTGCATTGCCATGCAGTTTCTGTGTCATATAAGGAGACAAGGTCTGTTTCAAAAGAGATGCACAAACGCTCCGGTGTCACTGAGTGTGTGCAAGTAAATGAAAAATGGAGTCATAACCTGCACCGGATTCCCAAACTGATTATGTGAAGCCGACATGGAGCCGGTCTGCAGCAGGTTCAGCCACATTGTTCAGCTAATTCCATTTCTTATTCATATTCAGTGCGATCCCTAAACACGGCAGATATCCAGGTCAGAATGTTATTTAGTCGCTTAGATCATTTCACTATACTGTGATTCCTTGGGTGGAATTTGCCAGAAAAGTAGTAAAGTGGAACAAAAGCACATGGAGGTATGAGATGTCTTTTCTCCCCCCCACCCCTGTAAATCCCTGTGGAGGCACAGTCCATCTCTGATTCTCCTCCAGTATTATTGTTCATTATTAAACGACAATTGGTTAGAGTATTACACTGTGATGAGGAAAAGCAAGAGAGGGTGGATGCAAGACCGAAGCCTGATGAGATCCCGTGGGTCCTGGACAAAAATGTATAAATCAGCGTTTCCCATTAGGTATCTAGACTGCGGTAGTTCGCCATATTTCTAATTGATCCCACCACAGTTCGCATAATACCATAAGGATCTCTTACTTACAAGCATTTACAAGGGGACAGTGTAATCGGGGTAAACAGACAAGCTGTAGGCGTCGTAACCACAAAGCTAGCTAGCTGCTTCCCTTGTTCCCCTAAAGTCCTTATGCTAAGCTAGGCTAACTAGATGCTGGCTGTTGCTTCATAATTACTAAACGTCAAACTACTCATTTAATCAGTAATATGATATATAATCATATATAATAACATTATATCAAATAAAATGTGCACTACACATCAGAGGTTAAACATGTAATTTTGTTGATGCAATACGCACATATCACATGCTAAACCACTGAAGGTCATTGGTTATTTATATAACGATGTGTGTATCATTGAGAAGCAGAGTTGCAGAAGTCCTAACGTTATGCAACAGTGAATGTTTTTACTGTTTTCTCATAAACAACTATTTTTAAACACTTTTAGAGGATTGCACAGCCTTTTGAATTTAAAAAAAAAAACATTTGACACCGGTTTATGCAAACTGAGCGTGAAGCAAACATTACTGAACCATAATCTCATATCCCTCAACTATAATCAAAATTTGACCTTGACAAGTGATGGGATACACAGGCCTCATGTTATAGCGATGAGTTAAACAGTAGATCAGCAACTTGGAAAGAGAAATGTTAAATGATCAATTATTTCTCCACCAAAGATAAAACATTTTTTACTTATCATCTATCACCAGAGTCCTATGAGGCTTAGCCGAGCAGGTTTCACTCAGCTTCATATCAGATAGGCAACTAACAGTGCTCCTCTGAGCTGTTCTATTTCTGTACGTCACATTAACTAATCCCCTGCACCGTGATCCTTTACATTAAACACTTCCAGCACAGTCGCTGCACAGGCTAAGCCCACCGATTACAGATTAACTTTGTCGGACAAAAAGATGACAGGAGAAAGACAAGAGACATCGGCAAGAGGTGGGACGAGATGACGGGAGTGATGGAAGGAGGGGGACGCACATCAGGGTTCATGATGGAGGAAGGAGTGTGATTTGTTTTTTTATAGCAGAGGGGAAAGAGGCAGAGAGGAGGGAGGGAGGGAGGGAGGGAAAGAGAGCAAGGCTACGTCAGGAAAAGATGAATATTTCATCAAACTCTTGAAGACCTGGAACAGAGCGAGAGAGGTGAGGCCGGGAGGGGGAGGGGGAGGGTGGGGGGGGGGGGGAATAAAAGAGCCGGTTATATGAGATGTTCATAATTTCAATGTCAAGCATGGTGTATTTACTGAGCAGAGACTCGTTAAATTGAACATGTTTCCACACACACAGACCCTGCAGACTTCAGGGCTACTCACTCGTCAGGATCTTCTCCAACACATAACTGCTGTTAAGTTGTCCAACCTGTAACAGTTGTTACCTATGATGACCCACAGGAGCATCAGTCGCCCCATGTGGCAGGAGATATGCTGCAGATAAAAAACATCATTAAATACTGAATGAACCCTTTAATTTGTGCAACACACACATTTCTCTGCGCATACTTTGAATGTATAAATAAGTCAAAGTAATAACTACATTTGCAAAGGACTGTTAACTTCAATACATGGCACCGCTCATGCCTCCTGTTTAAATCAGCCACTTGGCAGCGGAGCAGCTGAATACACGACATTGACACTCATCCAAAGTGGAGAAAGTATTGACGTCTGCTGACTTTAGGCCGACACCTAAGAAAGTTACTGAGCAAAGAAATTCATTTACTTCTGTTTCTAGCCGCTTATATTTACTCTCCTTTTAGCTGTTCTTGGTTCCTGACTCCGACTCTTAAAATTATAGCTGCAAAGGCTCCACGTTTCTTGAGGGTGGGATATGACGCAGGGAAGAGCCAATTACATTTTGGACCGGATCTGGATAAATGGGCAGTTCCAGAATTTGTTGCCCACTTTCACACTTTTAACCGATGAGAAAAGGTGGAGGTGGAGGTGGATGTGGAGGTACGGGCTCTCTGTGCATCCTTCTCGTTTTACAGCAGCTCTAAGTTCTAATGGTTTAACTTAATTCAGTAAACTCGCCCGCTATAGCACCAACTGGGAATTTAAGACTTTACTCACAAAATGCATTTACAAACTTCTGTCTCTCCCAGTCCCTCTCCTCCTCCTCCTTTCTGCATTTTATATTTTCTCTGTGCTTTGTTTTCTTCCACACTCGGCTCGTACAATCAACTGCTATATTTACCTTCCCTCCCCAGCCTCACTCTCCCTTTACCTCACTCTCTATTAGAGATGGCTGCCTCTTCTCACCTCTGCTCGGTCTTGCAAGTTTATTTTGGTCCTGTGCCTGTTAGCACAGCAACACACCGTCTTTGTCACCCTCATCCACTGCTCACTCTCTCCCTCCTTCCTTCTTACACTGGCCTAAATAATTCCCTTCCTGGTAATCTTTTATCTCCTCCTTTCTCTTTTGATCACTTTTCTCCCCTCCTGGTTGGTCAGTTTAATCTTCTTTCTCCTTCACTCTGTCTGTCTCTACTCCCGCGGACATTTAGGGGTTTTATTTTCAGCGGAGGGAAGCGTACGTTTTTGGCATTAGCCTCCTGTGCTATGGGGTTCATCTTCGCTGGGGTGCGAGGACTCAGCCTGAGAGGTTGCGCGGGGGTTACAGCCACTGTGGAACTATAATTACTTCGGCTGTCAGTCAAACGGCAGCACATCCACACACACACACCCACACACAAACGTAGAGTACCCAAAGGAGAGTTATCCAGTGTGTACTGTGTGACTTTGTGTTAACATTTGTGCATGTATCTGCTCGAGTTTTATAAAATATTGCTGTCTCTGTAGGGCAGTCTCGCCTGTGCTGACTCTCGTGTAACATTCTTTGGGTAACCAGAGGTCGTCCTTTGAGATTCCTGTCCGACGTGTGATTGCATCGCTTGAGGAAACCGTCAGACATCAGACCAATGCTGAGCTAATTAGGGGGTCCGGCTGATATATGGAAGAACTTTCCTATAAGGCTGCGCAGGGATAGTTACAGTGTTAAACTAAATCTCTGTAGGCCAGGGGATGTGGTATTAAATTAATGGTGTGCAGTGACTTCTTTGGGGGTTTGGCGAAATATTGAATGAAAGTAAAATACTTAAACATCCAATTTTCAAGCATGTTGCATCAATGTCCTGTCACACATCAGATTTATCATTTGTCTGATTTGTCAGTATTGAATTGTTAAAATGTAATTTCCATTTTGTTGTTTATTGTGAAATAACATAATGACAGTTGTCCCTGAATAAACCTGCAAAATCAGCCAATGACTGGTTCTGTTTCCCTCCAGCTGTGACAAGTCCCTCCATTTTTGTTGTCCACATTTCAGAGAGCAATTGTGCTTTCCGTTGGTTATGTTTGACTCGAATGTGCCTCGTGTGAAGAAGGAGTGTTATCACAGCTTGTTGCATCGTCCTGGTCTCAGCTATTTGAGTTTAAGTCCAGTTTTTGACCTCATAAATCTCGAAGGATCCTAATGAGTTGAGTGTATTGAGCAGTGGTGAAAGCACCCGGCATTGTTTGGGGTGCGGTAAATGCAGCTAACACAGTACTGCTTGATGCTGAGAGAGGAGTGCGGTGTTAAATATTTCAGCTGATGTCCTCGCAGGCGTTGGTGAGAGGATACTGAGCGCGAGGCTATTGATGTGGTTAACAGCTGAAAGACGGATGAGGAGAGATCAAACCGAACCTCAGTGGCCATAACAATAAGGCAATAACAGTTTTGAGTCTTTGTTTTTCTCACTGTAACATTGTTTCCATTCAAAGTGTGAGCAATGTTTGGGTCTGAGCTGGAGAGACGGAAAAACTGAGAGTGTCCCAGAGAGCCGCGTAGTTTGGATCCCAGCTGAGTCCTGAACAGCAGTTACACCAACAGGGAGGAGCTCGACGTGGAAAAAGAAATCTTCTCGGCTGTTTTGCTCTTTTAAAACCTCCTTTCACGTGCGATTTTCTTATCTTCTTTATCCAATCTTTACATTTGTACACCGTGTTTCCTCTCCCTCTCTGTCACTGAACTGGCCGCTACCAGAATATATACCTTTGCTAAATTTTTGCTTCAATCCAGTAATGGGCACAAATCTGATCTATGAAGAATGAGTCTTTTCCACCTCTTCCTGCCTCTTTTCTGTCTCTGTCTCGACAACAAGGTGGATTCTGTCTCAAATACAGACGCACAAAGCCGAGAGAGGCAACAGATGTTTGCCTGGCTATTATTTCCAGCTCTCTCCGTGTCGAAATATGCTCAGTGCTCTGTTTTGATGTGTACAATGAACCTACTAGAGCTGCACCGCGGGAGGTCTGTGCAACACTGGGAGTGGCGCGGTGGGGAAGGCAGCTTAGGAGCTTTTGGACAGTCTACACAGCTGTTCTAGACAAAACAACATGGAGCTGCCCCGGTCTATATCCTGCACGCTGCCAAACACGGTGAAACATGCAGCGCTGCTTTGTCACAACACTGCAACGGCTTGAATGACATATAAAGAATAAGGAAATAAAAAAGTGAATAAAACATGCCAGAATTCAAACTATTGTGTCTCAGTATCTGTTGCTGAAGTTACATTGCAGTTGTTTCACAGTTGCAAAGAGTGAAGTCGATAATGAATTATCTTTTATAATTGTGTTAAAACTGTCTCTCGCTGAAAGATTCACTCTGTGTTTCACAAGCTTTGATTCATCCCCCGCTGGATGGGTAATGACATTGTGGTGGTTAACAGAACAAAGTACATAAACAGGTACCAAATATTGCACCCCAGGGTGTGTCTCCACCTTTACACAGCTCCCTGCTTTACATGCTTGTAAATCTATGGGTGTTTGATTCGTCACTTCAGTCTCAGCCCCTCCACTTCCTCCCTGTTTTACATTCCTTGTCCTCTAATCTTGTGAAGTAGAGAGAAGAGCGAACGTCTCCAGGAGATTTGAGAAGCCCATAAAGTAAAGCGGCTCTCTTCCAAAAGGCAGCTAAGAGGCTCAGGGGAGGACGGCAGTCGTCGTCTTCTTCTTCCAGAACATGTGCCTCAGAGCAGTGACATGGTGTCACAGTGAGAGAGGAGCACAGAGGACTTGAGGAGAAAAGAAATATGGAAAGAGATGGAGACAGACAGAGAGAGAACTTGGTCAACTTGTCATCCATAATAGATTGTCTCTTATTCATTCAGGCCCATCCCGACATGTAGGCTAAAAACCTGCTGTGCAGTAATAGTAAAACAAAATCATCGTATGCTGTCGCGCTGCCTTCATTTTCGAATTTCTTGACAATGTTTTTGAAGCCATTTCAACACGATATAGCACCAAATATAAATATTTTTACAACTGTTAGTTAAAGACTAAAAATTAAGTGATTATGAAAAAACTAATTAAACCTGATTAACCTTTCTTTTTTTCTAAAACTTGATTTCCTGGCCCAAAAGTTTGACAAAGATCCCAGATGAGGAAAGTACTGCAGCAGTGCAGTAGATTAGCAGGAAAGTACTGCGATTACTGACCTAGTTAAGTACATGTACACTTTGTTTTTCGCAGTAATGAGAGTAGCTAAGTTGGTTTCAACATATTTTCTGATTTCTTGGCCTCGGACTGACATCTCAGAGTAATCTGGTTTCTTTAGTGAATGTAAATGTAGTCAGTGGGTAGAAGTCAGTCCTGTCAGTGGGTGTGATTCAGTGCTCTGCGGTGTCAGTTTGAATATATGCCCCAGAGTTCACCTCTTCTATTCTGTCAGGTAGTTTTCATTCGGATTTACGTTATAAAACTGAACTGGAATTGAGGGATTACTGAGACACACACACACTCAACTCAAGATGTTGACCATATGACCAGATGCCACTTGAAGTGTTTAATCAGGATTTGGCTTATCCCCCCCCCCCACGAGATGATTCATATGGGAAGGTGTGAACCCAGTAATCACACTCAGATGCAGAACAAAACAACTGCAGCGAGGAGGTGGTCTCTATCTGGTCCTTAAAGAAACGCTGGAGTGGTTTGTTTGTGGTGGGGATGTGATCAAACTCTGACCCAACAACAAAGTGAACAGGTTTGAGCTGAGTGGCTCCTGCACCCTGGCGTGCTCTGCATCCCTGGACGCAGCAGAGCATGCAGACTCGAGCAGCATGTGTGAAACAGTGTAGTATTCAATCGAGTAATATATTCCAGTCATTTCCTCAAAGTGCACTCAGCATTCTGCTAGTTCGGCTTTATTGCTCCGAAAATTGCAGAGGTCCTGAACAAAAGACAACTCTGCCTTTGCTCCGTGTTGAATTGCAGAGCCACGCGTCTCCCTCACACACAGAAAACTCCCCTCGTGCATAACAAACATCTTCCTGGATTTACTTACTTGCTCCAGCAGCATCTGACCAATGAGCAGAGCAGGTGAGTTTGCAGTGATGCCTTTTGCTTAGCTTGGATTTATCTGTGCGGGAAAGAAACCAAACCATGGCCCAAAAAAACAACAACACTCAAAGTTTAAAAAGTCAACAACTGGTTTGGGTCAGAGCAAAACAAAACCACAGGTGTGAAAACGCTCGAAAAACTCGACAAACAGCGTAACCTCCGGAGGCCGAGTGAGAAACAAGAGAAAAACACTCTCTGCTCCTGCATTCACGTCAGACTTGTTCTTATCACAGAAGTGGTCGCAGGAAAGTTGCTGTTGAATTTGAAGCTGTGGGGATGTCGCCTGTTTGATTTGTACCAAAGCAGATTGTTTTCTTTGTGGCTGTTTGGTCTTAACATTTTCAGCTCCGTTCATTCTTCGCCTTTTTTTCGCTTCCTGTGGGAGTTTAAATGAAACTCTCTTTTGTTCTTTTAGTTTGAACAATTTTCCATTGGTAATATTCCAACAATTATAACGGTGGACTTGGCAAAAAAGCGAGCACAGCAGACATGTCGGTGATAATTCTTCATAACAGCAAATCTCTAATAAAGTCTTCTGTACTGGTTGCTGTTTTTTCTTCCCAGTAAGTTTGATGAACTAAACTTTTAAGAAACGGACTCCACATATTAAAGTCTTAGCAACTTGTTCAACACAACCAACAAACTAGACTTAAACATCCACTGAGAGAAAGCAAAGATGCTACTGGAGACACGTTATAATGGCCGATTTTTCATGCCCCTTCCAGTGTGGCCATTCAAATCAGTTCTAAACACGTCCTGGCCAACGGAGCGACACCGGCGGCTTGACATGCACATCAACAACAATTAAGGAAGAGAAATAGAAATTATGGTGCAAATTAGAGTTTTTATCAACTGGGATTACATTTTAAAATGATTGTGATGCACTGTTGTTAATTACAGAGTTGTTGAATGTTGTGATGGCCCAAGGTCGAATGGGATGCGATGCAAATACACACGTGAACACAGCAGGAGGCTTGTGCACTTGCGTGGCAGTGGGTGTGTGTGCGTGTGTATTTGGTTGTTACCGCCGGGATGCATTTGTGAGGGCCAACCAGACAGAGAGTGAAAATGCAGTGCACTACAGGTAACACATCCATGTGCAGTGAATCCATGGAGCAGAGAAATGTTCAGAGTTAAAGAAGTGGACAAAATGGCTTCAAAATCCAATTTCCCAAACCTGCTCTACATTCAGCAGGGAGCGCTTTTTTTCTTCAATGCAGCATAACTCAGTTATTTTTAAAAGCACTTTCAGCTGGCCGTCACTTTTAGTGCTTTATTTTTTCTATTTCTGTCTCTCGGTCCATGCTTCATACATGTAAACGGCGGAGGTCGGATGAAATACACATTCAAATATTAATATGGCGACCGTGTGTTGGTGTACGTGTTTCACCGTGAGTCTTTACGTGCACATGGAGGAAATGATTCATGCCTGCTTTGGAAAGTGTGTTTCCACGAGAATACATGTCTGAGAGTTTCTGTGTCTGACTCGATGCATGTTAATAAAGGTAATTCTGGAAGTGTGTGTGTGTGTGTGTGTGTGTGTGTGTGTGTATATATGTGTGTGTGTGTTCCCCTATTCTCAGCTCTGCAAGTGCTCATTTATGGTTTCCAAACGTTTTTTTTTTTTAAATCTACTTCACTTCAAAGGGGCACATGGAGAGCTGGGGGCCTTCTACCATATGGGCTCTAATTGAAGAAAGACAGATAAACAGATAAAGGGAGAGAGAGAGAGAAATTTGGGTTTGAGAGTGTGAGTGTGTATGAGTATAAAGGGGTGGGGGAAGTGCTGGCATACAGTTTACCTCAGTGCAGTGGGACACTTAACCATCATGCAAAACCCTGCAGCAGAGAATAATTGTGTGTGTGTTGGGGTATATATATATATGTGTGTGCATGTCTTCAGGGCTGCCAGTAGAGAAGTGTTTGTTGAAATGCGCACACGCGCGCGCACACACACACACACACACACACACACACACACACACACACACACACACACACACACACAGAGCTGGCGTTGCCCACCAGCCCTCTGCTAGTTGGCGGGAGAATGTCAACGAGCTCTGTCTCTTTCCATCTCTGTCCCTCTCACAACACTCAAAACACACACGTACACAAACATCAACATCAGCTTTCGTTCTGTTCCGAGGATACTGAGCGCGAGGCTATTGATGTGGTTAACAGCTGGAAGACGGATGAGGAGAGATCAAACCGAACCTCAGTGGCCATAACAATAAGGCAATAACAGTTTTGAGTCTTTGTTTTTCTCACTGTAACATTGTTTCCATTCAAAGTGTGAGCAATGTTTGGGTCTGAGCTGGAGAGACGGAAAAACTGAGAGTGTCCCGGAGAGCCGCGTAGTTTGGATCCCAGCTGACTCCTGAACAGCAGTTACACCAACAGGGAGGAGCTCGACGTGGAAAAAGAAATCTGTTTTGCTCTTTTAAAACCTCCTTTCACGTGCGATTTTATTATCGTCTTTATCCAATCTTTACATTTCTACACCGTGTTTCCTCTCCCTCTCTGTCACTGGGGGGGGGGGGGGGGGGATTTAAATCCACAAATCTGATCTATGAAGAATGAGTCTTTTCCATCTCTTCCTGCCTCTTTTCTGTCTCTGTCTCGACAACAAGGTGGATTCCGTCTCAAATACCGACGCACAAAGCCGAGAGAGGCAACAGATGTTTGCCTGGCTATTATTTCCAGCTCTCTCTGTGTCGAAATATGCTCAGTGCTCTGTTTTGATGTGTACAATGAACCTACTAGAGCTGCACCGCGGGAGGTCTGTGCAACACTGGGAGTGGCGCGGTGGGGAAGGCAGCTTAGGAGCTTTTGGACAGTCTACACAGCTGTTCTAGACAAAACAGCATGGAGCTGCCCCGGTCTATATTACAGGTGTGGAAATTTCTGGATTCTGAGATGCGATACGGACCCGGACGACTCTGAATCGGTGCAGAGACGGAGCATAATGGATCCATGTTTTCCGTTACGTTCATTGTTCGAGTAGTTTTCCACTTCAGCTTCAGAATCAGGACAGACGCTCATTAAAAGTTGCACACACACAGACACACACACACACACACACACACACACACACACACACACACACACACACACACACACACACTCCTGCAGACAGAAGTTCTACGTTGGGTTTAAACTTCTTCCAGGAACATAAATATGAATTCAGCAGGTTGTGTGATGATTAGAGAAAACATCAGAGGAGCAGAGTCACTTGTTGACCAGTGGAGTCATGCACCTCAGTGCAGTGGTGGGGGGGGGGGTGCATCTTGGTGCAATAAAGGCTATAATCTGATTTTGTCCTTTGAAGCCTTAGGTGCATATATATATATATATATATATATATATATAGTATTATTAAAGCACTTTCTAAATGTATCAAGATGCATCACTGTGCATTTGAATCATGAGTAAGTGAAGAAGCACTTGTCTCCTGCGCGCTGACAAACATGGTGGAACATGCAGCGCTGCTTTGTCACTACACTGCAACTGTTCAACTGACAAATAGGGGATGAAAAAATAAAGGTTACATTGCAGTTGTTCAGTGCAAAGAGTGAAGTCGATAATGAATTATCTTTTATAATTGTGTTAAAACTGTCTCTCGCTGAAAGATTCACTCTGTGTTTCACAAGCTTTGATTCATCCCCCGCTGGATGGGTAATGACATTGTGGTGGTTAACAGAACAAAGTACATAAACAGGTGCCAAATATTGCACCCCAGGGTGTGTCTCCACCTTTACACAGCTCCCTGCTTTACATGCTTGTAAATCTATGGGTGTTTGATTCGTCACTTCAGTCTCAGCCCCTCCACTTCCTCCCTGTTTTACATTCCTTGTCCTCTAATCTTGTGAAGTAGAGAGAAGAGCGAACGTCTCCAGGAGATTTGAGAAGCCCATAAAGTAAAGCGGCTCTCTTCCAAAAGGCAGCTAAGAGGCTCAGGGGAGGACGGCAGTCGTCGTCTTCTTCTTCCAGAACATGTGCCTCAGAGCAGTGACATGGTGTCACAGTGAGAGAGGAGCACAGAGGACTTGAGGAGAAAAGAAATATGGAAAGAGATGGAGACAGACAGAGAGAGAACTTGGTCAACTTGTCATCCATAATAGATTGTTTCTTATTCATTCAGGCCCATCCCGACATGGAGGCTGAAAACCTGCTGTGCAGTAATTTAGATCTCAGAAAGAGCAGCTCTGCCACTTCGAGTGTATTGCTTTGCACAACGCACACAGCAAGATGATGACAAGACGTTAGGTTGAAAAAAATTAATGAATGTAATGAGCTGTCGTGCCGCCTTCGCTTTTAAATGTCTTGACAAAAGTGATACATAGACAAATATATTTAAAATTAATAGTTCTATCAATATTTCATTAAAAACGTTTTTCAACATGATATAGAACATAATGTAAATATTGCAGATATTTTGACTTCAGCATTTTTTAAACAATTCATATTACAAAGACAATTAGCTCGAATGACATTTAACCATCACAACCTGAAATGAGGAGGGTAGGATTTTCTAGTAAAAGCAAAACATTTGATTTTATTATTTTTCTAATATTTTTTGTTAAGATCATTTCAATCACGTTAAACTGTTAGATGAAAATAAAGAATTAAGTGATTATAAAATACATATTAAACCTGAATAACCTTTTTTTTCTTCTAAAACTTGATTTCATGGCCTGAAAGTTTGACAAAGATCCCAGCGCAGTAGTTGAGCAGGAAAGTACTGCGATTACTGACTAGTTAAGTACATGTACACTTTGTTTTTCGCAGTAATGAGAGTAGCTAAGTTGGTTTCAACATATTTTCTGATTTCTTGGCCTCGGACTGACTTCTCAGAGTAATCTGGTTTCTTTAGTGAATGTAAATGTAGTCAGTGGGTAGAAGTCAGTCCTGTCAGTGGGTGTGATTCAGTGCTCTGCGGTGTCAGTTTGAATATATGCCCCAGAGTTCACCTCTTCTATTCTGTCAGGTAGTTTTCATTCAAACCGTTTTCATTCAGATTTACGTTATAAAACTAAACTGGAATTGAGGGATTACTGAGACACACACACACACACACACAAAATACACGAATGTGCAGACACAAGTGGACCCTGTTCACAGACATTGCAACTAACGATAATTTTCGTTGTCGATTCCTGTAACAATTACTGTCCTAATTAATATATCTTTTTCTAAAAGAGGTCAGAGAAGTGTGAGAAAAAACACAATTTCACTGAGGTGATAAAATGTGTTTGTTTTGACTCAGTAGCAATAAAAAAACAAATTAAGGAACAATTCCTCACATGCGAGGAGCTGAAAGCAAATGAGGTTTGCTTAGAAAATAGAGAGAATTTGCCAATTAACTAATTATCAACTGACCAATCTTGTTTGAGTTAGAGGCTCTGAAATGTAATGATGCTGCCTGGTTGAGTGTGTGACAGCAGAGTTACAGCAGCCAGCTTCCTGTCACTTTTAACTTTCCCCGTTATCACTCATTTTGAATGTCAACACAGCCGATTACATGGCACAGCTGTTGTCATTCATTTGCACTTACAAAGCAGGGATTTGATCGACATCAGTACAAAGTGGTTGCGCCTGGGAGTTAACAGGGTATGAGACCAACCTTACTTTGCGATATTTTTTAGATATAAATTCAACAATTCTCCATTAAAATGTCGAAAAACAGCAAGACCCATGTTTTATTTTGTTGATCCCAAATTACAACAATGTTCAAGCCCAGAGAAATATTCAATTTCTTTCAAGGTTACAGGATATTTCACTTTGAGCGCTGTTT
This sequence comes from Verasper variegatus, assembly GCA_026259375.1. Taxonomy (NCBI): domain Eukaryota; kingdom Metazoa; phylum Chordata; class Actinopteri; order Pleuronectiformes; family Pleuronectidae; genus Verasper; species Verasper variegatus. The sequence goes on from CM048051.1 coordinate 5,711,698, forward strand.
TAAATTCATCATATTATCTTCACCCGACTCTGCTATAACCTCAGATGGTAAATGACGTACGGCGGAGGAAAAACACGCTGCTCGCCAGTTAGTCACTCCACTGTTATTTCCTTCCACTGTTTGTATTGGTCACCAGAAATGGACCACGGATCATTCGTTGCCATTTGCAACGCGAGTAAAACTTAAAAACTCTATCTCATCAGTGAACATGAAAAACAGATGAAATTCAACAGTTTTCCTGATGTTCAGACATGAAAAGAAAATTTAAAAACACACACACACACACACACACACACACACACACACACACACACACACACACACACACACACACACACACGATGTAAAATAAAACACAGATGAATCATCAGAATTCAGAGTCACTCTCTCACACACGGGTCAACACAAATTCAGTCTGAGCTGGAGGAGTTTGAAGGGGGATGGGTGTGGGGGGGGGAGAAGGAAAAGAAAGAGAGGAGGAGTGGAAACAGAGTGAAGAGAGGGGTCAGAGGAAGGTGGTCCAAAATGGGTGAGAAATTCAGAGGATTAGGTAGTCAAGCTGGAGGTGGACGGACAGAGTGGGGGCCGACTCGGAGATATGCATTCATAATTCATTTCCAGCAGGTGTGTGTGTGTGTGTGCAGTTGTGTCCATGCGTGAGCGTTTTGTGTGCGCGTGTGTGTGTGTGTGTTTGGGAAGGCATGCATTTGTGAAACTAGTAGTAATAGTAAAAGTTTGTAGAAGCAAAGAATGTGTGTCTTCATGCACACGTCAACATCAGCATACAAACGTGGGTGTAACGTGTTCAGAGGTGTCTCACTCCACTGTAGTGATGTGTGCACTGTGAGTGTGCGCTTGCTCATTCATGTGTGGCTGTGAAAGCAGTTTGAGGGGTGGCTCTCACACGGGTGCATCTGGAGGTGTGTTGGTGTGCGATGTGTGGCCTTGAGGAGGGAAAATCAAAACAGCTCCGGAGTTGTGACGAGGGCCGTTGCTCCCGCGCTAAAAAAGATCAGGGACGCTGTGAACTGCGGCTCCGCTTCTCTCTCACTCACTCACTGAGGATTAGGGAGAGAGAGGAGTCACGTCGGCTCAAGCTAAATGTTTTAGTTTGAGTCAAAATCCCACATCAGTACGATGTCTTTTGTCGGAGAAGCTTTGTCCTTGTGTCTGCATACGTGCGTGTAAAAAAAGAAGTTTCTTACCTGGAGTTAAGCCTCTGAAGCAGCTCTTCCTCTCAATATGTGGACAAACTAGAGTAGAATGCAAAGCCACCAATGAAGAACCGTCATTTTAAAGAGTTGTTTCACACAAATCAGACAATACATTTTCTTGTTTGCCCCTTGTGTCCATCTCTGAAACCTCTAACACCAAATCAAATCGCCTCAAGTGATGACACCAAAGCACCAAACAAATGACACCTGGAAACCTTTTCCCAGTTCCAGTGATCCTGAATAATCCTCATTTGAACTACTTTGTTATTTACCAACACAAATAGTGGAGATGAACTAAAAGATTCAATCAACCGAAGGTGAATTAAAAAGAAATCCAGAGAAGCATTAGCACGAAGGGAAAAAAAAGAAAATATATTAAATAGTACTAAATCTACTCTGACACCACAGAAAGACTATTTAATGTATATAAAGAATTCAGTGTTTTAAATCCCTTTCTTACTGTACAGACTTGAGTTGGATTATTTTTAGATGTGTCAGATTTCCAAACAGAGCCACTGTACCTATTGCTATTTTTATCCATCCAGGATAAAGTGACATTTATGAACACAACACAGAAAACCAGCACAAATTGTGGTTATCCCATCAGTGTAATCTGTGCAGGGGAGCGAGCACAAGGAGGCAAATGTTTTTACAGCTAATGAAAAACGGCTGAGCTCAATTTGGCCCGAGTCAAATTCCAGTGAAGTGGAAGCGATGGCCGACAGGCACGGTGCCCAGTTCTGGAGTGCACCCAGTGGTCACAATCAAAAGGTGGGCATCACACAGAGGGGCGAGAGGCAGGATCATCCCTCAAGTTGTCTGACGTAGACGCGGGAAACTGAACAGAGATGGTGCGGAGGCGAAAAATTAAAACCATATGGTTCATTACCTCCGCCAAGGAGGTTGTGTTTTCACCCCTGTCCGCATGTTCGTTTGGTTTTCAGCATGATTACACAACAACCATGGGACAGATTTCCAGAAAGCTTGGTGGAAGGATGAGGTGTGGGTCAGGGAAGATCTTAGTAAATGTTGGGGCGGATCCAGATTAGAGAATTCTTTTTCACTTTTCAAAACAAAGGGAGATTTTCACCATTTTCCCAGGAAATAATCCGATGGATCTGATATTTGAGAGTGTTTGCAATGTGGTGCAGCATGATGGAAGTTAAGGAAACTGCTGGGCCTTGGTAGAAGTATGTACGCTCTTCTTCTGAGTAAGATTTCAGTTGCTGCACAAAATGTGTGAGCACGTCGTTTGTCGAAAAAGTTTTCAGTACAGATTCTTCAATCCTAAAAGATGCTGAAACATTATTTTCCGGTCGAGATACAGATTAAATTCAGGAATGAGGCCTTTCAGACGAGAGGGCGAACAGATTGCTACTCAAATTCATGAGATGGTTGAGAAGGAGACCGAACGGGAACCGCAGAGGGTCGGTGTGAAAAGACGAGAGCAGCAGGACGAGACATTTCCAGATGATTGTAACCTTCGCAGAAGCCAAACAACATGACTGATGGAGGAGTTTAACCAGCAGCCTTCAGATTAGTTAGATGCCATGACTGATCGAGGGAGTTTAACCGACACCCTCTCCGTACTCCATCCATCTCTCTTTAGCTGATGGAGAAAAGCTGTGACACCTCCTCCTGTTCTCCGCCTCACACGTCCTTCCACTACTCCTGTCATATTTCCTGATTGATGTCTCAGCGACACTATTTCTCCGTCGTTCTACCTGAATGTATTTTCCTCCAGCGGCATGGTAGGAAATATGCCAATGAGCCAAAAGCAGGCCCGGGGGTGGGGGGGGGGGGGGTGTAACACTTTGCTACGCTGATATCATGCTAATGGTGTTGTGAGAGCGGCTGAACCGCTGTCAGTTGAAAAGCTATTAGAAACAGTTTGGTCTGACTGGATTTAGATGGAGGGGGTTGATCCGGCTATTTCATTGCAGCGCAGTGTAGTGTATGTGTAGCCGTGCTCTCAAGTCATTAATCACTTTGTTGCTGTAGGTCTCACATTTGTCAGCTGCTGGATAACTCATTTTGGAACTAAACTGATCACATCAAGCACTGGCAGTTCTTTAGCGCTTTAAAATCATTCTCCACAGGAAGCCGGTTTAATGAGAAAACTGATGCCGATCTCCCGCTCTTGTTTTGGCCAATCAGGCTGAAAAGACAAAAAAAAAAGGCCAATGCCTGCCTGCGATTGGCTCAGTCAAAGGCGAGTGTGCAGTAACAGCGTGTTATCGGATAAAACCGCCCAGTGACAGATGATCCCTGGGACATCTCACTGCACTGAAATCTCTCACTCCACTTGTCATTCTGGGTATTTGGCTATGTAACCCTTCATCTCGTTCGCCGGCCGCCTCCTTCCTCTTCTCCTTTGCCCTTTTTTCTCGAATCTCTAATTACAAGTGTAATCCCCGAGCATGACGGGAATTTCTCACTCCGAGATCCTCAAAAGCTAACACTTTGGGAATAACGCGCGAAGGCGCAGACACTCGTTGCTCTGAAAGATTTATGCAATAATAAGTGCTGATGTACTTTTAACAGTCTTTGTAATAGAGACAGATGGGAGGCTAAAGGAACAACAGGGAGGAGAGCGGAGGAGGGTGACAAAGGGTGATTCATACCTGCAGCGTGGAGTGGAGAGCAGGGAAGGATTTAGTCACAAGTAGAGGAAGTGAGATTTCCCTTGTGTTGGGGGAATTGGACAAACAGCTATTAAGAGAAGAAGCAGCAGCTCGCCCCCATGCTGCACCGTCTCGTCCTCTTCTCACAGGCTCTTCTCTCGCCGCTCTCCACTGAGGGTTTCTGCCAAAAATCGTTTCAGATCCGACCGGCGCCTCAGCCACAACGGCTGTGAGCTGACCTCACACACTCACACACACACACACACACACACACACACACACTTGTAGAAACTGCACACACATCCATACATCATCTGAGCAGACACAGATGGAGGGTCAGTCAGCTGTGAAATTCCTGTGGCTGCTGTGTATTTGCTCCATCGGGGTGATACTGTACATGTGTGTTAGTGTGTGCATGCGTGTCACTTTGCACCTGCACTCATGCCTATACAAACTTGTGTTTGTCGTTTTGGAATAGTTTACTTCATTATGTCTTTTGCTTTTTGATCAGCACAGTTTACAAACATGGTTCTATTAACACTGGCAGCTAAGAAAAAGGCGAATCCTTGACACCTCGACTAACTCGAACTCAGAAATAAGCTTTGTGGCATCCTTAAATCCAACAGTTTTACCTGGATCTTTCCTGGATCAAAACAATTCAGTCAGTTATGCTACTGTGTCGCTTCTTGTGCGTGTGTGTCTCTGCTTCCTGTGTCATCGTGTGCCTGAATGCATAAGTTGTTGATACGTAAGGAGGAGGTGCCACACCTCATCATCCAAGTCTGAACATGGCCCTTGTTTCCTGTTGACACACGTCACCCTGTCCGTCTGTGTTACCTTTGCGGTCTCAGCGAGGCCGGACGAGACGGAGGGCTGGAGCAGCAGGAGCAACCGGAGCAGCAGGAGCCCTGAACGCCTGCTCACATGTTTCCTCCACTAATAGGCAGGAGTTAAATAGGGAAAGCTGTGTCCTGCATCATCTGATTATGCATGTGGAGAGTCAGTATGGGAGGGAAGGAGGGAGAGAGAGGGGTGGGCAAAGTTTTTCTGAGCATAATTAGAGCTTGATTAGTGTTGAGATAAGCTTAGCCTTTCAAATGACCCAATTACTGCATGCAAAGAGGGTAGAGGTTATTTTTGCATTTGCTCCTCTCTCTCTCTCTCTCTCGCTGTTTTATGTCTCTCCGTCTCCAACTCACACACACACACACACACACACACACACACACACACACACACACACACACACACACACACACACACACACACACGTGTACGCGCTCACCCTAGTCAGAGTGGAGCGGGTGTATTTTTTTTAATGGGCCAGCGTGTCGTGTGCTGAACAGATGTCACAGTGTTGGACCAGAGGCCGCAGCAGACAATCAGACCACTGGGAGTGTCAGGCAGTGGAGGACAGCCGCTAATTATAAAGACACCTAGATCCCCCCCCCCACCAAAAAAAAGAAGCTTTGCGGCCGGCCGTCTCACATTTGTCAAACAGGCGAGAAACCGTTTAAAGTGCCTCATGATAATGAACATTGATTTTTCTTTCAACTTTAAGAACTTTGCTTCCCCGCTGGACAAAAGCCAGATGACACCTGAGCTCCTGAGGTTAAAGAGCCCACACTTTCTTATAATAAGCACATTAATGACGGCTGATTTCCATTCTGTGCCACATAGTTACACTTCCCTCGATAAGCCAGCGATGTGCTTTCCTCTAGTCCATCACCTGGGGCACTTTTGGGGGATTTATTTCAAAACTGCATAACTGAAAGCGAGGACAGATCTGAAAACCAAGAATCCGCGGCGTGTTCAGGGACACATCAACATCAATTTCAGCTGTCAAAAGTCCTTGCAGTCAGTGATTATGTTTTCCGGAAACCGAAACCTAGAAGATGGATGACAAAGCACGGAGGTTGTAAAACAGGATCACATCAGTTTGAATGTGTCTTTTCTCCACACTTTTAGTTAAACAACAGATTTAGCCCAACTCAATCAAACCCTATGATGTAAGTTGTCTATTGATTGTTTGGGCTGTAAAAGGATTTTTTAAAAAGGCCATTACAACCTCCTGCAGCCAGATGCTGCATCTTTAAATGACTTGTTTTGTCGACCCAGAAGAAAGTATAATAATATTCGAGTGCACGTTTGAGGGGCTGGAAACAGTTTTTCTCTTTCAAGTTATAAACAAACCAAACTTGCACAAACGTGCCTGATTGTTTTCCATCCAGATCCACGAATCATTCTCCGAATAAACAGATGTGATGGAAAAAACGCTTTCTCTCTCTCAATGTTAAATAAAGGGACCTGGATCTGCCCCACTGATCTGGATCCTCACAAAAATATCAAGGCTTCTTCCCTGACCCACATCACATCCTCCCACTAAGTCTTGTGTTAATCCGTCCGTTAGTTTCTGTGTAATCCTGCTAAACAACAGACCGAGAAACAAACAAACAAAACCGAAAACCTAACCTCCTTTGGCGGAAATAGTTTAAGAGCTTGTCCAAGATCATGTAGGGACAAATAATACAAAGTGAAAAACAGATTCCGAAGTGTATTCTCGTAGGATTGGATGCTGTTTTTGCAGCTTTTCAGGCGCCATTGGAAAGACGTTATTACAACGGCTCTGAAAACAGGATCAAAGATCAAGACGGGGATTTACTGTCACTTCTGTTTCAAGGAGACATTTGTTTCTCGTGCTCGGCCCCGTTCACACAGCCGACTTGCTTGTATAAGCTTTGTTTAAATTTTGTTTGGGGGTCAGAGGATTGGAAACTTTAAATAAAAGAAACTTCCAAGGCTACAAAAATAGTAATTCCTAGGCCACGGGGAATCAGCGGTGCAGAGCCTGGCAGTATTGACCTGAATTGTCTCCAGTATGAAGATGGATGTAATGGTTATGTACTTTATTACATGAGAGGGGAGGATTATATAGTGCGGCGATATTTCAGCTGTGTCTTTGAGGCAATGACGCCATTTAAATCTCTCATTAACTCTGCCAGAGATTTATCACCATTTGAATGAGCAATGCTAAATGATCTTTGGGATTATGCTAAGCTAAATCAACCACCAACAAGAGAGGAGCAGCATCTGTATAGAGCGTCTGAGCTACCCGTTGTCCCCCCCGCGCCCTTGTCTCACTCGCTGCCTCCTCGCCAATTTTTGCAAATTCAACTCTTTATCTCCCTCTCTCTCCCTCTCTCTCTCTCTTTATTCTAAATCCTGACACTGCTGCTTAATTAGTGATGTGTTGTGTCTGTACGTGGGTGTACACACGTGCACCTGAATGCACCAGATATAATACACAAGTGCGACTAAATGCTTTTCTCTCGGCCCGACAGCTTGCATGTGTCTTGGGTGTAATCAGTTTTCAAGTGTTTATCTGACTCGCCTCACGGAAAGTCACCGAATTAATTCGGGATTTCAGCAGGAGTCACCGTTGTTTTCCCGAGTCAAGCAGACAGACGTTTAAACACCTACCTATATAATGGTCTCCTGCCTCGCTGTCATCCCCATCGTCCTTTTTTTAGCTACAGCCTCGCTCGCTCTGCTCCCTGCTCCCTCCCACACCGCCATGCTGCGCCTCTCTCCCCTTGCCTCAGCTTTCATGCTTAAAGAGCTCCTCATTTCCTTTGAGTACGATGTTGCCCCCCCCCCTCCCCCCTCGCCGGCTCCCTCATGTTCCCAGCTCTGTTACTTTACTCCTTGTGTTTGCCGAAGTGAGTGGCAGGTGTCTCCCCCAAATGCCAAGCTATAAACGGGATGCAGTCGCGACGGTGGCCTGATAAGTAGCACGTGTGTGTGTGTGTGTGTGTGTGTGTGTGTGTGTGTGTGTGTGTGTGTGTGTGTGTGTGTGTGTCTGTCTGGTGCCTGCGTTTTTGTGTGCACATTATGACTGGCATGGAGGGACGGCTCTTGTAATTGAACCCTGGCCGTGCTTGTTTTGAAGCTTTCGGAAAATATCTGACTGGGGGAGGCTATGAGGAGAATTGAGACAAACAGCCAGCAGGAAAACTGATGCAGAGAGGGAGAGAGGGAGAGAGGGAGAGAGGGAGAGAGGGAGAGAGAGAGATTGGATTAAATAGGCAGCACTTGCTCAAATGGACAATTACTTCAAGAAGTGAAAGCCACACACATTTACTGACCCAGAGGACAAAAGGACAGCATCAGCCTTTGTGGTGAGGATCCAATCAGGCTGAAATTTAAAACAGCAAAACATCTTGGACGAAATGTTGGCGCATCAATACGATTACATGATGTGGCCAGAAGTATCTGGACGCTCCTCTCCATATGATATTGTGTCCTTTTGATCTGGGGATGTTTTCTCCACACTTTTCCAACAAGGGAATGTAAACTAAAACCAAACCGACACATCTGTCACTTCACAACCAACCAGACGGGTTCATTTAACACCTGTTGAGTGATTGGTCGCTCGCACTCACTCAGGACGAGTATTTAGCGAGTTTCAGACTGATGCAGTTGTTGTTTTATCATCCGGTGCCCACGGTGTTTAAACAGCAAATGCACTTACGCCCCAGGGTTGAATTGGGTTTTCTCCTGTTCCTGCGAGCGCGTCCGCACCATCTGCAAAGAATGCTGGAACTCCTCCAACTGTGTCAGCAACACAGCAACACACAATCGAGCACCCAATTGCCATCGCAGCGCAGTTTAGGTCTTAAGCACAGAATGTTCTCCCGAGACACCTCGATGTTTCGCTTTCTGCTCAAGTTCAAGACATGGCAAATATGAGTTTAACGCAGGCCGCGATGTTGATGAAGCACCGTAACAGAGACCACTTACTGTGACCGGTTGAACCTGCTGTGTGCTCTTTACAGCACCACGCTCTTCATGCACAAGCCCTTAGTCTAAATCTAATTATAAAGCCGAAACCAAATCCTGCCCATCAAACAGTCCATTGAAGTTGTGAGGAGTGGGATAATTGTGCTCACTCCATAAGGTCTAAATAACCAAACTGGTTCTCATGAAGACAGAAGTGCTCACTCTCTCTCGAGGGTCACCGGGGGACTAGAGCCAATCCCGGCTGACTTTGAGCGAGAGGCGTGGTACGTCCTGATCCGGAAGCCAGCGTATCACAGGGCCGGCAAACAGCTAACCGCAATCTGCATGTCTTTGGACTGTGGGAGGAAGCCGGAGTACCCTGATGAAAACCTACACAGATACAGGGAGAACAAGCAAACTCCACAGGGATTCAAACCAAAAACCTTCTTGCTGTGAGGTGACAGTGCAAACCGCTGCAACACCATGCCGCCCCTTGGTCAAGTAATCAACTTTCGAATGATGTAGCAGAAGCAAACGTGAGAGAGTAAAGCTTCAGTCCACATACAGCTCTCCATCTGCGCTCGACAGAGACCCTGGAAAGCAAAGTAGCTAAAAATAGTTAAATCTTAAGGTGCTAGGTATCAAATGAGCTTTAAAGCATAATACTCTTCACCAGAGATTCACACCAGGCACAAATCACTTTAATGGAAACTAACCTCGATTCATTTCCTATTTAACTGCAGTACACAGGGAAATGCATCACGAAGCATCGCCGGTGAAACTGATTTTTATGTACCTTGACAGTTTCTTTCTGGGAGTTGTTACAGGTTTGGGGGTTGGCTTGATGCCAGCTTGATGCCTCAGCTAATTGCTAATTTGCAATTAGTTTTCTATTTATGTATTCCAGGCTGCGCTACAGTTGCGGAGCTGCAGGCGGACGGAAAAAAATCTGCAAGAGTAAATTCAAGGATGTGCTGACTTGGAGTTCAGATGTTTGAAAACATGTTTTTAACATCTGAAAACAAGGTATCAGGATTTTGTTGTCGATGCAGGATTGGAGATTTCCCCCTTTTTCAGAATCCCCTCATTTAAATACTTATTAAAACATTGAATCCCTTTTCTCCTTTGCCTCCTAACTATAAAAAGCACTATCAGTGAACAGAGATGACTCCGTGCTTTACAGGGCAAGTGATAAATAAAATGTTTGAACAACTAGATTCTGGTGGGAGATCTTCTGCCCCCAGTGTCAGAGCCATATGGCCGTGAGCAGCTCTTCTAGCTAATATCACCACTTCCATCGCTCAATCTGTGAACTTTAAACACCCACAGTTGTTCTGTGAGCGGAGACACTTTCTCCAACATGTACATGCACAGCTAGGTACATCCTATACAGTATCTTATAATACAGCAAACAACAACAAGATAAAGGATTGGAAGGAATGAAAGGACCAACAGGGATAAAGAAGGAAACGATGAACTGATGACAATGTTGAAAATACAAAGAGAAAAACTGAACAGAAGGCAACAAGGAACAAGAATCAATTGTAAATGCAAATTCACCCAAGAAGCGATATCACATGTAAGTGTGAGGCAGACGTGAGCTGAGGAGAAATTGAATGGTTTAAAAATAAATGATAATGGGACCAGTGGAGCTCGGAACACACACACACTTGTGGTTTGTGGTTCATTTGAGATTTGAATAAATGAAACTGTGATCTTTTCCTCTTGTTCTTTATGAAACACTCTCTACTCACATGTGCAGCAAACACTTACTTCAGGATGTGCAACGAAGAACTGAATGTCCCCGTCATGTCAGCTTCTACAATAATATTTAATGCACTAAAACGTGTAGTAAAGCTTGAGGAGAAAAGTTATCGAGCCACGGTAACCCAGTCGAGTGCTATCGAGTGAGTCTCACTGAGACAAAACTACAACAGATGCAAGGACAGAGTCACAGATACATACGCACATGCAATGCACACACAGATTTACACACTTTCATGCACAAAGTCGCAAATAGAAGCTTTATGGCTATTAACAGACACAGCAGGCAGGGCAGAGCAGTGAATGGAGATAAAGCTGTGGAGGAAGGGAAATGTTAGCTTTCTGCAGAAAGGAGGCAGAGAAGCATGAAGCAAAGGGCAACGCAGATGGACAGATAAAGCAGAGAAGGAGAGAAGAGGAGGGAAACAACTGATAGAAATCAGTTTGATACCCCTTAGGGACTGAATATAGATACTGTATGTTACAGCTTATAATTATAACATTTGTCCATTCAAGCCTAATTAAACAGAGTTAAACGAATTGAGGACAGGGGGAACAACAAGGGAACCTGATGCCATCTTCAGCATATGCATCAATTACTGTATGTATGAAAGCTACTTGAGTTGATCTTAAACTCATGGTTGAATAGTCCCCACGACTTAAGCTGTTAATAACCATCCCTAGCACACTTGAGATTAATGGGAATGTCATAGGCTCATTTGTTAAAATTTGACATGGCAGGAAAGAACAACAGCACAGAAGGTTTTTACCCGCGAGTCCTGAACTACGTCGAAGCTATGATCTTGATAATAATAATGACAATAAGGAATATGGAGTATAAAGGAATTTATATCTTTTGGAATCTTTGGCCCTAAATCAAAATACTGGATATTGGCCTGATGGTTGCGCTACAATGTGTGGGGTTCATTAAAGTCATTACGATTCATCCTGTGGATTCATAGAGCCATGCAAAAATAATATGATGAATTACTATAAGTTAAAGATCCCTGAAATTAACACAGTGTTTAAGTTTAGGATTATACAGTATTGATTTGCTGTTGGTACAACGACACAGAGGCTGCCATGACGACGGCAGCTGTGTGTTTGTCTTTTCTGTTTTTTTTTGTGATGAAAAGGTCAGCCCCGTCAATGACAACAGGCACTGCTCCCGCGTCCGAGACAAAATGTCACATAGTGTGTGTAGAGACGCACACAAACACACAAATATGTTAGTATATATGGTGAGACAAGAGCACATAGCAGGAGAGACACGTGGACCACACGGGATAATACCCCCGTCCTCTGCTGACATCTGGGAACATGTTGTTCTGTACAGAGCAGCTGTGTCGTAGTCAACCTGACATCTGTCCATCACATATGTCCATGTCACTGATGCTCTCTCACACACACACAAACACATACAGAGAGAGAGAGAGAGAGAGAGAGAGAGTCACACACAATGTATTGAACACTAGAGAGATCCAGGGCAAGAGAAAAGAAAGAAATCTAATAAATAACTAAGGAGTGACAAAGACAATCTAAAAAGCAAAACCTTATATCCACTTCACAGGCAGACGGCCATTCCTGCCTCAGCCTCCACCTTCTCTCCGGCTTTCTCCATTTCCCTTATTGTGGGAATTACAGGTGTGATGTGTGTTCACTTGTAAGCAGAAGTAAAATCGATTTTCTGTCGCCTTTAGAGGATAACCAAAGGATATAACACTGTGCGGTGCGATGGTGTAGGTGTGTGTGTGTGTGTGTCTCTTTGAGATTGGTCCAAAGGAACAGATAAATAAAAGTGTGCATACCTCTGTGACAATCATAAAACCACACAATAAAAGACACAAGACCGCACACACCCTGCTTCCAAAAAAACTGTTTGTGCGACTGCTTTGTGTCTTTGTTTTAATGTCTGTTGTGGTGGGTGCATCTTGGTATGAAGGATTTTCAAGGTTTCTGCAAAACTTAAAAACAAGAAACGCTCCCCTGAGTTTGGATTTGTGGTTTTGAAACAACTTAGGATGAAGATAACAGTCAAGGGTACGCAAGGTTAAGGGTAAACAGTCTGGTAATGATTGAAATATATGGAAGAAGAACTGAATCCTAGAACAATACGCGAGTGTGTGTGTGCATACGTGTGTGTGTGTGTGTTTTTAAGAGATTTGTGTCAGCGTTGTAATTTGTCTGCACTGAACCATGCACATTGTTGTCCTTGTAAACTGAGAGCAATGAGTGTTTCATTCAAGATGCTTCTGATAACAGCAGCTCTGCTGTATGAATTCAATTAATTCTGCTTGCGTTTTTTTCTCTCGTTCTCTTTCCCTCCATCTCCTTCCATCACCGTTTCCTCTCCTCTCCCAGGTTACGGTGGGGTGGAGTTACTGTTAGTGCTGTGTGGCCTAGATCTGTCTCTGCCCTGCCCTCGCCACTGCATCTGCTACACTTCACCTAGCACCGTCTCCTGCCAGGCACACAACTTCCATGCCGTGCCCGAGGGCATCCCCGCCCAGAGCGAGCGGGTTTTCCTGCAGAACAACAAGATCCAGCGGCTGCTCCGCGGCCACTTCTCACCCACCACCACCATGTTGTGGCTTTACTCCAACAACATCTCCTACATACAACCCTCCACCTTCCACGGCTTCGACCGCTTGGAGGAGCTCGACCTCGGGGACAACAGGCACCTGAAGGCCATCGCTTCTGACACCTTCCTGGGCCTGGGGCGGCTCCACGCCCTGCACCTATACCACTGTGGTCTGATCAGCCTGCCACAAGGGATCTTTTCGGGCCTGAATAATCTCCAGTATCTCTACCTACAGGTACATGGATAACAGCTCCTCTTTATCTCTACTGCATAATGCATCTGCATCCACAATCGTATTATGCTGTAATCTGTCCATCAGCCTGGCTCAGCACTTACTGCCTACGAATTGGACACTGATCAAATGCTAGCCGGGTGCAGGGGAAATGCCACACAGCCTCCCTCGCACTAAGAAGCCTACTGTATAATTTCTGTGGTCAACCACTACAGGACAACAGCACAGGAATTGAAATCCAGGATTGAGTGTATGATTTCATTATTACAGAGTGGGTTTAGCAGGAGATTTGGTTTTACTATATGGAAAGGACCTCTTCTATTAGTATTGATTGAAAAATGAACTGCTATTGAAATAGAGCAAAGGTTACATCCTTGATTCTTGACGACATTCTTACATTATCTGGAACAGTTTGGTACAACTTGTTTTGAATAGATCACTGACAATCATTGGCTCCATTATTTGAAACAAAGTGCTCAACTTCTGACACACCATTCATAAAAGGCAAAGAAAATCACGTCTGACCTGTTTTACACTGTTTTTGTACTGGGACTCTTCATCATGCATCCACAAAGTACCAATGTGTGAATTCCTTGTCGATATATTATGTGTAATAAGACAAACCTTTCCTTTGTGTTGCAAAATGTATACTTGTATTATTTCATTGGGTACTTGTGTGATGCTTGAACTGAGCTAAAAGCTGTTGTTAGTCATTTCAGTGATTTTTCAAAAGTATATATTATTACAATGCAGGTAATTATGTAAAATTATTCATAAAAATAATCGCAGCTTCTGTTTCCCCCCCCCCCCCCCCCCCCCCAACACCCTGGCAGGACAACCAGTTAGAGTTTCTGGAGGATGACCTGTTCATCGACCTACTGAACCTCAGTCATCTTTTCTTGCATGGCAATAAACTGTGGAGCCTTCGCCAGAACACCTTCCGTGGTCTGGGGGTCTTAGACCGCCTTCTTCTCCACCAGAACCGAATCCAGTGGGTTGACCGCCAGGCTTTCCATGACCTGCGACGCCTCACCACCCTGTACCTGTTTAATAACTCCTTGACTGAGCTGTCTGGTTCCAGCATGACTCTACTGCCAGCACTAGAGTACCTACGGCTTAATGACAACCCCTGGGAGTGTGACTGCAAGGCCCTGTCGCTGTGGGATTGGCTGCGGAGGTTCAGAGGTTCAACCTCCTCTCTGATGTGTGTTTCACCACCGGAGCTGGCAGAGAAGGACCTGAAAACACTGAAGAAGGAGGAGCTGCCCAGTTGCTTGTCAAGCGAGGGCCATGGTGCCCCAGATCAGGAGATGGATCATGGAGAGTCTTTGAACCACTTGAATCGCCACAGAAACCATCATAACCACCACCAGCGGCCGTACCTGCCCCACGGGGACCAATATAGCTTGCCTTCACCTTCACCCCTGCCACGGCCGCCAAAGGGAGGCCGCAGAAACTGTACCCGCCGGGGTCGCAAGGCGAAAGGGGGTCTCAACGAGGTACAGGTACTACTGGAGGGGGATGAGAAAGACTATACTCCAGACGGGGGGAAATTTGACCTGTCTGGAACTGGACGGAGGAAGAACAAGTGCACCCTCAGGACTTCTGTCGGCCCACCAAGTGGGGTCCAGAGAGCTAATAATAGAGCAGGGTCACACCTTTCAGATTTTATTATCTGTTTCTCATCAGCCCTGCTGCTGTCGCTCAGCTCTGTAATCCTACGCTGAGAAGGGAAACGGACTCTATGATTCATCCTCCTGAAAACCCCTGCCCTGGCTCTTACAAAGGGGCATGTGTGTACAACTGCGTGTACACGTCTGTGTATAAAGAACATTATCAAATATCTACTGTCGAAGTATCCCTGAGGTTTTTGGGCAGGGATCATTATGAGTCAGGGAAAACAATTTATCCCATTGCTTTGATGATGTCACCAAGGGGAACAACAGGAAAACTTTGCATTTGCCTCAGTGGCATCGATTGTTTCACTGAGTTTATGTGCTTATAAAACTGTACAGCCACACAATAAGAAGCCAATGATTCATTTTAATAATGGCAGGAAACAACACACGGTTAGGATCAAAACAGTTCAAGGCTTAGTCTCTATGTTTAGCCCTCTTGATACAACAGTGCTCTCCCAGCACACCCTTCATCTGTCAATCACACCGAGACAAAGACACAATCTGACGCACTTTTCACTCAACAGCAACGAAGACTCAAGAACAAAATCCTGCAAACACAATTGGCAGTAAATGAGTCATCGCATTGGCAGTAAAAACTATAATTACTATAATGTATGTCTGCTAGTAAAGTGCTTTTACTTCCATGTCTCACGGCAGGGTTGACTCACTTTAATGCACATCTGTGTTTTGGGGGTTTTAAGTACACACCACTGGATTTATAACACATCAATTTTTCAACAACTTTTAACACTGTTCATGTTAATATATATCCTTCGCATCCTATCAACTTAAAAGCCATTCAGAACTAACCAATCATTATATGAGCCAATTTGTCACAGCGTAAATGAGTGAGTGGATGAACAAGTGAAGATATCAGTGTTGCTGCTTTGTGTGTGTCCACTGAAGAAATCACTAAAGCCATGCGGGTAGAATGAAGCTAGATTGCAAGAGTGCCTAATGGGAGCCAGTGGCCATTGAAGACAAACTGTGGTGAGAGACGTTCCCCATTCACTCTTCGACCTCATTGGCTACAAAACAGAGGCCTCAACGAGCCTGAGTGGTCTGAAAGGTCGACTTATGCAGGCCAAGGAAAAAGCTGAGGCCCAAGCCCGGCTCACAAAACTTCAGACTCCCAGAAACTTTTATGCACTTTCCTTTGTAATGCTGTGGAGGTTAATGTAAAAACAACATATAAATATATCCTTCAAGCACAGACAATTCAATCCAAATAGAGGCAGGAGGGTTTCAAATGATGGGAAAAAGGGCCGATAATCAGGGAAGAGTACAGCTGACAGCAACAATTGCAATATGTCCCCTGCAATGGTCGAATCAATGGTCTGAAACTGGGAAAACAAAAAAGCAGCAAAGAAACTGTGAAAAACGGGAACGGAATAAACTGCAACAGAACGTTTCCTGTGTGTTGAGTGCACTCCAAATCAGACGGACTTGGCAATCTGTAAGCCCTGAGTGGAGAGCTGGATTTTAAGGCCGCCACGTCCGAGAGGAGCGATACTCAGAGCCCTTTCTGAGTCTTGGGATTTTTCTCTGGAAAAATAGCAGAGAAGGACAAAGGACAAAGAGGATTGTGGGTAACGGCACCTTGAACCATAAATTGGAAGAGTTCACGCACAACCACCCGTAACAACGCCTGATCACCCTCACAGCCTTCCTGTACCACTGAAAACCACCAACCCCTTTGAGCCCACGGCTTTCAAACCCCCGGAGCAGAGCGCCACAGATGCTGTCCAGGCTTTGACTTTTAGACCTGAGCTATTTCAGAGTAACTCACCAAAATGTCTCACCTGCTCGGTTACAATGTACAGACACACACCGGCCATCCAGGTACCTAAACTAGCCAGTGATGCTCAAAGTCTCCTTGTTTCTTATATCATTACAAAGTTATACATTCTATATTAAAAAACGAGCCGTCCTGACCGAGCTCACCAACCTGCTGACAGGAAGCACAAAAGATTATCGTTTTCGGTTTGCTGGCGACCTAAAGATAACACATTTGCCTCCTGCGGACCCCCCCCTGTCTTTTCATGTCTATCTATCTAAATGTTGGGGGACAAACAGAAGCCTGCTACTGGTGTCACTCTGCTGACATGTAGGATCAGCGCCCCCTACTGGTGAACTCGTTTGTGCTGCTGTGAACCCAGAGGTGATGTAAATTGTCTGTTTATTCTCGTGAGGATGACTTTTTTTTGTAAAAAGAAGAAAAAAATTGTAAAAAAACAAACAAACTCTGTTGTGTCTCGATAGTTCCCTCAATAAATAAACAGGGAGCTGGAGGCGGGAAGTTTATTTTTTATTTAATACGATTATCATCATTAGAGGGTTTTTTTCATTCCATCACTTATTTTGTTGGTTTTGTTTCGCTGACTCATTCAAGATAAATGATACACTGCACTGCCGTCTCCTGCTCCTCCTCTTCTTTTCTATCACTCCTCTGTATTCCCCTCCCCCTTTCCCTCACCTCCCTGCTTACTCGCTTCTCCTCTCTCTCTCTCTCTCCAGTCTCAGCACCCACCCTCGTTGCCTCCCCACCCCTCGCCTCAATCTCCTTATTCTTTTCCTCTGCACTCTTCCTTTGTGCAACCCAAATGTTTTGTATGTGGTTATCAAACAATGCCAGACTCAAAAGCTGTTTATAAATAACATTAAATGGAAAGTGTCCTCAAATGGCTGAGGTGGTCTGTGTTTGTTTGCCTGCCTTTTGTTAGCGTATAGGCACATCTGTGGCCGTGCGCAAGTGTCTGTGTGTGGCTAATACACAGACCTCCAAAATGAGCCCTGAGGCTGAATGATAAGGCGAAGAAAGGAAAGAAAAATGGTTAAAAAGTGGGGAAAGAAGGTAATGGAATAAGTTGGTACATTCATCTGCTGCAGGGAGAGAAATATACCCGCATTTAACCAGGATATATTTTGGCCTCCTTCGTGTCCTAGTTTCACTCATACACTCAGCAGTCTCGTATTAAATATGCATCAGAGCGACTGTAAGCGCAAGCACGAACACACAAACGCACAAATACGTGCTCCTGTCAGGCGGTATTAGCCGTGAGGCTGCAAGGGAGGTGTCTTGTCTTAGGTCAAGGTGAGGTCAAATAGAGCCCAAGCATGCGCTAAGTCCCCTTTGTTTTTTGCACGGTGCACACAGTCATGTGTACGTGTTTGTGTATGGCCCCGACTGTGCCTTTGTGTGTTTGTGTACTAAACGTGCGTTTCCACCGGTGCAGCGAGTGGCGCCCACTGTCACGTCAGATCCAGCCTGACAGCCGGCCCGGGCAGCGGGAGAGGTGTGCCTCAGAGAGAGAGTATCACTGCTCTGTTTGTAAAACAAAGCTGACAATTGGGAGGGAGGAAAACAAAAAGAAAGAGAGAGAGAGAGAGAGAGAGAGAGAGAGAGAGAGAGAGAGAGAGAGAGAGAGAGAGAGAGAGAGAAACGCACAAGGAAATAAAGGCAGACGGGTGGAGATATCTGCAAGAAATCCATGAAGTAGTTATCAGCACCGAGCAGACCAGCAGCCAGAGGAGAGTACGGGTGGCTGCTGCAGCATCAGCTCCGATGTTCAGTCAATCCCGTGCGTCCCAAACGGGGCTCGGGCCGCAGTTTGCATGTGTTCATCCATCTACAGACACTTTGCAGCGACAATCAGAATTTAAATTAGAGCACAGAGCGTCTGCTTCCGTTAGATCAGGGAGATTTACAAAATGTCAGTCTGCCTCTGAGAAAGAAATCCCATTGGTAAAGGCACATTAATTATGGAGGGGCCTAAAATACAGGTACACATATATAAGAGAACGCTGAAGTGACTGCAGAGGCTGAGGGAGCAAAGATTAGTGAATAAAGGGATAGAAGCAACAAACAAAACGGAGCAAACTAATGAGGAAAAGAAGAAAAGCAATAAAAGTAAAAAAAAGCAAGATTAAAGATGCAGCAATGAAGAGAATGATAAAGCCAGGGAGCATCTCATTAAGGAAGAAGAGGGATGAAGACAGAACAACATTAGAAAGGTAGCAAGCAGCAAAGAGAGTTCAGAAAGTTCAGAGCAAAGAAAGAAAAACACGTAGGGAGGAATTCAGGAAGGAAAGAACTGCAGGAATACGACAGATATGAGGGAAATGTTGGGGAAGAATGAATAACAATGAATGAATGTGACGAGGGGGGAATCAAAAGGGAAAGAAGAAGGGAAGGGGATAAAAACGGAAAAGTTGAGAGAAAGGCAAAAGAGAAGGAATTCAAAATATAAGAGAAAGACGACAGGAGTTAAGGACAATCACAGGAAAGCAAGAAGTTCAAGGAGGACGACATTGAGGGAGGGAAACAAGATAGAGGCGAAGAGGAAGTCTTCATCCACAGAGATGCATGTGTGCAGGCTTCATGATGAAAAAGATGAACAGCTCATCCACTAGTTCAGTCCCTAAGCTGAGGATCTGAAATAGCCGCATGTGAATATTTATACACGCCTGTGTTCCTTCCGAAGGCAAAGAGGCCAGGCAAAATTGATTTCTCTGTGCGAATCCCCGTAGAGTTGAGACTCGGCAAAAAGAAGTGAAGAGAGTGAAAAGAAAGAAATGAAGCGCAGGAGGAAATTTTGTGAAACAAGTGGAAACCTAAGGAGAAAAAAAAAAAGAGGGGAATCTTCGGCGAAATGCAAATGTAGACGTTTCCACCAAATTGATGCACAACGCCGGCAGAATATTCCCAGTGCCTGATTTTATCTCTCGCTCCCATCATCGTTCAAGCGCACGGCATCCATCATGCACCAGCTCACATGGCTCACAGTACCTCCATCAGGCTACATTAAACTCATTATGGGCTGATATCTGATTCTAATTAGAGAAAAAAAAAGGTCAAAATGTGAAGCAGTAACGGAGCCGGTGAGGACGTGCAGCCATGAAACCACCGGCCCCCGCCCTGCTGGACTCCTGCCCTGCTGGACTCCGCCCTGCTGGACTCCGCCCTGCTGGACTCCGCCCTGCTGGCCTCCGTCTGCGTCAAATCAAAACTCACTCAGTGTCTGACATCTTGGCCTGACCCACCTCACTGAGAGGCTCCTTTGTTCCACATGCATACATGTTATTGTCACTTGACAAGTCCGAATGCCGCAGTCTGAAAGGGTAACATGTGCAAATGAACAAAAAGGGGAACAGTCACACAGTGTGAGGCATTTTCAACCTCGGCACAAGGAAGTCTGATAAGTGACATCTGAATGTGCAAATGATACCTTCATCATCCGGTTGTGAGCGTGTGTCTGTGCTCATATCGGTTTTAGAGTCTTGCTGCAGCTTTATTAAACGTTTCATCATCCCGGATTAATGTTTTGAATAAGTGAAGTCTGTGTGTCGGCACTGTAGCACACGGGCCCGTTGTTGTCTCAGAAACAATATTTGTGTTTCTACCTACATTTTTAATGCACCGTTCCCTCAACCAAACAGTCTGCAAACAGATGTCTTGATTAATTCACACACTTCTGAAGTGAAGACAGTCGTCAGACGTTATCGTCACGTTGCCGGTTCCCAACTGAGAGCAGAATGACTGACGAACCGTGGGTGAACAGGGGCAGAGCTCGGAGAGTGTTTCTGGGAGAGAAACATTATAAATGGGTATCTATACTGCATTTAAACAGGGTGTCAGACATATGTTCACAACAGTAACATGCTGATGTTTAGACAACCACATCTACTAACTCAGTTTAGTGTGTTACTAACATTCAAGCCCAAAGTACAGCTGAGGCTGAAGTTATATCAAAAACTTTGACTTCTTCTTCTTTGACAATAGCCAGACTGGAAAGAACTGTGTGAGCCGGCCATGGCTCGATGATTAGACTGTTCAGCGTGAGCACATAAATCCTGAGCTTTGGTTTCACATCGCAGACGATTTACTCGATTTGGATTCAGCATTTCTAGAATCCCACAGTGTATGTTCTAGTTCACTAATCATGAACCTTAGTGGTGAACAGATCAATACTTTGACCCGATGGTACTGCAGCAGGAGAAGTTGAGCGTTCAGCAACATTATCACAAATCATGACGGTCTTTACATCCCAAAAAATGTCAAGACATTTCACTCAGAATGTTGACCTCAAGATGGCGCTAACGGGCAAACTGACAGACTGACTCACAATCAATTATTATACCGTGTGTGATGCCATGTACTCTTTGCTCCTCCCACTAAAAACCTTCACTGAGGAGTATAAAAAAAGACTTTCGGTATTTTTTCCTTTTAAAAAAAGTTGGGAACATCACCCAGCCTCACCCACTAATGGGGTCCTATCTATTATTTCTGAGAGCTCTGCTGTGCTGGGTGGTTTGAACCATTCCTGGAGGAGACAGCATCTCACATTTAGTCCTTTACCTGTCATCTAGATGCTGTCCCAACTTATTTCACACACCACAAGTCATTTCTTTTTCATTATTGGAGTCTTTTTTTCTGCAGGGAGTCGTTTAGTCTTTAAGATGCTTAAGTTCATCTCCCCTTGCATTGACTTAAAAAAGTAAGTCTTAATTTTTGATCCCATGACAAAGTCCCACCTTTTAAACTTGCATCACTACCAACTCACTGCACTTGTCAGGTGCAGTGAAGAACCAAGTCATTTTTCTGAGGTTACTTCAGTTCCAGGGGATTTTTTCCATCTTCTCTACTCACTAAGATTGAGAAGTCTGAGGTTTTTCTTATATTTTCCTATTCATTCAATTTAAGGGTAGGAGAAAGGCTGGATAGGGTCGACTACTTTAGGTCACATGGGACTTGTATTTGTCAGAAAAGAGTTAAGGAAAGTAACAAAATCCTAGATGTAATCTGCATGTGGACCAAAAAGTGTAAATCCCAATTAAACCAGTTAAATGCCAATAAACAAAACAAAAAAAAACGACACATACATGAAAACATAACCTGATATCACACATTCAACACAACGTACACCGGCCAACTCACACAGACCAGATTCATGTAAATACAGAACAAGCACGGAGCTGCTGTTTGTCGTCTACGCTCTGATCTCATCACTTTGAGCAATCTTACACCGAGCTTAGCTCAGCAGAGATGCCACCGTGGTGATAAACTTCCAACCGAAACCACATCACAGCAGATACAGAGCCCGGCGACTGATATCATGTGGCTGCCGTGTCGCTAATCCCCAAAAAGAGCACCTTCAACCAGCGCAGGGAATGGAATATTCAGTGCACTGATACAGATAAATCTTCATCCAAAAAAAAGGATGAATTCCCCTGATAGGCCGCAGCGGGCTCAGACACATTCACTGCACATTCAAGAATTATTTACTTCGGATGAACTTATAAGAAATCAATAACCCATCGCTTGGATCAGAAGGTGATAAGCGATAGAAGATCATCAGCAGATGGAGACAAGCTTAACGTGGATGACTGCAGCCATAGCAACTGCATCAACTATAGAGGCAGTTCAGATGTGTCATTCAGAACAATAAAGGGTAAGATGTCGTATTATCCTGCTGTGCTGGGGTAAATAGGTTTAAGTCTGTGTTAATGTGACGGAAATAATCTTGGGTTCACCGTGAAGTCACGCAGAGAAGTAATCTAACCCTAACCCTGAAGAGTCATGTTTCCATCCCAAAGAACTGAAGTAGAGACTCAAGGTTGTTCTCAGCCAATAGGAAACTGCTAAAACAACAGCAACGATATGTAGTGTTGTAAAACAAGTGTGAACCAACAAGCATCTCAATACTCCAGCATCAGCCATAACAGATGAACACTACAGCCCAACCTAAACTGGTTTATGAAGCAGTAATTAAGACATTTAAATGGCTCTCTTCACTTCCTCCTGATATCCCAGACACGAAAGCTGCTATCTTGTGCATTTTGCAGCCAGAGTCTGCAGAGTGGCGATTAGAGGACGGAGTCACGGTATAAAGGTTCCACTGATACAGGTATTCAACCAATCATGAGTCAATCTCAGCTGTCAATCATGATGTTTCACACCGCTTTAGAAAAAATACTTAACGTGTAACTTTTTAGTTTGTCCCAATAAGCAACATGAAGGAGGCTGAACCTTTATTACTACATGTCACCAGGCGGTTAAAGAGATAGAGAGCAGTCATGTCATCCATCCCACTGATGTCAAATTACCTCATAAAAAGAAGGAGTATACATATATATAATAGCCATAATAGCAGATATATCCTTAGCAGATAATAGCAGATATATCCTTCATCCAGAGCACTTGACTTTCATTCATGCAAACAAACTATCCCACTGATTCAAGCCACAATGCAAAACACCAACCTAAACCTGGCCAGCCATTAAGATTCAGTGTCCTGCTCGGAGACACTTTGACACGTGAACCCGAGGATCAAACTCTCAACCTGTCGATTAGTGGATGATCCGCTCTACGTGCTGCAGAGATGACACGTCCTGGAAATGTTCTCATCAGAGATAACGTCAACGAGCCACAGACACACAGACACATCTGTAAGTGGCTCAAAGTGCTGGATAATATTGTATCAGTTGAAATCTACAAATAACGTCAACATGCAACTCAATTTTGGGACTAAAAACTAAACAGCCAGCAGCACTGGCAGCCATGTTGCTAAGCTCACAAACAGACTGAGCCGAGATCCCACGACGTCCACTCACGACGTGCATATTAAAACAAACAGAGGGTATTTACCGTGAAAGAGCAGCAGCGTGTGACTCAACGGAGAGTAAACATTCACGCTTGGCGACAGCAGGAAACAAAGCTTTCATCTTGATGCTAATTGCTGATATTACCATCGTCCAGCGAGGCGAGTCACAGCAGCAAGGAGCGGTCCTACAGAGGGTTCTTATTTTTATTCCACAAAGCAACATGATGGGGCTGCTGGCAGGTGAATCTCCTTAAGAAAGGTTACTCTGGATTACTGAAGGGGCCTCCACCACACAGGCCCAGAGGTCAGGGGGCTCCTGGCTGGGCCTAAGCCTCTGTAGGAGGGGACTGTTAACATTTCTTGTTTGGACGTCACAGAGCTCAGATAAAAGATGGAAAACAACAACAAAAGGATGGAACGTGACCATCCAAAAAGAGAAATTAAAGTCAATCTTGTAGCCCAAAATGTACAAATCACAATATGCCTCAATGTGTTAAGGGTTTAACTAGGTTCGTCATCCTCTGGAGGAAAAACGTCACTCCAAGAACCTCCTGCTCGAACAGTTAATCGTGTTTACACCGGAGGCCGATCAATTACATAACTTTCATAATGAATATCTTGATAAACTGCGAGAGGTGCCAGCTTGAGTTTATTTCACCGACTGACTGAATGAAAAGTGTGGCTGTCAGTGGAAGAGTTGTAGATAATTGATGTCCTAATTCTGCCAGACAATCAAAGCACATGACAAAACAGGGCTCAGTCACAGATGTGTTCATCAAGGATGACAACATCATGCACAACCACATGAACAGGGCGGTGGGTGTGTAACCTTATAAAGAATCTAGTTGATGTTTAACCGTGAGGAATCCGATGCGTTGTTGTTTTACACCTGAGACTCACGTGGATCTGAGCTGTGACGCGGTTCTCTGTGTCAGACACGTCTCCACGTCCTCCTGCCGTCCAGACGTGGAAAAATCACGCGTTTGGATGCAAGAGTCTGCGCACTGGCGACCAGGACGCAGAGCCGTGGGTGTGCATGCTCGACCAATCACGAGTCAGTCTCAGCTTTCAATCATTAAGCCACGCCCGTTTTTTTAACACCATGAAATAACCAACAGTCAAACAAACAACATGTTGAGAGACAATAAAAAGGGCAGAAACCATCTTTGCGAAAAATGTATTATGTACTTTATATAGAGTCTATGGTCAGTACATGAAGATAATACATTTACCAAAGTAATACTGAGCAAAGCTATCAACACATGGTCCTCAGTGAAGTTGTAAACACATCAACACTCTTGCTCTGATACTCAGTGTATTAAGTACTGATTTAGTTTTCCATCAAAAGATATTATATGAAATATAGATTCATTATAAATAGTAAAAGAAATGTTCCTGCCTACTTGAGGCAGTATCATAAGTAAAAAAAAAATCTGGGTGATTTTTGCAGAAACCTGGCGGTAAAATTCAGTTTTTGTGTTAATTATTATTTTTTTCATCCAAATGATGGATTTGTAAATAAATTGATATTTATTTCACATACACTTTGTAAACCAGTCAAGGCTTTATCGTCCTTGCAGTTATTGTTTATGTTTCTGCCTGGATTTCATAAAACATATTTTAGGTTACCTTGGCGTATATTTGCATTATACCCCCAATAGGACAGGCTTATTAACAAAAGTCATGTTTCTGGTCGAATGCATAAACTCTTCTTCACCTCCCCTTTATGGACTCCAGAGGGAAATATCTGATAAATAAATAAGTATCATGAGCTGCTAAATGTTCCACTGTGTTCAGCACTTAGAGTCTCTGCTGTTCAGTGTTGACAGGTGCTCGCTGGGGTTTCACTTCTTTTCTGCTTTTCTCTGCAGGTTCTTGCAGAGCAAAATTCTTTCACATCGTAATTTGACAGTGTTTTTATAAAGAATATGCATCAGAGCTGTTTTATGTGAAGGCAGCAATAACTAAATACGTATATTCAATAAAATGTTCAAGTAAAATTATAGAAGTATTAGCATGAAAATGGACTTGAAGCATGAAAGGTATTCAATCTAAATGAAATAGTACCTGTCAGTACATTATCATGTCATTGGATATGAGTTTGCAGCATTTAGAAGGTGTAGATATTTCAGATGGAGTAATTGATCAGTTTGTTTTAAAACAATCATTTATTATGAATTCATCACAGTTTTTTATATTATATAAAAGAGTGTTTTTGAAAATGCTTAGAAACCTTCCATAGGTAAAGAAAATTCTAAGAAAACAAATCAAAACAAATAACAAAAAATATATAAAATAACACATATTCACAGATTAAAAGCAGTCTAAATAAATTATAAAATAATAGAAATTTATTGTAGAGCTGGTTCAGTTAAATTGCATTTCTCAAAACTTCTCAGTCTTGCCTTGACAAGAAGTCAGACTTCTCGTCAAGGGGGCTGGGGGGATTGTCTGGTTGCAGGAGGCAAACAGACCATAGTGGAAAAGAATAGATTGCGTTTCATTCACTGCTCTGAAAGCTATGAATTATCATGAATATGTAGCCAGTGGACACAGGGCGATGTTCAATTTGAATCCTCTGAGTCTTGAGTCCCAGGTTCAGACTACTGTGACCAACTCTATCATGAACTTTGCAGATGTTCACCGCTCTTGCACATCTGATACGGACACCCAGATATTCACAGATAATGCAGAGCGAGTAGAATAAACAATAAAAAAGACGATATAGATTTAAATCCTAAAGCCGGTGTGGCAGCTCCAAGTATCTCCAAGTGCTGTCCGCCAATTTACAACAGGGCCGCTCAAGCCTCAGAGCACATAACACTGAGACTGTCCTTAAAGTGGAGAACGACTTTGGTCCGGCTGCGGGTGATGTTCCGCTGTAATCCTCCGAGCCAGGTTTCAAATCCACTCACATGTCCTCTCGCCCTGTTAATTGATAAAGTGTTGTGCCTCACACACATCTCCTGGGTCAGAATGGTACGAGTTGGAGTGAGCCAGATGTTTACTGGACGTGGTCGATGCCAGCAGACTCCTGCCGCACTTCTACAGATGTTTTGGTCATGTCCCGAGCTGCATTGCTTCTGGAAATCCATTTTTTAAGATGCTCTCCAGAGTATGAAAACAGTAGATCTGTCTAAATGCATTGTTTGCTGTGGCTCCAGTGGATGCTCTTATATCATATGTATTTAATGGCCTTTTGCTTCCTGCTGGACATTTGTTCAATGGAAGGATGCTCTCCCTCCAACATGACAGGAACTTCACTTAACTCTCCCATGTTCAAGTTGTATTACTTTGGTTTTATATGTGAAAAGTATGAATACCTTGATAAATATATAATATATCCATCCCTTCCAAGCGTTTGATGCATTAGGGATTTCATCACATCACACAGTCTGTCATGAGTGCCAGGTTTTACATAATCTAGATTAGACAGTGTCAGAGCAGCATGAGGAGTCGTACCGGAGAAATTACAGCTTCTCGTGAGCGACACTTTAAATACCTGCACAAATATCTCTGCATGGATTCACTTTGAACGAATCATTTCAGCACTGATATGTTATTTTACAATACTAATACTTTTATTTGAATATTCAAAATCTGTGTGTGATGTTGTAGCTCGAGGAGAGAACGGCTTTGATTGTGCATTATATTGTTGAGAGGGAGACGACGGAGCCTTCCTCAGGAGCAGTGTTTGATATTCTCAGGAATGCTCTCAATCTGCTTCCCTTACTAATTAAATCCTGAGTGTTTGGAAAATTAAAACCACACGGAGGGAGGAGGAGGGCGAGAGAACAATGGTTTAAGTGCAGGTGGCTGCTGCCTTCAGCTTTGTGTGTCTGTGTTATTGCACATTCTCCGTGTTCACATAATGGCAGGGAAAACAGAAAGGGGGGCGGAGAGAGGGAGAGAGAGAGAGGGATAGAGAGAGAGAGAGAGAGGGAGAGAGAGAGAGGGAGAGAGGGTGAGAGAGAGAGAGAGAGAGAGAGAGAGAGAGAGAGAGAGAGAGAGAGAGAGGGAGAGAGGGTGAGAGAGAGAGAGAGATAGAGAGAGAGAGAGAGAGAGAGAGAGAGAGAGAGAGAGAGAGAGAGAGAGAGAGAGAGAGAGCAGGACTGAGAAAACAAAATAACAAACAAAAGAGCTTCTTGTCATTCTTGTCCTCATCTTCTTCCTTTCACAACCTCGCCCTGTTCATCCGACTTCTGCTGCTGATTCCCGATCCATCAGGGTTTATTCTGTTTTTATGAGCCTGCCGAAGCCTCTGTGTGTGTGTGAGTGTGTGTGTGAGTGTGAGTGTGAGTGTGAGTGTGAGTGTGTGTGTGAGTGTGTGTGTGTGTGTGTGAGTGTGTGAGTGTGAGTGTGAGTGTGAGTGTGAGTGTGAGTGTGAGTGTGAGTGTGAGTGTGAGTGTGAGTGTGTGTGTGTGAGTGTGAGTGTGTGTGTGTGTGTGAGTGTGTGAGTGTGAGTGTGAGTGTGTGTTTATCTGGTTATTGTCAATCCACAATACTCAGTGTGTCCTCAGAGACTGGGGCTGATTGTAGCATTTATGTCAATCCTCAAGACGTAAAAACTCCCGGCATCTTGTTGCCACGGTAGTTATTGACAAATACATCGGGACGAGGGTTGCCGAGGTATTTATCATTATTACAGTGAATCATTTGTGTTTGGTTGAAAGTAGTCATGGAGCTGCTGGATGTAAGCAAACTAAAAAAGTAATTATCACTGCATGACTACAACATAGAGGCTTTGTACAACAAAGACCATATTTCATGTGTGAGTAACATCTGCACTCGCTTGTGATGTTTCTATTCCTCTGTTTGTCTGTTCAATCAAGAAAACGTTCCACTAAGATGAAAATCTATAAGAGGTTTGACCAGGAGGGCAACACAAAACACACACAACAACATGTGCTAGTAGAACACACACCTCTGCCTCAGTCTCCTTATGAAACCACTTTGAAATGCACTAGATCCAGATTTTTACTTGGATCTGCACCAAACTTCACAAACTCATATATTTCAGGTATATTCTGATAATTATTCATCAAGATCCATGGATTACTCCCTGGGAAAACAGTGAAAACGTCCCATCTCACAATGTTAATGAAAGTGACAATTAAATTCTTACATCTGCTCCCTGATCCGGATCTGACACATTCTTCATCCTTCCACTGAAGTTCATGGAAATCTGTTGAGTAGGTTCTGTGTAATGTTTCTTTAAAAAAAAAACCAGAGGTGTAATTACTGAAAACAGGTCATGGTGGTTCAGAGAAAAGTAAAAAGATTCGATTTTTAGATTAAATTTCTGACGAATGACTAAAGTTCTCATAACAAAGTTGAACTTGGATTCAGCAGAACCTGCAGGAGGCGTCTTTGTGACTTAGGTTCTCCTGAGGGCTTGTTTGAATATGACGTGTGGAGCAGCTGTCTCAACTGTCAAAAGGACTAATTGAATTAATTCTGCAAGGAAAATGTGAATATATATATATATACTCTGCTGAATTGTTTTGTAACTCAACCCTTGTTTCTCAGCTCCCTCCTTCCTGAGCTCGTGAAAGTCTGCAGACGAGCGATGGAATTGAAAGTCTGAATTGAATTGATTTCTCTCACTGGACAGAAAAGCCTGTCAGCAGATTATGTGGGAGGACAAGGAGTTGACAAGATTTGTCAGTTTTCACTCTTCCTCCCTCCCTCCCGCTCTCCAGCAGGGGAAGCCCATCACTCTCGGCAGCACAAATAAATAAGAACTTCACGCAGGAGGACGTGAGGATAAACACGTTGATTTACACGTTCTCCATTACGATCAGTTCTGCCCCTTTGTCTCTGCTCATCGTCCCCGGCCGTACTTCCTGCTCCTGCCTCCCTGCATCATTCCCTCCGTGCGTCTCATCCTCCATCACTCTGTCTGCTGTTGTCTCCTTCACCCACTCTCTAACTCTGTCACCTCTCCTTAAGTCTCACATCTCCATCCTCTCCTGCCAGATGCCTGCCTCACATTCTAAGTGTTTATACCTCCTGCTGTTCCTCTCTTTCCTCCCACCCTCACACTCTTACCTCAGCCGCACAGTTCTCTCCCCCCCCCCCCATGTCTTCCCCTCATTTCTTCTCCTTCTCCCACTGTTTTCGGCCTCCTCCTGTGCCTCTTAGATAAATGTCTTCGCTGCTGACACTTTCATCACCGTAAGACCAATTGAAACGGAGGAGGGCGCAACACCCATCCGTGTCTCCCTGTCACTCCCCCTTCATCCCTCTGTATGGCTTCCTCCCGTCTTTTCTTCCACGGCAGCTTTCTGAGATCCATCACTTCCTCCGTCCTTGTCAAGTAAATCACCTCCTCTCTTACTCCATGAGACTTTTTCTACCGCTCTGCTGTGACTAAGTTGCTTCAATATCTTCCTATGGTGGCTGCCATGGCTGTTATCACCTCCAGGGAGGAGGTTATGTTTTCACCTCTGTTTGTTGTTGTTTTGTATTTTAGGATTATGCAGGATTATGCACCAACTACTGAGGGGATTTCCATGGAACTTGGTCGAAGGACGGGACATGAGCAGAGACAGAAACCATTACATTTGGCACCCGCCCAGACTTCCTGCCTCCACCCGGACAAAATGGATGTGAGCCTAAAGGGGCCCAAATATCCATTAGTCTGTTTTTTACTATTACCCCACTAATAAAGATGGTGTACAGGAGATCATTTTGAAACATTACTCCTAAATAAATATAGTTTTAAAATACTTGTTCCCATTTCTCTGCCTGAGATTTTCTGTAAATTGGTTTGTTTTTCTCTGTAAAAAGAGTTGAAATCACCAAATGTCTTTGTTGCTCGGGAGCTTTAGCCTGACGTCACATTTGGCCTCATTCAAGGCAACATGTTTCCACATCGCACATTCAACTTCTCCCCAATCACTTCATGCTTTGTGATCGCTGCGTGACTCTTTCAAATGTTAACAAACGAGAGGGACAAAAATGGCACATTTGTCTTTTCATTTTCACACAATTCACAGTGAGTTCTGGCTTAAGTCTCTCTCACACACACATGCAGACACACACTTGGGTGACTCAGACAATGTGCTCTGGTGATACCAGATTGGGGGGTTACACAGCAGACAAATACAGCTGGCCATGCTTGTACACCCCACTAAGCCATTTGTTCTGCAAACACACGTCAACGCTCCACGAAACACAAACACACGTCCACGGATGTCCGCGCGTGCACGAAGATGTTCACTTAGCACCGAGTGCTGTCGAACGACGCCACCAAGTCACAATCGGTTGAACAACAACTTTCAGTACAATTACAGTGATTGTCCAATCAGTTCAGAGGGCTGACATCTATTACAATGCACAGCCCATTTAGCCCTCTGAACTTCTGTGTTTATGCTGACTGCTCTGTTTAATCACCAACTGGGGTCTTTAATAAAATGCCCAGACTGAAGAGTTTTCTTCTTTTGCTCAGGCCTCCAGTATTTCCACAATTAAAGATTCCTCTATTTTTGGCGATAGTGACGACTGACAGGAAACCGACCCTCGGTTTTTCTTTCCCCATAACAAAAACGCTGTCCATTATAAAGTCCAGATGAAGTGTTGTGTGTGAAGTGAGGCTCCATCTGCCTCCATCTTCACTCCTCATTATTTCTGCCTGCCCAGTGGCCCAGTACCACACAGGCAGATATTTACTGATGACAACTAACTTACTCCACAGGCCCGGGCAACTTTTGGCTTTTGTTTTCTCGTGGAACTTCTGGGCAGCACACACACACACACACACACACACACACACACACACACACACACACACACACACACACACACACACACACACTCTCTCCCATTTATATATAAACATGCCTCCCAAGTATAATTCCTGAGGTTATACGAACACATTGTTCCAGACAGATAATCTTGCTCCCTCACAAATCCTAACCTACATTGTATATGGTGGTCTGCATAGCTCCTCTATCTTATGAATGAGAACACACACACACACACACACACACACATTTGTTAAATCATATTTGTGTGTCTCTTCATCTTGTTTTTCTAACGTTGTCTCCATCCTTTTGTTGTCTTCTGTGTAATGGTAATGGTGAATATTCAAGTTTTTATAATTTCTTTACTTTTCTGCTCTTCATTGTGCTCAGGGTGCGGTGATTGAAAGAGATTATGCACACCTCCCCCGATGATAACTGCTTATCGATCGACAGCTGCTTTTCCTGACTAAGTGTATTTTCCTGGTTTGGACAATAAAAGGTTACAAACGAGCACACGCGAGTTTTACTGAGAGAAACGTCACTCATCCAAACTAAACCTGCTGCAGAATCAACAATGGGCTGTGAGATCAGCCACACCAGCGAGCGTGTACAGTCAGTGTGAGCTATGCACCGTGAAGGTGTTGAAAGCGCACGAGGAAAAGATGATGATGCAACGTGGATGTCAGCGACAGGAAGAGAAGTGGAGCCCGGGTGACAAAACCTTCCACTGTCAGCCAAGTGTCTGCAAGTCAGAGACAATGTACAATAAGACTCTGTAAAAATGTCTCACATTTTCTCCGTCTTTCATAAGTGTGCACATCTTGCTGGAATCACAACGTACTCGAACACAGTGGCCTTCACCTCCAACCACCTCCAACCACCTCCAACCACCTTCAGGCTTAGGAACGAAATGTACCGTGAACGATGACGTGGTAATAATGTTCATAGGTGCTATTTTCTGTGTTACTAATACACTTTCATTGGCCTGTTGTTTTTATGCAGGAAACAGAAAAGTGAGCAGTGGAAAAGAGCTGCCCGATAATGTCAAACACATCAACACGTCAATCTGAAGTGAAAACCTACACTTACTCACCCATAACATTATTGGAAAATGGTTTTAATTAATGTGTTTTGGAAATAAGTATGATCCCGAACTGCTGACACAAGCTGAATATTTTTAATTATAATTATTAACCAATACTTTATCAGAGAAAATCTAAGCTTCTGCCCAAATGCTTCAAAAATACAAATTAGACAACAAACACTCGTCATGTTACACACTAAATATTCACTACTTCTTTATATCAGGAAGCTCTGCAGCAGACACCACTTCCTACTGCTCCTTTATTCTAACAGCGTACTCAGCCCTGCGAGATCAATTGCGATCCAGACACTGAAAAGCTGGAGTGCCCTGAGTATCACCTGCAGCTCAGTGGACTCTTCATCCTCACTTCATGTTCAGTGGAGTATCATCAGTGGATCATCCAGAACTTCCTCCTGCATAATGGATTCAAATTCTGTCTGACTGCCATAAGGATCATCAACGAACAACTTCAGGGACATAGAGCATCCTGTATGTGGCCTGTAGTGTAAATGCTCCAATCAGGCAATGCAAGCTATTTTATATTGTAATGATAAGATTTCATAATGACGTCATTTATACCATATGATGAGTGGTGCGTTCAAATAAGATGAAGATCAAGGCCTCTAATCTCATTAGTCTTAAAGGTCAATGCAATACTTCACTATATGACATCATATTTTGACTTCATAGCGACATCATGATGATGTCGTTATCCAACCATATTATTATAAATGATTTTCTCATCTATATTAGCTTTAGGCTTTGTCCATAGTCGTATAAGCTGCAGCGATACCTCGGAAAATTTAGTTTTCTGACTTGATTTTGATTTGTTAGATTTTTTCTCTTACCCCATTGATTGTATAGATATCTTGGGATATACATTTTTTGGGTCATATTTATGTTGACCACCTCCAAAAGTGGATCTTTCGGAGATACTCTGAGAAATAATCGTCCCTCCGAGTTCGGTAAAAATCCATCTATGTATTGTTGAGTTATTACAAACACACACATACACACACACACACACACACACACACGCACACGCACACGCACACGCACACGCACACGCACGGTACCCTGCACAATACGCTGGAGAGCAGGGTAATCAGTTCATTTCAGATTGGAATTATTATGCCAGTCCAGAGTGAGAATGACGGTGTTTGACATTCTCAGAAAACAGAGGATCAGTGAAACTTAATAGTTAACAGACGTCTTATGTTTAAACACAGAATTAGGGAATTATGAGCCAATTTCTGTGCAGTAATGTAAAACCTCTGCTAATACGGCTCTGCTGCGTGTTTCTGGCTGTTCTACCTTCTCTCTGTATCTTACACACTTAGCAGAAGGAGGTGTATCACCGATCGAACCAGCCCACTTACAACATGTTGCCTTCTGACTCATTTGGACGCGAACCAGAACCAGAAATGAGAGAATGATTGAGCAGTTATTACCTTACACTGTATATGAGCCTGCTCCGAGCAGCACGTACGTTTTCCTCTGCTCTTACTCTCTCGCTCTGATGTGCTCAGAAAAAGTGGAATTGGAGGAACGAACAGTATTATTTGTGAACAATGTCCTTCTGCAGGCTTACGACAACACAATAAGTCACCATTCCCCTTCACACTCCCACCACAAGACCACCTGTAATGAAATATGTTGTTATTCCTTTGTGAAACACCTCTGTCAGTTTGCTTTTCCACAGTAATAATAACCTCAAACGACGTCCATGTCCTTCTCCATGTCCAAATGTCTTTGTGTTACAGTGACTCTTTACAGCTTTATTTAAAAGAATAAGACAGGCAGAGCGAGAAATCTCTTCTTTTTCAAATGAAAACTGCCGGTGAATGATCAAGACATTTCATTAATTTCCAAGTGAAATGGAAAGCCTGATTAAGCCCGACTCATTTGTAAAAGGTGCAGGATAAATGGG
Organism: Verasper variegatus; assembly: GCA_026259375.1. Taxonomy (NCBI): domain Eukaryota; kingdom Metazoa; phylum Chordata; class Actinopteri; order Pleuronectiformes; family Pleuronectidae; genus Verasper; species Verasper variegatus. Next base: position 5,745,936 of record CM048051.1, read on the forward strand.
AAGGCAGGGAAGTGAGGAGAGAGCCACTCTAATTAGACTGGAGAGAAAACGACCGGAGAGGATCTCAATCCTGTTTCTACAAAGAGGGAGACGTTTAAAAATTAAAAAACGCAGGCTCGCTTACAGAAGATTAAGTGGGCTGGTCCTGTTAATAGGTACATACGTCTATTAAAGCACAATGAAATCTTGCTTTTTATTGTAAATCTTTATGAAACACCAAATAAGAATTTACTCGCAAGTGTTTTTGCCATGTTTCACAGATTCCTCCTGCTTAAATCGAGTTTGTATAATTGTAAGCGTTGAAATAACAGAGAAATTATCGACCCCCCTGTGGAGCGTTTGCAGAGCCACAGCACCTGATGTTTACCCTGACCACCCATTGGGAGAGATAGGGCCTGGATGTTCATAATTAGAGAATGCACACGAGTATAACATGATTTTCCATAGCTGCCTTAGGCGCCATCGATAATACTGTGTGAAAATCTCATAATCACTAAATGTGTTTTTCTTGGAGAGGATATCAGAGTCCCACAGCTTGTTTCTGTAAACACGCAGCAGATCAACTGATTCTGTTCAAACTGGTTGAGCCTCTGCTCTTTCGCATCCTGTCGATGTTCGCTCAGGCCGTGTCCAGCAAAAGTTATAGAAGAAATAACATAGACATTTTAGTATCCGTCCTAATTATGCAAAGGCTCCGTGCAGCAAAATGAATGTTACAAGAAGAACAAACCATAAAGATTAAAAGCTGCAGCCGGACAAGACACTGGAGTTTAGTATCAGATACAGTCAATATGTGCAGTTTCATAAAACAATACAGAGTGGTCAGAGTCTGATGGAGGCAAAGTGGTGGTTGAGCTAAGAAAGTTACATGTTGGGGCGTCTGATGGCGTCTGATGGCGTCTGATGGCGTCTGGTATTGTCCGATGCATGGCGTCCGGTGGCAACTGATGGCGTCTGGTGGTGTCTGGTGGAGTCTAGTGGCCAATGGTTACCACAGAACCACAAAGCCCTCTCTTTGATTCCTGGCAGGAGGATCTTTGATGCATGTAATAACCATTTTCCGCTCAAAATGCCTTTAAATGCTTTTAAAGGACTCTGTCATTCCCAGACAGATTAAAGTGCAAATTGTTTTAATTACAATGTGATAACTGAGCATTAAATGATGAATACATACATGTATATATATGTGTAATCTGCTTTAGAGGCTACACACATTTCATGGATTAAGGATTAAGCCTACAGAACACCAGACTATTGGTTGTAAGAAATTGTTTATAGTGTGTGATCAGTGACATTATTCTGAAATATACTGAAAGAAAATAACCCCAGTGTTACCTATTGAATTGAATTCTCTTCTCTCTTCTCTCTTCCTTCCCTGACACTATTTCTGCAGCTAAAAAGCAAACTAAAATTCAATCCTCATTTTCTAAACCAAAAAAACTCTTCTCCATCTTTTCCAACCTCCTTGACCCCCCCCCAGTCCCCCTCCTCCTTCCACCAAGCCACTTTTCCAAATACTTTACAAAAAAGATAGATGACATACACTCATTATTTTCAAACCCACCTTCTGTAATTACATTTCCATCAACGTCATCTTCATCCCCTTTGTTTTCCTCTTTCACACCCCTGTCTCCCAATCAAGTTCTTACATATATATATATATATATATATATTAGCACTTATAGTATATGGCACTTACATATAGCACTTTGTGGTTTGGCTTCCTTGAAGCAAATTGTTCTTACTTAATTCTTGTTGTTCTGGGTTTGTACCCTCATGGTTGAATGCACTTATTGTGAGTCACTTTGGATAAAAGCGTCAGATAAATGAAATGTAATGAATTGGGGGAGGGGGGTATCATAAACTGGGCTGAACAGTCATGACAAAAGAGGTACACACAACCAAGCCAATTAGCAAATGGCTTACTTGAAATGAAAGGGGGGAAAAACAATAGCAGATGTCGTCATTAACAGCAGTTAATGTAGGTTGGTACGTGATGCATGACGTGTGTAAGAACAACATTGTGTGGTGCAGAAACACAAACAAAACGCCAATCAAAGGCTTCTCAGGGAGGAGAGAGAGTCAGAACTGAGCTCCAACAGCTTTTAACAGTAACATCCTGGCACACAGAGTCCAGGGGACCCTCTGCACCTCCAGTGAAACACAGGTAGTGGAGAGGGTCGTCACAGGGGCGATCCGATAGCTGAATGGTGACTGTGCATATATATAACATGACCATTCGACTGGTGCCTCATGCTCCTGTCTCCACCTAATAAAGGCTAGAAAAGTATATGTAAAATCAGATTTGGCTGCAGTGTGTGTGTGTGCCACGGGAAAATCACACAGTCTGTCACTGATAAGCTCCCAAATGGGCATTTTGAAGTTTATAGTTGGGCTTTACTGCTCGCTGCCTTTTAATCAGCCAGGAAAACAAAAATCAAAGTTTGCACAGCAAAGTTTGATTTAAAAAAAAAAATAATTAAAAAATCCTCCAGCAACCACCTTGTTGCAGTGTGATAGCAGATGTTGGTTAATCAAGGAAAACAAACCTGACTCGGTAATGTCAGTTATTTCACAAACTGGCTCCTAGATATGGGATTTTATGGAGTTTAAATTTAAATTTGTACAGCACAGTTCACACAGAGGTAGACTCGGTGTGCTTTACACTAAAGTATGAAGAGCATTGAACAAATGAGATAGAAAATATGCATTGATAAGCCTAACCCTAACCCACATATATGAAATACAATATTCTAAGTGTTTACTCTCTCTCACTTACACACACACACACACACACACACATGCACACTACCAAAATTTGGTAAACATCATTTTTTGTCCATGACAGGTCACATCCCATCTTTTGATTCTTTTCCCTCTCTTGTGCAATATGTTGACGTCGGTCGTGTCAGTTGCATGAAGCTGTGACCGTGTTTGTAATGACGCAGCAACTCAGAGCCAAAGGCGACGTTCCCCTACAGGGACAATTAAATTATGATCTCTCTTTCTCTGCAGTTCAGCATCTTCAAAAACAAAGACTTTACACCTCGTGTGAAATGACGATAGGTTTTTGATTGGGACTATTTCAGTTTTTTTCCACCCCCTGTTTCTGTGGGTTTCATCTCTTCTGGGTGTGAAAATGAGACTCCGGGCTGTGAAGATAAAAAGACGGTAAATGAGCTGAATTATTCGGAGCATTTCGGGAGCAGGGTTTGATGAGACGACGACTTCTTCTGTGCAGCATGTGAGTGTGGATCAAATTCACCACCGATAACTTCACCGAGCAAGTTGATAATAACAGCACGAGGAAGAAAAGCTCTTTCCTTTTTGTCACGCGTTAACTCGATTCCGACAGACTTAACTCTCCAATCCCCCCTTTAATATCTGCTTTCTCCTGCTTTCTTTAAAACCTAATTTTAAAACAAAAACAACTTTCAGCGACCGACACCTCCCGAGGTCGGGCTTCTAGGAATGTGGTCGGCAGCGTTGTTGCTCGCTCAGATAACCTGGTCAAATAAGTGAGTTTCAGAGATGTGGTGCATCTGTGATTAGCCCCGTCCCTCTGGGAGTCAGGCTTATGAGCTTCAAACGGGATTGTTTTATTCTACGTCAGGTATTGAAAAGCTCAGCAGACGTTTTCTATTATGTCGGCCTTTTTGAAATGCCATTTCTTTTTCTATTAATCCTGCTCGAGCTGTAAAATCAAACCCTCACATTTAACCCTCCCAATAACACTCACGCACACGCACACACACACACACGCACACACACACGCACACACACACACAGAGCCTCCCTCCCATCCACCAACGAGCTTCCTCACATTCAGTACGTGCTGCGTACTCAATGTGCAACTTCCCATAGGGGTGTAATTACGTTTGTGGTTTAAACTGGATAATTAGCCGTGTCTCGACTTAGCTCTCAGCTGGAATCGCGGAGGGGAACGAGCGTGGCAGCCAACAGAAGCATCAGCACATCTGCTGACTGTGATTCCAGCGCGGGATAATTCAGCTCCTGAACAAATCATCACAAAACACATACTAGCATAATGAGAATGACTTCATATACGCTGTGTATACAATCACCACGGGCCCCCTTTAATGTTCCGCTCAATGATTAGCAACATTACAAGCAACGCCAGCACAGAGTTTCTGCTATAAAGTCGTTTTCACACATACTTTGGAGGATGTCCACAGAGTTGGGTCTGGACTTTCTGCGGAGTTTGTCTTTCACACATGAACAACGCAGCAGCAGATTCTCCGCTCAGACACGTAAACCTCCGGAGCGCTCAGGCGATGCAGCGTATTTATTCTCTCCTGACATCTTGGTCTGTGTCTTCCTCGTTTGTGGCACCACGTTTTCATCCTGACACATTTGATGGTTTTTTGTTTGTTTCATGTTCTTGGAAAACTCCACAGAAAGTCCGGAGGCTCTCACTCGGACATCTGCGTCCAGAGAATGTCCGGAGGTTCTCTGGAGGAAATATCCGACCCTTTATTTAGCTGCTAAATACTCCACTACTTAACCTGCTAGTAGCCAACTGGGTCTGTCTGCTGTTTGGTGATGAAAACTGACAACAGCTGTCCGCCACATCTGGATGAGAAGCTGAGAATGGTGACGAGAGTTAAGTGAAACATTAGGTTTTAGGGCCAGAAGACAGTAAAACGCTGTGTAAAGCTGCAGGGAACAGCAGGGACGGGCAATAAAGATTTTTTTTTACATCATCTATATTTGATCTAATATTAAAAACAACAACACAAAAGCAGACAAAGACTTTTTCAGCAGCAAGAATCAACTTTATTCAGGAGTGGATTTAGCTGAAGTCATCCCCATCTGTGCCGACTCCCTAGTTAAAGCCCTAGCCTCTCCTTCCTGTCTCCTGGTAATGGAAAAGTAGAATAAATAGAGCCATTCCAGTACAGTAGGTGCATCGAATCCCGCAGATAAGCAAAACAAACAGGATTTATCACATCCTAATCTCTCTGTGATCAGATTAGAGGTTATGAAGATAAGGTCGTGAGACAGTTATCCACTAGCTCATCTACACGACACTGCAGGTGCACTTTCAAAATGGCATCACGAGGACGGACTGCAAAGACGTTAATCCTGCCAGATGGGTGCGGCATTAGGTGCTAATAAACATACCGAGGAATAAAGTATAATTTTAAATATCCTGTCATGTTTTGCACAGCTGTCGTGCTCCCGCCACTCTGAGGGTAGAGTTTTAATCAAATTCAGGATTTCAGTCAAATCTAGCAGAACAGAGCCAAACATGGGTGGGAGGCTAAAGGAAAGTAGACCGGACAATCTGACAATTACTACAATTACTACCAAGATAAATGTCACATACTATATATATATATATATTTGTACATTTTGTTAATGAACTTGTCTGAGACGTCTCGGCCACCGTGAGTTTGGATTCAAATATGTATCTTATTATCTCGACTATCTTTTCCCTGTACTCAAGATCTGAGGAAATGCTTTAAAGCTACAACACTGATCCAAGCCCGATAAATAAATAAGATGCATAGCACCTTGGAATAAAGTGTATATCCTTGTCTCTTGTTTAATTTGAATTAAAAACCTTGGCAGTGTATAACTCGGTGCACAGCGTGAACACTAAGCTTTGCTGCAGTGTTATAAACTCACGTCTTTATTGACTTGCCTCCAAACCGTGTTCGACAATTAAAAGGCAAACATCCATCAGAAGACGGCGTGTCGCCCACTTTGTGCCAGTGAAGTGACATTTACTTTGGCTGCACACGTTTCCCACCTGCTCATATTTTTGTGGAATTACCGTGAACCCACAAGTGAGGCCAGGTGGATGAAAAGCTGTGGCAGGGGCAATCATAGCAGGCAATGCAATTTGGATGCTGTGTATTCCAGGTGTTTGTGCTTGTGCCACCCAGCCACCACACACACACACACACACACACACACACACACACACACACACACACACACACACACACACACACACACACACACACACACACACACACACACACACACACACACACAGACACACACACATGCAGAAACAACCATTAAACCAGTTTTAATGTCTCTGAACTCCGGAGGGATGAACACTATTTTTCCAAACTTGCATTCTTCTCATTCTGCTGCTGTTAAATGTCCTCTCCACATTACTCTCCTCGGGGGAAAGTGCAACGCATCACCAACTTAACTTCAAAAAGATGTTTTGAAGGTTGGTTGGTGCTGCAGTTAAGATTCGAGAAAAGATTCAAGGGTTTGGTTAGATGTAAAAAATAACATTTTGCATTGGAAGTTAAAGTGAATTTTCTCTGTATTAAACCCGACCATAATATTTCTTTAACATTCACCAAGAAAACATAACTTTGACATAACTCTGCAAAGGAATAGAAGGTTTATCTTTAGATTCTTCATGTTGGATAAGGGAATAAAACCTGGAGACATTGATTAGCATGTGTCAGTCAAGACATAGAGTATTATTGTTTCATTTAGTGATCAAACAAAGACAAACTGCTGAATTTTCTGATGGAGCCTTTTTGTAGTGTTAAGGGGGAGTTGAGTGCACATCAACCTAACGAACTAAAACCCCTTATGATTGTATTTTTCATTATTTGTATCTCATTTTTTATTTCTTGTTTATTTCATTCTTCTACTTATTGCTACATCAGTCCATGGTTCCAGTTCAGGGTCTGGTGACATTTTTTTCCTTGGTGGTAAATATGTGAGATAAGCGTGTTGATGCTCGTAGCATCATCATCAACCTTTCATTTCCTGTGAAGTACTGCTCCATCTCCCTCTGACACCACTCAATGTCTGCCTTAGAGTGTTGTTTTAATTTAACCATCTACTTACAGGCCATGTAAACATGTCAACGTCAATCTTATCTGCCCATTATGCTGCCTCTACTGGGAAAGACCACTGTGATGTGCACCTCAAACACTATGCGTCATTACCGCGTTCAATCATTTCACCATTTAAGTAACGTTGTTCACAGCTTTCCTTCACACGGGCAATTTAAAATCTCTCCATCAAGAGTCATCGTGCATAAGTGCAGGCGCACAGCGTTCACTGTGCATGTCAGCCTTGTTTTCGGGCATGGCCTCTGGCTCTACTAGTGGAGCAGAAAAAAACTGTACTTTAATGCCCTCGGGGCCAAATCTGTTTATGATGGGGGGGGGGGGGGGGGGGAGAGAGTAAAAGGTAAGGTTTGTTCAACTGGTGGTGGGTTGAAGAGAGAGAGAGAGAGAAAGTCAGAAGAAGATGAGGCGCAGAGCGGAGTGGAAAAGAAATCGATGAGGAGCTCAGAGAAGAGAAAACTGATGATGATGATGATGATGATGATGAGGTGGAAACTGTATGATACAGAAGGTGCACAGGGAGGCAGAAGAAAAGACAAATGGGGAGATGCACTCTATCCATGAATCAGTCAGTCGAATTCCAGTAATCTCTGTCTGTGTGTGTGTGGATCGCATCTCTCGAGAACAACAACTTGAATAAACAGGCGAACAGCGTTCTGTAGCAGCGACTCATTGACCTAACTGACGTTGTTGATCACGGTGCATTCAATGACAGCTGATTTTGTGAGTCCTGCAGTCCCCCCCCCCCCCCCCCCCCGTTTCCATTCACAGGAGGCTGCGAGAACCACTTACTGCAGGTGAGTGTGTGTGTGTGTAAAGTGCCTTGACTGAACTTATTTCCCTTTTAATTGAATTGTACTTTTCCAACAGTCAGTGAAATAAGAACAATTTGAATATCTGCATCTGTGTCAGCGGTGACTCAAACACACTTCCACTAATGTTCACAGACATTTCTTACTGTGTTAATTTACATTCCCTCGCCGCCGAGGAACCTCAGTACACTTCCGCCTCAGATGCTAATCTTCATTAATGACGAGTGCTTTAAATTCACGTGTAGATTTGTGCGAAATTTAATAAGAAAACGAGGGAAATCATTACATGGCCACTTATTGGCACTCAAACCCCAGGTCTCAGGAGATGGAGAAAATCACAATCAACTTCCTGTGTTTAACCCAGAGAGTCGACTGAGCAGCAACACAAGAGAAGTTAATTACAACGGGAACCAAATGTCCCCATATTAGTTATTTTCCGAGCACATGGCTAAATATACCACGACAGCGTCCGCAGCCTCCATGAGGGGGTTGGTTTCCCGCTGGTCTTATTACTTTTACATACATTAGTTTATATGGAACTCAAATGAGAAATTTCTGAGCCCTGGAACCTCAATTATTTCAAACCCATCATGCAAATGTGCAAACTTTTCCCAAGGAACTCTTGATCGAGCCAAAAACGACACATTACCCACAATGCAACCACTCTTTGAAATGTTATTTACAGCAGCATGTTAAGAGTTAAGTTCGTTAAGAGTGTGGCTTCCAGGCTCCGACCTCATCGCTCCCTTAGATAAGACAGATAAACATCAATATAATGGGAGTGATGAGCAAATATCTTTAACCCCCCTGTCGGAGCCTGCAGGTGGAGGCTGGGAGGTGGTGGTGGTGGTGGTGGTGGGGGGGGGAATCGACAGACAGGCAGCAACACTGACGCAGAGCAGCAGAGGAGCTGACAACCAAAGGGAGAGGTGGGAAATCTCCTTGCAGCTCAAATCGACAGCCAAACCGGGAGGGTGTGTATGATCCAGGATTGAGGAGAGTGAGGCTGGTCGTACGAGTCTTTCGAAACTTTAGAAATGAACTCTTAACATTTATTCAATAATTAAAACCACAAATGAGGCAAGTAAACGCCTCGAGACAAACTTACATTTTCCTGCAGAAAGGCAGTTGCTGAATGAGTGATTGCAATGGGTCGAAGACGTCAGCGGCACAGTGGTTTGTCCACATTTGACATCGTGATCTCTGTTGACGTTCTCAACTCTACATTCTGATCAAATCTCTTCTCAACACTGTTGATCACGTATTCGGGTTAGACGAGCATTTTAATTCTCTATCCGGATTCATAACCTACTGAAATAAGGTTTCTTTCTTTACATTGTAAGTAAAGGTTATTTGAATGTGCGCAGTTTCTGGATGAAAAGCAAATGTTATGAGTAAATAAAGGTGATGTTGGACAACTGATGGTTCCAGGTCTTGGTCTAACATCACAGTCTGTAGGTTTTACATGTGTGGGTGGTGGTGGTGGTGGGGGGGACTAGAGCTCGACCGAACTCCAGCGTGTTCTCCGATAAGACTGCCGACAGATAGACTGTGATCGGGAGCGCGACCTCGCCGATAACCTCCGCTCATTTCCATTTGTCGTCCTTGTTGCATCACACACAGATAGAGACAAACAGTACATTCACCAGACTGAAGGTCCTGCATTCACAGAGAGAAGATATGACAACCTCACCAGTGATTCAGTCCACCGCTGCTCAGTACGTCACATTCAGATAAGGTCCTCCAAGGATAATACAAAAAAAAATTATATATATATATTTCTCTTTATCTGTTCAGTGTGTCCTCCTCCGTCCCATAATGCCTTGGGGCTGGCTGGGGATGCAGACTGACGGGTCTCCATCTTAAGTCTCAATCACCAGTGAGGCTTTAAGTTGGAAATTACTTTCTGATCTCATGGACTCTGGTGTAGATTTGCAGAACTGAACAGAGTTGCTTCATCTGCTTTCGCTGCAAAATTATAAATGTCCCCATTTGAGATTTGACCCAAGTTTGGGGGAGTAAAGCAAATCTGAAGCAGGGGGTGTCACTTCACATCGTCGTATGTTCATCAGTGACACACGAGTCATGCAACCAGCCGATACCTGGAGAAAACACGCAAACACGGGGATATGGTGCTTTTAGGATTTCTCAGAGGATTCAAACATCACAAGTGAAGGCAGAGTGTCTCCATCGCCCCCTGGTGGCTGGCTGCAGTATTATAATAAACCTGTTCTCCTCCATATTAGTGGATGGGACATAGGCCATTAAGGTGTCTAAGTGTTTAATTCGTTATTTGATGCTATAAAAGCAGCGTGAAATGTCATGATTGACAGCTGAGACCGACTCATGTGGAGCTTGGCTAACGACAGCACCACAACACTGCAAAGTCTGGAAATGACTGTCAGCACAAAATGGCAGCGTGTCTATCTGGAATATTCTTGGCTTCATTTCTGGTTTTGGAGACGTTTATAGAGGCTACAGCTACAAAAGCAAAAAAAATAAATACAGAGTTGGAGAGAGATGATGGAAAAAACGGGAGGGAAGGGTGACACCGGGATGAAAAGATCAGTGTGTGTGTGTGTGTGTTTGTGTGTGTTTAATCTCCCAAACCTCCTCACACAGCATGGCAGGCAGCAGGCAGGAGATGGTACTGATGATGCTCGGAGTGAGGGGAGCAGGCGGCCCGCTGCCAACATAAATCAGCGCCGTGCCCTTGAGCCAAACCTTGGCGGAGGGGAGCGCCACCAAAGCACTGTCCTTGCTTTTCCAGTGTCTGGATGTGAGCTCACAGTGAACACGGAGCAGTTTGAAATGTGATACACACGTTTAATTTGAAAGACGTTCAGTTGAGAGCAGTGAAACACTTTATTAAGTCTTTTTAAGAGCTTTTGGGTCGACACTAGATGCACAAGATGATTAACAATGAAAAATATGAAGGTAAAATCTGTAGAGACAATATAGCCGAGACCTTTTAGTATTATTATATTGCGCTGTTACATTTTTTATCTTAAGTGTTCAAAGCCTCTTCCTGTCCCAATACGATTTATATATTAAATAAAATAAAACCAAATAAAAATGATCTCTAACGAACCTGCCGGCCTGTCCACACCCTGCCGCTGCTCCAGAGTCCAGTCTACACAAGTCACAGAGACACACACAGCTGAAGCAGAGACATCAGTAAGTTCATTAAAACAAAAAGATAAATACGAGCCATGATTTTGTGTTAAAAGCATTTTTATAATCATCCCTTCGTTAAAGGGCAAACAGCAAACTTCTTCTTTTTTTTTTTTTTAAATAACAAAAGAATCCCATTAAAAGGACAAAGTGAAAACAGTTCAAACAAATGCAAACATCTCCCACACGCTTGAGCCACGTCTTCATTTTTAAAAACCACACAAACAAATGGGACTTGTCTCACTTCCCCGACACTGAAAAAGCGTTGATCTTAGTGCAATGATTAAAAGACATAAAAATACAGACAGTTTAAAACTCTATTATAAAAAACCTCTCTCTTAAAATTTCAACTAAATAAAAAAAAAGGTAACAGCAATTTCCAATGTTTCCAAACTGTTGAAGGAAGCTAACAACTAAATAACAGTCTTTTGTTTGGCTGGCATTTGTTTTGGTGACTCACTGTCCGCCCTCTGCCGCCTCTGTCAGATACGCCGTTATCTCGCTGGAGGAAGACGTCTGACACACCAGAGGTCGGCCGGAGACGGGTTTAATTACCACGCGGCCGCTTGGAAGACTCGGACCGGGTTCAGCTGGACAATGTGCGGATGTTGCTGAGGAGTCTCCTGCTGTATTCCCTGTGGTCCAGCGGCTGGACTTCAATGACGGTTACCTTGAGTCGACTCTCGTCCTGAGGAGGGAAGAGACGTTTAGTCTGGATTCAAAGAGCAGCAGCAACGTCTGATAAAAAATAAAGAAGAGAGTTCTAATGGATTCTAGCAAATGAGAAATTCTATAAGACTTTTTCTTACAAATTCTGCTATTGGAAGGGTTGACCTAACAAATAATAACAACTCATAGTGATAGAAGTAATGATAATAATTATAAACTGTTTTATTCATTACCTTTATTTTCAATTAATAAAAGAACATCAAACCAGACAAGGTAAAAAGAACAAGATGAAAGTGGGGATAAAACAGTAATAATAAATGGTCTGACACCACACAGGCCCTTTCTCTTGTTTTTCATTTCTACCAGGGATGAGATGATGAGATGGGCAATACCACTCCGACTGAACTCCAGGACGTATTTTCATCTCTCAGAGGCAGCGAGAGCAAAACCCTGCAGAGTTCAGCGTGCAGACTCATTTCAGCTCTTTAGGCCGACATGTTCCCTCATCTCAGACTCTTATCAGCCAATTGAGCCTTTTTATTCAGTGACAAATCTGAAGTTTACGTTACTTCGACCACCAGGTTTCAAGTTGGTCCCTGACTGGAGAACCAGGTTCCCCCCCCCAATGAAATTCTGTTTAACGTGACTTTATCTACCAAGGTAAGTAGAGATACAAATTAGGTCAATTTTGAATTGTTACCGTTTTTATTGTTTCAAGGATAAAACTCACCACTAATGGCAGATGAGTATGAGAAAGCTCAGGCTACACATTTCAGTGTCATCCAGTAATAGTCAGCATATCAGCAAACAGTGCAGAGGTTTCTGATTAAGACATAGAGCCATCAACTCATTTCCATTCTAATCGCTCTTGCTATGAACAGGATTAATCCCGAGACGATTAATTAATCAATTAGCAATTCAGTCGGCATAGCCAGCATCAAAGAGTTTACACTCCCATTATCTCATGTGATTCAACACCTCTGTTAGTATTTTACAATTTGCATTTAACTTAGGATATCAGGCAAATTAGACAATACACGTGGCTGTCACGACAAAGGCTCCACTTGACAAGAGGTGAAAACATATTTAAATCGAATGGTTTCCCCCAAACGATACTGGCTGAGGGACTGTTCATTTAATGCATTAATATTCCACACCAGCCCACATCAGGAAAGATTATTCAGTGGCCTGACATTCACCCCTATTCTCCAACTCGATTTCTGATAGCGGGGTGAGGTGGGGTTGATCCCCGAAGAACTACACAACTTCTACAGATGCTGGTTCACAAACAGAAGATGGAGACGAACACCTTCACACACTGGAAACAAATAGCCAACACACAAACCTCCAGCTGACGCCACAACCGCAGAGAATGTAGAATACTACACCGAAAAATGAAATGTTACTACGCTGAAGAGTCATATTAAACACAGGATCCCTGCGGAGAAGTTTGGATAATGAAGTAGTAAATAGTAGCAATGGGTAAGATATGAATAAGTATTACAGAACATTTAAAAACAAAGGGTCAGCTTCTAGATACGCTCGTATAGGTCGCCAGCGTATCACAGGGCCAACACACCCACACACACCCTCACACACACACACACACACACACACCCTCACACACACACACACACAAAGAACCATTCACGCTCCACACAGGCAAACCCAGCACGAGAACCTTTCTGGCAACAGTTAAAACCACCAACGTGCGGTGTGAAATGTTTTATCAGATGATCCAATATATCTGAACATTCACGAGATGGATCACCACATGGACTGACATTATATTATACTGAAGACATGCATGGTGTCCAGATGACCCACTGACCTACAGATGACCTGCAGAAATTTCCTGTAGCGTCACCATAACGTCTCAACAACTCAGGACCCATTGCAATTAGCTTTCATCACTTTTTAGCCCCATCATCAGGTCCGAACTTTGTAGAACACATTTCCATGAGCCTCTCTGTAGCCTGTGTTTTCACGTCGTAACTGAACATCCAGGCCATAAAACGGCCATCGGTTACATAAAATTATTTGAACGACAGCTTCTTCATTTTCCATTTGCACAGGAGGTTTTCACCTTGAGCCATACAGAGAGACATGAGTCACTTGCACTTTCTCTCATGCTGGGGGACGGTGAACAGACCTGGATTTGTTGATGATATAAAGTGAGTGCATTAGGTGTCATTGTGTGGGACTCAATGGCCTGTCTGTGAACATGAGTCAGGGAAAAGATGGTGCCCTCTACTAATGTATTCACTGAGACAAAATCAATTCATTCACTTCAGACAGAGTTCTCACACACGCACGCACACGCACACGCACACACAGTTATTTTTCACAGACACATTCGATTCCATTCTGCAGACAACAGCTGTTGATCTATATATGTACATTTGCCTGCCTCCTAAACTGAGCATTAATTATTGATGTGATTTATCTTGTTCCTTTCACTGCACTGTGTTGGACGGTTAATTAAAACTTTCCATGGTGTTGTTGTATCTACACTTTACTTTCAGTGCCTAAGAGTTTTACACAGAACTGAATGTTTGCACCCTTATTTGGACGATGCATTAATCCTCTATAGGGCCTGAGTGATGTAAAGAATACAGCCCCTTGAATGCAGTTTTTATATTATTTTGCTGTATTATCTTGTTCTTAATCTGTTTTCTTACCTCTTGACGGTTTCACGTTTTAATCAAAATACAGCACATCACAATAACACCCTCCCGTCGTTAACTGGGGTGGAAATAATGCTTTTTAGTCGGGAGAAGAACCGAAGACTGCGGCTGCACCGGAATCACCAGCGGTACAACATTCAGCTGAAGGCATCTGTGTTTTCATATTAACAGTTGACAGAAGAAAAAGCCTTTAAGAGATTTGAGTGCATTATTGTGCGAGTTTTATCTTCACTGCTCTTAACTTTCAGTTATTAAAGTTCACACAAAAAAATATGATCCTCAGCACAGTTCTTTCCAAGCCAATAGAACAGAATCTGGCCCGTGCAGTAGAGTCGACAGTAAAAAAAACAAAACATCTTAACAGGGAAAGTCATGATCACAGCGTGCACTCTGTTGCTCCGACTTCTCACCACCACCTTCACCTACGCCTGCGGATTCAACACATGAATCAGACAGTGAGCGTCTCTGTGTGCAGGTCAGTAACGTGCAGATTTTATAGTCATGGGGGGAGGTGGTTAAAAATTCACAGAATGAGTAAACGCCTCTGAGGTGTCACACGGTTGAAACAGCTTTACAGCGCGAGAAAAGAGAGATTTTGATGTAAAAATACTACAATACTAGAGATAAATTCACAATTAACACAGGATTAAAAGTAGTTTAATCTATTTTTCCATGTCATGAGACCTGTTATTTCAAAGATTTCAATTGGATGATCTTTTCTGTGAGCAAGAACTGAGTTAGAAGGACGTATTGAGACACATTGAGGCCGAGTCATCATTTCAATCATAAGCTTTGAAATAAAAATGTAAACTTTGACTAACAACCACAGAAAATAAATATTGCATACTTCCCTGGTGCTCAGAGCACATTGTATCTACATTGTGGAACACTGTATTTATCAATTTAACATTGTTGGGACTGTGGTTTTGTTGGGGTTTAAATTCTTGCCAGTTTCTTCCGTACAAAAATACATTCATTAAAGTTAATTAATTTGTTGTAGTTGTGCCCAGACAGTTGTAGCATCTGTCTGGGCACTGCTGAGAAACTACATATTTGATCATTTGTTGACATGTGAAGTGAGTTTCCAGTGTGTGGTCTTCAAGATCTAGTTTTAACTTTCATTATTCCCCTCTATTGTCATTTCTTAATGACATTCCAGACTGAGGGAATTTCAAGCTGTAAGAGCTCTGATATCTTCTTTTACGACCTCCTTTGCTTTGCAGGCATCATTTAGCCTCATCCTCAGATCCTCGGCCGGCTGCTCGGAGGGGTCCACGGCTGTCGAGCGCTGCCACAAGGTTTGAAGACGATTTTATGTCTTCAAACCTTGGTCCACCCTACAAGTCTTAACGAGTCAATTTACGGCCTAACTAGTTGATTTAGTTCGGAGTCTTCTATAAGGAGGATAAGCTCAAACTGATGCACGTGCCACAATTACCAAATCATTAGTTTTTCTGAAATCTAAAGTAACAGTGTGAAGAAAGGCTCATGTTAACTTGGAGATGTATTTACCTACCATTTGCCCAGAGGTGCCTAAACTCTTGTTTTTAATGAGAAAAAGCTGCATAATAATACTTCAAACTGCTGCTGTAACACTATTTTCTATTCCCATTATTTGCCGGGTAGGGCCTCTGGATTGTGATGACTGTCAGTCTATATGTCCACGCTGTATTAAATTTGCTGTGTACTCATGTTCCTCAAAGGACAATTTACCAAGAACATTGGTGCTCCCAACTATTTGTTTTAAATGACCCCATGACTCTCCCTGTAATGCAGCCCTGTGGACAAACTGTATCGTGAGCTCCACTTCTGGTAAGACTGTGATCTCAGAAAATACATATCAGTATGTTGTTTGTTTTGCCCGACATGTCTGTATTGTGGGCTGTAATGAAAAATGCAGCCTCCAGCATCTGCCAGAAGGGCTTCAGGCTTTTCTCTTGTTAGTTGGTCTGTAGCAGTGAAGCACTTGACATTTGCTGTAAACAGACAGTCAGTCAGTTGGTAAGATTACTCTTCATTGCCAAACATATCACTTGTATGTAAAATTAGACTTGCATCTGCTGGGAAATGTGCACTCGAGTGTATAAAGACTGAATGGCAATATTTTGCCTGGACTTTGAGAAATTCCTTGAAGAAAATGTTGTTTTCCAGACCATGAAGAATGTCTGGTGAACTCTGCACAGCATCTCTCGCAGGTTTTCCTGCGGCCAGGACACAGACCATTCAGCGCTCATCCTACATCTCAATCATTCCTCTCAGACCGAGAGCATCTTCCCTCTGCAGCAAATTAGTTTCTGAATAATTAAGTTAATTAGGCTTCGACAGACAATAGCTAAATGCTAATTAGTGCCTAATTAAGAGAAATGAATCCACAGCTGTATTTGTTTTAGTATCCAAAGTACACTGGCTATGCAACAACTCCCTTGTCATTGTGAAGCTAATTAAAATGATTTTGGATTCATGTTGTGTGACTGACA
The DNA here is from genome assembly GCA_026259375.1 of Verasper variegatus. Lineage (NCBI taxonomy): Eukaryota > Metazoa > Chordata > Actinopteri > Pleuronectiformes > Pleuronectidae > Verasper > Verasper variegatus. The sequence continues at coordinate 5,762,609 of CM048051.1, forward strand.
GGGTGTTGTCATTACATTACAATCCTGCATCTTGTTTTGTGGCTTTACCTTCTTGGGACCGAAGTTCAGCGGAAGATTACAACTGATGCTCGGTCTTGTTGATATGAATTCCCGGACGGCATACAACTAATTAATTAAAACACAACACTGCAATGTACCACGCGTTTTACCACCGGGGGGAATTTTCACTTTTTCAACTGTAGTCTTCACTGTGAAGTGTTTAATCAAGCAGGTTCCTTGTACAACCTCAAGTCACAAAACATCCCTCACACCTTGGTCTGACACCAGTTCATCCTAAAGGCTGCTGCTGATCCCAACGTTCTTTATATCAAAACACAAAATCTGTAACACTGCAAGCAACAGAGTCCTGTTTGGTTGATAAACATCAGACTGTTGCAATCATATGTCATTATATCCAATTCTGTTATTCCTGGGAAACTAAATTGCATTGCATCAAATTCTATTGTGTGCTCCCGTTAATAGTTACTTACATTGTACGTCTCAAGCTTGACTCTGTTTTTAAAGATGTGCTTCGTGAAGGTGGCTTTCTGGAAGACTTCATCAAAGGCCGTCTCGTCCTTAGGAACACACACGCACGCACACACGCACACGCACACACACACACACACACACACACACACACACACACACACACACACACGTTGACTGCAGTAATCTGTTAAAGACCTCCTGGAAAAATGTTGAAGGCAGTTTTCTTGTCAGACATAAACAAACTAATTCATGCGGAACTATGTGTGTGTATGTGCTCTTTATGAAGACATTTTAAAGCGAGTACATTTTCGCTGGTCCTCACAAATGCAAAGGGTTGATTTTAGGGTTATAATTAGGTTAGGCTTTTAGTTGTGATGGTTAAGGGGCTAGGGAATGCCAACGAGTGTCCTCACAACTATAGAGAGACTAGTGTGCGTGTCTGTGTGTCTGTGTGTGTGTGTGTGTGTGTGTGTGTGTGTGTGTGTGTGTGTGTGTGTGTGTGTGTGTGTGTCTTACTGTGTCTTTTAACTCGCCCAGTGTTTCTGCAGTGTGACCTAATAAGACCTCGGCTGTCTCCTGGAAGCATGTCACCCACTGGTTATCCCCAAAGTCTGCCAAGTTGGCCTAGGAGTTAGACAGACAGGGATGATGAAGGGGAGAGTGATTATTTATGTGCATGTTTGAGTGTGTGTGTGATAACAGAAGATACAGTATTTCTCGCAGTCAGCATCACCGTATGTGTGTCAAACAGGCATTAATGATGTGCACTGTATGCACTCTGCACTTACAAAGAGCAGGAGTCTGTATTTAAAGTTGGGGAACTCTTTGTTACACTTCTCGCAGCGGTACATCCCGTTCTGTTGGTCTATAACCTTCTTCTTGCAGTCTGCATTTGGACAGGACTGGTACAGACAATTGTCCTTACGAGTGAACAGCAGCGTCGCCACACAGCTGAAGTAGTCTGCCTGAATGGAGAGGGGAAATGGAAGAGGAAGAAATCTAATTATGGGGATAGAGCGGAAAGATCAATAAAAAGTGCCGAATCACATCAAACTGCTGCAATTTGAACGTCTAAGAGGCCATAGTCAATTTGCAGGTGCTGCCTCCTTACACAATATTGTGCCGAGGAGAAATCGGACCTGCAAATCAAGTTACATGCGGGGAGAATATTCCAAACCAAATGAACCTGAACACAACCATTTAATTACAGAAAATGTTTGTGTTGCGCTCTGCACCTTTTATAGTGATCCTCTCTTTAGCTGCTCTTGTAGCTGCCTGATCGTTGCCTTAATCCAATAAAACAACTTGTTTTTTAAAGTCTTGAGTAAAACAGCGTTTAGTTGCCTATTCAACGTGAAAAAAGTAAATCATAACACATACATAACACATAACACATAAAAGACGTTATCTGTTATTGCTACAAAAGTGCCCTTGCAACAGAAAATGTTGGATAATGGATTTCTTAGCTAAAAATGTCTTATTGTAAATTGTGATATTCATGACGACAGAGCCCCTTTACTGTTGACATTATCATATCATCGAAACTATCTCTTATTTTCTGTTTCTGTTTTGACTTAAAACTTTATTTAAAAAATAAAGTTTTAAGTCAAAACGTCCTGGTTGAGTAATGATCTTTGTCTGATTTTTAAATCAAGATGTGGATCTTTTTGATTAATATGTGCGCTGGAAGAAGAAGACTGGAAATTGCAAAGACTGTTGCAATCACTTCTCTACCACTGATGCAATTTTAAAAGGCCTACAATGAATAAACCGGAAAAAGACACCTCATCAAAGTGTTTGTTATGTAGGAGGCTGCATCTTGGTAGATGAACAAGATACCAGGTGGCACAGACACACAATGAGTAATCACTGGTCCACAGCACAAGAGTTACAACCACAACACAGTCGTAGGGACAATGACCAACTTCACAATACTTCAAACTCTTTCCTGTTGAGGTGCAACTGCAGATCAACCAGCCTAAAACAACAGAATCAAAAAATAATAATGCTGCCACTACAGGAAAGGTTTATGTGAATAATATCTGTGATATCACAACCATTACACATACAACAGCAGCATTAGCAAACAGCGATAAAAAGAAACATGCACTCATGAATGTTAAGTTTTCTTGAATAATCATTATTGGTATCTTTAAATCTTAGCAACAAAGATAAAACTAAAGCTCATCAAACATGTAAGAGATGAGGAGGCGCAAAAGTTCTCCTTCTAGCGCCGGCAGGACAAACTTCAAGAAAATGAATATGCTGCTTCGGGTGGAGAGAGAAACATTGAATAAAATAAAAATAAACTTGGATCAAACTTGGCATTATACACAAAACTGTTGCCAGAATCGTCAGTCCAGCTGGTAGATGCACGCTGTTTACAGATCTCTATTTGACTTCCAAACAATCTTGGATGAGTTTAAAAAGAAAAGCAGGGAGAGTTTGAGAATTCTATGTATAATAGATGCAAGATGAGATGGATCTCTCTGCCTTACAGATACATCAATTGTTGTAAATGTACACACAGACACGTCTAACATGCAAGTTTATATGCAAAGACCGAAACTTACACATTTGCAATGCATATACAAGGAGCCAAACTTCTTTCAGTTATGAATTTAAATTAAAATGTACACAGTCAAACAGAATCAAATTAAAATGCAGCGATGTTGCAGTAATTTAAACAGATATTAGCACCTTAGGCGGCAGAGCTCACACTGGTAAAATCAACAGCTAAAAAGGAAAGAAATGCCAATTCTGGGGGGAAAATATTCTCTCATCCTGTGGAGAAGCACAGCGTTTGATTTCCATAAATATAAATATAAAGAATGCACAAAGTAGATGAACTGTGTCTCATCGGGGACGAGGCATATACATGTGTACATGCCTGCATGCAAATAAACACACGTGGATTCATACAGACGCACAAGTGCAAGCACAAACCGATTCATGTGCATGTGCTGCACACTGAATTTAAGAAATCCTTGTTTAACCAGACTTTAAACAAGATGTTGGAATTACAGCCAGAATTCTAAATAAATGCTTTAAAATCCATTCTCAACAACAGCAACTAGCAAGCTCGAACTGGGCCAGACTCATTTCTAATGATGGCCTAAATGAGTCCATCAAAGACTCTCTTTAGGATACAGGCCAAATTCACACAAACACACACTGACTGAGTATTGCTGCTCCTTCGTTATACAACCCACACTTTGTGTGAAGTGTTCGGTAAGAGCATTGAATGTGAAAAGACCATTGTGTTCTCTGCCTTCCTTGCGAGATAGTTGACGATGAGTCCTCCGTCCCCACGACCTCTACAGATACTGTCAGTCAGACTTAGAGCTCTCCGACACTCTCTTCCCGCGAGCTAACACTGACTCACAGCATCATAATCTGTCCACCCATCCATCCATCTATCCAGTTCCCATGCCACACAGCAAGATCACCCCTTCCAAAAAAAAACACTTACTCAGAAGGTTTTATTAATTAGGAGAATTTCTCCCGTTAGCAATAGCCCTCTCCTCCTCAACACTCCGCTCCCATGTTTCTGCCCATGTGCCTGCCTCATCACATTTCAGACTTGGGCAGATGAGATCGCTGGGAGCCTGGAGAGGTGGGAAGGCGAGGGGCGGGGAAGGTGGTAGGGAGGGTGGACATGGCAGGAGGAAAAGTACAGGATGCCTTTAGTCGAGGCTCGTTCACGGCTCGTCATGTTGGCAGATGCTACCGAGAATATGAGGATGGAGGTCGGCAGGATCTGGACCGTAGCTCTTCCATCACAACAAGACCACTCTAAATAAATCCCCCCTGCACTTGCCATCATCTCTCCTCTTTTCCTTGTGAGTGTGTTTTTCCCTCACCCTCTAAATTCCAGTGTGTACACAGACGGCTTGGGGCAAAGTCTTAACCTTAAGCATGCTGTGGAGAACCAAGAAGAACAGCGTGACTAACGCTGCACGCAATAACAGATACACACAAATGCTCAGGCCCACAAACGTAAAAGTATGTGTGCCGACCGACCTAAAAGATTCACACACACACACAGAGAATAGTTTTCATTCTTATCACAGACAATTCCTGTGTCACCTTCTGGCACCTAAATGCAATTAAAATTTGTATGTGGAAGGGCAACCAAGGGAAAATCTTCCTCACATAATTGACGTGGCTGCACATGCCAACTTTAATGCTTGTCCCAAAACCCCAAAACACACACACACACACGCACGCACGCACGCACGCACGCACACACACGCACACACACACACAGCTCCATTAATTAGAAGTGGCTTGTACACACCAGTCTCACACATATAGTACATGGAGGCAAACAGGTGGAATGTCAAATTAGATAGCTTCAAAGTAGAAGCTAATGATTTGGATTTCATTATTAGAACGAAAGCAGCCTGAGAGTATGTGACAGACGTCCTCCTTAAAGGCGTTCAATTACAGAAGTGTTTTTTTTTGGGGGGGGGGGGGGGGGGGGGGGGACAAAGAATAAGGAAAGAGAGGGAAAAAATAAGAGCTTGAATTATTTACACATTCTCACCTTTCATCTCCTTCCCTCACTTCTGCCAGTTAAGTGTAGTGTTCCAAACCAATCTCTATCCCTCTGCTAAACATCCCCTGACACTTGTCTCTCTTTATCTCCGCACTCTTGTTCTTCCTGTGGCCTTGTTTCCTTCCATCCTTCGACGCAGCTTTGTCAGTGGAAGTGGCTCTGCCTGGCTTTTCTACACCTTCTCACTCTACCGCGTTCTCAGCCCTCGCCATATCCCTTCTGGTAATGTTATGCCCTCAGGCTTCCTCCACCTCCAACACGTAATTAGAAATTCTTATGAGAAATGACATTGATACAGGAGCTACCCATATGTGGCTGCTAATTAAATATGAGGAATGATGGAGACTACTCGAAAAAATAAAGCTAATTAAACAGTTATACTTCTACACATGCTACTCCAATCACAGATGGCAGTTCATTAATTTCAGCTAATATGTTCACATTGCTAGAATCATGATACTAATCCACGACGTCATGGCAAAGTAAAACCGAGAGCTGCTCTGTTTACCGTGAATGGAAGAGTGACTGTGGGTTTGTGTTTGTCTAAGCGCATTGAAATGAGACGAGGACGCAGTCAGTCTTATAAATCACTAAACCTCTGTCTGTTCACAGAATATTATCTGTGATAGTTTGAATAAGAGGCTTTCGGGCTGATCTCTGTGTGGCTGAAAAAACAAAACCAACTAAAAATGCCCCAAAACATAAATTAACATTTGTGTTTACTGATGTTCAGAAGTGGGATTTTTAAGCACACCTGATGTCAGTGTTCTACTCACGACAACGGCGAGTTCACAGACTTTCCAGTTCAGGGTTCTTTCCAAAATACATTTTGACGAGCCCCTGTTAGTCGGTAATTGAGCTGAATACTGTATGTAGGGCTACATAGCAAAAGTAAGTAAGTGAAAGAACTCAAGATGATTTACTCTTAAAGTCAAAAACCATCAACATGAAGGAGCTGTTGTGGTGCGACTGTGAAACGTTGGTTCAAACCAGTGAAGCTTTAACCCTTTGATTCCGATTGTTTACCATGCTTGTCCAACAACACCGAAAGATTTTCTGTGGTCAAATTCTGTTGTACCGTGGCTGTGCTGGTATTATGTCATCTGTGTGTGGTTTCTCCCCTTCCTTGTTTTAAACAGCAGCCAGCTGCCTGAGTGACAGAGGGATTTACTGACTCACACCAAAATCTGTTTCCAGCCAAAGTTTGCCTCAGTGATCCAACTAAAACTGCAGCAGAAATAAAAAGGTTTCGTTTTTTTTGCTCTTACACACCTTGTGGTTTTATTGATCTACAAGGATCTCTCTTTTCTGTGACTCAAATACAAAAGGCTGAGTCAATCTAAAACTGAAAAATCAAACCTTGAGTTACACAGAGCAATAAAAGAGCCAATGAAACAGAAATACTAAACATATATGCAATGTAGTCAGTGAAATGAAGACATAAAACCTTGGATTACGTCTTCGCTGCTTGCAATTTCCACCACTTACTTGATCTTCAAATGGTAAATGATAAATGAACTGCGTTATATATCACATTTTCTAGTCTAATGGACCACACAAAACGCTTGATAATACAGACTCATATTCACATTCATGGCACTTTAGGGGCATGAATTTGCTCGTTTTACCACATGGATAAGATTTTCTCTTACCTTCAATTGTACGAACTAATTGTGTCCAGCCATGATAGTAATTCAGTTTTTCTCTGCCCTGATTTTGAGATTTTTGCACTTTTTGCACGTATTTGTACAGTTTGCATGTCGGCCTATGTGCGCTGTACCTTCTCTCCGTGTCCCATGCTTTCGGTCTTCACGTCACTCAGTGTTTTCCAGTTGATCTTCATTCCGCTGCTCCTTGACCACGTGCTGGTCAGGGATTGGCTGTTGAGAGCGAAGCCATCCTTGTCGTACCTGCACATGAACACACACGGAGCACACAAGCAAATAAATTTATGTGCAAACACGCTTGTGCATCAAAACTAACATACAGATTCATACTTGTGAACTATAACATACATTATTTAATGTATAGGGTGACAGAGAGAAAGAAGTAAATACAAGAGGAGGGGTTGATAATCATAAAGAAACACACAAACAGAGCAAATATAATGATCCTTCATACTGAGGTTATTATATAACAGAGGGTACACTGTATATATTAGTCGTATATGAGCGATTCTTCTTATTATATAACAGAGGGTACACTGTTTATATTAGTCATAAATGAGTGATTCTATCTTCTTTTTTTTAAAAGGGTTGTAAAAGCAAGTATGTTTGTTTATATAGACATGCTGTATGTTGTATTAATACACCTCGAGTTTTCCTCTGAAGGAGATACTGAGTTGTATTACACATGACACTGTATTTGTCTATTGCTATCTAAAGATACCATCTTCAGCCGTGACTGAATTTCCCCCTTAATCTCTGACTGAACTGATTTGCAGCCACTGCATCTGTACTCTGCCATCTCTTTTATCTGACACACTAACTGCTGTCGACATGCCTTCACACATCAATCAGCCTTTTATCTTGAAATATATTTCAGGCCATATACACTCGGGGAAAGAGGAGAGGAACAAAACTCACCCATCTGTGCTCTTGTCTGCCCACTTCATCTCTTCATTTATCTACCTTTTTAAACATGCCCTTTAAAATCTTAATGCATCAGTGTGACTCCTGCTCTGTATTCTAGATGAGCAGGACAATCTAATCAAGGCATCATCCAACTTCATCACTTTCTTTCAATTAAGAGCGAGGCCGGTCAAAACAATCCCACAACGCACCGCATCGCCACAGGAGCTCGAGTCACACTCTTTGTGAAGGTCTAAATGTTCAAATGGAGTTTCCCCAAACAATCATTGTCATTCGTTCACTGCTTGTCCTCAAAGGTAGATTATGGCAGATGGACACGCATCAGGAGACACGCAAAATAATGGCAGACAATGTTGTGAAAGGACCAATTAGCTAAATTAATGAACCTCACATTAACGAGTGAAAGACTGAACACAACAATGCCCTCAGGTACCTGCATGCCCCTTTATTTACTGTGTTCACACTGAAGCTATGAGCATGTTTTTATATTCAATTCTATAGGAAGAGATTTCCATGTAACTGAGGTAATCACATGCACACTGAAGCCTAATATATACACACGTAATAAAAAGGGAAAAAAGGCCATTCTTTTCAGCGGTGACCAGACTTGGCAACAGCCCTAATGAGCATATGAGTCATAATTCAAAACCCTCCACAGGAACTGGAATCCAGTTTGATGTGGCTCGTCGTGTGCACCGTCTCTCTGCGCACATACTGAACCAGTTCAGAGCGAGAATCCAGAAATATCCGCGTTCTGCTTTTCTTTTATTCAAACCATCCAATCCTGTCTAGAGTCCCGCTGGGACTGATGAGGCACACGCCACCAGTTTCCTCACACGTGATCATCAGGGCTTTGCATTCAAGTCTATTTATTAGTGTCATCGTGAGTGTGTGTGGGTTTAGTGTTTATTATCAGAGTGATATCATTATGTTTACACATGTGTTGTGGTAAGTGTCCATGCACACTGTACATGCCAGAATGACAACACTGTATAGACATGTCTATGTGTGTTTTGAGTGGGTTCATGTTTGTGTGAGCGCTGCACACCACTGACTCACCAGGCCCTCAGTCTAAAGGCCTCTGGTATGTCTGGGTTGACCATGACTGTTGAGCTGAACTGAAGCAGAGAGAGATCTGCCTCCGAAATCAGACACGCGAGCCCCTTTGATAGCGACCACAGGCTGCTCGCTGCCGTCAAACTTCTCTGCCTGGAGAAAGAAAAAGAAAAACTGTGTCAATGAGGAGAGACAGTCTGAACACAAGAGACAGAAAAAGCAGTTGTTTTATTGTCTCTTGCATGTTCAGTCTATGTCTGCAGCTTGGAAAGTAATGCGGGGTAGTTTGCTCTGATAATTGGACAACCTACAAGTTAATTTGAAAGTCATTTTTGGATTTTAGCAAAGAGGAGGGATTAGCTCTTGCAGATTGAATGAGCTTAGAGAAGAATAGCACCACTTCATGCACATTCGAGAGTTATTTAGCCCTTTGTCTCAAATCAGGGACCACGGTCCAAAACACTCCTGAAGGTCACAGGAAGGATTTGACCGATCTAAATTTTACGGCCCAGGAAACGCAATCAAACCACTCTGCATGCAAGAGCACACACACCGTTGTGCCATGTTCACTGACACAGATACATACACGCATGGACACCTTTACAAACACACGATTAATTACAGTCTGCTCAACATGCTTTTACATTAAAAAACCCTCCCAGGATGCAGAGGGAGAGCAGGGAGACAGATAGAAGGATTATAGTTGTTACCTCCTTTCCCCACAGTGTGACTGTCACCACTTTGCCTGTCGTGTCTATCAGGCTGAGGTCCCTCTTGGAGACTTCTCTGCTGGCCTTCGTGGTGATCCGGGATACATCCTCCGCACTCTTACAGACACCGATAACATCTGAAGACAGAGGCAATTATTAGGAGGTGTTTGTCCATGACTCCTCGTGGACATAGGGAGTCAAATATGATTTCAGAGACAGTAGAAAAATTATAAAACAGTGTGTTATGTGAACAGAGCCTTTTGAAATGTCTATATATGGTATCAAGAGCAAAAAGGCCCCCCTAGATATTTTTGACATTATGTGAATTATTATCACAACATGAGCAGTAAAGATCTAACCCGACAGAGAATTGACATCCTTTTGATATTGCCAAGTTGCTGCAGACTGACATAAATGTCATAACAGGCTGGCTAACACCCAGGCCCATATTCCAGATCACAACAAACAAACTCATTCCTCATTCATGTTTCCTGTCAGGCTCAAGGCCTAAACACTTCATTCAGGATTACTGCACTGAGGAGCAGTCACTGCTGAGGTGGACCACCATGACTAATAATCAGAACGAGGAAAATCAATTTCCAAAGCACATTTTTGTATAAATAGAATGTCACTAAGTAGAGCGCATACCTCCGCCAAGGCCAACCGCCCTCCTTAAATTCAATCACGCCACACCACATTGCCTGCACTCATAAATATCAGTCCCTAAAGATGCCTGATTTTTTCCTTCAAGATCCATAAATAATTTCTTAGGTTTCTGTCTCCATCCTAGCTTCAGAGACACCACAGGGCACTTTCGAATGGCTTAACAATGATGACAATTGTGGTGATTAATTTTCTGTCGATCATCTCATGCCATCAGGACTAGTGCCCACGCATTGGATAAGATGACTGGACAGAATTTATAATGTAGACTTTTGAAACCGGTCATGCTCTGAACTCCATCCTCCCGTCTGCTAACCTTTTTTTAAACTCGCGCCTCCTAGTCCTCCCTTGCTCTCTGTCTGCACTCTCCCAGCTCTCCTTAATTCCATTATGATTGAAACGATGTCACCCACCTCTGAACTCCATTATCACCACAGGAACAGGCTGACAGTTCTCATTACCATGTTATAATCCCCTATTTAACAAAGGAGCGGAGAGAGAGTGAAGGGAGAGACAACAGATGATGCCCGGGACATGTAATGCTGCCCCTCTGCGACCAACGGAAACACACTCCTCCAGGTAAACCGCTCAGTGCATCCCTTAACTTATGTAATGCTCTGCTGTGCTGCCCTGTATTTCTCAAAGTTAATGTAATCATGTAATATTACTGCTCAAACCTCAGTGGATTCAACCATTAAGTTCTCCATTATGGCATGTCCAACACTTAAACGAATCAATAGCCCTCCATGTGCTGCTACCCAGCAGTTGCTGTATGTTTTTCATGAGCGTATGCAAGTGAAGTGAAAAAAGCTATTCAACTATGCAATTCAACAATCCCATCTGGATGTGTGATCACAGGTACAAGAGGCCACATGGACCTGTGCTGATAGGTGTGGTGAGAAATGCCACTTCAAACCCATGGAAAATCAGAAGAGCAATAATTTGCATCCAAACCAGATTTGGTAAGAAACTTCCCCTTTAAGCCGAGCTTCTTCCTCCCATTCTCACTCTTCTTTAGCACGTGTTCATCTTGCTTTGAAAACCTGTTATCTGTTGGGTACAGACTGAAATGAGTCTGAACGCCAAGTAGCAGAAACTGTCAAGTACCATGTCAGATTTCAAATCTGTGATCATGTTGATTACATTACAGAAACGATGCCACTTTCTTATTAGTTTCGATTGTGTTGTTGAAGTAACATGGGCTTTTGTAGAAATAGTGTGTTTGCATTTCTCAGAAGGAAGTTATCTAAAATCCGTATTGTTTTGTATCCGTACCAAAAATCTGTATTAAAATGTAACTGGTAAAGACAAACATCACCTACATGGACCAGTTTCTAAAAATACAATAAAAGTTTAAAACAAATTGCATCCTAATTGCCACACCTGCAGAGACACCACTATCTGACATGTGCATCATATCACTAATAACATTCAGCACATCGTTGAATCACCACGTTCAACCCCAATCTACACATGGAGCGTCCCAATTTACCCGTCGCAGAGATAAGACACACCTGTCAGGCACAGAGGGCAGGCACCCCAACTAAAACAGTGGAACGAGCATCATCCTCTCTTTATCTCTACTCTGTACTGTCTGCCTGAATTAACCCTCCCCCGACCCAGTCATAATGTTTTCCTTCATGACATCTGGTTCACAACTGACAGGCATGTGTCTGTCTATTCACTTTTTTTTTTTATATTCAACAATGGTATTTAAGTGTCTACATTGATGGAGCAGAGAGATGGTTCAGCTGATAACACACATGTTTAAATCAGACTGTTAATAGAGATGGACAACAAACCATCTCCATCACCACCTGGTGGCTGCATACAGTATAGCCTGCCTACTCCATGTTAATGGATGGGACATGGGCCAGACTAAAAAGGCACAGTACACGTAATGAGTTTTTTTATATAAAAAAACAAAACAAGGTGAAATGTCATGATTGCTTCAACAGACACATACCAGTGATTTACATGAATTTGTGGCATTCACCAGTTTTTGTTATGCGAACAAACACAATTCCCAAATGGTCCAAACCTGCTGTACCAGTCGTGTGTGGATATTCTGACTCTCTCCACAGAGATAAACACAATTTTCACCTGAAGTCATAACGCCAAACTAATCTGAATAAATTAGGAATTGTAATTTACACAAAATTATTGCTAAATCCTCAGGGTGCTCACATAATTATCATCATCATGGTTTGAGAAGATTTTCATATGTTGATTTTATTGGCATTTAAAAGGTAAACAAAGCTATACAGTTCAGTAGTTGTTCTCTCTCTCTCAACCCAACATTTGCCTTGGGGTCTTTACGGAGGTAGCTGTCAAGTAAAGTCCTCAGCTGCACCTGACAATCTGTATATAAGACTTTAGGCTGTAATATTCTCTCATCTAACAGCTACATGATTGTCACATTTCCCCGATTGCCTCTCACATTAGTCATGGATCACTTTGCGGAAGAAAGACATCTTTGAGCAACTATGTCATGTCAGAACAATCACTCATTTCTGTGCCATCGTTGTGTTGTGCTGCTCTGATGACGTCAATGACAGCTGTACTATTTATATTTCCTTATTGTCTCAGGTCCCCTTGCTCTAAACCAACACCCCAGAACTTGTTTTCTGCTTCTGACAGCAGGACCTGAAGCTCTGTGGCAGGAGGGAAACGTGTTTGTGAACTTCCAACACATAGAGCAGAGCAGGTTGCTTTAGAGTATATTGACATTTAAGGGGGCGTTTATAGGTGAATAAACAAATATCATAGACAAAAATCAGCATTTAAGAGGACCTATGTGTTATCGGAAAGATTTTTCTTTACACTGATATCGGTCCAAGTAACTTGAGGTGCAAAAGACTGACAATCCTCTTTATCACACAAATATCACACAAACTTCACCTGACGGGACATATGTACCACACTTCTTGATTCTTGGTTCTCACAATCACTGAATCTCTCATTAACACTCTGTTTCAGTCGTTATTCACAAGGTTTGGAGACGGAGTGAGTCATTATATCTGAACACAGAAAGTCATTGGCTTGACACATACCTCTCGATTAGATGATTGTAAACGTATTGGGGATTTGATTGTGATTTGTGATTGAATATTTAGCTCCTCAGATGGAGTCCCAATTGACTTGAGACTGTACTGCTCACCCACTGTTTAGTTTCTCTTCTATTGGTGTATGAAATGTAGAAATTGGGTCTCACAGATGAACTTGTCTTACCAACGATGGTGTCGTTGTCTCTGTTTTCCAGCTCGGCGATGGGCACAAAGTCACAGTGCAGTGTGGGGACTCCCTCGTTGTCATCACACAACACAATGGATGACTGGGCATTGAGGCTAATCTCATACTGGTTCTTCACTGTGGTGTACTGCTTGTTGGCCACCTTCAGCGTAGCCTTGGAGATGTAGTACACCTGTAGGGAACAGATGAATGAGGTGTGATGGCGTCGTACAATTACACCTAATCAAAATGGTTATTTCCCATAAATCCGGAGCAACTATGACTGATCCAATTGAGCGACCACTTTATTGATCCTGCCAAGGAAATGTTACAGCAAAAACATGTGTTTCCCCAAAACCTCTTAATAGGAATGAAAAAAACCTTCAAGTCCATTTAAGATGTGGTGTCATCAGCCCCATCACTTCTCTAATTCACCAGAAAATAAGCAGCTGCTGTGAGCAAGTGAGCTAAACAGTACAATTTAAACTGGATCTGCAGGGCACACTACTTCATTTACTCGTCCAGCTCACCATCCATTATCATTCTCTCTCTCTCTCTCTGAGTTTGTATCTGTGGCCCACTCTCTCCTCTTCACTTCTCTCTGATTTACCCCACACAAAGATAGGACCATGAAACTAATGTGATAGGCATTGGGGCCAGTCAGAGCCAGCCAGAGCCAGTCACGCCAACTCGCTATTCCGTCAATAATCAGACCACGAAGGGAAGACGGATTCATCCCTTTATTTATCTTTGAAGGGCAGAGGGCACAAATTGGATCTGGGGCTGCGTTGGGAGTCACTGCCAGTTGCTGATACCTGAATCAGTGCAACTAACGAAATGATGGCCGGGGTTAATTGAGTCATTAAGCTCTGTGGGACAGACTGAATTGAGCGTGGGCTTTAACATGTATTCTACCTGGCTGCAACTGCATAGATAGAGGGGAACATGCAAAGCGCATGTTCTGAGGGTTTGTCACTGAGACTGGTGACATCTGTTATCTACTCTCTCACTGTGTCATCATGCATCTATCCACCTCAATCTTACATTCAACTTTATCTTTTGTAAACTAATGGTGTTTTTATTATCTAACCACTTCAATTCAAAATATGGCGAGCCTTTGACTTACCATGTGGAAAGACCTACTCTGTGTTTTGTGTTAATATTCATTATTATTTTGAAGGTAATCCTGGTTCTACATTAGTTTTGTATGGAATTCTGTTTGGTTTGCAGCCTTAGAGCCGGGTCAGAGGTCAGCGTCATGTCAGTTATGAAACAGCAGCTTGAGGTGGTAGGCAATACATTTCTTATTAAAAGGGACAGGGAAGCAGATGCTTTCTGACGTGAGGTCTTGAACCAGGGTCCTCTGGTTGAAAGATGATACTATTAGCAATGTCTGCCTCCGAGACTCTTCCGCCAAGTGTTTTGGCTAAACGTTTCATACGTATTAGCTCTTATTAGCCATTTTCCAATCTTAGATAGATACGTGACGGTACCGAAACTGTAACTAAGACAAAGACGCCTCTGGAAGTCTAAGTTGTTTTCCATTGCTGAATATTTGACAGTTTGTAAAGTTCAGACCCCCTCTGCTCTGTCTGCCTCTCACTGTGTTGTCTGCTCCAACACAAACACACTCGTGTCAACATAAGATTTTTTCCTCACAGGCTCATTTGACCAGTGGATCAGAGTTTAACTGTCCTCTTATGGATTTCCACTGGACTGGCAGTCGAGAAAAGAAATTGAACCATTTCTTTTAAACATATATGTCAGTGAAGTGAAATTTAAGGTGAAGTGCATCTGTTACATCAGACACTCGCAGATGAAATGCTCTCTGTGTAGACATGCTCTTTTTGAGACACAACTGAAGGACGCATCCTTGGGAGTTACATTTCTGGGACAGAGACATAATTAGGCTAACTTTAGTCTGACTGGTTAAACTTAAGAATGTATTTTTGCACACAATGAGGACTGTGGGTTTTGTTCCCCCATTTCTCACAATGAAGGTGTTTCTTCATGGCTGGTTTGGAGAGAATACAGTGACAATGATCATTCATTCCATCAAATTGCTAAAGGAAATGTGAGTATTGTGTAATAACCAAAACCTATCCTTTCATATCTTAGAGGATCTAAAGATATTATCTCTGTATCAATCACAAAAGCCCCACAGTCTGAAACACTGAAGCCAGCGGAGATCCCCTGACTGTATACTTGGGGGTCAGGCAGATAAAGTCCGTAGAAACACTCGGAAATTTGCGTTCGCACATGCACATCCTCCGGAGAAAATACGGAGGATCTGCAAAGTCCAGTGCAGTTCTGCAAGCAGCTTGAGAGACAAACTTTATATGCATACTCCACAGAGAACACAGCCTGCCAGACATTTTAACAACAGCAAAACAATAAAATATTATCCACCCAACTGCTCAATATGTCTCAAACACATATATTTCAGTAAAATATGACTAAATAAATCCCTTCCACAAAATCCTCAACTACTTGCCTATGGCTCAGTGATTGGACAGAAGTCCAGCAGGCATGGGGGATTTTGCAGAAGCGGTTTATTAGACACTACTTTACAAATGATACACTGTGTGGATACAAAATGGATGCCTGTGACTGAGGCTTAGTCTGCAAGTTGTCTGCGAATTCATTGTATCCTTAAGATATTGCCTTTCTCTTGACAAAATGAGTCTCGAGTTAATAACTAAAGCGGCTGTGTTCCTTTCGAAGTAACGCTAGTAAAACATTTACTTGCAGCTTCCAGCCATCCTGGGTAAAGTGCATGCAGACGTAATCGTTTTTGTGAGCTTTCCAAGAGATTGTTATCATCTAAAGTGTAGATGGATATGTGGGAGTGGGACTTGCTCACCTTGCCTTGCTCCACTAAAGAGAAAAACTTGTCCACCTCCTTGTTGAATGCTGTGACCTTGATTTCTCCCTGTTGACCGGCAGATTTCATAAAAGACATTTTGTGGCATGAATAAAAAGAAAAACAGCCATGTGTGACATATGTTGGCAATAAACAGATATTTAGACCTCTCCACTCCTCTACTCACACTCTCATCCACTATCTCAAAGGAGAAGAGCTTGCCCTCTCCTTTAGAGTTACTCCAGGTGCGGATATTGGACTTGTTGGTAACTCGGGCTCTGATAGTCCACCTAGGAATACACACAGGGTAGACATGAGCAATACTAAAATCAGAACGAACAAAGTATATGTCAACAAAAATGAAATCACACAACATGCTATAAATACTCTGGAGGAAAAACAGTCGATAAAAAGTCAACAATTTAAATTAAAAAACACATTAATTTGCTGATAGGGAAAACTTAGATATTCGAAATTTAATCAAATTTCTGTTGTGTATATGCAAAAAGACCACTCAATATAAAGCATGGACTTGCTAATAATTACATTTTAAAGGTTCTCTTTGACCAACACAGTTATGTGCAAATTAACTAGCGGTTGTGGTCTAAAGGTCAGCACAAACAGAGAAGACTGCTGCAGAGACACTTTGAAAATCTTTTTTCTTAATGAGCATCCAAGCTCGGCTCACATCAGTCACCAATGTGTAACACAACAGCGCAACAGAACAATTCCCAAGGAAATTGGACGAGTGTCTTTTTCAGGCTTTTTAAAGTTCCTTGAAACAAAAACAAAAAGAAAACATCCAACAACTTTCTTTTCAAAGAGTGAACTAGGTGTTGTACATCTTCCAACTCCGGGATACATTTAAAATGTGCCTCTCCTTCCGTTTTTTAACAACAGCCAGCCGAGCTCTGCAGTTTATGCAGCAGTGAGCTTTTTGACTGCGTTGATAATTGTGCAGTGGAGGATATTCATACCATAACTTTGCCTGCAATTAAATCCCCTATCATGAGAGCAGCTGCTGGCCCAGAGTGAACCTCATTCCCTGCTCAGTATGGATAAGACCGCTCCACCAAGGTTTATGGCAGCCAAAAGCCAATTATAGTCTTCTCTAGATGCTATTACTTAATACCAGCAGAAAGGAATGAGAAAGCCATGTAAACGGGCCATAAAGGACCGCGTGCACATACAAATCGTCGTCATATAATCTACTGTATGTAGCACTTGTCACACACAAACACACACTGGCTCTTTTCATTTAACGCAACTGCACGCAGAAGAACCACCGCTGCTGAAGTCATCCATTTTTACTCACTGTAGGTACTCCCCAACATCAAAGTTAGAACAGTCATCAGTTTATTACAGCACCTGCAGGCGCAGTTATCTTTACAGCGTGCAATTTCAAACAAGGCCACGTTGTCAGAGCCCAAACATAGAGGGAGAGTTGACAGGGTAACTTTACTCCAATCTGGACAACTGCATCTTGGCATTTCTGTGCTTTTGTCTCTCTGTGGTTCAACTTTAAGGTCAGAGGCAGAGACATAAGCCTAATGTAATGATAAGAAGAAAGAGGGGAAGAAACTGCAGTAAAATTTAACCCTGGAGGAGGAGAGGAAATTGTGAGAGGGAAGGATGTGGGTGAAAAAAAACGGGAGGTTGGTCAAATCCCCACGGGGGCAAATAACAGAAAACCTCAGCAGCAAATCAGAAAGACCCAGCAGTACCTGCTATTTAAGTGTCAGTTTCTGAGGCGAGATCACTCATTCCATTTCGTTTCATTTCCATGCAAATGGGCTGATCAACGCGCACACGCACAAATCCACACAGCCGCATACAACGACATATACCCACATGCCCCAAAGTGGCAGAAAGAAATGGCAGCAAACAGAAAGCACAGCATGAGGGGAAATAGTCGGGGGTGATGAATGAGCTCAAGAGGAAACGCAGGCAAAGGGAAATAACATTGTGAATAACGTGCACACTAAAGAGTTTTCTTGCAGTTAGAGAGGAAATACATGAAAGAACTATCCACTGCCGAAATAAATTTGTTTTTGAAATCTCTTAAAAATACTATAGATGTATGTGAAAGCAGGCACATGCAAAAACACACGCACACACTTACCTGCTTGTGTAGGGGTGGAGGGTTTCAATAGGCATCACTTTTGTTGAAGAACCTGGAGAAGAGCTCGTAGCCTTCATGGGCGAAAACTTCATGGGTGAGGCTTTCATGGGTGAGGCCATCATGGGTGAGGCTTTCATGGGTGAGGCTTTCATGGGTGAGGCCATCATGGGTGAGGCTTTCATGGGTGAGGCTTTCATGGGTGAGGCCATCATGGGTGACGTCTTCATGGGTGAGGCCATCATGGGTGATGTCTTCATGGGTGAGACCTTCATGGGTGAAAACTTCATGGGTGACGTCTTCATGGGTGAGGCCATCATGGGTGAGGCCTTCGTGGGTGATGCCCCCACAAAACCTCTTCCACTGCCTCGGGGAGGAGAATACTCTGCTTGGAAACAAAGTGAAAGACTTACAGGCGAATTCCACAGATGACATTTTAATTGTACTGAAAGATTAGTAAATGTATTGGTTGAAAAAGCAAAAATACAAAATATTTTGTAGTTATTGACTCTCCAAAGTTTCTAATTTTTGTATTTTATCATTTTTTGTTGAGTATCTTTGGGTTTTTCACTATTTGTTGTCTTTTGCGGGGTCAAATAAAACACACACACTGTGAAGATGTTACCTTAGGCTTAGGGTTATTATGAAGCCAAGAACATTTGTGTCTTAACGAGATATACATTAGTCCCATAGATAATATATAATAATAATACCTCAGAGGACATGTCAAAGTGAAGTCAAAGTTTACCGGCTGTCACTGATCTGTAACCAGCAGAGCATCTACCCGTTTGCCATGAGGCAGCACAAACTTTAATTAAACCCCCGGATGAACATATTTCCTTAGTTCTAAAATAGAAATGGTAGTTCTGTTATCTGGTCGTGAAATGGTCATAAAATACCTGAGAAAGTTAAACTCCCCCCTACAGACCTCTCTGCAGAGTGACTCTCTGTTAACATCAGTCTGTGCCAATGTATTTCAATGTGTTTTTCCTCTCGAGTAAGACGTTAAATTCATATTAACTGTACTTTCAGTCACATGGAGGAAAATAATAAAAGGATTAGTTATCAGAATATCAGTCAAATCAACAACAACTTGAAAGGTTTAGAATAACGTCCTTTTGTTATTAAAAGAACAACTCAGCTTTCTCTCTGCTTCTTTTTACAAATGGCAAAAGGTAGAAAACTTGAACAGTTTGTCCAGCCCACAGAATCACAAGGTTTTATCTCACCTCCCACAGTGAAGTAGCATCAGCCCCCCCAGTAGTGATTCAGACCAGACAGTTAGCTGTTACCAGAATGTTTTTATGTAAGGCCTAATTTTTGCACGAGTGACCTGCCACACTGAACGACAGTGTTTGGGGGCAGGTGAACAGGAAATGCACCTCTATGATATCCTCCTTTGGGGGGGTGTTCTTCTGTGTGTGTGTGTGTGTGTGTGTGTGTGTGTGTGTGTGTGTGTGTGTGTGTTGCACAAATTCCTTGGGGAAAATCACAGGTTGAACAGCTATTTTCAGGCGCAGGGTAATTAACATCAATATTCATGCACACGCTTTCTGGATGGAGTGTAAGAAGGAGCTGGTCGCGAAAGAAGAGAAAGAGAGATAATAGGTGGCAGGGGATGGGTGGAGGGGGAGCGGAGCACAGAGAGGTGCGCGGAGCTTTATCAAGGATCCTCATTTTTTGCGATTAAGATCAGCACAGGCTCCTAATGTGTATGCCAATAACGTATTCAACAGCCCCTGTTTGTAATGCCTGCTTGGTGGTGAGGGCCCTGTAGGAAGAGACACAAAGAAAACATACAGATGTGAATAAAGGAATAAAAAGAGAACGTGAATAAGACACAGCGTGTGAGTGTTTGTTGGGTTGCGGAGAGACAGAGGAGAAGAGAGAAAGAGTTGTGAGTACAAAGGAAACCTGCAGAGAACGGTTACTGATGAATAATGAATATTTTTTTAACCGCACTTCAGCGAGTGCAGATCTCAACGGAATTTAAATATCATCCGCGAAGCAGTTTGACTTTAGTCTATTTTAAGTGATGGCTCCTGATGAATATTTAAATGGTAACAGAACCGGCGGTGGCATGATGTCATGACCTGTGACTCGACACCTACTGCTTAAGGACTGCTTTTTTTTTTGCACCTGTTATTTCAGAATATTGATATTGTGACTCGAATATTGATGCATTTTTAAATAGAGGAAGTTAAATGTCACTTGTGGCTGACAAGCTCAAACACTATCAAATGCTATCACCTCAGGATAAAGGTTCTCTGATCACATCCACCCACTCAGAGAATGTCAGAGGTCGCTATAAAACTGACTACGGCGGGGGGCTTTTCATTCAGTTAACTATGCTTCCTCCTCCGTCTTGCAGCCCTTGAACTGGAAAATGATCCCGGTCTGTCGTTCCAGTCCTGATGTTCATCTTGGAGGAGACAGGGAGCGAGGGAGGGAGGAATCAAAGGTTTACACTGTGTGGAAGTTATTTTGAACTAGACTGCAACACAGCTTCAGTCAGAATCTGTTCAGCGATTGGTCAGTGGACAGATGGACGGATGTAGAAACAGCAACATTGGGACAGTTTTACTAGAAATAAAACAGCACCGGTGACGGCTGTACTGTTTTTCATGTCTTCAGAGGGAACACAAATTATGAAATGTTTAATCTGAAGTCTTTGACTGATGTTTTCTTCTTTCTTCTTGTTTTGTTCTTCTTCTTCTTCTTTTCTGCTTCAGGTGGCTCGAGACTAATTCAGAGAAAATGCTTCTTCAGCTGATCAGCCAGTTAGTATTTGTCCTCTAAAATCAAGCTTGAGCCTGAATCATATGCATTGGACGGAGGAGGCTCAGGAGGGCGTCCACTAACCAGATGGTCGGGGGTTCGATCCCTGCATGTTTAAGTGTCCTTGGGCAAGACACCAAAATACAAATTTTGGCTGTGTCATCTGTGAATGGTATAAGAGCGCTGTAATGAATGTGTGTGTATGTGTGTGTGTGTGTGTGTGTGTGAATGGGTGATGAAGACTTGTAGTTTAACAAGCTCCGAGGTTGAGAAAAGCACTATAGAAATGCAGACCTTCTATATCTTTACAGAGGCTTGAGCCCAGATCCTCCAACACAACAGCAATGTCCCTATAACCACTGCGTCACCCACAGCTCATTGGAAATGTGTAGCATTAAGCAATTCTGTGAATGCACACAAATTGTACCTTCTTCCTGAAAATGCAATTTGCAAAAATATTGGGACGCAATCAAACACTTGGCTGCATTGCGCAAGAGAAAACACTTCTAAATGTTATGCATACGGTACCGTTTTGGCTCTACAGAGGAATGCAGGGCCATTTCATCAACAGAACAATTAAACAGAGCAGCAGGTTTCCTGTATCTGGCGGGATCTCTGAGGTAACATGGATCAGAGGATATAATAAGGATGGAGTCTGATGAAGACTTAATGCAGAGCCTCTTCTTTGCCGAGTCAAATTAGTCGACTTTTTTCCCTCTCCCACCGTCTGTGCTCAGCTACGTGGGGATTCAATCCACAACACAATATTCATGAAACCATGAACTCGAGGAGCCATCGGCCCACACAAGCTCCCCCAGTCACAACGCACACATACGGACACACACCTACGCATGCACAAACACACAATATATACCAAGTGCTCATTATCCACCCACTTGCCTACATCCTCCATGGAGGAGGACTATTGGGTACATTTCTGCCACACAACAAAATCAATGATGATGCTATGAGCGCTCGCTGCTATAAAACAACTGAGTGAAACAAGGCTAAGCTAATAAAAGAAGCTGCGATAAAACACAGACTACTTTAGGCATGATACATGGCTACTCTGTTCTAAAAATCTGTTTGGTTGTAAAACAGTGAAACAGCGAGTTATTAACTCTACCAGCCACGGTGGCTATTCGATAACAAATAGTTTTCTTCTCTGATAGCTGAACAGTATTAATGATAAAAGTGACACTTGATCTGAAGGAATTGCGATTTTCCATTAACGTAGCATTGTACCTGATCCTGTTTCATTTTGCTCTTAACCCACACTTAGACCACACTTTAGCCTGTGAAACATTAAAGTCCAATGAATATTAGAGGATTGAAAACAACTTTCTTCAGACACACGTTTAAGTGTCTGAAAAATTAACAACAAGGAATCTGCGGGTGCAAAACTATGTGTGCAGAACAACAACACCGAGAAGAACCAGTGAGAGAACAGAACATCATTTATCAGCAGTCCTCCTTCAAAGGGTACATGGCTCCCTCTGCTGGTGAGATACGTTTTTCAAATTTAAATGTTCTCTATAATACCTGGAGAAGACTCATCCAACCATCTCCTCAAGTTTCCTGTTATTTTGTAAGGATCATTTAGTTCTTACCTTAGATATTTATTTAAAATGATCCCTACTTTATCTCTGACTTCATATTATTATATATGTAAGCACAACTTTCCAAGAGCTCCTTCTGCATGACTGCAGAATAAAGAGTTCAATTAGTAACCTCTAGTCAACAAAACTATTCAGGTATCCAGTGCATATTACTACTAGGTTTATGTTAGTGAAGTATTTAATCTTTAGAGGAAATAAGTATTAATCTATATAATGTAATACCCATGAACCTAAGGATTAAAATGATTTATTGAGATATCTCAACATTTTATATAAAGGCTTTGAAAAGCTTCCACATCCAGTTGTTTTTGTGCTTCTGTCAATTCTCCATGGGTGGTGCTGCTTTAAAAAACAGATCTATTAAAGGCATCAACCTCATGCTGCTCTTGTGTTTATGGAAACCAAAGGATTAACTGCTGTATAATCTTGGTATATTATCTAGAATGTAAGTGTAGCAATCAATAAGTGTGTGCTTGACGAATACGCGAGACATTCATCCAATTTGTTAGCTGTTAAAGATTTTTGTTAAATAAGTGGAGCCCTGCAGATGATGCCTATTTACTGTAAAACAATCAGATTTCACTTTAATAACTGCTGCTGTGGATGAGAAGCTGCAAATCACTGGTATTGAAATGATTATCCTTTAAGTCTAATAAAGAGGACTTACCACAGTCCAGCACTTCAAGTCTGTGTAATGACTGATGGGACCAAAGAATCGTGTTTACAGAAGCATGAAATCATATAGAAAAATGTTAAACATGACACACTCACCACTGTTGCTCTCATTGGAGGGTCCAGGTGCTGCAGCCGATGAAGACACCGTGCTTGAGCCCGAATTCTCTGGAGATCTATCTGCAATTTAAATAAAGAGCATAAGGGAACCTGCGGAAGCTTTTTATTAATGTTTCTTACTTCATGCATGTACATTTTTAAAGAAACATACCATCTTTGCCATATGGAGTGGGACTTCCAATCATTCCTTCAGTTTCCTCAGCCGAGTGCAAGATCTCCAGACCCATCACAACCACAGATACGCCTGCAACACAAGTGGAAACGAGACAAAGCTGATTTCATGCCGCAAATAGAAAGGAGAGGGAGAAAGAAACAAGAAACACATACCTGCCATCCGTCAGAGTGTTGGTGATGGTCTTCTTCAGCATACACACACAGTTTGGTTCCAGGATGTTCTCTTCAGCCAGATTGTTTAACTGCGTGATCATCAGGAAGGCTACATACACAAACACATCAAAACCAAACACATTCATGTACCACTGAAAACACTCCATCCATCATCTCTGTTTTCCTCTAAAATATAATTGTTAATTATAATAACTCATCATTTATTAGTCTGCTGCCAACACACCAGAGATGTATCATTACATACTGCAAGATACTCACAAGTTGATGAGTGTTGACCGTCACTCATCATAAGCCGGAACCTGTTTGGTCCAGTGGAACTACTGATCTTCCGCAAGCTCTGACAAACACAGAGGAAGCAAAGGATTTTATACACAACACAACAACCCTTTAAAATCTCTGGATACTCTTGCTCAATACTGGACAGTTCACAGTTCGATGATGACTTATCAGCTGACCTGTGTACACGGGGAAAAGATACAATAATCATCACATGAGCACACAAATATTTAAATGCTATGACTTATAGGACATTTATATTTTGTCATCGCCAAGAACGTTATTATTTCACCCCTGAACATTTGTCTGTGAGCAGGATCACACAAAAAACCTTTTTAAAATTTTCCAAGAAAATAAGTGATGGATTTTGACAGAGAAATAATCAAGCATATTTAGGGAACGTATTTCTCTGAGCGTGTGTATTATGGGGCAGCTTGACTGCATTTAAGGAGACTGTCGGGCCTCGGTGGAGTTATGCGCTCTACTGAGTGCCATTCTAGTTTGATAGTGTGACAGTAAAGATAAAGATCATTCCCAAATGTCCCTTAGGATAAATAAAAGAGCTATTTGTCCAATTATTGCATTGGTAGCTATTATTTTTAATGTCTTCAGTTGTACTGGACAAGTGAAATCAATGAGTCAGACTTCCTCACAGCAACATTGGACTTTTACACGTTTACCTTTTAAATTTTATTATTGTGACCTCAACATGAACCCAAAACAGAAACTCCAATCTACTTCACGTAACCCACGACCTGTCAAACCATTTAAATTCCCTTCAGAGGTGGTGTTTTAAATAGAATATGGGTGAGTTGGCAGATGAATTGTTTGAACTGTACTTACCAGCAGCTGCAGAACAGGGTTGTTGACCTGTGAGCCACTGAACAGGATCTAGAACACAAAACAGTTTTATGAAAGCCTCCTGCTTTGTCTCATTCTGTCACACTGCTAATATAAACTTATACACTTGTTTTGTGAAGCCCCTTCCTGCTAAACATTAGCTTATAAGCTAATTAGTTTGACTCTATTGAGGAATCATGATTATTTTCTATCCACTGAATCAAATACAATAAACCTGTGTTGACTAAATTACCACACACGCAGAGAAACTCACTATTTCTCCCAGTTCTGATCGTTTAAATCAAATGTTATTCACTATTAAAATTGTAAACAACTGCAGAAACAGCTGACACGTCAAATCCCGTTAGCAAACAGTGCTAGCATGCTTCTGCTGGTGGAGCTGCGTTTGCTAAAATATCAACCTGGCAACACCGAGTTAAGAGGAAATAAAGATTATCTGCATTGTATTAAAGTTCACACTTACGCCAATGGCCCCCGTTGTGAGTGCGACACTCATGTCTCCAGGATAAAGCTGCGTCCAGAGCTAACAGACCTTAGCTTCGCTTTACGCGTAGGCGAGATGAAGGTGCGGGTGATCTCGCGAGACTAGCGACGCAAACGTTACTTTCGATATGAAAACAGAGAGAAACGTGAAGGAGACGAGGACAACACAGGAAGTGGCCGGTTGTTACCTTCAAAATAAAAGAGGACATCGGGTCAGGGTTTGTGTGTGTGCGTGTGTATGAGGGAGGAGAGAGAGAGAGAGAGAGAGAGAGAGAGAGAGAGAGAGAGAGAGAGAGAGAGAGAGAGAGAGAGAGAGAGAGGTAAGGTTTGTTCAACTGGTGGTGGGTTGGATGATGATGACGATGATGGTGATGATGAGAGAGAGAGCGTCTCTGAGATCTGATCGTCACACTTTAACTTCACATGGCAAATAATGGACTTCCTTCTTTTATATTTGTTATACTTATACCTGCACAAATACACCACGCGTTGTCAAGAAGTTTCGTTTGGTCCTGAGATCTGATCAGTTCCTCAGACATAGACTGTCTTTGATGTTCAAAGTGGTTTGATGACGTTGGTGTAATAAGCCCGGCTAGCTCAGTTCGGCAGAGCATGAGACTCTTAATCTCAGGGTCGTGGGTTCGAGCCCCACGTTGGGCGGTAGTGCTTTTAAGAAGCGGAATTGAGCACATTAATGCCTTTCAAAGCATTAGTTTTACTAAAGTTTAACATGATACCTGATACAAGGAAACATCACACCATATATATTCCACAAATTTCATACACACATATTAAAAATGTTTTGATGCTATAGATAAGCAAAAGATAAGCAAAGAGTGGAAACCGCAGGGGATTGGATCTCTTTTTAAAGCATATGGATTTACTTAATCTCGGTGATAAAGAGTTATGTGACATGGTTCTGGTTCTCGGAACATGTGGTCAAAAGGGTTAACGGCAAAACTGTCTCTGAGATCTGATCATCTCCTCAACCCTAGGTTGTCTTTAGACTAAAGTACTGTTTACTTGTCATGAAGCATGCATCTTGCAAACAGAGGTTTTAGTTGTGATGTGAAGAATTGTGTACGAAGCCCGGCTAGCTCAGTTCGGTAGAGCATGAGACTCTTAATCTCAGGGTCGTGGGTTCGAGCCCCACGTTGGGCGATTGAGCTTTTATGGGAAGGAATTGAGCACAAGAATGCTCATCCAAGTATTAGTTCCACTAAGGTTTTGAATGATTTCTGATATGATGGAACATCAGAGCATTTAAATTCCTCAGGTTTCTCACACATATCAAACATGTGTAGGTGATCAGTAGAACTTGGTTTAGATTGAGTCCAACAATTTCCAAAGCATGGTATGGATTTACTTGATCTTGTGAAGAAAGAGATATGTGACATGGTTGTGGCTTAGTTCAGGGAACATGGGGTCAAAGAAGTTTAGGGCAAAACTGTCTCTGAGATCTGATCATCTCCTCAGACCTAGATTGTCTTTATACTTAAGCGTTTTGATTGTCATGAAACATTTGTCTTACAAGCAGTTGTTTTCTGTTTATTTATAAGGTTGAAGAATATTTCACCATTGACTTCAATTATATTGGATTTGGCAGCAGCACTGTTTACCCCTGAGACTCCAGAAGTGTCTATTGGACTCAAACACTTCACCCAAACCCTCCGTCGGCATAGTGGTAAGTAGATAATGAGTATCTTGGCGAACTATCCCTTTAATTATGGCGCTATTGATTCCCTCTGCTCAGCCGTCAGTGTTGAACAGCATGCGTCTTATTTTGAAAGTCCTTGTCGGAAACTCCCTGTAGCTTCCTGTAACTAAACCGCTTCAGAGGCGGCGGGACACGGAATCAAAATAAACCTCACACGTTCCTCCTGCGCCCTCGAGTCTGTCTTCATCATGGATCTTCCTTGTGTCCAGTGGCAGGACCACGTTGCACAGAAATGGACGAGGCTCGATCCCGAGTCCCAGGAGCGTTTTACATCCCTGGTCGAAGTAGATGATGTTTTTAAATGTGCCTCAACTCTGACAACGTGAGTAGCTGCAGCTAAAACCACTGTGCTCCATCACTAGTATGTTTTAAAGTATGTTTCTATCTAAACTGTTTAAAAGCTGCTGCTGTGGCCAGTCCTCAGGGGACACTGATCTGGACCAAACCACCTGATCCACTTTTATAACACTCACCAGTCTGTTGTCCAAAGTGAATTAACTATATCCCCTTATAATCCTGCAGGCGTCACTTTTTAAACAGGACCCTGGTTCAGCTGTCAGTCCCATGCAGAGAGTGTGTCTCTCTGTGTCTCATTAATGGAAACGTGTCTCTTGTTCTCCAGACAAGATGATCTGGACTTTCTGGGCTCGATCTGTGACGGAGGCTCAGCGCAGAAGGACACAGAGCGAGCAGCAAAGTGCAGGGAGAAGGGAAACTGCAGCTTCAAGAGCAGAGACTACACTGCAGCCGCTCGGCACTACTCCCAGGTAGAAGTAGAGATTCATACTAAACCTCAATCAAAGACTGTGTGGATGTAAAAGTCATCTTTCAAAATACCGTCTAGCTTTTTATTTCCATCTGATGTGTGTATTTTAATCTTGAGTGTGTACAGTTATATTGATCCATTCGAAATCCATGTCATGAAAATATAGTAAAAGTTCTGATATAATAGAAAATAGTGTATAATGTAAAATAAATTATATATATCTGTAAACTAGTTCAAAATCATAATTTTGGGTGAACTATCCCTTTTAATAATTCAGCTTCTCTGTCTCCTGTGTGGACAGGGCGTTTGTTTTGCTCCCCTGAGGTCAGAGCAGCTGCCTCTGTGCTACGCCAACCGCTCCGCTGCCCTCTACCACCTGCAGCTCTACCAGGTGAGATGCAGCCATCTTGAACTTCTGCTCAAATAATGGGGATGCACCGATCCCACGCTGATGTCTCAGAACCAGATAGATAGATAGATTACTTTATTCATCCCCGAAGGGAAATTAAGTCGTCATAGCAGCCGGTATATTTGAATACAATAAAATACAATACAATAAAATACAATACAAATACAATAAAATACAATACAAAGAATCAAATAAAAAATAATTGCGGTAATTTAGTGCAGTTCTGTGATGGTGGCTCTGACAGAGGTAGATGAATTGTACAGTCTTATTGATATACTGAGATACTGACTCACACATTGTGACATTTGGGGTGATCCATGGTATAATTATTTACATATATTTAAAATAATGATCATTATCTCTTCCACACCGTGAAGAATACAACTTATTAATTAATAAAAACACTGGTATCAGATTGGTATTGGCCGATATCTACACTCCTGATATCAGTATTGTTTTTCCCTGTTAAATAATGAAGCACTGTGCGACTTGTGGTTTCAATGGAATCAGTTTTAAACCAGCTCTGCTTGTGCTGATGTTTAACAGCCAGAGTCATGATTGAGGGACCAGTTTAAACGGTAGTTGACTGATCCTGCAGGGAAATGTTACCATAACTTGTGTTACTACTGCTACACAGTAATGTCACAGGTTCAACTTGCTGTTTGTACTTGACTCATGAATAAGGGCCCATGAATGAATGATTTTAGAATGTAGTGTCAGGATTCTGACCTTTTCACATGCATCATTGACATTAAATTGTATTCTCCACTTGGTCACTCTTGCAATATGCACTCAGTGAGAAGTGTATTATGCAGGTCAGTGTAAAACGAATGCAGTCCAACATAGAATTCCTACAATAACTCCTCATGTGTGAAGTTTATAATGTTCAGTTTGTGCTGAAACTCTCCAGGAATCTATGAGTGGTGGTGTTTATATAAAATTGCCTATAGCATTTAAATCAATGAGGGTATAGGCTGAATAACAGAAAGACTGAAACTGCTTATACAGCAAGTGACAGAAAATCTGTTATTAGATATTTTGCTGTCTTATTTGTATGAAGTGTAAGTCGTCTTTACAGCTTTGTTTAGTGTCTGACAGAAGCATTCACTGCTCCTTTCTCAGCCTTCTCAGCTCAGTGCCTCCTGGTTTAGGTTTGGATTAATACTCAGTCCTAGATTTAAAGCATTTTATAGCTAAAATCATTTTTCACAAGTCAGTCATTTTGTGAGTCACACTCCTGTATGTCTGTGTTCTTAGGATTGCCTGAATGACATTGACAGAGCCCTGAAGAATGGCTACCCCTCTCATCTTCTGCACAAACTTGACGAGCGTCGCACACAGTGTCTCAAACACGTCTCTGGAGGTCAAAAGGAAAAGGACGATCGTCACGGTGCTGCCTCAAAGAATCACCAAGGTCCGGACAGAGCTGAAGCACCATCTGTTCCCGTGAGTGAGATTTGTCCTCAAGCTACTGTGGGGTACAGCCCAGAGAAAGGCCGACACCTGGTGGCTGTGCAGGGAATAGCAGCTGGGGAGGTGATCCTGACTGACAGGCCGTACAGCTGCGTCCTCATACCAGGGATGGAGGAGGTGCAGGGGAGGAGAGGAGGGCTGGACGCAGAGAGAGGAGGGTTTGGAACCGAGCACCGACGCTGTCACAGGTGTTTGAGTGAAACGCTGTGTCCTCTGCCGTGTGACGGGTGTAGTTACAGCCGATACTGTTCCACCGCCTGCCAGCGGGATGCCTGGGAGGAACATCACCACTGGGAATGTCCACTGGGAGCAGATTTGATGGTGATGGGTGTGATGTCACAGCTCGCACTAAGGGCAACGCTGAAGGCGGGGTTAAAAAACATCCAAACGGCCAGGGAGCCAATCAGAGGCAAGCACACAAAGTCGGAGCCAGACGGTCCACGCAGTGAGTCGAGTGACACTTATACAAATCAACCCGATCCTGCTGCTTCACACTACGGTGACTCTTACCTCAGCGTGTTTCACCTGCTTCACCACCTGAACCGCCACAGCCCTGCTCTGCGTTTCCTCAACGCTGTTACCATAGCAACGCTCTTCCGGAGGCTGAGCGAGACAGGACCTCCACCTGCATCTTGGACCCTCAGTGGGCCCCCAGCAGCACCAGAGGAGGATGGAGGTAACGCAGACTGGAGCACGGAGCTGTGGCTGATGGGAAGTGCAGTTCTGAGGCACATGCTGCAACTTAGGTGTAACGCCCAGGCGATCGTCTCGCTGCAAGATGCAGGTAACGTATACAGATTTAATATAGTGTCATCTGCCCACTGTAACCAATTCAAACTGTTTGTTAAAGTGAGAAACATGAATGAAAAATGTGTTCTTTGATCAAACTCATCAACTCAGAGTTTCAGCAAATCAGAGGGAAAAAGATGGATGACACATCACAACAAGAAAACTTGACATTTAAAAAGTTAGAACCAGTGTATTTTGACTTTTAATCATTTATCATAATTATGTATTTGTTGATCAACTTATTGAATGAATTGACTTAGCACCACTCTAACTGTATCCATGCTTATAGTCTGGTACAATCCACTAGGCAGTAAAATATTTTGTGCGTTTTCAATAATTACATCTTCAGTTGTGGCTCTTTAGTTACACGGTGACCTTTTACTTTTTGATTTCTTGCGTCTAACAGGAGCAACTAACTCCCCGGTGCAGTCCCGCAGGGAAATCCGCATTGCCACGGCAATATTCCCAACTCTTAGTCTCCTGAATCACTCCTGCTGTCCCAACACCGGCCTGGCGTTCAGCACCGGAGCTGCTGTTGATCCCTCCGGGTCGAATCTGTCTGCAGACCTCAGTGAGAGTGTGTCTGAGCCCGGAGTCACTGTGACTGTCAGAGCAGCCAAAGTTATCGATGCAGGACAAGAGATCCTGCACTGCTATGGTAAGAAAATGATTATGAGCATTTGTATGAATAGAAATCACTTTAGATTTGGAATAACTGATGCAAAAGAAAAAACCATTGTCAGGGCTCATGCTGATTCTAAAGCACCACTACATTATACCTCTATCTGCTGAAATGATCACGTCATCATTTACAGTTTCCTGTGTGGCTCTATAACCTTCTTCCTGTCTTCTTCATCTTGATTTATACATAAGTTTTGCAGCTTTCACCAGTCCTCTCTGTCTCTCCTCCAGGTCCTCACAGCAGCAGGATGGTGACCCACAAACGGCAGCATCTCCTGCAGGAACAGTACTACTTCCTGTGTCAGTGTGAGGCCTGCAGCCGAACCCAGGAGGAGGGAGGTACGGAGGGCGGACAGCAGCGGTCGGGTGGTGGAGGTTCTCAGCTCGAGACGGGACTCCTGTGTTTCAAGTGCAAAGGATCTCTCAAAGTATGAGCTAGTCTGAGAGTTGCTTTTTTAACTTTTTACTCTTTGAAGATCGACCTTACGACTGTTGACTTTTCCATCTGAACTTTTTTTTTTGCAACATTTTAGGATTTTCAGAGAAGCGGTGCAGACAAGGGAACAGGATTCATGTGTTCCCAGTCGTCCTGTTCTCATCGTGTGTCGTCATCTGAAGTGAGCCTCATGCTGCAGGAGATCAGAGTCGACCTGGAGAAAGCCGTGGGCCTCATGGAGAGAGAGAGGCCAGGTGGGAATTCTGGGAAAACCATATTTCAAATGCTGATAAGGTTTATAGATACAGTTTGATACATCTTCACGCTGTTCTCCCCTCAGATGAGGCTCTGAGACTCTTGAATAGGACTCAGTGTCAGGCTGCACGAGTCCTTGCAGAGACGCACCCTCTGCAGGGAGAGCTGGCTGATGCTATGGCCAGAGCATATGCTACAGTGGGTGAGGAAATGAATGTGTATGTGCACTACTCCATTATGGGATTAGTGCACCCCCATCTTCACACAAACTTTATTTTTTTAAAGATGAATTCACATTGCAGTTTAGTGGAAAGAATTTCTTTGCTAATTCCAATATTCGAATTCTCAGACACCCTCCATGTCCAGATGTATGAGCAGCTCTGATTTTCACTGCTTTGCTTTGTCGTTGGTAGGTGACTGGAATAACGCAGCCTCCCATTTGGAGCGCAGCGCCGTAGCTATTGGCTCCCAGTACGGAGATGACAGTATTGAACTGGGTCACCAACTCTTCAAATTAGCTCAGCTACACTTCAACGGGTGAGTAAGTTGTACCGACAGTGAGGACAGTCTTCAGGGCACGCCGCTTCCCCCTGTCTGATGGGAGGCGTGTAGTCACAGTGCAGCTGTCCAAGTCATTTCCTTTAATGAGATTTAATTAGGCGAAGACCTAGACACGAGTCTACAACTCAACAGTTTGAAAACTTGTAGTATTTTATTGTTTTGACTGACATTATCAGTAAAGGTCTTCTGTTCTCGTCTCGTCCTCCCAGGGGAGCCAGAGCCTCGGCCCTCTCCCTCATCCCCAAGGTCAGAAGACTCCTCCGCCTGTACTCTGGTCCGCACTGCCCGGAACTGCAGGAGCTGCAGGCCATGGAGGACTGTCTACGAGGGTAGTCTTTAATATCACTATCTAATTCTTAGTGAAACTGAATAAAACTGCAAAATGATCTGACATTTGTTATGTTCTTTTTTATTTTTGTTATGTTAGTAAATACTGTTACAGTGCATGAAAGATAAAGTATAAATAATGGTAGTTATATACATTATAAGATTTTAAAGTAAGTAAACCTGTGTGGATGCAACATTAGTACATACTAAACTCTAATAAGCTTATATTTTATTTTTTACATTAAATGCAAAGAAAGATAGAAAAAGATGGTTTTATACGACACATTTAAGAGCAATATTGTTTTAGAAGTGACATGTAAGCCTGCAGAGCTTCCAAACTATATACTAACAACCTCGTATTTTATATACACAGTATAGATAAAAGTAGTTTTATACTGACAAACATTTTAGAGTAAGTACACAGGTTTGGAAGTAACATGTAACTCTGCACAGCTTCCAATCTGCCACTGGTATACGTACAGTTCATTGTGACTCTGACCTCTTGGTGTCAGAATGTATCCATCAATAATTTCAATTTCATGCTCCAGTGGTGGTCCTGCAGTGTGAGGCAACTTCTCCGCCAGGTGCTTCCAGGATAAATGTATTTCTCTAAATAAAACCGAAGGATGTGCGTTTTCATGACTCTGGGCTTTTTGCAGAAACGGTTTAAACTGCAGCAAGTTAATTAATCCATTCAATCTGCAAATACTCTCACCTCCCACACACACGTACAGTGGCCCTCTGACCTTTAGGTGGCAGCCGTTATCCACTGGCAAATTCAATTTCATGCTCGGATGGCAGAAAAGCAAGATGTAGCCGTGACTCCTGAACCGTCAGTGCCCACCCCGTGTCCTCCAGGACCTGTATACCTTTATTTTAAAAGTCTTTATGAGCCACGTCTATCAAAGCATTAATTAATAACCTTCTCTGTAACTAGTAGAAGAGGAACGATTGCTCGTGTGCCACATAAACATCTAAATAATGAGTCAAACTTATTGAAAGCTCTGCTGCTGAGGTTCATTAGTTTTCAGAGATGAGGGAAAGCTCACGTGGAGCAAAGACAATACAATCTCGATCACAGCTGGAGCTCCTGAGGCATCTGCCAGTAACACATCACCAGTATCTGGAGGGCGGCCAATCTGACAGACGCGCACACGTGCACACAGAAGGTCAAGACAAAAAAACTCAGAGGCAGCTGGTGAAATCAGCTGAGGAGCGGCGGCTTTACGGTGAATCCCAGAGGCTCCGCAGGGCAAGTTCCTGCTGATTACTTCAGTGACGGGGGGGGGGGGGGGGGGGGGGAGAACCAAAACAAGGGAAGACACTGAAGAGCTGCCGGAAGTAAACTGAGTATGATGGTGTCACAGGGATTGTTCTGCTTTGCTTATTGAGTCTCTGATGAAAACCTCAAAGTCAATCATTTTCATCATCTATCAATCTCCTGCTTATTTTCTAGATTAATCACTTGAAGCCTATAAAACATCAGAAAACAGTGAAAAATGCCCACAACAGTCTCCTTCAGTCCAAGTTCACACTAATAATGTCTATAACCCCTGAATATTCAACTTATTAAAATGTAAAACAAACTCTACACTATGATGCGGCCCCTGTGATGAAGTTATGATATACTTTCTGTTGAATTGACCTTATTTATGTTACAAACTTTTGATTTGTCCTTGAAACTTTGTGTTTGACTCATTTTGACACATGGTGGATTTTTGGATTTTCCGTTTAGACTCACAATCTCTTTTTTGTCTGGACTTTGGTTTTGTCTATACTGATTTGTAGAATGTATTCATGTTCAACAACTAAACTATTCAAAACTATGAAAATCTAACTTATTATGAAATGACTTATGAGCCTGTATATTTAAAGACACGTAACTTTCTCTCGGTATAAATCAGAAGTGACTGAATGAATCACACTGATCCACAGTCTGGTGCAAATAATTAATTTTTAAATTCAAATTAACTTGATACAGTAACCCCCCCCCCCCTCCTCTCTCTCAGAAAACCCCAGAGCAGATTCCTTTCCTAATGAACGACAGTAATATGAACGTTAGGATGTGACAGACAGATTTAGTCTCACACTGGGTGAGTCACTGATGCAGCTTCATATCTAGAGCCACAGATAAGACGGCTTACATAGACATCGAGAGAAAAGAGATACAGCCCCCAATGTTCACTAATGCAGCCTAACAATCTGAAATAATGAGCAAGTGATAACATAGTTTTCCTTTTAATTAGACATCATAAAGCTACAGTGTTTGAATTTCAAATGAGGTGATATTCCTCTGATGAACTCTAATAAAAGACACTTCAGAGAAATGGGTCAAAACACGGACCGGCTTCGGTTTGTGCATTTGTTTTCACGCTCTCTGGCAAATTCTCTACATCTCTGCTTATCCTGTGTCCTCAGAGCTGTTTGTTTGTTCGCTCATCCCTTCCTGTATTCTTAAGCTCAGCCCGTGCTCCTGTATCAGCCTGGAGCCGAGAGAGGAAGATTGCAAAGTGAGGAAAGGGGACAAAGGAGGATGAAAAAGAGAGACACCAGCAGTAAATAAGTCTGCAGATGTCCCCGTGCTGCTGGCGTATCAGATCCCAGGGCCCTTATTTGACCGTCCGGTGCCATTTGAGGCCATTTCCAGAGGCTGTGACCTCGATCTTATCAGATGTCTTGCTATACATAATGCAATCAAAACTGGCCAGACCGCAAACAAAAAGCTGTCGCGTGTGTATTCTGTGACAAGGCCTGCATCAATATCTGTGACACACACCGGCCGAGTTACCGGCAGCCGAGCCCGGCCTGACTCAGCTGCTGGTCATCAACGTTACAACCTCCCCCTGCATGAATTATATACACACCGTCGCTGCCATGACAATGAACTCTGACCTTGGTGGAGTGAGGGGAAAGACCAACACACATGCTCACACCATCAGGCACAGGTAAACAAAGTACTCAGATCTTTTACTTAATCTTAACCCTGATCTTAATAGTTTTTTTTACCAAAGTAAGTCAGTTTCTTTGACCAATAGAGACGCAGATCCTCAATTCTTAAAACCATTGTCCCCATAACATTTGTCCCGAAAAGTCAAACTGAGCCACAGCCCAAAAAAGGAATGGCCATCTGTGTTTTTCAGATATGTTAATAGAATTTGAATAGCTATAAGAGTATATATGTGTATTGTTTAGTTTTGTATAGTTGGGGCCAGACACAAAAATAGCAGAAGAGGAAGATTTAGTTTTTCCTTTTGTATTTCGAGTATAAAGTGGAAGTGTCGACAATAAAGTTGGAACGCCAAGAATAAAGTCAGAAATCTGAGAGCAGCTTCAAACTAAATCAGAGAGATATTCTTTTCTCCTTGGAGAACAAAGTCGACCTGATTACCACCGTGTTTATGTGAGAAAAGAGAAATAATGTCACCGGTTGATAATTTGTTAAGGCAGCTATGTGCTTGGGTGTAGTTTGATAAAGTCTTCAAATTTTGACTTTGACTTGAAATGTCAAGTTTACTTCCACTTTTTGACTTTACTGTTTCTTTCTTCTCCAGATTGCAGCTTTTCTCAAGAAAATGAAATGAAAACAAAGTCTTCCTCTTCTCCTTTTATGGCACCAACACTCCAATGGAACACACAGTACATGTTGCTGTAATAGTTTCAAGTTGCTCTTTTTGGTTTGATCACGACGTCTTGGCCGAGTAATTGATCCCCCTGATCTCCCTCTCACCACCCTGCACTCTGAAGCCTCCCTGTAGACCCCTGTATAGGGTCTCATGTTAACCTTTATCGAACCCACGCACCCCCCCTCCCCCACCGACAGTTACACGAGCCCCTCGCTCCTCACCCAGAGAGCTCCGACCCCCTCAAACTCTCCGGTGTCCGCGTTTGCCTTTAAGTGGATTTGCTCCTTCAGTCCGTCTCCTCCGTCTTTCAGCCCCTCTCTCCACAGCGGAGGACATCTGATACATGATGCAGATGATGGTAATGTGGCTGGTGCTCATGTAAAAATAAAATCCCCCATCGCTCTCTCACACAGGCAAGGTTATTACCAACTATTATGGAAATGGCTGGCGGTAAATCATTGTCACTCACCGCTGAATGTTAAGTACAGTGATGAATTTAAAACAGTTTGGAAAAGACTCTTGATTTCAGATGGAGTAAAAAATAGAATCATTTATTTGTATTTTTTTGTCTTTCACTCTGAGGCTACAAGTTCAAAGTCTTTTTTAGAAAGAGAAAGGACGAGGAGGAGGAATTTCAGAGAGGGACTTGCTAAATTTAGTAGGCGTGCATGAGAGGTGTGCACGAGGCTGCGGTGAGGGGGTCAGTTGGCAAACGGACCCGCCGGCAATCACTCGCCTCACACAATGTGTTCACCTTGCTGGGACAGACGCTGATGACTAAGCAGCTCAAAACAGACAAGGTTTTGACTGGTGTGAAAATCTTCTGCTTTTGCCTGTTTTCAGCTCTTCAGACGGAAATGTAGGTTTGATCGTTGACAGATCGATGGGTTCACTTACCCTTTGTGCAGATATTCACCTCCTACAAGCAGCTTATGTCTTCATCTGGGCTCGTTAGTTTCTTTGTCTGATATCTAGCAGAATTAAGCAAAAATACTGGACAGATAATCACAAAACCCGGTGGGAGGATGTGGTTTGGGTCAGGAAAGAACCCAGTAAAGTTTGGTTCTGCACTGTCACACTGCCACACTTTCATCCGGCCCACAGACCGTGTGGAATGTCTGTTTGGGCCACATCTACCATTTACCACATGGGCCACTTTAGGTTCACATCCAGATTACACTTTGCCTAAAGCACCACATGCTCGCCAGAAAAGACCCACATTTGTTGGGGGATATTTAGGCCACATTTGCTGATTTAAAAGCGGGCCACTTCAGGCTCATATGACAAGAAGACCAGAACTCCTGCATCCTTGTCTGAAGTGGCCCACGCCCAGAGAGCATATGGATGTGGGCGATGAGGATCAGTGGACAGATACAGGACTTTTTACTGTCTTTTAACATCATGAGGGCATTTTTCAACATTTTCTTGGATTTCTCCGAGAAGAATTCAAATGAAAAATCCGGACCTACTGGATTTAAATGTGGTTTCATAAAGGGACTGTTGTGCCACTAGCGTTCTAGTTCATGATGGATCCGAGTGATTCTGGCGAAACCTGTGACTTCGTGACGTCCTGAATGTTCGACATTTGTTGTGTCTTTGTTCAGGAGTTCAGGAAGTTAAGTTGATTCTTGCAATTTAAATCTTTATTACATCTTATTTACACGAGTGAGGTTTTTACTCTATAATCATTAAATCCTGGCTTCATAGTCAACACATTATTTTCCACAGTGAGTGATGTTATTAGCAAACTCCACAGAGGAATGATTTCTTCTCCCATCTCACGACTAGAGCGCCTGCTTTCCTCTTATGATGTTCCCAAATATGAAAGCTGAATATTGCTGACATCATTCATCCCACTCCGGGGAACAATAACATCGCTGACATCCCTCGAACCTCAATATAAAAAATATTGAGGAGAAAGTCGCCCTTGGGGAAATTTATTTATTTACTTAGGATATTTTCTCTGGTGTAAGCAGTTCTCTCCGCTCTATGCAGAGCTAAATAAGTTAACAGAA
The DNA here is from genome assembly GCA_026259375.1 of Verasper variegatus. Lineage (NCBI taxonomy): Eukaryota > Metazoa > Chordata > Actinopteri > Pleuronectiformes > Pleuronectidae > Verasper > Verasper variegatus. The sequence continues at coordinate 5,801,104 of CM048051.1, forward strand.
GAATAAAAGGCCTTCAACTATTTTTTTTCATTACTTCCATAAAATCATACTCATTGGCAATCAAGTATTTTCCTCTCGTTTGTGTGTGTTTGATGCAGCAGCAGTGGAGCAGAGCTGGACTTTGGGGGGTTGGGGTTGTAAAACAGGCTCAAAGCTGCGGAGCTGTCCTGTGGACCAGCCATTGGGGTAAAAGCTAAGAATAGATCCCTCTCCCTCTCCCTCTCCTCTCCAGATAAAAATAATTACCTCCCCTGTTTAATTTGCTCCACCATAATAAATGTAAGATAATCTCCTCCTCCTCCTCCTCCTCGCCCATCTATCCACACCCCCTTCTCCCTGCAAATGTTCCGCTCTGCTCTCGGCCGTAATGGCACGAGTATTTTCAGCCCCGTGGATGGATGATGAAGACATTTACCCTTATGGTTGTCCGTGCTTCTCATTCATCAGCTGCCCCTCCCTGTAATGTAATGTGATCCTTTATTGAAAGGGGGAAATTTCATTTCAACTTTCTCCATCGCAAAAAGAAAAGTGCAGGATCAGCTGCAGAACAGTTTAGGGTTTGGAGTCGTGTTCAAGGACACCGTGAAGGGATCCTGCTCGCTGGTCCTCCTGTTAATGACTAGTCTCCCTACGGCCGGTGGTATAATCAGCAAAATGTTAAAAAAAACTGTTAAAAGTAAAAGTAAGAAAACATCTCCTTGGGCTGATATATGATTATAAATGACATTATGATATATATCCTGCTGATGCAAATATGTTTTTAACTTTTATTGCTGGTTGAGGTGGTTTTTAAATGTTTAATATACTTTTTGTAGTTGAGTAGTTCCAAAGTCACAGGTAGGTGAGGGTCAGAAAGTCAAAAGATGAAGCTGAGGGATCACTAGATGTTTACTGAGGCAGGAAAGAAGAGGGGAAATGTCCAGCCACATATTAACATCAATTTTTATGACTTTTTAGTCAAAGTCAAAGTCAACTTTATTATCAATTCTGCCATAGGTACAGGACATAGCCAGGACTGAAATGCTGTTTCTCTCTGATGCCTAGTGTAAACAGCACATATAAGTACGCAACATATGAAGTACTTTAAACATAGTACAAATGTATGCATCTTTGTTCAACCTGCAAATAAGATACATGACAAAAGGCCTCAAGCCGAGTGGATCACAAACCAAAACCCACTAACTAAAGGGTCGGTGGCTCAAATGTGTGAAAGTGTGTGAGTGTGATGGAGAAAGTGCTGTACATTGATGCACTGTATGAATCTGTGTCTAAAAACTGTGCTGTAAAGTTCTTTAAGTAATCGTGAAGACTAGAAAAATACGTGAATGACTCTGAAAATACACATTTTATAAACTTATTATTATTTTTTTACTGTCATGTAAATGTAGTGCAGTAATCTCACAAGTAAAAGTACATTCTTCTGCAGTGTGGACGTATTAAGTAGAGGACAGTGAAAATACTCCAGTATTATACTTGAGTAAATGTACTTAGCAAATTTCCGGACTACCCTCTGTCATCACTCACAGTTCTGCCCATCTCACGTCTCTCAGCAGCTACAAATACATGAATTATTGAATAAATGAGAGTCGAGCGCACCACACCCTGGTCACTCGTCCGTCTTCGCACTGTCCTCGGCTGCAGAGCGTATCAGCAGGCGTGAAGCGCCACCCTGACTGTGAGCAGAGGTGTGTATAGCTGCTGATGGATGAAGGGCACCGCTAACGCTGATGGTCTGACTCTGCCACACATAAATATTGTCTCTCACTGTGCCCCCCCACGGGACAAGCTGCCAGGGCCAAAGTTTACTGAGAGATGTGGAGGAGGTGAATCAGTCAGTATCTGGATGCATGTACCAAATTTAGTTTTAGTCCTGTATTTGTCATTTTATTAACTAGATACAATTGTTTTTGGACAGGCCAGTGTTGGTATTTAACAACGACGAAGTATATTTAATTATCTAATGACAAACTCTTTAATCCTGTTTGCATACAAAGCACTTTGAAGCTATGCTATACAAATAAAGTTTGAATAATAATATGATTAATAATTTGTATTAACTATTATTAATACAATTTATTTTGTAGTTCGACAGTTAAATATCAGCATAGTGTTATTGTATTTTTTTAAGATTGGATATATCTATGACCATGTTACTGGGACAGAAGACAAAAAACATGCAATGCAGCAGCTACTATAGTGTGATTATATATCATTAACACATTAATGAAAAGTAAATCCCATTTTCCCAAAACACTTTATCCGTAGAGTTGCACTGTAACCAGATCACCCAGCACCGGGACTCATTAACCCCTTCTAACCGGACTGGCGGCCGCCCATGTGTCTTGTGCCCTGACTCGGGCAGTTGGTTCACTTTCCAAGGTGTCACTGACACACTGCACAGCAGGAGCGTCTTAACCGCCACGGGGGCCCCCTGCTCCGTCAGTCAGCGGCAGCCAGAAGGACAAACAGAGGTCGCCTGCACATCAGATATCAACCGTTTTGTAATTCAATCTAAATAGAGACATTGCAAGCCAAGTATCCATAACATTTCTCTGTTACGCGATCGGTAGAACATTAGTGTTCGATATGGACCAGGAAGAGACGTGAAACCAATCCAGCTGGAAACTGGAGGAGTCGATACTAACTGCGTAAAATCATAAGGACGTCTGACAGTTAAAAAAGATACAGGAAGTAGTGGATATCTGTTAATGTGTTTGTCACCTCTGATCACATCAACTGTGTTCACTCTCCTCACATCCTAAGAGTGTATTTGTGTAAAATACATGAATCTACAAACAGTGAATAAATAACTATTAAAGGAAATACAAAAATGATTTAGATTTTTGCAGAGTCGTAATTATCCTGAAAGATGCTTGTGGGACTCTTTGTTATTCAATCTAAAAGTCTTCTTAGCAGATTAAGAAACACTGCATGTTAATTTTTATACATTTAAATGTATTACTTGCATAGTAAGTAAAGTTAAATCTGTAAAGAGACTTTAAGCCTGTAAATACCTGTTGTTTTCAACATCATGTTACTTTCAGACTCTCAAATCATCTTCTAAAAAGAGTTTTAAAAAGGACGATGGATCACCACTGAGTGAATGTGACACATCACATAAAAACTACATACTCCCTGGTCCAGACTGTAATTTGAAAAGTGATGAATTCCTGCTCTGGCGTCCCTTTAAAGTCTAAAAACATTCTTCACCTGCAACCTTGACGTGGAATATTAACTTTTCATTATATGAAGGATATTTGGTGGGCAGGTAAGATGGTTAATTGAATATTATATTAAATCTATTAATATATTGTTTAAATAACTTACTTTTGATACTACATAACAATTCAATACATGAAGAGAATTAAAGAAGGACCAAGAGAAAGTCCTGATCTTATACCGCCTGTTTAGTTTGTTTTTAATTTTCTCTTTCATCTTGTTTACATGTGGATGTACTTTACTCACTTGTTGTGTATTTCCCATTTTTAAAGATCCCATATTAATGTGTTATGTCCGTTTTATCCCGTCTCTTAATCGGTATCATTTACTGCTGTTGTTTTTTTAAGTACCCTACTTTGATTTGCATTTTATTTTACTGCTCACTGATAAAAGGCTATTAAAGTTAAATTATTATTATTGCCTCGTAAATTATCCGACATGTGACCTTTTATTTCTGTCTCTGAGAACCACAGAATCCAACAAAGACCATAGATTCCACTCTCACGTGCATCTGCATGTGTTTTATCTGGTGTTGGGCTCTGAAAAGGACTCAGTGATTCCCCTGCTCGCTCTTCAGTTTTCCACTCTGGACACACACACAGAGTGATCAGCAGCCACAGCTAACTCGTCTGACTGAGTGACTTGGCTTTGTTTGGCCGCTTGTGTCTGTCTGGCTGTGGCTCACTCAATTACAAGTCTAAATAACTAATTAATGGTCCCGGGACAGGTGACACCGGCTCCTCAAGATCTATTTACACCCTCATCCCTGCAAGGCTCCGACTGGACTCGGCTGCACATCTTTGCTTCTCCTCCACCTCCATCCTCTCCTCTCCTGCCTCATCTCTTATTCATCCGGTGGTAGAGTACTGTTTAAGGAGCAGGTCTGCGGACAGACAGATCAGCAGATTGAGAGACAGGTGGACCAGACGCATGCGGGTGCAAGCTGCATCCTGGATGAGGGGGTGGGGGGGCGGAATAGAAGAGAGGGAGGCGAACGTTGTGTTATTATCTTCACTGGCTTTTTGAAATAGTTAGTCTGGATGGAAGATTAATGAAGCCTGATATCCATCTGCATATGAGCACAGCACTCAGACACTCCTCTCTGAGGTCAGGTAGATAGTACTAGAGCCCGTGTGTGTGTGTGTGTGTGTGTGTGTGTGTGTGTGTGTGTGTGTGTGTGTGTAAACCACATTATTTTGGCATCACTGCAGAATCCTTCAACATCTCACCCCAATAGTTTTTTGTAAGTAATGGAGACTATCACACGTACACACACACAGGGCAAGGAGAAGGATAATGGAAGTTTTTAGATAGAATTAGTTACCCCTGAGCACCCTGGTGTAACACAGTGTGTCCCCCTAGCCCCCATCACCGGGGGAAACAGCAGATTGACTGTGTCTGTGTGTGTGTGTGTCTGTGTCTGTCTGTCTGTATCCTCTACGGAGATGTACTCAGCGTCTTATTTCATTTTACAACTTCAAGTCCTTGAGTCTCTGGAAAGAAATTTTCACTTTTATTAAAGTTATTACTCGACTTTACCTCCTTTTCATGCAAAATTTAAATGAATATTGCTAATATGTCAAAGGGAAGAAGGGCAGAAACCACTAGAGCTGTAATATTGGAAACAGTGGGAAGCAAAATGCTGTTTGGTATCATAGTCAGAGAAATCGGCTTGTTATTTAAAGGTCAGGACTTGAGAATGGGATTCTGAACGCGACTATGGGAGAAGTTGGAAAAGAGTTTTATGCTTTAATTCAGTGCAAATAACACAACACCTTTAATATTATTCTATAAGATGAACTTCTCTGTTGTGCTGCCATCGAACCGCACATTCTAAGCACAAATTTCTAAGCACAAATTTCTAAGCTGCAGTGTTTTCTTTTGTGTTGCATCTTCACACAGCAGTTCCTCTCTGAGTGAGGATCTAACTGACGTATCATCAAAGTGCAGGTAATGATTCTGATTTGTTCTGAGACGCTGCGTTGAGTCGCGTTGGGAGATCTGAGCTCGCGCTTCCTGCACTGACTGCTTTGTGAATTGTGATACCTTCAAGCATTGAAGTCTGTTTCTGCAGTCTTCACATGGCCTGTGCTGTTTGTATCCTCTACCTGAGCGGATTGATCCATAACGAATTATGAGCAAGTGTCAGTTATGTGTCAGCTGGAGGGAGGATGAAGTAATGAGCAGGTTGGCTGTTAAAACTCGTCTCTTATTGTTAGACATCATGCTGATGCGTTTTATTCCATTCTATTTGTTGATGTGAGAGCTGGTCAGCTAATTAGACTGGCATTCAATGGATTGGCACATGGCACACACTAATAAACATCAGTCCTCTGATATCTGTCAGATTCACCAACATCCATGAATTCTTCCACTGGAAAATAAAATAACAACTTTATCTCGCAATGTTGTAGAAAGTGATTATAAATAATACCTGGATCTGCCCCTTTGAAGATCCAGATGTTCAGTTAACACCTGGTCTCATGGGCCCTCATTCACTGCGAAAACACGGCAAACACAAGCCTAATCAATGACAAACAACACAATAAGGATGAATGATGAAACCAAAATGTGAGAGTGGAAACTTATTTTGCAGCGGACAATAAACACAAAATGGAATCATAACGCACAGTTCACGTACACACACAAAAGACAGTACTCCACTGCAAATTTAACACGTGCACCAGAGCTGTCAGAAATAACAACACACCCGAGGACTGGGGGGAAACTCCACTGCCGAGGTTACTGGCAACTGGTCGCACTCCCCCAAGTTTGGACACACACACTGTTATCAGGAGATTGGGGTGGGCAGCCGTGGGTAAATCAATTACGAGGTTCAGTGTCAAGTTGAAGGGCACGAGGAGGGCACCATAACAATATCCCAGCAACAGCCTGTGAATAGCAGCCGCCGCCACTAAATCAGCCCTCTGTGTATTCCTGATAGAGCGGACACCCATAGAGTGGGCGCTGGGGTCCAGAGAGGGGGACGAGCAGGACTGAGCAGATGTCCTTGTTTGTTTGGTGGGAGAAATACTGTCCCGTGTGCTGTAACAGGCACAACAAGCTGACATTATTACGGCCGGTTGTGCTTATCAGGAGCACCAGAAGTAAGCCCGCTCTCCATCATCCTCTATCTCTCTCCGTCTCATTGTCTCTCTGTCTCAGTTTCACCGTCTCTCCCTCTGTATTTATATCTCTTCCGTTTCTGTCCCTCTCTTCCAGATAGAGGGCTGCAAAGTAAAAACTTCTACCGTTCGCATTGACCTTTTCAAATAAAAGTTTGCTGTTTCAGGGGGAAACATTAAAATCTTATTTGTTTGTTTTTTTTTGCTGAAAGTTAGACGAGAAGATCAATACCACTTTCACATCCACTTAGATCACATTCCTATTTCATTGTTGTCTAAAAAATGCATTATTGAGTAAATGTGGATATTCTGTTTATTCTGTAGACCACAATACAAAAAGTATGAAGAAACTTGGAAGATAAGTTTGCTTGCTCTTGGTCTGGGGCTGTTTTTCATGGTTCTTTTCATATTCTGTTCAAAATACCTCCGACTTTGTGACAATGATTAACAATAATTTACTCTACTTAACACACTGATAAACTTCACCATTTATTTATACTTATTTTATTGTTTATAAAATGCAGCTAATTCAATTAAATGACTTCCCAACCATTTGATTTGAACCTGATTTATTGAAAGGTGAATGTGGTCTTGTCGGCCTGAAACTTATTTTTGTGTCCAAACCAAATTAAACCCACTGATTCTTTACTTCTTTACTATCCTGTGTGATCCATTGTTCTGAATCTCTTTCTTTGTCTTAAACAGACTCTTCTGTTCCTCTTCACTTCTCTATTTGTTTTCCTTTCTTCCCTCTTTTAGTCTTTTTTTCAGAGAAAACTGTCGCTCTTTCATTCTGAGCTGTCCATGGTGCTGAAGCTGTTACTGTGACTTTTTCACTGTCCAGTATTTTAGATATTGTCTTCTTCTTCACTTCAGGTTGTGTTTTCTTTCCTTCCTTCCCTCCTCCTTTCCATCTTTCCTAAAGTAAGTCCTGCACTGAACTGCTGAATCTCTAACTTTAACTGACTAGCATCTAGAAAATTAAAAAAAAAAACTTCATTATACTCTACATTCTTTGACCTTATTTGTGTTTTCGCCACTAATTACTTTGTTGAAACACAGAATTATATTGGTAGGTGGAAGAATAGTCCAAATACTATTGAACTTTAGCAGTGTATTTTTGGTATGACATCCTCATACAGCCAAGTCACTTCATAATTAGAGTAATTCACTGCGCCCTCATTAGCCTACTTCCTGACTTAGATACAGAACTCTATTGTTTCATCCAGGTGAGCTGTGAGCAGAGACAAAAGGACAGATTAGTCCCATGTGACTTTCCAGCTTCACAACCCGAAGCAAATCTCCCAGTTGGAGGCGTATATATATATATATATATATATATATCCAAGCCTATTGATTTGTTTGCCAAGTCTATACTGCCGACGTGGCGAGCGTGAGCAAGACCCCAAAAGCTAATTTTGTGTCTTCGGAAGAAAAGGGATCAATTGGAAAGAAGTGTCCTCATTAAACAGGCTCTAGTGCCTGCATGTAATTACAGCAGCTGATTTGCAGCAAAGACCATGCTGTAAATTAACGCTGAGATAATAGAAACATGATGGAAAGAAAACAGCCGACTCCTTTGGTTGTTAAATTATCCTCTAGCACTCTGGTCATGGTGTTTGAGGTCGTTTGAGTTCAAACTGCGGGAAACCGGCCTAAAAATAACATTCAACACAACAGTGAACACTTTTGAAAACTATCTTCTGAAAACAAACAATGTAAATAACATGGAGCAAGCAAATCAAAGACTTGGCCAGGCCATTTGATGAGATATGGTGGAGTATACAGAAAACAAATATCGTGCGGGAACAAAATGCAAAACAAAATCGCCTCTAGTCTTTATTTGAAGATACTGCCTCGGAAAAAAACTAATTCACTGCATCTAATTATTCATCTCTCCTTTTGTTCTTCTTTTGTTATTATTGTTGGTCGAATAATTATATTCATTTATTCATGTAACCTACATTTCTTATTTCAGATGTATAATGATGATGGTGATTATTATTGTTGTTGTTATAATTTGTTATTATATTGGAAAATGTATACTGTAAGGGGTTAGACTCAAAGAAATACAGAGTATAAAAAGTATATATTAATAATAATGATAGTAAAACAACGAACTATATTAAAGATAAATTAATAGGAATTGTGTTGCAGCCTCTCTCTCTCTCTCTCTCTCTCTCTCTCTCTCTCCTCTCCCCCTCTCCCTCTCTCTCTCAGTGACAGGCGTCAAAATTACCACCAAGGGAGCGCGGATCAGCAGCTCTCTCCACGCAGCCACACCGCGCTTCCGATGCGTAATAACCCTCAAGAAGACGCGTCTTTTCTCCAGAAGCAGGCAGAGGAGACATGACACCGGACACAGCGTCTCTGTGTCCCGGTGGCTCAAAGTGACCGGTGCCGCCGGTTTGAATCGACTTCACCTGAGGGGATTGTGTTTGCTCGCCAGACTCGTCGGTAGCTTTGTGCTCTGAGATGAAACCGAGGAGGAAGATGTGGATATTTCACGGTGCCAACAGTTCAGTGCGTCTTTCCTCCACTTGGACCCAGTGGTGCTTGCGTTACGCTGCGGTGTTGTGTTTGTTGTGTTCGCCCGTCAGGACGGATGACGCGTGTCCGTCCTCCTGCGTCTGTGCCAGAGACTCGGGGACGGTGACCTGCCGTGACGGGGAGGACACGGAGGTACCGGGGGACATACCGGAGTGGACGTCCACCCTGATCCTCCGGGGGAGGAACATCTCAACTTTACAGCGCGGTGCGTTCATGAGCAACGGCTCGGAGTTGGACATGACGATTCTCTCGCTGTCCTATAACGAGATACAGGCTATTGAGCCTTACGCCTTCCTGGGGCTCCCCCGGCTGCATTTGCTGGACCTGAGCCACAACCAGCTGGAGCTGATCTCATCCAGAGCTTTCCATGGATTACCTGATCTGCGCTCTCTTTACCTGAATAACTCTGTTTTACCTTCAGCCGCAGCGCAGCTCTCTGACGCGCTCGACACACAAACTTTGCAAAACCTGCACAGACTGGAGCTGGCAGGGAACAGACTGAGGTCTATACCAATGCTGAGGTTGGACATCTACAACCTGCACGCCTTGGTGCTGGTGAATAACTCCATAGAGAGCATCGGCTGGGAAAACGTGACCAACCTGTACCAGCAAAAGCGCCTACGTGTCTACTTGGCGTTGAACCCGTTCCGGTGCAACTGTGGACTGGAGGCGTTTTACTACTGGCTGAAGAACTCGTCCCAGTGTGCGGATTCAGGGCATCTCCTGTGTAGCGACCCAGAGGCCAAGAGGGGGGTCCCCGTGGAGATGCTCCGGGAAGACGACGTGGATTGTATGAACGAGAACCTTGAGGCGGTCTCCTACGTGTTCCTTGGTTTGGTGCTGGCTCTGATTGGGGTGGTGTTTCTCATGGTGCTCTATCTCAACCGTGGGGGCATCAAACGGTGGCTCAACAACATCAGAGAGGCGTGCAGGGACCAGATGGAGGTCTACCATTACCGCTATGAGCAGGACTCAGACCCCAGACTGGCCAACGTGGCCGTTTAACCCAATGAACCCAATGAAACATGAGCGAGGAGACGTGGAGTAGGGATGTCCAGCTGGGAAAAGTACTTCATACACAAAAGACTGAGGTCATTCCCTGGCTGTGTCCTGTCACAAGCAAAAATCTATCGTTTTTTAAAACCATTTTCATCATTCTCAGCAGCTGGAACATTAACTGTAAGTGGTGTCCCTCTCACTGTGGGATATTCACAGAGCCAAAGACAGTGAAATGACTATAAAGCTGTTTTCAGATATGAACTTCGCAGAATTGGTTCTTTGGGACTTTCTCTGGAGTTTGTCTTTCACACATGAACAACGCAGCAGGAGATTCTCCACTCACTTGTTTAGGTGCAGCAGGCGGAAGCAGGACGTAAAGTAGGCTTTTCATTCCGTTGCAGAGATCACATGTTTTTTCACAGAACACTGCCACAGGCATTGGTTCTTATCACCTGAAGCTCTCTTCACATCTTCGTCAGTCTTCTACATGTATGGCACCACTTCCTGGGGTATTTGTATTCTTTTAGTTTTTATCATTTCTGCGTCTGTCGCGTGTTAGAAATGTCATCAACACGCCCTCTTGCTCTCGGCGAATCCTTAGGAGAATCTCCTGCTGTGTTCTCACGTGGGCTCATCTGGACATTCTCTTGAGTTCTTACTGGGGGGCTGGCTGGAAACACTCCAGACAAAGTCCAGATCATCTCACTTGGACATTTGCCTTCTCATACATCCGCCCCTCCAGAAAGTGTCTGGAGATTCTGTGGAGTTCAGTGATTGCCTGAAAGCAGCTTTGAGACCATGAAGTGTTCAACTTGCACAAGACAGCAGTAGCCTATTGTACATATTGTATATACGCGTCCTCTCAAGAGAGCTACGCTTTTCACGCATCACATTAACTTACGCAGTCTACAGCAGCTAATCAGACTAACTTAGGCCTATTTATCTTATTTATCAAGGGACAGCTATACAGTTATGGTACATTGAATTTCTGATGCTGGAATGAAACGATGAATCAGCGCAGCCCTTATAAACTGTGTAATAGTCTCCATTCAGGATGCCCTGCAGGAAGAACAAGGTATTTCTGTGGATGGTCTACTGGTGGAGTGAGGCTGACATGTTTCGTCCGAGTGCCATGTTCGTGGAAGCAGGTGACGCCGGAGCAAGCTGTCATGTTTCATCATCGACCCCATGGGATAGGTTACCAACCCTGTCTTCGTGAGCAGTGGTCAATCTCTGGAAATAGCACACGTGTATGTATCATTTGACACGAGGTCAGTTTATCAGTGAAGGGGCTACAGAGGAAGAGACAAAGTCTAACCATGCATGTGATTGTTGTAGACATAGGAAACCAACCAAAACGTGAATAAAAAGGTCAAATACAAAATGGTGAGTTAGCAGTGTTCTTTACGTCAGTGCTATTTACCGTCACTGTCAGGGAATGTTGACTTCACGCAGCACCGTTCCGAGGCGTTAAACACAGGAAGTGGTTCCCTGTTGTGTTTTGTAAAAGGAAATAAAGTTGTACATTTGGTAGAAGGTGTGAGAGTGTGTGAGAGTGTGTCTGTGCGTGTGTGTGTGTGTGTGTGTGAGCTCTCCGTGACTCATAGTCTGAACTATTGTAAGATCGTGACCAGCTCTGCGCTCATCAAAAAAAGTAAAAGACAATTTCTCATCCGCCTGAGTTTTTGTTGGGAAGAGGGAAAATATGGTTTTAATCTAATCAGGTTTGTGTTTAATAAACCGAGGAAAATTATGATCAAGCTCTGGAGTCAGTGTCTCTCTTCGGCCCAGAGCTCATCAACCCTGTTGACTAAAGGGTTTTGGAAGCAATGTAAAACTTAATAATCTGAGGAAAACAAACAGGAAGTAGGTGTGTGTGTGTGTGTGTGTGTGTGTGTGTGTGTGTGTGTGTGTGTGTGTGTGTGTGTGTGGACATTTTGCTTTCAAAAGGCTGCAGGTTAACACTTTCTTTTAGGGTTGGGATTTGGTTTGGTGATTTGTGTGTTAAGGTTTCGGGATAAGGCGTGTGTGTGTTTGTTTGTGTGGTCAATATTCCCCCGTCAACATGATCGATACCCCTTGTTTAACACAGTGGAGAGAACATCATCATTTACAGTGTAGACTTGATGATGTTGATTAGCACAGGACACAAAGTGGGATCAAATAAGAAGACAGAAACAGAGCACTCCCAGAAGACCAGCTATTAATAGACATTTCTATTCACCACCACATTTAATCAAAGATACAGATTCAGATGGATGGATCCCCGTAATATAGTAGTGTTGAATGTGTGTGTGAATGTAGGAATGTAATTTATAGAGTAAGACTACAAAGTGTAATTTAACACAGTCCATCACTGTACATGAAAAAGTGATATTTCATTATCTTTTCTTTGTCATTTATCACTATCTCACTCCAGCCTGTCTTTGACTGCACGTCCTCCATCTTTCCTCTGTGTTCAACCGTCGGCGTTTTCTGTCTTTTAAGGATTCTGGGAAATAAATAAGGAAGCAGAAACACAATGTTCAGCTGTGGATCAAAAAAGAGTGAATTTGCCTTTCAAAGCAGTCAGGCTTCCACTCTTCGTCTCTCCCGTGCACTGTACTCGGTATTCCTCCACGTCTTTGTTCCGCTTTTTATTTTGTGTTCTCCCACGACGTTTTTCAAAGACTTCCTCTCTGACCTACACTCTGCCCCTCTGTCAGTTCCCCTCTCTCGCTCCCCTTCATCCAGGTAAATGACTTTATCCAGCTGAGTGACTTTGTAAGGAAGCGGGGACGGGGGGGGGGGGGTGTTAAGCTGAGCCCAGCAAAAGGGAAGAGCAGCGAAAGGGAAGATAAAGAAAAGGGGGAGTAGAGAAAAGAGTTCATTAAAGTCCTTTAGTCCAGGAACCTGGTGTCCTTCCCTCGTTCAATATGATGACTCATCCTCTTGCTCTATATATGAATCATGAATTATCTTTATTGTGGAACAGCTGCTGCTGTTGAAGAATTAGATCACATCAGAGCATCTGCAACTCAGATCACTTTTTAAATTGTCTCCTCCCGAGGGACACTTTCAGCATGAGGTGCTGTTTAAGGTCTCACAGCCCATCAACCTCTGATTGAATAGCATTGTCACTAAGGTTGTGGGGCTGCGTGAAACCGCTCTGGGTGCAGTCACACATAAACAACCGTAAGTAAATGTTGACGGCCTTCCCAGGGGGAACCGGTGTCTTGGGCAGCTGAATATAAGAAGTTCATGATGTGACGTATGAGGATGAGTTTGGTAGTTTGTGCTGATTACGGGTTATTGATCGCTGGATGTGCGTCTCCTGCTGCCTGGAGATAAGAGAAAAGGTTTTGCAGAGAGAGGAGAGGGAGAACTGCAGCTGTGCAGAAGGAAGCTGAAAGTTTGATGCTTGAATTAAACTTTAACTGGAATGTCAGGGGCATAAGAAAAGTAAAAAAAAAAAGATGCATTTTGCTTCTGGTATCATTGTCCTACACAAAACCAGCGAGCAGAACTTTTTCACCTTAAAACATAAATCGTGAGCACACTGCCACAGCAATTATAAATTTATTGCAGGTCTGATTCATTGTTAACAAAAATGGTTTTGGACAGACGGAGAGAGCAGCTGTTAATTTGAATAAAAAGGGACAATGGAGGACACTTCACAAGGACTGAATCATTTGACGTAGCTTTTTACGTCTCCTCTGGGTCACGGAACGAACCGTAGCTCTGTACGTCACACCAGCAGCCGCATAAGGACAACGTGTACAGGACTCAAATTGAATGTACCTTCCATTGATCCCATTGTGCTGGAAATCAAACTTTAGTACTTTTTGGACATTGGGATGTTTTTCAAACACTGCACTTTGTTTTCTTTGATCCAATGTTGACATAAATATTGATTTAAGTTTAAAAAATCTATTATATCAGCCAATGGTATTTCTTATATGAAGACATAACACGATAAAAAAGTCTTTGTTATGATCTATTTTGAAAATTGATTTGTTTATTTTAGTTTGGGGGGGATGGCAGATCCGGACAAAAAAGCAGATCCAGATTCTTGGTATTTATTACTTTGCATCTTTAATTAGATTTTATATGTTAACTTTAATGTAGGTAAAGTTCATGTTACAGCTGATTTACGTTAAAGTAAAACAGACCGATCTTAAAAAATATATATTTTGTTAAATCATCAAAAGATATTGCTTTGTTTGAACTTTTAACTCTGATAATTTCTTGCCACTCCTGAAAATGTTGAAACACTATGTACACTCGTATATCATCACTTTCTATTCTGGAACAGGACAGAGGAAATAATGAAAGATCAGAATGCATCCTGGGTAAATATGCTCCTGCAGTGTTCACCATTGTTCACTGCCTCCCTCAGCTCGTGAAAGGTCGATCACACAGGCGTCCACTGGACATGTGTCCTGAGGTTTCCGCGGATCGGCTCGTCATTTACAGTAAGACGTGACAGGGATTCTCACAAGAGGAGGAGCTGGAGGAAATGTCCGAGTGGACGTGGCTGAAACACACACACACACACACACACACACACACACACACACACACACACACACACACACACACTATGTTTACTTTAAATTAAACAAGTTTTCATCCCTTTCCACTGTTTAGACTGGGGGGGGTCCTACTGAGTCCGAGCAGGTTCTAATGAGATTAATTAAGCTTGAATTTGAAAAGTAAAAGCTTTGTTTGTTACAGAAAAGCTCATTAACCAGTAATTCACTGGTAATGTCATCACACATGGAGCTCATTACAAAGACTCCCAGGAGTTAAAAAGGCACAAGTGAGTCTTTTGTCTGAGGTCACTGTGTCCTGTTTGATGATAAACACACCCTCAGCGAATCCTGTGCATTTGTGACTTCTTCTATACATCTAAAGCTTCCACACAGGAAGATACATCTGTATGTTGGAGTAAAGGAGTATTTCTCCAGTCAATATTCTGTTTTCTGTCGACCCTGCAGTGTGATTACAAACCATGGGAACCAATGTGCTTCAGTCTGACACTGTGAACGTTTGTTTGGCCTCTGAGCTCAAAGGCCATGAGGAGTTTGATCAGGAGCATGGGCCAGTGCCACGAATCGATCGACCTCTGAACACGAGGGTGGATTTCTATCTTAACAAGCAGTACGGGCGTCTCAGATCTATACACTAATTAAGACCACTGACCTGCTCGTCAATTACCAAAAAGAAATAGTCTTGTTCAGTATGAGAAAAATGTAGAGAGGAACTTCTGACCTCAATCTCTCAGAGGACAAACATGAATTCGTCACATGTTGATTTCTTTCACGTTCTTTCCAACGAGAGCAAACATCCTGAACAGGTTAACGGCGTGATTGCAAAGTTGGCCCAGATGCACAGGATCAGGCACCATAACAATTATCAGTGTCCCTCAGACGTCAAATATCCTACAGATAGCGACTCCCTAAAACGATTTGGAACCACTACTGTAAAACCCTATTCAGGATAACTGTGCTTCTCTGAGCATCACAGACAGATTTTCTGATGACCTTACCGGTAATGTCATATCATAAAAGCCTCATCCACAGCAGTTTTACAGGTTGTTTCCCATGGTACTGGACATCCGCTGCTGAGAGGCTTTTAATTAAGCTTTTACTGGCTGGACCGTCCTGTCAAGGACGAGAGGGAAGCAGGAGTGGAAATCACTCCATCAATAACTGAATGAATAATTAGATGACTATGAGCTGTGCTTTCATTGTGCCAAGCTCATTTTAGCAACAGAAAAACTCACTTTTTGTGGCTCTGTTTGAAACCTGCATGATATGAATGATGATGTTGAAATCAGAATAAAAACACTTAAAACAATGAATTTGGGTTTGCAAATGATTCAAACTTTCACTAAGGAGGTGATATCTTCATCCTTTTCTTCTTCTTCTTCTATGTTTGTTTGTTTGTTGGTTAGTTGGCTGGTTGGTTGAATGGTTAGTTGGTTGATTTGTTGGTTGGTTGGTTGGTTAGTTGAGTTTGTGCAATTTAGTGATCTACTTCTAGATCTGGCGGACTGATGGGGGCAGTGTGCCATCAGAGGACTTCAGGGCGCCGACCTCTCTGGTAGAAAGTGTTTTGGATTTCTCTTTTTTTTAAAGATACAATTACTTATTTTTGGCATCACTGTGTTTTAAATTCACCCCAAGTAAAACATCAAATATACAGCATTATGTTTGAGGGAATATTTTCCTCCAATCCATTCCCTAACCTTTCCTGGGGTTCAGGGATGAGCGCCGAGTCAGTGCAGCCATAGAATAATACGTTGTTACTCTATTTCCACCTTAGTTTCGGACATTAAGCCACAGCATTATTGTTTATTTATGAACCCAGAAAACTTATTAAAAACGTAATAAAAGATTCCCTTGTTCCGATGAGGGAAAATTCGCATTTAATCTTATACGCTTGTTTCTCAACAGAATTAAACAGCTCCACTTCTCTTGCTTTGATTGTAAAACATTTACTCATCTCTTTGGTATAATTGACAAAAGTGCACCACAGCGGCTTCAGTTTAATTACAGTTTAACACAAAAACACATTCCAACACACTGGTTTTCCCTTTTTATTACTGAACCATTCAGATTCCTTATGACAATTATTCATCCACATGACTTTGAAGTGTTAAGTGCTCATTAAATCTGTCTCTCATTAATCACACCACCATCTACTGTAGCTCTGCTAATTACCCGCCAGTGACTGTGAGCAGTGTTTGTCTGTGATGGGCAGCGTCTCATTCAAACGGCTGTGTCAGCAGTTTGAATATTTCATGTTGTCCTTCGCTGAGGAGGAGCTGCTGATCGCCTGACCGGTCATCACACCCACCCCAGTTACCTCAGAGTAAACAGCATCTGCTCTGACAACCTGTCCGTCAACGTCTGGGCTTCTTCTGCTTGGTGCAGTCTGAAGTCAGCCTCGGTTTTAATATGCAACCTCAGTCACTGTGCAACACCCTCACTGCTTCTACCCATTCTCTTGTGTGTGAGGTCAGAGAAAGCACATGTGCACGTATACCCAAGAATGTTAATTGTGACCGAACACTGACCTCTTCTGGATCCTGCACGTTATAATAGTAAACTGATGCAGTCGGAGACATTATGTTTTCTGTCTGTGTGCACATGCATGCACACTAACTTTTTTGCAGTCTTCAATGCTTCTACCATTAAAATATGTCAACTGCTGCCTCCCTGTGGCTTTTTTGGCAACAACGTAGCTGCACCATGTCAGCTGGCTTTCCATGTTCAGGTGTGTTGTGTGTGCGAAGCCTTATCCTAAATTTCACTTGGGATCAATAAAGTATCTATCTGTCTCTCTATCTATCTATCTATCTATCTATCTGTCTGTCTGTCTGTCTGTCTATCTATCTATCTATCTGTCTGTCTATTTGTCTATCTGTCTGTCTATCCACCTGTCCATCTATCTACTTTGCACCGACTGCCGCACAATCTATTCACTTATTCCAGTTTTTAGGTTACCTGAAAAAACTCACAAGACTTCACAAAAAAACTGTGCTCCAAGATTCTATCCATGCTCCCGAAACTTCTAAACCAATTTTCTTCTTCACTCATGTCAGTTGGAGGAGGTTTTGCTTCATTAGGAGCCTCTTGGCCGCTCATCTATCGTCACCCAACAACCTACATAAATCAAAGTCCAGCCTATATCCTCATAAGTTTGAGCCTGCCCCTCATTATAAGTTAGCCAAGGTCAGTCCGCTAAAATACACCTGCTTGAATCTACAATAGAGTTGCACGGAACCCAGAGGACAGTTATGCTGTGATTATTCATGGCCTTGTCTTTAATGTGCATATATTTAGTCTAATCTGGCACTTTCATGAGCGACTCTTTGGAATTTACTACAAACATTAATTTTATAATCAAACTAGAAATACTGTCTTGTGGTCGTACGCGTCTCTGCCAATCAGTGAGGTCGCAGGGAATATGGGTCATGGGTTTTAATACAGGTCAGACAATAGTTTTGAATTCTGATTATTAGAATCATGGTGAAGTTGACCATCGACCTTTGAATTAAAAAATGTCACGACCTCTTCAGTTTATCATTAGAGGTTGGGTTTAAATTGTGTTGTAATTACCTCCATTTGTTTTCATCTGTGCGCATATTCGTTCTCTTTGAGGTCATGAGGGCTTTGACCTTTGACCTTCAGCCACCAAATTCTAGTCAGTTCATTAAACGTTAGTGCAAAACTTTGAAGAAATGTCCTGGAGGCATTCTGGCGCTCTGAAGACATGATGACCCTGCTCCTAAGAGTCTCTGTAATGAGTCCCAGTTGTCGAGGCATCACCCGGGGAACGGTGTTTAATGACTTTGCCCATAAACAAACAAATCCTCTGCCGTTGAACCTTTTGTCTAATTAATCTCTTCCCTCAGTCATTTGGGTTTCCCGAAAGCCTCAATGTTAGAGTAGTTCATAAATGTGCACCTATTATATTATTCAGTGTTAAAGTTTTGTCATTGGTGCTTTATAATAATAATTTTACTCATTCGCATGAAAAATGTAACAGTTTACACTTTATAAAGGATAAACTAATTTAATCATGAACTAAATATCCTTTTTCCGAACATCATTTCAAGGATATTTTTTTTAAGTTGTTTCGAAATGTTCTGATGTTGCAAAAAGTAACTTCTCAATGTTTTATGAGCTGTCAGCACAGTCTCCAGTGAAACACATTCATTTAGCCTCTGTTTCTGCAGAACTTTGTCGATGCAGCAAAGAACTGTACAAACAATCTGAAGTTTAATGGCACCTAAAGTTCATTGTTTGTCACACTTAACTCACCAATTACAGAGAAGTGACTTCGGAGAGGGTATCAGGGGTGTGTGGCGGCCCTGTAGGAGAAGAGATGACTCCGGTTATAATTGCAAAACTCCTAATGGATGCAGATGAGATTAATTAGGCTTAAATCTAAACAGTTAAAAGTGTGTTTGTTACATGCAAGGTCATTAACCAGCATCCTTTGGTAATGACGTCACAAATAAGGCTCATTAGCAGGTTCCCAGGAGTCACAGAATCCTTTTGTCTGGGGTCACCATGTCCTATGTTGGTGAACGTCCCCTGGGGGCAAACTGCTCATTGCCAAAGTCATTATATCTTGTTGTTAAGTCACTTCATGCACTTGAAGTTTATGCAAAGTTTGGAGGGGTCTTATTTATTTATTTTTCTGTTATTTATGCGTTGACTTTTACTCTGACCATTTGTGATTGGATAGCAGGTCTGAACAGGGTCAAGAAATGAGAATAGCACCAGCATCTCAGACCAAAACCAATGCATCATCGATCGAGCCTCCGTCCTCAGTGGCTGTTCTAATCAAGGTGTGCCAGCTGTACAACTACACTGTCTACAAGTGTCGCAAATAACCCAGTATAACTGAATATGCCAATTTAAAAAGATGGGTTTTGAGACGGGATGTGAAAATGAAGAGAGTCAATGTTACGGATGTCTGGGGGAAGGGCCGTCCAGAGATGGGGGAGCAGAGCGGCTGAAGGCTCTAGATCCCATGGTGGTGAAGCGAGCAGGTGGTACGGTGAAGTGGATGGAAGAAGAAGACCTGAGAGTGCGGGAGTGTGTGTCGATGTGCAGGAGTTTGGAAAGGTGAAGGGGAGCGAGATTATGGATTGCCTTAAAAAGTGGCATCAAAACACAACCAGAAGCACAACTGAATAAAAATGACTGTGTGCTGGAAAGCCACACACACAAAAAAAAAATCCAAAAAGCAGGTAAGGTAAGGTAGTCTGATCTATTGATCCGGTAAATCTCACTCCAGTAGCCAGTCAGATTTACCTTTAGCCTCAGCGTACCCTCAGGTTCGGCTTTTAACGTTATTGCGATTAAACGGCTGAAACAGCTGATAACTGCAGAGTACAATTAAAGACTATCACTTATATTTTCTTTACAACAACCAGTCTTACAGAGTTCAAATGTAATGGTCTCTCTCGCCTCTCTCTTCGCTGTCCCCCCCTCCCCCCTATCTCTCTCAATATATGTTAAGGTCTTGACCTTTTACGTTATGATTTGGCCCTTGAAATTTAACTAAATTGAATATCTTTTATTATAATTTATTCTTCCTTTTGCCATGGAGTTTTTGTGAAGAACTTTGTAACCTTGTTTAGATAAGTGCGAGACGGATAAAGTTATTATTATTGAAACTTTTATGAGTGTGTTTACACACAGTCACAGATTGGAAACCATAACTCAACCATATGCACAGAGAAAATAGTTGTTGGCTGCTATATTGATGT
This sequence comes from Verasper variegatus, assembly GCA_026259375.1. NCBI lineage: Eukaryota > Metazoa > Chordata > Actinopteri > Pleuronectiformes > Pleuronectidae > Verasper > Verasper variegatus. The sequence continues at coordinate 5,821,270 of CM048051.1, forward strand.
TTAAAATCTGAAACATGACCTTTACATTTCTGTTCCAAACATCGCTGAGTAGGTGTGAATGGTTTTTATTACACTTTGAAAAGTTTGCTGTTGAGATAATAAGTTGAGACGATTAGTTTCAGAAAAACATCATTAGAAGTTTGTTTGGGTGACTCTCAGTGGATGAATCTTCTATTTCGTCCTTATTATTCTTAATTAGAAGGTTGAATGTTTCCTCGGGAGAGAAGTGAAGGGGGTATATTTTCTACTGAGCACAGGTCAGATGTGCGGACAGTGAGTGGCTGCTACTGATGGTGTCTGCATCATATGGAGTCCCACCGTGCACAGTGATCTTCAACAGACCAGGTGCGGCAACATAAAACTTGTATTTTGTCCCGTGTTCAAATGAATCAGAATAAAGAAATGAGAAACAACGTTTTCTGAATGCACATGTTTATAGGTTTGTTTTGAAGTATGTGATTGGAAAGACTAATGCAGTCGGTGATAAGATGTCATGTTTTCCTCTCATTCAGACTGGAGAGATTTCACACTGTGGTCCAGAGGAGGATCTCAACTATGTCTCTTTTAAATGACTCTGCCATCATTCATCCTCCAGGCTTCTATGTCATCGGATTCCAGACGTTTCCCTACATCAGTGTCTACATCATCTTTCTAGCGTTTGTCTATTTGGTCACAGTCGTGTTCAATGTGTTATTGATGTGCATAATCGCTCTTGACGAGAACTTACACACCCCGAAGTTTTTAGCAGTCGTCAACCTCGCAGTAATTGATGTGATACTGAACACGAGCACGATTCCCAGTATGATTAAGACGTTTCTGTTTAAGGACAACTTTGTTCCCTTCCACCTCTGTCTGGTGCAAATGTTTGTTCACTATACCAGTGTGTCTCTGGAGTCTTACGCGCTCGCTATACTCGCCTACGACAGGTTGATTGCAATTTGCTTCCCTCTGAAGCAGAACATTTTAAATACAAGGCCAATCATGTTTTGCATTGTCAGTCTGACTTGGGTTTACAGCGCAGGATATCTTTCGTACAGCACATCTATCATGACTCGACTGTCTTTCTGCGGCTCTGTCAGAGTGTTCAGCTACTTCTGTGACTATGCACCGGTGTTTAGACTCGCCTGCAATGATTACTCACTGCAATGGGCCGCAGCTTCAGCTTCTTTGATGAATCTGTTTGGCCCCTTAACTTTTATATTTCTGTCCTACATCAGCATCCTTGTGACCGTGTTCAAGATGAAGTCAGTGAGCAGCAGGATAAAAGCTCTCATCACTTGCATTGAGCACCTCATTCTTGTGGGTATTTATTATGTTCCTATATTCAGCATTTACATAGTTGGGCTCTTTATACGATCTATTGATCCAGACCAGCGAGTGCTCAGCCTGTCGCTCGCCTCTTGTCTCCCCCCCTGCATTAATCCCATTGTCTACTCATTGAAAACAAAGGAGATCAAAACCAGAATTGTGGCTCTGGTGTGGAGAGTGAAAATAAACCCTTGACAGCTACCTTTTCCATCCTGAACCAACGAGTGGAGGGTGTGTGTGTGTGTGTGTGTGTGTGTGTGTGTGTGTGTGTGTGTGTGTGTGTGTATGAGGATGAGAGAGACTTTTCTAAGCGTGTTTCTCTAACTCATCAGCATGTGTAACAGACAAATATGAGATTATTATGATTTAATAATGTTTTGGGTTCGACATATGTAGAGAAATTAACTATATTTAGGCTCAGGTACATACAGTAAACTGTCCTTTGCTATTATACTCAAATTTAAGCTGTACATGTATACAAATTTAAAAGTGCATTTCTATAAACTCAGGATTGATTGATGAATATAAACTGTTTGGATAGGAACCCTTTGTTTGTCCAGTTTGGTGCAGCGCTCCAGGAGAATTAGAAATAATTCAAATGCATTATTGTATGTTCTATTTTTATGAAGTGACCGAGAGACTGAAAATAAAATAACATCTATATCTAAAGACAGATACTTGCCGAAAATGAATCGATAGCAACCAGTGGATAATTAAGTTTAAAGTCTGAATGGACATAAGTGTTTTAAGGCCTTTGAGAAGCCTATAATTTATAAAACAAAACAGAAGATGCAAGTTTGAGCTTTTTTGGAACAGAAAAACAAAAAAACATGGCCAGAGGAAATTTTCCTTTGTCTTCAGACTCTTAGAAAGTATAGGTGTAACTTAAATTAAATGGCAGCCTCACAAAAAAAAACAATCTGCACCCACATGTATATCAGTATATTTTAATTGTTTTTATCACTAGTGGATACAACTGAGACTAATTAGTCTGAAGTTTACACAGTAAAAGGTTTGTTTGTTAAAGACAAGGTCATTAACCAAAACTCTCCAGTGATATCAACACAAATTGAGCTCATTAGACGTGTTAAGTTTTCACTCACTATGTGACCTGTTTAATTCTAAATGCATCCTCAAGGAACATTATGCAATAGAGTGATCAACTTAACCTTTGAACAGTTATGTTTGTAACTTATGCAGCTCAGATTTCTGATGCAACAGAAGTAATGATAAGAAACTTTATTTGTAGAGCACTTTCATTCAAGAAGTGCTGCTCAAAGTGCTTCACATACAATAAAGATAGAAATAAAAACATGCTGACTTGTACTACCCCCAAAACTACAAAAGTATTTTGTGGACTCAAACACTTCACCCACCACACCATCGACATAGTGGTGAGTAGAGAATGATAGAGTTTTAAGTTTTCGGTGAACTACCCCTCTGAGCAAAATCTGTCCCGACAGTCAAGACCTCTGAACTCCAAACTCTCGATGTAATGGAAAATTCCAATGATCAATGTCTTATTACTGTTTTGACTATTTGCTGTGTACTTAGCGGATGCAACCTCAAAGTGCATGCCCTTACTTGGTAATTTTACCTCCTGTTGACATTTATCTGTGCAACTGGTTGCTGGGGTTGATTCCTCTTTCTGTAGCAGTGATACCAGAAAGCAGACATTTCCTGATTCAAAAAACTACTCAAACACCACCTGTTCACTCTGATAATGCTCCACCCTGCCATTAGTGCTATGTATTTCTATCCTGTTTTGTGCAAAATACTTTCTTTTCTTGTCTATTTTATCGCCACAGACATATGTAAAGCATCCTTGGGTTTCTTGAAAGGCGCTATATAAATTCAAGCCATTATTATCATTAATAAATGCTGCATCGATCAAACCTCCATCCTTAATTCCTGTTCTAAGCCGCACAACTACACAGTCTACAAAGTGTTACAAAACCCAGTAAAAGTGGCACCAACCAGAAACACAACTGAATCAAATTCAGAAAGCAAAAAAGCTAAATCCAGATAGCTGCCATGAAGACTGGTAAACTAGATCTGACACATCCAGCAGGTTCCTGTCAGGGTCTGAACCTCTGAGTGAGACTCTCAGCGGGCCTACGTGCTAGTTAGCATGGCTGGCATTGTTAGCACCGTGCCACGTGTAGCCATAGACTGGTGGCCACACAGTCACAGAGCGGAAACCATAACTCCACTATATTCAGTTACAAAATAGCAGTTGGCTGCTATATTGATGTTTAAAATCTGAAACATGACCTTTACATTTCTGTTCCAAACATCGCTGAGTAGGTGTGAATGGTTTTTATTACACTTTGAATAGTTTGCTGTTGAGATAATAAGTTGAGACGATTAGTTTCAGAAAAACAATCATCAGAAGTTTGTTTGGGTGACTCTCAGTGGATGAATCTTCTATTTCGTCCTTATTATTCTTAATTAGAAGGTTGAATGTTTCCTCGGGAGAGAAGTGAAGGGGGTATATTTTCTACTGAGCACAGGTCAGACGTGCAGACAGTCAGTGGCTGCTACTGATGGTGTCTGCATCATATGGAGTCTGACCGTGCACAGTGATCTTCAACAGACCAGGTGCGGCAACATAAAACTTGTATTTTGTCCCGTGTTCAAATGAATCAGAATAAAGAAATGAGAAACAACGTTTTCTGAATGCACATGTTTATAGGTTTGTTGTGAAGTATGTGATTGGAAAGACTAATGCAGTCGGTGATAAGATGTCATGTTTTCCTCTCATTCAGACTGGAGAGATTTCACACTGTGGTCCAGAGGAGGATCTCAACTATGTCTCTTTTAAATGACTCTGCCATCATTCATCCTCCAGGCTTCTATGTCATCGGATTCCAGACGTTTCCCTACATCAGTGTCTACATCATCTTTCTAGCGTTTGTCTATTTGGTCACAGTCGTGTTCAATGTGTTATTGATGTGCATAATCGCTCTTGACGCGAACTTACACACCCCGAAGTTTTTAGCAGTCGTCAACCTCGCAGTAATTGATGTGATATTGAACACGAGCACGATTCCCAGTATGATTAAGACGTTTCTGTTTAAGGACAACTTTGTTCCCTTCAACCTCTGTCTGGTGCAAATGTTTGTTCACTATACCAGTGTGTCTCTGGAGTCTTACTGCGCTCGCTATACTCGCCTACGACAGGTTGATTGCAATTTGCTTCCCTCTGAAGCAGAACATTTTAAATACAAGGCCAATCATGTTTTGCATTGTCAGTCTGACTTGGGTTTACAGCGCAGGATTGCTTTCGTACAGCACATCTATCATGACTCGACTGTCTTTCTGCAGGATCTGTCAGAGTGTTCAGCTACTTCTGTGACTATGCACCGGTGTTTAGACTCGCCTGTAATGATTACTCACTGCAATGGGCCGCAGCTTCAGCTTCTTTGATGAATCTGTTTGGCCCCTTAACTTTTATATTTCTGTCCTACATCAGCATCCTTGTGACCGTGTTCAAGATGAAGTCAGTGAGCAGCAGGATAAAAGCTCTCACCACTTGCATTGAGCACCTCATTCTTGTGGGTATTTATTATGTTCCTATATTCAGCATTTACATAGTTGGGCTCTTTATACGATCTGTTGATCCAGACCAGCGAGTGCTCAGCCTGTCGCTCGCCTCTTGTCTCCCCCCCTGCATTAATCCCATTGTCTACTCATTGAAAACAAAGGAGATCAAAACCAGAATTGTGGCTCTGGTGTGGAGAGTGAAAATAAACCCTTGACAGCTACCTTTTCCATCCTGAATCAACGAGTGGAGGGTGTGTGTGTGTGTGTGTGTGTGTGTGTGTGTGTGTGTGTGTGTGTGTGTGTGTGTGTGTATGTGTATGTGTGTGTGTGTGTGTGTGTGTATGAGGATGAGAGAGACTTTTCTAAGCGTGTTTCTCTCACTCATCAGCATGTGTAACAGACAAATATGAGATTATTATGATTTAATAATGTTTTGGGTTCGACATATGTAGAGAAATTAACTATATTTAGGCTCAGGTACATACAGTAAACTGTCCTTTGCTATTATACTCAAATTTAAGCTGTACATGTATACAAATTTAAAAGTGCATTTCTATAAACTCAGGATTGATTGATGAATATAAACTGTTTGGATAGGAACCCTTTGTTTGTCCAGTTTGGTGCAGCGCTCCAGGAGAATTAGAAATAATTCAAATGCATTATTGTATGTTCTATTTTTATGAAGTGACCGAGAGACTGAAAATAAAATAACATCTATATCTAAAGACAGATACTTGCCGAAAATGAATCGATAGCAACCAGTGGATAATTAAGTTTAAAGTCTGAATGGACATAAGTGTTTTAAGGCCTTTGAGAAGCCTATAATTTATAAAACAAAACAGAAGCTGCAAGTTTGAGCTTTTTTGGAACACAAAAACAAAAAAACATGGCCAGAGGAAATTTTCCTTTGTCTTCAGACTCTTAGAAAGTATAGGTGTAACTTAAATTAAATGGCAGCCTCACAAAAACAAAAACAATCTGCACCCACATGTATATCAGTATATTTTAATTGTTTTTATCACTAGTGGATACAACTGAGACTAATTAGTCTGAAGTTTACACAGTAAAAGGTTTGTTTGTTAAAGACAAGGTCATTAACCAAAACTCTCCAGTGATATCAACACAAATTGAGCTCATTAGACGTGTTAAGTTTTCACTCACTATGTGACCTGTTTAATTCTAAATGCATCCTCAAGGAACATTATGCAATAGAGTGATCAACTTAACCTTTGAACAGTTATGTTTGTAACTTATGCAGCTCAGATTTCTGATGCAACAGAAGTAATAATAAGAAACTTTATTTGTAGAGCACTTTCATTCAAGAAGTGCTGCTCAAAGTGCTTCACATACAATAAAGATAGAAATAAAAACATGCTGACATGTACTACCCCCAAAACTACAAAAGTATTTTGTGGACTCAAACACTTCACCCACCACACCATCGACATAGTGGTGAGTAGAGAATGATAGAGTTTTAAGTTTTCGGTGAACTACCCCTCTGAGCAAAATCTGTCCCGACAGTCAAGACCTCTGAACTCCAAACTCTCGATGCATCTCAATGTATCACATCCACAATTTTCTGTATTACTGCACATGGCTGCCAGTTAATAAATCAGTCAGACAAATATGAACTCCCTTCGTATTAAAAAGTATTGTAGACTGTTACTGTCATCACACGTGTGCTGTAATTTACAAAATAAGGTTTTCAATTAAAAAATGTGACTACAACAGTAAGTCTATCACAGTGGTCGGTGCTATCCACTGATTTCACATTCATTCACTTTAGACTTGTGTGCTGCACCTAAGGCTTCAAAAGACAAACTCTGATTATAGCCTTTACTCTTTCAAGGTGGCCACTGCCTGGCCCCCCCTTAGCAGTGCCACTGCACTGAGGTGCATGACACCACTGGTCAACAAGTGACTCTGCTCCTCTGATGTTGTCTAATCACTCACACTTAGAACTATGGAAGTACATTTCCGCCTGTGATGACCAAAATAAAGATCCTGTCAGCCATTATGATTAGAAACCTTCTCAAAATAATGACTCAGCATCTCATAATTATGACTTAGCAGATTCACAAATCAAGAATTTTTTTGTGGTTTTGGAGGAATCACATGACCAAACCTTATCTTTACTTCAGCAGGTTCACTGTCTCTTAACCATGGCTTCCCTGCTCTGCTGCACCCAGCCTCAGTCAGTATCTTAATTCTAATTATGAGATACTAAATCATAATGAGGTACTAAGTTATAATTATGAGATAGTAAGTGAAATTTTGAGAAAGTTTCTCATTATAATCACTTAGAGGATAATCATTTTTTTCAGCACAGTGGCGGAAATGGGCTTCCATAGTTAACCCTTTCAGGGTCCTGGGCGTGGGCTATACTGCCAAATGGACCAGCCAGCTATGTTGGTACGAAGTAATAATTTTTACTGATTCACATGAAATTCCCTCTAATTTTAACAGTTTACACTTTATTATAAAGGATAAACTAATTCTGTCATGACCTAAATATCCTTATATTACAACATTATTCTTGTTTGCTCTGTTCTCATGAATCTTGCCTCATGAATTTTCAAATCCTCCTCAACCCTCCAAAAAAAACACGTCCAGTTTATCACAACTACCTGTCAAAATAAAAATTAGGAATTCAAAAGAAATGTTTTCAACACTGTTTAACACTGTTACAGAAAACACTTGACACGATAACATTTATTATAGGTTCATATTCATGTAACCTCGTAGTACTTGATTGTATGAATGTACAAGGCTGTTGGTAAAGAGTTATTGTCGACCAAAAGGAGCTGACCTAACATGTTGTGAATATGCATGACACAGGAAGCCATGTTATTTGTAGAAATGCACAGATACAATATTCTTGACAAGTATCAGTTGTAGATATTGATCCATATTGAGCGGTTCATATATCAGCCAGCTGATCAACATCCAATACTGTTGACATTTCTGAAAGCTCAAATAAAGCTCACTTTAAAAACCTAAAACTTGATGATATATGTTGTTTTCCAAATATCATTACAAGGAGATTCTTTAAAGTTGTTTCGAAATGTTCTGATGTTGCAAAAAGTAACTTCTCAATGTTTTATGAGCTGTCAGCACAGTCTCCAGTGAAACACATTCATTTAGCCTCTGTTTCTGCAGAACTTTGTCGATGCAGCAAAGAACTGTGCAAACAATCTGAAGTTTAATGGCACCTAAAGTTCATTGTTTGTCACACTTAACTCACCAATTACAGAGAAGTGACTTCGGAGAGGGTATCAGGGGTGTGTGGCGGCCCTGTAGGAGAAGACATGACTCCGGTTATAATTGCAAAACTCCTAATGGATGCAGATGAGATTAATTAGGCTTAAATCTAAACAGTTAAAAGTGTGTTTGTTACATGCAAGGTCATTAACCAGCATCCTTTGGTAATGACATCACAAATAAGGCTCATTAGCAGGTTCCCAGGAGTCACAGAATCCTTTTGTCTGGGGTCACCATGTCCTATGTTGGTGAACGTTCCCTGGGGGCAAACTGCTCATTGCCAATGTCATTATATCTTGTTGTTAAGTCACTTCATGCACTTGAAGTTTATGCAAAGTTTGGAGGGGTCTTGTTGCCTCTGTTAATGCTCCACCCTGACATTAGTGCTATGTATGTCTATCCTGTTTTGTGCGAAATACTTTCTTTTCTTTTCTATTTTATCGCCACAGACACATGTAAAGCATCCTTGGGTTTCTTGAAAGGCGCTTTATAAATTCAAGCCATTATTATCATTAATAAATGCTGCATCGATCAAACCTCCATCCTTAATTCCTGTTCTAAGCCGCACAACTACACAGTCTACAAAGTGTTACAAAACCCAGTAAAAGTGGCACCAACCAGAAACACAACTGAATCAAATTCAGAAAGCAAAAAAGCTAAATCCAGATAGCTGCCATGAAGACTGGTAAACTAGATCTTACACATCCAGCAGGTTCCTGTCAGGGTCTGAACCTCTGAGTGAGACTCTCAGCGGGCCTACGTGCTAGTTAGCATGGCTGGCATTGTTAGCACCGTGCCACGTGTAGCCATAGACTGGTGGCCACACAGTCACAGAGCGGAAACCATAACTCCACTATATTCAGTTAGAAAATAGCAGTTGGCTGCTATATTGATGTTTAAAATCTGAAACATGACCTTTACATTTCTGTTCCAAACATCGCTGAGTAGGTGTGAATGGTTTTTATTACACTTTGAATAGTTTGCTGTTGAGATAATAAGTTGAGACGATTAGTTTCAGAAAAACAATCATTAGAAGTTTGTTTGGGTGACTCTCAGTGGATGAATCTTCTATTTCGTCCTTATTAATCTTAATTAGAAGGTTGAATGTTTCCCCGGGAGAGAAGTGAAGGGGGTATATTTTCTACTCAGCACAGGTCAGATGTGCGGACAGTCAGTGGCTGCTACTGATGGTGTCTGCATCATATGGAGTCCCACCGTGCACAGTGATCTTCAACAGACCAGGTGCGGCAACATAAAACTTGTATTTTGTCCCGTGTTCAAATGAATCAGAATAAAGAAATGAGAAACAACGTTTTCTGAATGCACATGTTTATAGGTTTGTTTTGAAGTATGTGATTGGAAAGACTAATGCAGTCGGTGATAAGATGTCATGTTTTCCTCTCATTCAGACTGGAGAGATTTCACACTGTGGTCCAGAGGAGGATCTCAACTATGTCTCTTTTAAATGACTCTGCCATCATTCATCCTCCAGGCTTCTATGTCATCGGATTCCAGACGTTTCCCTACATCAGTGTCTACATCATCTTTCTAGCGTTTGTCTATTTGGTCACAGTCGTGTTCAATGTGTTATTGATGTGCATAATCGCTCTTGACGAGAACTTACACACCCCGAAGTTTTTAGCAGTCGTCAACCTCGCAGTAATTGATGTGATATTGAACACGAGCACGATTCCCAGTATGATTAAGACGTTTCTGTTTAAGGACAACTTTGTTCCCTTCAACCTCTGTCTGGTGCAAATGTTTGTTCACTATACCAGTCTCTCTCTGGAGTCTTGCGCGCTCGCTATACTCGCCTACGACAGGTTGATTGCAATTTGCTTCCCTCTGAAGCAGAACATTTTAAATACAAGGCCAATCATGTTTTGCATTGTCAGTCTGACTTGGGTTTACAGCGCAGGATATCTTTCGTACAGCACATCTATCATGACTCGACTGTCTTTCTGCGGATCTGTCAGAGTGTTCAGCTACTTCTGTGACTATGCACCGGTGTTTAGACTCGCCTGCAATGATTACTCACTGCAATGGGCCGCAGCTTCAGCTTCTATGATGAATCTGTTTGGCCCGTTAACTTTAATATTTCTGTCCTACATCAGCATCCTTGTGACCGTGTTCAAGATGAAGTCAGTGAGCAGCAGGATAAAAGCTCTCACCACTTGCATTGAGCACCTCATTCTTGTGCTTATTTTTTATGTTCCTATATTCAGCATTTACATAGTTGGGCTCTTTATACGATCTGTTGATCCAGACCAGCGAGTGCTCAGCCTGTCGCTCGCCTCTTGTCTCCCCCCCTGCATTAATCCCATTGTCTACTCATTGAAAACAAAGGAGATCAAAACCAGAATTGTGGCTCTGGTGTGGAGAGTGAAAATAAACCCTTGACAGCTACCTTTTCCATCCTAAATCAACGAGTGGAGGGTGTGTGTGTGTGTGTGTGTGTGTGTGTGTGTGTGTGTGTGTGTGTGTGTGTGTGTGTGTGTGTGTGTGTGTGTATGAGGATGAGGATAAGAGATACTTTTCTAAGCGTGTTTCTCTAACTCATCAGCATGTGTAACAGACAAATATGAGATTATTATGATTTAATAATGTTTTGGGTTCGACATATGTAGAGAAATTAACTATATTTAGGCTCAGGTACATACAGTAAACTGTCCTTTGCTATTATACTCAAATTTAAGCTGTACATGTATACAAATTTAAAAGTGCATTTCTATAAACTCAGGATTGATTGATGAATATAAACTGTTTGGATAGGAACCCTTTGTTTGTCCAGTTTGGTGCAGCGCTCCAGGAGAATTAGAAATAATTCAAATGCATTATTGTATGTTCTATTTTTATGAAGTGACCGAGAGACTGAAAATAAAATAACATCTATATCTAAAGACAGATACTTGCCTAAAATGAATCGATAGCAACCAGTGGATAATTAAGTTTAAAGTCTGAATGGACATAAGTGTTTTAAGGCCTTTGAGAAGCCTATAATTTATAAAACAAAACAGAAGCTGCAAGTTTGAGCTTTTTTGGAACAGAAAAACAAAAAAACATGGCCAGAGGAAATTTTCCTTTGTCTTCAGACTCTTAGAAAGTATAGGTGTAACTTAAATTAAATGGCAGCCTCACAAAAACAAAAACAATCTGCACCCACATGTATATCAGTATATTTTAATTGTTTTTATCACTAGTGGATACAACTGAGACTAATTAGTCTGAAGTTTATACAGTAAAAGGTTTGTTTGTTAAAGACAAGGTCATTAACCAAAACTCTCCAGTGATATCAACACAAATTGAGCTCATTAGACGTGTTAAGTTTTCACTCACTATGTGACCTGTTTAATTCTAAATGCATCCTCAAGGAACATTATGCAATAGAGTGATCAACTTAACCTTTGAACAGTTATGTTTGTAACTTATGCAGCTCAGATTTCTGATGCAACAGAAGTAATAATAAGAAACTTTATTTGTAGAGCACTTTCATTCAAGAAGTGCTGCTCAAAGTGCTTCACATACAATAAAGATAGAAATAAAAACATGCTGACTTGTACTACCCCCAAAACTACAAAAGTATTTTGTGGACTCAAACACTTCACCCACCACACCATCGACATAGTGGTGAGTAGAGAATGATAGAGTTTTAAGTTTTCGGTGAACTACCCCTCTGAGCAAAATCTGTCCCGACAGTCAAGACCTCTGAACTCCAAACTCTCGATGTAATGGAAAATTCCAATGATCAATGTCTTATTACTGTTTTGACTATTTGCTGTGTACTTAGCGGATGCAACCTCAAAGTGCATGCCCTTACTTGGTAATTTTACCTCCTGTTGACCTTTATCTGTGCAACTGGTTGCTGGGGTTGATTCCTCTTTCTGTAGCAGTGATACCAGAAAGCAGACATTTCCTGTCTGCTTTCTGTTTTGTTTCCGGTTTATCACATTGTATAAAAACCTTCCTTTTTAACTACTCGTGGTTGCACTCTGAGCTATGTTGCTGACTGTGTAACCCTCTGCAGAGCTAATAATTAAAACTCAAAGACAACTGGAGTCTGAGAAACTCTTATTTCACATCTCAAGATAAATTTCCACCACACCAGCATACTTTGGTCATGACATCACAAATAAGTCTCATTAGCAAGTTCCCAGGAGTTAGATAATCCTTTTGTCTGGGGTCACCATGTCCTATGTTGGTGATAAACGTCCCCTCTGTGAAAATTGTTCATCGTCCAATGTCATTATATTTAGTGTTTGAGTCACTTCATACACTTCAAGTTTATGCAAAGTTTGGAGGGGTCTTCTTTTGTTGTTGCTTTAACATTCCCACTGGTACCCTGAGCTGACCATATGTGATTGGAACAGGGTCAAGATGTCAGAATAGCACCAGCATCTCAGAACAAACCTCCTCCACCCCTCCACTCCGCACAGAAGAATGCGGTCCCAGAACTCAGGTTTGCTCTCCATCCCCAACACCAAACTGGGAACTTTTGGACACAGAGACTTCTGTGTCGCAGCCCCCACCCTCTGGAACTCTCTCCCCGCCGAAATCCGCAGAGCTACATCTCTGGACAGATTCAAAAAACTACTCAAACACCACCTGTTCACTAAGGCCTTTGGCCTCTGATAATGCTCCACCCTGACATTAGTGCTATGTATTTCTATCCTGTTTTGTGCGAAATACTTTCTTTTCTTTTCTATTTTGTCGCCACAGACATATGTAAAGCATCCTTGGGTTTCTTGAAAGGCGCTTTATAAATTCAAGCCATTATTATCATTAATAAATGCTGCATCGATCAAACCTCCATCCTTAATTCCTGTTCTAAGCCGCACAACTACACAGTCTACAAAGTGTTACAAAACCCAGTAAAAGTGGCACCAACCAGAAACACAACTGAATCAAATTCAGAAAGCAAAAAAGCTAAATCCAGATAGCTGCCATGAAGACTGGTAAACTAGATCTGACACATCCAGCAGGTTCCTGTCAGGGTCTGAACCTCTGAGTGAGACTCTCAGCGGGCCTACGTGCTAGTTAGCATGGCTGGCATTGTTAGCACCGTGCCACGTGTAGCCATAGACTGGTGGCCACACAGTCACAGAGCGGAAACCATAACTCCACTATATTCAGTTAGAAAATAGCAGTTGGCTGCTATATTGATGTTTAAAATCTGAAACATGACCTTTACATTTCTGTTCCAAACATCGCTGAGTAGGTGTGAATGGTTTTTATTACACTTTGAATAGTTTGCTGTTGAGATAATAAGTTGAGACGATTAGTTTCAGAAAAACAATCATTAGAAGTTTGTTTGGGTGACTCTCAGTGGATGAATCTTCTATTTCGTCCTTATTATTCTTAATTAGAAGGTTGAATGTTTCCCCGGGAGAGAAGTGAAGGGGGTATATTTTCTACTGAGCACAGGTCAGACGTGCAGACAGTCAGTGGCTGCTACTGATGGTGTCTGCATCATATGGAGTCCCACCGTGCACAGTGATCTTCAACAGACCAGGTGCGGCAACAGTAAATTCGTATTTTGTCCCGTGTTCAAATCATAATAACAAAATGTGAAACGTTTTCTGAATGCACATGTTTATAGGTTTGTTTTGAAGTATGTGATTGGAAAGACTAATGCAGTCGGTGATAAGATGTCATGTTTTCCTCTCATTCAGACTGGAGAGATTTCACACTGTGGTCCAGAGGAGGATCTCAACTATGTCTCTTTTAAATGACTCTGCCATCATTCATCCTCCAGGCTTCTATGTCATCGGATTCCAGACGTTTCCCTACATCAGTGTCTACATCATCTTTCTAGCGTTTGTCTATTTGGTCACAGTCGTGTTCAATGTGTTATTGATGTGCATAATCGCTCTTGACGAGAACTTACACACCCCGAAGTTTTTAGCAGTCGTCAATCTCTCAGTAATTGATGTGATATTGAACACGAGCACGATTCCCAGTATGATTAAGACGTTTCTGTTTAAGGACAACTTTGTTCCCTTCCACCTCTGTCTGGTGCAAATGTTTGTTCACTATACCAGTCTCTCTCTGGAGTCTTGCGCACTCGCTATACTCGCCTACGACAGGTTGATTGCAATTTGCTTCCCTCTGAAGCAGAACATTTTAAATACAAGGCCAATCATGTTTTGCATTGTCAGTCTGACTTGGGTTTACTGCGCAGGATTGCTTTCGTACAGCACATCTATCATGACTCGACTGTCTTTCTGCGGATCTGTCAGAGTGTTCAGCTACTTCTGTGACTATGCACCGGTGTTTAGACTCGCCTGCAATGATTACTCACTGCAATGGGCCGCAGCTTCAGCTTCTATGATGTATCTGTTAGGCCCCTTAACTTTTATATTTCTGTCCTACATCAGCATCCTTGTGACCGTGTTCAAGATGAAGTCAGTGAGCAGCAGGATAAAAGCTCTCACCACTTGCATTGAGCACCTCATTCTTGTGCTTATTTTTTATGTTCCTATATTAAGCATTTACTTAATTGGGCTCTTTATAGGATCTGTTGATCCAGACCAGCGAGTGCTCAGCCTGTCGCTCGCCGCTTGTCTCCCCCCCTGCATTAATCCCATTGTCTACTCATTGAAAACAAAGGAGATCAAAACCAGAATTGTGGCTCTGGTGTGGAGAGTGAAAATAAACCCTTGACAGCTACCTTTTCCATCCTGAACCAACGAGTGGAGGGTGTGTGTGTGTGTGTGTGTGTGTGTGTGAGGGTGAGAGAGACTTTTTCTGAGCGTGTTTTTTTGATTTTCAATTGTTTCTCTAACTCCTCTGCATGTGTAACAGACAAATATGAGATTGAATAAAATACATGTCCGATGTCATTTTTAACACTATATTGCTGACTTATTTAGACATGAAATAACAAACTCATGGTTGCATTTGAATGTAATGATATTTGCAAATTTTACTGTTCTGACCACTTCTAAACTTTCTCTGACTGTAGCTCACACTTTCTAAATTAAACATGATGTGATGAAACATAAGGTGCAGTTTGATGACCCAGATTATTTTCCAGCATTTCTCTTTTTGATTTACCAAAGCACGAGGAGAAGCACATGTTTATCTTTGCTTTTGAACAGGAAAAAGAAATCAACCCAACTGAACTGATGCCTCAGGGTCTGTTTGTTAAGTTTATTTTGACAGAATTATCTTTTGACAATAGCCACTACAATGTCTTTTTAACATGTTCTGCTGTTTCATAAAATCTGTTCTCTTTTTATTTGATGTACATTTTAACATGTTTAAAATTTGTATCTTTATTGTATGTGAAGCACTTCTTGAATGAAAGTGCTCTACAAATAAAGTTTCTTATTATTACTTCTGTTGCATCAGAAATCTGAGCTGCATAAGTTGCAAACATAACTGTTCAAAGGTTAAGTTGATCACTCTATTGCATAATGTTCCTTGAGGATGCATTTAGAATTAAACAGGTCACATAGTGAGTGAAAACTTAACACGTCTAATGAGCTCAATTTGTGTTGATATCACTGGAGAGTTTTGGTTAATGACCTTGTCTTTAACAAACAAACCTTTTACTGTGTAAACTTCAGACTAATTAGTCTCAGTTGTATCCACTAGTGATAAAAACAATTAAAATATACTGATATACATGTGGGTGCAGATTGTTTTTGTTTTTGTGAGGCTGCCATTTAATTTAAGTTACACCTATACTTTCTAAGAGTCTGAAGACAAAGGAAAATTTCCTCTGGCTACTTTAGTTAGTTTCTCTACATGTCAGACTCATAGTCTTTATTTTCCTAGTTTTAACGAACATAAAGAACAACACGTTTAAGTTGAGGCCTGGAGGCCTGTGTCCTCAGTGAGGTGAAATTAACCTTTGGATCGACCTTATCTTAATATACAAAATACATTTCTGATGAGCAACAACTACAGCACACAGGCTTAAAATCTCTGCAAGTACCTCAGTTAAACAGAATAACTGCACCTTATGTTTCATCCATAGACTGTTTATAAAGTCATTTTGAGAAACAAAAGCCTGTTCAGGTGTGTCTGCCATCATAGCAACATTGCCCAGTTGGCAGTAAGATTTTTGCTACTACTGCCATTGTCTACATCTGCAACCTCCTTAGTGCTATTTCCAACAGAAATAGCAATGTCACTTACCTGCTTATTCATACCTAACAATACGAGTTCCTCTCCCGCTGGGTTGTCCTCTCTTTCCTTGGAGTGTGAGAAAATGGTAGGCACAGCGGTGTCCTTCAGGCGAGCCCTTCCCTAAAAAAAGTAACAGAAAACTATATTAGTAACTGCAAATTGATTAAAAAAAAGGCTTCCATGTTAAAGTTCTGTAGATACAAATTGCAGTTGCTACGTAAATGTTAATAATTACTTTCAAAGATTACTTAGGCTAACTTTGGCTGTGTCACTTGGAGAAACAAAAATGTCACAAACATCATGGGATGTTGGCAAAACAGCGGAACTCTTATCCTCCGTATCCGTCGGAGGTATTTTCCGGTTGCACTGTTGTCCGCCGCTCTAACGTGTCCCCCTGTAACACAGTGGAGTCGTGCGGGTTGTTGTGAGTCGAAGTGAGTTTGCGGACGGACCCGTCGACACAGAGACAGGAACCTCAGCTCAGGACTGTGGTGAGAAATGTGAACATTTGCTTTGGTTATTTTGATTTTAAAGAGTTGCTGCTGCTGTTGGACACAGTTTGAAGCAAAGATAGCGACACTACAAACATATGAACTATTACACTTCCTGTTTTCAAAATCAACATCAGAACAGCATCTGTTTTCATTGTTTTCACCCTCAGGGCCACCGTAGACACGCCCCCTCTGTGTAATACTGTAGTGAACAAATGTTTGGGCCAAATCCAGCTTTGTGTTATTTCCTTTAGGTAAAGTCAAAATAAGAAAACACATCTACGCAAACAAAAATTAGTTTTACCTCGACAAAAAGCGATTATGTCAACAGCTCAACTATTTCATCATCACGTTTTTCTTTCTACTTAAACTTTTTTGCAAGTTATTTGCATCTTAACTATTTACGATGTCGTGGAATAAAACTATCAAGTTTCATGACATTGAAATCAACAAGAGCACAACAAGTACATTCAAACTGTACTTACACACTAAACTGCTGTTGCATAATGATGTCGTACAAATTATTAACTATCAATACAACCAAACCAATTTTTCACAAAAGCAAGTAGTTCAAGAAACCTACACATAGATTATAAATACTTCTGAAAAGATAAAACCATATGATTAAATCTGAAATATAGCATTAATCCCTCAAAATAATCTCAAAAAGGCAGCTAAGAAGAAAGAGTTAAAGATGAATTCCAATGCTAAGAGAAAAGCAAAGACTGAAGGAGCAGCTACAGGGTTGTGTCGTTGTTTTGTGTTAGTTGGTAAAACTGAACTATCACTGCTTTATATGTAACATGGTGTGTTTTCCTCAGCAGTGGCCTGAAACCACACTCTGAAGCAGAATGGCGTCCCCTTCGCCTCATGACCGCAGCCGGAATGATGACGAGGACGACCCGGTGGATCGGATGATATCCCAGACAGGATGTGCCGAGCTGCACTACGCTGTGCAGGAGTGCATGGCTGAGCACCAGGACTGGCGAGTGTGCCAGAGCCAGGTCCAGACTTTCAAGGACTGCATGATGGATTTCCAAAAAGCCCGGAAAGAACAGCTGATGAAGCAGCGGCCAATGTCCACTGAGTCTGCTTCCAACTGAACTCGCCAAACCACACACACACACACACACACACACACACACACACACACACACACACACACACACACACACACACACACACAAACATGTTTTGAATGAAAAGACTGCACCGATTTTTAGGTGTGTTGGCGAGCTGAACGATAAATATGATTTGTTGATCACAACAGTCTTTCATGCTGATTTATTTAAGTTTAAATTAGTATTTGTGCGTGTTGGAAGAAGTACATTTTTCAGTTATGTACTGCACTCATAACATATCTTGGTCAGAACAGCTAAAAATATCATTTTTGTGTTTACGAATAAACAACATAAATTATTGATCTATTAAAAAGAATAGTCTATTTGTCATTTAATTTATTTGTGTGGTGTCAAGTGAAACTTAGATCACCTACTACTGATATGAAAGAAAGAAACACTTTCACTTCTGGCTTGGTGACCTGAGGCTTGAGTGTCCTCAGGCAGGTATGGTGAGGACACATTGCATTGCCATTGCAAACTCGACTTCTAAAATATTCTGCAACAAAATGTGGGGCTATCAAAATGTGAAATATCTGATATTTATTTGTATTAACTATAATGTGTATTTAAATATAAGACAAGATAAGCTAATCCTTTATTAGTCCCACAGTTGGTAAATTTGCAGTATTACAATATGAACGGAGGTTTTGTGAGTCCGACTCATCCGTCACTAAAACATCCAAGTATTATATCAGGTCACGTACTTTATTTTATTTTGCTACATTAGAATGTTTTGTTTTGTTTTTGAGATCACTTTTTTATCATTCAGAGCAATAATTGGATGTTTATTTTGAGCACCAGAGAAGTTCAGTCGGAGCGAACAACAATCTGCTCTCCATGGTTCAAAGTAACCTCAATAATGAGAGTTTTATCTCAGGAGATCAATGAGGACATAATATATCTTCCACTGTTCCCTGGTCAGACGTATTTGTGTGTTGATGAATCATCAGGCAGAGCTGCTGCTGCACAATCCTTTAATTAACAGAGCATCAGGTATGGAGTAGACAGATTAGTTTTTTTCTGCTTTTGAATGTATTCTATGTAACGCTAATGAGATTACACAAATGCGTCCATGGGTTTATTGAGGTCTAATGTAGAATAAGATGTTAATGTCCTTGTTCTTTAGACTGAAGAGCCGTCACACAGAGGCCGACCTCCAGCACTCAGCCTCTGGAGCTCAAATATGTCTTTTCCCAGGACTGTTTTAAACGACTCTGTCATCGTTCATCCTCCAGGCTTCTACATCATTGGATTTCAGAAGATTCCCTCCGTCAGCGTCTACTTCATCTTTCTGGCTTTTGTCTACGTGGTCACGGTTCTCTTCAACAGTTTGGTGATCTATGTAATTGTCTCTAATCGTTGCTTACACACTCCAAAGTTTCTGGCTGTGGTCAACCTGGCAGTGATCGATTTGGTCCTGAACACGTGCACGATTCCCAGCATGATAAAGATATTTCTCATGAAGGATAACTTCATTCCATTCAACCTATGTTTTGTACAAATGTACGTGTATTACACGTGTGTCTCATTGGAGTCCTACGCTCTTGCTGTACTTGCTTATGACCGGTTGATTGCAATATGTTTCCCTCTGCGTCAGAACTCCTTCAACACACTACGAAGCATGTCTTGTATTGTCAGCCTGACGTGGTGTGTTGCTCTGGGAGTGACGGCATTTGCAACCATTATAATGACCCGACTGTCTTTCTGCAAATCTGTCAGTGTGTTCAGCTACTTCTGTGACTATGCGCCTGTGTTCAGACTCGCCTGTAATGACTACACCATGCACTGGTCTGCAGCTTCTGCTATGACCTTTGTGAACCTCGGACTTCCCTTGATCTTTATTTTTCTGTCTTACATCAGCATCCTGGTGACAGTGTTCAGGATGAAATCTTTAGGAAGTCGATTCAAAGCTTTGGCCACATGTGTTGAACATTTAATCCTTGTTACTATATTTTACATTCCTCTGCTGGTCATTTTCATGATTGGGTTTTTTCTGAGAGTCATTGAGCCGGACCAGCGTGTGCTCAGTCTGTCACTGGCCTCCTGCATCCCCCCCTGCGTGAATCCTATTGTGTATTCATTAAAAACGAAAGAGATAAAAGTCAGAGCCCTGGCACTGATCAGAAAACATAAAATCATCACACAACAAAAAAACGAATCTTCGAGGGTCAACAAAACACAGCAGTAATTTAGGATTCATGTTTTAAAGCATAAACTGTATAATCTTATGACAAATAATTAATCACAACTTTAGCATGAAATAATGCAAACATATTCTTTTTGCTGTGTTGAGTCAACTGATGAATTTATAAATGTATAATTGTTTCATTTTACCACCGTCGTGTAACATCAAGCTTAATAACATTTAAACTGTCTTTTGTTTCCCCACATATCCGACTTATTACTGTGTAGATGTGATATAACTGTTAATAAAACATAATTTTATCAAAAGAATAATTTTATTCATCAGTAATGCTTCACACACTGATTGCACCACATACACACTGTGGCTGAGGGGGTAAAGCAGTCGGCGGTTTGATCCCAGATCCCACTCTGCTTCCCCCTCCAGGTTCTGTTGCTCCTCACACACACACAGAAGATGGTTTTGGGCAGAATGACCCTGCAGGGAAACTCCCCTCATGTCATTATAAAATCTTATCATTCATTTAGCAGGTTTGTCCATTTCGAACCACTGCAGAGTTTAACTGATGAGACATTTTACTGATAAAACTGAACAGGGTTGATGTATCGTTAGGTCAGACATTAGGGGTTAGATAATAATAATAATAATAATAATAATAATAATAATAATAATAATCTTTATTTAAAGAGCACTTTACAAAGTGCTTTACAAAGGCAGCAAGTTAAAAACAGAGAGATCATAAAACATCAGGTTTAGATGAAACAGGTCAAATAGATTAGTGTATAAATACCAGTGCTGTGTAACATGTTCAACGAAATAAATTAAAAGACAGTTATAAAGAAAGTTAAGACTCAGGTAAAATCAGGAAACGCTCTCCGATGTAATTCCTGTAATTCAAAAAAAGACAAATATGACCATTTATGATTCACCAACTTAATTTCAGTATCATTTTCTGGTGAAGGGGGCCTACTGTATCACTGATTCATTCCTCATCATTATCCATTGAGGGTCATATGAGAGCAGGAGGTTGGGGTATTAGAGGCAGGATACATCCTGGACAGCTCATCAGTTCATCTCAGGGCCGACATACAGAGACAAACAACCACACATTCACACCTACAGACACTTTAAGGGTCTCCACTTAACCTGCTACTGTGTTTAAGCTGAAGGCAGCGTTCAGAGTAACTGAGGAAACCCCCCACAGGCACAGGGAGAACATGGAACCTCAACAAAAAACAGGTTGAAAGAATCATAACACTAAAAAGTGTGTAAAGTGTAATCTGTTATTTATTGAACGATTTTAAAGAGGCTGTAAGTTACGATGCCAACTACAGATCAGTGCTTCCCTGTGAACATGAACCACATACAAGTGGGTGAGTAATTATAAAAGCAAATAGGAATCTTACATTTAAATCTACTTTTCCAGTTGTCGTGATGAATGCACAAGTCAGTGATGAACAATGAATGCATACTGTACAATGAAAGCTCCATAAAAACATTAATGTGCACATCCACTCGTTCCACCTCAAGTTTTTTATTGTTTTTATTCTTAATAGGTGCAACTGAGATTAATTACCGTAAAGTTTAAACACAAAAAGCTTCAGTTGTTTCAGACAAGGTCGTTAACTATGACTCTCTGGTGACCTTTCTCTCATTACAGTCGTTTTGTTTGCTCACAATCGTCTGATTAATGAGAAATTCATCCAATAGACGAGTCTGTTGCACTGTGAAAACCAAGTTCTCAAAAAGTTCTCATAGTTTTATTAAGTGTCTCATGAGCGTGTCATGAAGTGTCATTATTTCATGTGACCCAGCACAAGAGAGAAACTGTGGACCTCCTGACTTCTTCACCTCTTCACAGAAGGTCAGAGGTCGTCCTCAGCAGGTCGGACGGTTTTCTTTGCTCAAGGTCAAAGTTAACTGGATCTCAGCTGTTTGATCAGGAAAGACTCAGAGTTAATACTGAATTTATCATATGAATCAAAAACATATGAATCAAAAACATATGAATCAAAAACATATGAATCAAAAACATATGAATCAAAAACATATGAATCAAAAACTTGTGAATCAAACCTGCACATTTGTAGTTTTTGTCAATTATTCAGTTCAGGGATATTAACTTACTTAAGGTTATATGGTGGTGATGAAGGGAAAAGGAACCAATCAACCCGATCATTACAAGATACAAGACTCATCAAATCATTTGGATCAGAACAATTAGGGGTTTGTCTTGATATCCAGTTCAATCCAAATCTGACCTCTGGCTCTTCTCTCTATGGATTCAATTAAGCGGCTTTGCCTTCCTCTGTATCAGTTGGACGGAGAAATCTCTGGAGGTTGATGAGGAAAGTATATTTTCTGCCGTCAAAGAGTCCAACAGCTGCTGCAGACACTTCTGCTGCAGGAGTCGGCGTCACGCAGGGTGGAAGTCAGCCTGGAAATCAGGTGAGATTCTGTGACTGAGTTTTTTGAACTGGACTAAATAGGATGTAAACCCTTCAGTGATCCATGTTTATACCGTGTTGTGATTTTCTCTCTTTCTCAGACTGAAGAAGCTGTGTGAGCTCAACTATGTCTTTTCCCAGGACTGTTTTAAACGACTCTGTCATCGTTCATCCTCCGGGCTTCTACATCATTGGATTTCAGATGTATCCCTCCATCAGCGTCTACTTCATCTTCCTGGCGTTTGTCTACGTGGTCACGGTTCTCTTCAACAGTTTGGTGATCTACGTCATTGCCTTTAACCACTGTTTGCACACGCCAAAGTTTCTGGCCGTGGTCAACCTGGCAGTGATCGACGTGATCCTGAACACGTGTACGATTCCCAGCATGATAAAGATATTTCTGGTGAAGGACAATTTCATTCCCTTCAACTTGTGCTTGGTTCAAATGTTTTTCTACTATGCTTTTGGGACTCTGGAGTCGTGCGCTCTTGCTATACTTGCCTACGACCGGTTGATCGCGATATGTTTCCCCCTGCGTCACAATTCCATCAACACCCTGCAGAACATGTCTTGTATTGTGGGCCTGACGTGGTGCTTTGCTCTGGGAATCATTGCGTTTTCTGTGGCTATAATTAATCGACTGTCTTTCTGCAACTCTGTCAGAGTTCTCAGCTACTTCTGTGACTATGCACCTGTGTTCAGACTCGCCTGTAATGACTACACCATGCACTGGTCTGTGGCCTCTCTACTCACTTGCTTGCTGCTCGTTGGACCCTTTACTTTTATCCTTCTGTCTTATCTCAGCATCCTGGTGACAGTGTTGAGGATGAAATCGCTGGACAGTCGGGTCAAAGCTTTGGCCACGTGTGTCGAGCACCTGATCCTCGTTGCTGTGTTTTACATTCCCCTCATCACCATTTTCACCATAGGGTTTTACCTGCGAATCATCGACACGGACCAGCGAGTGCTGAGCCTGTCACTGGCCTCTTGTCTTCCACCCTGCGTGAATCCCATTGTGTATTCTCTGAAAACCAAAGAGATCAAAACCAGAGCCCTGGCGCTGGTGAGAATAGATAAGTTTGGGGCCGACCGGTTTAAGAGCAAATCTCGGAGGGTTCTTCCAGTGGAAAAAAAGTGAGCGAAGACGGATGAACAGAAAAATGGTTGAATTTAGATTTTAATTAATTTATAATTTACCCTCTGCCTTTCTATGGTTTCAGTCATTAACAGTATTTGAAAAAATGAGCTGAATGTAATAATAGGTAATTGGTCAAATATAAATATATTGTTTCTTTACAGTTTGTTTTTCTCTTGAAGGTTTTATGCTGTTAATGTACTTTTAACATCTTTGTGCTCTGTTTCTTTTCAAATGATTCCACTCTTCTGTTGGAGAAACTGATGAAACAAAATGTTTGCTTTTCATCCCTGTACATGTACTCATCAAATCATTTGGATCAGAACAATTAGGGGTTTGTCTTGAGTGCGTATCCAGTTCAATCTAAATCTGACCTCTGGCTCTTCTATCATCACACGCAGTATGGAGAATGATATTATGATGAGGGGCTGCCCTCTAGTGGGTCTATGTGCATAGTGCTGTATGAGTGAGGGGCCGTCAAGGTCCTTCTTTCATTCTACATTTTTAAAATATTACAGATTGCAATGGTCACTGAGAAATGAGATTCTTTTGTTTTATTAACATGTTTTTATGGGGAAGTTTGACCGTATGTCTTTAAATAAGCATTATGATAAATAAAAGTGTTTAAAAGAAAGCCTCATATAAACCTTTGGTTGCTTGATGAACAAAAATTCACACGATAGCATTAAATGTATTGGATGAATAATTATATAAACCTTAGAGCCCATTAATTAATTGGAAATTCTATATATATATAGAATTTCATATAATTATATAGAATTTCCAATTAATGAATGGGCTCTAAAGTATATGTGTAAGTATAAATATCTTGTCTGTATGAATCCTTGTTTAATACAAGCAGGTTTAAAAGTACTTTTACTTTGACAGTTAGTGTTCACGGTTTAATCGATCCTCGATGGACCATCATACATCCTGTCAATCCACTCATCACAAGTATTCTACACCCATCAAGTCTGTTAACACAAGGACAAAGTGTCCTCCAGGTTCTGTTGCTCCTCACACACACACAGAAGATGATTTGGGGCGATTGACCCTCCAGGGAAACTCCCCTCATGTAATCCAAGTGATTTTGTTAATGTTGCAGGTTTTTCACATTTCAAACCATTTCAGCTGTTCACTAATGTTGAGTGTAACTCATAAGACATTTCACTGATAAAACTGAACAGGGCTGATGTATCGTTAGGTCAGACATTAGGGGTTAGATAAGAAGAAGAAGAAGAAGAAGAAGAAGAAGAAGAAGAAGAAGAAGAAGAAGAAGAAGAAGAAGAAGAAGAATCTTTATTTAAAGAGCACTTTACAAAGTGCTTTACAAAGGCAGCAAGTTAAAAACAGAGAGATCATAAAACATCAGGTTTAGATGAAACAGGTCAAATAAATTAGTGTATAAATACCAGTGCAGTGTAAAAATGTTCAACGAAATAAATTAAAAGACAGTTATAAAGAAAGTTAAGACTCAGGTAAAATCAGGAAACACTCTCCGATGTAATTCCTGTAATTCAAAAAAAGACAAATATGACCATTTATGATTCACCAACTTAATTTCAGTATCATTTTCTGGTGAAGGGGGCCTACTGTATCACTGATTCATTCCTCATCATTATCCATTGAGGGTCATATGAGAGCAGGAGGTTGGGGTATTAGAGGCAGGATACATCCTGGACAGCTCATCAGTTCATCTCAGGGCCGACATACAGAGACAAACAACCACACATTCACACCTACAGACACTTTAAGGGTCTCCACTTAACCTGCTACTGTGTTTAAGCTGAAGGCAGCGTTCAGAGTAACTGAGGAAACCCCCCACAGGCACAGGGAGAACATGGAACCTCAACAAAAAACAGGTTGAAAGAATCATAACACTAAAAAGTGTGTAAAGTGTAATCTGTTATTTATTGAACGATTTTAAAGAGTCTGTAAGTTACGATGCCAACTACAGATCAGTGCTTCCCTGTGAACATGAACCACATACAAGTGGGTGAGTAATTATAAAAGCAAATAGGAATCTTACATTTAAATCTACTTTTCCAGTTGTCGTGATGAATGCACAAGTCAGTGGTGAACAATGAATGCACTTTGCATACTGTACAATGAAAGCTCCATAAAAACATTAATGTGCACATCCACTC
Organism: Verasper variegatus; assembly: GCA_026259375.1. Taxonomy (NCBI): domain Eukaryota; kingdom Metazoa; phylum Chordata; class Actinopteri; order Pleuronectiformes; family Pleuronectidae; genus Verasper; species Verasper variegatus. The sequence continues at coordinate 5,847,002 of CM048051.1, forward strand.
GTTCCACCTCAAGTTTTTTATTGTTTTTATTCTTAATAGGTGCAACTGAGATTAATTACCGTAAAGTTTAAACACAAAAAGCTTCAGTTGTTTCAGACAAGGTCGTTGACTATGACTCTCTGGTGACCTTTCTCTCATTACAGTCGTTTTGTTTGCTCACAATCGTCTGATTAATGAGAAATTCATCCAATAGACGAGTCTGTTGCACTGTGAAAACCAAGTTCTCAAAAAGTTCTCATAGTTTTATTAAGTGTCTCATGAGCGTGTCATGAAGTGTCATTATTTCATGTGACCCAGCACAAGAGAGAAACTGTGGACCTCCTGACTTCTTCACCTCTTCACAGAAGGTCAGAGGTCGTCCTCAGCAGGTCGGACGGTTTTCTTTGCTCAAGGTCAAAGTTAACTGGATCTCAGCTGTTTGATCAGGAAAGACTCAGAGTTAATACTGAATTTATCATATGAATCAAAAACATATGAATCAAAAACATATGAATCAAAAACATATGAATCAAAAACATGTGAATCAAAAACTTGTGAATCAAACCTGCACATTTGTAGTTTTTGTCAATTATTCAGTTCAGGGATATTAACTTACTTAAGGTTATATGGTGGTGATGAAGGGAAAAGGAACCAATCAACCCGATCATTACAAGATACAAGACTCATCAAATCATTTGGATCAGAACAATTAGGGGTTTGTCTTGATATCCAGTTCAATCCAAATCTGACCTCTGGCTCTTCTCTCTATGGATTCAATTAAACGGCTTTGCCTTCCTCTGTATCAGTTGGACGGAGAAATCTCTGGAGGTTGATGAGGAAAGTATATTTTCTGCCGCCAAAGAGTCCAACAGCTGCTGCAGACACTTCTGCTGCAGGAGTCGGCGTCACGCAGGGTGGAAGTCAGCCTGGAAATCAGGTGAGATTCTGTGACTGAGTTTTTTGAACTGGACTAAATAGGATGTAAACCCTTCAGTGATCCATGTTTATACCGTGTTGTGATTTTCTCTCTTTCTCAGACTGAAGAAGCTGTGTGAGCTCAACTATGTCTTTTCCCAGGACTGTTTTAAACGACTCTGTCATCGTTCATCCTCCGGGCTTCTACATCATTGGATTTCAGATGTATCCCTCCATCAGCGTCTACTTCATCTTCCTGGCGTTTGTCTACGTGGTCACGGTTCTCTTCAACAGTTTGGTGATCTACGTCATTGCCTTTAACCACTGTTTGCACACGCCAAAGTTTCTGGCCGTGGTCAACCTGGCAGTGATCGACGTGATCCTGAACACGTGTACGATTCCCAGCATGATAAAGATATTTCTGGTGAAGGACAATTTCATTCCCTTCAACTTGTGCTTGGTTCAAATGTTTTTCTACTATGCTTTTGGGACTCTGGAGTCGTGCGCTCTTGCTATACTTGCCTACGACCGGTTGATCGCGATATGTTTCCCCCTGCGTCACAATTCCATCAACACCCTGCAGAACATGTCTTGTATTGTGGGCCTGACGTGGTGCTTTGCTCTGGGAATCTCTGCGTTTTCTGTGGCTATAATTAATCGACTGTCTTTCTGCAACTCTGTCAGAGTTCTCAGCTACTTCTGTGACTATGCACCTGTGTTCAGACTCGCCTGTAATGACTACACCATGCACTGGTCTGTGGCCTCTTTGTTCACTTACCTGCTGCTCGTTGGACCCTTTACTTTTATCCTTCTGTCTTATCTCAGCATCCTGGTGACAGTGTTGAGGATGAAATCGCTGGACAGTCGGGTCAAAGCTTTGGCCACGTGTGTCGAGCACCTGATCCTCGTCGCTGTGTTTTACATTCCCCTCATCACCATTTTCACCATAGGGTTTTACCTGCGAATCATCGACACGGACCAGCGAGTGCTGAGCCTGTCACTGGCCTCTTGTCTTCCACCCTGCGTGAATCCCATTGTGTATTCTCTGAAAACCAAAGAGATCAAAACCAGAGCCCTGGCGCTGGTGAGAATAGATAAGTTTGGGGCCGACCGGTTTAAGAGCAAATCTCGGAGGGTTCTTCCAGTGGAAAAAAAGTGAGCGAAGACGGATGAACAGAAAAATGGTTGAATTTAGATTTTAATTAATTTATAATTTACCCTCTGCCTTTCTATGGTTTCAGTCATTAACAGTATTTGAAAAAATGAGCTGAATGCAATAATAGGTAATTGGTCAAATATAAATATATTGTTTCTTTACAGTTTGTTTTTCTCTTGAAGGTTTTATGCTGTTAATGTACTTTTAACATCTTTGTGCTCTGTTTCTTTTCAAATGATTCCACTCTTCTGTTGGAGAAACTGATGAAACAAAATGTTTGCTTTTCATCCCTGTACATGTACTCATCAAATCATTTGGATCAGAACAATTAGGGGTTTGTCTTGAGTGCGTATCCAGTTCAATCTAAATCTGACCTCTGGCTCTTCTATCATCACACGCAGTATGGAGAATGATATTATGATGAGGGGCTGCCCTCTAGTGGGTCTATGTGCATAGTGCTGTATGAGTGAGGGGCCGTCAAGGTCCTTCTTTCATTCTACATTTTTAAAATATTACAGATTGCAATGGTCACTGAGAAATGAGATTCTTTTGTTTTATTAACATGTTTTTATGGGGAATTTTGACCGTATGTCTTTAAATAAGCATTATGATAAATAAAAGTGTTTAAAAGAAAGCCTCATATAAACCTTTGGTCGCTTGATGAACAAAAATTCACACGATAGCATTAAATGTATTGGATGAATAATTATATAAACTTTAGAATATAGAATTTCCAATTAATGAATGGGCTCTAAAGTGTATGTATAAGTATATATATCTTGTCTGTATGAATCCTTGTTTAATACAAGCAGGTTTAAAAGTACTTTTACTTTGACAGTTAGTGTTCACGGTTTAATCGATCCTCGATGGACCATCATACATCCTGTCAATCCACTCATCACAAGTATTCTACACCCATCAAGTCTGTTAACACAAGGAAAATAAAAGTAACCCACGGTAACTCAACAAAAAAATCCAACATCAATATAATGAATGTTCCTGTTCACTCTCTAACTTACATGTTGCTGCTTAGAATGAGGTATGGATGATTATTTGGATCGCTGGTACCTAAAGATGTAGAATAAATGTAATGTTATCAGGGATAAAATAAATTAAGCTTAAAGCAGGATGAAATGACAGCTCATCAGAAAATATAAATCATAAGACTAAAAACACAAACCTGTAACAATATAATTGTTGGTATATGAATATATTTTTACCGACAAGTGATGCTCTGAAATATTTTGAGTTTAGGTATCAATGTGAATGTCAGGGGACAAAAAGTGTCTCTGTTGTTCTCTGCACTGTTGAGTTTATGATCCAAGCATCAAGATGTCGGTGCCCAGAAAGAAAACAGGATCATGCGTCATGTTGCTGATCGCAGCACAGACACAGAGGAATAAATACAGACTCAACAGACAGGCTGCTGGAGTGAAGGAGGGTTAATGGTAAGAAACAGGCCGACAGGTTGACAAGCAGGGAGACGGGTTGTAGTAACACAGAAAAGGTGGAGCCAGATGCAGACAAGCAGCTGGAGATGTTTGTCTTTATTTAAGTAAAACTCATCTTACAGGCTGACGAGTGGAATAATTTGGAAATCCAGGCAAACAGGGAACAACAGTATGGAAATCCAAAACACAGGCAGCACAAGGAAAATATCAGGAACAGGAAAATAAAAAGAAACCTTCAAGTTGTCTTTCCAGCCATATAAACACATAGTGGAATAAAAAGGTTTTCACAGAGCAATAAAAAAACATTCATTAAGTGCAATCAAGAGAGTAAAATTGATATTAAAATAACGAATAAAGAAAAAACGCAATAGCTATGATAGATATTGCGATTTAAATTAAATGTCTCTCACATATTCTGGTTCACCGCTGCTGTCAGATTCACACATGACAACAGGATTCAGTGTAATTTGCGACTATGATACATGTTGTTTTTGTAACTTCAGTACTTATCCTCCTTTAAATCCTAGGTGTGCTTTCTCTGGACTTCGGGTGTGGGACTTTTTAGAACATTTGATATTTTATTGTACAAAGTCTTTATCCTGGCTCTGATCTTAAGCTCTATTTTACTTTTATTTAGTTTTATTTTATTCTTTTCTCATGTGTAACATTGTTATCCTTATATTTCTGCCCTTTCACCCTAATGTTAATGTGTGTTTGACTTCAATTTTTCATTTTCACCTCGTAAAGCTCCTTTTCAACTGTTTTTAAAGGTGCTGTATAAATAAAGATTATTATCATTATTGTTGCTGCATGTTTTTAGAGTTACTTTTATGATGATCTCTGTTAACGGAAAAGTAAACAGCAAATACATGTTGTTTAAAATGAACTAGTCAATAAATCGTCACAATCTTTAACATTTGTTTGCTTAACTGAGCCTCGACAGTGACAAGTTATTCCTCGTTTCTGGAAACATTTGTGAGCTGCTGTGATTATATTTATATGTGACATTTAGACAGAAGCCTTTTGTGTCTGCAATAAACTTGAATATCTCTGAGACCTCTGACATATTAACACATTATCAATGTGCAGTTTCCAGAGTCGTAAAGAAAAATATTTGCAGTGTTTTCATTTAAACACACATTTTATTCAGCGATCAGTGCATTTGCACACACACACACACAGAGAGATGGGGATACAGATAGGAAGTGGACACAGTGTGTGGAGAAAGACATACAAACACAACAAATAAGTCCTTATAGTAAAAATAATGATAATAATTATATAACTAGGAAAACTAAGTATATAAAGACAAACAAACAAACAAAGTTCTTAATAATTGCAATTACTTATATAATATTTGCTTTTAATGTTTTATCCTATTTTAAACACACATATTCACACTGGAATCGTGTGAAGCAACAGCTGCTGGTGAAATCAGTTATTTTCCAAAATAATTGTCAACGTGCAGCGACAACACATCCCATCATTATCCAGCTACTGCGACACCTTTTAGATCAGATTTTGGACGAGGTGAAATGACTCAGTCTGTTTCTTTTATAGAGCTTCTTGATGGAGATCAGCACTTCCTCCGTCTTCAGGGAGTAAACTATAGGATTGAGTAAAGCGGGTATGATGTGTGTCAGAGAGGAGTTCATGATCCTGGCGTTGGGGTGGAGGGACGTCGCCACGGACGCTATGTTGCTGCCCATAATCGGTAGAAAGAAAATTGCCACGATGATGAGGTGAGAGGTGCAAGTCCGCAGAGCTTTGAGTCGCTCCTCCGCCGACGCGATCCTGCTCAGGGCCACGGAAATCCAGACATATGTGAGCACGATCAATATCAGAGGGAGGACGAGCGCTCCAACGAAGCCAACGTAGGCCATTATGCCGTTTAAATACGTGTCGTTGCAGGCCAGCTTATACACCGGAGCGTGGTCACAGAAGAAGCTGGTCACCACCACGGACCCACAGAAGGAGAGGCGGTCGATGAGGCCCACGGTGAAGGCCACCACGCTCAGGAGCGACGCCCACACCGACAGCAGCATGGCCCCGATGGAGGGCCTGGTCACAACGCTGTGGTACTTCAGGGGGAAGCAAATGGCCACGAACCGGTCGTACGCCATCGTGAGCAGCGTCCACGACTGCACGGCCAGAAAGAACAGGACAAAGAACATGGAACTCAAACAAGCCTCGTACGCGATGTGCCTCCTGTCCATCAGGGACACGTCCAGCAGCTTGGGGATGAGCGCGGTGCTGCCGCACAGGTCCGTCACGGCCAGGCTGAACACGATCATGTACCTGGGCGTGTGGAGGCTCTTCACCAGGCAGATCACGGAGAGGAGGAGGCCGTTCCCCAGGACAGTGAACACGTAGACGAAGCACAGGAAGACGAAGTAATACTTCACGTGAGGGATGTTGGAGAAGCCACTGAGGTAGAATCTCGCCGGACGAACAAACGTGGCATTGAGCAAGGCAGCAGCAGCTTTCTCCTCTGAGCCCATTGTGAGAATCTGTACAGGTGTTGAGAGGAGAACATGAGAGAATACATGTGTTGTGACCGGACTCACCTCAGGCTGAGTTGCGTGTGGGAGAAGTGACAGTTATATGTCACCCTCTTCACTATGGGGGGGCAGGAGGCCGAGACACGTGGTCATAAACTACACACCAAAGTTACTGGTGTGTCCATCTCTGGTGTGATGATGCAATCCACTTAGTTCACTTTTCACCACAGGGTTCGTTGAGTTAACAAAGTCACTGTCAAGTTAATTTATTTAAAACAACCAAAAGTGTTGTAAAGTAAATGCAAACAAGGAGTATACAAATAAAATGAGGGGAATACAATTAAGTAATTGGTGATGAAGATTTTTCATAAATACACTGTGGAATCTCATGTTTGGTTTTTATACTGAAGGATCTTTAAAAACAGAAAGTCTGATGAAGTCTTTCAAATTTGAATTTCTTCCTGTGGATGTCTCATAATAGAGAGGAAGAAACAGAAACGTCAATTTGTCCTTCTACAGTAAAATACAATTAAAACACTAGATGGTGCAAGACTCACATAATCATGGGTCTTCGCTGTTCTACTTTTTCTTTTTCAAATGGAATGAAACCTACATGGATTACTTTTCTACTTTAGTGGGTCATATTAAAGTGTGATTTTTACAGCTCCACTATAATCAGACTCAGATTTAATCAGACTGCAACAATGTTTAATTTCATTTGGTTCATTCAGTCCTGATTCAACTGGTTTCACACTGAGAAAATAGACTGTGAACTAGAATGACACGCGATCGAGTGCCCGTTCCTCCTCTGAAGCCCAAACACTCGTCTTAAATCCAATCAATCCTCATCAAATTACACACACTCATAAATATCTCTTTCCAAAATATGCCATATTTCTTTCATGAAGATCCATAAATGATTCCCTTGAAAAAGAGTGAAAATGTTGAAATGTTGTGTTGATTTGGAATCTAGATCAGGAAAAAGAAAAACCTGCTCGGGACGATTAAATACTTTATTTAGAATTAACATCAAAATAAAGGTAGATATCGACAAAATCTAAAAGAAAATGAACAAGACAGAGACTCTTAGTGTGTTAATGAATCACATATTGGTTAATTTCTTACAGTCAGTTAATTGTGTAGTCAAATAATCTAAAATCAAAGTTCCACATTACAAAGCTTTAAACTGATCTGCAGCGGACAGTTACAATTCTTTACTCTTGACATAGTCGTTAACCCATCGACAGAAGCAGTTTCCACCTGTAACACATCAGTTAGATGAAGGTTTTATGTGGAGTCAGACAGAAATGACACAACAAATATCTCATTCAGCTCCGTTTTAATGGCAGTGACACAGTTAAACATGATGTGAATCTTTCAGTTTATAAAAAATGACATAAAGAGTCTTCGGCTTGTTGCTATGAATTATGAAAACAAAGATAATCTCTTCTATAGCATTCAACTCAAAATGCCTCCGTACCCTGCACATCACTACAGACTCTTAGATTCTTTACATAAAAATCAAACATTGTTTTCTACATGTAGAAATTTCACTCAGTTATAATGCACAGAAATATCTATAACAACAATAACTAACTCATCACAGATTTTATAAAAACTATATTCAGCTTCAATACACAGTTTACATTAAATTAATACAAAATAAACTAGATTCAAATAAACTTCATATCGTTTTCATATTTAAATATTCCTATGACAACATTGACAGCAGCTTTACTTTGAAATCACAGACAGTTTTAGCTCAGCGACATCAAACGTGACAGTTATTTTATGCTGCTTTGATTTCAATATAAAACATCTACTTCTTGTATAGATTTGTAACGATCATGTGAATCTCTTTCAAATAATCCATATACAACAAACAAAGCACTAAGAGACATTATATAATATAAACCAGGACTAAATGGTCACATTGCTGTTATCTTTTTGAATTTCCCTCTGATGTTTAACAACTTCTTCAAAGATTCTTTGATTTCCTGCGTCTGCAGAACGTAAACGATGGGGTTCAGCATGGGGGGGAAGACGGAGGTCAGGGACAGGTTTATGATCCTGGCATTTGGATGGATCTTCTCCATCAGGGTGAATGTGATCAACAGAGGGATGAAGTAAACTGCCACCAATGACAGATGACCGATGCACGTCTTAATGGCCTTGAGACCTTGATGAGCGGTGGCCACTTTAGCCAAAGTGCAGCCGATGTACATGTAACTCATCAAGATGAAAACGAGCGGCAGCCAGAAAATAAGAACCGGGTACAAACTACTGAGCACATAATTGGGGTAATGGTCGTTGCACGACAGCCGGTAGATCTGCCCGTGGTCACAGAAATAACTGTTAACCACCACAGACTCACAGAAGGAGAGTCTCGTGATGAGGCCGACTGATATGAGCACAGCGACGATAACAAAGGCCCAGAAAGAGGCGATCAAACACAGAATGAACCTGTGGGTCACTTTCACTTGGTAGTGCAGCGGAAATATGATCGCGATGAGTCTGTCGTAGGAGAGGGCCACCAGGTTGAAGGACTGCATGGAGAGGCAGGTGTAGCAGAAGAACATGAAGGTCAGGCAGTCGTTGTAGGGGATGAGGTGATGGTTGAACAGGAAGATGTCCAGGACCTTCGGCACCAGAGCAGAGTTACCGAACAGGTCCACGAACGCCAGGTTGAACACCGCGATGTGCTTTGGAGTTCTCAGATTGTGATCCAGACATATTACGGCCATGACGGCGGTGTTCCCCAGCACTGAAATGATATACACAAAAAATAGAAAGACGTAGTAATGTTTGATATTCGGGATGCCGGCGAACCCACTGATTATGAAATACGCCGGGTGGACGAAGGTGATGTTCTTCCCCAGAGCTGAGTTGAATAAGTTCATATTAAAAACTATGTGAGAGCAGCGAGGGATGTGGAGAAGTGTCTGCAAAGAGATGGAGGTGAGCTCTTCTCCTCCCCTCTTCTCCTCCTGTCTTCTCCTCCTCTCTTTCTCACCGTCGCTCTAATGACAGAAGCTTTTATCTGGTTTGTCAGAGGTGGAAACTGAAGAACCGGTCGTACTCTTCCTCTTCTCCATCACAGTAGTTCAATGTCTGATCCCCTGAGTCTATTACGTGCTCACCCCTCATCATCTGACAAGGTCGTGCAGTGGAGAGGTGGCGGCTGTTACGTTTATCTATCTATCTGTCTATCTGTCTATCTGTCTGTCTGTCTGTTTGTCTTTCTTTTTATGTAAATTCTTTAAGTTCATTAGCCAGTGGCACATTTCAAATTTGTTTTGCTTCCTCTAGTTCCTGGTGATTATAATTTATTGGCTCTGGAACAAACTAAACCTCCATCACATCAGTGTTCAGACACTTTATTCATCTGACACATCAGTAAACGACTTTTATCAGCTGATGCAGTGAATCTCTCTGTTCTGCTTCTCCTGGATTTGAGTTTGACACAGACCTGAACCGACCTGAGCACAGACTGTCAGCCACTGAAACACAACTACTGATTCAAGTTTCACCTCTTGCAGGATTTCAACTACAGACCAGTCACTCCAGCTCCTTTTTGGTCTTTCAGTGAAAGAGAGAACAGGGTGAGAGAAAGAGGAATGATTCAGGAAAATGGTCGAGCCAGAATTCAAACCAGGGACCTGCAGCTCAAAGCACATGTGCCTAGAATCACGTTCTGTGATATACTGAAGTCTCTGCTTTTATATATAATATGGAACACAAAAGTTTAATGAAAGACATGATCTATACACATCTGCCTCACAGACATGAAGATGTGCATCAAATCCTCCTGCAGCTAAAAAAAGACGCTGTCGGCTAAAATATCCCAGAAACTGACTTTGTTCCACGACGACGATGATGAACAGCTTCTGAAGAATCTTTTCTCAATCATCTTACGAATCTTAAAATTCACATGTACAGAATCTGCACTTCCTGAAGATGCATCAGAATAAAATTCACAATAAAAGAGAAGTCATGATGTCCTTGAACGGCAGCAGAGGTTTAACATGAACTTGTGTTTCAGGAGAGAGTGAAGTGCTGCAGAAGAGACAAACACATGAAGACAGAAAAGCTCTCGTTCTGTTTTACTTCATGAGGAATCAATAATCACGAAGAAGCCAAAAGTTTGATCAGAAATTATCTTTCTTCTTTAATCATTGATTTAAAAAATACAAATGTGAAAATCATCATTTTTTTCCATCTTAAGTGCTGCATGAAATATATGAAAAATACTCTGATATATATACAGGAAACTGATGATAACAATAATAAACTTTATTTCTATAGCACCTTTAAAAAAACAGCGTTACAAGGTGCGTCACAAAATCAAATGTAAGAGATCATACTCAGCAACACAATAAAACAAAACAGATGAAAGAACTAGAATGAAACAATAAAAGAACAACATTAAAACAATCAAATGAAAATAAGAACTATAGTTACATGTTACATGAATAAACTTGCAGTTATCACACAGTACATGAGTGTAAATAAATGCAATTAGCAAAGAACTTCTGTCACTTGATTTGAAGATGAAATACAATAATTATTATAAATTCATATCACAACATTTGTGGGATTCTAACATATTTATTCACTCACTCATTGATTTGACTGCAATAGACATAATGTCCTGAACAGAACAGCAATTGTTACTTGATCATAACTTTCTTTACTTTAATCTCGGATTTCTTTCTGATCTTTAATAATTTTCTCACAGAATCTTTGATTTCTTGCGTCTGCAGAACATAGATAATCGGGTTCAACGTAGGAGGAAAGACAGAGCTCAGAGACAAGTTAATGATCCTGGCGTTGGGATGAATATTCTTCCCAAACATAAATGTGACTATTATCGGGATGAAGTAGATGGCCACTAGTGACAGATGAGCTGTGCAGGTTTTTAAGGCCTTCATCCGCCCCTGAACCGTGGTCACTTTGCTCAAAGCATAGCTGATGGACAGGTACGTGCACAAGATGAATATCAGAGGGAACCAGAGGATGAGAACTGGTAACAGATAGGACATGATAAAACTGGGTGTGCTATCATTGCAGGCCAGACGATACAACTGGCCGTGGTCACAGAAATAGCTCCTGATCACTACGGACTGACAGAAGGAGAGTCTGGTGAGAAGGCCGGCTACGATCAGTACTACAGTAACGACAGAGAGCCAAAAAGAGGTGACAACACAAAACATGAACCTGTGAGTGATTTTCACTTGGTATTGCAGCGGGTAACTGATCGCTATGAGTCTGTCGTAGGAGAGAGCCACCAGGTTGAGAGACTGCATGGAGAGACAGGTGTAGCAGAAGAACAGGAAGGTCAGGCAGTCGTTGTAGGGGATGTGGTGATGGTTGAACAGGAAGACGTCCAGGACCTTCGGCACCAGAGCAGAGTTACTGAACAGGTCCGTAAAGGCCAGGTTAAAAACTATGATATACTTTGGAGTTCTCAGATTGGGATCCAAACATATTACGGCCATGACTGCAGTGTTTGCCAGCACAGAAAAGATATACACAAAACACAGAAAGATGTAATAATACTTAACATGAGGTATTCCGATAAATCCACTTATTATGAAATACGCAGGACGCACAAAGGTGATGTTCTTCCCGAGAGCCGAGTTGAAAAACTCCATTGTGAAAGACGGAGTGAGGTGAAGAAGAGTGCAGCAGGTTCTGTTGTGTGGATGAAGGAGGTGAGCTTGTCTCACTCTGCTCTGATGAAGAAGCTCCGACAAGTTTTATTCACTGATCATCTGTTTATATCATAGATGGTCAGCGTCTGGTCCCTGGAGTCTGCTGTATGCAAGCAGGAAAAAAACTCTCAATACAACTATTATACTGCATTTATTATAGTATATCATTTATATAGTGTATATTATATTACATTAATGCAGTCGGAGCATCTATTTTTATGTATTTTCACTGTATTTTAGTTTGTGACTGTTTGGTTAGTTTGCTGTGTTTAATTCATTTGTTTTCTATATAGATAATCACAGATATACAATAAACAATTTACACAGTTAAGAGGAAACTTGTATAAATGATTAAGGATCTTAAAGGTTATCTTACAAATCTCAAAGTTCACATGTACAGAATCTGCACTTCCTGAAGATGCATCAGAATAAAATTCACAATAAAAGAGAAGTCATGATGTCCTTGAACGGCAGCAGAGGTTTAACATGAACTTGTGTTTCAGGAGAGAGTGAAGTGCTGCAGAAGAGACAAACACATGAAGACAGAAAAGCTCTCGTTCTGTTTTACTTCATGAGGAATCAAAAATCACGAAGAAGCCAAAAGTTTGATCAGAAATTATCTTTCTTCTTTAATCATTGATTTAAAAAATACAAATGTGAAAATCATCTTTTCTTTTTCATCTTAAGTGCTGCATGAAATATATGAAAAATACTCTGATATATATACATGAAACTGATGATAACAATAATAAACTTTATTTCTATAGCACCTTTAAAAAACAGAGTTACAAGGTGCGTCACAAAATCAAATGTAAGAGATCATACTCAGCAACACAATAAAACAAAACAGATGAAAAAACTAGAATGAAACAATAAAAGAACAACATTAAAACAATCAAATGAAAAGAAGAACTATAGTTACATGTTACATGAATAAACTTGCAGTTATCACACAGTACATGAGTGTAAATAAATGCAATTAGCAAAGAACTTCTGTCACTTGATTTGAAGATGAAATACAATAATTATTATAAATTCATATCACAACATTTGTGGGATTCTAACATATTTATTCACTCACTCTTTGATTTGACTGTAATAGACATAATGTCCTGAACAGAACAGCAATTGTTACTTGATCATAACTTTCTTTACTTTAATCTCGGATTTCTTTCTGATCTTTAATAATTTTCTCACAGATTCTTTGATTTCTTGCGTCTGCAGAACATAGATAATCGGGTTCAATGTAGGAGGAAAGACAGAGCTCAGAGACAAGTTAATGATCCTGGCGTTGGGATGAATATTCTTCCCAAACATAAATGTGACTATTATCGGGATGAAGTAGATGGCCACTAGTGACAGATGAGCTGTGCAGGTTTTTAAGGCCTTCATCCGCCCCTGAACCGTGGTCACTTTGCTCAAAGCATAGCTGATGGACAGGTACGTGCACAAGATGAATATCAGAGGGAACCAGAGGATGAGAGCTGGCAACACTTTAGCCATGATAAAACTGGGTGTGATGTCGTTGCAGGCTAGACGATACAACTGGCCGTGGTCACAGAAATAGCTCCTGATCACTACGGACTGACAGAAGGAGAGTCTGGTGAGAAGGCCGGCTACGATCAGTACTACAGTAACGACAGAGAGCCAAAAAGAGGTGACAACAGAAAACATGAACCTGTGAGTGATTTTCACTTGGTATTGCAGCGGGTAACTGATCGCTATGAGTCTGTCGTAGGAGAGAGCCACCAGGTTGAGAGACTGCATGGAGAGACAGGTGTAGCAGAAGAACAGGAAGGTCAGGCAGTCGTTGTAGGGGATGTGGTGATGGTTGAACAGGAAGACGTCCAGGACCTTCGGCACCAGAGCAGAGTTACTGAACAGGTCCGTAAAGGCCAGGTTAAAAACTATGATATACTTTGGAATTCTCAGATTGGGATCCAAACATATTACGGCCATGACTGCAGTGTTTGCCAGCACAGAAAAGATATACACAAAACACAGAAAGATGTAATAATACTTAACATGAGGTATTCCGATAAATCCGCTTATTATGAAATACGCAGGACGCACAAAGGTGATGTTCTTCCCGAGAGCCGAGTTGAAAAACTCCATTGTGAAAGACGGAGTGAGGTGAAGAAGAGTGCAGCAGGTTCTGTTGTGTGGATGAAGGAGGTGAGCTTGTCTCACTCTGCTCTGATGAAGAAGCTCCGACAAGTTTTATTCACTGATCCTCTGTTTATATCAGAGATGGTCAGCGTCTGGTCCCTGGAGTCTGCTGTATGCAAGCAGGAAAAAAACTCTCAATACAACTATTATACTGCATTTATTATAGTATATCATTTATATAGTGTATATTATATTACATTAATGCAGTCGGAGCATCTATTTTTATGTATTTTCACTGTATTTTAGTTTGTGACTGTTTGGTTAGTTTGCTGTGTTTAATTCATTTGTTTTCTATGTAGATAATCACAGATATACAATAAACAATTTACACAGTTAAGAGGAAACTTGTATAAATGATTAAGGATCTTAAAGGTTATCTTACAAATCTCAAAGTTCACATGTACAGAATCTGCACTTCCTGAAGATGCATCAGAATAAAATTCACAATAAAAGAGAAGTCATGATGTCCTTGAACGGCAGCAGAGGTTTAACATGAACTTGTGTTTCAGGAGAGAGTGAAGTGCTGCAGAAGAGACAAACACATGAAGACAGAAAAGCTCTCGTTCTGTTTTACTTTATGAGGAATCAAAAATCACGAAGAAGCCAAAAGTTTGATCAGAAATTATCTTTCTTCTTTAATCATTGATTTGAGAAATACAACTGTGAAAATCATCTTTTCTTTTCATCTTAAGTGCTGCATGAAATATATGAAAATACTCTGATATATATACAGGAAACTGATGATAACAATAATAAACTTTATTTCTATAGCACCTTTAAAAAACAGAGTTACAAGGTGCGTCACAAAATCAAATGTAAGAGATCATACTCAGCAACACAATAAAACAAAACAGATGAAAGAACTAGAATGAAACAATAAAAGAACAATATTAAAACAATCAAATGAAAAGAAGAACTATAGTTACATGTTACATGAATAAACTTGCAGTTATCACACAGTACATGAGTGTAAATAAATGCAATTAGCAAAGAACTTCTGTCACTTGATTTGAAGATGAAATACAATAATTATTATAAATTCATATCACAACATTTGTGGGATTCTAACATATTTATTCACTCACTCATTGATTTGACTGCAATAGACATAATGTCCTGAACAGAACAGCAATTGTTACTTGATCATAACTTTCTTTACTTTAATCTCGGATTTCTTTCTGATCTTTAATAATTTTCTCACAGATTCTTTGATTTCTTGCGTCTGCAGAACATAGATAATCGGGTTCAACGTAGGAGGAAAGACAGAGCTCAGAGACAAGTTAATGATCCTGGCGTTGGGATGAATATTCTTCCCAAACGTAAATATGACTATTATCGGGATGAAGTAGATGGCCACGAGTGACAGATGAGCTGTGCAGGTTTTTAAGGCCTTCATCCGCCCCTGAACCGTGGTCACTTTGCTCAAAGCATAGCTGATGGACAGGTACGTGCACAAGATGAATATCAGAGGGAACCAGAGGATGAGAACTGGTAACAGATAGGACATGATAAAACTGGGTGTGCTATCATTGCAGGCCAGACGATACAACTGGCCGTGGTCACAGAAATAGCTCCTGATCACTACGGACTGACAGAAGGAGAGTCTGGTGAGAAGGCCGGCTACGATCAGTACTACAGTAACGACAGAGAGCCATAAAGAGGTGACAACAGAAAACATGAACCTGTCAGTGATTTTCACTTGGTATTGCAGCGGGTAACTGATCGCTATGAGTCTGTCGTAGGAGAGAGCCACCAGGTTGAGAGACTGCATGGAGAGACAGGTGTAGCAGAAGAACAGGAAGGTCAGGCAGTCGTTGTAGGGAATGTGGTGATGGTTGAACAGGAAGACGTCCAGGACCTTCGGCACCAGAGCAGAGTTACTGAACAGGTCCGTAAAGGCCAGGTTAAAAACTATGATATACTTTGGAGTTCTCAGATTGGGATCCAAACATATTACGGCCATGACTGCAGTGTTTGCCAGCACAGAAAAGATATACACAAAACACAGAAAGATGTAATAATACTTAACATGAGGTATTCCGATAAATCCACTTATTATGAAATACGCAGGACGCACAAAGGTGATGTTCTTCCCGAGAGCCGAGTTGAAAAACTCCATTGTGAAAGACGGAGTGAGGTGAAGAAGAGTGCAGCAGGTTCTGTTGTGTGGATGAAGGAGGTGAGCTTGTCTCACTCTGCTCTGATGAAGAAGCTCCGACAAGTTTTATTAACTGATCATCTGTTTATATCAGAGATGGTCAGCGTCTGGTCCCTGGAGTCTGCTGTATGCAAGCAGGAAAAAAACTCTCAATACAACTATTATACTGCATTTATTATAGTATATCATTTATATAGTGTATATTATATTACATTAATGCAGTCGAAGCATCTATTTTTATGTATTTTCACTGTATTTTAGTTTGTGACTGTTTGGTTAGTTTGCTGTGTTTAATTCATTTGTTTTCTATATAGATAATCACAGATATACAATAAACAATTTACACAGTTAAGAGGAAACTTGTATAAATGATTAAGGATCTTAAAGGTTATCTTACAAATCTCAAAGTTCACATGTACAGAATCTGCACTTCCTGAAGATGCATCAGAATAAAATTCACAATAAAAGAGAAGTCATGATGTCCTTGAACGGCAGCAGAGGTTTAACATGAACTTGTGTTTCAGGAGAGAGTGAAGTGCTGCAGAAGAGACAAACACATGAAGACAGAAAAGCTCTCGTTCTGTTTTACTTTATGAGGAATCAAAAATCACGAAGAAGCCAAAAGTTTGATCAGAAATTATCTTTCTTCTTTAATCATTGATTTGAGAAATACAACTGTGAAAATCATCTTTTCTTTTCCATCTTAAGTGCTGCATGAAATATATGAAAATACTCTGATATATATACAGGAAACTGATGATAACAATAATAAACTTTATTTCTATAGCACCTTTAAAAAACAAAGTTGCAAGGTGCGTCACAAAATCAAATGTAAGAGATCATACTCAGCAACACAATAAAACAAAACAGATGAAAAAACTAGAATGAAACAATAAAAGAACAACATTAAAACAATCAAATGAAAATAAGAACTATAGTTACATGTTACATGAATAAACTTGCAGTTATCACACAGTACATGAGTGTAAATAAATGCAATTAGCAAAGAACTTCTGTCACTTGATTTGAAGATGAAATACAATAATTATTATAAATTCATATCACAACATTTGTGGGATTCTAACATATTTATTCACTCACTCTTTGATTTGACTGTAATAGACATAATGTCCTGAACAGAACAGCAATTGTTACTTGATCATAACTTTCTTTACTTTAATCTCGGATTTCTTTCTGATCTTTAATAATTTTCTCACAGATTCTTTGATTTCTTGCGTCTGCAGAACATAGATAATCGGGTTCAACGTAGGAGGAAAGACAGAGCTCAGAGACAAGTTAATGATCCTGGCGTTGGGATGAATATTCTTCCCAAACGTAAATATGACTATTATCGGGATGAAGTAGATGGCCACTAGTGACAGATGAGCTGTGCAGGTTTTTAAGGCCTTCATCCGCCCCTGAACCGTGGTCACTTTGCTCAAAGCATAGCTGATGGACAGGTACGTGCACAAGATGAATATCAGAGGGAACCAGAGGATGAGAACTGGTAACAGATAGGACATGATAAAACTGGGTGTGCTATCATTGCAGGCCAGACGATACAACTGGCCGTGGTCACAGAAATAGCTCCTGATCACTACGGACTGACAGAAGGAGAGTCTGGTGAGAAGGCCGGCTACGATCAGTACTACAGTAACGACAGAGAGCCATAAAGAGGTGACAACAGAAAACATGAACCTGTCAGTGATTTTCACTTGGTATTGCAGCGGGTAACTGATCGCTATGAGTCTGTCGTAGGAGAGAGCCACCAGGTTGAGAGACTGCATGGAGAGACAGGTGTAGCAGAAGAACAGGAAGGTCAGGCAGTCGTTGTAGGGAATGTGGTGATGGTTGAACAGGAAGACGTCCAGGACCTTCGGCACCAGAGCAGAGTTACTGAACAGGTCCGTAAAGGCCAGGTTAAAAACTATGATATACTTTGGAGTTCTCAGATTGGGATCCAAACATATTACGGCCATGACTGCAGTGTTTGCCAGCACAGAAAAGATATACACAAAACACAGAAAGATGTAATAATACTTAACATGAGGTATTCCGATAAATCCACTTATTATGAAATACGCAGGACGCACAAAGGTGATGTTCTTCCCGAGAGCCGAGTTGAAAAACTCCATTGTGAAAGACGGAGTGAGGTGAAGAAGAGTGCAGCAGGTTCTGTTGTGTGGATGAAGGAGGTGAGCTTGTCTCACTCTGCTCTGATGAAGAAGCTCCGACAAGTTTTATTAACTGATCATCTGTTTATATCAGAGATGGTCAGCGTCTGGTCCCTGGAGTCTGCTGTATGCAAGCAGGAAAAAAACTCTCAATACAACTATTATACTGCATTTATTATAGTATATCATTTATATAGTGTATATTATATTACATTAATGCAGTCGAAGCATCTATTTTTATGTATTTTCACTGTATTTTAGTTTGTGACTGTTTGGTTAGTTTGCTGTGTTTAATTCATTTGTTTTCTATATAGATAATCACAGATATACAATAAACAATTTACACAGTTAAGAGGAAACTTGTATAAATGATTAAGGATCTTAAAGGTTATCTTACAAATCTCAAAGTTCACATGTACAGAATCTGCACTTCCTGAAGATGCATCAGAATAAAATTCACAATAAAAGAGAAGTCATGATGTCCTTGAACGGCAGCAGAGGTTTAACATGAACTTGTGTTTCAGGAGAGAGTGAAGTGCTGCAGAAGAGACAAACACATGAAGACAGAAAAGCTCTCGTTCTGTTTTACTTCATGAGGAATCAAAAATCACGAAGAAGCCAAAAGTTTGATCAGAAATTATCTTTCTTCTTTAATCATTGATTTGAGAAATACAAATGTGAAAATCATCTTTTCTTTTCCATCTTAAGTGCTGCATGAAATATATGAAAAATACTCTGATATATATACAGGAAACTGATGATAACAATAATAAACTTTATTTCTATAGCACCTTTAAAAAACAGAGTTACAAGGTGCGTCACAAAATCAAATGTAAGAGATCATACTCAGCAACACAATAAAACAAAACAGATGAAAAAACTAGAATGAAACAATAAAAGAACAACATTAAAACAATCAAATGAAAAGAAGAACTATAGTTACATGTTACATGAATAAACTTGCAGTTATCACACAGTACATGAGTGTAAATAAATGCAATTAGCAAAGAACTTCTGTCACTTGATTTGAAGATGAAATACAATAATTATTATAAATTCATATCACAACATTTGTGGGATTCTAACATATTTATTCACTCA
Source organism: Verasper variegatus (assembly GCA_026259375.1). Taxonomy (NCBI): domain Eukaryota; kingdom Metazoa; phylum Chordata; class Actinopteri; order Pleuronectiformes; family Pleuronectidae; genus Verasper; species Verasper variegatus. The sequence continues at coordinate 5,866,320 of CM048051.1, forward strand.
CTCATTGATTTGACTGTAATAGACATAATGTCCTGAACAGAACAACAATTGTTACTTGATCATAACTTTCTTTACTTTAATCTCGGATTTCTTTCTGATCTTTAATAATTTTCTCACAGATTCTTTGATTTCTTGCGTCTGCAGAACATAGATAATTGGGTTCAATGTGGGAGGAAAGACGGAGCTCAGAGACAAGTTAATGATCCTGGCGTTGGGATGAATATTCTTCCCAAACGTAAATATGACTATTATCGGGATGAAGTAGATGGCCACTAGTGACAGATGAGCTGTGCAGGTTTTTAAGGCCTTCATCCGCCCCTGAACCGTGGTCACTTTGCTCAAAGCATAGCTGATGGACAGGTACGTGCACAAGATGAATATCAGAGGGAACCAGAGGATGAGAACTGGTAACAGATAGGACATGATAAAACTGGGTGTGCTATCATTGCAGGCCAGACGATACAACTGGCCGTGGTCACAGAAATAGCTCCTGATCACTACGGACTGACAGAAGGAGAGTCTGGTGAGAAGGCCGGCTACGATCAGTACTACAGTAACGACAGAGAGCCATAAAGAGGTGACAACAGAAAACATGAACCTGTGAGTGATTTTCACTTGGTATTGCAGCGGGTAACTGATCGCTATGAGTCTGTCGTAGGAGAGAGCCACCAGGTTGAGAGACTGCATGGAGAGACAGGTGTAGCAGAAGAACAGGAAGGTCAGGCAGTCGTTGTAGGGGATGTGGTGATGGTTGAACAGGAAGACGTCCAGGACCTTCGGCACCAGAGCAGAGTTACTGAACAGGTCCGTAAAGGCCAGGTTAAAAACTATGATATACTTTGGAGTTCTCAGATTGGGATCCAAACATATTACAGCCATGACTGCAGTGTTTGCCAGCACAGAAAAGATATACACAAAACACAGAAAGATGTAATAATACTTAACATGAGGTATTCCGATAAATCCGCTTATTATGAAATACGCAGGACGCACAAAGGTGATGTTCTTCCCGAGAGCCGAGTTGAAAAACTCCATTGTGAAAGACGGAGTGAGGTGAAGAAGAGTGCAGCAGGTTCTGTTGTGTGGATGAAGGAGGTGAGCTTGTCTCACTCTGCTCTGATGAAGAAGCTCCGACAAGTTTTATTCACTGATCATCTGTTTATATCAGAGATGGTCAGCGTCTGGTCCCTGGAGTCTGCTGTATGCAAGCAGGAAAAAAACTCTCAATACAACTATTATACTGCATTTATTATAGTATATCATTTATATAGTGTATATTATATTACATTAATGCAGTCGGAGCATCTATTTTTATGTATTTTCACTGTATTTTAGTTTGTGACTGTTTGGTTAGTTTGCTGTGTTTAATTCATTTGTTTTCTATGTAGATAATCACAGATATACAATAAACAATTTACACAGTTAAGAGGAAACTTGTATAAATGATTAAGGATCTTAAAGGTTATAAGATCCACTCACCACCTGAATACTGCAAATACAATGAGGCTCTGTATTTATTTACTTTTACACCCAAATGAATGAGATTAACATATATTCTCTTGTCAAAAAATGAACGGACGGATGGATGAGAGAGAAGAGGAATGATTCAGGAAAATGGTCGAGCCGGGATTCAAACCAGGGACCTGCAGCTCAAAGCACATGTGCCTAGAATCACGTTCTGTGATATACTGAAGTCTCTGCTTTTATACATAATATGGAACACAAAAGTTTAATGAAAGACATGATCTGTACACATCTGCCTCACAGACATGAAGATGTGCATCAAATCCTCCTGCAGCTAAAAAAAGACGCTGTCGGCTAAAATATCCCAGAAACTGACTTTGTTCCACGACGACGATGATGAACAGCTTCTGAAGAATCTTTTCTCAATCATTTTACGAATCTCAAAGTTCACATGTACAGAATCTGCACTTCCTGAAGATGCCTCAGAATAAAATTCACAATAAAAGAGAAGTCATGATGTCCTTGAACGGCAGCAGAGGTTTAACATGAACTTGTGTTTCAGGAGAGAGTGAAGTGCTGCAGAAGAGACAAACACATGAAGACAGAAAAGCTCTCGTTTATGTTTTACTTTATGAGGAATCAATAATCACGAAGAAGCCAAAAGTTTGATCAGAAATTATCTTTCTTCTTTAATCATTGATTTGAGAAATACAACTGTGAAAATCATCTTTTCTTTTCCATCTTAAGTGCTGCATGAAATATATGAAAAATACTCTGATATATATACAGGAAACTGATGATAACAATAATAAACTTTATTTCTATAGCACCTTTAAAAAACAGAGTTACAAGGTGTGTCACAAAATCAAATGTAAGAGATCATACTCAGCAACACAATAAAACAAAACAGATGAAAGAACGAGAATGAAACAATAAAAGAACAACATTAAAACAATCAAATGAAAATAAGAACTATAGTTACATGTTACATGAATAAACTTGCAGTTATCACACAGTACATGAGTGTAAATAAATGCAATTAGCAAAGAACTTCTGTCACTTGATTTGAAGATGAAATACAATAATTATTATAAATTCATATCACAACATTTGTGGGATTCTAACATATTTATTCACTCACTCTTTGATTTGACTGTAATAGACATAATGTCCTGAACAGAACAGCAATTGTTACTTGATCATAACTTTCTTTACTTTAATCTCGGATTTCTTTCTGATCTTTAATAATTTTCTCACAGAATCTTTGATTTCTTGCGTCTGCAGAACATAGATAATCGGGTTCAACGTAGGAGGAAAGACAGAGCTCAGAGACAAGTTAATGATCCTGGCGTTGGGATGAATATTCCTCCCAAACGTAAATATGACTATTATCGGGATGAAGTAGATGGCCACTAGTGACAGATGAGCTGTGCAGGTTTTTAAGGCCTTCATCCGCCCCTGAACCGTGGTCACTTTGCTCAAAGCATAGCTGATGGACAGGTACGTGCACAAGATGAATATCAGAGGGAACCAGAGGATGAGAGCTGGTAACACTTTGGCCATGATAGCAGTGGGTGTGTTGTCGTTGCAGGCCAGACGATACAACTGGCCGTGGTCACAGAAATAGCTCCTGATCACTACGGACTGACAGAAGGAGAGTCTGGTGAGAAGGCCGACTACGATCAGTACTACAGTAACGACAGAGAGCCAAAAAGAGGTGACAACAGAAAACATGAACCTGTGAGTGATTTTCACTTGGTATTGCAGCGGGTAACTGATCGCTATGAGTCTGTCGTAGGAGAGAGCCACCAGGTTGAGAGACTGCATGGAGAGACAGGTGTAGCAGAAGAACAGGAAGGTCAGGCAGTCGTTGTAGGGAATGTGGTGATGGTTGAACAGGAAGACGTCCAGGACCTTCGGCACCAGAGCAGAGTTACTGAACAGGTCCGTAAAGGCCAGGTTAAAAACTATGATATACTTTGGAGTTCTCAGATTGGGATCCAAACATATTACGGCCATGACTGCAGTGTTTGCCAGCACAGAAAAGATATACACAAAACACAGAAAGATGTAATAATACTTAACATGAGGTATTCCGATAAATCCGCTTATTATGAAATACGCAGGACGCACAAAGGTGATGTTCTTCCCGAGAGCCGAGTTGAAAAACTCCATTGTGAAAGACGGAGTGAGGTGAAGAAGAGTGCAGCAGGTTCTGTTGTGTGGATGAAGGAGGTGAGCTTGTCTCACTCTGCTCTGATGAAGAAGCTCCGACAAGTTTTGTTCACTGATCCTCTGTTTATATCAGAGATGGTCAGCGTCTGGTCCCTGGAGTCTGCTGTATGCAAGCAGGAAAAAAACTCTCAATACAACTATTATACTGCATTTATTATAGTATATCATTTATATAGTGTATATTATATTACATTAATGCAGTCGGAGCATCTATTTTTATGTATTTTCACTGTATTTTAGTTTGTGACTGTTTGGTTAGTTTGCTGTGTTTAATTCATTTGTTTTCTATATAGATAATCACAGATATACAATAAACAATTTACACAGTTAAGAGGAAACTTGTATAAATGATTAAGGATCTTAAAGGTTATAAGATCCACTCACCACCTGAATACTGCAAATACAATGAGGCTCTGTATTTATTTACTTTTACACCCAAATGAATGAGATTAACATATATTCTCTTGTCAAAAAATGAATGGACCTGCAGCTAAAAAAAGACACTGTCGGCTAAAATATCCCAGAAACTGACTTTGTTCCACGACGACGATGATGAACAGCTTCTGAAGAATCTTTTCTCAATCATCTTACAAATCTCAAAATTCACATGTACAGAATCTGCACTTCCTGAAGATGCCTCAGAATAAAATTCACAATAAAAGAGAAGTCATGATGTCCTTGAACGGCAGCAGAGGTTTAACATGAACTTGTGTTTCAGGAGAGAGTGAAGTGCTGCAGAAGAGACAAACACATGAAGACAGAAAAGCTCTCGTTCTGTTTTACTTCATGAGGAATCAATAATCACGAAGAAGCCAAAAGTTTGATCAGAAATTATCTTTCTTCTTTAATCATTGATTTAAAAAATACAAATGTGAAAATCATCATTTTTTTCCATCTTAAGTGCTGCATGAAATATATGAAAAATACTCTGATATATATACAGGAAACTGATGATAACAATAATAAACTTTATTTCTATAGCACCTTTAAAAAAACAATGTTACAAGGTGCGTCACAAAATCAAATGTAAGAGATGATACTCAGCAACACAATAAAACAAAACAGATGAAAGAACTAGAATGAAACAATAAAAGAACAACATTAAAACAATCAAATGAAAATAAGAACTATAGTTACATGTTACATGAATAAACTTGCAGTTATCACACAGTACATGAGTGTAAATAAATGCAATTAGCAAAGAACTTCTGTCACTTGATTTGAAGATGAAATACAATAATTATTATAAATTCATATCACAACATTTGTCGGATTCTAACATATTTATTCACTCACTCATTGATTTGACTGTAATAGACATAATGTCCTGAACAGAACAACAATTGTTACGTGATCATAACTTTCTTTACTTTAATCTCGGATTTCTTTCTGATCTTTAATAATTTTCTCACAGAATCTTTGATTTCTTGCGTCTGCAGAACATAGATAATCGGGTTCAACGTAGGAGGAAAGACGGAGCTCAGAGACAAGTTAATGATCCTGGCGTTGGGATGAATATTCTTCCCAAACATAAATATGACTATTATCGGGATGAAGTAGATGGCCACTAGTGACAGATGAGCTGTGCAGGTTTTTAAGGCCTTCATCCGCCCCTGAACCGTGGTCACTTTGCTCAAAGCATAGCTGATGGACAGGTACGTGCACAAGATGAATATCAGAGGGAACCAGAGGATGAGAGCTGGTAACATAATGCCCATGATAGAAGTGGGTGTGATATCGTTGCAGGCCAGACGATACAACTGGCCGTGGTCACAGAAATAGCTCCTGATCACTACGGACTGACAGAAGGAGAGTCTGGTGAGAAGGCCGGCTACGATCAGTACTACAGTGATGACAGAGAGCCAAAAAGAGGTGACAACACAAAACATGAACCTGTGAGTGATTTTCACTTGGTATTGCAGCGGGTAACTGATCGCTATGAGTCTGTCGTAGGAGAGAGCCACCAGGTTGAGAGACTGCATGGAGAGACAGGTGTAGCAGAAGAACAGGAAGGTCAGGCAGTCGTTGTAGGGGATGTGGTGATGGTTGAACAGGAAGACGTCCAGGACCTTCGGCACCAGAGCAGAGTTACTGAACAGGTCCGTAAAGGCCAGGTTAAAAACTATGATATACTTTGGAGTTCTCAGATTGGGATCCAAACATATTACAGCCATGACTGCAGTGTTTGCCAGCACAGAAAAGATATACACAAAACACAGAAAGATGTAATAATACTTAACATGAGGTATTCCGATAAATCCGCTTATTATGAAATACGCAGGACGCACAAAGGTGATGTTCTTCCCGAGAGCCGAGTTGAAAAACTCCATTGTGAAAGACGGAGTGAGGTGAAGAAAAGTGCAGCAGGTTCTGTTGTGTGGATGAAGGAGGTGAGCTTGTCTCACTCTGCTCTGATGAAGAAGCTCCGACAAGTTTTGTTCACTGATCCTCTGTTTATATCAGAGATGATCAGCGTCTGGTCCCTGGAGTCTGCTGTATGCAAGCAGGAAAAAAACTCTCAATACAACTATTATACTGCATTTATTATAGTATATCATTTATATAGTGTATATTATATTACATTAATGCAGTCGAAGCATCTATTTTTATGTATTTTCACTGTATTTTAGTTTGTGACTGTTTGGTTAGTTTGCTGTGTTTAATTCATTTGTTTTCTATGTAGATAATCACAGATATACAATAAACAATTTACACAGTTAAGAGGAAACTTGTATAAATGATTAAGGATCTTAAAGGTTATAAGATCCACTCACCACCTGAATACTGCAAATACAATGAGGCTCTGTATTTATTTACTTTTACACCCAAATGAATGAGATTAACATATATTCTCTTGTCAAAAAATGAATGGACGGATGGATGACAGACGGATTGACGGATGAATGGATGGACAGATGGATGGATGGAAGGATATATGGACAAATGGACAAATGGACAAATGGACAAATGGACGGATGGACAGATTGACAGACAGATGGATGGATGGGTGGATGGACGGATAGATGGATGAATGGACTGATGGATGGACTGATGGATGGATTGATGGATAGATGGATGAATGGACTGATGGATGGATTGATGGATGGATAGATAGATGGCTGGATGGATGGCTGGATGAATGGACAGATGGACGGACAGATGGATGGACGGATGGATGGATTGATGGATGGATTGATGGATGGACTGATGGATGGATTGATGGATTGATGGATTGATGGATTGATGGATTGATGGATAGATGGATGAATGGACTGATGGATGGATTGATGGATGGACTGATGGATGGATTGATGGATGGATTGATGGATGGACTGATGGATGGATTGATGGATGGATTGATGGATGGACTGATGGATGGATTGATGGATGGATAGATAGATGGCTGGATGGATGGCTGGATGAATGGACAGATGGACGGACAGATGGATGGACGGATGGATGGATTGATGGATGGATTGATGGATGGACTGATGGATGGATTGATGGATGGACTGATGGATGGATTGATGGGTGGATTGATGGATTGATGGATTGATGGATTGATGGATTGATGGATTGATGGATTGATGGATGAATGGACTGATGGATGGATTGATGGATGGACTGATGGATGGATTGATGGATGGATTGATGGATGGACTGATGGATGGATTGATGGATGGATTGATGGATGGACTGATGGATGGATTGATGGATGGATTGATAGATGGCTGGATGGATGGCTGGATGAATGGACAGATGGACGGACAGATGGATGGACGGATGGAGGGGGCAGATAGATTGATGGATGGATGGATGAATGGACGGACAGATGGACGGACAGATGGATGGACGGATGGATGGACAGAGGGATGGACGCAGTCCTGGCTAAGTCTAAAACTTCCCAGAATAATAACATCCAATGAACGTCAGTCGTGAGGTTAACACAGAGTCTTCAGTCTTCAGACTTCTTCTCTCTGATAGTTTGGGTTGTGTCGTCCTCCTGAGTCAAAAGTTCTCTTGACTCTATTCCCTGGTTGGAAGCTGGAGCGTTCCGGCCTAATGAGGCTGTTAATGAGTTGTTTGTCGACTGTGCTGCTGCAGGATGATGACACATCAGAGCAGTGAGGTAAACACCTTGTCCCAAACTGCAGGAGACAGGCAGGAGGGAGCTGAGGGGATTGGGTCAGCTACTTTAGAAAGATGCAAGAATTACACACTGAAGTGAGAAACTTTCCAGCGCCTGACATCTGGATTTCTGCCACAGGAATAAAAATAACGTGACAACTCTTTGTGTTCGATGTTGTTTCTGCAGAAAATATTTCACAAACAAAAATACGTATTCTCGTTTCACAACACAACTGAATTCTGTGCATTATGTGGCAAAGGAGAGAATCATACAATAATTTAACTGCTCATGTTCTATGATTCACAAGTCACAAATACAAACAGAATCGCTTTCTGTGACTAGACTGATCCTCAGACAGCGGATTCCTCCGTCAAGGCCCGACTGTCGTCTAATGGAACCACATTTAAGTTCACTAGATCCAGAGTTTACTTGGATCTGCACCATAAACTCACAGATATTAGTCCCTTTAACATTCCTGATTCTTTTCATCTGGGTCCATGGACTATTCCATGAGGAATCAACGGATCTGGACGGCCACCAAACTTCCATGGGTTCTTTTCTGACCCGTATCTCATCCTTCCACCAAGTTTCATGATAAACCGTCCTTTCATTTTTTGTGTAATCCTGCTAACCAACAAACAAACAGACAAATGCAAATGAAAAACATAACGTCCTTTAGCTGTGATGAAGACTACGACAAACATGCTGGGCTTCTGTCGGGCCTTGCTTGAACGTCAATTCAAGATGAACAGCAACATGTGATCTCATATGATTCGTTTTGGAGAAATCAAATTTGTTCTTTAAAATGTAAAGCTTCAAAAACAGATCAATCAATCAAAAGAAATAATCTTGTTTATATGAACCATCGATCCTTTAATAGTTTAAAAGTGAGGACTGGATAGAAATTGCTGACTTTGTAATATCATATAAAACCGTAACCTGTGTCAGGTCAAAGCAGGAGATAAATGATCGTATTACTAACTCCTGTGTTGGGGAATGTGTTCACTAAATTCCTGAGATTCGTATTAATTACATTTTCTGAGACTAAAACAATATGGGAACCTTCTCCAGAGACTATTGAAGCCTATCACCTGGAGTATCACCTGTGGGGAGTCACTATTAGGGCTTTGTGGCCAAATTAATGAGATGAGCTCCCCCCCGGGTGTATTACAGGTGTTTAAGATTCTCCCACAGAGACACATTAAAAAGAAATAAGAAAGAGGACCAAGAGGACAGGACGCATCGCCTGCCTCAGGCCTGCGGGACGCAGTTAATTACGCAACACATTAGCCTCATGAGGAATCAACCACCTGCTGGTTTGACAACATCATAATGTTTCACACAAAATTCAGGAGACGTGGGGAAAAAAGGCCGTTTCTGACCTGAGCTGCAGAATTATTTTAATTTGAGCACCAAGAAGGGAAGGAATGTTTTCACCCCTGTCCGCTGCTTTGTCTGTTTGTTTGTCTGTTTGTTTGATTGTCTGTCATTAATAAATCAGTTATCATGTTTCCGTCTGCGCTCGTGTCTTTGTTTCTCTGTTAGTTGCACCGTTACACAAGAGCTACCAAACTGATTATCACAAAACTCGGTGGAAGGATGTCGTTATGGGTCGGAGAGGAATCCAGTAAATTGTGGTTTGGATCCAGATCAGGGGGCAAATCCTGGATTTTGATAAGTTTTCTTTCCCTTTGATTTGCCTTGATTTCTCACAGAATGATTCATGGATCTAGATTTTCAAAAATCAGCCATATTTAGGGGACTGATATTTATGAGTGTGAGCAATTTGGTGCAGATTCTGGATTTGATGAGCTGATTTCTGCACTAAAACAAAATATGTTGGTTGTAGTCACATGTACGTTTGTTTCAATGCTATGTTTTTATCTTTTGTGCCTTTCAATCCTTCAGAAAGTGTCTTTGAGCAAATAAAACTTGTATTATTATATTGGGAGTAGTGATTTATCTATGACAATAGTCGCAATTGCAGTAATAGTAGCAATACTATTACAGTACTAGTGGTAGAAGTAATATGCACAGTATCAGATTTCAGTATTTTTTCCTGTCTTTACACTATATATATATATATATATATATATTAGTTTAATTATTACATTCATTCCTCACGCAAATTTCCACATTGTGGGACTAATAATAATAGTAATACCAGTAATAGCAGTAGTGGTTTAATTGTGACAATAGTAATGGTATTAGATGTTGTTTGCATCATAATGTTGTGTGGAGCCTGAAAGGATCATGTTTGATTTCAGAGTCGACGCTTCCCTCCATCACAAACAGGTTTGTCAACCCTCCTGGAGGTCAACCCCGCGGGAATCAACCTCACCACCGAGTCACTGCACGTCTCAGCTGTCTCTCACCGCCGGAGGCCTCAGGAGAGACGTGAGCAGCGAGCGAGACATGTTTGTCTCCTCCCAACTGGCTGTTTCCCACATGACTACAGTCCTGACTCCAACCAGACTAATCGGTCCTGAGAGCTTTTCCCCTTCAACCCCGAACACACAAATATTTATCACAGAGATGTTGCAGCTTGTCGTCGTTCAAGCACTTTAGTTTGTGAGAGTCTGACAGAAAAGTTTCCACCACAGGGACTTTTCTTACACTTTGTGAAGTTTGATTAAGTCGCACGCTATTTCCTGCGACCAGAAGGAGAACTTGAGCCTGAGAAGAAATTGGGCAAGAGGGAAATCCAGGATTTTAGTTTTCAATGAATATGTTTTATGACATATTCATATTTTTGATTTAGATCAGACAATTATCAGCCAATTTATTCTTTATCCTTTATTTCGATATAAAAACAACACACTCATGGGCTTGTTCTGCTTGATTCAGTCTGTTCATCCATGATCAAATATACTTTTGATTTGCCATCATATAACATGGAAGGGATTATTATAGTATTATATCATTACAGTAATCTTGGCAAAACAACTTGGTCTTTAGCTTCTTCATTGTGCTGGTCTGACTCAATTAATAATAATAATAATCAAAATACATTTAATTTATATAGAGCTTTTAAAAGGTACTCAAAGGCACTTAACATGGTAAAAGCAGCGACAATAAAAACAATAACAATAAGTTCACATTATAGCTGTTAAAAAACAGTCATTTTACATTAAAAACAGTTATAATGCATTAATAAATCACAGATGTAAACAGGTGAGTTTTGAGTCCATTTCTGAAGGAGGTGAGTGAGGGAGAGAGTTCCAGAGGGAGGGGGGGGGGGCACAGATGGAGAAGGCCCTGTCCTTTCCTTTATTATGAAGTGTCCACGTCATCTCTAGACTTCACTGAGGGTTTGAGGTCAAATCCATATTTATTCTAACTCCACATATTTATCAATGAAAGGTCAAAACCACTCTGAATGCAGTACTTGTCTTTCACCACTGCAAGGTGCTATTTCTGTGAAGTATGAAATGTGTCAGCTGCAGTAAAACCTCCACATTCTGGAAATAGTTCATATTCTGACCTGGAACAAGCTGCAGACGATTCAGTGATCTCAGTCAATCGTTTTATTAATTAAATCAATCAGTTATTTTGTGTTTTGCCCCTGGAAAATATGTATTTATAACAAATCCATATTAATAAAGTAAATAAATACCATCTAAATACGGAATAATATATATGTTTTCGAGAGAGCTACATTCTATTTTGGAGCAATGGTCAAAATACAGCACTGTATGATTTCTACTGGGAATATGAACTAATTCACATTGAACTTGTGTTACCTTTGGCTCATATAATAACTTCAAGACCTTAAAAAACAATATTCAACTACAACGTTTTCTTTATCATTTATCGTTATCGTCATTGTTATTGTTATCCTGGATTAAAAAAAACAAATAAACACATATGAGTCATTTCATGGTTCTTAAATACTTCTAAAGAAACAGTAAAACAAATATTTGAATTGCAGATATTGGACAGAAAATAAAATAATGCTGTAATGAGATCATAAAAGGGAATGAGCCCAAATGAGAAATGAAGTGATCTGCAGCCAAATACCAAAACTTCAAAACACTAGATATATTAAACATTAAACACAAGCTCATCACATAAGTTCATATATGACACTGAGACTTTTTATCAAATGGCCTCATATATATCAATGAACTGTAAAAATGAATCAATGAAAAGTAGTTTTAAACGGCTGTCGTACGTTTGTCATCTAAATCATCCCAATAAAAAATGAACTATGAACGTGAACTAGTTCATTTTCATCTGCATGAACTGAGCTTTGAACCTGCACAACACTGGCTGCTGGTCACGCATTTACTTTCACAAAATGTGAACCAGTTAGTTTGCCTCAGCAACTGGCTAAAAGAAGAAGAGCTAAGAGGGCCACATTTAATCGTGTAAAGGTCTGGCTGTTAGTTTGATTTAGAAAAGAAAAGAACAAAGTTGTATTCAACCATCCTCTGTTTGCTAAAAAGAAAAGAGCAACGGTCAAGATGCCCCAATTGTTTAGGATAAATAACATCCTATATCTAAGAGACAGCCAAATTGAATTATGGTGTGTTTTAGTTTGATTTCATTTCATTTTTCAATCTCAATAACACCATTTGGACTCAATAAAAAAACAAATGTTAAATGTACATATCCGCCTTCTGTCATTTATCTTTTCATTCCCACAACAATATTCGGAGACAATGGGGATTTTTCGGGCATTTCTACCCTGATTAATCTGATTAAAAACTGTAATCGTTTGACAGCCCTAAAATAAAGTCGATGAGGTGAAGCTGCTTCAAAATGATCCACATCCCACAATATAAACCAGCTGATGCTGTACAGGGGATTCACCAGATGATGGCGATGTCCTCAAACCTTCAGTCAAGTCTTTCCATGTAGTTTTGCCTGTTGGATAACACAACATCATTATATTGTTGACAATCCATTTAAACATAAGTGATGAGCACTTAGCTTTATGAAAGGGCTCCTCCACACACGGCCACCATGCTGCTCCTCTTCATGTCCGAGTGTTGTTGTTGAAGTCAGACGTCAGCATCAGGTCCATGATATTATATCAGTTTTTTGACGGGTGTGGGTTTGAGACGGTTATTTAAATGAAACCACCTGAGGAGTTCAGAGGGGAAACATCTTAACAGAGATCATCTTTGACTGCTCAATGTTTTTCATGAGGTTGTACGACAACTGTGTTTATTAACTCTTCATCTTGGAAAGTGACTTCATCTGTCAGATATGCTGTTTGTCGCAGAGTAACACTAAATATTCCATCTCACGTGCAGCAGAAGATTAAAGGAGAACAACACGGAAACAGGAAAACAGGAAAATCAAAACATTACGAGAAGTACAGGACTCAAGTTTGTTTGTTCTTTAACTACATTAACTATATTAACTATATTAACTATTACAGCTACTTGGCAGTTATGAGTAATTTATGTCCCAACATGTTCTGTGGTCATGAGTTGTAAAGATATGTTCCATCTGAACAGGAAGAAATGCTGCTGACATGACACGTTTGTAGGAAACAGACACAGACTTGACAGAACAAAGTCTTTATTAATAATATTAATAATAATAATAATAATAATAATAATAATAATAATAATAATAAAGTGAGCTGATGGAGAGGCTGGGGGGGGGGGGGGTCTGTGGTGGAGATGGCAGAGGGGAGGGGAGGGTTAGTGATCCTCTGGTGGGCAGGATAAACAGGAATCAGGCAAACAGGTTCAGGAACCAGTGTCAGAAGTTGGGTTTCACTGTTTCAACAGACCTTTGCACAGAGAGCCGATCCGGCAGAGGGTGATGAATCAGACCAGAGCTGCTGAGTCAGAGCAGGTGGAGAAGGGACAGACCAGACTGAGCTGACAGACGGTGAAGTACATGTTACTTCACTGTAGAATTCAGGACTTTTAATGGAGTAGCAGTGGCGCGGTGGAGCAGTGGGTGGCACCGAAGCCTCTTAGTTCGAGTCTTTCTGCGTGGGTTTTCTCTGGGTCCCTAATATGAGTGTGACTGGTTGTTGGTCTCTGTATGTCGGCCTTGTGATGTACCCCACCTCTGCCCACTCTCAACTGGGATTGGCCCCAGCTCCCCCATGACCCTTTAAGAACAAGTGGTGTAGATGGTATCGTGGTATCTCTACTTTAGGGTAATAATTAAACACTTTAAAATGAATTGTGTACAGTGTGTGTTTGTGTAAAGTTAAACACAGACTTAACCAACTACAGAGCATGTCTACATAAATCACCTCCATGTTATCGTCAGGGAGTTGAAACTTAGGTTGAGACAAAAGATTCAAACATTATGAAAATACAGTAAAATATCATCTCTGAGTATCACGAGTTTCATGATCCGGTATCAGTGAGTCACAGACAAGAGGCGGCACACTTCAATAATCTTTATTTAGTTTACAGATGTTTATTCCATTTTGAAGTTCGGAGGAGGGACAGGGAGCATTAGTGCTATTTACAATTGGTTTGAAAACATTTATCTCTGTACAGATTTGAACCCTGATCAATATAAACAATATATTTTTTTTTTAAGACCTAGTGCTGTTACAAAGCGATTCTTTCAAAGCAAAGAAGAAGAAAAAAAAACACACCCACACACACAAAGAAAAAAGATTACATTAAATTATAAACAAAATGAAAAAAAGAAAAAGAAATAAATGAGAAACGGAAGAAAGAAAAGTAAAAATACAGTCGGTCGATGATTAGGGAGGTTTTTTCTGCCGTTTAGCACAAGACGTTGTCAGCGAGTGAACTGGCTAGAAGCGAACCGCATACACAATCATAGACTAAACACCAATGATACTGTATATCAACAAGATCTAGAGTCATCGTGTTCTATATAAGATTCATATTAAATATATTCTACACGTTACCTTTGTCTGGAACGTTACTTCCATTGGAAAAATATAAAATAAAACCGTAAAACTTTTTGTACAATTTTTATTAATCTGATGAGTGAGCACATGCTTCAGTTGTGCAAAATGGATTTATTAATGCAGAGAGAGGATTAGGGAGAAAGAGAGAGAGCTAGAGAGAGCGAGAGAGAGCGAGAGAGAGAGAGAGAGAGAGAGAGAGAGAGAGAGAGAGAGAGAGAGAGAGAGAGAGAGAGAGCGAGAGAGAGCGAGAGAGAGAGAGAGCGAGAGAGAGAGAGAGAGAGAGAGAGAGAGAGAGAGAGAGAGAGAGCGAGAGAGCGAGAGAGAGAGAGAGAGAGAGAGAGAGAGAGAGAGAGAGAGAGAGAGAGAGAGAGAGAGAGAGAGAGAGAACGAAGCAAATTAAGACGAATAAGGAGCAAATTTCATTCAGAGTTAATTTCCCTGCTCGGACAGCAGCTGTCAGAGAGATCCTTCACAACACTGTTAAAAAACGGGAGCGCGACGAGCCTTTCCTTTTAGAGAGGGTGGGTGGGGGGGGGGACACTGACGTGACGTTTAATTCATCACAACACTGGTCGGTCAGTTATATGCACGTACTGTCAAAACACACACGGGCGAGCGATGAACCCAAAACAAGAGGCCCAACACTGGTTGTTTGGCTATTTGTCTGTTTGTTTAGGCCTTGTTTGGCTAGAAATGCGACCGGCTGGGAGAGAAAGACGCGTTCGCTCTCCACAGCGCTCTGCAGATAAAAAGGACGTTCTCGTTTGTGACCTTTAAGGGCACATGCAGAGGAGGGCAGTATAAAGGACACAAGGTGTGTGTGTGTGTGTGTGTGTGTGTGTGTGTGTGTGTGTGTGTGTGTGTGTGTGTGTGTGTGTGTGTGTGTGTGTGTGTGTGTGTGTGTCCTGGTTTGAGTTCTATGATCAGGCACGTCTAAGCTTCATCTGCTGCACTGAGGGAGATCACACAAGCACATATGTGTAGACGTTGTGTTGGTGTGTGTGTGTGTGTGTGTGTGTGTGTGTGTGTGTGTGTGTGTGTGTGTGTTGTTGTTAGTGGTTAAAAGTCTCTGCAGTCTGTATGAGAAAACAAGGCCACGCACACAAACTCTGGCACTGCATCACTGTTACAACCAGCTAGAATGAGGAGCCGCATAGAGACTGACTTTGAACAGACCTGCTGAGGATGGCATGAAAATGTGTCCATGTCTGTGTGTGTGTGTGTCTATGTGTGTGTGTGTGTGTGTGTGTGTGTGTGTGTGTGTGTGTGTGTGTGTGTGTGTGTGTGTGTGTGTGTGTGTGTGTGTGGCAGAAGGCTTTAAAAGGTGTGCATTAAGAGAGAAAGAAAAAAAACAAACATGCAAATCGAATTCCTTCCTCTAATTTTCCGTTATGACAACAAATCAAGTTACAACGAAGGAATCAACTCTATCGTTTATCTGCTCCTGGATCAGCCTGACTGCACCTGCTGTCTTTCCATGTTACGTGTGAGTGTATGAAAGAGGGAAGAAGAAGAAGAAGAAGAAGAAGAGGAGGAGAGCGTGTGTTTGTCTGTGTGCATGTCCGCAGGGTGGACAGACTCCAGGACAGGACAGGGACAAGCTCATTGGGTCCAGAACGTTGAGGGCGAGAGCCGATGAGAGGGGTTAAGAGGGCTGGCAGTGGAGGTGTGTATTTACAGAATGACACAGCAGTTACTCTCCCCGGTCTTCTCTCTGTTCCTCTGACCTGAGAAAACACACACACACACACACACACACACACACATTGTCAACAACAGGAAACACTGATCCTGCACAGGTTCTCAGCTAAATACATATGATGAGGCGTCATTCAGTGTGTCCATATTAACAAAATCACAACTTTTATCTTTTCCAAAATGGCCTCCACACTGTGTAAAATAAACCCCAGGCTTTGTGTTTCAGTGTGTATGAGGTAAACGTTAAATACAACATCCTTCATTTGCCTCTGACTTTCACTGTGACTGCTCATATCACGATTTGAATTACTAACACGGCAGAGAGTTTAGCATTAACATCGTGATTTTAATCTCAGCAGCTCCGGAACAAATCTCAATTTCATATTTGTTCAGAAAATATGTTAATGAGAACAGCTCAATTGTGAATTCAGCAGATGTTAGCTGTCAGTTCTGTAGTTTTTCTGACCATTTCTTTTTTTAAACTAGATTTAAAAAAATCTCAAGTGTTGTGCTTTTTTCAGATCTACACTCATAATCTGAACTCTGTTTGTTAGGTCTAGCGCTCAGCTGACCTCAGCCCCTGTCTCTACATACAATCACTAGAAGGAGACCTGTCCCCTAATATGATTTTTATTGGCTATACATCGTCCACAGTGGACGGTCTCTTGGGGATACATTTAAGGAGAGGCCAATTACTTGCACCAGTGGCTGTTCCCAAAACTGAAGCCATGTGTAGAGATAAATAATGGCTGGGAGCATAGAGCGCTTAAAGTTGTTGAGAGTGTGAAAGGCTTTGTGAAAGGAAGGAAGGGAGACGCAGAGCTGGTTACCTTGGGAATTTGGCTCAGGCAAAGTCTCTCTGGCAACTAAATGCATCACTGTGGTCTTCCCCAAGGGCAGTTTGAGGGCTAACAGGGGAGAAGAGAGAGAGACACAGACAGAGTTAGAGGATATTCACTGGGCGACAGTATATCTGTCTGTACACCGGACTCTTCAACATGTACATACAGATTATACAACACTGGAAGGTGTTAAACTAGGAAATATAACATTGATAGAACAGTTATAATAATAATAATAATAATAATAGTATTTGCAGGTAACAAAACCGTCTGAACTGATAAAGGGTGTAAACCTTCCTATAAAAGAATTCTGAACAATTCAAGTTATTTTGCACGAGCTGCAGCTCCTGAATGTTAAAATGTGTAATCGTCCCCAAGTAGCTTGAAAGTATCTCTAACTGTGTAAATTAAATCACGAAGCAAACTCATGAGAGGAAAATCTAATGAATTACATTTTCACAGCAGCAGAGGATAAACAACTGAAAATGAGAGTAGGAAATAAATCATGATGACATAATCATCATGATATTTATGTTGTCCAAATCAATGATCATCAATATCAGCTATTAGCAATTTAATTTTACGCAGAGGAAGAGTTTGATCTTGTGTAATTCATAAAACTGGAACGAAGCCATTGCTTTGAAGCCTGTGTTATTTTCCATATAGCAACATCAACATCAGAATAAATCCCTGTCAATGATGCAGTATTGATTTCAGACGTACTGAACTGCCGTGTCCTACTTTCAACTTCATCCCCACACGGCAGCAATGTAACATTGTCCAACATGATATCATGTTATATTTGAATGAAAGAACCTACGTGGACATCTTAACGATCAATTGAACAAAGGATTGACTGTAGTTGATCTTGTGGTTAGCAGCTGCAGGTATTTGGATCTCGTTCACTCCCCAAACCTGCTCATCAGTCGTGTGTGTGTGTGTGTGAGTGCCATTTATTTTTGCATTTCAAAACCACTGTGACTTTTGGCTCGAGGATTCTGTGTCAGCGTGTGAACACGTTAAACGAACGATCGGGGAATCATCAGATAGATGGAAGTGATGGCAGTGAGTGTAAAAAGGTTGGGGACAGCCATAACCCCATTAACCACACAAAACTCCAGTCAAATCAAAATTGGGTTAAGTGGACGAAAAAGCCTAAAAGCCAGGGGGGAGGTGAAGTGAAGAGGGCCGGCCTCAAAAGACGACATCCTCCTTTTCTCTGTTCACTTATAGCATTCATTTTCACGCCCCCCCCACCCTCTGCGTCTCGTCTTTGTGCTGCCTGAGGTCTACTCGGCTGCCAGTCGTGCCTTTCCTGACCACTCTCTTTCGCCTCTTTTTCTGTATTTCCTCTCTCCTCCCTCTCTCCGTCAAAGCCGGCTTGTCCGGCACACTGAGGTGCCTCTGTTCTGCGGCTCAGGGAAAGAGATGAGAACAGCAAAGAACTTTCCAGCAACACACACGGCCGTGATTTAGCATTTATGTCTGTGAGCACATGAGGCAGGGAGACGTGGGGAGGTTGCTTCCTGTGTTTTCTCACCTCCTAGTGTTACGTTGCCGTGTAGAAAACGTCCCTGGTAGATGAGCCTCAGGATGTTAGGACTGCTGACCTGCTCTTCCTCCCAGTCTGAAAAAAGACACGGACAGATTAAAAGAGAAAAGTCAACAAAATATCATATTTTCTAACTGTCTCCTCTCCTGTTTTTTCCCTTATTGCAAATTTAGAAAAGGGAACGAGGGTTTTTATTTTTAAGGGGCTTTGACTCGAGCAGATGTGATGAAAAGCTTCAGCACTCGTCCTGTTTTGAGTCTAAGACACAGTGTCGTGAAAAGAAACCACCAACAACTGCGTTTTAAGATATTTTAAGACGTTCTCAGACTGTATTTTATATTATTACAAGCAGAATGTATAATGTGTGGGCTTTGCGGGACACACGACAGAATGTGACAGAGACTCGAGAGCGAAAAAAAGAAGAAAAGGTGCGGCTTGAGAGGAGCTATAGACATAAAGTTGAAGGCATTAAATGAGAGAGAGAGTGAAAGAGAGAGAGAACAGGAAGGGGGAAGGGGGGGGGGGGGGTTGGGAGTTGCACAGCAGCAGCAGCTGAGTCTGGCCACCAGATGTGTGTCTCCAGCTAAACAGAGGCTGTTGGTGCTGAGCGAGTGCCTGCTCTGGGTCTCACAGGGTTCAGATCTGTTGTCTAGGAGGAGATGTTCAGAACTGACAGGGCACAAAAGGTTCTGTTCTTTCTTCCCCGTCCTCTGCTCCAGGATAATCAGAGTCTTTTGGTATAATTCATCGTTTTTTGGGCTTTACGCAGCCCAGCGCCGTGGGAAAAGGCTGGAGTCTGTTTCAGATTTGAAGGTAGTATAAGGCGTAGCAGCACTTAGGGAGTGGGTGTATTAAAGAAAGGAGGTGGCTGTACTGCGATCCCACATTCCTGTACACAATGATAATCAGGCAGTAGGGCGGAGTGTGATCTAATTGCCCTACACCAAAGATTTGCACATTCCCACACTGTTAAATAGACCTACGTGTAAGTAATTAGCAGTGGGGCTGAATGTGGAAATACAAGCTTTTCATCCTTTAGCATTGTTGTGAAGAAACAAGTCACATCATCTGGGCTTTCAAGTTGTTTACAGCTAAATTGCTGGAAATGACAAACATGTTGGATGCAAACAGGCTGCAGCTGTTCTCCTGCATCCATGTGATAAACAAGGAAAGTTGTTATGTGATGTAATTCAGAATGTGTGAGTGAATATCACAGCATATTAGCATGGAGACCTGGGTAATTGTGATATAGTCGCTGTTCTCTGACTGTACATCTCCAAACACTGACTCAACAGTGACCTGACTCTCTTGAGTGGGATTCATGACACGACCACGTCACGCCTCCCTACACTGGCTCCCTGTAAAATGTCCTATTGATTTTAAAAATGCATCGCTCACTTTTTGACCTGGTGTGTGCTCTCTCCACTTACCCATTGGCCAGTTATCGTAGACGTGTTTGGCGATGTCTGCATGCCGAGTCATTTGGAGAGAAGAGGAATTCTTTTGTCTTCCCGCTGACTAAAATAAGCCGCAGGTTTATCTGCAACACAGATTTAAAATAACATTAGGGCTGTAGGTGAGAAACATTTTGGACACATACAAACAGCTGTTTAATATGTCACGTTGAACACAGTCGAATCAGGACACACAGAGATTCCTGTAATTTAACAGGAAGCAAGAAAAGGATGAAGGTGCTGAGGATGAGACCAGCCTCCATCTGTCTCTCCAACTTCCTCCGGACATTTCTCTCATCCCTCTGACTCTGTTTCCTTGTCCATGGTTCCCCTTTCTGTCACTTACTGGTAGTTTGCCCCCCCTCTCAGATGTGTCTTTCTAAATAATTTTAACACTTTCTAATTTTAACACAACCAAACTTGACTCACGTTGAGAAACACAGGAATATAAGCAGTGGAAATGTGAAAACTTCCCCAAACAGCAGCAGTCGTTGGTGACAGCCAGGAATAATAATAAATGACTAAAGGTGTGAGAGTAGTTTCCAGAAAGCCAGACCTCTGTCACCCTTTACAGAGGTCAGAGGTCAAAGGTCAGAGTCCAGCTACTGAGCAACACCTCTAGAGTCGCTAGGGAAACTTGCTCAAGGACCCTTCAGCATGTCTTAATGAGTTTAAAGGTGCAAATATAGATTATTAAACATTTCTGAAACCTACAAAGAGACAAAGCTAACAGGAAACTGTTCAGTGAGGACTGGAGGTGCTTTGGATTATTCTCACTCACAACATACTGCTACTCCTCACTGTTTTATTATTTTTTCCTTTGACCACATCAACAATGTTCAATCAAGCTGTAACATTTGAACATCTTTTAAATACCGCGAACGAACGATAGAGAATGACAGCGGCTTGATTAAAGGTCAAACAAGCCATTACACGCCGCACATTGTTTTAGTATCAACACAATCTGACTCCGTCCAAATTAATCCAGTCAATGAAAACGTCCAAAGTTTAACTACGATCGACTGGACTGAAAAACAAACACAGGAGAGAGGAGAGAGGCACAGATGTTGCTCAGTGCCGCGTCTCTTTGCCAATCTCTCACCTTCCATCAGCCCAGTACAGGTGTGAAGTGAACGCAGTGAGGTGTTTTGCATTAAGAATATCAATTAAACCGCGCGGCTGGTGTGATGTGTGTTTAAGAGCGTGGTGCAGTTGGTTTGCCTTTAAGAGCAAGAGCAAAGGTCTGTGGTGTTTGTGTGTGTTTGCCTTTGCTTACTGTATTTGTGTGTCTGGCCTGCAGTGTGCGCATGGCACAAGCACGTGTGTGTCATTGTTGGCAGTGTGTCTCCATGTGCCGAGCGTCTGTTGGCCTTCTATACCACCCCCCCCCCCCCCCCCCCCCCCCCCCCCCCCCCCCCCCAACCCCATCACCACCACCAAACCCACTCTGCCGAGCAAGACACACACACACACACACACACGTGAATACGTACACACACACACAGAGCCGGTCGCAGTGATGTAACCAAGCTAACACCAGCGGATTGAAACGGAGATCTCTGTAAGCACCTTATCAAATCAGCTTATGGGTTTAAGCATGGGGGAGCCACACAGAGACATATACACACACACATTCATATATATATATATAGATATATACAACATATACATAGTGATAATCAAAAATAAATCGTCATATTTGACCTCGACATTGAACCGACAAACATTGAAGAGTTGAACAGTGTTGAGCTGAAGCGGCAGCAGAATACTGGGCCTTTAAACCCACTGCATGCACACAACACATCCAGGCTCCTCTAACTAGCAACTGTTGTTTCCTGCTGTGACTCAGACAACTGACTGAGAACTGCACAGATGAGATAGGGATCAAAATGCAGAAGAAAAGATTCCTGCAGATTGCTGGTGAGTTATTTGCTGAATGGAAAATAAAAATAATTCCATCCAACTGTTTTTCAGTATATTTAAATACACCTTTAAGACGAACAGCCTGCAGACGGACCCTCTGAATAAGAACGATGAAGACAATTGCTGAGGAAGAGACCCTTTGCATAAGCAAGGTCTTTCTCCTTGGTTGAACACCTGGTTGTTACCATGGTGTCACCATGGTGACAGCCAGTGTTGGGTGGCTTAACCTGATAACACCTACAAGATAGCTTTACCACCCCCCCAACCCACCTCCCTCCTTCTCCCTCCTGCCGGTTTTCCACTGTGTCACATCATATTGCCTTCCTCTCCTCACAGCAATCTCTGCATCCCCTCCCACACCCTGTCTCCTTCACTCTCTCCCACTCCGTCATTCCCTCGCTCGGCACAGCAGTGGAGGAATGTACAACAGACACCGAACTAGCCCCAATTAAACGGTGTGAACGCAGCGTCTCTTGTGTTATCGATCAGCACAACTTTCAATCCCTTTATTTGCTTCTCTCCCTCTGTTTTGTCCTCCTTTTGCTGTCTCTGTTCTTTCAGGTCAGTTTCTGTTTGGCAGAAAACAAAACAGAAAGTTGCATAATGGCTGCAGATTCTTCCGTTTTATGTTTAAAGGTTGCTGAATGGTGCGATCAGCAGTAAACGTTCCGTGAATCATATGCTGTCGCCTTTGGAGTCACCTGATCCGAACCCAAATACCAGATGGAGACACCAAGCTCTATCATCACTAAATGAGTAATTATCTTACTTCCCTGCTGCAGAGATTTGTAAAATATAGACCAGGGTTATTGCAGCTCACTAAAACACTTGCAGGTTGGTTTTACCATGTTGAGCTTTTGCTGTCCGTTTCTCCTCTTTTCTCTCACTTCACTCTTTATCCTGACTCTGATTTTAACTGAATCACGGTTTCTCTTGGTCTTTTTTCCTGTCCCTCCCCCCTCAGGGTCACTGTGCCTCCTCCCCGGACTCCCTTCCACAAAAGGGACTGGTAATGTGGTTTTACAGCAAGCTGAGGGAAGTATATTCAATTACAATCTATTCTCTGCGACAAATACAACAGCTCCAGGTATGTGCAGAGCCGTGCTTCGTGCATTCATGCATAATAAACACACACATATCTAGTCATGCATACACCGAGCATGTCCTTGCTTACAATCCGTCTCAAAAATTCAGTTCGTAGAGCATGTGGAGAACTGCAAGAAGCAACATAGTGTGTGGTACACTTTCCCAATGTGAGGATGTCAAAGTATTTGTAAGGCTACATCCATACTAGTATGTTTTCAAACTAAAATGATCTCTGTGTGTGGCTCTGAATCTGTTTTTATTACCGTCCATATTAACACGACTGAAAATCATGTACACTGTTCATTCGTGTGCTGGTGTACACAGGTATTTGTTGACAGGGTGCGCAACGCTACTTGATCATCTACATTCCATTCTACACCTGTATCCGAGGTTAAAGCCAATTGTTTTCTTCCGGTAGGGGGTCATGTGATAAGAGCTATGTCATTGTTTCCAAACAGCTCCATTTCTGCCAGTCCAAACTAAAACACACCCCAGCATCAGCCAGCAGCGCCTCCAAACTTCTCCGTTTTAAAGTCCCCGTCCATAGCAGAGTTCATTCATTTCAAACTGAGACTTATTAGAATGGATGTAGCCCAACTCCTGGTATCATACTGCTGACACATCCTGGTGCAGCAGTTTCTAGTCCTGGTTATTTAATAATAAAACAAGGCTACTTGTACGTGTGTCTGGCAGCTCCCTGCTCCTCAGGCCTCCACTGCAGACCAGATATTCAGTCACAATAATGTGACCCTGCTGCCAAGTAGTGCCACGGTGTAAACATGTGAAGTAAGCAAACGCTCTTGGCTGCACACTGTTTGCACATGGCGGAGAGAAGGAAATTCAATGCCATCTATAATTATTCCCTCCCTGAGTACCGCTCTCAACTCCTTCTCAAGGCAATAGTGTGTCTGTGTGTGTGTGTGTTTGCATGTGTATGTTTATGTGTGCTTGTGTTTATAGAAGCATTAAAGAGGACTGCTGCTCTTCAGACCCTGTGCAGCAGTCAACAAATTACAGAGCGGGAAGCCGTCCTGTGGGAATATATTAGAGCAACTTTATATGTAGTCTACACAGTCAGGTTAGCCACCGCTGTCAGGGTGGATTCCTAACTGTATAAATGAATTTAAGAGAGGAGGTGGGTGATTAGTGCGACTGTGGCCCCGTCTAAAACAAACCAGCTGGACCCAGCAGCTTTGACTTTGCCCATTAAATCCGGAGAAAATTTGACTGTTAACTCAAGAATTTAACAACACGGCACTTTGACAATACAAATCCCACACTGAATTATCAGTCACTGATTTTATTGTTAATTACTTGTAGCCGCTTTTCTCTTTCTGGCGCCACATTCCGACTGTCGGATTTAAATGAATATGAACGGCTACAAAATAGGAGACACACCGTAATGGGCTATTTGTGGCTTGTTTGACAAACTGCGAACAACCTCAAGAAAAAGAGCAGCCTGAGAGACACCCGTCCCATTTTTCTAATTAGTCAAAACTGAATAATAAAAACAACTTTGCAAGCTCCTGGTGATTTAGCAAATTATAACGCAATTATTAGCTCCCATTAGCGTACAGATTCTGTCAAGGAGCCACTGCCTTCTCTAATTAAAAACACTCTGAAAAGGTTGTGTTTAGAAAATCCCTGCAGATGGTGGAACAACGGGCTGAATGCACGTTTCAGAGGCAGCAGCGGAAAAATACAATCTTTTGATCTGTCAAAGAGCCTCATTCTGAGTTTGACAAATTGAATACAATATTATAAATAGTTTGTTTGTGAGTTCCTTCCTGTTTGTGTGCACTCAAACTCTCACACACACACACACACACACACACACACACACACACACACACACACACACACACACACACACACACACACACACACAGACGGAGTGGTTACATAACAATAGCTGACTGATAATAGTGCGATACAAGAAACGAAGCCTAAGGCAAGGATTTGTAATCTCAGAGTCACAGTAAGTGCGTCGAACAGGGTTGGGAGCTGTGCAGTGCTGCAATCAGTTTTTCTAAAACTTATTTTTATTATCTATTTTCCTCCCTCAAAATGTGGTCTGTTAAACATTCATTTTAAACCATGACACATTATGAACTGAAGATAAACAGCAGAGAATACAGGCTGCCTATTTTCATCCTGGGAAAGGAGGACCATCTTCAAAATAAAAGCAGATAGGGTTCAACTGAAGTTACATTTGACAGAACTTGAGAAAGACATAGACATATTTGTCATATTTCTTCATGAGAAAATGCATGACTTTTTTTACAAACCATAAAAGGCAATTTTACTGAACAAGATCAGGTAAATGCAAAAACTTCATTTTAGAACCTTGTGGGTGACAGGAACGCACAGGAACGCTCATCACAGGGATGACATGACAAAGACAAAGGACACTTCAGGAGTCAAAACAAAGTCACGTTGTGTTTGTAGGCTTCCCAAATATAGCTTCGATGTGGGAACATATAACAATAAGCACATCGCATAAACATCATAGTCAACAGACCTTTCCACTGCAGTAAAGGTCTAGAAATTCACCATTTGGCCTTGACCCAGCTGAAGTTTATTGATTATTGACTTATCAATCTTTATAGGGCACTTATCTGTGATGGCTTATGTGTCAGGGTTTGTTTTGACCTACTTTACCCACATCTTGCAATTCGTTCCACGAAATAGAGAGAATCGGTAAACAAACCAAAGGTTGAAGACGGATCGTTTTATGTAAGTAAGTCATGCCCCGCCAAACTTTTTATCCAGACACAAATTGTTGTTTTTTATCTGTTGTGCAAAGCTCCAGACGCACAATCTGACTGATCAAGATTTATTCCAACTCTGCCCATGGTGCCTTGTCATGCTCTGCTGGTTGCCATGCCAACACGTGTGGTAGTTAGTCATCTGTGCTGTTTCTTCCTGTTTTTTATGCATGTGCACTGCACGAAAGTCGTCTCCGACAATGCTCATGTAATCGTTTCACAAAACAAGCACCAAGCACGCTGTCAAGTGCAGACAAATGTTTAATATTCAGTTCCATCTAAAAGCCTCGAGCAGTGATAAACCTACAGAGAGTTAGTGTCTGAATCTGAAATCCATCTCAGCTTTACAGAGTTGTATTGAGAGTTTCTGTTCAAGTATACCTCTCTGGCCTGTAACTGCACTATTCAGAGTTCACTGTCACTGCTTTCATGGCCTTGTTTTTGAGAACACGCTCTAAAAACCCACAGTGCACCTCCTGCTCAGCAATGATCAACAGATAGATAAAGTCAGCTACTACCTGGTGAACAGAACTAATCGGTGAGCAGGACTATTTAAAGACTATTTTTCTCAGAAGATGGTACAGACCAAACAGCTGAAAGATAAGATCGTACTTTATTAGTTACACTGCAAGGGAAATTCACCCCCAAAAAAGGCCCTGCTGGGATTTGAACCCAGGATCTCCTGTTTACTAGACAGGCGCTTTAACCAACTAAGCCACAGCACCCTTCATGGTTTACTGCTCGATGCTTCTTCAAATTCAGCAGCCTCCTCCTTCATACACCGTAGTTCTTGCGTAGTCTATTCAGGCTCATGTAAGTCGGCCTGAATATCAGTACACTTTCAAAACACAATTTAATTTGTTGATTTGGAGGAGGCCAAACACACTATAGCTACAACATAAGATCAAATAATCCTTTATTAGTCCCACTACAAGGACATTTGCCACCTCCCCTAATAAGGCACTACTAGGATTTGAAACCAGGATATCCTGTTTATTAGACAAGCCACAGAACCATGGCACCATTAACCAGGTCTTGTGCTGCTACAGTCTCTGCAGTGGCTGCTGAATAAGCATATAATATGTCACGATGTCCCGATGGTGCTTTACAGCGGAAACATGATGATGAGGCTTTAACATTTTAGCGATAGACTCTCTTTTTGAAGCGACATGTGACCATGTTGCCTGTAATCAAATCCCAGAATCACTTCCTCTCCTGTGGTTCCTTGTTACTGTATAAAGAAGAGCAGCCTGGTCAGTGGACATAAAACACAGAGCTTCTCCCTGCTGAACTCTGCTACGGACATTAATCATTAAGGAGAGCGTCCACTGTAAGAGAGATTGTAAGAGCCGACACCGCAGACATTTCTGCACTCTCTGGTGCCGCTCGTTAACTTCCTGTGGCACGGGCGTCTAATGGCTACATTATAGGTCTAATAGCATTTTCAAATTAAGGTTTCGTTTCTTCACAATAGCATCAAACATTCAGTGGCTGATTATCTGCACAAAGTAAAGACACTCTCCACTTAAAGTAAAGAGTAGAGAGACCGACCAGTGCTCTTATGCAAAGAGTGATTCAATTATTAGAAAAAAAACATTATTTGGCATTGAATATTTTTGCATATTCTCTTTTTACAATCTCACAGCATTTTCATTTTCTTTTTTCAAAGTTCGATACAAACCCTTTAAGGTTGTGTGTAATTATTTCACTGCTGTCTTGTAACTCGGATTTTGGGAAAAATTGCACAACACCAATTATCTTTCCAGCTGCTCTTGGTACCATCAGTCACAGTCTCATCACTCAACTGCCCCATCACACGTCAAATCTCTCACCATGCCCCTGTCCTTTTAAACTGTCATTAAAAAAGACCCATGCTTTGATATGCTGATGTCCTCATCACAGCCAGAATCCACTCTGCTCCTCTTCCTGCTCCTCTTCCTGCTCCCTCTCCTTCCTGTCACGAGCACGATCAGCTGTTACGACAGTGTGCCAACGGGCGCTGTACCTGACAGCTCGCTGCTTTCCGTCCTCTCTCTTCATCACTGCCTTCTCCCCCGTTCACATGCAGATAACCCTTTAATCCATCAGCTGCTTCTCCTCTCTCCCGAAAAACTGGTAGAGCTCCCTTTCATGCTGTCATCTCCCCTCCCGGTGTCTTCTCTGAAGACTCGCCTCGCTTAACTCTCGCACACATATGCCCATGGCTCCATTTCTCTCCCCTGACAGATGCCAGGTAGGGCGCGTTTGATCACACGTTCCTCGTATCGCTACCTCTCTGTGATCAGAGCTGTCAGGAGAGGCGAACATGGGTTTACCTCGCATGCCAGCCCCCTGCCACTCCCTCTACTCCCCGTCTCGCTTCCTCGCATGTCAAAATGGCTGTTGAACACCCCCAGGGCCAAATGAAGGAACGTGCCAAAACTGAAGTCAACTATTGTACATTAACCACGTGCAAACTACAAGCTGATAGGATGCAGTGAGTGGAAGCAGAGAGCTCAAACAGAGTTTAATCCAGCATTACTGGGCTACATAATAAAGCGAGAAAGGCGTGAAGATGCTACCATACAATGCAGAGTTAGGTAGAACAGTGAAGAGGTTCAAACACGCCAATAGCATTTACCCAAAAAGCACTTGTGTCAGCTTTGACCTGTTTGGCTGCCCTCATTTTGAGGCTTGCTTCTGTTTTCTACAGCGAAAACGAGAACAACCGGAAAACCACATTAACTAGTTGGCAGCAGTAGAGAGAAGTTAAGATGGGGAATAATGCAACAAACTGTAGAACTCTATGACAGAAGAACAGTTCATAGAGATACCCTTACTCACTTTCTTGCCAAGTGTTAGATGAGAAGGGGTGACCTGAGAACCAAATGTTTACGGTGCCGACCACGGTTACAGCATTAGATGAGAATATTGATACCACTCTCGTATCTGTTAAGCAGATGGTTAGCTTAGCCTAGCATAAATATGGGAAATAACATGTTCAGGAGCTTTATTGGTACTCGAAATAATGACAGAGCCAGGCTTGGTGTTTCCTGGTTTTTATGCAATGCTAAACTAAGTTAATCAGAGCTGCGAGTTCAGTTCATGTATGAAAGATGAACTGTTTGCAACTGAAAATAAACGGTTCATAATACAAAAATCTGATATTTGTGTAATTTAAGATGCGTCATCAATTTAGCTCTACTGAAGATAGTAGTGTTGTCTTTAAACTCTGCTATCGACAGTGCACATTAAGGATTTCTATTACTGTTATTACTGTTATTTCTATTACTGGCTAGTCTTAACATTTGTTCTTTTATTTTGTAGATATATTCCTTATTTACACTGTCTTACACATGCATGGAAATCGGAGAGAATCAGTTTTTCTGTGCAAATGGAAAAAAACATCTGACTCACACCCAATCTATGCACATTATGGGATAAATATAACACAGTCTGCACTCCATGTTTTATTAGCAGCATCAGCTACAGGCTGGGACACTGAAAAACTTTGGTTAATCTAAACTGCCTGTGGTGTATTAGAAGTGAGATTTAAAAACACACCACACTTACTGCCTTACAGTGGTTGAAGGAACAGTGTGTGTGTGTGTGTTTGGATTTAAAAACTGACCACAGGTATTAAGCCACACACCACTAACCACTATTTTTCAAGACCTACAAAAACATATACACACACACACACACACTGCCAGTTACTGTTAATTAAAGAATGCATTGGCCATGCTCTGCCAACAGTAAAATTAATTTCCCAAGATTAATTAGTGTCTCTGATTAATGACACAACTTCCCTCCTTACATGTTGCTGCAAGAATGGGACGTATCTCTGCAAATTCAAATTGGCCTGTTATTGGAATCCTGTGTACGAGAGACTGTGATAAACTAAGACGAGCGTCTGGCAGCACCCTGACTCTTCCTGGTTATTTGTCTGTAGGATGAACGCCTGCGGACAGTCTACATAAGCAGTTGGGACATCTTTTAAGATTAACACACGATTTTTTTCATCCTGACACAGTTTCAGTGTGTCAGTCACAGTTTAGAGTTAAAGCGCCACTGTCCTTATCTCATTAGTGAGAAGAAAACCCCCTTAAATCCATTCAGATGAAACAGGAAACAGCAAAGACAGTTTGACACAAGAACACTACAGAACACGACTAAATAAAGTGTAAGTGACCAACAGACAGGGATTAATCAGTTAGAGGAGAGAAAAAGACAACAAAGCTTTGCAGTGTCCTGTATCACACATCCCCACCAAAGCGCTGATTCTGTACAGACACCATGATAGTGATGACGGGGTCTGATGCTATAGGGAGGACAGAGGAAATGCTGACACTTCTGGAGGCGAGCCCAGGGGACCGGGGGAGGAAATGAGAGCGAGCGGCGAGAGAATCAAAGAGGATTCAAAGTGGGAACAGCGAAGGTCAGAGAGACAGGCGGCGACAAGAGGAACCGTGAAGGTGAATGAGGCGATGAAATCCACTTAGTTCTTCTGATTATCCACCGACTATTTGGTGTTTGACATTAACACAGTTTTGCACACTCATTAACGCACAAAGATTTGCGTGTACATTCAAAATGCCTGCTGCTGCTGCTGCTGCTGCTGCTGCTGCTGCTGCTGCTGCTGCTGCTGCTGCTGCGGTGGGGCAGCGGTAAGGCAGCTGAGGCTTTGCTTTTGAAGCTGTGGGCCGAGACGTGAAATTGCTCTTGTATGCTTCAATCGATTCTCCTCTCATCCCTCTGTCAGCGTCTAGACTGTCTGTCCCTTTTCTCCCAGTGAAACATGAGGCAAGTGATGAGATAGAGAATGACAAGGTGCTACACGTTGAAATAAAGATGCAACATCATTGGTTGAGCGAAAAAGGAGAAGAGAAACAATGCGATAAAGGTATTGAAGATAATTCAATCACGCTGCTTCTCCAGATACAAACTGTGTGAAAGAAAAAAGAAATCAATTATTTGAACTCTTCTCTGGCTGTGGGAAGGACCAGTATAGATGATGCTGCTTCCTTTGCTTATATTGGTATTACTTTCCAAATCAAACTGACAATTGCAGTTTCACTTAAGGCAGTGATTGGTCAGCTCTGTGGAGGACACAAAGTAAGCTTGTACGGTTTGAACTATGCGCTCAGGCTCTCTTCTTTCAAACCTACCTTTCCGTGTGTCCAACTGAGTGCAACACAAAGAATGCAAAAATGTGCACGTATAAATGATGTCGCAATTGAGTTGAGACATCATTCAGAAGCTGCATTTGAGGACAGATTGCGTCAAAGCGGTGTGACTTGAATGTCCAATTTCTAAGGCTCCTCTAAGGATCCTTCTCAGGCCAACCTATTCCCAGGATTCATTGCGATCCGGCGACAAATCGTTTCTCAAAGAGGTAAATAGGTGCCGGCAAGCAACACTACATCCAGTACTTTGTATCAGGCTTCAACTCGACCGCATCATTAACGGTTCACATGTTAAAAAACCAAGGGGCATTAATACTTTCTCATCATGTCTAACTGCAGCTCTGTTGCTAGGTGACGGCAAAAAGGGCAGGAGGAAGTGGTGAAGCCGATCACAGAATTCCTGACCAAACCATCTCATTTTGGTTCAGCCGCAGTCTACACGGCCCACGAAGACCAACTTTGTGGGTCACATACACCATGTGCTCTGAAGGAGGAACTCCTGCTCATTGAACAGCACACTGCAGCTACATGATGTCCTGAGTCAAATATCTACCCCTAACCTAATTTACTAGCAAAATGGATAGTTACAGTACGTGTGTCTGGTGAATGGAGAGAAAATTTACTTAAAACAGAACTGCTTCAGGAAACAAGAAGAGGCACCAGACATCTGTTCACCAACAGTTTGTAAATTCAATATTATTTCAAGACAAATATTCACAAGTAAATAAAGAAAGTCAAAGTGTTGATTTAACAAAAACCAATAAAGAATTATATTTTGGGGGTTTTCCTTTTCCTTAGTTGTGTGGTTTTTGTCTATGTTAAAGTTCTGCTCTGTTACAAAGGCCAAAGTCCGCAAGCGAAGGGAGAAACCTACTCCTGAACTTCCTGAACTTCCTGAAACGCCTCATTTGCATCCCTGGCTTTTTATTTTCCTAAAGAATCAACATCACCGGGTAAGGGGGAATCCACTATACCGACGGCTGAAATTGGCCCAGCAGAGCAAATAGCATTGTTCCCGTATCTACACTGGCGTTAACGGTTGATCAGGAAGCCTCAGGGTAAGTGGGGTGACATTTCCGGCCCACCCTCTAAGCTATTGATAAATCACAAGAGTGGGGCCGGCAGCGATTTAAAGTATAAAAGAGATAACACATATTAATGTAAAACTATTCTAATAGAATTAAAATATAAAGCCGTAAATCTTTAATTGGGCAAGATTGTTCTTTGTTTTCCTCTGGGAGTTTTTCAGTTTTCTGTTCTGCCTCCTCGTCTTCATTCTGCCAGTTCAGGAACTCTGCAAAAACCAGCAGAAACTCAAAGGCCAACATGCCACATGTCGGCATGCTGCTGGTGTGAGGGGACCACACAGAGGGTTGATGATCCCTGGTGAAGGCTTTGATGAAAGGACCTCCTGTCCTTCTCCTCCTCCGTCCTCCCATTTGCTCTGCAGCAGCTCTGTCCTCCTCACCCCCGCTCCCCCTCTCACTCACCCCCGCTTCCATCCCAGGGTGTCTCACCAATGTGACTTCCTCCCCATGCTTTCCTGACCCCCCGCTATGTGAAAGCCCTGGAGTCAAATAAAGCATCTCCATGTTGTTCTCTCCCCCCTTCGCACCCGAGATAACTACCTACTCTTTGGTGACCTCTGTCTCCCCCGTCCTCCCTCCACTGTCTCGACCACCCCCATCCTCTTTCCTTGGTGGTCTCCCTGGCAGTGTATAGTTGATGCCCTGCAGTCCGGATTAGCTTGATTTATAACCTTTCAGGTTGTCCTTTTCAAGCACAAGCTTTTCCCTGTTTACATCTACAATAGGAAACTGAAATTTATTACTTCTTTACAGATGAATGGATTTCAGGCGTTTTTACATTTACAGCTGGCCCCTGCGACTTTCAAAGCAAAGTAGAGCTAAATGATTATTTGATTAACTTTACTCAACAGAAGCTAATTTTGAATCATTTAAGATATTCGAGAAGCAAAATGCTGCATTACTGGTACCAGTAGGAAATATTCAATTTATTCAGTTTTATTTGATTCGTGTTTTTTGTCACAAGATTTTTGTCACAAACCTTTTGATAAAATGTTTCATCATTAGTTTAAATTACGAATCCATAATAAAATCATAAAATAATCACCTGCAGCTCTAAAATCAATAGTAATTAGCTGACTATTCTCTGTTTGTGCTGGTATTTGTTGTTAAAGGTTTTGATGGAGGAAGATGCAGGGAGATAAAAGTAACTCAACATACCTGTAATATAATATTTATTATCAATGTTTAATACTGCTGGTGAAAAAAATGTGGCCTCATTTTTTGTTGAGATTAAATAGAAAGATAAATTACAAAGTGTCTGAGCATGTGTTGCTCTTTGAGTCCAGAAAACGATTATGTCACAGTGCATGGTTGTCGGGTAAATCCGATTCTGCTCCTCGGTTTCTGACACGTTGTTATTGTGGATGTTTTCCTATCACAAATGATAACGGCACAATAATGCTCATATTGAGGATCCGTAAAACAATAGCTACTCCAGTTTTTTCTTTCCTCAGATGAAATAACGTCTTAATTCAAAGAATAAACTGCTGATGGAATATAAGAGTAAGCTAGAGAGAGAGAGAGAGAGAGAGAGAGAGAGAGAGAGAGAGAGAGAGAGATAGAGAGGAGGAATGGCAGCTAGAGCATTTCCATTTCTCCTTCAGAAAAGAGCATTGCCCTGCAGTCACAGCTGACGTGATGCCATGTGTGTGATGGAGAATAAGTGTGCGTCTACATGTGTGTGTATGAGAAGGGAGGGCAAGCCAGAGAGAGAGAGAGAGAGAGAGAGAGAGAGAGAGAGAGAGAGAGAGAGAGAGAGAGAGAGAGAGAGAGAGGGGCACACAGATAGAGACGGCTGGCAAACTAAAACGTCCTCTGTGCTGGAATTTACCAGATGGCACTGGACAGAAACAACCAGGGGTATTATTACCACACACATACTCGCACACATGAACGTGCGCACACATTGCATTTTCTGGGGCCTATTCGGCAATGAAGCTGCATGCAGAGACAGGAATAGATGAAGTGAAATACTGAACATAACAAACACGTTCTTAAACCAAATTTCCCTCTAGAGTCGCCTGGCAGTTTGCACCGAAAATATTCACACACATCAGACACAGTTACAATAATACAACTTGCACTAAGTCTTGTAAAGCAACACAACAGACACTAAAGTTTGCAGAGTTGCAGAATTGTAGTGCAAAGAGCAGACAGAATACTTCATGATAATGCAACATCCTTTATTGTCATTGTACTTTAAGATTCAGCTCTTATGTTACTTTAAAGGCAATTTGTGGTCTTGTGTAAGATTTTGTTGAAGCCATAACTACTAATTGGTCCACACGTTACATGATGGTTCATGACTGCAACACTATGGATTCAGTAATTAGAGCAGGAGACTGCGAAGTCCGCAGAATTCCCTTGTTCTAGCAGTCTGAATGGAAACTAGGCAACGTCATAGATTCACATCAAAGTGAAGGTTTTACATTATCAACACAAACACAAACACAAACTGCCGGCTACATCCACTCTATTATGTTTAAGTTTTAAAATGCATCACTGTTTTTTTTTACATTAACGCCTGGTGTCCACACTACTCCAGAGTTTGGAAACGCTGCTGGGCCCATTTTATTTTGAAAACTGCAGAGCTGTGTTGCAATCTGCATGGATAGAAGACATTTGGAAATGAAGATGCAGTCATCCACATTCACTTCCTTAATGGTTCTTGTCAGTCACAACTCATACCACTTTATCGTCAGCCCAAGATTTAAAAAAATGAACTCACAATTGTGTTTTCTGGTTAGTAGTATTTTCTGTAACTAAGCTACTGACTGTTAACATCAGCACACACATGCCCAGTGTACGTCTAGGGTCATGTGATATGTGAGATTAAGAAGTCTGGACAGGCGATCACTTTATTTTTAAAACGGTAAAAAAAACATATTAGTGTTTGTGTTTGCGGCATGTAAGGCCTGCATGTCTAGCGGTTTGGCTCATTGTTTTGTTGTTTGTTTCTTTCCATTGTCGTCTGCTGGAGATCTGATGTAGCCACTGGTTGTTTGTGTTGTGCGCGACAGGAAAAAGGCAGCCTTGCTGGGGAGACCGTGCAGGAAGCCAGTTACACTGTGGGGGGAGGGGGGGATCTCTGACAAACATTATTCCACACCAAGGCAGAAAAATAATGGATACCGATGATATCATCACATGGGGGGGACCCTAACATGGGGGTGCCAGTTACGTGAACATAATTAAGATGTTTGCCCGGATAAAAAGGTTAAGACCATTTTGAAAATGAAGCACGCTTTGGCTTCACAGATATGACCCTGTTTATTCAACACTGAGACCTTTAGATTAAACATAAAAAAGGATTACAGTGCCCGCTATCTTGCTGCCTTACTGGTTCTTGAGAGCCTTAAATCACACTGTACTATGAACTGTAATTATACTCCGATCAGCTGACTGAGCGAATACATGCCAAGCTAAATGGAAGTCAGCTAAACTTAGCCAAAATATGCCAGCCTTACTCACGCACAAAGAAGCAAGCTTTCAAACCCACTAGCCTAGATTACTGATACTGATACAGAGCCAGGGAAAGACTGCTGCTTTTGTTAAATATAGTCAAATGATCGAAAAAATTCTTATTCAATCAAAGGTCGATATCTGATGTCCTCTGCGTAAGTGAGTTCTGCTGCTTCCCCTCAGATAAACCAAAGCTTCCTCATTACATGAAACAGAGGAAGAACAGATGAAAACCCCTAAATCATTCCAGTTCAAGGTCCAATGCTTCATTACTGCTCGCTCATTCTGATAAGAACACACACATGCACATGAAACACACACACATGCACAAACCCTGCTGGGATCATTAGGGACATTCATAGACAGTGTGCTCCGTAGCGTCCAACATGCACTGGCAAATTTGTGCAGGACAGCATGAAGGCCAAATATACCCTCGCCATGCTTGGTATTCACACACACACACACACACACACACACAGAGATACACTTCCCTTATCATCGCAATATATCTTTAAGTCCTCGGTGATCTCAGCCTCATAAGAGAAGAGAAGCTGCCAAAAAAAGGATAATTGGCTTCTTAACCATCCATCTCCCTGTTACGCTTTCCTCTGATGTCCCGACAACCTCTCAGCAAAATGCATTTCCCAACAAATTTCTTTTCAAGCTTGCCATTACAGCCCAAAAACTCAAATACTATCAAGTACACAATGCATGTTTGATCATCCCGCTCAACAGGAGCTTTTACGCTGCTCCGACATTAGGATCCCAATCACGGTCCAACACACAGGAGTTTGTCTTGGTGTGTTCACAGAGTCGGACGAAATGAGAAAGATTACCTCGGTCTATAGTGTTCACATAGTGGAAAACCACTAAAAGCCATGATATTGAAGCTGGCTTGAGTTACCAGCTGAGGATGAAGGCTTTAGATATGACACACGTGTTTTGAGACGGTTACCTAGCAACCGTTGCTCCGCTACAAGTCGGTTGATAGACTTGCTAAGGAGCCAATTCTTCCGCCACTCTGGTGAATTCTTCGTTAAAAAACGTCCTCAATATTGTTTCACACAGAAACACATAACTGCTGTGGACAGTGTAACAATCTTATAGTTTTGTTTTATATTATATTGACTTAGAGTCAAAGCATGAAAACCAACCATGGAAATCTGATATTTTCTCTTTGACAGCCACAGCAGAGTAAAGGTCTGGGTCAAAGGCCTGACAGTGAGGCCGGCTGATCCTGCTGGAACATCCGGCTGATGAGGCTTGACCTCTGGAAGACTGCTCTGCGGATCATGTGTGTCACGTCTGGGCCCCTAAGAGTCTCAACACTGACCCTCTAATTCCCTCAGTAAGTATTGTCTGTCTGATGAACTGACTGTCTGCGCTGGCACAGGTCGTTCAGATATCTGCACAGACTTAAGCACTGATTTAGAAATGGCAGCCTGTTCCCAAAATGCATCAGGAAGAGGGACTGTCGACTCTTGATGGCTGGCTGCTCTGACGCGCGCACACACACGCACACACGCACACGCACACACACACACACACACACACACACACACTCACACACACACACACACACACACACACACACACACACTCTTTCACACACACACTGAGTCTATGCTGGCAAGGCAAAGCTTTAATATAAATGTCCCCTCGGCTGGAAATTGTTTCCAGTGCAGCTGAAAGACTCCTTTTATTGAGCTAGTCAAACAACCCCCCCCCCCCCCCTCTACTCTCTCTCACACACACACACACTCTGTTTCTACTCAATATTTAGACATACAGAGAAGGGAGTGTTTTTTTTTTCACTTGAGTGCTTTTGTTTTATATCTAATTAAATTATATGGAAAGGAAAATTGCAGCCATATTCTGCAGCTTTATGCAAAGTTCCCCTTCCTGTAACATCCTTTGAATGCCAATCATAAGACAAGAGATGATATCAAGATGCCAGAGTTCGTCAGGGTAATTCAAGCCTGGTGAAAAACTGAGACGGATACTGTACATGCACTTAGCGCAACGATTGGGAACATTATTAGTGCAGAATTTCCATTAGAAACCTGTTATCTAAAAGGAGCAGGTAAACTGGAAACTGAGCGACTCACTGTTTACATTCACGATTAACATGAGTTCACACTGCTGAATGACAAAACGTCTAAGTACAATATTTGATAACACAAATGGTGATGTCACGGCCACACAGCTGCCTCAGTTGACAAGGAAATCAAACAAATGAGAAAAGGCTACTGGCGGATTCCGGAAAGAAAACTTTTCTTAGTGAAGTGCAGTAAACTGAGAATTTGCTTCTTATCTTATTCCTGACAACTCAGGTTTCTCTTCCTCTTTTCGGTTTCTTAAATCAGTCAGACCACTTCATCCTTTGATTAGCTTTACTAATAAAAACCGAATTTTCCACACCACCTGTGTTTTCAAATTCAATTGTAGTGATATGGGTGTAACTGTGGAGGACACCAGTGTCATGTTTTTCACATCCTATTTGGGTGTGTGGACTTTTGTATGACCTGTGAAGAAGTGAACATTCAACAATTACACACAAACATTGTGTGTTTTAGGAGGAAAATAAAATTGTATTCAGATTAAGTATTTCAGCGTCATGTCTGGAGATAGATTCTTTAGGAGATACAAAATTTAAGAGTTAAATGACTTTTTGCTGGCTGGTCGGTTTTAACAGAAGGACACAAAGGACTTAATGCCACTGTGCCAAACGCCAGAATACAATGGCCTTTGTACGCAGCTCAGTTTGTGCTGGTGTCTGAAGCAAAGGTGAGCCGCAGTGGGTGTTACTCCATTTGCAAAGCAGACAGCAAACACGTCACTCCTAACTGGAAGAACAGGTTGTTCTCAAGCCAGTTTTTCTATGTAATACCATGCATGCATATCTACGGAGACAAAAATACAAACACACACACGTACCTTTGAAAATGGTTGCAGGCGCACAGAGGGAAGTTAGGATTACTTTGTCGTGTTAGCTCCATCTGACAGCTTGCACATTACTCACACTCACACCTACTCATTTATGTCGAGCTCTGACTCTGTAACACTTGGCATCAAAGCTGAATAGTACCCTCACTGTACGTCTGTCCTGAATTGTTCTGTGCCTTGCTGCTGCGGACATGGGGCACATTATGCCACCATCGCTGCTCCAAGACTCCAGACACAACGAGTGCCCATTTACTTTCAAGAGAGATCAGCCAGAAGTTTCCCCTTGAACTGGGACCATGGGAGCCCCCCCCCCCCCCCCCCCTCAACCCCTAAAACAGTGAAGTAGTTCAACACATTCCTCAGCCTGAGCACAGCCATACCTGCCAACAATGACTGCTGAACTGACAGCTGAAAAGAGGGGGAATTTCCAGCAGAATAAGCCCTTATCCCAACATGGTCACACAGACACTTTTTTCTTCTAAGGAACCCTCTGGATTACTCAGAGAAATGTTCAGGCTTCTAGCTGTGCTGATCAGAAACGCAAACTAACTTCTGAGGTGACAGGGTCTCACTTTCAAACGAGTGAGAAAAGCGAGGATTCAGTGTTTGTGCGTATTTAAGTTTGCTTGCCCCAAGGTGAGGCAACAGTTTGATTGAGACATCTACATCAGTCCAATAGAGAGAGTTTAAACAAGGTCTTCAGAGGATTTGATGGGTGGAAGCTTCCCGAAAACAGTAATACAAGAATTTTGTGACTTTTTTAATCTTTATTTTAGCTCAGGCTAACTTTAAACCAACCCGCATGCTCGGCCTCGGCATAACATGCCCGCTGTAAAATGACTTTTTTTTCACCCGACCACATTCTTCACCCACACCACTTTTCTTTGGTTCACACAACAGCAAAAGAAACCAGGTTTAACTGTACATAAAAACTTTATTATAGCCTTGCTCTACTGTGATTGCAATCCTGGCACAAGCAGAACATATAATGCATGTAAATGCTGTGTAGCTTTTACTAGAAGGGTTCT
The DNA here is from genome assembly GCA_026259375.1 of Verasper variegatus. Lineage (NCBI taxonomy): Eukaryota > Metazoa > Chordata > Actinopteri > Pleuronectiformes > Pleuronectidae > Verasper > Verasper variegatus. Next base: position 5,906,025 of record CM048051.1, read on the forward strand.
TGGAGACTGGCTAACACTCTATCTTACTACATTAAAGACAGTATAAAAATGCCTGGATTGGCGCCCTGACCTGGATCTGCAAAAAACTTTAATGAGATCTTTCTTAGGTCATACTCCGCCCCTCTGCAAGATTTTAATGGAAATCCGTTGAGTAGTTTTTGCAGAATTTGACAAACGCTGATGAAAACATAACTTCCTTCGCTGAGATGATAAATTGACATTTATTGGCCGCCGGAAATGTGATACAAGCTCAATAAACCCCATTATATTGTATGACTCCAATATGAAACACGCAGATACAGGTCGCACCATGAATATGTAACTCAGCTGTAGTGGACATGAAAGATGGAGATGAGAAAGCATGGCAGTGTTGACAGGTATGTACAGTTGGGTCTGTGCAACACACAGGATACACGTGCACAGACACATGCGCCAACGACAAACATAACCAAACAAACAGTTACATAAGCAATCAATGGATGAGAGGCTTTCAATAGGACTTCCGGTTGCTATTGCAGACATACATCAATACAACTAAATTAACGCTTCACAGTCACAGAGGACTGACGACAGCTTTGCTAATATCAGTTACCGTCAATACAAAGTATCTACCAAATGAACAACCCCACTCACAAACCAGCAGAAATGTCACCGCACAGTCTGGAAACACAACTTTTACTAGGACATATTCAAATCTGTTTTCCATTCATACCAATATAAATGGAACTATTCAGCCTCAGTTGTCGATAGAACCACAATGAAGCCATTTATAAAGTCTGCGTACAGTAATACGATCTGGGCAGACTACAAATAAAGGTTACTGTTTTCCTTGCCTGGTGGATGTAACATACAGTTTGTCTAAAGGCAATGAGCAACCTGTTATAGTTATTAGTATTAGTATTATTAACCCTATGAACAACTGAGCACATCATCAGTAAAGCAGCTGCTGTGTTACACAACCTGAACTTTGAGTCGTCGCTTTCCTGAAAGGCTTGAAATGAATGTCGAACACGGCCCCTGCACCTTCAGAACTCCTGTCCAAACTTTGCAGTGGCGCTCCGAAGGCCTACATGTGACAATGTCAGAGTCAATACATCAACTCCTGCACCCGGGTGGGATGATGTAATCCTGATCCGTGACTCAGGCCCGCAACACATGGCATCGGTAACACACACACTTATTCACCAGCGTGCTTCATCCAACTGGCCCTGTGGGGATTCAATAGTGTTCCCTCTCCCTCCGAATGTGTCAATCAAAGCCCTGTTGGCAGCTCCTGCCCGAGGCTGGAGGACGCACCCGCGGACCCGCTCTCTGTCTCCAGCCACTCAGTGTCACACATGCTGAGCTCAGCTCGAGTGGGAAGAGGGACAGGGACGGCTGTTTTCAGCAGCAAGGATTCCCCACCCATTGTTTATTTCATCTGTGACCCACACACCACCGACCTCTGACCCCCACCTTTGACTCCTTTGTGTGTGTCTCTGTCAGTGAGTGTGTGTGTGTGTGTGTGTGTGCGTCTGTGCCCGAAAGGAGACTTCGGAGGCTTTTAAAACCACCAAAATTAGACTAAGCCACACACAGAGTAACAGAGATAAGTCGCTTTTACGGGAAAACCAAAATCCAGTATTCTTAATGGAGTTGACAAATAGATACTGAACCAACTACTCAATTAATCGCTTTGTTGGATGATAGAAAACTAATTGTAATAATTTAGCTCACCTGATTGAGCGTTCACCTCACGTACTGAGGTTTGAGTCCTCTGCAGCAGACACAGGTTAGAGTCCCAACCTACTGATCATTACAAACGAACAACTTCTCCCACAGTCAATACGGTCTATCGTACGTCCTGGTCTGGTTTGAGTTAGGGTCGTCAGGATCACCACCTCCATCGCAAATGAATACATACAGAGTAGAGCTGAGGAGCCTCACAGTCGTGTTGTTACCGATTTCTGATAATGAAAGATGCTATGGATGTATAGACATGTAAAGATCAGGTGAGGAAGTCGTGATGAAGAGATTTAACACAACACTGGCGATTTGAAAACGGTTTACATTTCTAAAATTGGCTAAACGGCAGAGCGAGATCTGCAGAAACACATCAAACCTTCCTTCAACCTTTGAAAGGGTACCTGAGGCCACATCCATACTACTACATTTTCAGATAAAAAATGTAGTAGTATGGATGTGGCTTAAGTGTACAGAGCGATAAAGTCTGTGCTCCCAAACTGACAGCTCTGACAGCCGAGCTCGCAAACAGACATTGGTTCAAACCGCAGTGACAATCGCTTGTTATTATGCGGCACTATTAAACTAATCCCACTTGTAAAGCCCTGTAAGGAAGTGTGAGTCATGTCCTTCTTTCTGTGTCGACCTGGATGTCCTTGTCCCGTCTGCTGCGCCATGCTGGGACATATCGCGGATGTTTGACATTCACTCTCTGCTCCGTGGGACTCTCACTCCTGTCTGGAGTATATTCATACAGCAGGTTTATATCTGAAATGAGGTGCTTTATTCTCATCTGCTCATTGTTTCAAACACACACACATACCTGCAGTGCACCTTGACCCAGTCCCTCCGCACACACACTTCAGAATTCAGATCCGAGCATTTCTCTGTTGCCAGGGGGACCATTTCAACCCTGTCAGCACTTCTGAGATCTGCCTGGGGCGAGGTAATTTGCCCCCTCCCCATCCTTCACTCTGGAGGAAAAAAAATCCCATCCTCCATTCTCGAGGGGCACGACTATTCCTTCCCCTATTCTTTCTCTCAGATTCATTCAGCCACAATGTTTGGCACCAGCAATCTCCTCTCCTCCTACTCCTCACTCCCACTCCATACAGCCTTTTTAAGTGTGTGTGCATACACTTACTCCTCTTTCCGCAGACGGAGAGGGGCTGGGGAGGAGGGCTGGCGGTGGCGGTGTGGTTGAAATCATCTGCTGCTGATTTTCAACCACACAGGATGAGTTAAATGCAGATAGCTGATATTTCCTCTGATTTCCTTGGGGAACTTAAGGAGCTAGTTTGATGTATAGACTGAGCAAAACCACAAAGGGAAGCAATTGCTCTGAAGATTTACACAGGCTGAAAACGTCATGTGCAGGATTTGACCTTTTATGTTTCCACTGCAGGCATGATAATAACGTAAGCCTGAAGACAGCATCTCCGGCTAAGAATAAAATACCATTCAAAACAAGAATGCCTTTGAGTTGGCAGTGGAAATAATATTATTACTTTACCGTCGGAGAAACGAACTTCCTGCCCGACGCTGGCATTAAATGATGCGATAATGCTTCCCCCACAGGGAAATACTCGGAGCGCAGATCAGGTTGAGCTGTAAAACCAGCTGGCAGGAATTCAGCATGTTGCTTCAAGGCAATTCAGCAGGGCGGCTGGAGGCCTGAACCAAACTTGGATAACCTTATGCTACAAGACTAATACACCAGGAAAATACTATTAGGAGGAGTATTGCAGTCAAAACTGAGGTATGTATTTATGAATGTGAATCCAGTTACAAATCTGCCTTTTTGAAAGTAGTTTGTTTGGCGGAGAGTGAAAACGAACATCAGTCAGCACAGCAACAAAATCAAATTCACATGTTTTGTGTAAAAAGAGAAAAAAAAAAGAAGTCTGGATTTGGGGCCTGATTACACAACAAACATGAGTCTAGCTGTGTCTAGATTTAGGGGCCACATCCTTCGGGGGGGTTAGGGTTAGAATACATTTAAAGGCAATCCCTATTTCGAAGGCTCCTTCAAACATGGGTGTCTTGTCCAATCTATCCCAGCACCTGTGACGAAGCTAAGGAGCTAAAGCTATGCAGACGGCTCAAAGTAGCTAAGAATGCAATGGTTCAGTCGGGACAAGCTGGTGACTCTATAAAGAAATCCTCCACAGACCAATCTGTACCATTTCAATTCGGTCTTGAAGCGAAGAGCGAATTGGAACATAGCTTTACACCAATTGAAAGTAGGAAATTGACTATCAAAGCGAAACCATGGTCCTTCTGCTGTGTGAAAGCGTTTAAGGGATTTTTCACCACATATTTTTTTCACCGATCTGTGCCATTCATTACAGCCCTCCTGACTAATTTTGCTGCTCACCAGGGGGCCGTGCTGCAGCTGCAGAGGTCAAAGAAGCTTAAGTCAAAAGGACGCGAGGAAAATAATTAATAACTTGATTCTAATTCATCCTTCAGAGAATTTAAATTAAATCAATCGCTGACATTGAGCACGTTGCGCTTATTAGAATATAAATAGAACAAAAAGCCTTTGTTTTCATTGCATTGTACAAAATTCAATGAAAATAGGAGTGCTAAATAAAAGCTTAAAAGAACACATTGCACACAGCATATTGCACAGTTTAAACAACCAAATATATATCTTTAAAAAACAATAAATATAAATTACTATTATCAGCAACCCCAGAACAAATTCATTGGTGCACTGGTAGAGGTCACAGAATCTTACGGGTCACAGAATATGGTGAAACCCTGTCAGGCCGAGTATTCAGCCTTTTAAAACGTTAAAGAAATACTTCTGAAATTCTTATTTTGGACGTCAAATGTTGGATGGAAGACATTTGAACACATGCTCCTGCAAATATTACATTGTGTAGCTGTCCTGTTGACTTCTAAATCCAAAATACTGGAACCCATCCCTTGTCAACAGAACCATATGACTGTGGGGGGAAGTTCATATGACGCCTCACACACTCACACAGATGGTGACATTACACAAGACCTTCTATGAATGTTCTTTAGGAGGAGGATTTATCGACCAGTCATAACAGATCATTAAATGAAAGATTCATCTCATGATTATGTCCATAATCCATGGAGTTTCCTTGCAATGTGCTATACTTAGCTGCTTTAGCTTTGACCGCACCACATACACACACATATGGAGGCCGGCACACCTCCAACTTCCTCGCTGCATTACATCGCCGCTTCCTGACATCATAATGGACCTACTGTTCAGGGGATGAAGCTAAACTCGGATATGCAGGAGTACAGGCACAGCTGGGACAGCTGATCTGTGCTTGGAGGGGCCCATTATGTGGATTATCCTTTCTATACATACACCTGGAGGTATTCTTAGAGCCAACACACACTGGCAGCCAAGATGACATGAATAAAACTGACAGAGGGGAAATATTACCTCTGCCACTGGGTAAACTGGGCTAAATTAATTTTATATGCCTTTTAATTTGGGGAATAGCTTACCCACGAGAGGGTGACATAAACATTTATGATGAGAGTTCATAAAGGGGAGCATGCAAGGAACAAGGAAACAAGTCATATGAGGATAACGTCTCGTTGATGGGCAGAGTAAAGGTTGCAGTTCAGCCTCCTGTTTTAAAGCACCACTAGGTGTGACATAATGAGGTGGTAGCAGCACTGCAATTATCAGTCACTGCACACTCGGAGCCAGCAAAGCAGCACCTCGCCTCCTCCTGAACTCCAGTCTCTTTCCCAGCTCTGCTTCCTGTGATGCTGGAGGTTTTCACTAAATGTCAAACATAAAATACACAGCAGACAAAGCCCCGGTTTGATAAGAGCTCAGCGGACGGATGTGAGAGGAATGATGGATTTGAATGAAGGGAACTCAGGCTGTTTACTTTTGAATAATCAATATAATTTCAACATTGGTGGAGAAAAAATATGCTTTTCCTTTTTTTGTCATATTTGCGTCATTGTCATGAGGTAATTTGAACTTTTCAAATATTTCAGGTGGGGCTGAGTATTAAAACAATATTAATAATTTCATCAATACCAATATAACAAAGTTCTTCAATATATATTGATATATTGCTTATGAATTGAGTAAACACAGTGAGGAGGTTTAATGCATTAATGATCTACTGAATTTGGAAAAAACTGTGCAACTACACAACTTTAATCTATATATTGCACATTAGAAAAACTGCCTTGTGTATAATATTTCAATTTTGTAGCATGGAGATGGAGTATTCTATTTTTATCATACTTATTCTAAATTCTTCCCTTTGTATTCGTATTTATGTATATCTTACTTTAGAATTTTCTCATTTGTCAGTTTTGTATTTTCTCTGTGGAGGATCCATGTGTCCCTGTATGTGTCACTGCCCATAAAGACCAGTACAAAACCACAACCTTCGCCCAGGAGCGAAAATCTGCCTTTAAACTTAAACAAAAATAGCAATAACCTAAACATAATGTGACATTTATCACATTAGAATAGAATAATTCAAATATTGAATTATTCTCATCCTATCCTCCATGTGCCTTATGACTGCATACTATGTCGTACTGTGTACCACGTTTTGACTACTTATTAAGTTGCGTACTTTTATGTTCTCACTTATATGTTTCCACTGGGCATCAGAGAGAAACAGCATTTCAAGGAGTGACAAAAACGTTGACTTTGGACTTTGACTTTGATATTAATATATACTTTATCTTAATATGATTTTTGTTCCCACTTTGTGAATGTAAATCAATTCCACACAACAACAACGTGACTCAGAGACATGAATGGAGGCTTGACGATCAATATGATGGATTATTGAGCCTGTCAGTCCATATGGAGCTCAATGGGAGCCGATGACAGTATATTAAGGATGTATAACGTGCATATGCACCAGTTATTTCAGGGTTTGGATCTACAACCTCCCCTTTTGGGATCTAAAAGTTCATATTCACTTCCATAACAACCCTGTGGAGAGATCACAGAGGAATAAGTCATCCGCTGTTTTTTTGCTCAAACAAATCGGATGTCAGCGGTTAAAGTGTTGGGCAAAGTGACGGGAGATGATCTCACCATGTCCGCTGGGGTGCTGCCCGTCATCTCGAAGGTTGACCCGGTCCTCGGAGGGGGTTCACACACACTCACTCGCGCACACACTCATGCACAAGGACACGATTATTCCCCTGTGTCCTCCTCCTCCTCCCTTGAAACAGCCTCTGGAACCACACGACGTTGATTTGAAAGGAAGGAAACAAAAACACAAGAGACTTCTTCTTCTCTCTCTCTCTCTCTCTCTCTCTGGATCAGTCGGGACGTGCGTCTTCTTCTTCCTCTTCTTCTTCTTCTTATTGCTCAATCATGCCCGTTTTTCCTCCCACAAATCGGTAAACGCGGACGTATACGAGAGGCGATAGTGGGATAAGCTGCCGACCCGAGGGCCTCCTCCGACCCCGGCGAACACGAAGGATACCCCGCTTCAGGAAAAAGGTGCCTGCGCCATGCGAAACACCCGACACGGCTGGCACATCCGGACACGGACCCTGTTCTCTCTCGGCAGAAAAACAAGGAGCCGAGATGCGTTTATATCCGCGTCACCGTCCGCTGCTGGAAGTCACACCCGGCCCCCGGTGGTTGGAGGAAGGCGTCTCACGGTGAACACGGGTCGGTGCGGCTCTTTAAAACCGGGACTTTAGTAGCGAGTGTTGTTGAGGCTCCGGACCGCGGTGCTGCTCCTCCACCTCCCGTTCAGCTGTCACCCCGCTGCCGCTACACCACCCGCAAGCTAGCTGCCTCACACCGGAACTCCGCCCGCAGCTTCCGGTGGCGTTTTCTTTTCAAGATAAAACCACTCGTTTTCAATCCAACTTCACTGCAGACATATCTGACGTGGAATAAAATATGAATGGTGAATTCCCTCATTATCTACTCACCACTGTGCCGATGGAGGGGTGGGTGGGAAATGTTTGAGTTCATAAAAGCCTTCTGGAGTCTCAGGGGTTCACAGTGTTGCAGCCAAACAATTGACGTTAATGGTGACCGAGTCTTCAAACGTAAAATAAAACAACATAAAAAACACATTAATGCCTCCATACTGCTCCTGTGGTGTCATCCAAGGGTCCTTCTCTGGAGCCGTGTAAAAACATAGTGTAAATGACTCGGTTTTGAATCAAACTTGAATGTCGGGGCTTACAGACACTTGGATGACACCCCAGGAGCAGTATGGAGTCTTTTTGTTTTTACATTTGATGAATTGGTCACCATGTACTTTAATTGGAATGGATTTGGCTGCCACACTGTTTACGCCTGAGACTCCAACAGTGTTTTGTGGACTCAAACACTTCACCCACCCCTCCATCGGCACAGTAGTGAGAAGATAATGAGTGCATTTTCATTTTTGGGTGAACCATCCCTTTAGGCTGTACATCTGCTGAGCCGGATGTAGTTTATTCTGAGTTTTCTCAAATTCACAGTGGTACTCAAAATGGAACTGTGTACAGTTACATTTTACAGTCAGTTAATCCATTAGGAGCGATCTGCGATCAGAGAGGAAAACGCAACATGGCTGCTCATCCTTGACCCTCCAATGACTCAATCATTAAATTAGTCAATCATTCTTCGGAATTGCATGTGGTCTCATGAAGAGCGAAGAGTCTGAAATAATGGTGTTCTTTAAGCAATACACTGCATTGTGGAGAAAAAGTACTGGTTTTATAAATATACCACATGTAAAGTGAGCCTACATACTACATATTACACATACATGTCAGTTTTATGATATGAGTTCAATATGGTTGTGGGGTTATTTATAGCATGCATCCAATACATATGTAATATAATATCCTGACCTTGGTGAAGTGCACTGCCTTCAGTGTGTGTGTGTGTGTGTGTGTGTGTGTGTGTGTGTGTGTGTGTGTAGGCCCTGCCTGCCTGTCAGAGGTCGAGATGCCTATCAGCAGCAGGTCTGTCCTCTCCCTGGTGCACTGAGTGAATCCATTGTGGTATCAGGAGTGCCTTTTTCTCTGAGATCTACAGGATTAACGACCTAATCTCCCCACCATAAAGGGAGAGTCTGACACACACACACACACACACACACACACACATACACACACACACACAAGCATGTCTGCACAAACACAGTGAGGTGTGAACGTGTTTTTGTTTGGCTGCGTTTTCAAAATTAAGGTCAGTGCATGATTTGCAGCCAGTGAGCCAAGTAGGGCAAGAATTAAGGACTATTGTTATTATCAATTCAACCCTTGATTCTTTTTCTAGATCATTGATAATTGTTTCAAGTATAAAATAATAAAAAGACAGAAAGTGTCGGGAGCTTTGTGTTTTGTTTGATAAAACAGTTGTAACACAAATGATAGATTGTTTTTAAAATTCAGTTGAAAGTGATGGCAACTACATGAAGGGATCACATGAGACTGGATGTAAAACAGGTTGTTTATAATGATCCTTTATTGTTTAAATGTGCATCATGACATCACATGAAACCAGATGCTTGTGTATCATTATCGGACCAAACTTTCTGTGTGTGTGTGTAAAGCTGGTTCGACAGTGCAGGTCTGTGTAACTTGAACTAACAGGTCACCTCTACAGTCCCTCAGCTTCACTTTATAGTTTACTGTCCAAATACAAGTGCTACATTTTGTGTAAAGACAAAACAACTCTAATCCTCTGAAGCCTCTTGGCCTTGTGCGTCCGTCAGGCCACACACAGAAACAGTGCACACATGAAACACCATCCGCCACAAGCAAATAACATTAACTACTTCCTTTGTGCTTCAAATGTCAAAGGGCACGATAAGAGTTTAAACAGCGCACTGTATCCACTTGGTCTTCCTCAACACTTGATCTATTTCTGTTTCCAGTGTCACTACAAGACAGTTGCCACATGCACGGCACACTCGGTGGTTACAACAGCTCCATATATAAACACTGACGCTCAGCACAGCAGCAATGAACGTCCTGCTGCGTCGCCTCCACTGTCTCCCCACGTTTTCCACAGATTATTAACATGCACCGTTTGTCTTCAGCTATTCTGGGATCCAGCAGCAGACTTTGAGCTCAGACTGTGGCGCAAAGGTTGGTGCTGGGAGCCGCCGTTGCATCATAACCCCAGACTGAGGGGACAAAACCAGAGGGGTGGTCGTTCATATCGGTGCTAAAGCCACTCGACAAACCAGAAGCAGAACATGGCATTGTGCATAGTGGCAAACATCTCTACCATAGACTGTATATAAAGATGGACGACGTGCCTCCACCTCCTTACGTTGTGCAAAAGTAAAGCCAAAATATCTCAGATACAGGTGCCGCCATTTTTGCACTTTTGATGTTGTAGCCAGAGTCATGTGCAGTAGTGATGGTGGATAAGAGCCAATCACAAGTCAGTCTCAGCTTTTTTTTATAGCCTTATATAACTAATTAAGATCAAACATCTGATGTGATAAGAACTATCGAAAATGACAGAAACAATCCTTGTGGGAAAAGGGATAATGTTACGTGTATTTTGACTGTTTAGTTTGGTCCATGCCCATCTAATAACATGATGGAGGCAGTGTTTATGAACTATGCTACAGCCAGCAACCAGGGGGCGATCTAGACCATTCAGCTTCACTTTTGGTTGACTATGATGTCGTCCATCATGCTAACGCAGCGTTCACACTAGTAAGGACCGAACCACTTGTTGTCTTTTGTCATTACGTTGACACGCTGCATTTCTACAACTAATCTGAGTTTTTTTCTCTCAAAGGTGAATGTAGTATTTTTCACATTTCTAATATATCATCATCTATTAACAACCCACTGACGAGTGTCATTAGTCCAACTGGTGGGGGCACTGGATAGCAACAGGTAAATCACCCCAGATTCAACTGTACTCTGGATTTAAAGCACTCTGTCTTGTCACCGACACGAACCATTCTTTTCTATGACCTTTGGGCACAATGTTACCAAACCTCAAAGAGCTGCCTTTTATTGTTCGGATCAAGTCCATCTCATTGGTGATAGCCTAAACCCGAGTTGGATTTGGCTCAGGCTTACCAGGAGACACCCTGAGCCTGAGCTTATCTTCATCCAACTGGGCGCTCCTCTAATCTTCCCACCTGTCTAACTAATTCCGTGGTAAATATACTCAGGGATTTGTCCTGAGAGCCCTCTGAGGGACCTTTTGCTGGAGACTAAATCTTAGATACCAGTTACCACATTAGCATTTTGAACCGGTGGTTTGTTGAGCTGAGGCCACACTCACAGCTGAAGCCCTCCTCCCCATGGCTGTGAAAACAATTTGTCATCATCTCACGTTCTTGCCATCTGTCTGCCACAGACGGGGAATAAAGTGCATGTTTGGTGCATGTTTGCTGCTTGTATTTTGTATCATCCTGCCGCTGGGAGCTGAGATGCTTATCTGTTCTCTCTGTTTACCTGTGAGTTATTCAGCATTTTATGTCTGCCGCTGTTTGTATGAGCACAATATGTCCCTGAGAGGTGCTGAGCAAGTCTACACCAAACTGGCTTCTTACATCCTATTCCCTGTTCAACCTGTTCCACTGACAAGCTCACACACCGACATTAATAATACCTGTACATAACACAGCACTACCCGTAAGGCTGTTCTGTACATTTACAGGCATATCAGGTCCTGTCTGTTTGAATTATGTGCTCGCTCTCGCTCTCTCTCTCTCTCTCTCTCTCTCTCTCTCTCTCTCTCTCTCTCTCTCTCTCTCTCTCTCTCTCTGTTTATCTCTACAACTGTTTGATGTATTGTAATGATGTTTGTAGACGTCCGTGTTCCAAAGACGACTCCTGTTGGATTTGTTGGTTGCTGTTGTTGATTACGAAAGCTTTTCATGGTTTCCAGATGATGAACCATAAAGATAAATTAATGAACCTCCTGCATCTCATTTAGAGCTGACAGCTGGAGCCAACATCTTTTTGGGTGAATTAAAACGTCTCAACAGTATTAATTTAATACGACACAAACTTGACCCAACTCCCCCACAAGATGAATTATATTAACTTGGTTACTATCAGAACTACTTGCACTCCCATGCTGCCAAAACAATTTTTTAAACTGCTGCCATACACATCTTATTACATCTTACAACATTGATTCAATCAATTTTTAACATCAAATAACAAATTAAAACCATGTTTGGTCCATGTTCCATCTTTATTTACAGTCTATGCTTGATACAAGGACGCTGGAATTAGGGGGGTTCAGCAGTCACCTGCTGGTGAGGGTCTGTAACTGCAAGGCATAAAAGTCTACTGAACCAACCAATTATTATTTCATAATAATTAATTTCATTTTCATACGTTGACTGTATTTTCTGATGCCCAAATGCAGAATGTGGCGTATATAACGTTAGGCATGATTTCTAATGAAGAGTAAACCTGTAAAATGTTGTTGGATTTTCATATAAATACAAAAACTACAAATGGTGTCATTTTCTCTAATCAAACTCAACTTGGCTTTCAGTGTCCTCAGCTTCCAATACTGGAGAACTTTTATATACATTCAGACTGTCACGCTTTGTATGTCAAGGGAGGATAACCATTAACGAATGCAGCACCATATACTCCTGCCTTTCTGCAGAGACTTACAGAAGGATTTTATAAGAAGACGTACGTGACATCAGGAGGGCTTTAAACCTGTAAAAAGATGTGATAAAAGACAAGAAAACACAGTAAGAGAAAACTTGAGCAGTCACTGTGCCACATCACATGTTTGGAATAACCATCGTCATCCTACCTTCCTGAGCTACGCCTGTCATAATCATATCACATGTCTATTCTTGTGATTCTCTCAGAACCCTGTTTGCTGCAGCAGTAACCCTTAGACATTGCTGGCACACACCCGTCTCCACACAAACAGACACACACACAGAAGTACACAGTCAGGGCCATGCTCCACCAGGGTGTGAACGCACAGCTGTGTTTTTGGAGCAAGCCACAGGGAGTGCCAACCTCCAAGTACCTGAGTCAGCCTCCACTTCCCTGTACGCATTCCCCTCATTAACTCTTCCTCTTTCCATTCCACCCTCTCTCATGGTGACTAGGCAGGTATAAAGTGGAGGTCGAGGCGGGGTTATCGGCAGTGAACAACTGGCATTATGGCTGCCGTGTGGATGTCAGGCAGTTATTAAGGCACAAAATAGCTGTGATTAGATGAGCCCTCTCTGTGTGGAGCTCAAAACAAAAACACTGTGAGGCAGCAACAGTTGTTGCCGTTTCCACTCCCACGATTATCTTTCAGTCTCAGAATATTGTGATACAACAGAAAAGTAGATTCTGTCCGTGTCGTTTATTTCACTATGTCCTCGTACAATGAGCATGTGTCACTCTACCGAGCACATAATAGGATTACCTGGTATTTTTGAAACACTCTGTCGCCAAGCAGACGTTGTTTTTCAGCTGGTCACTGGATTGGTGTTTGTTCCAGGATGTTGCTTTGACTCATAATGGGCGAGCGCCAAGTTGTTGTTGTTGTTCTTAGGTTTCGTGTTTTTTGTGGAAAGGGCAGGGCAGGTTCGTCAACATCGACTGTTTCCAGGACATGGAAAGAAACAATGACAAGAACATAATCTGCCACGGACTCGAGGGTAAATCTAGTATGTCAACACAACCCCCCCCCCCCCAACCACACACACACACACACACAAAGAGGACATTAAATTGACTTACCTTAAAACTTAAGCCTAACCCTCAACCCAACTTAACCTAAAGCTGAACCTAACCAACTAAACCTGACTTAACCTTAACCTAGCCATAACCTTAACCTTAACCTTAACCTTAACCTTAACCTTAACTTTAATCTTAACCTTGACCTAACATAAACCTAAACCTAACCCTAACCCTAACCTAGCCTAGCCTAGCCTAGCCTAACTTTGCCTTGACCTTGACCTAAACCTACCCTTAAAGCATGTTTTCATCTTAATATTTAATAATTAACTTTATAGGGACTGGATTTTTGTCCACATAAAGAAGACAAGTCCTCATAATACAACAGTGTAAAACAGATTTTGGTCCCCACAACATGAGTAATACCTGGACCCCACACACACTGACGCAGAATCAGTCGTGCACGACAACATGAACGTGTTATTTTAGGGAGGAGCTGTCGACATACAGTGCTTGTAATCTTTTTTTTTTTTTTCTCTGCCTCAAACATCCCTCTGTCTCGATGAAACAGCAGTGACACAAAAATAAAGTTCAACACATACAAGCAATAGTTTTGTAACAAATTGTGTTAAATCCCTTTGAGTGAGACAGTTTGTTGTCTTTCGGGTGTGGTCGCACATGTGTTCCCTCTGCTGTCGGCGCCTCACTTCCTGCTGTGGTTTCCATCAGCTGAAAAGCACTGGCTTACGGTCAAGAGAGGATGTGTCTCTTTGTATACCAACACACTCACGCACACAAACATGCAAACTTGATTAGGCACCAATGGCCAAAAAGTACATGACGGATATTTTTTTTTTTTTTTTACTTAATGAAATTACTCAAATGAAATGTTTGCTTCCTCATGCTAGGAAAGCAGGAAATGATCGGAGCAGTCGAGCTTAATCACTTAAAGAGACAAACTGGGAAATTACTCAACGAGGTGGTTTTAATGCTCTCATATAAAATCTTAAATACAACACAGAATTTAGTCAATATCAGTTTAATTCAAATTGACAAAATAAACAAAATCATTTTACTTTACGAACTACATTTATTTGATTTGATATAAATAAACTATAAGGTTCACAGAGTATTATTTTATGGAATGTCTTATTGAGGGGTTATCTTTCACCTCTCCAGTGAAACTACATCGCTGCTGTGCCCTTATTTTGGGTGCTCTCTAATATTGACAACTTTTTAAATAATATCCAATCAAGTTGTAAGTTTTAATCAGTTGATGATTTTAGCTGGCAAACCATTCCAGTAATGAATGTGCCAAATCTGTGTCCTAATTCTGCGGAGAAGATAATATAATATAAGCTGCCATATTTTTACTCAGAATAACCATCTCTAAATTTACGAGCGGCTCCAAATCCTCAGTCCTCCTCCCAGTGGAAGACAATGGACAGTGAGACAATGGCTTTAGCCTGAGTGAGGACATAGATGGTCAAACTGTGAAGCCCCTAAAATCCTGAGAGATTCTGTTTAATTATCTTATGGATCCTGCTCACATAAGATGTTTTACAATGCTTAAAATACAGCCAGTGTGCATCAAAATACCCCAATCAAAACTCACATTTTGTGCCTTGCTGTGCTAAAGGGAGATCTTTTCACTTGGTTGCAATCTGTACCCTCACCAATAGAGGCCACTAAATCCTCCACATTGGTCCTTAGAAGAGAAGGGCCACAGCAGATCGATATATTAGAAACGTCTGCATCCTGATGGGACAGAACTCTTCCAGGACGACGCCATGGGATCACCAGATTCTTTGCTTTATTTTCACTTGTCTGGTTGTCAAATCTTTTTGCTATGTATTATTGGTTAGGGTTAGACAAAATATATCTATAGAACTTGAATTAAGTAAGTACATTTTTTACAGTTTATTTTGTAAAATAAAAGATTTCATAACTCCAAACACTGATACAATACATTTGCCTCAACCGATAATTCACTCAGGCTACTCCACAGTTCTTTGTCCTGTGTACTGGCAATCAAATTTGCACATATAGGTCATATTAGCACATAGAAAACACAAAAACATGATATTCATTCCCCAAGCACCAACACTGTGTCAGATAAATGACACATCAGCACAAACACACAAGCTGGAGGAAGACCATGATTCATGAGAGACAACCACGAGAGAACGGTGACACACCTGATTTCACAAGAACTCAACATTTGTTGTGCAGCTTACTCAAGCATTTGCGACACTTTGTCTGCTCACTGAGCCATGCAAAACCCTGCACTACCGCTGTCTTTCACAAACACAGAGCAGATTACTGTAGACACACAAACACACACAATAATGACAGACCTGCCTCCCTCTCAGACAAATGTACATTTACTGCGGATCCAAACACACACATGCACAATTTCAATTTCAATTTCATGTAACTTTTCTTACAACATTTTTTTCAAGACTTTTTTTCAGAACAAAATGGAGGCATTGTCAAAATCGAGCTCTTACAGACCGTTGGCTCTCTTCTCTAATTTCCATGACCCTGCTGTAATGTGCTATCTTTGTACTGTCAGTGTGTTTCAGACAATTTCATATTGTTGTTTTCTTTATTTGTTGAACTCTTCTGGTTTTCAGAAATTTTAAATTAGCTGAATTGTTTCTCCTGTTGTAAAGAAAAAAAACTTACGCTACTGCAGAACTGAGACTGTGTACTTTTCTGCAACGTCTAACGAGAAGAACAATTACAGTGAAGCTTCACGTAATGTGAGTCTGACTTTTAAATTGGTTGTGACTGTGAGAGCTAATTGCAGTGGCAAACTTTGTCCTCTGCAACAGCATCACCCAGTGGTGGAGCAGGTTTTTCTAACAGGATGCAGAAATGCAGGAACATCTATAATTCAGAGTCGTTCAGGGGCAGCTGCGATTTTATATTCCACAAAACTAGGCTCCTTTTGCACGTCTCTCACTGTCTAATAAAAAAATGATGTTTTCTCTGCAAAGCCAGACAGAGTGATGCTGCAGGCCTGAGGGAACCAGCGCTCACACGATTGGTGCAGAGGTGGGCTGGTACAGAGACACAGCAGCCGATTGGTCCCTCAGACACACACACACACACACACACACACACACACACACACACACACACACACACACACACACACACACACACACACAATTTATACATCGTCTTAATAACTATCATAGCAAATATGTTTGAGACGGTATATAGAAACAAACTATTCTATCATAAAAGTGCAGTTTCTTAACAGTTTTCAGTTTTCAGCTGGGGCATCAAACTCAGTGATGTTCACCCCATGAACAAAAAGGTCGGACACTGAGACCACGTCAAAGAAATTCCTGTATGATGTCAAATCAGAAACAAAATCACAAGGAAGGATAGAAATAAGACAAATGAATTGTTGTTGGACACTGTTTCCTATGGAGCATGATATCTTAAGGTTTAAGGTAAATGAATTTGATTTGACAACCTGTCAGAACACGAATGAAGCAAATCCTTACTGTACACTTAAATACATAAACACAAGTGTCAGAGATGTTGATGTTATGAATGTGCTGCAGCGATTAACACACACACGCCTCACATCAAGAAGATTCTGGGCTTGAACCGGACAGGACAACTCCGGTCTGTCTGTGTGGAAGTTGCATGTTGTGTCTATGTCTGTGTGGGTTTTCTACTCCGGTTTCCTCCCACAGCAAACACATGCAGCTTAGGATGAGTGGAAACCCCTGAATCGAGAGTAGGTGTGAGTGTAAGTTTGAATGGTTGATTGTCTCTGAATGTTGGGCCTGTGGTGGACTGACGATCTGTCCAGGGTGTGACTCATCTCTCACCCTCATGGCCCTCAAAATCTATGTCCCCCTAAATACGTGATTTCAATAAGTTCAGTGCTGAAAATCATAATTATTCATAAATAAACTTTATGAAAAGCAAAGTTGTTTTCTACTTCCCTGGATTCTTAGTGAAACTGAATTTGTGTCCGAAACATGGCAGAGCTCCAGCACTGATAACATGGAATGTCGAGAGACAAAAAAACAGGCTGCATTTCTTGGCACAAAGCAAACCAAAGCAAACCACCAGCATTTACACTGATTATCTGTGTTGCATATTTAAATCCCAATGAACAATTAACATGGCATATTCACAGTCTGATATACTTGTAAGGTTTAATACGACACAAATAGGGATGAAATAATAGGAAATCAGCTGAAGATGACAGTGACAGTTACAGTGTAAGGTAGTGTAATATCCTATCAAATGGAAATAGTTGAATTCCTATAGGCCACCACCTCCTCTAATGTAACATGATTCTTTTTATTGTTATCATTTAACAAACCGAAAGAGCAGCAGCATTCTTGGTTCATGGGAGGTTATGTTTTCACCCCTGTTTGTCAGTAAGATTGTGCAGAAACTATTTGACAGATTTGCAAACTAAAGGAGCGAATCCACAATGTTGTATATCTCTTTCTTTAACATTGAGAAATAGGGCTTTTATTTTTTTACATTTTGACTAATTTTGATGATAAATTACATTTAGGAGACTGATATCTGTGATTGTTTGTAATTTGGTGCCGCTTGTTTGGGCCTTGGTGGAGGGATGTGCTCCACTAGCTGCTTTAGTTTTGTTCTGGACCTTCTCTCAAAAGGCTTAAGAGGCCTCCGAGCATTTAAAGTTAAAATAAGTTTGATCAGAAGTTTATATTCTGACGTATCTGTGTAAAAATGAAGGATTTTTACTTTTATCCTTCACTTAAACCCAACACTAAACTTGAGGCCGAGTGTTTTCTCGACAGTGTGGCTGCAGGTGCAGGGAGGCGGCCGCTAGGTGTCAGCCAGAGACCGCAGATTGAATGCAGTATGTACAGTGGACACCAGGTGGCCGGGATTAACAGTGGCTGTGTAGCTAAAGCTGCTAAACTGTATGCGCACTTGTGGCCTGTGCAGGCCCACACAGACACTGATCAACAGCTGAGAGCAGCCACGAGGCGCTGCAACTGTTTCTGTATAGTTTCCCCCATCCTGCCTCTCAGCAGCCTGATCCACTGCAGTGTGGGAAGGACGAGCTGTTGGCCAACACACTGTGGATGTGTGCAAACATTCACCGTTCTAGCTGCTCTCCTTCAGTGTGCTGTAAGTGGACGGAGGCCGTGTTGCAAACAGAGAACAGTGGGGACGGGATAATCAGAAGTGACAGCAGCTTGCAGCTGTCACATGTTTTGGCAACTGTGCGTTTGCCTCACGTTGGTAATCCTCACAGCCTTTCTGTGTGTCAGGAACAGTAACAGATGTAAACAACACATTGGTGATATGAACCAAAGGTTGAGGGTGTTTCTCTGTGTTTTCACCATGGCTGTAATTATGCTCTGGATTTAAATCCAACAGGGAACATCAGGGAGTGTGAGCACTGATCGGGGGTAGCAGGGGGGCTACGTCACCTTCATGGACTCGCTGGGCTGTATCCCAGCAGTGCAGAGGTCAGCTGTCCTCTGGCCCACTCCACACCAGGCCTGAGTCAGGAGGCCGCAGCTCAGAGCAGAGCCCGAGCCGAGGAGACACATCCTTGTAATTTACACCGTGGATCAGAGACATGCCTGCACTGCTCTGCTCATTTCTATGAATACTTGTAAAGGCCCAGAGTCGGTGACCCCCAGAAACTGAATGAGCTCTCTCCCATATGCATGTACAGTATGTTGGTGTGTGCCTTTTAGCTGCGCTGCACTGGTTTGTACACACCAGCCATTTTCTTATGTCACAGGGTTTTTCAAAGCACATAATCCTTCTTATATAAATGGTCTTTTTTATTTATTTATTTCCCCCTACCCTGAATGGGACCTAGAGTGTACGTGAGAGATGAAGCAGCTGTATCTAAATAGAACAGGGAGAGTCAGTGATGCATGCTGGCATGCAGCGCTGACAACAGCGCCACAACTTGTAGTGTACCTCCCAGCGCCCTTTGCATATGACCACAGCAGAAATGGAAACACAGGATATATAAACAGCTGTGGTGATGAGTCATACCTCACACGAGCATCAGAATACACACAACCATTTAATCTTAAAACAAGCAAAACCTGCAGGATAAACTGTGCCAAACATTAGTTATTTTTCTCGACACACTGTACAAAACGATTTATTTAAAAAAAAAAGTTTATTGACATCAGAAGCAATTTAATTTTCAACAATAAACAAGGCGTTTTTTTTCTTATTTTTGCTATTACAGTGGTACATAAAGATCCGTAAAACAACCGTGATACGTCAATCTTGATAACGTCATTTCAAAATAGAAACACACAGGAAAAAGGAAAAAAAAGAATAAACACTCAGCTCGAACTCAGAATGATTTTTTATGTGCTGTGCACGGCTAGCTAGGGTAAATACTGTAAGCCCACCCCTTTGCACTGTACCAGGCAGGATAGTGGCCCAGGAACTACCACTGGAAAAATAAGACTGGCAGAAGGATACAGACACAATACTTGTGTAGTGTTAACTATACAAAAAGGAGAAAAAAACTGTACAGCATAAAAACAACTGATATACACAGCCTTTTTTGTTGTTTTTTTACCCCTTGGATACTAACGTATTTTCTTTCAGTAAGTGAAGTGTGTACAAGGGGGTTAAATGCTTTATAAACAAGAACATGACCACTATATATATGTCACTCGCAATCTACTCGTCATCATCATCATCATCGTCGTCCTCCTCCTCCTCGTCATCGTCATCATCATCATCATCATCATTTTCAACCTTCTTCTCAGCCTTGGCCGGGGCTTTTCCTGGCGCTGCGCTGCCTGGTTTGCCCTTAGCGCGGTATGCAGCGATATCCTGCGATTTAGAAAAGACAAGATATTGAACAAATGTTGACTCTTTAAAGTCAAATGAGTCTTGATGAGGCAGAGCAGCCCAACGTGAACTCATTGTTAAAATGTGCTACAATAGGTGAGTTGTTTCTTTACCTTCTCATACTTCTCCTTCAGTTTAGCAGCCTTCTTCTCGTAGGGCTGCTTGTCCTCTGCAGCGGTGCCGTTCCACATCTCACCCAGCCTCTTGGCAACATCACCAATTGTAAGACCAGGGGTCTCACTTTTCACCTTAGAGCGGAAGTCTGCGCAAAAGATGAAGAAGGCAGATCTGGGGGGGAAAAGGAAACAGTTTTCACATTATCCCTTAAAAACACAAGTAAGATCTTCATGATTTCTATTTGTTTTATTCTGCAGAGAGACATGCAGTACTTACGGGGGTCTCTTGGGGGCATTGGGGTCCTTGATCTTCTTCTTCTTTCCTCCTCCTCCTCTGACTGGGACATAGCTCATCATCTCTCTCTCATAACGGGCCTTGTCCATTCGGGCCAGGTCCTCAAACTTGCCCTTCTCCTTGGCAGACATTGTCTGAAAACAGAAAGATTATTAGCAGATTGTTGAATTTGTGGCGACACTCAGATTAAACACAACATTTTTTTGACCCTCAAGATTCCCTGGGATGGTGCTTCATAATCTTTCTTATTGCACAATGTGCACATTTAACTGTTATTAAGAGCTTTAAAATGATCCCATAATCTGAAATTCCCTTTTCTCACCTTCCATCGCTCAGAGCACTTCTTGGAGAACTCGGAAAAGTTAACGGAAGCTTCAGGGTGCTTCTTCTTGTGCTCCTCCCGACAGGTCTGCACAAAGTATGCATAGGAGGACATCTTCCCCCTGGGCTTGGTTGGATCCTTCCCCATCCTTATGGTAGTTTATCTGCAAGCAAGTAAAAACAGGCTGTGCACAACTGCACAGACAAAGAAAGATTATTATCATTTTACTTTTTTTTTTAAATTATTAATTATCTCTTTAAATCTTAAATTAAAAAGATTAATTAGATCATATTAAGATATGCGCGTGTTACTTTTAGTTCACCATACTTCACTTCAACACAACGATCACGCCTTTAGTTCTCTCCATTCACCACTAGTACTGCCAGAGCTGTCAAAAGCGACCCGCCCTCCTTGCTGTCAAACTGGAACCAGTTGGCAAATCCCAGTATAATAAAACCGGAAACTGAAAATCACTTTATTCATTTAATGATGCGACCTGTAAGGTGTCATTCCACATATACCTCACTGATCCGAGATTTGTTCTCGTTGTGTTAGTCCGTAAATATTTTTCTCACTTCCACATGTAACCGTAAAAGTTGTCTTTAAGTAAAAAAAGAAAACATGAACTAAAGCTCAGTCCTGCGTGGGACTCTTCACCGTGAACTAACTGGCCTCAGAAACCACGACTCGTGTTTTTGCAAAAAAAAAAAGAAAAATAAAATTAATCACCATATAGAAATATCATGTGTATTAAGAATAGGGCTTCGGGAACAACTCGTGCCATTCGTGTTCGTGTTTTCGTGAAAAAACAACTTTTACACAAAAAAGAGACAAAACACACAAAAGACGTATTTATTGTAAAGTAAAACACCAAACGCTGCGTCTGGATGTGATCTAACACTCGTTTCCTTCATGTCTTCCATCTCTGTCATTCTGGGGAAAAATCCGAACTGTTTCGAAAATGCGTTTTAAAACGCGTTATATTTCCTGTATATTCGCCCATGAAACGCTACAGCAAGTCCCCAAGTAAAGCTGCGTCGACCGAAGTAGTAATGGCGCATAGGCTCTCGTTGAGGAAAAGGAGGTCAACAACGACGGCAATATTTCTTCTTCCATTTTGTGAGAATGCCTTCCTCATGAAAGAAAGTCCCCCTCAAATGTCTCCTCCCGCCCCGCAGTTCGCTTTGCAACACGACAGATATGGTCGAAAAGCCGGCGATCCTGGCAAAATATTTCCCCCGATTGAATCCTATTGCACTGGCCGCCTTGTATAGTAATACATTGGGTCTGCGCTGTGTCTATGAGCGGGCTGAGCCACTGACTTGGTTTCTATGAGCTCCTAATGGCCGCTCGTCTTCATCCACTAACATGGAGAATATGGCTCCTTCTCTTTGTGTCAGCGCACAGCCATTGCACTGCATGCAATAGAGGGCAGAGCGACCGCGGCGACCACTTCACTTCAGAGCCCGATTTAAAGCCCTTGTCGGCGGCGGAAAAATCCCGCAGTGGTGCCGTTGGAACAAGGGAAGGCTGGGCTTTTTTTTGCCGTCGTTAGATGCCACAGTTGCGCGTTCGCTTCGCTAGAAAAGCCGGTTAGAAAAAGTTGAAGTGAACTGCGCCTCTGTCGCTGGCTTCCCATTTGCCTCGCTGCCTTGTTTCCTATGCGAATACAGTCAGCCATTACAGTAAAAGCGCAGATCGCGAGGCAATTTTCCCACCGTCTTCTCGGCTGAGTTTAAGCCGACAAACCCACGGACGTGTACGTCTTGACACGTCCTCTCTTTTTCTCGTGTTTCCCTGAATTTCCGCGTCTTTCCCTGGGAGCCGCTCGCTCGCTGCTCTTCGCATGACAGTCATTCAGCTTCGCAATGCACTGCAATGGCTAGCTAACGGTGATCTTCTACCATTGTCGCTAACAGCGTTCGTCCGCTGGACATTACGGATTTTTTACGCGATAACCACCGTTCGACTCGCCTCGATTTTCACCAAACACCACGACGGCAACACACAGAATTAATTCTATTCAGCAAAATCGACGGTTTTCGTCGAATTCGCTCAAGGTTAATATTATTTTCTTGCCCATTTTTTCCCCTTACAAAGCGCCTGCCTCTCACTCCCAGGCACAGTAACGTCAGCTGCCAGGCGCCGGCTATTTAATTTTTTTTTGTTTTGTTGTTGTTGTGTTTTTTACACGGTTTTGCTCATACAAAAAACACACAAGCGACAAAATGTCTTAAATTCGATCGTGGTTAACACGCACAGATGTTAACAATGGGTCTTTACATGATTTTTACACGATTCCGGACAGTTTGAGTGCTGCTGAGTGATACTCACCGAGGGACAGTCTCTGGGTCTCAGCGCTCTGCAATGGCTGTGTATGAGGGAGCAGCGATACGCAATGTCTTCAGTCTTCAGCTCGCTAACATTACTCTCGGCGGGGCCCGCACGCAATTGGCCGGCGCCCGGTCTGGCGCGGCTGCCATTGGCCACCGGCTTTTCATTGTCCTAATAGAAGACGCGCTCCGATTGGCCGTCTTTTGTGAAACGTCACCGAAGTTTTCCGAGGCGCGTGGATACGAAAACACAAGTGTGCGGCGTGCGGGGAGCTGCTGGTAGTAGTGCAGGGTGTTCGCCATAGTATTCAATTCACTACGTCGAGCGCAGTGTACAGTGGAGGAGTTCAGTGAATGAGACGGGGGATCGGAGACGGGCTGCGAGGCGCCGTCCGATCGCAATGCACGGGCCAACCCCCCTCTCCTCGTCCTGATTTCCCACCCCCCCCACCACCCCCCAACGACCACCTCCATTGTGCGTTCACGTGAGCTTATTTGCACAATTATACCTGGGGGGGGGGGGGGGCAAAGTGCGTGAGGAGAACGTTTTGAGGGTTTCACCTGCGCGTTGGAGTGACAGCACGATATGAACACAGGTAATCACATGTCCCTGTGATTGCTGTGCTAAGTGCGTCGCTTTCATTTTCAACCCATGGCTGGAAAAAAATAAAACCACAAACTGATTAAGATGAGATGTTTTTTTTTAAACCCTCTTTCTATCTCTTAATTATCTGTGTCATTAAAACTCATGTTTACTTGGTGCTGTGGTTGTTCACAGTCCCCATTATGACAATCAGACCCAAGATAAAGGTATTTAATACATAGACATATATTATTTTTCATGTTTTTCTGCACAATATGTTTTTGTGCCTCATTCCTATGGGGGCTTCATATAGTTGATTGGAATCGTGTAGCTGATTGCAGGGTGATAGTGACTCCAGCTCAGTTAAAACACAGATTAATATGATCCAAGGGCGGCACTGTTCGGTTTAAGACAAAGATAAAGCAGTTTATAGGCAACGTTTTAATCTAAGCCTACAGGAATTTATTTTTTAGTTGCAAAGACTCCAGTACTGCGTGCAGGTCTGTTTCCATAGATATAAATATATGGGTCCCAATGATAAAAATGTCTGTATCACAGTCTCAATGCAGATTTCTTTTAATGTTTAACCCCAGACACTTTGTAGTGGAGTGAAATGGTTAAAGCACTACATTACAATATACTCAAACTGGAAAATGACAACAATGAGAAATTCATTAATTTCAATGTAACCCACTGTCTCCAGCTATATTAGGCTATATAAACAGAATATGGCTTTCACACACTTTCATATGTATTTTTTAATTTTAAAGGCTGTTGTTCCAGATGTGTAACCACTGTATTACCAATACTAACAGCATCCTTCCAGGTGATGATTTCACACAGACTACAGGACAGAATACGATTCATCACATAAGGTGTTCCTATAGTTTTTGCACATTTTTATCTCTCATGCATATCTGGTATTAATTCAACAATGTCTCTTAAACCTTATTTCCCTGTGTTGTTGTAAAGTTGAATAATTCAGCTTACTACCTGCACCAAGAGGTGTTAGGAGATTGTGTGATTGTGTTTGTTTATCTGATCAATGACAGATATTGCACATCCATGCTATTCAAACACACCTAATGACCTTAATGACCCTATGACCTTGATCTTTCACCAGGATAAGATGCCAATTGTTTTTGGAATGAGCGTGTCTTTCATATTAACTGTGTCGTTAGGGTGTTTACTGATATGTAACTAATACAGACATTAAAGATTTGCTGTGTATTATACTGAGGGAGGGGGTTACATCTATTTATCATTATTATCATCATTACCATTACTATAAAGAAAATGTGAATCCGTGTAGATTCATATTTCAGGTAACATTCAGATTTCTGTGACCCAGTGACCTGAGCTCTAGCGCCACCATTAGGCCAGGCTTAAGAACAATTGATGATTCTTGGGCCAGCAAAAAAATCTGCTAAATGATTTGAAGCCAATAAAGAAACATTCTTCAAGACGACTTGCACACTTTGCTCAAAGTGGAGGTAATGTAATCATCTGAAAGGCTTGTCTTGTCTTGTCTGTTGAAATGCAGTGGTAGGGGGTGGGGTGCTACAATCAAGAAAATGTCCATGTTCATTATGACTTGCAGAATACAGTCATATACCTACTGGGGATAATCCTGTATGTGCTTGACATTGGTTAATTATCTCTCTGAAAATTTTAATAAGGAAATTGGCCTCTAATAAATAGGCCTCTGCTAAGCAGCACGTAAAGAAACAAAGAAAAATGGCTGACACAGAGTTTATTCTTATCCCTGAATTAAGAATGGGAAGGGTGAACTGATTCCAAATGCCAATCACAACCCAGACTCAGGCCACATGTCTGCCTGTGATGCTGCCTGTCTGTGTCTCATTTTTTGCACCAGGAGATGCCACAGCAGGCAGAAAGCTGGAGCCCGATCATGAGGCTCGGAGGCGGCCAGTTTTTGCATTCTAATGACTGCTCCCTGGGAAAGATATGCAAATTCATTTTGTCATCAAGAGGAAAATAGAGGACAGGAGAGCAGCAGATCCAGGAGGGGCTTATAGGGGAGAGGAGGGCACATGCAAGAGGCGGGATTGGGTGGAGATAACGTGTGTGTGCATGAATGTCTATGTATGTGTGGGTTGGGTTGGGGGGGTGTACAGGAGCAGAAGGTGTCAGAGCTGGGGCAATATTATAAAACCAGAGCGAGGGACATATGTAACCCCCCCCCCCCCCACACACACACACACTTAGCCATCCCCATCCAACCAGCTCCACCCCTCCACTTATCCCACAGCCACAGACAGTATAGGTCCAATACATATTTAGACACAAAATTAGACAACTGACATTAAATTATGACAAATTTTCATCTTTATTAGGTTATTCTACTACAGTTAAAAGGTATATATAAAAAATACTGAATAATTATTAATTGATTCATTAATTATTAGCTTATTATAAACAAAATCATGTTTTTCATATATTTCAATATCTTTTTACACGTACATCACGGAGAGAGATTCCTCTTACAATTTAATTGCACCTGAGAACGATGACAATAAAGATTTATTATAAATTTTGATTAATAGATCAATAGATAAACTACGAAGCGACTTGTTATTTTCAGGATACTTTTAAAGCTGTTTATATAGTTTCACTTTCAGAAACATATCATGCAAAGTTTATAGTCCTTCTCTAAAAAATATGTAATAATAACGTCGAATAAAAGACATAATAGTGACTATTCGTGGAAATGTTATTCTCCTTTTCTAAAAAATATGGATCTCAAGCATAGACCTAGTAGTGAATATTCGGAGCTGCTGTTAATAAGCAATGGAGATAAAGATAATGAGGCTGAAACCACGTCCACGCACTCGCACCGGTTTGCTCTGGTTTCATGGCAGCTCCATCCTGAACAATAAGAGTCCAGGCTGCTGCAGTTCACCCGAGCGACCGCGTGGGGCTGAGCGGAACCGTCGTCCGGCACGATGGGATTGGGGGGAAGACAAAGGCCGACGCACAACCGCCCGGCGCATCGGAAGTAGAACGTTGGGAACACGAAACTGACAAAACGATGCACATGGACTTGCTGCGCCGGCGGGGACCGACACATACAGACATGTGTGGATGGATTTCACCGACCAGCACCGACACATCTCTTATAATATAGCGTCTGGGCTCGGTACGTATGATATTAACTCACTAAAAGTGTAGAAAGTAGGTCGGCGGCGACTGAAAGTGACGCCCGGTTTAAGCTAACGTGTTAGCATGCTAGTCGCTAGCTGCAGGGACTCATTAAGGTGCGTGGAGGCTTTTTAATGGATTCGATCGGAGTCAAAATCATTTACTATAACGATAATGCATTCAACCGAACCTGAGAAATCTGTGTTTTGCCCTTTTTATTGGATTATCTTTCATCTTCAGTGAAGGCTGCGCCGACTGCATGTGCGAGGACACTGGTTCCCTCCGTCTCCATTGTGACCTGGCAGCGTCTCTTCATAAATCATACATTCAGAACCATACCACGTGTTTTCGCTATACACTAGTCTGTCATTAGTGCTGTTTACACTGGTTACAGCCACTCGAGCTGTTCTCGTAGTCGTGCATTCATTATTGTGCTTCCAGAGTAAACACCCGCCCGAATGATCCCACGTGTGTGTGACAACGTGCACCTGTTTATCCGCCAGGGGACTTGTGTTGCTAGGAAACCTCTCATTAATTTATTGTAATATAAAACCATAATAAAATCACAGTTTTTCATCTTATACACAAATGGGTGATCTTCATATGGTCTCAGTCGGAAGTTTATTTTGGAACCACCAAGCTCAAACCAATGCAGCAGTCCTGCAGTAAATTCCACCTGTTGTGATTTGTGATTGATGGTTTTGAATGTAGTCTGATGAATTGTATTACATTATACCAACAGGTGTTTTTATTATTTCCCACCTCTTCATGTCTCTGAGGGTAGGCTGAAAACACATCTGTGTAATGCAGTACAGTTCAACAACTAAATGTGTCATACAGTTGAATCAGTGCCTAATTATACGTTTTATGTAATTGTAATTTAAAAACCTTTGCAAAGGTAAAGGCTTTATCACACGACTTTTGTATAAGAGTGATTCAGTTTTAGGTTGGTTTACCTCGTGATAAAGTAAACTGTGAAGAAACCTTATGTTAAACATATAAACATTAATAATAACAAGTTGGGAATGGCCCCTTTGCTGAATACCTGACAAATCAAGGTACGTCATGAAATCTATCCCAACATTTTGCAAATGTGATAATACTGCCATGCACCTTGTAGCCCATTGATTTGCATCATGTCCTGCAATATAAGCAGATATAAAAAAGGACAGTCTCCACCGTATAAGATGAAGTAAAAGTATAATCTTGGTCTACAAATTTCTTATGTTTTATGTTCCCACCTGAATGTGAAGAGCTTTATCTTGTAAACTTGGACTAACATGCGCCATGTGATGCTGTTTTTTCCCCCCTCAGCTCCCTCAGAATCGTACCAGGTTGCAGTGACATGGTAATGATTGTTGAATGGTACCGGACGGCTGTGGACCAGAAGAGCAGCAGGGGTTTGCCAATGACTGGTGAAGATACTGGTTTGGGGGCTTTGGCCTCACCACTGGCAGGGTATTTGGGAAAAGTCAGTACAGCTCATGCTTCTCTAGCAGTGGTCACTTGCGCAAAGCTGAATTACATTTGAAAAACACTGTGACTTGGCAGTACCAATCCAAATTTAACCAAAGGAAACAAACTCTAACGGAAATCTTTGAAAGTAAAAGGCGAAAGTACTTGGGCAGGCTTGAAGCCTCCAATGATATGAAACATGATTATTCTAAAAGTGTTAATTTGAAAGACAAGAATTTGACATCTACTGATTCTGAACATTTTTAAATCACACAACGAAGAGCAGAAATCTGAAGCCACGAAAACAACAAAAATTCAAACAAAATTTTTACCTAATAGTTACTTAAAGCAGTTCTTACATGAACTTGTTTTCTCCACTTCTGCAAGGTAAACCAAGTAAGACCTTCCTAATTAACTGATGCAATTGTACAGATATATATTTAAAAGTTATTGGAAGAATAAAACGATGAATGTGTTTGACAGTAGGTGGGCCGAAATTTTATGTGCCCGAATATCAAAACTAAGATGTGTGTTTTTCAAGTGTCTGATACTTTAGGTTTGTTGACGTCAGACTCAACTAAAACAATGTTTTTGTCACTTCACATTTTTTTTATTTAAAAAAAAGGTTCAGGAAAGAGCTGCATCACTGGAGCATTGTCCCTGGTGTACTTCAAAGGGCTTAACCTATGCTCTGCGCTCATACCGCATCAACCTCCAGGAGTCAATCACCCTCTGCACAAACCCACAGGTACATCCCATCGCCGCTGTAACACACATTCCACTAATCAGCAATGTACCTGTGTCTTTTGTGTTAACCTTTCTGTTTCCATGCCCCACATAGTGCCTCTTCCCTCTGGTCAGTCACTCCGTGGAGGATGTTTTGGCGAGATTGGTTCCTGTGGAGCCCACGGTCGGGAACAAAAGAAAAA
Organism: Verasper variegatus; assembly: GCA_026259375.1. Classification (NCBI taxonomy): domain Eukaryota; kingdom Metazoa; phylum Chordata; class Actinopteri; order Pleuronectiformes; family Pleuronectidae; genus Verasper; species Verasper variegatus. Next base: position 5,935,431 of record CM048051.1, read on the forward strand.
CTCCCTTGCCACTGGAAGAAGAAGAGCTGATGATACCCTCCCCCAAACGCCAACGATCAAGTGAACTTGATAGTTTTGGGACACCAAATGTTACCGACACGCTTTACTGCAAAGCAGAGCGCTGTGCTGTCAGTAATGGCCAACATGCGGGACCCGAGGCAGATGGTGAAAAGGTTAATGGATACAACGGGGTCTTTGATTGTCCAGCTGCAGAGACAGTGGGGGCATCGCTGCAGGTTGAGGATGTTGTTCTGGAGATGGAAACAGACAGTGCTGCCTGTACAGAAGGTTTTGCTCCTCCTGCATGCTCGGCCTCAGCTGGACACCTGCAGAGCTCATCAGAAGCCTTGTTGGCTGCTGCTGGGGATCGTTGTGGGGCTCTCGGTATGTCAGAGGCAGAGAATGACTCCCGGCAGGTGAAGATTCACCCTGAGGTGCTGAACAGACGATGCAGTCTGGTCACCAATCAGTCCAACTCCACAAATGTGGCCATTTATTCAACTGGAATCAATGGTCCATCGCTTCAGCTCAAGGAGCAGACTGCAGGAACGGAGCAGACATCCCTGACAGCAGCCGTCATCAAGGACATAGCAGACATTATATTAGAAACTCAGGATATTCCTCCTACCTCACTAACCGACTCAGAGAAGCTTGTATTGGTTCCAAATCATCTTTTCTGGCGGAACAGGGACAAGCTGTGTTGGCTGGACTCTCTGCTCGCTGCTCTGGTAAACTGTAAAAGCTTGAGAAAGTGTCAACCTCGAGACGAGCCTCAGCGATCGTCTGTCTGGCAGCTGATGAGAGAATATGAGGACATTTGTGCTGCTGTTCAAGTCCATCAACAGACCAACAGTGGTAAGTTTAACGATGATCTACGTTGTACCTGTGTGTGGTGTAACAGAAGTTTTTTTATTTTTGTCTTGCTGCATCTACAACCATCATAAAACTAGTAACTAATTTCCTATTTGCTTATATAGTTCTTGAAGTTTTTGAAAGTATACTAAATAGAAACTGCTATTTTTTTTTCTTGCATGCATCAACATGACTCGCCTCCATTGTATTGGTGATTTACAATGAGATGGCAGCAGATGTTTGAGGCGGATACATCAAGAAACTGAAAGCATGACCTTACTACCACAATGGTTAAATGTTGTTTGTTTGCAATACAATGGTTTTATGTGATCTTTTCTGAATCTGCTCTCTGTCTAGATGGTGTGGTGAGGGTGTCAAATCATGTGCTGCAAACGGCCAGTGAAGATCTACACAGTCTCAGGATGTCGGTCTTCAAACTGCTGCAGCCTAAGCTGCAGTGCAAGCTGGGTAAGCTCCTTCACTGAAGCTGTACAAGGATGTGCGGCAGCAGCCAAACAAAAAACAATTCAGTTCGACAAATGGGTTTGCACATTCTTAGTTATTGTCTCTTTCCACTGACTTCCTGTGGTAATTTCAGGTAGTTGAAGACTTAAAAAAAACAGTGGCATCCAGTAGAGCCCATACCTCCTCCAAGGCCCAACAGTCCCCTTAAATTCAATAAAGCTGCATTAAATTAAACAAACCCGCAGATCAGGGTTCCAGCGGCTCCCTTAAATTTAATTATCAAATTAGCAGGCGGTGCTTTTAAGGCTGATGGGGAAATTGTCACGCAGTGTTCTAAAAATGTCTTTAAAACTTTACGGTTTCTGATCGCAAAACACTGATTGGTGTCGCTTCCTTCTGCGCTGAATGTTGTGTGTTCATGTGGGCAGAGCAAGTTACAGCGCCACACAATTCCCAGTCTTGCAAGTCAGTGGTCAGCTATGGAACTGCAACAAGCCCTGTAATGCCCCAGTAATGTCTCTCCATGTCAGTTGTAGTGTGTGAACGGCGCAAATTCAAGAAAGAAATGTTGTGAATAAGTCAGACACAGTGATGTATTATGTATATTCCTTTAGGCTGTACTGTAGTTTTAGAGAAAACACCACCGCTACACAAGAGATCTGCCTGTTGCAAGTTAACTGACGAATGCTGCTGGCTAGCTTTCATGCACACTTACTTTACCGTGGCACTTCTGGTGGTTGCCTGTGTTTATCCCTCTTGCCCGCCGTGGCAAATCAGAACTTTCTTGTGTGGTGGTGAAATGAATGTAAAGGAGAAGTGAGCACTTGAATTTTGCATAACATGATAATCATGTGATCGAAAATAGGTTTTATCTTCAAGTCAATGAAGCTTTATTGGCAAACACAACCATAACGTGAAAAACAAACTAAACAGACTTATAATAATATAATAGTAACAACAGCAACAATGGTAATAATAATTTGAATTGAACAGGATATTAAGAACAAAAAGAACGTGCACATTTGTGTGTACAAAAATGGTGCAAGAACCGTCAGTTCTCTAAATATGCCTGATTTTGTTTTTATATCAAGATCCCTGAATTATTCCCCAGAAAATAGCTTGAATTAATTATTATTTTTAAGTAAGAGATTAAAAAAAAATTATAATAACCCATTGCCTGCTTTTTGCTCGGTTCTACACCAAAATCGTATGAGTTCTTTCTTGGCCCATGTCCCATCCCTCCACCAGGTTTCAAGGAAATCAGTTCAGTAGTTTTTTGCGTAATCCTGCCTAAACAGAAGCAAACTAACAAACGGACAGGGGCGAAAACATAACCTCAACCTTGTTACCAATTCATGCGTGTGTTAGTTAAAACGTAACACAGCCATAGTGTTGGTGTCAGGAATACTGCTGCTCAGAGAAGCATCCTGAGCGAGTATGTGTCACACAAGGTTCATGTCTAGCAGTGAGCTCTTGTTCTGCTCAAGGTACTGTACATTTTTATTAAACATGACCAGAAAAGCAAGAGGAAAAATACTAGTGATTCGTTGAGCCACCACTTCATCATTGTTTTCTTGTCCTCTCTCTCTGGTGTGGAGATTGTTTAATGAAGCAGAGTGATCATTTCACAGTTTTCTGTCTTTCTATGCTATAATGCATCGACTAAACAAAAACGTTGATTTTCAAAATCCGCCATTGATCCGGTGAAGTTCATTCTTTTTAAATCAATTTCATGGATACACGTTTTCCTTTTGAGGTAAGAGAATCAAGAACAGACTCTCCCGGACAGATGGAGAAACGTTGATGGATGCAAAGACGCTAATCAAGATAAAGAAAGAAAACATTTCTTTGCACTGTTCACTGTTAATGAAGTCACCAGCACTAATCTGAAACCAGTGCTAGATCAGCAACAACATGCAAACAGTGCCAAGCTACTGTGAGCAAGGGAGAGCTGTCTGAGCGAATGCTTTTCAAACTCCACAACACAATGCTCCCAAGGCCCCTCAAGCCTTCTGTTCATGAATGTTAGAATTCATATACCCTAACGCCACTTTTTTGCCAAAAAAGATTACTGTGACAAAAAGAAGTATACAATGGACTAGTCAGTTTATTTTTTTTTATTTTTTTGCAGCTGCAAAATTTAATCACATGAAAAATCCCAATGTAATCACAAAATATAAGATCTTCAAACAACTGCAGCCCTAATTGCCTCAACTGCTGAATCCCTAGATGGAAGCGGGAGACCACACGAGGCAGGTGTCGCTCTTTGAATATTAAAAATACAGAAGGATGGTGATGATGTTTAAATATAGTCAAAGTTAAATACGTTTCATTTTCATGTGTGCAGACCCACGCAATCTCTGAACCCCATCTCATCCACTGATGATTTGGAAGTGTTATGATCATCCAACCGCTGTATGTTTTGGATTTCAGGTCAGAAAGAAAGTCCGGTATTTGCCAGTCCGCTTCTGCTCTCATTGGACTCCTGGGCGGAGCCTCTCTTCCAGTCGACCTTTCGGTGGGAGTTCAAGTGCAGTGCATGTGGAGCAGCTTCCTCAGAAAGGTAGGTGATGATCGTATTCCACATTTCACTCGATTCACTGAAGAGCTTTGTCTTTACGGGATTTAGAAACTTGCCCTAGAGCTTTCACATCCAGGAGTTAGTGGTAAGAGTATTAGAAATCATGGTGAGAAGAAATAACAGTCGATTGTTGATTAATCTCTAATAATGGCTTAAAACCCTCAGCTCATCAAGCTCTGGTTATTAGCGGCATGTCTGGAGAGAGAGAAAAGCATATTCAATGAAGCCATTTGAAAAACATGTACGGAACTGCACACAGCCTCTAGTGGTGGAATATTCTCTCCAGGGGAACGGTGCTTGGTCCGGTCTTGATAATATTATGCCACCACAAGTCCATCATGATTCTGTAACAGCTGTATAAACTGAGCAACTGTATGAGGATAAAATGGCGATAAATGTCCATCACAGTTTCCCAGAGCCCAAGGTAATGTCTTCACATTCTTGTTTTGTAACCAATATTACAAAACTCAAGGGTATTCACAGTTATATCAGACAGGGACAAAACCAAACCATCATGTGAATATTTAGCCTTTTTACTTGATAAATGACAAATTATTATGAAAATTGTGGTTCAATAATGTTCGGTTATTCAGCCAGTTGATTTAAAAGGCTCGAAATGTTTGAGCATTAAGCTGGAGGATGGTTTCACAGGGACAATGTTTGTCTTTCAGCTGCAGATCACAGACAATTTACTCTTCTTTTAGGAACATAGGACCAAACTACATTGTTCAGCTTTAACAGCACAATTATTAAGTTTTGTATTACATGTTTTTTGACAAATAACATAACTAATCTAGAATACCACAGTTCCCTTATGACACCACATTTAAATTCACTAGATCCAGTTTCCTCTTTGGATCTGCATGAAATTACTCACACTCATGGATATCAGGCCCCTGAATATGTCTGATTCTTTTAATTAGGATTCATGAATTATTCTCTGGGTAATCTGTGAAAAAGCCCCCTATCTCCCAATGTTAAAAAGAGTGGAGAGAGAAAAAGTCCTGCAATCCACACCTCTGTCCGGACCCTCGCCGGAAGTTAATGAATTCTTCCCCGGTCCACGTCACATCGTTCCAGCAAGTTCCATGGAAATACGTTCAGGGTTTTTTGTGAAATCTGACAAACAAACCAACAGACGGGTGAAAACTCAGCAGAGGAATTCATCAGATAATACAAGTTCAACATGGAACCATTGTATCATCGCTGCTACGACTACACAGCCTTGACCCCACATTGTACAGAAAATAGTATTAATCTGTAATTTGTCCTTGCATCTATCTCTAAATTGCTATCTTGTTTAAAACCTGAATATAATTCATGCTGTACTTTTCAGGGTTATGAAAACTCTTCCCTCCTTCACAAATATTGTGCCTGATTGGAACCCACTTCATGCTGTTCATCTGGCTCCGTGCAATTTTTGCTGCAGAAAGAAGCAAAGGAGGACGATGATACTGGAGAGGTGAGACTTCTTTGTCTGACTAACGTTAAAATATTAAATGACTAACCTGGTGGGAATTCACAGGTTTTATATTGATTAAGATGCATCATATTTACCTTTTTGTGTATATACCAAGTGGAAAATTAAGACCACTGCATTTTGGTTTTGTGTCTTTTTTGTTTGTCTGTTTGTTTTCATTGCACTTCAATCATCCCCTCCAGCTCCTTGTACATTATACCCAGTCTGAGTTTACACGTGTCCGAACACACTGATTGTGTGTGTGAGAGTGCATGTGTCAACGCGAGAGAAAAAGAGCGAGCAGAGTCAGGAAGGGGAGAAAATCTCTATTTCTATTAGGGGCTGTCACTTCTACTTTTACAAGTGGTGACATAAAAAGCAACACAGCGAATGTGTTTTCTGCGTCGGTCGTAGTCAGTTATTTTCACCACAATTATCAACAAAACGTGTAATTTAGCTTCACTTTAACCTACAACTGTACCTTTTAGGAGATGATTGCACTGCAGATGCTGAAACTCAGGACAAAATTACACGTTGTTGTTACTGTGTCAACAAACTGTCCTTTTTAATGTACAGTATTATTATTAATTATTATTAATAATTATCCTCAGAAGAGTCAGTTGTTTTATTGGAAAGGGAGAAAACTGAAATCTACAGGGTAAAATAAACAATAAAGAACCAGTGCCTCCATATCTGCACCACAAATTAACCAATTAACTTTAATCGTCTATAGTGACAGTACCTAATTGCCATGACAAGTAAAATCACTGGTGAATTGTCTGAAAAATTGTGGTTTTTATTATTAAATGTCAATGGTCACAATGTTGCTGTCTTATAATCACACACACTCCAGTAATACCACATTGAATGTGTATTGGGAGGAGTGAGAACAACAATACAGGTGCTGTAGCTTTCGTTTAGAAAGTGTTTGTAAAGTATTTAATGAAACACAAACCTAACATCCGCTTAACCAGACTTCTGCTTTGTGTTTTGTTTAGTGTGCCTCCAGTGTTTATGCTGCACTTTGTCGAGGGGCTCCCCGACAGTGACGTCAGAATGTACAGCTTCGCCTTCAAAGGGAGACGCTACTCGGTCACCACTGTCATACAGTACAACCATCGACTGAAGCACTTTGTCACCTGGATTAGTCGCTCTGACGGTGGGTATCTCGTGACCGCTTCTCTTCATCTGTTTATTACCTTCATTTCACCAGTGTAAGATGTAAAGAATAACTGGTTTACCTGCCTGATGCCTGTACCGTGTATGTTGCCATGGTAACTTATGCTACACAGCTACCCTGCTATGGAGCGGGTTAGCAGGTTCGACTTCCGAGGATCAGTTCAAAACAAGTGTTCAAAATTTATGTCAGTCTGTGTTTAAAAACTGTGGATACCCACTGTCTCTGCTGTAGTTTGAGAGGTAACGTGGCCTTTTTAGGGTTAATCTCTCTCCTTGGCTCATCTTATTCTTATAAGGTGACATTTCCATCAGATTGACCTCATCAGACTTTTCATCTCTTCAGCATCGGTTGTCACTTTTAACTTTTTGTATCTGCATCAGTTAGGCATTAAGACAAAAGCTCAATAATGCCCACATCATCAGAAATTTGATGAACTTGCCTTACTGATAATAATACCCTTACTTTAGTGACTGGGAATCATTTCTGTCTCTAGATATGTGATCATTGTGTTGAATATTGCCTTTGGTTGTCACTTGAACCCGATAGACCTGCAGCTCTCAGCGTTTCTTCTCATATCACATTCCGCGCTTTGTTCAGCAGCTGTGATTAAGAGCAACACAATAAAATGCAGGGTGAACTGAGGCGGTTGATAGCCAGCGTCGTGATACAGGTTATTGAGGACGGCAAGTGTTCTGCTCAGTGAAGGCAGGTATTTAAGAGAGATCCTTGGTACGTTGAACTCTCTTTACAGCACAGGCGTCTGGTTTGTTTGCAAGAGAGCAACTTTCATTATAAATATATTACTTTGCCATATAGTCAGAAGATGGAAGATGTCATTTAATACACAAATTCATTTTTTCGTGAATCAATGAAATAACGTGTGAGGGAACCAGTTTTTTTTCTCAACAGCACATTCTGCTGGACAGTAAATGTAATGTTAACCTTTGCAGCCTGAAGGTCTTGATCCACTGTCATTTATACAGAATTAGTATTCTAAACTCGTCAGCTACGATTTTAAAACTACATTTGATTCGGCTTTCTATTTTTATTATAAATCTGGGTTAAGTTATTTAAAATTTCTCCTGTGTAGTATGTGTTTCTGCCGTTTTAGCCAAGATAGTCCCGTGAAAGAAATGAAAGCCAAATGTTTTTCAAAAAAGCTACTATTATATTTATTATTAGAGCTATCTGAAGATGAGACCAAAACTGACCGAACCACAAACATCTACAAGAAAAAGTTAGACTAGTTGAATTAGCTCAAGTTGGCAAATAACCTTGAGTTAATGTAACTCCCAAGTTTCAGAGCCGCTGAAACGGAGATTTGGAAATGCTGCCGGCCCCGTTTTTAGTTTGAAAACTCCGGGGCTGCGTTTTTAGTCAAAACTGATATGAAGCCAAAACACTTGTGTGGACAGAGATTGTTTTGGTTTGAAAAAAATCAATTTTTAAATGAAAATGTAGTTGTACGGACGTAGACTGAAAAATCGAGGTATGAAGCAAACCTCAAAAACTCGAGATTGATCCCAACAACTATTGGATTTGATTGTAATCAAAACACATCCTGTGAACATGCAGGCTACACATGCTGATTTACTTTTCTAACTGTGTTCCTGTTCCTCACAGGCTCATGGCTAGAATACGATGACTTGAAACATCCAGAATGTAAGACCCATCAGAAGCTCCCGGTCCCTGCCCAGGAGATGCACATCGTCTTTTGGGAAGTGGAGGAGGATAAAGAGCCTCGTCTCTGTTCTCCCTCCAGCACATTTACTGACTCTCCCCCATCAAGAGCTGAGATGATCCCCACTGTAAACGTACCAGCAGCAGACGAAGTGTTGGTTTGCTCCCCCGACCAGTCTCTCCTCGCACATCCCGACACTGACATTACCTCTGTGCTCTCAGAAGACGGCAGCAGCATCATGGACACGACCCTTCCAGCCGACACATCCATAGGCTCCACGACGCTGCTCGAAACCTTCGAGGGCCTCAGCCATAATGACATCATTACACTCACACTGGTGGAGTTAAAAACGGATTCAGAGATGACGCCTGTAGATGACGACAAGAGAAGTCAGGGTTTGAGCGACCCCTGTAAGAATGAGATGCTCGATGCGTCTCCGGACAGCTCCTCCACCGTGATAGGTGGTGAGATGTGTCACGTCCCCGATGATGGTCCTCCCTCCACCCCCGACACCTCGACAAGCGATCCGACATTTGTGCCGGCCGCCGCCAGGAGAGGACGAGGCAGAGGAACAGGCAGAGGAACAGGCAGAGGAACAGGCAGAGGAACAGGCAGAGGAACAGGCAGAGGAACAGGCAGAGGCAAAGCTGTCGGTAGACAAAAAGATACAAAGGCAGCCTCATCAACAGCAGCTCCACCTGTTTCACCACCTGTGACGTCTGAGCCCTCTGAAGAAGTCAGTGACAAACCCGAGGCCGCTGCAGCTCAGGAGGAAACGCCACCAATTGAAACCGCCACGCCCCCCTCGCTTTCTACTGGTACCAGTCAGAACAATCTCACAAGGCAATCAGCACTGGTTCGGCACACCCGCTGGTCCTTCCTGCTCAGCAAACACCCTGCGGCCAAGTCCGAAGACAAATTCACCCCCACCTTCACACCGGCCTTGGCCACACAAGTGAAGCCCACCCCTCTCTCTATCCCCACCCCTCGCTCTATCCCCACCCCTCGCTCTATCCCCACCCCTCGCTCTATCCCCACCCCTCGCTCTATCCCCACCCCTCGCTCTATCCCCACCCCTCGCTCTATCCCCACCCCTGTGAAGAGACAGCAGCAGACTCCTGGAGGAATCCTCCCCAAACCACAGCTCAGGCTAGAGGAGAGTGACAGTCTCCCTCTGAAAGCTGCAGAAATGTATGGTGGATTTGGCAACAAGAGCTCCAACGCACCAAGTCCACTGGCGTCCCCCGTCCCTCTCTGTGGAAAATCAATGCCGTTTTCACCCGTCACTTCTCTCTCCCAAATATCACGAATGAACACAACATTGGTGTCTGCTACAATCGTCCGTACGCACAAAAAGAACGGGCACCCTGAGATCTCCTCCAGGGGCCAGTCGTCCAAGCTTCCTCCGGATCTTAGTGACACGGACGCCCTCCGCTACAAGCTTCTGAAGAAACTGAAAGCCAAGAAGAAGAAGCTCGCCAAGCTGAATCAAATGTTGGGTGATCCGCGTGGAGCGAGCCTCCGACCGGACAGCACTGACCTGACCTCTCCCAACACTGTTACCTCCAGTACGTACGACGGCTCCACCTGCGACGACTTCCTCTCAGATCTGCTCTCGCCCGCAACCACAGCCAGCAACCTGTCGCCAGACAGCACCGACTTCCTTGAGATGCTCGCCAAAGGACAGAATGGAGTCAACCAGTTGGACTACAGGGTTAATGCTGGTGGGGCAGTGTCGCAACCAAATGCTTTTATGAACGGGGCCAACACTGAAAACTTTATGGACGAGTTTCTTTCCCAGGCTGGGACTCAAGGGCCGACGGAGCTGGAGAGCGAGGCTCTAAGTGCACTTGATCTGTTCATGTAAACTGTGGTGAAAGGTTTTTTTTCTGCTGCACAGATAACTTCAACACGGACTTCCTGTTGTGAGAAAATTATGCAAAATGTTCTTATTTCACTATCTGCACCTCATGTATTAGGAAGGATGGGTTCGTGCAGCCAGTAGTGATTTGGTAAAAACCCCAAATGTGTTAAGATCTGTTGCTTATTGTGATTCTTTCTCTAGTTCGTTTGGTTTAGTCTTTATCCTTCCTCCCACACTACAGACATCCATGTACGTTATGCTTGACAATTAGTGACGCTATTATCAAGACCACGCACGGCAAAGTGGTTTAAAACTGTTCATCGGGAACAACTGTAAAGTTTATTATTTGTGTGGCGGTAGTGGCAGTGAACAAATCTGTTTGAATATTCGGAAACCATCATGTTAAAATAAGAACTCGAGCCAATTCCTATTCTAAATGTTCAGTTAAACGCAGCACAGTGACGAGGTTCAAGTTTGAAGTGTCAGAAATCACATACTAATATCTTTATGATATAAAGGCGGTAATTATGTATCTTTAAATCAAAACGAAGAGTCTAGATTGTTAAATATCACATTATATATTTTGTTTATTGCACTGAGGGAAATCTCACTCTAAATAAACTATTCAATAAGGAATTCAAATTTTGCTTTTGAACCTGATCGATCACACTGTCTAAAAACGTGAAGTTAGAATGTGTCAATGTTTGCTATGGTTTGTTGAACAAAATTTATGAACTGCATCTTGAAGAGTTTTCTCCAACTTTGGCACTTTTGTAGTTTGTGTGAACTGTGTGAAAGAGGTTGTATGAAGCCGTCGTGTTTGTTTGGTTATTCTTGAAAAACTACTTGAAAGTTCTTGGGAACAAAGTTTCTTTTTTTTATTGTCATTTAATAAATATATTTACAAATTATGAGAATTTTTTTTTTTATTAAGAAAACTTGCATTGAATCCACCTTTCTGATATTTATATTTTCAGTTTTTATGAATTAACGTTAGTGTGTCTGTGTGCATGAGTTGAATCTGTCAATCACACTTTTTGATCAACCTGGGACTGAAGCTTCATTTGAGGAAAACATAAAAACAGAACTTCACACAGACTGTAAGTGAAAGATGAAAACTAAGCTGTAGGTGAAACGAAGTCACAGGGTGAATTCAGTCAGACAGAATCTCAACCTTTCTGTTCTCATGTGTTCGACATGTTGAAGTCTAACTAGAAATCATGTTATAAAATAGAGTCAAAAAATAAATAATCCCAGACATGTTTGTTTGTTCCACCGAATAGAATTTCAGAAAAAAAATTAAAAACACTCTTATTCTTCTCTAGTCGACCCGGAAGCCTGAGCAGCCGCAGGGAGCTGAACTTCCAGCGGAGAAGCAAAAGAGCAGTTCCCATACCGGGAGTCGAACCCGGGCCGCCTGGGTGAAAACCAGGAATCCTAACCGCTAGACCATATGGGACACCATGGCGACGGATTGGGCACTATAAATGATTTAAATGTGACGTATGTGGGATTAACGGAGGTAAGGAAACCACAGAATCTAAAACATTTTGTGAGCTTCTCTGACTGGTTGATAATGAATTATAACTAATAGAGCGATGTGAGGGGCTGCAGCTATTTTTTATTTTATTAAATTTTATTTGCTTTGTTAATTCATGTCTTGTGAAAGAGGCTCAGATTATATGAGATTATTATTCTTCTTTCTGCTCCTTTTCATTCAAGATTTGAGATTTTGTATTTACTTTCAAGTTGTTTTGTTTGGTTGATGAATACAACAAACGTATGAATGAATAATAAAAAAAATAAGCAGTAATTTGTTTATTTCCTTTTATTTAAGCTGTTTATTTGCTTGATTTAACTGAACACAGCTAATGGTTAACGGGGCTTTAATGGTTTTAATAATTTGAGCTTTAATTAATTGAATCGTTTGAAATGTACTAGATTAGGTGAGAGTGAGAGAAATGAGATTAAGAGGAAGCTGCAGCTCCGTTCAGAGGCACATGCAGGTGCTGTTTGACTGGTCACAACACGTCTCACTGGACCTGCACGTTCATACTTCAGTTGGTAAATTAGGATTCATTTCAGTCCAGGCTCCAGCATCATGAAAATAAAGAAAAGGCAAAATGCAGCACAAAAATATAGAAACCAATCATCACACTTTATAATCACACTTGGGATTAAAAACACGTATAACAAGTCCCTCTATCGTCACATTGTTTTATTGGGTTAATCGCATCATAAAGTTTTGCATGAAATCCCTCAGCAGAGAAAGGTGGAGCCGTCGCTCTATATCCACAAACATGTGGCTCACACTTGTGTGTCCTGGAAAAATTATGAATTCATCGTTTGCTGAAGCTTTGTCAGTTTTCCATGACTATTGCTGCTCCACCAGGGCGCTGTGTGAACATTAGGCTGTGAAAAGTGCTTTTTAAACACCATCTGTACTAATTAATAAATCTGGATTAATAAAGTGCCAATAACAATTCGTATAAGGATTATTACCTCTTTTTGTTTGTTTTGTTAGTTTTTGCGGAGCTTGAGGTGATTGTGATTTCTCTGAAGTTTCTCCCCAAAGTTTTTTATTCATACCAAAATGAAAATGACATTACCGAGGCACGTTTGCTTAATTTGGGCTGTTTAGATTTCATCTGAACATATTTAACCATCCACACCTTACAAAATATTACTGATAAACTGATCCACTTATCCGTGAAGAATTTAACTCACTTTGCCCGTTTGGTAGAAATTCTCCAGAATCTTTTTCCATCAAAGAAGAGGATGAAAACCAAAAACACACAGACACAGCTGCTTGAACAAAGCTTTTCTAAATGTCCCTCAGGATAAATTAAGTATTCATATATCCATCTATGAAATGTAAGCCATGCACACACACACACACACACACACACACACACACACACACACACACACACACACACACACACACACACACACACACACACATGTGTCTCTGTAGACACACATAAAAAAAGTAGGAGGAAAGTTCTGTATTTTTAAAGCCAGGGCATCATTTACATAAAGGGGAAGTCACAAACAAGTGTGTGTGTGAGTGTGTGTGTGTGTGATGTGGTGGAGGGACGCATCATGTTTATGCTCTGCTGTCGACACTGAACGTACATTCACACTCAGCCTCCCTCAGCCTCAGCATCGATCATGTACTCCAACCTAGTGGTGGAAAACATCTACCTCCTGGTCATGGTCACCCTCATCAGCGTCCTGCAGAACAGTGAGTAGAGGAAAGAAGCAGCGTCTGACACGAACAACAGATGTTTAAAATATATTAGAAGTGATGAAATTCTGTTTCTCTGTCTATGTGTTCAGCCTTCTTTGCCCAGAAGGTAGAGAGGGAATGCTTGACCCACACACCGGCCTCTGACAGAGTGTCCTGCGCCAAGTAAGTGTCTTTTTCTCTCTCATTCCCTCATAAACACTGACGCAAGTGACACAATGACTTTTGTGTTGTATTTATTTCCTTCTAAAAACATTTGTATTGGGTTTTACATCCATCTGGTTATAATGCTCAGTGAGAGTCAAGCCTCATTTGCCTCACACACAGGGGAACATTCAATACACAGCAATACAGATTTGAATATTTGACGGGAAAGCAACCTCCGGCTTCTCGCTCAGGTCGGGTGGGTCATTTGAATCATTCACAGGTGGAGGAGTGAACACGACTCTGTGGAAACTTACTTACACCGACTCGTCTTTCAGTGTGCAACATAAAAGTGTCAAAATCGTGACTTTCACGCTTATTGCAGAACTGGTTGGCACATGAGTGTTAGTCAACTCAAGAGTATTTTGACCTGAATACTGAACAATGTGTGATTTCCATCAACTGATCAGCAGAAAATTGATTTACAGTTTTATTTTGTTGGTGCAATATTTCAGTGTATTCAGTGTCATTTTGTGCATTAATTCTGAACTGCATCGCCTATTTTATATTGTGTGTATTATTTGACATTTACGTACAATGTACCTGTGCAAGTGGCAACAAACATGAACATACCTATGTTCTCTGTTAAATTATATGTGATTGATCGTTAGAGCGGAGGTCACCTGACATTTGAAAGACGAAAGAATATGATGATAAAAAGGCTGCAGGCAGAAATTAAAATCTAACAGCTCAGACTTGTGTCTTGTGGAACTCTATTAGTCCATCAGCCGCAACGTACTTCCTGTTTTTAAAAGGAAATATCTGCGGCACATCCTGTCCTGTAAGAGGTGATGTTCAGATTTCTTGAATGTGATGCAAACGTTAAGTGACAGTTTAAAAACGTTTTGTCTCGAACTTTCTCACAATTTTAGTTCAACCCAAAGTATTGAGCTGTCAACCGGTTCAGGGAGTGATGTGAAGTTTGAACCTTTCTTGACAGAAATGTTCTAAACCAGTGGTTTGTTGTGAGGAAACAACAAACCACTGGTGAGGTTGTGGTTTTTATTTTGGATTAAAACTCAGTCATTTTCTCAGTTAATCACGTTGTCTATGAAGCAGTAAAAAACCCAAATCACAACATTCTGGATCTTAAGAGAAACCTTGTCTGAGCAACTGACCAACTCTATTTTTCTTTCTTATTCCTGAAATACTGCTGCAAACTTTAATTGTGTTCAGGATAAATGTTCCATTCAAAATTGGAAACGATTAAAGGGACATGGTTCTGTGAACAGTTGCTGACTCGAACACTGGCCTCAGTTTTTTTTCCTGGTTTTCCATTTCAACGTTGCTCCTTTGACACTCAGAGAACCAAACTGGCTCCTGCAGCTCATGCTCAGTTTGTCCAAGCCACTTCTGCTCTGCAGTTTCAGAACATTTCCCAACAGTCACAGACGAAAGGGGCCTGGTATCAGCTGGCGATTGCTTCACACTCTCTCATTGCTCCGGACTCGATTGAAACAAACTGTTTACAGAGCCTGTTTACGTTTCTTCCAGTCGTAACTGCATGGATGCGTATCCCACGTTCCTGGCAGTGATGTGGTGTGCCGGCCTTTGTCTCAATCAAGGTAATCGTATACTTGAATCAGTCATTAACATGATGTTATACGTTGCATGAAGACCATAGACTGTGTATAGACGACGTGTCTCCACTTCCTCCCACTATCCAGAAATGAAGCCAAAAATGAAGCCCAAATATCTGCAACGAACGCTGCCATCGTCAGTCTCAGCTGTCAATCATGACGTTTCACCTCATTTTTATAGTATTAAATAGCTAGAACAACAAAAAAAACAGAACTTAAACAAACATCCGTGTGATAAGAAGGATCTAAAATGACAGAAATCCGCTAACATGGAGGAGGCTGGGTCCATGCTGCAGCCAGCTACCAGAGAGACACTTCACTGTCATGTTGTCGATCTTTATAAACAGTTTATTTTAGTTATTTAGTGTTTTATTTTTGCATTTATTAATTCAAACTTTGTCTTTCTTTTTTTTGTCCATCTGTTTGAAGCTCCTGCCGCCTTCGCTGGAATCATCTACCTTATGGTGAGGCAGAAGTACTTTGTCGGATACTTGGGACAAACCTCTCAAAGGTAAATGAACACAGGTGATCGGGGCTCTGTGTGTGTTTTGAGGGTGATGCAGTGTAACTTGATTATTTTTCATTTTCCTGCAGCACCCCCGGCTACCTGTTCGGAAAACGCATCATCTTCTTCCTGTTCCTGATGTGCGTCGTCGGCATCTTTAATTACCTGCTGCTGCGTTTCTTCGGCAACGACTATCACGAGCACGTCCAAACCATCACCAACGCTGCGTCTGCTCTTCTCCTCATCCCTTAGTGTCGTGCACGTCACAACACCGGCATCTTTTCACTGATGACAACTGTTGCATTAAAACAGGTCAATGTATTTGTTTTGTAAAAGCATTTATTGTATTTGAGTTTGGTCAAAAATAGAAAAAAACCTCTGAAACTTCTTCAACGTACAATACAATACAAACGTGTGCAAAACAGGACGTAAATGTGTTTACTGACAAAAACATCTTTGAAACAAATCTATTTAAACATATAATTGCCCTATATAATCTTCATGTCATTGAGAAATTCCTTGCCAGTCCCCATCTGTAGTTTCCATCCACTGAGCACAAGAAATATTTGGACCCATGCGTCCAAAGAGGTAGAACTGGGCCTTCACCAGGAAGGTTTGGTATTAAAACCAATCGTCTGTCGATCAAGAAACGCCACCGAGCACTGAGCAGACTCTCGATTTATCCCAGATCTTCCTCCGCTGCTGCATCATGTCAGTCTCAACTTCAGAGATACGAGCAGAGTTGGAGGGTTAGAGAAGCCTGAGCATGCTGACAAATCCAGAAATAGATTAAATATGAAATGAGAAGAATATGACTCAGTTACCTTAAAGTTCCTCTTGCTGAGGCCAAACCAGTGAGGGAAATCAAAGAGGGCGTCAGAGTAGTACTTGAGGGTGAAGGAGGCGTCTCTCCACACGGGCTCCACTTTTAGTAGATGGTCACTTTCGATGTGGATGTTTTTTGCGGCCCAGTTTTCAAGCGTTTCGGCCAAGTCGATCTGACATGAGGAAAATCAGGAAACCATCAGCACATAAGGATGATTGCTTTGGCCCAGATTTGTCCCACACCAGCAGTTTGCTCCAGATCTGGGCCACAAGTCAACCAAAGGTGGCGGAGGAGTTAGTTTTGTGCTATTTGGGCCGTATCCATTCACCACATTGGCCACTGTAGGTTCACATCCAGATTACACCTTGCAATGTCAGGCCAACATTTGTTTTGGGGACATCTGCCAATTTTACAAGTGGGTTAGGGGCCACAAGAGGGCCGCATCATCGCCTGAAGTGGCCCACATCCGTATGCTATCAATGGACATGGACAACAGAGAGGTTGTGTAAAGTCCTGCTCACATCCACCCTGTAGCTTTCTCCAGCGACAGAAGAGATGGTCCAGTCCAGGCCTCGCTCCAGCTGCCACTTGATCAGAGGGTCGCTGCCGTCGATGGACACCACGTACTGCTGCAGCACTGAAACACAAACAGCCCATGAGGAAACCAGGACAGAGGACTGAAGAAAACAGGTTGACATGTGAGCTACGTAAGTGCTGCGTTGCCTTTTGTTATTTCTCCACCCCGCCCAGTGCAAAGTGAGTGTTCAGGCCAGCATCGTGAGTCACCCCAGCCACCAAACTGCATGCAGAAAGGCCAGTGGTGCCTTCAAAGACCATTTCTTTTTCCACTGCATGATTATGACACTGTGAATTCATGCTGTGACGTTGTGATGAAAAGGTTCAGTCACCTCTCACTTCATTCGCTGCCTTTTTGTGGCCGGCTGAGAAGTGTTCCTGGCAGGCAGACGTCAGCAGATAGATCCTCTTGGACAGGAGGCTCTTTCTCATGCCGGTGTACTCCCACAGATTGTGCATCTTAACTTTCCTGCCACAAATCAGACAGTTTCTCGTGAGTTTGTCACACAGAGTCATATATATAAATATATCTACACTCATATATGCAGTGTCTGTTCTGTCTCACCTTCCTGGCGAGTTCTGGAAAACTATTTTCCCTCTGCAGCACTGGAAGTCATCGATGAGCACCAGGACCTTCTCCGGGTCGAAGCGGACTCGGTAACCCGAACCTGGAGCCTCCTCCACTGTGAAACCTGCTGGGGGCTCCCGCAGAAACACCTCCACCTCCGTCACCGTCATCCGGCTGCGGGACGTTTTGTCTGGCGCCATGATGTCACTGATGTTACCTCCTCCTGGAGCCAGCAGCTGTTTATGTCTGAGTGAGGCTACAGGCTGCAGCTTTAATACTCCTCCAACACCACTGTCAAGTTAGAGGTGTTGACAAGAGAAGGACTTCTGCTCTCCTCCCACCAAAATAAACCACTAAACATAGATAGATAGATAGATAGATAGATAGATAGATAGATAGATAGATGGATGGATGGATGGATAGATAGATAGACAGATAGATAGATAGATAGATAGATAGATAGATAGATAGATAGATAGATAGATGGATGGATGGATAGATAGATAGACAGATAGATAGACAGATAGATAGATAGATAGATAGATAGATAGATAGATGGATGGATGGATAGATGGATGGATGGATAGATAGATAGACAGATAGATAGACAGATAGATAGATAGATAGATAGATAGATAGATAGATAGATAGATGGATGGATGGATGGATAGATAGATAGACAGATAGATAGATAGATAGATGGATGGATGGATAGATAGATAGACAGATAGATAGATAGATAGATAGATAGATAGATAGATAGATAGATAGATGGATGGATGGATAGATAGATAGACAGATAGATAGACAGATAGATAGATAGATAGATAGATAGATAGATAGATAGATGGATGGATGGATGGATAGATAGATAGACAGATAGATAGATAGATAGATGGATGGATGGATAGATAGATAGACAGATAGATAGATAGATAGATAGATAGATAGATAGATAGATAGATAGATAGATAGATAGATATCCACTAAAAACACACATACAGGACAGGAGAATCACTCAAGAATTGTGGTCAAGATTATAAAGTACACATTTTCACATGTAAACTATAACTAAAAACATTATAATATGTAGTAATAGTTATATTCACATAACATATATTTTTTTGCCGTTCTGCAATTTCCCAGCAATACAAAGTGAAGATAAGACAAAATAGAAAGATCCAGATATAACAAATTATATGTGTTGTTGAAAAGTAAATATACACATAATGGTAAATGGTCTTACCCTTCTAAGTAGCAATCACTAGACTTTTACTTTGAAGATACATGTACTTACTTCCTATTTCATTCACTCCACAAGTGGCACAAAGGCTCTCTCATATTTTACAACTGATCAAGTGTTTCAGTCAAGGCTGAATGAATATTCACGACATAGTCGACATACAAACACCAATAATTAGAAAATAATTACAAACATACAAATACATCAATAAACAAGCAAATAAAACACATCAAAATGGCTTTTTAAGACTTCTGATTGTGGAATATACGACTCTATGGGAAACCACCTGAAGGCAACATTTGGCCTTGTGCTTGGAAATAACAGGAGACAGATTCTGAGACCAAGAAGGAAACTTGTAAACTCTGGTGGACAGTGAGTCCCCTGAAGGCCTCGGTGCTGCAGGGACAGTGTGTTTCATGTGCTGCATATTTGACTTTCACACCAACAACTTCTCTGATCACAGTTTGTACAAACAGTGTTTGCTCAGGCCTCGATTTCCTGGATCTGTCGACAC
The DNA here is from genome assembly GCA_026259375.1 of Verasper variegatus. Lineage (NCBI taxonomy): Eukaryota > Metazoa > Chordata > Actinopteri > Pleuronectiformes > Pleuronectidae > Verasper > Verasper variegatus. The sequence continues at coordinate 5,954,779 of CM048051.1, forward strand.
ACACCTCGTTGAGTTCAGACTCATAAATCCTCTCTGGTTTCACTGTTGTTTGATAAAGTGACACTTTGTCCATTTGTGTTGGAGAAAGTTTGAACAGTCTCTGCCTGTGTACATACGAACTTTTACTTTTCATTCAAACCTCCATTGAAAGCAGATTTTTCATCTTGACCTACGCTCACATTATTTGCAGACAGTCACAGCTGTGGTTTCATCACAGCAGCCGCCTGTTTAATTTGTGTGAGTCCATGTTTAGTCGCTGTGACTCATTTGTTCTGGATGTTTCCACTGGTCTGAATGGCCGAGGACAGAAAAGAGTTTTTCTGCCACAGCTGAGACTGTAAATGATTCCTGTGCTTCACTGGGAATCAAAAACTCATGATGGTTTCACAGACAACGAGGAAGAGAAAGAGGTTTGTCGTCATGTTTGGTGTTTTAAAAAATACATGTTGATCAAGTATTTGAATTATTATTAACCTTCATACCAGGGCCTGAATGATATGGATGTTTGGTATTAGGGAGTAAAAACATTCTGGTACGGAAATATCGGCTGATGCGTAAAAATATAACACATAAAAAAACATTGGCTATTATTCTTATGATGTTTATTTCAAACCCTTGTGACAAAGAAATTTAGTTGAGGTTTAATATTTTATAATTTAGCAAAAACTTGATTATACGTAAAAAAGAAAACACAACCAAATAGCAGAGAACTTAAAAATAATGTAGAGGAGTGAAAGTGAAAAGTACCCGAAAATAGATATACTTAAGTAGAGTACTGATAGGTGAAAAGGTACTAAGATAAGATAACAAAAAAAGATAAGATAAAACTTTATTATATAGCAGGCAAGTCAGAATGAGGTAGACAAGAGAATAATATATAAATATAAGAAAAGGCAATAGAATAAAAATAAAAGAATGCTGAGTACGTACATTATATACACCTTGTAGTGGTTTGTATAGAAATGTTGTAAAGTAAAGTGAAGTGGCACAGGAGAATGAGCATGAGCAAGTAGAAAGACGTTTGTACATAAACACAAATTTGCTAAAGTTATTTCTGTTAGAAGTATGGGAAATAAGTAGAGTGTCATGACCAGTGCAGTGATTTATTAAAGTACTGCAGTACATTAAGTAACGAAGTAAATGTACATATTCATTTGTGTACTAATATAAATCTGTATAAAAAGTGTCTCAGCTCCACTGATCTGCAGTGGTAGTGACCTGGTGTCCGCTAGAGGTCGCTGCAGCTCCACAGTGCTCAGCCGCTGTTAGCATGTAGCCGCTAACACATTCCACCGGGCGCCATGAAACACGGAGACTTTAAACGGAGCCGCGGAGGAGTCATGTCGCTCCGGGACGTGGCGGCGGGATGTAAACTGTTCACTGCGCTGCTTCTGATTCTGGGTAAGTGCAGTTAAAGCCGACACGGCTAATCTGTTAGCCACATTTACAGCTACAGTCAATGGTGTTAGCATGAGGTGCTAGCTAACCCGCTAGCTCCCAGGAAGTGAGGGGCTGAAAGAGACCGGAAGTCGCTTCGATTTGGCCTTCAAAGTAAAATGCTGTCACTATTTTATAGCAGTACACTGTGTATGTTAGTTTATCAGTTCATATTTTCTAATTAGTTATTTAGATATTAAACAGTCAGTGTGGTGTTTTTGTTTTTGATTAAAATGTTGTAAAGAATAACTTAACTCTGTATTACTTACTTTTTTCTTGCCGATGGAGCTTCCCTAAAAAATTATAGTAAATAGTAAATATAGTATTATCGATATTGGAACAAAAGAAAGTTGGCAAAGTTCTTATGCTGCAGGTCTCATGCTTATATCCAAAGTTTGTACTTGTCATGTGCATAATAATGGGTTTCAGCAACAGTTATTTCCATTTTCCAGAGCTCAAGTTGACTTAATCTGTTCAAATCCCCCCAAAATGTCCAGTGATACAAACTCTACATTTTGCAGATGAATCAATCTGCTCTAAATTGAGATTGTCTGAAAGATGAATTGAAGTATTGTGTTGATATTGCGTGGACACCACTGCTGCATCTGTCTCACTGTCTTCAGGTCCCCCTGCTGAAGACAGACACACTGGTTGTGCTCATGTAAGTGCCGCCCCCAGATTCTTGCTGTGATCATTCTTCATCATGTGGCTCGGCAGTGTGTGTCAGACTCAATCAACTCTGACTCCCCGCAGGCGGTGGAGCAGCAGGAGCACGCTGCACGCAGATCTGCTGGTGAGCGAGGAATTTCACCACAGAGGCTCTGATGTTTTTGTCCGAGTAGCACACACACACACACACACACACACACACACACACACACACACACACACACACACACACACACACACACACACAGCCAAACTAATGTTTCATGGTGCATGTTAATGAGGCTTGATTTTCCAATAGCAACATTTTGTATCTGACATTGTGCCAGTGAGTAAAATACAGTAAATTACAATAAACAAAACTAATGCAAGAAAAAGGTGTTTTCCACTTTCTTTGCGAGAGCTTCATGGGATGATTGACATGTCGTGAGTGTGTGCACGCTTCATAGGAAGCTACAGCCGCCTCTCAGTCAGTCAAATAGAGAAATAGAACAGGAAAGAAAATCCACCTGCCAGCAACTGTACAGCTCATAAAACATGTTTTATCTCGAGTGGTTGTAAAAGAAGAAGAAGTTTTGTTATCTTAGAGGGATTAGTTAAAGTCAACGAAACAGCTGACATGCCTGTAATTTACTGTAATTACAAGCATAAGGAACCATTTAGAACTAATATATAATGTATTATTTGATCCCTGTGTGTTCCTTTAACTTCCCCCTGTCTCTTTGCATCACCACGAGTCCTTATTCTTCCCTCCCGTTCATCCCTTGTTCTTTTCTGTGCGTGTGTTTCTCAGAACTCAAGGGGGTGGTCTTTGTGATCCAGAGCCAGAGAAACTCCTACCACGCCCGTCGAGGCGTTCAGAGGAGGGCGGAGATTCTGCAGCAGGCGGCTGAACTGGGACAGGTAACACCTGTCAGGCACTGGATGTTTAATGTTCCCTTAAAATGAGGCACATGATTTATAACATTGGTGCTTCAGACAGGTTTATAAAGAGCAGTTCAGTTAAATATTGCAATCACCGTTAGGGGGTTTGGAAAGAAGTGCAATGGGGTTCTGGCATTAACAGGATAATGATGCTGCATACGTCTTTATTTTCAATGTGTACAAGTGACACTGACCCACATAAAAAGTCAGGGGTCAGGGGTTTGACTTGCTTCCTTTGCTCTTGTGTAATACTGTGGTATTACACTGGTACCAATAGGTGTCCCCCTTGTCATAGCACACACTGCTTGAGCTGAGCTCTGTCTCCAGGGTAGCTGTAATTAATTAGACCAAAGTGAAATGAGGTAGATATGGACGTGGCTGCCTGGAGTAGAGGCATAGATTTGATGATTTTCTGGTGCCGGGAGAGGATGTTGTGAAATATAAATTTTTAATCCACAAAAATCTCCTGGATAGGAAAAAGAAGGAGAAGCTCTGTGCAGTGATTTCTACAGCAACATGTTCAGAAATCAAACATGTCTGAGTCCGTTCTGGATAAGTTAAGATAAGTTAAGTCAAGTCAAGGTGCGTTTGAGATCCGATCAGATGAGATAAATGAAGTTTAAGATAGGAATAGGAATTGCATTTACCATCATCTCTGAACTTCGCTGAGTCTTTGTTACAGTCACATCACACCTACAGCCTGTAAACAGTAGATGTGTTGCGGCAGGCTCGAAAACAACTCTAATCACATAAAGCCGTGTTTGTGATTGAAGCGACGCGGCTGTGATTGAATTTGACATGTCTGTGATTGCTTTGTTTTGAAGCCACGTTTTGTTGTTGTCGTTGTTGTTGTTGTTTGTGGTTGGAGGTGTCTACACACCAATTTCTTCCTGAGAGACAGAGAGAAGATGCAGTTAGTGAGAACGGTGGGAAGCTTCAGTTGTGAAACATACAGCTGCCCATCAACAATCTCTCATTCAGTCGCCGTGTTGCAGCTGTGAACAGCAGTTAATACACTGGGTGACATGTCAGACAGGCACATGAGAGCAGAGCAAAACAAAGATAATGGATGTGTGTCACCAGAGGAGGCCGATTGAGACTCAGAATCTGAAATACTTAATTCATCCCCAGGGGGAAATTAGGATTTGGTTTGTTATGTGCATGGTTTTCTTCATTAATTGGTCATAAAATAAGATCTTATCAAAGTCACAAAGACAAAGAAACACAATGTGCTGAAGCTAATGACACGAATAATTAGAATCCTTTCTCGTCTTTGTGGAACACATGAAGCCTTCTCAAGTGAACCCTTGACTGCCGCTTAGAACACAAACTCACAAGAGAAGGAGATTTAACAAGTAAATTCTAGAGTATTTATCGTCATGACTTCCAACAGAAACAGATGCCACACGTGAAAGAAGAGGGAGTCCTTTTCCTCTTTGGAATGGAGAGGTTGAGAGGTTGTATCCAAAAGTAAAGTTGATAAGGAATCGCTGTGATGTTGGCTGCTCCATTACTCTGAAAGTGTTTATGGGAGTGTACGGCGAGCTTTTGGAAATGGCACATTTAAATGCTTCCGTGTTTAAACTGGTTAAATAAAGAGCTTGACGAGTCAAAGCTTTCTTTGGATTTGATAGAGCTTGATTGTGGAAAGCTGTTTTGAACAAGGGCAGGTTATGCGTCACACGTTTTCTGACTGACTGTTAAATACATTTCAAGAAGATTAAAGGTTCGCAAACTCTGAAATGCTGCTAGTTTTCTGAACTCATTCTCTTTCCCACAGCCTTGTCTTCATATTTATAAGGGTTAGGGTTCATATTTATAAGTAAAGCTTAACATTTGGTTGGTGCCACAGGGCGTCTATTTGTTATTGTCCACAAATAATAATTTATCCCTAAATGTAGGCGCCTGTGGCTGTTTTTTACAGCTTCATCATCCAAACTCATTACAGATCCGTCTCGTTTGGCCACCGCTTGCAGCCTCGGCTCTTTTGCGCCGCACAACCTTCCACAACACCGCAGCAGGTGGTAAAAATGGCCCCTCAGAATGTGACCTGGCCCGTGTGGACACACACACACACACCTGTTCCCAGTTTCTCATCTTTGCTCCCTTGTGTTCCTCATGTGATGCAGTTGTCTGTTGCCGCTCGTCTGCCTGTCTGTCTTCTCATCAGCCTGTTTAGCCGCCATCTGCCAGTAAACCTGTTTTTCTTTATTAAAGTCCATCAGCACTGCCTTGTGTTCGATTCCTCCCTCCCTCTGCCAGCACTGTTTCCACCAGCTTATAGTGACCTTCATGGTGTTTTATCTCATACCTTCAGCTGTACTTCAACAGGTGACACTTTTTGAAGACTTGTTATAGATGTTTTTTTAGCCATGGCAGCATAACTGTAGGGATGTTGTGTAGTTTGTGGTTATGTAGGGACTAACACTTAAGAGGCAATTTAAGAGTAAAAAGAATTAAAAAAAAGTTTCTGCATCAAGCTGCTGACTCATTCTTAAAGCATCATGTAGAAGTAAAGCAACTCTGAAGTGATAACATGATGAATGTTGTCAGAACAACAACATCCAGACACAAGAATTCAACATATCTTCCTCCAGGTTCCCTCTCAGTAATATGCTATTTTGCAAAAGCCAATAGCGTTCTGTCTTATTTAAAAGGCAAAAGGAATGTCTGCTGTTGCCAGAGGAAGAACGTCAGAGGAAAAAAATGAAGGCAATTTGCAGACAAATGAAGATGCATAGAAAGCGTGCACAGTATTGTTGTTGTGGTTGTGCGTGTGAGGAATGCAAGGAAAGAAAGTTGTGTAACAGAAGTGAAGCCAGTAAGGATTGTGTAGAGACTCCTGCTCTACACAATCTATACGTCAGAATAGATTGTGACTAATGCTACTGCATATTCCAAACATGTCTGAGAAGGTGAGCGCACACCTCCGCTGGATAGAACTCACAAAGGGACTTGCTCTGCTCAGACAAGAAGGTAGGCAGACATTGACTATTCTATTCTTTGCTGTATTCATCCTCACAGCTGTGTCTATATAAATAGCTCCATGGAATAGATCTGTAACTTGTTCTGCACGAGTCCCTTGGCGAGGAGGTGGGACCTCAAACGGAAGCTTGTGAAACAAGTCTTTCTCCTTGTTTTTTTCCTGTTCATTCTGAGCCAATAAAGAATCAATTAAAAACAAACATTGCACGCAGCAGGTTGTGCAGATGTCGTCCCCCCCCCCACCAGCATGTTCAGGTGCATTCAGCAGATCATCTGTCAGTGTCACTGCAGAGTCACACATGATGAGATGAGACATTTCCAGCCCTTGCGTAATTCCTGCCTTTTTTCTTTCATAAGAACAAACCCGAGATACTTGTATTTCCATTTTCTGCTTTTGTGTAGGCTTCTGTTTGCAGCTCATTTCTTTTTGCTCTGCTACATTTATTTTACAGCTACAACGACTTTTTATATTTAGATTTGTTTAAAACAACATAATAACCTCAAATACTTTGCATTGTTAAAGATTAAAGCAAAGATATTTTAATTTTTTTTCTTGTGCCCACTTGTAAAAAGCAGTGTTTAGATGGAGGCTGTGTTTTGTCCCAGATTTAAGTGAGTTTTTAGTAAAGAGACAAAAAGATAGATTTTTATAATAATAATAATTATTATAAATGTATGTAAATTTTCTCCAGTTGGAGTATTTTGATGCTTTATTTGATGATATATGCATTTGTTCTTTACTTAAGTTGGGGTTTGAATGCAAGACAATATATCCTAAAAATGTAATTGTTTGTTCTTCTTCATGTTATTTCACTTCACTAACTTGTCCATGACACTGTCTGACTGCATTGAGTTTACATGTCGAGTTTTCTATTGCTCCGTGTTGATGACCTGCTCAAACAGACACATAGAAAGAGAGTTTACACGATTAAAAAAAATAAAAATTACGAAAAAACGTTTTTGCAGTGAATTGTATTAATCTGACTGCAGGATGTTGATAGTTTCTTATATATGAATTGTTTTGTTTCAGGTGGTTCCGGTTGTTCTTCTTCTTCATGAGCTGTCGGAGTATGCAGGGGATTGGAGTATCCTCCCTGCTCTTCCTCAGTGAGTCATAAACCCGCATGTGGAGATTATTACAAAACAATCAAATCACAATCCATAAAGATTAATTGAATGAAGCATTAATGATGAGCTAATGGTTTCTTATGGATCTTTCCAGTCTCTCTGCCACATACGGCCAATCAGCTTCCTGGTTTTTCTTCATAGAGGAGGAGACCAGAGTCTCGCTGGCTGCTCTGCTGCAGGTCCTCCACAGGTATCAAGTCCACGAGGTGAGATGCAAACAGGTTTCGCTCAGATGACTCTTTTCCATATCTGTGCTGCATAATGTGCCGTGCACCCCCACTCCTGTGTTCGCTAAACCTTCCTGCAGGCACTTTCTAAGCCTGTTGGCACATCTGGCATTGTGGGACAGACACTGACGCCTTTTTAAACATCACGTCTCTGATTCTGGAAGGCGAGCATGTTACCTAAATGTACAAACCCTGGTGGCAATGTTCTTGCTTTGTGTGATCTCTGTATAAAGGGGGCTACGGTCATATTAGATTTTTAAAATCCCTTTACAAGTAGAAGGTGTATTAACTTTGTTTAGATCTCCAATCTTTGCACAGGGCTGCCCACACTTAAACGTAGAACAGTCCTCTGCCAAGAGGAACTTTCTATTCTATTCTATTCTCTTACTATTTTCCCTTTTCACAAGTCACAGGAATGGTTTCTGGGTAAACGTCTCCATGACAACGAGGCTTCCATCATCCACCATTATGCTTTCTCTGAAGACCCCAGTTCCTTTGGTTACCCTGACCCTGCAGCAGGTTGGGCTCTCAGCACGCCCCTCCTCCACAGGTGTGTGTGTGTGTGTGTGTGTGTGAGAATCAAAGTGTCACTGACAGGTTTCTCTCTCTCTCTCTGTCTCTCTTTGTTATTTTGTGAGTTGGGTCACAGCTGCAGCAAAGCTTTTTTCATCAGGGTTGTCGGAATAAACAGATTACAACTATTACAGAAACTCAAGGCTAATAGATACAAATAAATAGCTATAGATACAAACAATAAAATGAAAGTCTTATTTTAGCTAAATATGCCTGAACTCATAACAGGCACTAAATTTATATTAAACAGGCAGTCAGTTTTATAAAGGTCTGTAAAAGGTCCCAGAGTAATTTATCTTCAGAATTACTTTTTAATTAACTGAATATTGACTCATGATGAAATCTTTACAAATTCATTTATCCAGTCTTTCAAATCTAGAGCTTCAGGTGCTTCCCATTGTCTGTGTATTCAGACCTAAAAAAAACCCTCACATTTTTTATTTAAAACATAAAAAAGGCGACAGAAGAACCCAAACGAAACAGGACGTCCTCGCTGTGCATCCCTTTTTCTTCTTTCACTTTTGTTTTCAGACTCACTGAGCGGATCCAACAAGGGAATCTGAAGTCAGACTTTACCATCGACTTGAAGCATGAGGTAACATTAAGTTTCTTGAATCGTGTGTGTGTGTGTGTGTGTGTGTGTGTCTCCCCTCCACTATAATAATAAAGTTATGGTTGAAACTTGGATCATTACCATTTGTGTCAGAATCTTTCCGGTCCCCTGCTGACGTGATGTAGACAGACTGCACTGCCCCAGTGACTGATGACTCTCTAGTTGAAAAGATCTCAGACTCAACCCCTGCACCTGCTTGTGACAGAAGCTGTTAATTATATTATTAATGCAAGATGGGTTTTTTTCTGAATGGGTATGATTGTATGTGGTTATGTGAAAGTCAGTGGTTTTGCAGCAGATGATTAAAAGAGCTGGAATTGACCTTTTTGGGGGGTAAAACCAATGTAGCACATGTTTCTGTGTTTTTGTATTTTTTTCAATGAGATTCTTTAGAACAGGTTGAAATAACATTTTGCTTAAAATGTCAAAGTTTCCTGCGTAAGACTTTTAAAATTCCTGTGGAATTTGACAGTAAAAATCAAGGTCAAATCCAAGTTGTCTCTCACTTTTCCGTTTGTGGTTTCCAGACCCTGCAAAGTTATTAATTTTTCATTTTTTAAATTGGAATTCATGGCCTTAGCCTGAGCAGCCCCCTTTGAAATCCTCCAATGACTTGGGTAATAAAAAATAATATCATTGACTGTCTAAGGGTATACGACCCAGACCGAGTTCTGAGGACGTCCAGAGCTGCCAGGAAGTCAGAGCCTTTCACTGTCGGAGGAGCTGTTCCCCTCATGCAGCCGAAATTCCTTTTCATGTGATTTTAGATTGCTTTGTATATTTGGGAGGAAGGAAAAGGTCCAAAGCTGACAGCAGTTCCAGAGTTTTGCACCGAGCCGAGAGACAACTGCGCCACCACATTTACGACCTACCTGCCTAACTGTGTACGTACAACTCTTATTTATGACCTTTACATCATAAGACTTGGATCAATCATTCACCTATTTTAGCGATTTTCTCCTGTTGACAAAAACCTGCTCACACCCTCTAATTTGGGTGTAAAACAGGTATAGCTCGACTATTTTCAGAGACATATTGGAAGATTAGTTTTTGGACCATATCTTTGTCGGCTCTAAGTCATTCATCTGCAGATACCCTCCCAAATTGAATTTACTCCAAGTTCGTCAATACATTGTTAAATCCATTTTCCATTTACTTTCAGTCACATTTGCCTAAAAAAGAATGACTCATACTTTTCTATCGCACTTTGAAACCCATCACACACCAAGAACATATTCATTTGTACTGAATATTCTGCAGAGGTAGCAAATCGAAGCCTAAAGACGTGAATGAGTAATAACATACTGATTACTATTGGTCATTTTCACACCTGAAATGAGAAGTGGGTGAAAAAATTAATTCACAGACCTGTACAGAAAACCAAAATGGAAAACATTGCTGTGAGTCGTTTCCCCCACATAATACTGTCAGAACTGAGTGTGCCTCATTTTGCCATTCCGACTCAATTTTAACATCACATTCTGTAGAAGCTGCGCCTCATTCTGTGTGTGTGCTTTTACCATCTTCTTTCTTACATGTATTTTCTATGCAGAGGGACGTTAACTTTTTTCTCTCCGTTTTTTTAGGGAGATTCAGTCTCGAAGAATGACGTATTTGTTGCTGTGAAAACTTGCCAGAAGTTCCACAGGGAGCGAGGTGTGTGTTAGTTTGGACCCGTCGGCTTTAGAATACTGTTTCATTAATGACCTCCGCCAGGCAGCTTATGAGCCGAGAGGGAAGCCAGAATAATCAATGGATCTTTATGGGAAAAAAAAACATTCTCATTCAGGGGACTGATAACTATTAGAGAATGTAATTTGGCGCAGTTTGATTGAATCTGGGGGAACTGTTGGGCCTTGGTTGATGATCGTGCTCTTCTGGGTGAATCAACCAAACCAGCCACCTCCTTGCTGGAGTTAATGATGTTCTGCAGTGTGTGATCCTTTACTTAAATTAAAGTACCAGTGCATGAATGTAAAAGCAATTAATTAAAGCCAAATCTCCAGCATTCATAGTCTAAATTCAATAAACATGGAGGAATATTATCAACAGTATGCACGTAGCATAAAGACAATGGTTCCTGTAATTGGTTATTTGATGTGTAACACTGTAAGATTTAGTTTATTTTAATTAGAGAATCATTTAGGATTAAATATAATTAATTCATGTTCATTTACTTGGATTCCTGTTTTAAATTCACAATCTCAACCAGACTCTCAGTTTGTGTAATTACCTTAAACACTGATGTCTGTTTTTAGAGTTGAAACAGAAGTTCAGGACGCAGTGTGTGTGTGGGATGTTTTCATTCGCTGTTTAATTTCAGGTTATAAAAGTGAGCTGACTACACATCAATTAATTTGTCGATTAAACAAATTAATGATTGGTCGCCACATATCAGGGAGGAAAATGATTGATTATGATTGTTTTCTCCCTCCAGTCAGTATCTTCCTTTTATAATTAAGAGTATTTCCAAGTCCCTCTTGATCTAATAATGTGTGCACCCCCCCCCACCACACCCCCCCACAGTGCCAGTGGTGAAAGCAACATGGGAGAGCGACGCTGGGTTTCTGGAGTATTACAGCGACGTCACTGACGCCTCCATACCCACCATCAGCCTGGGAGTGCCCAACACTGAGAGAGGTGAGCCGATCCTCAGCAGCGTTCATTGATTCCTGCAGCACAGATCTACAGCTCAGACATAGGAGGGTGGATTGTGATAGGGACTCCATCAAAAGATGAACAGACCTGCACATTAACCCCCAAAAGCCACTGACTTGCCTTTTTTTCCTTATATGAGTCTGTGTTTAATCCCCATGTTGTCCACAGTTCACGGATCATCAAGTGGCTCTTCACCTTCTTTTGTCCTCCTGATGTGAAGTAACTGTTAGCGGGACAAAGTCCTTCAGCCTCTTGAAAATTACCATCTGAGAATACCCCCGTGGCCATATATGGGTGTAAATGTTGGTAATTGGTCCGTGTCAATAAAACGCAAACATGAATCCCAGAAATCCGAGCAGCACACTGACTCTGCTGGCCTGCCTTCCTCCCACAGCACATCCTGCAGCAACTCTTCTCCAGGTTAATGACGTACACGCACCCGGCTGGAGCTCACGTCAGCCTCTGCACTCTGACAGATGTGAATCCAAATTCAAGTGGCTCACACCCTCACATGTGCCCATTTTTTCCGCCTTCCATCGACTTCAAACACTCACTGCCTAATATACCTCACTCCTCCACAGGTGTAAGGAAATAACCAATGTGTGGCTTGAACATTGTACAGACATCAGTGTGTATCTGGTGTGTTCTTGTCTGAGCTAACCCCTGATTACAGCACACATCCTCCTGCGTCACTCCCACCAATGTGCCTTCACACAGCAGGCGACAGGCACAGTGTCAGCGACACCTCCAGCTCTTCCTCGTGTTCCTCTTTAAATTCCTCTCTCTGCTCTTGTTCTCAGGCTGATGGAAGTGCCGTAGGGCCTCTTCTGTCCCATAGTCTTCTTTTGTATTTCCATCACTAATTAATGCTTCCCAAGCTTGTGCTCTACAGACATTAAAGAATCGACACAAAAAAGATGCCATGTTGTATTTCCTTTTTGTCTCTTATGAACACCTACACTGGTTTGGTTTATTAGGTTCACCTCAGTGGAACAAACAGTCCTTTAATAAATCCTGCCTTCATGATGGTTGTTATGTTTATTTCTTAGCGATAGTATTTTATAGAGTAAAATTATTGTATGAATATTTTTTCGAGGCAGCAGTTTGTGTTGCTGATGATTTGAATTGCAGTAAAGGGACTGTCTCTACTATTTATTTGTATATTGGTAAGGATGGACTAAAACATGTCTCCGAAGTTCAGTTCAACATTTTAAACATCCTTCAAAATGATCATCTTCTCTGTAAATTAAAACTGAACATAAAACCAGATTATGGATTTATTGCAGGACTGTTAAAGTAGATCTCTCTCTCTCTCTCTCTCTCTCTCTCTCTCTCTCTCTCTCTCAGTCCTTTGTGAGGTTTCTGCTATTCTGTCGTTTTATGAGTCACAAACCTCCAGGATCAGAGCCGATGACCTTCTCCATCTTTCTCACACTTGACTTGTCTTTATGTTGTGTCCCTGCAGGACACTGTGGGAAGACATTTGCCATCTTGAGGCGGTTCCTTAGTGACACCGGGCCGAAGGCTGATTGGCTTCTCATTGTTGATGATGATACACTCATCAGGTAACTGGCACAAGAGTTTTTCTCCAAGAAGAGAAGTTAAGTTTTGCACATAATTTTTGTTTAAAAGTTGTCAAAGGGGGGAGAATAAAGTTTGTATTTGTACTTTTGACCCGTGTCTCAAAACGCTGCTGCTGTGAGAACTGGCTCTGTTTAGGATTCTCCAGCTCTCAGTTCCTTCAAATGTCTCCAGCTTTTTATTGTTCACATCTGCGAGGGTATCATTTCCTCTGATTGTGACAGGTTGATTGGAGTGAATTGCAATCGTTTTTCCAGACCTTGAAAATGTGTTGCAATAACAGCAAGAGTTTTCAGTCCAGATAAACATCTGACAAAACAAGTGACAACCTGTGAAGGTGGACGGTGTGCGTAGAAAAGTGTTTTGTTTGCGATAAAGAAACAACTCAAGAAGCGGTTTTAATCTGCCTACAATCCTGGTAACTCGCTTTAAAGTGTGACCTTTGACCTCCTTACAGTCTAAATGATCTATAACATGCACCTCACTTGTTGGTCTTTGTCCAGTTTCAGTTTACCCAGGTTGCGGCGACTGCTGCGCTGCTATGATCCAAAGGAAGCGGTGAGCCTCGGGGAGAGATACGGCTACAGCCTGATTAACCACGGATACAGCTACACCACAGGAGGAGGAGGGTGAGGCCGGTGTAGCTGCGATAGTATTAAATGAAATGTTCTAAATTAAAGAAACGTTTTTCTCAAGTGCACCTTGACGTCATTTGTCATATAGAATTTTGCACATTTAGCGTTTTAGTGTGGTTGGAATCAAATACAGTTTTGAAGGGATTGGACAATATTTAATTACCATAATGACATGATTAAAGAGCTACTACGTTGTCAGAGAATCACACAGTGGCAAATAAATCCACTATCAGTCAGATTTGGGTCAATTACATCCCTTTATAATTGAAAATCTGTGTGTGTGTGTGTGTGTGTGTGTGTGTGTAGGATGGTGCTTAGTAGGCCTGCAGTCTCCAGGCTCGTCTCCAGTGGTTGTAGATGCTACACTGACGATGCTCCTGACGACATGGTGCTGGGCCGGTGCTTCACTTCCCTCGGTGTTCCCATCACACACAGTCCACTGTTCCACCAGGTACAGACAAACTCACACACACACAAGTTAAGTTTTCAATAATAACGAATCAAAGACTAAACATCTATTCTAGCTTCTTGTGTAAATGACCTCCTTTTATAAACTCAACACAACCTCTTCATCTTCATTAACTCTCTCTGAGCTTTGCCTCTAATGTTCTCAGAATAAAGTCTAACAAAGGTCTCTGGAGAAAACTCCTGATGTGGCTCGTCAAGTTATAGATGAGTAAAGAAAGATGCTGCCTGAGTAACTCCTGAGTAACTAAATCACAAACCCCTGTCCAATTAGTGTAATTGGACAGGGGTTTGTGATTTAAACAGAATTCCTTGTTGTATTTTCAGAGAGGCACTAGTAGTTTGATAAAAACAGTAGATCTGCTGCTGTGGTCCGTCTCCAAAACCAATATATTTGTGATGATGGAATTTGGTAAAGAAAGGAAAGTTCAGACAGGGTCTCTTATGAGATAACACTTGTCTTCTTGTTCTCAACGAAGGATATCTTGAGGTAGAAATTTAAAGGAAAATTGACTTTTGATGTGTTAGATCTTTGTTTTCTGATGTTCTACCAGTGAGATAATAATGGGGAAAAATGGCACAAAGTGATAAGATGAAAATGTTAATTCGTGTTCTCAGAGAATCAGCTCTTGTTTTTAATGTTGAGCTTCTGGTCAGGGCTCTGGATTGGAAAATGACTTTCCACTAATGAATATAACTGAGGAATAAAAGGTATTCAGATGAGACAGCTCAATGTTTTGTCTACTCGACTTTCAAAGTGCACTACACACTGCACAACTTGCTGTCTTGTGGTTTGGAGTCTTGCAGTCATCCTGAGTTCATACTACATGGCCGACTGACGGGGGCTCACAGACTCCAGGATCTTTCACCTGCAGAAACACCCGACTAGTATGACTGATCACCGCGTCCTGTGCTCTGATTGGCTATATTTGTGGCTGATTCATGTGGATATGCAGCCTGTTAGAAGTCGATTTAGAGCAGCATACTCGCGTCTTTGAAGAGTTCACTCTTTGCAATTGCCGCCAATTTGGCTCTGATCCGGGGCTTTTGTTGGCAAGTGAAAAATCTGACTAAAAATCTTGGGGTGTGAGTTTTGGAATCAGAAACGTTTGATAGAAGGTGCAGACAGACGTCTTTTGATGTAAAATGCTATTATTGTGCCTATAAAACTATAATTCTGTTAGCTGCTTGTACTGAAGAAGAAGGCAACTAATCATCAACATGACCAAGAAACAGTGTTCTTCTGCAGTAAGGGCGTCAGGAGGAAGCACGCCGATCTGTCCGTGGAACAGTGTGAAGGAGTCATGTGTGATGCTGTCGTGTCATCTCTTTGTTTCTGCTGCCTTCCTGAAGTCATCCCTCACCTTTCTGGTTCAGAGACGTGAAAACAGAAACTGTTGATGAGAGCCAGATTCAAAATATTGACCTTCACGCTCCAATATCAGGTGGCGCGCTGCACGATGCTCGCTTCATGTTATCCCTCCCTGAGTGTCGGAGGGGGAAAGAGACTAGCTTGTGGGTTACGGAGGCTATGACAACAGAACACTGAGCTGCGCTACCCTGAGGGAAGAGTCCGATAGTTTGCAGCGGTGGGAATCCTCTGAATACATGAAACGTGAAACATCAAGCAGACACAAACATGAGCACACACTGACCAAACGGCTTGTTTTTGATATCCTAGGCCCGACCGGACGACTACAACCACACGCTGATCTCCTTGCAGCAGGCCATCTCCTTCCACAAGCACTGGAACGTAGATCCCGTGGCCGTCTACAGACACTGGCTACAGGAAACACACCCACGAGATGAACTGTAGAAACACTGCACAGTAACAAACTGTAGAAACCTCTGTTGCACTGTAGCGTAAAGTTAACGATGTGCAAAGCAAATCAATATTTTCGATATCAGTATTAAATCGAATGTCTCTGTGCGTCAGGTGGAATGGGTTGCAGAACATTATGGCCCAAGTACGTCTCTCCAGAGGTTTAGCTCATCATCAAATAAACTGCACATTCACAGCAAACACTTACTTAACTTAACAGAGTGGACACTAATGTTTCTTTGCCTCTGCTGGATGTGTCAGGAGATAATCGTTTGCTAACATATTTGCCATTATCTGTGTTTAAGCCATGGATAAGTGAATGGTGGTGTCTTTTAAAAATGTTTTGCCGTCTAATGGCTAATCAAAAACCCCGGGAAAAAAAGGAATGACGGCTTCTTTTAGGTCAAAAATGACGTCTGAACATCTTTACCCTGGAAGGAGTTTTGCAAAAAGACTTGAAATGCAGCAACACATGTGTGTGAGGCTTTAGATATTTAATTTATTGAAGAGTGATTATTTCAATGTATTTTTCATGCTAACCAGATCTTTGCATTTTTCCTTTTTGTATTTCTGTTTGTTTTGTATCTGTGAAACAAAAAGTTTACCAAGTTGATAACAACCGTGTGAGTGATTCTCTAAAGGAGGATTTTTCAATCAAATTTATTAGAATTTTTGGGAGGTGTGTGTGTGTGTGTGTGTGTGTGTGTGTGTGTCAGTTAGTGTGGATGCGTGTGGACGGGTGTGAGAGTAATTATGACCACAGCTTGCGAGCCTGTATGAAAATGCCATTTGACACCTTTTTTTTGAGAATATATAAATGTCGGTGTGCGCTTACTGAAAACCACATTTCCTAGAATTATATGGGCAGAAAATAAAACATTAATCTAGTTGGATAACAAACTTTTATTTGTGTGTTTTAATTTGTTTTATGTCACAGACACACGCCAACAGGAACAGGAACAGGAGCAGGGCACCTTTTTCTTTTCTCTGCCTGCGTGTTTTTCATTTCTCCAGACGTGTCGTCCTCCTTGAGTATCCTGTGTCATTGTGACTTCAGTTACTATAGCAACAGGGATATTAACTGTGATGATGACGATGTCTCTATCAAAGCTCCGTGTGTTGACATATTGTGACACATATATTCAGCTTCCATTACAGATTATATAAACACATCACTGCCACGTGAATTGCTTCTGGTGTCAGTCGGTATAATTGGCTTTCATGTGATTTGTTCCTTCTGTGTGAGCACGACAGAGATCAACGCTTTAATACTTATATCACCTCAGGATTGATAGAATAATAAGTCTCCTGTACTTTGCTCTTCACGATTCTTAGAAATCCCATTATAAAATCTGTTAATCTTCACGGTCACAGGCCTTCCATTACAGCGCTCCTTCCATGTGTAGATGTGACGTTACCAACCTCACACACTCGGATCACTCTGTTCCTCCCACACTCTCATTCACACACACACACACACACACACAGGAGTCATCGGTGCAGTGAGGTTTCATAAACCTCCGAGTGCAGGAGACTCTTCCAGCTCGAGCCCTTCAACACAGAAAAGCTGTTGCTTGTGCTGCTGAATCGGCTCCAAATCTGCAGCGGCCTCCATCCAGTCTCTAACTCTCCAGTCATTTCCATCAATGAGCAGTAAACCAGTTCATTGAACACACACGCGTTCTTGTTAGTGTTCCTCAAGCGTCTCATAAATCCAACAGTTAAGTCATGGTGACGCTGAGTGGGTCGTCACGCAGATTATTTGAGCCGTGTAACATATTTCTGATCGCGTTTTTATCACTTACCCACGATTATCCTATAACTTTTTTTATAGCCAGAGAATGGCTGCAACTAATCAAAGCAAACCCAGGAGCGGAGCCAGAACTGTTGTTGGATGGTGGTGAGGAAAATTCAGTGAATCATAAATAACATTTAGTCAAAACACCATCGAAGCACAGGACTGGAATCTGCGATCACAAATTGATACAGGAACTTTCCCTCTGACCAATATTTTAATCAGTGAAGAAGTTATTTAGAGACCTAATACTCAGATTTCTAATAAATTTGCTGAATGTTTTTGCTGAGCTTTTACACTTAACTGGCATTCGGCCAAAATAGAGAATAGAGAAGAACTGGAAATCAGTTGGGAAAGTCTCTGATAAAGCTGTCATATTAAATCCAGCCCGGCAGCACAACATCCAGGATGTTTGTATTAATATGAACGGCCGACACCACAACAACAGGCAGTGAACGTGGCTAAAAGGCACTTAAAGAAATCAGCGATGCTTTTTGAGACATATCTAAACCAATACCATCGATGTCTGTGATCCTTTTAGTCCCCGTCAAACAAAAGGTTTTAAATTTGGGTGCTAGAAAATACAGCGAATAACAAATATAAAAAAAATTAAATGACAAAATGTTGGTCCAGGTACTTTGGAGCTGTGGCTCAGGAGGTCGAGCGGGTCGTCCACGAACCAGATGGTTGGTGGTTCCATCCCAGTCTCCTGCATTTTAGGTGCTTAATCGTCCTTGGGCAAGACACTGAACCCGAAATTACCCATAACATGTGTGATGCAGAAAGGGCTGCACATAAATGCACCGTGTGGAGTTAAATACAGACAATTCACTATGTTACTGTAAATGAAAGGTTTATTTTTACTGATTTGTTTAATAGACTTTGTTTCCTCGCACTGCGACATCCAGCATCCACCACTAATCTTTAGTTTAGTTCCAGGGGCCAGATTAGCGGTGTCGTTACTAAGACTACAGATGTAAATGAGCCTTATTGAAATTCTGATTTGTGGGGAGTATGACAGGCAAAACATCACCGTGACAACCCGTAGTTTTCTGTAATTATGGCTGCTGCTTTTTAAGATTTAGAGAATGCAAATTACTGTCATCTTATTATGTAGGCTTCAAGTATTTTAAGGTTGCACCGTCAGTTGTGTGAATCGCTCCTCGGCTCAGGTCGCTGCTGGATATAGGCCACGTTGACTCCGTTTCCTGTGGTTGATCGTGTGTTTGACGTCCAGCGTCTCGACATCGGAGGACGTGACCCCTTTATCCGACAGCAACTTCTTCTAGAAGTAAAGTAACTTCCCAGACCTGCAGATTCAGAGGCTCGGCTGCTCTGTGCACCAGAGGTGTCAAACAGTGATGGATGCAGCCGTTGTTCATTGAATGCAAAAGTAACAACACAACAGCAAGAGCCACACATCAGAAACACAACCACAACGGAAGTGAGACAATGAAACAAGTAGAGCTACTGACTGAGGTCGAGCTATTAAAATAGGAGGCGTGTCTATTTCATGTATTACGGTACAGGTGACCGCAATGACCAATAGGAAAAAACGCACCTGTACCGTAATACCTTAAATAGACGAGCATCACATTTTAGCTAGCTTGACTGTTTTCACAACGATGGATCTGTTGACAACAGTAAGTAACTTCACTTCCGTTTGTGGGTGTGTGTCCATTGTGTGGCTTTGTGGTTGTGTCATGGCTTATGTGGCTGTGTTGTGTCTTTTGAGGTTGTTTTGTGTCTTTTGTGGTTGTGTTGTGTCTTTTGTGGCTGTGTTGTGTATTTTGTGGTTGTGTTGTGGCTTTTGTGGTTGTGTTGTGGCTTTTGTGGCTGTGTTGTGTATTTTGTGGTTGTGTTGTGGCTTTTGTGGCTGTGTTGTGTATTTTGTGGTTGTGTTGTGGCTTTTGTGGTTGTGTTGTGGCTTTTGTGGTTGTGTTGTGTCTTTTGTGGTTGTGTTGTGTCTTTTGTGGCTGTGTTGTGTCTTTTGTGGCCGTGTTGTGTCTTTTGAGGCTGTTTTGTGTCTTTTGAGGTTGTGTTGTGGCTTTTCTTTAGTTTTGTTGCTTGGTCGTGTTGAGGCGTTTGCATTTGTGCTGTGGTAACACTAAGTTTGTGTAGTCCCCAGAGTGTATAGTTCCTTCAAGCTAATTAAGAGCCGGAAAGAGAAGAGAACATTATCCTTCACTATGATAGAGCAACAAGACCATTGGGGAAACAGTGGATGTGCTATTACTAAAATAATCTCATATGAATCTCTTAGCTATGTTACATGAATGAAAATTTCCTATGATTAAGTTATTCGATTTTCATGTCCGGCCACTTTACAGGAGCCGACCCTCATGGAGTCATTCAGACAAAACAACAACACACACTCACACAACACGTGAACAAAGTCCAAAGATCAATATCCTAAATATAACGTCCCAAGGGACACAAGGGAAATAGGCAAGATAAAAAGAAATAAATGGCAAACAGCAAACCCTATTATCTTCATAATAGATTTTGTCCTTGCCAGGCGTCCCATATCCTTGCCAGAGATGCTCCGAGGTGAAAATGGGCGAACAAACCCAGACTCGGCCCATTCAAAGCACAGTGGCTGATGAATAATAATAATAATTCAACAGTTCCTTGCACGTATACAGCAGGGTCCAAAAACCACTGAGGCCATTTTCCTATTGGTCTGACTGGCCCGTTCAGACTGCTGGTCTGTTCCTAAGCCCCAATGATGTTCTCATGTGAATGCCTTGGTTTTGTCGTGGAGCTCGCTGCATATTGTTTTATGGTGAAACGAAGCCTCTCATTCAGTCGCTGTAAGTGGGCTGTGCTCCAAGCTTTGTAAATCGACCGGCCTCTGGAGTAGAGAGGGATTTATCTTTTTATCTTCTAGCACTTCCACAGCTCAGCCTCTTAACTTCTGACTCTTAGTAAACTGCTGAATATATAACGGCCGTGTTTTGTCTCCTCGCCATACTCATTAAATCTCAGTAGAATAATGAGGCAAAGGTCCCCAAAGCTGTCATGTCACACATTCATATCCTGTGGGGATATAAACCAAAGAGGATGAGTCACAGTTTGAAGAGGAAGCTCTCATCCTTCATTAGTCTTCAAGGACTGTGTCACTTATCTGGCCTCGTCTGGTGATGGGAGGGTTTTATCAATCCATTCGAATAATTCATGGGGACGCCGGCTCCAGAGAGAGGTGAGACACATTTGTATCACTTCTTAAAATGTGTTTTTAAACCACCGAAGGATTTTGTTCTGTGTCCCGGAAGGAATAATTCATCGCTCTCGAAGAACATGCAGATCCAGTGAGCCGCTCACTGCCCATCTCACTCTTACCACCACGCGGCACTGATTTATTCATTCATTCGGTAATTTATAGATAAACAAGCCAGTTGTATTCACGGCACCATCCGAGGAAGGTGGCATTTAAAAACCATTTCTTGGCTCGTGGTTTCCCTTCTCATCTGGAGACAGTGTGCTATGTTTAAAGTTTCATCTCTCTGCTCTCCGATGGAAATGCATTTGTTCCTCTCTTTCAGGAAGTGGTAGCTGGAGGGATGAATGCATTTGCCCAGTTAGAGTACTTCCTGGTGCCAGTCCTGCCAGTAAACTCGTAGTGAACCAGCACTTTATAACTATTTTATAATGTAGAGTTGTTGAAATTGATAAAAATCACTGTTTTGGTCCAATGTGTGTCAGCTGACTCAAAACTGGTTTAACTGGTTTATTTACTATACGGCTGATTCACTTTAGATGAACAGTGTAGAAATTTATATGAAGCATAAATTCATAATATTTAATATTTGGTTTTCACAGTCGATGAAGCTGAAGTCCACGGACATAAAAAAATCCATGTTTTCTTTGTTTGGATCAATGTCGTCCAGCATTCTCCTGAAACATAGACTTTAATTAAAGATGGACTTCATGGCAGCTCCTCGAAAGTGAAAGCCAAATCATTGTCAATGCCCCCTGGTGGCTGTGGATGTGCTATGGGCCAAACCAAAACGTTTGGCTTTAATTAGTTATTTGATGCTGTAAAAAGCGGATGGAACTTCATGATTGACAGCTGAGACTGACTCACAATTTATCGAGAGCATGGACCTTGATACCGCGGCTCCAAACCGTGATCACTACTGTGCAGACTCTGGCTCCAAACAACATCAAAAGCACAAGGCAGTGGCGCCTCTGTCAGGAATATTTGACCATCATTTTTGTGAAACAGTAGGAGGTGGAGATGCTTTGTTCATCTTCATAAACAGTCTGCGGATTGGAACCAGCACGACCTGCATTCAGCAGTTGACAGCCCATTCCAGTCTTTGCTGATCCCTCTGCTCTCTTAGCTGGCCTAAATGAAATGAGGCGCTCCAACTGGCTTTCTTGACGCGTCCTCTTTTTGTGGACAGAAAGCTGAGACCAAAGAGGACTCCGTTCTATATTTGTCATTTTGGCTGTTTAGCTTGTGAATTAAGATGCTTTCGTGACTGTAATTTAATTACAATTTGAATTATGTTCATGTTTGAGTATAATTTGAGATATTTCAGTGTAATAGGCTGAACAGTTGTTTTTTGGCATATTTCATCACATTGTTTGATGGGGTAAGAAATCAGACATTAAGAGAAGCATTGAAATGTCACTTTCCTGTACTCACAGCTTGTTCACATGATTAATTATCAGTATTACGAACGTCATGTAATCTTAACAACATCATTCATCTCAAAGAACTTTCTAGAGTGAGGTTAAGACCTCATCACTTCATATGAAACTGTGGAAAACTACGGCTCCTAAACAGGTCAGTAGTAATGAAAAGGGAGAGGTTTGATGCAGAAAAGACAGAAATTGAATCTGCTCACTTTGCATGTTTAGGCTTGTTGATGCTTGAAAAGCTTTTGTACAAATTGAGCAGATTAAATTCTCCCCTGTCTATGTCACGCCTTCACATCAGAGAAATATTTCCACAGACTCACCACAAAAACAGCAGCTCGCTGTGCCGCTCTTTATATTTAATTTGCACTATGGTTTAGTGAAGGACAAAAGAAAGTATGGATAAAAAGAAAGATAAACAATATAAGAGAGAAAAGCAGTAAAATACACAGCAGATAAGTTATAATAATCATATATTGACTGTGTATTGAGATAGACTGTCTTCATCTCTTTCTTCTGATGTACTTTGGATTCCAGACTAGTGCAGTTGGGATTGTGGTGTTGACTGCAATATTAAGGTCCTGCCAATACATGTGCTCGACCAATCATGAGTAAGTCTCAGCTGTCAATCAAGATGTTTTTCCTTATTTTTATAACATGAAATAACAATTATAACCAAAGTTAGGACACAAGGACAATAATCAGTATGGCAGGAACTACCTAAAATGACAGAACCGTCTTTGAGGAAATGTATTTCATGGGTACCTTAACCTTTGATTTTGGTCCATGTGCGAACTGACTCCCAAACATCAACTTTCATATGAGAACATCTTGGTCCGGAGCTATTGGCATTAATCTGCTGCTGTGACAGCCTCCGCTCTTCAGTGACTGCTTTCCAAGAGTTATTGGAACCTGGCATTCAGCCACAAGAGCATTTGGAAGGTCAGGCACTGGAATTGGACAATAAGTCCTGGTTCCACATCATCCCAACAGTGTTGTGTGACGTTGAGGTTGACGCTATGTGTGTCATCATTAAGATTTACCTTAATTTGAACTATAGGGCCAATGCATAAAGTACACACATTTATTGTGTAGTGATTACACTAATATAACAGACCATGTCCACTCCAGACTGCTGTAAAAGTGGTCATGGCTGGGATTTATGAAGCCTGACTCAAGACTGCGCTGCAACTCTGTGCCATTTAAAAAAAAAAAAAAAAAGACAAGTTTGATGACTGGATAAGTTGGAAGACTTTCCGCAGCCACATATACCTCAACTTGTCAATTTACGATTGATCAATTCTTCTACTGCAAAGCTACATCTGATAAAGAAGATCCCTGAATTATTCCCTGTAAACTCTATCTTTTGCGAAGTTAAAGAAAGTTATAAAAAAAATCACGATCTGCCCCTTTGTCCGGATCCGGCCCAAAATGTCTTTCCCCACGTGCCGTCCTTCCACCAAGCCTCATAGAAATCCGTTCAGTATTTTTGTGTAATCCTGCTGCTAAACAAACAAACAAACAAACAAACAGACAGAATTTGGTGAAGGTAACAAATCATGCCTCACTTTCATCTTTTCCAGGCGAATCTCTGACTCTTTCTGCTTCTTACAATCTTTTAATATCCATGTTTTTAATCTCTCCATCTCTGTGATTCACTGGGATTTCTTTTACAAAACACATGTGGAAATTTGAAAGACTCGTTGTCCTCTGACACTGTAACCAATCTCGCCAACAAAAGAGGAACAAATACAACCTGCCCTGAGCTACTATCATGAGACCTCTAATTCAGTTAGAAATGGCACATTATACTCTGATTATTCATTCAGAGGACGTATTCACATGCAACCAATTATGCACACTTGTTAGCGTCTCTTTTTTCTAGGTTACTGTGCAGAATCGTATTATGTCTAACAAGTTGCATGAGGGGAAGCAAACCACTGAAGTCTTTAGAGGCTTTTTGTTTTGGGAACTTTCCGTTGTAGCTCTTGGGAACTTTCCGTTGTAGCTCTTTGGACTTGTGTACTGTATGTGCGTTTACATCTGTTAATAGGAAGTTTGTTATTGCCTTTAAAAGGATAGAATTCAAGCTTTTTATTTTATTGCATTCATTAGGAGACTGATAAAGACTGAGTTGACGCAACATGCACAGAACAATTAAAAATTGTGAATACATATTTAGTACTATGACTACTATGAAAAGACAGCAGTGGTAGACAGACAGACGTGTTGTGTTTAACAAAGCAGGGAGCATTTAGCTAACTGTGATATTTTCCTTCTCAGAACAGCACAGTATGCTTTTGTAAAGCCGATTTTCACAGGGTAAAACTTATCAGAGGAATTTCTTTCAAACTATATTAACTTCCCTTTTGTACGATAAAGCTTTTCTTTGTTTTCTATTCATCTGTGACTTTGGGACGGTGGGTTTCACAAATTCTGCTCTGCACCAAGCTAAGTTTGCCTGAAAGAGAGGCAGTACCCCTTTTGAATATGAATCATGAAGTATTGACTGACCTACTTGTCAGAATTCTCCCCTTTTGCAATTGCATAATGTAGGTCCAGTTTGCACAGTGATCGTAGAGCAAACATATTGTCAAATACATTCGGAGGGGAAACATATTTGTTGCATGGATATCCATCGCCATTTTATCCAATGAGTTAAGTTCATACTTCTACTTCTGCCAGTTTGTCTTGAACGGTTGCAGAGTGGGTTATTGATATGCCACAAGAGAAAAAACACGTTTATATTTCTTCCCTCTATCCCATGATGAAACAGCTTTGAGTATAATCATCATCATCATCATCTTCATCATCATCATCTTCATCATCATCATCAACAATACCATCTGACATCAGATGCCTCTCCAAAGAGCAGCCCTTCCAGCCATCTCATTAGAGACGTATCTGTTCAATAATGTAGCATGAACCATAAAGGATGTCAGAAAAATATTAAGTATTTTATATGTTGGAGAAGGGTCCCCACCCCTGCTGTGAACCACATGGAGGAGAGAATGGAGCAGAGGGAGTGAATTGATGGAGGAGAAGCTTCGCTAAAAATATATTGCTAATGCTTCATGTTATCTAATCACCCACCATGAGATTAAGCTCTGAACCCAAATGGAATTTTCTTCCAGTCTTAAATTTAACCACGTTCACTGAATTATAGCCTCACTTTTCATGTTTTGAGGACCAACTGATTATCCATCCCCTGAAAGTCTTCTGGTCAATGACAATCTGTCATAAGCTCATGACAAGATATTGATTATTATAATTTATTTATATTTAATTTCAAAGCTACTGACTTTTCTCCTGAGTCAAACGTAGTAATACATTTTTGGTTTTGGGCAATGCATAAGGATTATATCAATGTGTAATAAACCTTTGCTAGATTGCAATTAAAGAAAAAAAATATCGGCATAATTCTACATAGCAGGAATTAAATCATGATGATGATGATGCTCTAAGCCATAAAATACAACACACATTTTTGTTGGGTCCATGTTGTTTCCACATTCTGACCTAAAAAGCACAGGTATACACTGAAGTTGGAGGAATTACTTTCTAACTCAGGGGGGAAATACACCACCTGAGGAGCACATGAGTGCAGTAGAACTAGAAAAACCTATCAAACATGGGCTTTTTACTGTGACGAAGATTTTTGGGGTTTTCACCTCATATTTCACTGCTTTGTGAATTTTATTGAACCGCTCCTGTCTCATTCTGCTGCACACTGGGGGGCTGTGCATCTGCGGCTGTCGTCAAAACAACAAGAGGAAAATATTATTTATTCAACTTATTCAGAGAATGTTTTTTGTTGAAAATTGCACCGTGCATGCAAAAACGAGACGAGAAAACCACATTCAAAATGGAACCAGCCATCAGAAATCAACCATAGTCAAGTTCTATCTGAGATTACTCTACTGAATTATTAAAAAAAAGGTTCAAAACTGATACGGTAAAACTAGAGATGTCTCTTTTTGTATAACATGCATTGTTGTGTTATGCATGTAGGACTAAAATGAGGAGAGATCTGCGTAGGGTTGAATCTTTGAATCTTTATGGGAAAAGGGGAAAGAAAAGTCTTGCTACAAGATGCTATATCGAGCATGACATGTTCCAGTCAGTGCACCACACAGCACAGCATTCACATGCTTCAACCACTGCCCAGGAATAAAGCTCTGACTCAGTTTCCATATATATTAAAAATAGCGAAAGCGTCATCAGAAAGAAGACACTTCAAATTGTCTGTCACACCTGAAAGTCCGAACCAAGGTTTGCGTCTTTGTTATATTACAGTTACAGACTTATCTGACGTCCTGTCATCATCACCACCACGACCACCGTCGAGGGCAAAGTCTGCAAGAAATCCTGTGAGCCTGAAAAGTCTGGAGGTCCAAACCAAACAAGGCAGGTTAGAAAAGGCCCAGAGTTTAATGATCTAGCAGCTTAAAATGGAAAACAAGGCCAGTAAAAGATAAAGATCCAAACAGGACTAGTATTAAAATGTTGAGATACATGGTATATGTGTGTGAGCAGATAGAGAAGGCAGATTTTGCTCTGGCCGTTACTCTTCTCTTTTAGCTCACATAGTACCTCCTGGAGCAGAGCTTCACCATGTGCCGCACTGGGGCTGTGTATTGTTCTTTGTCAAAAAGCTGGCCCGGCTCTGCTCTCGTGTATCCCCACAACGAAGGCTCATTATCGCAGTATTCGGTGCAGCATGTCTTACTCGAAATCGTCCCTCCTTCCCACTCATCCTCTGGTCGTTTGCTGCTGCTGCCTCTGCACTACAGACGGAACACATTTCACAGATGACTGGATGATTAAAAAAAAATAATAATAATAAAAGGTTTTTCCTGTTCCTGGATCACAGAGAAACGGATTTCTCATTAAAGCTTGCACCGGATAAACAAATACTGTTAAAGAGCGAGACGGAGACGTTTGAGTCAACAGGTGATGGAAGCAGAAAGTCACAAATTGGATCCATGCAAACAGTTGCGTGTTGGATAAGATGTGAACTCAGGTCAAGAACTGTGTTGTTCTGTGAGACACTGACGTAATGTGCGCCATGTTGCAGCATCTTGCAAAAAGTACTTAAAAGACGTGATGCAGGACAAAGATCTCTACGATCAAACTAATCTAAACAAGTTAGAGTCAGGTTGATCTGGTTATGAATTGTAACCAGTATATTTGTGTTATATCTACATATTCTTAAATGATCTTGACATTAGACTCCACTTTTGTCGCCAGTGAGGCTCCATCCCATTTTTGTCTGAAAATAATCAAAGGAGTCCACACTACTCTGAAGTTTCAGAGCTTGTAAAGAGTTTGGAAATGCTGCTGATCCCTTTTTAGTTTGAAAACTGGGGGATTGTATTTTTTTGTCTGGACGGGCAGAAACATTTGGAATGATGATGTAGACACTCAGAAAACATTGTATTATGGATGGAGTCTATAAGCGAACATGGGTTGCCAGGTCTGAGTGTTTTTGCCAAAATGTTGTGTAAGTTACAGCATTATCATCAAGAACACATTTAATTCAAGTGAAGTGAACTTAACTCAGACTCTTAATCTGTGCGTGTGTATTTTAGTGGGAAGTGGGTGGGAAGAAGTGTGGGAATCTGAAAAGAGTATCTCACACTGTATGTGTCTCAGAGCAGCTCCCTGTGTGTCTTTTTATTTTATTTTATTTTATTTGCTGCTGATTCATTGAGTAGATCCTATTAGAAACCCCCTGCAGGCTTGATGCTACACACAGTGTTGTAGACGCAACACAATTTGCCTGTGCATGGCAGAGAGAGAGCCTATGGAAGTTTAGTGAATACCAATGAGCAGTAACTCGAAGCCAGGACGATTTTATATTACTCTGGTTCGTTGCTTTCGTGAATTATTCTGATGGCTGTAGTTTTTGGCTGTAGAAAAGTGAAATGTTCTCTGTGAAAATTGCTGCAATCTGTTAATTCCGTGTGTGTGTGTGTGTGTGTGTGTGGGCGCCGCTGAGTGTTTTTTTGTTTTGTTCGACCTTTGGAGGAAACCGAATTTCGACATTTTCAGCTCATGCACATTGTGACTTTCATGTGCTTTTAATCTTTGGTGCTGTGCCCGACCATGCTCACTACTGCAACCTTTTTTATATACAGTCTACCACTAAAGAAGTGATGAACACTACTATTATTATCTAAATGTTTGTGACGTCATGTGACATCCACACTAAATTAGGCCCCATAATTGGCCACACTACTAATGAGGTGTTTCCGTCCAAAATGTACTCTTCCATTAGCTCAGACCTGTGAACTCTTGAGGGAAATATGTGCTTGATTCTTAATGTGCTTTATCTGCTCTAGCTGCCAAAGGCTAAGTTTTGTTGACCAGCTCGTCTCTGACTTTGTCTGTGTGCATGAGCAGGTGGCGCTCACAGTGTTTTAGAACAGCTGCCACGGGAAACAACTCTGAATTGTGCACTGACTCGGAATGAAAAGGTTTTTGTGGCATAAAAACCAGAGCGATGAGCAGAAAGATGCTGCAACGTTGTGTAGAGCGAGAGGAGACTAAAGTCAGGTGGTGATTATACATATTGATTTAATCTATCGTAAGTTACAGTAGCTTAATGTATTTTCATGACACATGTGTTGGTTGGCACACAAGATGAAACACAACATGGCGGCATCGTGTCTTGCATTGTTGCAGAGCTTCATTAGATTGATCTATTATAGGGAGAATATTTTACATCAGCTCATTAAGAATGCCACAAATGTCATTGTAACTAGGATTCCAATAATATACTTTTAATTTTTAGAGTATTATTCCTTTGAAACTAGCAGGATTTTACCAGTCGGAGCTCTGAATTTGTATTCCATTCCTGGCAACACTGCAGAGCTCTGTTATATCTACTAATGCTGTTTTGTTACACCTACAAGGTTTGCACGTCTACCAAGGTTAAATAAAGGCTTTAAAGCTCTTACTGCAGAACTTTAATGAGCATGAAGTTAGAACACATCCTTTTTGAAGAAAGAAATAACAATAGACGCCACAGAACATCTAATCTGCTTCCTCCTGTGTTCTGAAAGCATCCGCCTCCACTGAAAAAACACCATCACTTTGTAATCCGTCTTAAGAGCTGAGATGCTTTGTGAATGTTATCAAGATTTAATTTAGAGTGGACTGGCCAATTCTTCTCAGAGAATATTATCTGTGGTGCAGTGTACTCTGGCTTCCTCCCACAGTCCAAAGAAATGCAGATTGAGGTTAGGTGAACTGGAGATAATGGTTGGTTGGATGGATGGTATACATAATGGATGAATGATTGAATGGATGGATGTATGAATAATGGCTGGATGGAATCAAAATGGATGATAGATGGATGTATTGTAAAGAAACTGGATGGATGGATTTTATAATGGATGGATGGGTCAACTGTCTTTAACAATGTAATTTAACCAACTGGGAGAATATGTCCCATGTTTCTGTTTTCTGTCCCCTCGGGAAGAACTTTGTCTTAACTTAAGAATGAAATAGCGAGCGAGCCATATCAATGTTCAACATGACTTGGCGTTCTACCTGTAGCCTCCCCAGAGGACCAGAATCCAATTTACCCAAGAGCTATTTTAGGGACCTGACTCTGATTTATTCTTATTTTCCCCGTCACAACTGATCACTCCACCTGCATCTGTGTTATCCCATCACACAGTAAGGTATTGGTCCTAACAGGCCCAGAGGTCTCAGGGTGGGACACAATTATGCCAGGAGCAGCTTTTTTGTGCTGGGAAAGTAATTTAATCTCCTCCAGAATTTGGGAGAGCTCCAGGTCTTGTCCCGCTGGGTTAGTTCCGTCACATCACAGGTAGTACTGATGAAATATTTTGTTGGTTTAGGGGGATTTAATTATCATTAAGCCTCTAACACCTCTGTAAAGCTTCAGCATCCATTCAGCTTTAATCTTCCTGCCGGGAAATCTGACTTGGAGACAGTGCTCATTAATAATCAATACATAAAGTTACAAAGGTTAACGCCATTGTTGCTGCTGTCATTGTTGACACAACTTCTAATTACACAAATTTGTGTGTAGCATATTTAAGTGGGGTTTCACTGCTCCTCTGCGGCTCTGACGCTCTCTTACGTTTGTCTGAAAGTGCTGATCATCATTAGCCAGTTGCTAATCAACTGCATTAATTGTTGTCGGGGCAACAAGCTGTGAACACAACATTGACATATTATTATCTTCTGAATTTATTCACGTTTGTCTGTAAAACCAAGATTGAATTGGACAAACTGTGACTCGACCCCCAGAAGCCACAAAGCTCTTGTATACTACTTTTCATTTTCGGTCCTCAATTGTGACCAGATGCCTTTCTCATACTTCATGTCTTTACTTTCCTCTACTTTTGTCACTCATATAAAACCCGCCTTCTTGAAGCTCAGCAACCAATCACAAGTGAGGGGCACTCAGAGAGCGCTCACCTCCACCAAGGCCCAGCAGTTCTCTTATGAAACCACATTTAAATTCAATAGATATCAGTCCCCTAAATAGGCCTTTTTTTATTTATTTAGATCAAATAGTTATTCTCTGAGAAATCATAAAAATCCTGTCCCGATTTTAAAGAAAGCTTCATTTCTGCAGTAATGATTTAGGACCTTCAGTTCACCTGTTGTGAATTTATTTCCTCATATTGCAGCCATCAGAAACTCCTGCAGGTCAACACTCTGTAGAAGGCTGCATGCAATAGCTGACGTTGTAAGCACGTAATCGTCCTGTCCTCAGATTTAAGATGAGAAAAACTGTTTTGGGCCAATAGAGTATAATTTGGTTCTCTGCATCCTGCCTCGCCGAATTTAATTTGTCTGAATGTTTCCTGCAGTTCAATGACTCCAAATCTGAAATAATTGAGACTAAACTGTCAGACAGTAGAGAGCATTCCTTCCATTAAATTCAAATTACACACACTCACATCAGTCGCTTTATTGTGCCTGATTTTCATCAAGATCCAGGAAGTATTCCCTGGGAAATTGGTGTAAATATAAAAATAGTAAGTGACAAAAAAGTCCTTGATCTGCCCAATAGTCTGGATCCAAACGTGAATGGGTTGTTTCTTGGCCCATGTCCCGTCCTTTCACCAAGTTTCATGGAAGTCCATTCAGTGGTTTTAAGAGGTCATAAGTTTGGTCTGGAAAACATCTGAGCACAGCATGTAGCTACAAGTCCTGGGTGTGATTCACTGTTCATCTGTGAGTCTAAGAATTTAATTTAATATCTTACAGGTTGTTTTTAAAGCCTTGAATCATCTGTGAGTCTCCTGAGATCATTTTCTGCTCCATGTGTTCATTTAACTGTTAATGAATTTGACGAGCTTTGAGCGTAAGTGATTCTTTGAAATATACCTCAAAGCTCTGTCCCAGTCCTTCCTGGAATGTGTTAAATGGATCCAGATATTTTAACAGGTTTTTGTTAATAGTCCGTGATGTGATAAAACGTCAATCTGCTGCACAGATCTTATAACTCTCTCTTCTTTCTCTCCCTCCTCTCTGCCTCTTCCTGTCTTACCTCTGTGTTTGTGTCAGCCAACTTCCTAGTTTGGTGTTATAATGGACTCAGCTGCTTTTGTACAAGTCTGGGGAAAGATTAAATCATGTTTAATTGGAGTGATAAATAATATGGCGCATTTACGAACCACAATCATGGCGGTTTTCCCTCAGTCGACTCATATATGGCAGTAGCTGTGGTGCGCTCTGCGGAAGTCTTTTTTTTGTTGGCTTTAGTGCTGGTGGTTCTCTCACATCACTGAATTATCTTACTGTGAGCGTGGAGCCAACCTGTATCCCACACAACGAACCCCTCTGAGAAGGAGGAACAGCTGCTGTTTGTACAGGCGACATTTTCTTTGTGTTTGGACAGAAATGCTTTCCTGAAATAACAAACAAACAACGAGTTTATAATATACACGACTCAACCTTGACCTGACTTTAGACAAGTGAAGGCAGGGGCGTAGCAACAAAGTAGGCACAGCGGGCAATGGCTGAGAGCCCCACCCCCCCAACTATGGTTGGTTACATTAGTCCACAGCCAAACTCGGAGCCCATCGGCCGTCGTCAGTTGATGAATTAGCTTCTCGGGGCAACAGCCAATATTTAGGGGCTTCCGGTGTGGTCAGTGGATATCTGTTCCATGACCTCTTCTTCTGTTCGCCACACGTATTTCTGTGTTTACCTTCGGGCAACCCAAGTTTGCTGAAACGTGATTGGTCAAACCAGAAGGTTTCTATCTGCAAAATCTTGTCCCACGCCGACAGACTCTGCATATTCCCCTGAATGATCTGTCTATATTTATCCACAGCTACAAATATTTTGTGAGAACCTTCTTAAATTCTACGATCTGCTGCTGTGCACTCTAAGGTTTGTCTCTCTCTGTCCATGTTTTATTGTGATGGTTGCATAATTTCAAATCATTCTGATGGCATGATTTTTTGTTATGTGAAGGTAAATGTACAGAGGAGTACTCAGGCCAGCCTTGAGAAAAGAAAATAAGAGGAGGAAGATTCTTTTTTTCCTTTTGCACTTCGAAAAAATAAAATTGAAATGTCAAGAATAAAGTCAACTCCTCTGCTCAAGTCATCACATCCATTCAGAGGAGTGAGTGACAGCTGCAGTGTGTGAGCTTCCAGTGTTGCATCGTCTCAAGCTGAAGTGGTTTCTCCCTTTTGAATAGACTCTTCCACAGCTACCTTGTTTGTTCCTGCACCTTCAGACTTATCAGTTTAGTCTCAACCAAAGTAACAGGTGTGAAATGTATTCTCAATGTGAATTTATTATTTTTTTTTAAATCTCAACTGACTCTTTCTCCACTTTATTTTCAACGCTGGGGATAGTTGCAGTCATCGGCCCAGTAACAATGTTCTCAGCCCTGACAGCCAAATGTGTTAACTGACATCTGTGCGGTGTGAGGGACGTCACTCTGGCTTCTGCCTGCACAGACATGTTTTTGTGGAAGAGGAGAGTGACCTTCATGGTTTGTATGACTTTGAGCACTTTGATGGTTCGCTGTTTATCATCAAAACCCTTCACCAAACATCAGTGCTGTACATATTCTACATTCACTGCATACTGTGAGTTTGTTGACTGAAATCCTCTAAGGTGGACAAATAAATGCAATTGAAGGATCCCATTTGGCCGACGTGTCTCACCCTCCATGATCGTTGATCTTTTCATCACTTTGTAAGTCACAGAAGCTGAGCAGCAAAGCATGATTAATGAGTGACTGGAAAGAAGCCAGTATCTCAGTCTGGAGAAACGTTATCTGTCTTTTAAGGAGCGCGACTCTACAACACAGCACACGAAACAATCTGTAAATTGTGTTCGATCCTGTCTGTCATATTGTGATTGGAAGTTGAGCTGTGTCATCTCTTAGCTGTATCATGGCGGAGATTCAGAGGAAAGCCGGTCGCAAAGTGCAAACATAGAAAGAAATGGTTTTCTAAACAAAGCAATTCCACCGTTTTTTGTTAAACGTACCATATGTAGCTTTGGCAGCTCGGGGTCTCGAAATCAAATCAAAAAAAAAAAGACATCATGTTAACTGATGAGTTATTGTAAAAAAAAATCTTGTATTCACGTTATGCCGCAAACGGCGATGAATGATCGTAAAACATTACGAGTGAAAAAGAAAAAACAGTCGACTGGCTAACTTTAGAATTTCTCAACGTTTAAATGTTGTTGGAAATGATGTAGGTACACAAGACGACCAAAAACACAAGAGGGTCCAGTTGAAACATTGTTACATATTATATCTTTAATCTATAGCTAATTTGAGCTAAAAACCTGCATTAACCATAGTTAACACTACTCTTTATGATAGTGAAGCATGCCCACTGCTGTTCTGGCCAATAAGAGTGTCCAACCCTGTCTTCTTGAAATTGAAAAGTTGTATTGAAATCAATCCCTGGTCATTTTCCGACATCTTTCGTAGCTGCAGAGAAGCTGAAATTGAGGAAATAGTTAAAAATAAAAATTGGTTCAGTCTCCCCACTTAACTGCAGTTTTTGTCAGAGCAGAGGAGCAGAGTCAAATGAAATTGCTGTCTCCACACTCTGTGAATGACACTTCAACAAGCTCTCTGTCCTCATGTCCATGAGTGAAAAGACCTTTTAAGTGGCTGTGGAAATAATTTCGCCCTGAAAAGTTACAATGACAAAGCAATTTTCACTTCTTGACCTACGGATACAATCAATTGTTTTGTGTGTGTGTCTGAGGGAGAGGGAGAGACACAACTCTTGTTCGATGACACGTATTCAGACTCAGACCTCCCATTAGTCACCCATAGAACTGTTGGATCAATGTGTTCGGAGGGATGTGTTCAACCCACCATTTCATCACCTATTTGTTCCTGAATTTCTGCCCACCTAGCCCAGGAACCTACACCCATTGGCTGGCACGAGCCGTCAGTCACGCGGTATCCATGCCCCAATGGACACGGTTCTTTATCATCTATTTGTCTCCAAATGAAACCCTGATTTCGAAAATGAACGTCATGCTTTATTGAAAAAGGGACTTGGAACTACTACTTTTTTTTTAGTTCTTGTTCATGTCCCTCATGTGATATTAACAAATCTTGTTTTTTTGCATAGTTTCACTGCAGCTCTGTCCTGACTTCACCAACAAATGTAACAGTGTAGTTAATCAGTAGGAAGTTCCCTTTACTCCTTCACTCAGACTGAAAGCAAAGCCTGTTCCTGTCGTACAAAGTCAACGGGGAAACAAGAGGATGCAGGTTATTTCAAGGCCATATTTTCTGGAACAGGGAGATGGAATAGGATCTTGCTCCGTCCAATCCATGCATCGACCTGGTATTGCAGTATCTCCAGGAACAGTGCACCAACACAGTAGATGGTGGTAATGCACCTTGACGTTGGTTGTCACCCGCCAATAAAGCGAAGTAGAAGAGGAAGACTGTGTAAAAAATATGTCATGCCATGTCAAAATCACCTGTTCAGAGCTGTGACATCCTAGCTAAGATATTCTAGAGTATCTATTGGCACCTGATGAGTATTTAAACTCGTGGATGTCTCTGTAATACTGTAGGTTCACTGGTATTAAGTGAACCGACATCCTTAAGGGTGTTACAGGTAAAGAGCTGTAGAACCAGTTGTACATAGAACATTCCCGGTAACATAGGACAAGCTGAGATAATCCCTGGAACAAGTAAACTGATTAAACCAAAATCAGTTGAATTCCTGTGGCGTCAAATAACATCTGCTTCGTTCAAATTGTAGGGAACCCCCCCACCGCTGTTCCTGTAGAATGTATCTTTTTTTTTTTACTTCCCCATTGCTTTGGTTTGTATTGCAATTTAGCTGATGGGCAGTTTGGAGCTGGTTCTCTCTCCAGGTTTTAATTCTCTGTGGAAGTATGGCCTTCCTCCTCCTGCACATTGGCGGTAACACAATCACCTCCCCTTGGTTTTGACTGTGTGTAGTCTGGTGGTTGTGCACAGCTGTTGGTAGTCCCCTCTGTTGGCCCATAGCCATGACCTCCATCAATTTCACGCAACGTTAATTACATTTTTTCAGTGTTGACATAGAGAGAACTGGTGTCAGTCTCTGAAGGGTTATGAAACATTTCTTTCCATCTTGGAGTGAAATCCACATCACTCACTCACGAAGCTTTGATGAAAGTTCACTGGGGAAGATCTTCCTCTATAGATGAACATCTGCTCATATGTATCCTCCATCAACACCGTTTCCCCACGCTCTCAAAATCCCTTATTCACTTTTTGAAAGTCACCATACTTGACCAATCATGTATCATATATTTTTCTTTTCACATTTCTAATCATATCTTCATTTCAGCCGTACCAACATTCCCACATAAGCATCGGCGAGCACACACCCTCAGCAGTGGTGTTCTGTATTTCTTCTGACTTTCCTGAAAGACCATATTGTCAGTTTCACATTAATTAAAAGTGTCTTATTAAATTCTTGAGTTTGAACTTGTGTCCCACAGGCAGTTTTGCCCCCGAAATTGTTAATTAAAACTGCTCCAAACCAGGCAGCTAGTACGAGGAGAAAACCTCACTCTCAACTTTAAAACATAATGTTCACTCAAGGCAAAAAAAAACATATCAAAGTGTCTTTGAGCTTTAACTTCATGCGGACGATTTTATATTTTATACCTTAAAGTGAAGACATTTAAGCCAGGCCTATCAAGGGCTGTTTGAAGATTAAGAAATGAAAGGTTGAGTTTAGGTAACGTTTTTTTTTTTAGGTATTTAGGTTATATTGTGAAAGGCTCCATTATGAAGGGATACATTAAGTTGGAAGCGATGGTCCTCACAAGCACAGACTACTCGAATACATTTAAACCAAAATTACATTTCTGAAGGATTAAAGTGCTTTATTTTTAAATACAAATGGAAAAAAGTTATTTAAATAAGGTGCAGATAAAGAAATGTAAGTTCATGTCTCCATGATTCTGTTTTCTTGGGACAATTCTGCCACAGATACATGACAACAGTCAATTCATCTTGATACCCCCCTGCTGGCTGGATGTAGTATAGGCTATTAACCCTGACTCCTCAATGTTAGTGGATGGGACAAAATTAAAAAGTCATGATATATAAATTTTTCTCAGAGAAGTCTCTCATTGTAAGTAGATCCTATCAAACTGATGTATGTCCAGGTGTTCATTTTTGCACTAAGTTTGATTCTAATTAGTTATTTGATGGTAAACAGCAAACAGCTATCGGACCACTACAAAATCTAAATGGACAGAAACATAGACTGACATGAATAATTAAATATGATGTAAAATGAAACGAAAAGCTCTACGCTTTCTCTTTAATCTTCTTAAATTATATCACAAAGTTGTTTAAGTTATCTCTATTCATCTTTCACTAACTCATTATACGCTCCAAGTTCTTGGCATATTTTGAATCATTACTTTCTTATTTAATAATTTATCTGTTTCCTGTTTTCCCTAAGTAACATTTCTCATTTCAGTCAGTTTGGTTGAGAAGATGAAAAATGAAACGAGGTGGAAAAGATGAATATTGAAATAAATCAAAACCTAATTTATTGTTCATTAATTTTTCCCACTGCTTTTGATTCATTAACATAACAATGATGTTGTAATATTGTGTTACCGTATATTTTGGACTGATCATCTGTTACAGTTTGCCAGCTTCAGGACTCCGTACAACACAAACCTGTTCACACTAACAGAAGCATATAGTAAAGGATCCAGACTCAGTTGTTTCAATCATTACTTTTCTGATGAAGTAAATCGATAATGAACTAAACTCATTTGCACATCCATTGTTCAGATAAGAGAGTCTGACTTTGCTACATCTGTACACTAATCGTTTTCCCCCAATAAGAATGAGACAAAGGATGAAAGAAAGCGTCTGTTCACGATGATGATGATGATGATGATGATGATTAATGAATAATAAATTATATGAACAATAAGGGATCAGAATGGTTTCGATTGATGTTCTCAGCTCGTTGATAAATGCAAATGTTTCTCTCCGCAGAAAATGAAACAGCTTCCTCCTCCAGCTGCCGACAACCTGCTCATGAATAATCATCAGTCCAACAATGTTTGTCCTTTATATCTTTAACTGCTCGATTATACACCTTTGAGTGCAATGAACACGAGAGTGTCTACACATGTTTGCTCTTCCAAACATTATCCACTGCAGATGGCGAGGGGGCCGTTCCCGGGCAAATATTAATTGTGTGTTGACTGTGAAGCAGCCGATGCTTTTTGTTGTTCCTCTGTTTTTTCTTTAGTGCCTCTGAGCCTATGTGAGCTGCCTCCGATAAATTATAATGGATTTTCTAATGTGATGTCAGTTTTATGTCAAGCTTTTACTTTGTCAAGCTTTTACAAGGACGCCTTGTATTTCAAACTGAATGTTGTGAGATGTGTGATATTGAACTTTCAGGATTTGAAATGAAATGGGCTGTTACAACCTGACTTTGATACAAAAAATCCAAGTGGCAGGAGAAATCTGAGCTGTATCGACATGGTTTATCTACATTTGGTTTGCACTGATCGGTGCCTGGTTTAAATACAAGTTCGCAGCCAAATTGAGCATCACTGCACCATATTATCTGTATATTCATATTACTCGCAACACAGCGTTCTTCTTTTTATTAGACGGCCCAGTGAATTAGACTTTATCGCCACCTACTGGCCCGATATGCTTGTTTAGGCCTTTGTAGTTGTTTTCTTGGTCTTGTCTGGACGGAGATATTTTGTAAAACAAAGGTTGTATAAATGAAGGGTAGCAGTAGTATAGGCAACGCCTCCATGTAAACTAGATCAGTTTTGGTTCATGGTCCCCAGAGGAGGATTTATCGTGATGTATTGTATCTTTTGCATAGCGCCACCTTCAGTTTGTATTTCCTTAATGACCAACACCTTTATTCCTTTAAGTGTTAACATCACAATCCATTCTTTTCTCTTCCTGCTTCGCCTCCTCATTTCCCAGCTCTCTTGTGTTATCATTACCTGACCTCACGCTATCCAAGCTGTGGCGTTCCACCCCTTTCGCCATTTCAGCTTTGTTTCCCTCCAAATTTTGACCCCCCTGCACGTTTTGAGACTTGGTTTCTCCCTTTTCACTCGACTGTATGAATGTAGAACATGTGCAAAATCAATGTGACGTAACTACCGTGATTAAATAAAAGATATTGGTTCAAGGGTGCGTGAAAAAACTAAATGTACTAATCCCCTTTCATCTAAAAAGGAACATAGTGACATTAATGGGCAAGTTTAAAAAAATGTCTCCAGTTCTAAGCAGTTGGTAGGTTTTTCAAAGCTTTATGGGCTGAAATCTACTTTTGAAAAAGTTATTTACCTCAACTTTATCTCCAAACTGAACTGTGCTGGGCAGAGAGAGAAATGTAAAATAAATCATCCAGACAACGAAAACTTTATCTGGGTTCTTGGGCTTTTATCTACATTTCCTCCCAAAAAGCTGTCCTTGGCTCGGCTGTAAATCAAGATGCGAGCTGCACTAACTGGACGTGGTTTTATGTTATTCCTCTCGGTTTGTTTGAAAAGAGGAAATTCACGAAGCTTCCAGGTAAAGTGTATCTGTTTGATTTATAACCTCTCGGACATGGATGGCAACTCAGTGGATATTTGTGGGAATAGTTGGACATTTGAATATATTTTTGTCTTGACACTGACGCATGTTGTTTTTGAATCTCTCTCTTGCTACGTCACGGTTGAAGTGCTTCGTCAGGTCAGTGCCTCTCCTTGTTCCTGGCAGCTGCAGCGGGTCGATTCAAGATGCCCTGACTGGCCTCTCTGGAGAAGGTAGGTTGGTTTTCCCATCAGCCAAGATCCCAATTTAATCTGACTGCAGATGTCTAATAATAGGAAGGGATCAAGTCCACATGGAGGATTTCCCAAAACTATCTATGACTCAACATCAGTAAATAACACATATCTCCCGTCCGCTCCGATCTACAGCCATGTGCTCCTGTCTCTCTCACTGATCCTAGGGACCTAACATTGACCTGTTTTAATGCTCTATTAAAACTGCTGATTATCAATGTGCTTAATCTTAATTCATTTCATTTTTGAGGAGCTGAAGGAGCGTGAAAGCATTTGAAAATGTGCTCATTCATCAGACGTGGTGAATCAGATTATTAATTATTCTTATCGGTTTGCAAAAATGTCTCAGCAGGCCCTTGTTATATCACATTTCACCCATATACGAACCTCAATAACAGGAAATCTGATATTTTGAATTGCATTTACAACTTTGACCCAATCTCTTTTTGCCATTTACAGGGAACCTTTCTTTTACTAACTCCACTTGGAGAATGAACCCTATTGACCTGATCACATCAAGTTACTGCAATCTAAAGATTTAAACAATGAATATGAATTATGAACAATGAACTTTGAACTGAACAGAACCAGACTGACTGTTTCCATGTGTTTATAGTTCTTTAGTGAACCATCTCTCTGCTGCAGCTTCCTATTGAACAGACACAGACGTAAATTACGTTATCAATTGTCTAATTTAATGCAAAAAAAATATTTACAACATCACAGTACAGTACTTCACTTCCTTCAGTTTGACTTCTTATTTCTTAAACACCCCATGTAGTTGCTGCAGCTTGATTTCGAGACACAACAGCTCCGAGTCCCGGTGTCTTCCTCCAGGAGCTGAGCTGAGGCGTCCTTCCTGGTGGGTGGTGGATGCAGCTCCTGCTTTTATCCTCTTATTCACACTTTATCATGCTCGGTGCAACTCGACTGAGCCTCTGCAAGCGAGTCACAGAGAAAGTGGTGGGGGGGGGAAAGAGACGAGACTGATGATGAAAAGATCTATTTAAAGAAAGAAGGAGAGCGGGAGAGCCAAGGAGGAGGAATTGTTTGCGCACCTTGTTGTACCCTGTGTGTGTGTGTGTGTGTCTGTGTGTGTCTGTGTGTGTGTGTGTGTCTGTGTATGTGTGTGAGAGAGAGAGGACGGGAGAGGGAGGGAGGAGGGGGAGTCCTTCACAGATCTACTGACAGAACAGTGTTGGAGAGGATCTGGTTGTTTTTACACACCAGCTAAACGCTCCTGCTGCTGCTTCAGCGGATCCATCGGATGGTTTAGCGCCTTTTAATTGTCGGGTATGTTCTTTTCTAAGGCTCAGGACTGAGTGGGACCGCTGCTGCCGACTTGTGTGTCGGTTGGTGTCACCTGGAGGGGGTGGGGACATCATCCTGGGTTGAGGTGCGGCGGCGGCAGCACAGACGCAGAGCGACATGAGCGCAGGGAAACTTGTGAGGCTCAGGATGGACGTACCTGTCATCATGCTGCTCATCCACTTGACCTACACTGAGATCAGAGGTAATGAAAAGTGGAGGAGCGTTTTGTAATTATTGTTTATGTCATTATTTTAGGCAGTTATTGGTGATGGTCAGTGTCCATAGTGCACACACATGCACTTTATGCACTGCTGAGGCACTGCTGAGGCATATTTGCATTTGTGAATTAGTGGAGGAGACGATTATGCAGAATATAAGGAACTGAGGTCTCTGCAGGTCAAATCTCATACAAACAGTGACTGGAGGGTTTGAGTTGAACACCAGTCTTCCTTCTTTGGGGAATCGTCTGCTCAGCTGCAGAAATGAAATAGAAAATCACTGTTTGACCACGGTCCTGGGGAAAAACATCAAGTGTTAGATGCTTTCTAGTTAGATGATGAGAGATTGTGTTCCAACGTTTTATTACAACGTTTCTGATACCGTGGGTAACAAAGTATTCCTGTGAGATTATTCAGGCATTTCGTTCAATAGTACATTTCCACTGCCTGTACTCTCCTTCCTCCTCTCCAGCCGTGATTCATCTCCTATTGTGTCCGCAGATACGTGGCTGGATGAGATTCTGTATGAGCATTACTCTGACACACAAAGACACAAGTACACACACACACACACACACACACACGCACACACACACACACACACACACAGGACAGACAGCACAGCTGCTGTTCTGTTTCACACTTTAATTTACAGCCAATCACACACTGTTTCAATCAGGCTGGAGGAGTCTTTCAGGAATTTAACTGTGATCAGGTGTGATTTTTGGCAAAATTAGAAATTAAAGCAAAATAAGAAATGTTGATTTTACAGAAAGATCAAGATTTTGTTCTTATCTAATCACAGCTGTGATATATATATATATATATATATATATATATATATATATATAAAATACAAAAAATGCATCGAAAAATAAAAGTATTCAATGTGCAAAATTGACCAATTCAGCAGGTATGATAATACGTTCATTTAAATTTTTAGAATTAGTATTAGGTGAAAGCCATCTAATAACTAGTGAAAGTTCATATTTTTGAAACATCGATAAGAAGTATGTTGTAATATAGAATGAAAACTTGCATCTTAATAAAAGAACATTTATGTTTTGTTAAAAATAAAACTGCTAAATATAAGAGAAGCTGAGTCAAATCAATACAACAAAACATAATGTATCAGAAAATAATAAAACAACGTCTCCATGACCTTGGTGCTGTGATCAATGCCCTTCGACTACATCTCAACACCTCAGTTATGTCTTTAACACATTTAAAGCCCAGGCGTCATTCTGCTGTTTGAGAAACGATTCACAACAAGTCAGATCTTTTCCATCACCTTGATGGAGAGTAAAACTGTGGCAGTTTCTGCAGCTCGGGGGAGGCTCCCAGTGTTAAACCAATTAATCTCTTTCCCAAGCATGTGAGATGATGTATTCGCTCTGTGTCGTCGCTGTCAGTTCAAGTCCTCTCTGTCCTCGGGGAGAGGGGGGTGAGTGACAGAGGATCAGGGCTCATTACCAGAGAGATTGTGATTGGTTGTCCCCAAAGCTATTTATTGTAATTGACTATTATTGTAATAATGAATAATGTTGATACACAATCTTCATTCCCCTCCTCATTTCAAAATCATCTTCATATTTACCTTTTTATATAGTAATTTAAAGATAGATCTTTTGCTTGTAATTTGATTTAATGAATGATTTAAATGAATGGACACATATAAAAAAAAACAGATAAACACATAGGATCAGAGACAAACTGGCCTCAAAAACAAGGACACTGCAACTCACCCTGAGCCTGAAGGCACCTTTTCCAGAGATCTTAAAAATACTAAGAGGACTGGTATTACGAGTGTGAGCAATTTGGTGCATCTTGATTGAATTTGAGGGAGCTGTTGGGCGGTGGCAGAGCTCTCTACCGATAGATAAACTATAACTTTATAAAACACAGCGCATGCACTCTCCTTTTGGGTAAAACAATGGATCTTATAGCAATGATTTACAAAGTTCTGCTGCAGGAGAGCTGAGAGAAGAACAAAAGGAGACGTTCCATTCAATTTATTTTAAAGTCTTTACACTGGTTAACTGTTGGTTAAATTTAGTTCATGAGGCAGTTCAGGTTAGTTGCACCTGACACCTCTGTCACTAAAAGCTTTATTTAACCTATGAACCAGAAAGATCCTCCTGTTCTTCTGTTTCATAGCTGTTTAGCCTGGTTATATTGATCGATTGATATATGTAAAGACACATTTCACAAAATAATTTCACAAAACTACTCAAATTAATTGTTTTAAATAGTTTTTCAAGATTTAGATATGAAGCAACACCTAAATCAATCAGTTAATCAATCAATCAAACCGTTCATACAAGACCAATGACCAAAGAGAGACTGACAGGATGGTGAAAATGGACTGGGACACTCAACACGTAGACAATAGATAAATAAAGCTATAAAAGAGAAGAATTAGAGAATCTAAAAGCTTCAACAGAGGGTAACAGAGGCTGGCATGACGTCAGTCTGCATCTCCTCTTGGCTCCTGTCTCCGTGTGTGAAGGTGTGTGTTACCCTCAGAGGCAGGGAACTTTCCGATGAGTCTGCTCTTTACATTTGGGAGGACACGTTACTGACCGCTCCACTGATTCAAACAGACTTTTCTATTATTGTCTCCGTGTACGCAGCAGCTCTGCACCCCGGTTTCAATACTTGTCAGGATTCGTCTTTTTTTTTTTCTTTGCCCAGCTTTAACAGTTGGTTTGTAATAAACCGAAGTCCCTCACACACCCGTAAGGTTTAGGTTCAGCAGGCTGCAGAGAGGGGACTTTGTCATTCTGTCACTGTTGGACCTCACGTCCTTGCAACTGAAAGGAGGTAAATGCAGGAGTTATTCCACCTAGAAGAAAAATAGCAGCTGAAGTTTTAACACTGTGATATCCGTGAAACACGTTCACCGACAAATCATTTGTCTCAGACTTTTTTTCCTTCAGCGTGTGAGGCCCTCCTGTGAGCGATTCGTCTATTTATCCACATTATGGCCCTGTGAGTGCTGAGCTATTCATTTGTCTGCTCAGCTCGGTGGCTCACACCGTCCATACGCTCCACACCACGTGTTCCAACACATTTATCATCATCTATCTCTCTCTCCACCACACTGCGATCAAAATAAAACATTTTCCATGAGGGCGCAGTGCTGATGTTCGGTCTCGGGGGTTTGTTCACACATTCCAGGACTTCACACACTGCAAAAATGTTAACGTTTGCAAAACTCCAAATGTACATACTGCTCATTTAAAAAAATCTACAGTTGTGCCAAATAAT
Source organism: Verasper variegatus (assembly GCA_026259375.1). Lineage (NCBI taxonomy): Eukaryota > Metazoa > Chordata > Actinopteri > Pleuronectiformes > Pleuronectidae > Verasper > Verasper variegatus. The sequence continues at coordinate 5,999,068 of CM048051.1, forward strand.
GATCTTTATTCTAATCATTTCTTTTTCATGATTAGAAAAACCGAGAGCTCTAGTTTTTGATTTAACCAGTGTCACTCTGCATTAAAAATGAAGTTTTCCAAATAAAAATGTATGTTATTATACACGGACTGTGTTTATATAGTTCTATTCTAGTCTTATAGACACACAAAGAACTTTACAGTACAAGTTTGTTCCACCCATTCATGCTCATCTACTGTACACATTAGTTATGCATTTATTCACACAAACATAAAACATGAAAAATATTGTATTGAGGGTGAGTTTGCTCAGTTTACAAAGCCGTTAAATATTCTCTCTTCACTTTATTAAAAAAACATTTCAAGCCAAGTCATTTTTACAGTGTCGCAGAAAAACATTTTGCTTGAATGCAGATCCAAAACTAACATGTGCTACTGTCAAGATGCTGATGCATCACTGTGCCTCCATGTTTTCTGGTATCAACCTGTCACTGTCATAGTTTAAATAAGATTGAACTTTTTCCCTCTTACAAAATTGAAGCTATTTTTTGGTTTTAGAAACTGGAGTTGCTGTCTTATGTGTGTATGGAGCTTTGCGTCGTGTATATGTATATTTCTGTTGGTTCTCCTGGATATATTACATTTTGACTTCACATGAGAATGAAGGCAGGAGCTGGTGTGGTTTGTTCTTATTCCTGTTTTTCTCTTCCCACAATTTGTGATTGTTTGTTTGTTATATTTCTTTTGACGTTTTCTGGTTCGTGGAATTTCCTGATATCCTGTTGTTTGTTTCGTCCAAATATACAGACACAACCTCCAAGTTCTCTTGGGAGAGTCACATTCTCTGAAGTATTGATGTAAGAATCATAACATGATATAATCAAAACCATGAGGTCATAATATAAAAATATATTTCTACAAACCAAAGATATGAACCAGGCATCTTGTATCCAACAACATTTAAAATGTTTTGTGATAATAAGCAGTTTGATAGTAATTTGATCCAGTGGAACTCTCTCACATGAACATGCATCGTCTTGCTCTTCGTTTTTTCAGGTAAAAACGTTTTATTTTTTTTCTGTTTCCACCAGTAATCTGCAGAAAAAGGAGAGGTACAACAAACAGCTCTTAGGTCTGTGCTTGCTTAGTGGCAATGGCGAGGGATCGGAGTAACGCTGCATGTGTCCCTCGCAGATATGAGCGGCGCCTCTGTGTTAGCCGCCGGGCGATTAAGAGGGATTTGTCTCCGGGCTTGTTTTACAGGCCAGAAACCGAGACAGGCTGCTTTTAACTAACTGAGGAAATAAATCGTCAGGCCCGAGTTTTGTGGCTGACTCATGTTTTGTGAAGCGTTGATAAAGGATGGATCTTGAAAGGCTCATGGGAAACCTTTTTATAGTCTCTGTTCAGCCACATCACTTTTAAAGTTTTGCATGGAACCAAATCATCGTTTTGATGATGAGGAAATGGGCCCCTCGACAAAAACATCAAAAAAGCCCCCAATCATTTCTACCATACTCAGACTGAAAGAGCTGCCAGTTTATGCCCCTTTTCATGTCCCTTTTAAACCTCTTTTTGTGGTTGTGTGTCACTTTTCTGTTCTTTTTATGTCACTTTCTGATCATTTTGTGTCTCTTTTCCTCTTTTTATGATAATTTACTTGTTGTTTTGTGCCATTGTTTGGTAATTTTGTCTCTTTTTGGTCCCTTTGCCTCTCGTGGACATTTTGCATCTTTCGATTGAGTTCCATGCTTTTCAAACGTTAAATATCAAGCATGAAATAGTAGTCCCTTCATGCGCATAATTAATCAATGATCATAATGTGTCAAATCAAAACAAGAAACGTAACAAGGTAAATTCATATGCTGATGAAAATACAATAATTGCCAATAAACAAATATCCTGCCAGGTTTATTGTGCTAGATGAGCTTGTTATGGAGTCACACATTGTTCTCTGATTTCTAACAGGGGAAATCAAAGAACCAGTTACAGGGGAAATCTCACTCTTTCTCCTTCATCTTTTCCTCAGCTCTGGTGGCCAGCAGCAGGGTGGAGGGGGAGGACAGATGCCCCCTTGGCCAGTTTCCATGTGGGAACCTGAGTGAGTGTCTCCCTCAGGTGTTGCAGTGCAACGGACACAAAGACTGTCCCAACGGAGCGGACGAGCGACGCTGTGGTAAGTGGATGTCATGTGTGTAAAGTAAACTAGGACAGTGGTGGAAGACGAACATGTTCCTCTGAGACTGGGTACAATACAAAGATAATCTGCTTTTACTGAATAATTTCACGGGATGAGTTCTTGTTGATCTTTTTTTCTCTAAAAGAATTCAATATATTTGTTCTCTCTGACACACAAATAATACTAATAATTACCACAACTACAGTAAAATAAACAATGGGGACGTCATCCAGCAGTCATGATCATTATCTTCATTTAACACTGTCAACCAGAGGATCAAATATAAAGAATATCACTGTTATCTCAACCACTGCCTCAACCACATTGTGTCCTCTGTGCAAATGTATGACATCCTCCCATATTATCAGCAGAAAGAGAAAAATGAGGTGGTCAGAGGATTGTGTGAGAAATTCAATTCATCAAATCCAAGTTATTATTTTCAATTTAGAGTATATAAATGTCAGGTTGAGGAGTAATTGCAGACATCAGATGAGGCGGCTTATGCAGGAAAGATCAAGCAAACAGAAAGTTTATACAGTCTCTCACTGCAGGTTTTCCTTTTAAGGCTTTATATATCCACGTCTGATTGGGCAACACCTCTGACACATCCACCAAAGGAGAGAGACCGCACATCAAGCCAGTTGCACACAGTCACACACAGTTCCAAGCCAACATGACGTCAAGTCTTAAACCAACATCATAACAGTAAAACTGAGATTTTTACGTGTTTCTAATAAACTGGACTAACAAGAGGTGACTGCAAAATCATGACCCCTATGAAAAACTCTGGCACTTTGTTGAGAGAATGGGCTGTGATTGGTGAGTGACTGGCGAGCACCCATAAACCTATCAGTAGCTGACAGCTTCTGAAAGCTGAGCACATGACTCCGTGTCCTGCATGAACTAACGAGATGCTTCGTTTAGTGTGATGAGAACTAACTAAAATGACTTTGGACGTGTACTTTTCTATTAGCCCATGTGTGGAATCTAGGAAATGTCATGAGGCACCTTGAAGCGTCACATTTTCATACTGAGCTGACTTCTGAGCCCTGACGACTGAAATGTTAAACAAGATAAAGAACAGAGGATGACGTTCAGGTTGCTTAATCAAAGACATCGGGACGCTCTGTTGATTCAGGAATTTTCACTGGCCTCAGTATTTCTAAGAAATTACACTTAATTTCAACTTAAAGTAACAAAAGCAACAATAACCCCTGATAAAACGTCTTCATAATGAAATTTAAAGGCTGTTTTAGTTTTTTAGTTTTTGTATTGTTTGAAGAAACACAATTAAATAATTTATGCCAGAGCACTGAAAGTCATTTTTATATGTGCGTGTTCCTAAAGTTAAGCAATATTTAATGTGACACATGCACAAACAGTTATTTTAGTGGAAACACCAGAGCAGCCCCTGGAGCTGTTCTCTGATTAGAGGACCCCAAGACAAAAGGGACGTGGAGGGGGCCCGACATCGAACCAAACCCCCCCCCCAACCACCACATAATACCAAACCACATGATTCCAATCTTCAAACGATTATTTATTTTGTTTACAGCAAATCGACACCGGCGTTGATACTTATCACCAAATGTTCTCAAGTTAACATCTTCTGCTGTGTCTTCCTCGTCTGTGGTACTTCTTTCATCCTGACATGTTTGGGATTTTTTTCAGCACGGACATTCGCTTGCTGTGGAATTTCATGCAAGTATTCTCATCTTGGCTCAGGAGATCAATTTCCACACTTTTTACTAGGGGGCTGGCAGGAAAGGCTCTGCTGAATGTTTGACTGGGACACGTTGGCTCTGACATACAGCCCCTCCAGATAATCTCATCAGAAGATCCAGACTTCAGTTTGCATCTGAAAGGAGCTCAGGATTGTGAGCAACTGGAACAAACCTCCTCACCACTTTCTATATTCTCTATCAACCAATGTCTCTGCTAACTGAATGAGTGGGCATTAACATAGATAAACACTGACAGCAGACTAAGCTGATTGAATATTTAATCTTTTCTATTATTCAATCAACTGTTGAAACATCTCTTTAACACGATAAACATTCATCTATAATATCTCCCCCCCCCCAAAAAAAATGTCTGCAGGGTTATCCAGTTTTTTTGGAGGGGGGGCATGGGATCAAGAAGAAGCACAAATTGATCTCAGGGTGATTGTGTTTGGGCCTTCATGCCAGTAACCAGAAACTAATTCTGTGCCGCATTACTTCTCCTCTCTCCCATCGTCACTGTCACACTGTTCAGCAAAACTCAAACAACGAGCACCAGGCTCCTGCATTTCAGATCTCGTTTCTTCATTGTTCTGTAGGTGAAAGTCGAGTCGCTGGACATCTTAAAATTTACAGCTGGAATGTTGTTAACATGACTGCAAACTGCAAGCACCTAGTTTTATGTTTACAATCAGAAGGGAAATGTTTTTTCAACATTCTCACTGTTTTCCGAGGGAATAATTTATGGATCTTGATAAAAAAACCAATTAGGGCTTATTAAGGGAACATGTTCCTGTGCGTGTGTGAAATTTGGCGCAGCTTGATTGAAGTTAAGGGAACTGTTAGGCCTCGGCGGTGATCAAGTTTCAAAATGTCAAGTTTCGCAAATTTAATTAAAAAAGTCATTGGAGCCTGTGTCCGACACGACTGCTGTCAAACGTGTCTGGGTCACACACAGAGGGAAGATAGGACGGGTTAGTTTATCATTCTAGTAAAGTATCACACGTAGAAATGAGAATCTGACCATGATGCCGGTTCCCTCCTGTTCTGCAGCCATCCACCTGAGTCCCAACATGCTGGTAGTAAAATTTCTCCAGCACCTTTTAACTGCCATAGATTAAAATTTCTTGTTATTCATTAATCCATTATAAACACAGATAGAAAAAGAAAGAACAAGAAAAATCTGTTGCAACATATTGATCGGACATTAATGTGCATGTACCTCAGGGAATATTACGTTGTTGCCTGTGATAAAGTGATTCGTCTGCTGTCGTCTGTGGAACTGCAGAGCTGCTCGCTGCCACATCTTCTGAATACCACTTTTCTGCCAAGAGATGCACTTTTTATGAGATGCAGGATCTCTGATATTTAATCTATATGTGCAGATGCAGGTGCAGCCGATGTCTGGAGCTTTTTCTGTGTAGTTTGTCTTCCAGGTGCTGTTATGATCTTTATGCATGAGAGGAAACCTTGAAGCCTGTCAGTGAGATGAATATAAGTAGTTGGGTCCCACAGAAGAAACAAAAGGAACAGGTATTCCCTGTGCGTGTGTGAGTGCATGAGTGACAACAGAGACAAAAGAGGCAGACAGAAATCAAACGGATAAGATGCATGTGTGCTCCAGTTGAGCATCGTATTACCCATAACAACACTCATAATAAAAATGATGTTGGCAGCTTTTCCCATTTGTATTGAAGTCCATTATTTCCATTTATTCAGGCTGAGGGGAAAGAAAAGTTTGTAGAACTTAGAAAGCAGCTTAACCCTGATCTCACCCCACTGCTCAGTTCTCCAGAAACCTGAGCGAGGATGACAATGGTAACATGTTACAGAGGGTCTTCAGTCTTTGCCGATTGTGTGTTGGGCCGTGAGCGATGTCAAAACACGGGATATGTGTAATTGGAGCGAGTGGAAGTAAATGAAAGGGAAGGACTAGATGTGTGAAGCTGAGCAGATTCTGGCATCTAGAGGAAACTGCCAGATACGATGTGATGTAGATATACGGCCAAGTAAAGCTGCTGAGTGTCCACTCTTAGCTTGGGTGACGGTAGGATTCAAAGGAGGATGTCATTTAAGAGTATGTTATGTGACTTGTTAGAGGGCTTCATAGACACACAACTGCATCGTCTCATACCCATAGCTGGGCCTAATGTTCAGTCACAAAACAATTTGCTTTAGGTACATTTCACAGTGTGTAAATCCAATCTCACAGTTGACACGTGTGATTTATTTTAGAGAAGTTATTTTTGGGAGATAACATAAAATATGAGCCGTAAGTCTGCATATAAACAAATATAATAAATCCCTCCGTCACGTCTGCTCCACATCACCGGTCATTCTTTAACTCCGCTGCAGCGTCAGGGAGGTGCTGAGTTGCAGCTGACTGGAGGTGGGACAGCTCACAGAATGTGTTGGCTTGTTTGACAGCTGGCTCTGTCTTATGGCAGATATTTCAAAGTCTGTCTTTCATTAAACATCTTGAGCTGATCAGAGGGTGCAGACGAATAATAATATGAACCGTCAGTGTGATAAGAACTACCTGAACGGACTGAATCTATTTTTGAGTTAAATTAATTTGGAGGATACATACCTATACAGCAGCCAACCACCAGGGGGAAATCGAGACGTTTTGGCTCCCCTTACGAGGAGCAGTCGTGCCGTCCATCTTTATATACAGTCTATGGTTTGGTCCATGTCCCATCCAGGGACAGGGAGGAGGCAGGGTTTATGACCTATAAAAAAAATAGATAATAAAATAAACATAATAAAAAAATCATTATTTATTTACAAAGGTAGAAAATGTTAATACTTAAAGTGATGATTGGATTGCATTGACACAGTATTAATAATAATTATAATAACAGCTGTCAGTCAAGTGAGTTATGACCTAACTGTGCTGTAATTGTGTGGCAGTTGTTTAGAGAAACCTTTTAAAGTGTTGATGAAGTTTCGCAGTTCACCAGTTTCCAGTAGCCCAGAGCCCACAACAGCCAGATTAGATTACGTTGAGTAATAGTTACAATAGAACCAAGTCCCTGCAGGGTTTAAACTGTTGGTGCCTGTCAAGACTTCTTAACTGTAGCTGAATTCAATCTCTTCCCGGTCTAAAACGAGAAGAGAGAACATGATTCAAGGGGCAGAGGTACAGTTCGCCGTTCAGTGCTGCAGGGATTTAACAAAGGAGAGTCCCTGTGCTGCTGCTGATCATTTATCAGTTTGATCTGTTCCTGTACTGTACTTACATTGCACACCATCTGGAATCAACACCATCCAGCTCCGTTCCTCTCAGGGTTTTATCTGTGGTGCACACCTCACTGTTGCTCCTTGTTTGTCTTTGCAGGAGACAACATCGGATGGGCTGACTTGTTTGGTCCAACACTACAGAATGCCAGTCCTGTGGACCAGTACTTCCTCAACGAGTGCTGTAAGTGTTTAAATCAGTGTGTCTCAATGTGTGTATTTAAATTTATCATTTACAATTCATCATGTGTGTATGTTCATGATCCATTTATCCATTTTTACCACTATACTATCTAAACTACCATATCTTGTTACTTTACCGTACTTTCCAACACTATACTATACTTTCCTATACTATGCTTTACTATACTACAGTGTACTGTACTATACTATACTGCACCATACTGTACTATACTATACTTCACTATTCTATACTGTGCAGTACTGTACTATACTGAGCTGTACAATATTATACTATGCTACACTATACTTTATTATATACTGCACTATACTGCATGCTACTATACTATAATGTGTGTTACTATACTGCACTGTACTATACCATACTATACTATAATGTACTGCTCTTTACTAATACTAAATGATACTAAGCTATACTTTACTGTACTATAATATACTGTGCAGTACTTTATGCTACACTGTGTTGTACAGCGCTATGCTACACTACGTTACACTATAGGCAAGGCAAATGTATTGATATAGTGCATTTTAATATACAGAGGTTATTCAATGTGCTTTACAGAAATAAAAGAAGCATGAGCCTACAGATCAGAGGCATAAAATGTATTAAAAGTAGTAGGAAAATTTAAAAAGTATTAAAGCACAAGTCAGATATACAGTCAGACACCAGTGCTTTCCTTTCCCCTCATTAAAAAGCAGCACAGACCTCACAGTGATTTGTTACATAAGGTTTTATGACACAGTTGCTGTGACTCAGAGGCTGTTAGTCAGAGTTCTGCTGTGACTTTAAGAAAATAATTCAGAATAGTAACACGTATCTTTTATAATGATACCGAAAAACAATTAGTGTTTAATGAGGACTGCTCAGGATGTACCTGAATTGGTGCGTGTGTGTGTGTGTGTGTGTGTGTGTGTGTGTGTGTGTGTGTGTGTGTGTGTGTGTGTGTGTGTGTGTGTGTGTGTGTGTGTGTGTGTGTGTGTGTGTGTGTGTGTGTGTGTGTGTGTGTGTGTGTGTGTGTGTGTGTGTGTGTGTGTAGTTCTGCAGGAGTACCCAGAGAGTTGTGACTGCATACAGACAGATGTGGAGTGTGTGGGGGTCAACCTGAAGGACGTCCCTGCCCTCTCTCCAAATGTTACCTGGCTGTAAGTGTCCTCCAACTGTCAAGACTCTGTGTACAGGCATGTGTGTTTGTGCCTCTGACCGTCATCAGCATTAAGGGACATTGCAGATTCTTCATCAGATTCTGGAAGATATAGAAAGAGGCAGGGGAACAGATCATTTAAAACCTTTATTTTACACATTGAAATGATCTCAACACAAGTCAAGCTGAACTCACCGATATTTAAAAGTATTTTCTAATAGTGAATGATTTATTAACAGCAGGACAATTGGGTTTTGCTGAGCAGAGGAATGATCTGAAAAGAGCAAAGAAAATTAGAGAACAAAGAGAATTACAATGACTCTTCTTCTTAAGTGTAATTATTTTTAGGAAATTGTGCCTTTATTTAAAGAGGCATGACGATATAAACAAATACAAGAAAAAAACGAGCAATTGCTTTCAAATGATTAAAAGTAGAGTCAGCATCTGCTCTGGTTTGTGATATCTGCTGAAGATGCAACGAACATCACAAACGCTGCTGGTCACTGTCTCGGCTGCTGCAGCAGGTCTGACTTTTATTTTGGGGGACAACCGGCTGCTGGATTAAATGTCAGAGAACACGTCTCCATGGAAACCCGCCTGTCTCCGAGCCCACTTCACAAGCAGGGGAATCCTCAGAGACATAACCCGCACCCAGCTAAAAATGTACTGTTGTTTTTTGGTTTAGCTTTTTGCCAACAAAGTCTTTATAGGAATAATTCGACCTTACTGCAAAGTCAGCTGCAACCTGACATTGTGTTTGAATTCAACAAAGCAGATGTGTTATATTACAGGCGTTAAATGGTGCATTTCTGCACTTTCGAGACATTCAGACAAGTCCTCCTCCTCCAGTTTTTATTCAATTCACTAAAAAAATATCTCATCAATTAGATAAAACTTTCTCTTAAGGTACATTTCCACAAAATATTACATGGAACGAAGGTGATCAACCGTAAAATCAAACTTTACTATGTTACATTAAACCACTTTAATTTCCCTTCTAGTTATTGAATGTGAAATGTAATCCATATACGTTTTCCCAAATACCAAATGTAATTTTGTAGTTTATATCATTTAAACATAAGTATAGAACCTTTTTCCGAAAGTCGAATTTACCAGGATTACATTTCTCAAATGTAATTTTCTTTTTGCTCCCTCATGTCTTAGCAAGAAATCAAACGGGAGTATTAAGTAAAATGTCAAACATCAACTCAAACACTCACCAGTTTCCACAATATTCATGATTCTGGTTTCACTCCTAAATCTATTTTACTGTCTCCCTTGTTACGTGATGCTTTCTGTTTGCTGTGGTTTTATTTATTATCTAATTTACTTCTTTTATTTAGTGGGTTTAGCTGGAAGGTAATTTATCAGCTGCCGTTTCTGATGAGTTAAGTCATTTTAGTTGGAGGCCAAATAGCTTAATTGAATCATCACCTCACACTATTGATCCCTCTGTTACGAAAACCAATAAAGATGTCTCAGATTACCCATTGAGCTTCTAAATGTTGAAGGATTTCCCTAATTAGAGATGCATTACTTACAAAAAACTGGCTTAAAATCAGTTGATGTCTCATTTACTGAATCCAGTCTGAAATGATCATATAGTGTGGTGTGGTGAAGCGGCCATTCATAAACATAAACAACCTTTAACTGTAGCTCCCGAACACCCTTGTTTTGTTCTTTTCCCTCTGTGGTGAGTTGTCAGTCCCTCAAAGCTCCCAAGCAGCCAACAACTCGTCCGCCTTCGTCTCGTAGTCCACAGCCGACCACCACAAGCTGAAAGAGCCTTTCACAATAACAAGCAAATAAGAGGATCTTTGGGGACTTTTCTGTTTTTTACTTTGTGCCGGGGGTGATTGACTTACTGACTAACCTCTGAAACTAGACTTTCCCAGAATGGAAAACAAGTCGTTAGGATCTCACTGTAATTCTCAACACATCCTCGACCTTTGAATGATCGTTTCAGTTTTCCCAAGAGGTATATAAATTGAGTATTCATTAGCATATTCATATTAAAAACTGAGAGCATTTGTCTTGAACTGTGATGCTTAGGAAAGGTCATTTTTCTAATTTGTTCCTGTTTTTCTCCAGGCAGTCACTCAGCCTGATGTTAAGTCATATATGTCTTCATCATCTTCTTAAAAAACAACTTCTGTATCTGTTTTCAATCATTGTTCAAGGTGCAGTAACTGCAGGACTCTTCTCTTCTCCATTATCTGCAGAGGCTGCTTATTTCATTATAAAATCAATCACATGGCCTTACTGATGACGGTTTAACCTGGCTTAGATATTTATTCAAGATTATAATATGACACTTAATCCACTACTAGCCAAAGCACAGTTTGAGATGTTATTGGAATCACCAAAATATGTTAAACTCAGGTAAACCCACAAAATGGGCAGTAGAGGAGTTTGCTGTCATGTTTTTTCCCCCAGTGACTCGTGTTCGTCGTCACCAACACTGAAGAACTGAGGCTCTCTCATCTCGCTGTCGTGCTGAATTAGCACATTCACCCAGGTGTCATGTTTCCATGTCTGCCGATCGGAGCTGGAGCCAATAAAAACCCTCCCTACTATAAATTGAATGTGACCTGCGACTGTGATCGGTCAGCTGCGTGTTTCTGCGGGGCTTTATTGTGTTGTTTTCACACACATCTGGAGTTATTCAAGAGACAACTTCACAGATTTTGAAATAGAATCTGTGAAGTCACCCTGAGGCTCTCCCTGGAGGAGCTTTGTCAGGTCTGACAGCCACCAAGACACAGGGCTCATCTCGGCTTGAGCTTGTAGAGGACCGGTTTTAACAGGAAAGCCTGAGAGGGTTTCTTCTGCTCTCACCAGGGACTAAAAGTCATGATACCTCTGCCCGAGCTGCATCGATTTTCCCACGCCTGATTTTAGATGTATCTCGAACGAGTCCTTGAACTTTAAGTGTTCCTTCAAGTAGGTCAAATGGACGATAACGATGAAGTGACTTTATCATTGTAAATTAACAATAGTAAATCAAAGGTGCTGCAAGTTTTCATTTCAGCTCCACTTTGCTTGCACTTGTCTGGGTCATAGCTCTTGATATTGCAGAAGCTTTCTAAATAATAGCCATAACATACAAATCTGCATTAGTAACCAACAAGTTCAGTCCTTTTTTCTAAACCTTCTAACTTTAATAAAATGAAAACACACAGATTGTTGATTTTCTTGTGAATGTGATATTAGAGGAATTTCCTCAGGGAATGTCTTCAACAAACATTCACTCTGACTCCAGGACGAACTGTTAGACTTTGATTATCAAAGGTTTCCGCCATTGTGACCCCACGTCGATCCCATACACATGAACATGACATATCAGGAGCGCCTGGTGGGTATTTAATTACATCTGGAACAGACGTCCATTCAGACTCAAGGATGGGTGGTAGTACTGTAGTTAATGATACGTGACCTTTTTAATGGATTTTGGTAAAGGCCATTGCATCATTTGCTTCCGCTGTGGAAACACATGAGATACCTCCCTGCCTGGGACTTAATGTCTCCTAATTATCTCTTCTTGTCAACTAAGTATTCAATATTCAGCTCAGTTTTTCAGTCGCTTGTCGAACTCGGTGAAAACCTCCTGCTCAGACACCGTGTAGAAATAACGTTTACCAGTTGTGAATAATTAATTTGTTGCCCGGTTGATGTGCTGTCAGAAAAGAGTTCAAATGAAAACTTTGAGATGAAGACAAACAAAAAGCAGGTCCCACCTCAGCTCTTCAGAGATTTAAATCATTCACACTACATCACTGATTGTCTGTTTCTCTCCCATTCAAAACACATTTTTTCTCATTTCCATTTGCTGTGAAAAAGAAAATCTTGTTTCTCTTGCTTCTTAAATTGTTTGAAGAAAAGTTCCGCTCTGCTGGTTTTGTTTCTGTCTTCAATTCTGCTTGATTTTATCTTTTGTGAATGCCTTTGTAATGAGACGTTTGAGAAAGTGCTGGGTAGATCACATTGAAAATGGGTTTCACGTGACCCTGGTCTGTAGTTAAATCCTTTGTACCGTTACAGTCTCGTAATTATCTGGCTGTGGGGAGGGTGCTGATACATTTATATCTGAGTAGAGAGGAACATTGTTAGACATAAAGAAAATCACTGCTGTCTCTGTTGTCCTTGGTGCCTATTTCCTCAGGATTTGTTGCTGACTTTATCTCAGCTCTGCAGACGGGAAGACGTTTTAGATTTTTACCACCAATGTGTTTTGTTGTCCATCCGTTATAGGTGTTGGTGTGTGGGTATCTGTATAATGCATCTTTTGTAATGAAAGTCTTCAAATGTGGTACAAATGTTCAGTTGGACTCACAGATGAACTGATTAGACTTTGGTGGTCAAAGGTCAAAGTCATTATGACCTTGCAAAACGTGTTGGTCTTGTGAAAGCAACATCTCTGGAACACCTTGAGAGAATTTCTTAAAATTACGTACAAATGTTCGCATTGGACCAAAAGAAGAACGGATTTGATTTTGGTGGTTGAAGGTCAAAGGTCAAGGTCAGAGTGACCTCATAAATCATGCCTTTTGCCTCTTGGTATCTGAAGTCTTCTTTTAGGGAATTTCGTTGAATTGCGCGCGTGTGTGTGTTTGAGGTAAGCTAGTACGTGTATATGTTTTTGCAATGCTGGTATTGTGTTCATGTCCTTTTAGTAAACTCTCCAGATTCCAGTACTTTCCTGGACTTTTACTTTGCCGACTCTGACAGATGATGGTTCTTTTACTGCAGAGATTTGGCAGCAAGAGCTTTTTAAAAGCTATTTCCAAATACAGTGCTGCTGTTTTTGCCCGTAATGCCCTCAGACCTTTAGTCTTCTCTTCCTTACCGTCTGTTTCTGATTGTAACTGCACTCCAGGTGTCTGTTTATGCAAAATTTGTGTTGTGTTTTTCCATAAAAAGTATGTTTTTCCGGGTTGTGTTCCAGGTCGCTGAGGAGCAATGACATCCGAGTGTTGTCGGATTTTGTTTTCTCTGAATACTCGGCTTTACAGAGACTGTGAGTATTATTCTGCTCGTGCTTCTTTCCTCTTCCTCACAATGTTTTACAACTACGATATTTCCATTTTTTATTGAAATGTACTGTCTCATTATACTCTGTACTGTGAGAAAGCAGTTGTTTATACTCGTGGTTTATTGATTATTACTGTGTGTCTACTTTCAGTGTGTGTGTTTGTCTGTGGCCTGATCCTCATAATTTCTCGTACTTTTTGAGGCATATACAGAAAGTGAGAGAGACAACAAATACTCAGTAGATAAGAAAAACATGAATGACGAGAACAGTTTGTCTACTAGTAAAATAGAGACAGGTAAATACAAAATATAGATTGAAGATGTATGTCTTCCACCAACACACTTTTTTCAGAATTTCACAATGAAATTCTGTTCAAATTAAAATACTGACTACTTGAAGCCAGTGAAACTCCAAACCAAAGTTCACATATAAAACTAATCTAGAAATACAATTATGACAGAAATAGCTGAAATAAAGAAAAGACAATATACTGCATTAATTAAAAGTGTTTAGCTGTTTGTGCTGCTGATATAGAACTAAACTAAACTGCACTGCTTTATTTAGAAAATAATAATGAGCGAAACAAAAGTGCTGGCTGTTCATTAAATAAAAAAAAAAAAAGCACAATAATGTCACATTTTTATGTGTGGGGATATACATTTTGCCTGTAAAGCACAGGGCACCCCGCTGCAGATCTGTTTAGATGTTGGAGCCCCTTTCTGCATAAATGTGGATGTTAATGAGAGAACAGTGCTTTCCCACTGGTCTAACTGCAGTAACCAGACACCCAGCATGCAAAGACAAACATGAGGGTATAAAAATCTTTGCTGCTTAATGAGAAAAATGGACCAAATTAGGGGGTGATTCAAAAAGAAAGTTTAAACATCATTCATTTTCACTTTGATCAGGAAAAGCCTCGGTACTCTTGTTGAAGAACTAGTAGCACTTTGAGTTGCATATGTAATTTTTTGTCATGTAGATGATGTCACACAGGATGGAGCATATTATCATTAAGATCTCTGCAAAATCATAATCTATCAAGTTCTAGAACAGAACAAGACAGAGCAGTTTTCATTTTAGGTCCATGAGCCTGTAAATTAGATAAGAATTAAATCGGTCCATGTGTTTATTCAGTAAAATAATAATATGGACAGTGATCTGACAGGTCTATCTGCAGAATCTATAAAATAACAGTTGCAGATTGATACACATTCAAAGACACATTTGCTGTCTTCAAAGTTCATGGAAAGTTGCACATTTCTTAACTTTAAACGCAGATTAAAGGTCAGTAAGTGCTCGCTTGTTATTTTTGTATTTTTAAGTGTCATCATTTGCATCCGAGCATCTCATTGTTCCCTGCTGACGACTGTCCGGTGCCTGTTGTTGTGGAGGGAATATGCTGATTAGTGTATTATCCTGTCATTGACGTCTAAAAATGGAACGATTGTGCACCAGATGACAATTATGATATTACCCTAACAGCATGGTATTAATCACTTTGACATTATGTTTGAGTCAAGAGTGTGTGTGTGTGTGTGTGTGTGTGTGTGTGTGTGTGTGTGTAAATTATGTTTATATTCATGAGCTTCAGGAAGGAACAACCGAATAATTTCCCCCAATTACGATTACATAATTTTTCTTCTTTTCTCAGGTTTCTGCAAAACAACAGCCTCCAGCTCATTTCCAAACACGCCTTCAGCGGCCTGCACAATTTAAAGCGTCTGTAAGTTTCCTACTCACTTCATCAATGATACTGATCTCTCCTTACCCGATCTCTCCTCACCCGATCTCTCCTCACCCGATCTCTCCTCACCCGATCTCTCCTTACCCGATCTCTCCTCACCCGAATCTCCGATGTATTTATCTCTTAGGTGACGAATTAAGATGATTGAATTATAAACGTTTATTGTATCAATTAATCTAGCACGTTTTCTATAGCATATGGATTTTGACTAGCTTTATTATTGAAAATGTTTAATTTCCTCAAATTCAATTTTTCACTATAGCCTGATTCCCTTGTTATTGTTTGTCCACCTCAGAACTTCTCACAGTCTAAGAGGACGTTTCAGAATGTGTCAAATGAAAACTACAAGTGAAATCCTTCCTTTTGAGAAGCAGAAACTATGCATTTTTAGCTTTTGTTTTCACGTTGATTGCTCAACTTATTACTCAAATTTTTAATTCATAATAAAACTAGCTGCAACCATGAGCTAATTGATTCATGAAACTATTTATTTCTGCTCTTCTGTATTTAGTATATTACCTAACAACATAATGAATGTCGGTATGTTTTTGTCCATTGTATCGATCAGGTTTCTCAGCGAGAACTTGATATCCTCTCTCATTCCTGGTGTGTTCAAGGACCTCCACCGGTTAGAGTGGCTGTGAGTAACAGACACACACACACACACACACACACACACACACACACACACACACACACACACACACACACACAAACTAATAGCTTACACTGTTAGTTTCTAGCCTCAGGTCATTAGCTTACACTGTTAGCTTCTAGTCTCAGGTCATTAGCTTACACGGTTAGCCTCTAGCCTCTGGCCTCAGATAATTAGCTTACACTGTTAACCTCTAGTCTCAGGTCATTAGCTTACACTGTTAGCTTCTAGTCTCAGGTCATTAGCTTACACGGTTAGCCTCTAGCCTCTGGCCTCAGATAATTAGCTTACACTGTTAACCTCTAGTCTCAGGTCATTAGCTTACACTGTTAGCTTCTAGTCTCAGGTCATTAGCTTACACTGTTAGCTTCTAGTCTCAGGTCATTAGCTTACACTGTTAGCTTCTAGCCTCAGGTAATTAGCTTACACTGTTAACCTCTAGTCTCAGGTCATTAGCTTACACTGTTAGCTTCTAGTCTCAGGTCATTAGCTTACACTGTTAACTTCTAGTCTCAGGTCATTAGCTTACACTGTTAGCTTCTAGTCTCAGGTAATTAGCTTACACTGTTAACCTCTAGTCTCAGGTCATTAGCTTACACTGTTAGCTTCTAGTCTCAGGTCATCAGCTTACACTGTTAACTTCTAGTCTCAGGTAATTAGCTTACACTGTTAACCTCTAGTCTCAGGTCATTAGCTTACACTGTTAGCTTCTAGCCTCAGGTCATTAGCTTACACTGTTAGCTTCTAGTCTCAGGTCATTAGCTTACACTGTTAACCTCTAGCCTCAGGTCATTAGCTTACACTGTTAACCTCTAGCCTCAGGTCATTAGCTTACACTGTTAGCCTCTAGCGTCAGGTCATTAGCTTACACTGTTAACCTCTAGTCTCAGGTCATTAGCTTACACTGTTAGCCTCTAGCGTCAGGTCATTAGCTTACACTGTTAACCTCTAGTCTCAGGTCATTAGCTTACACTGTTAACCTCTAGTCTCAGGTCATTAGCTTGCAGTGGAAGCAGGAAACTGTTAGCGTCCGGCAGTTATCTGAGACTAGATGCAGGAAACTGTTAGCGGCTAGCCCCTTAGTCAGGCAGATTCTAGACTTTGATAACAACAAAATACATGAATACAGGTTTGACTTTGCTTCGTAACTTAATTTAATATATTTCCTTTTTGTCCATGTGTGTGCCAGGATCTTGGATCATAACCCACTAACAAGTTTGTCCCAGGACACGTTCATCGGGCTCCAGTCTCTTGTGTATCTGTGAGTTTGATCATTTCTTCCTCTGTTAATAATCTGTTTTGCTAAATTTCACACCTTGTTTCATGCTCAGTCATGTCTCTGTATTCCGATGGGGATCATTTGGGGAGCTTTATTTATTTCACAAGCCAGTTGATCAAAAGTCAAATGTATTTATAGAGCACATTAAAAACTGTGAAGTGATGACCTGAATGCTTTACAGAGAAATGTGACTTACAATTAAAATAATTTTAATTGAATAGATAAATAACAGACAGTGAGTCTTAAGCTGTGCCTGATTTACATTATATTGCACTTTAGTAGCTCTTATTGCCATCTTGTCCTCTCTTATTTACTACAAAGTTCAGTCTACCATCCTTTCAAGCCACGTCACGTTGCTCTTCCTTTCTCTGTACTTGTCAAGTACTTGTTTATCTCTAGCCGTCCTCAGACGTGACCTCAGATCAGCTCGATAATGTTCTTGGTACGAAAGTAAGATATTGTTCTGCCAGGCTTTGTTTATGTCCGTCCTTTTTCTTTCCACTTGACTCATTCACTTGGCTGTTCTTTGGTCACTTAGGTCCGCAGCAGGTTCCATTTCAATACACGTCCTCTCAATGTTTATGCGTGATTAAGAGATAAGAGTGCCCCCACTCTCTCTGCCTGTTTGGCAGGAGTGACTGTATAGAATGATGTGGTATGTACTAAGACTTTTTAGCTTTACCTATGTCCTTTCTGCTAACATGGAGGAGGAGAGGTCTATGACCTACATTGCAGCCAGCCACCAATCCAGATTTTATGGAGCCTTATGTCATCCATTATAGATTATGTTTAAGATACTTAACCAGTACCAGAAACTTTCTTACTATGATCATTTTTTTTTTTAAACAGGCCACATATCTTGTTATATCTCTTGGTATAAAAGCTGGAAGTGCTTTGCTCTGTAACTGAATCTCCTGCTGTAAACATTTAGTCTCTGTTTTTGTGATGTTGAAATGTGCTCTTGTCAGATCCATGGTGGACGCCTCACTGCAGCAGCTTCCTCACCCCAGCCTCTGCGAACACATGCCTGCCCTGGACTGGCTGTGAGTCTGCTCTGACAGTGTACTTGTGTGTGTGCAGGTGTGTAGTGCATGTGAGTGATTCAGTGACTGTCTACAGAATTTACCAGTCGGACAGATGTGTACGTGTGTGTATGTGTGTGCATGGGTTTGTGCTTTTGTGCGTACATAAAAACGAATGAGGTCTGGTAGATAGAGGTGACGAGGGGTTGCATAGTTTCTGATATGAGGCTGAGACGAGTGGTCCTCCAGACTACATGAGAGCTGAAGATCTCCTCAGCACATGTCACCGTGGCCGGGCAACTCCATCGGCTATTTTTGGGTCTGAGTGTGGCTTGAAGCGCACCAGCCAGGTGAGTGTGAAAGTGTAATGACCTCATTCTATCTGTAGCTTTTATGTCTTTGTGTTAGCAACGTGCTGCCAATCAGCCCTCGTACCCACTTATTTAAATTCAAAAGCAAACAATGGCTGTCACTCTTCACTCACGCCCGTCCCACACTGTCATTTTATTCTCTTTTTATTACCCTTAAACACAAACTCCAGACAAATCCCGTACAGTATTTTAACACCTCCGCCAAGATGGTTATTTTTTCTCCCCTGTACTTTTGTTTTTTTGGTTAGTTGCTCAGCAGGATTACACAAAAAAAACGACAGAGCCAGATTTCCGAGAAACTTGGCAGAAGGATTGGACATGGGCCAAGAAAAAACCCACATGCATTTTAGGCATGGATCCTGACAAAGGGACAGACCCTGGAACTTTCACTTTCTTTGACATTGCAAAATAGAGCATTTTCATATTTATATTTAGGGGAATGTTATCAATGAGTGTAATTTTGTGTAGATGCAAATAACAATCCAGTTCTAGTAACATGTGGTTTCACAAGGGGACTGTTGGGCCTTGGAGGAGATCGTCTGCTCAGAGTTGTAGTTCCTACCTTTGTGCTGATTTGGAAGAAAAATATTTGAATAAAAAGTAAATTTTGACAAAATCCAATAAACTCAAACAGCACAACAGATGAACAGCTGATGTTTATGGACTTATCTCAGTTTTCAATTTATTTTCTTGCGTTTAGGGATCTTGAGGGAAACCACATTCAAACTCTCAACTTCTCCATCCTGAAGAGCTGCAGCAAGCTTGAGGTTCTGTGAGTATCTTGACTTTAAAGCTTCAAGCACAGTTTTTTTTAAAACAGCATTTGAAATGAGTCTCTTGTCTGTCAGCCGGGATGAATGAGTTGGTTTCCAGCATGTAGCGACGTTGGACCTCCACACGACATCGGTCAGTTATTGGGCGGTTGTGTTTCCACTGTTATTCATGTATACCATATTGTCTTTACCTTCCTCATGTGTTTTATGTCAATTTCTCATTTACATTAAGTTTAGTAATTTCATCAACATTTAAGCAAAGAATTGCTTTTAATTTAGATTGACTTTGTCAGGTCTCCAGCAGACTGTGACTGTTGCCACTTCAATGTTAAAGCCATTGCATGTTTAGGACAATGACTCTTCAGTGTCAAACACAAAGCTGGAGCCACACTAATTCAAATCTTGTGTGTATAGATAGAAATTGTTGAATTAAGTGTTGCATGAGTGCTGGGAAACTTGTGCTTGTTCGGTGTATCTCTGGAGCCTGAAATCCTCAGTGGTGCATAAACACAATCTGGTTTTGATATTCCTGTTCTGCTTCATATTTAACACCGAGATAAAAATAAGAAACTCTCGTCTTATGTTATCATCATGCAAAGTCTGGTCAGCCTGATATTTCCTGCTTTACCTTTAACAACTGGATTATCAATGTTCAAGACAGTCCAGTTGAACCTGAAAGTTACTCTTGCTATCTCCCACACACAGACAGACACACACACACACACACACACACACACAGACTCATTTGTCTTCTTTTATTTATTGTACTAGGGAACATAAATAACAACAAATGCGCTGCAGTATATCCTGGTTCATCATCATTATTCCTCATGTAATAACATTCATTCAGCACTTTTCAAAACAAGGGTAAAAAGTTTGCTTTGCAAGGACAGAGGTAAAATTAATTAAAGTCATAACTGGGTCTTCAGAAAATAGTTTTTCTATTCAGCATTTATGGATGGCACTTAAACCTTTCATAAATGATTTATAGCAGAATAATTATAGCTTAACTAGAACAAATATTGCTCCTTGTTTAAGCACCCAAGTGAAAAATCCTCAAATGGATGGTATATAAATATAAAACCTATAGAACAAGTGTAGCAAGAAGAAAACACACTTACAGCCCACGAGTAAAAAGAATACACACATAAATATATAAGTTAAAATTTTTTGGGGGAGCTGATGCTGATATTTGGCTGCTGTTTATTCTATAAAAAAGAAAAGTTTTCATATCAGTCTTTTTGAGGCTCAATACATTAATATATCTCACCTTAAAATCCTTCTGTGATAAGCTTAGCAGCAGGGTCCCTGCATGCAGAGCTCAAGCAGTGATGAAGCTCAAAGGAAGTTAAGCTGAAATAGATATTAGCACCATCACATCCAGGTAGAGGACAGTTGAAATAGTTTGCTCAGAAGTCCAGATTAATGTGTTTTTTTTGAGAAATCAAAGTTTGTTCCAAGGAAATGCATGAGTGACTTTATATTTCAAGCACTGGTGATAGACAGATATTTTAAAGGTTTGCTGTCACATCACTAAAGTGCAACCTACTTCCAAAACAGTAACCTGTACTTTTCAATCTGTGGCTCCTCCAATCCGCATGTGGACTATGCCGACAGTGTGTGAACGATGTGTGGTACATAAGCTCTGTATATAGAAGTGCTGTATAAATTTGTGTGTTAATGGGTGAATGTGATGGTGTAAAGCACATTGAAAAGTGAGACTAGAAAAGTGCTGTATAAACCCTTTAACCACCTGGTGTGTGTTTGTACTCCAGACATTTCTGATCGTCCAGGTTAAAACTTATCAAGATAATTGCGATCATAAAGAAATAGACAGGGAGCGAAATGAAAAGTGGGACCTCACCTCTGAGATAGAGAAGATAGAGAAAGGTTTGTGTGAATGGGATTATGACAGAAAGGGCGACAGTTTGACCCTGAGGGATGAAGTGAAGGAGCAAAGTTTGTTTTTCCTTCATTGAAACTTTTCAAATATGCTGTAGCAAGACTGTTGCTGCCATATGCTCCAGTGGTGCTCTGTAGTTCTAGGCAGCAATTAATTGTGAATATATGAATACGTGTGGGCATGAGAACGCCCAAAATAATTTATATGCAATGTAGGAACTCCTTTTGTTTTCTTCAGGCAGAGCTTTTGAGTCTGCATTGGATGAGTGTTGATGGACTGAGCATTCTGCAAATGGGTAGCCATATGTTCGGATGGCGCCACAAATAAGAGTGTATCCAGTCCCTGCAGGGATCCGCCACACTTTGTAACTTTGTTTCTGACAGCAGCTCCTTCCTGTGCAGATTACTGATGGAGAACTGGATAAGAAGAGTTCCTGAAAACACCTTCCAGTCCCTGTGGAAACTGGCTGAGCTGTGAGTGCCGCACACGTTGGGCATGTCTCTTTCTGTTCTGTTCCCACGATCAATTTGGAATTGATTAATAAGAAGCCTAAGTGTCATCGATCACTGAGTTTCTGTGAAAATCGAAAGGTCTCTAAAAGCTCCAGTGGTGTCAGCGTCTCTCATTGCTGAGTAAGAACAGAGTTGCAGAATCCTTTTCAGCTCAATACATTTCATTTAAAAGAACCAATCATGAAAATATGATATGTTATTTTCAGCTCAAAACTATGGGAACTACTGTTTATCGTTATCTTTCGTGGTTAATGTGATACCACATTGTCCCGGTTCTCAGGAAAGAAAAGGCCCCACGAGTATGACTCTGTAAAAGTAAAGAGTTTCTACTTAGATTAGAAAAACAAAGAACAAGAATCCAGCTGAAGCAAATTCTAAACAAAAAAACCACAGCCAAGGTTAAGTAACATGATCAGGATCAAAAGAGACAGGAAAGGAACAGAGCCCCGAAGAACAAAGGCACATGGCACAGAGAGCGAGTGGAAACGGATGAGAGTTAATGAAAGAATGGGACCAGATGAGAGGGTGACTGGAGGAGGAGGTCAGCTGGGTGGGAGTAACAGGGTCTGAAATGAACAGATTTCCACACACAACTGACAGACAGAACGCAACACCATGAAACCACATTAAATCTGAATAATGCAAATTATATTGTAGCATTTTATTAAGTTAAAATTGGTTATGTTGATCTATGGATGGATCCAATATTAACCACATAGCAACAAGAAGGAGGCTTTGTTATAACTCAAATAAAAATGTATATTGCTATAGTTTGGATACTCTGCCAGGTTCGAACAATAATTAGGATTTATTAATTATCATTTCAACTTTTTTGAAATGATAAACACTCTGGGCAGGTTCAATTACATAGGCTGGGCCATTGATTTGATTTTTCACATCTGCACGTGCCTGTAATCAAGGGAATCACACAAAAAACTGTCAAGAACTGGTTATTTTTCTCTCAGGCTCAGACAGAAAATTGCCGCCTGAGGTGCACACTAATTCAGACTGAAATGATAAAATATAATTTAAAAAATCAGTAGCAAACATAATCAGTTCGCCATACAAGAATAAACTATATACATCCTGGGTTTAAGTGAAGGAAACAGGACAAGGCAGGAGCATTTCAAGGGATTTGAGCATATCAACCAGCATTTGTTGTGGATAAATCTTCGCAAAGCAAATTAAACTGTTTTGATGATTTCACCTGCTCAAGATGACCAATAGTGTTTCTGTATTTTGATCTTACAAGATCTCAAAGAAAAATGGGAAAGAAAGTCGTGTGGTTTAAAGAACCGTGTGTTGTTTTCTGTTCCTCTTAGTATTTAGTATTTTTAGTATTCCTGTTTGGTAGGAAAATAATAAACTATACCTTTGACTGAATCTGTGTGTTGTTCATTTTGCTTTTGTCTCTTTTCTTTTGTCTGTTCTATCGTGTTTAGGAATCTGTCCAGCAACAGGATAAAGGAGCTGCCAAAGAACACCTTTAAAAGCCTTTCCAAGTCCCTCCTTAAACTGTGAGTAACTGATAGTCTGGCCCCGGGGAGAGGTGTTCTTCATTATCTGAGGATTATATCAGCAAGGAATTAGACTTAAATGGATTATAAAACACTTTTTAGATGTCCACGGCATCAGAGACCATAACTTTATCTCCCATTGGAAAGGAATTCCGAACATTAAAGGGATTATTATGCTGAACAAAACTTTTTAGCGATGGCCTTGTTGACAGGAATGTGATTGCGGTGGTTTTTAAAACAACATTTGAAAAGCCTTAGAGTGTTGGCTCACCGTCTCAGTTTACACTGGAATTAAATTGTGAGCAATTCCAGGGTCAAAGTCAGGTCTTTATACTGAGTGTTTTACATTCTCCATAAATTCTGCCAAAGTACAAATTCAGCAAGTGAAAGTGGTGAAAACTGAGTATTTACTCTGGGGTTGATAGATCTCGAACATTATTTTCATTTTATGGTAAATGGTCTGCATTTATTTAGAGCTTTTCTAGTATTGATGACCACTCAAAGCACTTTACAGTTGGGGGTTCAGTATCTTGCCCAAGGACACTTCGACCTTCAGATGGGGATGACATTATACTTCATACTCCATATTCTAGTACACACAGAGGAATACATCACTTTCATTTATCTGACAATTACACATTGTTATTCACATTATTCTGTTTAATGCTCAAACCCCATGCCACGTACTTTCTTTAATTTCCAATGCACTTGTAATGTATTTTTACTCTGTGGTATTGCCATTGATTGAGTAACCTATCTATACATCTCTTCTTCCCTTACCGATGTAAGGGATAAGTGGCCATCGTGGTAATTCTCAAAAAAGAAGCAGATGTTCTCTACATGATGAAAACTGTGCAAAAATGATTTAAAAAGCATATTTGGGATAAAAAGGTTGAAGAAGTGGTCTGTGATAAACATTTCAATCTCCTGTAAATGTTTTATTTCAATAAGTCACTTGTTGAAATGTGTCTGCAAATATCAACATTCATGTACTGTCACTTCACAGCTGGGGACCAGGACCAACAATGCTGCCACGCAGAGTACCGCCTCATAAATGATTCTATTATAAAGTTAATGATCTTGTGGTGGGCGTGAATGATTAGAAAGCAAATTACTTAACCTTCTGAAATCACTTCCAATCCGAGTTTGAACCAACCAGCTCCGATTTGTTACGTGGCTGAAGACCAATAGGTTAATTAAAGTTGTAGTACCTGGTTGAATGGTTAACAACTGTGCCGCTGTCTGTTTCAACCGACTCTACAGTTTTTACGGTTGTGAGGTATCACATCAATCTGGGCAGCTCTTCACGGGACAATCAAAATATTAATGACTTCAATTGAACACTTTGTACAGAATTTAGAATGACATACTGTAAACAGATTACTCTAATGTGGAAAGCGTACTCATTCCTTACCCCAGTTTTCCAACACTTGAGTCAGCAGCCATATGTTATGGAATATTTTTTCTCACCTTCTCTCATTTCATGAATTCAGCAGCTTTGCCACATTCTTCCATTCATTTGAAATGTAATACAGCCTGGCGATGTTAAAATCCCCATACACAGAGCGCAGTAAAATCCACATCAGCATGTCACTCACCTACACACACACACACACACACACACACACACACACACACACACACACACACACACAAGCACACAGTACAGAGAAATATTACCAGTCGCCTGAATGTTCCATGAATTCACTGACATGAGTCCTTCGAGTCTACGGGAGCAATATTTTCCATGACCCAGATTGAACTGGAAAACTACAAGGAAAATCATCAGGATGAGTCTGCAGCGCCAGTTTCATATGTTATATGTTATCTCCGCCGAGGAGGTTATTCTTCCTGTCAATGTGTTGCTTAGTTGGTTTGTTTTTCAGCAGGATTATGCAAAAAAAAAAACAGGACAGATTTCCCAGAAATTTGGTTGAAGGGGACATGGGTCAAAAAAGGACCCATTAAATTACGGCATGGACCAAAGATCCAGGATTTTTTTCGCTTTCCTTTACATTGCAAAATTGGATTTTTAGTATTAATGCACAGAACTTGATGAAAGAACAGACATATTTATTTGACTGATGTCTATCTGGTGTGGCTTGATTGAATTTAAGGGGACTATTTGGCCTTGGTGCTGGTTTGTGCTCTACTGAGTGCTTTTGTAGTTTATATATGCTTTTAAGAGCCAAGCACATCACTTTTAAACAGTGAACTGTCAGTGTGTTGCCCTGAATCAGTTTCTCTCATTTGCCAGAAATGCCAAGCTCTTAAAGTGAGTTGAGACAGTTGTTTATTTTATATTGGGACAATAACTCAACATCTGTTTGATTCTGGCGTGATGTAACCTCAAAAGACTTTTTATTAAAACTATGTCTGTGGCTTTACTAAAAAATCGAGTGAGTAGAGTGAAACATCACTCTGAGCAAAATCCTGTGTAACAACCCTGGGCTGATCTACTACCACCCAGAATGTGAGGCACATGATAATGAAGTATAGAAAAACATGTTCTCTCACAGACACAATGTTCTCACTTAAAAATGAAAATAAGACGGATGTGAATTGATTTAGGAATGTGACAAAGAAATATAAAATCTTTAAAAATATCCGATTGCTGAGATCGATTCTGAAATGTCTTTTTTTTGTAGAGAATAGACAATATAATGCAGGGGGTATTATACTGTGATTAAGAAAAGGAATGAGTCAAGAGGTAAAAGGACAAGTCAAGATGATAAATTGATAGAGTCGAGTGCCACAATATACAGGCTGGAAAAAAATACTTGATTTTATCTTTATTTTATCAAGTGGATCGACAATTTTTATATCTTTGTGGCTCCTTGGTGCAGTGACTTTGAAAGTGTTTTCAGTGTCATCATCTGAAATTCACTATATTACTGAAATAATAAAAAGCTCACAAACAGGGCATCAGGGAGTAACAAAACAAAACATAATCAGAGGCTTACAGCAATACCAACCAAGTATTCATCTTGGTTAGATTCATCTATTAAATGTTATGCAGAGTGCACTGAGCATGTGTGCTGTGGAGTATATAATAAGCACATCATTTTATTTTCTATCCAGGGTGACTAAGGGCTGAATGAAAGTCATTGTCCAATTTTACAATTAAACCTAAAACAAAGACTGGATTTTACTGTCATTTAGCCAAATGTGACATTTCATCCCGACGAGCTCCACTGAGTTTGTCACTGTGTGTTTCTCTTTGCAGAAATATCTCCCACAATCCTCTTCTTCGCATTCACCCAAGTCATTTCAGCCATTTGGCACAACTTCAGTCTTTGTGAGTACACACACACACAGACACACACACACACACACACACACACACACACACACACACACACACACACACACACACACACACACACACACTTCTTGGAGCAGCCTGTGCGGAGATAGAAATGTACTCTGCTCTCTATAGGGCACTGGAAGGGATAGAGATCCCAGATATTCAGACTAAGATGTTTCTGCCCATGAAGAACCTGTCCCACATGTTCGTATGACCCGACACAAGTTTCCCAATCCCCACACGTCACTGAATAATTAAACATCAGGTGTCTTTCTCTTGTTATCTCCTCTATGCCTCATTGTTTGTCTAATTATTTCTCCTTTCTTTTCTTATCTACCTCTGCCAGATACTTCCAGAAGTTCCAGTACTGCTCGTACGCACCTCATGTCAGGTCCTGCAAGCCCAATACAGATGGCATATCATCTTTTGAGGACCTGCTGGCCAACATAGTGCTGCGGGTGTGTGTGTGGGTCATGGCCTTCATCACGTGCTTTGGTAACCTCTTAGTCATCGGCATGAGGTCACTGATACGAGCGGAGAACAATCTGCATGCTGCGTGCATCAAAGTCCTGTGCTGTGAGTAACTACACACTACTACACACCCCGGACTCAGAAAGAAATGGTGATATTATTTACATATGGAGAAATATTACATTTAATAGATGTAGCAACTGCAGGTCAGGGTGGAGGTGTTTGAAAGTGATTAAAGGTGTTAACAAGATTCCTTTTTATAAGAGAGAGAACAGACAATAAGAAGAAAATGAAGGATGGAAAAAGTTTGATTTCAAAAACAATTACAAATAGCCGCAAAGGGTGAACTGTAAAAAATCAAAGAAGCTCTTGACCAAGCATTTTTTTTTTTTTTGACAGAAGTGGATTTAAAAAGGCTTTTCTAGAAAAAAATAAATCAGAAAATTAAATCCATATACCCATTTTCATGCTCTCTCTCCCTCACCCTTCACAATTTGGTTCCTCTCCACTGTGTCTCAGTTTTGTATTGTCAGTCAGTTCTTCTTTATAGTTCTCTGGTCAGACTTATACTTATCACTCATGGCCGGGGTTTTGTTCATCCGCCAGGCGTCACCCCCCCCCCTCGTGCGGCTCTCACATTTTGATACAGGACATATCTTTTTGAACAAGAATGAAAAAAGGACTAAAACTTTGATTTATCCATAGACTGTGGGCCTAAAGAAGGAGGTTTTGTTCTATTATCCTTAACTCTAACTTTAGATATATTTAGCTACGACATTAAAAAAGTAATGAAGCTGTATTAATTAAGTCATGGTGGCTTTCTTAAGTCTTAAAATAACTTATTGTCTCACCAACTTTCTCATCAACCCACCGCTATACACACAAACACACGCTGGCATTCAGTCTTACACTCCATATGTGTACCATGCTGGCGATTACACTCCTGCTCTGGCGGGTAAAACTAATGTTTCATGCATTTTAATGAGAGAGTTTTGGGGTCTGGCTGCAGGAAGTGCCAGCACCTGACAGATGGAGTTACACAGTAAAACCCACAACGAGCATCTCCCTCTGTAAATGGCTAATGTGCTGTGTGTCACCACCTCTCTCCGTGCAGGTGCAGACTGCCTCATGGGTGTGTACCTGTTCTTTGTCGGAGTGTTCGATGTGAAGTTTCGCGGGCAGTACAATCGTAACGCTCTGCTCTGGATGGAGAGCGTAGAGTGTCGCACCATTGGATTTCTGGCCATGCTCTCCTCCGAGGTAACTTAATGTAGATTAACATCTCACTCACAACCAGATGTACACAAACAGGCATGAAGACAATAGTGTATGAATTCACTGCACTATTCTTTCACATTCATGCAACCTTAAAGTGGCCTCTCGAAGAATTCTCGTTTTTGTGACACCTGTTTGTCGACACCTGTACTTACTTGTGGTAACATCCGATCCAGGTCACAGGTTTCAGGAGGGAGAAAACCAAGCTATTGTTCTTTTAAAGGAGACATATGAGGCTTTTCAAATTGTTTCCCATTCCTCAGCTGTGTTAACGTTTTTTTGTTCATGTAAAAGTTTTGCAAAGTTAAAAAGCCCATAGCCCATGGTATAGTGTTCCAGACAGAGGCTGAAAAGAAGAGCTGCAGCAATGGACAGTATAAGTATAACATTAGAGCAGGTAAACCTTTCAGGCAATATCTTTATCTTTATCTTTATCTTTTTCCATCATTCTGTGAGCCACCGTGATCTGAAGTTCTGCTGCACACGACATGAATCTGCAAATAGCAGTTGGAGGTGTGCAGCCTGTCGCCTGCAGCTCTTTATCTACAGTAACAGATCACTGTGGTTGCTCCTTCTGGGTCTTTCACTTCCTGCAACATTTCAAACTGTGAAAATGCAAACGAGCGTTGTCTTGTTTCATAGAAGCATTTTTGCAGAACGATGCAAAAATATGTCCGTGCTGAGCACATTGACCAACACTGCATATCTTGTGATTTCTTCATATTCAAATTCAACATGTGTTTCACCAGTCAGCAATTTTAATGTGAAGCTGCAGCGAGAGGAATTATAAGCAGAACAATGCTGCTGCCACTGTTGCTGCCACATCCAGAATTTTGTCAGCGAAGTGTTTTGCTACAGGCTTGGGTTGTAGTTTTCTCAAGGGAGAATTTGACTGTCAACTGTTACTGTTTATGTTTTTACACACAACAAATCATTCTCAGTAAATCAAGGGATTCAACTATCTGTCCTAAATCAGTGCCTCAATCTGAGGGTATCTCAGGATCCGGCCTTTATCTGATACTATTGTGTTGTTTTTGTTAAATTCTATAGTCTATAAACCTCACTGCAGGGGAACTTATTGGAGTCAGCTGTACGTACATGTAACATTTCTGGATCTGTAACCTGAGCTGGTAGCACATCGTTATCAAATCAGACCTCTTGATTTACAGCCTCTTCTGAATATATAACAAGTGTTTTACTGAGCTATGATTAATGGACCATACAAATGTTTCATTCATATTTTGCCCTATATTGACTATAAATCATGTTTAATTAAATTTAGCATTCACAAGTTAACATCAGAGAAGAAAGGAAATAAACAATGGAGAGATTAAAGTCTTAATTGGCTTCAACTGAGTGCACCAACGAGGAGTTTTCTGTTCGTCCCTGCTCGAGGCAGCGTTTATACTTTGGAGATCTGTCTGTGACGGTAATAAGGCAGATGTTATTGTGATGGTTTATCGGAAACATGTCTCAAGCCTCATAATAACTTGAGCCCAGCCCAGTGTCTATGTGGAGGGAAATAAACCAATCTAAAAGTTTGTAATGAGTGTTATCTCTCAGGTGTCTGTTCTGCTCCTGACTTATCTGACACTGGAAAAGTTCCTGGTTATCGTCTTCCCCTTCAGCAATCTGCGCCCTGGCAAACTTCAGACTGGGGTGAGCTACTCTACATGCACTGGAAATGTCACATTAGTCACAAGTTTTGCTGTTTTTATGTAAGAAATCTTTAAAGAAACAGCACCAGAGTTTATTGAACTCTTATGAAGTGTACTGTATCTCAAAATAATCATTCATCTTTAAAAATGTGAACATTTTGGATTTATTCTGCTGGAGTATTTATTCTTAATGTTCTATTGTGGTATAATTATGGTTAATTTTCTGCTTCAATGGATGTAATATGAACTGGGAGGACTGCAGCTGTACCTGCGCTTAGAAATAGACAAATTATACGCAGCCTGATTCACAATCACAGAATCCTCAGATTTTGTTGAGCAGCTTATAATTAGGATCTGCTCTGCAAGAGCAAAGCTGTTTAATGTGTGGGGGTGCAGTGTCTCAGTTCTGGGTCAGAGAGGCTGTGAAACATCAGCTCCATTTATAGATACTGTTAATAAAACATGATGTAAAGGCTTAGTTCAACTAAGCCATATATAAGATAAGATGTACTGTCATCAGTCCCATTACAGGGAAATTTGTCATGTTACAGCAGCAAAGGGGACAGATAGATAGAATATATAATATAAACAGAACATATATAGGAGATATTGAAATTCTGAAACATGCTGTTGATTCACCTGGGGCAAGAGAAAGCACATAACTAGGAATTATTTTTAATCAAGATCGAGACCAAAAGATTAATGAAACCTCTCATCCAAATCCCTGTTAATTTTTTACCCTTCAGCCTCAATGAAGAAAAAATATAGTAATTATATATTAAATATGTGTAAATATTTATCAGCATAAGTTAAGGCACAACTACTGTTTCATTTACTTTTTCTGCCACAGCTTCCTCTACAACCCCAATGTGCTCTATTAATCTTATTTTAGATGCAACTTAGAGGAGCCCAACCAATTTATCTCTGTTTGCTGATATGCACTGATATGAAACAATTATTGCACTGAACAAAAAATGCAGAAATGATTTGCATTTATGTTTACATAAAAAAAAAAGAATATATATATTGTTAATTAAATTTCTATATATTTTGTTGTATTGGTGTTTTCTTTTTATTTATATTTATCTATAATAAAGATTGTGTTTTTTCTTTGTCAGTAGGGTTTGATGATGACATCTTAAAAGTATCTATCAGCTGATGCATTGGTATCAGAAATGTTTTTCTCTCTAGTATCGGCTAACTCCATCTTTGCCGGGCTATGTAAATAAGATCTGATGCTCATGTTTGTTTATCCAGCCGGATCTTCACTGCTGCTTGGTCTCACCGAGTGCTCCACTCAAAGAGCAGCTTTTTCAACCAAATCTGACTGTTCACTTTAAATGCTCTGCACCCATCTGCCTGAAAGAGGATATGTCTGCTCTGTGGGGAAACTCTGCCCCCTACTGTTGGCTTTGTCAGAGTCCAGAGGCTGAAAGCACTTGTCAGTCAACAGGCTCTATTTTAATTAACTGTCAGTGAAAGTGTGGAAATTCAATGAGTTGTCAGTTAACTTTAAACGTTTTTTTTTTTTTTTTTTAAATGTGGGCTTTGAAGAGCACCGTGTCAGAAACTCTAACAAAGTGTTTGTCTTCCCGCTGCAAGGTGGTCTTGGCTTCTATCTGGTTACTGGGCTTCATTATCGCTGCAGTACCCTTAATGAATGAGGATGTGTTCGGAAACTATTATGGACGTAATGGAGTCTGCTTCCCCCTGCACTCTGACAGGCAAGAAAAACCTACTGCCAAAGGATATTCCACAGGGATTTTTCTGGGTAAATTTATGAAAGAAATGTTGTGTTTCTCCCCCAAAAGCTCATTTTAAAATGAATACAGTTTTTATACTAATTAATTAAAGAGTTTTTTTTTGTTGTTTATTTGCACTGGAGGGAAACTGAATCACTTAATTAAAAACAATTTCAATGACCCCAAACATAAACAAGAAAAATGTTCTATGACAAAATAAGACAGGAGCCCTGCAGCAGAATGAGACCCCCCATAGATTTTTAAGTGCTAATAGAATATTTATTTTAAGAAACTCACAATTTTGTGTTTTAGCACCATAAATTAAGTATTGAGGGCAACATCACCAATGAAACTCTGTGAAGTTTACAAACCCATTAAAGTTTTCTTTTGTCACTTTTAAAAAGTAAATCATCGTAACCTGAGAAATTTCAAGTTTCTGTTTTCACAGTGCTTCTTGAAAGCTTTTGGATTGTACTCAGTGTACCAACCAACTACATGGAATAGCATTTCACCTTAGATGGGGCTTTTACACATCAAACACCATGGCTCCATGAACAATTCATGATTAGTGTTGGTTCTTATTACCCATTGTTCTCACTGCGGAACCATGTGGAAATCTGGCAACATGGATAAAAGAATTTCAGGGGATATTCCCTCTTATAAGGTGCCAGGATTTACATCACTTGGCAGATTGAATAAAAACAATGTGAATTCATTTGAAGTGGTGCCGCTGGTGTTTGCTCGTCTAAAGTCTGTTTTAAACTTAATGTGCTAAGCAAAATAGAACAATAAAACTATTTAGATCATAAAAGGTTTTAAGACGTCTGTTAATGGAGTTCCATAATGTGGGGGGGCGCTGACAGCCTCCCTTTTACGAGGTGTGACCTGTGAGTAACCTGCAGATATTTTGCTGCAAGGCCATTTTCAAGGCCAGCGAAGTGAGCAGTAAGATTCTAAAATCAATACGAAATTGAACCCGGGAGCCAGTGAAGGGAGACAAATACAGGGGTGGTGCGGTTGTACCTTGTTGTTGATCAGCATTTTGTATTGGTTGAAGAGCAGAGTAAAGTGCATCGCTATAACCAAGGCGAGCAGAGATTATAGCACGTCCAACTTTTTGTAGATCAGCAAAAATTTGTTTTAATTTTCTGTGAGCAACAAAAGCACAGCCCAGGACGGATGCAGACAGAAACACTGTAAAAAAACAAAACAACGATCAGTGACATCAGCATGAACCTCCACAAGGTGGGGTGTGAAGGTACCGCAGCCAAGACTCAGCAGATATAAAGATGGAAACAGCTCATCAGATTTAAGATCTGCAAAGCCAGATTGTAATTTGAAAAGAAAGACCGACGAGCCGTAAAAAACCTCTGAACCAAAGCTTGTCTGTGAAACAGGGCGGAGGTGGTGTTATGGCCTCGGCTCGCATGGCTGCCTCCGGAGCCGGCTCACTAATCATTATCGATGTGATTTAACGACGGCTGCAGCAGAATGAATTCAGACGCCTACGGAGACATTTTGTCTGCCAACTGACAGACAAGTTAATCGAGAGCACTCCGTCATGCAGCAGGACCCAAAACAAACTGCCAACACAACAAGGAAGTTCATCAGGGGGGAAAGATGGGTTTTAAACTAGAGGAGGCTGAGGGGAGAAATCACCGGAGACAAGCGAGCGCTAATGGAGGCTGCGGTAAAACGCTGGAAAAGCTTATAGATTAAATCTGGTGCAGTCAGTGAGTAACAGGCTTGCAAAGGGTTGTGGAACCAATTACTAAATGTTATTAAATTCAAGTTTCTTTAAGACTGTTCCTTTTACTTTTGCTCAATTAAATAAATAGGTAGACTTATGCAGAACATACATATATACTAAGTCAGAAGTTGTATTACACATATAGATGTAGAGAAAGAGAAACTTAAAGATCCATATTTGTATTAAACTTGTGTATTTCACTTTCTCGCTACAAAAATATTGTTTAAAAAAATATGCAGTAAAAATAATACAATAATAAGAATATTTTTACTGCACAGTATTTATTTGACAGCTGCAGTCTACATTTAATTGATGATGAATAACACATAATGACAGTAAATGACAATGTTAAAGAAAATCCTCCGGTGGGGTTTTATCTGTGTCAGAGGTTTATAAGTCGTTAACAGTTTCTCCTCCAACATGTCAAATGATCAATTATATCACAAAATAAGCTAAGAATTGAAAAAAGAAATAAAAATCTCCATCAGCTGTGAATCCTCTCCACCACTGGAATAAACCATCTTTCTGTATATTAATAAATCAAAACCAGCTCAGCCATTAACAGCTTCTACCTTAAACTGATGTTCACACGTTGATGCATTAGTAGTAACAATTAAATAATGTCATATACATTAATATATCAGTGGAAGGGGGCCATTTTTCAGCAGGATAAGTAATTTGACTTTTGACACTTTTAAGTACATTTTGCTGATGATCATTTTACTACTTTTAGCCAAGCAATGCAGGACCGTTACACCAAATACATTCATACTTTTATGAATCTGCTACTTTAAGTGTGTGTATGCTTCCTTAGGTCTGAACGTGGTGGCGTTCCTGGTGATCGTCTTCTCCTACTCCAGCATGTTCTACTCCATCTATAAAACTGGCATCAATGCCACAGACCTGAGGAGCAGGCTGCACAGGGACGTGGCTGTGGCCAACAGATTCTTCTTCATAGTGTTCTCCGACGCCCTCTGCTGGATCCCCATATTTTTGGTGAAAATCCTGTCACTGTTGAAGGTGGAGATACCCGGTAAGAACGGAAATTGCGTTGGGTTTTACAGTTGTTAACATTGTGCAGTAATTGTTTTTATATACATCATTAACCCCCTCACCTTCAGTGATCTAAACGCACCCTGCCTTTCTCTTTCTCTCCTTCAGGAACCATCTCCAGCTGGGTCGTCATCTTCATCCTCCCCATCAACAGCGCCTTGAACCCCATCCTCTACACCCTGACCACCAGCTTCTTCAGAGAACAGGTGGAGCTCTTACTCTGTCACTGGCAGAGGAGACACCTCTTGAAAAAAGACCGCAAAAGCCTCACATCCTCCACAATCTTCACTGAGCGGGCAACTTGCTACCAGAAGCCGCCCTTCCTCCAGCGGGTGTCACTGAGTGGTGCGGACCCTCGCTACGCCTGAGAGAGGAGGGGGCTCTCCCAGTATTATGTAAACTATGAGTCAGGGGACTATAAATGTTAGATCTTGAGGCTCCTGCATGCAAGTGGAACCAGATTAACGAGCGCTGAGCTGCGTCTTTATGCTCTGACATGTTTCCACCTTTCTAAAGATGACAACAATTTGACACTCTTGTCCAAAGCACTTTTTTCTGTCATATACACACACAGAGACTTAAGGGTCCAGTGTCTTGCTCTAAGGCACAGGAGAACCGGATGGAAAGAGCCAGAGATCAAACCAACAACCCAACAGTGAGTGGTTGCCCCTTTGTGCCACTTGAGCTACAGCCACTCCCATGCTTTCGTGCTCATGTCGCCATACAGCTGAAATGGTTCCAGGTAATGGAACTGTAAAGGAATAACAAAGAGGAGGATATGGATGGAAGGATAAATACCAGCTAACTGTATATTGCAGCTCTCAGTGCCACCAAGAGGATGTTCACGGACTAAATGTCAAGCAAGAGAAGTGCTTGTGATACTTTTCCAGAAACAATCCCACATATGTTTGTGTAGTGACTCTCGAGCAGGAGAGGGAGCTGTGAAACGAAGCAGCCAAGACTCTGTTATCTCACAGACGAGAGTGACTGAGGGATGAAGCTCACAGAGTCACAGATACTCAGCTGATGACCAGTTGAATGATTAACGGTTTCAGTCTCGACAAAGTCAAAGAACGAGTCTTGGATTGCAAAATAAAAACCAAACTGCTTTTTGTTTGTGAAGTTCGAATGTTGGCAGAACAAAACCAGCAGTTTCAGTGAATGTATGCAAAAACTAAGATTATTACGTTGTTTGAGATGCATAAATACAGCTTGCATTTTGTAAAATATAATATTTTACTGTTAAAATGCAAAGTCAACGTTGCATGTCATTTTAACATCTTTCATGACACTATTTATATTCAAATTCATAACACAGTTAAAGTTATACATTCATCAAACATTCATTCACACAAATCAAGCCTTCTGCTTCCTCCTTTTTTTCTATTCTCTGTGGTTGCTCATGTTTTCTTCTCATTCTGGTCATTGGTTTACTGGTCTGATTAGCTTTTTGGTTTAGTTTTATTCTAAATATACATTTTCCTTCAGCTTCCTTGACACAGAAATGTAGAAATGAAACTCCAATGGGAGGAATGAATTTGCATTTTAGCAGGGTTGTGGTGTTCTCCTGCCACGGTATTATATAAATGCAAAAAAAGGGTTAATTTATGAAGAACAGATTAGAAAAGGTGTATTGCACATACACTATTTTTCTATAATTTTAACGATATAGTCATGTTTCAATAGTTTGTCCACAAATTACATTTCTGACAGATTTGCATTGAAGTTAAATTCGATAATTTGACTTACCCTGAAAAAAATGACCATGTAAACTTGGCTTTTGCATTTGCAAGACAATTCCAGTCTGATTGAAACCAGTCAGTGGGAGAAAAAATGAGAGGAAGACACTTTCGTTAAAGTAGTGCATCAGTTATTTGCAGCAGCAGCAGCTATCTTCCCTTTTTACCATATTGTTAATGTTCTCATATAATGTGCATAATCTGAATTTCCATTCCAATTGCCATTTTCTTTACTATTTACTCTCCATCTACATTATGTGCTCTGACCATTTATGAATCTGCAGCATTTTGATACTGATGAGTCGAGCTGTTTTTATTTGTTCAGACCTGAACTGGATTAAAACATCTGGTTGAATCACGTTTAATTCTCTCATCCTTGCATGAGGAAGATGTGTTTGTCACACGTCATCTGGACTGTTCTACTTGGTTCATGTATCTATTTATACTTTTTTATACTCATAAATACTGTATATAAACAGTATTACTTTGTTTTAGTAGCAGTAACTTCAATGCGATGACAATAATCAACAACTGGATAATGTTTAATGAGCAACAAGACAAGGACAATTACATTTTTATATAAAGTCTATGAGTTATACAGTTGAATCATTGTGCAGATTTATTGCCAGGTACACCAAGCAGGGGAACCCCTCTGATAAATAATTTCCTATTATGCTGTGCCGATTTTTTTGTTGTATAATATTTGGTACAGGAGACTGTCTCTGTCAGTGTATGTTCTGTATATCATTGTGTTTGTTGGAGTCAGATTTGTGAATTATGTGTTTTATTGTTTTCCTCGCAGAGACGACTCTTTGTCTGAAACAATAAAAACAAGACGAGGAAAAACACTTCCATTACGGCCTCGGTTTTTAGGATCTGTAGATGCACCATCAGGTGGCGTCAGATTAATTCTGGAGCACGACGACGACCCAAAACACACAGAGTTGCTATTTCCAGCAACAAGAAGAGCAACAGAAAAGAAGTGAACTTTAAAAATACATAAATCATGTCAGGAGTAGGAAGAAGTGAATCCTTTTTGAGTCCTCCCCAAGTATACAGGCTATGGTCCCACCCACTGTTCTTCACATTTCATCAAAACAAGTTTGTGAAGTGTCAGAATATTCCATCTTTCCTCAGAAACAGCTCAATCCAATCCCCAAACATTGCACAATAGTTAGAAAGTATTTGCTCCACATCCTTTTTCTTATTGCAAAATTTACATTCGTGTTTAAAAAATGTTTGCCAACATCAATATCAGATATATAATAAGGCTTGTCTTCTTTTTTGAATATTTGATGAAACCAAATACCTCATTTCCCCCCGAATAAATTATCGTCTTTAAGAATATAATCACTGATATATAATGCAAAAGTCTTTCCAGAGCTATAGAGTTCTATAGAAATAAAGTTATTATTATTACTATTATTGTTATTTTGAAGGACACCTCCTCAACCTTATTGACAACTAAATATTTGTGGGGGAGCATCCACACTGTGTTCCATTGTTCCATAAATCTTTTACAAAGCGATTCCAATCTGCAGTAACAAGTGGAGCAGATACAATATCTCTTTGAAATAAGGCACATGTGGCTTTATTATTATTATTATTATTATTGTTGTTGTCATTATTTGGAAAGACACCTCCTCAACCGTACTTGTGAGGAAGCACCACATAAAATCTTTTACAAAGCGACTCCAATCTGCAGTAACAAGTGGAGCAGACTTCAGAAGTAAGGCACATGTTGGTTTTACTATCATCCCTCTGTCTCTTCCTGTCTTCTCCTCCATTCCTCTCATCCCTCTCTCCCTCAGCATCCCTCCCTGACAGGTGTCCAGCCCCTGGTCCACGGCCGCGCCCCTAGCGACACGTCCGACGGACACCGCGCCGCACCAATGGGGAGCGTCCCCTGCCTCCGGTCTCCGGCGCCCCGGCGTGCGATTGGTTGCTAGGGGCGGGGCGCTGTCATCCCGGAGCGGTGTGTCGCTGTCAGCCGGGAGAGAGACGGAGAGGAGACGGGCTGATGGAAACCAGCCGCAGCATCGCACCGACAAAGAGCCAGCGCCGGGTGGAAGTGCTCCTGTAGCCGCGGAGCTCCACGCAGACAAAGGTAGGGTTCGATTCCCTGTCACCAGCGCGTCGCGTCCGGTGTCGTTTGACCGACGACAAAGCGACGTCTCCACCCCCCCCCACCCCACGCAACATCGATTAACTGCCACCAACTATGGGGGGTTCGACTAGCTCGTTAGCTTCCGAGTTAGCATCCATCCATCCATAACAACAAAATAAACACCGGCCGAGCTGAACTCGCTTCCTCGTTTCCTCGGCGGCAGACGCACGGGGAACAATGGCGCTTTGTGAGGCCGCCCCGGTGTTTACGTCCACACTGGTTGTAAATACACGGGGCGGTGATGGCGGGGAAAGATAGCACGCTACACTATTAGCTAACATGCTAGGTAGCAGATGTGTTTAATGAAGAGACACCAGCAGCCGGGTCAGCAGCAGCAGAACCATCTACTGGGGAGATGTCTCCTTATTCGTAATGTAGAACACAACATATTATCTACAACGTGCATCCCTTCTGCTGCTATCAGGCTGCTGAACCCAGACAGTAGTAAATCACATCTTTAAAGACTGTATCTTTATCCATTTGATATCTAATTATTGTCTTTGTATTGTTATTTGTTCTCCCTCCTTTATCCTGATCTGAGCCGACCTGTGCTTTCTGACACGCTTCATATCGGATGTTGTCTGTTCGATTCCCTCCCTGGGATCAATAAAGTTGTCTGAATCTGAATAACTATGTGTGAGCCCTTCTGGAGCAGCCGGTGATGTCATGTGTTTCCTCATTGGGAAGATGATTACATGTTATCGTGCTGCTGATTGAACCATTCTTATGGGTCGGAGATTGAACACACACACACACACACACACACACACACAGCCTTTAAATTGAGGGGCTTGAATCGGTCATGGTCCAGTGGCGCCCATCATCTCGCCTGAGTAGCTGGGCACTTCTATTATTCTGCAGCGGAAGACGCTCAGGAGTCAGCCTGAATATTTTGTGAGAGAAAGCCGGAGTTGGACCATGTATTATTTACATACAGGCAGGCAGCAGGCAGCACCACTACACGGTTTAGCGCCTTCGCTCCTCGTGTATTTTGGGGTTTTGTTCTCATTCATACTTTTTCATTTTCCAACGTATTTCTCTGAAGTGAATTGGTCGATAACAGGGATGATCACACCTCTTCCCTTGTTCTAGTTTTTCCATCCCCGGCCTGGTCTGTTCACGCTCCTGCTTTTGTCCCATTCCTCCTTGTTCCTCACACACCCTGCCCTCTTTACTTAGGACTCAGTCACCCTCCCTATCCATCTCTCCAGCTGTTTGGCACAGCCAGTCGGCGACCCAGTTAACGCCATTGTTCTGTGTCTGGACTTACGCTACAAGTAACACACACAGACAGACGGCATGTCACATCATTGTGCTGCTGTGCCGTTTTCCCCCACTCCCACATTTCGGTCACAGATTTACAAAGCCCCACTCAGCCCAATTACTTTATATCATCATTTCAACCCATTTTTACACAAGGATACGATTAACTACAGCACAATATCAGCAGAGATTCAGAATATTAAAGCCTTTTACAAATGTAAGGAATCAGGGTTTTCTAATGACTAAGTTGTTGTAATATTTTCTAATCACATGTATATTTGTACGTGTGTGTACTGTAGGTGTACTATAATACACTGGGTGGGCCACTACACTGGCCACTTGAACGTATTCATCTATATTTTAGCACCATGACAATATGTCCTGAATAAATGAAATAAATAATGCAGTTCCCCTCAAGGGACATCAAGTGGATTAATCAACACTTTACATGTTATGTCAAGACCAATTATCACAAAAGCACAGCAAGTGAGTGTTAATGGTTGATCTCCCTTTTCTGCATTCAGAGAGAATCTCACACAGGATGTACTCAGTCTTTGTACAGCCCTAGCATCAGAACTAGGTGGAAGTAGCCATCTGAACAGTGAAATGTCTCCTGCTGCACAGTTTCACACATTGCTTTGCATCTTCCCACATCATCAGATGTGATTCCTAAGCTTTAATTAAGGATCCATTCTTCAATTCTTGATGTGTGAAGAAACACTTGATCCATTTTCAGTCTTTGTACAAGAAACAAGGAACAACTCGTCCAGCATCTAATGAGGAATCATAATAATGTGATTTACTTATATCTCATATATGGCATCTGTCTCCATCTTCAGTGGTGAGCTGAAGGTAGAGAGGTGCGAGAAACAGGGGAAAGAGGGCACAAGTGTTGTGAAGTTCATTGTTGGCTCAAAGAAGGGGCAGTGTGATGAAACGGTATATGTGTTGTAGTTTGTGTCCCAGTTCAAGTGCATTGTCCTCTGCAATAAAGGCACATTATTAGTCAGTGACTCCTCCCTGTATCGTAGCTCAGCTGCTCTCTCACAGACTTGGACAAACCGCCGTTACTGAGCTTCGCCTGCATGTGGGAAAGAAGCAGAAACTGTAGTTGACCTCCCACGCTCCCTGCTAGTGAACCCTTATCCGCTGGTGAACTATCCATCTTTCCTCGCTGTCATTGTTTCCATAGATACCACCCGGCACCTCACTCCCACCGGCTTACATAACCTGGGGTTTCTGCCAGGCAAACACAAGTCCACACATATACAGAGACATCAGCACACACACACACACACACACACATTCCTTACCATCGCACTCCCTGTCTGGCTTTGCCTCAGGTGCTGTTGCGTTAAAGATTAATTTGTATTTTATGTGCACGCTCGTCTCCTCCATGCTGCTTAGAGATAAGCCTCCTGGTGTCTTGTGTTGACATAATTATAAAGGAGTTTTGGTGGAGAATTAATTTATTTGGCTTGTGCGTTTTGTGTGTTTGATTTAGGACTTGATATAATTGGTCAGGGAATGTTGTTTAACTGCTGTTAGATTTGATGGAGCTCTGGGGCTGTTTACTGATGCATTAGTCTGCACATTAGAGACCCCAGAAGTGGTGTTACGTAACACAAGTCTATATATGAATTGAAAGGCTGATGGGCTTACTGTACTGTGTGCGTTTGCATGAACACATAGATGGTTAATATCTTTGTATGACCTAATTGATATGGTAGTGCTTACAGTTTAACAATAGCTGACAGGTTTAATGTCTCATATCTCATGTTTAATGAGTCTGTAAACCCTGGTCCTTCAGTATATTAACATGCAGAAATGATCATATATTCTCTCTGCTTCATTCTCCCTCCCAAGTGAGTGGCAATCACATACAGATAGTCTCTGTGAATATTAATTTATACTTCATTGAGAAAGCAGACAAAAGAGCAAAAAACTGGAATAATCAAATAAAGATTAATTTCTGCACCAAAGGAGCAATAGTTTCTAAAAACAAAAAAATAAACAAACATAATGTTCAAAAATGTCTTCAGAACTGAATCAGAAGAATTATTATTCTCTAATGGGCTGAAGGGGGCACCATTGTAGAGCTGGTGTGGTGGCTTGTTGACGACAGGAGAAAAGTAGAATGATATGCAAACCTCCTCCACTCTGTCCCCTTGCACTTAATCATGCCGCACTAAATAACATACACTAGTACATATCAGTTCCCTAAATATGCCATATTTTTACCATCTAGTTCCCTGAACTATTCATGGCATTGGTGCTAAAGACAGTGAAGAATAATCCTGGATCTGCCCCAGATTTCTTGGCCTGAGTTCATCCTTCCACCATGTTTTGTGGTAATCTGTTCAGTAGTTTTTTAATAATCCTGCTGAAAGACAGAAACAAACCAACAAACAGACAGGGGCGAACACACAATGTCCTTGGCAGAGGTAGAAAACCAAAGGTGATCGGACATTTGACTGCAATTACAAAACATGTAGTTGTACTTTACTCATCACTGCTGCCTGAACTTAGTCCCAGCCCTTTGAATTAACCCCCCCCCCCTTTCTGATCACAGATTAAAGTGAGGTCAAAAGAAGAGTGAGAATCATCAGGCTTCTGTTGTCCATCTACTGTACATGCCAATGGTTTAGATGACATCTCTAGCTTGTAGTCCACATGAGAAATCACTGCATGGAGGAGTGAAAGAAAAGAGAAAGTTTTGCTTTCGTCCAGAGAAGACGTGTGCGTGGCACCCTCAGTGCAATGCCTGTATAAACATGCAGTGAAAACAAACATATACTGTATCTGTTCCTGTGCCTGTTAAAACCAGTTGTCAGAATGCACCACTACACGTGTATTAACCTAAAACCAGAGGTGGAAAGTAACTAAGTAACTAAGTAATCTGCTTAAGTGCAGTTTTGAGATATACTGGTGATATACTTTTCTGATTCAGATAAATAATACATAATACAACAAATAAATGATCATGCTTTAGTACTTTAAGGGTTGAAATAAGATTAAGATAAGGACATTATTCATGCCTAACCAACTACATTATAATGCAAAGTATGTACAATGCACAGAGTACTAATCTAATAATATAATCGAGTACATAGTTAGTACTTTTACTTTTGATACATAATTTTGAATGCCACTGTGGTGTTGCTATTTTTACTTTCCAACACCACTGCAACAAGGTTAGATCAATATTTTTTAATATCATACATGTCAATAATATCTATAATAGAAAAATCTTCTTCCTTCTATTGTTAATTTAACGTGCTTTACCAAATCTAAAGATGTCCCTCTAACAACAGCCTGCTCAAATATTTTATAATTATATAATTATACGTTCTCTAAATAAATCCCAGCTTGTTACGCAGAGCTTCATTATCTCTAACAAAGACACCGGTTCTTGTGGCGTCACTCTGCTATCATTAATTTGACCCGTCTTCCAAGGGGAACCCCCTTGACTGGAGTGTTGCTTCAGTGCATAAGCCAAAAGTAAACTTGTTTATGCTCTCGGTTCTCCTGTTAGACCGGGTTGCTGAGTGGCTGGGTTCGCGGCCTGGGCAACTGTTAACGTGGCAACATATTTGAGTGACAGGAGACATAAAAGGTTTGTGGCAGATGTCTCAGAGGGTGCAATTTAAATGATAAGCGGAAGAATTATAATCAGGGACGAAATTATTGGTTGGATGGGGAAAGGTCACATCCAAGTCATTTGCAGAGGAAGACACATAGTTGAAAAAGGTGTGTGGTACCCACTGATAGCATCTCCTGTTGTATGTCACGCTTAAAAGCACAATTTAGGACACAAATGTAAACCATAAACCAAATGAATGTAATATGGTCCTTAATTATTCTGGATAACAATTAATTGACAAACATATAAGCTGCTGCTTTTCCTTCTCTAGTCATTGAGAAATGGATCGATATAGCAAGAATGACGTAGTAGCAAAAAAATGAGGATATGAAGAAGTAATATGAGAAAGTAAACGATAGGAATAAGTGCCCAGAAAAGACTGTGGCACATTTGTTTCTGCTTCCTTAAGGCCTCAACCAAATCAGCATGGGAATGGAAATAGATTGTTTCCCTTCCAGACAGTATGTGAGGTGAGATGGCTCCACCCTGTCTTCTCTATGTCCACATAGGCAGGAAACATTTGTGAAGACAGAAGAAAAAGACGAAGAAAAGACGGTGGACAGAGAATAAAGATTGCAGATGATCAGGCAGAGCACGAATCCGAGTTAAGACATCGGTGTTTACCCGGTGTTGAAAACCGCCCATGTCCTCGTGACTTGCTTGTCTGTTTGGGTGTGTTTGGTTGTCCTAGTCAACCAAAGCGTGTCTGAACAGTGGCAGGCAGGTGACGCTTGTGGCTCATAAATCACAATCAGGTTCCTTTGTGTGTAAATGACGGCTCACTAACTCATGAAAAACACATAATAGCAATAGATTAATTGCGATTTTCAAGGTTGCAGAGTTGACCTCCGCCTATTTGATTAATAAAATGAATTTCTAAGAGTAGGTTAATTAAATTTCCTCTTTATATACTGATTAGGGAATATATATATTTGAATTATATCAGCTGCTCTACCTCACATCATTAGAATCTCTTTGTATACCTTTTGAAAAGACCAGTTTACATAGCAGAGTAAGCAGGGAAGAATAGACTGGATTATTGTGTTTGTGTAAAGTTTGAGATTGACAGCGTTCAAATTAAATCACAACTGACTAATCAGGTCAAGCAAACACGAAAGTGACAAACCTGAGTAGCTTGTGAGAGAATCACAGTGGAGATCATTATCAGCCACTGTGGAAGCAGAGCCCATAGACACATCCTGAACAATTATCTTCACCATCTCCAGAGTGTAGATGAACATTGCAGTGAAG
Source organism: Verasper variegatus (assembly GCA_026259375.1). Classification (NCBI taxonomy): domain Eukaryota; kingdom Metazoa; phylum Chordata; class Actinopteri; order Pleuronectiformes; family Pleuronectidae; genus Verasper; species Verasper variegatus. The sequence continues at coordinate 6,043,656 of CM048051.1, forward strand.
AAAGCACAGAAATCAACAACAAATGAGAATAAATAAACAAGTAAAAGCCTGTGGTTTTTATTTGCTGACAAATTCCTGTGGTTGATTGGCCATCCTGTGTTTTTTTTGATTGGTTGGCCAGAGATGTCACGTTAATGAAAGGACAAAAACAATATCCTGTTTGTGTGTTCATGTCTGAGTGTGTTTGTGTGCATAAGCGTGAGCGTCTTAATACTTGGCTGTTGTAGTCCCCCTAGGGGATGGCACGCCTCTCTAACTGACTCTGGCACCATGCCTCCCTCTGCTTGTTTGCCACCTTTAACTATTTCCTCTCCAGATTCGGGGAAGCATCACCATTGTGTACAAACAGACTTCTGCTTCTCTGCTCCGATGGCAGATAAACATCTCAGTAAAAGCACCAAACTGTTTACAAATGTCTTGTGCTGCCTTGTGTTTCAATATCTCACCTTCACCGTTCAAGTTATTCCTCATGTTAAAGCAAGAGTTAAATACACAGGAAGAAAGTGAAATACAGAACCTTCTTACCAGCTTTTTGTCACATGCTGGTATATTTATTTACGCATTTGGTTATTTGTTTTGATTTTGTTACCTTTTTATTTGACTGTAAGAAAGACAGGATGCCTCCTTTTGCTTGTTTTTAGACTATATAGATATTTTAAGGCTGATCAAATACCTAGTTTAAAGCAAACTACGCCAATTTATCATTGCACTTGTAAAACAACTTGTCAAACAGGTGCAGACTATACTGCAAAAGCAACCTTTTCTTGATTAAAACAGACAACAAAGTTTCCATAACCTTTATCATGTAAGCACAAAATAAGTTAAATATTACTGCTTCAACTACAAGTGGGTATAGTACCGCATGATTAGATATTTTAACTCTAAACATCTGTGTTATTTCACTAATAATGTTCAGTATAAGCATATTTATATTAGTATAAGCCAAATATGTAAATTCACAAGTTATCCTCATTACTTACTGGTTGAAATCATTTTTTTATGCTGCAATTAAGTTGAATGCAAACATAGAAACTGTTGTTCTGGCAGAGATTGTTTGGACTGTGTTACAGTCGTAGCGCAGATGTAGCCCCAAGCTACATGCATCACTTGAGGCGGTTTATTAGACTTAAGGTGCCTCCCTCTCTTTGCACACACGAAATAGTAACCCCACACTACCTGTAAACAAACTTTCATGAGTAAAATTAGTGGAGATGAATCTATTTTTTACTGTAACTCTGGTGTGCGACCAAGGTTAGGCACTGCCATTATATTCATCACATCTACTTAAACTTGCATTGCAGCCTTTTTTTAAAAAAGAATATGAATGGTTTGTTGTTTTTACTCCTTCACACGAGGACTCAGGTGAAGCCCTCAATGGAGTTGATGTCATGACAATAGTGGCATAAACAGCAAGAAGTCAGCTCAGGGTATAGGTGTCTCCTGAGAGGTACTAACTACCTTACAGAGTAAGAGAAAGTAAACTGCAGGATGAACAAACACGAGTTTGAAAGAATTAAGTGAGGGTTACAGAGAATTTAAAACATTCACATTGATTTGAGCTTATGTTTACCTGTGGTAAAATGTTATTCATTTTATTACATTTACCATTAAGTATTTTTTGTTTAGCAAAAGCATTGAAGATTACCTGATTTTCCCAGCGTGACAGAGCCACATGTTATCAGGGCTGTGACAAAACTGTTTACTTTCTGTATTGAGTGTAAGATTTGTTAATGTTGCCAAAGAGCTTTGTGGTCATTTGTGGTCAAGGTGAATTCTTCTCTTATTCTTCTCAGGATTGGATGTAGGAAGGATGACTTTTAAAAGGAGAGCAGTTCTGCAAATTCAATTCTCTTTAAATCAGTTCCTCAGTAAGACGTCTGAGTATTTAAATGTATACTTTTCTATCTGTGTGGGCTGAATTCCGGCTGCTTGACTTTGTTATCTTACAACTGCAACTCAAGAGTGACAGCTAACTTTCACAAAAACACATTTGTCAGTCTCTGTGTTCAGCGTTCTTCCTGTTTGTGTTTGGCTTTGTTTCCCTCTTCTGTGAAGGGGCGTGTCTGCTCTCAGTAATCCTACACCATTAACACGTTGAGGTTAACTGGCTAAACAGCCTCGACCAGTGAGTACAGGGACTCTTACTCACACCCACATGCCATGTGTTGGCTGTCTGGATCAAGCTGATTCATGCCATTCAGCCGCGCTTTACTACTATGTGAGACAGAAAGGATGAAACAAGTAGAAGGAAACAGGTGTGTGAGCGAGGACTCAAGGAAGAAGTTATTCTCTCTGTCCTCAGTGACACAAGGGGGCTAGTTAGGAAAACCCCTAGAGAGAGAGAGAAAAGGAAAGGGAAGACGGTGTGAGGGAGAGGAAATGAGAGAACCACCCAAACTTCCCAAACCACCCTATCAAGCTGCACTCTTGGAATTGGATCCCTCCCTCGTTCACCACCTGAGAGCAGAGAAACACAGTTGTGCCTCAGAGAGGAGTGAGGAAGACCGAGAGAGCTAAACAAAGAACAGGTGAGAGCAGAAGAAGACAGCTGAACTTTTACATTCAATTAACAACTTGCCTCTCAAACCCAAGAAGACTCGGAGGTTGTACATTTTGTAGTTTAAGAAGAAGAGTGAGATAAGGGACTCGTGAAAAGGTGAACCTGAATTCCCAAGAGAGCCTGTGTATCTGGAACAACAAAGCAATGAGCTCACTGTCTCGGGATTGAATGAACTCAACATAACTCCTGGTGAGAAGAAACTGGAAACTAAAATGTGGACAAAAGAAGAAGCATGAGATGAAGAAAGGGAAAACCGGGATTTTGGGACTACCTGAACACTTTGTTTAAAAGTTATTATTAACCCTTTTTTTTTTTTTTCTTACTGTCCAACCATCATGTAGCTAGTCCTGTGGATGGCCAGGTTTGGACATTAGAGTAACGAGGAGTGGGCTGACATAGTGGAGATATGTCTCTTGAGGATGTAGGAAGCACGAACAGTCTTGGGGTTGAAAGCGTTGCTTCAGACCACTTCGATGGCAAGTCTCTGAGCCAAGGTCAGGACCCGGATCTGGAGAACCAGAGCCAAAGCCAGGATGGCATATTTCTGGAGCATATCGCCTCTCTGTCGATGGACATGTTTGAACCCAGTGACTTTACCGGGAGGTTCAGTAAGATCCAGTCGAGGTCCAGAAAGCGGACAAGGATAATCGGAGGTAGGTGCAGAGTCTGCATACAAGCTTGTGAATGCTAGTGTTTCATGACCGGACGCGTTTCTTCATGCTGGAAGTAATGAAAAATGAAAACACGCAGCTGAAATACTGATTCTCAACTCCCCCACTGGAATGTGGGATGGGTTTTTATTCAACATGGTATTTGAAAAAATAAAAGGTCTCTTACTAACTATTTATACTCTGTCTCTCCACATCGCTCTTCATATTGTTTTCTTTGCTGTGGTTTGAAGACCCGATTCGTCAGGTGTCTTTGTTGTGGTTTTCGTAGACCCTGTGAAAAGTGATACCTTCTCTGTCTTGAGGCAGACAACAACAGCAGCAGCAGCGATTACTCCACTTATCCTCATTCTGCAGATTGAGAAAATAGACATGTCTGTGCAGCTCTGGCCTCAGATGTAAGCACAGTCCAAACAACATATTCATTCTCAACTTCACTTAACCTCTGGGAAGTCCATGTCGAAATACTTCCAACAGTGGGAGAACACCTAAACCTCAAGTAGTTAGTTAGAATATAATAGATTAAAGTTAATGGTGATATTCTTTTTTTAAAAGTATTTTCAGACAGTACTGCTACAGCTTTATGTATTGTCCTTGCCTGCACTTATACCCCTGCAAGATGATCTGTTTCCCTGTGAGACTTGCCCTCTGGCTCTGTTGTGTCAATCTCTACACCGGCAAACAGATCCAGGGCTTCTATCTATTCCTGAAAAGCCACAGAAAAGTCAAAATCAAAAGGAGGTTAAGCATTTTCATATTTATTAACGAATGCAATTATCCAGAGTGATGTTAAGTTAACTTTATAATAAACCTGTCCTGACGCTAACAGGAGCGTGTTGGAAAGACATGTATGTAAAAGTCAGCCGAGGTTAATTCCATGATTAGCGCATATTAAGGCGAGTAGAGAAGAGAGGTTTAGGGAGTCATTATTTATCTGAATATACATTTTTCTGTGGGCATTGGCAGAACTTCAGAAGGAGAGAGAAAAGTGGGCGTACAGTCGATGTTTAAAAGGGAAATTTGGAGCGAGGTAGTGTCTGTGTTACAAAATACCACCAGCAAAAAGCAAGAAAAGTTTGAGTAGAAAATTAGCAGCAACTTTTCAATAAACAAATGTAAACTTGTAGACATATGAAATGCCATGAGATTAAAGGTTCTAGGGCTTCTATGCTGTGATAATGTGAGTGACGGAGGCTTTGATGTTAGGGGAGAGGTACACACACACACACACACACACACACACACACACACACACACACACACACACACACACACACACACACACACACACACACATTCTTCACAATATCTATTTGATCAAGACAGCTGTGTCAAGGAGATACCACTGTGTGAACCTCAAATGCCCCCCCCCCCTCTCTCGCTCTCTCGCTCTCTCTCTCTCTCTCTCGCTCTCTCTCTCTGTGTGCACGTGTGTGTTATGATAGAGCAGTTTACAGTTTACAACCATAAGACAGATGAGTGGCAGGTTTAATTTAAGTTTAACAGATGTGCTGCGATGATGTAATTTAGTCAGTGTAATCTAGACCTCACAAGCTTAGGTTCATCAATAAGAAATTTAATTATCAGCTAGTTTAAGGTCATTGATTTTAAGGTCATGTTTACCATTAAACGTTACAGAGTTCCAGCCTCTCCAGTGAAAGACTTTCTGCTTTTATTTGTCTTATGTGTTAGAAAACTGATTATTGTTGGTTTTGGTCATCCAAAATCATTTGACATCCGTGACCAAATGCTTAATTGAATAATCAAGAAAATGATCTGAAGCTCGATCATTTATCAAAATAAATATGATAGCTATTGCGCCGCAGTTCACCACCGGGACCAAACTTCAGTTGTGGCGTACGTAATTTATACTTTGTGCTGTATGAATATGTTGGAGTTGTTGTTCCTGTAGTGTCAACACCAAATGAATCATTTAAATGTGTCCGATAAAGATGATGAAAAAAGTTAAATATAGGTATCCACTCAGACATGGAATTTGCAGATGTGTGTGTGTGTGGGAAGTGGTCGCAACTGCTAAATAAAAGAATAATTTTATATTAAATGGAATGTAATTGAGTATGTCATGTGTCATGTGCATGTGTCATGTGCATGTGTCATGTGCATTTGTGTGAATGCATGTATGTGCTGAGTGTGAGTGTGGAGGCACATTCAACAGCTGGCATGCTCAGGCCCCTGCTTAGAATGTGTGGAATCCCAGGACTTCCATAAGGGTGTGCGTGTCTGTGTGTGTGTGTATGTTTGTGTCTTTCCGTCTATGATTTTATAATTGTGAGCTAAATAGATGTGCGTAAGCCTGTGACAAAGAATTTCCATCATGAATTTGAATATATTTTCATACATTGGACGCAAGCTTCTCTCCAACAACTGAACTGCTGCTCCCTCTTCATGATGACAACTAGAGCTCGATATTGGAAAGTTGTATGACTTGTGAACGTGATATATCAGACACACCCGGAAGGAATTTCACTACATTGGCACAAGTGTTTACTTGGACTCACAGATTAACCCTCAAAGGTCAAAGGTGAAGGCCATTGTAACGGCACAAAACAAATTTCTTCTTCAACTATTGAAGAATTAATGTGCCACCCTTTCATAAATACCTTCAAATTGCAACATTACTGGTTGACAGATCGATACAACCGAGGTGATAATTCTTTGTGCTTGATATAATAACTCCATTTCCACAAATCTACACAATACCAAACACTGAATACACTTAACAGCAGTACATTTGCTGAGAGAAGGCACAAATGCATAGATTGATCTCAGGATTGTATATTGGATCGTTCAAATAAAAAATAAAATAGATTAATTGGAAAACTTTTTTCTTTTATTTCTCCAGATAGAACATATCGCTTGCATTTAGAGAAAGTTATTTTTCTCTTGTCTTTACTAGTTGTAGGTCGTACTCTTTCGTTTCCCTCCCACTCAACAACTACATGTGTTCGAAAATAAACCCTCCCATCATCTCATATCAGCCACAAGCAACTTTCTAAACAAATAAGAAGTGTGAGAAATAGGTTCAACAAAGTCTCAATTTCATTCGCTGCTGCACCAGTAAGTTGAAATAACTACTTTTTTGGGGGGTCGTTGTAAGACATTGAAAATCATGCTTGGTTTGCTTCTCTGTAACTTGATTGGGTGAATTGTCACATTTCAGTATTCAGGTTAACTTCATTTGCTGATACTATTTGGCCCAGGACTGTGATGGAGTAAGCAGAAGTTGCAGACAGGAATAGACCTGCGGTGCCTCACTGCTATATTTCTCCTCCTTTGAGATTCGACTGTAATTGTCTGTTAATGTGAACCAGGCCATCCTGTGCTCTGTCGCATCTCCTGTGAGATGCAGCTTTACATGAAGCTGTATCTTGTGAACTTTCATTTTCTCTCCCCTGCCTCTGTTCTTTCTCTCACCCGTTCACATGCCCTGTTGCACTTCCACAGTTCATTGGGGGAATTACATGATGACCCTAATTATCCACTTGCACGTCCACTCTTACCCACCCAACCATAGCGTCATTGCTGTGACGGCCATCATACCTTCAGCTTAGGCACCTGTGAGGACAGCCAACGATCCATGTGACTGTGAAAGGTGGAGGGAGAGAATTTATTCACTTCGTCGAATTGTCCGAAACTGCATTCAAGCTTCAAATGGCCCATCTGTAATGTATCTGCTGCTTTAGGGTGTAAGGTTGGTATCACCCACAGGCAAAGTAATGTTTGTGTTGGCCTATTTAACAATTCCAAACTGGGTAAAACCAGTGGAAATTGTAGGTGAGGGAAGCGAAGGTTCATCAGGCCCTTTTTAATTCACTAAAACACTCTAGCTAGGATAAGCTAATCCTTTGTTCAGTTGGAGTTCTGGGACATCATGTCTCCTCTGTAAAATTGCAAAGCTTAAAACTGCTGCTGCGCGATGCTCAGACAACCAAGAACTCTGCTCACTGTCATTCTCTGAAAATCATTTGGTGCTCGGCAGAATTAAATATTGATTTGTTTGAAAACCAGTGTCCTGCATCACGGCACCTGAAATAATCCACGACATGTGTTTACTTGCCGAGCAGTTTAACCGACCAGGTTGCCAAAACATTGACCTACAAATGACATAACAGTGTTAATTGACCGTGCAGCTCCACCCGATGTCAGCGCTGTCATCATCTGGATAATCACTATCCTTTTCTGCTGATGGTGTAACAGGCAAAACATATTGGTAAGATCAATAACAACTATGTCCACACCCATATTTAACTTTTTAGCAAAAAATCTGAATCATAATCTGCTTTATTGGCCTTGTATGCGTAGATATACAAGGAATTTGACTCTGGTTTTTCTTAAGTAAGAAGAAGATGAAGAACACAAATACCAAATTAGGGTTGAGATCTAGAAACGGTGTCACTGTCAGCTTGTGATAGCCTAAAGGTTTTAAAAAGATTTTTAATTCCCTCCGCAGCTAATCCTCTTTTCTGTTTTTTGATGTCCTGCCTACTCAACATTTATTTTTACGGGTCTTGTTCCTTTTCACCTTCCACGTTCTTAGAGGTGGTGACGTATTTTAGTGGAATTGTTTCTCCTTTGTCTTTTTAATACTTTTAATACTATTGTCTCCATCCAGTTTATATATGTAGATGTAGGTAATGAAGGTACATCCACTAAGATGACTACAGTTAAATCAAACCATACATGTTCCCATGTGGAACTACCTATTTGACAAACTTAGATTTTTTGATTATTTTAAACTGCTTTAAAAAATAGAGTAACCTAATAATAATTACTTTTATATTGGTTCTGAAAATGTGTTTATATTGTAAGACTTGCAGTTTGGTTTATTAAAAACATTTGTATATATATTTCTTTCAATCATTGGTTTAGTGAGTGCATATAAATACAATTCTTCTTCTTATTATTAGAGAATAGAAATTCACACATCTGAGTCAGTGATGCCATTCACCAGTTGTTATTTCTGGCTATTGGATGGTGCAGCCTCCTCGTCACTGCTTCTCTTGGCTCTGATTGGCCGGGGTAGGCATGCAGCATGCTCACTCAGCACTTATTGTTCGACAGAACTGGTCAACAGTAATCAGGAAACGTTCGTTATCTTTTCCATCTTAATTATTCCATTTTCCCCTCACTCAATCAGTTTTTTCCCTCCATCTACCCTCCATTTATTTCCTGCAATGCCCTTGTGCAGTACTATTTACTGTATGTCTCTCTCTCTCTCTCTCTCTCTCTCTCTCTCTCTCTCTCTCTCTCTCTCTCTCTCTCTCTCTCTCTCCCCCCTCTCTCTCTCTCTCTCTCTCTCTCTCTCTCTCTCTCTCTCTCCTCTCCCTCTCCGCCTTTCCTCTAAGAGGATTGGCTGCTTGCGCCTACCAACATCTGTGTATCACTGTCCTGAGAGAGCAAAACAGAGAGGGGATGGGGGTGTTAGCCACAGAGATAGCAACACAGAGCGCAGGAAAAGCTGTATGCCGCTCTCTTTTTCTTTCTCTCACACACACACACACATAAACAAACAAACACACATCCACTCAGCAGCAGACAGCCGCAGCATCCGCATCGCCAGCTGCCCACCCGCATCCCTCTCTCCTTCTCTCTCCTCCGTCTTTCTCTCGCGGAGCGTACACCTCGTTCTCTTGCTTGCTCTGTCCGCAACGCCTCATCCTGCCATCCTGTCCCCCCTCTGCTGTCTGTCACCGTGGCGACATATCCTCTGCAGCCATGGCGACTAGCCAGCAGGATTCAGGCTTCTTTGACATCAGCATCAAGTCTCTGCTCAAGTCCTTAGGAGGGAGTGAGTACAGCTAACACACTACAGTTGTTGTTGCTGGTATGCCAAACAAATGTTGTGACACGGTCAGATTCTGAAAGACTGATTGGTCGTCAGTGTATCCTGCAGTGACTATACTTGTTTTGTGTATTTCTGTGTATGTATGTGTTGGATGAGACTGAAAAACAGACAGCATACGTACAGCATCATCCACACTTTTAATATTTGGCAGTGTTATATAATGGAATAATGGGTTAGAGAGAGGGGGGGGGGGACTGCTCTAGGGGTTAGCAGAGGGTAAATCTGGCTCCTCAGCAATTTTCTATATTAATTATACAGCGAAATAACTCAGTCTTTGACTTTGTTTAGGTCTTTGTGCTCAGCATTAAAGGGGTTTGGTTAAAACACTCTGTCAAGCTCAGCCATATTTTAAATAATAATTAAATATACGGCAGACCTGTGTGTTTACAACCCCAATGGATGATCTGTTTACAGCTCAACAGACTCAGATCACTTAATCAATTCCTCCGTCAGTGAGTTGGTGTTTACCAACAGAAGGCAGAGCGACTGTCTGACAATCCGGGGTGAATACCCAGGAGTATCATTCCAGACTGGTGCCAACTGGACGTTCTGTACTTTTGCCCACTTTCAGCAGTGGGCTCATTAACCTGTGACATTACAGTAAGCAGAAAGCACTGGTGTCTTATTGCGCCACTGGGTCTCTAATACAGTCATCACGTTGTAGCCGGTAGTTCACCTTTACTGTAACATCAGTATATCTTCGTTGTTGTTGAGAGTGCAGAGATGACTACGGGCTTTCCTGTTATTATACTTGAGTGATTTCAAATATCGACTGAACTCTATTGCTTTCATTTTTGTGTATATACTGTGGGCACTTGTCTGTGAGTAGTTTACGAGTTCTATAGAAGCATCTGTGTGTGCTCCGTTGTTAAATAGTGATGTTGTGTGTACCTTTTAGATACCATAAAAACATTCTGGAAAGTGTGTGTCTGTGGTTTTGCGTGTGTGTGTGTGTGTGTGTGTGTGTGTGTGTGTCTAGAGCAGCTGTGTCAACCTCATATATTAGGTGTGCAGTGAAGGACTGTCAGTGGGGGTTATGTCGGTTACATAGGAACTGCAGGAGACGTGTTGATGCCCCCCCCCCCTCAGCCATTTATGATGATATGATTAAAAAAAAAAAGAAATCAGAGGCCGTGATGAGATGGTGTGTACGTTTCACTCGTATATGTTTCAGCTACTGGACCAACTTCAGTTACGCTTAGCCTTGTCTGCTCCAAGGTCACGATAATGATGCAGTCAGAAAGCTAGGGAGCCCAGAAACAGGCCATGCAAGTTCAAGTATAGGTTTGTGTTTCAAGCATGGGTTACTTATCGAGTGAAATCACTAGATAAACAGCTGACCTCATCAAGTTGAACTTGTTCTATCTCATACCATCCTAAGTGAAACACACACACACACACACACACACACACACACACACACACACACACACACACACACACACACATTTTTGATGCAAGCTACAGCAACTTTTTATTTGTCTGTACATGATTTATGGTCTAGTTTCCAGTCTTATCACCGACACACACATTCATTTAGTGCTGTTAATTTGGTCATATTCATACACCAGTATCTTCAGTATCTTGTCCAAGTCAAGATGCACATCGGGGGAGCCGGGGATCGAACTACAGACTATCTGGTTCATAGACGACCCTCTCTACCTCCTGAGGTGCCGCACTGTAAAAACAGAAACACAGTATTGTGACCTTCCAGTTAAATCTAAGTGGAAATACTTTTCTCATCCTCTCATTTGTGTAATAACGAGAGTAGAGGACGAGGCCGGCATTTCATATGTAATTGTTGAGAATCAATATTTAAGATTTTTACCCACATGTCAAACTCTTCGATTATAAATGTGAGTACATGATTAATATGTACAGATTTGTCTGGTTACCATAGAGTCATGAGTCAGTCATACAGTGTCAGATTTGGCTCTGCCAGGTCTTGCTGAGGGTCGTCGCTGTGTGTTTGTGGTAGTAAATCTTTTAGGATATACAATGTGCTGTAAACCAAGATGGGCTTAACTACACGTGATGGATATCTGCTGATTCATCTCTTAAAATGCTGAGTCATGCAGAATTCTACAAGGGTCACAGGAAGCGCTCTGGTGCGCTTTATCGACAGCTCTATTGGACGTCGTTATGTCGTCCTACTCTGTGCTCTGCTCTCCCAAATGACGTGCATAAGACACACACACACACACATTTACTCACACTTTAAAGTCATGTTGTGGTGAAGCTGTAACAGATTAGCTCTGTTTACCATCTACCTTGAGATTCATACCATTTGCTTTTGTCATTTAACCGCATTTCCCAGATTACTTCTGCGTGTGTGTGTGTGTGTGTGTGTGTGTGTGTGTGTGAGTATATTTGTTTGGCTGTGTGTGCACTTGTGTATGAGTAGGGGTCAGTGGGAGTGGTGGGTATGTAAGAGAACGACCGCCAGTAGTCTATATATAGCTCCTCCCTCCTCCCCTCGCCTCCCTCTCGGGGCAGTGTTGAAATTCCAACCCAACTCTTCTGGTCAGATCTCCACAAGGACCAGACTTTACTTAACTGCTACTGACAACTGAAGGACAGACACAAAACCACTCTGGAAGAAGCACTTTACTTCAGCGCAACTTTCCAATGGACTTCAAGGATTCCAAGGTCAAGGGAGGTGTCGTACAGAGACGTGACGGCCGGCTGGAGGTGGAGCAGAAGCTGAAGTAGAAACTGATAGGTGGTCTGTCAAGCATGGGACCCTACACAGCCTGCGATCCACCCAGGCCTCTGCTGTGGCAGCACACTGGAATAAGTTTCTCTTCTTGAAGTTTTAAAAGATGCTTTGACAACGTCCCGTCCTGTTATTGCACCAGTCGCAGGCTTCAAGTCACTCACTGTGGTTATGGCTCTTCCGCTCTGTGGATGCAGCGTGTCTTCCTGTTTGAGTTGGATCGAACGCAGGATACAGCTGTAATGCTGCTGTCAAGAGTCTTCCTTCTTGCCTCAGGCACATGTCTTTCACTTTACCTGCCTGTCATTTTCTGAAGGATGGAGCCTTACACTTTTAGCTTCGGATAAAAACCTGAAAGCACCTAAGCCAGACGTTACTGCCATGGTGGAGTAGTTGGGCGATGGAGACAGACTCTAATCTCCTGCAAGGAATTACTATTAATTGTTAATCATGGTAGCCTGTATTTTCAACCCTGTTGAACTACTCTGTGAATTAACCTCCCAGTTCCCAGTTTCACTTACCTTCTCCATCCCAGTGGTTCCTACCATTTTTACCCAACTTTACCTACTGTATCTGTGTCCCACCGTGTGGCTCTCTGCACCATGGAAGTGCCAACTAGATGGAGCAGGGCAAGTGTCATCAGCTTCATCAAGGGCCTTGGTAAGCGTGCAAGGGGGTGATCGTGTGCGCGCATGTTTGCATCGCTCGAACAAACAGTTTGCAGTGAATGAGGCTGGGGGTCCTGCTGTCCTGCCCAGGTAGTAGAGTATCCATGGACATCTCACCTCTTCAGTGTGGTACAATCACGTGGTCATGAAAGGACAGAGTTAGACCTGATGCTTTATTAACAGCACACACTTGGCACTTCACCTTGTTCTTCTCAGGAATTGCAGCAAATCAAACCTGCTGATGTTGATGTGCTTCGGTCAAACAAGCCTGCTCTGTTGGCTGTTGCTTCAGTCGTTGCTAACACTGTCCTCGGTTGTGTGTGAAGGTGCTTGGTTTTTTTCTTTCATGACATGTTGACACGTCTTGCTTAACGCTCTTATAGTGCATATTAAAATATTAAAATTAGATGCTGAAGAAATGTGTTGTTACTTACAGTGATTCGTTCATATTCTTAGAGATGCATGACAGGAAATACCCATTGTTTGTTCCTGTCTGTTCGCCTGCTCTCTGTCTCTCCGTCTCATTTTAGACTCCAGCGACTCCCTGTGTGTCTTTCTCTGTTTTGTTTATCGGTGCAAGAATTAATAGCGCCCAGTTTCCCTAATGATGCAATCAGAAGGCAAGAATGAAAACATCGGGCTGCTGAGCAAGTTGTGTGTGTGTGTGTGTGTGTGTGTGTGTGTGTGTGTGTGTGTGTGTGTGTGTGTGTGTGTGTGTGCCTAGAAAGTGTACGCACTCAAACCTGGACTCTGACTCAGCATGAATTAATCATTGCTAAAGAGTTTGAACATTACAGAAAGAAAATAATATGATTCTGATGTCTGAGTATTGTTGGTTCATTACTCTCAGTGATTCATTAAGAAGGAGAGAAGCATGGAGAGAGTATGAGGTCGTATGTAAGACAGGCATTTAAGGTGGTAGTACATGACCCTGCTATGGAGGTGGATGTAGCTTGGGAGTTTACTGAGCGACATACATGAGACAAAGCTACAGGTCCATGCTGATGAGTTAGTTAGTGCGGTTTTGGCCCATTGATTTGGCTGTTTATCAACACAGTCAGCAGTTAGAGCTGCTGTCGTGGTTGAGACACACAAATCATGGAGGCCAATAAGGTTCTTTAAAACTTTTCAAATGTTTACCTCCTTAAATCAGCTTAGAAATCACAGAAACTAAGAATGAATCCAGAGCTTGCCAGGAAATCGAAATTATGGGGAAATAGTTTCAAACTTCCCCTCCATGTCCGAGAGGGGCCTTTTAATATCTCTGCTTTACGCTGACTGACTGGTCCTATCTCTCCGCAGCCTCTCCTGTGGGTCTGAAACCACCACTCCCGCCAGTCAGTGGAACCTTGGGAGAGAGAAGGGGTCCTGTCATCATGGCGCCTGTCAACGTGGACCCTGAGAGTAAGCCGGGCGAGTTCGTCCTGAAAAGCCTGTTTGCCAACTTCACCTTGCTCTCCGAACGCAAGATCCGCATCATCATGGCCGAACCGCTGGTGAGTCACTTTGCATCAAACTCATTTAACACTTGTGTTATTCAGTGTGGCTTCAATGGATATTGTTAACTTGACTTGTGAAACAAAAGGTGCAGTGTGCCATTATCTTTAATAGTGTGCAGCATCATGGCTTATTTGTTTATTAAATGATTTTAAAGGTTTTCAATCTGTTTATTTCTATATTTACCTTTTTTTCTTCAGGGACACGGTGAAGGGAGCATATGCCAGTTTGTTCTAAACAAAACCAGGGAACAGACAGTGTAGAGCAGCAAACATGCAAAAATATTAATACCTCTGCGTCTGTGCTGAGGACAGTCATAGTCAGAGGCATAATGTTTTCATCTATTCAACTGTTGTAAGAACAATATTTAAGGTGCTGGTGCTGCTGGTTGTTTAATTTGCTGCAGGTGATTTAATGTAAATGAGGAGTGGTCCTACGAGTTTGATCTGATCTAAGTGAACAAAAGGCTGATTTCATACAAACAGTTGTTTCAAATTCAGAAAAAGTGAAACCTAATCTTAAGTTTTGATTACATTCCGGCTGTGAGGCTTGTTGCCTGAGAGTTTAGGTTCAAACCATGAAAACATAATAAAGGAAAGACAGAAAGTTTTGAACATTGGTTTGTGTGTTCGTCTGCCTGCTTCCGTCTCCTCTGACGTGAATGTCTTCTTATCTCACAGGAGAAGCCACTTAACAAATCTCTACAGAGAGGAGAAGACCCACAGTTCGACCAGGTGCGTAAATCTGACATGGACACGTCACCAATACGTGTTGCCTCTTTTGTCCATTGTCATACAAACCAAGGCATAACGGTTATTTGGGATACGAACCTCTTGTTTTCTTTTCTGCTCACCTGCTCTTCCTCATATCGTCTCTGCAGCTGATCAGCTCCATGAGTTCTCTGGCCGAGTACTGCCTGCCGTCCATCCTGAGGACTCTGTTCGACTGGTACAAGAGGCAGAACGGCCTGGAGGACGAGTCCCACGAGTATCGACCCAGGGCCAACACCAAGTCAAAAAAGTGAGAGAACACAGACTCAGATAAAGAGCTTTTTTCTTCACTGGAATAGATTCTGAAGTTTTTTTTGAAACAAATCTCAGGGCTTCATGTCTCTTTTAATCAGAAATATTGCCATGACCTGTAAACTATTGAGGTGGAAACTTGAAACAATGAAATATATTGTTGGTTCCACATATTACCTTTAACCCCCCATTGACTAACAACACATACAGCAGTAAAAACAAACATTGTTAGATGAAAAGCACAAGCTCTATATACCCCAATCAGGCAATGCTTAACTTTTTTATATTCTATATTACATTACATTTCATTTAGCTGATGTTTTTATCCATTGTAATAATACCATTTCATAATGATGTCATCATGACATCATTTATACCATTTGGGTAATGTCATGATGACATAATTCTTACACAATCATAATAATGTTTTGATCCTTATAAGCTTTAGGTCATTTCTATTCTACCACAGGATAGCATGAAAAATATGTTTTTGAACTACATGCATGATTTCTCTGTTTTTGTCTCAGTGATGAACAACAGAAGGACTACTTGTTGGAGAGAAGAGATCTGGCAATAGACTTCATCTTTTCTTTAGTGCTTATAGAGGTTTTAAAGCAGGTGAGTGTCATTCTGCACTAAGATCTTCTTCAAATGCTGAATGTCATGAGTAGGTTTAACTTTTAAAGGAATTTGTCTATAGGCAGTATTCCCATCACAGAAAATAACTGGTAAATTTGTGTTTTTCTTTGTTTGAATCTGTTAATATTGATGCTTGTATACTGTCATACTGCAAATTAAAACAACCTTAAGAAACAATTGTATGTATCATGCCCTTCTCTTGAAAAAGTCAACAACTTTATATCAAATGCTCTAGACTTGAGCAAAATGGGAAGAAATAAGCACATTTAATTTAACACTGTTTTAATTAAATGTTTATGACACAACTTTGTCTCTCTATCCAGATCCCACTCCATCCTCTTTTGGATGGACTCATCCAAGAAGTTATAAACC
Organism: Verasper variegatus; assembly: GCA_026259375.1. Taxonomy (NCBI): domain Eukaryota; kingdom Metazoa; phylum Chordata; class Actinopteri; order Pleuronectiformes; family Pleuronectidae; genus Verasper; species Verasper variegatus. The sequence continues at coordinate 6,059,664 of CM048051.1, forward strand.
TGGCCTTCAAGCACTTCAAATATAAGGAAGGGTAAGAGAGATAAAACAACTGGGACTGTGGCTGAAATAATATTTATCACTGTACACTTTCCCAGAAAAACTAAACAAATTCATTGAAATTAAATTAAGTAAATCTTAAAATACAAACAAATTACTTATTTGCATTGAATGAAGGGGCTTTAGAGTTAAAATGCAGTCATGACATCAACATGCACGTATTCACAGCTCTTGTAAATGAAAGAAGTGTGTGTCGGACTTATCCATTGATATTGATGTTTATCTTTGCCTCTAAGGTATCTGGGACCCAACACTGGCAACATGCACATCGTGGCTGACCTCTACGCTGAAGTAGTGGGAGTCGTGGCTCAGTCCAGGTACTGTACATGTTCACAAATGAGTGTTTATACTGCATGTGTGTTTGTGTGTGCATACACATTAAATGTTTGTATGTATACAGGAAGGTAGTTGTATTTGTTGACGTAAATGTGTTGAGTTAATCTTCTTTTAATCACAAACCAACTGAAGGGAAAATCTTATTAGCAATTTAAGTGCATTAAATATCTCAAATCTGTTGAAGAGGCAGTTTGTCACAGTTCAGTGCTATGACCCCTTTTTTCTGGTAGAAACACCTGTTACAAAAGCGGCCCGTGTCTGTGTGTGTGTGTGTGGTAGAAATATTTGTGTGTGTGTGCGTGGTAGCGGAGGATAATGACAGTCCAGATGATGGTCCTCTGTGCGCCATGTTGTGCGTGATGAGAGATGAGCGTTGTTCCCATTTTCCAAGAAGTTATTACTGTGATAGTGAAAGTGTGGGTTTACAGGGCAGCTCAATCACTACTGTCACACACACACACACACACACACACACACACACACACACACACACACACACTAGCTGAACCATCACATCATTTGACACAGTTATCGATCTAGTAAAGGATCAAATTCAATATACCGAGACCTATTTTAGCAAACGTGGACTGTTTTCTGCGTAGGTAATGGATTTTCCACTTGGTTAAACTTCTAAGAAGATTCAGCGTTATTTATTTGTACTGCATTATTCACACATGGTTCAATGAAAACAGTGAAGGGCGCACACTCTGGTCACACATTCTTTCTGCTTGACATTATCTTTCAGCGTAGAAAGTTTATGTATGTCTTAATCAAACACCAAACAGAAGGCTGACGACTGCTCAACTTAACTGCTGTGGCAACCCCCGTGAAGCAAGCACAAGCATGTGCAAAAAAACACAGACGCCCTCAGAACAAGTGCGCACACACACACATTCCCTCCGCATCACCCCTCCAGATGCCTTTCTAAATATAGACCTGCCTAGCACTGTTGGGAAAATCTATCTGGATGGGTACATACACAAACACACACACACACACACACACACACACACACACACACACACACACACACGAGTACACACACGTATGTGCACATGCAAAAAAACAAACAGTTGTGTAGCGGATTAAGAGTTCACAATATTACCAAATAGAAAAACTGGGAAAAACAAATCCTTTCTGAGATTTGGATATGACAACATTAGTAAAGAGTAACTGTTCACATCTGGTCACCATTTCCTCTTCAGGTTCCCAGCAGTGAGGAAGAAGTTCATCTCCGAGCTAAAGGAGCTGAGGCAGAAGGAGCAGAGCCCCTACGTCATCCAGTCCACCATCAGCCTCATCATGGGCCTCAAGTTCTTCCGCATCAAAATGTACCCGGTGGAAGACTTTGAAGCCTCCTTCCAGTTCATGCAGGTACACTGTTTCACTGCATACATTCATGTCTGGAAGCAGTTAAGGGCCAATCATGGAGCTGTCCTGCTGACTACTGAGAAGTTCCAAGTAATAGGCGGTTAAGTGCTGTGTTTATTGGCCAGCTGATGGTAATTGCAGCATTGAGAGTTTTCCTCATTTTCCTTCACCCATAACGAAACTTGGATTTGAATCGTTAACCTCACATTTGCTGAATTATCCTGTAGACATGTTGCTTCTCTCACTGTCTCTGACCGTGTCTCTCTTTCTGTCTATAGGAGTGTGCGCAGTATTTCTTGGAAGTGAAGGATAAAGACATTAAACACTCATTAGCCGGACTCTTTGTGGAGATACTTGTACCTGTTGCTGCTGTAAGTGCATTTCCTCTTGATGCTCAGACTAATAGTCATTTACTACATACTCATAATTCGTTTTTAGATATATTTCAAGCCAGAGTAAAATTTGATATATTATTGTTTGTCTTTCAATTAAAAAATCTATCTGTATATCTGCAGAACAGTGTGTCTGCTGTTCTAGATACATCGTTCTGAATATGTAGTGTCTAGTCTGTCTGCATCATGGAAAGCAGAAAAAGGACTTCTAAAAAGAAATGTGCATAAATGTGACCTGTGCAATATGTGTCCTCTCTCAGACTGTGAAGAATGAGGTGAACGTGCCGTGTCTTCGGAATTTTGTAGAAAGTTTGCACGACACCACACTGGACCTGTCCTCTAGGAAGAAACACTCTCTGGTAAGTTTCTTCCCCATGCTCTGTGTCATCACCGCTCATGCTCTTCATTTCCTCTCCATTACCAGCAATTGGTGAAAGCACTTACTGTAACTCTCCAACATGTGGGCTTTTATCTCTGCATGGGAAGGAGGCAGGAGTGCAACGTGCAGCACACAGCGTTGCTTTGGAAGCGACGCCAGATGGGCAGTATTTGCCCACAGCATGGAAGTTGGCGGGGGAATTGGCAAATTAGATGCAGTACATCTCCCTGATCAGGACTAGCAGTCTCACGCGGATACGCATGCAATAAAATCAGTTTAACTGACTGGTATGAAAATTCCCTCTGCCACTGCTCAAAAGGTTTAACCATGAAAGTTAAGGATGTAATAGAACAGGCAAAACACTTTTTATGACACAGGATTATCAGTCCTTTTCTCAAAACAAGATCCTTCCAATAATGTCATTCTTGTCCTATAATATACAACTTTTAGGTTTTTGTTCTTGTTTCAGTGTAAATGGATTAGTTTCAAGTATGATCCAAACTCTATTTTAGTGCTAACCTCTCTTCAAGTCCGAAACTAATTTATTAATTTATGGAAGTTAATTTATTGGTTGAGAAAAACTAAAGTTTTTCAGAAGGAATTGATCTGATAAGACAGAGGTTTTGTCACAGTCCCGGTTTCTCCACCCATGGTTTTTATTCCACAGCCATTTCACTGACAGATTTGACAACCAGACGTGGCAGGAGACCTGCTAATGATGTGCTATTTGTGATGTGTGCAGTGGGTTCCTCCTCAGGGCTGCAGACATCTCACTTAGCCAGTACGCACGCTTCCTTCAACAGATTCTGAAAATACTTTACCAAGCATTGAGACCAGACAAACCTCTTTGCATACAATCTTTGTGTTTCTTTTTTTTTTGTCACATTTTCCAAGCGAGCGGTGCACTGGTATGCACACAAACAAACTACCACCATGTCAGAGCTGAATGGAAATGATGTGACAGGAATGACTGTCATCTGATGTATTCCCTTAATTGTTATTCTTTTATTCTCTTTTACATTCTGAGTGCCTGAGATAGCAACAATCCGCTTCTCAAATCAAGCATTTCGAAAAAAACAATTCATGACGAGGGTATACCTGGTCTCACACCGATCATTAGCAAGGTATTCGTGTTTAAGAATGATCTGCATGCAGACCTTGATGACCGATAATTTCACAGACAGGAAACCAAGTTCACATTCCTGTAGGTCAACTTGAAGTTGAAATATTTTCTCTCTTCTAAGGTATTGTTCACACGGCTGTTGCTTTAATTCTGCTCAAGAGACAGCAGAAACTAAAATGTATTGGTGAATGAAATAAATGTCCAACTCACTTGCTCTTCTTATTAAACAGACTGTCAAGCTAAAGCACAGGCAAATATAAGTTTTGTTTTATTTAACCGACTTAATCACACAGAGGCAGACATGGGTTAAAAGTGGGTTAATGAGGGATTTATCAGCTGTGGAACAAGATTCTGGACAAAAAAATCACTTCAATTTCAAATAATGCGATTGCTTATTGTTGATAAATGACAAAGGAAAAAGGAAAGAAATTAGATTTAAGCTTTAATGAGTGGAACCCCCCCCCCCCCAAAATACACAGTTTCCAAGTAATAAGCTGCATACTTCATACTTCATGAAGTAAACTGGTGAGGAAAACTGAATTTGATTAAGATACTTTACTAGTTGTAGTCTGAAGTGCCTGATGCTAACGTCTCCCCTCTGTCCCTTCTCTGTCCACACCAGGCTCTGTATCCTCTGGTGACCTGCCTGCTGTGTGTCAGTCAGAAGCAGTTCTTCCTCAGCCGCTGGCACATTTTCCTCAACAACTGCCTCTCCAACCTCAAGGTCAGCCTTTCTGCCGATACCACTGCAAATTCAAGATTTCCTCGAGTAGGGGGTTATTTGTACGGAGTAGTTTTTCATGTGTGAGGCTCACACACAAAAACTATGTTGTCTGTGAAATAAATTTCTGCCCTAGGGGAAGGATTTTGACTAAGCGACAAACAAGAATGAACTACGCTAACCAAGCTCCATGCACTAGTGCTACTGAACACCACTCCAGCTATAAAATCCACCATGAGTATGTAGTGCCTCAAGGGAAAAACACTGCAGCTTAAAAACATAGAGGGATTATACAGATTTCTGTAAAGTTTCATTCATGATCACACTGTAAATGTGGAGAAAACGGTATCTGCAGTGATTAGTAAATGAAGACGCATCTAGAAGGTACAGCTTGTGAGGAATTTCTGTCACATTTCTTTCCAAAACTCTGGGTATGAATGGAGATTTGTGAAATACTTTACTCTGAGAAAAATCATTTATCTTTGTCTGAACGCAGAATAAAGATCCCAAGATGGCACGTGTGGCTCTGGAATCTCTCTACCGTCTACTGTGGGTTTACATGATCCGAATAAAGTGCGAGAGCAACACGGGAACACAGAGGTAACAGCCATATGTACTTTCATTTCTCAACTTAAAACTAGTAAATATCAATATCTTATCGCTTTAAAAATTAGACTTGATTCTTAATATCGATGTGTGTCATTAAAGCAACATATGTGTTTCTTCTCTCTCCCCCCCCAGTCGGCTGACGTCCATCACCTCCACTCTGTTCCCCAAAGGGAGTCGTAGCGTCGTGCCCAGAGACATGCCTCTTAATATCTTTGTCAAGATTATCCAGTTTATTGCACAGGTGCGTATAAAACACACTCTTGTGTATAAAATTGCCTAATGTCGCTTCACATTTATTTAAAATCCAAAATCTGTATCGACAAATTTGTTGAAACAGGTCAAACCCTGAAAATATAAATGAAAATACTGGATAACCAAGAATATAGACCTTCAGATATTTTTAATTTCAGCAGAAACCATTATCACAATTGATTACTATTTATCTAATGGCCGTATAAGAGGTTGATGTTTTTAATACTTACACCAATGTTGTAAAGGTTGATTTAATACTAATAATAATAATCATTTGATTAATTATGTTGCCGGTGGCTCACACCGCATTATCTCTGAAATCCTCTAACACCAGTTTGTTTGTCCTCTGCTCAGGAGAAACTGGATTTCGCCATGAAGGAGATCATCTTTGACCTGCTGAGTGTTGGGAAACCTGCCAAAGCTTTCAGTCTGAACCCAGAGGTAAACAAAAAAAGAAAAAGCAAACCCAGACATTGACTACAGGGTGTCTCGGGTTACAAGGATGATCTGGTGGTGTAAAGATACAGTAGAGACAATATATACACTCACCAATGCAGTATGTTGTTGATTACCCTGAAATATTTACAGTCCAATATAATGTAGGATTAAATGTCTATAAACTGCTTAAATAACAGATGCTGTTGTATCTATCACCTCTAATTAGAAAGACATCCCTTATTGAGCAGCTCTGAAGTATCGAATGTGTTTTCAAATAATCCCAAATCCCACATTTATATACACAAGTAAATATCTTGTTCAAGCACTTACATTCGCTCAATCCCTGCCACAAATTCACCATTGCTCTTGATGAACAGACTCTGTTGCATGTTACTAAGGATGCTGAGCTTTGTCTGTGTTTCAGCGTATGAACATTGGTCTGCGGGCGTTTCTGGTGATAGCAGATGCTCTGCAACAGAAGGACGGAGAGCCTCCTATGCCCAACACAGGAGCCACCCTGCCCTCTGGAAACTCTCTGAAGAAGAAGAAAACTTATCTCAGCAAGACGCTCACTGAAGAGGAAGCCAAGCTAATAGGTCTGTTTGTGTCTGTGGGCTGCTCATGTTAGTGCAGTTTGACTGTAGTCTCCTAACTCCATGTACATTGGTTCCCCCTCAGGTATGTCCTTGTACTACTCCCAGGTACGTAAGGCACTGGACAACATCCTCAGACATTTGGACAAGGAGGTGGGACGCTGCATGATGCTCACCAGCGCCCAGATGCTCAACAAAGAACCAGAGGACATGATCACGTATGTAGCTACAAAGTGCAGCAATGGAACTGTTTCTTTTATTCGTCTTTGTGCTGAAGGTCGTTCTTTGACCCAAAATTTTAATTCAAAAAGGAAACTTGTATTTTGAGTAAGGGAAGGTGACTAAAAGCTTTACATCCCCCTCTATCCTTGACAGTGGTGAACGGAAGCCTAAAATTGACCTGTTCAGAACATGCGTGGCTGCTATTCCTCGCATCCTCCCTGATGGCATGTCCAAACCTGAGCTCATTGACCTGCTCTCACGGTGAGTTAAAGACAGGACCTACTTTCTCAATGTCATTCTCTCAAGTCAGTCCTGTTGGGTTTTTAAATGTTGTGTGTCTACATCACTAAGAATTGTTTCTTCTGCTCTCTTGTTATGTTGTCCTCTGTCCCTCAGACTCACTGTGCACATGGACGACGAGCTTCGTCTCATTTCCCAGAACTCCCTGCAGAGCCTGTTACTGGATTTCTCAGACTGGAGGGAAGACGTTCTGTTTGGTTACACACATTTCCTTCTACGTGAGGTTAGGGTTTACCACTTTTTGAAATGTTATGAAAGTATTCACATTCATTGTTATGGGTTTTAACACCACTACCACCAATAATGCACAAAATCCAAAATTGTTCTCTATCATCTAAGTAGGTTGTTGTATTTTACTCTTGTGTCCAATCTGAGGCCAAAAGAAAAACATGACTAGATACATATTCATAAAATAATCTCAGACGCTAGAATATCACCACTGACAGCCCTTCTTCTTTTCCTCTCCACACTTTACCAGGTTCAAGACACACATCAGGGTCTGCAGGACGCATCTGTGAAGCTTCTCCTCCAGCTGCTCACACAGTGGAGGTTAGCTCTGCAGCTCCAGGGGAAGACGCGAGGCGGAGTCGAGGTTTGTACATCGCAGCGCTAAGTTTAACTCATTTACAGACACACCTGGTTATTTGTTCACTTATAAAACCAACATCGCAGAAATCCCTGTTAACTGTGGTGAATGTTTCTTCTATCTCTGTCAGTCAAGCCCCAGACTTCCAGAACGAAGCCCTCATTGCTCAGTGCTGCATGCGGTGGAGGGCCTGGCTCTGCTGCTCCTCTGCTCGTGTCAGATCAGCACGAGGAAGCTGGCGGTTGGCGTGTTGAGAGAAATACGTTGCCTCTTCACAGCTCTGGGACATGCTGAGGTACAGTACAGGAAACTGACAAGTGACTTGGCAAAACAGATAAATATAGAGTTCAATGACAGCTGCTGGTAAAAAGTCACCACAGAAATAAAGAGGAGATGTAAATAGCTGGATGGAAGAAAAGGCATCTGATTGTAGGTGTGACTAGGGATGCAGCCGTGAATTCTGTCGCACTCCGTGACGCAGTTTTAAAAATAGCTCATTCTATAAATGTCTCTCCCTCCAGGATGATGACAAACCAATGATAGAGGTCATGGACCAGCTGAGCCCAGCTGTAATGGACAGCTTTGTTCATGTGGCTGTCTCTGACTCGGTGAGCTCATCAGTAACATTAATACATCAGATCAGTTATGTAGTTATTTAGTCTTCGAAATTACTACTGTGTATCATTCCTAAATTCTTCCCCCTCTGTTCCCCTCAGTCCACCTTGCCACTCAGCCACCACGTTGACCTCCAGTGGCTCGTGGAGTGGACGGCTCGACTGGTGAGCAGCTCCTATGACGTGAAGAGCCCGAGCCACGTCTGGATCTTTGCCCAGTGCCTGAAGGACCCATGGGTGCTCTGTCTGCACATCTTCTTGCGGCAGGAGCACCTGCCCAAACACTGCCCCATTGCCCTGGGTTACGCTTGGCCCTACGCCTTTACACGGCTACAGCTTCTACTTCCTCTGGTTGACCCCAAGTACATAAACACACTGATTACATTGTACATTTAAGGCATCTAACTGAAAAGTCGAAAAACCAACCAATACCACATATCTCATACACGATGGGAATGACCACCTAATATTCTAACTTTTTGACCTATTTCCACAGCAGCCCAGTGAATGCTAAGAAGACCAGCACAGCGGGCTCCAGTGACAACTACATCTCACTGTGGCGGAACTACCTGATCATGTGTCTAGGTGTGGCTAAGCCCAGCATCATGTCCCCGGGTCACCTCAGGGCTTCCACACCGGAGATCACAGCCACCACGCCCGATGGCAGCGTCACCTACGACAACAAGGTGTGTGTTTTCCTGCTGAAAAGGATAAACATCAGTGTTTGAAATGTCCCCCACAGTTTGTCTGAGCTCAGCGCCATGTCCTCACATGTTCAAACAATCAATCCAACATTAATCATTGCTTAAAAGATTGACTGATTGATTGATTGTAAAATATTTAATCTGATGTTGCTCTCATCCTATCCATCCATCCTGATCAATGAGATTTAAATTGTAAAGAATAATCTTGTATCATACAACTGCATGAATCCTTTTGATTTTCAGGAATTTGCATCAGTTTGAGATTTAGTTTTTGATTAGTTTTAGAGTTACTTACTTACACTTACTGTCTAAATATGTATGCTCTCCTATCTGTCATTCTGATTGCTATTTGTGTATTTTCTCTGTTTATTGCTCAGGTGATAGGCACTCCCTCAGTGGCCTGGCTTTTAAAACAGCTGGTCCCGCTGATGAGAGCTGAGAGTCTGGAGATCACAGAGTCTCTGGTTCTAGGATTTGGATGCACGAACGCTCTGGTCTTCAGGTACCGGGGCAAGAACACAACTACACAAAACACACATAACATCATGTTCAAGAATCATACAAGAGTTGTTAGATACTGTTGTGCGACTGTTGTGTCAGGGAGTGAACACACAAAGCCTGAATGCAGAACACATAGAGTAGAAAATGGATGATGTGCTAGATTAGTCTTCATATCCAACACAAGAAAGATACGATTCATCAGTCAATTTGATGCTGTCTTGATCTATCACTTGTCATCATCTCTCTGTACATTCTCTTCATAACTGAGATGAGCTGCATACCTCTCTGACGTCCAGGGGATAAAGTACAACTCTGTTCTACAAGGGAATTATTAGAGGAACAGACGTGTATCACATTTTTTCACAGTACAGTGGTTCCATTGTGAAAAGGAGGTATTTTCATTTTAAAAAGAGATCATCTATTTTTAACCTAAAATGTTTTCCAAAAGGGCGTCCTTTGTTATTCAGAGAGATCAAGGTCTCTCCAGACACATTTTTCACATCAGTGTTTGAGGATTAGTGGTTTTAGGGAATGTGACATTTGGGTTGCACAAGATAGGTATTCTGTTACAAACTTCCCTGTTCTCTTGAATCTGACCGTCCTCTGTGTATGGGGGGGGGAGGGTTTGATCAGACTCATTTAGCAACTCTGCCGATCAGACAATCGATTGATTTGTACCATCTTTGATCCTGTGTGTCTACAGGGAGCTGGTGGAAGAACTCCATCCACTGATGAAGGAAGCACTGGAACGTAGGCCAGAGGTAACACACACACACACACACACACACACACACACACACACACACACACACAGTGGACGAGGAACAGGACTATTGATCTCAGACAGGAAACCTGCATATATCTTGCAGATCAATTATAATGTTTGTATTTTAAATACACCAGTTATTAAGTTTTTCTTTCCAGTCACATACAGTGTATGCTATTAGAGATGATCACCATAAGTAAATCATTTATAATTTATGAAAATGGACTCATGGATTATTTGTACTGCTAATGTAAAGTTAAGTCATTTTTCCTTTTTATGCCAGTATAAAGTAGAATGACACTCAGAAGAGCGCATCCCACCACCAAGGCCCAACAGTCCCATTAAATCCAATCAAGATCCAGGCATGATTTTCACAATATTAAAGAACAGTGTCTGGATCTACCACCAAAAGTCAATGGGTTCCTTTTTGTCCCATGTTCCATCCTTCCACCAAGTTGTAAGGAAATCTGTTCTGTAGATTTGAGTAATCCTGCTGACAAACAAACAGACATATCGACATACGGAGGGGGGGGGGGGGGACATTACCTCCGTGATAACATATCTATATTAACGTATATTTGTGTGTGTTTTCAGAACAAGAAACGCAGAGAAAGGAGGGATCTTCTCAGGCTGCAGCTGCTGAGGATTTTTGAACTGTTGGCCAACGCAGGAGTTATCAGTGACAGGTAGCACTCAGACTCGCTTACAGCCAGTTGCTGTTAATATACACATATATACGATTCCTTGTCAAATATAAAAGATGGTGTCTGTAAACTGAAGCTTTCCTTCTCTTTGTCTGTAGCACCAACGGAGCACTGGAGCGTGACTCCCTGGCACTGGGTGCCTTGTTCCTGGAGTATGTGGATCTAACCCGGATGCTTCTGGAGGCTGAGAATGAGAAGGAGCTGGACGTGCTTAAAGACATTAGAGCCCATTTCAGTGCGATGGTGGCTAATCTCATCCAATGTGTTCCTGGTAAATCCTTGTATTCCTCTTTTATAATATGAAACATACATCATAATGCATTGGCCGTACTCTGCAGCCACAACAAAATTAGATTACAATTGCAAATGAAGTTTACTCAAAGGTCTGTCTCCTGTTTGACCCTGCCTGCTCTCTCTCTCTCTCTCTCTCTCTCTCTCTCTCTCTCTCTCTCTCTCTCTCTCTCTCTCTCTCTCTCTCTCTCTCTCTCTCTCTCTCTCTCTCTCTCTCTCTCTCACTCCTCACTCAGTCCACCACAGGCGCTTCCTCTTCCCTCAACAGTCTCTGAGACACCACCTCTTCATCCTCTTCAGCCAATGGGCTGGACCCTTCAGTGTCATGTTCACCCCCCTTGACCGTTACAGTGACCGCAACCATCAGATCACTCGCTACCAGTATTGTGCTCTCAAGGTAAGTGATGCCCAAACCAGAGTTATTGTATCATCTTGTCCTCACATGGTGTTTTACAGAAACCTTAGCATTAACTCAACTTGACTTTTGTCTCCTAGGCTATGTCAGCAGTTCTGTGTTGTGGTCCAGTGTTTGACAACGTGGGTCTCTCTACTGATGGATATCTCTACAAATGGCTTGACAACATCTTGGCATGCCACGACTTACGGGTATGTTGCTATTGTTGCCTTCACTTGTCACACAGCAGCTTTCTATATTCTGTTTTCTTCTTACAACATACTCTGATCAGCACTACGTCTCCATTTCAGCTGACCACAGGAAGTTATTTTTAAAATGTCAGTCCACCTGGACACGGCTGCTCTTTTTGTGCTATGGCCATATATCTGTGGATTCCCTCTTCATGATCACTTGTTTGCTACAGGTGCACCGTCTGGGATGTGAGGTGGTGATCCTGCTCTTAGAACTAAATCCAGACCAAATCAATCTGTTCAACTGGGCAGTGGACCGCTGCTTCACTGGATCGTACCAGCTGGCATCCGGCTGCTTCAAAGCCATTGCCACCGTGTGTGGTAACAGGTAGGGGATCACCTTTTCTCATTTACACTGAGGATCCATCAAATCCAAGGAAACCACTCTTTGTGTTCTGACCTTTATGTTGGAGACGCATTGCCATTATTCAAATAACAAATCGAGAAACACAGATGTAGCATAAGTAGCATATGATTTTTGTTTTGAATAAAACATAGTTAGTTGTCTCATAGCAGTTGTCAACTTGGCTGACGCTTAACCAATGAAATCATACACTGTATATATTAAATACACTTACTCTTTACCCTATTATTGTCCTACACTGCCTGTACATATTTAGGTATGTTATAAGTTCTCCCTATTTTTCCAGGAATTACCCATGTGACCTCGTGACCTTGCTCAATCTGGTTCTGTTCAAAGCCTCCGACACCAGCAGAGAAATATATGAGATATCCATGCAGCTGATGCAGGTAGATTCACACATGGACAAAACACACACAATACATAGATGCAGTGTTAAATGTAATTAACTGCACACGTCGAGGTGAAAAGGAGAACTCGAGCATGAAATCTAATCCTGTTGATGCATTTGTCTGCAGGTGCTGGAGTCTAAGCTGTGTGCGTACTCTAAGCGGATGGTGGAGCAGAAGCCTGGTAACATTTTGTATGGAACACACGGCCCCCTGCCTCCCCTCTACAGCGTCAACCTGTCTCAGCTCTCCATCCAGCTGGCCAGCATGTACCCGGAGCTCACGCTGCCTCTTTTCTCAGGTAAAGACTCGATGCTAAAGATGTATACAGGCAATGCACAGACAGTGATTGTAATTTTTGTTTTGAGAAAGCTATGTTCTAATCCAATAAATAGTGAAGCAGGCAGATTATGACAAATGTTAGATTCGCTCTCTGACATTTCTCAACTCTTGCAGAGGTGAGCCAGCGTTTCTCAACCACCCACTCCAATGGCAGACAGATCATGTTGTCCTACCTGCTGCCTTGGCTTAGTAACATTGAGCTGGTGGACACAGGGCTCCTACCCCCTGCTTCAAGCCCCTGCACACCAGAGGAAGAACCTCGCGGCCAGGCCCGGGGCATGAGTCTATCCCCAAGTCTGAGAGGTAACGGCTGGGGCTCCCTGCAGGCGACCTCGCTGGTGCTCAACAACCTCATGTTCATGACTGCTAAGGTGAGAAGCCATGTTTGTGAAATTACTCTTTGTCCCAGTGACATCTCCTGCCTTTTAACTGATTGTGTTTCTTTACATCGTCAGTATGGAGACGAGGTTCCTGGCCCAGAGATTGAAAACGCCTGGAACGCTCTGGTGTCCAACGAGAGGTGGAGCAACAACTTACGGATCACCCTGCAGTTCCTTATCAGCCTGTGTGGAGTCAGTAGTGACACTACACTGTTGCCTTATGTAAGTTTAAAGTGATGTGTGTATTACATCTCATGATAAATACCCTAATACAAATGAGCAGGTTTTAATGAGAAACATATTTTCATGTTTTAGATCAAGAAGGTGGTGATCTACTTGTGTCGCAACAACACCATCCAGACTATGGAGGAGCTCCTGTTTGAGCTGCAGCAGACAGACCCAGTCAACCCAGTGGTGTTGCACTGTGACAACCCTCCCTTCTACCGTTTTGCTGCCAGCAACAAAGCCTCCACCTCACAGACCGGTGAGAGGAGACTGCTCCTGTACTGATCTATGATGTGAAATGACTTTGGACTCTGTGTGAGAAGTTGACAGCTTGTTATGCGACAAATTGTTGGCACTGACAGTCCTGTGGTGTTGAAGGTTGTCTTGAATATCTCCCATGTGTAGGCACCACCTCCAGCAGTAACACTGTGGTGGCCGGTCAGGAGAACCTGCCAGACACAGATGAGAACAAGCTGGTCAGGGAGGAAGAGCGGTCAGTATCAATACAGTTTTATTAACGCATACTAATTAGAATTTGGTTCAAACATATCTTAATGTGGTTTTACATGTTGGAATAAAACTCTGAATCCTACTTGTGATGTCGTTTTTTTTCACAGCAGGGCGAGGGCACACAACAGACTCGAGTCTCGTTACAGCAACAGCTCTGGAGGCTCCTACGAGGATGAAAAGAGTAAGTTCTCTTGGTTCTTTTGAGAATGAATGGGAACAAATTTACTGAGTCACACCTGTCTGTCTTTTGAAGGGAGCTGTGGGATATGGATTCTTCTTGTCAGTCACTATTTGTTCACCACTTTAGCTTAAGACGTATAAATGCTAACTGCCACTAGTCCCCTCACATACCTACAGTGCAAACAGCATTTATGGTGAGACTGTCATGGACTGAAGATCAGTGTGAACTAACACACGTCTTTTGGAGCTCGTATGTCACTTTATCTGGACCCAAGCAAAGACCCACCACACAGACACTGGACAACCTCTACCACAGTCGATCTTATGCAAGCATCTGTGTTGGGAGGCTTCCAGCCATGAGTCCACTGCTGTTGTCTTTATGTGACTAAGCACTGATGTAACTAGCCAAGTACAAGGACAGGTCAATTTAGGAGCATAGCTGTCTGAGCAGGGGACACTTTAACTGAGCCAGTCTGTGACCTGACACAACTATGTTAGACTAAACCATAACAAGTAGATTCTATTTTATGTCAATCACTTTAACAAGAAAAAGTCTTGGGACATTACTGTTTAATTATTTAATATTAAAAGTTGCAGGGGTTGCATTGGCTCCTTTTCGCTTCATGTCATTTGCCCAGGGGTTCCTAGATTCTGACATATTAGGAAATACATGCATTTATATATAAAAGTAATTTAATGCTTTATGACGTCTGTATGCTACACACCATCAATATTATTGACTAAATCTTTGTTTTTGTAGATGACCCTCTCCCACCATATGCTGGTTGGCTACTGAGTGTTCTGGAGACCAACCGTCCTCAGCCGTTACCAATGCCTGTTAACGGTGGCTGCTGGGCTCCTCTGGTTGACTACCTCCCAGAAACCATCACACCTCGAGGACCACTGCACAGGTACACACCACCGAACTCAACACGGACTCACACTGCGCAGACAAATCTGCTCTGAAACATCTATGAAAGTTGCACCGAGAAAACAGGCTCAGATTTGGAACAGTGATGCTATTATCAGCAGCAGATCAGCAGAGTCAGCAGTCTCTCAGACTAGACGAGTCACACCTACTCACAGATGGTTGATAAACTGCAGCACAGAATGAAACCGAATCAGCTCTGCTATGTAGAGAACAAATATTTTACACATTTATCTTCGTCCCTCTAGACACTTAAAAAAAACACTTACTTAAAATAGGTCCATAAATGAGACTAAGGTTAGATTTATGATGCACACATTCATAAACATCACAGGAGAACCAGCTGTTGTAAAACATTAATGGAGCTTAATATCCATATAATATCTTCATCATTCATTATTAGTTACTTTTAAGACTTTTTTCTTTATCGAACTAAGTGAAAAAGATTTTTTGTTTCCTATTACGACTTTACACTGAAATGTTCTCTGTGCTTTGACACAAATGTCCATGTGTTTGTCCTCAGGTGTAACATTGCGGTGATATTCATGACTGAAATGGTGGTGGACCACAGTGTGAGAGAAGACTGGGCCTTGCACCTGCCCCTGCTACTCCATGCCCTTTTCTTGGGTAGGAATACACAATGTACACTCATAGACCGAACTTCAGTCTCCAACTCTTGTCTTCAGTTGATTAATTTTGGAAAGATAAGCAAGAGGCATACACAGCGTAAATGTCCATAATCCATAATACACACATCTGTCAAAGCTACATGTCAACTCAGAGGGCGTCTTCCACATAAGAGACCATGAGAGCCGAAAAGAAAAGATCAAAACCCAATCAATCACTCACTGTGCTTCCAGACATGTTTACTCATCTCACACAGAAATAACCTTGAGGTGTGTAGGTGTCGTCTTGGACCTGTGACAGTGACAGTGTGAGCTTTTATCTCCACCACGTTGACAATGCATTTCAGGACAGGCTGCTCTCTTGTGACGACACTGACACATTCCCCAGGGCCTGCATTTCACCACACTCCATAACGCGGATACATACCTGACCTGTCAGAAATGCATTATTATTGTTCTGCATTCTAACCGTCGAGCTCAGGCTGTGGGTTATCAATCAATCTGTACCCTGTGCGCATTCAACTGTGCTAAGAATCAATGTTGCATTGTTTCATTTGACCCACTTTTCGTTGGTAGAAATGTTATGTATAGTGATGTACGTCCACAAGAAACAGGAGACACTGTCTCACTTGTAGCAAATTGTCATAACAACCAGTGAAGCACAACAAGCCACTGTGGCCATTTAAGCCATTTAACTCAACCCCAACATTTCAGGGTACATGAACAGTATCTAGTGTTAATTCAAGTCTTTTTGTGTATTTAAATTCTAAAAATGTACAAGCATGTGTTTCCCGGGAGGGTATAGGGACTAAAAATAAATGTGTAGTACAGTTATATTCAGCTCTTTTTGCAGAATCCTAATGTTGTTGTTGTCTTACTGGATGTGTATTTTATTGGCCAGGTCTGGACCACTACCGGCCAGAGGTCTACGAACACAGCAAACGCCTCCTTCTCCACCTCCTCATCGCCCTCTCCTGCAACAACAACTTTCAGGTCTGAGCGGGATTCTATGTCGTTATTCTCCAATTTTATTCCTGAGCTCGTAAGAAATTGCAGATAGTGGACATGGAAGGTTTTACTAGTCTCTGAAGATGAGATGCCTCTTTTTTTCCCAGGTCATAGCCTCAGTTCTGATGCTGACAAGAGAGATCAGTGACAACAAGACACTCACCATCAAGTCCAGCTACCACACAGAGTACCAGCAGTCCCGTAAGTGGAATCCATTTACACATTTATTATCCTCCTGGAATATTATGTGTGGGGATTTAGTGCTCAGTATGTCCACCTGTCTGTCTGTCAATGCATCATCATTTAGTGAGCATGAAACTTCACTTCATGTGGTGAACTGGTGCCTTTTGATTTTTAGGGTTTGCCAAAGGGAAATGTCGTCTCCTGATTACTCTTTTTAATTTTCCATTACCATTAAATGGGAATGACTGGGGAAATGTACTGAAACATTGCAGTACATAAAACATAAACACGATAAAGCCATGGTGTAAATTAAAAGTACACTTAATTCTTTTCTCTATAATCATTTTCTCAGATGCACCAGACTTCCTGCGAGAGTGGCAGGCCTCTCCAGTGGCCGACTCAGGCCTCTGCTCCACCTCCAACTCGTCCTCTGCCAGTCTGGGTGGCGGCAGCACTGCGGGCAGTGTTGGAAATCTGCCTCTTGTGACCCCTGATGACCTGGAGGATCTTGAAGATGCGTCCAATGAGACAGATGAGAAGACAAACAAACTCATTGAGTTCCTCTCCACAAGGTACACACAGCTCCGCCTAATGTTCTGTGAACTTCTAGAGGACACCACATGTCCAAGCAGGCGTGCGTGTGAGTGTAAATCTCACTGTCGAGCACGCCGTGCTGTGCGCTGTGCACATATATATTTTTTAGTGCTTGTGTAACATGTATGTGGTGTTACTGGTGGTGGGTATACAGTGCCTGGAGTACTGTGTTGTTGTTGCTCAGAGCGTTTGGGCCGCTGTGGGTGCACGAGGACATCACACCAAAGAACCCCAACTCCAAGAGCTCAGGAGCAGCTGTCCAACTTCTTACGGCACGTCGTCTCTGTCTTCAAGGAGTCCAAGTCTGGTGAGGCGCCAATCATGTTGCTGCTAGATACCTTTCAATGAATAACAGAGATATCAGGGCACACTGCTACCTTATGAGTCATATCTGAAAACATTTACATAATTTACATCACCTCTTGAAAGTAATAAGCCTTCTGCATAAATGTATCAAGACTCCCTATGTGGGTTTAGCTGAATCGTTACGGGTCTTTGTACCTTATCTGTTTTGACAGACTTCCACCTGGAGCAGGAGCTGAGTGATGTGGCTTTACAGACAGCTCTGTGCAGCTCCTCGCGTCACTATGCCGGCCGCTCTTTCCAGATCTTCAGAGCCCTCAAACAGCCAATCAACAACCACGCCGTCTCCGACCTGGTCTCACGACTGGTGGAGGTGGTCGGAGAACATGGAGATGAGGTGCAGGTGAGAAACGGCAAAAGTGAGAGATTGTTGGTTTGGAGACAGTAGAGGAGAGAAGTAATTCAGCACTGCAAAAGAGAATGTATGTGGATGCAGATTTTTGTGCCCTTTGAATCAAACAACACGTGTTTCAGGGGTATGTGATGGAGGTGCTGTTGACGCTGGAGTCAGTGGTGGTGAATTTAGCAGAATGTCTGAAGAACAGCGACCTTATGGCAGCTTTAACCAGGTACGCCTCTGCTATTTCTAAAAATTAATTAGAATTTACATCAAATTAAATATTCATCCAAGCTTTATTTTGATACAGGAACACTGATACTCAACATTAATTACCGTATTCTGGTTTATTTGTTTCTTCTTCGTGTGGTGCACAGGACGTCCTCACCAGACTTTGTGACTAGTGACAAACTGATGAACAGGAAGAGCACGGGCCAGTTGAACTTCCCTGGCCCAGGATTCGTGGGGTTGTCATCACAACGTCATCAACGCTCCTACTCCGTCCCCAAGAAGTTTGGTGAATGTAACAACCAGGCGTTCGATCCTCCTCGCAGTGCAACTCTGGATCGCATACAGGCAAGAGAGGAAGATTCTCTTTATATCACATAGTTAATGCTTTTAATACTTGTAGATCACAGTACATCTGACAATATGCATGATGTATTCTTTTTTCTGCTGACGTATGATCTTGTGTGTGTCTTGTGTTGTTGTTTTTAATTGTGACACAAAGATTTATTTCATTTTCAATCTACAGGCCTGCAACAGTCACTGGCCTCTCCCGATCAGGAAGAACCCCTGGCTCCTGCACGTCATCCACCAATCGTATCGATCCCAGTGTTCTATCGGACCCCGCCCACGTTTCTCATCCCTCATCGATACTGGCCACGGTCTTCTGGGTGGCGGTGTCACTCATGGAGTCAGACTTTGAGTTTGAATATCAGATGTCACTTCGTCTGGTTCACAAGCTGCTTTCAAAGGTAGATAACATGAAACTGACTGATCTTAGAGCGAAAGGAATACAACTGTAAAAGAGAGATAAAACTACAGAAGAAGCAGAGGAAGCTCCCGACTGAAACAAGACATTTGACCAATCGAGCCACGTACACACTTTGCAGAATTGCTAAAAATGGTAGTTTATAATATTTGGAAATGAAAGCATCCTAAGCTGGTGAGAACAGCTATCAGCATTCAGCAGTGACAGAACTAGCTATTGATTAATGTCAAGTGGGTACAATTCCTAGCCTTTAAAATACAATACAAATCCCTCAGGTCACTAAGTGCTGTTACTAGCTTCAGCTTAACCAGAAAAAAAAACACTCTCTATCTCCCAGGTTCCTTTAGACAGAGCGGAGAACCGTGAGCGCCTTGAGAAGCTGCAGGCTCAGCTGAGGTGGAGCGGCTTCTCTGGGATTCAGCAGCTTTTGTTGAAGGGTTTTACCTCCCAGTCCACTTCCGACCTCACCTTGCAGCTCTTCTGCCAGCTCACGCCAGTGTCCCGTGTGCCAGTGGTGGACAGCTCACAGTCTATAGGTACGTGCAGGATCACGATGACGTTCAACCCGTGTCATTTTAGAATCCTTTGGAGCGGATTCAGCTGAGTCAGGGACAAACTGTTGCTTTTTATTCCCTCTAGGCGTTGTTGAAGATTGACCTCTTCTCTCTGTGCAGGTTTCCCTCTGAACGTGCTGTGTCTGCTGCCTCACCTGGTGCAGCACTTTGGCCACCCCACTCAGTTCTGTAAAGAGAGCGCGGAGAGGATCGCACAGGTACCTTTGGGTTATTGCAGTTTATTTTATGTTAGGCTTTATTAGGCAGGCGTCAGAAATGAACATGCACAGAAAAGAAAGATGAAAAGTTGCAAATAAATCATCAAGCTGACTGCCTTTGCTTTTCACTCTCTCAGGTGTGTTTGGTGGAGAAGAAAACCAAGCTGTCACATTTGGCCCATGTGATGACTCTCTACAAGACGCGCTCCTATACACGCGACCCTTTCTCCTGGGTCAGCGTGGTTTGTCGCTACCTCCATGAAGCTTTCTCCGACATCACACTGAGCATGGTCACCTATATGGCTGAGGTAAGTGTTGATCAATACGCAGTGATTCCTTTATTCCTAGATGTAGGTGGTGATCTTTCTCCTAGTGTAGCTACAGGGATTTATTATAAGTATTTGAAGCAAGGGCAGCTAGTAAGTGATCCATTTCTCCAGTCAGGGGCAGTGAGGGTTCTTGTTGATATCTTGCTGGAAGATAGAGAAATATTCTTGTCACCTCCGGTTCAGTATTTGTCATTCACTTTTGACTTTGCCCCGAAGCAAGATACATTGTGTGGTCCTGTGCATTGTCATGAGCTAAATGTCTCTCTCCATCTCTTAGCTGTTGGATAAGGGCCTTCCCAGCATGCAGCAGTCTCTCCTCCAGATCATCTACTGTCTGCTCAGTCACATGGACCTGACTGCTGTTCACGTCAAACAGTTCAATGCTGATGTCACCAAGACCATTGAGAAGTTTGTCCAGGTTAGTGTCCTACAGTGCTTGCCTGTACTGAAGCTCAATCCACTACTACTCTGGTAAACTATGCACTGCAGTCCCTCTTATACTGTGTGTTGGATTCCACAGACCATACACTGGAAGGATGCTCTGAACATCTTAAAACTCGTGGTATCACGTTCTGCCAGCCTAGTTCATCCGACGTACGGCCACACGCAGGGGGACCTTTCCAACCTCGAGGTCAGCAGGGTGTGGGACGGCTCAGCCAAGGCTCTGCCTGGGAAAACACTGGACTTCACCTTCGACATCTCGGAGGTGAGGAAGCAACAAAACAAAACTCACACTTAACAGTATGATGCTTTTTAGAAATAATTTCAGTGACGAAACATCATAATTGTTTTCTTTACAGACTCCAGTGATTGGCCGTCGGTTTGACGAGCTCCAGGGTTCAGGGGGTAGAGAGGGGAAAGCCAGAGCCATGGCTGTAACCCGCAGCACTTCCTCCACTTCCTCTGGATCCAACTCCAACACCATCCTGGTGCCCGTCAGCTGGAGGCGACCACAGTCATCTCAGGTAAAGTTAGATGTGACATTAACATGTTGCCAAATCACCACTGCAGATATTTCACAACTGTCAACCTGTCTCTTTATGTGAATTTATTCATGTAGCTTGAACCGTAAATCTTTGACGTGGCCTCTTAGTGATGCTTGGTATTTCCACTCTAGCTTTGAACTGTATTACTTTGACAAGCACATATATCAAAGCTGCCACTGCTTGATATATCCAGTAACAAATTGGCACTTACCCTGTTTTGTTTTGACTTCAGTCATATTTCTCTGCAGATACTTGCTGTGGTTAAATTGCACAAACTATAAACTATGTGAGACTAAATGCAAAAGTCATCAAACAGCTGGGCACAAATTATTTATTGGTTATTTAAACAGCTGAAGGAGATAAAAACAAGCCAAGAAACTTCAGAGGGACAATCTTGAGTATGTTAGAGTTTATGTTTATTCCTTCTTTGATTAATACTTTTTTTAATCACTCACTGTCTTTCTTCTATATACAGAAAAGAACCAGAGAGAAGCTGGTGAACGTTTTGTCTCTTTGTGGACAAGAAGTTGGACTCACTAAGAACCCATCTGTAAGCTACGTCCCCAGCTCTTCTTTACAATATTCTATCTGTGCTGCGATTTATTACAGAAATCTACAAAAGAGCAGAAGTCACTTTTGAAATAGTTAAATTCAGAATTTAACAGAGAATAATTTTTAAAGAACTTTACCCTCTGTCTGAGATGAGTTTAAATACAGTTCTCTGTCCTTCTCGCCAGGTGATCTTCTCATCGTGTGGCGACTTGGACATGATGGAGGTGCGAGAGAGTGGTGTGTCATCGGAGGAGGGCGGAACTAGAGATGACACACTCGATGACACCTGCCAGTGAGCAGCAGTTCAGGGTTTTCAGAGACTTTGACTTCCTGGATGTGGAGCTGGAGGACGGAGAGGTGACATTCATATATCACTGTATATCACCACATGCTCACTTGACTTACAGTAAACAGCATTAAGTGTCTGACTCTTTCCTTCCCTTTTACCTTATTTTGTGTGTTTTAGTTTTCCCACCTGTCTTTCTTTAACATCAATATATTTGAAATGTGTTTCTCTGCCCCCTCCTCTGTGTCTCTCTCTCTGTCTAACTCTGTGTCTCTCTCTCTTCCCCTCGCTACCTAGGAGCTCCAGGTAAGGTGTCTCACACTGAGCACTTACATCAGCTTTAATCAGCGCTTTGGTGTTGCTGGCTCCTTTGTTTCCCACTGAAAAAACAAACATGTTGATTGTGCTTCATTTTGCTCTCACAGCTTGGTTGCAACTACATTGCTATCTGTCGTAATGGAGATAAATGATGTAAATTCTTAATGGGCGAAAGAATATCCTATTGGATGCAAACGGCCTCTCCAGCCTATTTTCATGCCATGAATAACAGTTCATTTTGCATCGTGTGCTTGTTGTCAGACGCTCTTACTCAGCGACTATTGTTCTTCTTCCTTGCAACTGTTGCCTCTGCACTTGTCTTCCAATGTATATGCGTGTGTTTTATTCAGGGCGAGACTGTCGATAACTTTAATTGGGGCGTGCGTCGGCGATCTCTGGACAGCACGGAGCTGGGGGACCTGTTAGAGGAGAGCCAGCACTCAGGCAGCACTCCCAGCCTGGGTCACGAGGACCCCCACGATTCGGATGAGTCGTCGGAGGAAGAGGAGTCTTCAACCAGCCAGAGCCTCTCTCACTCTCAGCTCGTACGTAGCCTTAACTGTTGGATCTGTGCAAACACATACCTGAAAAACTTGAGTCCCCTAATTAAGTGTAAAGACATAATTTGACAGAGTAAGTCACAATGATAGATATTCCTGTTTTCCCTTCCTCTTCCAGACTAACCCTTCTCCATCAGAGGAGACAAATCACACTGATTCTCTGTCGACTTCTTATGACACATCTGCCGATCCACTTTCGCTCAATGCCACCACACCAGGCCATGGGGGCCTCATTGATGACCTCAGCGGCCTACATGTGAGGGATAAAACACTTTAGTAAAGAAACACACTGTTTGTATTTGTACATATACATTTGCTATCCTTGGGGAAACCTAACCTCTGTGTCTCCTCAGGGGAGGGTGTATGGTGAGGATGAGGACACTCAGGCCCAGGACGACGAGCTGTCACTGAGCACCAACGAGCTCCCTCACGGCTCAGACTGCGGCGAGAGCTTCACCCTGGAGCTGCCGGGGCAGCCTCAGGATCAGCTGCCCAACCTGGACCACCGCCTCAACCCAGACTACTGCCAACCACCGCTGGACTTTCTAGACCCCAACTGTCTGCCCAGGTGAATGAGACATAGAGCAAGAACACAACTATATGGAATATTATCTCACTGGAAGTTTTTACCAACAGCCAGATTGACGGAGGTTGGACCTAAACCTCGGTTAAACTGCAGTGATGAGTTTATTTCAATCTGTCACAACCACAGTGTTTGTGTAAACAACACTTGGACAGATCAGGTTGTGATTATTATATCGTTCCCAATAAATTCTGCTGAAAAGACATTTTAGATATTAGTATTGAATTATTCCTATTAGGTCCATTAGGTGTAAGCTTTATATGTTCTGCTATTTTTTTCTACATAGAAGCGAACACATTATCCAGCTCATATAATCCCATGATGCAGCTGGGCACTTGATTTGGATATAAAACCCTTTTTCTAGGGGGAAAGGTATCAAAACCTTTTTTTTTTTTCTTTGTGCCCCCATTTCTTTCCCATTTCCATGGTGACAGCTTACGTGATGATGTAGATGACTTGGAAGACCTTGGTTTTCCTCCTCCCCCCTCTCCATTTTTCTCCGCCATCTTGGCAGCCTTCCAACCCACAGTGTGTGACGATGCCGAGGAGGCGTGGCGCTGTCATATCAACCAGCTTGTGACAGACTCCGATGGGTCCTGCGCCGTGTACACGTTCCAAGTCTTCTCCTCTCTCTTTAAGGTAAATCAGTGGACCTACTTGTTGAATACACAACTCTCCACTCTAAGTAGATGTGTTTTTATTGCAGTGTTTTTGTTTAACTCTTTGCTTCTCTTGTGTGAGGATGTATAATAATTCCTCGACCTTTCTTCCTCACCCAGAACATCCAGGGTAAGTTCTGCACCCTGACGACTGATGTTGCTACTTACCTGGGAGAGGGCTTGAGGGGCATTGGATCAAAGTTCCAAAGGTCCTCACAGATGCTAACTACTTGCTCCGATTGTCCCACAATCTACATCGATGCTGACACGGTGAGCATTGCTGGCAGACATAACTGATTTGACTGAAGCCTTTTGCTTGGATCAGCTCATGGTTACCTGCAAAAATTGTAAAAACTGGATTTATGTTGAATTAGTAAGGCGAGTCAAATGGACGCAACTCTTCTTTTTCTCTCTGCAGATAATGTCCTATGGTCTCCTTGAAAAAATGAAGTTCAGTGCACTGGAGCTGCAGGAATACCTGGACACCTACAACACCAAAGAGGAGGCTGCTGTAATGGTAAGTCAGCCTCTAGAGATTATTGCTAAGTTAATTTTGTTTTTCATCTTCTAAATGAGTGACTAACTGACCTTCCTTTATCTCCTCCCTCTTCCTCCCACTCCTGTTGTTTTACATGTTTTTCCCTCAGTGGCTGAGGAACTGTAAGGACACATTTCCACGGTGTCCTGGTGACAGCGTAGTTACATGCCAGCCCGGAGACTCGGAGGAGAAGGTGCGAACGGGGAATGTATTTATTTACTGTAACAAACGGATACATGTAGAATTTATACACAAACTCACTCAACATATAGGAACCTTCCTCATCTTGCCTCGTTGCTCCTCTACGCTGAGATATTTGCTCCCTTTGCGTGTTCGCTGTGTTATCTATTTTGTCACCCTGACCTTTCCTCCTAGCCACCATGAACTAACTGAAATGTACACTTTCTCTTTATACTTGCTAGCTTGACTGTGAATAGTTGATGCTGTGCTGTGCATGTGTTTGATTGATGCTTTGTCTTCCTCTCACCTCACTCTGGTTCCCTAACATGCTCTCTCGCTGTCTAGCAAATGGAGTCTCTTGCAGTAAGTTCTCTTCCACGTTTCTTCACTTCACTGCTTTAGATTCCTTTGGGACAGATTAACTTAGCACAAGGCAATCAGCTAGTTGTGTTACTGTGTGTTTGTGGTCCTTTGTGTGCATGTGTGACTGTGTCTGAGTGATAAATCTCACTCTGTTCCTTCTTTAATGTCTTTTAGCAACTGGAGCTTTGTCAGAGGCTCTACAAGCTGCACTTCCAGCTTCTCCTCCTCTTCCAGTCCTACTGCTCGCTCATTGGTCAGGTTCATGCCATCAGCTCTGTGCCTGAGGTGAGACAACTCGTACTTTCACATAAAGATGACACTTACAGTCGTAACACAGCAGGTTATTCAACTGATTATTCTCTGCACATGTGATAAGATTCACTTGAGAGCCCGTTCACTCACTGGGATCGTAAAGAGTAGATAACATAACATGAAATATTTATTATTTTGATTATCTTGCATCAAAACTGTTCCTACCGACAGCAACAGTTTCAACATCTGTTCAATAAAACGTTTGAATAGATTCACATCAAATCCTTCTTCAGATAAAATGATGAATTCAACATCATCCTGTGATGAACACAGCAGGTTATTTTCTTGCTGGCACCAGAATTCCCTTCGGTGTTATTAAAGTCTTACGTAATCTTATGAAGAACTTTATACACATTTCTCCCATATCTAGAAATCTAGTTTCCCTCATCCACTACTTTGATAACTGAAACAAGTGTATCTGATTTAATGACATTAAATGAATTTCTACTAAAGAAACCCAACTGTAGCCTACTTACCTAAGTGCACATTAATGCACTGAGTGCTTCTAAATGAGCTCTATCGTTTCCATTTCTGTACTGTACAGCACAATATGCCTGTGACACAGTGTATGTGATGAAAGTGGTTCTAATGGAATTAAATAAAGGAAATTAAACAACTACTGTAACACTTTGTCCAAGAATGACAAGTTCATTTAAACAGAGTTGTCAGTTTGTTATGAGATGATTTTTCTTCCTTATCCATGTTTTAGCTAAATGCTGTTGGAACTGTGATTACATTAAAGCTCTCACACACACTTAATCCCCATCTAGTCCCCCCCCCCCCCCCCCCCGCAGCTGCTGAACATGTCTCGAGAGCTCACCGATCTGAAGACCAGCCTGCAGGCGGCAGAGGCGGCAGTGGCCAGCGACCTGGAGCAGAAGCTCTTGGCCCACGCTCACGCTCACGCCACCCAGGCGGCAGCCGTGGTCGTGCCCAGCTTCCCCACCTCAGAGGCAGCCGTTCAGGCCATACTGGAGTGCCTTAAGAACCTCGAGTTCACCAAAGCTGTGCGCTACATCCAGGAGTGCAGGCGAGTAACAAATCTGTTTACAAAGCTGCTACACTAGATTTTACAGATGATAAAAAAAACACATTTATTGTCCAGAGCTGCAACATTTGTTCCCATTATTCCCAACATTCATCAACATGACATCAAACATCCCCTTGTTCTCCCCTTAAAAGGTCATCCAGAAAATGACTGAACACACAGTGACATCTACACACAAAACACATACACGTAATAAACTGCCCTCTTTCTTTAAACCTGTGTATTAACCTCACACCCTCCTTTTCATCTCATGTTCAGGAGGCAGTGGCCCAGTGGAGTGTTCGGTGGCAGCTCAGAGACCGAGGTCCAGACGCTGCTCAACATCTATTTTCGCCACCAGACGCTGGGCCAGACAGGAACCATCGCTCTGGTCGGTTCCCGCCAGGACCTCAGCCTGATCTGCTCCAAGCTGCTGGAACTCAACGGGGAGATCCGCGACATGATCCGCCGCGCCCAGGGTTACCGGGTCGTCACAACCTACCTCCCCGACTCCAGCGTTTCCGGGACCAGCCTCTGACAGGACCTCAGGAGCTCCCCGCCTCCCCTTCCTTCCCCACCCTCACCTCCCCCATCACTGCAGCCGCTGACCCTTCCACGACCACCTCCCTCTGCTCTGGAAGAGGAGGCCCAGCACCCTCATACCTGGCCTTTGCCTCCTCCTGTGTTTCTGCTGCCCCGGATGCACAGCTCCAGGCAGATCCCTGCCCACCGCCCCGCCCCACGCTAGAGCCAGAACCATATTCAGAGCGTGAGCCAGACTTTTCTCACCTCTCCTCATCCTCCGCTGCAGACTCTGATTCCTCTTGGCTTGATTTTGCCAAACCTCCAGACCTTTTCTCATCACATAGCTGCTCAGACACCACAGGCCGACCAGATTTCAATCTGCCACACACACGAGAGCCAAGGAGGAGTTATCTTGATGAGAACACTAATCTTTATTATCCTTTCAGAGGACGTTCATCACACAGATCCCCGCTGTCACATTTAAACAGCACCAGACACTCGATATCATCTCTTACATCAGACACATTGCTGACTGTAGCTTCAGAACCCACCTTACTTTCACTACCATGACACAAACGCCTCGCCCATGCCCCCACCCGGCTCCCATCTCCCACACATCCCCCGCTCTCCATACAAACACTCCAGCCCGTCCCCAGTTCTGCACCCTGGCCCCGACACAGTCTTAACCCGTGGCCCTGTCCCGTCTTCATCCCTCCTCCCTCCTCCCCCTCCTCCTCCTCCCTGCCCCACCAGTCCAGGAGAGGCTGCAGCGTGGGGTTGTTGCTGCTCCCTCGGTGGAGCCGCTACGCCCCTATCTCGCTACCTGGGGAAGGTGGGGCACGCCGCCCTGCCCCTATTGAACGTAGGGGGGCTCCTGAATACTGAACCGTCAGACGTTCAGACCTGAGACGTCTAAACTCACCACGACAGAGAACTAATTACTTCTGACAAACCCTAAGATCTTTCAATCTGAAAAGGAGAAGATGACACACCAGAGACACTTGGAGATTTTAACAGTTTAAGAAGAGCGACTCATGACCCAGAAATAATGGGATGTATCACTGAACCCACTGGATACTACAAAATGCTGTATGCTGACAAAGATGACCTGATGTTATTCTATCGGAGAACGAGCTTCGCTTTTCAGCTACATGCTGTGGAACTGATGTGCGTCTAGTTGAAGTTCTCATCATTCAGCACAGAATCTGCTCGGCTCAGATTTCTAACTTGCTTCCAGAGCAACTCGAGACCTGATGAACTTGATTGACTGCTACTGCCTCTTTCAGGAAGGACACCATTGGCTGGTTGTATCACCAGTGAGGAAACTACCTGCGACACTGCGTTCTATAACTGGTTACAGTTTTCGCTATTGCACTAAATGGAATTTTGGTATTAAATAAAACAATGTTACAGGAGGGCAGTTACTTTACTGTTTTTGTCACTTTTACCGAGAGGGAAAAGCCAAAATCTGGAATGACTCTTCTCTCCTGTTGTGTCTGCTGCTTCGAGAAACCGTGCAATGCATGACGCAGCTGAATGCTTTCTACTGTACGCCCACGTCCCTTCTGCTCCCTGAGAGGCTGCCCTCTCCAGACTGACTGAAAACACTGATTGAGAAAGAGCGGATGCAAAATATTCAAGAGTAATTCCTAATGCTGCCCTTCGCTCTGTTTATATTCTGTGTCAGCTTGTCCTCCGGCTACTGTTGTAAACAATGGTGGACTAATCATGCCGTTATCTGTGCGTGACGCACACTCCTCTGTGGCTAGTTGTAGCATCCTTAGTGAGTGTGCACACTGTAAATATCTCCCTGTCCGACACTGTAACACTTTGACCTTACATGTTCACATGCCAAGAGGACGGTGCATGTATACACTCAAATATTTTTGTCTTTTGTCTGTATACTGTTAATAGATATGGGCACACAACCATAGTAGCATATGTTTGTGTGTGGTTTGTAGTTACCTTACACGTGAGGGAAGGCTGACATTCAGCGCTCTCTGTTGTTGTTCAATACTAAACTCGTGCTACTACTGAAGTTCAAGACTTCCTGTCGTCTGCCACTTTTTGTGACTCTCCTTCGCCCCCCCCCCCCCCCCCCGAGCAGTCACTTCCCCTTCGCTGTACAAATGTCTTCTCCCTATTTATATCTGATCAGCTATAAATCAACTCATTTGACCTAGGTTTTATATTGATGTTGTGTCCTCTCAAACTGCCATGCATGCATCTTCTGTGTACTGTATGGAGTGTTGGAACTATTTATTAACAATCATGTTTGTATGAGGTACAAAAGGGAGCTTTGAGCTCATGCGGGTATGTGTTTCCCCCCCCCAGTAGTGTGGGAGAACGTGTGTGTGCATGCCAAACATGAAATTGCACATTTTTAAAGCTTTTTAGATGAAGACTGTAGTTGTTTTTTTCACCTTGTAAATACTTTTACAGCCTTTGTGAAGTTGTTTTGAGTTGATGCTCTGTACAAGTCGGTGTCAAAGTAAAGACATATCAATTATTTTGTGTGTTTTGCTTAATCTTCACAACACACGTCATTTTTTTTTATCAATGGGAGTTTTCTTCAAAAATACTGTAGTTAGAATTCAGGACTACTCATTGTTATAACCCAGGTCAAGAGTTGCACTGACCCGTGTTTCATTGACAGAATTACTGAATACAATTGTATGAATCATTGTTTTGTTTAGGAAAAGCTGAATGTTGCCTTCAAGCAGTAAGAGTCAAACCTGAACTGAGCTGCAAAGTGCAAAGTTATTTCAAAACATCGAGAACGAGAGCAGCTTCAATATTAGAAATATCCCTGACAGTGCGTCACTCCACTGAGGCTCAAGCTCTTGTTAAAGTAAAGAACATCCTGAGTCGGTCCATTTATCTGGATCCACTCCAATGTAATGGGTTCTTCCATGAGTCATGTCCCACCCCTCCACAAAGTTTGGTATATAAAGGTGGAATTGTGTCATTCTACTGACGAACACCAATGAAATGAGAAGGGCACTCAGAGTGTGGCAGATAGACAACTTTATCACCATATTGCATAGAACACTTCTGCAAACTGCTTTTAAATTTCACCTGCTCTTAGATATTAGCACTTAACATTATGGCTGATTGTTTCCATGAAGAGCTTTGAACCATTTGTTGAGAAATTAACAAACTGCTCACACGCAAACAAACAAGCAGAAAAGACAACACAACCTTGGAAGTAATAATCTACAACAGTTTCAGATTAGAGGTGCAATGTTAATCTCTTAAACTTTCTTTTAGCAAAATAACATTTTCACGTGAACTTACGCACCAGGATGAACGGAGGGAAACAGAGCCCTGTAGAGAGGTTTTTTGAAATTCAGCTACTCGCTGGTTGGAGAACAAATAAATCTGTTAAAGTCTGTAACTGGAGGCAACTGCCAATCATGACACGTACAGGTAAAACACACGCGATGGGGCCTCGACTCTTTAACAGATACAGTCGGAGCCACGTGAGGAACGGGTGACTCCCGGAACAGAGCGCTGGAGCTCAGAAGGTGTACTTGAAGCTGTAGGTGGAGTCGCAGGACAGCCTCATGCCCTTGCAGCGACCGCACAGGTCCTGACGGTGAGGTCTGTCCATGTTGATGTGTCTCTGCTTCTTCACACAGCAGCAGGAAGTCAGACCGCAGCCCTGAGACGGGAGAAGAAACGGAACAAGTCGGTCCGAAAAGCCTCCAAATGCTGATAATTGAACATTTCCTCTTTGTGCAGGACAGAGTTTCTGAACCTTGCAGATGATGGGCTCCACTCTGTAGGGGTTCAACCCCACCTGACACTTCCGGCAGAGCTGCTTGTAGTACACCTGACCAGAGAGAAATGAGCATCATCTACGTGAACATGATTGAAACATGATGTGGTGCACGTTAATGGCACACTGCAGTTAATAATGCACCACGCACCTTACTGGTTCCAGAGACGCACCATACGTAAGCACTCTCCCACCGGATGTTGCAATTCTTGCAGTGGAAAAAGCCGTACCTCTGCTCCAGGAACTGAAAACAAACCACAGGGGGAAAATCGTGTTGTGCAGACACCTTGTAGGAGATTGTGTTGTGATGAAGGCTTGTTCATTCTTATAGTTTACTGAATCAAAACTGTAAATCCTAAACTTTCGTTGCCAGGAACGAGACTGATCCCAGACTTCCAGCAGCCTCCCCTCCGGCTCATTCATTTTCTGAACTGTCGGGTACTTTTTTTATTCTTTCAACTTGGTTTAATCTTTCAATAAATCCTATTAATGTGTCATGTCTTTCATATCTTGTTTTTATCGTATTTGAAGCACTTTTGAATTACCTTCGCGGTGACAGGTGTTGTAAAAAGATAAGGAGGGAGCCTTAAGGGTTTGAAGATAACCACATCTTGAAGCCCTGCATGTCTGTATGAAATCAGATTTTAATATCTTCATGTGTTCAGTTTTGTGTTTCTGTATTTTAAGATTGTGTTAAAATCTAGTTTTGCCTTGGTAGTATGTCAGTATGTGCACGTCAAACCCCCAATAAGGACTCATTTTGGACCATTTGGGATGTTCTGGGTTTGTA
This sequence comes from Verasper variegatus, assembly GCA_026259375.1. Lineage (NCBI taxonomy): Eukaryota > Metazoa > Chordata > Actinopteri > Pleuronectiformes > Pleuronectidae > Verasper > Verasper variegatus. The sequence goes on from CM048051.1 coordinate 6,091,249, forward strand.
TCTGGAGGATGTGATTAGTTATCAGAGGAAACGTGAACCCAGGTGCAGGGAGCGTGTTTTTGGACACACCTGGGAGATGGCGCCCTTTGGGGACGGTCTGAAACTTGTCTTCAAGTTCGTCCTCATGTCCTCGCTGCTGTGGTAAGCCGCTCCCTCCCAGTTTGACTGGTAGGTGGCCTCGGCTTCTCCCTGACTCCCGTCGTCGACTCTGGCTTTCATCGTGAACAACCTGGGGTCGAACACCGGCGAGTAGATGGACCCGGGCCCGAGGAAGCGCGGCGGCGTGACGTACTGCCACTTCCTGGCGGGCCAGAGCTCCGGACCCGGGATTTGCGCGAACCTCGAGGCTCCGGGGCGTTCGCTCGCCAGGCCCAACAGCGTCTTGGGACCCAGCGAGCACTGCACGACTTTATCCACCTTGGTGTTCACCTGCACCCCGCACTCCTTGGTGTTGGCCCACCGCAGCAGCGGAGCGGACAGAGCTCCGGGGCCCACCTGGGACAGGCTGGCCCTGCAGAGCTCCAGGTAGTCCAGGCCATGCGGGGTCATGAAGCGGCCGTCCCGCGTCCCCCAGGTGCTGCCCGCTGCCGGCGGAACGCAGCCCTGGACGCCGCAGTGGTTGAAAGGTGGCAACGTGGTGAGGAAGCCCTCCATCCTGGAGCCGTGTAACCCGTCCGTTCTTCTTCCTGCAAACATTTAAACAGCTGCAGCGCTGATTGGTTGATTAGGAACAGGAGCGTGCACGACGCAATTAGGTTGCTTTGTAGAAAAGTTTGAAACATTACATTGGAGCGCCCCCTACTGCTCAGGTGCACCGGAGCTCCATCATAAAACAACAAGACAAAGCAAGGAGCTGAACTTACTGACACTTTATTCCTTTTAGAACATCAAGAATACATTTGTAGTTTAAAAGTTATGTGGCTTTTTCAGGAAAAGTTAAATCAGCGATAATCAATAGAAAACACATTTTGATAGACACATTGATCGTATTTATGGATTAGTAGAGAAAAAGACAAACAAAATCAAAAGATTAACAAGTTATTTCCAACATGGAAGACAAAAACAAACTTAAGAAACATTTAACTAAATACGTTTAGACACGTTAATTGTCTTCTCAGTGAATGGATTATAAACACAGTTCACACGGAGGAAACGTGGACGTCGTCCCAATGAGAACATTATGTTTGTGTGACCATGTTTCATTTATCAGATTATTATGGAAAAGCCTCGTTCTGCTGCTGCGTTCAGGTGCTGTGGGAAAAACTAGACTCTCGACACCAACCACAGAAGAGGCAATAAAGGCAACTGTCAAAATGTCACTGAGTGATGCATTGGTTTGGAATTTTTGGGGATAAACACATTTTTACATGAATAACTTTGTTAAAGAAAAAACTATACACACTCTACTAAAAAGATGAGGTGAGTTAAGATACAATACTTTTTTATTGGTCCCACTATTCCCACTGTGGGCAGCTGTCGGTGGTTCGATCCCCATGTATGAATGGCAAAAGAAGTACTGTAAAGTGCTATGAGTGGTCATCAAGACTAGAATACATCCATTTTTATAGCAGCAAATACACAATCTGTATTAGTAAACGAAATAATTAAGGGTAAAATGTAATAAACACAAGGACTCATAAGAACAATGTACAATGCAAACAAATTGTATTGCACAATTGAAACAAAAATCACAGAATTAAATAAAATGACCAATGGAATAAACAGTGAAAGAATAAACAGATTTTTTAAAGAATAATTAGTGTTTATTTATGTGGGGTGACATGATTACACAGCCCTACATACAGTCGCTCTATAGGTGGCGCTGTGCCCTCGCTGGTCACTCGCACCCATGGGCTCCGGAGCTCCACATATTGGCGCCATTTTGGAGCTAGGAGGGGGAAGAGAGCTGCAGAGGAGGACGCGACTGATCCCGATTCACCGTAACAGGTAAGAGAAATGCACCGACCCGCTGGATCGGGACGCGGCGGCGGACAGCGAGCCGCAGCCCGGGGGCGGCGGTGTGTCCGCGGAGTGGCCCGGTTTCCCTCCCTCCTCCCCCGGGCAGCGAGCTGAAGCGCAGCCCGCCTCGCTCGCCCGTGTTCCTCGGCTGCCGCGGCTCGATCCGCGGCGCTGCTCGACCTGGTTCTGCGGCGCAAAATAAAACAAACAATAGGGTTAGCAAGAGAATATACGAGCCCACTCTTCAGACCCGGTGTCCCGACAGCTCCGGTAACCAGCGGCCGGTCTCGGTAGCTTCGCCGCGGTCGGGGGTGTCGGTATAACGGCGGTTGAACCGGGCTGTTTTGTCCAGTGTCCGCCCTCTTGTCACTGAGATTGTTGCTGCTAATGCTAACGCTAGCCCCGCTGTGCGCACTAGCTAGCTGGCTAACTGCAGCTAACTCGATTAGCCACATCACGGCAGCACGGAGCCGGGCTGCACCGCGGTCCTCGGCCCTGACACGCTGCCCTACCGCCACAATAAAGACCCGCACATCCACGCAGTGTTTCCCCCCCCTGCCTGCGCTCCCCCACCCCCGAGAAAACACCACTAGTGCTAACAGTGACCCGGCTGCTGCTCGGGGGCTAAATACTGTCGCTGTGACTCCCAGCGTGGCTGTTTCTTTTCTTTATTGCAGAGACGTCGCCTCGTAGCGTAAATGGTTTATTCAGCGGCTGATCGGCTGCGTCTCACACGCCACAGCCGTGTTTAGCCTCCTCTAGCCCGGGCTGGGGATCTCTAAAGGGCAGCGCACATGGTTCTTGTTGTTTTATTCATAATAAGGTTTGCAAACAACACCGGGGGGTTTGAGGAGAAGCACAAAGACAGGAGGAGGTGTTTCTCTGGGCACAGCATGGTGTCTGATGAAGTCAGGTTTGACAGCTATCAGTCTGCGATTAGTGATCAGTGTCAGATGGTCAGTGGGAAACTCAAGGGTCGCTATTACCTGGGTGCTTTGCATATTTACTGCTGTACAGCTCTGTAATATTCATTATTCACAACCTTTAATATTCATATTATAGAGCAGCCTCCTCTTCTGATCCTGCTCTTGTACTTTGGGTACTTGTATTTATCTTTCTCCTCATACTCACAGTATTTCATCCACAACTTACTTTATCTTTCCTCTCACTTCTCTGATTACATCCGTCATCACTGTTATGACACCAAAGCAAATTCCCTGTTTGTGAAAACAACTTGATTGTGATTGTTAAATTATATCAAGATTAAAATCTCAGTTGATGTTGATGATCATCACGGTAAATTCCACATTATTACTTAAAGTTCATGATAAGATTGTTGATTTGAAGTTTGTGTCTTCAGAGAATGATAAACAGGAAAAACAAATCAGATGCAGATCAATAATGTGTCTGCACAGTTCATAAGTGTTCTGTCAAAATGTATTATATGGCTATCGATGACACTTATTTTTGAGACTTACTGATATTGTTCTATTGCCTAACCCCAATTTCAACACTATCAAAATGATATTTCATCGAAATAACCCAAAGTAAATTCAATTTAATACGACTTCAAAATAAGCCAAATTGGAATTGAATACAACAACTCATGCCCGGCAAGTAAAATTCAGTGTTTGAGCTTGTACATATTTTTCGCTATCTTTTATTAAATGGCTTCGCACACAACCACATTTCACGGATGAGTGTTTCCTCAGGAATTGCGCTGTCATACTTCTGGTTGCAGTTAATGTTTCCTTCTGCTGGCTGCAGCCCAGAGACTTCACTTTTCCTTTTTACTGAAAGAAAAACAGAGCAAAAACAAAAAAAAATGTGCGTCTGGTCAAATTCTTTCTCTGCAGAAAAAAAAAAAAAGCCCCAATGGTATTGTGTCTGTGTTGACTGGATACTGGAGAGGAAACAAAAATGTCTGCGTAGCCTAATAACCGTAGACATGTGATTCAGCAGTGTTTAACCAAACTTCACTGTGTCATTTTGTTTTAGTTCCTCTGCTTCATTTATTTATTTCTAACTGGGCTTCACTGGTTCAGAGATTTGTTTTGTTTGGTAAATGTCTTACTTCATGTCATTGCATCTGGGGGTAATCTGATGCTTCCCTTAGCTGTGGGCTTTCCTTCACTTGGTGTGTGTGTGTGTGTGTGTGTGTGTGTGTGTGTGTGTGTGTGTGTGTGTGTGTGTGTGTGTGTGTGTGTGTGTGCGTGTGCGTGTGTGGAGGTCGTTGAGTTCACTCGTACAACCCTCTGGTGTCCTTCCTCTGGTTGCTGCCTGTCGCACACTCTCCCCCCGCTGGGTTAAAACCTGGGGGGTGTCAGTGTCGAGGTTCAGATTAGGTTAGGAGAGCCGCGCTGAGTCTTCATTTTTCTGCTAGCAGATGTGTTTAAGGGCTAAAAGGGGCACGCAGCAGACAGATAGAAAACACTCAGTGGGGGGATAAATGTGTTCTGACTGTGATAAGGTAGTAATGAGTAGTTCGGGAGGTCTACTGTGGGGTAAAGTTTGCGTGTGTGTGTGTGTGTGTGTGTGTGTGTGTGTGTGTGTGTGTGATCACTTGGTTCGGCTTCTCATTCAAAGTGAAAGTCTCCCAGATGGATGGTGCCCAGACCATCCTAAGTCGAGAATTACTCTACTTTGATTGGCCGCCAGCGCTCTCTGTGTCAATGCGGTAGATGGAGAGAGATATGGACTCAAATTTGGCAGCAGCTGTGTGGTGGAACAGAAGGTCAGAATCAAGCAAGCTGGCTGCCTGCCAGTGTCCAGTTTGTGCTTTTGGCTTTGTGAATATGTGTGTGGTGTGTGTGTGTGTGTAAAAGCCAGAGTACAACTGCGGGAAATTGTTGGATTGCGATTAAAAACTCAGTGTTGCAGTCTGGCCTCTAAATCAAAGCCACAAAGAGCCTTTGTCAGACGGCAGACCTATTGACCCGCACGCCTTCACAATAATCAATTGTCCTTCAGAGATAAATGTGTTATGAGATAATCACAAACAAGTCCGTAGTCACACAAGAAAAGCAGATCGTCTGTTCAGTCATGTAAAAGCAGCTATTAACAGTATACAGTATTTGGGTGGATTTTGTGGGGTGTGATATTGGAGCAGGACAGAAACACCATTTATATGTTCCGCAGGCTCGAGTTCTGAGGCGTATTACACTTCAGTCAATTCTGGTCGTTAACCAGTGAAAGCCGCCTAAGTGCCAAACTTGTCATACATGGCAGCCGGAGTGGAAAAAAATCGAGACAAAATTTACCTTGTGGGAAGTGCTGTCTTTGCACAGTAGTTCTGCACGTCACTCTGAAATCTGCCAAAGGACTATGGATCTGTCTCAGTCAGATGTTTAGAAATGGTCTCATGAAAAGAGTAGAAGGGCTCAGAGTCGAGGATCCCGCCACCAAGGCCCAGCGGTTCATGCTCATGTTTATTTATTCAAAAGGGAGAATGTACGTTTTCATCTGCAGGTTGATGGTGAAAAAGATGCCGCATGTATAAACAACAAACAAGTACTTACACAGACGCTTAAACACAAATAGTTAGTACTTAGAGTACAAATATATAGTAAATAGTGTATACATTTACAATATGATGACATGAGTGTCAAGTAAAACATATAAAAGCTTAAACAAAAACACATATACACAACAGTCGCCTTAAATTTAATCGAGCGGCACCAAATTGCACTTGCTCAAAGTTATGTCTCCTAAATATGCCTGATTTATTTTCTGCGGGAAATTGATGTAAATGTTTTAATTCCTGGATCTGCTCGTCCTTGGCCCATGTCCCATCCTTCCAGTAGTTCTTTGCATAATCCTGCTGACAAACATAACCTGGCCAAGTTAAAAATGTAAATAAGCAATGTCATATATTCTCATTTGGAGCTTTCGGTTTGTCACGTAGTCTGGAAATAGCATCGAGTCGCACAAGTACACAGTTGGTTTTGTTTCTGCAACATATTTTCTTAGGGGAGGAAACTGTTACTGTAAGACTCATTAAACCAGGACAGAAATGGAGCTGGTTAACAATCTGGAAAACAGAAGATGCAAGGTACACAACCATCATCTGTTTTACAAAGCTGCGACGGAATAAGGGCCATAGGGAGCTATTTTCAAGAAGTATTAAAATCCCTGAATGTCACTTTGGTGGTGCTTTACATCTCAGCCAATGACTAACATCCAGTGTGAAATACCCATAGTCCATTCCACGTTACAGCTGCTCAACATTAACAATTGTGCTTCTGTATATCACACAAAAAAATCTTGTATTATTTAATCAGCCGTGTGATTTCAGCACAGATGACTTGGATATAGATAATGATGACTTAATACGAAGAAAGAAAACACAGTAATAATTTAGTCTGTGAAACATTTCTCACCAGTTTCCACAAACTAAATGTGATATTTTCATCTTGCTTTAATTCCAGCTAATGGACAAAAACACATATCTTCAGATTATCGTCATAATGTAAAAAATAAAAGAAGCCAATCCTCACATTTGAAAAGCCGTGAACGATATAATAAATGTCATTAATTGCAGCCCTTAGTTCAATATTTCCAGGATGTGCTTAAAGATGAACTAAGAGACTCAGACGTCGCTCTGCTTTGGCCCCGGTTGTCGCATTAATCACACGGTCGGTGGTTTGATCCCTATCTCCTCCGGTCCCTGTGTCAAAGTGTCCTTGGGAGAGATACTGATCTCAGAACTGTCTTCCTGGAACTCTCTTGCTGACAACTAACAAATCACCATAAAATTAAGTTTGTCAACAGGCTGTCGTCAACGTGGCTGACATGACCGCTGTCAGGCTGAATTTACATTATACAGGTTGTGTGCCAATATACTTAAAAATGAGCACCTGACCATGAAGACACGCGCCTACAAACCCTGACTCTGTGAAAGTGTCCGAGTCGTGCTGGAATTCTATTAGTTGAACATATTTGTCTCTTTTTTTATTTTATTTCTCAAATGGACAAAAAGCAGCAGCGGGTTCAGGCGGTTCAGATTTCGAGCAGCGAGCAGTGTAAAGCGCAGTGTGACTTATGTGGCCATGAGAGGTGCACTAAATTGAAATGGAAAATCAAAGCCCATTATGCATTATATGAATGCCTCAAACATGAATCGGGTATAATCCTTGACAGGCTGTTGGCAGCAGTGATGAATTGTGGGAGATAATTATCGCAGCAGCTCTCAGTGAAAAGTCAACTCTGAATACAGCAATTTCAGTTTGTAGGAAGCTGTTGCCAGGCTGTGAACCAGTAACAGCATTAGAGAAGATTTCCCTCGGGTTGCAAGTAGTTAACAGTGTTGATTGGCAATTCCTCTAAGATTTGGGGGTTTTCAGTCCTTTTCTGCTCCGTCCCACCTTCTCTCTTGCTCTCAGGTGTTTCATAACAAACGTTCTCTCTCTCTCTCTCTCTCTCTCTCTCTCTCTCTCCCGCTCTTCTCAGGCAGTGAAGAGCCAAAGAGGATGGCTCACTCTAAAGCTCGAGCCGCAGACGGGAAGGTGACCTACCCCCCGGGGGTCAAGGAGATATCTGACAAAATCTCCAAGGAGGAAATGGTCCGCAGGCTCAAGGTTGGTGTTTTTCTTCCTTTCTGCAGCAATTATTGGTCATAATGTTTAAGTTTTGTTGTATAAACATTGAGATCCTAATGTTGTGATTCTGACTATTATCTATGATTTAAGTAACCAATGCATTATTGATATAAATGTTAGATTTTTGTATTTGCATGGTGCATCAGAACAAACTGATCTCTATGCCCTACACTTATGGTTCCCTAGGTTAGATGAACAGAAAAACTATTAAGCTAAACCCACTGATCTCTACTCTCTCCATTTAAAACCCTCACCCCTCGTCCAGATGGTCGTGAAGACCTTCATGGACATGGACCAGGACTCTGAGGAGGAGAAGGAGCTGTACCTGAACCTAGCCCTCCACCTGGCATCAGACTTCTTCCTCAAACACCCAGACAAGGACGTCCGCCTGCTGGTGGCCTGCTGTCTCGCTGACATATTCAGGATTTACGCCCCGGAGGCACCTTACACCTTCCCAGAAAAACTTAAGGTACGTTCTCTTGCTCCATCAAAATTGCTCTGTGCTTTAATTACATAACCTAATTGCATCTTCCCTGGAGTAGGCCTTAATTTTGTGCAGCATGTGGCGGAAGACATATAATGGCATGGATCTTTTTATAGATCAATGTAAACAGGCTGTTTGTTAGCCAGACACAAATCACTATTCACTACATGCATGATTGCTTCTTATTGTGTGTTCAGCTATTTTAAGTTTCTTCTGTTGAAAGTTAGGCAAGTGACTACAACTGTGTGTGGAGCGTTCATTGTGTGTTTCTGTGTATTGTCTGCAGGACATTTTCATGTTCATCACCAGACAGCTCAAAGGACTGGAGGACACCAAGAGTGCCCAGTTCAACAGATACTTCTACCTGCTCGAGGTGAGTTACTTTATCTAATCAAACTCCAGGGGTGAATCTGCTTGAGTCTGAATCCTTTGCAATTCTTCTTCTAATCGTTTGATCAAATATCTCCAACTCAAAGATCTCTAATCACCCGCAGCCTAATCAATGCCTCACGCCCTGTAGCTACAAAGTGAAAATAAGACGAGAAACAAAGGATCTCCTGATTTAGAACTATGAAGCTAAAATATTGATATGACATTCATAAAAGATTAACTAAGACATTTTCCTGAAAATGTGTGACTTGATCGGATTTCTTAAGATAAGGGAACTTGGAAAAACAAACCGCTCTCTGTTGTCGAGGATGTTACAGAGAACTGTGACTTTCTTCCTCTGTTCCAATCCTTGGTACACAGCTTGCAGAGAGCACATTAGATTTAGCCATTACAGAATCCGCAGCAATTAATGGCAGCTAACACAGTCTGCCACCAGTGATATTTATACCCAGTGAAACGGTCAGTAAAATGAAAAGCCTTCCACGCAGACGTGTTCTCCATTTCTTATCAAAAGCACATTAACAGATGAAAGGTTGGATAAGAGATGTGTCACCATTGGCCCTTAACACATCTGGTCATTTAGCCAGCTGGGAACTGGCTACTGGAACCTCACCACAGTTGTATACGGGTCCCAAACCTGAGAAATGATTCCTAAAGAAAAGCAGAACCTTTTAAAGCCTTACTTAAATGTCTTACTCACAATGTGGAAGGGAAGAGAAACTTAAAGCTAAATATGTTTTCTTCTCCTTTCTTCACTGGGATGATTCAGCTTCACTGTGCAGGATGATATAGTTTGATGATGTTGTTGTCACATTAAGCTGTGTTCCCTATAATCTGATTCAAGACATGAATGAGGGAGCAGGAGTTTGGAAGCCATAATGGTCCAATATGTCATTTTAACAGGTGCAATGTGGAAACCTGACGCCTTTTAGTGCGCGCACACACACACACACACACACACACACACACACACACACACACACACACACACACACTGAGAATGAAGCTTTCCGAGAAGTAGAAGGCGACTTGTGAGCAGCTAAAAACAATGTAGATTGAAAATAATGGAGGGAGGAGTAAATGCAATAAAGATTTATATGGGGATTTAAAATTTACTGCGGAAAAAAGATCTTTCTGCCAAAACATTATTATTATTATTCCAGGCAGAGTGATTTTTATAAAATATGACTAATGGGGATTTTTAAACACAAGCTGATGGTATGTAGGAAATGTGATGGATAAGTTCCATGGTAATTTAGGCCAAATCTCCTTGAAACAGCCTCTCCTCAAAATCGAGCCGGGCTTCAGTTGTAATCTGTGTTTAAAAAGCTGTGTGGATGAAGGCGTCTAGTTTTGGGATGGATGCGTTTTGTAACAACAACATAATTTACACTGTTCCCTGTTGATGCAAAGTTTCCTCCCTCTGTGTTTGATGTAATCTACTGTTAGTCAGTCAGGGAAGAGAAACCAGTGGTGGCTGCTTTCTGCTGGTGAAGTGATCTTATATTGAACGGTTTATAAATGGCAGCTGGGACACTTTCTCCCAAGGTTTAATGTGGACAACTCAACCTAGTCTGGATTTGCTGTGTGGATTCCTGACCTTACGGCTCATTCTGTGCATAGAAAACCACTGTCGGGTGTTTTTATTTGAATTTGATCATTTGAATTCTTCATAGTATTTGACCTCTGGAAATTCGCTATCTTATGCAACCATGAGTTGAATAATTAATGTGGAAGATGAGTGTGGAGACACAGAGGAAGCAGTGGTGACAAAATGACACGCACTGTCTCTCCTGCTGTGCAACAGAAGCTTATAGGTCGAGTTAGTTGCCAAGCGCTACTTATAGGAAACATGTTTATATCTGCAGTTTAGTTTTTCATCTCCTCCAGGCTGCAGCATCATATAAAAGGCTGTGTGCCTTCACTAGCCCTTCAAACATAATTTTTTACTCTTACAGTAGTTGTTTGTGTATCTGAGTTTACTTGAATCTAAGTACTACTGAGTCTATTCCCTGGGGAAAGCAAAGCTAGTTGAGTCTAATTGGAAGTAAACATATTTTAGTTTTCAAGTCGACTTGTATTTACTTGTATTTGTTTGTTTTTGAACGAATGCTTTATCGTGTACGAACAGTTTCTATTATTAGACCCCTGCATTGATTTTATTTTTTTTTTTTTATTCCAAAGAAGCAGCGAGCAATAAATCAAACTCCACGTTACTTTCTGTGGAAGTCAAATGGCAGAATGTCCCTGTGAGTGAGACGCACAGCTCTCTAGTCTACTCTTAGTTTGCTGCCCAGACAGAGGCTGTACGCCGTGAGAGGCACAGTGACAAATGTATCTTGTGTTTTTCCTTAATAATTCATTTACAAGCAAATTTGACCCTGGTTTTGTGTTAACTCTTTATTATCAGGCATCTGCTGAGAGTTTAATATTGATTTCAAAAGCCTGTGTACCTGAAACATTGAAAAAACACAGCTGTTGACTTCTTAGTTTCATAAACCTTAATTTCTATGAACCTCTTGACCTAAATACTGAAGATCATCATTCAAAAACATAAATATTGGAGTGTAAATTGCTGCCGGGAGAATGCCACATGTGACAGGGCTGTGACATCGTTTACGAGAGAAAAGATGTCTCACTCTGTTGGATTTGTTGGAGCTGAAGAAAAGGTTTAATAGTTCTGTACAATTCTCAGTTGTGATATGGCGATAATGACGAAGTGTTACTCTAACCGGTAACAATGACGTTCTGAACCGGCTAAAAGTGAAAAGCTGCAGCTGAAAGTGTTCCACACTGATTTGCTATAATTTTTCGTTGTGGCACTTAGTGAGTCAGAGTCCCTTACTGCTGCACGACTGCACCTAAATAATATTTTGCATTTTTATTCAATGATTATCATTGACTTATGCAGCAGGACGCTGCACTGCAGAGTATAAACTGTGTGACCACCTTTTTATAATAGCCGTTCTAAACGGCAAAAAAGTCTGTTCGGTGTGTTTAGACAGGACGTCACTGGTGCATCTGTTTCTGTCAGCAGGTCATCTGGTTTCCTTTACGTTCAGTCAGTGGTCTCCAGGGACAACACTGGGACTTTTTGTAATGGATGTTACTTGCACACGTGTTCAGACATATGTATTTTACTGTTTGCACATTATGTTGTTTCACTCAACTTGTCTCTGAGTGTTTAAAAGAAAAGTAGATTGGACTGATTTGGACACGGCGGTCCCTCACTACCCTCACCGCGCTCGTTCTTTCACCTTCCTAATTTGCATTTGCATTGTGAGTCGCATTGTCACTAACGTCCTGCCTCCTCTCTCATTGTTCAGAACATAGCATGGGTGAAGTCCTACAATATTTGCTTTGAGCTCGAAGACAGCAATGAGATATTCACCCAGCTTTACAGAACCCTCTTCCAGGTCATCAAGTAAGTCGTTTTGAATCAAATCTTACATGGTCCCCCTGTTCAGTGTTATTGTTCATATCTCTGTCTACATATTCATGATGGTTTTAGCTCTGGCAGCCCTGAACATAACAGAATGAGCCTGTGTGGCCTTTTCTTCCTTTAGTACCTCAGGTTGTCTCGGCTGCTACATCATGAAACCAACCAAGTGTGGTTGTTTCTCTTTGATTGCCCCCCCCCCCCTCCCCCCCTCTCAATTTCACCCCACTCAACACAACCTTCAGGGCTGAATTCTGCAGCATTAGAGTTGGATCTTTGCCACTGGAACAAAGTGTGTGTTTGTGTGTGTATATGTGTGTGTGTGGGTCAAGGTTGTGCTTACACAATGGTCTTTTTATACAGGATGAATCTAAAGAACTCTGGTTCCCTTTTGAAATGTTTGCAGTGAGCTAGAAGGTGCAAGGGAATGTAGCCCTTTTGTTTGTGTGTGTGTGCGTGTAACTACAATTCAGTGAATGGGAGGTAATGAGACTAGTAATGCCTGGACAACAGTTGCTGAGATACAAATCTCGGTAATAAGCTTTACCTCCCACTCTAATGCAGATCATTATGATCAAGTACACCCACAGTGTAAGTGTATGTGTGTGTTCATAGCATCACAGTGTGTTTTCAGAATGAGAAATTAAGTAAGCGAACAACATGAATCTACACAAACAAGTTCTTCCATCAAAGTAAATCTCAACCGTGGTGCACAAACTGCAGCTTGGTCACCCAGCATAGGTGATTTACACCCACAGAAATATGTAGGAATATTTGACCCATAGGAAGCAGTGTTGAATGTCTTATTTAAAATCATGCAGTGATGCCTGTCTTGCCCTTTGACCCTTCTTGCTCTGTTCCCCGTTTCCGTAGCAATGGCCACAACCAGAAGGTGCACATGCATATGGTGGACCTGATGAGCTCCATCATCTGCGAGGGAGACACTGTATCACAGGAGCTGTTGGACACAGTGTTGGTCAACCTGGTGCCAGCACACAAGGTAATGTGCACAAAGAGGCAGACATGACAGCAACACACACGCACACACACACACACACACTCTTAGATCTAACATGAAGTTAATATGAGAAACTGCTCAGTATGGGATGATGAATCTGAATGGAGTTAAAAATCATCAGTAGGCTAAAGCCAATATCATTTTCCATACCCTGCAATTCAATGAGACCCCTGCAGGACACAAGTGGTAATGCAGTCTGCCTCAATCTTCCTAATGAGATTCAAGAACAATCTTTTAGTTTCTGTCACAAAAGCACATGGACATGTTTCTGACCTGCTGTTTGTATTCACCTGTTGTTTTTCTCTCTGTCTAGAATTTGAACAAACAAGCTTATGACCTGGCCAAAGCTTTGCTGAAGAGGACTGCTCAGGCCATTGAGCCTTACATCACTAATGTAAGATTAACACACCCTTGTTTATTATGTCTTTGCTCTTTGTAGCTGGGTGGTGATTTTATTTTATTTTTTCCTACATTTAATACTGGATACATTGCAATCATGTACCTCCTCATCTAGTGTACTAGTAATACAATTCAGAAACAATGCTTTTCACTGCTGTAACATTTGAAAAGGTGTGAACTGTAACCACAGGATACAAATGCTGTTACGGAACCAGGGCGAGTCATATCAGAGCAAATGATGAAGCCAAATGATACAGTGGATGTTAAAATCAGCTGTTATACAGAAAACATTCGATGCATCCAAATATTTATGCCCAGCCTCATCACACTTATCACCGACCAGCTTCAAAGTTGCATTGAGGGCAATGAACCAGGAGCCACCATTATTCCTCCCTCTCTTTCTCCTTCATCAGTTCTTCAACCAGGTGCTGATGCTGGGGAAGACCTCGGTCAGTGATCTGTCAGAGCATGTTTTTGACCTCATCTTGGAGCTTTACAACATCGACAGCCACCTGCTGCTCTCTGTGCTGCCTCAGCTAGAGTTCAAACTCAAGGTAAAATCTCTTTCCGATAAACATTGAAGCTCCGTCGCTGTAGCTTTTTCTCTCTGAGCATCCTGCAGTTCATATCATAAGTAAAACTAGAACTAACCTACAGAGGGACTGGGGGAAAAAACATAATCTCATCTGCAGAGATAATAAACGCCATTAATCTTGTGTTTTACTCTAAATTAATTGCTCGTACAGAAACGGAAGCAGCAGCAATACTAATGCTGATATTGATATTTTGAGTTTATCGACACACCAGACTAAAAACCTGAATTCTCCGACTCATTAACTGCAGAAATGCACATTTTCTCTTCCCTGTGTAGGTTTGTTGTTTCATATTAGAAAGATAAGGCAGCCAGTCAGCATAATGTTGCCTCTGCAGTGTCTCATCAAGGCATCCCGCTGATGGATAACGCTCATTAACTGTTCGGTGGGAGCGTAGATCACTGCTGCCTCCTCAAAATAATAGCTGCGATAAAATCTCTCCCCCCACAGACGAAACAAGCGCTCTCTGTCTCGCTCATTCTTTCTCTTACCTTCGCTCTTTTCATCTTTCTCCTGTGAAAGTAAACCAGCAACACTCCTCTCACTCCCTCTCGCTCTTCTTTCTCACCCTGCTGCTTTTTCATGCTTTCATCCTCACTCCTTCCCTCAACCTAACTCTTGTCCTCCTTTGTCTCTGCTTCTAATTGTCTCTGCTGTTTCCTCAACTTCACACCGTTTTTCTTTAAAAAACACATGCGGCCAAAGAAACTGCTGCCTCCGTGTGTTATGAAAAGATTTATGTCTCCAGTGGAGTTAATGTAAATGACTTGGCTCGTCTGTACCATCCACAAATTCTGTGCATGATTTCTCTCCTTCGCTGTGTGTCTGCAGAGTAATGATAATGACGAGAGGCTGCAGGTGGTGAAGCTGCTGGCTAAGATGTTTGGAGCCAAGGACTCTGAGTTGGCTGCGCAGAACAAACCACTCTGGCAGTGTTACCTGGGCAGGTGGGTTTCAGAATTGTGGCAATGGCAACTGCAGATCCATGGAAAAGTTTGTGCAGAGTTTTTTAACTCAACTGTGATTGTTTCTGATTAGTCTCGCGCCATAATTGGATTTGCTTTGCTTAATTCGTTTTTATTTGTTTAAACAAAGTCTTTTGGAATTTTGAGAAGATGTTTTAGCTATGTTTACTTTGGGATAAGCTGAAATGTGGCTCTCTCAGAAGCTGCGGCTACACACACACTAACTGTTGCCACGTTTACGCCTCAGCCGACGTCCACAATACAAACAAAAACTCAGGAAGAGATTTGTAAACACAGTTGCTTTTTCGAAAATACACCCAGACTCCCTTCCCGATTTGGTTCTTATCAGTCATGACTCTACCAGCAGCGGTGAAGACACTTACTGTCAGTAACAGCTCCACGTCATCGTCTGCTCGACAACAGAAATCCCTGCTCTTACTTTCCCCGCGGCTGTTCCTCATCTGTAATATTTTCTGTAACAAAACAAACAAACTGCAGGGTAGACAATTTGCTTCCTGTTTACACCGACATGCTCAGTGAACATGAACGGTCATGGTATATGCGTTTTCAGATGGTTCAGTGTTAACAGAAGGTTATTTACAATATGGAGATCGTTTTAGTTCTGAAACGCTGTAGGATGAAAACATTAGTGTGGACGAAGCCTGAATGTGTGTGTATGCAGCAAATGTGCTCAAGGCTGTTTGTGTTTTTTGCCTTGCAGTTGCAGTCAGTGAAGTTTGTTTGTTTTTCTCCCCTGAAGGTTTAATGACATCCATGTGCCTATCAGACTGGAGTGTGTTAAGTTTGCCAGTCACTGTCTCATGAACCACCCGGACCTGGCCAAGGACCTCACAGGTAAATCAGCTGAGCAAACTTCTGAGCAAATAGTTTATTTTTGGGAAAACCTGCTCTTATGTTAAAATAAAATCGGTGTAAAACCCATTGAAATCACTGTAGCGAGTCTGAGTGTGTAACTCAGATTGAACGAGAAGCGGCCGCCGGGTATTTTCTCTGTGTTGGAAGTGGCTGTTTTTTTTTCTCACATCCCACTCGTTTGTTCCTGTGTTTCTCTCCCAGAATACTTGAGGGTCAGATCACATGACCCGGAGGAGGCCATTCGCCATGATGTCATCGTCTCTATAGTAACCGCTGCCAAGAAAGACTTGTCTCTCGTGAATGATGCATTGCTCAATTTTGTAAAGGAGAGGACCCTGGACAAAAGAGTAAGTGGCCAAATTCGGTGAATGTGTTTGCATGTTCTCATAGAGTTTTTAATGTAGGTCAGGACAATACAGCAGGGAAAGTTTCAGATTCCTTTTCATATCGGCTGATAATTATATTTGTTATGATATGAATTACAATTTTTTTTTATTTTTTTGTTGTGCTTAAAGAATATATTAACAGAAAAATTACCTGCAGAAAAATAATCAAATCTGTAGACCTCTCAGCCTAAATATGAGTAATCCTCGTCTCATTTTCTACACTACCTGTCAGCACAATGTTATTCGCTTTAATGAATAAAGACTTGGGCAATATGAAGTGTCTGGTAACCAGGAGGAAAGCCCATAGTTATGTTACAGTTCGATTCCTCTTTGTGAGCCTTCCTGCGTGTTTCAGCGATTGGGTCTAATTAATGAATGAAGCTTCGTCTCTGTGACTGCTTTATTAGATGCTGTAGTTTGTGGTGTTCCTCATCTCTCACCTCTTGTTTTCATTATACATCTGTGTCATGTTGCATTTAGCTGCATGTTGAACTGTTTCATCCACTTTGTGGCAAATCATGGCCATGTTCAAGTTCGCCCTTTTTCTTCTTGTGCTGACACATGAAGTTTCCTTTCAGGGAAAACTCCTTCCCCCCTCGTCTTACTATCCAACATTTGATACCGAGACATGTGGTGTGTTTAGCTAACTCGACCATCCCCGCTGTGCTAATCTGGGGAAGACGGCTGTTCATTCCTAAAGGACTGCTGCATGTCTGGCAAGAAATAGCTTTGTTTCTGTTCTCAAGCAATATAGCTTGTCAACAATATATAGGGCTTTTTAATCTATGTAGTGTTTGCATCGATCCTGTCGCCCTGCTTTAATTAAGTGATAGTTTTGCTTCTAGGGTTTATGACCAATGTAGAAACTAATAAAGCTCAGATTTAACTAGTTGTCTCTCCTTGTCTTCCTGTGTTATCAGTGGCGTGTACGCAAGGAAGCCATGATGGGTCTGGCATCGATCTACAGGAAGTACTCGCTGCAGGGAGAAGGAGGCAGGGAGGCCTCTAAACAGATATCTTGGATCAAAGACAAGCTTCTTCATATCTACTACCAGAACAGCATTGATGACAGGTATGTGTGAGCATATGTTTCTGTCAGTTGTCATAACAGTGTAGGAAAATCAAAACACCCCATGGAGAAAGTATTTAAATCTGTTTCCTAAAGATGCTGGTTAATACTCTATACGCTTTGAGATTCTTGAATTATTGAATCACGGCTTCATATATAACTGGAAAAATTTGGTGTTTGTTATTCCACCAACATGGAGAACCTGCAGTAGCTCTCCGGGGTCTGTTGAAAGTCATTCTGTGAAACGTCAAGTCAATGAGCCATGGAGAGGCAAAGTGGGCACCTCTGCAAAAAAACAAACAACCCAAATGAAAAAAACAACAAATTCACAAAGCTCAGTCGTCTCAGATGTAACTTCAGAGGAATGCTTGAAGGTGCAGTCAATCTCTGAATGACTCTTTTGCAGGGGAACTGCTCAGCTGCCAACAGGAAAATCCTGTATTGTAACAGGCAGTTCCTGAGTGTGTGTAACTGGAGCTTCCAAAACTTCTCCTCTCCTGAGGTTTTTTCCCGCTATAGGCTCTTCCATAATCCTGGTTACTGAAGCCTGCTCTGTCTCTGTCGTATGGTCGCTCCCCTTTGCAGCGCTGGCAAACCATTCATTGCTGGTTGGCATAAAATGCATCAATGCACAAGCACAGGAATAATACCACAGAAGCCAGATTTAAAATGCTGGTCTACTGCAAAATACAGGGAGATGTACTTTGCTCTGATGGGCTTCATCAGCATTTTGTGAATTCATTTGGCGACGGCTCACAGATGTTTCTTTATTTGTAAAACTCCTGTAGTTTAAATCTCCAGCTTTAAATTTGTATCTGTGTGTGCTTAGGCTACTGGTGGAGCGCGTCTTCGCCCAGTACATGGTTCCTCACAACCTGGAAACCTCAGAGAGGATGAAGTGTCTTTATTACCTGTATGCCACCCTGGACACTAATGCTGTCAAGTAAGTTACTCTCACTCACACACACACTTTTAGGCATCGGATTAAAATAGATCTGTTCATGTTGTTAAGTGAACATTTGGAAAAGGAAATTATGGCTTTTAAGCTAAACTTTGGTAAACCCACTTAAAAGAGGTGAATGATTCCTTTCCCTTTTGACATTAGAGGAGTTTGCCTTTTTTAGTTTTTTTCCCCAGCTGCGTCATGTTCGACGTCACAAATTCACTGAACACTGAGGCGCTCTCTCACCTCATTGTCTTGCCAAATTGGCACGTTCACCACTTTGTGTCATTTCCATTACCGCTGATCGGAGCCAGGGCTGATTAAAACCTGTGTCCTACAGAGTCATTTGACCCAGAAGTAAATACTGATTGTATCCATGTTTGCAGGTCTTTTGACTATTGGAAAAAGGGTTTTGGAAACATTTCGTAATTTAATCTAGAAATAACTTATTTTTAAATAACTCATCTATTGGTTAGGGTTAGTAATACACGTCTTACTCCACTGTGCTACTACATTACCTCATCTACATTTGTTTGTCCAACCTTTTGTTTCCTTCCCCTCCTCTGTGCCTCAGAGCTCTGAACGAGATGTGGAAGTGCCAGAATCTGCTGAGACATAACGTCAAAGACCTGCTGGATTTGGTTAAAAAGCCCAAGGTAATTCTGACGATTCTATAAAAGCAGGCAGATAAATGAATGTAACCCTCGCCTGTTTCTAATCTTGTTTTTGTTTTGTTATTTATTGTAGTCTGAAGCATCCAGCAAAGCTGTATTTGCCAAAGTCATGGTGATCACAAGTAAGTGATTTAAACAAGCAACTAGTGGTTTGAATTAAAAGCTTACTAATCTAGGGGGGGGAAAAATCTGAAACTGGAAAACCTTACCCCCAATAAGCTTTGAATCCTGCGTGTCTAAAGGGAATCTGCCGGACCCGGGTAAGGCCCAGGACTTTGTGAAGAAGCTGGCTCAGGTCCTGGAAGATGACGAGCGGATCAGAGATCAGTTGGAAACCTTAGTCAGTCCCAGCTGCTCCTGCAAGCAAGCGGAAGTTTGTGTGGTGAGTTACTGTGAGAAATTCTATCACCTCTCCACCGGCTCGTTTTAAAATGAAGTAGGTGGACTCCTGAATAGTTTCGGTCTCAGGAAATGTCTCTAAATTTGATTCTTTGTAGTTGCCCTGTTTTCATTACTTGTTGAACATTAAATCAGTATTTGAAGTTACATGTGATATTTTAGATTTTCCATCGGCCTCCTTTTTAATTATTTCTATATTGTATCTGCCCTTCAGAGAGACATCACTAAAAAGCTGGGCAGCCCCAAACAACCCAGCAATCCGTTCCTGGAAATGGTCAAGTTCCTGCTGGAGAGGATTGCCCCTGTACACATCGACACAGAATCCATCAGGTACTCCGTCAAATTAACTCACGGATGACAAATGGCCGTCGCGTTGAGATTGAGTCGCGCAGTGTTTGACCTTCTTTCATCTCTTCTATCATCCATCAGTGCTTTGATAAAACAAGTGAACAAATCGATAGATGGAACAGCGGATGATGAGGAAGAGGGCGTTCCCACTGAAGAGGCCATCAGAGCAGGACTGGAACTACTGAAGGTAGAAATGGCAGCTGTTACACCACTTTGTATCAATGATGAATGTATGATGTTGGGACTCATTTCATTATCTCATGTTATTGCTCCATTTAAAATGGTCTGAATTATAGGCTAAGTGTTCTGATCAGTTCTGCTGCTGCGGAGTCGGAATTAATTGAGGTCTAACTATTAATTTTTCTCGATTTGGGGTTGAGTGAAATATGTAGAGAATGACGGGAAGAAAATGAACATCGTCGTCGTTCCTCTCCACAGGTGCTGTCGTTCACACACCCGGTGTCGTTCCACTCCGCGGAGACGTTCGAGTCCCTGCTGGGATGTCTGAAGATGGACGATGAGAAGGTGGCCGAGGCCGCGCTGCAGATCTTCAAGAACACCGGCAGCAAGATGGAAGAGAGTTTCCCTCACATCAAGTCGTACGTTTCCATCGCCTCACCGATGTTTACAGCAGGATGTGTGCAGTCACACTCCAGCATTCAGTCGCACAGAGAAATCACTGCCGGAAACTGTGGCCCAGAGCACACTGCACTCTGTAAGTTAACACTATTTGTACTGCTGGGTTTTAAACGCGTTCTCCTCTCCTGCTCCCCCAAGTGTTTTACTGCCGGTACTGCAGGCCAAAGCCAAGAGGGGCCCCCCTCGCCAGGCGAAGTATGCCATCCACTGCATCAACGCCATGTTCACCAACAGAGACACACACTTCGCCCAAATCTTTGAGGTCAGTCAGTCTCATCTTTTTGTCTTTATGCTTTTTAACATATGAAATCAAAAACCACTACAAACAAATCAGCCTTTATAACCATTTCAATTGTATTTTTTGTGTATTATTTAAAAAAAATATATATAAAAAGGATCCCACCCTTCATGTGCTGTTATCAGGAAAACAGTGAAGAAACTGAACAGTGTCTTTCTGACCGTGACATGCAGACATTCTGTCGACCCTTGATCAGTCAATGAAATGTTACGTGTTTCCACAGCCTCTGCACAAAGGTCTGGACCCTGCGAACCTGGAGCAGCTCATCACGCCTCTGACCACCCTGGGTCACCTGGCTCAGCTGGCCCCAGAACAGTTCGCCGCTCCGCTCAAATCTCTCGTTGCCAATTTCATCGTGAAGGATCTGCTCATGAACGACAGGGTACGCACGTGATCTTTTGTTTTGGTGAAAGCCTGAATCAATACTGCTCTGAGCTCCTTGGACAGATTTCTGTCATGTGATGTCAGGTTTTCACAGTGTTGTTTGTTGTTGTAGATTCCAGGCAAAAAGACGACCAAACTTTGGGTTCCCGATGATGAAGTATCTACGGAGACTCTGGCCAAGGTCAGCAGTGAACTCTGTTTTTCCTGAACAGTACTTATATCAATTTCCATATCGTCATAATCTTGTTTTGTATGGTTTTTGACCTCTGACCCTCCTCTGTTCAGATCCAGGGAATAAAGCTGATGGTGAGGTGGCTGCTGGGAGTGAAGAACAACCAGAGCAAATCAGGCAACTCCACCTTGAGGATGTTGACTGCTATTCTACACAGTGACGGAGACCTGACTGAGCAAGGCAGGATGGGGTAAATGATAAAGCCTATTCTTCTTCATTAGACAAAGTGTGTGTGCGTTTTTAGAGCAGCTCAGAGAAACCTTTGTCTCCAGATTAGAATCATGTAATTTCCAGTGAGGCGCTGGGTTTTGTGGTATTGTGGAGCCTAGGGGACGCAGGGGATTTAATCGTAAGCACATTTTCCGAAGTATAAAGAAGTCCTTGTCTCTGTCTCCTTCCTCTCATCCTCCAGTAAACCAGATATGTCAAGGCTGCGGCTGGCAGCGGCGTGCGCCCTGCTGAAGCTGGCACAGGAGCCCTGCTACCACGAAATCATCACACTGGAGCAATATCAGCTGTGTGCTCTCGTCATCAATGTAAGAACTGCCTCATATCCCCTCTTATTCAAAAAATGTTCTTTGCATCATAGTTTTGATTTCTATAGTTTGGATTTTATATTGTTTTTAAATGATGCATTACCCAGTCTCCTCCTCCTCCTCCTCCTCCTCCTCCTCCTCCTCATCATCATCATTGTCTTTGTTTTCTCCGCTCCACAGGATGAGTGCTACCAGGTGCGGCAGTGTTTTTCCCAGAAGCTCCATCGTGGCCTGTGCCGCCTCCGGCTGCCTCTGGAATACATGGCCGTGTTCGCTCTGTGTGCGAAGGACCCCGTTAAAGAGAGGCGGGCTCATGCTCGCCAGTGCCTGGTGAAAAACGTCAACATTCGCCGAGAGTATCTCAAACAGCATGCGGCACTCAGCGGTAAAGATAAAAAAATCAATATGACAGTTGTTATTTATTGTTTGAAGCAGCTGTAAGAAAGTCTCCTGCATGAAATTTGAAACTTAGTACTGTGTTAATGTTTTAGACACTAAAAGAGAAGAGTCTTTTGAAAATATTAACATGACCAATCCATCTTTATTAATTACCTTCAAACCAATAATATAGAAAAAACCTCTACAAAAATCAATTTTTGTTATGGCTACAATTTGCCTTTTTTAAATGGCACAAAAGAGACTTTTTTTCCAAGCATCTTGCCAGTTGTTCTGTGTCTAGTTTCTTCGGTCTCTTTATGTAATGTCAGACTGGAGATCAGAGCTCGATGGGGGCCACACCATCTGTTGCAGGATTGTGTAACAAAAAACAATCTCTAAAGCTCTCGCACTGCACCGTAACAAAGAGGCTGGGATAAGAATATTCCAGTCGTAGCACTGTTGTTATGAGGTAAAAATGTTTAATATTTACCTTGTGTGCTCCACAGACAAGCTGTTCTCTCTGCTGCCGGAGTACGTGGTGCCCTACACCATCCACCTGCTGGCCCACGACCCAGACTACGTCAAAGTACAAGACATCGAGCAGCTCAAAGAAATTAAAGAGTAAGTAGTGAGTGACAAAGTCCTGGTTGCTGATTACAAAGGTCATAAAAGAATAATATGACCCACCCCCCCCCAGTTAGTTTTCTGCTGCTACTGTTTTATTATTTCCATTATTCATACATTTCATCTGCCAAGAGCTTTAAAGGCAAATGCTAACAATCGTGGCTGCCGGGTGTGCTGATGTCAAACCTCTCCTCCTTGTCAGGGCTCTGTGGTTCGTGCTGGAGATCATCATGGCCAAGAATGAGAACAACAGCCACGCCTTCATCAGGAAAATGGTAGAAAACATCAAACAGACGAAAGACGCCCAGGCCTCCACCGATCCCAAAACCAACGAGGTACACGCGACAAGTTCATCTACATTTATAATATGAGGACGGTTTATATAAATGCCATCCTGAGCATCATCCTCCTAACCAGACGTGTGTGTCTCCCCTCTACAGAAGCTCTACACAGTGTGTGACGTAGCCATGAACATTGTCATGTCGAAGAGCACCACCTACAGCCTGGAGTCTCCGAAAGATCCGGTGCTGCCCTCACGCTATTTCACCAAACCCGACAAGGTTGGTGCTTCCACCACCACCCCCCCCCCCCTCCCCCCTCCCCCCACAGTATTCTCCTGAAAACCATTTAAAAAAAACATTTTTTTATTGTACGTCATTAGTTTTAGTTGTATGCATGTAAACCTCTTCGATAGGTGCATTTAAGACACACAGATAAACAGCTGATCTGTATTTTTCCTACTTGTGGTAGCCAATAGGAACCTGTGTCTACACACCAGTGTTTTGAGTTAACCTCCTGGGCTTGTTTCCAGAGGAACAATCACATTTTGACTAATAACGTTGTTTGGCAGAAAAACTATTTTCTCATAATCCTCAGCATGTGTTTGATTTTGGAGGTGGTTGTTGTTCTCTTTCAGAATTTCAGCAACACAAAAAACTATCTCCCACCAGAGATGAAGGCATTCTTCACACCAGGAAAGGTAAGCCTAACAAATCTCTATGTATTATTGTTGTTGTTTTTGTGTGGAACTCATTTCAGCCATATTCTTCTCTGCTCCTCCAGCCCAAGTCTGCAAACGTTCTGGGGGCAGTTAACAAGCCGCTAGCGTCAGCAGGGAAACCGATCCAGAGTAAAGCTTCTCGCATGGAGACCGCCAGCAACGACGACTCCTCGTCAAACCCCGGTTCCCCACAACGCAGCAAGACCAGGTAGAAAACACATAATGCCGTACACATTAGTCTAAAGGCAAATCCAAGTTGAAACCCTGATGTCAGCCAGTATTCTGCACTGAATCCAGGTGCAAGGAAACGGTCTCACAGCACAGAGAGCTGAAGCTGTTCACTGAGTTATGCACATAAGGGTTATAAGGGACTAAAGAAAGAAAAGGTGTCTGCATCTTGTCGCTCTTTTTGCACCTTGAGTTACATTTTTTTCTCTGCTGTGTATAAAATAGTAATGATTGAGTGATTCTTGTATTTCAGACTTGAGAGCACAGAAATGGATCAAAGTGAAAACGAGGACTTCAGCCTAAAAAGAGCTGACAGCACCGACAAGGTATTACACCTCATTATATTTACTGATACATCAACACCGGTGACTATAATACATTAACAGCTTCTAGGTTTTCTTTTCATGCTCTTTAGCTGCATTATAAGTGAAAGTTATTTGTGTTTAATCAGAGTGAAAATGATCATCAGTGTTTTCTTGATAATTTTCTGTCTTTTGTATAAATATCTTCTGACAGCTTCAACAATCATCCTGAAAATATCAGTCATTTGTTCTTTGGTGTCTCCAACTCCAATTAGAAAGTTATTTTTATCATAGTAACTGTAATTTAGTTTTTATTACAGTAAACAATTAGGTTGTTTTATACAATTTGACCGTAAACGGCAAATCTTGTGAAACTATAAAGTTATAAACGATGAAAACAGGACAGTTCCCTGATTGTTTTACTGTTGTTTTTTTTTTTACACAAATAAACATGAAACATTATCTGACACAGTATCTTGGCACAAGTAGACACGGGCGTGTTGCTGTGATCCAGTGAAGTGTCGCTTGTCATAAACCCTTGTGTCTCTGTGTTTTGATTCTACTGAGCAAACACCAGCTGGATTGAAGTCAAGATAGGATCAGCAAGAACACTGTGTGTCAACTGTCGCAAATAACAGGCTCCATGGCAGCTGCATCGCCCTTTGTCTTTAGTTTAAGTTTTAACAATCCTCCAAAAATATAAATTGCATACATAGATTTTGACTGTTTTAAAAATACTGTAGTCTTCATTACAGGTATAAAAAAAAAATCAATCACACATTCTGCAGCAGGAAGCCGGTCGTCATCCATTTTCTGTCTCTTTTTTACAGGATATTGAAAAGCCCCGGGGTCGCAAGCGCGGCGTGGCCTCCAGTGAGGACCAGGACAGCAAGCCCAAACGGGGGCGCAAGAAGGCGGTGGCCAACACGACCACGGCTGCCGAGACAGAGGAGCAGTGGGATGAAGACAATCGGCCGGAGGATGAACAGAACAGCCCTCCAAAAAAAGGACGCAGGGGCCGGCCTCCGAAATCCGCCGCTGCCAGTCAGGACACACCCGCAAAGGGGAAGAGGGGGCGAAAGAAGGCAGCTCCTCCACCAGAGGACGAAGAAGAGGAGGAGGAGGAGGAAGAGGACAAAGGCGAGGAGGAAGCAGAGGAAGAGGAGGAGGAGGAGGACAAGAGCAGTGAAAATGTGGAGGTGAAGACCAAAGCGGGAAGACAAACCAGGACGCCACGGCGATCACAAGGGTAAGAAACGGTGTCTGTCCAGTCACTCAGCTTCACTCATAACAATAATTCAGATTGATTTCTGTCAGTTACATTCAGTCTTGACTCAGCTCTTGTTTTCCACTCTGAACAGCTCGGAGTCAACAGAGTCGACGCCACAGAAGAGGAGAGGACGTCCGCCCAAATCAGCTCAGCCGCCCGCCAAGAAACCAGCGTAAGATGTGATTTCATCCACACGACGTCGGCCCTCCTCCATGTTTGTTTTTGCTTCTGTCGTCACGTTCAATCACACAAGTTTTCCGTACTCCAGTTCAGAAGGTGGCGGTAAAGCATCCAAAAGTTGTTTGCAAACTGACAATTAAAAAAAAAAAACTGTAGAAGAAGAATCTCACTCTTTTCTGTGAGATTCTGACTATCTGGTGTGTGCGCTTACACTCAGGCCAAATCCTCCAGTGTGTGTTCTGACGATTTAAAAGATTAAAAATCACTTATTTCAATACTTTTTTATAAATCGGTCGAGAGTTTAAAATCCTCTGGCGTGCAGCAGCGTTAATTTCCTGATCTATCTGCCTGAGCTGCTTCTTTCTAGCATTTAGCACCGGGACAAAAAATAGAACTGTTGAGTCAGGCTGCAGCTTTGTGCCCATGTGGGTGGTGCTGATGTGTCATCGTCATGTTTTTACACCATGTCTTCCTGTCGCATGATGAATCGTTCTGATTGAGTTTGTGTCCCCTTGTAGTCGTGGCGGCCGATCGAAGGCAGCTGCTGCTAAAGAAGACTCTGAGGAAGAGGATGAAGAAGAGGAGGAGGAGGAGGAGGAGCAGGAGGACGAGCCAACACCGAGGGTACAGAAAGGATTACATTCGTCATTTCAGGGAATTCTGTGTCTTAGACCAAGTAGTACAGAGCAGCTTAAAAAACCCAGATTCCTCTCCAGAGTTTTCACTTTGTTTGTTGTTGTTGTTTTTCCCTCAGGGTCGCAAGAAGGCAGCGGGGCGAAGAAGATGAGCTAAAAGAAGAAGATACTGTGTCTACTCTAAAGTCGTGGACGAATGACGTAGGAAAGAAAAACATGGACATTGAACTTTTTAAACTTTTCATACGCCGATGCTCCCTACTGTTACACAAACTCACACACTTGCATATACCACACGCACACAGCATCAGAACATCCAGAATCATCAGCTGTGGTTTGTTGCATTGTGTCGCATTGTGAAGATGTCCGCCACGTTAAGTAGAAATGGTTTTAACAGAAAAACGACAAAAAAGATCACACTCTTGTAAATAGTCTCTCGTGTCTGTTCCATGTTCTGTTGTTGTGTTCGATGCTGACTGGGGGGGGGGGGAGGGGGGATGCTGCAAAGCCTTTACCCACCGATATCATTATTATTATAATTATTATTATTAAAATCCTCCCATTAAGCAGCGTTGCTTATCAGACTTCCCACTTTTAAAAACTGAAAGAGATTAACCATCATCTTTTTTTTGTGTGACCTTAATTGTGTCATTTTACTTTGAAAAAGACAACATCTGTTTTTGTTTACAGTTCTGTATATTAATAAGCTTCTTTTTTTTTTTTTTTTTTACCTTGTTTTGAAAAGCTAAAAAAAAAAATGTCAGAAATCTGTCCGGGAGTAGAGTTGCCTCTAAAAACGATTGTAGTGTGCGTCTCATTTTTAGGTTTGTGTTTACCGGTAGACAGAAGTCCTGAGCAGCCGTGGTTGTAGTTTTACTGCTGATTTAACTTGGCTTCACATCCACCCAGTCACATCCTCCGTTGTATCAATATAATTCTCTATAAAACCTGACACGCTCCGCTTCTCTTTATTTCACTTGTCTTCACTCGTTCTTGTCGACGCCAGCAGCCGGGATTCCTTCAGCTGAGACGCAGGTCAGACCGAAGTGTCTCGAGTCACAAATGCCGCTCGTTGGCTACAGTTCAATACTGGAAATGTAGTTTTAGCTTTGCCTTAATTTATCAACACCTATAATTGTTTTTTACTTTTTAAACACAGTGTGCAATCAAAACCTGCCTAGAATTGATCAAAAAGCTTGTATTAGAAGCTGATAGTGATTTTTGGGGGACTGATACCGAAACCGATATTGGGGATAAAAATGTATTGGTACCGATATTAAAGACTCCCAAATTGCACAAGTGCATTGATATCAATCAATCAATCAAATTTCATTTGTATAGCCCATATTCACAAATCACAATTTGTTCATAGGGCTTTAACAAGGTGTGACATCCTCTGCACTTAACCTCAGAAACCTCAGAGAGAGCCACATGTGATGGATCCCTCTCCCAGGACGGACAGAAGTGCAATAGATGTCACGTGTAAAGGAGAACATCAGAAAGATAAGGGTATTTGCAGCATTGATTAGAATAAACAATCCTTTAAACCTGCCTGATTTTTATTCAACAAGATCCACGACCCATCATTTTGATAAATCTATGTAAGTGTTAAAAATGCTGCATCTCACAATGTTGGAGAAAAGAAAAAAACTGGACCTGCACCCAAGTTAAATGGGTTCTTCCCTGACCCAAACCGCATCCTTCCACTGTCTCAGTCATTTGTCAAGGAGTTTCTGCATTATCTTGCCGACAAGGATGAAAACATAAACTCCTTGGCAAAGGTAATATTTGGCAATGATGACGTTAGAAAGAAATGTCATTGAATCTTAATATTTAGCACTTGAACCATAAACTTTATTATAAGTATCTACAAATTAAAAGACAACACAAACACCTTTTAAAGTTATTGAATATTTTCTGCAGTGACTATTCTATAAATTAATCGTTTTCATATCAGCAAACAAACGCAGACACTGATTTATCTGTGACGGAGGATATCGGCTAACACATGGGATTAGGGTTAGGTAACCAATCGGGCTCGTTGGTTTTGGTTCTAACTAAATCTCACCTGTTAGAAAACACAGTTTGAAATCACAGAGAAGAGTTTGAGAGGTCGAGGCTGAACGAGCGGTGTCCAGAAACTGAGCAACGTGACATCGTTATGACTTGTGAAGGTTTTGGAGCCTCACAATCAACCAGAGGAGATTCATTCATGCAGTTGAGGTATTGACGTAGACACCACAGGTTTGATGTGGATCAAAACATCAAACCCACAGATTAAGGAAACCTCTCAGCAGTCATATGGTCTTTTTTTTGTCATTTCAGTATTTCACCAGCCGGCCCCGTTTTATTTGTTCTCACTGATTTACGTTAATGTATGTATATGTACATTTTGAGGTTCTGAACCCCCCCCTCCCCCCTTCCCCCTCACACCACGTTCACACCCTGGTTATGATCCATGACTGACTATGATCACTGACGCTGGTTTCCTACATCAGATAAAAACACACCTGCTCTCGGAGGCAAATCTAATGAACGACGACCGTCCTCCGCTCCGTCGCTCGCTGAGCTGAACATCTGACTTCCTGTTCAGATTCACTCAATGAAGAAAACATGAACTGTGAGAAAAGTTAATTAGAAACTTAGTTCTCTAATTAATTATCCTTATCTTTTTGATTCGTGCAGTTTAATAGGGATCAACAGCAAAATAAATACGTCTGCGGGACGGTTTAAATAAAAATCGACCAAATCACTGGTATTTTCTTATTCGTTGAGATTACATCATCACATATTGTTGGTTCACGTAGATGACAGAAACATAAAAGTACCAGTTTGCTCAGGTCCCCAGTGTTTTGTCCTGGGACTGAAGTTGCGTTGACAGTTGATCCCATTTTAATATTGTTTAACTTTTATTATCTGTGTAAATAACAAAAAAAGAGTTTTCCCAAAGTGTTTAGATTGTTTTTGAACTTCCAATGACTGTTTACTTTCCATTCAAACTGCTCATTATTTGATCATTTTCTCTGTAAAATATCATAAAACTGACAATTTTTACAACAATAGTTTGAATAACTAAGTAATTAGAATAAATTGGGATTGAAATATTATCGTAAAAGGTAAATTAATTTGTTTCTGTCGAGCAAATAATTGTTTCGGCTCAACACAATTTAAGATTTATTGCTCATAAAGATTATTTATAAATCTTCTAAAATATTTTAGGCTCAGTAACTTCAAGTTCACACACACACACACACACACACACACACACACACACACACACACACACACACACACACTAATGCAGGTGTGATATCATGGACCTAAATATCCAGATGCACTAAGAGGCCCGAGTTTCCGAGCAACAGGAGCTGAGAGCAGGAAGATAAGGAAGCAGTGCGACCATGGTGCAGTATGGGTAACCGGTTCTGCTGTTTGCCTATCTCCCTCACCCTCCTCTCTCACCCCCCTCTCACCCCCCTCTCACCCCATCATCTGCCTGCTGAACTTGATCCAGTGAGAGATGCAGATGAGGCTGTGACACTTGAATGGCCTCCTATGAGATTATGAGCTGAGGATGTATGATAATGGTGCTGTGGAGGTCACGCGGAGCCTCTGGCACCTGGGTCACCCTCCGGCCTCGGTCCCTCTCAATGAGACACCATGGATCACACTGCGCCCTCGCTCCACAGGAGATTGATCATTCGGGATCTCTCACCATCAAGTTGTGCCTGGAGACCTTCGTGCGTCAGGCGCTCTGGGTAATAATTGACAGGTTTGGAGAGGTGGTGCGTGCGGTGGGTTTACAGCTGGCTGGCTTCGCTCCACTGTCCCCTGTTTAATCACCGAAACCCCTCCAAGCATGGTCAGGTGAATAGCGGAGTGGAGAACTGGACGTCCGAGGCCAGAACAGCCCGGAGCCATGCGCGCCCTGCTCGCCCTCCTCGCGCTTCTCGCCCCCCTCAGCTCCGCCAAACCCAACGCTGGCCTGAAAACGTGGAGTCGCTTCAGCAAAATGCCTTATCCCGGAGACAAGGCTTTCCTCTACGACACCTTCCCCAGGGACTTCGTATGGGCGGTGGGCACGGCCGCGTACCAGGTGGAGGGCGCGTTCGAGAAGGACGGCAAGGGGCTCTCCATTTGGGACACTTTTACGCGCGGAGGGAACCGGATGACCACCGGGGACGTGGGCAGCGACAGCTACCACAACATCCACGCCGACATCCGAGCCATCCGGCAGCTCGGGGTCAGCCACTACCGCTTCTCCCTGTCCTGGGCCCGGATGTTCCCCAACGGGACGCGCGGGAGCCACAACGAGATCGGCACCAACTACTACCGGACGCTCATCCGGAGGCTGAAGGAGATCCGAGTGCAGCCGGTGGTCACGCTGTACCACTGGGACCTGCCCGACCACCTGCAGCAGACCCTCGGCGGCTGGAGCAACCCGGAGATGGTGGGCATCTTCAAGGAGTACGCGGACTTCTGCTTCCAGACCTTCGGGGACGACGTGAAGCTCTGGATCACCATCGATAACCCGTTCGTGGTGGCGCGTCACGGGTACGGCACCGGAGTGGTCGCCCCCGGGATCAAGAGCGACCCCGACCTGCCGTTCAGGGTGGGACACAACCTGCTGAAGGTACCGATCAGGGGACATGTGGTTTCACATTATGTACATTTATTATGTATCTGTGTAGTTTAAATGTTTATCTCCAAGAATTGTTTTTATGTGATTCTGTGGTGGAAGAGTTGTTTTAACTGAACCTGTCAAATACTCATCACATCATGTACAATATAACTTCATATTACTTATTACATATTACTCACTATCATTGTACGATATACTTTCTATTGCCCTATACTTTGATAGTAACCTATTTTATTTCTATTAGGCACTGGTTCCGTATACACTTTATATTTTTATTTTCACTTATATATGTTATACTTAATACTGTATTGTTTTATTCTATTTTACTCTTGTGTTTTGTATTGACACTGTTATGAAGCAACTTGGAACAATAATTTAATTAAGTCTATCTTTTCTTATCAAAAGTAAAGTACTTTACTTGTATTGTTATTATTATTAATATCTTCACCGACCTGTCATTATTATAGAAATTCTAGTTATAACAAACTACTTTATAAACTGTGGACGCAGATGGATAAAAAGAACCATATTTCTCTCCGTATTTAAATAAAAAAGTGTATATAATCAAAAAAGAAGTATCTAAAAATATATATTATTTATTTGAACCTTTATGAAACTTTCTGAGACATGAAATGAAGTTTAACTGATGGGTTTTCTTCATTCCATCCATCTCAAACTTTGCCTTCTCCTTCCCTCATCATTTCACAACCATGTTCTCCTTCTCCTCCTCGTTCTCCTTCTCCATCACTTCTCTCTCTCTGTGTCTGTTTGTCCTCCAGGCTCACGCGGCTGTGTGGCACCTCTACGACCGACACTACCGCCCCCGTCAGCAGGGCAAGCTGTCCATGGCTCTGGCTTCTCACTGGATCAAGCCCAGCCGCACCCGCCTGGAGAGCCTGCGGGAGTGCCAGTGCTCCCTGGACCACGTCCTGGGCTGGTTCGCACGGCCGCTGTTCACAGACGGGGACTACCCCCCCTGCATGAGGGCCAGGCTGGGTTCGAGGCTGCCCACCTTCACGCGGGAGGAGAGGGAGCAGGTGAGGGGAACGGCGGACTTCTTCGCCCTCTCCCACGGAGCGGCCCTCAGCTTCCAGCTCATCAACGACAGCCTGAAGTTTGGGCAGCAGGAGGATCTGGACCTGAGGATGCTGCTCTACTGGGTCAACGCCGAGTACGACAGGCCGCCCATCTTTGTGGTGCAGAGTGGTTGGTAGGTGTCTGGTCTCGTGGTGTTTCCTGTGTGTTGCTCCGGTGTTTGCTGGACATGTTGTTTTCACTGCTGCTCCACACAGGTACGTCCTCGGCAGCACCAAGACTGAAGACCCCAAACACATGTACTACCTGAAGAGGTTCATCGCTGAGGCCCTGAAATGTGAGTTCTGACCCATCACAGCAGCACGGAGATCAAATTTCTAATATGGACATGGATCCATTTGCAACTGAGACGTTAAGAGAAGTAACCACTTAAATCTGCCTGTCTGTGTCTGTCTGTGTTTCTGTCTGTCTGTGTTTGTGTCTGTCTCTCTGTGTTTGTCTGTGTCTCTATGTGTTTGTCTGTGTCTGTCGGCCTGTGTGTGTGTCTGTGTGTCCCATGCAGCGATCGTCATAGACGGAGTGAATGTGATTGGCTACACAGCCTGGTCTCTGATCGATGGTTTCGAGTGGCACAGAGAATACGGGATACGACGAGGACTCTACTACGTGGACTTCAACACTCTGGACATGAAGAGGGAGCCCAAGACGTCTGCCACCTTCTACAGGTGAACACTGCTGAGTGGGGATTTCCACACGGGACGAACAACACTGTCAATTTATAACACTGTGGCACAAGTTTAATTTAGTCACTTTGCTGAGTCGTTCCATTTTTCTACTGCAGGTAAATAATTGACCAATTTCAGTGTAATATCTGCAATAGTAGCTTCAAGGAAAACAATTATTGCCGATATTAAACTGAAATCGGATCCTTTCAGTCCTCAAGTGTTTTTAAATAGTTTTCTGGCAAGAAAGAACTACACTTTATTTATTTGGATCTGTTTAAAGGCCTTTTTAAAACTGCACAATGTGATTTAATCTACAGAGGTCGTTTTTTTCCCTCTCAGCTCCTCCTAATGTGATCATCATTTTTTATTCCCTAAGAAACGTCATCCAAAGAAACGGTTTCCCGGAACTTCCAGAGAACCGTCCGGCGCAGGGAGTCTTCCCGTGTGATTTTGCCTGGGGCGTATCTGCCAACTCCATCCAGGTACGAGTGTGCGTTTGTGTTGAGGACGGGAAGAGAGAGTCACGGAGGCTCGGGTGTGACGGACGGTAAGGGACAGAACACTGTCAATGAACAACACAACAACAGGAGTTCCTCAGAAACAGGAAACAAAGAGAAAAACATTAACTACTTATTACCTTTGACTCAGCGTTATATTTAGTGAAGAGTGTTAATTTGTTAACTCTGCTAAAAAGAGAGTGTTGTGAACAGGAATTTTAACAACACAGAGTCACTCCTCTGCTCTCTGACGCACTCACATCAGCTTGACTCCATTATTTTGAACTTGCAGTTTTCATGGTGAAAGTCCAGTTCAGACTCGGCCGTGACGATGAATCCTCTCTTAATCATAAACCAGATAACCTCACAGCGTCCGCACCCCACAGGACCCACTCCTCCTGTCCATTTGCCCTATTAGGCCTTTATTTGCATTGGTGTGTATGAGGTACACGCAGCGTTAGGCGGTGAGCAGATGCATGTTTACAATGGTGTGTGTGTGTGTGTGTTTTTTTGTGCGGCCTGCCCTTGTGTTGCAGGTGGAGACGATGCCCAGCCAGCTTGCTGACCCCAGTGTTTACCTTTGGAACATCTCCAACAACGGCGCCCTGATGAAGCTGGAGGGCTTCAGCGCGCCGCCTTTACGGAGAACGGCACACTGCGCTGATTACGTCACCATCCGACAACAAGTGGGTGTCTCTCCTGCTCAAACACTGATCATTTAAACCACTCTTACTGCACTAAAGATAAAGGTTCAGTGTGTAGAATTTAGTGACATCTAGTGGTGAAGTTTCACGTTGCAGCTGAATACCCCCTCACCTCACCCTCCCCTTCCAAACATGAGAGAGAACCTGCTGGAAACCTTCATTTGTCCTAAAAACTCAAAAGTTGTTTAGTTTGTCCAGTTTGGGCTACTGTCAAAAACATGGCGGCCTCCGTAGAGAGGACCCGCTACCGATGTAAATATAAAGTATTTAAATATAAAGGGTCTATTCGAGGGTAAAGAAAACAACAATTTTGTGAAACACACTAGTGAAAACATGACTCGTATTTTAATATTCAATTTATTATCTATTAGATAGATCCCTTTCACCTAAATCGTACACACTGGACCTTTAAGTGACTGAAGTCATTATTGACTCAGATTTCCTGGACGGTAAAAGATCGTATCTATCAAATGGACTTAACAGTGTTCATGTATGAGAAGTCAGTGAGGGATCATTTCCTTTTTATTCTAAAACAAAACTGAAACGTTGATTTTCTAAGTATTCTCCATAGATTGTAGCTTTATTACTTGAATATTTTGTTACTTATGATACATATTTGTAAGAAAGTGAAAACATCAGGGAGTAGTTCATGTACCGAGATACAAACTGTAGGAATTGCAGAAAAAAGACCTGTTAAGTGCTGCGTGTAGATTTTTTACCTCCTCCCTCTCTGCAGGTGGATGAAATCCAGCAGGTCGGAGTAAACCACTTCCATTTCTCTCTGAACTGGTCGGCCCTGGTGCCCACGGGCGATGTGGCTCACCCCAACACCACCCTGCTGGGCTACTACCGCTGCTTCACCCATCAGCTGCTGCGGGCCAACGTCATGCCCGTGGTCACGCTGTGGCACCACACACGCCAGCGCAGCAGCCTGCCGGCGCCACTGGACACCACCAACAAGTGGCTGAACAGGTGGAGACGCTGATGCTGGATATGGAGGTTGAAGCTGTTTTTGTCGGTTTGATGTCAGAGGCCTGAGAGTTAGATAGATAGATAGGTAGGTAGATAGATAGATAGGTAGATAGATAGGTAGGTAGGTAGATAGATAGGTAGGTAGATAGATAGGTAGGTAGATAGATAGATAGATAGGTAGATAGATAGGTAGGTAGGTAGATAGATAGATAGGTAGGTAGATAGATAGGTAGGTAGATAGATAGGTAGGTAGATAGATAGATAGGTAGGTAGATAGATAGATAGATAGATAGATAGATAGATAGATAGATAGATAGATAGGTAGGTAGGTAGGTAGATAGATAGATAGATAGATAGATAGGTAGGTAGGTAGGTAGATAGATAGGTAGGTAGATAGATAGGTAGGTAGATAGATAGGTAGGTAGATAGATAGATAGGTAGGTAGATAGATAGATAGATAGATAGATAGATAGATAGATAGATAGATAGATAGGTAGGTAGGTAGGTAGATAGATAGATAGGTAGATAGATAGGTAGGTAGGTAGATAGATAGGTAGATAGGTAGGTAGATAGATAGATAGATAGGTAGGTAGGTAGATAGGTAGGTAGGTAGGTAGATAGATAGATAGATAGATAGGTAGATAGATAGATAGGTAGGTAGATAGGTAGGTAGATAGATAGATAGATAGATAGGTAGATAGATAGGTAGGTAGGTAGGTAGAACCAACTATCTCTTGCTGCCACGGTATCGTCTTTCCTTTTCCTGTCATAAAGATATATCACAGTCATCCTCATATTTAACATGTCTTTGATAAAATTGTTAGTAAACATGTTTCATGTCTTATAATAATTTACTTTTAGAGAAATTTCATACATCTCAGTGTGTAAAATAAAGATGTCCTCATTTGAACTGTCTGTCAGGGAGACTCCGGAGGCGTTCGCAGACTACGCCAGACTCTGCTACAGAGAACTCGGAGCCCACGTGAAGATGTGGATCACCCTGAACGAGCCCAACGACGAGATGGTGAGCTACCAGGAGGGGCATCAGATGCTGCGGGCGCACGCTCTGGCCTGGCGCGCCTACGACCGTGAGTTTAGACACACGCAGGGAGGACAGGTCAGTAGAGATCTAGAGTCAGGTTTTTCTTTACATTTAGTTCTTTATGTTGTTTTTTTGTTGAAGGGTTCATGCACATCACACAACTAATCTGCAAGTTCCTATTTGTATTTATGCTAGTTACATCAAGCAGCTGTTTCATTCCTTCATAGATTCTGTTCAATTCAACATTCTTGAATTTCTATGTGGGGTTTTCTTTTAAAATACAAATGAAACAACAATAGTACACGAGAGAACTCAACACATTTTTTTTTAACAGCAATTATAGTACATGTAACACGTGTGCATGAATTAGTCACAGCTGGAATCGCCTCAGTCGACAAGAGAAATGTCTCAGACCTGTGCCTCCATGTTTACTGCTGTGTCTCAGGTGTCTCTGGCTCTGCACATGGACTGGGTGGAACCGGCCTTTTCCTTCAGCCGTGAGGACGTGGAACCAGCTAAACGGGTCCTGGACTTCCGCGTCGGCTGGTTCGCGGAGCCGATCTTTGGCAGCGGGGACTATCCTCTGGGGATGAGGAGCTGGCTGCGTCAGCTCAACTCACTGGAGTACGAGTAGTTTCATTCTGACACTCGTGGTCTCCTGAGGACTTGGATGATGCTGAATTCAATACTGATCCCCCAGTTTTTTAATGAAATCTCAAATTTCCGAGCTTTCAGTCAGGATCATTTTCTGCTCTGACCGACTTCACCCGTGAAAACTTTAACAAAAAGCCACCACATCTTCTGTAGCAGAATATTGACGATTTATTGAGACTTGAGTTTCATCCCAGCGCTGCATTAAAAAGGGATCAATGGTTTCTTGGGTTGTTTAAGTCATTTTGAAAGAACTGTACACAATAAAGTAAATTCTACTGTTATATCGTCTCCTGTGTAAAAGCCCATCTGTTCTGTGTGTTCCCACAGGCTGCCGGTCTTCAATGAAGAGGACAAGCAGCTGGTTAAAGGAACGTACGACTTCTTCGCCATCAGTCACTTCAGCACCAAGTTGGTGACACATGCGAAGGAAGACTCGTAAGTTTAAATCCGTTTTTTGCCTTTATTTTGATAGTGACAAACAGGAAACAAAGGGGGAGAGAGGGCGAAGGTATGAGATGCAGCAAAAGATGTTGTGTTTGCATCTTAACCACTAATTGAAGACAATCATATTGCTCTAATGCAGTGACATGTCGAGAATACAGCCCATAATGAGCGTCTGTATCATCACCATGTCTGCAGGTACACCTACACGGCCATGCTGGAGGTCCAACACATGATCGACACCACGTGGATCATGTCCCCGAGGCCTGTGGTGCCCTGGGGCCTGAGGAAAGCCCTCAACTGGGTGAGAGAGGACGGAGGAGTCACTGTGTGTTTGGTGGCTGGTTCATTCACATCTTGTCTGTTCTTAATTTACAGACGTGTGTAAAGTTAAGAATTTAGAATAAAAGCAGTCGTGGGAAAGGAGACAGTGACTCAGTGAAGGTGAGACACAGGACAGACGACACTGCAAGATTTGATTTGAGGAAAACAGGGAGAACTACAACCTCAACCCCCCCCCCCC
Source organism: Verasper variegatus (assembly GCA_026259375.1). Taxonomy (NCBI): domain Eukaryota; kingdom Metazoa; phylum Chordata; class Actinopteri; order Pleuronectiformes; family Pleuronectidae; genus Verasper; species Verasper variegatus. The sequence goes on from CM048051.1 coordinate 6,128,729, forward strand.
CACTCGAAAACGTGTTTTGCTTGTTGATTCTTCATGTTTAATAATCACTGTGCGGAAAAATGTAAATTCTCCGTGTACATACTGAGAAGGTGGAAAAATGTGCACAGTGCAACGTTTATATTTCCAGTGATTCTGGATCCTGGAGAAGAGGTAGATATAAAAAAACCCTGTGTTTTGAAAGTGCCACTGCTCCTCTGCTGTGCCAGGTGAAGGAGCACTACTGTGACGTGCCCGTGTTTGTGATGGCTAACGGGGTCCAGGAAGACCCGGCCCGCTTCAAAGACAGCCTGAGAGTCTACTACCTGTACAACTACATCAATGAGGCTCTGAAAGGTGAGAACACAGACGCACACATTTCACTGCTGAGATGATGATGAGATAAAATTATAATAATTATAATAATTCTGTGGGAAATCTGTGAAAATATAAAAAACCTATAATGTTAAAGAGAGAAAAAAATCAAGAAACACTTCCTTCGCTTCAGTAGTTTTTGAAAAATCCTGCTGACAAAGAAGCGGAGAGGGGCGGAAACCTTGGTGGAGGTCAAAAGTAAAAATAAAGTACTAAATAAATAATACAAAAATACACGTATATTCCAGTTAAGTGAAGTTTCCCCTGAGCGAGTGATTAACAGATTATTAGTGTGTTTAGTGATGAGTGCTGCAGGACATCTTCCCTCTAACCTTCATCAAACAGCCTCTGCAGGGCTTAAATATTACACAAGTATTTAGGCCACTGACCTCTGAACAGTCAGCTGACTCAGAACACACACACATGCACACACACACAAATATCAACAGAGGTACACACTCTGCACTGAACTGAGTCAGGTCACTCACTATCTAGTTGTCTGTCCTTGTGGAGTTTATTAGTTTGACTCTGTGAAGAAGTCACACCAGGTTGTTCTGTCACGTTATTGTGTTGCAGTTTGCTCTGTCCCCACTGAGTGGCAGCACCACACAGAAGAGTTGTTTACAGTTTTGTGTATTTAGATTGAGGAGAATTGTTATGAAGCTTTAAAGATATAAGACATTAATATTTATGAAATGAATAAACAACTCTACCTCTAACATTAACGTAAGAGTATCTACAATATGTCATCGTAGAAGTTACAATTGTTAAAATAAGTATATTAATGAACACTTGTCCCTATAGCCTCTTATAAATCATTTATAATCATTTATTCTCTGATTACAAACCAATACATACTATATTCATACCTGGTAAATATGGCAGGTTAAAGGTAAAGTGTCCCCTGTTTGGTGTTTCCTCCTCAGCGTACACTCTGGACGGCGTCAACCTGAAGGGCTACTTTGCGTACGCACTGAGCGACCAGAGGGACCCGGAGTTCGGTTTGTACGGCCAAGTCCACGAGGAGGTCATCGTCAAGGCGTCTCTCTCCAACTACCGCAACATCATCCAGCACAACGGCTTCCCCATCCAGGGCGCCGCCCCGCAGCAGTGTCCCAGCTCCCCTCAGCCCTGCCTGGGCTGCCACGTGCTGGTGAAGAGGCCTGTGGTGGGATTCTTGACTCTGGTGGGCTCGGGGGTGCTGATCACCCTGTGCCTCATCATTTACTACACAACCAAGAGACACAAAGAGTGCTACTGAGGATCCTGACTGTTCGGGTTATTGTTTTGTCTTTTTTAAAAATGAGCCTCAACAAATGATATTGAGCTCGTTGTTCAGCGTTTGTAGAGTTCATGTCAGTTTGTAATTATACTTCGTCTATTGACTTGCTTCTCAATGAGGTTTGAATATGTACTTGGTGGTGAAATCCTCATGACTCGGGTGTGACCACTGTTATTTAGTGTTATTTAAAGATGGTGTGAATTTGTTACAGTAGCTGCTGCAGTTAACAGCTGATGAACCTGTAAATGTCACAAGACAGATGTTTTAAAAAAATATATTTTAAAGACTCGACTGCATCTCAAGTTGTTTTTTTTTGAAAATTGTGCAATGATTAATATCGAGGAGCAACTTCACATTATTTATTATCCAGGTTTAACTACCACAAGAATGATCAACCCCCCCCCCCATGTTTCCTGACTGTCTCACATCCTGAAACCTATCGGGGGCAGTGTCATGTTCTGTAATACTCAACAGGAGCGATGGTCAATGAGGATGAAGTAAAGAAATACAGTTGATGGTTTGTGTTTACTGCGTAGAGCAACATCAGACTTTTTACATGTTGGAAACAAATTATTTCATTGTAAATCTTCTAGTATCGACTGTTCAGAAGATATTTATTGTCCTTGCAGTATGTTTTTAATGCAGATTATTTCCTGCTTACAGTCACCATCAAAGCTTCTCTCTTTGGCTACGTAGGATCCGTATTTCACACCACTAGAGTGAAGGTTTACAAACTGTCCAGTGCTACTTTTTTGGGCATAAAGCCACAAACTGTGAGACGATCAAGATTCAAACTGGAGTCGCCACAGTGCCTAACAGAACACACATGTCAATCTGTCCGCTGATATTCGTCTTTCGGAAACAAATAAACTGTTAGTGCTGTTGATCTCCAACTTCAAGATAAGTAACAGTAATAAAGTCCAGAGTCAGAACATCATGGCGTCCAGGCCGTCTTCCATGAACTTCTTGTAGATGGCCATGAACTTGGCCGTGAAGGCCTCGAGGTGGTAGATGGCTTTGTTTCCCAGCTGCAGCCTGTGTTCGTAGTAAGCCGCCATGTGGGCGACCTCTGTCTTCAGCTGACCATCGCAGTTACTCAGCAGCTCCGTCACCAGTCCCTGTCACAGGATGGGCCAAGGGAAATGAATACTTATCATCCTAAACATTACTCCGAACTGTCTGAGCACTTTGATGGTAAATGGTACCTTCATGATGATCTCAGGAGGGATGCAGTGGGTCAGCAGCTCGTACAGTCGGGCTCGAACCTCCAACAACCTGGAACAAAGACAGAGTCGGTCTGATTGAGTTCCTCTCCTCTCCAACAGAACCAACCAACCCTCTGCTCTCTCACACTTCGCCTCTCTTACCTCTGAGGGCTCTGCTGGCTGACAATGGCGTTGGCTGTTTCTCTGAGGTACACCTCCCAGTCCGTCACTGGGACATCCTGGTCCACTGAGAACGGATACCTGCAGGGGATAAACAAAGCCTGAATGAGAACAAACCTTTTGTTTAGAATTTATACTACGGTAATGCTTCAGAAGAATGACGGGGAGTTTAGAGACAACTTACTGCTGCACTCTGCAGGCCTCGCACATCAGGAGAGCTTTGCGGAGGTTGCGACCAGACTTCTCACTGATTTGCTTGGCGAGCTCAGGCGGGAGGATCAAACCCTCCTTTTTACAGACTGATGTCAGAACACCACAGACCTACAAAAAAAAAAAACAGGAACAAGATGAAGAGTTGAAGATGAGACAAATGTTGGGCTTTTTAAATACGCGACTTCCATCTCCACGTTACCTCTTCCGTGCTGGGCAGAGGAACCCTGATTGCCAGACAACGGCTCCGAATTGGCCCAATGACTCTGGAGGTGGAGGTGGAGCAGAGGATGAGGCGGCAGGTGGACATGTACTTTTCCATAGTGCGACGCAAAGCGTGCTGGGCATCCTTCGTGAGTCTGTCCACTTCCGTTAGCAACACCACTGAGAAGGAAAAAGTGTGATGATTACTACAAGAACGACCATGTGATATCATGAAGCCAGAGGGGGGGGGCATCAGGGAAAGCTGAGCCTCTGACACCAGTGGGTTGTGTCTTTTCTACCTTTAAACTCTCTCTGGGTGCTCGACTGGATCTGTTGAGACTGAGCCACAGTTTTAATCAGCTCCTGAATCACCACACGGTCCTGGTTTCCTGCATCACTGTACAACACAGGACAGACACACAGTTATTGTCTGATGCAATGAAGTAAGTAGAATGTAAAGGAGTAAAGGGGATAAGCAGGAAATGGAACCTGGGATTGACTTCCAAGTGATAGTTGCTGGCTATTGTGTTGATCTCAATTTTCTTCTTTGAAGGAGCCTGAATTCAAAAACCCACAAACAGTGAATCAGCTTGATGTTAATCTGAGGACTGAACCGTGACTGGAAGTAGAGACACTACATGTGACTTGATGTCTAGACGGGTGTTGCGACTCTCTCACCACGATGGTCTGGTGCTCTATGCGAAGCTTCTCCACACCGGCTCCGTACAGCTCCCGCAGCAGACACATGATGCGGGTCTTCTTCCCCGCCCCCGATGGACCGTACACCAACAAGTGCGGGAAGTCGCCACATTGAACCTGAAACAAACGTTCACAAAGACACAGATCGACTTAGAACAGACCAGAATATACGACTATTGAAGCAGGTCAACACTCGTCATTAGGCAACATCAGCTAATGAGATATTAAAGCCTCAAAGCTCGTGGTGTGGGAGAGCGAGACTTTGTCACTTGTAATAATTAGCTATTTTACTAAAGATCATATAATTTAAAGTAAGTGCAATAACATCGGAAAAAAGCCTAATTTTAACATCTCTAAAAACAAACATTTACAAATCATGCAACGTGCACAAAACTGTATTTATTGTAAGATATTTTATAATTTACTTACTTTATAATTGTTATTTTTGTTCATAACTATCTATCATAACATGTATCAGCCTGCAGTAAACAGTATATCCAAGGTGAGCTAGAGATGCTATAAAGAGGCTTATTTACTGAATGGGATTGTAAATGTGTCCAATTTCACACAATGACTTTGTTATGACATGTGTTTCCTTGCTATTGACACACTTAATGCAGTAAAGTGACGCCTGGGCGACATTTAACTAATATTTTTTCCTCACACATGAACCAGAATCTCCTCCTGGTTACAGCCAGTGGCTTTTATTCTGACGAGCAACGACATTATATATAAAAAATAAAGCTGGAACGACACGTGTAGCATGATGCGATTCAAGCTAACATAAACACTGCTACCTCAGACAAGCTAGCTTAAATTAAAACGCAGATAAACACGTAAATGACCGATTATAACGAAGTTCTTGAGCACAACTAGTCTCTTCCAGCCTGGACGTGTTGGTGTGGATCTGTGGTTCTGCTGAACATGAAGCTATAACAAGGTGGTTTCTCTCCTCACCAGGTTTCTGAGCTGAGCCGCTTGCTCCTTGTGAAAGTCCACGTTTACCGAGAGCCGTCGGTCGGTATTTGTCCACCCACAGACTCATGGTGTTGCGTTTAGAAACTAGTTACAGTTCGTGTTGACAGTTAAAAGTCACTGTGGCTGCTGCTGATCTCCCGCGAAATATTCACACACACCCGCGCCGCTGCTTCCGGACGACCTACGGAAAGTGGAAGTGGACAAAAAGGGCGGAGGGCGAAAGTTATAAACAGCAGAAAACCTCATAAATTAAATTGACAATAAAAAGCAAATTCCCACAGAGGAAAAGCTGGAACTACTGATAATGTTTGGCATTGTTGCTTAAAATCATTCCAACTTTTATCACTCACACACAACACAGCAACACCATCACATCACATGGAGGTGAGTGACGGATGTTGAAAAGGAATCAAGCAGAGTTATATTATTGTAAAGTTCACCATAGCAACAGCAATGAAACAGACCTAATGGAGAGAATTTAAGTGTCTGTTGTTTCCCTGGCTGCAAATGTGTTAATGTGCACTCCAGTCCAGTAGGTGGGGGTAATGCACCTGTAAGCTGCTCTGTCAACCGCCTTTAAACCAAGAGGAAGAAGAAGAAGCTGCAGGTGTGCTGGTGAGGAAACACCTGAGATGGACCTGGACCCCCAGCAAGTACTTTTACTGTTAATACTTTAAGTACGTAGAAATGTTACTCGAGTAAAAACTTACATACAATGATTGAATACTACCTCCACCACTGTGTGTGTGTGTGTGTGTGTGTGTGTGTGTGTGTGTGTGTGTGTGTGTGTGTGTGTGTGGGTGGGTGTTCTACTCATGCCATGTTGTGGGGACCTAAATCTTTCTTACAAAAAGCAAGTCTGCGTAATGTGTGAAGACATGTTTTAAAGGTTCAGTGTGTAGAATTCAGTGACATCTAGTGGTGAAGTTGCACGTTGCAGCTGAACACCCCTCACCTCACCCTCCACTTCCAAATCGAAAGGAGAACCTGTGGAAACCTTTTAGGTGTCATAAAAACTCAAAAGGTGTTTGTCCAGTCTGGGCTACTGTAAAAAAACATGGTGGCCTCCGTAGAGAAGACCCGCTACTGATCTAAATATTAAGTATTTCAATATAAAGGGCTCATTCTAGGGTAGAAAAATCAAACATTTCAATTTCGTTTTTAGGTTAAGGCTAGGTGAAGGTTATGTTCGGCAAAGGTTATGTCCTCTAAAGTCTTGGAGACACGGGTGTGCGTGCGTGGTGTGCGTGTGTAGCCCAGGACAAACACTGTGTCGGTGGTAGAAAGCTCAGGGTCTGTTGAGAGTTTCAATGAGTCCCAGTAGCCGGTTATTGTTGCTGTGTCCTTTATGGATTTGGAGAGATAACGTCTTTTCTTTACTGCTGCAGATTCTATGTGTTTATGAAGACCACGACCACAACAGTCTGATGGCACCAAGGAATGTGAGACAGCTAATCCCATACAACAGAAACAAAAGCTCACAATGTACCCAGTCTGCACGTCATGCTGCAGTGAGAAGGTTTGAGCTGTACATGGTAGATTAGTTCTAAGGTCCTAATTTAACAAAATAGAATAAATAAAATAGAATAAATAAACTGTAAAAAAAAACGTTATGTCACAATGATGGAGTTGTAAAGTGACATTTTCTCTCTTCTGGTTACTTGTGGTCATTATTAGGTTTCACGTATGTATAGTTTCTCTCGGAGGAACTAATTTGTTTTAAGCATTTTCGATATTATCGTCCACTTTCTTTTCTCTAATTGTTTTTGCTTTATGTAAACTGCATAAATCTGTCACACTTTGCCTTCTCTTCTCCTTTCTTTACCCTGCTCTCCTTCAGCCTGACCCAGGTAACTACCTCTCCGCAGGAATGTGACGTATGGAGGAGCGTGTCGCTGCAAGCTGGCGCTGCTTGTATCGAAATGTTTGAGTTAAATTGATTTGCATCCATCATCGTGGCAACACGGGACAGTGTAACAGCCCAGGAGGCCGGCGGGTTCCTGCAGATAAGATGACTTGTGAAGTGATTCTTATTCCACTTGTGCTGATGCTTTATGGTTAAGAGAAAATATCACTACAAGATGATTTCATCTGAAAAGATATGTTTTTCCGATTATCATTTATTTAATTTTATTAGACTGCTGCGCATTTACTGTACCGTTGCTGAGCTTCTGTGTATTTAGATGAATTATATCCCACTTCTTTATACCTCAGCAAATACCTCTGACCCTGGTTTGACGTCTCAATGAAAAAACGGTTTAGAAACGTTACAGCGAGCAGTTCAGATTAGAAGCAGTGTTCTCTCCTCAACATGGACCAGATCTTCTGTCCCTGTGACCTTGAGGGTCAAACAAGCCTCAACAGGCAGAATCATCCTCAGTGTTAACGTACAAGAAGAAGGTCTTTAGTCCTGACTGAGGACGTCCCCCCCCCCAAATCATGATAATTCACGTTTGCAGGCAAACCTGAGGAATTCCGCAGTGTGTCGACAGATCTGTAAGAACCTTAAGTCCTTTTTCTCGGCGATAGGACTCACAGACGCTGCAGTTTCAAAAAGGTATGAAGGGAAAGAGATTTAGAGCGAGGGCCGGTGTGACATGTTTGAGGCATTACCTCATGTGTTGTCAAGGAATGTGCTTCTGAGGTGAAAAATCCTTCGCCTGCAGCCACATTATACAGCAGCGGGTGAGAGGGAGGAACGGGGAAGGTGAACGACGCAACGCAGACCCAAAGCCTTTTGAATCAAAGTCAATTGGATAAGATCAGACAAATGTACGTGCAGCTATTTAATCAGTTTGATCAATTACACAACTCCTCTGTTACCTGCATTCACATGAGAATCAAAAGTTTGACTCTTTACTCATGCACACACACATGAACACACATGAACACACACACATATACTTTTGCAGCACAAACACCTGCCTGTGGAGCCCCCAGTCTCCTCGCTGAGGTAATGTAGGAGGGAGAAGAATTCCTCAGCCCTTTTCTTTCTCCCTCCTCCCCCTCACAGCGTTTCATATATTCTCAGACGTAAAGTCACTCTCTTTCTGTATCGTCTGTGTCATGCAGCGTACGAGTGCCGAGCTGCCGTGGCTGGATACCTGCGTTACCTCCCGGTTCTCCCCACTGCTTTGCTGGATGTGACACAACTCCTGTACTAAAACATCTGGTACGTTTTAAATATGAATTCTCTGATCCTTAAAAGCTTTATATAGTACATGTAATATTTTTACCCTCGAAAGATGTCAAAGCTACAGACACCCCTTTGTTTTAATTGTTGGGTATTTACCACATCAGGCCGTATTACGTCACTTCAGAGTAATGTTTTTTTTCCACAGACTGGCTGACACATGGCTTTGGAACAAATGTCTCTTTGTTTGCATGTGTGTGTACGAAGAAACTCTTGAAGGAAAGTTTTAAAGTGAAGGAATTTCCAGGGTTTGTAGCTGATTTCCAGACCCTCCACTGTGAGTGTGAGGGAACACGTCAGGCGAGGGAAGGGTGTGTTGTCCGCAGCCAAAAATATCTTCCAGGAAAAAACAATGGGTTTGAGCAAAATGCTTTTTCTTCTTTCCTTTTTTCAGAAGAAAATGTCTGACAGCTTCTCGCTGTGGGGATGTTCTGAACTCAAACTTTGTTGACGTTGGCCTGCGTGGACCAATCACTTCTGTGGTTCCAGTTATAACAAATCAAATTTTAATAGAAATAATTGGCGATACCATATTTTACATTGCAAATTAATTTTTCTTTACAATTTACACTTACGCCCTAAAATATTGCTGCGTTTCACAAAATGTTTTGATAAAATATGAAAAAAAGATGAGACCACATCTCACTGCCTCATGGTCTTTATGTTCCAGGACAAAAATGATGAATTGATCATGAAATGCAAACTTTTCCTTCTTTTTAAGAGTCACACCTGAATCCATATGCACAGTATACATTTAACCCACAGAAACCACTGACGCTGGATTATTACATGCATTTATTTTTTCGTGTGCATGTGTGAACTTGAATCAATTTGCCCAGATTTACGTTCAGGCTCTTTCTCTCTCTCCTTTTGTCTCCAGCTCAGGTATTACAGGAATTTACTGGGAGAATTCAAATGTGGGCCAAAGTGTAAAAAAAACATAGACTCACAGCTTCGTCTTAGTTGCTTCATCACATCTGCTGATTCATCAGGACCATGAGGCGACAGTGTGCTCACCAGAAAACAACTCCCAGATGAGGACTGGTAAACTGGTGATGATAGAAGGACCAGTAACAGCTGTTCAGCAGCAGCCCAACAGGGATATTTACCCCCAGGCTGTGGGTGTCCCCCTGGATGGCCTGCAAGGTCAAGTTCAATTCCTGAGTCAAAGCTCCAGCAGCCACAGGAGAACCATGTCTGAACCTGTTCCTCTGCTAAACTCTGCTCCAGATCCTGTGGCCAGGAGGGAGATGAAGATGGATAACAGCTGCACTTGTGATCCAACTCGTCTTGACTCAAAGCAGAATGGACACAGCTCAGAAGTGGCTAATGGAAAAGACACGGAGGTGTCGGACCTGGAGCACAGAGCTGCTGCTCTTAATAATTCTCATTGTGGAGCCACATCACCTGAGCAACAAGAAGGAAGCCCCTAGTGTGTCTCCATCAGAAGACTGTTCATCAGACGGGCTCAGAATAGTGAAGCACCAGCCGAGCGTCATCGTGTTCTGCGGCTGTGATTGTGACCACGGGGGGACTTTGTCCAACGGGAGCTCTGACGGCGGCGAGTCCTCCTCGCCCAGCACCGAGGAGGGAGAGGGTGACAATGACGAGGATGACGGCTTCTCTGAGACGTTACAATATAAGGAATTCCTGGCCAGTCGTCGCCGTAGAAATTTGAGCAAGAACAGGAAGTGCTTGAGGAAGAGAGAGGATGCCCAGCCTAGCGGCTCCGCATCTGGCAGGCCGAAGCCCACCAACCAGGACAGCGCCAAGTCCACAGGTGGCGGAGAGGAAGAGGAGAACAATGGGAAACAGGTGAGCAATACAAGACTCTTGGCAGGTTGAGAAATGTTTCAACATCACTTTTTCAGACAACAATGTCACAGATTTGACCATTTAGCTTTTTTATTTCCCATAAATCATATTTGTCATTGATTTCCAGTCTATTGGCTGTTTTTTTAGTGTTCTGTCCCTGCTTGTATTTTATTTTTGTGGGACATCCCTGGTTAAGTAAAGGATAAATGCATAAAAAACAGGAATAGTCTGAAAACAAGATCAGAGACGTCTAATTCTAGAAAGAAAGAAATGCAGCAGCTTCATGTTGTCACACGACAGACAGACCTTCATACATTTGTCTCGTTAATGCAGGAAACGCAGCTTTTACTAATAACGGCTCAGGTTTCTCTCAATGAGCCGTGACTGTGTGACCCTGAACCCTCATTACTTTTTATTATTTGTGTTTTTACTGCTGCCACATACCAAAGATTTCTCAAGTAAAAAAAGCCAATTTGTGAAGCCTACTTACACCACTAGAGGGCAGCAATGTCTAATTGTTGCAGGTCTCCAGCATGAGTACTTTGTTTTTGGACTGAGGGTCCAGTGAGTCTTCCAATGATTATAAATGAATGTATATGTTCTTCATTACAACTAGGAACATTGATTACATACATGTGTTCTGACTCAGTCCTGTATTTACCTGGTGCAGCATAGCATCCACTTCCTACTTTGTCCCAATGTTCCTTGTATTTCTGTGCTGCTGACGATCAATAAAGGTGAAAACTAATGATCCAGTAAAGCTCATAAATATTGTAGTGCTGGACAATCCTACACATCATTGTCTATTTCTTATAGTCGAAGATTACAAGAAAAAATAAGTGGTTCCATAACCATCCGCCCCTCAATCTGTATCCGCACCACAATATTACGGCTGCGCCCTAGAGCCCATCCCTCCAGCTTGTTTGATGGAAAGGTGGAAACATAATCAGTGTGTTTATGTGTGGGACCTGAATAAAAAGGAATATTTTGGCTGCTAAACCCCTCAATCATACATTCCTCAAATGTTTTCTCCTGGCCCACGATGGCATCTCCACCTCCCCGGCATTTACTCTACCAGTGGGCATCCTCTAGTGTGAGCCGGCCCCTGACCATGTTCTCACACCTGTCAGAGCGGCCGTCAGTCGCTGGCACGTTCCCATGCTGCTCCGCTGGCACGCCGCTCTCCCCTCTTGGCCTGTAATGAAAGGATTTGTTCTCCCCGTGCTGCTGTCTCTACGGAACGTCGTTCTCGGAGTTTGACCAAGTGGCTTTTAAAGTCACTTATTGACAGGCTCGGGCCAATGCTCATTTGAATACCTGCTAAGTCTGAGAGGTCCCATTGTGCCTCCACATACTTGGAATATCTTGGCTCGGGCAGTTTCGTCACACTCCTCATTGCGGGTAACAACTCTGCCAGATGAAATAATTTGAGGAATGTAGAGTAAGGAACAAGTTTTTAATTGGCCTTTAAAGAGGAATGAGGATAATAATCTTGACTGTAATACTCACTACAGTCATGACCCAGTTGTGAATAGTTTTTCGGACACATCCCTGTAAAACCAAGTCCGCTTTTCTCGTCAACTTTTTCTATTGAGTGCATAACACGATATTATTTTTATAGATGAACAAAGGATTGACTTGTGCATCTTGAATCCCCACCCTCTTGTTCGCAGTTCACAAAAAGTGCAACTGCCCATCCTTCACGAATTACTCATTTCTACTGGTATATTTAGCCTGATAGCTGGAATGTCCCACACGCTTCTCTGGATTTTGGAAAATCATCTGAACGTTTTCCCTTCTCATGATTGAGATCCAGTTGATCGTTGTGGTCGTAGCTGTGGAGGCTGATAACATAACGATAGTGACTCTGAAATGACAGGAAAGAATATAGAATGAGAGCTGGTTTATATCCGACCTCAGGTTTGGACTGGGATTGTTTTCTTTTCTCTAATATTGTTAGATTTTCAACATTTTCACTATTCACTATTAATAATTTATGTATCTTGAGGAAAAAAAGTCAGGCACATGAACTGATGTCTATGACTTTGTGAAATCTGGTGCAATTTGTTTGAATTTACATGGACTGCTTAGTGGAGGTGTGTGCTCCACTGAATGACCTAATATTTTGGCCCATAGATAGAATGCGAAATTAAAAATACATTGCAAATTAATTCCCCAGGATTTAGCCAAGGAAAACTGACTCTGAGATAATTTCACACTTGATTTTACGTGTTTCCTCTCCTCTACAGAACATATCGTTGTGTATTGTTTAATCCAGAGTGGCAGCACACACTGCGGTTCCCCTTCTTTAGCTATTCATGGTGATGTGTATCAATAGGCGTCTCAGCCTGTCCAAGACAGTTCAGACCACTAATAAAATGGTCGTGTGGCAGAGATCCAGTGATGCATTAAGAGCTCGGTCGTCAGTAAATACTTTAGACAGAATCCCATTAAGATTTCATGAACTTTGAGAGCACTGTGAAGAGTGAGTGTGTTCAAATGTGTGTCAGTATATGTAATGATGTGGGTTCACATTAGCACAGTTCACATGCCACCCTGTGTGTGTGTGTGTACGTGTTTGCAGTCACTCGTGCCACCGAAAAGCCTCCACTCCCCGCGTACTCCCCTCGCCCCGGCTCTGTCCCTCATAGTGAGGGTAAAAATAGCAGCCTGGTGCACATAGGCAGCCTTCTGTGTTCCAGAGTGAAGGAATCTGGAGATGTGGGGGCTGCAACACACAGGAAATGGCTTTACTGCCAAAGCTGTTACTGCAGACATTTTTTAAACTGGTCAGCAAGATGGGTTTGGGAATAGGAGTGGACAGAAGGGTGTGTTTGTGTGCACGAGTGTGTGTGGGTGGGTGGGTGGGTGAGGACATACTTGTGTGTGTGTGTGTGTGTGTGTGTGTGTGTGTGTGTGTGTGTGTGTGTGTGTGTGTGTGTGTGTGTGTGTGTGTGTGTGTGTGTGTGTGAGGGGGCTGTTTTGGGACTTCTAGCTCCTCAAAGAGGCCCTATTTGTGCTATCAGCCTCTGGGACTCAGGGATTGGCAGCGGAACCCAGAAACAAAGCGGTTTGTTCATTTCCTGGAAGCCCAGCGAACAAGTGTCTCAGTCAGAGCCTGACGACCAATGGGTGGAAAGGAAAAGAGAGGGAATTAGGTATGTGCATAACTGTGATACGGATAAAGACAACACATTTACATGACGTGCGTTGGGTGCGTTGCTGTTTTTAGCTGCAGCAAAAGCAGCTTATTCCTTGCCAGCACCTATCTTTACACATTTTTCTCGTCTGTCGTGTTCGCCCTGCAATAATCTCATTAAGAAGGCGTCACCTCCTCCACGATGTGGGGTTCACTGTGTGTACTGAAAAAGCACGGATGGGTGGAGTGTGTGTGTGTGTGTGTGTGTGTGTGTGTGTGTGTGTGTGTGTGTGTGTGTGTGTGTGTGTGTGTGTGTGTGTGTGTGTGTGTGTGTGTGTGTGTGTGTGTGTGTGTGTGTGTTGGGGGGGCAGCATAAATGAAAGGCCCCAGTGGAACGTTAACCCCAGAGTTTGCCCATGAGCCACATTTACCTGCGTTTATGTCTTTTCAACCCGCGTGTTTCTAGACTGCTGCTTGTGACTCCATGGAGCTGTTGATGAACAAGTTGGTTCGGCTCAATGAGGAGAACCAGGAAATCCAAAGGGCTGATTCCTCCCGACCAGATGAGACCAAAGCTGAGCAGGAGCAGCAGAGCGCCGTGGTGAGTAAAGCTCAGATGACCAAATCGACAGGAGCTAAAAGGGTGAAAGGAAATAAATAGACTGATCCTAAAGTTGACATAAGGAGTTTTTTTTACAATCTGAAACAGTAGTTCTGGAAGAAGAATTGTAGAAACTGTAGAAAAATGTATGCAGAATGTTATTTTATGCAGATGTTCTTTGTTTCTTCAAGTTAGTTCTGTTTAATTTGCTGAACGAGACATCGTAAAATGGACATTTGTTTGAAAATATAGTTATCATAAAGTTGAGTGGCGCATAGTAGAGCACACACCTCGGCCAAGGCCCAACAGTCCCCTAATGAGACCACATTTAGATTTACTAGATTTGTATTTGGACCAAATTGCACACTAATACACATCAGTTCCCTAAATGTTTCCCCTCAATTAAGTATATTTTTTGGAGAAATCAGTGAAAGTGTTGCAAAACTAAATCAAAAACTGAAAATAAAACCTGGATCTGACCCCAAACTTGAATGGTTTCATCCCTGACTCATATCACATCCTTCCATTGAGTTTTGCCCTAATTCCGTCTGGAATCAGATTTTGTCCAATCCTGTCCAATCCAAGACTGAAAACATGACGTCCTTGGCGGAAGTAATACTCACCTCTTTTAAACAATACAATCTTGAGTTCAGAAAGTTAATAATGGTCGTCTTATACAGATTTTCACGAGACTTTATGAGAATCTAATTGAAGTTAGGGAGTGCTGCTACCTTCAGATCTATTCAGTAACACTTTACCTCACGCTATTCGTGGCCACACACACGAAGCACATTTAACCATGAAGTCATACAGGGTACCACACACATGGTGGACAGAGAGCCTACTCAGGGGAATGGGTTGCCAGGTTGGCAGTCTCTCCTATGGGGTGGATTCATTAAGAATAATAGTTTGGACAGTTTCCAGGCCTGTTGTTTTTCTGCCATTAACTCCCCCTCATGAATCAGGTTCTTTCTGATTTGTCTGGCATCCATCTGGAACCTGCACCACTCCCCCTCAGAGACCACCGATGGACGGGCGCTCAGCCTATTCCTGCACATTGTTGTTTTAAAGGTGTATTTAACATGATTGTCTGTAGATGTGCGTCTGTGCTGCGCTCCCCTGTTCTCCTCTCACAGGGCATTCCAGCTGCCTCATTACGCTTACCCAGTGTAAATCTGGTAACCTCAAACAGCTCTTAAACCAACAGCACAGACGTTAAGGAATTCTTATAAAAAAGCTGCATTTAATCAGGCTAATCTCAATCAAACCGTCTGGCACGTCGGGAAAAAACGGCCATAAAACATATTTAGCTCAGTGTGTCCCATTATGTGTCCAGTATTTTTATGTGACGCTAAAGTAAATTGTATTTGCAGTGAGGATAGACGACGTGCAGTGACCCTTCAGGGTGAAATACACAATGCAGCACAATAAGATGATCGATAAAGGAGAGAAATCAATAAAAATGTTCAGAGGAGAAGAGGAGCAGCGAGACCGTTTATCCCAAATAGGTCAAATATTTATAGGGTAATTAAGATTAAATGACCTCAGCCCAAAAGCAGTAATGTCTGGATGTGGGTGCAGAGTGATAAAGAATTAAGTTTTGGTTGAATTTAAAAAAAAGAAATGAACTTCAAATGAACTATCATATCATAACTTCTCTTAGCAGTCTCTTCTTCCACTGTGATGTCTAATAACTTCTGTCACAAGCTAAACATAGAAAAAACCCCCCTGAAATATTCATGTTCCCTCTAAAATGTTTTATTTGATTATGTCTTCATTCTTTCCTCAGCCACTTTACTCTGAACAGATACTATCATTTAACCACAGGCTCAATTATGCCAATTATATTCATAAAACCAGCCAATAACTCTATTTTTGAGACTTGGGGATTTTAGGGATATTTTAGGCTGGATGGACGTCTGTCAGCATCGACTGACACGTCTTCACAACTGCCGCGGTTCCCAGACAGTGAATCCTTACACTGATCTGGGGTTTCCCCTGGTACAGGATATTCACAATTGTGGTATTAAGTGAAATATTTGACTCTATAATGCAGGGATCACCATGAAAGTGTTTCGCATATTTTTAGCTCCCTTGGTATAACTTAAAAGCTTTAGTGATCACTTAATGTTTGTCCTGTACCAGAGAATTTCACATATAGAGAGAACTTCCGCTGCCCAGAATGAATTGGGGGCAGATGGAGCTTTAGCCCCAAAATCTTTCTACTTCATTCACGTAACTCTGGGCTCCATTTAGGAAGGTGTCCTTATGCGACCGATCGTAAAACGTTATATCCTAGCGTTGCCGTGGCAGTCTCTCCCATGCCGAAAGAAAATGTCATTTAATTTCTGATATATATCAATAAAGCAGGTGTAAATCGTTATTTTTGCCGTTTATCGCCATTAACTCCAGTTCATTGAGGACCAGCTCGATAACGCCCTCCAGGTGCAGTCAATTGGTACAACAGCATGAATAGGAGGTGGACAGTGTCAGTGCTGAGCACATTTCCCATCAGCCGCAGCTCTACTTTGTGATTAGGGCTTATTAATGTGAGCTAACATTTCCCAATTTTTTTGTCATTTAAGTTAATTAAAATTTTGCTCTCACATGTGACTCACAAAATTACACAACGCATTTTCCAACCACGCACACACAAAAAGGAAAGGAAAACAGAAACACACAAAACAGACCAGTACCCATAACAGTGGGTCATTTCAAATAATGCAGGCTGTGATATTGAACATACATTATACAGATATACAGGAAGAAGTTATCCCATGTTATAGCCTCAACTCTGTGCTTAGTGATATATGCTGAGCTGATGTTACCATAGATTTGGCTCAAAGCACCACACATGTATAAGTACAGACGATGGGACTATAGCTACTGACTCCTCATCTCTATTGTTTCCATTACAAAAAGGAGAATTCCCACATTTAGCAAAAAAAAAAAAATCACTGTAATTAATAATAACGAATGTGAAAGTATAGTTTAGTTGAGACATTGACCAACTTTCGGTTTGAACTGTAGCTTCTTTGTGCAGCGGACACGGTTATCTAACTGTGACCACACTGTTGGGAAATTAGCAACAGCATCGCGCCCTCCCTGTGATGGAAATGTTCTACGAGGTCAGAAAGGGAAGTTTCTACACAAGCAAGCATTGTGTGTTGCGATGAAGGGGAATTGTGTCTCTCTGTGCATTTGTGGACATTAATGCCATTTCTCCTGCACTTTCAGTCACACACACGTGCACACACATGCACACACTCTCCAATTTTGACCCACATCAATGTCATACGCTCCGTATAGGACGGGAGGGAAAAGCGGGAAGCCCTCAAGTGGTACAGTCCCTCACGGACTTTCCAGTGTTGTCAGTGAGAAGAGTGAAGATGAGGATGGTCCCAGATAAGGTTTTTTTTTCTTGATGACAGAGGAGCAGAGACACATCATCAGCAGCGTCTTTATATCTTCAAACACTCCGCGGTTACACCAGCTGCAGTGAGACACAGACAGAAGAGAAGACTAGGACAGAGAGTGAGACAGTTTCCTACAATGGGTGAAAATAGATCATCCATACTCGTTATATCTCCCAGCGTAGGAGGATCATGCCTCCAGAAAAGCTCTCAGTTGGAGCTGTTTCCAAGATTCAATAATGGTTTTGTGTTGCACCTTCTCTGTGTCGTCCTTTTGACTGTACGTCCTCTCTGTCCTCCCAGGGTGCCCCTGCTGTGGCCAGGACGGCGAGCCAAGCCCAGAGTCAGGATCAGGGAAGCTGCAGGTCTCCAGACAAATGTGAGCCACTGACGAGACGGCGCTCACGACCTTTGACTCGCAGCAGGCCCCTGACCCGCTCGTCCCTCTCGTCCCCCACTCACCTCGACGCTCGACGGGCCAGGGTGAGACTTGTTTCCAGCTCAGAATCAGTTGTGTATCGGTTTGTGACTTGATTTCTTTGTTTAATCACAGATGCTACGAGGCTTCTGTTCACTGTGGCCTCTCCAACAGATAATAACATCAAGTTTAACACTCACAAATAGAAATAATGTCTGTGATTTCAAATCAAATCAAATCAAATATACTTTATTGTCCCCATGGGGAAACTTTTCTTGTGCCAAAGGGCTACAGCAGCAGCAGAACAGAACATTGTGCAACAAACAACACACAAGGGCATGTTGTGTAAGGCCCAGAATAATAACACAGAATAAAAGTGCAGCTGCCCTAAAAAACACTTAAAAACATAAAAACACTAAAAGGATATAACGCGTGTCTCAGTTTGATCATCTTACAGATTTCATTCAAACCTGTAGCCGTCCCTGCTGCTAACTCTGACCTCACTACGTCTGTGTGCACGCTGGTTTGGAGATAAACAACAACACTTTCTAACGGGAGATTCGTATCAACCACATGGTTGATACGAATCTTGACATAATTTGATTATTTAACTGTGCGATGTTCTGATCTTACTACCAAGCTGCATTTGAAACAGTCTGAAGGCTCAGACCTGTTTTGTGCTGTGTAATCGTGACCATGACTCAGCTATGTTGAAACAAACTGCTTTAGAATCAACAGGGTGTTGTTTGTTTGTTTGTCTGTGTATGTACAGAGTAACTAAAAAACACACAGATGGATTTTCACCAAACTTGGTAGGAATATTACTTTGGAGGTTATAGTCAGATGATTAACTTTTGGAGATGATCAGTCAAGGCCAAAACGAACAGGGTCTTAAGACAATTATCAAGATATCTGTCAAATAATAGAGACAATCGAATGCATATATTGATCATGAATTGATTCCCCATCACATGATGAAGTCAAAAAGAAGTCATAAAATCCGATAAAATATAGTGTAGCAATGCATTAACTCATGCAACTAATAACTTGTAAGACATGATCTTTATTAACCATTCAATTGCCATCATATGATATAAATGACACATTGATGACATCGTTATGAAATGGAATTATTCGAATTTTTAAAAGTTAGCATAGCCTAAGTAGAAAGGGATAGCATAGTTTCTGTATTTACACCCAAAGCTCTTTACAGGAAAGTAGACGTTTTCTTCACTTTCTCTTTTGACTGTTTCCTATAAATAATCCTCCCTTAACTCCATCATCCTCCTCCCTCTCTCTCTCTGTGCTTCCCCATTCGGTCTGCATGTTTCCTGCTGTTGTGTAAATGAGGTGAAAGAAAAAAGGATGAGGCAGCTCTGCTCCCTCCAGCTGGATGCAAGGTCACGTCTCTCTGTGTCAGCAGCGCGGAACATGACGGACACCACCATCAATAAACCACTGAGCGGTTCAAAAGTCCAACAACCCTCTTTAATCAAGAATGAAGAGACTCTGGAACTGATCTTAGAAACAGGGTTTTCATCAATGAATCCAGAATCAAGGTCGCGATATGGTCGTCATCAGCACGGAATTTGCTCACGTGCCTTGGATTTGCATCTGTTGGCCCGTAAACTCAGAAGCTGTTAACACCTTTTTAAGAATTCTTGTTCATGTTTTCTTAAAAGTGAATTTTGAAAGTAAACCGAAAATACTAGGTTGACCAAACATGATATTGAAACCTCTGAAAACCAGCTCTTCTGTAGCAGTGCAGTTCAAGGCTCATTGTTCTGCAGTCCACAAGAGATGGCATGTCTCTGCAGAATATAGTGTGTGTGTGCGTGTGTGTGTGTGTGCATGGTGTGTGTAGGTAGGTAGTGAGAGCAGCAGGGGCCATGGGATCAGACTGATGTTAAGGAGTGGGTTTACTTTTGCCTCACCGTGACTGATAAAGTACAGCTGTCCAAACTGACATGGACACACACACACACACACACACACACACACACACACACACACACACACACACACACACACACACACACACTAAGATATGTGGTTGATTCTCAGCTCCGAATTTAGAAAAGTTGCAGTTATTCATTATTAAAAAACATATATTTGTGTCATATTTCCGTCCTGTGCACAGAAAGTCTCATTGTTCAGTTTTCTTACTCTGTTGACTAGGAAGATGTGGTATTTTTATAATAATCCACCCGGCATTGAGCTTGTGTTTGTCCAGCATCAGGCTTCCAGTGGGATGTGCAGACGAGATGTGCAGAATGGGCAGTTCTGATGATCAATACAGTAACAGGAACTGACAGTCTGGGGAGTTTTTCTACTGACTCAAAACAGGAGTCAGTAGAAAAATCTCCCTTTTTCTTCTTTTCCCAGGTCCGAAGTTTGCGGAGCCTCCATATTAAACTGAGTCAATGTTTTTCCACACTCAGAACCAGTCAGCACTGCTTAAGTAGTTGGATACTTTTAAATACAGCTCATTTACACCGGAGGTTTGTTCCCATAGAAAGTTTATTATGAGGTGGTTTCAGGAAAGACAATATTTGCAGGGTAAGTTCTTTTTTATTCCTTGCTATTTAGAGGATATCTATGGCGGTTATTATTAATTTACAGCAAACACTTCGACCTTTAAAAGTTGTGGAAAACCCGTGAGAATGTTGCACGAGTTTCCCAAAAGTGCAGGTGGATCATTTGGTAAGTCCCAGCGTCTTCGAAGGGATGTGGGTTTTTTTTCCTGTGACAGCGGCGGCATTCAGGAGACTG
This sequence comes from Verasper variegatus, assembly GCA_026259375.1. NCBI lineage: Eukaryota > Metazoa > Chordata > Actinopteri > Pleuronectiformes > Pleuronectidae > Verasper > Verasper variegatus. The sequence continues at coordinate 6,149,189 of CM048051.1, forward strand.
TAGCTGTGTCGGGATCATGTTTCATACACTGGTTAGGAAATTAATCTGGGTCATTAAGTGTCTTGATCTTTGTCATTTCCTGTGGATTCTGGGACTTTTTAAGTGTCAGTGTATGTTTGTAATGTGCTCTTCACGATTTGAGTCTAAGCTTTCATTTCCTGTGTTAATATTCTAGCAACTGGAGTTTTAAGTCGTGTGGGTTGTTTTTTTTTTGCTACTGGATTTTACCGTTACTGTTTTTAAACCTTATTTTCATCTGAACTCTTTTCTTTTACTCTACCCTTGTTATTTTTTTTACATCACATACTTTCATCTATTATTATTGATGATCTATTTTCATTACCCTTTCTGCCATGTCCTCTTTTCTCCTTCTCTCTCCAAACCAGGTCACACACACACACACACACACACACACACACACACACACACACACACACACACACACACACACACACACACACACACACACACACACACACACACATACATACACATCCTCTCCAATACCCTAATTTAATTTCATCATATATTATGGGTCACGTTGCTCCCTCGCCAAATGAAACAAGATATTCTTCACTTATATTGTTTCCTGTTGATTACAATAATTCCAGTTAATATTCAAATAAATAAGAATTAGTTTTCATAGGATCATATGGCAGAAACTCTCAGGGAATCTGTTTCTGTTGGCAGATTTTCCCAGCGCTGCTGTGCATCAGGGAAACTGATTCATTGTCTTTGGATAATATTGAGTTTACATTCTCCGAAGCTGGAGTCTTCATGTCCATGAGCAGTGTTAGTATTTGTTTAGTTGTTTTTCTTGTGGTTCTCCTACACTTCTTTCTTACACTGTGTTTATTTTCATTTCAGGCCGCTTCAAGGATCACCAGCGGATCAGCAGGTACGATAACCCTGAAGAGAAAGTGTGTGTGTGTGTGTGTGTGTGTGTGTGTGTGTGTGTGTGTGTGTGTGTGTGTGTGTGTGTGTGTGTGTGTGTGTGTGTGTGTGTGTGTGTGTGTGTGTGTGTATTTGGGGGGTTGTGTTCATTCGGTATCGTTTGTGTTGGATTGTTTGCATTCCCACTTCGGGATAAAACTGGACTTCTGGGAATGTCTCCCACAGGATTCCTAACCTGTACATCAAACTTCCACCACCCAGAAGTAGTTTTCTGCAATCACACACACACACACACACACTCAGGGCCTTGCTTGTACACATACACAACATGTGCATACTCAGGTGTATAAACACAGATATTTAAGAGAGCCTATACAAAAAGATACAAACTTTGAGATTGAGTTTATTTGTCACGTGATAACACACACAGCTCATTGTCTCCTCCACCAGAACAAAAAGAGCTTTTCTCATTCATAATATCTGTTCTATTAACAGGGACATTCACGTTATTTTTGTCTTCAGTCTCAAAATTTCGTCTTTTCTCTCTTTTGCCTCTTGGACTCGAGTTTCCAGAGTCGGTGATACGAGAGTCGAGAGCAGATGATTAATGAGTCCAACTCTGACCCCGGTCCATATCTCTTATCCTCCGAGTGCGTCCCTTTTGATTGACGTGCACAGGCGTCATGGCGACTGTGGTTAAGTGCAACCCGGGGAGATGTCTTGGCGACAGGGTTGCGTTCCCTGCACAGCGGGATTGTTTATTTTGGTATGTTTTGTCTGTATGTGTGTGTGTGAGGCTGCGCATCCGTGTGTTTGTGTGCATTTGCGTGTGTGTGTATGTGTCGTTACAGTTGAGGTGTCTCCGGTGTTGCCACCATCACCAGGGGGTCACATTACCGTCCGTGGAGGAGAGGTGCAGCGGGGGTAATGAGGCCCCAGAGGCTGCTGGGAGGTTAGAGGTGGTGCCGTCAGTGGCATACGATGAGAGAGAGAGAGAGAGAGTGTGTGTGGGTGTTTGTGTGTGTGTAAGAAACACTTCATCCAAACACGACAGCGCTGAGGGAGGAGTGTAGATTAGTTTCATTGTTTGGGCGTTCGTGCCTCAGGTTTGTTTTCTCACTCGAGTGTGTTTATTTTCTCCTCTGATACGAGGAAACACTTTGGCTGTTTGACAGAAATCCCGTCTAATCAGACCATGTTTGTCGGCCTGTGTGGTCTGTGTCTCCGCTGCAAAGCGACAAGATATGATGTGCACATATCTGAACTCGCATAGTTGACATTCACTCTGCTCCCTGCCAGATAAACAGGGAATTCCTCCCACAACAACTGGAGTTCATACCTGTTTTCTGCTGGGGGGTGTCTCATTCTTATCTGACTGAATGTTTCTAATCAAACACACACCACATGTTTTTTATTTTTTTATTGAATGCATCTGTTTGTGTGTGTGTGGGTGAAAGGGAAAACATACCAAGACAGTGTTTGGTTTGAAATACATCTGCCCTCAAGCCGCTGAGGAAAATCCCTGCAAAGATGAAATAAAAAAAAAAAAAAATGTTTCCGTCACATGACCGTAATTTAGTTTGGATGCTTAAGCGCTTTACTTGATCTCAAATTTATTTGCATTTCAACCATCTCTTAATCTTTGAGGTCACATCCTTGTATTGCACATTAAAAAAAAGGACTGTGACATAAAAAAACATAATTAGATCTGTATTATTCCTCATATAAAGTCCTAGTATTGTCCTGCAGTGACAGAGGACAAATGTTTCCTCTTACCACACCAGCAAAGATACAACAGAACAGATTAACTGCAAGATTCATGTGATTCATGTCATTGTGACTATGAGTTTATTCATAGTTTATTTTCTGTGTGAATAAAAGTCCATCCATGGAGTTTATTCCACTTATACACATTTTCTTTGTAGCTGAAATTTAGCTGCATTTCATTATTGACCTTTTGAATCCAGCATATAAATACAGTACAGTTTGATTCCAGCTGTTTATTCCATAATCCACGTGTCTTCAGACAAGCCTCCTCCAGACAAGGAGGAGCACACCACACACTACTACTGCTGGTAAACATGACCACTCAAGGATATTTTAGATGTGTGCTGCTATTTTAGAGCGGCTGCTAAGCTACATATGACCTTGGCCTCAACCAAACACACACGACAGACATTCCCGACATTTCCACAGAACTCCAGGATTATAAAATAACATATAATCCATCAGAATTTACATGTTATTGGAAAGGGCTTGGGAGGCTGCGGGTAATCTTGACCTATGGCCCCGCCAATCCTTTTAGCGTGTCCCTTGCATGCCGGTAATATGTTTTTAATATGTCTGACTGGAGGGATTCAGCTGATCTGTGGCTGCACCCAACTTCTGACACACATTTCTATAGAAGCAGCGTCCTGCCGACATTTAACACAAATATGTTCGCTCGTTTCAGCTGTTACATCCTTGACGTTTTTCTTTTGAATTGTGCTAAAATTGTCCAATGCTACAGTGCGTGTGTGTGTGAGAGATTTTTTATTTTTACTACTGCCACTGCGATTATGATTACGATACCTCAGACAGAAAAGCAGTCGGCTCAGCAATTAACAGGCAATAAATCTGTATAACTTAATGACGGTGACTCATTAGTGTGTGTGTGTGTGTGTGTGTGTGTGTGTGTGTGTGTGTGTGTGTGTGTGTGTGTGTGTGTGTGTGTGTGTGTGTGTGTGTGTGTGTGTGTGTGTGTGTGTGTGTGTGTGTGTGTGTGTGGGGTAAATATTGCAGAAGTGTGCATCGGTGCTTTAACAAGTCTGGAAGTGGATTTGGCCTCAGTCCCAGTCTCTCCCTCTCTTTCTTCCTTAACCTCTCCCTGTTCCTTTTTCCTCTCTCTCCTCTGTTGTCTCCTGTGTCTGTTCCAACTGTAACTCGACCTTGCACAGTGATTTTTTTTCTGTGTCTGTTTTCCACCTTGATTTGTTTTACGCCGACTGTTTGCTGCATTCCAGTCTGCAAGATACTTATTTTTCTTTACGTAAAAAGAATACAAATGAAAGTAACCACAATTAAACACACATTTACTGTTGAAACTGTTAAAATGTGTTCTGCGTTAGACTCGATTCATTCAAGCTATTTGCTGAAGAAACACGAGCACAGACTTTTGTAAAGATTTTAAAGGACTGTTTTTTCTGTGTGCATTATAAAAGTCTGGCTCCCATATGTCAGATGCCCTTAAAAGTGATGATTCCTGCTGTCATCATTCCTCTTGTTCATGAAAATATGCCTCCTGAATATAATTGTTGTCACATTTTCATGTGCAGTGAGGGATTATTACAAATGTTTTACGGTGTGCATGCAAATTAAACTCCCCTCGTTTTGTTTCAACCAAATCCTTGAGCAAATATCAGACTCTTTTACAAATCACATTCTCATGCATATTCATAAAATGCCTCTTTACACAGAGCTTTTATTATTCTACTCTATTCTCTCACTCATCATTCACACACTGCCAGCGCAGCCGTCAGGAGAAATCTAGGGTTCAGTGTCTTGGGGGCACATAGGGGAGCTGGGGAATCGAACCCCCGACTGTCTCGTTAGACGACCAGCTCTACCTCCTCATGTACGGCTGCGGCTCAGACTTGGACTCGTCACATGGGACCAAGTAGCCTTTCTTAGACAACACAGTACCCACACAGCCAAGAGGACGACCACAGGGTTAACGTGCACTGATTCATCAGCAGCAGAATATCTAGTGAAGTGTAGCTAATGAGGGCTGTTCCACTTTGTTGCACAAATGCACAATCATTACTCTCCAGTCTTAATGTTCCCCTGTAATTATACACTCATTATGTTTGTGATAATAGCGGCCATGTTCACTTCATCAGTATAAGAGAGCATTTCATGATCGTTTGTTTGTTACAGAAATACCGTTGTGTGGCAGCGTTTGAGCACCGCACACGTGCACATGCGCCGCTGCTATTTGTGTATTTGTGTGCATGGCGACACATGCCGGAGTGCGTATGAGTGTATTGCCGGAACACGTGTGTGTGTTTGTGTGTGGTCCTGCAGCCTTTTACCAGCACAGAGAAGAGGCTCGAGGAAGGATTTAAAAATGATTGTTTTAACAGCTACAAACCTCACTATATGTATATAAGTATATGTATATGCCTTTAAAACAAGACACTCAGCAGCAGGACCTCCTATCGGCATGTGATCTGCGCTCCCATGACCTGTGGAGTTTCCTCCTTGTCCATTAGCTATTGTCTCCCCACCCCCCCCCTCCCAATTCTGCCCCAGGTCTTCCTCCCTCCATACCACAGTCTGCAGCCTGCACTCAGCTCTTCAACCCCCAAATGTGAAGACTATCGTTCCCTCATTTACTTTATACCTCAGGCTGTGTTTGCTTTCCATATCCCGGCCCTGCCTTCCTGTATTTCCCATCTGTATCATCTCCCCTCTTTTGCTCTTTAGGCTGAGACCTCCGCTTTGTGTCCTCTGGCCTCAGGCAGGTCGGAGCGATAGCCATCTCTCCTGCCGTAGGTGATCCTGTCTCCTGAATGGGAGGTGGACCATGTCAGCAGCCTTATCTCCACAGGCTGGACAAGGAAAGTTGTTGTTATTGTTTGTGGAAAGTGTGTCGGACACACACTCCGAATTTGCTCCTGACCCACTTTCCTCGTGCGTGGCCCATTTTTCTTGAGGAACTCTCAGGAGCCAAATTCCTCGACGGCTTGCACAGAAATATTGACAGAGACATTCATACTGTTGGTTCAAGCCCATGTGAGCAAATGTGCATAATTTCTGCTCGCTGTGATGTTGCCGTTTTAGTCTTGTGATGACACATGAGAAGCACATGGATCCTAAAAATGTTGGAAATATGTATTATTTCTTCATCCTGCCGTGCTGCATTTAAGTCCAGTCCGCAGATCAAACTCAAATGTCAGGCAGGAAAATCTAAATTGTTTCCATTTGTTTCTCCGTCCTCCACTGGAAAATAAGACGCGTTTCTGCTTTCAACAAAAATGACGTCTTTGTGGCTTCACTTTGCGTCTTTACTTGCGTTGTCTCCTTTCTGATCTCCAGAGACACCGGCGTTTTTCTCATCCTCATCATTTCCTCTCCGACCTTCCCCGACCTTCCCTTTCGTTGCTTTTGCAAGCCAACCTCTTACACCTGTCAATCACTTTGTCTCCCTGATGTATAAAAGTCAAGGGTCAAGTTCACAATATCACGTCTGAATGCAAAACATCAGCAACAGTTTTCTTAAAGCTTCCATCTTTAAAGCTCGGGCAGGTTTTCTCTGAGCTTATATTTGAAAATTGTATTTACTACTTACTTTATTAGGCGTTAATGTTTCTTATGAAATAGTTTTCAGTTTTCATGCAGTTGATATTCGGTTGCTGCAAGTAAAGTGCGTGGTCATGGGTAAACTCATAAACAGATGTTGTTATCTGAATCCTGCATGCGTTTTGAGGAAGTGAAGCAACATATGGAATTACTATACATAGTACGATAATTATGCATAGGTGGTTTGTGTGTGTGTGTGTGTGTGTGTGTGTGTGTGTGTGTGTGTGTGTGTGTGTGTGTGTGTGTGTGCGTGTGCGTGTGTGTGTGTGCATACTCTCAGGGTCTCACCAAAAACAGATAGTATGAGCGAGGAATTTAGGTCATGCTCACACAGTGCCATCTGTTCAAGGGTTTCGTTTAATCTGGGTGTTTTCCACTTTAAGCAGACTGGTGGTTCTCACTGCAGCAGGTAACAAGCTCCCCACAGCTTCCTCTCACCGGATGAACACATGGTTCTTGGGTTGTATTGAGAGGATTCTCCCTTTTTGGATTCCTCGTGTGAGTTTTCGATTGCAGCGCATCTTCAGATCTTAAGTGAGCTGTAGTTGAGGTGGCACAACGGTGAGGGAAGGGGAGGGGGGGGAGTTATGTCTGCGTGTGTGTTGCCAGCTCAAACAGCAAAGTCGAGAGAGCTGAGCAGCTTGGCCTAAATGACTGAGTGTTGCTGAAAATAGAAGACAGAGACCAGGGAGACAGTGGCAGGGATGAAGAGGAGGAGGAAGAGTCAGGGAAGGATACTGGGTTGCTGAGCAGGAGAGGGGGATCATGTGATATATTAAATCATTAATTAGTCTCAACTCCCAAATCCAGACTTTGCATGCACATGGAGCTATAGTGACTTTTTACAATAATATTATCACAAAGTGCGGGAGAATCTCAGTGAAAGAAAACCCGGGAGAAGACTGGAAAAGACAAATTTGTCAAAGAAAGGAATAAAATGTTTTGAATGTGATCCTCAACTACAACTAAATATTATTATAAATACAAGAGTAGAGCGAAGAGCAGTTATGTTCAGATCTTGGGAATTGCAAATTATTGCAGGAGTCTTTGTGACGTCAGCGGAAAATGTCAGAAAAGGTTTCAAGCATCATTGGCTGCGTCTCAATTCAGGTGCCGCCTCATTTGGACGACATGATCTACAGAGGCTCGTCCCGTCCGTTCTGCTGTCACCCATCAACAGCTCTGCAGTTGGACAAGACGGGACAGTTTTATTGTCCCTGGGTTTTTGAACATGTGTCCCTTGCCTCTTTAATGATTGGTTAGTCGCCGAAGCGCAATGAATCCTGGGATAGATTGGGCTCTCGGGGATGGAAGGACGCATTTGTCGGCCACATTTGAAGGAGCCTGCGAAATGAGACAGCAGTTCAACTAGTGCTGTAGTGACGCAGTGAGTCTTCAAATGCAGCCTCCGCGGGAGTCGGCTCTGAATTGTGACACATCTTTCTGCTGGTGTGACACAATTCCCTCACCTCAGATGACCTGGCGTTGGAGACAGGAAGAAGGGGCAGAAACCTGACCTCCTCCTCCGGCTCCACCATCTCCCCTTCAGTCTCCCGTAGAAAACAGTAGTCCTCTCCAAACCAGCCCTGTCCATTTTTGTAACCACTGTAAAAATGTAATCGCTCTTCCCTGTGGAGACGCCCGTGCTCCGCTGTGTATTTGTTCTTGAAAATCAGATCCCGTGTCCGTCCAGAACAAGTCCATTGTGCTGCTTTGATTGGCTGTTTGAGCCTTGGAATGTGTTGGGTTGGTGTTTTGATTGGCTGCTAATGATGAGACAGTGTTCCTGTGGTCTCTCTCTCTCTCTCTCTCTCTCTCTCTCTCTCTCTCTCTCTCTCTCTCTCTCTGCCTGGAGTCGAGGTTGACCTCAAGGACCAGCTCGACCTCCACATATCAACGCCTGTAACATCACAGAGGAGAAATAGATCAAAGTCACTGCACTGGAGGTTTAGAATGTTTTCCACTAAGTGTTTAATGTCTGACCTGTGACCTCTCTCCTCCACACTTGTTCTGTTTCTCAAACTCAATCCATTGTCTCCCCTTAAACACATACAACCAAACACACACACACACACACACACACACACACACACACACACACACACACACACACACACACATACTGTATCTCTTACTGCCTGCAAATGCTAGTGCAACATTTCTCCTCTTATGTCTGTATATGAAAGCTGCCATCTTGCGCCAATGACGCCATTTGGAGCCAGATTCTGAGTCGACGCCCCCCTCGATACATACACTTGACCAATCGTGGGCCAGTCACAGGTGTCAATCATGATGTGTCACCCAGATTTTATAACATCAAATAACAAGTTAAAACCAAACTTACTGGAAAGAGTGAACACATGGACAAACATCAGTGTGATAAGAACTACCTAAAGTGACAGAAAACAATACTGCTGTCGGCCACCAGGGGGCAATTGAGACGATTTGGCGTTACTTTTAGGGAGCTGCATGTCGTCCATTTTCATTTAATGTCTTTAGTTGGTAAAGGTTTAAAAAAAAATAATTAAACATGATTTTAGTTTCTGTGATTTGTATAATTTATTTGAGGATTTTTCCTGCACTCGACAATCATGTGTAGGAGCGGTTTGTAGTTTCTAGTTAAAGGTTGTGTTGGGCTGCACAGTGTTGGTGTCACACATTGCCCACAGTCCTTTCCCTCATGAAAACATAGAAAAGGACCAATCAGGGAGAGTGCTTGTTCCTCAGTGGTCGACTCAACTGAAGATTTTAGATTTTTACTTTGCAGCTTAAAACGATGACGGAGCAAATGTTTTCTGGGCTCCTTGCAGTCGTGTATCCACTTCCCTCAATAAATCTCCCTGAGAACTCGATATCAGCGGTAAATGTACAGTAGGATTTCTGAGAAAATGCCAGTGGTTCCTAATCTTCTGATTATAACACAGTTGTGCTTTTAGTTAGCTGTGATAATGTTCATCCCTTAATCCTGTGGACTACACATGACTGCATTTGCACAGGGAGTTCACTATATAGCATGTGTACTATATGCAAGTTACTTTTTGCTTCCATCGCTAATGCTCCAAGACATAGCAGCATAACATTATTAAAAACATACTCTGATATATATATATATATATATATACATGAATTCAAAGCTAAATCTTTATTAAATAGAAAGAGGCAGGAAATCACTCTACTATTCTGTAACAAGCGTTTTTAACAGAAGCACATGAATCATTTACTAAAACTAACTTCATTAATACATTACACAGTCATTTTATTCCACATTCCTTCATTGAACAAGGTTTCTTTCTCTTTCTTCTGATCCCACTCTGGATGTCTGACGTTTCATTCGTCTTGTAGCCTCCCATCAACTCCTTCGTTCCTTGATTCCTCCTCCTCAACCTTTCATTGTACATTCTTTTCCTCTCATTATGGCCGACTGCCAGTGCCAGCCATGGATCTCCCCCTTGTCTCTGCAGTGTACTGCAGGAATATACATACATACATCACTGGTTTTCTCCACAGCTACTCTGTTATTGGACACCAGGTCACTGCAGAGCAGGCAGGAGAAGTTGGGCCATGACCTCGAGACTCCATTACATTCTCCATTCAGCATGTTTGCTGTATAATTTGATGGGGAATCAGTCTGACTGCCGATGTCACATTTTCTATGAAGAAGAAATCTTGTTCATCCCCAATAGTTTAAAGAGCTCCATCTATGACTGTCAGGTATACGCCAGCGAGTAGAAGTGTCATTCAGTGTCCAGATAACCTCCGCTGCATTCTGCTGACGGCTCGGGATGTCAAACGCGTCTCAACAGGCTGAAATGTTGAATCAGGTCTCTGCTCATGGATCCCTGCTGACCTGGAACTCAACACCACAAACAGGACATCCGACGGTGTCAGGCAGACGGCAGCTGAAGAGCGTCCTGGCCGGTCCGATCACTCTGCCTGGCATTCCCGGGATGACACCAGTTTATGCACTTTCACTTTAGGTTGTTAGGCAGACTGATACATATTCACTCACACTTTATCAAGCTGCACTCACATATTCAGACATGTCGTGATGCAGAATGAAATCCACGAATACACTAATGGATTCTGAAGGAGTTTGTTGTGTTTTTCTATTTCCTTTGGCAAGCTAGACATGTTCAAATGATCACCGCATCCAGATCCTTAGATTTGAGGATTCGCTCATTGTAAATTGCAGCAATATTTGCTTGTGACATCAGATTTGTTAACTTGCAGTGGGTATTTTAAATATTTATCAATTCAAAATATGGGCAAACAATAGGGAAAATACTCAGTTATTAACCCGGTAGCTAAATAATGTCCAACATGTGTGTTGGTACATTGTGTACAGCTGCTGAGTGGAGATGTGAAGGAAAAGCTTTTCCTGGCAACACTACTCGGTTGCATGTTGTGAGTGTGTGGCATGACTGTGTGTGTTATTGGTGTGTGTGTGTGTGTGTGTCAGGGGATTGAAAGAGACCCTTGTCTGGGTGGGTGGGTGGGTTTGGGTCTTGGAGAAGATGTGTGTTTTGTGTGTACTTGCACAGATGTCTTAGTGAGGACTGTTTTTCGACTAGAACTTGCAGAGTGGGGACAGTTTGACCAGTCATCACCTTCAATGAGCTGTGTCAGGGTTAACACTTGGTTTTAGGGTTAGAACTATAGGTTAGGGTTAGGCATGTGGTTGTGATGGTAAGGGTAAGGGACTATGGAATGTGGGTTAGGGTTAGGTGTGTGTGTGTGTGTGTGGTCCTGGTATTACTCATGTTGCTGTTCTGACTCTGTTCACTCAGTCACATCATCTTTTCTTCCTTATGGGGGCAAAAATCAAGTCCCCACGAAAGTAAAACATTACATTTTAAGGTGAAGACATGTTCTAGGGTTTAAGTTAAGGTTAAAGTTAAGATGAGCTTTGGTTCGGGTGAGGCAAGATTACAGTAAGTGCAGAAAATCAATGTAACTCAATCAATGTAATGTTCTCTGAGGTCACTGTGTGTGTGTGTGTGTGTGTGTGTGTGTGTGTGTGTTCCTGTACTTGTATATCTTTGAGGACCATTTTAAGGACATTTTTTTAAAGTGAGGACATTTCTGACCAGTCCTCACTTTTTCAATGGGATGTTTGAGGGTTAAGACTTGGTTTTCAGGCTTAGGGTTAGAATTAGGTTTAGGTTAGTGTAAGGGTTAGGCATTTAGTTTGGATGGTCAGGGTGAAGGGTTGGGAATGTATAAAGGTTAGTGTCCTCACTGAGATAGGAGCACAAACGTGTGTGTGTGAGAGAGAGAGAGTGAGTGTGTGTGTTTTTGTGTGAGAGAGAGTCTTGCACATGCGGAGTGGGGGGGGGGGGAACCGCCTCCCACATCTGGCTCCCCTCGTCAGAGCTCCAGCTTCACATGCAGAAGTTGTGATGAAACATTTCTGCGCCTCCGCTCCACAGACAGGAGGCAGGACACGAATGCACCGACTCGCTCGGTAGCATTTTTCTGTAGTTTGCCCCAAAACAGGAGCTCCTCATCAGCTGCTGCTGCTGCTGCTGCTGCAGGGAGGTGACGCAGCGCGCACGGAGCTCATTACCAGGTGGAGCGGTGACGACCATTGCGGCAGCCCGGACGCAGCAGCCCCGGCGGTGGGAGCGCGCGGTGTCCCCGTCCCGGTCGGTTTGGAATTAAGTCATCGAGGAGGAACGTAATTGGTGCGTTGACGGACGGACCTCTGGTTTGAGTTAGTCCGGGAATATGCGCCCGGTCGCACCGCAATGACAAGCCAGCGGAGGTCTGCCAAGCTACAGCTGCGGCGGTCGATCAGCGAGCAGCTGCGGGACTCCACGTCCCGGGCTTGGGATCTGCTCTGGAGGAATGTCCGGGAGCGGCGGCTGGCAGGTCAGAGAGCCCGAAGCTCGGCACTGAAAGTTGTTTAATGTGCGGGAGATTCTCATTCACACTGACACCGGTCTGTCACATGTTATTATCACTGGCACAGCAGCGCAGTGAACCGTGATAAGGTCTGGAAATAAAACAGAAACGTGTCTTGACTACAGGGATATTTATATTTTGCGCATGGTCACTGTTTTCTTATTGATCCCATGTATTTATTTACTTATACAGCTTATATTCAAACAACTTTGCTGAATGATAATAGAAGCATATGAAGACATGTAGCCTCTGTGTTGGGTTGTTCTTGCAGCGCCTCGCGCACGCAGCGCACTCCCTGATATTTTGGGAAGGTCATTGTCAAATTTAGTGTCCAAAAAGGCGCAGGCATGTTCAGCCAGTGCAGGAGTCGAGCCAGGATCCCAGCTGCCAGCCTGCGTGTGTTTGTATTTCCACGGTTTAAATGTATTGCTTTGTCCAGAAGCACGCAGTTTGGATTATGGATTTATTATCTGCATGTAGTGGAATGGTCCTGCATGTACGCGCCAATGCGCCAAGTTTGCAGGGTCAGACAGTTTGCTCCGTGGACTGGGTGCGCAGAGTTGGAGACGTCTGTTTTCTCTCTCTCTCTCTCTCTCTCTCTCTCTCTCTCTCTCTCTCTCTCTCTCTCTCTCTCAGCCTTGCGTCACAGAGGGAGGAGAGGAGGGAGAGAGAGAGAGATGCAGAGAGGTGCAGCTGTCTCCTCGCTTTAATGGAATCACTCTCACCCTCCTCTTATACAAATTAAGAGACTAACATTCCCAAACCACAGATCCATGCAGGAAACAGTCGCAGGCGTGAGCCAAGTGCAACCTGGACTCTGATTCAGATCATTTGTCAGGATTGCGTGACGCATGTGTATCCCACTAACTTATGAATCTGATGCTTTGCACGCAAATAGCAGAGGAACTTGTCGGTCAAATGGAGCATCGGGGAGCACCTGCTGCCCCAGTAATCCTCTTCACCCCTCCATCCTCCTCCAGCCACATCCCCCCACCACCACCACCACCACCACCACCACCAACCCTTGCCCCCGCTGCTGAACCCATCAGCTCAGAAGGCACACAGTTCACATCTGTCTGGATCAGAGGGGGGGGGGGGGGGCCTTAAAATGTGCACATCTGGCCTTAGACCCTTTTTCTTTCATTTTGCTCTTAGTTTTCCACTCTATGAATTATTCAAAGCAATGGAATCGAGAGGTTCATGCGTGAGAGTCAAATGTATTTCATTTCAAACTGTCTGATTTACGTGCTAACGTGTCACTTCTGTTTTTTTGGACAACTGGAATGTGATATTTACAAAACAAAAGCTGTGAGTTAAAGTTTGAAAGAGGAAAGAATTTGAGATCACGTAAGTCGTAGAAGTATAGTCCAAATGTCACAGATTGAATCGCAAAGCACAATTTGCCTCATATGGGACTTTGGCATCCCCTGCCCTCAACCCTCAACTATAGTGAGGACAAGCAAACAAAGAAGGACATAAGTAAAATAGATATCACATGTAAAGTGCATGTGTTAGACGCCATGATAAACAAGTGGACAGATCTGTTCTGACTCAGTAGTAAAGTGTAATTAATTGCAAACATGGTTCCATTCAATCCTGTGTGTGTTCATGTGCTTGTTAGAAGAACAAGCTTTCACCATTGCACCTGGATTTAGTCGCAATCCCATAGGATTTTCAGGTTGGGGGGGGCGGTGTGTGTGTGGGATCTCCCCTCACACGTGGGATTTGTGGGTCTTGGTTTAGCGTTTACCTTAAATCACCTCTTCCCAACATATCATTGTTCTCATTATTAGTTTGTGTGTTTCGCTGCATTACTGAAGTTATCATCTGGCTGTAAGTAAAACCCGTTTCTGACAGTTGGTTATGTTCAGAGCTCGGCGTCTGGAGGCACTGAATGTATCTAAGGACAAATTCAGAAGAGTTCTTGTGCTTTCAGAAATAATCCCCAGCTGGTATCAAGCTTTCAAACATTTCAGAAAGGTAAATCCTGTCATGTTTCTCCCAGAGAAATTCTTTTTATTTCTTTTCATGCAGGTTCAGAACGTACTAGATGCTGCTGCGTGTCTTTGATATCAGATGAAAGCGACTCAATTCAAGCTCTCGACTTTATTCTGGCTCCCCCTACAGGCGGGATGTGTCGCTCGCTGTCGTGAATACTAGTCGCGGTCTGAGCCTGATGTCTGACGAGATGTTTAACAAAGTGTTTGGCTTTCTTTGCTTTACCTCTGTGGAAATGAGTTTACTGGCTTCTGACAATAGACGAGCGAGTCTTCTTCGTTTTCTTCGACAGCGTCCTCTTCAGTTTTTTTCTCTGCCCTGACGTCCGCACTGAGAATGGCGAGCTCGTCTCTAATAGCTGCTCGCTCCGGCTGTGGTTGTTGGTTTGAGACGTATGCCGTCATAACGTTTCAGGACGGGACACCAGAGTTACAAGGTGCAACAGACATGCCATCTCCCCATTTTTAGTTTGTATACCCTCAAAATTACTTTGAAGCGGTTTTATGACATAGAAAATACCTAGTTTGCTTTAAGAAAATCATTTTGATAATTCAGTTGTATGATTAATGTCAAATTTAGTCTCTCCCAAGTCTAGCCAGAGATACTCGGCTGTAGAGTAAAGGTTAAAGGTCACTGGGCTTTGACAGTCAGGACCCTGGGGATTGAAAATACGCAGAGTTCGGAATAATGAAATCTGCAACTCTACTCTACTACTGCTCATATTTTCATGGGTGGTTTCCATAATTGAATTCTGCTGTATTGTGAATAAACTTCAGTTCAGTTCTCCAGTCTATACTCGTCAGTTTTCCTGTTTAGTTCCAGTCTCGTCCCACTGTAACTGAGACTGAGTTATTATTACTGAGTGCTCACCACAGCCCAGTGCGTTTACACACATCTATTCAGCTCACTATCGCTTCACTGTGCCCTGCATGCTTGGTCATATTTCCCCTGAGCGCCGCGCAGCGTTTTTACATAATTTTTTTATTTGATTATTTATTTAGTCAGTCTATCTAGGCTGATCTTTTTTTTCTGAGCTTGCCTCAAGAGGGCAGTCTAATCAAATCAAATCAAACGACAGATTTAATATGTCCCACCGTCTCTGAGTGGGTTTGACTGAGCATGACTGGCGGAGGCTCATTTCATACTGGTTCCCTCACACCTCTCTGACACTGTACCACCAGCAGACTGAAACGCCTCTGGGTAATCCCTCCACTGTGAGATCAGGTGTGTGTGTGTGGGAGACTGCTGACCTTGCTGACTTTGCTTTGACCTACTTTTCATGTGAGCCCCCCCCCCCCCCCTGCTTCTTATACCTCCTAACCCTTCCCCTCCCCTTGAAATGAATTAAAAATCACCCCCCTATATCCTCTCATCCTAGCGGATCACTATTCTGCCGAACTAGGTCAAAGTATGAACCTGCCTCCTCCTCCTCTCGCTGCATTCCATACGTTTATCTGCTAACTCGGTGACTGTATGGCAGCATTCAGTCACACATTTCAGACATTAGCGTTTCTTACTGCAGCTGCTATGCGGCCGATTTTACATGTGGTTGGTGTCTGAGGCCCGAGCAGGGAACGAGAGCGAGCGGCACACACAGAATATGGTTATGATAAATGTCATGTGGTTTGATGGCGTGGATTTAGAGAACATTTCTCAATAGCATTACAGTCCCACTCAGCATTAGCAACAGTAGTGTTGGTCCTACACACATTCCTCTGCACGGTCTCACACCCACATGTTCTCTATTGTTCTGCTCTTTCCCTTTTCACATTAGGCTGCTGGGATAGTAGTTCTCTCCACTGACCATTCACATACGCACGCACACACACACACACACACATGCACGCTCATATGGCCTCGGCTTGTACCACAATTGCTTCTTTGGCAGAGGCAGAGTGTCAGGAAGCACTGTTCCCTAAACATTTCTCTAATTGGATGTTTATCATCATGTGACCAAAACTTTGTGGAAACAAGAGTTTGGGAGTCTCCCTCCAATCTCAGCTGAGGAGTCTGAGCATGTACGTGTGTGTCTGTGTGTTAGAGAACAACAAGGTGGGTCATCTGAATCAGCTGGTGTGATGTAACCTGTGTGTTTGTTCTCGACTGGGATGAGCTCCAGGGAGGAGGCAGGCGGGTAGGGAGCTGACTTCCAGTGAGGGCATGTCAGAGGCAGGAATTCACAAGGAGTGTTCGCACAAAAACTCATCAGGGCGAGCGGGAGGAAGGCTTGTAGCTCAGCGAGGATTATATTGTCGTGTTCCGGAGGCTGTGGACAGCAGCATGGACGATGTGGACGCTGCAGTAGATGTGGACAGTGCGGCTGCTCACTGTGGAGGTGCCGACCAGGCGAGTGCTGCAGGGGATGAAGGGGCAGAAAATTCCAATCTGGACATTGAGGACGGTGCAAGCGCAGCAGCAACTCCGAAGGATGAAAACGTCATCGGTGCTGTGGATACTGGAGAAATGAAACGCCCTACGAGTGCAACCATCGCTGACGGTGGGGGGGGCTCTGTGCAGAGTGCTGACACTGGTGCTGCAAACTGCAGGGGAATGGAAAGTGGAGACAGTGTGGATCAAAGTGCCAAGGACAGTAAGAGTAATGACTGCGAGGGTGACGACGACAGCACCAACGAGAGAACTTGTCTGGAGGCCATGACACCTGTCTGTCAGGACTACTACCTGAGGCTGGGCGACACCCCCCGACGGCGCTCTGCCCTGCGCCTCTCGCGCATCATCGCACGTCAGCAGCTGCTTCGGAAGCTGGAACAAGGTAGAGACGGAGAAATAGAGAAAGTTATAGCCTAGATTTGACTTTTACGATTAGAATATAAGTAGGAATTTATCAATCCACTGATGTATTTTATTTTACATGAAGCTTGAATTTTTTCTCCAGATGTTCTGAGATGGAACATGAATGGACTTGACATTGTGGCTTTTGAGCTTCTTATGTAATTTTCTTTTCTTGCCTGGATGTGTGAACTCATCTAGTAATGGGCTTTTTTTAACACAACTTTCTTCTTTTTAACACAACTTTCTTCTTTTTAACACAACTTTCTCTCTAACTTTTGAAATGTTTGACTCATTTAAAACACAGTGTTGCATTAAGGACACTGACAGATGTGCAGCTGTTTCTTAAACCCTTCGTTGTCCACAGTCTTTAACACCTTTAAAATAAGACTCCTTCTGTAGTCTCTTTCCATCAGTGACTGCTTTTATAATATATCACATCTTTTGATTCATTACCACTTATGTGATGTTTTCTTTGAAGGTGGTTGAACAGATTTTCTTGTTTGACCTCCAGAATTCCAGCCCAACAAAGTTCACAGAAGGTTTTGCTTTGAGAAATATCTGCCCATGCGTCATCGACCCACTGTAGTCGAGTTCTGTTTTAGCACCAGCTTCTCGTCTGCCATGCTGTTAGTTCACATCCAAATACATCATGCATGAAATAGACCCTATAGTAGAGACATGTGATATCATTTAACCAGACAGCACAGCCACACATTCTTCTGATGATTCTGCTGGTTTGTGAACGTAGCTTGGATCCATGTTATTTAGGTAAATCCCATGAAATGTCCAGACCTCCCTTATTCGCTTGAGAAATAGATTATGGATGTGATCAAGATGGATCGTCTCGCGTGTCCATTCAGAGCTAGAGAAGAAATATTTGTGCATTTTTGAGCCATTTTAGCTTCGATAAAGAAATTGTGTCGGTTGACGGATGATTTCTCATGCAAGTTTTTCTCAATGAGGACTTGTCAGTATTTTGACCTCTCCCACAGACGTTTTCACAACACCAGGAATGACTTTTAGAAGCAGAATATCAATCTTCTGTTTCATCATAGTGTGCTTTTTTGGCAAGAGCCCACTCACTAAAGCTTTGCCAGTGCTCCCACTTCCTTCTGGTTTTACTCAGTTGGACATATGGAGCCATTTCTCCTCCAAAAAATATATATCTTTCATAAATCTCAAAGAAGTCATAACAAGTCTTGAAGGCACTGTAGTGTTATTGTTTTTGTCTGTGTCTCCCCCACCAAACTCGTCAGGCTTTGTATTCCGTGGTTAACTTCCCTCAACTTCCAGCCACATGGGGCGTGTTTCCCGGGGAGTAAACAGAACATCCCGGTGTTCATGAAATTGTCGCAGCCGAGGCTTTGGCCTGTTCCCCCGGCTGCTGAATACAATGTAGAGGATGAGTTAGTTTCCTCTATCAGCTGCGATATTCTGCGTTTCAGTAGCGTGTTTGTGCGGTTTTGTTTTCTGTCCTGAATTTTCATAAGACGAGAAGAAACATGCAAAGTCTTGCGTTAGATGTTTTTTTTTACTCCCGCCTGCTCACAAATTCAAGAGTGAGTGACATGACAGTTATTGCAAGTGAGGAATGTAGATGGAGGAGCAAGTTTATGCCTGTGCTGGGTTTGGATGATGCTTCACTCATTTAACTTTCTCCTCTGATTCTGCATCTCTCTCTCTCTCTCTCTCTCTCTCTCTCTCTCTCTCTCTCTCTCTCTCTCTCTCTCTCTCTCTCTCTCTCTCTCTCTCTCTCTCACACACACACACACACACACATCCAAGTTGCATTCCACTTCTCAGCAGCTGGTCGACTGTCAGACTTAAATAAAAAAAGAACTCAGTGACCTAACATCTGATCCCACTCAAAAGCAAGATATTTTGATTCATATCTATAGTGCATGGCCCCTTTCACCATTTAGATTTATATATGCACATTGTCCACATGTAGATGGGTGATGATTTAAAGCAGCTATCGTCATTGTATTGATCATCATGATGGAAAAAATGCTGTATCTAACACATTTGCTTCCTGCCCGGCAACAAATGGCAAAATTACAGTCTGCAACCAGCCAGTTAGTAGTGGATCGGTAACTAAAAAGCCTGATATTTGGCTCAGGAGTTGGTGGAGACCAAGACCAGAGCTAAAAAGAAAATGAATGCTGGGCTTGTGTTCATCAGGCGTCCACCAGTACAACTCAAAATGATTGCAGACGTTGCTCTGTGTCTGCTGGTTGAGGATAAAGACAAAAAGCCACTAACAAGTTCACAATATCAGCTTAGAAAAGGTGACAATATGAAAGTGTTGTGATCACAACTTAAGGTCTGTTTGAGGGTTTCATGTTTCCAAAACTTCCCCATTTGAAACTGACTTAATGCTGGTTCAGGAACTTCCTGTGTGGAACTGATCTGCCAAGGACGCTGACGTTTTTTTCCACAGAATAGTGTTTCAAACCTTTTCACTGCAAACATGTTGTTTTGCTTGTGGTTTGAGGCCCGAGAGATTTCATGACCATTGGTCTGATGACTAAGTCCAGGTGTTTGTTGAGCTTTTGATACATCAGCAGAGTCATTAGCTTAATCTCCCTCTGGCCTACTGTGGAAACAAATCATCAAGTTCTTAGGAAATGACATTTCCTGGAACTTTTGGTGGAAATTAACCTGTAGGTGCTGGATCCTGAGCCAATGGCAAGTAGCTCTAAATAGAAAGCTTAGAGAGTGTTCAGTACACAGTCTGAGTAAACTGAGAATAAATAGTCAGCATATATACTAATATAGATATTTGCGTGTATTGTCAATAATTTACTGCTCTCCCATGATGCAGTGCTCAAAGGAAACAGAGGAGCTGCTTTCAGCTGCAAAGAATTAGAATTAGTATGTTGTTGCTGTTTTAACAGAAGACATTTTGACTTGTCTTAGCAGGAAATTCACATATGATATAAATGTACTTAACAATTTCCCAGGATGCTGTGCTAGGGAGCAGACATCCTCTCTTAAGTGGCTTGCATTCATTTACAAAATAAGTGATTATTTCCTGCTATGGCGGAACAAATGTACACAAAGTCCAAAATACCTATTATATCCATGAAAAAACACACTTTAATGTCTGTTTTTAAATTTAAATTAAAGTGAAAAACCAACGTCATAGTTTGATCTACATGCATCTGAATAAAGCATTTTATCATTTCCTGGCGGTTCACACTATATACAGTTAGTGTTTATCCCATAGCCAAAACGCTACAGATACGAGCTCTGCCATCTCCATGTCCCATCTGCCAAGATTTGAGGCAGGGTTTATGGCCTATACCACAATCAGCCACTAGGGGGGCTGTCCAGATGTTTTGGCAGCATCAGTGCCTCTGGCTACAGATTCTTCAATTCTCTTGAACTTCAGAGGAATAAAACGCAATTTATCCAAAAGCTATTACCCTTATTTGGCCCTCAAGTTTTCAGTTGAGGGGAAATCTGGTGCGAAGGCCTCAGTGCACCTCACTAACCATTCAGCCACCTCCCTCCTCATTCCTTCAATTTGTCACCTGTCTGTGTTTTCTTTTAAAGGAAACTCTCATTATCTGTGTATCACTCACCACCATGCCCACAATTGCTACTGGCAAACCACAAGTACTCCACTGGCTGCTACTCCAAGCCGAGCACTTAACGTTTCAGCCAACTTAAACAATAAATGGTCAAATCCCTCAAATTTAACAGACGTAGCCCATACAAAATAATCCCCTTCCGCTCCTTCCTGTAACCACAGCCTGGAGCCATGTAATAATTGGACTGTAATGTAAATGCATTGCTGCCGTGTGTAACTTTGACACCCTCTGCTGGAGAGAAATCACCAATTCAATCACCATTCAGTCGTGTCTCTTACAATCTCATCATATCCCACTTTATTATTGCAGTGGGTTAAATCTCACCATAACCCCAGAGCTGTGAATATTTATGGTCAACTACCAACTCACAGCGCTTCTGCCAAGACCTGTCATAATATATTACAGGCTCCATATGAGCCGGCACTGATTTCCTGCCAGTGGACTCTTGCTTTAACTCACATTCCTCAGGGCAAGATGAACCATACGGGACCGACATATTCCTCTTTAACCTCAACCCCCCCCCCCCCCCATCCCATCACTTCTCCTCCGACTTCTTCACTACTTTTTTTTTTCTGTGTGACCTTTAAACATGAAGGACTAAGTGCTTTAGCTTATGTGGGAATATGGCTGCTTTCCAGACATCCTGTGTGTGTGTGTGTGTGTGTGTGTGTGTGTGTGTGTGTGTGTGTGTGTGTGTGTGTAGAAGGACTATTACTCACTTCATGCCTATACAGTCTTTACACACTTGAAGTTATGTCTCTCTGTCCCTCGTATCTACTGTTTATCTCTTATTTAATCAATTATGTCTGAGTGGAACCATTAAAATAAATAGAATTTAAAATTAAACTTTGTAGAATGAAGTAAGTTTTCCCTCGCCCCTCTGTTACCGATCATCATCCATTAGTGTGCCTCATTACAATTATTCCTGCTAAGTCCGACTGACGTGTTCAGTCCAAAGACTTCCTGTTGCTGTTCTTAGCTCAAATGCCATTCTGGACACATGGGAAATTCAGAACAGGAACTGATGTCATCCACTTCAGGGTCCTTGAGACCCAGTAATAGTCAGACATAACACGGAGAAAAGGTTGTCAGACAGTCAAGGTTTTCTGGCTCTGGATGAAGTGAGAAAATGAAATTCAGAGGATAGATGGAGGTGAAGTCATCGGTCCAGAAGTAAAAGGAAGGATGTAGGTTGCTTGTGTTCTGTGTGTTATGTAACTCAGCGAGCACCTGGTTATGTAAGGCGTTACCTCTCAGCCCCCACGTCCCGTACATGGACGCTCACATTCTAACTGATACACATACCATCTGTCTGCCTTCCCTGCTGTTGTTCCAGTGGCTCGTCGTATATCCTACGCAGAAGGAATGCAGCGCCACGGAATAAACCGAAGGAAAAGCACAGTTGGCAGCGTGGATTAGCTCCATCTGACTGTGCGCATTTGTGCGTTTTGTGGCCCTCTAACAACATATTTGTGTACTAATTAATCTCTTGATTAAATCCCTGCACAGATGAATAGCAGCGCTTTGTTCCCACGGTGACGGCGGCTTTCACATTCAGCTCATTTGTGCACAAACACTAAAATGCATCGCACAAACAAATGCACACCATTGTAATGAAGTACACAACTTTGTGTTTTGTAAAACGTTGTCTGAGCACTACAATGGCTCTATGGGTATTGATTCCTTTTCAGTGAAACACTAGAGAAGATGGAGATTGAGGCTCTGTATAAGGTGTGCATTTACAAGTGATATATAGGTTTAGCATTTCCACTGTCTGTGCAACAGCATGCAAACAGTGTGCAGTTACAGCTGAGTAGACAGAAACAACCAGAGCTGAACATCTATGGAGATTTACAGCAGTAAGTCCTGCAGGATGGTCATTGGAGGAGATTACGTGTACGTGTTCATTTTGCTGCAGAAACTGTTTGGAGAATTTGCTTCACTCGGGAATATTCATGGCAACACAGCATATTGACTGGACTGACTTGATTGACTGGCAGTAAACCACAGCTCCTGTGTTCACTGGACCAACCTGTGCAGCCGTGTGTCTCACTGATGTGTTTTTAATTAAGGTCAAAAACTGAGGTCTGTGGCATAACGCTGACAACGCCAGATTATTAGCTCTTTACTGTAAAGACATAACGTGATGTGACGGGATGTGATGTGTCCTCCTCCCTGTGATTTTATCCCAGGGGGTCTGTCCGTCTCTGCCCTCCGTTCTGCCTGTCTCATCCGTTTGGCATTCTCTGACTCACTGGGGGCAACATCTGGACTGGTGTGTGTCTGCAATGTGTGTGTATGTGTGTGTTCTCCAACACGCTGATCGGCTCAGTGGCATCGTACAGTAAATGTAAAGGAAGATGATGAGGTCAGAGCGTCCTTGCTATAGCTCGGGTTCAGCTGACATGTGAAGTTAAAATCCACCAGTCGTCAGTCTGTTACCTCGGGGGGGGGGGTGCAGCTGAGCAGCTCTGCTCATGACAAAGAAGATGTAGAGTTGTGTCGCATCCGAGTGGAAGAGAGGATGAGGATGATCGAGGAAAATGTGTGAGGGAATAATTATCTTTAAGGGTTAGAAAAATGCAGGTTAAAGAGGAAAAAACTATTTAATTAAGCACAAAGAGAAGGGAAAAGAAACGTGGAGACAGTGATGTTCAGGATGGAGGAAGACGTGAACACAAGAATGAGCAAAAAAGGGCAAAGTGAGGAGAGGAAAGGAGCAGAATAGAAGAGAGGGACATAGAAATAGAGAGATCTTGTACGTGGATCCCAACAAAGCAGAGAGTGCGAGAGAGGAGGCTGAGGAGAAAATTAGAGGGAAGAGAAAAACGTGCATGGGGCAGGCTGGTGGAGGGAGGCCGAGTTGTAAACACAAGGGGTTGGAGAGGCAGCGAGGAGGAAAGAGCACAAAGAGCTGCCACTTGATGGAGAGCTGGGTAGTAGTGAGTGGACGTGCGAGTGGGATGGAGAGGAAACATCAGTCTGAGCGCCGGGGGGGAAAATAGCAGCATGTCATCACTGGCACCATGAGGGCTTCAAGTAAGTTTTCAGCTCTCCCCGCGTCTCCTCTCCTGAAGTTTTTCCTCTCTGGAATTCCTCTATTTTCAGCATCTTCAAAATATTTTTCATGATCCAACCTCGCGTTGCTTCGTATGTGATTTAGAGAGAAGCAGCTATGCCGAGAATGCTGGGAGAGGGATGTAATTGCTGGATTGTGGCGACGGGACCATTTCCTGCTACCGTTCTCATGTCATGTGATGGTGAAAACGGAGGCTTTTTTATTGCCCCCGCTGAACTTTGTCCACGGCGTCTCTGCGGTGCCTCTCCGAATCGCTGCCAGCGCCTTTAAAAGCCATGAATGAGACCAGTGAGAGTGAATGTTGTGAAAGAGCGGTGAAAAAAGAGCAGCGACTGTAGGACGAAGCAGATGCAAAGGCATTGCTCTTCGTGCTACATCGTGTTACAATTGTGTGCAAGTTCAGAACTGGTCGTATCAATTTATTCTCTTCTTACATGTACATAATAATTTCCCCAACATTTTTAACATTGCACAATAGCTACTGGACGCATGACCATGAAACTTAGTGGAAGTATGCGGTACTGGTCGTTACAGGGAGATCCAGGAATTTTTCTTTAAATTGCGAGATAAGGCAATTTTCAACATTTTCGCAGATTTGCCAGGTAATAAATTATGGATCCAGATGAAATCAATCTATGAATGTGTGCAAGTTGGTGCAGCTTGATTGAATTTGAAGGGGATTTCTGGGCCTTGGTGGATGTATGCTCTCTTCTGGGTGCTATATTAGTTATTATATTATTTGTATAGCCCATAATGCATTGTAAGGGGTTCGAGGGTGTGCAGAAAAGTGTCATGAAATAAAATGTTTTATTATTATTAAGAGCTTTGCAGAATGATTCTCAAAAGAAATCATGTATACACTCGTATCCGAATTTGAGAGCTGCCGCTGGTGCAAACAGAGCGATATTATGAGCGGGTGGAAGAAAGTAAAACATGTAGTGATGTTGGCGGCAGCACCTTATAGGGTGTGGTGCCTTGTGTATAAGGCCTGTTAAAAATGTTTTTGCATTTACAGCTGAAACCTGACTGCCAGTTCATCTGAGTGTATATTGTTTGGAAGTATATTACAGGATATTTAATGTTTAGCTGTGTAAACTGTGCAGCCTTTTCTGGCTCAGTGAATTCCCACAGGAAAATTAAGCTGTTCCTCCCCTGTATGGGAAAAAAAAATGTTGGAACACACAAATACGGTCTTTAATTCTGTGGTTCCCTCCTTGACCCTTAATTTATCTGTGTTTTATTCTTATAATAGAAAGTTAATAGTTCACATTGCTGATGATTGGGCTGGAAGACATCAGTCCATTGAGATTTCAAGAGGGAAATTCAGTATTGTAAGAAATTCCTCCTCTAAAAAACCATGTGACGATTCAGGTTCCTTACTGTTAACTTAATTTTTTCCATTTTACAGAGTAAAACCATAAATCCTACTGAAAATCTGCATCTAATCTATGTGTGTAATCAAAATGTCTCAACTGCTTTATTTTCGCTTTACAGAGATTGAGGCTAAGGAGGCTTGCGATTGGCTTAGAGCAGCAGGATTTCCACAGTACGCCCAGCTTTATGAAGGTAAGACACACATACACACACACAAACACACACAGAGGGAGCCAAAGTCCAGAATTTACCCAGCTGCCTTGCTAAAACACAAGTCTCTTTCACATCTCTCCTTGTGTTACCTCCTGCTTCTAGTTCTCTCTCTCTCTCTCTCTCTCTCTCTCTCTCTCTCTCTCTCTCTCTCTCTTTTATTTTTTTCATTGCTGCTCCTCTTCTCTTTCTGCCATCCCTTCATCTTCCTATCCCCCAGTCTTCTGTGCTGCTGCGTTCTATTTCCAGGCTTCAGTTCCTGTCCAGAGGGAGAGGTCATGGGAAAGGCCTTGTTATCACTGCTGGGACTCTCACAGCTTCTCTCTCTCTCTCTCTCTCTCTCTCTCTCTCTCTCTCTCTCTCTCTTTCCTCCACCTTTCTCCCTCAACTCGCTCACCACTTCTCTGTCATCCCCCAGTCAACGCCTGTATTTTCACAGCTTTTCTTTCTTCCTGCCTTTCTCTCTTTTCACTTGACGCCTTCTGTCCTCCTTCCCTTCTTCCACCTCGCCCTCCTTCCACCTTTCTGTAAAAACTACAGGCGTTCATTCATGGGATGACCAGTGGGCACAAACAGGAAGTGGCCCCAGTAATCTCAGAAGTAGCTCTTAAAATCCAGCAGTCCCTCTTTAACAGCACACACACACACACACACACACACACACACACACACACACACACTGCATATGCTGTGAGCGCCAGTAATGGCCGGCCTCTGCGCCTCTGTGGCGGCTTCCGGTTGCACGTGATGCTCCGCACACAGAATCACCAAAATAAAAGGCTTGAGTCACTTTGGCATTGTGAAGAATCAAAGTTATTACAGGGTTTTAAAAATATGCATGTTCTCTAAAGTTCACGTGCTGATGACAGGGGTTAAGTGTAGCAGCAGCAGTTGTGCACCATACTTGGCCAACCCTCAGATCTCCTGTCTTCCGTCAGTCATTAGGCAACACAACTGTCATTTTCTCCCTTTCTTCTTCCTCTCGTGCAGATTCCCAGTTTCCAGTTGACATTTCCTCAGTGAAAAGGGACCATGACTTCTTGGACCGGGATCTGGTGGAGCCGTTATGTCGGTGAGGACACAGAAACACACGTCTTCGTACAGTTCATTCACTCGCCCAGCAGCCGCACACGAGGAGCTCATTCTCATCCACTACGCGTTCCGCAGATCATTTAACACCATTCAAATCTCAAAACCCTTTTTCTGGTCCCGCTGGTTCTGCTACTCCGACTTGTCCCTGCGGCCTGGTGCTCACCACTAATCACGAGTTGTCTGACCCTGACCCTTGATGAACTCCCCATCCCTGTCTCCCGATCAGACAACCCAACCTTTGATCCCCCTCCCCCCCCCCCCCCCCCTCCGCCACGCTCTGATCTCCCATACAAAGAGCACAGACCCTCAGGGGGCAAAGCGAACGGGGGCTGAGGGTAACAAGGACGGAGTGAGAGGGAAGCCGATGTACTCTACCAGATGGGGCTTTGAGAGTGTGTTTTAAGTACGTCTGCACATCTCTGCGATATTTCAAATCATTGAAGTTGTTTCCCCCCACACGCCCCCCCCTCCCTTCCTGTGTCTTTCTCTCTCCTCGCGGCTCGCCCCTGCCTGCCCAGTGTAGAGGAGGTAGAGGAGGGTGTGGTAATTACAGCGTTAGTGATTCCTGACAGATATACTGCGAGTGAATACACTCAGCCCCCCCTGTGTCAGGAGCTGTAAAACACTGCTAATGAGGTCGCTCTTGTTCGCGCAAAGGTCTTTCCAAAAAAGGCCAACCTTAGTTGTTTTTTAAAAAGAACCATTTAGATTTAAGATTATAGACTCGTGTAGTGTACGGAGCATAGAGTCTAAATCTGTAATGTGGCCACGCTGCAGCAGAAATATAGGGTTTGGAGACGACTACTGTATTTTCCAGCTCGTGTGTTTACTCTCAAGCAGTTGATACGACAGCTCCCTGCTTCCTATTCTTCAGGTTTATATGCAGCAACAAGCGACTCCTTGTCTGCCAGGACAGAGAAACATTGTACAAATCAGGGTTTTTTTCTACTGTGCTATTAGAGGCTGAAATCTTTCAAACGACCATGTTTTTAATGTCCCCTGTCTTGAAAAGACACACGGACACCACCCTTCTACCCAGCTGGTGTTCACGTCCCTGGAGTCGTAGGAAGGAGGGAGGATGTGAGAGGGAGAGGAGGGGGGGGCCAGCACTCCAGAGGATGGATGTGTAAAAAAAAAAAAAGGGGGGGGATTGGAATGGGTGACATGATGAAGGGAGGAGGGAGGCAAGTGGGGGAGGAGCCGGCTGTTTTTTTGGGGGTGGGGAAGATGTGCCCCTCGAGGCTGAGGATGCCAGAGGAGGAGAGGGTGGGAGGAGAAAAGGGATAGACAGGGAAGAAGATGAAAGAGAAGGGGATGAAGAGGCTTGTCTGCGAATGATCAGACTGAGGAGGGAAAAGGGGGAAGGTGGGAGTGAAAAGAAAGACAAGACAATGAATGTGAGCAGAGTGAAGCCACAGACTGAATATATCCAACCTACCAGCTCTGACATGTGTGACTGACTGTGTGTTGCAGACGTCTCAATACTCTGAACAAGTGTGCGTCCATGAAACTGGATGTCAGTCACCCCAAGAAGAAAGTAAGCCAATTTATTATTGTTATTATTATTATGTTACGTTTTCTGTAATATCTTTGTGAAGGTTTTATTATTCATTACTTATAGTAGTCTTTGTTAGGCTGATTCATTCTTTGTCGTGGCCATGTACACATGTGTCGCACCATTTGATTCCATTTCTTGTTCTTACATGTAAACCCGGTGCATTTGCATTGGTCGCAGATAAGAAGTTCTGTTAATCAAACTGGATCAATGAAGAGTAACGGCTGCACATTGACCCACCAAACCACAGTTAATGACTTCAGTCCCAGTCTGAACTATCATCAATCATTCCAGTCCTTCTATGTGACATTATGTTAAGATGTGATTTATTTGCTCGTGTGGCCCTCTGCAGAGCACATGCTTCTGCCAAGGCCCAACAGACTCACACACTCATAGATCCATGAATTAAATCCAATCTCGCATTGTGAAAGAAAGAGACGAAATTCCTGCACCTAAATTGAATGGGTTCTTTCCTGACCCATACTGCATCGGTCCATCAAGTTTCCGTCCAGTAGTTTCTGATAATCTTATTTATAAAAGGACAGGGGTGAAAACATGACCTCTTTGGCAGAGGTAATAATTAATCATGATTTTTCTTTGGTCTCCACTAAAATTAGTGTAGAAATAAATGTGTGAACACAAAATATCATGGACTCCTCCTCAACACTTTTATCCTTCCCCAGGGTGATGACTCCGATGAAGATGACCCGCTGGCGATCAGTAAGCGGTGGACGTTTGAGTGGAGCAGCCGACGCTGGTCTCGTCTGCAAGACTTCCTGTTGGACAGCACCAATGACAACAGCCCGACAGGTCAGGGGGAGGGTCTGCGCAGCACAGTGAGCAGCGAGAGCGTCCTGACAGACCTAAGCGAGCAGGAGATCACGGACATTTCCTCGCTGCACAGTGAGGACTCGACCTCCGCCATGCCCGACTCCATATCCATGGCGTCCCTCTCCGCTTCCTACCAACCACCCAGTGAGCTTTCACACTACAACTCCCTGCCAATCAAAAGCAGCCGCCATGGGCAAGGAGGGCGGAGCAAAGCCAAAGAGTTTTTGCGTCGCATGGAAGTGATGCGCACCTGGGGGCCGTCAACGAGGCGGAAAAGCTCAAACCGCCGGCCGGCACTCGTCATCAGTGGGCCGGTGTTACAGGGGGAGGAGCCTCAGGCACTGCAGGTGCTTCAGTGTACTCCCATCAGCCAATTAGAACCCAGTCCTAACGACCACCAAACTGATGAAGACAGTCATGCTGACACACTCACCATTGATTGTAAAGACCAATCCCTGGTGAGAGTGAGCGCCAGCAGTGAGGCAGTGGCGCCCGATGTGAAGGAGCCGGGGTTCACCAAACCTCGCCCGGCCAATAAGAGAAGCAGCATGTACCTGGAGGACATGGAGCTGCCTTCTCAGGGTAAAAGGACTGAGGGGCAGAGTCAGTTTGGCAGACACCAGTTTCATTCATATGAAAACCTCCTCATTCACATCCCCAAAGACCATAAACCTGGCACCTTCCCCAAAGCTCTTTCCATCGAGAGCCTGGCGCCCTCCCCTGATGACAGGAACAATGGCCGTCAGACACGGACCCAACCTTCTACACCCTGCAACGGCTTGGGTGATCCCTGGTCCAGCAAACCTCTCTCCAAGCCCCCCTGTCCCGGAGCTCCGCGGGGCAGCAGGGTGAGCGTGTACGACAACGTGCCGGGCTCGCACCTGTACGCCAGCACGGGAGACCTGCAAGACTTGGAGAACGAGGACAACATGTTCCCTCACCTGGATGACATCATCCAGCACGTCAGCGGTTTGCAACAAATCGTGGACCACTGGAGCCGCAACGTGCTGCCCGAGGATGACACGGGGGAGGAGGAGGAGGGGGAGAGCCGGACCACCCCCAGCGAATGTGAGAGAGACGGCGTCTCCCTGAATGATACAGATTCCACAGGGACCAGTCGGGAGAGGCGGGACTCTGGAGTCGGGGCCTCGCTGACGAGACCGCGGTGAGTTCAAGTGTTTTAAAGATGATTTGGTTTTATTACAACTTTAATTTTGTTTTAAAAAGTTTATGGTTATGAGATTTCCAAACACTGCTGCAGAAAAGTCTAACGGCGAGAGAAAATAACTGTCAGACTGACAAGCAAAAACTTTATTTGGAGGAAAGACTGACAAGACGAAACTGAAAGAGAGACAGCAACTGAAATAATAATCATCCAACAGCAGGTAGCAATCAATCAAATCAAAGCTGAACCAGGCAGATGGGCAATAAAATGTGAGGGATGTTAACAGTCAAGAGTTATTGAGTAATAATATTACTGTTCCCTCTCGGTTTCCTTGCTGGAGTTTGATAAACCTCCAGGTTTGGGGCCAGTATGAGGACGTGTGATGGTTGTACTTCCTAACTGTATTCCTGTGTTTCTGCCTTTCCAGACCTCAGCAGTTACTGTGTTTAACTACAAGGATTTTATTGCTGATTGGAAAAACATCTAAAACAACGATAATAGGACCTAATTTGTGAGAACGAAGAATTATGCTTCTCTAATGTTCTTTATTCGTTTGTTCTCTTCCCGTCCCAGTCTGCGATGGCCCAGTTTCAGAACCTCTGATCATCTCAACCAGCCGGCATCCTCGCTGCAGATCAGCAGCCAATCAGCAGGCCAGCTCAGCCTGCTGCAGAAGTTCTCTTTGCTCCGCCTCACCGCCATCATGGAGAAATACTCCATGTCTAATAAACACGGCTGGACATGGTGGGTCCACATTCTTCAATACGTCATGAAGATGGTTCTGTCTCTTTGTCCTTATGTTTTCTACTGTTCTCTACAAACTGCTGATAAAAAAAACTATAATTCATACACTGATTTATAATGCAGGGAATTTCAGGTGATTTCAGACATAAAAATTGTCTGAAAGAGTTTAATAAACTTAAAATTAATAATTAAATATGCAATCTATTTTCATATTAACAATATGAACAAACTTCTTATTTTATTATTATTACCTTATTTCCAATTTCTATGCAAACTAAGGCAAACACAGGAACATCAGTGTGTTTTTATGACCCGGCCTGTTTCTTTTTATTATCCCCAAGAGGGAAATCCTGTTCGACATAAAGAGTTGGTTAATGAAAGCACAGACATTTCTTTCTCTCACGCACTTCCCTCGTTCTGTCTGTTGCTCCCAGGTCTGTGCCCAAGTTTATGAAGCGCATCAAGGTGCCCGACTACAAAGAGAAGAGTGTGTTTGGTGTTCCCCTCATCGTGCATGTCCAGCGCTGTGGTTTTCCGCTCCCTCTGTGTTTACAGCAGGCCCTCAGCCACCTCCGAACACACTGTCTGGACCAGGTTAGTTTACAAGACTGGGCTTTTCTCCTCATTGCGCTAATATTGGTTGTTTACATACGAGGCAGCTGACACCTCCACTAAACCCCTCGCTGCTTTCTTTTGTCTTCCCCTCAGGTGGGATTGTTCCGCAAATCGGGCGTGAAGTCTCGTATCCAGGCTTTGAGGCAGCAGTGCGAGCTGTCCCCTGACTCCTTGAGCTACGAGGACCAGTCCGCTTACGATGTGGCCGACATGGTCAAGCAGTTCTTCAGAGACTTGCCTGAGCCTCTGCTCACAAGCAAGCTGGGGGAAACCTTCCTGCACATTTACCAATGTAAGTCGCCTCCGAGCGATGAATCCCCGCTGTGAAATACTGCATCTGCCTCCACACCACACACACTACAGTCAAGTTAGTACTTTGAATACTTTTATAGTGATATTTTTGATCATGTTCAAAATACAGCAACTTAGCTTTTTTTAGGCCAGTTCTGGACAACATTAGCTTTCAAAAAACAATATCAGATATGAAATGTACATTCTAGCTTCTTACTATGAGCATGACTTTATGTTTGAAATGTGCACATGTCCACTCAGAGACTACATCATATTTTGGGTGGTGGTGGCTGATTTGGTTAAGGCACACATACCACTTAATCACAAATGTCCACTGTTGGATTCCCAGCGAGGTTGCCTGTCTCTCTGCACTTCTGATCTATGTCTAGACTGCCACTTATCAATTAATAGCAGCGTCCCAAAATGATAATCTTATATATTTGTATTATGTTGGGAAATGTGACCTTTTCTTTTCCTCCTCCTCATTCCATCATTTCTCTAGACGTCCCGAAGGAGCAGAGGTTGCAGGCCGTCAGAGCGGCCATCTTGCTGATGCCGGACGAGAACAGGGAGGTTCTGCAGACGCTGCTCTCCTTCCTGCGCGACGTCACCTCCCTGGTGGAGGAGAACCAGATGACGCCGATGAACCTGGCCGTGTGTCTGGGGCCTTCGCTCTTTCACCTCAGCATCCTGAAGAACGAGACGCTGTCGCCAAGGTGCACATTTGACCTGGTGAAGGCTCCGATGCTCAGAGAACAAACTCAGTGGTCTCAGTCTGTTACTCTTATTAACACTGAAGATATGTTTATGATCATTTAAAATGAATTACAAGTTAGAATGTTATTCAGCTAATTCAGTTTTTTTGCTGCTTATATCAAATTTTATTGTCTTATACTCGTTTTAATTGTGGCTATTGTTGCATTTACGCCCACCAGTAAAACTACTTGTAATAGAAGTGGTACAATAATAATAATAGTTACTGTCATCGTTATTATGGTCACTTATTTTCCTCTGTCGCCACCAGGACATTATCAATCTCTGTTTTATTTCTCTCAAGGTCGATCCAGAAGAAGTACACCACCGGCCGTCCCGATCAGAAAGACCTCAGTGAGAACCTGGCCGCCACTCAGGGCCTGGCACACATGATCTCCGAGAGCCAGCGTCTGTTTCAGGTCCGGATTTACTTCTTTATTTGTTTTATGGTTGTTTGTTTCCTTCACAGAGAAATATGACAGAATTTATATTTATATATTCTTTGTGCTGATTTTAGAAATAATACATGACCACCTCTTTATGTATGAAAATAACCAACAACATGAAGCCAAGGGAAGTTTCTGCTGTATAATTGTGTTCAATGAGCTCAATTCTAAAGCTGTACGCCATCATTACCTTGAGACTGTCAGTGTGCACAGAATATCTTTCTGCTGTCAGTGGAAAACCTGTTCAGGGACAAAGAGAAACAGACTTCATTACCATGTGTTAGAGATTAATATGGTTCGAGGAGGTTTCATATTAGAATCAACAGCTGACTCCTCTTAAGTGGATACTGTGCTGTATCGAGAATATTTGAGAACACATGAAAGTGGCCGGTGTTTGATTTTGAAGGCCTTCGCAGGATGACAACATTTGAAAGAAGAGAGGACACTGGATATTAGAATAAAAGAACTAGTACAGTTGTTTTTAAAAATAGGCCTGAGCTGATGTTACGTGACACGATGCACGTTCTCCGGCTGTTCCCCAGATCCCTGAGGAGATGGTGACCCAGTCTCGTAACTCCTACATGGAGGCCGAGCTGATGGTGCCGCCGCTGGACGAGCTGTGCAAGGCTCACGAGGAGGATGTGGATGAGGACGAGGAGGAGGAGGATGAGGAAGGATCCTACCATGCACACATAGAACGCCTGGTCCAGAACCTGCTAAAAGATGCCAAAGACAAGAGCAAAGCCTGGGTGTCACGCTCAACTATTGACAATACAGAGCTGGCTTTTAAAAAGGTGCGTTGTCACTGAGCTTCTAAAGTGTGGAACGAGTGAAAAGGGACTATCAGCATCTTTATGATACAGAACATAAAGCTCCTTTGTGCAAATTGTCACAATAAATCTAACACGCCTTGTGCATCAGGTGGGAGATGGTAACCCTCTGCGGCAGTGGCGTGTGTGCGTGGAGGTGCCCGCAACTCCCAGTGAGGTGCTGCAACGGCTGCTCAGAGAGCGCCCCCTGTGGCAGACTGAGCTACGGCAGGAGAAGGTTCTGGAGCCGCTGGACAGACAGACGGATGTGTACCAGTACTCCTGCTGCAACATGGCACCTCAACCCAACTGTGACTATGTGGTACTAAGGTCAGGACTGATGGATGTCCTTGGTTTTGTGTGTGGAAGTTGTTCATGAAGACGTTAATCACACATCTTCATTAAATGTCTCATGAAACCCTCACTTTCTCTCAGATCGTGGCGTACAGACCTGTGCAGAGGTTCCTGCGCGCTGGTGAGCGTGTCCGTGGAACACGAGGACAGCCCACGCATGGGAGCGGTGAGGGGGGTTGTGCTGGAGTCGCAGTACCTCCTGGAGCCCTGTGGGACGGAGAGGACCAGGCTCACACACATCTCCAGAGTGGACCTCAGGTGTGGGCTGACTCCAAGTGTCCTCAGAGTGAAGGTTTCAATCAACACCGCGGTCATTAATGTGCTTTATCTGCCGTTTCTCGTCACAGGGGAAGATCTCCAGAATGGTACAACAAGGCCTTCGGTGCCCTGTGTGTCAATGAAGTCCAGAGGATCCGCTCCTCTTTTCTCCCTCCAGATCAGACGAGCACTGAGGCCAAGGTCTGAACCCCGGGAAACAAGCTTTGTCTAGGGTCACACTGCCGGAGCAGCTGATCCAGGAGGGGAATCATCCAGGAAATGGACTTTGGTGTCTATTCATGCTGCTGAGCCACACGGAGCCTGTCTGTACCATACTGTACTGAGTCACAGTCATTCACACACAGACGGGAGAGGAGTATTTTATATCATGTAATCATGCACAGGCGTCTTTTAACACCCAGTCACTAATTTATTTTCCAGTGAACCAGAGAACAAACATTTTAGTTTTTCCTTTCACATAATCAACTCTTAACCACGTGCAGTTATTGGAAGGGTAAGGTTGAGTAGACAGTGAGTATTTATCAGTGTTTATCACTGGGTCCTTCTTTAAAATCCATCAAATATAACAGACTGCGTCGGCAGGTTTAATCATGAGAGGTTTGCCACAGTCTGCAACACCTTAATTCAGTTCATTGTAATAGATTACCTAACTGAAGCTTACACGCAATTATAACTTATAACAGCCACATTGACAAACACCTGATGATGACACCTTATCTACAACTATTATCTGATTAATCTTTTAATAAACTAGTGGAATCTGGATTTTTTGGATATCTACATTTATAGCATGCACTTAATTATTCTATATTATTCTTGAGCCTTCTACAGATGCTGTAAAGATCCATAGGAATGACTAGGACCAGTACAATATGGGTACATGACAGCACTACATTGTGAAACGTGCGCTAGTTTCAGGAAAAATCGAGGACACAAGGGATCCGGATCACAGAAAATGGGAAACACTCATCGGGTCCATAAATGTGCTTTAACCCTCTTATGGAAACATTGAGTTGGATATCACTGTTGATTTAGTTCCCTGTCATTATTTTCAGTGTTAATCTTATCTAAATTAAATGTTATTTTAAAGTTATTATTGTCATTATCTCTCTGTACATGGTATCATTGTGCTTTTATTGTCATTTATACAATGTCTAAGACATGAGACCATTTCACTGCTTCTGGGAAGCTTGTTTCAATATTTGCATGGGTGTGTGTGTGTGTGTGTGTGTGTGTGTGTGTGTGTGAGTGTGTGCATGGATGTACCTGTGTATCTGCATTTTAGATATACATACAGTCTGTATAACAGCGGGGTCCAGCAGTTTGGAACCGGCGTAATTCACAATATCTGACGCTTTCTGTGCTGTGGCAGCAGATCAACCTTCATTGCTTACCTACCTATCATATTGATATGCTGAAATGTGAACTTCCCACACAGCATCCTACTGAAGCAATAGCAGACTAGAGCTTGCTCCGCCTGGGCACCGCCTTGGTTTTTTTTTGTGTCTCCGCTGTGAGCAGTGTTGCTATGGTGTTGCTACGATACAGTATCTCTACAGTGCCACCAAAGTCCCATGTGGATGCTGCTTGCTGGAGAACCGTGTGTGTGTGTGAGAGTGTGTGTATATATATGTGTGTAAATATGTGTGTATGAGACAGACAAAAGAGTGAGTGAGTGAGTGACCCCCGAATGGAGCTATTTCTGACAAGGTGACGGAAAATAGAACCGTTGTTTCTAAACAAGAGAATAAAACTAATGTATGAATTCAACGAATATGTTCTCCAGTGTCTGTTCATTCAACTACTCTAATGTTACAGGGCACAGGGTCAAGACCAGACCTTCGCCCACAGCCCCCTTGTAAAACCACATTCACTAGATCTAGATTTGTTTTTGGATCTACACCAAATTTCCAACTCTCAAATCAAGGAAAATGCTGTAAAATGACCTCTCACAATGTTAAAGGGAAAACAAAATCCTGGATCCGCCCCTAAGTTTAAGGTCATGCCCAACCCCTGTACAAAACTTCATGGAAATCGGTGCAGTAGTTTTTGCATTAATCCTTTATGAATAACAAACAGATAAAACATGACCTCCTCAGGAGAAGAACAAATCATCATCAATCAAATACCGGGAAACACAGATTCCATTTCCCTGTGTCCTGTCCTGTTTCGTCCATCGAGTGGTGCTGTTGCTCCGTCGGAGTCTGAAGGTCGTGAATGAATGAGAAAAGTATGCCATGGAAAAATATTTTTAGATAAGTGACTGAATGAAAAGTCATCACAGTCCCGGGGGGGAGGGGGGTTCTCCCTGAGGACAATTTAACTGTCTGCGTCCTCTCAGTGGATGAATGAGCATGAATCTAAACCAGCACAGCTCGGATCAATACTCAATCACATTTACCTGCTTAGCTGTGTTCGAGGGGGTTCTCACAGAGGACGATGAAGGTGTTGGAATACAGACACTGGGACTACTTTAACTCCACCACTCCATGGGCTCGGACTAATCAGCAACACCATGTTGCAAATTACACCATCGAGGGGGAAAGAAAAAGGAATAATGACGAAGTGAATCAAGCATCGATTTCACCCAGCTCCATCCACTTCATTGCAGAGAGCTTGAGTGTGTGTGTGTTTTTCTTGGGGCCACAGACTCAGATACAAGGCAGAGGATCATTCAAGATTCACTTAATTGTCATTCAGAGCGAGACATGTGGAACACAGGGGAACAAAGTGACATTGTATGCTTACAAATGCAGTTTAGAATTCTAAGGGTTTCCTAAGTAGATATAAAAACTATCTGAAGTTCCAAAAGGTTATTTGTATTTATACTGTGAGCAGAGAGACAATGCACATGTTGAATGGATGGATAAATGTGGTCCAGGCAGACATTATGTTGCCTGCAATTAAATGAATTTACACATATTGAATGAAGAGATATATAAGATTTAAAAAGACATGAGAAAGTGCAGCTACTGGTATATAATACATCAATCTAATGGACACGGTGGATTGTCATGTACTGTAAACACAGAGTATAAAGGGAAGGGGAGTCTGCAGAGTAGCATAGTGTGTGTGTGTGTGTGTGTGTGTGTGTGTGTGTGTGTGTGTGTCATCACTGTCCTCTCACACAGTCTATGATGGTGACCCTGCAGAGGAACTTGAGGGTGACCTCTTCTGGAGAAAACAGGAAGAGCATGTCCCACTACCTCCCTGTCCAATAAATCTTCATTTCAAATTGTTTGACTTTTTATTTTGTTTAAGTATGTTCATGTATAAACAGTGTGATTGAACCCTGTTATATAAAACCTATGGGGATTGGACAATTAGAGTTAAAGTAGTAACCTTAAATATTGATTTTGTAATGCAATATGAAAAACTATAACAAATAAATAAGTAATGGATTTAGTAAGTGCTGTTATTTCCTTCTGATTCTTACTACAGGGGACAATCATGTGCTGTGGTTTCGAACTACAGTTCCCACAATTCAGGGCGACTGATGGATGTAACCAGGAAGTAGCCTATAGATAAACCTTGGCGTTAGTTAACTGAGGGCAAACAACTTATATCCTTTTAAAACCCATGTTTATTTACATTTTGGTCAAAGCACTCGCCATTTAAAGTTTGCCGAATTACTTATTAGTAGTTAGTAATTGCATTGTAACAATGTGCGAGCAGACAAGTTCTTACAATGAGGATTTCTGAATGTTTATTCGCCGTGGAGATCAGAGACACCATCGGAGAGGATGAAGTTGGTAAGTGTAAGAAACACTGAATCTAAAAATATGTGTATGATGCACTTATGTTCAGATTTGACTGAATTATAGTGAAGAAAACTTTTTAAGAATAGTTTGTAGGAAACTTCAATGATCTTATCTGCTTTTTTTCAGTCAGGTATATTAGGACAAATTAAATACATTTCTATATCTTCATTGCATATTTTTCATTTTCATGTTACTGTAAATAAACAAAATTGGTGTTAAGAGTGTAGTTATATAGAAAACTTTTCACTCAATGTAATCATAGCTTAAATATACTTTTAATTAACATTTCAAAAGGCTTTTTAAATTTATAACTTCAGAAATCGGAGAAGTGTCTTTAAGTGCCAGAAAAAAACCACTTGGTAATAAACACAAGTTCTTTTTGAAAATAAGATTAAGTGATTTAAAAGATATTGCAGAATGACATATAATTAAATTGTTGATGGAATCACTATAAACATTGGAAACTAGTCAGTTCTGGTCTCGCTCTCTCGCAAATTAAAAAGATTGAATGAGGGATGGCTCATCTCAACACAGCCTCACTTATTCAACTGCCAAATGAACAGTTCAGAAATACCAGGATTTAAAGAAATCACTCCCCTGTCATTCGAGAGCTCAGTGGATGTTTGCACCGATGCACTTTCAATGTTGACGTTCTGAAAATTGGGGGGAAAGGAAAATCTGCTCCGAGTCTGGCTAATCCGGCGTCTTCTTCCAGACAACCACGATAAGGTCATGGATGAATAAATTATCCAGTGAATGAATTATTGATGAGGCCATGTTGGCAGTGGTGTGTACAGTGTACCTGAGTGTGTGGTGACCATTGGCATGATGATATTAGCAACACTTTGCACACTGAGCCTTGTAGCCTCCGAAGAAGGGATTAAATAAATGTATTCATTTAAAGGTGAGCAAGTGGAGTTTCACAAAGTCCTCGATCACACGGGGCTGAAAGATTGAGCATGACCATGATGAAAAAAACAAACACTGTACAAGTATTAACTAAAACTGGTAAATACCACGATTACTCAAAGATTCACGTGTTTTCTATTACACTTTTCCATTTTACCAGTTTAATCCTATTAACAAGGGCAAAGACCTTCTTATATTATTCAGTAGTTTTTATTTGAAGTTGTTGAAGGAGTTTGTATAGAGGAATCAGACATATTTAGGGGACTGATATCGAGTGTGTGAAATTTGGTGCAGCTTGATTGAATTTAAAGGGACTGTTGGGCCTTGGCAGAGGTGTGCGCTCTATGGAGTGCCATTCTAGTTTTATATGTCATTTCTGGCTAACATCTTTGTTTGGATGGATTTAAAAACTGGAATGGCACTCAGTGGAGCTGATACCGCCACCAAAACCTAACTGTCCCATTAAATGCAATCAAGCTGCACCAGCGGCACTCATAGATATCGGTTCCCTAAATGTGCCATGAAGATCCATGAATCATTCCCTGGAAGATTGGTGAGAGTCTCAATAAACAATGTTGAAGCAAGAAAAAAAGAATCCTGGTCGGTCCCTTATTCTGAATTTGGGCGATTCTTTCTCGGTCTACGTGTCCCATCCTTCCACCAAGTTTCGGTAAAATCCATCAAGTGTTTTTTGCGTAATCGTGCTGAAAACAAACCAACAACCAACAAACAAAGCAACGGACAGGGGAGAAAACACATAACCTCTCTGTCTGAGGTAATAAGGTTAGAATCCTCGGGAGAGGAGTCTATGAGGATTCTGAGGAAACCTTCTGAACAGCGTTTAGTGCTGTCAAATAACCTTCCTCGTTTACCAAAGATTTCCAGCCAATAAACTAGATTCTTAGCCTTGTGACTTGAATGTAAATTATTGGCAATACACAAACTGGGGCTGGAAATTATAAAATATCATATAAATGTATCTTCCTGTAGAAACCAAAGAGTGAAATATCTGAGATTTCTGGAGGCAGCTCAGTGTTTGTAAAGCTTTTGATATATTGAGGTAACATCTCCATTCTGGCATTTTAAGACGTGCCTCAGATTTGTCGACAATCAAATCTTGTTTGTACGTTGCTCTCTTTACGTTTTCAGAGCTGGCCTTCGGTTCTATACACCTTACGTAAGATTTTTCCATCAAACCCAAGTGCCTGTTTCATCACGGCTGGATTATTCATGGCCACCGCTGCGGTTCAGGAGCGGCCGTGTTGCAGCCCAGTCAAAGAGCCAAGTCCTTGATCCCAGGTCGTGACCCCTGTCAAAGCCCTGGCTCCTTCATCCCCGGTGACAGCTCTCCAGAACAAATGGACTGTTACTGGGGCCGGGTAGCGAAAAATGAGGAGCTGTGACACGGCTTATACAGAAGAATATGTTTCAAAATATTTGCTTCCTGGGATATTTTCCTCTGATCCATCTCCATAGTGTCTTTTATTCCCTGATTCAGACAGAGCAGGCGGGTTCATTCCTTTATCGCTGCTCACTTCTGAGTTCATATAGATGCGTCTTGAAAGAGATTCATAAGACCTCATCTAAGTCTAATCTTCTTAACCATAAGAGAAGCGTGTAATCCTTAAAACAGGACAATGACCAATATCGAGGTTGTGAGACTTTAGCAGGATGTCTTCTCTTTCTCTCCTCATCCACTCTTTCCTTCCGACCGAGCCACTCGTTTAATCTCTAAAACTTTAATAAGATACTCTGTGGTGTCCTTTGAGGATTGTCCTCTGCAGTTCCACCAGTATTAGTGTAACTGAGTGAATGCGACAGGGAATATGACCCACGTGTTGGAAGTAATTAGTCCCAAGATTGCAGATGATCTTAGCGAAGGAGCAACTGAGACAATCTGGTCTAATGCCCTCGGAGTCCATGACTAAATCTCGTTTTCAGCAAACGTGATAAAAACCGCCGGTGGAGAAAGAAGTTAACACCTGTTAAAATGCAAATCCAGCTAAAGTTTCATTAGATCTTCGAGAAGGTAATTTCTTTTTAAATTATATACAATGAATAGCTTTAATCTGCCTTGCATATACAGAAGGTAACGTCTCCAGAGAATTCCCAAACAAAGGAAACAGCACAAAACAAAACTGCTTTAAAGGATGACACTGAATCATTAAAATGTATATTTTCTTGTATTGTAAAGCAAAGGAAACTTATACAAAATCTAGAATGACATTCAGTAGCAGCGTGTTTCCCTCCACCGAGGCCTAACAGTCCCCTCTCTTCCAAATATAACACGCTCATACATATCAGTCCTTTGAATATGCCAGATTTTTTTCTTCAAGATCCATGAATTATTCCCTGGGATATTGGTGAAAATATCCCAAAACACCCATTCTTGTCATGGTAAAAAAAATCCTGGATCTGCTGTCTGCTGTAGAAATCCTCGCCAAAATTTAATGAGCTCTTTCTTATGTACCATCCTGCCACCAGGTTTTGTGGGAATTCGTCCAGTAGTATTTGCGTAATCCCAGTGAGAAACAAACAAACAAACCCCATCTGATGTTGCCTTTCCCTGTCACGGGGCTGATGGGGGTTGGATGCAATGCCCACATTTCAAATGTAATTCTCACCTTCTATACTCATTCTGCTGGGTCTTGTCTGAGCTGTTTGGTTCTGTGTTGGAGGTAATAAAACAGCAGAACAACATTCAACCAGGGGGGAGAGAACAGGAAGGGGAGGCAGGGCCCACTCTGGACAGGCGAGTCTATCACAGAGCTGACATATGGACACGGCCAACCATTCACACTCATTTTCACACCTACAGGCAATTCAGAGCTGCAAGTTAACCCCAACCTGCACAGGGCGTGTTTGGACTGTGGATGGAGGCCGGTGCGCCAGGAGGAGACCCACGAAATCATGAAGAGAGCCTTTGTGAAAGGTTAGAATCCAGAACCTCATTGCTGTGAGAAGTGATAGCCACTGCACCACCGTGACGCTGAAAGTAAACTACTATGAATTATGCAAAAACAATGACAGATATATATATAATTTAGAGCAAATTTCTGTGTTGTGCCAACTCTGTTATCGGTTTATTTCCATCTCCCTTCTCTGTCACCTAACACACACACACACACACATACATAACCACATGGATGCACACCCACGCTCATGGTTCCTGGTGATGATTCACCTCCGCTGGTAAAAACAGGAAGTAATTACCTGTGGCTCTGAGGTCAGCGCTTGATAAATATACAAGTCGGATTTTCGATTAACTCTGACAAAACAGACTGAGCTCAGGATCCCAATATTTCACATTTTAAAAAACTGTGTCATCATGTGGGCACGACCTTTCTCTGAAATACCAGAATTGTCCTCTAAGTGATGTCACACCAAATCCAACACACAACCACACACACTCAAAAACATTGGAAAGAAACTGCATTTTTCTCCAGTCTGCACTGATCAAACCCTTTGTGACAGATGTCCCCTCCGCTGCTCTCTCCCTGCCTGATCCTCCCCAAGTCCTGGTCCCCTCAGAAGCTCCAGCACTCTGATCATCAGCCCCCACAAGACACTACCTCCACACACATCTCCTTACAAAGGTACACGGGGACAGAGAGGAGAAATGACTGCGTCTGTCCGCGAGTACTGCATCTCTGCTGGAGGTGAGGGCAGAGAGAGGGAGAGAGAGAGAGAGAGAGAGAGAGAGAGAGAGAGAGAGAGAGAGAGAGAGAGAGTGGGGGGGTGAGGGAGAGAAAGAGAAGCAGAACAATGTTAGTGCTTTTACCCAATCACCAACCAGATCCCGGTTAAGACCTCTCTTTCTGTTAAAGTCTTTTGTGGAATCATGTCAAAGCTGCAGAAGCAAGCCTTTGTCTGAAAACAATGAGGAGTGTGTTTCTGAGCAGGAGAGAGCCCCATTGTGTGTGTGTGTGTGTGTGTGTGTGTGTGTGTGTGTGTGTGTGTGTGTGTGTGTGGGAACACAAGTGCGTGCACGTCCGAGAGCAAGATAGCATGTGCCGGTTTGAGAAACTGCCTCTCTGAGTGTGAGTGAAGCGTGTGACAGATGCGAGCTGTGTGTGTGAGTGTGCAGTTGACGGAGTGCGTGATTGTCTCCTTCATTTCCTTTGTGCCGATGATTAGGTCGAGGAAAAACAGGAGATGGCCTCTGCTCATCTGTAAAATTCTCTAATCATCTCACGCGTGCACATGCACACGCAGCAAGTGTGACGCACATGCACACACACACACACACAAACACGCAGCCAGAAAATGTCACCCCCAACTTGCCAGCCCTTGTCAACAGCGAGCATCTCAAGAAAAATAAGGACATCAAAGAGACTGTCGTCGCTGCCTATATGCAAATACACCCGGACAGACGCACACACACTCATAATATGACAGACACGCACGAGTAGAGAATCAACCTCTATAGCTTCCTTGCTAATGGAAATCCTACCTCGCAGATGTGTCCTGTTAGAATTACACATGCAGTGTGAATCAGGCTCATGTGTGCATACAGGTAGTGAACCAGCAGCCGTGGTCTGTGCAGCCACCGGAGGATACTGCAGGTGTGTGTGGATGTGTTTATGAGAGACACCGACTGGACCTGTGTGTCCGTGCAGTGCATGAACGGAAGAAATGTGTAGCAATCAATATCCAGAGACAGTCAAGGATGCAGGACTTTGCATTCATCAATAAATCCACGATTTGCACACGTAGCACATGTGCACGTGTCAAGTCTGGCGCCAGGATGAAGCGACTGTTAAAAACTACAAGGGGGGCGATTTCTTTTCATACAATAAAAACCATAGATTTAACCCATAGACTGGATATAAACATGGACAACGCATCACCACTTCCTCCCACGACCCAGCGATGATGTTTGAAGATGACGTTTCAACTTGTATTTCTCGCATCAAATAACTAATTAAAAACTCACCAGAAAAATGTCATTTTAACAAATATCTGTGTAATAAGAACTACCTAAAATAACAGAAGCCATCTTTGAGAAAACTTATTTTGGTCCATGTCCCATCCGCCAACATGAAGGAGGCAGGATTTATGACCTGACTGCAGCTGGCCACCAGATGGCGATCAAGACGCTTTGGCTCCACTTTTGGGAAGCTGTCATGTCGTCCATCTTTGTAAGCACTCTTTGATTTAACCTTGCAATACCTTTGAAAGGATAAATAACAACAACATAAGGCTACTGGGCTGTAATGCTGCCAAAAACGAGGGCTAGTGGCTCGCAGCTCTTTCTTAAACAGAAGGGGGCAAAAAGTGAGGTGGCTGTGCGCCCTAATGGCACCAGGCCCGGCATGTGTGCTGCTGGTTTTCAAACTAATACTAAATCAAAGGAGTCCAAACAGAGGGGGGTAGTTTACTAAAAGTGCTGCCGTGCTATGCAGAGATATACAATGTTATTCTAAAGACTGTATATTCTACACTAGGGCTTTTAAAAATCGGTGAGTTGTAATACAAGACGGCTGAAGGGGTGAGGTAAGCGGGTGCCTGAGGAAAAACAAGTGAAAAAATAACTGCAGGAGTGGAGAAGAGGAGCGAAGTCATTGGGTAAAAAAACACCATAGAAGAGATGAGT
This sequence comes from Verasper variegatus, assembly GCA_026259375.1. Lineage (NCBI taxonomy): Eukaryota > Metazoa > Chordata > Actinopteri > Pleuronectiformes > Pleuronectidae > Verasper > Verasper variegatus. Next base: position 6,193,574 of record CM048051.1, read on the forward strand.
GTCAGGAGAGCAATCCTGTGATGCTTAATGAGGAAACAAAGGTGGCAGAGTTAAAGTCAGGACAGCGGTAAGTGGGACAGATGGATGTCTTCTGAATCCACAAACAGCCTCTGTCTGGCAACCAGGTCGTTTTAAACTGCCCCCGGCACCGCACCCAAAATGTGCCCCCGTCCACCCAACCTACATCACCTCCCCCGGTGTTCATCCATGCTTCTTTTTCTGCTACAATATTTATTCACCTGCTGCCACCTATCCTGTACATGTATTCTTCATTATCAGGATCCACCTTAACTGTTTATAATCTGTTTATATATTTATGTGCTGCATATATATGCATTCATATGCTACAGTATGTATTCATCTGCTGCTACCTGGTCCTGTTTTTATATATATATATATATATATTCTTCATTCACCTTAACTGTACATAATTTATGCCTGTGCTACTTACCTCGATGCACTCCGACCACTTTAATCATTCAGTATTTATCTACGTTCCTACAATCATCAATTTTACCGAGCCCTTATCTTGTTCTCCGTCCTGTAAACAATAATTTACACTACTCTTACTTTGTAATGAGTGTCCTCTTTTAAGCCATTTTAAAACATCTGCATTCAGCTCCAGAGACATTACCTATTAAAACACACATTCAAACAAAAAGTAACTGCGGAGGAGAAAAGAAAACAAACACCCAGCTGTTGAGGTTGGACTGTGCTCTGTGTGAACCCATGCATGGACGGCTACATGTTATTCCGCTCCGGCACCCTCCCAGAATGGGCCCCGGTGCGCATGCGTGGCGAGCGCGCACTACCGCAGACAGGGGGCGTCAACATCTCTCTCTCTCTCTCTCTCTCTCTCTCTCTCTCTCTCTCTCTCTCTCTCTCTCTCGCTCGCTCGCTCGTCGACCGCACTGACTGCAACCTGCCAATGAGAGAGAGACATAGAAAGAGAGAGAGAGAGAGAGAGAGAGAGAGAGAGAGAGGGTCCTGTCAGAGCTCCATCCTTCTTCCAGCCCTATGAATCCCTACATGTTTCCAGGAGGATAGGGTGAATTCAGAGGATTTGATTTAAAAACCACAGATCTCCCTTTGTTTGTTTTGTTTTTTTTGTATTTCCCTGCGCATGTCCATGTTTTTTGTGCAGCGCTCGTAGAGGCAGGTGTGAGAGACAGCGGCGGCCGCTCCTCTCCTCCCTGTTTCCAGAGGGGAAATGTCGAGCGAGAAGCCGGCTTCAGCACCACCGGGCTCCGCTTCTTCTCTCACGGACACAGACCGAGACCCGCACCCTCCGCCGGGCTCCTCCGCGCCGCAGCAGCAACCGCAGCCGCAGCAGCAGCAGGTCGCCGCGGCGGGCGCTAGCTCCGGCGCCGTCACAGGGGAAAGGATGGTGTCCGCAGCCGGCTCCATGGTCCTCCCCGCCGGGGTGATCAACCCCGCCGTCCCGATCAGGAATATCCAGATGAAATTCGCCGTGCTGGTGGGCCTGATCCAGGTCGGGGAGGTTAGCAACAGGGACATCGTGGAGACGGTGCTGAACCTGGTGAGTGTGGAGCAGGGGTTGGAAAACACAGAGGCGGCCATAGCAGAATCACTGCGCCCTAACCCGCTATGTTTTATTTACGATGCCTCGCTCCCCTGGTTGTGTGGCTTCCAGAGGATGATGTCATTTGTTTGTTCAGGGCATCGGTGTGGGATTTTGTTTTTTTTGTGCAGGATTAAAAATAAAGGAGCGAACACGAGGTGGTAGGTTGGAGAATAATTAAAAGCTGTGTTATTGTAAAAGCCTATAGAGGAGCTTGAATGGAGCATGTGACCCCACCGAGGCTCGGAGGGGAGTCTGATCACCGGCCATTGTTGACTAAATGACTCAATGACCAGCTCCTGGTGCAGCGAGGATGGGAAAAACATCCAGAGTCAAACGCAGAGGGGAAAGTGTGTGTGAGCAGGGTTTTTCCTCTCCTGACCCCGGTGTGTTGCCCTGAAGTGATGCATTGGCAGCTGGTGGCAAACGGCGAAATGGTTGCGCACAACGCGGACACACAAACAGGACGAATGTGCCCCAGTGATGAGAGAGAAACGCTGCGGCTCCGAGCACTGACGTGAAAAAATGCATCCAGCACGGACAAAAGGCCGACTAGCATTATGCTACCGATCGACATATGTGTGCACATTACGCACAGGCCCATTGTTGGAGGCAGGGCCCTGCATCCTGTGCGCAGAGGAGTGATGAAGAGGTGGGTTAGCTGTGTGTGCCTTCACGTTGCTGCGATTGTTTTATTTATGGATCCCATATATACGTTTGCCAAGTCCCCCACCCACCCCTCCATCTTTACTCCTCCATCCGAGGCCTGAGCTGCACAACACACCAGAGGATTTAATCCAGCCGGGTGTCCCCCCCCCCTCTTGTTTTGACAAGACTGGTGGTTCCCGTTACGAAACACATGAGCGCAATGTACAGCAGGCGCGGGTCTGGGGGGGGGGTTAATGCCTCAGCAGGATGTGGGACGCGTGTGTGCTGGATGCCCCCTAGCTGCTTGCCCCCCCCCCCCCCCTCTCTCCATGCATCAGGCAATGGCGTTTACTGCATGATATTAAATATCTGCCATGACAAAAAATAAAGAGGGGGGGGGTCTCATTATGTTTTTTGTTGTTGTGAGGAAGAAGTAGAATAATGGATAATAGATCTGATTTCCAGCCAGTTTTTCTGGATTTGGACTATTTCAGGGGTTTCGCGTTGGCTGTGGCCTATTTACTCAGTGGCTGCTTTGGAGCAGGACAGCCTACAGCTGGGCTAAACCATTTCCCTCTCAGTCAGACTGATGAGCCATCCGGATTCAGGTCGCCCCTCATCTCCCAATCGATTATTGGTACTACACAGAGGAGCAGGGGGTCTTTGCTGGCTCACTCCGACCTTGCCTCCCTCCCTTACAACCCCTCTCCCACCCCCTTGGCTGCACAGGCCGATAACCATCCATCCTGTTCCAGCGCCTTCTCCCTCACTCTGGAGGGGCAGAGAGGAGAGATTGCTGCCTGCAAAGACTGGCCTGGCAGGGCAGCGCCATGCATTTAAAAGCAGGTGGAGAGGAGGAGGAGGAGGAGGAGGAGAGGGGGTTGAGGGAGGGTGGGGGAGGAGAAGAGAGAGTGGAGGAGGATGAGGTGGTAGGATGCTGCAGTGGCTATGTGCTCAGAAAATCACCAGCTGATGCAGCGGAAGAGGAGAGGACGCTGGATTGGTCCACATCAGATCAGTGAGAGCTCATCAGAGCGTTCAGCTGAAATGTCCTCCGGTTCACACAAATACCTGCGTTCAGACCCGCGCCGCATCCGTGAATGTTGGTCCGATGCATTAACACACAAACGCCTGACAAATTAAAGGGCTCTGTGTTTGCATTATAAAGCTTTACTTGCTAAATCCTGAATTGAACAATCAGTTCTGGTTGCGAGGCTGCCAATAGCTAAGCCTGTTAGGGAATTCTGCTGCCCAGCTCCTTAATTAAAAGAGTTGAAACAAAGAGGTGTGGAGGCAGGAAACCTCAGCGGTCATGCTGCTGGTACAATGAGTCCACTGTGACCCAAGAGCTGATCCATTATTCCCGTCGATGTGGGAGACCACAGCAGCCACATTCTGAATCCACCCTGGCCGTATTGATCAGCTCCCGCTGCGGCTTGGGTGAACAGATGGCTTGTCGGATGGATCAGATATGCTCCCCGTTCTATATGGTATGATGCTGGCCTTTGGCAAGTGATGAACTGTAGCATCTGTGCAAAGGAAAGGAAGAAGAGGAGAGTGAGGACATTAAAACAAACACCTCCGGCCTGAATTCTGGCCTCACTGCTGCTGATACGGCTGTAAACAAGAGAGTAGAATCAGTTCATCAGTGCTGAACATTGCAATGATAATTTATGTTAACCTTTAGATTCTGTAGATACAGCGCACACTCGTAAAAATACTGTGTATACTGTGTATACTACATATACTGTGTGTGGACTGGGGTGCTGGGGGCGAGGTGCTCAGCTATTACCATCAACAAGGCATCACAGTTGTCAAGGCAACGCTGCTCTTTGACTGCCTGCCTCCAGACGCTCGACCACCTGGTGTTGCTCTCCACTTCCGGACTTCTGCAACAGCCTTTCTCTCCATCTCTCACGCTCTTCCTTTGTCTGCCCCGTCGCTCTGTTTCCTGATAGGTGCTTTTTGTTGGTCCGGCTCGAGGAACTTTGCAGTAATCAGGACTGAGCAACCGAAGAAGGTGCGCACTATACTGCAGCGAGGTTTTTTTTAGTGGCATCACTAGGGAATAAGCTTTGGTTTATGAGCAAATTCAACATAAAATCCAATTTCAGGTGTCTGAAGTGATGAGGCTGCCCAGACTAGATGCACAGTGCCTCTTTGCTTTAGATTGTATAAGCCTCTGGATGCAATTTTCCCAAAAGATATTACCTCACTTTGTGTTTTCACATCACACCAAAATCTCAACACTGGGTTGAGACGTGAAGGCTGTGAAAGCAACAGCATATGTCATGTCCATTTTTTTTAATTCATTGAAACATTTTCTGGTTTATTGTCTTAAATCGGTCGCCTGTCTGTGCATTTCAATATGTGTGCAATCGTTTGATTTCAGCTCAGTCTGCTTTGTGTTTGTTATTAACGGTGGCGTTTCTCTTCTGTCCTCTTGCTTTCTGTTTCACCATGTGTCTGTCTGAGCCCCTTCCCACACACACGGAGCAGAGCTGAGAAGACACAGGTTGACAACTGGTTATAGGTGCAATACAATCTGTCAGACTTGGACAGACGTGGACGACAAACATCTGAAACAATCTGGTGGTTGTCAACCTGGAAGTCAAGGCCCCTCCATGGGGCTGTGAGATAAATCTGAGGGGTCATAGGAGAAGAAAAAACATGAATATCTCTTTTTGGGTTGATGATTATAGGTCATCAATTGTGGTTAAAGGGTAAAAAGTTAGGGATCTGCTCTGGTAGACGTGGTTCTGCAGGACCAAAGTCTCTCTGGTGTGATGATCGGGTTCTTGGGTCATCCCGTTAGAGGACAGGGCTTCCCTCTCTCTCACTGTTCTGGTGGTTCTGTGGATTGAAACCTTGAACGTGTCTAGTTGGTCGGCCCACTTCTACTCAAGGCTGTGGTTGGTGGCTTTGACGTGATATGAAGATGGATGCTGGAAGGAGGAAACCGGGTTACGAGAGATGTTCGTCGTCGTCTGTGTGAACCGTACTGTCATTTCCTCTATTTGAAGACGAAGTATATTTTTCTGTCAGTCCATCTGGCTAAACGCTGAACCAGCTTATTTTTAGACAGCTTTATCTAGTTGTAATGCTTTTTTTGGGGGGGGATCAAAGCATCGGGATTTTCTAGGCAGAGGAGAAAAGATCGGTGGCACGGTCTGTCTCCACTCTCGGTCTCAGCGCTGGATCTTTGCGTTTCCGCTCTTTTTCACCTCCCTCCTCAGTCCGATTTTCTTCTGGCGGTGTCAATCCTCACCTGACTCTCCCTTTCAGAGTTCCCACTGAATCCCTGTTGGCAAACATCTCATTATTCTTATCCACACACTTCACAATCACCTGATACTGAGTGCACAGCCGGCAGAGTCACAGTTAGCACAACACACACACACACACGTACAGGCCTGCACATCCCCCAAAATATACACACACTCATTTAAATATTTTCATGTTGATATTCAGGCACATGCACAATCACTTGCACACGTATCGATTGAGGTTTCTCTTTTCTTAAAGTTATAATAGATTAAAGAAAAACAAAGATGAGAGGAAAATAGAGGACAGAGCTGCTTGCAGAGCAATGACATTGATGCGCTGATTGAAACATCACATTCTTAAAGGAATAGTTCATCCAATTTAAAATCGGAATACGTTTCTGTGTGCTAATTTGCCCCGTAGTGGTTTAAAACGGTGCAGCATTGCAGCATTCTGTTTGAATTGAACAGTTTTCCACAGTTTGCCCTGTGGTTGCAGACTCGGGGTACTGGCTAACTGTTTCCCTGCAGCGCTGTAATCTCCCTGCGTAGCCGTGCAGGGAAATAACAATGCAACGTCATGAAGACGAGAAAATCATTCTCACCCACTTCAACAGTCTGATAATTAATGCGTGTCCTTGGTTGAGTACGTTTGTTGGAGTTTTTTAACAAAACCAGAAAATCAGCAGCTTTATGACATTGTGTTATTACTGCACATGGAGAATTGTGTGTACTCTCCCAGCATTCTTCATGTCCCACATTAGTTTTAATGTAGCTGCAACATATAATTCATGCAAAGTGAATTTTGGTGGTCTTTGTTTGGTTAGAATAACAGGCTCTTTGTCACAGGCTCTTTGTCACAGTAGCATCACCAGTGGTGTTTCTGATGTTTGTACTTTTGCCATCACCTGTCTTTATTATAGATGTCCAGTGACTCTATATCTGAAATGATCAATTAAGCAATTGCTCAGTTGATAGACACTTAATTGGCAATTTCTTCGATCATTGATACATTCTATACAGCTACTTTTCTTTTCCATTTATACAAGTTAAATTGAATCCCCTCTTTAGATAATGCAATTAATTGAGAACATATTCAGCACAATAATAAGTAATTAGTTACATCCCACCTGGTTTATGTCCAATCTGATTTAGTAGCTGACAGTGTAAAAATAATGTCATCAGTGAGCTCAGCAACAGTCATGTCTATTAGTATTATTGATCTAATGGTTTTCTACTGTTTACAGAAATAATATAATATTACCGTTTTTTTTTTTGGGATACCTCCATTAAAAAACTTCAGATAAAAAAACAGCCCAAACAAAGTCCAATCAGAATCTAGGTCTGCAACTACTAATTATTATTTTCATTATTGATTAATCTGCCAACTGTTGTCTCATGCAGAAAATAATAAAATAATCGAATGTGACATTGCCAGATGACAACAATCAAACATAATAAGTTAACTGTCTCGTTAGAGAAGGAAAAGCAGCAAATCTCCACAGACAAGATAATTATTAGCTTGATAAATGACTGAATCACCTGATTATCTAAACTAGTGCAGTGCCTGTGTCTGTCTGCTTGGAACCGGCCGTTTGCTTGGCCTGTGCTAATGCCGTACAAGTGACCTGCAGTGACTGGGTCAAGACCCGAGTTGAAGCTCAACGCAGTAACGCAGAACCACGAACTGGAGAATCAGTTGTCAGTGCTGTTGTCACGATCGACCACGTCGCTTTCGCTGATGAGTCCCAGCCGCTACTGCCACAGAGCGCTGGTTGTCTTTGTTTTCAAACTGTATTAATATTGAAGGTGTTTTGTGTCACACCAAATTTAACACCGCTCTTCCCTTGGCTCTTAACAATACACATTGATTCATGACTCATTTAATTATTCATGATTTTTTTTTGGGGGGGGGGGGATCAAATAACTGATCAATCACTTCAGCCCCTAAAATATAATTAGTCATACAATAATTGAATTCTGGATTAGCTTTTGTGGAGCAGGACTGCTGGTGTCCTGCTCCCGGGGAGGGGAGGGGGGGGGGGGGGGGGCAAACATTAGCTTCAGGGAAATAGGGGGAACTGCAGCGAAGAGACGTATTTGGGGAAACGCTGCAATTTCGGGACAAAAAAATGTGACGGGAAGAGGACGTGAGTTTGGGAGATGATGCTGGGGGTTATTTTTGGGAAAGATAAGCTGCTGTAATGCTGCAGAGGGAGGCAGTTTGTGCCTGGAGGGGCTACAGCCGCTGAGTGACATCAGCTAACGGAGACAGCAGTGCCAGTATTGACCCCTGGAATAAAAACTACTCAAATTGTTTTGGCATGGGGGTGACCTGCCACTTTTCAGTTCGTGGACACACACATGCACACATGCACACATGCACACTCCATTTCAGAATACACACAAACATGCAGCATGCGATTTAGAGGTGGAGGACAGAGGGTGTGGCTTCCACTGCAAGGTCATACGTGACTTTGCTATCTATCACACAGCTGGATCATCCTGACCCGGCGCAGCGAGAGAGAGAGAGAGAGAGAGAGAGAGGGATGGTGAAGGAGAGATGGAAGGAAGAACGATGCTGTGAGAAGGATCCTCATCTTCAGAAAGAGTGATAGAGGGGGAACGATGGTGAACTGCGGCGAGAGAGATGAGGAGAAGCATTCACAGACTTTTTTTTTTTAGATGGAAAATTGAAAAGTCTGTGATTGTCATTCAGGTGCTCTCTCCCTCTTAAGTGTAACACGGGTTCAGACGTATGGCGTTCTGTGGGGGTCTGATGGGTTCCCCCCCCCCCCGCGGAGCCTCATCCTGCTGTCGGTATCGCTGCGCTCCTCTCTTTGCTCCTGGTGATTGAGGAGTGATACACAGCAGGAGCTCCATGGTCTATAAACGGGAGAGTGTGCACAATCCTGTTAGAGACACCTTGACATTTTGAGCTTTAATTGGCCATTTGTCTTCATCAGTCAATTGTCACACTGTGAGATTAGCTCTTGCCGGCTCGTTAGCACGGTTAACGTTGCTATGTGAAAGCGAGGGCTGCGGTTGTAGCGTCCGTGCTCTAAAGGCACGTTGGACAAATGTAGAAACGCTTGCAGGGTTTGGGGGAAAAAGAAGAATAAGCAATTAAAAATCTAAACGGCAAAATTGTCCCGTTTAATGACACAATCGTCTTACTAGTAAGTCTCACCACAATCGTGCTTTCGAGACATGAGTCTTTTTAAGGTGGCGTCCTGACTACATCTTCCAAGACAGTAATATTATACGAAAACAGCTACACAGATTACCACGAAACTTGGAGGGAAGATGCGTTATAAGCTAGGGAGGAACATTTAAAAGAAAATGTCACTTTCTTTAAAATTGCTTTAATTTGTTTGAGAAACTACTAAGTTCCATTTGAGTTCCCCCTGTTTGATTATCATTTCTGTGTCTGTGTCTTAAATTATAACGGTATTGGTATTAGACTCTCACCAGTCTGATTTGTAGGCTCTATGCGTGTGAGTGTATGAGGAGTTAAGCTCCCAGGCTAAACCGTTCACCTCTCTGCGTCTTAGATTGCCTCAATTCTGCTCCACTTCTCTAAATTCCTCCTCATCCATCGTTAGCTGCTATTTCCAGAAGCTGGGATTTCTCAGAGGATCAGCCATGTCAGATTTTGGGTGAGGGCACCTTCTGGGAATCGGGGGGGTGGGGGTGGGGGGGGCAGAGAGGGAAAGTCCTATTCTTGCTTAACAGCACCTTTTTGCTTCTTTCCCCATCTCTCCATTCTTTATCTTCTCTGTGAGAACACATCCATCTCCCGAACCCTTCGGTGTAATCTCGTCCCCTCGCTCCCTCCCTGACGCCCGGGTTGGGTGAAGCGGCTGCTGGACGATCCCTATTGTGAGGAGGTAATGGAGCTGTCTGCGCTGCCATTCCTTTCCCCGTTTCCTTTGCTCCTCTCACTGTCGCCCTCCACTCATCTTTGCCACATTTCAAGCTGAGAGAGGCTGGAGCACGGAGCCTGTGTCTGCCATCACTTCTAATGTGCTGTAGCTAACTGTGGTTCTAAATGTGGATGTAGAGTTGAAGGACGAAGGAGGGAGGACAAAAGGCCTGCTGAGGAGAGGAGAAGTAGTGAGGACGGGTGTTTTACTACTTCATTTTTTAAGTATTCTAAGCACAGGATTGTTTGTTTGGCATTTGTGACAACTGTGACAGGAGCACATGAATGAGTTGGACAAATGAGTGGTACGGCAGCTGCAGGGTTTTTTTTCACTGCTCCGAGCTGTCACATAAATATACTGAGTTATATTTTATATTGACCTCTGAAATACAAAGAATATAACAGTCTTTTCTCATCGGGCTGAGTTCAGTTTGCCTCGGTACAGAAGGTGTTATCATATGTGACGCTCGTCTGTTCGAGGTGTTGCTGTACAGGCACCTGTACCTTAACTCCTCTAACAGACAAGCATCACATTTTGTGGTTGTGTTGTGGATTTTATCGTCAAGTTGTGTCTCTTTCACTTAAGTTTTCTCTATTAAAAAATGTTTTATTACACATGGAAAACATGGGTCATTCCCAACTGCTGAACTCCTTATAATAATTTACCTTATAAACAGTATAAAACAATAGAAATGGAAATATTTTACTAAAAAGAGTGAAGACAACCAAAGAAGAACACATTTCCTTGCATGTGTGCAAGGAATAGCTTGTTATTATTGTATCACCAAATACAGTAGAATTTCCTATTATTAAACAAAGCCTAATAAATAATTCATTGAGCACTTACTATTCATACGCAGGTACCAGAACACGGATATACATTCTTCTTTTCTTCCTCTATGCTCCTTATTTGCACACAATTGTGTCTGGCTGGGCAAAGCTATTGTGTCTGGATCTTTTGTCTTTTTTTTTTTATATCCAAAATGTATGTCTGAGCCGAGTGTGTGTGTGTCTGTTGGGAGAAAGGAGGGTGGGGGGGCGTATCATTTCTATAGCATCTTCGTACGACATCTTAATACGACACATTTGGATCAAAACCACAGTGGAAATATTGTTTGTGGCTATGTGCGCATCTGTGTCTGTGTTTATATGTGTGTGTGTGTGTGTGTGTGTGTGTGTGTGTGTGTGTGTGTGTGTGCGTGTGTGTGTGTGTGTGCACCAGTCTGGCGCCCCAACAATGCACTGCTCTCCAGATTATAACAAGCTGCTTTGTTTAAATTACCTGGTGTTTGTGTGCTGGTGAGTGTCTACGGCCTCAACATCCCTGAGAGCTGATAAATGAGTGTTCCTACAAACCCTTGCTTTCGTCTCCTACACCTTCATCTGCACATTCTCTCTGGCAACACACTCAAAAAGCTGCAACTCACACACACACACACACACACATGCATACCAAAAAATACACACACTGCTCTCTTCCCTCTTGTAGCCCACATTATTGCCTGGCAGGCGTGATTTTATATTCATGCTGGCCTACTTCGCCTCTCTCCCTTGGCTCCTCACACACACACACACACACACACACACACACACACACACACATCTGCTTTACTGTGAAGTATAGCTAACTGTGTAGTTATTCATCATGCTGCATACTGCGTACTGCGGTGGCTGAAGGTTGTGTTGTGTGTGTGGTGCGTCCGTTTTCTACAGCTAATGTTATTTTATACCTCAGACACTGATGTGCGGGTACACTGTTGTACCCGCACATCCCCTGCAGCATGAACGACGGCATCAGAAGTTGTAACAAGTCATTTAACACCACATTAGACCGGTTATGGATCCACACTGGCTGTCGAACCGGGACGTTTTCCACCTCAGTCTCTCGTTACTTCCATCAGTTTTCTGCGCCTGGTGAACGAAGTGTCACGACTGCATGTTCTCCCCATGAAATAGACTTCGACGAGAGAATGCAGATAAGAGCTACACGCTCCCTTCAGGATTTCATCTCATAAATCCTCTATAGTAATGACACAGAGCTGCAGATGAAGGGGAGGGTTTAACAAGAATGTTTAAACTTTCAGGCAGGGGAAAAAAACCCTTGGTTGATGTTTTGTATACTCCAAAGAGAAGTAGTTAAATAAACCAGACGGTGACACATAGCATGCTCCTTTACTGTGCTCTTTCCTTTGGAGGTGATGCTGTCTGTCTGTAGCTCTGCAGCACCACTGGTTTCCGGACCAGTGTGATCTGGTCTAACTCAGCCAGTGAAAAAAGCAAATAGCATATATCTTTGCATAATCCTGCTACCTAACAAACAAATGCTTATAAAAACATAACTTCCTTGGCAGAGGTATATAGATTGGCACCCAGTAGAGCGCATCCAAGGCCCAACAGTCAGCCTAAATCCAAACTGCACCCAATATCAGACTCATTGATATCAGTCCCTTAAATGTGCCTGATTGAGATCTATGATTTTATGCTTTGGAAATTGGTAAAAAATTTAAAAAACTGTCCGCCCCTTTGTCTGGATCGACGTCAAAATATAATTGGTTCTTTCTTGTGCCATGTTCCGTCCTGGCACCAAGTTTCATATCCATTTAGTTGTTTTTTTGCATAATTGTGGTGACAAACCAACCAACCTTTACGAATGATTATGCAGAACCAAAGGCAAGAAAAACAGCCATTTTGTTCAGGCTAGATTTTATGTGTTGGAAAATGTCGTTAAAAAACAATAACAGAAATCCATTAAAACTGCAAATCAATGTTTGTGGCAAGGTGTGAAGGGAAAAGGTTTGAATATCAAAAACAGCTTTTCAAAGAGCAGGGACAAAACCCTTATTAGTTACCCAAAAAATGAAATAAATGTATTAAAAGAATCATTTTGGTTCAAGTCTGAACATTGATTGACCGAGATTCTTTAATTGGCTCATCAATTGAAAAAAAACTTTCTCTGCTACCTGCAGAGCGAGCAAGATCTCACCCATCCCCTGAAGTTATCTTTACTGATTCCAGTGCAGCACCAGGATTCATACCCATGTGGCAGCGTGCCAGGTTCTATCCTGCTCTCTCTCTCTCTCTCTCTCTCTCTCTCTCTCTCTCTCTCTCTCTCTCTCTCTCTCTCTCTCTCTCTCTCTCTCTCTCTCACTGGAAGGAAGACGGTGGAGGACGAGTTTTATGCAGCCAATACCTGGCGGTGGTGATGACTCACTCTGCTACCCACCTGACATCACACCCCCCCCATCACTTCCTCACCCCTCGCGCTGCCCCCGCTGCGTTCAGGCTCCGGTTCCAGGAAGACTATTTGTTCTGAACACAGAATGTGGATGGAGAGAAGCAATTCTCATAATCATGCTAATGTATGGAGTCTTGCCTTGAGTCCGCTCATCTTACCAGGGCGGCCACATATTGAAATTTCACTTACGCAATGAAGTAACAGAGGGCTCGGTGAATTAGTCACTGCTGTTGAGGATCATGCACACTTGTTTTTCTTTTACAGTAGCTTTACGCTTTAGCATGTTGCTTACTTTAGCGTTTGCATTTTTTTTCCTTACCTCAAAACTTACTATATATGATTCATGAACTATTTGTATTCTCAGAACTCGCCCCCTTTTGTCCTCCACCCCTATAATTATTTTAGACTTTCCAACAACGTGCATAGATTTTTTTTGAAATCTTGATCTTGATCTTGCAATTTTCCTGCAAGTGTTTGCCCTTCTTGAGGAACAGTGCGGGAGCTTTCAAGGCTGCAAGTGTCTGCCGGCAATGGGCTGTGATATTTGAGAATGGGGGTTTGTGTTGATTTGACCTTTTGATCGAATTTTCATTTTGTGGGTGAATTTGACATTTGACATTGTTATCTGGGAAGGCCGCTTTAAGGACGTATCCTGATAACGTTCTGCACTTACACTGTGTCAGAGTTTTACCTCCGCTGAGAGGGCTGTGTTTCCATCTGTCTCTCTGCCTGTCAGTCAGCAGGATTAGCAGGATTGCTCCAAAACGACTGAAGTGATTCCCATGAACATGAGTGGGGCATGAACCACGGATACAGATAGCAGCATCGTAAATCCCTCCAAAACTGCCGAAAATGTTGGGTCTGGAATCGGCAAGAACGCAAAACCATATACCGATCCAATGGCAATCTTTAGAGTAGTTTAGTTTCACCCATAAAACTGCATGTTTCTTATCCTGGGAAATGACTTCTTGTGCTGTACTGCCACTGCCAAGTACTGTTTTGAGATCAGTGAAGAAGAAGTGATTTTCAGTAGAGGAAGCTGAAATGTCAGAAAATGGCAATATTCCACTTCCCAGTGACAGAAGAGAAGAAGCTGATATGAAAAATATGTAAAAAATTTAGCATTGGTCAAGAAACGCAGAAGATCTTAGTGGATCGCCACAAATGGAAACTTCAAATGATTCCCTTTTACTTCCGAGCCTCTGACGACTGTTCCCGCTGTGTCTTCTGTACTTCAAACGACACCGGCTTCAAACAACACCCGTCTCCACAACTGTCCGGCGTGGAGGACGAGTCTGAAGTGAGGCTGATGCAGTGACAGGCCCTGGGCACAGAAACACCTCCGCGGAGAGGCAGAGGAAGTTTCTGCTTGTTCTTTGGACCGAATGTTTCACAGAAAAACAGGAGATGACGATATGTTGAGAGCTAAGTTTGGTCGCAGCGTCTGCTTTTTGGTGTATTTCATCTTTCTCTGTTTGTCTGACTTGACTTCTGATTATCTTGTGTACAGTATGTGTGTCCCCTGTGTGTGTGGTCTTTCTGTACAATGACATGCTCTACTGACCTTCAAAACCCTTTTGTGTGTGTGTGTGTGTGTGTGTGTGTGTGTGTGTGTGTGTCACTCCCGATCCTGTCTTATGATGATGGATTACTGAGACCCTATTGGAACTGCTTGCTGCCTCTCTTATCCTCCATCAGCTGTGGCTCAGAGGAACAGTACTCTCCATTGTTTCAGCGGATGACGTACACATACACGCGCGTGTGTGTGTACGTACGTGCACTTGTCCTGCTGCAGCATACACACTCCAAACAAACAGATTAGTGATCCTGAATTGCCACCAGCCTGGCCTGAGTCAGGGCTGCAGGATTTATCTGCTGACCTTTGACCTTAGCAGAAGCTCGTCTGCACCTGCCTCGTCTCACACACACACATGGCCACTGCACATTTAATGGAACGGCTGCACTCATTCATGGGGTTTTGTTATTCTGGTCCGTCCGGGTGTGCAGATGCGCAGTGAGAAGAATAAGGACTTTATCGTGACTTGTAACTCTCAGCGCTGCTCTCATGCCTCTACTTTCATCTCTGATATGCCCGGTGAGGTGTAAGCAACATGCAGGATGCCCGGTAGGAGCTCACTTCCTGTCAGCTTCCTTGAAACGAGCGCGTTTGAGTGGAGACGGGAGAGCAGGCACGGAGGCCTTGTTAAAGCACCTTATCTCCGCCTGGAGTCCTTCCTTCCAAGGCTCCCGTGACATAGCGCGCGGGGATGCCCTCGTTACTGCCTGTCTCGTGGAAACCGACATCTAAAGAGAGCAAAATTGAGCTGCCTCTCGTCCTTGACAACCTGCAAGACAACACCTTGACACCCCCACTCCTGCACCTCACCATTCAACGTCTGCTTTCTCTCCGCTCCCTCTGTGTCTTGTAGAATTCAGGAGTACGTCTCATTTGTTCTGTGCTGTCCTTTCAATGGTGCCCTCTCAATCTCCACCTCTCATTGATGCTGTTTTTCTCCCCTGCCTCTGAGTTTTCCCCCTTCGGTCTTTCTTCTTCCCTCTCCCTCTGTGCCTCGGCAATTTAAATGCTTTCTCTCTCATACCCTGCGCTCCTCTAGATCTCTTGGTCCCCCGCTGACAAGTTGCCTTTGGTCCTTTTTTTTCTTTTTTTTTTATAAATATGAAATTGCTGAGGTTTCTCTAGTCTGGTAAGGCTCAGGCATTTCCCAGACAAAGGGTGTTGTAGAGCCCCCAGTCCACAAGGCAAAAAAACCACCAACATCTGTTTTTTTTCCTGCATTGGGCATGAATACAATCAGCATCTATATACTCTGGTTTTGAACAGCAGTGATTGAAATGTGACACAATGGTGAACACATTAATTTGGCAAGATAGCGAGGTGAGAGAGCGCCTCAAGGTCGGTGAGTTTGTGGCGTGGAACCTGATGCACCAGGGAATAAGGGTTAAGAGTTATCTGGTCCTTCGCTAACCTCACAGCAAAATTAGATTGTGTATTTGGATTTTAAGATTATTTGTCTTTGTAGGTTAGGTTTTTGTCATTTCGTTTGCTCATCCATAAATAAAAATCAATCGTCTCAATCTCTCATGTTGAATCTATGAGGAGGATGGATCTGTGCTCATCCAGGGATTTGTGTGTCCAGTTTGGGGTTTTAAATATTGAATGGTCTATATTTATATAGCACTTGTCTGTTCTTATGAACAACCCAAAGTGATTTACAGTACAAGTCACATTCATCTATCATTCACACACTGCCAGCACAGTTTCTATCGGAAATTTAAGGTTCAATGTCTTGCCCAAGAACGGTGCCGCCTGGAAGAGCCGGGGATTGAACTACACACCTTCTGGTTGGTGGACGAGAGGAAGGTTTTCTTTGGATCAGTTTATTAATGCAGGTTCCAGTTCATATATCAGCAGCCGTGATGCTTATCACTGCTAAGGCTTTACATGTACTTTATTTTCATGTGTTTATGATTTCCAATTGTCCCAATGTTCTTGGGAGAGACCCATCTCATACTGAGTGACTCTGGATGAAGTGGTGTTGAGTTGTATGGAGCAGAATGTAAATGTATTCATGAGAAAGCACAGTAGTTTATTACTTTAGCTGGGGGCATGGTTTTAAGAAATTCTCCAGCGCTCATCGTCTCAAGCACATAATTTATGTCACTAAATTTAAATGCAAAAATGTTTTTTTAGTTTTTTTTTAGCAGTGGATATACTGAGAGCTTACGTTTTGAATAATTGCTTTCTCTGTTGTCTCCCACCTCGTCCACACTAATGTGGATATTTTGCGAAACAACCTTCCTCCTCTGCGTTTGTGCCTCCCGTCGACACGCAGACGGCATTTTAAAATCACTAAAACAGAGATTTTTACAAACATTTTCTAAAGAGTAGATCTTCAGAAACGTCATTACGCTTTGTGTAATGATCACGCGCCAGAAACAACAGCACTAGCGGCTATTTACCAGTTTCTCTGCGTGTGATTAGCACGGCTAGGTCTAATTACAAGTTTGCAGCTAGATTTAGCATCACTGCACCTTCACAGGTATCAGCTTCACACAATAACACTTAGTATTCTTCTCTGGTAGATCGTTGATGGAGTCATTATCGCCACCTACTGGCTTGGCATACTAGTTTTTTAGTTATCTCGTAAAGATATTTTGTAAAACGAAGGTCGTGTGGACAGAGATACTTTTTAAAACGGAGGGGAAAATAGTAAAGCTGTAAAAACAAAAAGCCTCTATGTCCATCAAATGTTATATAAATCTAATAAGACAATTTTGGGGTTATTTCCTGCTGACATCTAACAAATAGACAAACTACCTACAAGTGTGAGAGAATCGTGTGTTGCTCAAAAAGACAGAAAGGGCAGGAACATTTTTTTATTTTTTGTTTGTTGTCCAATAGCATGTGACGGGGCTTATTGCGAGATCCGTTACTAAGCCTCTTTGGCCAATCAGGTGGCAGACATTTTAAACTGCGGTTGGATAAGGTCAGAGTTGTGATCACCTGGCTGCCGTCCTCAGTCCCAGTTGCAGTGTGTGTGTGTGTGTGTGTGTGTGTGTGTGTGTGTGTGTGTGTGTGTGTGTGTGTGTGCGTGTTTCTGACCTGAATATTTTTTTCAGTGTGGTACCTGTTTTGCTGCGGCGCCTGCGGACAGCGGCGCTCTCAAACCTTTGAATTTTCCCGTTTAGAGTCATATTTTGCCGTCAAACACTTTCAGTCTTTGAAAATATTGATGGTATTAATACAGATATAGGTGCGGTTGCAGTTTCGCGTGTCTGACAGTGAATTCCGAGGTCTTAGTGAAGGATTTCTGTTGTTATCCACCAGCACAGAGAACCAGAGCTGCTTGCAAAAAAGGAATCGTCTCTCTTGCCTGGTTAAGGTGTCGTTTCCCTCTGCTCTCACTGTTACTGCAGTTTTCCTCTCCGTCCTGATTGTGTTGTCCGACTCTGCCCTCACTTTCTCGCAGTCTCCCCCTTCCTCCCTCGCTCTTTGTTGTTCCTCTCTTCTCTTCTTCATCTTCTCTTCTTCTTAAAGCTCTCTCACCTCCCACTCCAGTAAACAGACATTTCAAAAACCAGATTTCTCTTTTCATGCTGCTCTTATGCTAATGAAATGGCGCCTCATTATTATTGGATTATTTGGGGGATGATTCAGTGTGTCGCTGCAGCGCTCTTCTTCTTCTTCTTCTTTCTTCTCTTCTCTCTCATTTTACGTGCACTCATGCTGCCATTAATGTAATCGCTGCGGTTGTGAGCATGTGTGAATGTGACAAACTGAAGGAGAGTGCATGTGCGAATGAGTAAAACCTACAGGCTTTTTTTTTTGCAATGATTTGCTTAAAAAGCTTTTGCCCTTTGAATGCTGAGTGAGTCTGTGTGTGTTTGTGTGTGTGTGTGTGTGTACAGTTAGTTTTAAGCTTGCACATGCAGGACCATGTTTGAGTGAGATGTTGAAGGCGGGAAAAGACACACTTCACTTGACGGCGATGAACTAGAGACTAGAGTCTTTCATGAAGACAGATCTCAGCAGCTATTACTGACATCTCTCGCTCCCCTTTCATCCAGCTCTCCCTCCTTTGGTTTCCGGCGGTGTTAATAAACACTGACAAGCCAATGGTTGGGAACATTTAACCGCGTTGCCTTTTCCTTTTGATGTATACAGGCACGTTCATGGTTATTTTTGCGGGAAATGTGCCCGGGCTACAGCGTTTGCCACTGAGAACACAAGTGTGTGTGTGTGTGTTTTGAATCTAATGGAAGTGAAGAGCGTACGCTTTCTTATTAAATTGGTGGAGCAGTTGGTTGATTGGAATTTTTCACCCTCACGGCACAGCACCCTTGACTGGTTCACGCTATAGCTGATTGGAAGCGAACCTTTTCTGCCCATAGGCAACACTTTTTATACATACATGACTTTTTCCATATGCAGATTTAAGCCCTGATGACTCAATTTTCCGTTCAGTTTATTATGGCTCATGCATCATCTGGCCTGATTTGTAAGAGAAGGAAAATATTGGTTGCCAGCTGCAAGTCGGATTTAATTTCTCTGCAGATTTGATGTTATGTATTAATGCAAAACTCTGTTTGCTCCGTACCAGAGTGGCATTTCTCTATTTATTTCTCGGTCTCTCTCCGAACCGGCTCTGCCATTGGACGGCTGATGTGTGAGAGTGAAGAGAACAGTGCTGATGTCACAGAGGGAAGTGTGTTTGCGGCCCAGAGCTGCTGTGTGAGGATGACGAATCAGCTTGTAATTAACTGCCATCTGCACTTGTGCATTGTCTGAATAAGAACAGCACGTTGTGTAGCTTGTGTATTGTGTGGTGCTAGATTCTGTTACTTTGTATAAAGCGCTCTGTGTGTTTTTTTCTTTTCTTATGATGGTTGTCAGCGAAAAATCGAGTTTATACACCGGTGTTGTGTAGGGGTGAGATTAAAGGAGGTACAGGTCCACCAGTCCAATCACTGGGAGTGGCTGGATGTGAAATCTGTCAGTTTCCCATGATGCATTAGCTCCCTATCTCACATGTAGGAGAAACCTTCAGCTGAGCATTAAAAGGAAAAGTAAGAGTCTCAGATCATTCTCCATGCTCGCGGCTGTGTGAGTCTTTTGTACCAAAATCTCATATAGATGTCATTTCATACCCAACTAAATACTCTACAGTGCATAGCTCTGCCAGACATTTACATTCACAACCATTTGCTTGTATTTAGTGGACACAGAAATCTTCAATCCTCATTATCTTAGCTACACATTGGTAGTTGTTACAGGCACCTGCTGTATTTGTTAGCAAACAGGAACTGAATAAAGATGAACCTTGAAAAATACTTGATTCACATAGAAATCTACACCAAACTATTCATTGATAATAGTTTTCTACACATTGCTGATTTATTTCATAAGGATTTCTGCCCTAATTCACAAAATATTCCCTATCTTGAAGTTAATGTGTTCATGGGCCCATTTCTCACCCGTCAACCAAGTAGTTTCAGTAGTTTGGTCACAATCCAAATTAAAAACACAACCTCGTTGGCTGAGGTAATAACGATACACACACACACACTCTTGCTAATCTCTGTTGTTTTGAGACTGTACTTTCGTGACTCATCCGTTAACTCATTCCCTTTCTGTTTGAGTCTGGTTTCTGTCTGCCTATGTTTTTCTGATCGTGTCAGTCTTTTCGAAAAATGACCATATCTTCTGCCCTGTTCACTCTCCTCCATGTTTGTTCAATGTTGTTTAAATCAGACGTTCAACTAAAGAGTTGTATATGGACACACCCTGAAAGCACTATGTGTTCAAATGGAGACATGGACATACATAAACACATATAACTCAAAAACCTGCCTCACTTGTGCTGGTCTAAACAACCCTTATATCACCCAGTGTGGAGTTATGTAATCACTGGTGAATTTTGCAGTACCTGACGTGTGTGTCTCTGTGTGTGTGTGTGTATTGAAACCCTGTTTTGCTTTGCATCCTTCTTAAAAACTGCACCACTGTACTTCATTCCTCTCACGTCTTCGCCTCCTGTAAAATCCAAAGTAAAAGCCTGACACTTCAGGTTCTTAGATATTCTATTCACTCATTGCTGATTAGGTTTATTTTTATATTGTGTGTGTGTGTGTGCGTGTGCGTGTGTATGTATGCGTGTTTGCTGCTGACTGTGATGTGAATCTGAAAAGGCTTTCACGAGTGGGGGCTTTGTCTGCCATCTGTGCAGACACTGGTACAAAGGCCCATGGGAAATGCAGTCCAGCAACCCCCCCCCCCCGCCGCCGCCTGTGTGTCTGTAGGCTACAGTCAGTGCAACATGTCATTTCTGATCACAATCACAGAGTGAGACACACACTGCCTTCATTGCATCTGTTCATCCCCAACTTTGTCTTTCTTCTTCTTACACTTTCCCTCTTTCCCTCATGCAAACATTTACAGCGGTTTGTTTACCTCAGGTTGCATCTAATCTTATTTTGTTGTTATCCATTGAGCCAACAAGAGTGGCAGTGTAGAGTGAACACCTCCACCAAGGCCCATGAGTCCCCTTGGTTTCAATCAAGCTGGATCAAGTTGCACACACTCAGATATTTCATCAAGATTCATGAATTATTCCCTGGGAAATCAGTAAAGATTGCGTAATCCTGCTGAAAAACAAACAGACAGACAGGGGGGAAAGATAACCTCATTGGCAGAGGCAATTATTATAATTTTTGGGATTAATCCGTTTAACATTGGGTTTAAAAAATGCGCATTCATCTATATTTCCTTTTTTTTTAGCTCTTTTTATTTTTTATTATTTTCTTTTTATATATTTTATTTTCTCCCTAGTGTTTATTTTATTCTATTTATGTTTGTATGTTGTTATGAGTCTTCCACATGTTTCTTAAGAGTAAATAAATAAATTGTAAATAAGTCATAATAATTATAAAGTCCCAGAGACCAAAATGATTTCCTCAGATTCCTTTATTTGTCTGAACAAAAGTCATATTCACGAAGCTGTAAATCCCACCATGACATATTCACAATGTTTTTGTCCCACCAACAATCCAAATTCCACAGATATTCAGATTAGTGTGATGTAATGAAATGAAAAGCAGTAAATCGTCACTTATAAGAAGCTCAACGCAGCAAATGCTTTTGTCTGTTTTGCAGAATAACAAATGACACAAACATGATAATTAAAATGGTTGCTTATTGAAGCTGATGAACTAATCACTAATTCAACTAATTGTTCCGATCCCTTAATGACTCTCAGGATTAGAGATATTGTTCGTATTTGCTTTAAATATTCTAGTGACCCTTATTTTTAAAGCCCGCATCAACCTAAAGCTTTGAAAAACCGAGATTACACAAAGTTTATCCTGAACCTGAATTGCAGCCAGTGATAAAAAAAAGAAGATCTGCAGCTCTTATCAATGCTGTTTACCCCCAAAAAATGAGGTCATGCAGCAAACTGCAGTATGTGGATTATTGAGCGTTTTGTGGCCAGTTGAGCTCCAATGTAATCCATAGTTTATTGGAGATTTGCTATGGTCATCATCTGGGCACTAAAGGCTGTGGGCAATAAAAATCGCTCTGCCATCCCGATAAGAAAGCACAACAACGTTCAGCCGCTGTGTCGCCCTCGTTTCTCTTTTTCACTCCGTCCCTCCCATTCACGCTCTGCAACACAAACACTCTCTCACCGCCCGGTTGTCTCTTCTGTCCGGTCTGCTTTTGCAGTTTACACCGTTCATCCTCTTTGTTTGTTTTTCTCCCTTTCGTCTCCCTCTCCAGTTCCCCCCCCCCCCCCCCCCCACCACACACACACACACACACACACACCACCTCACTCTCCTTCAATTTTGCTCTCCTGTGCACCGCTGAGCCCTCTTGGCGAAGCGTTAACTGTATAATCTGTGATCTCATGTCTAGATGGGCCTCTCGTCTCCTCTCTCACTCTGCACACAAAGGGACTGAATGGCCACGGCTCACTCAGGGGACACAAATGAGTAATGAGCCACAAACACACACTGATCACACAAACACACACACACCTCTGCAGCGCACTCCCAGAGGCTTTGAAGTTGCATATTGATGACGCTGGCTCCAAAGGCTCAATTGAACTGTGCCGAGGCAGAGGAGGCAGCTATTGACCGTCCGCTCGCCTGCCTGACCTGTCATCTCTGACGGCTGTAATGAGCAACAGGTGCCTCCTTTGCCAGCCTTGGCCTTGATAGTCATCCAATATTCATCCAGTATCAGTCAGTCACAGCAATCAGCCACGTAATGGCTCGTTTGAT
Organism: Verasper variegatus; assembly: GCA_026259375.1. Taxonomy (NCBI): domain Eukaryota; kingdom Metazoa; phylum Chordata; class Actinopteri; order Pleuronectiformes; family Pleuronectidae; genus Verasper; species Verasper variegatus. Next base: position 6,216,031 of record CM048051.1, read on the forward strand.
GTGCCATCATCACGGCACTACATAATGGGCTGCGCGGTGGGTCTGTGAGGGGATCGCTCGCCATCAAATGATAATGATTCTAGTATTTATAAATAACGTCACACCTTTGAGTGTAAACTCCTGAAACACAAACTAGAACCTGACACATATCAATTTCTGGGGGCTGATGCAGATGTATCGGCTAATTTGGATATTCAATTCTTTTTTGCCGACCATTTCTAAGATGTCGTTTTCAAACCCTATGATTGAGGCTTCAGATTTCAGTTAATCTATAGAAATGTTGATAAAAAGCTATAATTAAAGAAATCAAATGCACCTAAATGGCTGTATGTGGGAATAACTTGGAAATGAAATAGAAAATGAATATGTTTTCACAAAAGGTAAATAATGTAAATGAACATCTTTGTTTATTCTGTAAAATAAAACATGTTCTTACTGGCGCATGTTAGCAAACACTGACACTGATACTGGTATGTCTATGAAAAGCATTTTTATCGACTAACCAGTGAATTAGAAGTTTAATTTAAAATCTATGAAACAATAAAATGAATACAAAATATCGATCGATGGGATTCTTTTTAATGCAGAAAAGCAATGCTACTGTGGTAACACTGTGGTAAAATATTACAGGCATTGTTACAATTGTCACCTCAGAGCTTTCATTTCATTTCGGTCTCATTGTGATAAATGAGCCTTGTGACTCGTCACGGCAGGAAAGGCACGGGATTAAATAATAAAATGAATCATGGGTGATTTTCATTCATTTAGCTGCTTCCGGCTTCACGGTCCTGCTATTGTGCGCTGGCTCACTGTCACACTGTCATGGCTTAATGGGACACTTGAATAGCGGGTTTTATTATTATTAGTTACACCTGTGGTTTTCACACCACTCAAAACATCTGTGGGGAAAAAAGGCCGGAATGAGAAATCATTTTCATACAATACTTTGTGTATGATTTTATTCTGGTTTAAACCTCAAAACCTCACAAGGGAAAACTTTAAAAAGCCGTAAGAGGCTTTAAAAACTTTTATGTAACTTGACATGTTACCTGGTGAACACTCACTTTGTGGGGCAAAGTAAACACAAGAGCAGAAATTTGTCACGCCGCTTTATTTTTAGTTTGGGACGACTCAAGGGAACCGAACGCTCATCTCTGACAGTCCCCAGTGAATTCTACATGTGAGGCTATACAGGGTAACAGAGACCGTCCTCAACAGGAAACAAAATGACAGCTTGTTTGTTCCAACGGTGAAAATGACCAGTGTTCACATTTTCCTGTTCAGGGACATCTTGTGGTCATAGCTGGAATCTGTCCCTCGCAGATGCATAAGTAATGAGGCGTTGCTGTAGCGCTGCAGAGCGTCTTCTGGAGGAAGAGCAGGCGGAAGGTTTGGTCTTTCAAAGTGAAACGAAAAGAGTCCAAAGGTGTCAGTCAGTCTTTCATAGAGCCTGACCTGTTTATTAGTTGACTGTTTGATGATATGCACCAAATATGAAAATGTCTCTGTTACAGAGTCAACCATGCAGAAAATGATGTATTTGAAGATAATGTCCAGCTGTTGAACATAGTGGAGCATGTAGCAGCACAGTACTTTGTTAGAGTTGGTAGAGACCAAACTCAGAGCTAAAAGAAAGTGAATCGTCGGCCCTTAACACCAAAAACTTGACACCTTCGTCTGTCTTCTACATGTATGGATCTGATTTTCTATTCTAAGATATTTCTATTCTCTTTTTTCCTATTTTTGAGTCAGGTGTTACAAACTTCACCAACTCACCAATTCACCATTGCAGGTTTGACCACAGTTGAGATCATTAAAACAATATTTTTAGAACAGATAAAGGTCCTTTTTGAGAGTAGAGAAAGATTCCCTGATTTGTTGCTCAGGTTATGAACATGTTTTGGGCAGCACCTGTGTTTGTCCGACTGGGACACGGCTTTTTGCCCCTGGAGTAACTGGGGGCTGTTTCTGAGCAGTGTGGCTGCTGAGAAAGGGTCAGATTGGACAGAGGGACTGTTTGTTTTTGCAGCCTCTTATGTGAGCTGGTTTTGGCCGGTGGAGGTGCCTGCTCATATAAGCTCTTTGTGGTGTGAAGACGGCCCTGGCACTGACCCCCCCCCCATTCTCAAACTCCCACCTCTCCAACACATCCAGAGTGATGCCAAGCTGAGTGCCAGCTTCCTTCAGGGGGCTGAATGAGCAGCGCTGCAAAGCTGCTCAGGACAGAATTAGAAACATGGGAGCAGAGAGGAAAGGTATCACAGAAGTGTGCAAGCACAGAAAAAGAGATTTCATTAAAGGAAGAATTTGAAAAAGTGACAGAGAGCCTGACAGGTTTTTCTCAAACCCATAAATAATCCACAATAAGAGGAGATTAGTCATCGGTGGTGCGTCCAGTGGGAGATTCCAGACTGTTTCTAAAAGTGTTTCAAGGTCAACCATAGCACTCAAAGCTCTGAAGCTCCTGGTTACATGAGGAGGATTATTATATTTCAAAACTGAGCAATCCTAGAATTTTTCATTTTCAGCATATAGACTGAATATAAATATAGTGTCTCCGCTTCCTCCTGTTGAACAAAAATGTCACACGTACGAACATCACCATCTTGCAATATTACTCTGTTTGGAGCCAGAGTCTGCGCTGTAGTGATTGTGTGGTGGAGGTGCGGTGGAGGTGCGGTATCATGGTCAGTTTCCGCTGTCAGCTGTTGTTACAGCATCAAATAACAAAGTAAAGCCAAACTTACTGGAAGACGGAACACGAACATACATCAGTGTAATAAGAATCTTTGGGAGAAACATATTTAAACCTGCACTTTGACTTGTTATGTCCATTCTGCTAACATGGAGGAGGTGGGGTTCATGAGCTATACTGCAGCCAGCCACTAGGGGGGATAAAGATAATTCGGGTTCACTTTCGAGAGCTGTGTTTGGAACATACATTCACGAGCTACACTCGGGGGGGCCATAATTGTCAAAACGCTGCCAAAACAAACGTCTTTACTTTAACCATTTGCCAAGAAGACAGTGAGGTCAGCGCCCGCATTGCCTCGGAGGAGACGGGGTGGCACTGCCAAGCCCCTTTATCCTGCGGCCCGTGGCATAATGAGGGTCCCTGTTTATGCGCGCAAGTCCTTTAACCACCAGGCTACACGTTGGGGTGGTAAAAAGACCCTTTGTGCGTGCTCATTGATGTGATTGCCTGTGATTCTCTTTGTGAGTGCTTTGCCGGTGCGTTGACGCCGCGGACACACGGCGTGGGGTGAAGAGAGAGAGACCGAAGGTTACGAGTGTTTATGCAGAAAGAATCATGTTCGCTCGTAAAACTAATTAGTGATCTTTTGTCCGTGCGCGCGGGGACTACGGTGATGGTGCTTGAGTGCGCTCAAGTGTGCTCGGTCCATTCATGATCAACCTTTTTGCAGTTTATGCAGCATGTTTATTTATACATCAATTAAAAGCCCCACTCGAGCAAATAATGGGCGCGGAAATGCCGAAGCATCTATCATTTTTATGGAAGCCAAATTGAAATGGTGTATGTAAATTTGTTGGGAGCAATTTTTTAACAGTGAAGACTTATTTTCTCCCTCATCCTGTTTTTGTTGCTCACTCGTCTCTCTCTCTCTCTCTCTCTCTCTCTCTCTCTCTCTCTCTCTCTCTCTCTCTTTCTGACTGTCCTTCACTCCCTCCTGACGTTCCGGGTCCGGGCAGTTCCTGGAAGTGTCGTCCAGGTTTTAGCTGCCTCTCCAGATGCCGCTTCTGCTGGAGGAGAGATAATAATTATCTGGGCACGTTATTTTCCCCCCTCCCACTGCGTTTCCTCCGCCCGGGCTCCTTTTTCCTCCCCATTGTTGGTCACAAGACTCAATTTGTTGCTATTGTTTGCATCACCCCTCTCATCTTGCTGTGATGTGCTATACACGGTGGGGAAGTGTAAGCAGAGAGAGATAGAGAGATTTTGCCTGTGCTGAACATGTGTAGGTACGCCAGGGGATATGTGTGTTTCTGTGTTCGAGTTGCCGTGTATGTACTGCTGCACGAGTTCCTACAAAAAGCTATCTCTCTCCCCTTAAGCTCGCGTCGCAGGGTGTGCCGAGCATCCTCCGACTGGCAGGTTGCATAGATGTTGACGCAGCAGTCCCAAGCGAGCTCCATAATTGGGAACCTCGGAGGAGATGGGAAAATTCAACGTAGGATGAATTAATTCTTCCGCCTGTTATTCCGTGCCTCGTTCAGGGGTCCTCTGTAATCTGTGCTAATACATTCGCAGAGTGCACTGGATCAATTGCCTTCACTGGTGGAGAGGGAGTCAGGATGAGAGGGAGAAATGAGAGAGAGTTAGTCTTTACGACTAGTGGGAAGAGATGAGATGGGATGAGGAGAGTGTCGTCTTGATGATAGAGCCCCGAGTCTAAAGCTTGATCAATGGCGGGGCGACATCAGTGAAACGTACAGGACGAAATGAGCCGTGGCTTAGAAGGCTAACCCTTAATCTTAAAGGTCTCACTGAAGCCGATAACAAGTCCGTCAATGGGCCGATGCGTAATGAGGGCTGCTGTTGAAAATGATTTCTCGAACTGATGTTCCATTTTATGTCAATATTATATTGTAAATCATCAGAGAGTCTGATCCTCGGTCCTAAAATGACTTTCTCTCATGACTGAACGTGTTAGAAACGTTACAGTCTCATCAGTCCATACTTGGCTGGGACTGTTTTTGATATTTTGTGTGTCATCATGGCAACATGTGGTCAAACAAGTACTTTAGAGAGAACTTTGGCATGTGATTAAGTATGTGGACAGATTGATGTATGTGTATAAGTGCTTTTTCCAGTAATTTTAGTTTCAATAATGTAATGGATACTATAAAAACTGGGAGAAACTTCATACCTGCCATGGTCATGGGTCAGCGAGTCAACATGTTGACAAAGTTGCAGCATTTCCCCATTTTTTCTCCTGCTAGGTTATACTTTATTTTTTATGCACAAATTGAAAATGAATTAAATCCTTGTGAAGTGAATATTGCAAATTGTAATGCCAAATATTAAAACTTCTTTTAACAGCAGCACGAATCAGAAAGTCACTGAACTCGATCAGAAAAGTCTGAGTCAGAAATATTAATAGTTTTATACTAATAAGGACAAAGCACCAGACCATGAGAGGTGGTAGCAGCCTCACGCCCGATGTGTTGAACGTAGCAAGGCTGAGTTTAATTGCTCATCAGTTCAGCTTTTTATTTGTAAGACGAATTATATGTGTGCCCCTTATGTCTTTAAATGGCCTGAAATACATACCAGGATTTTTATATATGCATGCATATGTGTGACGATATAGCACATGACAATATTTAATTTATCATTATAAGATGATGAAATATAATAAGCTCATCTCATTGAGTGTCACTGAATTAATTCCCAGACCTCAGAATATATATATATTTTTTTCATTCAGGGATTTTAAACAACTCGCAGAAAGAATAACCAAGACTAAATCATTTATTAAAAAACACAATCCAGATTCAGTTTTCATCTCTGACCACAAATTCCCCTGATCCCTGTTAGTCACAAGCACCGACACCTGTTTCGCTTCCCTTGTTCTCTTCACAACGCAGATAGCGGCGCGCTTCTCTCTCCCTTTTTTCATTTCATTACCGACCGTTTGGATTATCCATCCGTTTCCCCTTCTGTGCCTGTGGCAGTGACCACAGCCGCAGTCATACAGACACAGATTATCCTGTCCGGTGACTTTATGTCTGCCCGTAATCTTCTTGTCTGCCAGCTTTGCATAACTGACTGCATGTTTCTGTTCCATCTGATCTAACGACCTCAGCGGTGCTCTCTCGCAGTGGCTTGTTGGTTGTTATGGCTACCGTTTCCTGGATAGTGTAGTATACTGCTGAGTGGGTACGCTTGTGCTCATGTGGTGGATGTGATGAGTGAGTGTGTCAGCGTGTGTGTGTGTGTGAGTGTGTGTGTGTGTGTGTGTGTGTGTGTGTGTGTGTGTGTGTGTGTGTGTGTGTGTGTGTGTGAGAGAGAGAGAGAAGCACAGTGATATGAAGACTCTACTTTCACAAGTAATTATAGTGCAGCCATTAAGAGGCAGAACATTTGCACTCGACTTTAAAAGTATGGTATCCTCTGACTAATGCTATCTGTGAGATGACAGAGACAGAAAGGTGTGTTAATCAGGGCCTGTGTGTGTTTCAGTGTGTGCTCGCATGGCTCTGTGTGTGTATCTGAGGGAGGTGGGTGCGTTTTTTGTGCCTGCTGTATGTTTGAAAATGATTGTAGTTCCCAGAGGAGAGTGCTGCGCTGCTCACATTAGAGAGCGAGGGCAGAGGAGGAGATGGGCTTGTGTGTGTGTGTGTTCAGATGAAGGACATTTATTTGTTGCAGTATGTGTGGCCCCCGGCAGAGGAAATGCTTTTCTAACCACAATCAGCATCCATCAGAAGCCAGGCTTACCGCTCCTACAGACAAAAGGTTAAATGCTTCACTAAATCATTCTCTCTTTTTGTTCTCTCTCTCTTCCACACCCTTCCTTCTTCCCTTTACCCCAAACCAATACTTTCCTGTCCTTTCCTACTTCACAAACCATGTCCTCCTTCCCCTTCCCGTCTCCCTCCTCATCCTCCTCCTCCTCCTCCTCCTCTTCCCTCCTCTCCAGCTGGTGGGCGGCGAGTTTGACCTGGAGATGAACTTCATCATCCAGGAGGCGGAGAGCATCGGCTGCATGGTGGAGCTGCTGTCCCACTGCGAGGTGACGTGCCAGGCTGAGATCTGGAGCATGTTCACGGCCATCCTCCGCAAGAGCGTGCGCAACCTGCAGACCAGCACGGAGGTGGGCCTCATCCAGCAGGTGCTGCTGAAGATGAGCACGGTGGACGACATGATCGCAGGTGAGCAACAGACGGACACTGAACGCACAGACATGCAAAGTCTCAACGACAGAGACAACACAAAGATATTCTGGGTTGGAACCTACAGGTTGTCCAGGCTTTTGGAGTGTGCATGTTCTCACTGGGTCTGCGTGGGTTTTCTCTGGGTACTCCAGCTTCCTCCCACAGTTAATTGGAGACTCTCACATGCCCGTAGGTGTGAATGTGAACATCAATGGTTGTCTCTCTATATATGTCAGCACTGTGATCGACTGGTCCAGGATGTACTCCACCTCTCGTTCAATGTCAGCTGGGATTGGCTCCAGCTCTGCCCCTCAAAGAATAAGCAGTAAGGATAATGGCTGTAGGGATGGATGGATATTTTCCCAGTATCCACACACATCCAGTGGACACTTAATTAGAGAAATGTGTTCAAGGTAATGCAATCCAATACAACAGCATCACCACAAATTCAGCAATAACAAAGCTTTAAAATATTTGATTGCCGTTTTCAGAAAAGTGATAGTTCAGTGTTCAGCATTAAACAGAACCTTCATGGAGTGTTCAGTGGGATGTGACTAATGAAGGCACTTACCCACTTGCAAAATAAACGTGATGACGAGACAAATCTGCGTTTCAAGGTTACATCAGGACACAACACATTCTGCTTGCGATCCCTAAGTTGGACAAAAGCACAAGAAATGAGACAATATGATGAAAACATCACATCCAACTCAAATGAGGCTGAAACAAATGATCATTTCTGAAAACGTTTGTCTTCACATTCACCGCAATATAAATTAATCACCTGTTGTTATTATTATGCACAGGGTTTTTATAAATTATTAAATGAAAAATAAATCACAGTTTTACTGCCCTGCATATGTTGACCTCACACACTCTTTGTTTTATGGCGTTTAACAAATACAAAAATTGGTTCGTTGATTAATTGAGCTCTTGCTGCTTATCCTCCACCTGCTTAGCTGTGGTAATGACTGACCTCAGACAGGTAGTGATTTTCCCACAAGTGCCTTTCAGAATCACACAAAGAGCATCAACTCCTGGATTCAAGAGTGGGCTGTGTGTAGGAGGAGGAATAATCATAACACAGGCAGAAAGGAAAGAGAGAAAAACCATGTGCCGGGATTTGCAACCAAATGTTTCTGCAAAAATGATGAAAGTGGGGACCGGGTCTTTTCCGTCAGGACGTAGTTTAGGCTGATTTGTCAGGCTCCTATCACGTGACCCCCCCCCCCCCCCCCCCCTCTGGAAGAAACAACTGTCATTACCAGTGTAGAACACAACATGGATAATCAATTAAAAGTGTTGCTGACCTTGTTGTTTTTTGCCCGGAGCTGTTGTGCAGTTCAATTCTGCTTTTTACAATGATGCAACTGTTTTCAGGCGTGCTTGTATGGAACGGGGATTAAAACCGTTACGGAGCCATACATTGGAATTTATTTATACGTGGGAATATATAAAACCACCACAACCGAAAGGGAAAAAAATGCTCGAGCACATTAAAAAGAATATCACATTACAAGTTTTGTTCAAACCTGTAAAAATAATGAGGTTGAGTTACTTCTGTCTCATCTCATATACATGCTTGTGTGTGTGTGTGTGTGTGTGTGTGTGTGTGTGTGTGTGTGTGTGTGTGTGTGTGTGTGTGTGTGTGTGTGTGTGTGTGTGTGTGTGTGTGTGTGTGTGTGTGTTTGCCCTGCAGTCAGACGTCTATAACAACCCACTGGTGCAGCAGAGGTTCTGACCTCGCTGTGTTTCTGTGTGCGCTGCTGTTTGTATCCAGAGTTTGATCGCGAAGCAGCACATACGCAGCCGTCCCTTCACGTGATCGTATCGGCCTTGACTTCCCCTTAATGATGCCCCCCCCCCCCATGTCCTCTCTGTCCTATACCCCCTGCCTCAGGATAATCTGTTTTATAACTTCTTTGACTTGTTAGGCCTCACCACAGCGAGAGTATACATCGCTTAAATCAATTCAATGCCAAGCGCTTGTAGAATCCCTTTCTGAGCCACGATTCTTAGACTTAGAATCTGACCTACATGGATTGATCGTACCAAAAACAGAGCGGAGGGGTTTTAAATCTAGGACATTGTGTGCTGCGTTTTTTTTTTCCCTCTCATACCGAGCACCTCCAGTGAGCTAGCCCTCCGCTTTATTCCCTATCGCCGGGCTCAGGCTAATTAAATATTGTGGGGAAGGCTCTATTCATATGGAGCAGGCCTAACAGGAAAGAAGAACCTTTGTAAGCAGATTGCCTCGCTCTGCGCCGCGCCTCTGCCTTATCGTCACGGATCGGTGGTGACTGTGGGAAGTGAGAGGCAGCGAGGCGGGAAGGTCATTCAGACTAAACAAATGTCTGTTAACAACAACGCAGCCTGTAACTAGCTCCTTAAATATTCAGAGGGAACTATTTTGATGCCCCCGTTTGTCAGGTTCTTGACATGTACTCATTAAAGGGAAAGCTCATTTGCAGCCTTTGAATGAATTTGTCGACAGGCTGTTGTGTTTCAGTTTGTTTTGCTTGTCAAGGTATTAAAAGAATAGTTTGACCTTTAAAGGGACCGGGGGGAAACGGTCATTAGATCATTTGGGGGATTTTAGATTTTTGTTTTTAAGTAAAAAACCCTAAGGGGACCCTAAGAAAGAACACATTAGATACTGGAGCAGATCTGTAAATGAGCAGATCTTTCTTCAACTTTTCTTTTTCAAAACATGAACATCTGGGGGTTTATTGATGTGGTTTATCTTCATAAATCAGCATTCATTATGAACAAGCCTCATGTACACAATGTGCAGGCCTGTCACTGTTGCTTCTATTAGCCCGAGAGTGTTTAACATATCAATATGTGACTAACACAACAAGATATTACGTGGTGGCGATGTGAGTTTTGAGTACACAGGCTCCAGCTCGAGATTCAAGGATGTGTGTATTTTGTGCACAATGAAAGGAGCTCAGAGTTCTTGGATGGAACACACGTGAATTTTGACAGTACTGAAAAATCTATTACTCACTGTGTGTCAGTAGAGGGGGGTTCCAAATGCTGACTCACTAACACACTCATCATGAGAACACGCACACAGACACACACAGACACACTTGGGTTGTCACGTCTCTGCTGTCTTACACTCACTTTCTGCCGCTGCCTGTGTTTCCTCAGACCTTCTGGTGGACATGCTGGGAGTCATGGCCAGTTACAGCATCACAGTCAAGGAGCTGAAGCTGCTCTTCAGTATGCTGAGGGGAGACAATGGCATCTGGGTAAGTTGGTGGACACTTAAAAACACACCCTGATGTTATAACTAAATGGCCACATTCATATTTTTTTGCTTAACAGACCCACGCACATCCATCTGTACTTTGCAGGTACCAGGCCACAGACATTAACATAGCAACAAATGGAAAAAATAACAGGGGGAGAGAGGAGACGTGGGTGGACAGGAGGGGAGAGGAGAGAGAGAGAGAGACCAGGAGCGGTTCGGATTGAAGCAGACTGGTCTTTATTATGACGACAATAATAATAACAGTGATACTTATAGATGATGTCATCCATAATAACAGCAACAATGTTATTATTGACTCATCGGTTAATAAAAGTAGTAAGTGTAATAATAGTGCTGATAATAATAGGTTAACAATGACAGAGGAGGCAAGTAATGATAAAGGGATCCATGTTGACTTTTACTGAAGGAAACAGCAGCGTCTGCAAACATTTCTACTTTTTAACTTTTATCTGTTTAATTTTATCTGTGTTTGAACTCAGTGTTTGTTTGTTTTTTTAATTGTTCTTACAAAAAATGTCATATTAACTTCTAATGAATATATATTTCACAGTTTCTGATCTGCCAGTGTTCTGCAATTGTTGTCGAAGCTAAATTTATTTGACACTAAATTTATTTGACAACTGCAGCATGAGTTTGTTTGTGTGTCTGGATGGAATTTAATGGGATGGTTGTAAATAGAGTAGAATTGTATGTGTGTGTAAGCGCGCGCGCGTGTGTGTGTGTGTGTGTGAGAAAGTTGATTTGGGAGTGTAATTGACATTAATAATGCAGAAGGGGTTTAACTGTGTTACTTCTGTTATAAGAGTAATAAGAAACAGCCTAATCAGCCTTGAAGGTGAACAGTTGAACATGTCTGTAACAGCCTGTTGATTCAGAACAGATTATCTCCCATTGTGAAGGCTGACATGTTTTCATCCACACCCTGCCAGATACTCACCCTCTATATGCACATAACCACCATCTATTAACCAGCAGCTCAGCTGGAGTGGAGGCCTTTACTCCTTGGCGGAGGAATGCACTCATTCTAGTTTGGTTATTTGGCTGTGACTGTTGTCAGTAGGGGTTGGACAAATGTACTTTGCTGGTAAAGGACTTGCAGATTTGTGCAGAATGCTTTAAACCACTTTTTATTTAGTTCAACTACACTTAACATGAATTAATGTTAGCCCACAATACGCCAACGTTTTATTTCACCCTTATATCTTGTTTTATTGAGGTTCATTTTTAAATTCTTTGGACTTTTATTTGCTTGATTTTGATCTGTTGTACAGTGCTGAAAAGTTTGAAAACAGTTTCTACCCTTGTAAAGCACTTTGTAACTCTGGTTTGGAAGGTCCTCTATAAATATCGTTCATTATTATTATTATTATTATTAGTATTAGTAGTAGTAGTTATTGTTATTGGTGACTGAATAAAAGTGGCAGTAGGCTGTGCAGTTGCTGACTTGTAGAGCTACAACACCATCTTTACTTTAAGTAGCTGTTAAAGAGATCAGGTCAGGATTTGAGACTTGTTGCTTTGTGTGAATTCCACCTGCAGGGCTTCTTGTCGTCGTCATCTTAAATGCCCCCCAGCAGTTTGCTGATATGCTCAGCTTCTTGTCACTAGTTGTGTCAGAGTAGATGTTTCAAAACGGAGCGGTGATATTTAGGATGGTTTCGTGTGACTAAACTTTCTGCTCTGCTATCCCTGCCCCCTCCGGGCTGGTGCAGCTGCTGCTGCCCTCCAACAGCTAAGTCAATATACCCTCGTTCCCTCTCGTCAATCTCCCCTCTGCTCCGGCTCCGGGACAACTGCCATCAACAACCCCTGGTCACCGATCAGTGGTCCACAGCGGGACCATAATCCATCCCTTCAGCCCTCTCTTCATACCTCCGCTGTCCAATAGTCATCGCCGCCTAATCCACCTCGCCCCTGTTTCCATGTCTTTTCCAATTTCTCCCCCAGCTGCCCTCTCCAGAGACAGATCAATAAAGGGTTGCCATGGTATTGATGAGGTGTTGTCAGGGGAGGGCTGAGGTGATTGAAGAGTTATTGATCCACTGGGGTTGTGGTAGAGATGTGATGTCACATTATGTGTTTTTTCTTGAACAGATTATCTCCCCTGTGCCTCTGATATGCAGCATTTGTCACATGATAATAGCGATCACTTTCTATTTTCCTCCTCTCCTCTCCTCTCCTCTCCTCTCCTCATCCTCTCCTCATCCTCTCCTCATCCTCTCCTCATCCTCTCCTCATCCTCTCCAGCCAAGACACGCGATCAAGCTCTTGTCGGTGTTGAACCAGATGCCTCAGAGACACGGTCCTGATACCTTCTTCAACTTTCCAGGACGCAGTGCAGCGGTGAGACTGACACACAAAACACACCTGAGCCAAATTCAGCCCTCCTGCACCCACATTGCTAAATATTGCATTTTCCCCCCCCAACACATGTTAATTAGCTTTTTGCTCAGCATGAGGAGTTGGGTAAAAAGAAGTAATGACAAACAGAATGACATAATGATGGCTGTTAACATTAAGAGCTGCTCTCATGTGTGTATCCTTCCCCTCTCCAGGCTATAGCATTGCCACCAATTGCCAAATGGCCTTACCAGAACGGATTCACCATCAACACCTGGTTCAGGCAGGATCCACTCAACAACATCAACGTGGATAAAGACAAACCGTACCTCTATTGGTAAGTAGGAACACTAGTCACCCAGATTGAATGGGATGGTACAACTGGGAACATCCTTATTCACTTCAGCACCATCGGAGTATTTCTAATAATGGTCGGGAATCTTTTGTTTCATCTTTTACCCAGTGACGGTATTTTTTTTTTTGCCAGAACTGTCACAGAGGAATTCAATTGGGGAAAAGGGATTTAAATTAAAATCTGTGCTTAAAAAAACAAACAACAAAAAGACCTTCAGAATCAGAGAAGAAGTAAAAGAAGCTTTGGTGCCAGTTTCTTCCCTGTCAGCACTCCTCTCTGGTTAAAGTAAGAAGAAACTAACTGAAGTGAACATAAACGACGCAGGTTGAAGGAGAGCGTGCTGCACTTAATCACAGCGAGAGAAAGCACTCAACAGCCACAGCCAGACTTTGCGCCGGCCTCGTAATCTGCCACATTAGCCGTCAACAAGGTACGAGGTCGGTAATCGAACATTCTAGGAAGGTTGAGACGGTTTCTCTAATTAAGGTGTGATGTGGTGGAATTGCTTGTTTTGTTTAACCAACAGTTAGAAATCCGATGATATTTAATTTACGAGAGCCCGACCGATTTATCTGTTGGCAGATCCAATCAGCTGATATGAGCCTTTTACGAACATATTGGAATCTGTGCTTATGTTTTATTTTACATTAAAAAATTTGAATTGTTAATGTTTTAATTCTATATAGTTGGTTGTATTTGTCTTTTCTTTTTATTTCTAGTTATTTATAATATAGTTATTGGTTAAACTGAATATCAAGCCTAAATTAGATTTCTTTGTCGGAAAGGTTTTTAATATTGATAATCAAATCATGTTATTGGTTATGTATTTAAATAAATATAAATCGGACGTTTTGTCTGTTTTTTACAAACGGTATACTCGACAATATTTCAACATTAAACCAAGCAAAGCAGCAATTCAGCAACCGAAAATATTGCATTTGTGCACTACCAAAATTAAAAAGTCAATTGTGTTGGTATTTCACCAATCAGTCATAAGTCTGCCTAGTATAAAAATTATTCTTTCTCTGCAGGGATTAAAAACAAATAATTAAACCTTTTCTCCATCTTCTTCCTCCACAACATACACACAGCATCATTTCCATTCTCTACTCAAACACTGCACATGATAAACATTTAACTCATGTGACTGAGTGACACAGAAAGAAAATAGAACTTTAAATAACTTTAAATGTCAGGCCACTCCACGATGAGCCTGCTGCTGGGTGGACGTCTCCGCTTGTCGCACAGCTCTCGCCCTCGCTGGCCACAACGTTAGCATTGTAAGTGCAAGCCGTTAGCCACAATGACGCCTCATTAGCTTTGACCTTTTATTTAACTGAACTCCTTTTACTCTTCTTCCCGCCACCTCTTCACTCTGCGACGCTAACCAGCAGCGCCGCGCTCCCTTTGCCTCTCGCAGAGTCAAACTGATTCATTACTCCCCCCCCCCCCGCTAATGAATCAAGGAGTCGTCCACAGGAAGGATGTCATACATCCATATATTCGCTGGATAACATCACAGAGACGAGCTGTAATCGTGAAAAAGCGTCAGTTTCCTTAGTGACCATTTGTCAGGTTGTCATGGTAAGCAAGGAGCGAGCGAGGGAGGCTGCCCATCGTCTCCTCTGGCCCAGGTCTTATCAGCCTCCTACAGCTGCTACTCCAGCCTCCTGTCTGATACCGGCCTCCGCTGCTGCACGAAGGCCCCGATAACACACCCCCAACGTATATCGGGGATTCACTTTGGAGGGGTTTATGTCCCTGTGTGTGATCCTTCTGGGCCGAGTGCAGAAGTGGAGTGGGTCTTGTTGTTTCATGAAATAGCTTAGCTGTGAGACTGGGCTTGTACGTGGAGGTTACATGTGTGGGAAGAGAAACTCGGAGGAAAAACTGGAGTGAAAGAGATTAGCTGTGTTTCTCATGAACCTTTGAGCTGGAACCCCTGGTGCTGAGAAAGGACTTTATACTATCTTGCTTTCTGTGCCTGCTGTTGGCATGAATGGTGTGATACGTGGGAGTGAAATGTGCCCTGCTTGTATTTTGGTGGGCAGGGTTTCTTCAGGAATTGTTTGATCCAAAAATGGAGGTTGGTGCAGCAGGTTGTAGGTGGATTTGTTTGCAGGATTAGGCAAAAATGACTTGGTTAATTCCTTGTTAATGGTCCTGGGAAGAACCCATTACATTCTGGTATTGATGCGAATTAAAGGATCTGATCAAGGATCTGATCAAGGACAATAAGGGGACTGATATTTATAAGTGTGTTAGAGAAGTCTTACATTTTACAGGGAGTAAAGCCCAGATCTCGATTTCCCACTGTTTCATAATATTGCTTGTGTGTTGTGTTTTGTGTGTCATCAGGAATCTTCCTCTCTTCTGTTTTATTCCTATAATTAGACATAGATCTCATGTGTAGGGTTGTGTGGCCTTGGCGGAGTTATGCACTCTTGTGCTGTACGTTACAGATATTATTTGCAATAAAGCCTTTCTGACAAATCCAACCACACAACGTTGTCCGACTTAATTCGACAGATGTTTACTTTTATTTTCTTAGAAGAGATGTGAAGGAATATCAACTCAAAAATGTAAATTTGTTCAGTCTCACTAAAATCTACCGAAACACCACAAATCCGCAAAGAAATTCAAATTAGGCAGCGTTGGTTAAGAAGCATCATAATTAGTTTTAATTTAGAGCTGTCGTTTTTTTTAATTTATTTTTTACTGAAAGAGTTATTTTCAAACATGGATCTTGAACTGATAAAAGAATAAATCAACTGGAACTTCCCTCTGATCCCCCCCAACAGTTTTCGCACCAGTAAAGGAATCGGTTACTCCGCTCACTTTGTGGGAAACTGTCTCATCGTGACATCGTTGAAATCGAAGGGAAAAGGCTTTCAGCACTGTGTGAAATACGATTTCCAGCCCCGCAAGGTAAGAAAACACACACACACACACACACACACACACACACATGCACAAACAAACAACTCCACTGGATCATTTTAAGTTAGGGCAGAGTTTCTTTATTGTTTCCCACTTGTTAGATGAAACGGCATCAGCATCATGTGGCTGTTCCCTGCTTGTATCTCTCCTTGCACTCACTAGGAGTGTTATTGAGTCTAGATAAGGTCTGTCAATTAAGACCTAAACACCGCCCCTCTACCGCACCGTCAGCATTTTGCTACGGCCCTGCACGCAAACACACACACACACACACACACACACACACACACACACACACACACGCTCTTGCATGCACACCTAGACACACGCACACATTCACTTGATGAGATGGCCTTCCGCTGTATTTGCTGACCCAGTGGAATCTCTGAACTGCCTAACAAAGTTCCCAGTGGTTTCATTTGATCAATTTATAAGTCACCATGCCTCATAGCATTTTGCTCGCAGTGTGCACGTGTTAATGTGTGTGTGAGCATGTAAGCGTGACGGTGTCCAAATCCCAAGATACTGTATGTGTGAGCTTGTATGTCTCCTCTGAACAGTCTGCCTTGCATTTCCCTCCCTCCAGGGAACCATGAAAGATGCTCTATAATAAATGCACACATACTCACATGCACACTATTAATGGTACTGGATGTAAGTAGGTGAGCTTTGGAAGAGGACTTAAGTGAAAAAATTACAACCAGTGTTGAGAGGGACCACTGTTGTTATTGTGACAACATGAATTTGAATGCAAAACATGTTAGTTGACAAAAAAACCTCTAAAATAATTATCGCACAGCAGGAGGCTCCTATCTGTGTACTTCAGTAATTGTTGTTTAGTTAATAACATTTGACTCACCGCAGGCTTTAACGAGTTCTTTCTCACATTAGTCTTGTCACTTCAATAAGTTTGGGCCACCTGCCGTGACGAAGTACTAAATAATGTGCATCGGAACATCAAACAGGGTTAAAGAGATATAGATCAGGCAGGCGAGGCACGGTGGCGTCTGTCCAACACGGGAGCAAACTGCTCCACAAAAGATGAAACACACGTGGAAAAAACACACAATGAAAAGGAAAATTAAATGATTTTTTATGCAGCACTGTCTGCTTAATAAATACATCAATCAATATGTAACACAGCTGCTTTGAAGAGGAACTCCCACTTGTAATGTTCAAATGAAAATAGCTTAGTGTACGTCAGTGGAATCCTTTCACATTTGGCACCAAACATTCACTTGAATGCGATATCTCTAGACTGCTTGAGGGAATTTGAGGGAAATCAGTTTTCACTTGTACTCAAAGATAAAGGAATTACGTGTCAGTGGTCAAAGGTCACAGTGACCTTATAGGAATCTGTGGGGAAAAGAGTGTGTCGAAATATACACGTGGAAACTGCACTGGTCGGGGGAGACATGCAACCGCAGTTCGGTATTTCAAGTTTTGTTTCGATTTTTGTATTATTTCTGAATGTGTTGTGTTTTTTTTTTTCCCCAGTGGTACATGATCAGCATCGTCCACATCTACAACCGCTGGAGGAACTCGGAGATTCGTTGCTACGTTAACGGTCAACTGGTCTCCTATGGTGACATGGCCTGGCACGTCAACACCAATGATGTAAGTATCAGATTATCAAAGTTGATATGTTCCAATGCCTCTGCACCAGCCCCACACCCCCCTCCCACTGTGACACTGGCAAACATTTTGAGCTTTGTCCTCTACGTTCGTCAGCCGTGCCAGATTTGCCCTTGCCCCCCCCCCCCCCCCCCCCCTCCAGCACGGCTCGCCCAAAACTCCAACTTGCCACTTTCCCGTTTAGCAGGGGACAGTTAGCCCGACCTCTCAGTGGCAGCACAGCCTTCATTATACTTCCTGGCCGGCTCTTGACTTCACTGCAATTACTGAAGGCTGCGTGTTATTGTCTGTCAGGAATTCCTCGACCTTGGGTGAAAATGTCTCACACAGCTCAGCAAAAGACAAGTAAGAAAAGGAAATGTAAGGAAGAGTGAAGGTGAGAGAGCAGGTCTGAAAATGTCCCGATGCTGTCAGGATATCAGGCTCATGATTAAAACTTTGAAGAAGCAGATGAGTGAAGATCTCATCTGTGATGAAGGGCACCAGAGGGACGGAGTAGATGAACTGCAAGAGGACACGAAGACTATAGTAGTAAGTGATGGGCATGGAAGTAAGAGCCATTAAAAAGAAGCAGCTATCAAAAGTTCATCCCCATCCGCTGTGTTCATCACTGCAGAGTGCCATGAACTGAAATGAGCAGAGATGGAAGATGAATAATTAAGTGACTCCGGAGACGTCTTGAAATGTGAAGATCAACAAACTTTAAACAAACACTTAAAAGTTTACAGGTTCAGCAAAACTAGAATTAGTTTAAACGTTGAACTTCAAAGAAACTGTGCAATAATTCGTAAAGAAAATGTCCATCCTCCAAAATGAAAACTCACTTCTGCTTCCTTTCTTGCAGTGATTCTCATAGCTAGTCGTCTTTTGCATGCTCTGAAAAGTTGAAAATTCAGGACACTGATACTTAGTTTTTCCCTAACTGTCTTTTTACAGAGCTACGACAAGTGTTTCCTGGGTTCATCAGAGACAGCGGACGCTAACAGGGTGTTTTGTGGGCAGCTGGGAGCCATCTACGTTTTCAGCGAGGCCCTGAATCCAGCTCAGATCTTTGCCATTCACCAGCTCGGCCCGGGATACAAGGTGAGACGCTGACCTCGTCGGCCGCCGCACGGTTTATCCTCTCCTCGCTTTACAGCACATCAATGTCGTGCACCTGAGGATTGCATTGTCGTGTTTCCACGTTCACATTTTTCAGCTTGTGGGTTAATCATGGAAATAGCCTGTACTGTATGATGTATGATTGTGGCTTTTCTCGTCAGTGTTTAATGTTTTATGACACAAATTCCCAACTCTTTTTTTTAGACGTAGCTCCTCAGCCTCTAATAAACTCCGGTGCTCCTCCATCAGCTTCACCAGCCATGTCCTGAATCTGCTAATTTTAATTGATTTTAATGCCAAGTATATAATAGTCAATACTTTTATCTTTTTCTATAAATTTTTCGGGTTTTTTGGTCAGGTTTGCAAACATACTACTTCCAGATGAAGAAGTATTTCCACCAGTTATTTATAACTTTAAAATAATTATTCAAATTTGTGTCTATTTGCACTGTTTAATTGAACAATTTATCCTTCCATTGTTTATCCCATTCATTTGACTTGTTTCAATATTTATCACAATGTAATTTAGACATTTATCCAATAACCGTTTATCCACTATGAGCTTAATATTTGAATATTTCATCAATTACGTTTGGCTATTTCGCCATCTATCCATTGCACCATTTTTCACCATTTACAATTAACTTTTAAACTTTTTATCCTGGTGCTATTAAGCCACATTTCTAACAATTCCACAATTGCTTAAATACAACTGTTTTAATTGTATCTCTGGTGAGTACGAGTTCCAGCTATGAGATTCTTCCCTTTTATGGTTAATGCATGAAGCAAAACTTTACTTTTCAACAACACTACTGAGACAAATTCAGTGTAAAACTGAGCCAAGCCTTGGATGAGCTCCCTCATCCAAGGCTTGGTTCTGGACAATGAAAACTAGCAGGTGCAATGAGGCTTTTTATTTTGAGAGAGGCAGAGCCAGATCCTGAAATTGTCCGCGGTCGATCATCTTGTAATTCTTTGCAGAAGAGAGACATGCTGTGATCTGACCAGGGCTTGTCTGCAGTCATTTCCAATTTAGGGCTATTGTAAATGCCAATACACCTGTTTTGTAAAGTTCACAGTGATTGTCTGGAAATGCATCCCTGCAAATTAACAAAAACACGGAAATGGCAGATTGAGAATGAATTACTATCACTTCACGTCACCCGGGAAATGGCCACTTGATGTTTGGAACTGGCAGGTTAGTGACTTTTGAATGTTCCTGGGGTAATAACTATTCAACACCTAATGGTGTCGGGTGTTGAGCACTGATAACTTTAGAGCTCACCATCCCTGCCTTTTGGCCCCGGCCCGACAGTGACAGCTGAGATGCTGCAACACCTTGCCAGCCTTCTGCCTCTTGCTTTGGCTGCCTCGCGCTCCTCGGGCCACTTGTTTACGAAAGGTGTCCAAAACTGTCTAGATATCGGCACCATGACACTGCAGGGACACCTGAGGCTGCTGATGTCTGCACCCAGCCGCTGGGACTTCAACAGCTCCTCAGAAAGGTTATATACTGAATTTGCTTTAATTACCAACACCTGATAACACTGATGGAGAAACGTACTGACAGCGTGCAGAGTATATATATATATATATATATATATATATATATATATATATATATATATATATTTAAATGTTTATATATATCTCACAAACATCCTTTATCTCACAAACTCTCTCTCACGTCATATAACATAAGCCGTGTTATAGACTAGAGTCCTCACTTGTTCCTGCTAATGATCACATGCTCGGGATTTGCTGTTGCTCTGCCACAGATACTGATTCCTCTGTCAGTCACAGCCTGCTGTTTCTTGAGGCTGATCAGTCAAATGATTGCCTCTCCGCACGCCGCAGAATGGGCCTCTCAGTTGCCCAGAGGAGACCATTAAACGGCTCGGTTGTTTCAGAGCCGCAGGCCTCAGTGCTGGTATTGTAATGATGAGTGCGCGGGTTTATCCTGGTCGAGCGCCAGCGAAACTCAACTTGTGTCTCACGGTTTCCTGTTTTAATGCGAATGTAGGCCAGATGATGATGTGTGTATATGAAAGCTGCTCTTCGGGTGCAGAAAACGGCATCTGTGCATACTGTAACATGTACATGTGTGTGTCTGTGTGTGTGTGTGTGTAGCTATATATATAAGGCCTCTTGGTCTCAGCCACTGTCAGGGATGCTGTTCAATAATGAGGAGCAAAAAAGCAGACAGACACTCTGCTCGCTCTGCTAAACAAGCCTTCAGCACAGTGAGGTTGTTCAAGGTCTCCTCGCTTGACGTGACTCAGGATGGCACATGGCACGCTGTGTGTACCGAATATCTGTACGTGTGCGCACTTCAGCACTTCCTCGCTCTCGTAATGAAAGAAGAAGATGGAACATAACATCTTGTTTTTCTGTGTGGGCGAAGGAAGCGCCAGCGTTTTTTTTTGTTTTTTGTGTCTGTGTGTGTGTGTTCTGTGTATTTTCTGTCACTCACACGTTGTTGAGGGGGTTTTACTCTTCATCCAGAGCGCCGCCGACAGTCTGGCCTCAATGTAACTAATGAACCATGTCAGTCGATCTGGACACGTGTATTGTATGTCTGTGTGTTTTTTGCGTACACATGTCTTGTGTATTTGTCATCACAGTTGTATTATTTTGTGCATTTTATTAGTATTTAGCCCCTTCGCTACTCAACGGCATGTTTTCAACTGTCCTAAAATCTGGCCTCAAATGCCTTGGTAGGCGTTTTGTATTGTTTACTTATTCTTTGATCAATTTGAGATCTTAGTTGTGCACAGAGAGGCACAGGCTGAGCCGCCTGGAGTAGACGTGAGTGAGTGTTGAATCTCTGCAGGCCAGCGGCCGTATCTGCAGCTGTCAGGTACGAGACGGGCGGGAGTTGTCGCTTTCATTCCTCTTTGTGGGACCAGGCGAGGGACACGTGTGCTAAATCACTAGCTGTGTGAAGATTTACATATTTAAAAAAATAAATAAAATTGTGCTTGTTCGCTTGCATGTTTCTCCCGCTGCTCATCGAATGCCTTCATACATCTCTTAGTACTGAACTTTAAAGAGTCAGCAAAGCTCTTTCACGCTTTCAGCTACCTGCCTCCATCGTTTAGCTCACACACACACACACACACACACACACACACACACACACACACACACGCTTAAATAAATGCCCCACAATAATAAACAGGCTTACGCTGCAAAAGTGTGCATCTTAATAAGCGTATTAATTTTACATTCAGGCTATTCAGTACTTTTTTTTTTCTCGCCGAGGGCCCACTAACCTTCTCGATAAACCGAAGAGCAATTTATTTGTGCTTGTGATTTATTGTCCCTGCACATGGCTGCAGTATTCCAGGTTCCTGTTTAGTGGATATTCTTCTAACACAGCTGCTCAACAGATAATCTTTTTAACACTGGGTCATCAGCTGTTGAATTTTACTAAATAAATTTGTTCTCAAGTCTGGAAATACAAACTTTGACAAGATGTTCTATGTGATTACCATGAATTACTGGGAAATGTGTGTGTGTGGAAAGTGTGTTTCAGACACAGGCTATTAGTCTCTACAGGGAATGAGAAAAGTTAAGTGTGAGACGATGCAAGAAAATAGTCGACTGGTATTCAGCCCTCGGTCAGCGATAAGGATGTTAACGCCACAGAGAGGCTGTTTTTCTTCAGACGTCTCGATTGTGCAGCGTGCTCTTTGCCTCAGTGTGAAATTGAGTTCTGCATGGTTTAAACTGCTTAGGGCACATTTTCTACAGTAGACCTCAGATGAAAGGTTTCAAACAAGACAGGCCTGCAGGTCTGTGAGCAGCCCGGGGCTTTTCCTGCGCAGTCAGGCGGAGGAAGCCACCCGGGGCCCCTCACATATGAGAGGGGAGAGCGCACCTTGCCTGGAGCTGCTGCAAACGGTGGCAAGGAGAAACTCGCTGGGCAGTCGTCTGCGGGGTTTTGTGTGCGTGCGAGCACTGCTGCAGGGAAAAGTGGATCCACAGACCTGTGCAGACAGACTGATTTAGACATAGAGGCACAATCACACTTATATTTCCTACAATATATTTCTATCTACAATAGAAATTTGATCATTTTTATTAAAGATAGCCAAAAAGCTGTCTGCACTTCTTTAAACACGTCTCACAATTGTTTCAGCCCAATTTGTTCATTGGATTTTACCATAGAAGGAACTAATATCCTCTTAAGATAAGAAGTAATGATAAGACTGAATGTCTTTAATAAGATATCAACTAGATAAAGGCTCAGCAGCTCCTGGGGAAAGTACATTTTTGGGGTATATGCAGTAAAAATGTTATACAAAGAAATGGAATCACGCAGACGTGTCAGTTTGTGTCTGAACTCCTTTGTGTGTTCTCTGTTGTTCGACTACAAAGAGAGAAGATAAATTTGGAGCTCTGAGTGTTTCTCTCCCACACATCCGCTCCCCCTCTCCATCTCTTATTCTGGCCTAATTGAATTAGTGCCCCGGTTAGCGCTGTGTTCATTAAGCTAATGCTGTGTTGTTTACACAGGACACATGCTGCAATTAAGCCCTCTCCTTTTTGGGTGTTGAACGTGCACACGCGCACTCGCACTGCCGGACAAAGTCATTTGTACCGTTGACTCCGAGTTTTTCTCACTGCTTCTCCTGTCTTTGTCACCGCAGAGCACCTTCAAGTTCAAGTCCGAGAGCGACATCCACCTGGCCGAGCACCACAAGCAGGTGCTGTACGATGGCAAGCTGGCCAGCTCCATCTCCTTCACCTACAACGCCAAGGCGACGGATGCCCAGCTGTGCCTGGAGTCCTCGCCGAGGGAAAACGCCTCCATCTTCGTCCACTCGCCACATGCGCTCATGCTACAGGTCGGTGTGGCTCTATTCTTCCGAGTGGCCGTTCGTCACTGCCCCACTTCCAGACCTCTGAGTCACCGCCCACATCTCAGCAATTCATACATGAATGATCATCTGATTATCCGGCTAGTTCATCACAGGCTGACGTGCACCCCATGAGAGTTCACAGGAGACGCTAGTTGCAGTTGAATCTAAGCCGTCATTAGGGGTGGAGGGGCTCTGCTTCACTAATGATGGTTGTTTGTGTCTCACCTTCTAACATTTCTTTGTTCAGTGTGCAGAAAATGCAGCAGCAATTCAGGGCCGTAGTTACTGTAATTCACAATCACAAAGGCAGAAATTGAGTCACGTTGTGTTTGGTTACAATATAGTATTATTCTAGTTCGATGGTTCTGCACAATCATAGTTTTGCGTCGGTTCAGTTCAGTCAAGGCAGCATGAGACAGCCATTGTGAGTGCTATGAAAATGGTCTACATTTTTACTATCCTTTGAAAATGATACGATTTACATATTTCTCGTCTCAGATCAGAAACCGCTCTAACACTGCACCACAGCAACAAGAAGATGCAGCGGGTTTTTAAAACCTGAATCTGATGAAAATCAAGAGGAAGCTAATGGGCAAGACATAACGATAAACAACAAAAACAGCATGTTAACCGCTAACAGCTCATTCCTGCTCCCACAGGACGTGAAGGCCATTGTTACCCACTCCATCCACAGTGCCATCCACTCGATAGGAGGCATCCAGGTCCTGTTTCCTCTCTTTGCTCAGCTGGACTACAAGCAGCTCAACGACTGCAGTGTGGACACGTCAGTCTGGTGAGTGCTCTGCAGAGGAAGTGATATAGATGTGGACACTGACAACATCCAAATAGGCATGATTGTTTGTTTACTGTGCAACATCTACTGCAGCTGATCCTAAAACGGACCGAGAAACTAATAATGGTAAAGGAAATGACAATAAGCAACATTAGTAAATGAAAAGCTGATGTATGCCCTGTGTGCATGGACACTTTTATATGATGGACAAGTGCAAGCCACGTGTTTATGGCAGCAATGTCTCCACCTTTCATGCTCTGCTGAGGAATTTTATGCATAATGTTGTGTTTCGATGATATTTTTGTGCTGTATTTAGTCATTTATTTGTTTTATTTTTGCACTGATATTGACCCACAAGTCTGAAATAAGATTTGGCTTTGACTTAATGACTTCTTAATGACTTAATTTACTTAATGACATCATCAAAACATGAGTCATATCATGATGGATGGATTGTTCAATCAAATAAGCTTTAGGTCGTGTCTCTAATTTTCCATCTACACAGCAAATATGAATCTTACATGTGTGACAGTTATCTTCAGGCTTTTAAAATGTCATAGTATCTGTGACCTAAGATCCTCCAGATGTTACTGTAGCACGTGAACCTTAATGCAGTTACAAATCAGGCAGCATCCCATCATCACGTGCACTGCAGTCAGACTCTTTGTCACAAATCATCGGGAAGACAATGAGAAGAAACAACTGCTAAAGTAAACTGATGAAAGGAAATGGTGGAGAGGAAAGCAAACATGGAGGGGACGTTATCACACACTCCTATAAAGAAAACATGTCGAAATCCATCAGAGTAATCCAGGCTGCATTACTGAAATGTGTGTGTGTGTGTGTGTGTGTGTGTGTGTGTGTGTGTGTGTGTGTGTGTGTGTGTGTGTGTGTGTGTGTGTTGCAGTGCCACTCTGCTGGCGTTCCTCGTGGAGCTGTTGAAGAGCTCCGTGGCCATGCAGGAGCAGATGCTGGGGGGGAAGGGCTTCCTGGTGATTGGCTACCTGCTTGAGAAGGTCAGTGAAAAGCCAATGAGGAGCCTGTTTGCATGTTAAGTTTATTTGTTGTTTATTTGCTGAATAAAGTGAATAGCCTTGTTTTCTTTTTGTTCTACTATGCTCATTAAACTACACTCCTTTTTCTATGTTGGGTACTCCTTCACTTATGAATTGCCCTTACACATTTGTTGTATATGCGTTAGATAATTTTGCGTTTCCTGCACAACTGAAAGTGATGCTATTTTAAGTATCAGCCACGTGTGTAAAAAATGTGGGATGAAAAAGACAGAGATCCTATTAATATTTATCACATCCTGCACATGTTGATTGCTGGTGCAAATTAATTACTTGACACCTTTGTCAATTTTGCACATAGGCTCCTAAGGTTATGCAGCACAGGCAGGTTGATTGAATGTAACACTGGCTTTACTGTAGCTTGTCAGCATCGCCTGACTTAATTAAACTATAACGAATTACGATTTAATTAAACCCGATGTGTGTTGATCCCCCCTAATGTGATCGTCACATCTCATCCTCCCTGTCCTTTGTCCAGTCGTCCCGAGTTCACATCACCAGGGCCGTACTTGAACAGTTCCTGTCCTTCGCCAAGTATCTGGATGGTTTACCTCATGGAGCGCCACTCCTCAAACAGCTCTGTGACCATGTCCTGTTCAACGCTGCCATCTGGATACACACCCCTGCCAAGGTCTGTTTATATGCGTGTGTGTGTGTGTGTGTGTATCAGCTGAAAATGTGCCTGTGTGTGTTTTCATGACCTTGCTGCTGCGAAAAAAGAAGGGGTGATGATATTCTGAAGAGAATTAGAGAATAAATTCGGAAACAAAGCAAACGAGAATGTTTGAAATGAGTAAAATTGAGACGAGCAAGCGGCATGAAACAAAGAGGGAAGGGCGACTGACATCTTAGTGGCCATTGCCCCTTTACAATAATACAACAAAGGAGGTTGCAGAAGCAGGAGCTGGCACGTCATGCATGGAAAGAACAAAACACACGAGCCGAAGCAAACAAAGAGAAAAAGTGACATTTGAAGCGACCGCGGGACATGATGAGATGAGATGAGACGTGTAGTTCTTCTTTTCCCTCTCACTCCGAACTAGATGTGAGTATTCCTGGCACTCCCACGGGACAAATCAGCCTTTGCCTCCTTTACTTCCAAAAACTCCCTGACTTCCCTGTCTCCTTCCACCTCTGACCTCGAGATGCGATTTGGCTCTCGGGCGCGGCGGTGCCGATCTTGAGGGCGCGCGCTGGAGTCGAGGTGGAGAGAGATGCGAGTGAACAGCTGCTGCAGCTCAGGGGAGAAAAGGAAAAGGTGTGAAAGTTCAGTCACTGTGAAACTGGCCAAACTGCTGCATGTGCTCACCTTTCAGGGTCGAATATACTGTTTACTACCCGTACGCAAGATGGCTGCTTTGTTTATTTTGTCTGTTTGGTACATAGGTTGTGCACGTCCTCGTCATCAGAGTTTTGAAGGCGAGCTCTGTGCCCGGGTCCGAAGTTATACCCACATTTCTATGATGTGTCTTTTAAGGCTCTGACACACCACCTATTTCTGTCTTAATCTTAACATTAACCAAATGTGTATCTCCTCACGTCTCGCCATCTTATTTTATGTTTACCCCACCCACATCCAGAAGTGGCAGAAAGATTTGTCTAAGTCAATATTATAGAGCAAAGCGCTCTACAATCTTTTCCCTGCATTGAGTGCTTAAACAGACGAGGCAATTACAACAAGGCAACAGTGTGATAATGAGAACACGACAGAGTAAATGTACCGAGCAGCATCGCACCAAAATCCTTCAGTCCTACTTCTCTTGTACTTTTCTGTCTCTCTGGCTCAGCTTTTTATTATTTTTCCACTTCCCAGGTGTTATCATCAGTCTTCATTGTTGGCAGGAACAGCCCTCGGTCATATTCAGGACTTAATGAAATCACCTGAAGAAATCGTATCTGAATCTCATCTCTCCCACGTCCTCCCTGCGCTCATGGAAAATAAAAAGAGCTGCTTGGTCTTTGCCACGCTTGTTTGGTAATAAGCTACAGCACCGGTGCAGCGGTGCATTCCAAACTGTTGTGCTGGGATCTGGGATTTTCAGGGTTGTTGTTTCTTTCGCTCGCAGATAAACACACGTGCTCAGTGCGTGAAATGTAACGTAATGAAAGCCAGCAGAGTGTGCTCTCCATTCCACATGAGCTGCGACGCGGTGTGGTCAGGCCGTGGCGCTCTGCTAATCTGTCCGTTTAATACGGAGCTACCTCGTTATGGCTGGTCCTTAGTGTCGCGGCCACTGTAATGAGCTCGGAGATTTGTGCCGCAGATTTAAACGATGGAGAGAACTGGTTAGAGAGGGAGGAAGGGGAACAGAAGGCGGCGGGGAAGGAGGGAAGAAGCAAATGAGCAGTCGGAGAGTGCCCTCCTTAAATGTCAGCGCCGCCTTACTAGGAGCTCCTCACATGCTCGACGGCTTCAGGCACAGACACATCAAAAATAACACAAGGCAGGAAAAACAAATGGTGCTTTTACTGGAGGGAACTTTCTTTTCACAATAAAACCGGCTTCTGTTTGAACACCATGAACACACAAAGAGTATTTGTCTCTCCCCAGCGAGCGTCTGGCGAGTTGTGGACTTTTGCAAGTGTCTTGTGTGCCTGTATGGATAAAATGGATGTGGTATGTGCACACAGGTCCAGCTGTCCCTCTACACGTACCTGTCATCGGAGTTCATCGGCACCGCCACCATCTACACCACCATCCGCCGTGTCGGCACCGTCCTGCAGCTGATGCACACTCTGAAGTACTACTACTGGGCCATCAACCCGCTGGAGTGCAGTGGAATCAGCCCCAAAGGTCTCGGTATGTCTACACGCGCGCACCGTTTTCACATAATGAAGAAGGAGAAAGGAAAAAACGAGTGGAAACGAGAGGAGAGACCCTTCTACTCTCCTAATGAACACCACAACATATGCACATGTCACACAGAGCATCTACACACGACGGCTTTTATTCCGTTTTCTTAAATTCACCCACTTTCTTCTCTTCATCTCTTCGTCCCCCTGAGCCGTATTTACTGTCTCGTTCCTCTAAACCTCTTTGTGACTCAGCGTTTTTTTTTTTTTACAGCGGCCTCTCAAACACTTGCAAAGAAGAAAGTACAAGCAGCTCCCGTCACCACTTCACAAGTTTTTTAAAAAAAAATTATTTTTAACGCTGCATTTATCTGAACGTGTAGTGGTGATGTCAGCCTCTAAAAAACGCTGACAAAAAAGCTGAAAACCTGACAAGCTTGCAGAGGTTGGTCAGGTGTGCAGAGGTGAGAGCGAGCAGGGCTTCAACGTCTCTCTCTTTCTCCCTATTAAAAAGTATTTCTTGCACTTTTTAATGTGAACTGAATGTGACACTTTGGAATGCATTCCAGGAAAGATTCTTCAAAAGTAGGTGCGATTATGCTCATATTTTGATGGTTATTACATTTTGCCTCTGCCATTTTTTGGTCTGTCTTTGAATTCGGTGGCACAGTGATGCTGTGGTTTGCTGCAGCGAGGAGCGAGGAGGTTCCTGGTTTGAATCCCAAGGTCTTCCTGTGTGTGGGGGTTTTCTGCTGGACACTAAATTGAATTGTGAATGTGAGCATGTGTGGTTGTTTGTCTCCAGTGTGTCGGTGCTGTGACCTTCAAAGGATAAACAATATAGATAATGGATAGTTGGATGATGGATGTCTTTGGACTGAAGGTCGAAATCCGGCACAATGTTACAGTGAAAGAAGGTTCTTGGTTCAAATCTTCGGCTTTCCTCCCACAGTCCAAAGATATGTGGACTGGGGTTGTTTGTCTACGCCTCTCACCCCAATGTCCACTGGGGTCGGCTCCAGCCCCCCCTCAAAGAAGAAGCTGTTTGATATTTATAGTTTACATGTGTTTGGAATGACGTTGGGCTTATAATAAGCCTATGTTAGCCTGTCTAGAGCCATTATCCTACCTAGAGTTTCCTTTCCACTTGGATGAAAAGTGCTGCAGAAGCCAGAAGAAGAAACGTTGCGTTGAGATATCACACAAATACAAATAAACTTGAAGTGACTCAGCTTGATTTAGGATTTCATTAAGTCAGCAGCTCTCTGGAGCTGGGAGCTGGTGTCTCTCCATTAGTGCAATTTACAGATGCAACTGACCTTCCTAAAACAGACATTACTGCAGAAAGGCTTCTATTGATTAATACATAGAGCATATGAACGGTGCATTTTTTAAATATGGACCTTCTTGGCTCCCTTCACATTACGTATTAAGGAGGTCAGGCACACAAGGATCTTAACTCCACTCAAGCCAAATACCGGTGCTATTTTTTATACTAATTATGGTATAATTTCGGAATCAATCATCACATTTCTGCACTTGAAAGCAAAGTTGCTCTGCATTGTCCCCTGATTGCTGTTAGTACAGTCTGTTCAGAACTTAGCTGTGATATAATGTATTTACATACTAAAGCAGCAAATCGTGAGAAGCAGTAATTTTTGTGTATCCATTATAGTAGAAAATGTAAGTCCCAGAGAAGGTGACTTTGGGTTGTGCTCAAAATGATCAATGGGGTGTTTTTAAATTGGAGGAACGCTAAGGTTTTTCACCACTTTCAGGAAAGTTCTGATGATTATGTTTGATTTGATTTTTATTCAGTTTTAATTCTACAACATAGCAACATGAATCAAACAAGATCATGAGTCCTCGTGATCATGGATCCGAACACAAGCAGTCAGACACAGAGAGGTTCCACTTCTCATTCCGACAGGATCCGGTTCAAGTTAAGCCCTGATGAGCATTTGGTTAAAAAATTGCTTTTCAAGATGTTTTTTTTTTTTTTAAATCGCCAAATCAATTCCGGCTTTAGTTTAAAGCTGAAAACGACCTAATGAAGACCTAAAGTCAATAATCAATAAGACTTGTAATGGCTCTGGATGGGTTTTAAAAAATCAGCAGAAACACCTCTGCTTATGTGATGTGAGATAATTACAGCTCTGTTAAATCGTACAGTTCATTTCAACACTGAGGTAATGACAGTAGGGAAAGTGGACATTTATGCTACACAGACACACACACACACACACACACACACACACACACACACACACACGCATCTTACAACCACTGTAGTTGCTTGGTGCTCATCAGTAAGACAAAGCAGCTCCTGATTTAGAAGTTGTTGATTTGTACTTTGTGTACTTTAGAGGGAGTAAAATTCAAAATCAAAAGAAGCGTTTTTCAAATTCAGTTTTTCTTTACGCTTGTAAATTTCTAATGATTGAAATAGTGTGTGTTCCAGTAGCAGAATGACAAAGCCTTTATATCAGATTACTTTTAAATGTTGAACTGAAATGCGAGCCCATGCTTCCTGATACATGATGTGTTTTTAGTCGGGGGGTGGGAAAAAAAAGAATTGCAGTTATATGACAAATCGTATTCCAAACACAACACAGTGCCGAATCAGAATTGATGTGTCCACTGCCTTTGTAATAGAGCAGAGGACTTGCGTTACCACAGCACACACTGTCGCCACACATCAGAGCTCCGGAAAGGTCTCTCGCTTTAATCAACCTCTTCCTTCGCCCGGGACCCTCTGCACACTACGTCGTGCGCATCCCACGTTGCCATGGCAACAGACGGATTTGATTGGCACATCCAAGGGAGTTTTTAGAATTTCTAATCAAGTGGCTGCCTGGCTTCCTTCGCCGTTTGGTGATATGGCGGCTTGACTGCTGGGATTTGGAACCTTTTGATAGCGGCAGCAATTAGCCTCAGACGCTATTAATGGTCGCTCAAAGCCGAAGGACGTGCCAGTTGTGGTGTGGAAGTGTGCGTATCAACAATACAGTAAGAGTCTTATAGGCATTGATTTGCATGGCAATAGACAGATATTTAAACACGCACACTTGGCTCTGTGGATAATAATATTTAAGCGTGTCTCAGTTTGAAGTCATGAGGTTGAATCCATGTTGCAGATAAACACCATTTCTTAGTGTATTTCTATCCAGCAACTGCATTTAATCTGCTTAGAGACACATAATTCCTCTTCAAGTTGTCCTCGTATTTTCTTTACAAATAACTCCATTTGATGTTGTTGGTTGAAAAGAAGTCTGTACTGTACATAATGAAAACACCTCGGGCCCTTTTCGCTCCGGTACACAGCTGCATTGCTTTTGAACTCTGCCAAATTATAATAAAACAGAAACACTGATTACGAAGAAAATGTTTATGTGCCTGAGTTTAATTTATTTATTCCGCTAAAGCGTTTTATTCGTCTAACCTCAGTGATACCTTTTATTTTGTTTTTCGTTTTTATGCCTTGTATTGTAAAATAATGGATTTCGCCCCGTTTTTAAATTTGAGTGTAAATGTCCTCAAGTAACCTTAAGCACAATTCATAATAACTCACAATAATTCAAAATACAGTCGGAACACACTCACTCTTTCATTCAGTTGCAAGACTATTCGCTTTCACAATGACTGGATAAAATGGTTGAGTCAGGTTGGCATATACAGAGCACAAGAAGAGGAAAATTAATTTGAAGGAGAAGAGGATGATAATTATATTCACCCCAGAGAGGAGGTTTAGATGATTAGAAGCTTTATTCAAATCCTCTGTTAACAAAAGACCCCTAAAAACGAAATTACACCCGCACATGTTCACTTGCTTGACTTGGAGCCGCTGCGTAAACCATGATGGATGGTTGAACCACGAGTGTCTCCATTCCACCTATATGTACCAGCTTGACAGATAACGATGATGGATCATAGAGGACAGCGCCGGTGTCGTGCTTTGGCGTCGCGAGGAGCCGGTGGAACACGTACACACTCACTCGTGATTCAGTGCCCGCGGAGCATGACAAAGAGAGAAAGCCTCAAATCTCCGTCTCCATCAGTCTGCCGAGCTTACATCAGCTGGCTTTTGCAGCTTCGGGTCAGATATCAGTTAAAGTGTTGTGCAAGGACAAGGTGTGTTTTTATTCAGCCCCCAGTAAACACTGTTTGCAGTTGCAGTGCTTCTCCCTCTGTGGCTCGAATTCAAATAAGGCTGGTTCCAGACGTCCCTGACACAGCAAAGTGCACGGTGGCAAATGCACACAAGCCGATCGTCATAAATGTTTATTGTTGCCTTGTAAACTTGACAAACCTCTGCTGGGTGCTTGGAATGCTGATGAGAACAGTGCGCTCACGAGGGTCATTGTGTAGTGAGTGTTTGTTTGTTAATGACATCTGTAGGAAGGTGGAGAATGAGAGGGGACAAAGTCGACTTTAACTGCCTGTGGACACTGGGACCATTAAGGGGGGGGGGGATAAAGGGCCGGTCTTCTTGTTTTGATCTGAATCGATTCATCTGTGAGGCTGTTTGGCTTCGCGTTCTATTAGAGAGTTGTTTGGCAGCCATTTTGAGCCGATTCATCAATCAGCATAAGCTTCGAGTGTGTCTGGCACATTAAACGCCTCAAAAATTAAATGAAACCTAATTACATCACTGGAAAATGAAATGCCAATGTTGGAGGTTTTTTTTAAAACAGTTTAAAAGTCCCGCTGGGTCGTGAGTTTTGCAGAGGTGGAAGGAGCGTTTTGTTTCACAGCCAAATGTCAGAATGAACAAAGACAATAGAGGTAAAACAGAAAGTTGTATAATCGTGAACGAGGTGGCGCTTTGTAGCTTTTAAAGCGCGTTTAAAGGTAGAGGACGCCTGTGGCATTTTAGAAACGCGACAAAGATGTCAGACCTTTTAGAAAGAGGCGAGCGTGTTTATTTCATTTCTGTGTAGCCCGCCACAGACCTGATGGAGTACCAGAGCTTTAATGAGGGATCCGTGGGATAGGATGCTTGGGACAATCAGTCACATCTTTGCTGTTATCAGTTAAATTAGTTCAAGTAAAAATATCCAGATTGCCTCTGGAGGTAATGGCAGTGATTTAATTACAGTTCACACTTCTGTCTGTGTGTTTGTGTGTGTTAACAAGTTTGTCTCCGCTCTCCAGGAAGCTTAATAAAAGCTAATATCAGTAAACAGTGGGACTCACTCAGCCTGAACTATGGGCTCATTTAGCCGATCTGTATCTCGGATAAAGAAAATGGACTTTTAACAGGAAATTATTCTTTTGTTTGTGTTTTGTGTGCAGACGGACCGCGGCCGTCCCAAAAGGAGATCATCTCGCTCAGAGCCTTCATGCTCCTCTTCCTCAAACAGCTGATACTGAAGGTAAAGCCAGAGAAACCGATTATCTCCACCACATTGATTAAGTTGTATGAAATCGCTTTGTTTTTCTCGCCGCCGAGGGAGTGTGTGTGGAGAATCACATTATAGACCAGCAGCATTAATAGAGCATTTGTTCCTGCATGTGTGAGGTTGTTTTGCCGATTCGCGGTTAAAATGCATCATAGGACAGAATAAATGAAGTAATCTGAGGTCAACAGGATGTAAAAAAGAACAACTTAAAGATGTGTTTTTTTCCACAGGACCGGGGAGTGAAGGAGGACGAGCTGCAGAGCATTCTCAACTACCTACTGACCATGCATGAGGTAAACCCCCTCGTCTGTGTTTTTAAGAGAGACAGTGGGAGACGGGGGGAGAGACGGAGGAGAGACGGTGTGAGCGCTTGAGTGGAGCTGGTGGCAAAATGGGCATTATAAATTGTGGGCTGGAGTTATGGTCCACTTAAACGAGTGAGAGTGTGAGTCAGCCTCGGCGCAGTGACAGCATGAGAAATGGTGCAACAATGGACTGAACAGAATGTACTCCTCTGTAACAATTATATCTATTCTTGTTGTATTATGCCACATGCTCCTCCGCAGTCCCCCCTCCCCATGTCCACCAATACACCTCTCTCTTTGTCCTATTAACCCTCTATTCATCTGTCCCGTGGGGCTTCCTCTTCCTCCTTTGTTCACCTGCGCAACTTTGCTTTCTTTTTCTCTGCAGGATGAGAACATCCACGATGTGCTCCAGCTGCTGGTGGCTCTTATGTCTGAGCACCCGGCGTCCATGATCCCTGCATTCGATCAGAGAAATGGAATAAGGTGAGTGCTCTGCCCACACATGGAGTACACACACACACACACACACACACACACACACACACACACACACACACACACAATTTCTAATAATAAGGCATTACATTAACCAATTGAAAAATCATATATATATATATATACTCTATATATGTGTACATATTTCATATTACTGATGAAGTCAAATTCTAAGTAATTGACAGATTCAGTAAAAATGGTTTTAAAACCAAGTAGCGAATGAGGTTATTTTAATTTATGGATTTCAAATGGACAAAAAAATGAATCTCTTTGCTCTTGGTCTTTTTGAATGAATGTAGTCTGAAGAGCCAAGTATGTTTTTTTATTAGTTTTAATCCATAACGCTTTTTTGCAGCAAAAAGAAACAGATGCGTTACTGTTTAGTCAACCCACTGCTTATCTGTTCAGTTACAGTTCTGATGTTACAAACAGTAAAGTATACAAGCATCAACCATGTGGCCTACTCATGGATTTCTTTGAGGTTGCCATGGTAACTCCTCTGTTATGTGTCGCCACATTTTCTTTTCACTTTGATATCTTCCTGCGTTTGAAGAGTCGGCCTCCATGTTGACTTTGAGGTTTGCTGAGTATCAGGCAGCAGGTGTTAACCACACACAGAAGAACGCCTTGATCTTTATTTTGAGTTATACATTTTTTGTGCTCGTCGCCTTCATCTCATGCAGTGTAACTCATTCAGTGATATGAAACGCTTGTGGCTGTGTGTTGACATGTCGCAGGGTGATCTGCAAACTCCTGGCCTCCAAGAGTGAGAGCATCCGGGTCCAAGCCCTCAAAGTCCTGGGCTATTTCCTCAAGCACCTCGGCCACAAGTAAGCTACTGTTTCTCTCACTGCGGAGGGAGTTTCTTAAAAAGGCAAATGTTTAATGCTGTCATTGCTAAAAACCAAAGAACCACAGCCGTGCAGTCTCCAGCGAACTGAGAAGCGCTGGTTGTTTGTGTGTGTGTGTGTGTGTGTGTGTGTGTGTACTTGAAGATAATGTCCTCATCATCACTTCCAGGCAGAATAATAATTCTGACAGCGTGCACTGGCGGGGGGGGGGGGGGGGGGGGGGTGGAACCTTGATGAGCAGCATTGAATGCTGGGGGATTTATTCGTCCCATGTGACATAACATGCCCCTTACTGCACAGCATGGGCCACGCTGCACCTGAGCCCTGCACCTTCAGACCCCCCCGCCCACTTCACCTCCCTTTGAAGCGAAGGAGCTCCTCTTTTAACTTTACATGTCATCATGTGATTTACTGATACACTCCACTGCAGAACAGCCAGAGACATTCCTTTATTTTTATATTAAATAAATCACAACACATATTTTAATGGTTTTGCAGAGAACCGAATAAATTATCATCTTAAAAAAATAGGAAATGAGACTCGATGTCAAATCTAATAAGCAAATAAACTACTTTGAAGTAGTCCTTGGGAATGTTTATAGATGCTGCGTAATAAAATCTTAGAGATCAATTTATAGAAAAGACTTAATACCTTATCCTGACAAATAGAAAATATTTATTTTGTGATGTTCTTATTTACAGTGTATGCAGGTTTGCGTTTAGCCCCTGTAGGAAATTGAATTACCATTTTCTGTCAAATGCAATTTTGTTAAACATCATATATTTAATATTTGTCACTTTCTTTGTGGTGACAGATTGTTACATTAAAAGTAAAGTCTCATTTATGCTGCCCGTGCAAAGTTCCACCATTGTTGAAATTTCTTCCTCATACCGTCGTCTCGCTTTAACTATTGGCTACACTAGTAAATAAGGACGAAATGGGCGCAGGGTTCATAAATAAACCTTATGTCAGCTCTGATGTTGAACCTTTCAAATTAAAACCCTGTGGTCTGTTTAACAGTCACAAATTACTTATTCACAGCCGTGTGAGCGTTGCCTCGGTTACTCCGGTGGTGTTGTCATTCTATTCTTGTCTCTGTGCTGTTCTTATCCTCCCATCATAACTGACAGAGCCACATGTCATGATCAATGTCAGCTTCAACCGTTGCAAGTTCTGTAATGAATAATAAACTGTGTGTGTTTCTGTGTGTGTGTGTGTGTGTGTGTGTGTGTGTGTGTGTCTGTGTGTGTGTGTTTGATTCCCTGCAGGAGGAAGGTAGAGATCATGCACACGCACAGTCTGTTCACGCTGCTGGGGGAGAGGCTGATGATGCACACTAACACCGTCTCTATCACCACCTACAACACGCTGTACGAGGTGGGTGCTTGTTTGGCAGCGGCTCTTTCACACACTGCATCCCTTCTAGCCGTGCACAGGAAGTGTTTCCAGTCGTCAGAACTCAGGTGATTGTCTCTGCATGTCATTGACGTCCGCGGATCTTGTTGTGTCTTGTGTGCAGATTCTGACCGAGCAGGTCTGCACTCAGGTGGTCCACAAACCCCACCCCGAGCCCGACTCCACCGTCAAGATCCAGAATCCCAGTAAGTACGAAAAACGCTGTAGCTTGCGTCCCTCTGTCACTGTGTTTTCTTTGGTCTGCCAATAATTTTTTTAATGCAACTGAATAAACAACAAAGCCTGAATTCAGAAGCTGACGCTGATGCCGTCTCTCGCCTATTGATCTGCCTCACACTTTCCATTTTTTCAAAACACGGTTCATATATTTGTGCTTCTCCTACTCACTCATTCTCCTCTCTCCCTCTTTCCTCTTCACATCACCCAATTTTCACCTCCCGCCCAGTGATTTTGAAAGTAGTGGCGACCCTCCTGAAGAACTCCTCTCCCAGTGCTGAGCTGATGGAAGTCAGGAGACTCTTTCTCTCCGACATGATAAAGCTCTTCAGCAACAGCCGCGAAAACCGTCGGTGAGAGCGCACAAGCGGCTGCACATCAATTCTTACAATGATTGTCACACACTTTCATCTTGAGCCCCACTCACATTCGGTGTTTGTGTTGTGTGCCAGCTGCCTGCTGCAGTGCTCCGTGTGGCAGGACTGGATGTTCTCCCTCGGATACATCAACCCCAAGAGCCCCGAGGAGCAGAAAATCACTGAGATGGTGTACAACATATTCAGGATCCTGCTCTACCACGCCATCAAATACGAATGGGGCGGGTGGAGAGTGTGGGTTGATACCCTGTCTATCGCACACTCCAAGGTAAGATAAATACATTTTTTAAGGCCGCATATTTCTCGTGTGTAGACTTCCTGATAGAATTTTCAGATAATAATTCTTAGTAAAGTAAAGATCATATTTTCTTTTCAGGCACTATTTCATGCTGCTCTTTTATCCTATGGGATAAGTGTGAAAAGATATTGACAGACGTAGATATCGATTTGTCAAGTCAAGCTGCATTGTCGAGATCCTCAAGGAATATTTGCTGTACAGTGGTAATGGACTGTATTTATGTAGAAGCCTTTCTAGTCTAGATGACCACTCAAGCACTTCAGAGAACATTTTTGCAATTTGCACATTTGCACACATTCACACAGTGCAGCCACGTGCAGCACTTTGTCATACATCACACACACACACACACACACACACACACACACACACACACACACACACACACACACACACACTGCCGGCACAGATGTTAGGGGCACTTAAACTAACATGGAGTTGGGGAGACTGGATTCAAACCTCCGATCTCTGGTTAGTGGACAACCCGCCTCCTGAGCCACAGCTGCCTCAAATGACAGCATATCCACTCGGCTTCATATCTGTTCAAATGAACACAGAACTGGTGGTAATGATTTTCCATTATTGATATATAAACTGATACTGTCATAAAGGCTAAACTAAAACCTATTGATTTGTACACATTGATTATTTTTAATTATGATTCTTGGTTCATTGACCTGAAAGACCTTGAACGATTCATCGTGGACATAATGTTCAATAAGTGATTGCATCTTTTTTCCCTGTTCATGCTCTTCCTTCTCATGGCAGCGCAGCAGTGAGGGGACGTTATAGATGCTGGTCAAACACTGTGGTCAGAGCAGGGTTCTGTCCCAGTTGAATCCATGAGCTAATGATCCATGAGCTTTATTTCACGTGGACATTATAGATGTGGAGGTTAACTATCATCAGTGATTGTGTTCTGATGACGTAACATTTATTCAACCATCCTCTGTCGCAGGTGACCTACGAAGCCCATAAGGAATACTTAGCTAAGATGTACGAGGAGTACCAGCGTCAGGAGGAGGAGAACATGAAGAAAGGAAAGAAAGGCTCTGTGTCCACCATCTCTGGGCTTTCTGCTGCGCCCGCCCCTGTGGTCAACGGCAACCTGGAGATCGACGATAACTCCCAGACACAGACACCGGAGAGCGAGGCTGAATACAGCGAGGGGGCCGGCGGAGACTCGCGCAACCTCCTCGCTGAAGGCGCCGTGAAGCGACCCAATGGAGAGGCCCTGACGCCAGGGGAGCAGAGCACTGGTCCAGGCGTGAGGGTGGAGGTCCACGACCTGCTGGTGGACATTAAAGCAGAGAAAGTAGAGGCCACAGAGGTGAAGCTGGATGACCTCGACCTGTCTCCCGAAGGCCTTAGTGGAGGTGTAGTTGTAGGAGGTGGGGGAGGAATGGAGAACGGGCCTCTGGTGGAGGTGGACTCTCTCCTGGACAGTGCTTACTGCGCTGTCGTCCAGAACATGAACGGGAATCTGGCGCCTAAAGATGACACGCCGGCCTCAGGAGTTGGATTGGGGCCCAGCTTGGGGCTCTCGGGGGTCAACCTGGAGGATGATGGGAACATGGGTCCGCTCATCACTTTGGCTGATGAGAAGGACAGTGTCCCAAGCAACAATGGATTTCTCTTCAGCAAGGTAGGGTTTGTTATGAAGATTATTGCTGCTGATGAATTCAAATCTTATCTGTGAAGCCACCCTTTCCCCGTGGACCAAGAATTTAATAAAACCCAATCACTCTATGTCGTATCTCTACTTTCTATCTTTCACAATGTGAAAAAGTTCTGCTCATTTTTGTTTCCCCATTTATCTCCTCCAGGTTGACGAAAAGCTGCTTCCAGCTCTGGCAGCCACAGACCCCCTCGTGCTGCCCAGTCCAGACCAGCCCACTTCATCCGGCCCAGTACCGTCCCTCTCCACCACCAGCGCCAGTGACGACCTCAGTCTGCTCGCCCACATGACCAGCTGCGGCTCTGATTTACAGACAGGGAGCCACACAGCCGGGGAACTCCCGGAGGACGGGCTCTTCAAGATCCAGAGCCCTCTCGCTGACATCAGCTCCATTGCTGAGGCCGAGAGCCAAAGCCAGATCCAGGGGGCCTCCAGACCAGATTTCCCAGAGGGAGAGGTCACAGCCGGGGCAGAGGGAGAGGCTGCGGGGCTGAAGACTGGCGGAGACACGGCCAGCACCACCTCTGATACAGAGAGGTCGGATGACGGGAAAGACAAAGACACAAAGAAGATCCAAACTACTGCGACTACTCAGGTGTGTTTATGTTTCTGATTCTGAAGTAAACTGCTGGATCACTGTAGTTAGATTAATTATGGGCTGCACAAGAGTTTGTTTTCATAACACAACAACAAGTGAA
Organism: Verasper variegatus; assembly: GCA_026259375.1. Lineage (NCBI taxonomy): Eukaryota > Metazoa > Chordata > Actinopteri > Pleuronectiformes > Pleuronectidae > Verasper > Verasper variegatus. The sequence goes on from CM048051.1 coordinate 6,255,849, forward strand.
ATAATTTATTTTCCTCTACTGTTTTTATCAAAATTTGTGAAAAAGGTTTGTAAGTTATAATTAGCAGATCACCTCCATCTAGAATAATCTTCATTCCAGGGACTGAACAGTCACATGCCTCCTCCTCCTCCTCCTCCTCCTCCATACTTCAGGCAACCGTTGCCCCTTTGTGATTGGCTGTGTTTGCTGCTAATTCCAGTAAAATGCTCGGCCATGGACAGTTTGTCCGGGCAGAAATACCCAGTGACTGCCCACACATGAGCTCAGTTTCCAACGGCTCATTGAAAACAGAATGAGAGGTCACGGAAACTCCTCTGGGGCTTCTTTAATAAAATAGATTTAGATTTCTGAACCCTATTCAGTTTTATGTCAGCGCAGTAAGAGATGTTTCGGGCTGACCGTATCTTGCCCCCCCCAATTGCAGGCCCTTCACGGCCGCACCGCCGCGCAGCTGGAGAGGGACCTACGCGTCGACCTGGGCTTCAGGGGAATGCCCATGACGGAGGAGCAGCGCCGGCAGTTCAGCCCCGGCCCACGCACGACAATGTTCCGTATCCCAGAATTCAAGTGGTCCCCCATGCACCAGAGGTTGCTCACTGACCTGCTGTTCGCCCTGGAAACCGACGTGCACGTGTGGAGGAGGTGAGATGATCCAACTTTGAATAAACCTGTAAGACCCTCTGACATGTTGCTGTGATACGATCTTTGATGCCATTTAGCGTTTAGGCTCCAATGCATCTGCACGGCCCGCACGTTGCTGTGAGGATTAGATCAGGAAGTGGTGTCTGTGATGTCTCTATTTCCATGACGACGTCTCTACTGGTTGTGTGTCATCCTTCAAACTCTTTGTTTTCCATTTCAGCCACTCAACCAAGTCGGTGATGGATTTCGTGAACAGCAATGAAAACATCATCTTCGTCCACAACACCATCCACCTCATTTCTCAGATGGTGGACAACATCATCATCGCCTGTGGGGGCATCCTTCCTCTCCTGTCCGCCGCCACCTCCCCTTCCGTAAGTGGCTCTACTCTGCCCCTCTGTGGTAGGAGGGAGAACTGCAGGTCAACAGCTGCTTCGTAGGACTCAGACTCGGAAGAGCCTCTTCAACCTGATTCTAGTCGATTAATATCGATCAAAAACTACTTTTTAATTCTTAAAGGTTAAATGTCATACTTACAAAAAAATAATCTGTTTAGTTTGGCCATGAATTAAAAGAATTGGTCAATTAATTAAACTCTAAAAACATTTTTCCTTTCATCTGTATCTCTCTGTATTGAACTGTCAATCTAACACTTGTGACATAGTATTTTTAACCTTTATTTGGTCATTGCTCTAATCTTTTTAATTAACAATATATTTGATTTGACAGTGTATTAATCTGTTTCTTTTAATCATCCTTCTTTTTTCCTTTTCTTCTCTGTGTTACATGTGTTCTACGTATTTTCTCGTTCCTTTTTGTCTCTGTTTTTGTCTGTTTTTGTTGCATGTGCAGAGTTCTAAGAATAGTGCCAACGCTGTAAGTTGTGGTTTCTTCCTCTCTTTACATTCTACTAATACTTCGTTCTGGTTTATTTACCATTGTGACTGACACTAACCCTTGCCTGTCTGACATCCATAGTGTTTCTACTTGTTGTGCTCCTTTTGCTGCTAATCTGTATTCCCCTTTATACTGTTTTAAAATATTATGATTCTAAAAGATATAATATCCTGACATTGTAAGAATATTATATAAGAGGGATAGAGTGGACTAAAGAAGCCAGGAGGTGGGAGGAATAAGAGTGAGAAGATTTGTTTAGAGGAAAAAGACCTTGAGGGTTGCATCTGCTAAGCCTGTCCCATTTGTATCAACACTAAAGAAGGCAGGAGGAGCCAGACCCCAGAGGGGGTCAAAGGGAGAGGAGGTGACCCCTGTTCCTGGGGGAGGAGGCACAGGGGGAGAGGTGCGTAAAGAGCCTGAGACTCTCACCATCACCAGAAGAGCTAAGAACACCAACCCGAGTCCTTCTGTTTCCACCTTGTGTCTGTTATCCCCCCACGAATGTGTGTGCTCACCTGCGCGGACGAGCCCCCTGGTTGCTTGCACTTTTTGTCGACTCTCCACAGCCGTGCACGTCCTGCTCGCTGAAGCAGAGACACAGCAAACCACACAGTCTTATCAGAAGCCAATGCTGCCTTCAGATCTATTTCCAGTAGCTACACTGAAGATCCTGTAATTAAACACTTAGGTTGGTGTGAACACAAGGGGATCTTAGTCTAGCTTTGCCTGTCTCCACACTGCTGCTGTTACTGCTAATAGGCCCCACTGCTACTGTCACAACCCCACTGTTACCATTACCTGTGTGTCATCAGGCTGTACTTCCTGTGTGTTGTGTAGAGCACCTCATGTTGCCAGACGTCATCATAAGTATGTATTTCACTTGATCAGCATGACTGTTGTGGTCGAGACCCAGCAGCGAACATCTTCTAAAGGTCACGTTTAAATGTTTAAAAAGGGGGAGGCCACTACAGTACGTCACCACCTTTCTAAAACCACTGAGGTCATTGTGCACATGTGCTGGTTTGACACCGAATGACTGGAGAGCATGTGTGCATTTCTCCTCCCTGTTACCCAGACGGAGCTGGAGAACATCGAGGCGACGCAGGGCATGTCCTCGGAGACGGCGGTCACCTTCCTCTCGCGTCTCATGGCCATGGTCGACGTGCTGGTGTTCGCCAGCTCCCTCAACTTCAGCGAGATCGAGGCCGAGAAGAATATGTCGTCGGGAGGGCTGATGAGGCAGTGTCTCCGCCTGGGTGTGTGCTCGCTCGCTGTGTCGAATCTTGATGAACCTTTTTAAACCATTAATGTGGTTGGTCTCACACGTGGCCCTGTACTGCTAGAAAAAGAAGTTTGCAAAACCCAAATATATTCAAATTACATTGATCATTGAATTCTACGAAAACAACAGTTTCTCAGATTAACAAACTGGAAACTCAAAAAAACCCTCTCTATTATCTCATCAATTAATGTTTTGATTCAGCACTATTGTGGACAGGGATACAAAAAACTTTTAATGTATTTTAATCCCTGTATTTATTGCATCTGCTTTTATTAGCTTTTATTATCATATACATACAATTCTGAGATGATCATTTAGTTATTTAGTATTTATTTATGTAAGTATTATGATACATTTTTTGAAATGGTTTTACAAGAAAAATGATGGTTCCAGATTTTTGTATGTAATAGTTTGCTGCTTTTCGTAGAAATAAACAGCATATTTTAATCTTTAATGAAAATAAAATAATCATTAGTTGGGCCTGTATTTAATTTATATGTGATATATATTATATATATTTATATTGCATATATCGGGCTTATTGGGTTTTATTATACACACTGTACATGTGATATAAAAGACCCAACCATCATACGACACTTACATGTTTCCTCTCTGCCTCCGTCTCTCCATCAGTTTGCTGTGTGGCGGTGAGGAACTGTCTGGAGTGCAGGCAGAGACAGAGAGACCGAAGCTGCAAGTCCTCCTTAACCAGCAGCAAGTCGCAGGACAGCCTCCACAGTGCCTCCAACACCAGCAAGGTACCACACACACACACACACACACACAGACACACACAAATCCAATACACACCCTGCACACACACTTAAAATCTGACACAGAGACACGCATATATGTACGACACACCTGTTTTCCATATTTAGCAGGATCCAGACAGACTCCTGCAGGATGTCGACATCAATCGTCTCCGAGCTGTAGTATTCAGAGACGTGGTAAGTGTGTGTGTGTGTGTATTTTTATTGTGTATGGAGTATTTTATAGTTATAGATACGAGGGAGGAAATGCCTGAATGTTTTTTTTTCCTCCACTGAATAATGTTTGTGTGTTGTTTCCTGTAGGATGACAGTAAGCAAGCTCAGTTCCTGGCGCTGGCAGTTGTCTACTTCATCTCAGTCCTCATGGTGTCTAAGTACCGGGACATTTTGGAACCCCAGCGGGAGATTTGCAGATCCACCAGCCTATCGGGGAGAAGCATCCGCCACGAGATCAACTCCCCAACCAGTACAGGTGATTATCATTTCTCTTCTGATGCAATATCCTTAATGGGGTATGCTTGGATGACTGGTGACTCATTATTGGAGCGTTGGTGTGGTGAGAACAGGCTTCAGGCGAACAACAAAACCTTTTGTCGAGAGACACTTAAAGAGGAATAAAGCAAGAAGGAGGAAGAAAAGGATGGTGTTAGTTGGCAGTGACATGAAAGCTCACAAACAAGAGGAAAATGGCTGAGGAAGACATTTTAAAAACAGAAACTATGTTTTGGAATCTCTTGACGATGCTTTTTTTTTTTGAGTAATTATCCTCATAAAATCACATTTTATTCTTTATTCCCTCCCCCTTCATCCAGAGCACCCATCCACAGCCTTCTCTGACAAGCAGACCCCCACCCCTGTGGATGACTCTCCCCGGGCCGGGCTCCCCCACACGGACTCGGGCATCGGAGAGGAGGGTCACGTGGCCGGGTCCCTGAACGGCTCGGAGATGGGTCTCGGCCTCGGCCTCGGCCTGGTCGGGAGAGAGACAGACAGAGATCGAGACAGAGACATGGGAGGAGGAGGAGGCCCGGATCTGTTGTGCAGCCTGTCTGACGTCAGGAGGTCACAGGAGAGCCTTCTGGATTCTCCCCACAACCCCAGCTCCAACCCCAGCAACGCCCCGCCCTCGTCCATCTCCAGCATCAGTCAAACAAACAAAGGCATCAATGTCAAGGTGGGTCTATGGGATATCAGCTAATTGCGTCCAGATATATTCAGCACTAACATTCATAGCTCACTGCTAGAAGAATAAGCTTTTCAGTTCAATTTTCTTAGAGGCAATAATAACTTTTGTTTTGGATCACGATAAATATCACAGCCAATATAAAGTAGTAAAAAACAGGGCGTTCAACTCATTACATTCTGCAGCTTGTGACCTGCACTCACCAGATTCATTGTTCTGTCTGTGACGCAGGAGATCCTGAAGAGTTTGGTGGCAGCGCCAGTCGATGGAGGGGACTTGGGTCAGGAGTCGGGGCCGACGCCCTACCACCCTGACCCCGCCCTGAAGACACACCCCATGCTGCCCATGCAGTTCCACTCCTTCGACAGGTCGGTCCCAGCTGCTCGTTGACCTACAAGAGACAGAGACAGTCGGTCCAGCCTGGCACATCCATCAATTCATCACTTTTTTCCAGCTTGTTCTAACAAATTGCTTTACATCAGTTTTAGACACTGGACACAGAAATCGATGAATTGATTATTTTAAAAAACAAAACATCCTCCCTTCTGAAAAAAGCTCTTTGGATGGAAACAATCTACAAACTAACAGAATGTGCTTCTTTTACCTGCACGCTCATCAAAAACTCCAATAGTTCACAGATAAGAAATGTGTCTCATCTCTTACAGGAGTGTTGTGGTTCCAGTCAAAAAGCCGCCACCCGGCAGCCTGTCAGTCAACACCGTGGGCACACCCACCACTGGCGGATCGACCACCGCGGGCAGCACACCCAACATCTTTGCTGCCGCGACAGCAACACCCAAGAGCATGATCAACACTACAGGTGAGAGATGATGCTCCGTGCACTTATCGACGTATTTATTGGATTTTTTTTTTTTGGTACTTTGCACTGCATCTATTCAGAGCGCGTTTTGATGGAGAGGCAGCAGACAAGACACCTGCAGGGGGATAAAAGGGTTTGGGTGAAAGGCTTCAAGCGATTCAAAGGCAGAAGCAGAATTTCGTCTCTCGTTACAAAACTTTTTGATGCTATTCTCTGCCGTCGTCCGACAGCCAGAGCAATCCGGAATATAAAACAAACTAAACTGATCAAAATGAGTCTCAGCCCGGTGAGGGGCACAAATGTAAAGTAGGCATGTTCAAGAAGATTAATTCATTGACTATTTAACAGCAGATAACAAATGTGGACTAGATATTATTACCAAGATATGTTTATTTACGACCCCTCCGCAAAATTTCATGATAATCGGTTGAGTGGTTTTTGAGTAATCCTGCAAATGTCAGTGAAAACATAACCTCCCTGGTGGAGGTAGTAACCAGAATAGAATGGCACTCAACGGAGCGAGGACACACCAAGGCCCAACAGCCTCAAGCTGCACCAAGTCAAAGATATCAGTCCTCTAAATGTTTATTTTTGTCATCGGCATCCCTGAATTATTCCCTGAGAAAACGGTGAAAATGTCAAAAAGAGCCTGACACTGTTATTGAAAGTGCTTTTGTATGAAGCCTTTTTTGGCTCATGTCCCACTTTCCACCAGGTTTTGTGGGAAAAAAATCCAACAAAAGGGGGACATGGGGCCAGAACCTGAGACTTGGCAAAATACTGACATGCAGACCTGCACTGTTTCTACGCAGCATCACACTGAACAGATCCGTTATAGCAGAGTGGATTTGTAATCAAGGCTTTGTCAGCGTGTCAGACATGTTGTTCTGTATCAAACATGCATAGTGGACCAGGAAAGGATTTGTTCCCTGGAATGGATTCAGTGTATTGATTACAAAGCTGTTTTCACAAACGGGGACATTACGAGGAGACGAGCAGCTGCGTGTCCGGTGAAATACTATCCAAATTGAATTCGGTCACAGTTGACCAGGACATTAATGCGTAATGCGCTAATCTTTCGGCGTCACTTTATTGTTCGCCCTTGTTTCTCATCCCTCTCGCTGCTGTTCCTCTGTCCAGGTGCCACAGACTCCGCGTCCTCTTCCTCCTCCTCCTCTTCGTCGTTCGTCAACGGTGCCACGAGTAAGAATCTGCCGGCGGTGCAGACGGTGGCACCCATGCCAGAAGACACGATGGAGAACATGAGGTCGGCGCTCTCTGCATCACAAAAACTCTGGATCGCTTCGACCATTCACTTTCCTCACGCTCGTTCTTTTTATCTCCTCCTTGTGTTTTTTACATTGATTTGTCTGTTTTCTCGGGTGCTTGTGCCTTTTCCATTTTATTCCTGTCCCTATTTCATTTCACACTTTGGTCTTCATCCCTCCCAGAGAATTCTCATAACTGATTTTATGGTCCGATGAACTGCAGTGCACCTACATCCTTGTTGATGCCTGTATTAGGTCACAACACAGTGTCAGTGACCAAAACTAGAATAACGAAAGACAATTTTACTTGTTACTTAACAAGTTGTGCTTGGTAACATTACTAGAAATTAAAAGTCACAGAAATCAGCCCAAAAAAAGGATATTTGACAGATTCCTGCTTTACTTTTTAAAGCTGACATGATGAAATAATAAAAACTAAGTATTTATTTAAACTCACGTTTACATTCTCTGCTCACACATCTTACTCAGTCTACACTCTGGTGCTTTTCATCCCTGAAATGGCAACTGTGTTTTTTTAACATCACAATATTATAATATACTGTAGAGTATGAAAATATCACTGATTCTTAATCCATCTTTTAACAAGAATAATTCCATAAGACCAATGGATTTCAGAGCACTTCTCATGAACATGAATCAGTTTTTTTTTTGTATGTTTCCATGTTGTGTGAAGGCGTCTGACACTCACTGATACGATTTAAGATGATGATCTGCAATATGTTCATAACGAGGAAGTAGAATTACAATAAGAAACACTAGATGATTGGTTTTTTAGCAGTTTGTACTATAACATTTGCAATGTGCTCTCTCCTCAGACATGTTAGACAGTTTGTGATGACATGTGCGGTGTGTGCGAGTGAGTGGGCGCGCGTGCCACGTGTTCCTTAATCAGTGTGCATGTCTGTACTTGTGTGTGTGGTTTGTATTGCAGTGCCTATTGTGAGGTGGCGCAGTGTGCGCTGCGCAGCGGTCAGACGCCCCCTGAGCTCAAGTCTTTTAGCTCTCTGGCAGGCTTCCAGACTGCCCCCCGAGACGCAGGACAGTGTTTTAGGCAAGGAGATACCCGTCCTGTCCCCCATACCCACACCCCACACACCCCTACCCCACCTCTGCCCCACCTCCACCACACACCCTCTGCTACGCACCCCCTCTACTGCGGCTAAATGTTCCCAGAATGCCATGCAAGAAAGGACAGACGCTAACAACAGCATCACTTCTGTTTCCGTCCAGCAGCTCATTTTTTTTTATATATTTAAAGTCAACTCTGTCACTTCTGGTATGGCCGTCTTCTCACACTAACCCCCGCACTCAAACATCAGACCTGCGTCAAACCCTCTTTGCAAATAACCTGTGGCGTCGGTTTGCTTTAACCGACTCGTTTTAACCTCCCGGTTCGCTGAGCAGGTTAAAGCTAATCCAGGATTTGTAAATACTGTTGACCCAGGTCTGTAACAGAAGATGCACTTCACTGCCATCTTGGCTCCATACTTAAGTCTGCTTTGCTGCCTTACCTTCTCCATTTCTTAACTGAATAGAAAATACACACTCAAAGGCACTTGTATAAAGGCAATTCAAGTTACAATGCTGCATATTATACCATATTTTCCCAGTGCAGTTTAAAATAAGCCGTAGTTCTTATGCACTTCTAGGTTCACTCCTCTCAGAGAACCAAGTTGATTAGCTCGGCGATTTAGTCTTTAAACTGTAGAAGCATCAACCGATACTAACCCAGGCATCGTGCTTCCATATCAAACCAACATTAAACACATTCTGTAAATTCTTCTGTGTCCATTTCATTTTTCTATTTCTTTCTCTCTCAGCTTGCCTTCGCTCTCCCTCCTCCCCCCTCTGTGTAATATCTCTTCTCTTTTTCTCACCTGTCGTTCCTGCATGTTTTTCCTCCTCCCGCTCTCACCGGCTGCACATGAATATCCCCTCGAGTTTTTTATTCCCTCACACGCTCTTCTGCCCTCATCTGTATGTGGCTTATTTGGTCTTCGCTCCCTCTCTCCTCATCTTCCTCTCGCTTCCTCTCCCGCCGCAGCATCACCACCAAGCTGGAGCGCGCCCTAGAGAAGGTGGCGCCGCTGCTGAGGGAGATCTTTGTGGACTTTGCCCCCTTCCTGTCCAGGACGCTGCTGGGTAGCCATGGGCAGGAACTGCTCATAGAAGGTACAGGTGCTGTACACGGCTCCTTTTTCTCTAACTGGCGTCTCTCTGTGGAGTCCCCCCACCCCATTCACCGTCCCTCACCGTAACGGCAGTGAGCGAGTGTATGTGATGAGTGAGTGAATGGGTGAGTGTGTCTTTGAGCTGGCTGCTTCACTCATTCGTCAAGCAGGTATGAAGTCAGTGTTTTGCACCACTTTTCAATCAGCTAGTCAGATGAAAGTTTTTAGATCAGATTATGTTCAAGTTGAGCTTTAACGCTGCTGCTGCTGTTTTAGATTCGACTACATGTGATGTCTGCCCACCTGCTTCCTGGTGTCCTGTTTTCGTGATCCACCGTCTCTATGTTGCTCTCTCTCTCTCCCTCTCCTTACTTACTGCTCCCTTCTCTCTCCTCCCCCTCCTCTCTCCTCTCTCCTCTCCTCCCCTCCCTCATCCTTTCCTCTACTGTTTGTTCCTGTCTTCTCTGTGGCATGCTTTTTATACACTTGACTATGATGACTGCAAACAATGGCAGAAACCACTGAGGCTACAGTGTCACCTTTGATGATATTTTTGTGTCTCGAGGCGAGGTGTGTGTGTGTGTGTGTGTGTGTGTGTGTGTGTGTGTGTGTGTGTGTGTGTGTGTGTGTGTGTGTGTGTGTGTGTGTGTGTGTGTGTGTCAGGCAGAAGCAAAGAGATGCTCCTGACTGTGCCGTATATCTTTGTGCTGCAGGCCTGGTGTGTATGAAGTCAAGCACGTCTGTGGTGGAGCTTGTGATGCTGCTCTGTTCTCAGGTTGGTAACTCCTCCCCTTTCCTCCCTGCCTGTCTATATGTATTGCACCCACCCCACACCTTCACACACACACACACACAGGTTCCATTTTGTCAACGCCTGAAAAAACAACAATTCTTCAATTTGTCACATTTCTCGCTCACTTAAAGTGTTTTGTTTTTTTCGTGGAACCCGAGGAAGCCGTGGAGTTATTGATCCGTCCTCAGCCGCAGGGTCGACTTGGTAATGAGCGCATTGCAGATGTAATATAATATCAGTTTATACGCATCATCACACCAGAGGTTCCCTCATCAATATTAAGGCCCCTAAAAAACAGACTTTCCTGATGTCGTTTACATGCACAACTTCTCTTCTGTTCTGGATTTTAACTTTTAGGAGCCACGTTAAAATCACAAAGGCATCACAGCTCAACTGAATGTTCCTGGGGTCATTTATTTAACTTGCAATCAAAGCCACTGTCTCTATTTCCCGGTATGAGCCTGAAATGAGCTACAGCAAAGAGGCACTTACCCCTTCAGAGGTTTCTCCTGATGGTGCAGCAGTGGTCTCCTTCTCATGTCACCAAGTTTGTCTCCCAACTCTTCTCTGTTCTTTTAGATCCTCGCCGCCTGTAAGAGCTCTTATCTTCACAGGAGCCCTGCACTCTCCGCTCGCTCTTCTTCACCCTGGTCTTTGCTTCTCCTTCTCTCCCATCTCCCTGCTCCATCTTCAACCACACAACCCCTCTGCTTCTCTGGTCCATTTTAACTCGCTGTCTCAGTGGCAACTGCTTTCATCTTCTACCACTCTGCTGTGTTTCCTCTCACCACTCCCTTTCCCCCTTCCATCCACTCTCCAGGCTGGCTGCTCGTCAGCACGTATAGTATTACCCCTCGGCTCCAGCCTTGTCTGACATTACCGGCTCGGGAGAGTGAACCCTAGCCCAGATATTGATCGTCTGGATGGGGGGATGTAACAGGAGATGCTCCCATGTGTCCTTCGCAGCCTTTAAGAGCCAGCGGAGCTAATGGAGCTGTGATAGTTTTAGGCTTTCAGCAGCACTCTCATCGTCCTGCTCAGAAGTCTCCACTCTCATATTCACAAACACTCACAGACTCTCAAATGGGTGCGTCCTCATCGACACTCAGGAAGCCCCTGAGCTGGTTTTCATCCTCACTTTGAGCAGTTTCTCTGTAATTACTGCCACTTCGTACAAGTTGACATCACACCTACATCGTTCAACCAGGATTAGATGATGTGACAATTTAAGCAGTGAAACAACAGAGATTTTACCGAACGATATGTTCAAGCATGGTGCATAAGGTTTGTGAGGGCCACTGTGGAAAATGTAGGCAAATTAATTAGCAGGGCGGCTTTATTATGTGAATTTATCAGACTTTTTGTTAGAGGGAACTTTTAATTTATAGATATTTAATTCACAAGAACAGTCAAACAAGAGGCATTCAAATCTGCTTAAAATTCAATTCTGTGTAAGTGGCTGTGGCTCTGGAGAGACAGCGGGTTGTCCACTAACCAGAGGGTCGGTGGTTTGATCCTGGGCTCCACCGGTCCACAGTCTGAAGTGTTCCTAAATAACCCCTGATGGCTGCTCGGTCAGTGTGTGATAGAACAAGCACTGTGTGTAGTAGAGCTGAATGAATGTGTGTGTGAATGGGTGAATGTTTATTGTAGTGTAAAGAAATTTGGGTGGTTGACTAGAAAAGCTCTCCATATATATAAAAAAGTAAATTAACCACATATGAAATGATATATAAGATTTGTTTTGCACATATCAAACATCCTCATTCGTTCCCTGCTACATTAAATCTCGATGTGTCCTCTCCTTTGATTTAGGAATGGCAAAACTCCATTCAGAAGAACGCTGGTCTGGCCTTCATTGAGCTGATCAATGAGGGAAGGTAATCCATCACACTGACTGATTATCACCAACATCCCTCCCTGTGATCCCCCACATTAATGCAAAATACTGTTATCAGTGCTTAACAACTAATGATAGAGCCCCTAATGAGACGCGTACCGGGATAAGTGCACAGTGCCATGTGTGTTCAGTAGGACGTCGAATCATTAGAGTGCAATTAAGTTTACTGCTGATTTGTGCTGCTCTATTTTCAGTGCCTGTAATCTTTTACTCCAAAGTGTTTAGTGGAGTATTGGTGCAAAACTTAATTAAAGTGAAGTAAAGATAAACACAAATCAAAGAAAAGAGGATTTATGCACTTTAAACTTACTGTTTCCAATTACATGCACACATGCATGCACACATGTTGAAAACAAATTGTAATGATCCCTAAGATGTGGTTTTCAGACCTTTATGACATGTAGAAATGTGATTGAGGCTTGATATTTTACAGTTTAACCACAACCTTTAGTATTTTTAAAAAATACAAACCCTTCCTGTGTCTCTCACTCCTTCACCAGACTCCTGTGTCACGCCATGAAGGATCATATTGTGCGCGTTGCCAATGAGGCGGAGTTCATCCTGAACAGACAGAGAGCGGAGGACGTTCACAAGCACGCTGAGTTTGAGGTAAACCCAGTTTATAATGATTATCAATATATCTTTTTTAAACATGAGAGCCTAAGGTTAAAGATCCCTCAAATGATTTTTCTTCAATTCTGCCGACTCATAGGCAACATAAATGTTATACCAGTAAACAAAAAAGTAAATTTTATAGATTTAGAACTAGCTAGAGGAGATAACAATCTTTGAAACCAAGTTGTTATATTGAGAATTTATTGCTTTTACCCTTAACTCAAACAAACATGCACTGTACAGAAGTCGTCTCCTCGTCTCTAACAGTAAACCTCTTTGTTTTCTCACTGCTCTTCTTTCCCTGTTCATCTCGTTTACCTGCTCTCCTCCAGTCTAACTGTGCCCAGTATGCTGCGGACCGGAGGGAGGAGGAGAAAATGTGCGACCACCTCATCAGCGCCGCCAAGCACAGAGATCATGTGACGGCCAACCAGCTGAAACAGAAGATCCTCAACATCCTGACCAATAAGCACGGGGCGTGGGGGACAATGTCCCAGAGGTGAGAGGAGCCGCGGGTCGAATTACACTGTGGGACGTTTTTACACAGGATGTCATTCTACAGGAGGTATTACCGTGGCTGAGTGCTCCCATGGAACCTTTGTGCACATAATGAGAGAGTGATGCCAGGAGGCTATTTGTGTCAATACAGTACAAGTAGCACTGTGCATCCACAAATGAAATATATTATATTATATTCATCATAGACTCAGATTGTAAGTACAACCCATAGTATATAAAGATGGACGACACAAAAGTGAAGCCAAAGTGTCTTGACCCCCCCCCCTGGTGGCTGTTTGCAGTATAGGGCATAAACCTTGCCTTCTCCATGTTAGTGGATGGGACAAGTACCAAAGTAAAAAGTCAAAGTACACTACAAATACCTTTTTTCGTTCATTTTTCTGATAAATTTGGTTTCGATAAATTATTTGATGTGACAAAAACAAGCTGAAACGTAATGATTGACAGCTGACACTGACTCCTGATTGGCTCCATCACCCGATTGCAACTGTGCAGACTGGCAAGATGACAGTGGTGGTATCTGGGATATTTTAGCATCATTTCTGGGTACTGGGAGGAAATGGAGACATGTGGTCCATGTTTATGTCCAGTCTATAGTGTGGTCAGTGCTGGAATGCAGAGAAATTTGGAACACATGTATATTACTGTCAGTGTAAATCAGGCATCTATAATTTATTGTATATCAACTACAGCACACACAGTCATCTGCCTGGTGGCTGTGTGGGACTGATTTCCTTATTTAGAGCACGCACACACACACGCACACACGCACACATGCACGCACGCACGCACGCACACACACACACACACGCACACACGCACACACACACACACACACACACACACACACACACATTACCTCCATGATTGCTTGTTATCCAGATCTGCCTCCAGGCCGGCAGCTACTCTAAAGACATGTGATTTAATTTGAGGACAGGCAACATCTGAAGCCCGTCTTCCACATGTCACTGTTAATGAAGTAAATTGTAAACCACAGCACTGGGGATGTTAATAAACACTTCTCGCTCCAAGATAAAAAGAAAAGTTTAATTGTATCTGAAGTGCTCCGGCCCTTAAGATATCTTTAATGTTCAGATTAATTTCAGTCAGCTTTTTATGTCTGAACCTTATGTTTTATATGTTTCACGATACTTAAATCAAGTTGAGATTTTCCTCTCCGCTTAAAGCCAATTACTGGTGTTTGCAGATGTGGAAAAATGTCAACTTCTGCCCATTATCCCAATATGAACAGGTTGTTTCTCTGTAGTAAATTAGTTATGGAAGTTAATTATGTCGCCCGTGACCTTCATCTCAAATTTTTACTTTTTTGACTTTCCCAAAGTGCACACCTTGTTCACCTGCCACCGCTGAAATAGCTAATCATTTGCTCCTCCCTCTTTATGTCCTCAGCCAATTACATGACTTCTGGCGTCTAGACTACTGGGAGGATGACCTGAGGAGGAGACGGAGATTTGTGCGAAATGCCTTTGGCTCCACCCATGCCGACATGTCACTCAAAGCCCTGGAGGACTATGGTGTGTAATGTGCACTAATGCAAATGTTAAGTAGCTTTTTGTTTTTTTGCAGAAAACAGAACTCTCACGTGCACGTTTACAAACTCACTCACACAGGTACAGAAGAGGAAGAGGAGGGGATGAAGTCGAAAAAGAATTTGCGCAACCAGTCAGTAGCCGCCCAGAACCCAGAGGCGGAGTTAATGCTGGAGGGAGACGATGACGCCGTCAGTCTGCTGCAGGAAAAAGAGATTGATAACCTTGCAGGTAACACACACACACACACACACACACACACACACACACACACAGCGCAACACTGCGACTAAACAGCAAAATGTGTGACTCTTGTTTTTAGTACGTTTCCGTCCGAGGCTTTTTACCTCCAAAGGCAAGTTGGACATGTGAACGTTTAGCAGCTCCTCTAACCAACCAGCTGATGTATCTGACTTTAGATTATTATTATTAAAATCAGAATTTAATTCACTGAAATCTGATTCTGATATAAACCAAACAATCGAATCCGGTGACTCACACATGACCTGGTTGATTACAGTAGGAAAGTAGAAGAAGCAGATAAATGTTCAATCTCAACTAACACGAAATGACTCTATTACAGTGTGTGTGTCATTTGATTATCCGTTGTGTGTGATTATTGCTTATTGCTATTGTGTATTATGGGTGTTACTGTCAGTGTTACGAATACTTAAGCAATCCCTTGAGGAACTCCCCTGTCCCCCCAGGACCCGTGGTTCTGAGCACTCCTGCTCAGCTGGTGGCTCCTGTGGTGGTGGCTCGCGGCACTCTGTCCATCACCACGACCGAGATCTACTTCGAGGTGGACGAAGAGGACTCTGCCTTTAAGAACACGGATGCTAAAGTGAGGACAAACTGTTTCTGTTATTGTTCAGTGCCGGGAAACGGAAAAGGTTAAGATCACATTCTCTGTAAAAAGGGGGACAGATTGGATTATGTTTTTTTATTTTCAATGGCCGTCCTCTCTCATCAGGTCCTGGCCTACTCAGAGGGTCTGCACGGCAAATGGATGTTCAGTGAGATCCGAGCTGTGTTTTCCAGACGATACCTGCTGCAAAACACTGGACTAGAGGTCTTCATGGCCAACAGAAGTAAGTCTGCAAAAGTTCTTATTAGTAGTTTACAAATCTGCCACCACAAACCTACATATCCTTGCCACTGATAGTATTTTTATTCAGTTGCCGTCACTATGATAATCCCATTACAATAAACCAAAGCACCAAACTGTTTCTGGAAGCAGTACATCTATCAAGTGCAGAAACCATTTTGGTAATTGATAACAACAACCCAAAAAATCAAAAGCTCAACTTGAAATAATTGGGGCATCGGTTTAATAAGATGCAGTGGATTCCAGCTATATCTAGGTTAAGGAGTATAGATTAATTATGTAAGTGTGTTTTCTCATTGTTGTCGTTCCAATCTTTCTTTTCAGTTGAGTTTTATTGTAAAATGTTGTTCAGAAAGAAGAACAGTGTCGTTCCCTGTACTCAAGCCACTTAAAAATAATGTCCCAGTATAAGATGAGATATTTGTTTTCAGCTTGTTGACAGGATGTTGTCTCTTCCTCTCTCCAGCGTCTGTGATGTTTAACTTCCCCGACCAGTCCACAGTCAAACGGGTGGTTTACAGTCTCCCACGGGTCGGGGTCGGAACGAGTTACGGGCTCCCCCAGGCCAGGTAGGTGCCAGGAGTTGTCAGCTGGGCCACCACTGTCGGTTTTATGATTGGAATAACATAAACGAGTGGCTCTTTAATGTGTGTGTGTGTGTGTCTCAGGCGGATTTCCTTAGCAACCCCTCGTCAGCTCTTCAAGTCGTCCAACATGACTCAGCGCTGGCAGAGGAGAGAGATCTCCAACTTTGAGTACCTCATGTTCCTCAACACTATTGCAGGTAAAGTCCACTTTCAGTCATTTTTTAATGAGCTCTCGTTCTGCCAAGTCTGTTATTGAGAGTCTAAGCGTTTGAATAATTTATGAAGAAGTGAAACACACAGCTCTGTCTGATGAGGTCGTTCCTCTTCTCAGACCAAAGATAAACCTGTGTCAGTTACAGTTCGAGTGTAGCTGCTGTTTGTCCCCAGTGTGACCTGCAAATACAAAAATACAAAAATAAATGTGACTGGCTGATACTAAAAGCAATGAATTCAAAATAATTTCCTCAGCAATCGCTATTTTACAACTTTTAAAGTACTGGAATTTATTTAATGATACATATAAATTATAGAAAATATATCTCAGTAAAACCGTATTTTACAATATAGACTAGTATATAGTATTGTATAAGTTCCTAATAGTGTACTCATCTAGATAAATGGCACCCAAATTGTATAAAAGCCCTAGAATGTGCTGGCATGGAGCCGTTTGTCAACAGCTTTATGTCTTTCTCTGTTGGATCGTCTTGTATCGCACTAACCTACAACCTTCGTCATTTTAATTCCAGTCTGACTCTGAATCTTTGCTCAGACGTTCGACCTCACTAATTAAGTGAGGTTTTGAAGCCTGAAAATCACATTCTTTACAGTTTAGATGACCACATATATTATTTATATTAATCTAAGAATGTCAAACTCAGAGCAATGTGTCAATATCAGTCAATAAATCAACCAATCAGACTTTATTTGTGTGGTCTTTTTAATACAAGCAATGTAACACAAAGTGCTTTACAGAATAAAGTATTATAAACAATACTACCACCTCAACTCCACCCACCCCCACCCATGCACCAAGTAAAATTCTATTAACAGGAACTGAGGAAACTCACCATCATAAATCTCATACATTGAAAACAGGAAACAACAAAGGCAAGTGAATTTAGATTTAAAAAAAACGTGATTATAAAACGTTGAAAGAGATGTGAACAAATAAAATGAAAATAAAATGCTTGAAGAGGAGTAAGTACAAATGTATAAAATACTAAATTGAAAACAAAACTTAACAAATAACTGAAAACATAAACTAGAATAAAATGATTTACATGTAAAACAGTCTAAGTTGTATGAATAAGGAAGATAATATGCAGATTGCCTCATCCATATCCACACTCTGCTGTACGGGGCCATCTCATGACGCACCTTAAATGTAATAGTTATTTAGTAAATAACATTAATTCGTCCACTTTGTTTTTCCTCTCTCGCGTGTCTCTCGTCCCTGCAGGGAGAACCTACAATGATCTGAACCAGTATCCCATCTTCCCCTGGGTCTTGACCAACTATGATTCAGAGGAGCTCGATCTCACTCTACCTGGAAACTTCAGAGACCTCTCCAAGGTGAGAGCCCCCAGACCCACAACGCTGAACTGTATATGTGCTACTAAGACGATATTATGAGAGGATCAAAATGGACTTGAGGTTGTTAGTTTGAATAGAAGAAAACTTAATGTATATTTTCTTTATATTTGTTGACTTCCTGTATTTCTCCCTGGTGTCGTCCAGCCAATCGGTGCCCTCAATCCCAAGCGGGCAGCCTTTTACGCTGAGCGCTACGAGACGTGGGACGACGACAGCACGTCTCCTCACCACTACACTACCCTGTACTCCACCGCTCACTCAACACTGATGTGGATGCTCAGAATAGTGAGTAGCTGCTTAAGACACGAACAAGCTATAAACCCCAGCAGCGATTTGAACACACACCGGACAAAAGGCTCCTTTTCATTTTTCATTTCATTTGTTTTCTTCCGCCTGTAGGAGCCCTTCAGCACGTTTTTCCTCAACGCCAACGACGACAAGTTCGACCATCCAGATAGAGCGTTCTCCGGCATCGGCCATTCGTGGAGGAACTGCCAGAGGGACACGGCTGACGTCAAGGTAACTATTCATGATGAGAAGGAACAACATACTGAAGTGGTTGCTGGAGAGATGATGGTGAAAACAGCTGATAAAACATGGTCACAGGGGTTTTTGAACATCAAGTGATGATTGTGTTGAGATTAACAATGTGACTCTGCTGTGTCCTTCAGGAGCTGATCCCAGAGTTCTACTATTTGCCCGAGTTGTTTGTCAACAGCAATGAGTATGAGCTGGGGATGCGTGAAGACGGCGTCCCCGTGTGTGACGTGGAGCTTCCCGCCTGGGCCAAGAAACCTGAAGACTTTGTCCGCATTAACCGGATGGTGAGAGACGCAGACTCTTCTAGAGTATGAAAAATGCATTTTAAATCTAAATCTAAATACATATTTCTCTCTCTCTCTCTCTCTCTCTGCGCTGCATGTCACCAGGCGCTGGAGAGCGAGTTTGTGTCGTGCCAGCTTCACCAGTGGATCGATCTAATATTTGGCTACAAGCAGCGGGGGCCGGAGGCGGTCCGAGCCCTCAACGTGTTCGACTTCCTGTCCTACGAGGGATCGGTCACCCTGGACAATTTAGACGCTCCGCAACGTGAGGTAAAGAGACATGTGTCTTTCAAATTTGGTTTCAATGTTTCTCTAAAGTGTGTAACCTTCCTCCTCTGTTCCCACGTTAACATCATCTCTCTCTCTCTCTCTCTCTCTCTGACTGCAGGTTATTGAGATGCAGATTCAGCTCTGTGGTCAGGTCCCCTCGCAGCTGCTGATAGAGCCACACCCACCTCGCTCCTCCGCCATGCACCTGGTGAGAAAACCTCCACTCCCTGAGCAAATCGGAACGTCAGTTTTGAGTTTCACAGTCGTGCACTCTGTATAGGACGTGCACACACGGAGCCACTGAAACACAAAAACGGACACACACTTTTGTCAGTGTTTTATTGAAATGTTATGATTGAAATTTCATATTTTAGCAACACTGTGTAACTTTGACTGAGCAACAGCGCCCTCTGCAGCCACATGTGGCGATTTGTCCTGTTGGGCTCAGTGTGCGAGCAATTTAGCAGTTTTCATGTAGACAGAACACAAAGTCTAGTCCCACTCACTGAACTGAGACACAAACTGATTTTAAAGTAAAAAAGTTGCATGGTGTTGCTTTAATATTAGTTATGGTGTGAGGAGCCAAGGTGAATGGATTTGTGACATTACATCACACACGTGTATGTAATGGTGTTTTGTCAAAGCGAGCCCCACCCCGGTGTTAGCCTGTCCGTCCCCCCTGCTCCCCTCAGCAGCACAAGGCCTCAGTGTCTCCACATCAGAGCCACATCCATGTCTACCCAAACCTGTGAGTCCTGAACCCAGACCAACCAGAGCCTCCATCTCCCCTCCTGGGCCCAGAGCCACCCTCAGTGTGTGAACCTGCTCTGACCCTGCGCTCCCACTAATATACCTTCTCCCTTCCCCTCCCTCTGACCCATCCGTTCTGTCTCTCCCTCTGCCTCCATCGCCATCCCTCCCACCCCCTCCTCTCCTCCCCTCTCCTCCCCCCGACCTTCCCTCCCTCCTCGCTCTGCCCTCCTCTCTGTCCCTCTCTCTTTCTCTCTGTCTGTCTCACCAGTGTTTCCTTCCCCAGAGCCCTCTGATGTTTAAGGATCAGATGCAGCAGGACGTCATCATGGTGCTCAAGTTCCCCTCCAACTCCCCCGTCACGCACGTCGCCGCCAACACGCTCCCCCACCTCAGCATACCGGCGGCTGTCACCGTCACGTGTAGCCGGCTGTTCGCAGTCAACCGCTGGCACAACACAGTTGGTGAGTGCTCGTGTTGAGAGGAAGGATGTTGGTTTCCGTGGAAATACAAAGGATACAACATTGATTGGACTGCAATTAAACTAAAATCCCAAGATCTTGTTTTTGTAGAGCTCGATCATGCCTGTACCATGATGCCACTTTAAAGATTGGAGCAGGACACAACGTTATCTGATCAATATACAGCTTTGTTATTACATGGTTTTAATTTGCACCATTGGTTTAATCTATTGAAGAGATAATGTGAGATATTGATGTTTGATAATACAGAAACATACAGAGTCCATAATGAAGCTGGAGCGAGCGTTCGGCCAATCGATAACTCAAACAACCTCAGACATTTTAATAACCAGTTGGCTTTTAAAGTCATTTTTCTGAGACCTGCTGGTTCCTTTGTTTTGATGATTTGTTGGACAAATGCAAATTCAAGGTACAAACTGTGGGATTTGTATCTGACATACAATTAATACCAGCTCATGGAAGCCTGTAACGTGTATAATATGAGTGACATGTTAGTTCATGTCACTGTTAGTCATTGAGCCCATTTTTTTTTTACTGTGTTTTATTAGTTATTAGTCTGACTTAATCCACATCCTGTATGTTGACATGGAAATATTTTTAATTAAAGTCTAAATTAACCCAGTTAATAGACTCATTAGCGCAGCAGCCTAGGTGCAATTAACTTTGCTAAAGTAATTATTGAGGGTCATGACGCAGTTTAAATGAGTTTTCTTGTTGATTGCCTCATTAGGGACTTATCTTTTTCTGCTTTGGACCTTTCATCAGAGAACCCTTGTTGTGTGAGAGGATGTAGTTTAGTTTAGTTTAGTTTCGTTTAGTTTAGTTTCGTTTAGTTCAAACAACATGAATACAAATATATATACCACACCCAAATATAACAAAATACAAAACAGAGAAAATTAGTATTATGTACTAGTGTAAAAGAGAAAATTGGTTTGAAAATAGATAAAGGGAAGAATATTGGCTATGAATACAGATGAATACAAGGAAACAGAGGAATCCAATAAGTAAATGTTTAAATTCCACAAAGTTACTCCACAGTATTTAATGGGAAATTGAAGATTCTTAGCCTCTCTAGTTTGATAATTATTGGTGCTATTATATTGTGGGACAATGTATGTACACGTGAGGCTTTATGTAATGTTTCGATCCCTTCAGGCCTTCGAGGAGCTCCAGGATACTCCCTGGAACAGGCCCATCATCTCCCCATCGAGATGGACCCTCTCATAGGTCAGTGCACATACTGGTTTTACTGGTGTTTTTAGCTCCTAAACTAAGGATAATATCTGCAGCATTACCAGCTTGTGGTTAGGATATTATCAAGGACACATTTTGCTATAAGGAGATAATGAGGGCAGGCAGGTCACCAGCGGGACTGAAGTCAATATATTACATAATTCAAACATTTCAAACGCTGACCTCTGAGTATTGAACCTCCTGCAAACGTTCCAGAACATTATTGCCTCCATTTGCCCTCATTAGCGTCTCCGTTCCCCCCTGCAGCAAACAACTCAGGCGTGAACAAGCGTCAGATCACTGACCTGGTCGACCAGAGCATCCAAATCAACACACACTGTTTTGTGGTTACCGCCGACAACCGCTACATCCTGGTGTGCGGCTTCTGGGACAAGAGCTTCCGGGTTTACTCCTACTGAAACTGGTAGGTTTTTTTGTTTCGTTATTGTTGAGTAGCTGTCTTGATTTGTGATTCTGTCAGAGATTTTTATTTTAATTTAATAAACCACAGGAGATTTGGAGAGGTCTTAAAATAGCCATCGCTGTATTTATTAGTCCAGAGATTTAAACTAGTGACCCACTGTTCACTTACCCTCATCTTGAAGTGCATTTATATCCCAGAGAATAAAAAAACATGGATTTATAAAGAATGCGTCCACACACACACACAGACTCACCGTCCTCCTCCTTCCTCTCCACAGGAAAACTGACCCAGATCGTTTTTGGCCACTGGGATGTGGTGACGTGTCTGGCGAGGTCAGAGTCCTACATCGGAGGAGACTGCTACATCGTGTCCGGCTCCAGAGACGCCACTCTTCTTCTGTGGTACTGGAGTGGACGACACCACATAATAGGCGACAACCCCAATAACAGTGAGTGGCAGCGTGGTGTGAAAGGTCCCGTTTGCGTGAATATGTTCCTGCAAAGAGATTACTTCAATAAAGTGAGGCTCTTCTAACCCGAGTTTTGTGGTGATTTCTCCTTCAGGTGACTATCCTGCTCCCAGAGCTGTACTGACGGGACACGACCACGAGGTGGTGTGCGTCTCTGTCTGTGCGGAGCTGGGGTTGGTCATCAGTGGAGCTAAAGGTTTGTGAGTTTTCATATATCTGTTTGTGCAAAAGAGACGATTTTACATTTAGATTTAAAGGGCTTTTTTATGCACTCAAACAAGGAAAAAGCACAAAAGCATAATATGGGCACTTTATAGTTTTTCTTTTATATTTATGTAAAGTGAATTTTGAACATCAGTAAATAAATGAATATCTCTTAATCTGCTCTGCCAAGACTTGAAAGCCGTTTGCTCAAGACATTTATGATTGACTACATTAAATTAAAAGAATAATATTCTTTACGCTTTCCCCAGATACCTTGAATAAAATTTGAAACTAACAATCTAGCAGCACTTAAATGGCACTTACTTATAGCACTTAGTAGTTTGGCTTTTTTGATTCTTGTTGTTCTGGGTTTGTTCCCTCATGGTTGAATGCACTTATTGTAAGTCGCTTTGGATAAAAGCGTCAGCTAAATGAAATGTAATGTAATGTATAATTCTGTTTTCTGAATTAATTGTGTACGACAAAACCACTAACTTGCTTTGGTCTTGCTGCGTCCTCAGAGGGCCCGTGCCTGGTCCACACCATCACAGGGGACCTGCTGAGGGCCCTGGAGGGGCCAGAGCTGTGTCAGCGGCCCCGCCTCATCTCAGTGTCCAGCGAAGGCCACTGCATCATCTACTACGAGAGAGGCCGCTTCTGCAACTTCAGCATAAACGGAAAACTGCTGGCACAAATGGAGGTCAACGACTCCACACGGGTGAGGCTGTCCGAGTTGATACGGTTTACGTCAACATGATATAATATCGTTATAATGCAGCGTGTATGGATAATATCCTTCTTTATAGTAGTTTCTGGAGCCTTTGAGCCTCTTTTAACCTCTCTCTCCTCTCGATCTCGCTCCAGGCCATCCTGTTGAGCAGCGACGGACAGAACCTGGTCACAGGAGGTGATAACGGAGTCGTGGAAGTGTGGCAGGCGTGCGACTTCAAACAGCTTTACATCTACCCAGGCTGTGATGCCGGCATCCGCGCCATGGACCTCTCACATGACCAGAGGTGAAACAGACGGGGTGTTGTGTCAGACAGAAGCAGATGCAGACAGCGTGACAGTTCAGACAAATTCAGGGCGGTGTTTTCTAAAAAAGCACTGCTGTTGTTGGGGAAAACGGGGTCACCTCCGAGGGAGAATACTGAATTATCAGAAATGAGGCAGTTATTTGAATCTAAGCTCAGATTATGTCCCAGGCCCGGGAAACGAATAATAAATAAACAGATTGATTTTGGTATTTTACAGAGAATGTCTATGTTTGTTTTAAATATGTGACTTCCTGTTTGCTCTTCTCTCAGGACCCTAATCACTGGCATGGCGTCCGGCAGCATTGTGGCATTTAACATAGACTTCAACCGCTGGCACTACGAACACCAGAACAGGTACTGAGGTCGGACGGTTTGAGGAAGAGGAAAGGAGAGAAGAACGAGAGACGATGCATTCTTCTGTGTATCTGCGACGCGAGGAAACGACAGGCACTGAGAGGAAGAGAAAAAAACAAGTACCGGACCTTAGGCTCTATTCTGTTGAGAAGCTTGCTGGAAAAAAAAACTTCCTCCCGTGCACGCGTGAAAATACACACACGTGTGTAACCACAGACACATAATACCCCCCCTCCCCTCCCCTCCCCTCCCCTCCCCTCCCCTCCGAAGATACACACCAAAACCTGCTAATAAACTAAACAAGACTGCAGAATGGGAGAGAGAGAGCAAAGTCAAGCAGACGCTGTAGAGGTCGATCGGACCCGAGCCACTCGCAGGACCGGTGCAGTTGCTGCTCCAGGTACGCTTAATGCTTCACAGACTATGAACCTAAGTTTTTCTGTCTCTTTTCTTCTCCTTGCTTTCACGTTTGGTTCTGTACTTTTCATTTGAGCGGAGGAAGACTCTGACTCCTTCAATGGGTCTGAGCAGGTTAGAAACGTGAATCAGCCCCACCCACTGTTCCAAAAAGCGGTGCTATTGGCTTGATCTTAAATTCACCCGTGAAAAATGGCCTGGGGGGGGGTTCGATTTTTATTTTTATTTTCTCTTATTGATTTTTACCAGGTTTTTATTTTTATTTCATTTTCTAATTTCATTATTCTTTTCTTTTACCCACAGCAGGGTTAAGTCTGACGTTTCTGTAAATACGACTCTGCTTCCTTCAGAGTCCACACTTGTTCTTTCACTACACAAACTGCGCTTATCACCTTTAATTTATTAATGACTTGCTGTATGTAAAATATTGTGTAATAATTATTATAATGTTGACAAGACTGATGGTAATGACGACAGTGTCAAGGATGGTGATTGTTTTGCCGGAGATAGTAACGATGAAGCGGTCTTGCCAGTGCCACCACGGATGACGACCACGAGACTGACATGATTTCCTTTGTATATTTGGTGATTGTTTTGTCAAATATGTACATATAGTCTTGGTTCAGGCTCAGGTGGGAGACCTAATCAGCTGAATAAGACTGAAGCC
The DNA here is from genome assembly GCA_026259375.1 of Verasper variegatus. Taxonomy (NCBI): domain Eukaryota; kingdom Metazoa; phylum Chordata; class Actinopteri; order Pleuronectiformes; family Pleuronectidae; genus Verasper; species Verasper variegatus. The sequence goes on from CM048051.1 coordinate 6,280,708, forward strand.
GCAACGGAAACCTTCACTTACCCACATTTGTTGATTATTTAAAAAAAAAGAAAAGATAAGAGAATCAAATCAATGTAAAAGTTTGTTTTGTATTTGCACTTTGCACCAATCACATATCATTATTTATTAGCTTGGTTCTTTCTGGTCGGCTGCCATTTTGTTTAGGTCCATTTTTCTTTTTTCCCCTGCGGGATTATTTGTGCATTGATGTTTGTATTTAAAACGTTGAGCTCATGTGTGGTTATTAAGTTTTACAACCTCACAGTTGTAAGCAATATCATGATTCTGTAGCTGATAGAGGCGGGGGGGAGGAGGCAGGCGCCGGGATGACGTGTGGGACGTACTTTGTATGTGTGAAGCCATCTTGATCAAATGCGCACATGCACATACTCTATCGACAGGTTCAACTTACGTATCCAAAAAAAAAGGTTAAATATTTTTGGATCTATGAAACCCTAAAAACTATTGTATTCATGTTTTATTGCAAAGATGTAAAATATGACATGTGTGAGTTGAAAAAAAAATGATAAGAAAAATAAAATATGCAAAGAATTTGATGACTTGACTTGTCATTGGTCACATGTTTGTTTTCACCGATTAAGGATGTTTAAAAAAATAAAAGATCTGTTTTCTGATTGTTTTTGAACTTCTGTGACAAAGATGAATGAACCTTTTTTTCCAATGATTTCATCTGAATGTGAAGAGTATTTTTTACCGTGTCGAAAAAAAAACAATATCTCACAGTATTTCTTTTTAAAATAATGTATTTTGAGCAGGAACAACCATCACTGTAGCGTTAAGCCTGGACTACACACATGGCTGACAGCTGCATGGAGCTCTCATGCTTCAGTCACTATGGAGACTGCGATCAGATGCCACATGAGCTGACAGGCAGGAGAGGGTAATCCGTTCCGCTGGTAGACCCGTCTTTCAGGAGCCGAATTTAATCTTGTAGTTTCTGACACTTTTGACCCGGTGTGTCTGCAGCTGCAGTCGGAGGCTGCCGTGCCCGTCAAAACCTTCATTTCTCTCTCACCTGCACCGCGTCTTCCGTCTCCTTTGTGCAACATCTTCTCAACCAAACCTGGGGAATCATGAACCAATGTGGCATGTACACACTTTTCAAGATATCTTTCCTTTTGCTTGGTACAAGTAAGATGAGTTACAGCATCTCTTATTGAGGCAAAATCATGCATGTCTGTACAGAGTTGTATTTTAATGCTGATTATTGCAGTGGAGTCGACTGACATTATGAGACAAGCTGTACAAAGATTCACTTAATTTGTTCTATGGTAAATATGACAGGGACAGTACAAGAAATGACTTTTACAAAAATGGATTAGGAAAGATAATAGTTCCTCTTTTTTCCTGCAGAGGGAAGGCAATTTTCAGCATTGTCTCACCGTCTGTGAAATAAGGCTGAGTCACGCTCACGCCTTGTGACTCTGGACCATCAGGAGGAGAGAATACGCATGCATGGAAAGTAAAGCCATGCATGCATGGAGTAAAGTTTGTGTGTCACAGAGAAGAGTGAGGAGCTAGACCTTCGTGTGTGTGCATGCTTGCATGTCTGAGCACACATGCACATGGACATACACGCCCATATGTCTCCCCATATCTCCCTCCCTCAGGTGGACAGTGAGGAGATGGTGGACCTCTGGGACGAGATGCTACAGATCTCCATGTTGGTGAAGGAGCTCCCCCCTTCGCTGCTGCAGTCGGGCACCGAGGAGGAGGAGGAGATGATGTTCTTCAGCCTGTGGAGGGAGATGATGAGCAGCGTGAGCAGGAACACCAGCAGGCCGAGAAAGAGCCACACGTAGACGTACACGTTGCCCGGACGTCCCGGGGACGAGGCGGCGGCCGACGTGGAGACAGAGGTTGGAGAGAAACGCAGGAAGGTCCCGTTGTCTATTGGAGAGACTCCAGTGTCGATGTGGTCCACCAGTGGGACGTCCACCCCAGACATCCTGGCTGAAAGAAAAAAGGGTGTGAACTTTATTGTTAAACACAGTGAACTTCAACTTTAATTATTTAAAAGACCTTATAGGAGAAGTTTTCTTTTTTATGTTTCCAGGGATTTAGCTTCTCCCTCCAGTACACTTCAGCAGGGCGGTCACTTGCTGACACAGGAGCTTTTAACTACATCCTCAGACAACCTCCAAACAGCCTTGGCTGAGAGGCAGGATGAGCAAGGATAAGGGACACAGAGAGCACTTTGCAATTCTGATTTAATACCAGCAATTTACTACAAGAGGCCCAGATTCAGAAATCAAATAATAATTGGAAATACTAATAATTTCCTCTTAAGCCCTCTTCAAGCACCAGATGGAAGGTTCAGGAAAATTAAGAAGAAGCTGATTGACTTAAAAATACTCAACTGTTATTGAACACAAATCTTTTATTTCATCGCCCTAAATGGTTAAAATGTTCCCATCTGTCATTTAGCAGTAACTTAAATATATGAAAACTTTACGAAATAAAGCAGAGGAGATTATACTTTCATTTTCCATATTTTGAATAGTATTTGCTGCAGAGAAAAATCTCTCAGCACAATCAATATGTTGGGTTATGTAATAATTCATTCAATCTTTATAAAATATTTCTGTCATATAATATCAGTAAATGTTCCCCAAGGTATTTCCGCAGTAAAAATAAAGATTCTTGGATGCACTGGTTTCAGAATTGTCAATTTATCACTAAGTATAATGCATACAAATTAATTTCTGATTACAAAAGATCCAATGGAGTAGTTGTGGTCATCCAAAATGATTTTTCCATGGCTCTAGTTCATTTGTAAAGTCGAGGAGCTTGTTTGATTGAGGGGCCGACACTTGACCGTCCTGTGTGAGCAGTAACAGCAGGGGGAGTTCTTGCCTCGTCGACTGCCCGCCAGGCCTTTGGCGCCTGGAGCTGGGTCTGCTCATAAGAGAGCTTCCTTATCTGATGAAATTAAACTCCTCATAATCAGCTTTCACAAAGACGGCTGAGAGCCAACCCCTCCTCCGCCGCACGCTAATACTGCTAATAATGCTCCAGTGCAAATGACTGCAGAACCCAGATAGGAGCTGATGAGTGTGAGTGTTGAGGATGAGAGAAGTGTGTGTGTGTGTGTGTGTGTGTGTGTGTGTGTGTGTGTGTGTGAGAGAGTGAGAGAGAGAGAGAGACAGGAGGAGAGGGAGAGCGAGGCTCCTCTGTTATTTAGGTTAGGGCCTCGTGTCTTCACTTGATCTATGACAGTGGAGACAGACACTTCAAAGGCTGGAATAATTGACCATGACCAGAATGAAAGCAAGAGGTCACACACACACACACACACACACACACACACACACACACACACACACACACACACACACACACACACACACACACACACACACACACTTCTCTCTTATCTGCCAGCTTCCTCCTCTCCACTTCATGGTTATTCATTTCACAAAGCATATAATGTGTGCCTGGCCACACGTTATATTCATATAGGACTTGAGTAAACAGAGAAGGCCCAACACCCCCTTTTTAAGTCCAACCAAGCTGCAGCAGATTTCACACACTCGTGAATATCAGTCCCACGAAACATGTGCCTGATTTGTTTAATCAAGATCCATGAGTTAGTCCCCTGGGAAACTGGGAAAGTTCCAAGTCAGTTGTTAGTTGAACGTATTTAAACCTGCACAAACCCTGTAACAGTTATGTTTGTGTTGCACCAGTGTTTCATTCTGAGTCTGTAACACTTGTCAGTGCTGCTCCAAAACTTTTCTTAATCTGCCATTGTGTAAAATGGCTTTTGAAGTTTAAGCCAGCCACTCTTGTCCCCTAACTCGTTTTCTTCATCTCCATTTATTCCCTCTCTTTTATTTTATTTTCCCCCCTCCTCCTCTTCCTCCTCACCCTCCTCCTCCTCCCTGTTTGTCTGGATGGTGAAGTCGACAAGATCTTTGCTCTCTGTTTAATTTGCAGCCTGCTTTACCTTCAGGGAGATACACAGCGTAATGAGGAGCGATGAATGAGGGCCGCACTCTTCTTCTGTGGTGGCATGCTCTCTTCCCCCAACTGTGTTTTCGTTATCAAATACTCCCATGATGCTCCTCGCAGACCCATGAAAAGATCTCTTGTCTCTTTCTCTCCTGCAATTTTTCAAATTTCATCCCTGAAATGTTTTGATAATCTGGATTTTGGTATTTTAACAAGAATTTCTACGAGAGTTTAAATGCAGATGTTAAAAAAGGTCTATCTTTAATTTTTATTGTGAAACCCAACCTGAATTTTACCCTCCCCACCTCCTCAGGGTTACATGGGTTAGAGCGTCTACATGTCTCCACCTCCATCTGCCTCCGCTCCTCCATCCCCCCCGTCTTACACCCACTGTCCTCCTCTTGTCTCTCCCTCATCTTTTCTGCTCCGTGCTGGTCGCTGACGGTAATGATTTGTTGTTTTGAAATCTGTGATGAAGCTCGTTCATTGTGCGCAGAAGTGGCTGATAATTGTGCTTAATGATGCTTTTTGTATCCAGGCAACGTGGTGCATTCAGTTATTTTTCAAGCTAATCTACTTTGAGAGGGCAGGCCACGCCGTCCTGCTGAGGCTGTAGAGGTCAGATACATACACACGCACGTACACACTCGCCTACGTATAATGAACACCAGTTATTTCCCCTAGGATTACCTGCCAGGGTAATACAGAGAACACCACGAGCAAATTGGGCAAATGATGCATCTTTATTGAGGAGAATTATATAAATGGCTTGACTTTTTTCACCCAATATTTTATTCTTGTGTCTTAAAGGTCATTAATCTTCTGCCTTCTGAGTTTCCTGCCTAGCAACACGGCCACATTCGCACTCTCTAGAGAAGGATTCAATAACAAAATTAAAACATTTTATTCATATGGTCCATTATCGATTCTTAAAATCCTGACATTGATCGTTGCAACTACAACTTTTCTCAATCAAAATCTTCACTGAATGTTAAGAACGCGCAGTGGTTCTTTGTTATGAGGTTTACATGGTGCACAAACTGAGTTTTTTAAATGTATATTAAAGACGATAGCCTTGACATGACAGTCTTGTAAAATGTGACCGTGAATTGTCCGACTTTTTAAAAACCTGCTGAAATTTAGTCCGCATGAAGAGTGAATGTCTCTGGCTATGAGATGTGAGGCGGTGGAGGTGGAGTGACCAGTGTGTGGACTGCTAACACTGTCTAACCCGCAGCTATCAACACAAACTACAGATTAATCAGTGGGCGGACTGTCTGTCCTGCCTGTGCTCAAAGTGGTCATTACACTGTGCTTCAAACTGCCATTACTGCCACTGACTGTCCTTCTGTAGCAATTACTTTTAAAAATAGGCACAATGATAATACCCTTATAAGTGGTCCGGGTTTCTTATTATTCTTGCTCAATGCATGCACACGAAATAAAAAAATATACAGTAGATTTATCATGTTTCAGTCAATTTGCCTTTACAAAGTGTGAATGTGTTTTCACTTTAGCCTATAAGGTGCATCATTTTATATTTAAGGAAACAGCACTGTTGCCTACATGGTGATTGTAATAGATAAAGCCAGAGAACCACATAACCAACATTCATATTTATTTAAAGTAACCACATCATCAAACCTCTAACAAAAATGTCAAAAAACCAACCCTATCTTACTATTCCTAGATCCGCTGCTTGATTTGAATCTGCACCAAACTTAAATGGGATCTTCCCTGACCCCTGACGCTTCCTTCCACCAAGTTTTGTGTTAATTCATCCAGTAGTTTGTGTGTAATCTTGTTCACAAACAAAATATAAGTACTTAATTTAAAAAAAACGGACAGAGGTATAACCACCTTTGCAGAGGTAACCAGTCAAAAATACATTACAGTTTACATTCAGACATTCACCTTGGGCTTCTTTTGTTTGGTGTTTTGTGTATTTCCCTTGGACTTCAACATGTGGACTGGAGGAATTGACCCAACAACCTTGCGATAAGTGGACGACCCACTCTCCCCCCTAAACCGCGTGAATTGAATCAGAATCCGGAGATTAGTGCTGTGTTGTTTTCTTTGTTTGCAAAAGGTGTTTGCTCTTTGTCGTGTTGAAAGTTTCGAGCCTGTTTCACCTCTGACCCCATTATCCCCATTTAACTTCTACTTTAATATCACTGAAGCAAGGTGAGGATTTCATAGGAGTGTTGAGTTGTTATTTGTGTGATCTTCTGTTGTGAGGCTGTTTATTTCTGTGACTTTGCTTGGACATGTCCCTTTGACTGTTGGTCCTTGAGGTGTTAAATCCAGCTGATCCTTGTCTCCCTGCTGCTTCACTTCTCATCCCTCATTCCTGCCCAGACTCTGGTCTCTTATCAGCATTTCTTTTTCTGAGAGCAGGAAACACAAATCGTGCCACCTCTTTTTTTTTTTTTTGTATCTCTCTCCCGCTAATCTGTAATCTCATTTGTTCTCAACTTTCTGTAACAAGAGCCTGGCTGAAGTTCAGCTTTTTTGCTTTTAGCTGTTTTATCAGATTGATACTTTGTGACTTTTAATAAGAATCAGCTTTTAACCAAGAACATTCCTGAGAGTTTAAAGTTATTTTTTGGCAATTCTCCATTTGTCCATTTTTGTCTAAAAAACGATTATATCTGTGGCTCTTTGAATCATCAGCAGAAATTGCTGAAGTTGAGCCTGCTTTGGTTAAAAGGTTAAATTCAAACAATGTTCTTGCCGTCATTGTCCAGCTCCCTCTGAGCAGATGAGGCCTTTTGAAAGCATGAAAGGCCGCTCTGCCGGACCGCTGCAGCAAAATAATGGAAGGTGGCAGTGGCTGCTGCTCTCAGAGGTAAAGGGTAATGACCTGACTGGTCTTCAAGAGCCATTCATTGAGACTGGGCATCTCTGGAGTTATTTTACTTTCCTTTGACACATCTCTGCTCTTCATTTGAACATCTCTGCTCTTCTTTAACAACTTAAAGTGTCTGCTCCTCTGTGGCCAGTCAGGTCCATGTAGAGTTCAGGTGTTCTACCTTTTCAGTCTCCTCGTTCTCCTGTTCGCTCTCAGCTCCACTCTCCCAGCCTGCAGCTTCTCCATGAGATCTCACTGAAGTGCGCTTGCTTTTCATTCTCATCTATGACTTATTATTTTTACCTCTGTCAACAGATTTTAAAACATTCTTTGTAGCCTTCTACACGTTCTTCAAATCAGGCTGTCTTCAGTGAATTTCTCTGTAGCTGTGTCTCCATTCAGGGGCTGCATCCTTCAGAGCCTACACTTGAAGGCTGATTGCGTCACAGCGGTGCTACTAGACCGAGAAACGAAGGCTCCAGGGGAGGGGGGGGGGGGGGGGTCCTTCCTGGCCCAACCTATCCCAGGATTCATTGCTCTTAATTGACACACTGGTTTTCAAAGAGGTAATGGAGCAACAAGATGTTTTCAACTCAATTGAACAGCTAACAGGTACGCATAACAAAACAAGGAGTATTAAAACTTTCTTGTCGTGTCCAACCTCAGCTCTTTATGGGCAACAGCAGTAAGGTCGGGACGAGCTTAGTAATTCCGAACAAAAAGCCTCTGTAGACCAGACCGTCTCATTTCGGTTCTGCCTTCATGGTCTGCCCACAAGGGGGGTGGTCTTCTTGGGCTGGGTACACTGCATCCTTTGAAGGATTCAGCCCCTGAATTGAGTTCCGCAGCTTTCTTCTGTTTCTGCTCATTCGACTCTCAAAGCCCCTTTTTGTCCCGATCAAACTCTTTCTTGAGCGTCACGATCTCTGCAACTCGCTCCTCCGACAATCTCATCTCATCCTGTGCACGTTCAGCCAAACTACCCCTGAGACTTTGTGACGCGTCGCTTCCTCTGCTCCACTTTCTCAATCTGCTCCTCACCCTCTTTCGTTTTCTCATCATCTCCTTATAATCTTTTCACTGTGCTGTGTATAATCTGCCCAGTTTGTTTTGTCTAATTTGTCCTATTGACGTGAATATTCAGTGCTCATGGAGTTTTATTACACATTAAAATAGAAGATTTTCTGTTTCCATTGATAAAATGTATCATAAGTAATACAGCTTATTTATTTTTGAACACTTGTTATTAACACTTTGTCCACTCAGGGCCAAACATAGTCTGCCATAAACTCATTACAGTTTCCAATTAAACCCCCAGCGCTCTTTTGATGACAGAAAATAGCCCTGGCAATTACTGGGATTTTTACAGTCCGTGCATGCAGCTTATGCAAATATTTACTGAAACCCAAACTTCTGAGAGAGAGAGAGAGATTCTGTTGTCTGTTCAGTTCACAGCTCTTCGCTTCATGAATAATGGAGAAGATCCATGTGTGGCAAAATGTCATGGCATTTGGACCATATTCTTTGTGTGTGTGTGTGTGTGTGCGTGCATGTGCATGTGCGTGTGCATGCACTTTCTCATACTATATTCAAACCACATGCTCAAACTAAGACAAGCGGAGCCTGTAGCAGAAATGCAAGTGATATTCAATTCTCATGCATGCGCATATGTAAAAAATGCCAAAGATTTTTCTCACACACACACACACACACACACACACACACACACACACACACACACACACACATGCACATGCTTAGTTCAAGCAGCAGATTGCCAGGCGATAAAAGCGTAGCCTGAATTTCAAACATGTTAAATTTCTCATATTCTGAGCCAGATCAGCTGAAAACAGACCTGAGGCTAAACCACATGAATTCCAAATCGCCCCAGCAGGCCTAAATACCACAGATAACCCATAGAGAGGTCAGAGATAATCAGGAATGATGAAAGTACCTGATATTTCGCTCTCCGTCTGAAACTCTCCACCACTTTTGCACTATTTCTCCCCCAGTTTGGTTGGTTTCAGTTTTAGGCTCAACGTGATGTCTCTGGCTGTGCGTAAATATGAATATTAAACGTTAGGAAACAGAGGTGGAATCTTAATGAGCTTACAAAACAATAAACTGATTGTTTTTATTCATCACGTTTACATTTGAATGGAAAATCCCACAGCGCACCTGAGTGCCCTCAAAGCAACTGCAAGGGTCGAACACGGCCGTTCAATCGTCGTCTGACTCTCTCAGATGTTAAATGCATGTAAAGTGAGGATTTCCAAAATTAGTGAAAGAGCGGCAAGCAGGGGTTAAAACCAGAGATCGTTGTGAATAGTTAGTATTGGACATTTTTTTTTGGTCAGTGGCCAGTGTAGATAATGAGCTCATATTGCTTTGATGTGTGTGTGTGTGTGTGTGTGTGTGTGTTTTTGTCAGCTCACCCCTGTGGTGAAAGTGTATTTTTACACCTCGTTCTCATATCTGTTAGTTACTCCTGATATTTCTGAGTGTCCAATAAATCTGATACTGCATCGTGTTTTTGACTCTTGTTCTCGGAAGGGAGTGAATAATGAATCTGAATATTATCCAAATGGCAATATGGCCCAAGTGGAATATCCAAATCGCAGGAGCTGCAATTCTTTTTGATAAAGGTTGGACGTGTCACAACACACCATGGTGGATGAGGCGGTGTGGTGCTGCAGACATGCCCCCGGCCTACAAATCATGTTATCAGGACTTAAGGGAACATGCATGTTGGCTGCAGACCTCAGCAAAAATCCCACCATCATCATTTCCAGAGAAAAGTAGATCAATAAATGTTCATTCCCTCTGAAAATTGTGACATTTCATTGCATGTCCCTCAGCGCTTGTGTTCATCATGATGACCAGGGTGAGTCACACTTCACCTTAAGCACAAACAAAGCCCCCCCCCCCATCTCTCTCTTCGTCTCTCAGTCACTCATCACTCACTCCTTCCCTCTTTTTCTCAACTGCCACCTTTTGAAGCCGGCTCGTTTGCAAAGTTGCTGAATTTAAGTATACGGATGGTTACCCCCCCCCCCCTCTATCCTTGTTAACTGCACGCCTCAGCTGCTGATAAGTCTCTGAGTATTTAGACATTTTCTCCTCCTTCCTTTGTTACTATTTCATTTTTGCTTTTACTGTACCCGTCTTCCCTTTGTTTTCTCACGACAGCTCTGCAGGCAGAACAAAGTTTCTGCCATCTGAATGGAAACCGATTATTTAAGCTTTTTTTTGTATTCAACAGGAATCCCCCCCCGTCCTCCAACACATCAGATTAATACCATTGTTAACTCATTTCATAAAAAGCTGTCTGAAGCATCAGCTACATATGTGAAATCGTTTATTTTTTAAAAAGAGCTACACACCTTTTTCCTTTTGTTCACGTCCTGCAGAAATCCATCCCGTTGTGTTTGGTCTTTCCGCCGAGCAAAACGGATCTGTTGCCCCGAGATCTTCTCTGTGAGCCTCCCTCCCTCCCTCTCTCTCTCTCTCTCTCTCTCTCTCCCTCTCCCTCCCTCTCTCTCTCTCTCTCTCTCTCTCTCTCTCTCTCTCTCTCTCTCTCCGTCCCTTCCTCTCTCTCTCCGTCCCTTCCTCCCTCCCTCCCTCTCTCTCTCTCTCTCTCTCTCTCTCTCTCTCTCTCTCTCTCTCCGTCCCTTCCTCCCTCCCTCCCTCTCTCTCTCTCTCTCTCTCTCTCTCTCTCTCTCAATGTGACTCACACACACACTAACTACCGCACACACTCACATTCACAGACACACAACACTACAGCAGGAGAAGACAATGTCAGACCCTTTCTGGGAGCAGGCTCTCATTCAGAAAGGGAACAGACAGGGCCTGCAACTGAGCGGCTGCAACTAATGAATGACACTGATGTTTTATTTCTATAGTAGAGAAGTGGTGAAGAGGAGAGAAGAGAGGGAGTAGTGCTCCCTCTAATCCCATCCCCTCCCTCTCTCTCTCTTTCTCTGTGTGTGTGTGTGTGTGTGTGTGTGACTCAGTCCGTCTCCACCCTCCCACTTCTGTCGTCACCTTTGAATTACGATCACATCAACAGGCAGATCTGCTCTCTGTTTTTTTTAGTCTTTTTCTAACTGAGCAAACACTCATCACAGTGAGGCTGTTCAATAATTAGTCGGGTTAGAGGGCAGACAAATCTAAAGCAGGTCGATAAAGGGTTTGATTAAATTGATCAATAAATCAGTGTCTGTCATCACTTCGCACTCCTCTCCTTCCCTCACACACACACACACACACACACACACTAACGATTGAGCCATTTCTCATATTTGTGTGTGTGTGGTACAGCCTCGCTCTTTGCTGTCAGCAACCTGCGTCAGTAGACAGTATCCAGCGGCGAGCAATATAACCATCTGCCGACTGAACTGTTCGGATGAGACCGTCAGATCGACCCTTTTGTAAGAAAAGTTTAACCCCCCTCAGTGTCTCACCACTGCTCTCCATGCCTCCCTTCATCTTCAAGCTCTTATCTTTTCTTTTACTTGCCTCTCTTCCTCTTCCTCCTCTTATCCCTCCTCTAAACAGTATCTCTGTAAACAGCGGCCTGAGCAAACCTCCTCTGTGGAACTGCACAGATTTCAATTCGGAGACGAGCATATGCCGAAAGAAATCACTCGCTTCAATATTTGAGGTGGAATCAAAGATATTCGTCAATAATCGATAAACAAAGATGATCCAATACTGTGTTGAGTTCACTGGATGACTCAACACATACAGACTCCTTATGGAAGGGCCGGTTCCAGCAAATTATTGAAAGAAATCTCACTCACCCGAAGCAGGATGAAGCCATGAGGATTTACTGTGGTGTATTCGGACAGATTTTGAAACATGCTTCTGCATCTTCTGCCTCCACCGCGGCACGATGGAGGTTGGATTGTTTGTGGTGCTGGCAGCATTGATGATATTTGAAAGAAGACAGCGTCTCTGTGAAGCTCAAGTTCAAATGAGCAGTAATCACCAAGTAAAGCTGAGGCTGATGATGTGATGTAGTTTTGCAGGTATTTGGTCCATTTGCCCAAAGTCCATCCGTCCATTATCTATACAGCTTTCTTTTTTTTTTTTTGAGGGTCACCAGGGCTCTGGAGGGGCGGGTATAATCAACATGTTGTCTGTGTTTTTAGTTTTTTTTGATCTGTCATTTGGGTGAGCTGACCCTTTAAAGTGCTTTACTTTGAGTGTAACTAATTTGGGAACGAAAGTCTCCAAATACGATTCAGTCCCTTCTGATCAATAATCCATTTTGTGTGCGTGTCTGTGAATCTCAAGCACGAGCTTGTTTGCATCTTAATGGTATTCATGAAAGTGTTAAGTGTGTTGCAGATGACACCTGTCCCTGCTCTGCGAAGGGGGGGGGGGTGCAGATGCCGCCATCTTTTGCCATCTGCCCCGCTGACACAGGCTCTGCAGGGTAACGGCGGCAGGAGAGAACAGAGAGAGCGCAGATAAGAGGGAGACGACTTTATTTCACATCCAAACCCATGCAGCGTTCACTAACATCATCACATGGCTGCTATTCATGTGCACTTCAGACAGAAATTTGACAGCCATGCGGAGACGTCTGGGATTCATCTGATGAGCGTGGATCTGTGAATATTTTCTTAATCTGTAGCCTCCAAAAAAGAAGGAAAAAAAACAAATGTGCATAAATATTTTAATGAGACGCTGTTGGCAGTTTCACGGATGTTGACACAGTGTTGAGGGAGAAACCAAGGACGGAGGGAAGACACATGTCACACAATGTAATTATTACATTGGGTACAATATTATTATGTATTCCTCAGCCCCTTACCCGAACCTTAACCATTGCAACTAAATGCCTAACCTAAACCCAATTCTAACCTTAACCCTAATTAAAACCTAAACCTAATTCTAATTCTAATTCTAATTCTAATTCTAATTCTAATTCTAATTCTAATTCTAACCCTAACCCAACCTAATCTAATCTAATCTAATCTAATCTAATCTAATCTAAACTAAATTTAATTCTAAACTTAACCCTAAACCTACTTCTAACCCTAACCTAACCTAACCCTAATTCTTACCTAAACCTAGTTCCAACCTTAACCAAGTCTTAACCCTCAAACAGTCCATTAAAAGGGGGTCTGAAAGTGACCTCATAGGTTGTAGGCTCAAAATGGTCCACACACTCTCACACACACACACACACACACACACACACACACACACACACACACACACACACACGCACACACGGAGTTCCTTATTTTCCTAAAGAGGGGAATATGTTTGGCAAAGCTAATTAGGCTGCGTGAGCACATGTGCTTGTGTCTGTGCAAACTCAAGTAGTGCTCTTGTGTCCTTTTATGTTGCCTGTGTTTGTGTGTGTGTGTGTGTGTGTGTGTGTGTGTGTGTGTGTGTGTGTGTGTGTGTGTGTGTTTACGCGAGAGAGGACTGCGGGATGGAGATAAGAGCTTTGGCCTCAGCTGGCTTTTGTCACTAATCCCAGAGGGCGAAGAAGTGGCCGCAGTTTCCGTGTCATTCCCTGATATCCCGGGCCCGTTCTGACTCCCTGCCATCCTCCCTCTGCCCTTCTGAGGACACCAGCCTCTGCACGGCATGTTAATGAGGCGGGGACGTGCAGCTACGGGGACTATTTTGGGCCAGAGTGTGTGTTTGTGGTTTGACGTGCTCATCCTGCTAACCCTGTGGGAACATCGTTAAACCTTGAGATAACACTCAGGAAAGTGTTAAGGAATTAGTTGCAACCATGTTAGAAGTTCTTGTATTTTAGATGCAGCAGTGGATATGGTTTACATCTCCTCTGCAAAGCACCCCACAGAGAGAGAGGCTCCCGAAAGCTAGATTTAAGACTGGAAATCGGACTCTTTCACTTGTCTCCTCCTTGTTGCAGTAGCACGGGATCTCTGCATCCCCGAATCTTGAGGACGCGCTCGGAATTTCAAACATTTTCTCCATGCCTCCAAGATATCACGCAGAATTATTTGTGATCTCCAGCTCATCGTCTCATTGCGGCGTCAATCAAAGTGATGTCCACAGATCAGAGGGCATGGAGCCGTGAGTGAGTGACACTCTCCTACATTGCCACACATTACAGCAGCCTGACAGGCAGGTAGTTGTCCAGAATAACAATGAGAGAGGTGGCAGTGCAATATCGACACAGTCCCAAAGGACATCTCCCATGGGTAGAGAATCACAAACGACAGGACCCAATTTGCTAAAACATGTCTGAGTGGGGGAAAAAAATATAAATCCACCTTTTAAAAACACTGTTCTGTTAAAACATGTGCCACTAATTTTGACCTGTCCCTCTGAAGGGCACAATCTAAATTCATGAAAGAGAGGAAGAAAGGAAAAAATGTCCTCAAAGTCAGATTCATTTGAATATATGAATAATTTAGTGCACCAAAAGATTTTGGGCCCTTAAATTGCAAAATAAAAAAAAGCTGTTACTCTTCAGACATTCATAATTCATATGTTCCACGGCTCGGGCTGGGAGAGACTTAATTCTGAGAGAGAATTAACATTTATTGAACGTGTACATATGTGATGTACACGTTCGCCGTGGCACGTCGAGATAAAACAAGCCTGCAGTGCAACACTTTGCCTTTCAGTGAGTCAGTTTACGACTGTCTGCACTTCAGTGGGTTTGGAATCGTATCGCTCCTGCTCCTCTCGGTCGACGTCTTCCTCTGCGATTCTCTCTGAGTAGTTAATTAACAACAACAACAACAACAACAAAAAAATGGCAGCGGATTCCAAAAAGTAAACAATTAAACTTTCATCCATGGTTTGTGGCATTATTGTGACTCACTCTGATATTCCATCAAATGATGCCCTCTGGTTACAGATTGGTTAAACAGCCTGTGTGTGTGTGTGTGTTGTGTCATCCCGATTTAAGCAGCTCTCCTTTTTTACCGATAGATAAACTGCCTGTTGGTTATTTTGAACCCGTGATCGCTGCTGCTCATATTTGATGCAGTATGTTGTTTGTCGGAGGGGGGGGTTGGGGGTTGAGACTCTTCCCCCACACATATTAAATGATTTTTGCAGTTCACTGCAGCTTGGCACATGATGACGCGCCCTCTCTGGAGTTCTGCTGTTGGTCTCGTGTTGCTTTGATAACTCCTCGTCCTTTAACCTGACATGACCCATATTTACTTCTGCCAAAGAGGTTATGTTTTCATCCCTTTCTCTTTGTTTGTCAGCAGGACTACACAAAAACTACTGAATGCCATTTCACAAAATCTGGTGGAGGGATGGGACTCGGGCCAATAAAGAGCACATTAAACTTTGGCGTGCGAGATGGGAAATTTTTTTTGACATTTCCACCAATTTCACAGGGAATCATTCTTGGATCTTGGTGAAAGAAATCTGGCATATTTCGAGTGTTGGACTAATATCAATGAGTGTGTGCAACTTGTTGAGGCTTAAGGAAACTGCTGGGTCGTTGTGGAGCTACGTGCTCTGGATGGAGAAGGATAGCAGATGACAGAGATCTCACCAATCAGAGGAAGGTTCCTGAGGTGTCACTAAAAGTTGTCATCGGCCAAGGAGGTTGGGTTTAGCATCTGCGTTTGTTCGTTTGTCAACAAGTTTAAGCAAAAACAGATTAACCACAAGACTGGATGGACGGTTGTGGTCTGAGTCAGGGAAGAATCCATAAAACATTGACGCGATTCCAGGAATTGTTTTCCACTCGCTCTAAAATTGCAAGATTGGGCAACATTTCAACATTTTCGTTGATTTCTCAGATTATTTGTTTGTTTATTTCAGCAGGAGACTGCGTCTCCTGCTGAAGGTGGAGGGAAAATCTCTGTTCAACATGAATAAAATATCAGCAGATCAGATTTCATCTCATTGTCTTCCAGGTTTCAGCCTCTTTCACATCCACTACATTTTTTTGACCTAAAAATAAAGGGATATTTTTCATGGCTCATGATGTGAGACAATCTCTGCTGTCATCTTTCCAACAGGGGTGACGGAGAGACAGATGAGACATGTCTGTCCTCAGCTGGGGGGGACGCTCCTGGACGGCACAGTCATTTTAGAGGTGTTGCTCAGACTCCTGGCCAATCTGGCCTCAAGGCTGTCACCAGAGATACATCACGCTAATGAAATGGCAGCAGCCCGATGCTATCTGTCATAAACAATCTGCATCTGCTTGGGTATTGAACGGAAATGAGGAAGAGGGATAAAAAGACGGAGGAAGTGGGAGGAAGACGGAGAGACTGTGCGTCCTCCCCCGAGCAGGTACCACATTTTTGTGTTTAAGTATGAATGTGTGCGTCCATGACTCAGTCCCTCCTCTTCAGCACTGTGAACATGATACCCCGTTTTAGTTTGAGAGGATTACTTTCATCAGTTCTGCGTTAGAACAAAGTTCCATTGCATCATAACTGCGAGAGAGGAAAAAGGGATAAGAAAAGAGAAAAATACTGTGTTTTCTTTATATTCCCCTTTTTTGTGTTTGTTTCTCTCAGCCTTGGTCCTCGATGCAACTGGTTTTGATGTCAAATTCAGATCTGCACACGTCGAAATCCCACCGTGGTCGTGAGAATGAGCTCCACACACCTGCAGAGAGAGAGAGAGAGAGACTCTGTCTAACCACGGAACTTAGTGTAACGATGCGATGTGGGTCAGGGAAGAACCTATTCACATTTGGTGTGGATCCACTTTCTTTAACATTACAAGATAGAGCATTTTTTGACCTTTTGATTTCTCAGACTTATTCATGGATCTCATTTAGGAAAAAAGGGCATTCTGAGTTCTAGGTCCCATTCTGGATCCGCACCAAAAATGTATGGGTTCTTCCCTGACACATACCACAGTGGTTCCACCAAGTTTTGTGTTAATCCGTTGAGCAATTTTTGTGTAATCTTGTTCACAACAAACACCGAACAAACATAACCTCCTTGGTGGAGGAATTGAAGCTTTACCATAACAACTTTAAACAAAGAGTCCTACATGACATCACGATTCCCTCTGTGACGTAAAAAATACAAATGCTAACCTCTCAAAGTATGTGTTGTGTTTTCATTCCTCTGTGAACCTGGTGACAGCAAACCCTCAGGGGAGTCTTTTATAGATTACTGCATAATTAGACACTCTGTGGAGGACAATGTACCTCCTCTATACGGCTAACGCTGCATATTTGTTTTCTAAATATAATACATGTTTGGATTAAAGCACTAAAAGCAGACAAGGCAAAGGAAAAACATTTTAACATGCTATTCTGGTGCACGGTTGAGAAACACCAGTAAAACCAAGAGAAGGAGTCCTCCATCAAACGCATGGGTCGGTAAAGTATTAAAAGTGATGGTTGGCAGAGGGTTCAAGAAGCAGCCTTGTGACCAAACGGTTGCAAATTGGAATCCGTAATCTGCTGTTGCTCCAGTGGAGCTGCTCAGCGGAAGCAGCAGCAGGCACGACAAGACTCCAGTTAATGCCCCTGGATCCTCCCAAGTTCTTATACCTGGCTCCTTTGTAAACCTCCTGTAGTTCTTATAATGATAGAGACAACAGGCATTTAAACATCCACATGGTTCTCAGTCATAGAAAAGTGGAAACTTAAGCAGAGTCCAAGTACCAAAGTGTTTTAATCGACTGAATTTGTAGATGTTGCAGCCTGGAACTTAGACTCTGTATGTTTGTGGTGACCAGCTCCAAAATGTTGATGTGACGTGACAAGATGTCTAAAGTCTGCTTGACTTGAACTGCTGATGGAAAAACATCAGGCTGTTGTCTCTGAAGAGGAAGGCTGCCATCTAAGGGACAATGAAGGACTTGCAGGCTGTCAGCAGGTTGCTCTCTACACAGACTGAACATTGATCTGTCTATGTAAGTTGACTTTTTCTTTTCTGTCATTAACAATATCTATTTTCATCGACCTTAAATGTATCATCTATTTTGCATTGTTATTGTTTGACAGTGTAAATCTTGTTCCACACAACTTTACATATATTGTGTTATAAATGAATGATGTTCAAGTTGTTACTCAGACCATATATCCTCTATTAAGTGTTGTTCTGCTCCATCGTGTATTTCCACCTTTACTAGGAAGTTTACAAGGTCCGAAGGAAACTGGAGAAACTGGAGAAACGCAGACAAATGTTCCGTCAGGATACTTTGATATTACAGGTCGGGTCAGAACCACTGTGGAATCTCTACTCCCCTGTAACTGTGTTAACATGGACAGTATAACCCTGGTGAGTGAGCAGGTCCATCAGCAGGATTATATCTCTCTCTGTCTTCTCTACGGTGGCTGTTAAATTATAATAACTTTATAATAATAATTTTATTCATAGAGCACTTTTCAAAATGTAAGTTACAAAGTGCTTTACGAGGGCAGCGCAATAAAAACAGACAGGTCATCAAATCAGGAGCACAGCAAAAGTTTAGGAATCACAAATATTAAAAGACAATATTCATTTAAAAGACATGAAACGGAACAGCAGCAGCAAAGAGAACAGTATTGACAAGCGGTGTAAATAATGCAGGTCACCATCTCTGCTCAGACAAGCAGCTGTTTTTTTATTATTATTATTATTATTATTATTTTGTCATCATTATTATTATTTAAAAAAACCTAAGATCACATAGAAATATATGTTGAGGAATATAGTAAATTCCATATTGAGGTCTAATCAGATCATTTTAATGTGAAGCTCAGGTAAATAACTGACCGTCTGTTTACGTTCCTGACGCATGACGTCGACCGTTAGCTGCGGCGCTCGGACACGTTACCGGGCAAACAAACGGCTAAAAGGAGACAACTGATTGGTTGACAAACCACGTGAGGACGAAACCTCCAGCTATACCAACCAATCGGGAAGCGGCTTTAATTCACCAGAGGTCGCTGTTCTTCTCCAGGTTGATATCAAGAAACTTAACGTTAATTAGTCCGTTGGGTTCGCTACAGGGCAAATCCCTCCGCCGCCGCTTCTTTAACTACGCGGATCCTGAATATGGTGAGTTCACAGTGAGGAGCGGGTGATGATTGATGTGTGCAAGCCAACAGGAAATCACCGTGCGTGTAGGAGAACTCAGAGATCTGATTATACAGAGATTTGTGCATCAGACCACTTTTGTTTAATATATTCAATGTACTTCTTTCAATGCTTAAATGCTGATTTAAATTTACACCATCTTCACCATCAGGTGTCAGTAAAGGGAATTTGGTTGATTTCCGTTTTTTCTAACCTTTATATCTCCACTCACCTTTTAGCCAATTAGTGTGTTTTATAATATAAACTACAGTTTATGTTCAGCCTCAGTCTTTTCTCGTCTGTAACGTTTGTGTTTGTGCTCTAATGCTGTGGGACCATGAAATTTACCTTTTTAACTGTTTTGAAAGCTGCTATATGTAGTTATTATTACAGTGTGATAATGAAAAACATATCGTAGGGTTCTGAAATGCAAACAAGCTATTTGAATACATCACCTGTCACACAAGGCATAGAGCAACCACCTAATTGACGGACAAAGTTTGTGCTGCTGATGCGATATCTAACCTTTTCTTATCTTATAACCCTTAAAAATAATGCAGTCTTCTCAACTGCCTACAGGTTACAGGTCCTGCATGATCTTTATTTCCCTGATCGGTTAATTTGAATAGTTTTAGAGGCTTGGATAATTAAAACAGCCCAGCAGTGCACAGTAGAAAACCAATATAGAAAATTCATAATTTCTGTGCCAGTGATGCAGAGAATGCTTTATTTATAATTGCGTGTGATTTTACTAATCTTGCAGCCCCTCAGGTTCAGGGTTACCTTGGGGTCCCAACCACTAACATAGATCATTGCAGTGCAGCATACTGTAATTAGGTCCATGTTTTTAGGTGCTTTATTTAGGTTCCTCCAAGCTATTTTAATTTTGTGTTTTCGTTATTTTGCATTTTTACATTTTCAACTTCATCTTTCCCTGTGTCCTTGTTTAAAGCTGAACTTCAGCTCAAATGCCCCACTGCGGCACACCAGCAAAGAAAATATCCCACCTTCAGGTAAAGTAGAGGCCTCGCAGGCCCAGAGGCCCAAACAGCGGACAGTGCTCGGGGTCCTGTCAGACAATAAACAGAAGGGCCGATCTGTCAGCAAGGTAAAGGAGAGAGGCTCTGGGGAGCGAGATACTTTTTTTTAATACTGATATTCAATTCAGTTCACAGAGTATTCATTTCAACTTCTTGTGGTTATCAGGGTGACTTGTTTTCGTCAACAGGGAGACCGGTTTTCCAAACACAGTTCGGTCTCAGACCGCTCCCAGCACACTTTGCATGGCTGCACCTCCAGTTCTGGCTTTGACGTAAATGTTGAAGAGGCTTGTGAAGTTGTTCTTTCAGCTTCTGGTCAAGAAGTAGTTTTAAAGAGTTATCACCTCGACACTGAAACCGCCGCCCTGCAAAATATAGATATGAGACTCCTGCTGGGGCTTAGTTCAAGTGAGTTCGCCGGTTACAAAAACATCCATCAAGACTTTTTTTATTGTGTTGTCTTGTTTATGTCCCAACGACTGTTCCCTCTCGTAAAGGCCCATGCCAGGAATCGTCTAAGCAGTCTGAAACAGATGAATGCCTGATGTCAGACGATGATCTGTTTGTGTCTGAGTACACAGAGGACATCCACCTATACCTGAGGGAGAGCGAAGTGTGAAATGATCTGAACTTATATGTGCTTTGAGTAATTTCTGTCATGTCACTGTGTGTGGTCAACATTAAGTACACCCTGGTTGTGATGTATTGCAATGTATCAAGATGACTGTTTCTGCTTCTAATGGCAGATGAAGTTAAGGGCAAAGCCCGGCCACTTGGAGAATCATCCAGACATCACCAGCGGCATGCGCGTCGTCCTGGTGGACTGGATGGTGGAAGTCGTCCAGGAGTACAACCTTCGCTCTGAAACTCTGCACCTCGCTGTCAACTACTTGGACCGTTTTCTCGCCTGCACAGCGCTCATCCAACGGGCAAAGCTGCAGCTGGTTGGCACAGCGGCGTTACTGATTGCTTCGTAAGCACACGTTTAGGTCATTTTCACACAGGGGAAAATAACAAGCAAGTTATTATTTCCACCCATGTTAGTGTATGTACAAAATAACTGAGCAATGTATCAATAGATTTTCACGAATTTTGGTGGCAATATTAATTTGGATTATATCTCCAGATGATTAACTTTTGGAGCTGATTGCTCAAAATTCAAGGACAGGTAGGAAAACACAAGTAATAGGGCTATAGAGACGATATAAAATCTTTTCTCAATCAGAAAATGATTCCCTGTCATATGATGTCATTTGAGAAGTGAGATCATGAAGAAGTCAGAAAATTAGCCAGGACCTAAAGCTTGTAAAATGTATTCATGTTCATTCGGTAGGAATGATGTCGCCATTACATCACTGTGAAGTAAACAAAACTGTGAAGTCATGCATTACCTACAACTTATCTCTATTAACCAATTGATTGTTTCAGTATTATGTCCCGATGACGTCAGTATAAAATGGCTTCACTTTATAAAAAATTATCCGTCGGTGCTTTTTATTGATATGATTTGAAACTCATTGTAAGAACCTACCTAATCAACTCAACCGATGGTAACTTGATGTCTTCTGATGTTTCGCCTTGTAGGAAATACGAGGAGATCTACCCTCCCAAGCTGAATGACTTTGTGTACATCACCGACAGCACCTACACTAAGGGGCAGCTGATTCGGATGGAGCATTTTGTCTTCAACGTGCTGGCCTTCAAGATGGCAGCGCCCACCATGAATCAGTTCCTTCGTCTTTACATGTCCATCCACCCTATCTGTGCCAACACAGAGAACCTGGCCCTGGTGAGTCAAACCAATCACTCACAGTTTAACCAGACTCTGGGTTTATGCCCTCCACCGTTTGAAGATGCACTTTTCCACTTACCTCAATCACATTTTGATTTTTTGTGTCTCTAGTATGTAGCTGAGTTAAGCCTGATGGAAATTGAACCCTTCCTACACTATACTTCATCCATAGTCGCAGCTGCAGCCTTCTGCCTAGCCTTGTACACTGTGAACGAATCTCTCTGGGTAAGTTTGACCGGATCATTGTTCTGAATCCTAAAAGTCAATTCTTTAAGAGTTGTAGACTTTTAAAAAACATGTCTTCTTATGTTTTAGCCTGATTCCTTATCTGTGTTTACTGCCTACACCATGGCGGACATTGGCCCTTGCCTAAATGAGCTCCACAAGCTCTTCATCAGGGGCAGAGAGTCACCCACAACAGGCCATCATGAAGAAGTACAAGAGTTCAAGGTGAGATGTAGCTTGTTTTTTTATGCCGTTTGACTTCATGTATAGTTTCAGTTTCATTGAGTCGTTGATGCATCTGTAAATGACGTCTATTCTTCTGTCTGTTTACAGGTATTGTCATGTGTCGAGGATCACTCCACCTAACACGCTGCTTTTCCCATGAGTCACTGCTCCACCCATCGACCGGAGCTTCCAGAACAACGACTGGGAACAAAACTGTCGGCAGATATTTCTCATTCCCCTTGACACAATTTTTCATTTAGGTTGTTTCTCTCTTTTAGTTTATGCAAGCACAATAAATAACAATAAAACTGTCTTCATGACATTCAGATTTGATTTCATTTAAAATGTTTTAAAGTCGTGAGTTGTAATATATGTTTATGTTTTGTGCAGAGTGCAATAAAGTTCATGTTAAATCAAGAATTGCTAAATTCATATGGCCAAGCTTTATTTCCCATGTGTCAAGTGTCGGGTGTAATGCTGCATGTATTTCCCGAATAAAGCTTTTATTGTTTACACGTTTTATTTTGAAAGTGCTGACCGGAAGCTTCGCTCCGGCTGACGTGACGCTCGTGCTGCGGCTGCGTCAGGTGAAAATCCGGGAACGCAAATAGATAAAGAGAATAGACCGTTTACTCAGCTATGAAAGGACAAGAGAACTGGCGAAGTGAAGGAAAGATTCTCTGAGATCAACTATTCACCATCGGTTCGTTCCTCTCGCAGGATTTTTAAAGTTTGGCTGAAGGTAAGAAACTTTTAATCTGGAACTTGGTCATTGTTTTGGGGCTCAGGGGTCACATGTGACGTGTGCAAAGTTGTTCCTTGGTACATTTAGAAGTGAGGTTAAAGATTCAGTGTTGGTTTAAAAGTTAAAACTCCATATTCACACGATGCTCACATTCAGGTTGTTCAGGTAAAACCTGATGCTCCAGCAGCAGTTACCCACATTACACAGATGTTTCTCTTTCCTGTGGAGACTTCCTGTGTCAGTGAGTCTTGATTCACTTCTCTTTATCTCACCTGGTTGAGCTGCATATGTTGGTGAGAGGAACTTCCCTCCCCGGTTCCCAATTCAAATTCTATATATTTAGTTGTATTTGTTGTCCTTTTATTTATAGCTAAGTTTAGGGTTGAACTGTAAAGTATTAAGACTCTTGCATTTCTTTGTAAGAGTTTAACAACTATATATCAGGTGATTTAGCAGATCCATACCATTATTGGCAATGGCCCCTTCAAAAAACATATTGGTCAGGCCCTATAAATTATATGTCTTTGTAAACATGGCAGTTTTTCTTTTTTAAATATATATATCGGCCGTTATATATTATTATTATTCTCCCTAATATCGGAATCAGCCCAATTGGTCGAGCTCTGCTATTTCTTTGGATTTAAACTCTGCCTCCGCTCTTTTCTCTCTAGTCTCTGTCTCCATCTGACTCTCGGTGCGATGGAGCCTGCTGAGCTGCTGCTCATCAAGGACCAGCATGAGTTGGCGTTTCACTCCCTGAGTCGTGGGTTGACTGCCGAAGAGGCCGGGGAAGGAGCAAAGGCCCTGGAGTTTTACAGAAAGGGCCGACAGCACCTGACCTATGGAGTGGAGGTTCCCACTGGGGGGGAGAGGCACCACGGAGCGGCCTGGGACACGGCCAGGCAGCTTCAACAGAGAATGAGGGACACTCTGAGGACTGTCAACACCCACCTCTCTGACCTGGAGACCTCACAGCTGACAACAGGAGACCAGAGGCAGCGACTGTTACTGGATCTCAACAGTCAGCCTCCCAGTGGCTCTCTCCTCCACCTGTACCCCACCATCCCTCCCACCCAGAACACAACGCCAACCCCAACCCCAATTACACTCCCTCCCCGTCCTGTTTCCTCTGCTCTGTACAGATACTCCCTCTCTGCAGCGGCTCCAGGAGCTATAGCCATGGCTAATCCAGGGGACCAGCCTCCAGCGTACACACCAAATCCCACAGACGGGCACCACAGCCTGGCTTACGGCCCTGCTGGAGCCGGGCTCTGGTCGAGGCAGCAGAGCAGAGCGGCAGCAGCAGGACGAGATGGAAATGAGCTGCTCCTCGTCCCCTCTGGTGTGCAGATGTTTTTTGTGGCACCGAACGGACAGGTCAGCTCCTTGTCTAATCCAGGGTTCCTGCGTATCATCACATTTGATGCTGAGAACAAGGATTCCACTGCGGGAAGACCCTCAGCATTTCTACATGTAAGTAAACAGTGCGTCACAATAACTTTCTGAATGCTACGTATGCAAAAGGAAATTCTTGGGCGTGTGTCCTCAAGGTATGAACAGCGTTTAACCACGTCATAGGTTTTCAACAAGAGTCAGTGTGTTGGTATTCAGATGAGTAGTAGTCCCAAAGATATGTCCTACTAATAAATACACAGCTGTTGTCATGGTGAAATATTCTCATACGTGTGCCCATGTCAAAACTAAGCTTTAAAAGTTGGATGTAGTATCTTTTTTATCTACGTCATAAAAAATGTTCATGACCTGTACATAGTTTGTTGGCTTATCAAGGATATTACAATTAGTTAGATAATAAATATTTTTTCATTAGTGAATAATCTCGGTTATTTTCTCAATTTATTATTTTGTGTGATCTACAAAACACTGAGAAATACCTAAATGTAATGTGCTCAACTGTTTACCGATGGTCTAAAACACCAATACATTCAGTTTACTTTCATTTAAAATTGAGAGATATTGTTTGATTTAAAAGAAGTTGCAGACAATTTTCAGTCCGAGACTCAAGTACTTGCCTTTTTGTTTCAGCTATTGAAGATGAAATAAGTTTGACAGATGCTAAAACATTATATTTTCTTCTAACTGTGTTTTATTAAACATTTGAGCGATATGCAACATTGTACATTTGCAGTTTAAATTAACGATGTTGAGCTGTCCCATTGCAATTCGGACATATTAATACTTCAGCAGTATTTATGATGTCTTTGTTCTCGTTAGTTTATCTTGATGTTGTATAATCTCTGTTTTAGCCTGTAAGCAAAACATGATTATTGAAGTTTTGGCTAAAAAGAGTCTTTTAAGGCACAGCTCATCTAAAAGAATGACTTTAAAAACATTGGGTGTAACCGATCACAGCCAGGTTCAGAGCTGTGTGATGATTTTTGTATTGACCAAATGTAAAACTTGCAAACAACAATCCTGTTTTCTGGCACCTCTACAAAGAGTGTATTATGCAGCCCTGTAAACCTCAGTCTTACCCCATGACTCTGTTTCCTACAGCACAGGCTGGTGGGCTGCTCTCCCGTATTCTGGCCCTGCTTTGTTTCCCAGCAAGACAATGGTTCCATTTAACAGATGACTCTGCTCTTCTGTTGTGCTGCTGGTCGGCGTCCTGTACCCTCACATGGGGTCATTTTTTGGGGGGGGGGGGCGGCATACCAGTGGCACGATGCTGTAACAAGTCTGTATCCGTATTATGTCGGACATAAAACCTGATGGGGCTAAATTCCTGTAATGTAAACATCAGAGTTTGGGACACTTTGCCTGCTGGGAAACAGCGTTTTCATGTCTGAAAAAATAATCAAAACCAGATAAATGATCCGTATTCAGTCACAGAAGAAACCATCCATTCACATATAAAGTTAACTGGAAAACAGGATTTAATTCTAAAATTACACTGTTATATGTATAACTCAAGCAAAGCTGCAATTTGCTTACCCTCCCACTGCAGTAAAAGCATGTGCCACGTTTTAATGCAAATATTCTTCTTTAATTGATGCAATCTAGCTCGTGTCATACAGGCTTTTTTGTTACCTGTTTTAAATGAGCTCCAACCTCTTTGATAGTGATGGATGATGACCCCTGACCTATGGAGGCCTTCCTCATCCCCAACCTCCTTATTGATTTGGGGTTTTGTGTTTTCAAGGTGTGTGATTGGCTGTACCCACTGACAGCAGAAACACCGGTGCTGTTGGCCAACTCTGGGATCTTCATGTTCCCTGACTCCTTGGCAGATACTCCCGGGTCCTACGTGGGCATAGTGCTGTCCTCTGAACTGCCCGCTGCCTACAGAGATATGTTTGTGGACATCCTGTCACAGCTCGCCGAACTCAGGATCCAGGTCAGGCTTTATTCTCAGTACTGAGCTTATGCAAGGAACGGGAGTGGATGGAGCACATACAAAATGTTTCGGTTGTTTTTTATGTTTGAAGAGCGTGTCTTCTAGTGTATAACATTTCCTGACTGTTGCGCTTATCCATTTGCATTGTCACCTATTTTTTCCATCTTGGAAATATCCATGATGCAGTGCTGTTGAAAGTGAAAACACATTTTGTGATGTTACACTCCATGCCCTACTGTTTTTATATACAAAAAGGTTTATTCCACTTTTATCCCAAGGAACACAGTTGTAGGTACAAACAAGTTGGGAACTATTTTAAAAGCAGAAAGCAGTTTTCATGTTATTGGAATGTTCGCACATTTTAAATGCAAAATATGATGATTCCTTTTACAACAGCTGTTTAACAAATGCGTTACTGCATTTCCTGACAGGGTCCAGAGGGGTCAGAGGTCGTCAACCTGAGTATGAAAGTCCCCCTCGGCCCCTCGCAATACCAGACAGGACTGACAGGGGAGAAGGAAAAACGACCAGTTCCTGGATGGAGTGAGAAGATGGCACAAGGAATCCTGACAGGTTTGTTTTGGCCAGTGATCACCAGCCTTTTCGAGCCCAAGATCACTTTTTAATTCCAGACTTAAGCCGAGATCGACCATTACATTACATTTAGGTGACACTTTTATCCAAAGCGACTTACAATAAGTGCATCAACCATGAGGAACAAACCCAGAACAACAAGAATCAAGAAATCAATTCAAAAAAGCAAAACTACAAAGTGCTATAAGTAAGTGCCATTTAAGTGCTACTAAATTGTTAGTTTAAACTTTTATTCAAGGTATAGTCGGAAGAGGTGTGTTTTTAGTTTGCGGCGGAAGATGTGTAGACTTTCTGTCCTGTTGTCAATGTGGAGCTCATTCCACCATTTAGGAGCCAGGACAGCAAACAGTCGGGATTTTGTTGATATCTTCCAAAAAACCCACTCAGGAGGGTCATACTTATTATTTTTTGCAACTTCTGTTAAAGGCTGAATGTACAAGAAATAAATATACACAAAGAAAGTTATTTCACAATAAAAAAATCAGACAACCGACACACAGCTGATCTGCGGCGCGACGACAGCCAGAGAGTCCAGAGAGTTGGGGGATCGACAGTGAAGACTGTGAGATCGACCGGTAGATCGCGATCGACGGGTTGGTGACCACTGGTTTAGGCTGTGTGCTGTGTATAGAAAATGGCCACTGGAGGGTGGTGTTTACTGATGCATCAAGCAAGGAAAATGTTGCCGTAATAGATAATTTGACAACACAACCACTTCCAAGTGTATATTTAACAAGTAAAACATCTGTTTTTAGGAGCGTCGCGGTTTAGTCAAGAGTTGGTAAAAGGAGCAGAGGCCACAGGTCGGGCCATTCATAAAGGAGCGGCCAAGATCCGGGACCACGTCACGCCTGAGGACACCCCTTCAGAGGTCAGCCCCCGGGTCAACAAAGGTCTGCAGGTGGCTAAACAGGCCACTGGGGGTGCTGTTCGAGTCAGCCAGTTCTTGGGTAAGGACTTGAGCCAATTCATGAAAAACCAAACAAACTGTACAAGAATTAGATTTCAGTTTCAGCGCACGGACATGATGATAAAGATACAAACACCTGGCTGAAGTAAATCCCGATAAACGCTTCATTTTCTCTTTGGCTGTATATCCCTGTGTATGCCTCTCCCTGTATAATTATGTGTGTTTACAGTTAATGGAGTGAGTACAGTGGCAGGACATGTGGCAGAGAAGGTGGCGCCACACGTTAAAAAGCATGGTGCTAAGCTGGTTCCAGAGTCCATGAAGAGCAAAGATGGCAAGCCTTCAAATTTGGATGGAGCCAAGTTAGTGGCAGCCACCAGCGTTCAAGGTAAAAACCGGTAGAACAGGAAATTGCAGGAAGTGTAAAGTTATTTGATCACTTGCATACACTGAAAGATGTAAATGTTGTTCTCATCTCACCATCTCAGTCTAGCTTTAAATATCGAAATAATGTTTAATCCTGTTTGATTAAATATGGTGGATAAAATGTCTCATTTGTATCCAAACTAGGTTTATCTACAGTTTGGTCTAGTCTGGAGACTGGAGCAAAGCTTGTTGGCAAAAGTGTTACAGCCGAGACCGTCACAACTGTGACCTACAAGTAAGTTCTGACATTTCCAACACCTGCCTCTTTAGATAGAAATGTTCTGATCGTATTGGATGATTGTTGAGCTTGTTTCTGTCTTTGGTGTTTTTTAAACAGCATTAGAACAGAAACCAGTCTTTACAGTTTCCTACTGTGTGGCTTTCCTCTTGGTACGCTGGGAAACTGATCTGCTTTCACACCCTTTTCTTTTCAGATTTAGGGGCTTAGCGAGTCTATTTAACATGTCCAGCCACATCTGACTGCACGGGGGGAGTAAAGGCGAATCCTTTTCACTCTTTTCACTCTCAGATCAAGTCAGAAAATAACCCAAAATCTGACATAATCCCAGTCTAAGCAACAGCTAACACAGAAATTGTATATGTTTGTATTTTGAGTTCTTTTTTGACTTTGTACAGTTGAATCTGTCTTTCCATGTTACCTGCAGTGTCTTCTGGTGTTGGGTGGTGATGCTGTTCACACTATCTGAAACACTTTCTCTTGGTTTGTTACTAATAAAACTGCTACACAGCGAATTATGTGTTTTTCTTGAACTACAGTGTGTTGACTAAAACTGGCGACAGAATGAACATCACATACTTGCCTAGAACTCCAAGTCCATACACATCCTCCACATGTTATTTATTTACACCAAACTACTCTTCCCTAACTCCACCGTATCATCCGTGGTGAAGGTACGGTAATGATGCAGGTGAGGCCACGGACACAGCTCTGCAGTCGGTGGTCAATGTCAGTGTGACTGCGTACCACATTGACAATCTGGGCATCAAAGCCTTCCTGAAGAGCGCAGGCAAGCAGACGGCCAAGGCCATGGTCAAAAAACCAGACGGAGAGACAGCAGAAGTTGAGGGGAAAGAGGCGCTGAAGAAAGAAGAGGAAGAGGAAGAGATGAAGAAATAAGATTTCCACAGGATGTGCTTAAGTGCGAGGTCTGATTGATGGGTCACTATCTCATTTGTACATTTATAAAAGGAAATTTAGGCCATTTGATTTTGGAAGAGACGATAAGGATTTAAAAGCAAAGTCAGGTATTAGCCTAAATTAAAGTCCAGATCTACTTTAAGCTATTTAAGTTATTTATATATCTCTAGGTTTTGTATTGTAATAATGTGATTTTTAACTTAGACAACAGTATTTTCTGTATGTTCTTGACATCAACCTGTTCACTGGCTAAAGGTCTACTAGTTGATTTACAGCTACAGCCTGATATGACCTCTCGTGATATTATGCACAGATGTTGAATATAAAAAACATACACATTTAACTGATTACTTGACATTATTTGTTATAGCTTATGGCATGTCTATGTTTTTTTTTAGAGGGGTGAAAAAAACAAGATAGGATCAGATAAGATAATTCTTTAATCTAATCCCACAACTGGGACATTTCAACAGCAAAGTGAATAATTAAACTAAGAAGCATCAATTAAAAAAGGAATTAATAAATAAACATAGAACACAAACTTAAGGAAATGTATAAAACAAACATGTTTACAATATAATACTTATTTTAACGGTATTGAGATTGCACTGACAAATATTAGTTTAATAGTATTGCACAAAACATCTTTCTGTCTGTGTCTTTATTTATTTTTCTGTTTCCTTCTTTCTGTTTGTTTTATCTATTGTAATTAATCATCTGCGATATAAATCAACTGATCTTTACAGAAGAGAGGAGTCATTTCTCTCCTTTCAAACCAGTTTTAAGACATTTTTAAATCCACATTTCAACCTCCCGCCAAATTTGCCGCGTTGTTTCCGGCGCGGCCCTGAAAGCAGCCGGAAGTAGCCGTCGCCATGGAAACCCCCCCAGGCACAAACTTGCCGTCGGTGTTTTCAGACAGAAACATGGCTGCAGACAGCGAGTTCAGTAAATACGATGCCACGCGTCTGCAGGAGGAGCTGGAGCAGGAGAAGGAGATGAGGTGAGTTAGTGTCTGAGGGGACTTCGGGACTTTATCACTGACGAGATAACTGTGGAATCAGCCTCGTGTGTCTCCTCCTTCCAGGGAAATGCTGGAGGAGTCGGTGTGTGACCTGCGGGGAACCATGTGTGAGCTGCAGGAGAGACTCCACAGTGTGGATGGAGAGGGTCAGTGTCACAGATCCAGTGGGTTTTACACTCAGCTAAATGCTAAGCTAACCCTCTGGAACTATCTTCTACAGGTTGTCTGAAACTGTGGTTAGATGATTATTTAAGCTACACTAAAGAAAGAAAGATGGATAGATAGATAGATAGATGGATGGATAGATAAATGGATATATAGATATATAGATGGATGGATGGGTGGACGGATAAATGGATGGATAGATGATAGATACATGGATGGATAAATGGATTGATAAATACATGGGTGATGGATAGATAGATAGATAGATAGATAGATAGATAGATGGATAGATGATTCCGAATGCAAAGATCAAGAGTCGTATGAAGGTAAATGGATAAATACAAATATCATCAACAAAAGCGACAAACCTGGAGAACAGTCCCTGAAACCAGTTTAAAGCTGCTACTTCAATTAAAAAGAAAAACCCACTCAAACATTTAGATTTTGCTGTTCACACGACTTGACTTGCAAAGAGACTTCAAATCAAGATTTGTTGACTTGCATTAAGCTGGAAGATTGAAATAGTTCAGATATTTATCTGTTTTTCATTGAGAGTGGGAAACCAGCTAAGAAGACTCCAAAAGCACGACACTGAAGCTCAGTCAAGTTAAAAAAAAAGGTTCTCTATCAACGAAGGAGAATGAAATGTAAAGAAAACTTTATCTTAGCTGTCACTCTTGGGTTGTTTATTCTGTTTCTCCTTCTGCACCAGGTAACGAGTGGAAGACCAGGTATGAGACACAGATTGAGCTCAACGGACAGTTGGACAGACAGATCTCACTGATTCACGAGAGACTGGAGGACCTGCGAGGGAACCCCATGGGTAAGTTCCAGCCTTTAAAGGCTTTTATTCTGGAAGTACATTCATGTGTTTGAGCAGCTGTGGCTCAGGAGGAAGAGCCGGTTGTCCACTAACCAGAAGGTTGTTGGTTCAATCAAATGACGTGGATGATGATGTGCGATAGAAAATAGCATAAAATTGAAATAATCAAAATGATACCGCTTGTTCTATAACCAAAATATTAATAATAATCTTCTTCTTGACTTATTCATGGCTCCTACAGTGTGTGAAGGGCTGAATGTGATTTGTAGTGCAAGGTGCTTTCAGTACTTAAGACTATAAAAGCACAGTATAACTTCAGGCCATTTCAATTTTGTAGGTTTTATTGGTTATGTAAATTCAAATCATGTTTAACACACGCGACCAGTTTGATTTACATTCTCTGAAGAACTGAACCAAAGCAATAAATCTACAAAAGAACTGGTTTAGATCAGGATTTTTCTGTTTGCTCTGAAAGTAGAAAGAAGAGGGGTGATGAAGCGTTCTTAAAGAATACAGTATAGTAAAAGAGCCGTATAAAAGTACAGTACTATATGCACAGTACAGCACAGGGTATATTTAATTCACAATGTTCCCAGCATGTTGAAATTCAAATATAATATATATTTATTCATATTCATTCATTCAGATATATTTATCCATAGTAAGTTTGTATCTATTGTGTTCGTACGTGATGTTCACACACTCTCTTGTTTTTCACAGATCGATTGGCCTCCATCCGGTCTTATGATGACATGGCAGTGGTTGAGTAATCTGTTTTTTTCGCTGTGTTCCCTTTTTGCTTTGTGAGGTTTTAAACAATGACGATGAAACCCAGAGCTGGAGGTGTACAGGAGTTAGAAGCTCACACCAGCAGAGAGAGCCAGAGACGCAGAATGAGGGGAGGAGACGGGCAGCACAGAGACAGTTGTAACAACAGCTTCCCTCCGTCCTCTCCACTGATGCACCAGTTTAATCACAGCACTGTAATCACAGGATTACAAACCAACGGAGAGTGATGCGCGCTAATTACAACGTTTTAACACACACACAGGAATTCACTATACAGCCTAAATATGTGTTTGTGTCCTTGTGCCTTAAGGCAGAACTAACAGATGCTCATTAGTGGAGCCGTGACCACGACATTGAACCGGAGATCAGGAGTCAAACTGTGAGAGAGACACTTACACAGACTGAATATGTGAGAAGAATATAGATTATTATAAACAAATAGAGCAACAACTGATCATTATGGTGTCATCAGTACTTGTATACTGTACCTCCTGAATACTTTTCAATAATATAGTTTGAGTTAGTATGTGTTGTGAACTTGTGGAGGGGCTTCACAATCATTGATTAGGACGAAAATGATCGGAGGGGTGATGTATACCCCAAACAGACAATGCACATTTTTAATATTGTAATAAACACATTTCATGATGACATCGTTTCACCATTTAATGAGGACTGATTGTGTAACGTTAATAATCTGTAGAAAGTGAATGCATTACTACACTATACAATGTAATTTCCTAACTTCATATCGATCTCATTTCTACCATATCATCATAAATTATATTTCACAATCAAAATAAGCTTTACGTTGTGTCCATAGTGCTGGAGGATGGAGAGATACCTCAGAAAGAGCATTTCTTAACTATGCATGATGTCATATATCACATGATGCCACATGATGGGGGTGAAAACAAATTCTGATCATTATAAGCTTTAAATCGGAAAGGATTTATCATGTCTTTTCAGACCATATTTGTATCTACCTTAGACCGATCTGCTCCAAAAGTCTTGAGATAAGTTTGTGAAGATCCGTCCATTATTTTGCAACCACACACACTCACCCACACACAGAAACGGGTGAAAACAACACAGTGCTTTCAGTGTGCCAAGCTTGCACACAGTATTTGAATAAGCAGGATTAACATATGTATTTCAAATGCTTACATAAAAATGTAACTGCAGCCTGCAGGCAGGCTTCAAATACTTTGCTTAGTTAAAAACCCCCGATTGGTTCTTAAAAACTGGTTTAGAAACATTTCAAATGTACAATAACAAGGACGAGAGTGATTCAAACCCAGAAATACACCGGGCCTCCTCCCTCTGTATTATAAGTCTCTTGTTGTGTCTACACTGTTTCCCTGCAGGAAACACTGAGGCAGCGTCTGAAGCTCCTGAGCGAAGAGAAGTCCGACCTCCAGGCTCAGCTGATGGACTGTCACCTCAGAACCGAACAGGAGGGAAAGGTGCTGGTGTCAGCTGTTGTCACTGATACAGTTCCAGGGATTTTCTGTTGAGCATTACTGAAGGTCACAATGTGTCCTGGTCCAGTTTGATTATTTCTTAGACAAACGGCTTTAAATTCTCCCATTTTAAACATATTAAAGTGAGAAATTACCATCATTAGCAAAGAATTGAAAAAGATTTGTCTGATATTTTGTGAATGTTTCGCATTCCTTTTTGTCTTGTGCTGCTACGACCGGGCCAATGTGCTCTTAGGTTGGTGATTTGGTTCTTTGTTTATTGTTCTGCTCAACAAACAAGCAAGATTTCAGATGAATGAAGGTTTAACGCACGACACGTGCAACCTCTAATTCCCTGTTGTAATCTGCTGCTCGTTAACATTGTAGAAATATGCACGCACAACAAGCACCTTGCCACGAGCTGACAGATTACTGACAGCTCCTCTGTTTCTTTCAGGCATTTCACAAAACCAACGACGAGAGACGGGCGTATCTTTCAGAAATTGCCAAGGTAAGCGTTCTCTTTGATTTCGTGATAATACAAGTTCTCACAATTCCCTGATAGTTCAAGCAAGTCGCTCTAAAACCAAACATAGTGACTACAAATCATTGAATATTCATTATATGGCAACCTGAAGAATGGCTGCCATGACAAAGGGCTACAAAAGTACAGTAGAGTGCAAAGAGCAGCAGGTCTAATTATGATTTTCTCATTCATCCTCTGGAGCTGCTCTGTCCTGTTGTGTAACAGCCGAGTCCCTGTTCACTGAAAAAAGTTACTCAAGGACTTTCTGCCTAATGCTGCAACATCAGTGGGTCCTGCAGGGCTGAAGGAAATACAGCTGCAAGGAAACTCAACCACATTTCCCTCTAAACATTTTAGAATCACACATTTCTATGTGTTGAAGCATTTCACAACGTGT
Organism: Verasper variegatus; assembly: GCA_026259375.1. NCBI lineage: Eukaryota > Metazoa > Chordata > Actinopteri > Pleuronectiformes > Pleuronectidae > Verasper > Verasper variegatus. Next base: position 6,315,194 of record CM048051.1, read on the forward strand.
GCCTGGCTCTTCCATGTGAACCAAGACAGACACACACATGCAGTACATAATGAACAAACAGGTGGACTTAAGGTTTATGAGTCTGAAGTGCTTGGAACTGTAAATTCTCCCCATCTATCCCCATCTGCCACAGCTGTCCTCCACCATCGAGGCCCAAAGAAGACAGTACTCCACCAGGCCACAGGGGGCGCTAGACAGCAAACTGAGGAGCTCAGTGAGGCACAACAGGTAGAGGTGATGGACACAAACATATGAGAGAACAAAATGGCATCAAAATGACATTAACCCTTCACATGAGTAACACTTGTTTGAAGTTGTCTGAATTATATAATTCAATATCAGTTTGTTCTTAGTTTCATTTTTTAATTGGGTTTACCCAGCTTCATTTATGATTTGCCAAACGTAATGCAACTTAAGGTAAATGCAAGTAGGAACAATCTTTTATGATGCCCTGAGAATGAAGAGAGACAAAGACAAGACACTAAACTTTGAATCTCCTTGACTATTTTACTACATTTACTGTAAGTAGATATCATTCTATTATTTCCTGGCAAACTGATGTGTATATTACTGTGTGTTAATATTGGAGTTGCTGCACAAGCTCTTGATATGCAGCTAATAAATTAAACATGCTGCAGAAATGAGCACAGCCTTCATTCACTTACTGCAGGTCTTTAATTTCCTCCTCTCGTCTCTTGGTGCTTAGAGGGAAGCAGAGCTGCAGGAATGCAGAGGCTTATTCTAAGAAAGGAAAAGAAAGAGAAGAAGAAGTTGGAGGAGGAGCGAACGTGAAAGGAGGAGGTGGTTGTGGAGCAACAGCAGAGAGGAGAGAAGAGGACAGGTCCCAAAGGGGGAACAGGTTACCCACCATAAAGCACTATACCTGAAACACAATCCCTGACCCAGACCTGATGTTAGAGGCCCTTTCTTAGAATACAGTAATGTTGCTCTCTTCTGTGTTTATGATGGCCTGATGGCAGAAGACATTTTCTATATACTTTTTTATTTGTGCATTTCATTTTGTACTTTGTACCATTTCTCAAATATTAGAGATGGCACATATTACAAGCTTTGAGCGCAGTGAGGTCATATCCAAACACTTCTCCTACAACTTACATTACGTAAGCAGCAGCACATCCACCTCTCACACAGTATGTAGTTCATCTGCAGAGCAACAGAGTCTCCCCCGTCCCGCCCACCGACCACCTTTACAAATGTGGGAGTAAGAAATCTGTGTCCAAGTAGTGAATATGAAAATTGCCAGAAGCTGTTTCATTCGTGTTTTGTGGAGCAGTGCGGAGGATGGGTTCAGTTCCTGTCAGCTTCAAAACTCCGAGCTGAAACAGTATCTCCCTACTCAGGACACACAGGCAATACAAGCATGAATTCATCAATTTGTTTAAATAGTTGAGCTTTATCTCATGAATATAACACTTTGGGTTAAAAAGTAAAGAAAACTCTTTTTTCCCAAGCTGATCTTTAAAGTACACATACAGATAAATGATATGTTGCAACTAATTTGGATTTTGTACCTAAACATGGTTTAATCACTTATAGTAATTTAATTGTTCATTCAATAAAAGTACTCCAGAATCAGTGAACGCTCTAAAAGCTACAGGAGACTTTTCTTTTCTGTTTGCTGGAATCGACTACACTGTGTTAAAATCCCTGCAGCAGCACAGAGTGAATTCAGTTTTCAGGTGTAATTTTGCTTTACAGGCTCACTTTCTGTATCTTTCTGTTCCCGGCTGAGTCGGCGAACGATCCTGAATGTGCTGCTGCGGCGGTGACGGGTTGTTTATCTTAGATTAACGACTTCATTTAAAGACAGCCAGGCCGTGTTGCCTCATGAGTGAGAGAGAGAGAGAGCACATTTGCGGCACACTGCTCTCTCCCGCCGTCTTCAAGCTCATGTTACTACAACTCCGTGCGTGCTGCCCCTCCTCCTCAGGTGAAACGTGGTGACAAATCAATACACATGTGTCAAAACACCACATGAATCACACTATCGCTGCCTGCCCGTGCTAACTCAGTTCTCTCTGCACTCACCACGCTGCAAAAGAAATGTGTACATGCAGTGTGCGTGTGTGCAGAAGACAAGTGTAGATGTGAAATACAGAACAATACTTGTGAATTGAATATCTCGACTGTTACGGCCATCCCCACGCTCACACATTGTGTGATGTGCAGACTTGTTGTTGCATAAAGATGCAGTGATTGCTGACAGCATCTGTCAACAGTCTGCAGGGGCAGTCTTTTAAATGTCTCTCCTGAGCTCTAAAATGAAGACATTTAATCTTGCATGTGCTAAATTGTGTCTTAACGTGTTTTTTAGTGTCGCTGAAACAACTATTACAATAAAAAAGTTGGAAGTCGTGAGTCAAGGGCATAAAAAAGTAATTATCTTTTCTCTCTTGACGCAAAGCAAATCATGAAACTGTCCACTCCACATTAAATATGCTCTGTGAAGTTTAAGTTATAATAAAAATAAATTGTTTCTGCAAAGACACTTTGATGGCCCTGCCCACAGATGTCAGAATTCTCCTTCTTTGAATGATTTCACCCAACTTTATGGCTGGCATGCATGAATGCAACATTACCAAGTCTCCTGTGTATCACGCTAGTCAGCTGCAATACTGTGAGGATGCAAATCAACCGTTATCTTCAGGATGGTTTATTACTTTAAAAATGTACGATCCAATGAAAGCACTAAAAATGTAGAAAAGCTACAGGTATGTGAATTTACAGCAATCTCTAAAATCAAATATTTTTTTCTGTGTTCCTATGTTATTTGAACACATTTGGACTCTGACAAAAACGCTGACTCACAAGTTCCTGTGGAAACGAGAGCACTAAATGTGTCCTGCTCTTGTCCTCCATCTTTCTTACCCTGGCCTAACGACAGTCCCCCCCCCCCCCACACACATGCCCTGCTTCCCCAGGATTCATTGAGACAGGAACACCTTGTCAGCCCCTCAGCTCGTGACGCACACTGGGTCCCTGCACACATCTCCTCGAAATAGAGAAAATCTGTGTGGGGGGGTTAAAAAAATTCCTCCTTCTGTCACTGTCACACACTTTGATGGATTCACACTCACGCAAGCTGGTCCGCTCACGGAAGCAGCCATAAAAGATGCAAGCGTGTACCCTGTTGGACATTTTGGATTGGACGAAGCAGATCTTCTAAAAACAAGCAGTGAATAAATGTCACACACACAAAGGAAAGGGAAACTTTTACACAATAAAGCTGTGATGTATTCAACATGTCAAACAATGAGTATTCATCGTCACTGGCACAGATAAATGCTGGGTAACACACACTCGTTTATGGATCATCAGGGGAGTGGTGATGGAGCAGAATTGGGTGGTCTCTCGGGGGCCAGGATGTAGGCCAGGGGTCTTTATCTGTTCCAGCGCTCGGGGAGATCATCTCCTGCTGTTACATGCAAACAAACCTCAGAGCTCATGGGAAGTAACACGCTTATATGAGAGTGACACATGCAGCATTTCCTCTCCAGCTCTCATGCAGTCCCACATCACATTCGTCACGCTGGTTTTGGATCCTCGTGGACGCTGCTCTGTGTGGTTTGAGCGACATAGTGTTCAGCTGCCTTGAGACTCCTATGGTTAATACAATGGAGGGAGGGTGTTACGTAACATCTCACGTGCAAATGTTCCAGTGGGTTAAACATAAGGCTGCTGCTGTGCTTGTGCAGTCTCAAGGTTTTAATGAGATGAGATTAGTCCATGCACGTCAACCTATAGGCTGTATGGGCTGGTGGTTCTCAAATGGGGGTCCGCAAACAGTTACCAGAATCAGCCATTAGAATATTGTTCTGACAATTTTTTTAAAACATAGATATCTTCTCATGTGGTTTTCTCACATGTCAAATTATTCCTAGGAGCATATATGCAGGGGTCCCTGTCATATTTTATATCTTGTATAGGTGGTTCGTTGTTTCAGAAAACTTTGAGAACTTCTGGCAACTTGTATATCTACAGTTAATGTTAACTCTTTTGATAAACAAAATAACTATGTTATATATATATGTAAAATGAAAATGAAATGAATACGTATAGGATTATAATTCAGGTACTTCTGAGACCTCATTTAACCACATGTATTATTATTATTATTATTATTATTATTATTATTATGTGCATTTTAAATTTAGTTTTTCATAATTTGGACAAGATCGACACCCCCCCTCCCCAGCCGACGCGTGTCTCTTGGAGGGGGTGAGTCCAGCAAGCGTGGGTTTGCATCCTAATGAAGAGGTGGTGGTGGTGGTGGTGGTGGTGGTGGGAGGGTGCCTCAGTGGAAATCACGACCGAGTGACGTGGCAGGGGAGAGAGGAGGTGGGTGAGGAGAGAATGGGAGGGGAAACAGCTGCCGCCTCGTCCATTCCCAGTCCAGCCTGTGCCTCTTTACGCGCACACACTGGTGTTCGGTACTGGTGGAGGTGGTGGTGGTGGTGGTGGAGGTGGAGAAATCAACAGGACAACAAAGGGACACACAGAGGAGACAGAGAGAAAGAGAGACGGGGGGGGGGGGTCTCTCTCTGCAGGATCCAGGACTGGAATCGCACTTCACCATCAGCGACCAGCTCACTGAACTCTTTTCTTTCGTATCTGCAGGGAACCGCAGCATCAGTCAGGCTGGAGGTGACCGTCAGAGAAGCGCTAATCGCGCGTTTGGGTAAGTGCGTCAAAATCCTCTTAACGTGAAAAGTGATCCTTTTCTTTTCTTGTTGTTTTTGATTTCTCTACCTCTGATGATCCACGTCTCTTGGTCCGAAACACATCAATGTATAAATATATAGATTTGTATTATTTGCTCCAGTGGCATCCTGGGGTATTTATTTTGGAGTTGGGTCCCCTGTGGGTGAAGGCTGCGGTTCTCTGTGCCACGCGCGCAGCCTGTGAATATTTATAAAGAGGGACATTAATGGGCTATTATCGATTCGTGACCGTCGCCCTGTCCCCTCTCTGCACATCCACCTGCGCCTCAGGACAACTGTGCCTGATGGTGCGGCTCGTCATGGAGCGCACTGTCCAGCACTGTCCGGCTTAAGAGCACTTAATCTGTCATTAGGGAGTTATTTTCAGACCGTGCGCCAGCGACGGACTCCGGCTGCTTTTACGCCTCGTCCCCATCTCCGCTTGTTTCTGTTTGACTTGCCCCGCCGCTCAAAGAAAACTTTCAATCTTTCAATCTCTTCGCGTTGTGTGTCTCCCAGACAGCACGGCCGTTGTCGTGAGCCTCGGCAGCGAGATGGAGTTGGAGCACTTCGACGATCGGGACAAAGGTCAGAGGCACGGCCGCTCCAGTGCGCGGATGAACGGGGTGGCGAGCCCGACGCACAGCGCCCACTGCAGCCTGTACCGGACCCGCACCCTGAAGACGCTGAGCGCGGAGAAGAGGGCCATGAAGGTCCGCTTCTACCGCAACGGAGACCGCTACTTCAACGGGATAGTGTACGCCATCTCCGTGGACAGGTTCCGGACCTTTGACGCACTGCTGGCCGACCTGACCCGCTCTCTATCCGACAATGTCAACCTGCCCCAGGGGGTCCGGACCATCTACACCCTGGATGGCTCCAAGAAGATCGCCAGTGTTGATCAACTTGTAGAAGGTGAGGATAAGAAGGCTACACGGCTCACTTAGCGGGTTACACAACCAGGGCTTGACATGTGAAAGCTTTTCAGTCCTGGACTCATATTCCAAAATCTAGTTGGACACATTCTGCCTGTCTGTGCATCCCTTCTTCTCCTAAAGAACCTGCCTCACCTGTCAGCTGCCATGTTCTGTGCTGCCATGTTCTGTGATCCTCTCCTGCACAGAACTCATCTAACACCATATCCCCACAATTTAGACCCATTTGAAATCAGGCTCAACACTACACGTGCTCCAAAACTGGCTAATCCAGCAGAGCAGACTGTCGATTATTATTATGAAGATTATATCACTGGTTGGATTGCCATCTGGTGTCAGAGGCATATGTTTCGTCTAAGATTAGCTCTCTCCTGATCTGTTTTACTCCAATACTGTGCATGCCAGTATCATTGCTGTGATGGGAGGAGCTGTAAACTGTCAGCATCTTCTTTAATTGATATAGGATTTGAGAAATATATATAAATATACCAAAGTAGAAAGGAAAGCAAGCTGTATGAATCTGTTTGTCAAAGATGTATAGTGGCTGCAGCTGTTGCCTGGTTAGAAGAAAGATTCTTCCCTCCTTTCTTTACCTTTCTTCTCATTTTGACCATTTTTATTGACCTTCCCATCTCCCAAGAGAAAGATGTTCTCATGCCTTTAGATATTTTTTAAATCTTGTATTACTCTTTACAAGTAATTTCTCTCTCCGTTCTCCCAGGTGACAGTTACGTCTGCAGCTCCATTGAAGCCTTCAAAAAGTTGGATTACACAAAGAACGTGAACCCCAACTGGTCGGTGAACGTCAAGGCCGCGGCGGCGTCCTCCCGCGGCCCTCCCTCCTTGGGCAGCGCCAAGGCCAGCGGACCAGAGAACCGTGAAAACAAGGAGTTCATACGCCCAAAGCTCGTGACCGTGGTGCGGAGCGGCGTGAAGCCCCGCAAAGCTGTGAGGATCCTGCTGAACAAGAAAACCGCCCATTCCTACGAACAGGTCCTCACCGACATCACTGACGCCATCAAGCTTGACTCCGGAATAGTGAAGAAGATCTACACACTGGAGGGGAAGCTGGTGAGAAATCTTTGCATTGAATGTATAAATTTGTCATTTGTGTCCGAATGTGTCCGATTGGATTGTTAGGACATCAGACATGGCTTTAACGTGGTTTTATCATGGGTGGTACTGCTGGAAATATAGAGGGATTCTTTTCTGTTGCTGTGTTGGACGAGGTTTTATGTGCAGCAGAAAGACCTAAAATCAAGGTGACTAACAATTACTTGTTCATGAAGGTGGTGGTTTTTGCGACGGTGTTGCTTGGAAAGGGAAAACACAGATCAACAGGCTGTTAGAAGGCTCCAAACGGATACATATTTAATGACCACAGGCTCATTTCTCTTTTATGAGCCCTCTTATGAATGAAGAGCATCCGTGTCCCCTGTTTACAGTCGGAGCCGTGGAGACAAACGTGTGACACAGCGAGTGAAAGAGGTCGAGAGAAGGTAAAAAGTCCATGAATGGAGTCTGGGTTCTCACCCACGCTGCAGCAACGTGTGCCAGAGCTTTGCCTCCCAACACAAAAATAAGTCTCGGGCTCCTTGACAGTCCACCCACCTTTCCAGCTCCCTCTCAGCTCAGCTGTGGAGGTAGAGGGTATAAAAAGAACTACTGTAAGATAGTGTAAGTGCACAGTAAACATACGCATAGACTCATGCACATTTTCCTCGGCTGGTTCTGTGCATGTGGAAGTGGCACTGACCTTGGTCTGCACTGCAGTTAAACGCAGTTTATCTGTTTGTGGAGAGGGGACAGAGAGAGAAAGACAACATCTCTTTGAGAGTTTTATATTTTTAACCTCTTCGGTGTCTTCCTGTTTGTCTCTGTGTCACTTCCTCTCTCATGCACCATCAATGGTTCTGAGTGTGTGTCTGCTCTCTGTCTAGGTCGTGTGGTAGCTCCAGGTTATTGAGCTGTTTGAAGCACTTTCTGTTGACATCAAGGGCGTCCTTTCATTTTCTGTCGCACAGCAGCAATGATCTTCTGATTGGCTAATTTGTGATTCTCATGATTGTGCTCTTTTCATTAAGTCCCTCAGTGTTACCATTTATCCCAGTTGTACAGATTAATCTGGCTGTCCGTGTAATGACCTACTTTCAACCCAGCAGGAAGTCATTCCAGATTCCCTGACCTGACCTGCTGCGAGATCCCAGCACCAGCCAATAAAATCCGGTCGGATCAGATCAGGTTTTCCCTGAGAAACCTCCTGTCGGGGATTAAACTCGCGCTTTTGCACAAGTGCTCGACTACTCTGTGGTGGCCACTTGTTACAGTTGTCCTGGAGATTACACAATAAACGCCGCTCTCGCCCAGTTCACCCCACTGCGATTGGAAGTAAGACTATTATGGTTATTCTATTTTTAGATGTGATATTGATTGGGCCTGTAGGCATGGTAACACGCTCACTACCAAACTGGGCTGAGTGCAGAACCAAGTCCTCATTTTCTGTATGTGTGACTGCGAATGTGTGCGTGGGTTAATGCATGTGGGAGCGTGTGCGTCTCTGAATATGTTACAAAGTGAACTGCAAATGGAAGAATGAGGGATTTGTAAAGCAAGATGGGAATGAATACAAAGGAGTGAGGTTTTCCATGAGTGCTTGGAAATCCACGCCGAGACTCGAACAGCCGTCTCCTTCTGATTGGGTGAAAGGTCTCAGAAAACGCTGGATAATCGTGTAGCAAATTTAAACCCTCTGTGAAATGTAGTTAATCCATGTTAACTTAAACGTTTCAGGGAATAAGGCTCAGCATAACATTACATGATGAGAATACGATGAAGTACCAATTGCATAAACTGTCTCGATACACATTTGAATAACAAAATAATCATAACAACGACAAACAGATGAATGAAGGGATGAACTAAGGTAATTACCTGCCCTGGGACAAGGTTACTTTAAGGGTTAAGTGTTTTTGTGAGAATGGGCCTGCTGCCATCAGCTGAGCCACGTCCGTCATCCGGCCTACGGCAGAAGTAGGTTTCTGGGCCTTCATGGCAGTAACGTTGCGTCTCGGCAGAGCTGCGGAGCCCCGAGAGAGCATCTGAGAACCGGAGCTCAGGCTCCTTGCTATCATTAACCCCTGTAATGAGGCCAGAGACAGTGGGGCAGGATGTATATGTACTGTACATCCCCACAGCCCTATTATTCATCTTCTTCATCTTCTTCATCTTCTTCCCTTTCTCTTTGTTTCGAATTGTTCTCAGCTGCTCACAAGACTGTTCATGTGGGTTTAAAACAAACATTATACTTTTTACTAATTTGATTCTACTTCAAAATCTTGTTGCAGAGGCTAAAAAGCGCTGAGATGAATAATAGATAATGTTTTTTTTCGTATATCTGAAAGCAAAGAGTTCACCCAAGAGTTAGTCTGTCTCTGCTAGTCCTCTCTCAGTTGTCTTGTTATGACTCTTCATTATTTGTGTGTCTGTGGGTGTGCACTGTATTTGCGAAGCTTTTGCCAATATGACAACTGAGTTTTGGTTTTGACCTCAGATCAATATTTTGTTCTAAAACTTTGGCTTTGGTTGTTGTTTTCAGCCTTTTCCTCTTATCGCTGTGATAAATTGCCTGTTTTCCTTTTGGCGGCTATTGGGGGGGCGAGCTGATGATAATAATCAGATGATGATGATGATGGTGAGGAGACAACATGTGACAGGCTGCCAACCAGTGTCTCTGAGCATCTGATATGTGCCACACACTCAGTTTGCCCATTGTGAGCTTACTCCACTGTGATCATTTTAGATATCATATTTCTGTGTGTAATACGAGCGGCCGAGTGAGAAGCTATATATCAAGTTCCACCCCCCCACCGCTCTATTGATTCGCCCCCTGTCTCAGGTCTCACTGTATCTGGTGGTATTTTTAGCTCCCTCTCCTCTGGGGGTTACCACAACCTCATATTTCTAGCTTCTTCACCTTGGCCGTGTTTTAATGATGATTAGATGTAGTTGCAGAGGAACCAGCCAACCCGCGGCGACGCTGTGATGAAGGCCTTGCAGGATTGGTCTGATCAAGAAGGTAGACGACCTGTAAGTGGCTTAGGACACGGACATGGCTGGTCTATTAATACACGTAAAGCTCTGTTTACACACACAGAAAAGACACACACACACACACACACACACACACACACACACACACACACACACACACACACACACACACACACACACACACAGGCGCTGTGTTGGACCCCAGCTGCCAGCCGGGAGCCGTGCGAGGCTTACGCATACTTAGGCACGCACAGTGACACACGCTTTTTAATGGACTCCTCTGGATTTCTGCTCATGCATCAGTGGCCATTTACTATAGGCAATCATCAACCAATGCATGAAGTGATTCCATGTAGTCGTCCTTTAAGTTGGTTGCATTCTAGTTTTTGAGCATCGCGTCAATGAGATCCTTCAGTGTGTGTGTCTCTGTGGGTTGGGCATTTGCAAGCGTCGATAATTCCCATAATAACTGCCTATACATTAACACTTTTCAATATTTTCTATACTTCTTCAGTTGTATGTAGCAATTTTGGTTGTGTTAGTTTTGTAGAGACCTGTCGGTTTACTGTTTTGGTCCAGACTGAAATATCTCAACAACTGTTCAGTGGACTGTGTGACGTCCAAGATGCCCCGGGGATTAATCATTTTTACAACAAGTCCTTCGAAGTCATTTCGCACCAATCATCTTGCTCTAGCATGTGTTAGCACGTTCAACTCTTTCCCTGTTTACTGTTAGCTCTGCAGCTTTAAGCGAAACCACATGTCATTGAATATATTTTGAGAATTGTTCCTTGTTCAAGCATATTGTGTACTTGTAAACAAATTGTCATATTTATTGTTAACATTGTCAGTAAGTCTTTACCGACAGGACAGGAGCACTACCCCCTAGCCCCCACCCCTGGATCCACCCCTGGATCCACCCTGCATTATTACAACTCATACTCTTGTTTTTATTGGTGCATTTTGTCTGCGTATGAAGGATGCTGTCAGGCGGTTTGAGACGACCTCATTCTATCAAATAGTTTCCCTTTTTTTAATAACCGGAAATCTGCACAGATGAATTTACTTTACATCCCTGTAAACTCACAACGACCTACTAAAGGCTATTATCTGTGCTGCTACTTGACATTCACCTTGATTGGTCCGTTCCTAACGAGTTACTCCAGAGTTCATGTCCTCGTCTTTGAAGCACTAATATGATTTCCTTTGTCCACCTCGTCTACACAGCGTGTCCCTGATAATACTGCCCTCTGTCTTTGGACTAATTAAATGCCACATGATAAACAGGAGACGAGTGAGAGTGAACCACTTGTTCACTATCTGCAGTGCAGCTCTCACTTTTTCGAGCTGCATTGTTGGCCTGTCCTTCTACTTGTTGGCAACGCCGAAGAGCTTTTAATACTCTTTTATCTTCTTGTTTTTTCTCTGCAGCCTCCTCCTCTTCCTCCTCCTTCTTCATTGTCTTCTCAAGTGCTGCACCCTACTTTTCTATTTCCCTCCACCCTTTCCAATTTCTGCTTCTCTCTTCATCCGCATCATTTTTTTATTCACTTACATAATGTTTTTTTTTTTTTCTCCGATCAAACAAATTTGCTCCTCTCATCCCATTAGCTGCAGATTCCCCCTCTCATCTTCTCTCTCTCGCCTCCCTCTACTTGATTTTTTTTCTCACTCTGTGTCTTGCTGTCAACGTGCCATTGTTTTTCCGGCTATTTAGTCCTCGTTTAATTAGCACACTCGGCATGCACCCCCAAATCAACGAGCTGCAACATATGGCATCACTCTCTCCTTCCCCCATTCTCTGTCTCTCCCTCACCCTCCTTCTCTCCCTCTCTCTGTCTGTCCCTCCACACCCTCCTGGTCTTACTTTTTTTGGCATCTCCTTTCACCTCTTTTGGCTATAGCGAGCTCTGCAGGGACATCACTTAAAAACATTGTGTATTATTAAGAGCAGGGATTATGCTCTGCTCAAAAACAAACCATTTAGCTGCTTGTTTATCTTTATTTGATTGGTTGTTTGCTGGTGATGTCACTTTTTCTTCATGGGAGGATTGTGGGAAGCAAAGTCCATCTGCTCCTGCTGTTTTGCTGAGTCACAGCGAGTCTGCGCAGCATTGTCTGTGGAGTGTGGGGACAGGGTATACAGTATTTATGCTGCTATACAGTATATGTGCACTAAATGACATCGTTGATAAATGGCTGGTATGGTATCGCACACAAATCTTGCGTTCTCCCCGTCTCTCTATATTTCAGTCAGTCAGTTAGCTGAGTCTGTGTCTGGTGACGGTGGCAGATTGGGGCGCTGTCTGTAGTCAGAGGACATGCTGCCAAATTAGGATCGATGGCAGACGTTTCGGGCTCTGGCAGACTGTCGAGAACCTCGTCACACCACAACTTCATCACAGACACACACACACACAGTCTGGCTCATGCTTTTCCTGACTCACTCAGCTAAATCTGCATTTGAAAAACTGTGTCCCCTCTTTCTGTTTGTTGGCCGCAACTTACACACATATCACCTGTCGGAGTTTTTGTTGAATCATGACTCAGTGGGTGAGGCACAGAGACACTTGGTTGTAAACATGACAACCAGCAGAGCTGCTTTCCTCCTGCTGGATTCTTGCAAAGAAATTACGTCCCAATTTGCAAAATGCTTGTACTGCATCATTTTGAACAAATAGGAAATTCCTGTACAGATGCAATGACTTTAAACCCAATCTCAAATAATTAAAAAAGTCCCATTTAACTGTTTTGTATATTTTATTTGTTTTTGTACCACGGGTAGCTCCTTTACTTCTGCCTGTCTGACCCTAACCCTTCAGATATACACCATGCGTACTGGCACAATCAAAACAGTTTTGTATGTACTTAAGGGATCATTTGCTGCACCTCTTGTTACTGCAGTTCGCTGGAGTGGGAGTTGTGTTTTCCTTACATATATTTCCCATCTTGTATTTAAGAGTCAGCCTGTGTTGCATTCACATGAAGCGAAAACAACAAGCTGATTTATCAATTAGTCCATCACCAGAAAATTAATCATTAAAGTAATTTATTTTGCAAAACTGGCAGAAGTTAGTTCCTTGCATAGTCTTTCCTGGCGAGCTGTGACAGTACATTGAAGATATTTAGTATCCAGATTGTCGGACAAAGCAAGACATTTTAAGAGAAATAGGGAGTCAGATAAAAAGCACTGGATAATTCAACAAATTAAATAATTAGGAAAACGAAGAGGAACTTTAGACTGACTCCATGTGATGTCTTACTTGACCCCTCGTGGGACCAGCGCTACACCTTATTTTTGATTCCATTCATGTCTGAATGAAAACACTGGTTCCCTGAAGGACAAGAGGATGCGCTCACACAGATCCAGCTCCAGAAGAAAGTTTGCTATCCCCCCTCTGGAGAGCAGAGGCTGTTACGTAAGTTGTTATGCAACAGAGTAGCCAGCCTGGCAGTCATTCTGCTGCGCTGCTTTGAGGTGCATGCAGGACCAGTAACTCAGAGCGCTGCACCGTTAATTGGCTCACATCAACCTAGTTCTCTTTCCCTTTATTTGTTTGTCAGCTCTTCCTTCTTCTCTTCATCTCCTGCTTGTGTCCCAGCCGCCTCGCTCTATCCGCAGGTTCCCTGATTGAGGCAGCGGGAGGTCATGCAGTGTGTGAATTCTCCCTCGGGGGGGTGGGAAAGATAGTTTTCTCCGTTTCCCTCTTGCGTCTTTCAGATTGATTTCTGTCTCCCTCTCCTCTTGTCAGCCTGCGTGGCTCTTTGCCCGCCCATCTCTCTGTCTCCCTTTGCTCTAAGGGGATCCTTTGAAAACCCCTGTTTCCTTTTGGGATTCTGACTGAAATTGTTTCTGTAGATGTTTTAATACGATATGGATTCTTGACAGTGACGAGGGAAGTGTTCGTTTCTTTTAGAGCTTGTGACCCTTTAGAACTCTGTGTACCAGTAAAACAGCATTTCTGAAGTATACTGGCAATGCAAGATAAGCAGTATAGATAATGGAGAGAATACCAATGTCATCTCGAGCTTGTACAGTAAATGTATAAGACTTCAGTGGAATATAGATATGTAGATCTGTTTAAAAACACATCAATCACTGCTAACATTACTGTCAGTTAAATACTAATACTCCTACACAGCATTTGTCTGTCAAACTTGTGTATTTTTATTGATTATGGTCCATAAAGTTCAGATACACTGATGGTGGATGTTGTAGCTCCGACATGCTGCTGTGCCAGTATTAAAGCTTCATCATATATTTCATCCTTTTTATCCCTATACCTCGAATCCACTGCATGTTTGCAACAAATGCCTTGCTCTTTCTGTTTCTATCTCCCTACATCTTTCTCACAATACAGCCATCTGTCATCCTGGGTCTCTACCTGTCTAATCTATCACAACCATCTGTCTTGTTTGTCCGTCCGTCTGTCTGTGGGGAGTGTTTCAGAGCAGCTCGGCCAGCTGCAGTTGGTTCAGCACCAGGGACAGCTCCACCGAGCTAAGCTCCCCCAGCAGCGACAGCCCGTCCGTCCGAAACGTGTCTTTCTGCGGGAAGGATTACGTTGACCTCACCGCGTCCTCTGTGTAACCACTGTGAGTCTATTGTGGTGCAGCAGATTAGTGGTTCTCTCCCTTTTTTCCCCTCTTTCTGGCTTTGCAGGCGTCAGTTTGTCTCAGAGAAATGTCTCTGTTTCTTATCAGAGCAAAGATTAAAAACAAAAACAAAAACTGATGTACTGTAACCATGGCTGCAAACATTTGTGTTTTGTAGAATCAACAAACCCAAAGTCCTCACATTTGGAGAAACTGGAAGCAAAAAATTATAATCAAACTATTTCTATTTGAAATCTGTTGGTAGTTTTGTACAGGTAAAAACAAAGGCATGTGCTCTGACACGTGTGCACTGCTGTGTGAATCAGGCTCCTGACAGAAGAGTCCTCAAGTAGAGCTGAAGTCCAACATGGAGACAGAACTTTGTGATGTAGCTGTGTTGTCAGACAGGTTGTTTGATGAAGATTTTGCACCATCACTGTGCTCAGAAGCTGGTTGTAGTTGTCTAGAGATTTGTGCACGTGAGACTCGCTAAATATCCTGTGAGAGTGTGTATGGACACATGACAGTGTTTGTGTATTCTCATAAAAGGTGAGATATGATAGTGTCTACTTTATATTTCTGTTGTGTCTTTGTCAGCCTCTTTTTTGTTTGTCTCCTGTGTGTCATCGAGCACACAGACTAAAAATCTGGACAGTCATCCCTCCTGACACAAACCAAACAGACTCAAAGCTTTGCTCTGCAGAGACACAGACTTAAAAAGCTTCAATGCATCTGCTACCAACCTTTATACTTTTGACGTCGGCTTGTAAACTGTACCTCACCCCTGCTGTTGTGTTACAAAAACGAGGCTTTTTTGTTTTAATTATTGCAGTGTGGAATCGCTTTTGGGTTCCTCAGCGTGAGGTTATTCAACAGTGCCACCATGTGGTGTCAGCCTTCTCTCTGTCTGTCTCAGTTTTATGATCCCTTGCATAATGATGTGCAAATGAAGTGACGTGCGGCTCCGTGTATCCAACCAAAAATGTGATTTAATCTCAAATAAAGAAAGACAGAGAAGAACAAGCCAGGGAGAGACATCAGAGCGATACAAGCAGACACTGTAGATTAGAAGGTGTTTGGTCTTTGCTTCCACACTAGGTGGCGTAGTGAGAGTATAAATGGGTTTACAGAGAGATAGTCTATGATTTGTTGCATAAGACACTTTCAGGAGGGGATGATGGTCACATATTTGGAGGTCAAACCCCTCCGGTCGTGGAGAGATGTCTTTTTTGTTTGAGCTTTTCTATGTAATTACTCTTGTAAAGTGTGTGATATAGTTAAATGTCGATCGGATTCCAGATGCCATCGTAGATAATGAATGATCCTCTCAGTCATGGTGGCAGGTGGACGATAAGGGGAAGGATTTCTCAGACACGTGAGATCAGATGCACAAACCTGTTTAAATCCTGTTAACCCTCTGCCTGACTCCTGCAGTGGATGTTAAATAAAATGTAAAGATCAAATTGAACATGTCAAGTTGTTCGGTCATTGTGAGCTGCCTTTAGAGTAAGAAGGGTTATGAATATACCAATTTCCACAGTCCTCTGCCTTATTTCCCCCCTCATCATCTTATCATAGTCGCTCTTTTTCGCTGCCTCTTTGTTTGTTTCCTGCCGTCCTTGTTTTAGCAGCGTCGATGTTGTGTCACGCCGCTTGTTCTCTGTGTGAACGCAGCACCAGAGACATCAAAGCAGCTTGTTTTGTCATTGGGCTCCGAGCAGCAACGGCAGCAGCAGTCAGGAATAGATCTCATCCTCATCGATTACTCTTTTCCATTTGTTTGCTTCCTCTGCGATTTGGACATTTGGTTTCATCTCAGACTGTTTCTTTTGTTGTTGTTGTTCCTCGACTCGTTTCATCTTCACCAGCTCCCTCTCCTCTTCATCATTCATCGGTCCGTCTGTCTCTACGAGCCTTTCAGGATCTCATCTTGTTGAAAACAAGGGGATATTGTATCTCAATGTGAACCAGGCCGTTTGTGTGTGTTGGTGTGTATTTGCCTGAATGACACAGTTCTGTCGAGTACTCTGCTCATAGTAGATAAATTATGAATGATGGAGCTCTCTATCGCAGTTTGCACACCGTGGAATCGGTGGCACGCACCACCCATGCACCAGTGCCTAGAGGGCATTGTCACCATGGCAACCATACTCTTTCACACCCTTCCTCAGTAACACTGCCCAGTATGTGTTGGTGCGTTGCTCCATATTGGTTTACCCTCAGCTCAGTGGTGCCCTCAGAGGCTGTCCTACATCAAGACTCACTTCCTCCCGGATTCATCTCCTCTGTTGTTCTCACCACCTCCTGATTATACTCTCCTCCCTGTATACCTGTGGTTTCTGGTGCTACAGTTTCTATATTTGGATGAGCAGCTTCAAAGAGCCTCTGTACACCAGCCTCCTCTTGGTTGAGCCCAGCAGCAGCAGCAGTTCTGTGCTGATTCAATTGATTAATAATTATGTTTTTGTCTGTTTGTGACCTGGATTACGCACAAACCACTAAACTGATTCCCATGAAATTGTGTGGAGTGGTGGGGCACGAGCCAAGGAAGAAGCCACCACATTCGAGTGTGGATCCTGGTCAGGAGGAGGATCCAGGAATTGTCTTTAACATTTTCCTTGTTTTCTCAGACAACAATTCATGGATCCTGATGAAACAAAATTCCGTGCAGATCCAGATTTTTATTTGGATCTGCACGGAATTTTGTTTCATCTAAATGTGGTTTTATAGGGGTGTAGGTTTTTTTTCAACTGCTGTATGGTAACAAATCTGCCTAGAAACCAGTATCCACCACCAGTGTGCAGCTGGGAAACGTAATGTGCCCTCAGCTATAAGGCTTGTTTAAATTTAAGGTGACTTGATTTGTCTGACCAACAGTTTGAAAGCTTATAGACACTCATGATACGAGACAGAGAAAAACAAAATCATAATCTTCACTTCTGAGAAGCTGCAACCAGAGAAAACTTCACGTTTGCTCCAAAAATGACACATGAAACACAATTGATCGATTATACAGATTAAATGAATTATAATTAAATTCTTTGTCGACTGACTAATTGATTTATCATTGCAACTCAATAGCTGGTTACTTTGGGATGCAGTGGAAATTGCACCATTGGTTATTTTAATTACTGATTAATATGTCGCTTTTGGTCTTTTTTCATAAACGAATTGTCACAAAAATGTGAAAAAAAATTGAGATTACCATCGCCATTGCTTCAGAGAGGCTGCCTATGAATATGTGACAACAGCTGAGCCAAGAACAGCAAACGGCATTATTAATGCAATACTTTGAAGGTTAAATGATGGTGCACAGTGTGCAACAGAATCTATAAGTAGTGTAAGCAATAGCCGGCAGTATGAAATTGATGGTAAAGATGAAAATAACAGGGAAATAAAAACACAGTGTCAATAGAGGTAGAAGTGGCTCAGACACACTGGGGAAGTGTTGACAGCACCGGCATCTGTATCTGCAGCCATCTTGTTAGGAACCCGAGACGCTTGTGTGAGAAATAATCAGTAACGCGGTATCAGGGGATATCGGGGAACAAGGCAATATGCAGTCTTTTATGAAACTGGAATCTCCTCGAGTGCAGGAACGTGTCCTCATGCGATGTGTGGCCAAACGGATGCAGATTCACACACAGACGCCCGGCCTTGATTTGAAAAGTTAAATGAAACCTGCCCATATTCCACAGAGAGTCTGAGTCTGAGATTAAACTTGTGGTGGGGAAAGCAGGAGAGAGAGAGAGAGAGAGAGAGAGAGAGAGAGAGAGAGAGAGAGAGAGAATGGCCTCTTTGCTGTTTACTGGGTATTTTGTTGATAATGCTGTTATATCAGCTGTGACTTTTCTTTTGGGGGTGTTCATCGCTGCCTAATAAAGATCTAAATGGATTCTTGGTAATTGCCATGAAAACGCAGTAAGCACTAGCTTTTTGTTAGTGTGTTAACTCCAGGCGGTGCTTGACATGCGTGTGCCGCTGAAACTGTAATAGCTCTTAATAGGTTTTTGGGGGGGGGGGGGATTCGTCATAGAGGATGAATAAACTGTCTTCCCGTTAATCCTATTCTGCCCATCGGGAAATATAATTTGGGATATTGATGTCTTGGGATTGAAATGTGACGCTTGGCCTGTGGGGTGTAATTAAAGTTATTTGTGTAAATCGTGCTGAGTTAGGATCAGATATGGAATCAGCTGCCAACTAAATCAAATAGAAAATAATGAACAGCAGCTTTGCCAATTTGTCATCATGAACACCTTATTGCTGGGACTTCTTTGTGGATACAAAAAATTAATAACATCTGTCTTGAGCTGACAAAATGAACAGATTAGGAGCTTAGGTTTGGAATAATGAATTAATCAGGCACCTCCAGGCTAAATATGCACGATTCGGCAGACCCTCTTTCCAAAGGACCTTTCTTCTTTATTGATCTGGCTCCTGTTGGGTTGTGACTCAGTGTTTTAATGTTTTGATCATAATGCCTGTCAGCGTGTCCCTGTACATTTTGCATTAGCGTCACAGCATGGAGTCCGTTGAAGAGCCACGGTGACTCACAAGGACTTTGTCTCTGTGAGTCAGATAGCCTATAGAGTTAACCTCTCTCTGCCTCACACACTCTCTCTCTATGTGTTGTTCATGTCTCCCTCTCTGCTCTTACGTTTCTTTTCTTTGCGATTCATTACCATTCATGAGCTGTGGCGTTCCAGGGAACAGGCCCACCACTTGTTTCTCTAGACATCCGGCGAACGCACCGCAGCGCATTAGCAAATTAGTGAGTCAGCGAGGTCTCGATATGTTCGCTGATGGACTGATAAAGAGCGGAAAAGACACGCACACCTGCAGCTCAGGGACTTGTTTGGTTATTCACAGGCATCAATGAGGATACATGCAAACACAAAACACACAAATAGACAGCCGGTATCTTCCTGATCCGTCTCCTGGGGCTCAGAGTGCAGTGTGACTCTTCACCTGAGTACAGGGAAGGAAGGTTCATAGAGTTGACGTCTCACTCCTGCAGGTTTTTCACCCCCTTCAGCTCTTCTTTGCTCCTTCCTCATTTCATGATTGGGATCTATTAATATGCTAATATGGCCACACCCCTGTCCCAGTCTCCCCACCCTCACAGCTCACCTCCATCTACTGAGCCCCACCCACAGGTTTACAGGATTGGTTTCTTAGGTTTGTGAAAACAGAAACCCTGGCTGTCTGAATCCACCTCGTCAGACAGGCATTTTCTCCCTTCACTGTTAATGTGGAAATACTTAGCCATGGCACTGACTCTGGCTTTCATCATATAAAATGCTTAAGGGGGGACACGGTAACATATTTTAAAACTTGCTTTTCCCTCGAGGGGGACTTATATCTGCAGACAAAAGTGCCCCAGAATGCTGACATTGCTTTCTGCAGCTGCCAGACGTTGAATGTGTGTGTCTGTGTAAGTAATAACTGACGTCATCTACGTGTCTTTGTTTCCAGGTGTCGTGTTTGCAGGACTTCTTCGGGGACGAAGACATTTTTGTTGCGTGTGGACCAGAGAAGTACCGCTACCAGGATGACCTGATGCTGGACGAAGGCGGTGAGGCGACTCACATTTCACATTTGTCGGCCCCTCTTGGGTTCTCTACAGGGCCAATCATTTAGCAATAGTATTTTTGTGTGTGGGTGTGTGTGGGTATGAGAAAAGACATTAATGGCCACCTTGCTTGCCACAAAAAACATTGTGGATCTTGTTAAGATGTGCAGATCCTTACTTGCAGTGCTACCCCCTTCTTCTTCCCCCTTCACCCTGTCTGCCCTGCGTGTGCTTCACCTCCCTGGTTCAGGTGGCAGAGCGCTGTGAAGACTGTCCAGCTCATTACGCTCCATTGCCTCTCTGCTCCTCTGTCTTTATCCCAAAGCCTTCCTCACATATTGTGTCATTGTTCCTCTTCGTCTTCCCACCACTGTCTGGATGTGGTTTGTCCTCACTTCACCCACCTGCGTTTCAGCCCCCCCCCCCCCCCCACTTCTCCGTCTTCGCTGTCACAGCAGACTCCTGCCATTTAGCCCTCATCTGCATTCTCATCCTCTTATCTCTCTCTTTCTGTCTCCCACATGAATGACTGTGCCTTTTGTTTAAAGGTTGTTGTTTTTTTTCAATTCATTTGTTCCCCTTTGTGTCCCTTCAGCAATTAAAAAAAAGAATATCCATCCCACGGGCATCGCCGGTGCCCACCTCCTCCCTCCTTTTGTCTCCCTTTCTCTCTTTCCCCTCTCCCTTACTCTCTGCCCCTTTACTCTCCTCACATTTGCAAAAAATATAATGGCTAGTTGCTTCCATTAGCCAGATTCCCTTTGGTAACGCTCCTCTCTCTTGATAAAGACCATAAAACAGCCTCCTTCAAAGACCATGTTTCCGGGGTATCTGCACTTTCATTAGTTACTGATGATTGTCTCCGTAAGTGGTTCGTTGTCTATAGGGGTGCAGGCGGAGAGATGATTTGCTAACATGAGGCCGTTGAAGGTGAAGAGCCAAGCTTTTACTCAGTTTTCAGGTGCTTTAACAAATCTGTTTGTTAAATCAGGCCTTTGACTTTTCTGACATTTTGCTGGCATTGACCCTCTGTCAGGGCTGGAAACATTAAAATGGCTGTGATGTAATTTATATTAAGATTAAATGACCTTGTGCTGAGAATAACGAACCTTGACCTTATCCTGAACCTAACCTTAAAAAATGTCTTCACCTTTTAAATTGACTGATTTCTGTGTGGACTTGCTTTTTGTCCCCATAAGGAAAACAAGTCCCCATAAAGGTGTCTGTGTAAGCAGCATCAACATGAGTAATACCTGGACCACACACGCACACACTTTATTTTTTTCTTCGTCCTCTGGGACACGGAGCTCATTTTGACACCTCCTCGTGCCTGATGTCCTGGAGCACAGGGAACAGGAGGCACAGGAGGTAGAAATACACTGACAGAAAAGCAGAGCGGCAAACCAAGCGGAGAGACAGTCGCAGTCAGAGCTGCAGACAACTTTGCCTCCTCTCAGCATCACTATAATTATCGCCTCTGCCTCAGCTCTGGCACACTGTCATCATGTTAACATTCTGCATTGTACATTACTCAGTGGGCCACAATGGCTGCCACACAAGCTCATAACACACACACACACACACACACACACACACACACACACACACACACACACACACACACACAAGTAGACAGACATGCCCCCATGCTTAGAAACACACACTCACACTCATATATGCAGCTAAAGAGAAATGCCAGACTGTGTATAATTTCTCCTTCCCGCTGGTGTAAAATAACAATGAGCTACAATGGGGTTTGGTTAATGAGCAGGAGAGGAGCAAAGTTTGGGGGATGAAGGAGGCAAGAAGGGTGTGTGTGTGTGTGTGTGTGTGTGTGTGTGTGTGTGTGTGTGTGTGTGTGTGTGTACACCATCACAAGTTCATGTATCAGGATTGTGTGTCTGAAAAATGTCAGGCCTCCTTCAGTCGTAGCTGTTGCCAGAACTCATTTTTGCAGGCGACCTCCAGGTAAAAAACATTTAATGCAGTGGTTTGGTGTTTTCCTGAGGTCAGAATCAATCAAAAATATTAAAACAATAGTCGGTTTGTAAACCATAACATTTGAATTTCAGTGCAACAGAATTGTGTTTAAAAATGCTAGGTTGTTATTGTATTGTAACACAATGTCATGTCACAGTGTCACACACACTCATCTTCGTTCCTGCAGTGCCTGTGTTTGTGTATTTACCAACGCATCCGTCTGCTTTGTCCATGTGCTTTTTGCAGAGTGTCGTATGATGAAGTCGGTGAACTACGGGAAGATGTCCGGCTCTCTGACCAGAAGCTCCCCCAGGACCGTCGTCCAAACCCGACGCAGCAAGTCTCCTGCATCCTGTAAGACAATTCAATTAAGTTTCTTCCTTTGTCTCCTCTTCCCCTCCAATCCCTTGATGGAATTTCGCATGGTTTAATTGGCCTGACAGATATTTACCCTGCATGCGTGCTGGCTTAGCTGGATGCAGGGTATTGCTTTCACCCCTCTATGTGTGTGTGTGTGTATATTTGTGTGTCTGTGTGTGTGTATCTGTAGGTATCTCCAGATGATTAACTTTTACATCTGATCTGTTAAAGGTCAAAGACAAGGTCAACAAGAATATGTTCATTTCTCTCCACAGATAAGAGTTAATCTGAAGCTTATATTTATAAAAAATGAAGAGGTTACAAAGAAGCCGTAAAATGAAGTTATGCATCGTTCAAAGATTTATTTTTTGAGGTATCTCTGAGTCCTGTAGGACTAAAGAGACGACCCGAGGATAATAGATCGATGAATCATTTATGATCGTGTGGAAGGAAAGATGTCACTATGAATTCACAAAATGATGTCATACAGTGTAGAAATGCATTTCATTTTGCAACAAATACGATTAGAGACACAATCTGCAGCTTATTAGGACATTGCCTTATTGTGGTGTATACAGTGTGTAACCTCCTGCTTGTCATTGAGTGTGTGTTTCCTTGTGTTATGTGTGTGCATGAGGAGTTTGTGCAGCCTCTCAGTCCTAATGGACACAGTTGGGACTTGTTTGCGTCCTAATACTTCCTCATGTGACTGCTTAGTATTTTCAAGCTCATTACTCAATCAGTGCTGCAGACTTACATCGAAGGAAAACAGTATGAATACACACTGCGATGAAATCAGAGCTCAGTGTGTGGAGTGTCTGGCAGTGTCAACTCTGAGTGTGTGTGTGTGTGTGTGAGCTGTGTCTGGGAATATATGAATTCAAAATGAGAATGATTTCACAAGGGAACGGAGAAAAAGGCAAACAGAGAGGTAAAAAAAGCGAGCGAGGGAGCGGGAATGAAGATGAGAGGGAAAGAAGAGAGGGAAGAGGTTGATGATGCAATCCTGCAGCTCCCCACCGGCCGCCCTTCACCTAATATACATAAAAAATGCAATAACATGGTCAGAGCTTGCCATTGGGGCTTCTGCATTGTTTATGGCTGATAATAAAAAAGCCAAAAATGTCTTTTGATGCAAGAATAAAAACAAAAAAAGTGCCAATACACAGCAGAGTGATAATTGAAAACAGCTGAACGCAGCGCTGCGTGTGGCAAACACAAGAGCTGCTGAGGACTTGGCGATCTGCTCCGAGCTTCACCAAATATCTGGTTGTTCTTTTTCCTGATTGCACAGCTTGTGTTGTGGCTGCATGTAAATAAAAAATGCCCCGTTATGCAACAGCACACTTGACTGCTCCTTCTCACTGTTATCGTTTCTGTGATTGAGGTGCATGGAGAGACGTTAAGGTTGGGGATGATTCAATTGGGTGATGCAACGCACAGAAATTCCCCAGAAGGAAGCAAGTCCACCTGCAGCCGAGGCCCTCACGGACACACACGGACACACACACACTTCTTATGTGTATGTCCTGTAATGAAAACCTGTCGTTGTTGATATGTTTTGTGCTGAGTTGTGCGGTGGTAGTGAAAAGCAAGGCGGTGGAGAGAAACAACTGGGGCGAGGAGAGAAAGTTCTGGATGTTGACGGCTTGAAAACTTTGGGGAAAAGGTTATGAGAGTGAGTCATGCGCGGTCTGATCTCGTCGGCTGAAGCAAGTCTGGAATCAAGGTGCACTGGAGTGTGTGTGTGTGCGTGTGCGTGTGCGTGTGCGTGTGCGTGCGTGTGTCTGTGTGTGTAGAGAGAGAGGTAGAGATAAGACTGACTCGTCTTGGTTGCCATAGAAACATAGCACAGTAGGAGCATGTAGCTACAGACACAATAGTCTGTGACGGCCATATTTGGCAGTGACTTCCGGTGGAGTGGCCTGCGGCAGAGCTGACTGATGCTCGGTCCTCGCTGGAACCCTGAGTCAGACCTTCCTGAAGGATGTTTCCCTGCAGGCGCCGCTTCAGCCACAAACATCATCACATGTCCCCAGATTGCTGTCGACAGTTCTGTAACGCGTTTTGTTTTCAGTGTCCGAAAACCTCATCAGTTTGCACCAGGAGAGTTTGTGTCGGCGCGGCGAGAGATGATAGGAACTAACTGATGGATCCTGACAGTTTGTCTGAGACTGGTGGTATAATTAATTAGCTGATCTGCACAAAATGAATCCTAATTTCAGATAAATGCAAAAATGCCAGATATTGATGGGTTGAGCTTCTCAAAAGTGACGAACTGCAACTCTTCTCTGTTGTGTATAATTGTAAATTCAACATGGCTAAACAAAGCAATTGGAAAGTTGTGATTAAAATAGGATTTCCACTGTTTTCTGAAAGTCTATTGACTAAACATTTAGTCAGTTAATCAAAAAAGTAATTAACAGATTAACCAATAATGAAAATAATTCTTAGCTGCAGTTTAAAAATCGATTTAAATACTCACAGGACAAATATATAAAACATCTGCAACGTAGATGAGTAGAGAGTAAGAGATTTAAAGATAATACCAAACTCTGCATGTCTCAAGGTTTTCTGAAAGCAGCCTCCAAGTCCCATATTCATTTTTCTTTCAGCCAACACACATGCTAATAAAGAAAGTTCTTTATCACATGTAATAATCTGGGCTGGAGGAGCTGCACAGAGAAGAGGTGATGTGTAAATGATGTCTGAGGCAGTGAAGGAAAGACAGAGAGAGAGAGAGAGAGAGATTTTAACACAACACATTGTCAAACACCACCTGGTGTCCCTCTGTGTGTCTGGCCGCTTTGCATTGTGTGTGTTTGCAGCTGAGACCTCAAACCCACTGAGGTGCAGGAGTGTGTGTGAGGGACGCACAAACAGACTGGTTAGACAGACAGACAGACAGTCGCACAAACAGACTGGTGAGACAGACAGACAGACAGTCGCACAAACAGACTGGTGAGACAGACAGACAGACAGTCGCACAAACAGACTGGTGAGACAGACAGTCGCACAAACAGACTGGTGAGACAGACAGACAGACAGTCGCACAAACAGACTGGTGAGACAGACAGACAGACAGTCGCACAAACAGACTAGTGAGACAGACAGTCGCACACTTGTAAACACACACACAAACACAGAGACACACACACACATAGAAGACAATCAGAAGTTTTATTGTATAATTAAATGTAAAATCATAACATGCCTATGATAAACATTCACCCTGTTTGACTTGAATTAAGACTTGTGAGTTTGGGAGGTGAATCACACTGTGGTTCTTAATCATGAGTCTTAATCATCATTACTCATCAAATACTAATTGTGATATAAATTAAGAGGCTCAACGTGACTGAAAGTGCGACACTAAAATTAGTATGTTTATCGGATTACACCTTAAGATACAAATTACACCTTTACTTTTTCTCACTCTCGGCATCGACGACAACAAGCTGATTGAATTTCCGTCTCGTTTGAAATAGCACTGTGACCAAAAGAAATCCACCCTCACGTTATAGATTATCTGATGGTGGTCTATACGTCCTATAAGTTCCGTGCATGTACTCATGTGAGTGGGCGTGAGCAGGTTCTTGTGTGACAGCCTGACACTGTCATCGCTCTGATCTCACAACCCCAGATCAGCTCTCTGCACACACAACCAGAATAATGTGAGAAAACTAATTTGCACTCATACATAGTTTCTCGCCGCGTCCCGCCATCTGTCTCCCTGCTCTCCTCCGATGCCTCATGTCAGCTAATTTTAACGGAGGGCTAGAGACGGTGCCAACGAGCATCACGCTGATACTTCGGGGTCTCGCCGTTGTCTCTCTGTCACGAGCAACACCGCACGACTTTTACGTGGAAGTGCGTGGGGCTGACGACCAACAAATAAAACCCTGTGGATCAGCTGCTGGGACACTTCCTGAACTGTGATCGCACCACGTTTGCTGCCGTTGCCACTTTTCTGCTCTATAAAAACCTACACGGTACAAACCAGATGAGCACAGGGAGTGAGTGAAATAACAGAGGCTGCAAGGAAAAAAAACCGAATCCATGGCTTGGGCAGTATTGATGTTTGCTGTAAGGGCGAGATTAAAACAAGCCTCGAGGCAGATTTGTGTTTATGAAGCAGCGATGTG
Source organism: Verasper variegatus (assembly GCA_026259375.1). Classification (NCBI taxonomy): domain Eukaryota; kingdom Metazoa; phylum Chordata; class Actinopteri; order Pleuronectiformes; family Pleuronectidae; genus Verasper; species Verasper variegatus. Next base: position 6,341,556 of record CM048051.1, read on the forward strand.
TTTATGATTCTGAGATGTTTGGCTCCTATTTCTTTAGGAGAAGATGTCCCAAAACTTTCTGTTTGTCATTTCTGCTAGTTTCAATTTCCCAGATTTCCTTTTGACAGACCTCTTATAGACCATGCATTAACTTCCATATTTCATCCTATGTTTATATAAAGAACCGTGTGCGTTTGTAATTATAATATAACAATTACCACAGAGTATGTGTGTGGTGAGATGCAGTTCTTAAAAGAACTGTGTGATTATATGCTTGTGTGATATGGAACGTGTAGGATAATATGATGGGATGTATAGTGAAGGGTGTGATTGATTGGTAGTCAAGACTCATTAACATCCATTAAGGCTGTTATGCATTCAGTCGTTTCAAAGATGAGGCTGATTTAACAGGTTCAAGGTGATCCAGAATGTGTTCGTCTTTCTAGAGAATATATATATATATATATATAACAGGTTCAAGGTGATCCAGAATGTGTTCGTCTTTCTAGAGAATATATATATATATATATACACACATATATAGATCTATTTAAGCTAAATGTCGAATTTATTGCTATGACATTTTGTGCAGACATTCATGGTCCCCAGAGGATGAATGCTTATGACTTGTAACGATGCCCCGACTTTTCCTCTAGCGCCACCTTGAGGTAGGCATTTGTGGTTTTGAGTGAAACGGCAACAGCTGCTGACACTTCTGTTCCCCTCGGGATGAGTTGTAGAAACTTGCCCTCTAACTTTTCATCTGTGCCATCAAGGTTTTTATTTGCTCTATAGGTTTATGACCAAATAGAGCAAAACTAATTGCATCCCCATCAGCTTCAGTTGTACCCAGGGTTTAGTTGGGGTTTTAAAATGCTTGGATTCAGTCGTAGGTGTTTTGTACTGTGTGTTACATGTTTGGTACTACATGGGTAGCCACCATTTTGACTCTGTATCTCATGTTATGATGCTTAGACCTTTTATCAAACATGGCACAGCTGGAGACAGGCGGGCACATAAGGTGCTGTCCTGTTTTTAGCAGCTCAGCTCACTTGTGAAGTCTCTGTGCAAAGAAGCTAAAACACACAAGCCAGAGGGGCGGCTGTGGCTGAGGGGGTAGAGTGGTCATCCTCTAAGGGGAGGGTCAGCGGTTCGATCCCAGTCTTCCTCGTCTGCATGCCGTGTCCTCGGGCAAGCTACTGAACCCTGTAAATTGCGGTCATCAAGACTAGAAACGCTGCTATATAAATACAGATCCATTTACCATCTTATGTAGCTCAAATCCACCTCCACAGCCGAAGAAAACTAATCTAGAGAGAAACCGTTTGACATGTGTTCACCCGGCAATCGCTCTTATCCAAAGTGTCTCGCTCCTCTACATTTTAACACTTGGACATCTTGAAACTGGTTAGTTGGTTGATCATCTTTTATCCAAAACATGCGTGCTGCCACTCATGTTTCAGATTCTTGACCATCGCTCAGCTTTAGGGCTTCATTCTATGTCAACATGAGTGAGTCAGTCAGTGCAGGGCTGCAGGAGTAAGAAAAACAAGCCTGATATGCAGAGCAGAGCTGCAGCGATGCTTTGGGGATGTTTGGACAACAAAGTGCCATGCTCGCTCTCTCTTTCTCTCTCTCTCTCTCTTCTCTCTCTCTCTCTCTCTCTCTCTCTCTCTCTCTCTCTCTCTCTCTCTCTCTCCCCCTCTCCCTCTCCCTCTCCCTCTCCTCGGTGCGCGTCAGCCTTTGCGCAAGCATCCCTCCTCCCCGCCTCTCCGGTGTAGTACAGCGCTGCTCCTTCTCTTCCATTCACCACAGTTTACTATCACCCTCGGACGGAGCTCGTGCAGAGGTGCTGTCCATCTCCCCATTCTCCTCTGTTCACGTCTCTGGATTATCACTGTGTTTTCCGTCATGCTGGAAGAGGAAGGTAGGATCATTACATGTTCGGCGGCGTCTGTCATGTTCCCTTCGAACGAACGCGTAAACTTCACGCGTCCTTGCTCCTTGTGTGTTCCCTCGGACATGCATGTGTCGCCACCGGTGTGTTTTTGGATGCCAGCCACTGTGTGGTTGTGTAGTACTATGAGGTCAATGGGAGATGTGATGTTAATGCTGTGCCGTTGTGTAACCAGGAGGAGTGTCTGTCCGTGTGCGTAACGCTGATGCTGAATTTCATCAATGGAGGTGTCTGGGAACGGGGCGAAACAAAAGCAGTTTATTGCATTGGCCTACTTCGTTTCTCAATACGACTGAGTCAGACTCGTGTAATGCGATGGCGACAAATGTTATTTTATTCTGCTGTGCACGGGTTCCATCCTCTGTGGCCTGAATAATTCACAAAGTTATCTGATCTCTGCAGGGGAACAATAAACAGTATACAGTGACGGTGGCAGCAAAGGTTTGATTTTTCTCCTGCATCAGATGTGACCGGCTCTGGATATGTCATTGGCTTTGACTGATAATGTGAATTCAATGCAAAAAAAAAATGTTTAATTTGCTTTTTGAAAATCTACACTGGATCTTTTATTTATTTGGATTGCATGATTTGTTGGCCACTGACTCCCCCTCCCTGCAGCTTCATAGACCACTGGTTCAGGCAGGGCAGCCTGGAGGTGACTTGAGGTTAGGCAGTGTCTGGCATAGAGCCAAGAGAAAATGGCCCATGTCTTCAGTCAGATGACAAACAGGGCTGGTGTTTTGCGTGCAGGTCTGATGCTGCTGTATGTGACGCTCGCCGTCTTGACTTGTGCTCGACCGCGCACACACACCGGATTCAGGGGCAGCGTTGATTAATCCAATGTTCCTGTTTAATAATGAGGTGGTGCCGCTGGGTTTTTGTGCCGTGCCGCAGCTGGAAGAAGTAGATCAGGCTGAGAGGTCACAAGTGCATTTAACAGAGGGGGAAGTGGTGAAAATGAGGACAGCCTGTGTTGTATGTAGAGCGTGCTGTGATTGTTAGACGCACATATGTTTGAAGGTTCGGATTGGTTTTACCAAGAGGGTTTGTATTTTGGCTGAAATAAAAAGACAAAAAGAGCAGTGTGTACTTCAGTGCTCTTTTCCTTTACACCCCCACCTCTCCTCCTCATCCTCCTCATCCTCCTCTGCCTCACTCATGTGAATGGATGGATGCTGAGGGGCGGAAGTGTGGGCTGCTGCCAGACACTCGGAAATATAGCTGTTCCAGAAAATGTGGATTCACCCTGAAAGGTTCATCTATTTCAATATTTCTCTCCCGGTCTCACCCTGCTCCATTTCCTCTCTCGCCCTTCTCCCTCCAGTGAACGGGACGCCGGCCAGTCAGCTCTCCACTCCTCATTCGGGAAAATCTCCCAGCCCCTCCCCGACCAGCCCGGGCAGCCTCAGCCAACGCCGGGTAATACACGGACACACACACACACACACACACACACACACACACACACACACACACACACACACACACATACACACACTCATCCTTTACATTTAGTGACACTGAATCTATAACACATTCCCTCTATGTTCTCAGGAAAAGGACAAAGCTGTGACTGAGCATAGGCCGACCACATCTTAGAGTTGTTAGAATACGAAGGAACCAGAAAGGGGCAAGGTGTTGACCTTTGACCTCATGCTGTGCTGCCGTGGGAGTCCAAGACTGGTTAAGACCCACTTATGTTACAACTTTTATGTTAATTTGACTTAAAGGGCAAATCCCCCCCCCCTCCCTTCGTGCTGATTCCCTGTCACATTCCCACAAATGCTGACGTAAAGCTCTTCGTGCAGAACTCTCTCTGCCTTTGGTAGCTCAACAGCGAATTATGCTATCACTGACTTTTCCATGTGACCCCATCTGTCAGACAGCAGTTTGTCTGATCTAATCTGATCTAGAGATGATGCCGACAATTGGCTTCGTGCTTCAACCTTCAACCTTTTTATTCTGCAAAAAAAATGCATCCCGTGTTAGCTACCAGGCAGTGCTTTTCTGCATGTTGGCATAAAGGAAAGACCCAAACATTACTGATCTTTTGATCAGGGCCGACTTTTTTTATCAAGTTGTGTCATTTTGTACATGTCCTATTTTGTGAAAGTTTTAGAAAGACAGTTTTATACTAGTATATTTGATCATTGCAGCCAGTTATTGGCCTGGGTTTTAAAAACAAGTGTGAAAACATCAAAACTCTATTTTCTGTAGCGAACAGTGAGGAAAGGGTCTGAGATGCAAACTCGCTTTGTGCACTGTATATCTTGTTGTCACTGTAAAATACTGCTGTGCAGAGCAGGAGCATGCAAGTGAACCGGATAACCTTGAATCTCACATTAGAGAGGTTAAATTCAGGGTGACGTGTGTGTGTGTGTGTGTGTGTGTGTGTGTGTGTGTTTGTGCGTTTGTTCAAGATCAAGTATGTGTTAATCCAGTCCTTGACAGTGATGGTGAGCTTTTAATATCAGCCTCAATCCCAACAGCCGCTCTTTAATTTGCAGGAGCCTCCTAAGCCCGTTGCTGATCTAGATCCCGCTCCATCGTAAACAAACACTCACACGTTCAGTTCATGTCACACACACACACATCAGAGCAGTGTGTGTATGTGGACCTGGGATTTGTTCATATGAGCTCCAGCCTGCACGTGTCTTGTGTATTTCTTAAGCATTTGGACCAAATGAAAACTCAGTATGAGTAGAGTATGAGTATGTAATTATTTAGATATTTATTGGTGCAGGCACAACACTTTTTTAGGGTATAGAAAGCAAGAAAGTGGATGAAGTCAATACACTTTAATGGGGCACAAAGAGTGATTGTAAATTACTTTTGCACAGAATTGAGTGCGTGTGTCTAGAGCCACAGACACAACCAAATATATAGATCCTGAATTAAGAAAATAAACATATTTATTTTACGTATTTGACATAAATATACATCTTTTCGGGCTCCACCATGTACATTAACATCAGTGCGGTATACAGAATTCATCTCTTGCTCCAGTTGACGGTGGAGAGTTTGGCCCTCAGGCTTGTGACTCCATCAGTGATGAGGGTTGTATTGATGTGATATGAAGGTCAGGCCAGGCAACAGGAAACAGATCAAATTGGGGTTGCGGGGACTGAGAGGAGGTCAAGGTGCAGTGGAGCTTCCACAGTCGTCTGCACAAAGGAAGTGGGTCAGCACAGATTGAATGGGAAAGAGGATGGGATGTGCACTCGTCTATAAACTCGCTCTTTCTTTCTGTCGACTCGCCGAGTAAATAAATGTGGGACAGTTAATTATTTAATATAATGATTGTGTTATAATTAAGATTAAGTAATCAGTTTCAGTTGCTCCGTTCTTTCCTCCCAGTCACAGTTTCAGAGTAAGATTCTGGCTACCCATGATGCACAGAGAAATCACATATGTTTCCCCTCCCTCTCCACAATCAGCCACGCTGTTTGTCGTTCTTGCTTCCACCCACTTTCCTCCATCAAACCTTAACCTCCACAAATCAGCCGTGTCGTGCAGTTCTGACCTCAGTGTAACGACATTTAAGTTAGTTTTACACGACGAGCTGAGCGTGTGTGTTTCTCAAAGAGAGATTATTCCAGGCTTTGCACTCACAGCCACTCCATGCTAAGCCTGCACCGCTCTTGCCTGGAAAGAAGGAGAGGAAGCCTCGCAGCCCATTATCTCTCCCCTCCACTCTGCAGCTCCTGCCATATTACAGTGTCATTCTCTCCCGCACTTCGTACTTTTCCCCTAATCGTCTCGTTAGCGATCCTCCCTCTTTCCTCGTCCTCCCCGACTCTTTCTAATTCCCCCCCCACCCATCCCCCTTTCTCTCTCCACCATGTGAAAGAGTATTAACTTCACAGGGAGAAATTATATTCCACCAGTTCCCCTTGTAGATTAATTCTAAGCTTCTTTGAGAAGTAGGCGCCAAGTTCCCGACACTATAATTTCACATTTTCTCTCCGTCTATGTTCCCCTTATCTGTAAACATGCAGGAACAATCGTAGAGTACTCAAAGTCAAATCCTGTAATTGTTATGCTTACAATGGCAAGTGAGTAGGTTCCTCGCCTGTGTGGCTAAAATGCATAACTCAACATAACAAACCATGACTCAGAAATTACCCTTTTCCTGAATTTGAACATCTCTGGTTTAAAAATAGCTCAAATCTTTTTGCCAGTAAAGCTCTGAAAGCTTCCACAAACTATTCACCATGCACGAAGCCTCGGTGACCCACTACGAGCATTGCATTTAGAACGTTCACCTCTCTGGACCCTGCATTTCAACACTAACAGGCACTTTGCTGCCTGAAGTAGGTTGATCGCTCGGTTCAGACCGTCACAACCTATTTCCCTGAGTAGAATATACAGACCTATAGCGTCTGCTTTTATCTTTTCATTTTCACACATATGTAACTGCAAGCACTAGAGAGGTGCACACTTGTACGTTCATGTAGGATTCCGAAAAACCCTTTTATACATGCGATTTCCATTTGTGCACAGCCTTGTACAGTTGGCGTTTGCTAGTATGACCCATTTTTATGAATTAGCAACAGGAGCATGATGGTTTACATTCATGAAGTCATCCAGCCTTGCCCTCATCCTTCTCCTTTGTACTTCTCACGGCCACTTGCTTCACTGAGAGCACTTCAGCTTTCCGGATTCACGTCGCTGTAATATTTATCATCAACCCTAAAGACACACGCACCCACACAGACAAGAAAACAGTTTTCTGTTTCTGGTTTAAAGCTCGTAACAGATGAAGTGGCCGAGCCGGCGAGGCCACAGCTCTTCCCTCTCTGTTATAGATGAGAGGAAAAAAAAACCCAGACAGGAGAATAAATCAGAGCGGTGACCGACAGACTGAAGGCAAGATAAACAGATGGTGTGTGTGACTCCAACACACAACTGATTCAGTCAGGTGTCAGCTTGTGTGAGTGTGTGAGAGACAGAGAGAGCTAATTCTTAGCTACAGTATATGTCACCTATACCCTCCTCTCACCATTGAGTCATTCATGTGCATAATCCATTGAGTTGCATGCTCCATCTCTTTTTCTTATTGTCCATATTTTTTGTTGGGTGATTCATGATTAAATTATGTGAGCGTTTGTGAGTGTTTGTGTGTGTGTGTGTGTGTGAGAGAGAGCGAGAACGAGGGCAGACTGAGCCAGCATGTGTGTATTATGAACTTGTGAATTATTGTCTCATCTCATCCATGTGACTGTGTTGTTACTAAGGATTGTATTTGTTGTGTTGTTGTCATTAGATGGTTTGTTCATTTCTTTTCCTGTCGCTGCCAGAGAGACTGGCCGCAGCACGCGAAGGAAACTGGTGCACTGGCTTAAAAAAAAACATTCCAACGTGGTTTCCTATTTACATTTTTTTTTTTTATCCCATCTGAGAATCTGTAACATGAAAATTTGCACTGCCATGAAAGATATGTAAATATGAAAGGTATCTGTGGCAAATTCTCTTCAATAATCCGTGCATCATCTGTGTGTTGTGATTTTCTGATGTGAGGCTGCCAGCTCTTCATGGCTCATTTGTTTCTGTTTGTATTCTCCTTGTCTAATGTATTAATTTCCATTTGTTGATGTCAATTAAATTCATTGTCATTTCATTTTCATTTTGTGTTTTTTCCTTTATTCCTTTATTTATTCTCGTGCTCCTCATTTGCATTTATTAACATTTGTTCATCATATGCAAAAACACCTCATCCATGATAATTTCCAGTGGAGGGTGAAAGGTTATAATGAAAATAATTGTGTTTATCTACATTTATCAGTGGTTCCGCTTTGTTAAACTCTGCTTTGTGTTCGGCAGAGCGGAGATTACAACACAATCACAGTCCCGGGGGTGTGTTCATCTCCCCTGTTCCACTGCAGCCCAAGTCTCCGACCAAGTTTTTAATTTTCCCTCAAGCATTTAATCACGTTTCTGTGATTTCCCCAGGATTGCAGGCCATAAGGAACGTGATTGGAAAGCTTGCCTGTGTCCAACTGGCAGAGCAGAGAGACCGAAAAAAACAAACAGGGTTGATCCCTGCAGATCAGGCTCAAATAGATTATGTTTCCTGTCCGTCTAGACACCAAAATGAGGGCTGTGAAACTTTACCTCCTGTACCTTGTGTTCCTTGTGAGGAATTTAAAACACAACAGTACTTAAATTCTATCAAATCTTGTGTTCCCACTGAAGCAAACACTAATAAATGCTGCTCTTGCTGGATATTGCATGACAGTGAAAGTGAAGAAGTGCTGCTGGAGGAAAGGTTTGGCTCTACCCCTCCTCCTCCAGCTTAAGGGACAGAGCGAAAAGAAGGCTTTAGGACGTGTGGCGTAATCTGATTCAAACAGGGGGCACTGAGGACAAGTCCAGCATTACTCTTAAGTTGGTTATGTAAATCCGCAGTGCATCCTAAATGCCGAATTCCACAATTGGCAGACTTCCTTTTTAACCACAAAATAAATCACCGTCTCTGCCGCCGCACTTCTGCCTCCTGGGCTGATTCCAAGTGTTTAAGGTCAATCATCGACATCCTGATGAATTCCTGTTTATGCACTGATCAGTATTCAGCCCGCTGAGTGTTGCCCAACGGGTTTGAAGAGCTGCGGCTCCGGTCATGATGCAAAAGGTTCGTCAGTGTGTTTTTTAGTGGTGTGAGTCACAGCCCAGAGCAAAGAGTGTCGGGGTGCAGAGCCAGGAATAGTGTACGTCGGTCGTAATGTGCAACACCGAGAAACAGGACGGTCTAACAATAACGAGACAAATCTAATGATCAATACGAACCATACCAGACTCCACAGGCTGCATCATTCTTCCTATTTCTTTGTTTCCCTTCCTCCGTCTCTCTCTCTCTCTCTCTCTGTTTCTCACTCTGTCTGTCACTCCATCTGTCTCCACAGTCTTCCACACAGCAAAGAGACACAATGTTCATCGAAGGCACAACCCTATACCTCCCAGCCCGCAGACAGGAAATGGCCATATATAGGCTTTCTGTCTCCACACTGGAAAGTCTCATGATGCCTCTCTCTCCTCTCTGTGAGCAGTTTCCATAGCAACAACATTTTGTTTCTCTCGGCGGCAGGAAGAGGGAGATAGGATTCAAAATGGGAAGGCGAGAGTATAGACGACGGGGCTGGATGTGCGATAAGGGCACGAGGAAGGTGAATATACGAGGCGAGTGGGGACAAGACAATAAAAGAGCAGGAGAATGAACAGGAGGGTCATTGGCTTTTATGGGTATTAAGGGTTTTTTTCCTCTCTGTATCTGGGATGAGCGCCAGACCAAAAACAACATTACATAAACCAAATTCTGCCTGACTCACAGCCACACTCACCTGGATGGCTCTGAGGCCACAGCAGTAGAGATGAGTAAAAGAGCCGACAGTTACTTGGCCCCGGATACAGGGCAGCTCAGCTCTGAAAATAGTTTTCAGATCTAAGTCGTTGACGATGGGTGGCCTTTTCCCCTCTGACGCAACAGAAACAAGAGCTTCACATGAGGCCTGGGTTCAAAGAAATGAGATCAGAAAGGAAAAATACTTAAATTCAAATTATAATTTCTCAGGACCGATTGATTATTGAATTCACGCATCACAACAGGTGACTTTTACCATGAACTGAACATCAAAACACAAGTCCGGCTACACCTCAACGTTTCAGGCAAGTTGCACATGCAGACACACACGGTATAGAACAAACTGCACTTGTTTATAATTCACATCTGTCCAGGGGCCTCTCCTTTTATTGTAGAAAAAAGTGTGAGGGTCCGACTACATGTGCCAGTTTCACCTGTGGGATTTGTTTGAGTGCTGGAAACCTCCAAAACCCAAAGGTGCTTTACTGCTGCTGTGTGTTCAGGACACACTGCGAGGCAGGAGAGAAGAATCTGAGCGGAGATGGATATCGAAAAACATAAATCTTACAAACGAAGGACAGCCAAACCCCGAACAAATAGAGTGGACGAATTTCAAAACTGTCAACAGGCAAGCTGAGAAATAGCAATGAGAGAGGGGCGGATTCTCATTTACAGTCCTGACTCCATCCCCGCTCCCCATCCTTGTTGCTTCCATGACAACCAGACAGAGGGTTACGAGGTGGAGACCGTAATGAGTTTTTGTCTTTGGATAGACGCAGACGCCGCATCTCAGCCCCTCTCCTTCCTCCTCTTCCCCCTAATGACCCCCTACTTAGCAACCGCATGAAAGGTGATATTCATTCCGCCTTTACTAGCGTCACTAAAACCTGTATTTGTTATGTTTATGTTATGGTTTAGTGGTGAGGAGTGAAAAGAAAGGGGTGATTAGACAGGAATTTATGTTTTGTGAATGGAGAGGAGCTTATTGGGATGCACGTTTGTGTGCACACATGCACGCAGGTGGTTTGCAGAATAAGAAACAGATTTATATTCAGCTCAAGTAGCTTAAGCAAATCGGTTCTGGGTGTTTTCATGGACACTGTGTTCATGCAGCACAATAAAGGACAGACTGGAGGATGTTCTGGGGATGAAATGAGTCATCTATTTTCAGGATTGTCGCAGGAGGGACAGTTTCATTGTATTTTATTGAGTGTCAGGTGGCTTACAAACTATTTCCGGCAACACTACAGATTCAAATAATCACCTTCGTCTTGCCGCTCTTCTCTATGCAGGGGTCCCAGGGTTCTTCCACCTCTCTGTCTTCCGCCAAAGTCTCCAGCTCCGTGGAAGATGGGGACGGACTCATCACTGAAGGTGAGAAAACTCAACACGTCCCATCTGTGCGTTAGTGGGCAAAGGTGATGGAAATCATGCGTGTCTGAATCATGTTCATGACCTTTGATGCATCTCCATCTCATTCATCTCTTCTGTATGTGTTCTTCCTCTGGTTTGTACTTTCTGTTCTCGCCACCTCTCCCCTCCACCTTTCTTCACCCCCCCCGACTTCATAAAACTCAGTAACAGTGCTGTTATATATATATATATATATATTCTTTTTAATTTAATCTTTATTTAATCAGGCTCTTTTTCAACAGAGATCTGAAAACGAGAGATATTTACAATCAGCAAATAAATACGACACAACAAAGAGTTGATAAATAAAAAGCTACACAAGAACAGAACAGTAAAACAATTACAAGAATCGTGAATAACATCAGATAACAAAGATTTCAAATCACCAAGGACGATGTAAGTCTGCAGTTGTGGGACAGATTGCAGCTCTTTCCATTTAAAAGGTGGATAATACCAACATTAGTGCGAGTCTTTGTATGTATTAACCAGAGGATATGTTATATTTTGTTGTTTGGTGAACTATGAGTAGAAGAAAGCTTCCTCTCAATCCACTGAACTAAAGAAATAACCACAAACAGTTTGAATCTCTCTGAGTTGGAGAAATCTTAATATCATGTGACATTTATCTTTGATTTTAATCATTTACAGAGGAGCTGGGGAACCTTCCCAAGTGACACGAATAAATTCATGAATTAATGTTCAACCAAACATTCATTGCATATATTCCCATTTTGATTTAACAGTTTGTTCCGCATTTATTTTTCAATTTGCCACTCTGATTACCCTTCGCTAAGCCTCAGTGTGACAAAATGTCATCAGTGGGATGTAACCAGGGCCCCCGTTAACTTTAAAATTGATATATTTTTTAATTGTCATGGGCTCAATGATTATACGCTATTTTAAAAAAACTCTATTTTAGTAAGATATGGTTTTATTCTAAGAATTATTTTATTATCAGATTCTGTGCTGTCTGTATTTGTTTTGTATCCATTTCACAAGTCCTCTTACTTACTTGTAAATATGTTTTATTAATCACACTGGTCAATTAGACAGAGTCAAATTCAGCTTTGTCTCCTCTATAATAAAACGTTACAGCATAACGTGGGTGTGAAATGTCAGACTCCACAGATAAAAGGTGCAGGTCACATTTAAAAACAACATAAAACACATTAAGACACAATATCCAACAGAGAAATCATTCTCCATCATTATCCATGAGAGTGGAGAGTGGGTTTTTTTTCTAATTAAAAAAATCTAACATGAACTATTATAACTTATTTAAGTATTTATAATTCACAACAACGTGTGTTGTATGAGATATAAATACATATGTTGGTTCAGGGGCGATGGACACGTCGCCCACAAAGCAGAGACGAGTAGCCAATAAGGGACTGTTGCTGGGGGAGATACACGGGTAGCGAAGTAAATTCGGCCAATCAACATCGTTGATCAGAAGGGCGATTCTGATAGGGCCCGAGCCCGGTCAGTGAGTGTCGGTGGAGGTCGGGGTCAGACGGTAGTGACGACAATGGCCGCGGGAACACACGAAGCAGCAGCTCAGCCTCCACACTCGATACAATCTCTTCTCTGTAATCCGTTCGAGAGGAGACCTTTGGATGAGCAACTGCAAATCAAAGAAAGCGGACCCGACCAACCCGAACTCACAATCCGCCAGCCCGCCAGCGAGAGAGGTCAAAAGTACAACCGAGGGTTTTCCCGCTACTGGTACAGGAGGAAGGCGTGGCTAGCGGGATGCATCCACGTAAATGGCGTATTTTGCTTTCCGTGTTTACTTTTAAAAACCGCCGGAGCGGACACGGCATGGACGGTTACTGGAATCCGAGATATGAAACATTTATCCGCGAAGATAAAGAAACACGAGTGTTCGAGGGCGCACCTGGTAAATACAATGGAGCTGGCCATGCTGGGCACAGGTAGCATCGCCGAGCAGCTGGACGAAGGCCACCGGGCCCGGGTGAGAAGACACAACGAGGAGGTGCTTAAGAACCGCCACATTTTATCCAAGATAGTTGACTGTGTCATCTGCGGCGCGTTCGAACTGGATTTGCGCCTCCACGGTGACACGGATTCCTCGGTCCGGGGGCTGGAGGGTCTCGTGGCTTCGTTGGACTCCGTGTTGGAGGAGCACCTCAAGAAAGCCAGTGTGTTCAAAGGCACATCAAAGACCGTGCAACACGAGCTGCTGGACTCCATGCTGTCCGTTCTTAAGGACTGCATTCTGGACGAAGTACACGACGCCGATTATCTCGCCATTCAGGCGGACGAGACAGCTGATGTCTCCACCCACAGCCAGCTGGTGCTGGTGCTGCGGTACATCGACCGTCGCAACAACGTGCAGGAGCGTTTTTTCGAGTTCATCCCGCTTCAGGAGGCAAACGACGACTCAGTCGTCACGTCGCTGCTGGAGAGGCTGAGCACGTTGCTCCCCGAGGGACGGGAGAGCCGGCTGATCGCCCAGGCCTATGACGGGGCTGCTGTGATGAGGGGGACAAAAGGCGGAGTTCAGCGTAAGGTACTGGAGGTTTACGGAAATGCACACTACGTCCACTGCTATGCGCACCAGTTGGACCTCGTCGTGCAGCAGGCGACGTCACACATCCCCAGGATCAGGACGTTCTTCTCAGACCTCGGGGGGTTCTCCGAGTTCTTCTCCAGGTCCTTCAAGAGAACCGCAGTGCTCGATGAAGTGGTGGCACGCAGACTTCCCGGGACTTCAACAACAAGGTGGAACTTCCACAGTCATGCTGTTAACACCGTGTATGAGCACCAGGGCGACCTCGTACTGTGTTTCCAGACCATCAGAGACTCCAGTCACTTCGATCCTCAAACTGTCAGACAGGCCGGGGGCTTTGTGAGGATGCTCAAAGACCAAGATTTCTGCTTTTTCCTGGCATTGTTTCACGAGATCATGCCACACGTGGACACGCTGTTCAAACAGTTGCAGAAGAGCAACCTTGACTCCGTCATCATCTCAGGAATCATCCAGAAGTTCACCGACAGCATGCAGACGATCAGGTAAACAATTCATTATTATTATTGGCGTAGAAAATATTAAAGATTGAAACAATATCCTCACAATAAGCAGAATGTAAAACACATGAATGTACATGGTTGAACACACTAGAGCAACTAGTAAATACTTAATTCAATATTGTAAAGACAGTGCACAGGAAATCCAATTATAACGGTGTAGATACAGTTTATTATTTATTAACACTGTACGCAATGACAGACCCGTTTTTATCTTTCCCGCTGGTTAGTTTCTGAAACAATAATTGTGGATTGTAACTTGTGTTTTGTATCAGGGACTCCATTCCTTCTTTGCATGGGCAAGCCAGTGGGTCTGTAGAGCAGCAGCCCATAAAGAAGCGGAGGACGCTAGGACAAGGAGAACACCAGCAGTTGGCTACAGAGGTAAGCGGTAACATAATTCTGTTAACAATATTTTAGTAATTGTTAAGGATGTGTAAAATGACCCTTTATCTGTCTGCCTTCTTAAATTAGTGGGTACTAATATATGAGTTGCACACTTTTTATTCTGCCGTGTGACATGTTTATATGTTTCATTTCATAGGTATGTTATACCATTTTGAGCAATGCCAAGGACCGGTTCTCTTTCACCAAGCACCTCATCAGTGCCACCCTCTTACAAGGAGACCTGTTCCCAGAGCACCACAGGATGTTCCCAGATTCAGCGCTGGATACCACAGTGGAGGCCTACCCCATGTTGAGCAAGGCCAAGCTGAAAACAGAGCTATCCCTTATATATGAGAACAACGAGTTCAGAGCTTGCAGTGGTGCACTGACTCTGTTCCTGTTCTTCATGGAGAACAACCTCCAGGACACATTCACTGAGACAGGTCAGTCTCCTCAAAATACTGATCACTACACCCATGACAACAGCAGAATCAGGGAGGTGCTTCTCTACCTTAAACCGGATCAAAACCTTCCTGAGGAACACCAAGACACAGGAACACCTGAATGCTCTGGCTATGCTCTCCATGGAAAAAAAACTAGTCCGAAACATTCCTGACTTCAATAACAGGGTCGTTGAGAGATTTGCTAATCAGAAGGACAGAAGGGCAAAGTTCCTGTACAAATAAGATGTCGCACACACACATGTTCCCCTGACCCAATCTTTCTTTGAATAAAGTTGACCTCGTAAGAGATCCAGCAGTATATGGCTCCTCCTTTTATTTTGTCTTAATACTGTTTGTTAATAGTACTGTAAATGTTTCAGGAATGTGTACTTAATAAACACTAGTAACCAGACTCAGTCTGTAGTCGAATGATGCATACTCTACTTACTATCTGAGCACAAGGGCAACAACTAATAATAATTTACATTATTTATCAATCGGCTGATTGTTATTATTGTATATATTTGATTTAGTTTTCTGACTAGAAAATGAGAGAACGATTCAGAAAATGACTGACATGCTTATTATTGGAATTTAATAATTACCTACTATTTCACAAAGAACTGGTATCCTGCAGTTTGTGTTAAATCGTACTGGGATGGTTACGGAAAACTGAGAATGGCACAGAGAAGCCCCACCAAGAATATTCTTCACTATACGCCACCTGTGGATGGATAGTTGATTTCAATTCAACTATCCATCCACTGTAGAGATATGTTTGTGCCCTGGTCCCCAGAGGCTGTGAGGCCACATTGCTAAACACTGTACTAATTATTAGCCGTTACTAGCCTCAACCCATGCTGGAGACTTTAACAAGAGTTTCTACGTCCTCTGTTACCTCTATGCAATCGATTCCTATCAGTCTGACAAAAGTTTACAAAACACGTTCAGTTCTAAACCTCGTGTTTCCTCCCTGCAGCCGAGGTTCTCGTGGATGAGGTTCCAGCTGTGCCATCCTACATATCAGACCGTTACAAGGTGGGACGCATGCTCGGCGACGGGAACTTTGCAGTGGTCCGAGAGTGCGTGGAGCACACCACAGGACGGGAGTACGCTCTGAAGATCATCAACAAGGGCAAATGCAGAGGAAAGGTACAGAAGTAGAAGTTTGCTGCACCTAAATGATACTTGTGTTGAAAACTGCTGAAATACATGAAAATGGTTCTTTAGCCTCTGAACATCAGTTAATGATTTCTCCGACAGAGGTGGGAAAGATTAAAAAAGCTAGAACTTCTTTTCTCTCGTATTTAGGAGACAACATTTCTTCCAGTTTGTTTTCCATGGCTATGAAACTGAATGAAATTATTTTTCCAGGAGCACATGATCCAGAACGAGGTGGCGATCCTCCGCAGGGTCAAACATCCAAATATCGTGCTGCTGATAGAGGAGGTGGACACGTACAACGAACTCTACCTGGTCATGGAGCTGGTCAAGGTGTGTGTCCGTGTTTGTCAACTACCATGATCTGAGAAGGATTTTGTTTTCATCTGCTGTTCGTTGGTTTGTTTTTTGGTGTATTTGTTTGTTTGCCAACAGGTTTGCAAATTAGGTTTGTCCACATAATATGACAGATTTGGTGCAGCATATAAAGAGACTGTTGGGCCTTGGCGGAGGTTTGCGCTCTGTTGAGTGAGGTTCTAGTTTTGTTATGTTTGTGGTTGGGAGCAGGCCGAGATATTTTGCCCGAACGATATACTGGATGTAACTATTGTCTGTGTATGATGATGATGATGATGATGATGATTATCTCCAGTTAGAGAAGAGCAGGGAGGCAGAATCAGCAACAGACACAGAGCAGCAGCGTTCAGCTACTGAGGCGAACGTTGAATTCCAACCAGTCACCCAGTGTGGGATCGAGAGATAGAAATCTGTGGCCCGGAGCGCTCGTGTGTTCACATTCTTCATTCTCTGAGTCAAGAAATATTTGTGCATAATTCAGAAGGCAGGAATGCGATCCATCTGTTCGTGTTGCAGCGTGGAGTACTACAGAATATAGATGAGAGGCAATCTGTTGGAGAAGTGTGTGCACACGTGAGCGCGTCCCAATGTAGGAGGAGGAGGCTGAGGATGAATGAGGTGGAGAGAGTGACAGGGAGAGCGAATTCGTAGCGGAGGCAAGAGCAGCATGCAAAAAAGAAATGCTGCAAAATATAAGTCAAAGTACTGGTGTGGTTCTGGGCATTTTCCCCTTCATTTCAACTAAGGGAAAAATGCAACAACACACACTGATATTTCAGATTAAAGTGCGTCCAACTTTGACAGTTTTGGGAAGTTCCTTTCAATAAATGTCACCCACAATGTTTTTTATTATTTTAATATGTTGCAGAAGAACATGGAACAAGTGGTTTAACTGTCTGACATCCTGTCTGAGAGGCATGTGTCTGCACCCATCTTGAAGAGTCTTACAGCCGCATGTTATTAGCCTTTGCATTTGAGATGACATGTTTAACAATTGCATGTATAGTTGTGTAACCTCTCACCCAGTGTCCACATACTTTTGCAGAGAAGTGTATGCAATGCATTGCTCATGGGCCGAGCTGTGGGATTTGACAGCGCTCATATTTAAATAACTGGCTGTGCACTGTCGAACGCTGACAGTGTCTGAGTCTGTGCAGGGAGAGGGAGAGATCCGGGCCCTATTTTAAGCCTCTGTTCCACTTAGTCCAGTCAGGGGGAGAGAGAGAGAGAGAGAGAGAGAGACAGGTAAGATGAGGGTGATTAAGACAGAATGAGAAATATGAGAAAAAGACAAAGAAAAAGGTCTGAGAGGAAGTGGGAATTAAAAAGGGAAAAATCAAACGAAAGGGAAATATTTAAGACACGGGGAGGAGATGTTTCAACTAAGTTGGGGAATGAGGACACAGTTTATCCCTCCAGCTGCTGAGCAGACGAAAAAAAACCCTCATTACTTAACAAGCTTTTCCGCCGAGAAATCTTTTCAGCAGACGAGATGAGCAACTGTGAAAACTTGGAAAGTGAATCTGCCAAGTTGTCCGTGTGAAAAGCGCCAGAGAAACTCTTGTGACACTTATTGTTCCCATCGCTGACAAGCCGGCCCGTCCGTCCTTTTTTGTCCGCAGGGGGGAGATCTGTTCGACGCCATCACCTCTGCCAACAGATACACGGAGCGAGACGCCAGTGGCATGCTCTACAATCTGGCCAGTGCCATCAAATACCTCCACAGCCTCAACATTGTGCACAGAGACATCAAACCAGAGAACCTGCTGGTGAGTTGACACAGAGCGGCACTGCATGTGTCTGTGCCGCAGCACACTCTCGCTCTTTCTCCGTCCTCAAGTAAAATCACTCACAACGAAGATGACTCATCCCTGCTGCCCTCACACCTCCTGCACACTCCTTCTCCATCCTTGTACATTCCTTACCTCCCTCATCTTCCTCCTCTGTCAGCCTCCTTGGCGTATTCTCCTCTTCAGACTGCTCTTCTCTCATTTGAAATACACTGACTGTGAGGACCAGACGTTCTCACCTGCAGAGGCTCTGGGGATGTTTTCGCCTATAGATGATTGAGTGGCCTGTGTTGCCACATTCACCCCCCTACAGACCAAAGATGGGATTGCAGCGTCTTGTCTTGTTTTGTTTTCTTTCCAGCTGTTTCAGTAAAATAAAAGTCTTGAGCTTCATTAGACTTGAATATTTGTGCGCTGGCTCCTTTTCAGTTAACGTCACAGTTTTTATTTATTTTCTTATTTTCTTCTGATATCCTGAGAGATTTTGAGGTGATCAAAATAAAGTAGCACACCTGACATTTTGTATGAAACCGTTCACATCCAACAAACAACCACCAGAAACTGAACAACACTGTCCTTTCGTTTGGAGTCATTTTGCTAATGTTTAGCCACTATTAGAGTATTCCAATACTTCAGTAATCCAATTTTCAACCACCCTTTCACTCTGTGTTAGTCTCCACCAAGGTCTGCTGTTAACGTCTGGCTCTGTAGCTGTTTAATACAAAAACAGCTGTGAGCAACATCTGGAAATAATACTGATGAGAACTGTGAAAGTCAACCAGAGCAGAAAAGTTGTGGCTCGTAAAATTAAAAATAATCAGCTGCAAGACACTGAAAGAAGCCGGTGCTGAAGGGACAAGTGGAGTTGGATGAAAATTATCAATAAAGGTAGTTCTACAATATGGTGCTATGATAAATTTGTCCATCCCTCCTATTATTGCAAACGCCACACTCAAAAACATGCAGAATATTTAACTACTTCTCCAACAGTGCAGTTTCTGGCTGCAAGTCGCTCATAGTGTGTGCTTGTTAAAAACCGAGGACAATATGTGCTGGATCAAAACCTTTTCACTCTCTGGCGCCCCACTGTGGCTCGAGCAAAGAAGACCAGTTGAGCAAAAAGCCAGACATGCCACTGTCTTCAAGTTCCCCCGATGGATTTGGCCTGAGGGAAACAAAACGAAGAGCTCACCCTGTTGCACAAACACGGATGCAGTAGGAGTCACAAACAGTGTTTATGCTTTGGATGACTTGTTAGTCTCACGCTCTATTCATCCTTATCTTATCTCAGCATTTTTCTAAATATTTCTTCTTGTCTCAGGTGTATGAGCATGCAGACGGCAGCAAAAGCCTGAAGCTGGGGGACTTTGGTTTGGCGACCGTGCTGGACGGACCCCTCTACACCGTCTGTGGAACCCCGACATATGTAGCACCCGAAATCATCGCAGAAACAGGGTGAGAGCATCAGCTGCTGCAGACAGAGGACACCGCTGTAAACACAGCTCCTCCAATGTGACGGGTCATTTCATGGCCAACATCTGGGTCTGAATGCCGTTGGGATGCTGGTTACAGAGAATTAACTGTTTGCTTTATTGCTTAGAAATGTTCTGAATCTCTGCCATTTGTCTTTGTGCAGTTATGGCCTTAAGGTGGACATCTGGGCAGCTGGAGTCATCACCTACATCCTGCTGTGTGGTTTCCCCCCCTTTCGAGGGTAAGAGCTGCTCCAAAGAGAGAAATTCAACTTGTGTGTGACTCTCACTATTGTTGGTGATAATTGTGCATCTGAAATCCTCCGAACACTGTTCACCGGAGCAGTTTAT
The DNA here is from genome assembly GCA_026259375.1 of Verasper variegatus. Taxonomy (NCBI): domain Eukaryota; kingdom Metazoa; phylum Chordata; class Actinopteri; order Pleuronectiformes; family Pleuronectidae; genus Verasper; species Verasper variegatus. The sequence continues at coordinate 6,361,274 of CM048051.1, forward strand.
ACTCGTGTTCACGTGGAAATGTTTTGTTTGCAGGAGCAGTGACGATCAGGAAGTGCTTTTTGATCAGATACTAATGGGACAGCTAGAATTTCCTCTCCCGTACTGGGACAATGTGTCGGAGACAGCCAAGGTGAGACATCCCTGTGTGTTTGTGCGTATTCTGAACAGAGACACTTCACTTTATAATGAAGGAATAAAACCTTACGATTGTTTGCTCGCTGCTGCAGGAGCTGATCCGATCAATGCTGGAGGTGGAGGTGGACCAGAGGTACTCTGCCCTCCAGGTGCTCGAGCACCCCTGGGTCACCGTAAGTCCCACTGAGCCCCACACCTTCGTTCAGTTTTCCCACAAATATGCGATTTTCTTTTCGTTTTTTTTCAAACCTCTCCTCCTTTGCTCGATACAGGACGAAGGTCTATGTGAGAATGATCACCAGTTGTCAGTAGCAGGGAAGATAAAGAAGCACTTCAACACCAGCCCGAAGGTCAACGACACCACTGCAGGAGTGTCAGTCATTTCTGTAAGTCATTGAAACTACACTACCCATGATTCACCTTGTCCTACAGGTTACACTATGTCTCTTTTCATCACAGATGCGATGCGACTCTCTGAGTGAAGTTTGTGTCTTTTCTTATTCCTGTGACTGAGCTGCTGTTTGGATTGATTGTGCTGGTTTCTCTTTGTATTCAGCTGGATGACAGCTTTTCTATGCAGAGATCTGGGTCGTTGGATTTCTACCAGCACCCGGCCATGTACTGGATAAGGTAGGCCAGGTTGCCATAGAGACACAACTGAGCTGGATTGTTCACAAACCAGCGAGAAATCCAAACAAACCCAAAATTTGTGTCTCTGAAATTGATATCCTCACCCCCCTGCATGCTGTGCTGCTGCTCTCACAGCTTCATGTCGTCCCCGCTTTGTGATCTGTGTCCTTGGCTTTTCGCTTCCTTCCTTTCATCCCCCGCTCGCTGCAAATCAGTTTTCATACCTGCATCGTTGTTGTCCTCCCTGTCGTGTCCCTGTTTATCGGTGTCTCCTTGATTTCTGTGGAAAACCCTTTGGATTCTAAATTTCAGTGATTGTCAGTGAATGTTTTTGCTTGATGTGATGGCTGCATCTACTAACACCAGGACTTCAGCATTTATTTTAGTTTTTGAACCACTTTACCAATCTAACATATTTTTGTGAATCCCTCTTCTAACCGTATAATTAAATATCATCAGCCTTGTTTGGCTCTCCTCGTCCTCCATACTGGATGTATTCACTGTTCCACTGGATCTAATCACATGTTCTCCTGTTCCTCCCTCAGGCCACCTCTCTTGATAAGGAGGGGCAGGTTCTCAGACGAGGACGCCACCCGGATGTGAAGCCGCCGCCCCTGCAGACGACTCTGACGGTGACACCAGTGACAACATCAACGACAAACGCACCCCGGGCCAAGCCTCCCAGTTGCCTCCCCGGCCTGCTCATGGCCCCTCCCTCTCTGACCCCTGAGACTTGCTCTGACCCCTCCCCGTACGCCAGCCTCCCGTCCGACTCTGATGACATCTCCATCAGCTCAGCCAGCACCGTCTGCTCCCCCAGCTCGCCCTTCTAGAGAGCAGGTGGAGGAGAAGATGTGCAGAGGAGGAAGCGAGGAGACATAAATCCTCATCCATCTCCTCCCTCTGCATGGAGGAGGAGGAAGAGGAGACGTTTTTCATCTAAGGCTGGGGGTGAAAAGGGGGAAAACTGTGGAGGAGAAAAAACATTTATCTTGAATCCATCTCTCCAAACTTGGAGGAGAGATCGATCGAAGGGTGGAGACCTTTGAGTGAGAAAAAAACTAAAGAGGCAACAAGAAACAGGGATCACGAGGAAGAGGGCAGAACGAGGTGAAAGACTTTTCTTTATTTCCTTTTTTAACGTTCTCTCACCTGAGCACATGTTGTAGGGCTCAAGGAGCGAGCAAGGGGCGACAGTGTATTGTTTACCCTTCAGTGATGATCCGGGCTCAACATGGAAACTTCCTTATGGCGGAACAGCTCTACAAGGCAATATGAGAATATGGACTAATGTTCATGTTTTATTGAACCTTATTTATTCATTATTATTCATACTCTTTTCTTTTTTGATTATGTATTTTCCTGTTTTCATTGAGGACAACTTTTTCTTGACTTGTCCTATAGAGCTTTGTGGAATAATGACATAATGGAAATAGAAGTAGAAGCTCAGATTGTGAGGTGGGTGTGAGCATAGACTTGATAAACAGTGTAATGTTGAAAAACGAGCGAAGAAAGGACTTTTTTTTATTACAAAATGTGTTCAAGAAAACAGTGTTCACTGAAAACTACATCTAAGACAGCACTTGTGCTATAATCCTGTGCTCAACACAGTATTGGCATTGCCTTCCTGTAACGTTGGATTGCAGTTTTACAGTTTACATTTTACACAGACTGCTATTTACGACAATAATGGTGCATTGGATTGCTCCTTGAAATTTCTGCTTCATCCATAGCATCTTTACACATAAAATTCCAGAATTTGGGTGCTTGTGTAGCAAACTCACCATTTGAAGTATTTTCCCTTGATGCACTCAATTTCACACAATCATTCCATGTTGATATCTCGTTATTTTGTGACGCTCATGTATTTTGAAGCCTTGTTTACATTTTTTCCAAAACACCGAAGACATATTTCATCCACATATTCCAGCAGTGAAGAAAAGTGTTCGTGGTTGCGACACTTTTTGTGGCTTTGGAGAAATGTTTCAGGTACAGTTTCGGAGGGCGACTGCCTATTTGCACAAAGTACTGCGGTTTGGGTGCAGTCACACAGGTCTGACAGAGTCAATATGGATGCCGGAGAACCAGCAGCACAATAGAGAAGCAGTACAGGTGAAGAGGATTTTATTTCAGCTCTGTACAACCTCATTCATGGCTTCATTTATTCAGACGGAAGCGTGACAGACATTCAGTAGCGTATTCTTATAAAAATTTAAAAAATGCAGTTTAGTGATGAGGTATTTGTTTATATGTTATGTAAATAACATAATTTTATTTATTTTGATAGTCCACAATACAGTATATTTATTTACTGGTAGAGAACTCAGTCATATGTGTGTGTCAGCAAAAGAAAAAAAAAACTAGACACGATCAGGTCGAAATGAAACCGTAACGTTGATAAAGACCTGACGTTGCACCGCTTACATTCATCTACACAGACGAAATGAGACGACCATTTCTTCTGCTTGTCGGACACTGGGAATGATGTCACTTCCTCTGTAAAAGCAAAGGGATTCCCAATAACTGATGTGAGAAAAAAAAAAAAAGCAGAGAAGATTTGGGATGCAGGGGGTTTTCTCTTTTCCAATTTTTCTCCCTGCTGTTGTCACACGTGTCTAGAAGTTTGTGTATTTGTTCCCATCGTCACACATAGACAGTGATGTGCCGTCATATTGACCGAATCAGTATGAGTTCGTTGTGCTGTGGGGATGAACTCTCCCCTGCACACGGGCACATGTGGTTTACCAAAGTGCTCTCACAGCTGCACCACAGTGTTCAAATCTGTTGCAATACCAATACCTGTACCTCTGTTCAACAATGATCTATCAATAATAATAGTAATAATTAAAATATGTTCCAAAAAACAAAGTGTCTGTGTTGTTTGTAGAGCTTCAATATGTCTTTCAGTCCGCAGAGTTTGGCCACAACCCAATTCCTGCAGTGCACCAAGGATCCCCGGGTCCACACAGTTTTATTGAATGGTCAATTTTTCCTTTAAAACACAGGCACATCATCCCACTGAGGCTTTTAATTGTGCTATTGTTATCCACTATCTGCTGAGGGGCCACTTGACCATAGAGGTACTTGATATATTGCCATAAATCCCACAACCGTTGTGGTCGGAAGAAGTGGAAGCCAACATTTTCTGTACTCGACAGGACAGGTGGGATGATGGTGGAGAAGAGAGGAAACTTTATCCACTCCATCTATTCGTGGAAATTAGTTTTGGGCTTTCTCGTGGTAACATTTCAATAAAAAGCATTGACAGTGCAGTTATCAGAGGTGGGCAGGAAAAGTCCTGAGTGGCATTGATAAAGAGCAATAAAAGAAAATGTCACTTGTAAGCTATTGTGGGGGAGAGTCTGGAGGTTTCATGAAAAAGGGGTCATTCACTGTGTGAAGTTCTGGGATTTTTATTTGGGATTAGAGTAATTAAATCTCATCAATATATTGATACATCGTTTCTATGTTTAGGTTGTAAACTGAAACTGAAAAATATTTAGTTACCAGGGTTGAAATGTAACTAAGTGCATTTACAGATACTAGTACTTAACTTGAGAAATACATTTGTCTGACAACTGTAGTTCCTAGTAACTTTTAAGATATAGATTTTACATAGAAAATGTAGGACCAGCCCATTAAAAACAAATTGATAGTTATAAAATAAAAATATGAATAAATACACAAGTCAAACACCCCAATGGTATAACATAAAAACATATTAATACAGATTATGCTTCTCAATAAATAGCTATTTTGTACTAACACAGTTTAACTCAAGTTTTTTATATATATATATATATATTTAATTATAAGTTTTGAATTATGAATGCAGGCATTTAAGGAATCTAAGGCTGTGGAATGTAAAGGAACATATATTGTATTGTTATTTTTACTGTATTAAATTAATGTTTTTACTAAACTCTTGTTTAATAGCATCAAATATACACATCTTTGGAGCATGTATGTTTCCCTTTGACCACAGGGGGTCAGTGTGGGACATGAACTGAAGGCAGCGAAGAAGAAGGTCCTCGCAGTGGGCGCAGGGCTTCAGCAGCACGTTAGCGACAGGAAGCTACAACAATAATCTTTTATTATCTCTAAATCCAATGATATTTATCACAACCACGCAGAGAAACGTCTGGTTGTGAAGTAACATGCGCGCGGACATGTCTACACATCGCCGCTTCAGCTAACGAGCGCTAACGGGGAGATGGTATTTCTCTAGCTAAGCTAAGCTAGCTGCGGCTGCTGCTCCGTCCGTTCCCCGCAGTCATGAGCGAAGATGACGGTTCAGCTCCGGCGAACAAAGACCGGGACTCCACGCTCCTGCTCACCAAAGACGGGCAGAGGTACTACGTGAGCAAGGCCGGGGTGGTGGACAGCCGGAACGTGATCACGCCGCACGAACCGGACAACAACGCCTCCTCCTCCTACGACATGGACGACCCGGACGAGGAGAGCGACGTGCTGGACACCTCGGACCCCCGGGACGGCGCCGCCAGCCCGGAGGAGCTGAACGACGAGGAGACCTCGGAGGGCGACAACGCCCCCAAGCAGTGCACGTACGACGGCTGCACGGAGACCACGACGCAGGTGGCCAAGCAGAGGAAGCCGTGGATGTGCAAGAAACACCGCAACAAGATGTACAAGGACAAGTACAAGAAGAAGAAGAGCGACCAGGCCATGTCCAGTGGGAAAATAGACGTGAGAGTAAACTTTGTTTCATACTTTAATACAACGACATTCATTCGTTTGAAGCCATGAGTGGCGACTGGAGGAGAAATGGTTTTAAAGACTCTTAATCTCTGTTTACAATGTAGTTGACTCTTACCAGGGTTGAAGTCATTTGCTCATGTGATCCTCTGTCAGTCCAAACTTCAGTAAAGTGTGGTTCAGTCAGTTAATGGTTGTTTGTGTCTTTTGGGTTGTGTTCAGGAGAACTCTGAGGAGCGGCCAGTGTCTGTGAACAAGCAGCGTCTTGGTGCCATGGGGGACCGCCCGGCCAGACCCTCCCTGATAGAGCAAGTCCTCAACCAGAAGAGACTGGTGAGTCCCAGTGGGTCACCGGTGGAACCTAATGTAACTCAGCAGAGCACTTACCTCCACCAAGGCCCAACACTTCCTCATGCAACCACTTTTAGATTCACTAGATCCCCATGTTTTACTTGGATCTAATAGTCATTAATATCGGTTCCCTTAAATGTCAGATTTTAAAAGGGAAGTGTTCAAAAATGTTTAGATCTGCCCCCTGATCTGGACCCATTCCACATCCGTAGAAATCTGTTTAGTAGATTTCCTAGACTAACTAACTAGGCACTGATTAATACACAACTTCCTTGTCGGGGTTAACTACACAACGGTGACGCATTAAAGGTATGACAGAGTGTTTGTTGTTTTATTGTTTTATTAAAATGTGGTATAAGGAAAATCTGGCACAAGGTGTTATCTTCCATACAAAGGCAGAAAAAGACTAATATTTGTTGTTGCACTCTACAATAATATTTGATTGTGTGTGTCTTCCAGTCACTGCTCCGGAGTCCAGAGGTGATCGGTTTCCTGCAGCAGCAGCAGCAGCTCCTGGCCACACAGAGCCGCAGCCAATCACAGGGACAGTTCCCGGGTTGTTGACAGCGACTGGTCAACGCGAACGCTGGCATTTGATGCATAAAGGGAATCGTTGTGATACTGACAAAACTCTCCAGCCGCGGAGAACTTAACTCACCGGATCTAAAAGGCAGGACTAACCATGCAATCAGAACGTGTCTTGTGCTGTTTATGAAGTTAGATTTCTTAAATACACGATATTAGATTTCACATCAATTATTTATTCCTCATTTGGCAAAAAGAATCAAAACTCTGGATTATAAATGTCCAGTTTAAATTGCTCAGATGTTTTAAATATTTGGGTTTTTTTCCATTGCTGAAAGAAAAGCCCAGGACTAGATTCTTTGTTTGTTGTTGTGCTATTTATTTAGTGTTATTTATGGAGAGTTATTCATGCAATACTCTGAGGTTTTTAATGTTTTCGTTTGAACATTTGTCCGTTTGTGCAGTGCATTCCCGTAGCCTCATTTTTATTCAGATGGTGCTCCGTGAAATTTTTTAACACAAAACTTTTATCATGTCACAAAACAATCAATTCAAAGTCTGTACAAAAAGAAATGCAAATGAAGTTTGATGGGATGTGTATTGGCGTGTACAAATTAAACTGCGTACTGTGTGTTATTCCTGTGTAGCTGAAGTGTCTGTCCCCCTGCTGTGAAGATGAGACTTCAATAATGATGCTGACAATTTTGATCAATGTCTGTGTTTATATTTCAATGTGATATTTTTGCTGATTTATAATTAGAAAACAAAGATTCAACGCTTAAAGAAAAAACACTTTAATGGAATGACAGAAAAAAGCAACCAGTACAGGAAGTCAAACATTACGCAACACTTATACAACACAATACAATAACAGCAATAACATTTAAAACACATAACACAAGTACCAACAAATCCCAAATTTTCTCAGTCTTTCAGTGCAGTCATCAAGATAAATGCTTTATCGTACTGAAATTAAAGAACACTTGATCATTCAGTTATACACATCTTTCCAGTCTTGTTGCGTCGGCTGACAAAGCTGTAATATTTATATTTTCTCATTTTGTGTGAGAGGTCAAGAGAGACGGACCACAGGTCAGGAAAACCTGGGCAGAGCGGAGCATACAGAATCTACGACTACCTGTGTGAAGGACCAAGAGTGTGCGGGTGCTCATGTTAGGACACGGAGGAAATGGGGTTGTGCGGGGAGCCCATCTGTGTGAGGACCTTGTCCAGCCACTGCAGGGGCCCGTGCAGGTGTACCTCGATCCAGCAGGGGGTGCTGGTCACATCCTGACGGTGGTATTCAGCGCCCCAACCCTGAGGAGAGGACACACCATGAATCTCAGCTGTTTAATTTCTTTACTACGTCGCGATTTGACGAACTCGAGGTCAAAATAACAGAATACAAAGTTACAGTGAGATTCTTATCATGTTCCATATCAGTACCTTAACAAAGCTCATTCGAATGGTGCACATCTTGGTGAGCTCATAGACGACCTCGAAGCCGTGGTTGACGGACTGGGCCAGGAGCTGAGCGAACAGCTGGTTGTTGAAGATCTTGAGGCTGCAGCCGCTGGGGATCTTGCACACGGTGGTGGCGTGGAAGCCGTGCTGGAAATTGCAATTGCGGCTCTGGACGAAGATGCTGCTGTCGCTCAGGCACTCGGCGTACACCTCGCCACCCACGTAGTACAGGTGTAACCCTGAGAGGGATGGAGGGGAAAAAACGGATAGAGCCTCAAAGGATGAACGCAATCAACAACTTGAATGTCTTGAAGTTTCTACCATGATGCAAAAATAACTGTTAAAATGTCCAAAAGAGCATAAAAACCACAATCATCAGTCGGTCGCCTCGACTGAAAAGGCTTCGTTCTTTTTATATTCCACCAGAGAAAAAACCCACGAGGGCATCGACGCTCGTAAATGAGGAATGTCTGAGTCGTGTCAGTAGCGTCTGAGTTGGGGACAAACTGCCCTCAACCCTTTGTGTCACCCCTATCATAGAAAACCACACACATCCTCACAGAGCACAGATTACTGTAACCCACAGAGACTCTTGATGCCTGTCCAACAAAAGCAGCCTTTCTTTACTCTATGACCAAGACAGAAAAAACATTATGTAGCCTGAAGGATTTGGGGCAGGAAGAAATAAAGTTTGTAGATTCATTTTTTGACAGAAATAAAAGGAGCCTTCCTTCAGTCTCTGAGGAAACTCTGTGCCCTGACATGAATTACCTGCACGAGCCTACCTTTGCCTATGTGCCTGCGTGTGTGTTCGATGGTGGAGTTGCGGTTGACGTTGGACAGCAGGCCGAGGCAGAAGCGGTTCTTGTTGTTGGACGGGTCCGTGAAGCCGTCGACCAGGACGCTGCGGGACGACGCGTGGAAAGTCTCGCCCACCCGGTTGTTGAGCTCGTAGTAAGCTATGGAACACCAGTACTCCGGCTCCTCGTAGCAAACGGGACGCAAATCTACGAACACCAGAGGGCTGACTCAGAGGTGGAGAGAACACATTCTATCCTGGGCTGTATTGAATTTGGGAAACTTTATCATGTTGATGTAAAAAATCCTATAAAGCCACATTGGTGCCATTGATTTGCAACATTATCTGCAGCAGCGAGAAGAAGCAGAGATGTTGGGGATATGAAGGAAACAATGCCTCAGTATGAATACAGTAAAAATATCTCTATACCTGTAGATAGATGTATTTCTATAATTTAATATGCATATATTTATTTAGTACTTAGCATGTCTACTTTCTTACCTGTGTGTGGAGCAGAAAAGGTAAGTTTAGTGGTTGTTGTGGAGTTGCCGGGCTTCACATCGTCTTGAGGACTTGTCTCCATCATGCTGTACGGAGGCGGGGGAGTCTCAGCTGGAAAAACATGTCACAACGAGATGATAAAAAGGCAAAAAACGGTTCAACGCAAAGAAAACTTTCTACAAATGATGATGTTTCTAACGCGATGGAATGAAACTGATAAACTAAATAAAGAAGGAATGAAAAAGAGGAGCCACACGCGTACAAGACTCCGACAAAGATGTTAACTTAGAAAGAAAAAATTCGAGAAGTTGTGTTGATGTCCTGTAAACACAAACACATGATCTCCACAGCTAAATGCGTGTTATGTCTGGCCCCTGCAGGCAAACTCTGAAAGAAGTAAAGATCCGAACGTGCGGAGTTCATGTCTGAAAACGGCTATGGATTCAGGATCTGCTGCAGCCTGTTTGCTTTTGTGACAGACGTTTGAATACCTCCAATAAGACAGCAGCGTTTTTAAAAAGGTGTCGGCTTGCTTGTTTTTGTTTCCCTACCCGTGGTGTGATACGGGCTGCCCTGGCTCTGCGGAGCTGTTGGGGGAGTTGGGGTAACTCTGAGAGGTGGGAGACTGGACGAGGGAGGAAGCGTTGGAGGAGGAGAAGGAGGCGCAGGGCATCGGCGGGAAGGAGTCCGGGTAAGTGGCGTTCTGGGGCATCAGAGGCTCGCTGTGCAGAGAGGCGTTCCTGAACTTGGCCAGTAAACTGTGCTGAGGGTTGAACTCGCTGTGGCGTGGGACCAGAACCGGTGGCAGCACTGAGAGGAGACAAGGGCAGGAGAGAAAGAGAGGGAGAAACAAAGAGCAAGACAGATCATGTTACTGCAAATCCCTTTGGCTCGGGAACGCTGCATCGGATCAGATGTCCTGGAACCAATAAAAGCTTTACAGTTGCCATATTAAAATTCAACAATTACCTCACGTTGTAAAGCTAACTCAGAGGATATACTTTGACAATGTGCGTACCGGGAGTCTCCACGCGCCTGTAGTGGTAGGGGTTGACGCAGATGTCCTTCTGCTTGGAGCCGAAGGCGAACTCGCAGCACTCCAGGGCCTTCAGCTCGTGGTGCGACTGCAGGTCGGGCCAGCGCCACACCCGGCAGTAGATGACGTGGGGCAGACCCTTCCTGTGGGACACCTGCAGCCTGCCGTCCAGCGAGCGGGGGATCGTCACACACTTGCCTGACGGATTGGAAATGAAACAGCACGGACGTCAAATACAGCTCGATGAAATGAGTCAAATCCACACTTTTCTACAGTATGAAAATGTTTTCTGATACAGTTACTACCTTGTGGAAACTCTGCAAGTTACGAGGATCAGCATCAATTCTGTACTTTTGTGTGCTCGGCTAATTTACACGACTATATATATTTTTTTTCTATCATGATTTCAACAAAAAAATGGAAATAAAACTAATATATTTTCATATTTCAGCCTTTTAATCCTAGGATTTCTCGAGACTTGCTCACGATGCTTTCTTTCGTTTTAGTTTCCAGGTCTTGTGCAAGAACACATTGCAAAAACAGCATCTGTCGCAATCAAACCTGTGAGCTCACATTCTAATGACGAGACCAGAGGCTCCCAACATGTTTATCTCACGACCCATAAAATAAAACATGCACCCCCCCTCGTCACATGTTGCCCATGTTGTTTGTTGTGCACCAAAGATTGATTTTACTTCTCAAATTGTTCCATTTCCATCATTTTTAGAGGTCCAGAAATGTAAAGTATAACTTTGTGAAAGAAACCATCAAATATCAGGGTAATAAATATTTCCTATCCTGTAAATCATCTCAAGACCCCTGAGGTTTATGTTGTGACCCCATTAGACACCATGTTACTCACTGGGCTGCCCGGGGCAGCTGAGTGCCCTCTCCAACTCCTCCATCGCCCCCTTCTTCTTCTTCAGCTTCTTCACCAGTGAGTCCACGGCCTTTTCTGCCCACTTCTCCTCCTCGTCACCTTGCTTCCAGCCGAGCAGGCGCTTCACAGCCGGACTGGTGAAGGAGAACAGGGACGTGATGGAGTTTGAGGAGTTCATTTTGAGATGAATAAGACAGGGGGAGGGCCGAGATGAGCCGATGGGTGATGTTTAAGAGATAAATAGCTCCCTAGAGGACAGCAAAATGAGCAGCCAGGACAGCGAGGGAACAGAGGTTAGGATAAAAGAGGTAGAGTCTGTGTAAACAGAGGCTTTTCTGTCTTTTGTTGTATTCCGCTGTTACTTCCGAGCAGAGCTGGTTGCAGGAGTTGGACCCGCCAGTGCAGTGCAAACCCTAAATCTCCTGTCTCGGGTTGGCACAGGAGGGATCCGATCCGGCAGCGCTGGATTTGAAGCCTCCTGCAGGAAAGGTTGCTCCTCACGCAGCCAGAAATTCAGGTCAAGTTTCAATCACCTGGCGAGAGAAGAGATGGGAAACCGGTATTAAGGTCTACTTGAGCTGAAAAGGAAAAAGCTGCCAGGCTGAGTCGGTAGCTTTCTTTAAATCAAAACAAAATGATTGTATTTGGAGGTCATGCTTACATTTCTGTCACATCTTTTAATTCTATTTTTAGGTTTTTATTGTTATTTCTATGTTATGTTTTTTGTGAAGTGCTGAATAAATACAGATGTTATTATATTAGTTGTTAAAGATGTGCAGTTAAGAGAGTTCAGAGGTCAGGCAGGAAAGAGACCACAGGATACAATTGTAGGGATTCATATATTTTATTTATTCTAGATTCTATTTTAGTTTCTATTCTTCTTTTTTCCTTATGCTTCTATTTCCTTGTGCTGCTTTGTCAACTTTGAATGTCCTCTACAGAGGATCAATAAAGGTACATCTTATTTTATTTAATCTTATCTTCTTCTTCTTCTTCTTATTATTATTATTATTAATAAAGTGTATCCACATATCCCAAACTGCCTGAGAGAGAGAGCAGGGCAAGATGGGGCCGAGCTCATGTCTAGATTCACCAACAATGAGGAATGTCCTTTCTGGCCTCTGTTTCTATGATCATGCCACTGACGCCCAGGAGCCATACTGTCTGGCCAGAACACATCACAGGACAGGAGGGGGAGAGGGAGAGGGAGAGAGAGGGAGACAGACAGAGAGAGAGAGAGAGAAAGAGAGAGCTCTCTGTTTTTATGTTTGTGTTTTTCTGCCCATCGAGAAAATATTGAAAACTGGTATGAAATCAATCAGGTATGGAAATATCAAGGTGAATTAAGTGCTCGCTCTGTTCCACCAGCCTATTGAATCAGTACCACAGAGACCTTTTCAGTGCATGTCACTCCAGTGGCAATCTTACTGACACATCTGTTTTCTCAGATATTCATACAGTTACAATAAGCGCATGTGAGACTCAACAGTGACTTTATTATGGAGATCTACTTGTTTTTATCTCCTGTGGCAGGACGTCCTGTGGCACACGGTATCATATTTGACCCATGTGGTAGAAAAACACTTCTTCTTCACTTCTACTGTAAAGCATTCTTGCGTTGTCAGGTTATTCCTGCTAGTTGTGCAGGAAGGGTAAATGTTGTGCAGATGATTCTCCCTGCAAAGTGGAGGCTTTTTGATTTAACCACAGCTTCTGTTTTTGGACATGCAATCATCCAAATCTAACACAACAGAATAAGGCCGTGCTCCTCCAGGACTGTGTGGACTTTCTAATTAGATGCCAACAGGTAACAGTAAGTGGTGTGATTCAGCCTGGGTGCTCTACATTGTGCTCCGTGCATGTAGAAGTAGTGTGAGCACAAACACAGACGCATGGACAGACAGCTGCGGTTTACAGTGACAGCAAAGACTGCGGCATCAGTCCTGTGCTGCTGCTGCTGCTGCTGCTGCTGCTTTATGGAGCCTGGCGTCACAGAGTCTGCAGCCTCAGATAGGCTAATTACCTAATGCTTTATCACCAGGACACCCCCTGCCCCAAATAAAGTAAACACGCCAGCTTCCTCTACTACGACTACAACCACTCATTTTGTGCCAAGACTCCAAAAGAAACCCAGCCTGCGCACTAAGCCACTAAAAGCCTCCTCACCTTGGCGGCACAGTGGATAATGTGAGCAGTCATTCCTGTCATAGTGTGATACCAACACTGCAGACACAACATCAACCAGCCAGACACACGCATGCATTCAACACAATCCTAATTGGGTGGATTAGCATCACAACCAATGACTTTATATCTTTATTTATTGATCATCTGACTAAATCAACCCAATATGTGATCATCATTAAAATAATGACATTGTAAGAATATTTCATTCCCAAGAAGTTGCTCAACAGTGCCACGTTTTTTTTTTCTTCTTCTTACAGGTATTTGAAAAACAGTACACAAATATAAAAACACTCACAATAACAGAGGTTGTGTGAGAATTTCTTAATTTCCTGTAGAAATGTAAAGTTTGTTTTTTGTTCTCACCTCAGCAGTGATGACAAGTGCGCATCAGACAGTCCTGTGCGTGAGAAGGGTTCCCGGTGTAGTGCCTCAGCGAAGGTGTGTGTCTGTTTGTGTGTGTGGGTGTGTGTTCGTGTGTTCGTGTGTGTGGATAGTGTCTGCGAGCATGTGTGTTGACGTTTAAGTGTCAAGTTGGCCTCAGTGTGAATGGCGTCCGGTAGCAGATCTCAAAATAAAAGCAGGGTTAAAGAAGCTAAAATGAAAAAGTAAACAAAATAATAATAATAAGGGAAAAAAATAACAATTACATAAAATACAGTTTATGCTTGGTGTCAGATGATTATCCTTGGTTCATTTGTTATTAAAATAGAAACATTTTAAAAATTAGTGTGAACATTAATGGACAGAATGTGCTGTCAATCAATTAGTCTTACATTTAACTGTGGTTTTACATTAAATAGCTCATGTGGCCAAATTTAACTCAGTTTTCAATTAGTTTATAAAGATATTGTTACACAAGAACATATGTTTTTGAGCTCCACATACAGAATAGTTTAAGATCTTGTATTCTAATATTAAGTAATTCCTACTGTTGCTGTTTCTACTTAAACATTTTACAATATATTTATCAAAGAGAAAGTACAAATTTGGTTTATGTTCGCAATTTATTTCGATCATGCTGAAAATAAACAGAGACAAAGATAATAAAAAATGTATATGCAAGTGAGAAAATAGCAAAGCAAACCAGTGAACTTTGACTACGAATGTTCCAATTTTTAAATCGACGCTGCATCACTCGCAGCTCAGCTCCACTGAGCGTTATTATCTTTATTGTGAAGGTGGAGTCCCGCAGTGTTCCGGTTTCCCTGCGGTCCTGTGCGGGAACTTTGACGCAGGTTTGCGGGGCCCGGAGCCTCCGCTCCTCCTGCAGCTCCAGCGGAGCGCCACACAGCCGCGGCGGCGTCAGCTTGGCTGGAGCCGCAGCGCCTGCACGAGAGATCCCTCCGCCTCCCCCCTCCGGGAACTTTACCAGGATTTCAGCGATTTTCTGATCCAGCAGCAGGGGCGTGCACGCGTGCATGTGCATGTGCGCGCCACCTGAGCCATGCACCGTCTCAGGATTCAACCATAGTCTGCTCCAACCTCGTTTTATTCACATTTAGTGGCACTAACCAACTGAGGTGAGGAGGGAAAACACTCCCACCTGTTCATCCTCCTTCGAGACTATTTCTTCATCCCATTATATAAATCATGTGATCACAACACTGATTCGGATTTACATGATGGATGCACACATTCATTAGTTGTCTTTTTCTCCTGGGAGGTTAATTCTGCCAGGATTATAGGTGATGGAAGCTTAATTAGTCTATAATCAATATTATCTACAGTCTATAATAGCATGTTAAGTTATATATAATAAGGTATTTCTAACTGGAACCTGTCATTTAATAAGTAATGAACCTGTTTTGTGTGCACGCCTGCACATGCACAGCCTCGACACCTGCAGCCTACAAAAGTAGAGTCTCCTGGAGGAGGAAGGATCCACAGTCTTCCTCCTAAACACAATCATAACCTGAAACACAAACACACACACACACATTTTCATTCCTCTTAAGACAAACCTCCGAGTTGTTTCATGATCTATTGTTGGGAGGCACACAGACGTCTCTTCTCATTGCGGATGGATACGATCCTTTTATTGGGAGTGCCGTGTCTGGTCCAGTTAATGACGCAAGCCCCGGCTGGCGACAGTGAGTCTACAAGTTTGACATTTTCACAGTTTACAGCAACTGCTGCGGAACGTAACAATACTCCGAGCACGGAGTGAAACCACTCTGGGGATCGTGGCTGAAACCTCACGAGCCACCAGGTGGATCTAACCCGGGCTGCACACGCACCATGTCGGTGCGTCCTGGGAAGGTGGTGACGGTCCACCGGAGCCAGGAGAGTCTGGTGCCTCAGGGAAGGTCCCAGGGCAAAATACTGATGATGTTCATTTTCACTCTTTGGAAGTGGAGTGAGTTTAGCAAATACAATACAATATAACTAACTAAATAAAAGCCTGATATACATGTCAATGATTAATTCATTTTATTATCACCTGCACAAAACCTTTCATGACTCATGTTTATAGACTCGTGATTATCAATGAGCCATGATAGATTTATGGAGGTGACAATAAAATAAAGTCATGCTTTTATAAATGTCTGGTTAATAAATGTTTCATTGAATAAAAATTAAAACAAATTATCAATTTTGGCATCATGCATGAGTTACAAAGTGAAACTAATCTCCATGAATGACATTCCATTCATTTCCTTCCCCTTATCTGATCAATGAAATACCAAAAAAAACAACTAAATGTGTTGCATTTTCAACGCGACAGGAAACTGGAGCTGGATCAGGATCTGCCGCCGCCTGTGTGTCTTGTCTGGTCACAGAGCACAAACAGGATGCTCTCCCTGGGGCTCCGAGAGGCTCCGAGAGGCTCCGAGAGGCCCCGAGAGGCTCCGAGAGGCCCCGGAGGCATCACCAGCACGAACAACCCTGCAGACCTCAGCCTTATGAAAAACAGCCCCATGAAGAACTTCATTTATTGCCACCACAAAGAAAAAAGAAGCTTGCTGGACGTTTTCCAAGACAGGAAAAAAGGGATGATTTTGGTGATTAATAATGTAATCCAGGGGTTTCCTGCTTTCTTTCATGTCAAGGAAAAGCCAAACTGACGATAACTCAGCCCCCTGTACTTCCGCAACACTACACCACTGATCCCTGCTAACTTCATTTCGGGAATTTGGCTGTTAAATCAAGTTCAAACCAAATAAAATTTCGTTTTGCACAATGCGGCAAGGATAAACGCTTCCTTCACGCAATGTCGATCCTTGCCTGCTATTTGCTCATTACGGTCCACGCTATCAATTGCAGAACACACAGTGAAAATTGTATGTAAATCGAATGATAGTTGTAAAACAAAGTTTACCTCCTGTTGCCAATAGGTGGCGCCATCACTATTATTACATACAGACTAATAGATCTGTTCAAGTAGGGGCTCTGACGTAGCGTGAGCAATTTTGCGTCAATTGGACAATGTTACAACAACTTAATTATCACACTGATCAGTAGGGGGCGCTATGACCCTGCACTAATATTAATATATGGAGCTGTTCAGGTCAGGATTGTGATCATAGGTCAGCATTTGGGGGCCGGTTGGATAATGTAGAGTGGATTCACAAAGTACTTCCTGTTTCATGGCGAATCAGTAGGTGGCGCTATGACACTGAGGAAACACATAGAGCCTGTTCAGGCTTGGACTCTGATCACGAGACAGAAGTTTGGTGATGATAGGACAATGCACAGTGGAGTTATGACAACATCGTCTCCTTTGTCTCCTTTGACGTCCGTCCATCCGTCCATCCGTCCATCCGTCTGTCCTTCCCCCCCCAAAAAAGTTATGCGGACAGACAGACGTCCGTACCCAAAAAAATATAAATGTTTTATAGTGTCGACCCACAGCCAGAGAAACAGTGACCTGAGATAGAAGCAAGTGTGTATTGTCAGCTTCTGTATTAAGATAAAGGTGCATCTGTTAAAATATCCAGGAAGTATCAAGAAAGTTTAAACAAACAGGACAAACATCCTACACAACCTTTCAATGTTTCAACGTAGTGTAAAAACTCAACATTACATTTGATCCATGAGAAATCGATTATTACAAACAAGTAACTTCTCTGGTTTACTTTGTAAAAAGATCTCAGCAGCAGACTTTAGGCCACAGGTTTAAACTCGTCTGTGTTTGCTTCCTGCCACATTATGATTTGACTGATACAGAAGATGATACAGAGTCATGAGTTGTTTCCTGAGTGATGGTGAGACCCTCAGGTCTTTTATCTGCTGTTGTTGGCTCTTCGATACAAAATCCTCCCAGCAAATCTCAGAGAAGCTAAAGAAGTGACATTTAATTAGTTAGCATAAGGTAATAACATCAAATTTCTTGTTTT
Organism: Verasper variegatus; assembly: GCA_026259375.1. Classification (NCBI taxonomy): domain Eukaryota; kingdom Metazoa; phylum Chordata; class Actinopteri; order Pleuronectiformes; family Pleuronectidae; genus Verasper; species Verasper variegatus. Next base: position 6,378,835 of record CM048051.1, read on the forward strand.
GTAAGACCAATAGTCCAAATTATAAATTTTAAAGCAAAGACAGTTCAAGAAAAGTGAAAGGAATTGACGAATATGGAATCATTAAATAGTATTTTGCTTGAAACCAAAAAAGACTTAACTTGTTGTTGCACTACTTTGTTAATAAAGACTTTCAAAAGCATAAATAATTGATATTTTCTTTTTATTTCTGTTTAAATCATCCATCCCACACGTTTCCTTAAAAAAACAAATCAATCCCTCCCTTTTGACAATCTCACAAACAGTAACATTCAGTCTAATCGGAATCATGACGCACAGATTATCAGATCCTCCACATTTCCTACAAGCTCTTGTCACTTACACATGATTGGCCACAAGATAAACATTAAGTAACTTAGTACACGGTTTCATTCATACGGACATTCTGTGAGCCGCGGCGACAGAAGTGTGCGTGTAACAGGGTCCATCACGAGCCGATATCAGATTATTTAAAATAAAGGCAGGACCTGCGAGGAACCCACAACTGTGTCTTCACGTCCCCTCCTGTGGATTTTGGAAAGGAGAAGACTGTAGCACACTGTCCTCGATTACAGCGTATGACAGACACGGTTGTTTATCCCCACCTCATCCAGAGGGTTTGATGGCCCTATCAAAGGCCGTCTCTGGGATACCAGGGCCTGTCTGATTGGCTAGTCAGTCTTACGAGGCGACTCCAGTTTCCAGGCACCGGTGAAGTAGCGCATGCGGATGAAAATCAGGTCTCGACCCATCTGCAGCCAGCTCCAGAACGGGACCAGCTTGGACCCTGGTGGAGAAAACGCACAGACATGATGCTGTTAAAAGGGACAGATGATGGAAATAGACCAATCTGCTGACATCTAATGCTGATTGGCCCACATGATAATGTCACCAGAAAATACATAATCACTCCAGCAATAAGACAGGCACACAACAGTAGATTACAAACTAAACAAAAATCAGCAGGTATAAAGTACAATTGCGAACAGAGGAGTAACTAGAAGTAATCAGTCGATCACAGGCGTGTACACACACCCTCCAGAGATATTTATAGAACTACAGAAAGGTGGCCCACTGGGAGGATCCATGACCGCATATTCCATGAAAAACCTACCTTCTATTTCGGTCCAGTTGACCGCCACCTCTGCTATGGGGATTTTAAAACACTGGGCGATGTACAGGAGCTCCACATCAAAAGCCCTGGGAGAAGAAATGGAGAACGAAGTGCATGGATGTTTAAAAGTTGCTTTTAAATCCATGTTTTTTTGCAGACTTTGTATTGATGTCAGTACTGAAAACTGGGACGTCCACAAAACGAGAAGCACTGAACACAGATCAAAATGATGCCTAATGCAAAGTGATCTAATTTGTACAGAATAACTTCTTGACAAAAACATTTGCCAAATAATTTATTGAGCAGATTTATAATACACAAACAGTTGGCTGTTATTCGGTGGGAGAAGGTGCCCTGTTGTTGTTTTTATTGGTCTATACAGTTTGGTGATGTCATGACTCGAGGTCCCATTTGAATAAGTGAAAGTACCTGAGAGAGGTTTCTGGTTACATTTTTTAGAAATGTGGAACCAACAGCTCAACAGTTTATTATTTTTACACAAAGAAACTAGGACGGTGAATCGCTGCATATATCTGGAAACGTCTGCAGCAAAACAGCCATTACTGCATCATTACGTCGACATTTCCACGGTGGAGCACGACACCTTACCATCGCTCTACATGGAGGGAAGAGAAGGTCTTGAGTGCAGCCTCCCGAGTGAAAAGCTTGAAGCCGCACTGTGTGTCCTTGATGCCTCTCACACAGAGGAACCACACCAGGAAGTGAAAGCCGTACATGAGGAATGTACGAAACGTTGATCGCTGTGGCAAAGACCAAAGAGTGGTTACTTCATGGTTTAACAGACAATGCTCTACAATACTCCTACGAGTCCACGCAAGACAATTACCTCAGCTACAGAATCTTTCTCCAGGTGAGCTCTGGAACCACAGGAAATCCCCATGTTTTCCTAAATATACAGATTGAATGATTAGTTACACACTAACTGCCAAATATTCAAATATCTATGTAAGACAACAGCAACAAAAACTGGAGACAGACTCACTGGTTTGGGCTCAATGTCTTTAAGTCCTGCCTCCACTTTGTCAATGTCAGAAAACCTAGTGGCTCCGTCAGCATCGGCCATCAGAATGACTTTACCCCTGGAGCTCAGTGTTCCCTTCAGATGAGACAGGGTGACAAAGACATTGGGGTAAAAATCTAAACAAAACACACTCCTAGTCTCCTGACTAATGCTTTCTGCTGTCAGACAAACCATTCGCACAGCTCCTCCTTTCCCCCTGTTATTCACCAGCGTCAGGACCCGCACTTTATCTGCACCGTGCTTCTTAGAGTACCGCAGAGCAACCTGGCAAGACGTCACAACAGAGTTCACTCACAACACAAATCTCCACCACATCCACTTTGAAATGTTTAGCACTAAGCACACATAAAGGTAATGGAAACAGATTGTCCCCCAAAAAAATGATTACCTCTGTGGTTTTGTCTGTGCTGCCATCATCCACCACAATGACCTCATAGGTAAAGGATGGGTTTTGTTTCTGCAGGAAGGAAACAGGCATTTTCAGTTGAATGCTGCCACCTGCTGACCTTTATTAGGAATAACGGGTCTAACTTGAAACATTTTCTCTGTCTTGCCTTTTAGAGGAAGAATAAAACTGATTGGCTCTGATTCAGTAAAAATAATAATAATAAATGATCAAACTACAGTAAAGTTATCGTAAGGACTTGCCTTGAGAAGCTGAGCACTTACCTGTCTGTTTTCCAAGTACTCCATAGCTTCATCCAACATCACAGGCACTGTCATGACACACAGTTAAACCCTGTTAGTGTCTATAACCTACTGCAGGTTCAAGGTGAATCATGAAAAACAATGGATTGTTGACAATTCATCAGTTCAACACAAAGTAAACTGAGCATTTGTCACTTTTTGGTTCTGTTGGTGACAAATTTCAGATCCAAAACTATTAATTGCTTAAAACACAGACTTATGTTTCCTATATTTTAAACAGTTTGTATCCTGTAAATAAGTCGTGTAATGCAACTGCAATGAAATCCTGCAACAGTTTTCTGTATCCACACATCCAAGTCAAACGCTGATGGGACTTTAGTGACTAATGTCTGACCCTGTTGTATTAACATTTGTCCTGAGAGATCCTGTCACAAGAGGACAGCGTTAAGTATGTGCAAATATGTCTGTTTACAGATGTATCCGATGACTAAGTTTACATGTGTGTTTGTGTCTCGGGAGTGAGCGAGAGGTAGAGAGAGGAGTCAAGAGGGCTGAATGACTCTCGTGCAGCTAAACAGTAATATTTTACCAATTTCTATCAATCATGATTGATATGGTGATGATCAGTGTTGATATTGTGGTGGTGGCCACAAGCAAATCAACGTATGGCCACCGAGAAGAGTAAAAGTACAGATTCAAGTGTAGCAGGTTCAGAGGATGTCAGCTGAGGAGGCTGTATTTCATGAGTGGCAAAGGACAGATTTGCTTTCACAGAGCAAAAAGCATGTGAACACATGGGTTTCAAAACAGAAACAGGTTGTACCGCTTCCCCCCCATCACTCACTGCGGAGCTCCTCGTTGTAGGCCGGGATCACCACCGACAGCTCCCTGGAATGGGGGTCGTGCAAGCTGGGGAAGGGCTCCTTCTCTCCTGAGGCGGTCAGGAAGAATTTCTCCTTCTCGTGGCGTGTCAGTCTCACCATCTCGGCAGTGACGTGCGCGACAATGAACACCTGAAAAGGGAAGAGAGTCACTCATGTTACCTCCGCCTGCAGGTATTAAAATTAAAAACAGGTGTCATTTTCTGCAGACAAGATGAAGAGAATCCGGCTTTTCTGGACAAGTGTGTTATGCACATGTTGCTGTATTGGCTGTTTGTTATGTAAATCATGGGATGTTTTACTTAGCTAAACAATTTGGTTTTCCACCTTTGAGTGAACTAGTCTTGCAGCTGCTTTGGGGGCGGGGATTTAAAATGATGATTCCCTCAGTGATAACAGCTACTGTTTAAATCCTCACAAACACACGCGAAGAGAAGATGCAGGCTCGTTGAATTAAGGGAAAATACACTGTTAAAGGATATATTACGTGGGGGGGGGGAACAGAGATGGAAGATCAGCCCTGCTTCACATTACAGACACCAAACCGAGCCAGGACAGATCTCTGCCAACACAACATGAACTCTTCACCACGACTACTTACCGCAATACAACACAGAGCTGCGAACGCGAGCAAAGCTTGAACTACATCGCAGTGGCAATCCATTTTCCAGAAGTTGTCCAGCAGCCACTGACACAGCGACCTAGCCGAGAAGCTAGCTCGTCTTCTCACTCCCCCCCCCCCCCGCTGGGCTTCGTGTCAGGCCGCCTGCGCTCTGACGTCCCGGGTCACACGAGAGACCACGAACCTAACAGGTTGTTTAAATGGTGTAAACAGTAAATAAGAAGCTTCGTGGCTCCATCGGTCTGCGGACACATCTGTAAACTCCGCTCCCCAATCACAACTCAACACAGTGGTGGAGAGGAAGTGACAGGTTTTCTTCGACACGTCATCAGTTTGAAAGGAAGAGACCTGCAGAGAAACCGACACTGGCCCCTAGTGGCCAGGGGTGGAACAACCGCCAGGAATATTATTTATATACAAACTCAACCTGAGACAGAATTATTTGATTGACAAAACAGGAATGTGGCTTTGTATTAATATGTAATTTAATTCACTAAAATAAAAACATTGCCATGGGATAAATGATTGTTCCCTGTCATGTTTCAATGCTGTGTGAGCACAACAGTGATGGATGTAGAAAGCTCAGATGCTTAGGTATCATATAAAAACCAAATCTATCCTGAAGCTTCTCCCTGATGATCTCAGGAATGATCCAGCCATTGCAGGAGACAAGACATTTAGAAATCATTTATTCGTGATTTTTACAACATCCTCACATGCTTAAAAAATGTTAAATGTTTCAAGTGTAACACAGACATTTCTAAAACATGAATAAATGACATTGCAATCAATATTAAATTCACGATGTTCACTTACCAAATCATTTTAAAGTTATTTTTATCCAACCCAAGAAATGAAAATTGACCACTTGTCTTCAAAATAAATGTGCGGCAGCGGTTAATGAGCTAAACTAAATAAATACAGAAATAGTATTTAAATAATGAAAGAAATAACTGATTTACAGTTATGTATCTGACTCTTTTCCCCGAAAATGCTGATTCATATAATTTACAAGACTGAATCAACGTTACTAATCAACTGTTTGTCACTGTTTATGAGTGTCAAAGTTTATATGACTAATTTAAACATGTTCAAATATTCAAATTGATTATTTGTATCTACTAATTCGTCAGTGATCCATTTTTCTAGGCAAAAATGCAGACACTTTAACAAACGAACTGTAAATCAGTCTAAAAATAAAAAGTGCAAGTCTCCAATTTTCTGCATCACTGATCTTTAAGGGTCTGCAAAAACTGACAACTTGCTACACTATAAAATTATTAGACAGATACAATATATTTTAAACATTTCAAATAAAATGACACACAACCAAACAAAAACAACAAGATTTCATAAAATGTGTCACCTTGGGCCTGTATAACAAAGCGAGTTCAATATACCTAGAATAGCTTTCAGTTATCTGTCTGACCTTAACCGAACAAATGTGATTAGTAATTATCAACTCTACAAGTCAACCCAGGTTTTCCTTCTCTTGCTAATTGGTTTGTGCACATAAAGGGGGTGGGGTTTACAGCAATTGACCATCATGTGAACTGGACAGCAGTATAAACACTTTATCAAGGCTAAAAGAAACCCGAAGTTACCAGGATAAGCACACATCCTGCTTCGTAGTACAGGCCCCTGGTGTCTAGTTAGAGTCAAATAAACACAATACAATTATACAAAAGATGATAAGACATTATAACTTGGATTCTATAGTCTGATTTTCAGCCGTGCTCTTTCCATGTTCAGCTTCCTTCTGGTTTTTCCCTCTTCTCCTGTTTGAACATTGAGATGATATTTAACAACAGTGGAATGGTTACAGTAAGAGTGACATCAAACGTCATGGGACAACTGCAGTTTACCTTGTAAACATTAAACAACTCTGCGCATTAAAAGTGTAAGTGCAACTAACTAATTCATATTCATTGCACTTATGAAAACATAAAAAAAACACTTAAAAGAGAAAACGTTGCACTCACAAGTTACATTTAAACGTCATATTTAAACCGTAAGCTGAGTCAAACTTAAGACTGTGACCTTTGCATCGGCTCCCTCTGTGCAGTATTGTTACAACACTGGGATCAGTCCAGCAGGTTCACTGAGTGCACTCACCTCCATATAGGCTGCATTTCTGTTATGGTCTCTGGCAACGTCTTGCCAAAGGTTTCAGGCAGCAGGAGACACAAGACGGCACCAGAGACGGCGAGAACCCCCATCAATATGTACGGCAGTGCCCTGAAGTATTGTCCTACAGAGAAAAAGAATAACCACGAGGAAGGCAGGGGAAACACAAATGAAAAATTGAAAATAGGTGTAATATTTGTTTGATGATGATTGGTGAGGAAAATAAGACTTTATATTTTTGTTGCAGATTAAGGCAGGAATTCTCCCCAGACACTTCTTACTGTGGTAGAATATATATTTAGAATATAGAATTTACTGGCATGTACATCAGAGATAACATGTGAGAAGCTCGAACCAGAGAATGTTTGGCATTTTGATTGAAACATGGCTGAAATATTTACAGATTCAGATTCAGACTGACTGATCACTGCAGGCTCTATTCTCCAGAAATATGAATGCTAACAATAGGAGACGACCTGCACGTACCCAGGTAAATGATAAAGGGAGATGTGATGGTTCCAATCCGAGCAGACATGGAGCAACACCCCATTGCTGTGTTTCTAATAACAGTGGGGAAGAGCTCTGACGAGACGGCGTACACGACACAAAATGCACACGTGATGCCAAACTTCCCCAGCATCTCGAGGATCACAGCCACAATTGGTAAATCTAAGGAAACAAAAGAGTGACAACTTTAACCACAGCAAACAGAAAATATCGAATGAGCATCTATGCTAGCTATGCTAGCGGTGTGGCCCTTTTCATGGCAATGTGAAGGCTAAAAGCTGTCACAGTTATTGGCTACTATTCAAAGTTTTGACTGGAATATCTGTTACTGTATTAAATGTAATAATTTGACCCTTTACCCCATCACAAAGTACTGATAACTATAAGTATGTGCAATTTGTGCTTTACTGAGTTCCATTTAAATTCCTTAGCATATCCATCATTGTGTTAATTTATTTATCAACATATTTATGTGAGCTGCTTGCACAGTTTGACTTGTCATTACCAAGCGGAACGAGCTGAACACAGAGGATCATCACGCCCCCGAGGAAGAGGGAAGACGACTGGCAGATGTGCCTGGAGCAGTGCTGCAGCAGTAATAAAGCGATGAGGTAAGCTGGCACCTCAGTCACACCAGACAAGAAGCAATTTATGTAAGGGTCTCCATGCAGGTTGGACGTGTTGAGGATTAAAGCGTAGTAACTGAGGGTGATGATGACCCTGCAGAGACATGAAGAACAGGAACCTAGATGATTTGGCTTCACTTTTGGGGAGCAGTCATGTCGTCCATCTTTATATACAGTCTGTGGTTTCATGTCATGTGAGGAAACTGTTGACGTACCACAGGAGTGAGCAAATTAATGTGATGGAGAACATGTTGCAGTTCCTCATGATGTCTAAAATGTTGTATCTCTTGTCTTTCATGGCCACTGCGTTGTCAATCTGGGAAAAACAAGAAGAAATGGTTGCAACAATTTAACCCCAGAAAGTTCCAATCCACAGATGAAGCCCTGCCACACAAAGACATAGTATTATATAGTTGGATTCTTCATATTCGTACAGAAATTCGTAAAATAAGTTAGCTGACAAAACAGGAAAACCTGAAAAGCAACACTGAGCCTAGAGATCACGTGGTACACATGATAGTTTTTTTTAATTTAAAACATTTGAGGATGTATGAAATATTAAAACTAACTATAATTACCACACTGTGGTGCATCTGCCAACAAGTGCAGTTTCTACACATTTCTTCCCCCAGAATTATATACTAGATTAACCTTTGACCACTTTTACATTTAATTACTTCATCTTTGGTTCCAAGTGACAACTAATCAAAAGGTGAAGAAATTTCCTCAATGGGGTCCTGAGATATCAGATTCAAGACCCCACCTTGACCTCGACCTTTAACATTTGACTACCCTAACCTAATCAGATTATCAGTGAGTCCAAGTAAACTTCCTGAGGTATCACATTCAAAAGGCAAATCATGTGTTTTGGGAGTTCACAGCGAAATTATCCTTTGACCACCAAATCCTAACCAGGTTATCCATGAGTCAAAGCGATCTTAAGATATCATGTTCAAGAAAAATAAACACTGTTTGTGAGAACCCTGTGACCTTGGCCTTTGACCTTTGGCTGCCAACATCAAATCAGCTAATCATTAAGTGCAAGTGAACATTTTTACCAAATTTGAAGAAATACCCTTCTGGAGAATGGGACCCCAAAACATATCAAATCGTAAACTTGCTGATGAACTGACCTCAGCTTGTGTAAAAATGTCTTGTGGAGCCTCGATGTGGTTTTCCTTGGCAGCACGTCTCAGAATGGCCTCGGCCTCATTGATGCGTCCCTGAGTGAGCAGCCAGCGAGGAGACTCTGGAACAAACCTGGACAGTTGAAGTAAATAAACAGATTGATTTTATTGACTGGTGAAGTGTCTGCACCTCTTAGAATTTACACCCGAGTTATGAACTGAAGGACACTACCAAGGAATGCAAAGGCTGCTGTGTGAAAAGATCATTTCTGATTATTCTCACCACCACAGAGGGATGTAGATCAGGCCACTGGCCGCCATGGGAATCAGCAGGATCCGCCATTCACGGATGAAGTAAGCCACCGCAGGCATTGCCATGTAACCCACAGCCGAGGCCATGAAAACCCCAAGGGAGCAGAAGACCACTCGGGCTTTTGGGCTTAGAATTTCTGTTCCTGTAGTTGTGATAAATTAAAGGAGAATTTGTCAACCAAGTAACCTGAGGCATTAAGCAGTAACCAAACACTGCAGCCTTAATGGAAAACATACCCAGCACAAATCCAATGATATAGTTGGAAAATCCCCCGGCACCTGCCAAGAAGAACAGAAATGTGAAGACCTCCCAGTTCGGGGAGAATATCTGGGCCGTGATCGCCAAAGTTTGAAGGATCATCATGAAAAAGAGCGCAGGCTTCCGTCCATACCTGAGTAGGCATGAAGCAGATTATTGTTGAGTACGTGAGAAAAAAAAATATAAATAATGAAAACAATGATAAACAAATCAGTGTACAGTACAGACCTGTCAGACATCTGGCCTGAGATTAATGCTCCCAACAGCACACCGACGTAATGGATGGAGGTGGCCAGTGGCTTTTTGTATGCATTGTCACAAACCAGGTCCCACTGCAAAACCCATCAGTGCAATGATTAACCAGAGGTGGCTAAAGTACACACATTCTTTTCTCAAGTAGAAAACTAAAAAAGAAAACATCCCTAGGATTATCTTTTATTCAATTTCTGCCAACAGATCCCTTAAATCTTACACACTGAACGTTTAGTTCATGTCAGATGATTTTTTTACTTCCTCACTGAAAATGATGGGAATCCTTGTTTTCTTTTTCATTCGGGTCAGTTTACTTTGCTACAGATACACCTTCATGGCCGACAGTTTCAGTTGTAAATATCCAGAAACAATGCATCTCCTGTTATGAACTAGCATCTGTGATGATGCTTAGCTGTATTGTACTGATTACACACAGTTAAATCAGTCAATAAACTCGGCAGTTTAAACTTACAAAGCCGGTATTATTAACTCCTCGTAACTAAAGTCAAGTCACTGGTGTCAGTAATTTAATTGAAACTATTTTTCTTCTAGTTTTTTAACTATTTCCAGTGAGAACACTGTGTAAAGTATTGGTTCACAATGGCAAACGGCACAAGGTGTGTGTGAGTGATATAATGATTAAAGGTTTGGCCTTTGACCCGGCTTTGTCTTCACGTAACTCAAGCATATTTGTTATCGTAGTTGGTTTGGTTTGGACTTTACACATACGTATGTTTCTATTAATTCAAAGTCACCTGTGTCACGCTTTTGATTATTGCCAATTACTCTCTGTGATGACTTTTTAAAAATGCAGATTATGGTGATTATTGCACAGGTTAAACTGTAAGATACAGATTACATTAACTATGACCCTTCTGAATAGTTACAAAACACGTGACTAAATACCATCTCTAATAGGAAAACTTAAAAATAGCAAAACACCTTCAAAAGTAGCAAAACACCTTCAAAAGTTCATTCATGACTTTCCTGCTCACCTCTGTGACGATGGTGGACTGGTAGATTTGGTGGCTGTATGTCCACCCGTCCAAACAACTTTCCAGAGGAACTTCACTCACGTTTACATCCACATTCGGAACAATTTCATTCTGGGAGAAGTTCCTGACTAGGTCCAGGTTGAGCCTGGAGCAGGAGCTGCGCTTCTCGATGCCATTGACTGTTTCCAGTGGGATTGTCACATTTCTCCACATCTCACTGATGCCGTAGTTCTCCGGGATATAGCACTCGTGAGGTGGGGTATCACCCACAAATACTATATAGATGCCGATAAAGCCATTCGGGAGGATGCTGATGGCCAGTGCCAGAAAAATCCTCAGCTGGAAAGATCCCCAAGATCCAAGAAAAGATGTGATGCTGTCGTAGTCCCTGATTTTTAAGTTTCCCATGATCTCAACAATATCTTTGATAATTAGAAACACGGAAGGAAGGAAGAAAGGAAGACACACAGATACCTTGTCAGTACCAGAGAGAGAATGTCCTGCTGCTCGGTGGAAGATTTTATGGCGGGTTCACCTGATCTTGGAAGTTACTCATTTACTTACAGAAAGTGCAAAAATACAAGTAATGGTGATATGCAATTTCTTCGTCGTGCAACACATTCCCTCAGTATGTGCATTATTTTGATTTAAATGTTACTAGCAAACTCAAGCGATGGGTAGAATATACAGTAATCCAGGAAACGTTCAAGGAACTCTTGTAAAGGGAGTTAATCATTTCCCAGCAGATAAAACAATGTGTGAAGTCTGTCTTTGTCATCAAGTGATGTTTGAGGTAACTTGTATTATTGCAGAAAGATAATAACTATGATAATAACCATTATGGAAGTTTTATGGAAGCTGGTGAAAGGAGAACTCAGTCAGCAGCTGATGTCTCATGCAGAAGAGTTTAATGTAGACTTGATGCATCAAGGAGACCAGAAGGTGGAACAATATAACAACGTCAAACAAGGCATCCACTTTTCCCAAAGGACACAGAGTAGATACTCCCCGTTATTGATTCAAACGAAATACGCCTCTTCATACTCCTTCAAAAAACGTCTTTTCTGTAGTTTAAACCTCAGGTGGGTCCCTCTGCATCGAGCGCAGCCCGAAGCCCCCCAGAAAACATCCCCTCCTTTTTGGGGCTGTGGGGTTCAACTAACACACCGAAGTCTTCACCAATCTTTCCTGACAGACACAGGCTCCCCGCAAAAACTGCAGATTACACCGAGGTCAGGCATGTCCGAAGTCGCCCCACAAACCAACCAACCACTGGTAAACAGATTTAGTACAGACTAAGCACACTAGTACAGTGCACTATAACATTATAAATATACCAAATCCAATTTTCACTGCAGCTCAGTTCACTTCCTTTCATTTCTGCTCATTCAGTTTTGATTCAGATAGATCAATTTGGATTTGACCCTCGTTGGGCATGAGGCCCGTCGTTTAAGATAAAAACGACCGGCGACTCTCCTGCAGTCATTTTGCATGTTTTCTTTATGATCTTGTCAAGCTCTGACCTGGTAGGGCAAATCAAAGAATAACTTTAAATTTGCAACTTACCAGCTCTGTTGAGATGAAGTTATGGAAGTTTTCTTGAAGCTGGTGAAAGGAGAACTCAGGCAGCAGCTGATGTATCATGCAAAAGAGTTTAATGTAGACTTCATGCATCAAGGAGGCCAGAAGGTGGAACAATATAACAACGTCAACAGAGGGACATGAGCAATTGTCACTCCCCAAGTCTGAAGATGTCTCCCACAGCATCCCAGTATATCTCCCTCTCCCTGCATCACCCATTCCAACAGCACATCCATGAACGGGTAGAATTGCTGTGACTCTCTCTGTCTGGGGCATCTGAGTTAGGTATGAAAGTCCACGAGCGTAGACACTACAATGTACTGTTGGTTGGCCCTTTATCTATAACCTGACCTTGGATATTGCTTGGTAAATTAGACAGGCTCTCACAATGGTGCTGTACAGATGTAATATGTGAGGATGGTCAAACATTCCTCCACAACAACTATCAACTATGGTCAACCATGAACTTTCAGTGGTGACCAAAGCCATTTTTGCAAGCAAACAGAAAAAAAGGCAATGCCATCTTCTGTCTCTCTTGCCCTGGTAAAAAAACCATGAACCCTGGCTGCTTATGCCGCCTACACATACATATATAATCACCTGCTCAATACCTTCGAAATAAAAGCAAAAACTACCAAAACCAGGTAAAAATAACTAAAACAATAATTCTTCTGGCATAATCGCACTAGCTATATTTAACAAAACAAAATAAACAGATGTTTAATTATTAAACACAAAAGAAAACAGTAAATGGCTCCAAAGATATTTTCAATCCTTTAATTGTGTGGCACAAAAATGATAGAATAATCAGATATTCATGCATTGCAACTCTCATACAAAAACATTCTCACCAAGCACCAACTGAGTAAAAAAATAAGTATTGATATAAAAAAAAACAGTTCTTGGAAATGTTTTTTTTGTTTGAATACCCACTGTGCATGTTAGGGCTTTTATTTTCAGATTTTCATTTCTTTCTTTCAAGAAACACAGTGGCTACTACACATTGAGTGTTGGCACGTCAGATTTGGCCTCGTGTTGTAGAGGCGCGTTACCCGTTGATCCATTTTCAGTGTATTTCTTCTTTTTGGGTCCTTTGCACAACCTGCAATCAGAAGAACATGTTTGTTAAAACTGATCTGGCTGATCAGCAACACAGTTACCACAGAAACCAACCTGAAGATTACATATTCATTTTGGTTCCTTCATATATACTTTTGAGCTCTATGTTTGAAGATTGTCAACAATGAAGTGTTCGATATCGATAACAAAATAGAGTAATATATGCTTTTGAATGGTTGATTATAATACATACATTATTATAATTGTGAAACACTTTAGTTGAATCCAGTGAAATGTACTCACCCCTGACATTCTTGCATCTGCTCCACTGTTTCTGGAAGATCTTTGTTGAAGGTCTCAGGAAGGAAGAAGTTCACCACAGAGGCGGTGATGGTGAGACTTCCCATCAGGATATAAGGTAGAACCTTATTATAGCTACCTGAAAATAACAAAGATGGAAATGTATACATGAGAAAATGAAAAACATATGACTTGTATATTGCTGAAATGAATTATTATTATTATTACATTTGAGTTCTTTAAGATATATGGTGCAGAGAATATACAGACATTGCACTCAACACCCACGTACCTAAATAGATGACATAAGGAGCTGTGATGCTGCCAATGCGTGCAGCAGAGGAGCACATTCCCATGCCGACGTTCCTGAGGACAGTGGGGTAAATCTCAGCAGTGTAGATGTAGACGATGCTGAAGGCCATGGTGAAGCCAAACTTCCCGGTCATCTCCAGAGCCAGAGCAACGTGTTGGAAGGCTGGGGAGGAGAGAGAGAGAGAGAGAGTAGAAGACCCTTAATCTTTAGTACTTAAGCAGAAGAACAGTGGGCATCAAAGTCACAGTACTGCCTTAAAAATGTTTTGAATCAACCCATCCATCCATCCGTCACATCAATCCAGTGATCAAACCAGTGATCAATCCAGTGATCAATCCAGTGATCAATCCCATATCTCTCCTTCAACGGTCACAGGAGTGCTGGAGCTGATCCCAGCTGACATTAAGCTAACAGTGGGGGCAGGGCACCCTGGACCGGCCAGTAGCCCACGATAAACCTTACCCTAATCTAAATGTTTTTTGGACTGAGGGACGAAGCTGGAGCAACTGGAGAGAATTGGGATTCGAACTGTCCAGAGACCACGAGTTGTGTAACAGTCTTATTTTAGCCCTGCGAGACTGTTGACTCCGCCTCACAGCAAGATTCAATGGAGATTTTAAACTGTGTGCATGTTGGCCGGGCGATACACTGGTGACCTGCACTGGCAACCACCTCTCACCCAATTTGAGCTGGGATTGGCTCCAGCGCCTCCAGCCCCCACATGAACCACAAAAAAAGGATAAGCAGTAGATGGAATAATAGTGATATTTATCGGTGTAATAATAACAGTAGTTATTATAGCAGCATACATTGTTTGAGATGATGATGATCTTATCTCAAAAGGTGCTCAACTGTCCCTATAAATGTTATACTGCCATGTAAATGAGAACCCTTATCAAAAAATGGCTATGGTGAGCGCTTGTCCATAAATGTCTCATATACTGCAGTGTATGTTCTATGGTGATGTGCGGTTATAATGTAACCCAATGCATGTATGTCAGGTTGAAAGATGTCTTACTGTCAGGGATGAACTGGATGAGCAGCAGAACTCCTCCTCCGATGATGAGGAAGGACGACAGAAGAGCCCGCCGCGGACACTTCTTCAGCAGCACGGTGGAAACCACATAGGCAGGGACCTCAGTGGAGGCCGATAAAAAACAGTTCATGAAGGGGTTTCCACTCAGGTTGGAAGTGTTCAGGGATAAACCAAAATACCCCATGTTTATTGCCATCCTGACGAAAAAAAGAAAAGAAAAAACGTTATTTGCATTATCAGATATTAAGATTAAACTAAAGACAAGAAGAAAAGAACACAACCACTCACCACAAAATGAGACACATCAGTGTGATGCATCTGAGGTTCTTGGATCTGAGAATATCAAGCATTGTGTACGACTTAAACTGAGGAATCCCGTTTTGCTACAAGACAAAAACAAAGCACATCATTAGTCATGTTGTTAATCCAGAGTTGCATGTGGAATATTTCAAATAGGTTCTAAGCAGATTCATTTAGACTTTGCATAAGGTGCAATAACTGTGATATTACAGATTAATGTTGTATTTTGAATAATGTCTCAGGGGCAAAGATATACATTGAAAAAGAATGAACAATGTTTGTTTCTGCAGCAGTCCTTTGGAGAATTGATGCGTGTCGACAGAAAAATACTTTTAATCAGCTTGAATTTACATTAGGCAGAAAGAGACATAACTAGAATGGTGCTGGATTATCAAGATCCATCAATTATTCTCTAAGAAATCTACAAAAATGTGGAAAAACACTCATCTCGCAATATTAAAGATATTGAAAAAACAAATGGATCGGCCTTCTGCTCCAGATCTAGACAAAAAAATCCTGACACAGTCTCCTTGGCAGAGATAATAACCAGGATCCATGAAGAAATGCACAATCGTTCTATTAATTGCAATGTGTGAATCTCACCTGCGATTGTTTAAAAATTACGACTGGAGCTTCCACTTTGTTTTTCCTGGCAGCTTCTCTCAGTATGAAGTCGGCCTCCTCCACTCTCCCCTGAGTGATCAGCCAGCGCGGAGACTCTGGGACGAACCTGCACGGTAAAATTAAGTTTGATTATAAAATAGACCACGGGTTGCTGATGATCCGTGCATTGTTACAGTGGCCATACACAAAATGAAGAAACTGATTAGGAGCAACGTACCACCAGAGGGGGATGTAGACAATAGAAGTTGCGGACAGAACAGCAAGAAGAGTCCTCCATTCTCTGATGCCATATGCAATCCAGGGCAGTGTCATGTACCCGATGCAATAGAAGAGAAAGGCCCCGAGAGTTGTGAAGAGCACACGCATGGTCTTACTCAACACCTCCGTCCCTGTGGGAAAGCAACGTGTTAGTGTCATAAGAAGTTGAGTTATCCGTCTGCTTGTGCAGATGACAGGAACTTTAGGCCTGAAAGACCAAACATAGGATGAGGAGTGTTTTTAAACTTCTTACCAAGTACAAATGCAGAAATATACATTGATACTTGGGAGGCTCCGACAAAGAGGAACATGATGCAGAACATCCTCCATGAGTTAGAGAAGGACTGAAGCATGACAGCGACGCACTGAGCAGCAAGAGAGCCGAAAACCACCTTCTTCCTCCCAAACCTGAGGGGAAAAATATATATAAATATCATTGACAGTATAGGTGGATGTAGTAATATTGTATAGTAAACATGTGAGTGGGTGGAACATGGGCCGGTTTCGTTTAAGACTTTATCCCACGCTGTTAGTTCAAGTGTTCATGTTTCTGATTAGTTGGGTTTTATTTTGCTATTTGATGCTATAAAAACTGACTGTAAGCAAGCTAGATAATTGTTTTCACACCCTCCCTGCAGCGGATGCTTGAAACATGTCTGCAACGTCTGCAAAAATCTGTTCATCATGCAAAGACATACTTGCAAACTCAGTTTCCTCCATCATCTACCTAAAAAAAAAGGTTACACGTGTCCTCCAGCTCTCCTGAACTGATGGAAACATGCAGGGAAACTATTCATTCATTTGAATGTGACACACTGATCAAAAAGATCTAAAACCTCAAACCCCCCCTCACCCCCCCCCCCCCCCCAGTTCTCATCCATGGAGGGCCGAGTTTTCACAGCTGCAGAGGAAATAAATAGTTCAACACACAGGCGCTCCTCACTGCTGTGTCCTGAGCCACATGTGTCTCCACAAGCACAGAGACGAGACTCATTGATCTACAATCCTCAGGGTTAACAGCTCTACACTGACCACCATGTACCTCTCTAACAGATCAAGGCAGTAGACAGGAGGGACAACCACTTCAACCCAAGCCAATGCTGAAATGAAGCTTGTCCTTGAACTTGAACTAAGTAGACATCTTCATCTGTGTCTTCTACTCTTCTTCATCCTGAGATATTTGTATTCTGCGTCTGTTGCGTGTTAGAAATGTTTGTTTACTCTGGGGGCTGGCAGGAGAAGCTGCGGAGAAAGTCTGGGTCTCTGACTCAGCCCCTTTGAGAATATCAGGAGATCATCCAGAGTTCAGTGCGTGTCTGAAAGCACCAATGTGTTTTAACTAGTAAATTAAACCACTATTCAGCAGAAACTAATTTCAAATAAGCAGCAACCGTACAGATAATTGCAGGAACTTGTGACCATTGCGTCATTAAAGAGGTCAGAGGACGTCCTGTCATCTGGCTTCACATTCTACCACCATCCCCCCATCACTGTTATTTCACAAACTCTGATCCTGGCTGAAGCTCTTTAGTCCAGAAATGACAAAGGCACTTTCACAGAGATTTCCATGCAGGCGTCTTTGACTTTAACAGTAGATGGCGCTATTGTTGTAAATACAATGGCAGCTAATCAGCCTTTGAGGTCACATTTGCCACAGTTATCCTTACTGTTGAAACCACTTCATAATCACTCCTTCGTTTTCATGAGCTTTTTCTTAAAACTTACACAACTCAAAGCAACATTTCTCTACTGATGAAGATAAAATAGTAGTTTTAGTAGTTTTTATATTGGAATATAGTGATGTAGTGTAAAGTGTGTTGTAATGGATTAAATACCTGTCAGAGAGCTGACCTGAGATCAGGGATCCCACCAGGTATCCCACAAACAGAGACGAGGATGCAAAGGGAACTTTCCACTTGTTGTCACAAACGAGGTCCCACTGTGAAAAGACGTAAACAATTACATAAACAAAAAGAAAACAGGGAACTGAAAACCTTCATGACTCACACCTTATGCGAGAAACACATATGCACATTGATTCTGACCTCAGTGACAATGTTGGATAGGTAGATTTCTTTGCTGTAGTTCCATCCATCTAAGCATCCTTCCTCCTCCAGGTTAGTGAGGTTGACATCCCTTCCAGGAATATACCCCTCGGCAGAGAGGTTTCTCACCACATCCAGCTTGTACCTGCTGCACTGGCTCGGCACAGCTTCCCCATCCACTATCCTGAAGGGAACGATGGCATCCCTCCACTCCTCGGTCAAGTTAACGTCCGGAATGAGACAGTGGTGTTTCGGCGCTGCTCCAATAAAGACGATGTAAAGCCCGTTGAATCCGGTGGAGACAAAAACTGTGTTTAGGAGGAAGAATGTGGTCCAGAAGTAAGGACCGGTCTGTCCGAGGAATGCAGTGTCTTCATCATAGTCTCCCATTCTTTATAAAAGTGCCTCCCTGCCGTTGAGGGAGAATTAGAAAAAAAGAAATTCTTCAAAGTATGAGGCGCTGTATCCCTCTTAAAGTCTTCAGCTTAGTGCCAGAGTAGTAGAGTTGAGCTATATGTGGGGCAGAGTAGGCTGATCCCTCAGTGGGACAGAGTCACAGAGCACATTTTCATCCTTGCCGCTCGAATGCCAGATACACTGGATGTCATTTTTTTAACAGAGCCTCAGACTATTTATCTGAAATGAGCGAAGGGGAGATCTCCCACCCACTGATTAGATTTGATTGACTAAAAGGGAAATGATCAAAAGGCTTAGAGTGGCCAGTCTAGTCGCCCAGCCCCCGCAGCGCTGTGGTCAAAGTGGTGTTTTCTCTCAACAACATTCCACACTATTAAATACCCCAAAGAGGTGCACGTGCCTGTACTCTAAATGTTGCTAAGTAGCTTTAGGACTCTCATTGGACCAGTTGGTTGGTTTTACGTAACAAATGTCTCCATTTAATTCGATTTAGAAATAACTGTTAAACTTCCCCAGACACATAATACTCTGTATATAATATGTAATAACTGATCAACTAATTAAAGTGTATTTTACCTTTAATATGAATATTTTATATTTGTAGTTACATGCTTTTATTTGCTTTCTCTTAACCTTTGTAAAATGTCTTAAAAGTGCAACACAAACAAAATGTATTTGTATTATATTTATTTGTATTATGCATCTGTATTGGTTTTTAAGGTGATCGGCGATTAAATCTTGACAATGCATCTTAAAAAAACAACACGATCTGAAATTCACATTTCAGTCCTCTTTTCTCAATACACAGAGATTTGTGAAGCTTTCATTGTGATGTTTTAGGACATTGTGTCTTCATTGTGCCTTGGACTCCTTTATTCTAAGAATTGAGGTGAATTAGGTTCCAACAAGTCGGAGCCCAGTCTACTTAGACATGCAGGATAAGTTTGTGTACTCTTTTTTTGCTTTTGTTAACAGTTGTTTTTCCTCTGACTCTTAATCTTCTGGTAGAATCTCACTTTTTTTTCAATATGATTAAGTTCAAGTTTAACTTAAGTCCTCAGCATCAGTGCAATAACCTGGACCGTGTTCTAAAGGAGAGGCGCCACACATAGTTACTCAGTTATGTTTTTAGCCCTGTTCCTTTGTTTGTTGCTTGATTTCTATGTTTGTTTGTGAGCGAGATCAAACAAATATAAATAAACAGATTTTCATGAAACTTGGTGGAAGGATGTGGTATAAGAGAAGAACCCATTACACTTCTGAGTGGAGGTAAGCCCTCCACTCCTTTTTACTTTGAGATACAACAGTAGACTGTTGAACCCTTTGTTTGGTCAACTTGGCCCTGGTGACACTGTTAATCATTTTATTGACTTGTTTTCATGAAGATGATCAGGAACCTTTCAGCGGAAGATGCTGAGCTGTGGTATTTTGTCCTGGCACACAGGAGGGGATTAAAGACATGACATTGTGACAAGATTAAATCTCAGTCTTTCATCACTGAGGACACCCATTGTCTTTCAGAGACAACTGATCAAAGTGTGAAAACATCTGGATGCCTGATTCAGGTTCTGTGGGTTCTTCATTGGAATAAGTTTGTGACTGTATATATGAACCAGGTTTCTTATAAGTGGAAAAAGAGTTGAGGTGATTTCTTCTAACAAAGTTATGATGATCACATGATAACTGAACATCAGTTTAAATCTAAACCAAGGAGCGGGTGTCGACACTCAACAAACACCAAGTGTTTTGTTTAAGACCACAGCAGCACCGTCAGTGCTTATTTACGAAGAGCACTCAGGTCTTCAAAAGGAGACATTCAGGAACACGCATTTTAGGCTGTGACATGTTAAAGCTGTCCCAAAGCTGATTGGATGAATTTTAAATGACTTATATATCACCACTACCTGTCCACTACTATTTTGCACAAAGTGTATGATCTAGCTGCTGAACCTCAAACCCGGGATGTGCTAGAACCTAGCGTTTAAGATTTAGGTGAATGGGATTTATTGGCAGAAATTGAATATAAAATAATCCTAGTGATGTTTTCACTAGTGTGTAATAAGCTAAATTGTATGAATTGCTGTTTTCTATATCCTACAATGGGCCCTTTATATCTAAATACGTATTATTGACATCAGGAGCAGGTCCTCTCTACAGAGGCTGCCATGTTTTTTACGGTAGCCCAAACTGGACAAACTAAACACCTTTTGCATTTTAATGACAACTGAATGTTTCCACAGGTTCTCTCTCATGTTTGGAAGGAGAGGGTGAGGTGAGGGGGTATTCAGCTGCAACATGCAACTTCACCACTAGATGTCACTAAATTCTACACACTGAACCTTTAAACACTTAAGTTGAAAACTCAGGCTTGCACAATCATTAACCTGGGCTTTCACGGCACATTAATTCACATTTCTGGGATCCTACTGGTTGGAAAAGTCTGAAAGACAGCACAGAGGCAATAATCATGGAAGCAGAAGAACATCTTCCTTTTTCTCCTTAAAAAACTGCTTGACTCTGTCCTGCGGTGCTTGAATTTTGGGTTTGTACATGTAAGTGCATGTTAGAAAGTATTTATCACCCCTCAGATTATCTCACTCAAACATCACGTTTTCAAGTTACACACACACACACACACACACACACACACACACACACACACACACACAGTTTGTGCAGCCTTTAACCAACATTTGAAAGAATCAACACACAATTGTTATAAGCACGACTCAGACTTCTTTGAGATTTCTTTTATTATTAAAATATTAGAAGCTCAAAAACACCGAGACATTTTACAGCAACATTATTAGACCCATTTCGCAGCTGCCTTCCAGATGAATGTTGATTGGAACATTAATGATCAGCCAGTTTGAAGAGCATCATGTCGGCCTGATGCTGGAAAACTCATCTCTACGGTCTATAAACAGGAGTCAGCACCTTTTTCATCATGGTCAATATGTCTCGGTTGATTATTTCCTTAATATTCAGAAAGAATAGAATTGATTCTAATCATTGTCTTATTATTGTCTGGGTCTAATCATATAGCATTTTATTGCCCCCTATCCCACTGTGAACTGAATCCTCTTTATGTGGATCTCGGGTTGTGCCTTTAAAACCCGGTTTCCCCAAATGAATACAACACTGAGAAAGAGGTGGGATGGTTTCGTTGCTGCGGAGAAAAAAAAAAAAAAAAAAAAACTTCTTTTCAAATACCCACTGCAGAGTCCTCCGCGTCTCTTGTCAACTTTACGCGCAGCTCCCCAGGCACCATGAGCGACTATGAAGAGGCAACCTCCTTCCTGGGAGAATGGGGCCGTTTCCAGCAGCAGGTGTTTTTCCTCCTCTGTCTCACCGTGGTGCCCAACGGCTTCTCCGCCCTCTCCATGGTGTTTGTGGCCGACACGCCGCTGCACCACTGCGTCGTGCCGGCGCGCGTAAACCTCACGGCGGCGTGGAGGAACAGCAGCATCCCGCTGGAGGAGGATGGCGGAGGAGAGTTGGTGCCCAGCAAGTGCCTCAGATACAAACTGGATGATCTGCTGAGCTTCTCCGAGAGAGGCTTGGTGCCCGGCGTCGATGTGAATCTGAGCGAGGTGCCAAAAGAAAGCTGCCTGGACGGGTGGGTCTATGACCAGAGCATCTACACCTCCACCATCATAACTGAGGTTGGTGTCCCCTGTTTAGAGGAGGCTGCAGCCGTGGCACAGTTCTTGGATGGGGGAGGATAAATGGCTGAACTATATCTATATGTCCCTTTTAACATAACTGAGACGTATTAGTCAAATGCAATAGTTTGATGTCAGAATAAATTCAAGGGTAAAACAAGAGCAACAACCTGAAAATAAAATATGATAGAAGATCATGTATGAGAAATTGAAAAATGTGTTTCTTTGTTTCAAATATTTTGTCCACCTCCATTGAAGCATGTTGGAATATGAGAGTAATAAAGATGATTAGTGCTGCTATGGCACAGAAATAATGAGTGAATATCTAAATTCCACTTTATTAAAATTATGATAATGGGCATTATGATTTATTGTCTCATTTTGAATCTAAACAGGTTGATTATGACCTTGACACTGTTTTTCTATAGCTAACATATCAGAATTGAACACTTTACTTGTGTGTGTGTGTGTGTGTGTGTGTGTGTCTTTCAGTGGAACATGGTGTGTGATGACAGGTGGAAGAACCCATTGACCTCCTCTGTCTTCTTCGGTGGGGTTCTCGCCGGCTCCATCATTTCAGGGCAGCTCTCCGACAGGTGACGAACAACAGACCACCTTCAGTCAGAGCTAACTCAGCGTCAACTCGAGCTGCTGTGGAATAAATTAATCACTAAGTGGCCGACTTTGCAATAGGGCTTTTTAACTTTTGACTCGTGACCTCTTGAAGATGTCTACATGACAACAAGAGTGTCACTCTGTCGGTAAAAGGTCAGGTCTTTACATCTGTGCAGCACAATGGATGAAAAACAACTCCTTTGCTGTTTGGATCATTTTTCCTGTGGAAGTCAAAGTGTAGGTGAAAGCAGATGTATAATATTGCACATACAGGGATTGATAAACTGACTGTGCTTGGAAAAGAGATGAAACAAATCAAGACAAGCAAGACAACAACAGATTCAACTTCAACCTATTAACAATGGCATATGGTTCAGCCCCATAATCAAAATGTCAAGCAGTGAAATGAACACATTGTTTATAGTCGTGTCACCTCCCACATCAACCAAACGAGTGAGAACATATTTTGCAAGTTGTTTTCCCACAATTTTAAATGAGACAGAACTAGTTCTATGACTTCATGTCTTGGCCTGTTTGAGGAGAACCCAACTGGTTTTACACAGCTGATGAATTCTTATCACTTTGTGTCTTTGACTACATACGATCAGAAGAAGTGAGGGTTCGCCGACCTTTGTAGTTCAATTCTCATATCTCCATATACACTGACTGCTGTGAAGTTGTATTATGGGTAATGTACATCTTAGGTATAAATAAGGAAATAGAATATGTGGAATATAAAAACATGATCATTAGTTGTGCTGCATTGAATTCGATCAACATGAGCCTGACAATTGATTATAATGTGAAATCGGTGGAGTAAACTTTAAAGGTTTTATAGAAGCAGTTGATTTTAGACCACTTGGAGGCAAAAGATCTTCAAAATGAGCTCACACACACTTGCACTCCCACAAGCTCGACATGTCATGTAACTGATAGGGCAAAATCGCAATAACCTACAGCGGTTTTCGTGTACATCCAGCAGACTCAGTGCAATGTTATCATTCCACTGGGGTCCTGTCTGTGACCTCTAAATGATTATAAGTCCAACGTTCACTCCTCTTGCGGTAGTGGATTCGTCTCGACCAAAAGTGCGTTGGCCCGAGAGAGCTCAATGTCAAGACACATGCGCTGCAAAAAGAAAACACAAGCAAACTCAGAAAACATCTTCATCAACTTGTCGACACATGCAGCCTTCTATCACCGCTGGCGAGTAGCACACTTCAATACCTTCCTAACTACAGCCAGGTTCATCACTTGTTTGGGTCCCCCTGGAAACATTTTGGTGCCGCTTTCGCTATTTGCTGCGCGTCTCTGCCAAATGGATGAAGTCGTTTTCTAAATTTGCGTGTGTTTGGTTTTTCTATTTGCATGTTTTTTTCCTCATTTGCGGTTCTTTGAGCTCTCTCGGCCACCGTACAAATCTGTAAAGAAAACATGTGTCAATTGAGAGTGTAGGAATTTAATTCACCAGCTCGTCCCTAACTCTGTCTGGCAATCCAATGGTGGACAGGGCTAATGGGAGGTGTTTAAGTTAGATTTGAGCCATACTTTAAGATTACCATAAAAACTAAACAATAAGCTAAAAGACGTAGGAGGCTCAGTAAAAGTGCTAAAAATACAGCTTTTTCTCTGGGAAATCATTAAAATGTAATGAAAGTATAATATATTGTAAAATGAGTTGTTCATGGTGGGTGTGTGTGAATGAACTGTCGATCTAAACATGCTTTCTTGGTGCTTTCCCTCTGCTTTATGTCTTGTCCAGGTATGGGAGGAAAATCGTGTTGTTTGTGACCTTGGCCGTCCAGACGGTGTTTGCCCTCATCAAGGTGTTTTCTCCATCCTGGCCCGTGTTCTGCGCTTTGTACTTTATCGTCGGGATGGGACACATCTCCAATTATGTATCTGCATTCGTCTTAGGTACTTCTTCATTTGACTCATTAATTCTCAGAACGACAGTATATAGTCGCTTACTGGTTCACGGCAAAGGAGAAGACAGTGTAATGCTTTCCTTGTGTTTCTTTTCTCTTGCGCTCCAGGGACAGAGATTCTCGGCCCACGTGTTCGGACCATTTTCTCCACGATGGGTGTGAGTCTTTTCTTTGGCGCCGGCTACATGTTGCTGCCGCTGGTGGGCTTCTTCATCAGAGACTGGAGGATGCTCATCCTCGCCCTCAACCTGCCTGGTTTGCTTTGTTTGCCTTTCTGGTGGTAGGTAGGTGTGTGTTTGCTTGTGTGTGTCTGTGTGGATTTCTACAGGCTGATCGTAGCAGTGCCAGGGGAGTGTTGATCATTCCCATCTGTTTTTCTACTGTATGTGTTTTTTTAATTTGTGTTATATATATTTGTAGGTTGTAAAAGTTTCCCTTTTCACATTTTAAATGTTTTGTATTATTTTAGAGCTGTAACTGTCAAATTAACGATTATTTGTCCAACGGAAAATTAATCTGTAGAGATCAAATCATTTTTCTAACTCAAATATAACAAATTAACTTTCCCATCCTCTGGGTTGTTAATATTTGCATTTTTTACATCATCTAAAGTGGAATTATTCAGGTTTTTGACTCTGGGAACTTGAGATAGACCATTTTCAGTTTTTTCTTTAGAGTCAAAACGAGTTTGCTGTCCTCTTCTTTCTCTCTCACCGTCCACTTGTTGTATATTGAGGCAGGTTCATCCCGGAGTCTCCTCGGTGGCTGCTCTCTCAGGGACGGGTGGAGGAGGCCGAGGCCATAGTGAGAGACGCCGCTAGGAAGAACAAAATCGAGCCTCCGCCAGTCATCTTCAGTCCCCTGCAGGTGAGATCTCACTCAAATAAAGATGCAGAAGTACAAAAGTCAAGTCGATACATCTTGTTGAACATATCAGGGGAAGCGAGTGTGGAGTTGAATCTCTTCTTCTTCTATAGCTTCAGGTGGCTGTTTCATGGTAGTATTTGGGTTTTATGGTGTAAGAAATACTTTTAATATATTCATGGGATCACTATCCAGTTCAAACCGGTTTCCCTGCTCAAAATCGCTGTGGATCAGTTTCTCCTGGCATGTTGGGAGTGTGAATGAGTGCAACCCTTGCACTGATCAGTTTGGTGTAATCATTTACTGTTGCGCAAGAATCAACAATAACCTAGATGAGACTTTAGCAAGATTTCCTTCTGTTACTCCAGTAATAGTTCCAGTAATAGTTCAACATTTCAACCCCCAAGGCATTGGAAACTGGGCAATCCAAGGAAAAATCTGATTTGGCCCACATCCAGCCATCTAGCAATACCACATGTCAACCAAAGGTGCCAAAAGTGGGCGAATTAGTTTTGTACTATTTGGGCGATATTCTCCATTTACCACACGGGCCACTTTAGGTTCACATCCAGATTGCACCTCACTTAGAGCACCGCATGTTTGTCTAATATTTGTTTTGGGATGTTAGGGCCACATTTGCTATTGACATGTGTTCCTTTTAGCCTGATGGTAAACTGACAGAAGGAAACAAACTGAAGGACCTGTTGGTCTTATATTTACAATTTTCCTTTATCGTAGAACAACATAACTTTATGGTGTCTCTTTGCAAATGGATGGGATCTCACATCTGGGGTCTCGGTCCAGGGGTCTCCCATAGAGACATGAAGATAGCTCCAACCCTGATAAGTCATCAGGAGGGTAATAAATACCCTTACACACCCAATGGGAGGGGGCTGTGGGTTATAAGAACACAACTCTCATCTCTGTTCTTTGCTCATTTGTACATTGTACTGTGAGTCCATCTGCAGATGCTGATTCTGCATGTGCTTGATTCACAGAAATTGACACCACAAGCGGAGATGCTATTTCTTTCTTCTCTCCCCAACTTTTGCTGTAGCTTCAGGCTGAAGTCATTGTTTTTTCCTTTTCAAAGCAAAATCTGGAGTTTAAGGTTCCACCAAGTTGCATAGGTCAACAAACAGTGTGTAGCCGCACTAATAAAGGAATAATTCGATAACTATAAATGGGATCAAGGGATAAAACCATACAATATATTTTTTTCGAGTTTTTTTCTGCCTCATTTTCTCATTTAACATTGGACATTTCCCCTGCATTCATTTCTGATCACGTTTGGTCGCTGTTTGTGTGAACATGTGCACGTGCATGTGTTCACTCAGCAAGTGGCCATGAATTCACAATGTTCCCTCTGTAATGACATTATTTCTGGACTGCTGCCTCTCCTTGTCAAATGTTTGTTGTTCCACTCGCTCCACTGCCCCACAGAACAAACGTCAGTCCGAGGAGGGGACGACCCACAACATCTGCGATCTGCTACGTTCCCGAAACATCTGCGGGATTTCGCTCACGCTGTGGCTGGTGTGGTGAGTCCCCGCTGTCCCATGAGACCTCCACTTTTAGTACAGTGACCCTGCCTGCACAGCTACACAGACACACACACACACACACATGCACACACGTATGCACTGGCATGTAGACATGTAGTACACGCACGGTGTTAACACATGGTGACGGCCGGTTCATGCATCATCTCAACTGCATGTCAACCTGCTTCCTTAACAACAAATAATGACCTGCCAGGTGCTGTGAAGCCTGCGACCAAGATCAAAATCAGGCTTTATGTAACTGCACAGCATGACTGAGTTCTTCTTGTGCTCACTTCCTCGCTGAGTCGGAAAACAGATGCAGCTTGATTCTTTTTTTTTTTCTTTTTTTGGTCGAAACACTTATTCTTACATAACAAAAGCTAATCACAACAGGTGAATGAGCAACAATTTACTAAAAATGAAAAAAATGCAAAGTACTTTTTTCCAGTCTAGTCTGTTTCCCCTCAAATCTTATGCTTCTCATATACTGGCATTTTTTCAAGGCTTTCGTTATTTTGTTATCTCTTGCATCATTAAAAAAAAAATGAAGTTTGAACATTTTATAAACAAAATCATTAATTTCTTAACTGAATATTTTTGCAATAAGGGTCATAACAGGTCCTTATAAATACCTTCATTTTGTTTTCTCCACCAAAACTTCATCTGTACTACTCCTTCCTCTTAACTTGAAATTATGATTTTTATATATTATATTAAACAACAATTTTTTGCGCTTATGGCTGGAAAGCAATATTGTCAAACTGTCCTGTTTGTGCTGTTAATGTAATGTAAAGTAGCGGACCGGAAAACCAAACCAATGAGCCGAGCAACACTTTGCAACCTTGTCTATCTAAAAACAGCAGCTTCAAAATTTGCTTGATGCTACACTGACGTGGAGTTATTTTGTTGAGTGGGTCAAAACAATTCTATTTCAGGATCCAGCAAATTCAAGGGTGATGCTGAACTGCAGCAGAGTTAAACAAGACTAAGAAGTCATTGAAGGGGATCATGGGTAATATCCACAGTTCAGTTTGTGTTTCAGTTCAGAGAGTGGGGCAACAGATTGATAGACTTTGTTGTTCGTCATGCCGACACAGAGCCCAACAGGATTAATGTGTGGCTGCAGAGGGCACTGAGGGCTGCAGAGGGCGCTGTTGCTCAGTAAAACATACATAGTGTTGCTTTAAGTGCTGAAGGAAACTGGTTCAGCCTCTCAGATTCCTGCAGTCTGATTCATCCGCTCTGTCAGGGCAGATCCAGCCTTAATCAATCACCACATAACTCTATTAGTGATCCACACTATTCGGTGCCCTGTTTTTAAAGTCGTACTCTTTGTTCCCCTGCAGCTTTTAAATTTATTTGTCACGTTTACAATTTTGCCACAGAATTGAAACACTGATAGAACTGCTCGTACGCGGACACGAACCAGTTTCACTCTGTTTCTGACCTTAACAATTATCCCCACAGGAACACCCTGACCATTGGCTACTTCGCACTGTCCCTGAACACGGCGAACCTTCACGGCAACTCGTACTTCAACTGCTTCCTGTCGGCTGTGGTCGAGCTGCCCGCCTACACTTTGTCGTGGGTTTTGTTTCGCTGGGTTTCCAGACGACTGAGCATCTTCTCGACGCTCTCCACGGGAGGACTGTCTCTACTGTTCATACAGCTCATACCAGCAAGTACGATGCCTCGGTGACATTCATCATTCAAGTTTCAATAAGAGCAGAACTTTAGTTTGATTTGTCGAAATTGTCGAAACAACTCACATTTAACCTCGAACAAATGAATGTTTTATTCCCTCCAGACCTGATTCCTGTTGCCATAACGCTGGAGATGATGGGGAAGTTTGCCGTGTCGACAGCCTTCGCCGTCGTGTACGCCTACACAGCAGAGGTCTACCCAACCGTGCTGAGGAACACAGCCATTGGCGCCTGCTCCATGGCCTCCAGATTAGGCAGCATCATCGCTCCGTACTTCATTTACTTGAGTAAGGACGCTCTAAGATCTGCTCAAAGTACAGTATGTTTATGTTGGAGCACTCAGCCGTCTATTGGTCACTACGGGATTAGTGCAAGGAGCGAATCCTAAATATCCAGCTGCGTTTTAGGTTTAGTTTTGGTACTTTAGACTGTTAATGGAGGTTTTACAACTTGACAGCTCCTCAAAAGTTAAGCTAAATCATCTTGATCACCCCCTGGTGGCTGGCCGCAGTACAGGCTATAAGTGTTTACACACCCACAGTCTTGGGTGCAGCGAGTTCAGAGTCCTCATGTCATGTACCCCTTGTCCTGTGGGAGGGAACTGGATCGCCCAAACACAAACACAGGGAGGATGTGAAAACTCAGCAGCCAGGTTGATTGGGTTCAAATAGTTTTGTGTTTAAAACTCTTATAATAAGTATGGCGGCTTCATTGTGGTTAGGTCGTAAAGCATAAAGAATCACATTAATCACTGTGGACAGCGGCGCTCTGGAATTTTTAATTTCGCAACGCTGCCTTACCCCTCTTCATTCATTTTATAGATCAAACTCAAGCATCAAGGGAACAATAGATATAATGTAATTCTTCTTCAAATGAGCTATAAATGTAAAAACTAAAAACTAAAGTGACTGTGTTAGAATGTTACCAGCGAAAGTTTTGGTTAAAAACGCTAATTTATCTGAATAATAACTATTTATATGTTTCAATACATGGTAGTGAATTCAATCATTGGGATCCAGTGCTTTTAAAACCAGTTCCTTCTTCTATGCTAACAAAACCCGGCAAGAAGAAATGTGCCCAGAGTAAAAACAAAAGCCGTCTTGATTAGCACACAGGTTGGATGAACCTGTGTGCACTGACCAAGATTTAGTGGATTGGTTTTAAATCACACTTTTTTTCAGAGTCTCTTACAACTTCACCTTTTGTCCCATTTGTTTTGAACCGCTCGACGGTTTCCTCTGTAGCCGAGGTTGTTTTTCACCCTCTCCTCTTCTGATGTGCTGCCACAGGAAGCTATTCCGTATCGCTGCCTTACATCCTCATGGGAAGTTTGATGACTCTGGCGGGGTTGCTGAGTCTCCTGCTGCCCGAGAGCTATGGAATGCCTCTGCCCGACACCATCACTCACATGCAATCCTTCCCTGGGTGAGTTGACACCTCCCACAGACAGCGCCTCCCACAGACTGGGGCTCATATAGATTTTGTCATTAGTTTATACTAGCTTAGTTCTGGGTCTGTGTTTCGGGAGCTTTATTTTCAACTATTTATTTTTCATTCTGCAGATTAATTTGCTGCACAAGAGACAGATTTTAAATGATTTACTTCGGGTTATGTTCACACACAACAAACCACTGCTTTTCAACCACCAGGGTCATTCCCTTTGGCTACTAATAGTAATGTTATATCAAATATATACCCTTCATGGCCATAACGAGAAGGGCAAATGGAGACTACATATCTCCATTTACCACACGGGCCAAGTTAAAGAAAGTAAAAAAAAAATGGATGTGCCCATTTATCCAGATCTACTCCAAAATTCAAAAGTCATGTCAACTTTTTAAAAGTACACTAAAAAAGAATAAATACTTGGTCACCAGATGTTTTTCATCTGGTAAATATGTAAATACAGCAACATTATTACTTTCAATGACCGACCTGCAACATTTGTCTGTATCTGAGGGGCCCTGTGTTACAAACATACTAATGTCATTGCTGCCAGTTTTGGATCAAAGTCTCAGCAGTAAGCAATACATTGGCAACCCCAATTCAGCTGATGGTAAATGACTATTGTGGCCCCCTGGTGGCTGTGGGGCCCTAAGCAGCCGCTTGACTCATATGAAGGGCCGGCTCTGCTGAAAGTGCATCACCGTTTTTTTTTTTTCTTCACTCCAGATGTTGTCAGAAGACACCTTTCATGGCCACACACACCGAGGAAGACGAGGACATTTCCAGTGAAAAGAAAAATCCATTGGTCACTTGATCGAGGAGCAGCACTGACATCCAGCTATTAAACAGTTCCTCACTGAATTTTATTTGTATCTGACATCAGCAGGACCAAGAACGTGATATAAATAATAATTATAATGCTTTGAAATATCTCCATAGACCTGGAGTAATATCTTCTGTGAGAGAGCAACCACTGCAAACTTACATGGTGCTTTACTGTTATGAATTAGATACAAATATACATGGTACATATAATATAGCAGAATGTTCAAATATACTGACTTTCACATTTAGTGCAGCTGCAATTCTTTTGTTTCACTTTTAAAAGGTGTATTTAAACATTTCTGATTAATCTTTGTAAATGAACAAACGATGCACAGACTGACCTAAGAGGTAGAAAGTCGGTAATAGAAACTACGTATTTTTCATGGTGGTGTATTGTTGGATAGCTCTTCATTGTCAGACGTTTATACAGCATCACATTGTGCAATATATTAAAGTCGACGAAGACAGAATTATCTGAATCTTCTGCACAGAAAAAGGTTGCACTGATACACAAATGTCCCTTGTGTATCTAACGCTTTAGACAATCGGTCGATGATGACGATGAAGGTATTTTGGTTTTGAGTGATATATTAAAAGATAATGTGGTTTTAATACAAAGTAATACTGTAATATTTAAATTAATACTTGAGCCAAATTGGAAAGTCAGTGTTCACCCGAATGTTAACACAACAGAAAGTTTCTGTTCAGACAAATTCCAGAAAATAACTTTAGATCTCAAATTACCAGCGTTGTGTTCTGTAAATCAATGGATCTCTATCTGCCTGTCGGTATTTAGATATGTTTCAACCTCCACTCAACCGATTGACGTCAGACTTGGTGGATGCTTGGCTGGGAACCAAGAAAACACAGAGTTGACTGAAATAATGACCCCCCCCCCCAGTCGCGTTCATAAACAAAAACGTAAAAAATACATTTCTGTTTCTGTTTATTTATGTAAACAAAACACATTTTGTTACATTGCTTGAAACAAAGGGAACAAAAGGAAGACTCTACTTATTTCAATGTCACCACTGTAATTCTCTATTATCAGGACGTCCCGATAAGTCTGTGAAACAAACCTCACGGGTGATCCATACCGCTGCAGCATGAACACTGACAGGAACCTCCCATCTCTCCACTCTAAGCTTCTCTGCATTTGCTTCTTGTAAAATCCAGTTTAAAATCTGGTGTACAAAATGTTTTAAAACCTATTTAATTCCATAGATCACTTCACTCTAAATATTTCTCTCCTCCAAATCGAGGCAGACGGCTGCTCCACCCTACAAGTTTTTCTTCTCCGACGTGCCTGGAACTATTTACCTACTCTATACTATTTCAAGGTGCTTTGAGATATGGATACAGAGGAAAATCACTGTAAATAAATAAAACACTTGATAATCATAATAGACTGTCCTGGCAGTGCACGTGTACGTTTCTTTCCCCCCCACTGATGCATGGACACCGTATCCTGTCAGAAGGAATAAAGACAAACACACAAAAACAATATTACTTGTAGTGTTCTGAATTCAATCACTTCCTATAGTTATTCAATGCATTGGCCAGTATAATTTAGTATGTAGAAAAACGTATGTATTTCTGAAGCAGAATACCTTTCTCTTTTGTGCATCTGTTGAATAGTTTCGGGTAGAGGTCGTCCGAAACTCTCGGGGAGGAAGAGGGTGGCAAAAGCCGACACAACACACAGAGACCCCATAACAATGTGAGGAAGGCCCTTCAGATAGATCCCTAAACCGAGGAGAAGGGGACGTTTAGATGGTAGAATGGGCTCTGGGTCTTATGGGAGGGGAAATTAGATAGAAAGGGACCACAAAAGGAAACGCAAATGTGTGTACTCACTCAGCTTCAACACAAACGGCGCGATGCAGCCTCCCACTCTGGAGATGGTGGACGTTGTTCCTGTGGCTGTGTTCCTGAGCGCTGTTGGGTAAATCTCCGAGGTGTAGGTAAATATCATGGAGGTGCCAGCGGTGAGAGCATATTTACCCAATATCTCCAGAGCAAGAGACATGTGTGGTAGAGCTGAAAGACAAAGAGAGAGTTTATTGTTTAACCAAAGACAACACAGTGGAAACACAGCAAAACCTCTTAATTACCACTGCCTAGGAGCTTTGTTTGCACTCCTGTCTGTTTGTTTGTCAGCAGGAATATGCAAAAACTACTGAACGGATTTCCATGTCGCTTGAAGGAAGGTTGCATTTGCTCCCTGAAAAATGGTCCAAGAAAGAACTCTTTCAATTTCGGCTTGTATCTGGACAATGGGGCTAATAATTCATGGGTCTTGTTTCTGGTGTGTTGAGGAGACTGCTATCTATGAGTGTGTGCGAATTAAATGGATTCGTCACTTGCAGATGAAGCCTTGTGCAGCGTTTTGGACGTTGTTTAGGATTTCAAATGGAGCGAGCCCTGTGAAAAGCTGATGGCTTGCAAAACTTGAAGCAGCCTCTAAATACCTTTTATCCAGTGACGCTGCATTAAACGTACATGGTATCGTGAAGTATGACACAGTAAAATATACACTTTGGTTTGATATTTCTCCAACTACCACTAACACTATATAACTATTATCTATAACTCCTGTATGCTAATGATGATTTCATGCATGAATTAATGCATGAATATGTCATGATCGCCAATAACAAATTATCAGTACTTTGAATATGACTCCAGTTCAATGCAAGATACTTACAAAGTTACATTTACATGAATGAATAGCTTCATTGTTTATTTTATTATTTTAATCACTTGGCACCAAGAATCATTGCTGAATACAATCCTGCAAAACAACAGGGAAATGAGGAGATGTGCCCGTTTATGTTTTATTTCTACTTTGGCCCAAGAGTCTGAAAACTCCCAGTGTCAAGATTTTTTTTACTTACTTTGAGGTACAAGTTGAATGAGCAACAGTGGCACTGATCCAAGGAGCAAGACACAGATCAAAGCATATCGTCGTGGAAAATATCGAAGTGCCACCCAGCTGGTGATGTACCCGGGAACCTCTATGGCTGCTAAGATGAAACAGCTGATGTAGGGGTCATCGTGGAGCTGGGCCGTGCTGAAGGACAGGCCAAAGTATCCGGTCATCATGGTGAACCTACAGCAGAAATCTGAATATAAATAACCTTTAACACATACACATGTACGTACACATGGACATACATATACACATGCATATAAACGTACACATGCATATCCATATACACATGCACACGTACATAAACATGCCCATACACATAAACATGCACATGCACATACACAAGTACACACATGGACATAGATAGATATACACGTAAACAAGCACATGCACGGACATATGCATAAATATGTATATGTGTATATATATATATATATATATATATATATATATATATATATATATATATATAAAACACATAACTGTGGTGGTAAACGTCACTCATATAAAAAACTGTATTTCAAAGTAAATCATGAAAAACGTCATTCAGAAAACACTTTTCTGAACATGTGTGTTTCCAAAGTGAAAGATGTTCTCTTCACAGGTTCTAATCTGTTGAGCTGCCTCAGCCATCGTAGCTTGTAATTCTAAAACTGTCGACAGGGTTAGAGAGGAGCTCAGCGTGATGTGATATATGGAGGATGAAGTGAAACTCACGATACCCAGCAGAGGAGGATTGTTGTGATTCTGATGTTGCGCTTCCTCAATAGGTCGAAGACATTGGGGCTTTCCTTCACCTCTGTCTTATCCTCATCATCCTGCAAGATACAAGGACCTCAGGCTCAAGATGTTCATTGTAAAAGAGCTCTGTATTAGTATTCCTTCCCAAAACAAAGGATTTGTCTCTGTATTTCATCCACATACTGTACTTCTCAGCCTCACTGCCGAAAGGGTTCAGATCAACTCACACTGCTAATCTCAAAGATGACGGGAGGAGCCTGAAGTTTGTTCCATTTAGCAGCTTTTCTCACAATGGCTTCAGCCTCCTCCACTCTTCCCTGAGAGAGCAGCCACCGAGGAGACTCTGGGATGAACCTGCCTCATTACACAACAGTTTCAGTGGATCTCAAGACAGTAACTTTACAGCAACAGCAACAAAAAGGACAGAGACGAGTTAAAACTTTCCTCTTGGGAATCTGTTAAATCATTTATATCGATCACAGTGGGTCATTTAAAAAAATTGACCCATTTAAACATAAATTATATATACAGCAGCAAACAGTCATTTCTATGTATACAAATATAGTGTGGTACTGTTGCCCTGAGCAGAGAATTCAGTCAAACTGCTTATCTGCTGGTTCAGATTCAAATGTATGTCACTGATCATGTGTGTGCATGCAGGCCTCCAGCTCTCATTAGTGGTGTCAATCATTTCAAGGGCATCCAGTTTGTTTCTTTGGAAGCTGTGAGCTTTGAGAACAAAAACTAAAACGCCTCTCACCCGCTCACCAAACTGCTGTTGAACCAGCCATTCATGAGCCTCTGATGTAAGTCAACACATACATGATCTTCCTTATAGTGGGTGCAACTTACCACCAGAGGGGGATGTAGAGCAGGCCAGGCAGCGACAAAGCCAATGTGAGAGATCTCCAGTCTCTAATAAAGTAAGCGAAGGCCGGCAGCATCATGTAGCCAACACTGAAACCTAAACACGTGCCTAAAGATGAGTAAAGGACTCGCACGTTGCCAGTCAAGATCTCAGCTCCTGCACGCAGGGAGAAAGAAATACAATCATTTGGATGTGTGTCGAACACGGAAGAGAAATGTACTTACACACTTTCAAGTCATTTACACAGTCAGTGTAAATCTTGAAAGTGTGTGACGATAAATGAGAAGTGTATATTTACCCAGCACTAAAGCAGCTACGAAGTTTGATACCTGCCCCAAACCATTGATGAAGAGGAGGATGGTTAACATTAGCCATGAGGCAGAGTAGACGAGAATGAAGGTAAAAACCGTCTGAAGTGCTATGGTGGCAAAAAGAACAGGCTTCCTTCCAAATCTGTAGGGGGAAGTAAAATAAATCAAGTAATGTCAACCAGATATATTGTACAGTCGTCTAAGACTCAATGTTGTACTGTGAATAAAAGATAAAAATATCAAGACTTCAACTGCCACATCACATATATAATAAAAGTGCCTTGTCTTTCTTTATGGAGTTTAAAAGCCCTGCAGCCTTCATAAATAACTCGTACATTACAACATGACCTTAAATGAAGGCCGCAGTGTTCAGTGTATATCACATGGAGCAGGTGTTTGAGTACCTGTCTGACAGCAGTCCGGAGAAGAAAGATCCACTCAGACTTCCCATGAAATAGACTGTGGCGGTTAACGGCTGCTTCCACTCTTCACTGCACACCAGGTGAAACTGAAAGATCATTGCATCACCAGTTGTACATGGAATCGCACGGACAACAAGATATGATTACCTGCACCAAGGAGGTTCTGTTTTCATTGCTGTTTGCAGGACACATCCTAAATAGAAATCTCTTGAGCCACATGTGCACGTGGGAGAAGTATTTTTCCAGGTCAAATGCAGCACGTGGACCTCGTAAAAAACTAAATTCCATTCCTGTGTTTCCTTGCAAACATGTTGAAGTTAAGAAGAATAAACTAAAGGTACATTTGCAGAAGGTTTGACGAGGCTCAGAAATCCTGGGCCCAGCCTTCGATATTTTTTGGCATTTTGTCAGCACCTTATTGAGTACGGACAGAACAAAGAGAGAGAGTTTCAAACACACCTAAATGCTGCAGTGACAAAATATACATATACAGGGAGGGGCTGATGTGCCTATGCAGAGACAGTAAGCTGGTAATTAAACACATTCAGGTCACAGCAAGAGACAAATATGACAAGAAGCTCATTCCCAGTCTCGGCCACGCACACCCTTACCTCAGAGACTACAGTGGATTTGTACGTGTCCGTGCTGTAGCTCCACCCGTCCACACAGGCCTCCTGCTCCAGGTCGGTGAGGTTGACGTCCCTGCCAGGAACGAATCCCTGAGCGGACAGATTTCTGACCACATCCAACCTGTATCTGCTGCATCTGCTCTGCTCCTCTTTCCCATTCACCATCTCACAGTGATAAAAACAACAAGAGTTTATTTATTACCTGTCACAGCATATTGTGTAAAATAATAATAAGACAAAGGAAATATATGTTATTAATTGGGCACTATATCCATACAATACCTGTATCTCTATTATCTTCATGTACAACCACGAAATATGGCCACGCCACTACTGTATATTAGCATCTGTATTATGTGTGTACTATAGTTACACTGCATGAAAAAAATTGCTTAATTAGAATACAGAACTATGAATTTGACCTTTTAATTCTTAAATTATAAATATTCTGCAGAAATGTCTTTGGCAAAGCAAAGAAATGACTTGGAATTTATGTGTGGATGTTTTGGACACAACAAACACAAGAGAAGCGCAAGTGCATTATTGTTCTATTTCTTTCTTCATGTGCATCATAACCAAACATGTGCAATAATGACCACCATCATTATTATATTATTTCAATTTCCGGTGTAATATCCCATATTAATTGCTTCTTTATCTTTTCTAATCACTGCCACTTTGTGTGTGTATTAGTTTCTCTGTCTCATGCAACTATTGATATTTACTATTAAACACTGGTTCTGCAGTTCTCAGCATATGCTTTCTATCTTTATTTCATTGACTAAAAACTTCTACTATTCACTTTCATAGTTTTACTTAACTCTATTCTGTTTCATTTGATACCGTTTATGTAATCGTGGAGCCAGCTGGAGCTTTGAGATAAATAAAGTCTTGTCTTATCAAATAACAGTGGATACAAATGTTTTATGAAGGATATACTATTGTAATATTTTAATTATTACGCCCTTCTTCGACAGAAATATATTTGTATATTGAGGAAAATGAATGGGATGGAGCTCTCACCTCCACTGGTATGGTGGCTTTGCGCCAGTCCTCTGTGAGGTTGTCGTCAGGCACCAGGCAGTGGTGACTCGGCATGTCTGTGAGGAAGACGAGGATGAAAGCTCCAAATCCATTGGGAACAATGGTGGAGCAGAGCAGGAAGAAGACGACCTGCTGGAAACGTCCCCATTGCCCCAGAAAAGCCATGCTCTCTTCATAACCCTTCATAGTCAACGTAGTCAGTTTCCTCTCCGGTCATTCCCTGTGGCTGCGTCCCGCGGAGTCACCTGATGCCAAGCGGAGCGCAGAACCATGTTGATTGTCCAGTTGAGGCAAACTTGAACAAAAAAGCCCTGCGGCTATGTTGGGATGTGCCTTCCCCTTCCAGCTGCACAGGCAACTGCCGCCCTCCACAATGCAAACGTTTACTTTAATTGATCCACTGAAGTGAGCGCACATACAACGCGAGGGTGCGTAACATCCTGCCTTCTCCGACAAACCGGTTTGACAACAATAATACAGGTGGTCTAATGTTCATACTGTGCCACCTGGCGCAGGTATCTTGTATAGGTATATTGTGCATTTTAAGACGTTTGATGGCAACATTTGGATTACAAAAGTTACACAACCCTGTCATACGTTATCTGTTCCCTAAGAGGATCAGGTACAATGCAGCAATTTTATCAGACCATACAAAAACGACAACATTTTGTTTATTTAATCTTATAAATGATTTGTCTTATAGGAAATCTGCATCGTCTCAGTGGAAGTTCTGCCTAAATCACGTTGTCTTTACGTCTTGCCACTGGTGGAATACGCAAAATAGCTGGATTCTGGTGTCTCTCTGTCTGGGCATCTGAGTTAGATATGAAAGTCCCTGAGTGTAGACACTATATACTGCTAATGGTGTACATATGTAATGTAATATACACTATATACATAATATATAGTGGCATATACAGTAATGTGTGAGGGTGGTCAAAAATGTCTCAACGTTCTCATTGTGACCACAACCTCATTCACTGATCTCTGAGAGATCAACCATACAGGAGACTGTGGGAGGGTCCTCCTGCCTCAGTGCTCAACACAGGGACAGGAAGTTTGAAAGAAACAACAACCAGAACGAGCAACCAAACAAAGATGCATCCTTTACAAACAGCTGATGGGTAATATTCATATTCCAAAGGTGAATTTGTAACCTTTATGTAAACAACCGATAGCAGCATCTTTTCAGTGTAACATGATTATCCTGTTTTTTTATGGATTACAGTGCAACACCTGACAGTAAACACAACATGATGTGATTGAAAATAACCTTTTTGCTGCTTTTCTCACTGTTTTCTGTGAAAGTATCTTCTTCTGTATTTTCATTCCCACTTTGACTTGTGCACCAGTACGTTTCTTACTGTGCGACGCTTTAATCCTATCCTCTGTTTGTTTTAGGTGACGTTGAGTCAATTGTCTTTAACCTCCTTGGTAAACTGCTGTGATATCCTGTACCTGTCACCTTTACCCATACTTATGCAGTGTTCTCTCTGCAAATGCACAGGCAGGTATATGACCAGCCATAGTTTCTGTGTTTTGATATCTTCTCCTCTGCTTCATGCTGCTGCAAAACCTGAATGTTGAGGTCTACAACATGATGAGGGAAATGCCAGTGTGGACCAAGGAAAAAACCTAAAAGTCAAACAATCAGGTTACTTGCACAACCTGCACTCGCTTGACATGACTGGAGAACTTGAAGTTCAAGTTGCAGGTAATGTGGTGATGATCTTTAACCACATGATGGAGACAAAGGCCATCACATGCACCCAGGTGAACGAGAAACAAAGGAAACCACTATAATCCATGTATCTTTGTTTGCTTTTTGTTCTTTTTAACGCAGTTAGGTTTGGTAACTTTCCAACTGATGAATGAATAATTTCCTCACTAACCTTCAGATCCATTCAGGCTGCAAATACCTGCATTTGGTGTTGAAAACTTCACCTCTAACCACCACAGGGGGGCAATAACATGCAACTGAACACTGCATGACAGATCATGACACATCTTTGGACTCCAATGTTACTGTTTGGAATCTTTTCATTTGAATTAAATGACTACATGGCTTTTTAATACATTTGAGTAAACTGACCAAAGGGCCTCATAGGTTAATTATTCTTTTTAGGTTTGGACCTTTCTTGTAATAAATAGATTTTCAGTGCGTGTACAAGATTTGCTAAGTTCAATGTCTGAATGAAGACAATGCCAGCTATGCAGTCATGGCATGTTTTTTTATGGTCAAGTGACCTGCATCATGTCTGGCTTGAATTGGTACTGCAATACCATCCCACTGTGGCTGCAGTGTGTTCACAGCTGATGCCTCGGGGTAAGGGCCGTGACATTTCCAACACATGGTCAAAGAAGTTGACCAATCACACACTGTGCAGTGGCTTACTATATAAACTCTCACATATACTCCTCACCATACTCATATCATCACTCAGTGCTTTTACATGGATTTACCTTGTGAGTGATTAATGACTAAATAACCTTGGGTTCTGTTTTAAAAATCGAGTGTAGAATAAATTACGTGAAGCAGACAACATAAACCTAAAAATCCTTCATTCAGCTTCCACCCAATCATCTCTGTCTCTCGTAGGTTCCCTGTCATCTCTCATATCGGGATTCCAGTTGCATACTAGAGTATTCAGCCCACCATACCACAACATATGTCAGCCCTCGTCCACAGCCACAACATGTGAAACGGACTTTACACTTGGGTCGTATGGAATAACACTTACTCTCCGCGCCACCCTCCCTCTCCACCCCTCCAGTGTGTTTTTTATGGGGTGGCTGCAGGAGAAAGAAGGAGGGCTTCCCCCTCGGCCTGATGTCCCTGCTTTTGAGAACATGTGGCCTGGGAATAATTGGGTTACAACTGCAGCAGCAGTCCAGCAAGTTGGCCTTGATTTAGAGAATGACTCCATTTACTTTTGTCTGACTGCCTGCTGCCTCCACAGCTGCAGCTTTTATCCTCCATTCAGGCTCAGGATTTTACTGTATGGACCTGGCAGAAAGCCTGGAGCAAGCCGGGGGAGGGAGGGGAACACAATCCCAGCATTAATACACTCACCCACATTCAGTGGGTAAGATGAGAGAACAATATTGTCCCCTTCTTCTTGTACGAGGATCCCCTTCTGGGTTTATGTGAAGATACAATCTGCAAAAATGTTTATTTTTCTTGTTGGAACATTTATTCACTTTGAAAGCTGCTGTCGACAAAATCCATACGTTGTTCCTGGATTCTATAACAAAAACAAAGCAGCACACATGTAGAAAGTGCACAACTTTATCATGTAGGATAGTGCGTTGTGTTGAAGGGTTCATTCGTGTTTATTCACATTACTCATGCAAGTTGTGCATTTTGTGTAAATGCCAGAGAAGCCAGCGCTGTTGTGTGTGGGTCCACAAAAAACATCCGGAGGCTCTTCACTGTCTTCTCCAGGAGCTGTGTCTGGATGACTGTCATTTCCAACGCTGCCTGAGAGTGACCAGTGGGCGGTTTGATCACCCCCTTGATCACCTGTCCTGATTGGTTTTCACGACATCAGGTCACAAGAAATTTTTGCCTGAGTTCAAATATTTCAGCTAAAGCGAATTACGCGCCATTTGCTTTGCCCGTGAACAAAGACACGAAAATCCCGTCTTTGCATTGACATTGTGCGTAATCTCTCTTTGGAACGCGTTTGACGTGGACGCACCATTAGAGGGGGTTGGGTGGGAGAACTGCTGTCTGGGATTCAGTGGTCAGGCATTGGCAGAAGGAAGAGCAGGCCCCTCGCCACAGCCAAAAGCCTCTAACGTGTATTATTATGTGTGTCTCAGCTGACTGCGGCACCGCTCTGCTACATCCTGGAAACACTGAGGTTTGTACTACAGAA
The DNA here is from genome assembly GCA_026259375.1 of Verasper variegatus. NCBI lineage: Eukaryota > Metazoa > Chordata > Actinopteri > Pleuronectiformes > Pleuronectidae > Verasper > Verasper variegatus. The sequence continues at coordinate 6,420,695 of CM048051.1, forward strand.
CAGAACTGTTGGTCAGTAGCGCCTAAGTCTCTGTATTACATGTTATGAATTTGTTTTCACCAACATCCCTCAAAAAACTATTTTAGCCTTCGAAGACAGAAAGGAGCACAAATCAAGAATCCTCAACTTGTGACTATCCCATAACCAAATGTCCTTATGCCAATTTATACTGCTGCAATAACAGCAATCATAACTAGAATAATATATAAATAATAACATCAGAAGCATTCTGGTCCAATACTGACGATAAACTGTACAGCTGGTTTAATTAAGGGCCACTGAAAGCTGGAAAAGTGGCGAAAGGGAAGAAGAATGAATGTAATGTAATAAAATAGAAGCAATGAATGGAGTCAGAGTGAGAGGAAAATGAGCTTGAGAAGGTAAAATAATCTATGGGAAAGCAAAATAATCAAAGGAAAACCCTCAATTTGAACGAGGCGGTGGACGGAGAGACACACAGATTGAATAAATAATTCTCCCACTCACTCAAACCTGCCCCGGCACTGTTAGGATAATATTTCTAGAACGGGGGCCCTGGATACGCTTACATCGATTGTACTGAAGTCATGAAAGTAGAAATGTTTAAACAAAGCACTGGTTAACCTTCCTTCAGTGACATGAAAGCAGAAGATGTCACTTCTCAGGGTCGTCCTAGACGTTTTTGTTTTTCATGGCAACGTCTCAACATAACCCGGGTTTGTTGGCAGGTTGACAGGTTTGTCCCTGCACACGCCTCTACCAACAATGTTCACTTGATGAGCCAACGTTGTGGCAATAAAGCTTCCTCATGCCATCAGTCTTTTCTTATAGGACACTCCTCCACCAATCAACCCCTCCCAGCCCTTCCCCTGCTTTCCACTTGACACACAGTGGCTGCGAGTTTCTTTCTCTCCGCTGGAAGTCAGATAAAGTAGTTCAAGGTCTCTGAACAATGTTATTAATGCGGCGTTATGCACAGCAGGAGAGAGCGGTGGCCAACTCGGTCTCAGCCAGGGTCACTCAGACAATGAAGGCTCTTATCTCCCAGTGAAAGCTCTTTGGTCGTGAACTGGCTGAACACCCTGACACACCCAGCTAAGAGGCACTTTAAGAAATGTATTACATAAACAGCCGTGAAGTCACAGCTGACTGAACAGCTCAAATGAATCCCAGAAATTAATCATTAATTTAGTTTGTTAGAAACACTGCTTTATTATTTACTTTTTAAGGACACAGGTTGTGCTTTTTCTGTTTTTCTCTTTCCTCTAGTGTGTTATGTAGGTTTTGTCTGTATGAAAAATAAGAGCAGTCTGGACTTAAATGGGAGGGTGGCGTTACAGAGACAAGAGTTTTAAACAGAGGATAAAAATGGAGCTGCAGAAATGGACAGTGTGAGGAAAGTGATTTGTTTTCTGAACATTAGCGCATGTAAACCTTTTCATCAAAAATCTCATGAATATAAGAACAATGCGTCTCTTTTCCAATGTTTCGACAGCCAACCTTAAAAGCTTTGTCACCCAGGGTCACCTGTCATGGCCCAGCCTGAATTGCAAACAAATAAAATGGTCAAGTAAGCATTTGTGTCAGTGCAAAACACAATGGGACCAGTGTAGTCTCTGTCCAAAGAGGGAACCACATTGATGCCCACACAGAACCTGCCAGAAAGTATTGTGTCACTGCAGTTTCAGAGGAATGAACCCGTGAATGAAGTGACGTCCCAATCTTGCGGCGCACACGAGGCGCGATGCAGCTCAGCGGGTCAAATGGGATTGTCATCTAGACGAGCCCAGGCAAACTCCAACAAGCATGAGCACTTTCAAGCACAAGCACTCCCAACTCCCCATGCACATGCCCAATTATATGCACGACATGTTCATGTAAACAAATTGATTCTGCCTCACACACAACCACATACATGCACCTCCTTTCAGCCCCTGCCCATGGAAACCATGGGAACGCCATGCAAACAAGTGCTGTCATTTGGCAGGCGGACGGCTCGCTGGCCTCTCATCTGTGGGACCTGCTCGTACCAAGCTGCCGCGTCAGTTCTGCGGCGGTGGTGAGGTAACCGACACGGATACATTTGCCCTAGATTAACTTTACTTTATGTGCTTATTTTGAAAAGTGGAAGATTAATGCCCCTCAGATTAAAGCGCAGGCTACGTTAAACAAGTTCACCCGACAGCGGCCCACTTGTGTTTTGATTCATAAAAATGTTTTTGGATGCTTTTGTGTGGGCTGCGGTGGCGAGCTGTTTTTTACGTTTTGGTCTTGATAAGCCAATAATTAAAGTCAGGAATAGTCCTTAAGGATTTTATGGCTCTAACTTAATGGAGCTATTTTCATAAAACACTTAACAAATGCTGGCTGGGGATGTTACATGGGAACGCCTGGCTCGGCATTAGAGGAGAGCTAAATTTCTGTTTTGGATGGATTTGATCAATCACATCCACTGCATTGCTTCCAGCAGCCACAGGCTTTCGTAGAGGTATTTTCATGTGTTGTCAGATTTTCATGTGTTGTCAGATTTGTGCTAACAATGAGTTAAATGATTATATAATAGCGTGGGCCAAGATGGAGGCTTAAGTTATGGTTGCATCCACTTTTCAGCTATTTGAAGAATTTTGATGCCCCATTATGGGCTCAACGCTCTTGTTCTGATTGTTTGGTTTTGGCTGTGGAGAACGGCATTTGACAGAGAAAAGTTTTATTTTTTTATTTTATTTCTTCAAAGTTGAGGCAAAGCTTAACTGGATGATTGAGAAAAAATGGGACGGTTGAACAATTATAGTGTATTTACCAGTAACGGGGCCAAGGTGAGTGGGAGTTAGTGAACTGGGTGGTCTGACTGACATTTTTACATTTTTTCTATTTGATGATCCAAAGCACATGAAAACCTCTGAGACTTCCACCAAACAAGTGAAGAGCAACCCTTTCTACTTTCTGTTCTGAACCTCCTTTTAAAAGTTTAAATTTAAGTTCTGCAGTGGCATCACCAGAGTATGTTGACCTTCACCAAGGAGGTCATGTTTTCACCCATGTCCATTTATGCTTGTTTGTATGATTACGCAAAAACTACGTGACAAATTATCACGAAACTTGGTGGAAGGATGCGGTATAGGTCAGGAAAGAGCCCATACAATGTTGGTGCTGATCCGGATCAGGGTGTGGATCAGGAGACATTCTTTCATAAGTATTCACATATTTCCCAGGAAATGATTCATGGATCTTGATGAAAAAAAATCTGGCATGTTTTCGGAGACTAATATTTATGTGTGTGTGCAATTTGGTGCAGCTTGCTTGGAACTAAGGGAACTGTTGGGCCATTCTAGTTTCAGGTGGAGCTAATCCACACAGCAGTGGGGATCGAACCAATGAATTTCATAAACAGCAGACTAACACCATTCCAATCCAATCAAATAACACACCAGGTGTTATGAGATTGGATTTCACTCTTCATGCTAAATAACCTGTTAACGTGACATGGCCAGGAACACTGTTCTGATACAAACCATATACTGCTCATCATACACACACACACACACGCACACACACACACACACACACACACACACACACACACACACACACACACACACACACACATAAACACACTTAACCTTTTAAACACTTGCTGTGTGCTGAGACTCTGGTTCGAACCCCTCCAGGCTCTATAGCCTCAGTGGATAAACCTCTCTTCATTCACCCCCACAAGTCAAATTCAATCACCGGGTACGTCAGGGGATGGAACATGATGGACCAGGTGTGCTCTCCACAGGGGCCTCAACAAACTTCACCTGTCTCCAGTCAGGTCCCACTGTGGTTTACACAACGCGACCCACAGTAACATGTCCAAACTTTAACTGACGGAATCACTTACTGTGTATCAAGAAGGACGATGTGTCGCCACTTGATCCACTATCGTACGACCGGGGCCTTTTTGCGCATTTGGAGCCAGAGTCTGCGCAGTAGTGACCGAGGGGTGGAGCCGCAGTATCGAGGTCACGCCGAAACACCAATGAGGAATGAGTCTCGGCTGTCAATCATGACGTGCCACCCCTTTTGTATGACACACTTGAACACACATCAGCGTGATAAACTAAATCAAATTACTTTCCGAATAATTTATTTGACATGTACTTTGGCTTTTTTGTTTTGGCCCATGTCCCATCCACTAACATGGAGGAGGCAAAAAGAAAAGAAGGAACACCTTTGTTTATTCTGTTCAGTCATTTACTTGATCGTTCCATGTTGGGGCTAAAAATAGCTGCGGCCACGGATGAATTCCTGTCCCTGTTTGCTTGATCTTTCAGCACTTTGGTCCACATCTGTTGTTTTGAAATGTGATTTACAAATAAATTGACTTGACTTGACTTATTTTAACATTTGTGCAGTGTCGCCATGAGAAATACGAGACGAATTTCAAGTTCGGCGCTTCCTCGAAGATATTTTTCTAGTTGCGGTTCAACGGAGGTTAACGTGAGATTGTCTTCTGGACGATCTGAAGCTCTGAGCTTGAATTATAAGTCTGAAGGTGGAGATCAGCTCATGTTTGCCGGTGACATGGTGGAGCTGCATGGTTTCATCGAGGCGGTCTGCAGAAAACTCCCACATATCTGAGGATGGATTGCACATTATGTCATATTAACACAACTATAATTACACAACCCCTGTCATTTACACAGGCCTGGATAACTTTAAACTGTGTGTGAGCAGATCGTTTCTGTGTTCTCAGACTACTCAGACTATGGCGATTTTGAACTTACTTTGTGCACCCTCCTTCTGGTGTGAACAAAGTCACTTAAATCTGATGAATATGAAATGAAAGATTTAAACATCTGTCAATAAAACATGGAGACTTTATTTTCTATGAGACTTTAAAATATCATCACTCTTTAACTTGATAAGGTGAATTTCCAGTTTTTCCCAATAATGTAGCAAATGTGAAGTTGTTGTTTCTGACCATCTGGCAAATATAACTCCAACACTGACTGTCTCTTTACCTCTGCTGTCTGTCTCTGACAACTCTCCAGATGTTCCGCAGCTTCTCACTAACTCGGCGATGCTGTTGTTTAGAACCAAGCAGGTAGCCCACAGTGGAGTGTTACAGCCTTTTCACTGAAAGCAGCCGCCTGCTGCAGCCGGAAATGTGGCCAGCACGGTGAAGCTGGAGCCAGAGAAATAAACAATATACTTAAACCTGCTGTAAAACTCCACAGCTGATGGGAGTTGCAGATTAAGGTGGTGTTTCCCCTAAAAGCCCTTTTCACATGCACACATTGTTCTCACGTTGGCATTCGATACAGTTTTATTGTTGAAATGTTGATTATTGCCACTTTAAAAGTAGATATATCATGTTTCCCAAATGATTGTTCTGTTGTGGTAACTTTAAGCGATAATGATCTTGGAAGCCATCAGTCGAGTTGGATAACCTCTTAAAAAATTATAGCAAGCCTCATGAAAATGGGAACTGGCACGAAATAAGATGTAAGGAATGTAAACATGCACGTGAACAGAAACAATTGACATGTAGCACACACAAGAGCTGAGGTGTGAGACGTAATAAATGTTGAACCATTGACCAGATTACAACCAATCCACATATTTAAAACTATGTGTCGATCTCAAGATATGGATGATATGCTTGTGTTAACACTGTATTCTATGTAGTTTCATGTTGGCTTACCTGTAGCACACAGAAAATAATATGTAGGACACAAATAATGTGGTTTCATGAAAGTCCTAATATTGCCGCTGTTTTTTTTGTTGTTTTTGCTGCATGCTAAAAATCTGAGCTGACAAAATCCATCCATCCATCCATCCATCATCTACACCGCTTATCCTGGGAGGAGGCCACAGTACCTGGACAAAGCCAACGCAGACATGAGGAGAACATGCAAACTCCACACAGAAAGACCCCTGCCAATCTGGGATTAGAACCAGAAACCTTCTCGCTGTGATCTCTAATATTAGTTTACATTAATCCAAGGGTCTGCTGTCCAACTGACCTGTTGCTCAAGTGCTCATTTGTCTTGTCTCTCTGAAACGGTTTCATTAATTACATTTAAAATGAAGTGAGAGTGTAAACTTTGATAACGTTTTGTAGTGTTTTACACTAAAAAGTTGTACGATTCAATTCTTTAGGCTGCTGAAGTGAAGAGATGAACTGTCCTCGCTGCCTGTGTTTGTGTGATTCATACAGAAAGACCAAAGCAATACAAATACCTCCAGTAGACGGGCACCTCTGATAGAATTATAAGTCTGCTTGCCCTATACTTAGCTCCTGTGATGATAGTATCTCATCCGTCTTCTTCGTGAGATCCAGCCTGAGTTGTTTGCAGAAAGAGAACTTTTTTTTCAATCAGTTAAAAGGGAAGAGAGACAGAGGAATAAAGAGACAAAGAAGAAGGAGAAAGAGAGAAAGAACTGGCACTCGTTTCCTGCAGTGTTTGTCCAGCAGTGCCAACAGCGGTGGAACTTCTCATGGAGTCACTATGGTATCCTTGTCAGGGTGTTGTCGGGGTTTGTCATTAAAAAGACCTTTAAAAAGTACAGACAGACATTAAGAGAACTGGGGGGGGTTTATGAAGCTCAAAGTTCCAGGCTTGGATAAAAGACAGGGAGGAAAAAACAAGACAAGAGACTTCTTTACGGTTGGCGACATCTGTTTACTGTTTTGGCTGACTTGTTTTGATTGGATCGGCTTAACTGGTCTTTCCTGTCTCTTGCCCCTAAATCTCTAACTTTGCCTAAATGTCCCAAATAAAGAGCTCTGACCAGAAACAGGTTTATTATGCAAGTGTGTCTGGCTCAGTGGAGGCTGCGGAAATCCATCCCGTCCATTATTTTGTTTAAGGTAAAGTCTAAGGTTCAAATTCCCAGCATGCCAGCACAGTTTGTCATGTGGAAACCTCCATTTTTCATTGAAAAATAAAGAAAATAATCACTTGAAACCCGTCGTGCAGGTGGATATTGTTAATACAGTCATTCACTGTCTTGGTTATGAATAAGATTGATTCATCAGCATAGAATATAATGTTTTACAAAGTCCTTACACTGTCATTTCCTTTTAAAATGTATGTTTTTTTAGACAGAATTATGTGTTTTAATCCCAATTTCTTTATCCATTAATACTCACTTGTTTGTTTCAGAAAGCGTTTCTTCACAGAAACAAAGATATATATGTGCATATTTTTTAAAATTCAGATCGACAAGATAATCCTCCATCAAAAACAACCACTGCTTTGATCTGTCGTCACTGTCTGTTGAGTTTACCGCTCACTGAGCCAGGTTTTGGTGAGAGCGGGAATGTCTCAAACACGAGCCATCTGTTTCAGTTCTTTTTATATCCACATTTATTTAAACAGACGTGTGGGAGCAGAGATGCGTCGCATATGTCAGAAGACCGATAGTTACCGCGGCGACGGCTCCTTGTTGACTGGACGGCGGCCATGTTGGCTGTTTACACCGTGCAGAGTAAACAGAGGAAGTTCCCTCGCTGCATTACAGCACATGTAATGTATGTTTTGCGCAATTTAAATGTTGCCATCATGAATAAATATTGACTGTAAAACTAAATTAGTCTGATGCCGAAACTCTTTTCCAATGCCAGCTCACTCACGTCACTTCGTGTTTGTGCAACAGTAGAAGTGTGGATTCTGTCTTGGTCCGATCAAATTCGGCCCAAACTTCGAAACACAATTGACAATTGTTGATTTTAATATGATGACTGGAATATTCCTTTTGTTCTGTGGTTGAGTGAAACCAGCTCAAGGCTTGATCTGAGCAGTTTAATTTCCGGATGGGGTCAAGCTTTTTCTAGTTAATAAGATTAGGCAACTAAACGAACCCAGAAATTACTTGGAGAGCAAGTGGTCTCGCACTTCACTGCATTTTATTGATTCTGTCAACACAGATTTAAGCCGTTTCAGTAAATCTGACAAACAAATGGGACTGAAAATTATCTCTTCCTCAGTGAACATAAAAACAGCTCAAGTTGAATTAGGTTATGTTGCGTTAAACAAAAGATAATTGGGGGGAAAAATCACAGATGAAGGCACAAAGACCCTAAAACTTGTTTCCAATCGGCTCTTTCCTTTATCCATTTTGGGAAAACTGTGTTTCTTGATTATTAACAGATTTATTCACTCCAAGTTAACATTTTGTTCCGCCATCATCTTTTCTCCCAACCTCTTCAGGACCAGCTGTTGACTTTCCTCACAAGACTGCTCATCTGAGAACTTTGTGCATATCTCGAGATCACTGACTGTTTCTTTTCCAAACCCCAACGAGAATCAAAGCAAGACTCAATCAGAGTCTCTTCCCTTCACACGGTCAAAATAATAAAAAATACAATATCAAACACATGTGCAATCATAAATGACAATGCCATTAATCAATTAAAGCTCTGCCAATTTGTGTATGATGTTTTTAGAATCGCTAAAAGTCATTTTGAAGCAGCAGATTTCTCTCTGAAGGCGTCACCTACAGCCTTCTGCCAAAAGCTCTGCGAGCACTGTGGCTCTGTCTGTAAACGTTTTGTCACATTTGAGAGGAATCCTCGTGAATCTTATACACAACGACCAAAATCTTCAACAACTGAAAGACAAAACCCAGAGCTCCTCTCATGAACTCCTCTTTGTTTCAAAGCTGCAACTCGATTTTTACTTTAATGCACAAGATGCATATTTCTTTGTGACGTGTGTTGGTCGTAAAAAGACTAAATCACTTGCATTATTGCTTTCACATTTGAATGTAATTTAGTTGCAGCCATTTAATCTAAAGCAAAACAGAAGATTGTCTCTTGTCTCCTCCATCATCAACCAAACCCTCTTCTGAAGTAAATCAAAGGTCCGTGTGTTGCTTATAAGATTCCTTTGAGTTATGGTGCATGTTTCCAATTTACTCGTGAGCAGGAATGGCCAGAATGTTACTCTGCTGCTTGTACAGAGTCTTATTCGCAGGTATCTCCGGCTCTCATCCAGTAAGACTCCACAAATCACGGCTGTCCCAGGCAGCAGGTTGGTACCGTATGGAACCACAACCCTGGAATGAACAGTATGCTCCGTAAAGATGGAGGGAGGTTCAGAGATAAAAGAAAGACGATGGAGAGATCAGGACTTTGTTGTCGTCAAACACGAAGGAGGTAAGGTGCTGTAGTGACACTGTTGGGATGCAACTCGAAGAAGAGGAGAAAGGATGAGAATGAGGAACCTGGTGTTAACAGTGGATCAGAGACATGTTGGTGAACTATCAGCAGTTCAGAGCTGTCGCTCACATGAACAAAGTAGCGGAGCAGCACATATACAGAAAGAAAAACAAGCCTGTTACAGATAGACACAGAACTGGACTTTCATCTTTGGGATTTATTCAGTAGAAATTTGGTATTAAACTTCACGAGAAGCCTAAAGAAGGATTAAGTTACAGTGGATAAATCAAACATCTTTTCTCAATACATAAATCTTTTTTTTATGTATTTCTGTACCGAGCTACAAAGAGTCGGATAATATTCTTCAGATGCAAGCTTGGCAAAGGAAGATTTTATTTTATCTCTTAACAAAGCTCCTAAAAATTGACACAGGGTGGCATGGTGGGCAGTGGTTAGCACTGTTGCCATAAGGTTCACGATTCGAATCCCAGTTTACTCTGACCTTTGAATGTTCTCCCTTGGCTTCCTCCAAGTTATGCAGATTTGAGGAAAGGTTAATTGGTGACTCTTTATTCTGACTGTGTATGTTAATGGTTGTTTGTCTCTGTATGTCGGCCATATTCTGACGACCTTTGTACCCGTCCCTCGCCTGATGCCAGCTCTGATTGGCTCCAGATCCCCTGGGACCCTAAAGCGATATAGATAATGGATGGAGGAACTGACATGACAACAAATGCATGGAACAAACAAATAATAGGAATGAGGAAATACATCAGAAAAGACTGACAGTCATCTATTCGATACAGATGAATTTGTCTTTGTGGTTCTGCTCCTTGCAACCACGTTACCTCGACTTGTGTTTACTTATATTAATTGAAAAACCTTATTTTGTTTATATTTATACTTTTTAGAATTGTATATTTGAGGCACAATTTGATTTGAGGATGACACTTCCTAATTTTCGCTGAAAGAAACTGCATATTATACATGCATATTGATATATTATACACAGAAGTGACGGACACTGAACAAATTGGTCAAGCGACGATGCTGCAGCCTGCAGAGCACAGCGAGCTCTGTGTCTGTGCAACTGGAAGTGTTTATCTTTAAAATGAACTAAATGTTTATAGACGGGAGAGAGAGGCTGAATTCTTTCCGTGTTTAAGCCTCGGTCTCCCTCTCCCTCTCCCTCTCCCTCGCTCCCTCTTGTTGCCTGTTTTGCTTCCTTTTCGCTGCGTGAGTCTCTTCGGCAAAGTTCCTCCACAACAGATTTACCTTGACTTCATGTTCACATCACTAAACTGAACTGAAGCACGATGAATGAACCTTTTCCAGGAGTATTTTCTAAGGTGGATGAATGTCTAAGGTATCTTGACGTCTGACATTTGCAACATGAGGAAAATTCACTTTGCAGTAAACTTATCTGACCCTTCTCCTGAAACAAATACATACATCTTGAGTGGACTGAATTTTGCCCGTGGCGCCAATTTTAAAGAAAATTCCTACATGAGCTCTCTAACTGCATTAAGTTCAGTTTGGGTTACGCATGTGGGAAGCATTTGCTAATGTTTCCCACATGCAAATGCTGATTAGACGAAAACCCCTCAGAGGAGTAAGTATCTGTTGGCCCAGACACTGGTGCTCTGTTTACTTCTTCCTCTCAGTTGCTTTCTTTTCTTGTTGTGTGCCTGTTTATCGCCCTGATTTCTCCCACTTGCACCTGAAAGTCTGCACACATTCTTTCTTTGTGTTGAAAGAGCTACCACTGAAGGCGCTGGGTCATTTAATGGGGTAACATATGACTTCTCACCTCCTGATTTTCCTTACAAACCCCTTGAATCTTTGCCATCTGCTCTAACTGTGTGTCTGAGTCATTCTGCTCTGTGGCTGGAGCACACACAGCGACAGGCAAAGACCGAAAAAGTGATGAACGTCAACACATTTGCAGTTGCTGTAAAGCATCGCTACAGAAATGTGTGAAGACTTTAGCACCGCTGGCTCGTTTCCCAAACGACGTCTGAGCTCAAGTGTTCGTTTAAACATTTTTCACACATGTTTTGAAATTGTATCTGACTAAATTCAGCCTCTTATAACTTCAAAGTTAATAAACCTAAAGGATGATTGGAGTTAGTTTAGGACAAAATGCACCTAGAGCAACAGAGGTTTAATGGACCAAATCAGACTTTATGTGTATTACCTCACACCCTGAAAAATAGACTTGCTCTCGAGGGGAATAAAGCTGTATGAGACGCAACATGCTGAAACCACGAGGTCGGGTTTCACATCCTGACAATTCTATGCTCAGAATCGAAGCATCTGTGAAGTGGATGTCTGACGATTTGGACTGTAAGACACATATCTTGTGGGAGGCTGTGGGTGAAAGGGGGTAGAGCGGTCGTCCTCTCACCAGAAGGCCGATGGTTCGATCCCATTCTTCCCTATTCATATATATATAAGTGTCCTTGGGCAAGATACTGAACCTCAAAATTGTCCCTTCTCATAGAAGCAAGTGCTGCACATAGATGCACAGTGCTACATAAATACAGACCAAGTACAGACCCAGATATCTGTTAAAGAGATTCAGGTCTTGAACCGTTTCTCGTGCAGTAAAGAAAAGTGGACTATCATTGTAATTTACTTCTCATTTTATTCAGATCCTAAAAAAAAAATTTAAAAAAAAAGGCAAATAAGAATATCCAGGACAAAAACACGTGTTGGTAGAACAATAAGTTAAACACAAAAAGAGGATTTGTGTCAAAGAAATCATGTAAAGACACAGGCTATGCAAAAGGCATGTGAGTACACATGTTTTATGTATGTTAAAGCAGTCACGATAAAAACAAATATATACAATACCAAAGGAGCAATGTGGTAGCAATATCATTTCTCACATAATTTACAAGGTGACTAGTACAGATGGCATACCAGTGGCCACACGACATTGTTGATATCTAGAAAAACAACGGCAAAGTTCATTATCTCATCTGAAATGATCCAAGTAGTTTTGTTAGGAAAAGCAACAAATCACTCTCTTCTCCACCCAGTTCACAACACGCCAAGAATGATATCGGAATATAAAAAAAAATTGTGTCAAGAGAAGAAAACTTGCGCCGTCCCCTCGTTTCTTTCCTCCCTCTCTCTCTCTCTCTCTCTCTTTAAAAGAAAAGTACAAAAATATTTCATTTATCTCTTGGCTGTGAGCAGAAATCTGAATTCAGAGTAGGGAAGGGAATAAAAAACTATACAGACCTCCAACTTCTGTCTCTCTCCATCTTCCGAAAAGAGGAACAGTGATGTTTCTCCGCAGTGGGTCCAACCCTCTACACACAGCGAATATTGCTCCCACATGTTGTCGACTGCGGAGCCCCGCTTTACGAGTTTCTAACAGTTTTCTACGGCTCTATCTCCTCGAATGCACATGCTTGCTTTTAAAGGATGTGGCGGAGAGCGTTAACCCGGAGTGTTTTTAATAAACACACCCGCTGAACTCCGTGCTCTCTCCTCCGTGAACTGGAATTCTTCAGTGTGAGAGCTCAAATTCCTCTCCCAGTCAGGTGCATGAGCCAGAAGCACTTTATCTCCTTTGTTGGGAATAAATTCACTGCATTTGTGGCAATTTGCTGGAAATGAATTCAGAGTTTTTTGTGCTCGCACACTTTGACTAAATCTCACCGAGACTCTCGCAGAGCTTTGAAAATGTCTCCCGCAGCTTTGGTTGACATTTCAGAAGGTGGTGTTTTCATAGCTGTGTACCGAGGCGTCCACTGTGGGTTATAGTTCAGCCAACCCACACCTCAAAGCAAAGTGACGTACGTTCCATACCCCGATCGGCTTATAATGAATTACACGTAACAGGAAAGTGAGCAAAAAAAAAAAGTGACAATCAAAGAGAGATGCTCCCCAGTTTGCGTAACTGTATAAAAGTCTGAAAAATGAACATGTAAATTACAAATGCAAAAGTCCAACGGCAGCAGGAGTATAATGTGTAACTGTAAGTTATAGTTAAAAAAGACACAGAAACCTTTAAACCCATTTAAGCGTTAAACAATATATCACCAATACCTTTAGGTGACTTTGCAGAACACAGGCAATTTCCTAGTGGAGTGTTCTGTTTGGGAAACTGTCGCTATAATGGGTGAAATGGAAATTCAGCAGCTCCTCTGCACACGTCATCACAGCAAACAGACCAATCAGCTCAAACAGCTCTTGCGTTAACTGCAATGCTTATTTCTTGTATTCTTTTTACATGGGGTAATCTGGTAATGTGCTTGTGATGTGGATTTGAACTTTGTTTTGTCCTCAACTGGTAGTTGTGTGTGTAGGATTCAATGGTTGAGTGGGGAACATTATCAGCTTGTTAATGGGTTGGAGATGCTTTTACATATTTTAAGATGCCTGATGTCTATTGCATTTCATTAGGTCAGTCAGTGTAGAAACACACATTTCATAGGACTCTGCTAAAAGGTAAAAACTCCAAGATCCAAGGCCGTCATTCCTGCTTGACGGAGCCAAATAAAACCCAGGCTAAGATACTCAGTAGACCCATCCTCCCATATTCTGGCTTCCCGCTTATATTACAGAATGACCGGCTCCACCTCCGTCTCAGACGAGCTCCACCTTGGAGTTGGGGTACACTGCCACGACGTCGTAGCCCTCGGGGGGCTGGACGCGCGCCATGGCGTGGGTCTCACAGAACAGATTGTCCTCGATGAAAAAGTAGCCTTTCTGCTTGAGGTTGATGCCGCAGTCGTCGCACATGAAGCAGTCGGGGTGGTAGAGCTTGTCCCTGGCCTTCACGATGGTGCCGCTGAAGGGAGACAGAGAGGGATCCAGATCTTAGACATTTAGAAACCACGGAGATGCAGCAGGGCACGATCGCACAATGAAAAACAACCAGTGCTGCATGAAACACACAGATGTTGTTTTTAGCCTTTATCCCACAAACACATATCAGATGCAACCTTTTGATTTCAAATTCATCAGCGATACTTGAGAATCAGAATCCTGCTTTATGCCAAGTAGGTTTTTAACACACAAGGACTTTGCTTTCATTTTTGATGCGTAACAAACATAGACAAATATTGGGATAGAAAAAGAGAATAAAAAAAAAAAATAGAAAGTACACGTATATAAATAAGGACGGGAACTTAAGGCACAAGAGCAATAAGTGACTAAATTTGAAAATTATATATATATATATATTGGAAAATAAGTGGTATGTGGGTTAACATGACAGGTCCATTTACTCCCTGGTGAATTAAAACAATACAGGAACTTTTTATTTTGACTTCCCATACTGTAACTGCATAATCTTCTTGAGAAAAAACTATTCCTGAGTATGTGGTTATTTTTTCTAGCTCTTTGTCCAAAAGAGCCACCGAGATCTATTTTAGGACCAGCTCTCCGTCCTCCACCCCGTCCTTAATATCCAGCTTGAGGTTTATGATTTGTGTTTAGTGTCGACTGATTTCTTGCTCGCCTTCATGTGGCTCTTTTTGGTGCATGCTCTGCTGGACTCTATAGTCTGAATCCAACATGTATTTTCTACCATCAGTGTACAGGAATAACACGGCCTTATATGTGTGGGGAGAGCGAAAAGAAAAATAGTGATGATGCTTTGACGAGCAAAATGCAGACAGCCTTAAAAAGGCATCGCTGCAGACGACGTCACATTGAGCAGAACACTTAAAAAGGAAGTTGCACACTCACAGTTGTTTATTGCATTTCCCATTATCTATGCAAATCAACATTTATCAAACTTTATAGCTACTAACCAAACATTTAAATATATTCCTGCTTCAACAAAACATTACACATATTCCTTCTGCCACATATGAAGGGTGTATAGTACACCGATCAACACTACTTCATTTAGACGCTCTCTGCTTTACCCTGTGACACAGTGTCTGCACTTGTTCCTTCACATGCTTCCAGTTAGATTTTCCTCTCGGGACGCGATCACTGGCCTGCCGCTGCTTTTTTTTAGTTTTTTTTTAAACAGCTTTCCCCATCCAACCACTTGCAGGATAAACTCCTGACTCCTGCTCTGCACTTGTTTAAAAAGCTGTAAAATGCTCCCGGGTCATAACAGCTTTATTATGCCACACAAGCTCCCACAATGCCCTCTTGTTCACGGGTAATCTAAGCCAATGACATCACTGCTTACCTGGAGCTGCAGGGGGGGGTGTTAGCAGTGCATGGAGGCTGGAGTGTGTGTGTGTGTGTGTGTGTGTGTGTGTGTGAATGTGCGTATGCTCACTGTTTATGAATATGCAGCTACATGCATATGGGCAGTTAAAAATACGTGTAAACATCATCTGTGCACGAGAAGGGGTGTGGAAGCAGGTTTGGTTTGATCCTTAAAAATGATGAATGGGAATATATATTTTTTTTCAGGGAGCGCTTGCGCAACGCCCTTTTGTTAAGTTACGTTTTAACATAACCGAATAACTTTGTTAACTTTATGACCACGAGCGGTGTCGATAAAACATGCGGGAGAAATATCCTTTCCAGATGGGGGAGCGAAACGGCCCAAACAGCAAGGCTCCGAATAAATCATCGTATTTTCAGTATCATGTTTACTGTATCGTCGGCAGTCTGTAATTGTGGATCACGGAGACCTTTACTTGACTGACACTTTAAAGGATATAGGACAGGATACGGGGGAGGACAGAGGATATGACATGTAGCGCTGGACGGGTGCTGCAGTAAAGTCTTGGCCGTATCATGTGGAGACGCACTCAACCAGAGGAGCTACTGCCTGCTGAGCCGTAATTTTGTATACTACTCAGATCAGTGCTGGCTGAAACCATAGATGGTAAAAACAATACAAATATTTTTACCTTAGTTTTGAAATATTTGACACAAAAAGGATGAATTCATATCAAAGTAGGGTCTGTACTTACACAATGCCGTTGCAGCAGCGTGTGCACTGCGGGAGCTTCTGGAGACCAGGCATGGGGCTGGGAATGGGGCTTCCCAGTTTGGGGATCGGAGACCTGACTGGAGACTTCAGGTTTCTCATTCTCTCTGTGGGGGACACACCTAGAAATACGAAAATAACAACAGAATAAATACATTTGGAAACTGGTCAGGCCTTTAAAAATGATTGAGTGTAATGTTCTGTTATTATTGTTTTTCCAGAGTTGCTATTCCAACTTTTCGTTTTTAATCCATAAAACACTGGCTTGCTTGCAAGACAATTTGGACTTCAAGGCATTGAATCTGCTTATTAATATATTTTATAGTTTTAGTATTTTAATGATATAGGAAAGTACAAAATATGAGTATATCTTCATTAGATTTTCTAATTTACCTCAAATATCTCAATTCTTTTAGCCATTAGAACTGAAAGCTTTCTTTAACATTAACATACAAATATGACCAGATTCCCAATCAATCATTTACAGTATAAAATATATATTTCAGTATGTATTGTTAATTTATGTTGCTACAGTTTTACATATATATAACTCAGGCTGGTGGATGATGGTTGCTGCCTTATGAGCATTTAGTGATGTCTAACTGGATCACATGAAAAGGGGCGTATGGTTAATACTGGATATCTGGAACCACTTCAGACTGGTGCACCAGGGTCGATCAGCTGGGCACAGCCACTGGAGCACAGTAGTGATTTTCCTTCACTGGGGATGTGCCAGCAAGCTCGGAGGCCTCATATCACCGATACTAACCGCGGCCTAACAACCTCGCATCTGGCACCCGACTCAAAGGACTCGCTCTCCGGGGCTCGGTAGACGTTCCTCTCGTACCGCTCTGTGTCGTGTTAAAGAGCTGACATGAGCTGGGTTTGTTATTCCTGGGATTAATGTCTCCACTACCTAATGATGCTCTCTAATGGAGGAGCATTTATGTGCAGCGCTCTTTGGGAGAGATTTGACATTTAGAGTTTTCACAGTCAGGACGGAGGCAAAACAAAACGACTGAGAGCTTGTTTCCGCTTAATACACCGTGTTTCGTTTGACGGACAGTGACAAGCTGGCATATCTCACCCCGAGCAACAAGTGTGTCCCTCACTGTGACTAATATCAACCAGATGTGATGTAGAACGGTCAAACGTGTGTGTGTGTGTGTGTGTGTGTGTGTGTGTGTGTTAGCCTCCATCTGACTGAGACCTGTCAAGTGCAGAGTTTGGAGCCGGGGGGAGTTGCAGGCAAAGAAAATCCCGATATTGAAAGAAAAATAAACAGCTGTAATAATATAAGTGTATACAGCTGTTGAGGGGATAGCAACAACTCTTTAAGGAAGTCAGAGCAAACTGTCTTGATTTGTTCCTGATCATTTGAGCTGCGGGTTTTAAATTCTCAAAGGGTTTTAAAAAGGGGATTTAGAAAGAAATATAGAATTGGAAAATGGGCCCAATGATCAGCTGCTGGAGAGATACATTCATCTTCTCTGGGGACTTCAGAGAACAACTTTGTCACAAGATAAAAGAACAACTGAAGAAAGTGCTGAAATGATAGTTTGGTCCAAACTGAAAATGTATGAAAATCAATTATCAAAACCATATATTTTGGAAATGTTCATCTAATCGGCTTCACACTGTGAGAGCAGTTTAGAATTTGGTGTGATACGTAACAAAGACCAGCGCTCTGTAGCAGCGGCAGCTAAAGTGAAAATGACGACAACAGCGCATTCACAACAACAACAACAACTGATTCTGCAGTTCAGGTCTCAAGAGGAGTCAAGCTTCAGTTGAAATTTAAATCAAACTGGTAACCAGCTCTTTGTGCAGCAGTAGCAGCTCGGCTCACTCAGCAGATCTTTTTATAGTTTCAGAAAAAAAAGCATCACAGGAGGCCAAGCAAACAGGCAGGTTGCATAAAAGGCCTTGCACTACTTTTAGAAATTTAATTAAGAATCTAAATAACGTTGGTTTGAAGATCTGAAGTGTTCTCCCCTGTGCCTTTGGACAGTTGAAGGGGTCCCCATGGAATCACATGTTTAACAACCACTGGAGCAGAAGTCTTAACGGGGCTTTAAATCTTTTCAGGTCCGTCTCGATCCCTGAGGAATAATCATCTGAACTGAACGTTCCCTCAAACCCTCAAACCCAGAATCAACCTTCTCTGCAGTGGATTTAAAAGGGGAACTTGACTGATGTGATGTTTATCGCCATCACTCTATCGCCTGCACTACATTCAAGCAGAGGGACCCCTTTGATATATTTCCCTTTAACCTCCCATATGGTTCGTGGGACAAAGTGACCTGAGCGTAGCAGCTCCCACTATGTGCGAGCATTTCACGTTTACGTTTCATCATCCAGCAGGCATCAATAATCAGAGAGGTGTTTTACTTTGAGAGTATAACATTTCCCTCTGTGCAGACCAGAGACGCTGATGGATGTCGGAATTCACAGAGGTCGTATTCTGGGAAAGGACACGGCCTGCTTCCCTCCTGAGCACTTTTATATGCACTGAAAACCTGCTTTTGTGGCCGTCGTTCATCATTGTGTGAAGCGACAATCTTTCGGCTGCAAAAATACCCCGGGCAGCTGATCGAAACAGATGAAGGTAGAAAATATGGGCGGGTGGGAAGGTGTGAGGTTTCGCGGAGGTCACCGGCACTAATGTTTATTTCTTTTCCCAGCTGTTGAAGAAACACGTTCTCAAACGTCTTGTCCTCTCGTGTCCGTCTTTCCCTGAATCTTTTTTTTAATTTTAAATCATAAAGTATTGTGTGCGATAGAGAAATCTCTTCACAATCAAAAGAAAACGTTTTTCTGTGTACTTCTTACAACATACAGCAGTTGTTCCATTCATGAGTGAAGTATTTGTTCTCATATAACTTATAATAGCTCCACATATTATCATTAAAAAAAAAAAACAATATTGGTAAATTGAGTTTAACTCTCTATATTCTATCCATCTTAAGTGCTAAAACTTTAAAACCTCCACCCCCTTTCTATATCACCGTTTCTAGCCAATCATCGTGAAGCCTGAGGAATTCTGGGTAAACTGACACTCTTGTTTGCTTTAACTTTAAAAGCCCCCTGAAAATCAACATGGCCTCTACCAGGGAGGGGGGGGGGGGTCGGTGGGGGTAAAAGTGGGACCAACTGTGGTGATTTAAAAGCCTGACAACAAGGTATGCATGCAAAAACAGGACGATTTCACTCGAACCTGCGAGCGTCGGATCTGCTCACAGCTGTTAATTCGACTTCCCAGCATGCCCAGGGACGCACTGCAGCGACAGGATTCTCTCACACATCTCACACAGATGAACGCAGAGACAGGTACAGCTTTTTAAAAAAAAACGATCCCGATGTAAACCTGAGGATTCGTCAGGCTCATCTCACCCGAGGACCCGGTCTGTCAATCAACCTGTCAAGTCTCCCCGAGCCGAAACGACCACCGACAGCAGACAAACACACTTTCCTTTTAATCTCTTCAATCCATCAGCGGCGCTACTTACTCTCTCTCTCTCTCTCTCTCTCTCTCTCCCTGCAGCCCCTTTGTCTATCATTAGCGCCACTCTTTTTCCTTCAACAACACTCCCCCTCTCGCTCGCTGCGTTGAGTGCAATATTAAGCAGTAAATTAAGTTTGAAGCGGCCTGGCAGCGCTCCAGGCCTCGCTGCAGGAGCAGTCAGCGTTTGTTCCTTGTGCTGTGGATTATCCTGTCGGTTCGCACATCAAAAGGCTGACCCAGAGGTGTGATAACCGGGAGGGAAGTTTTCACTTTTGCCCCGGGATGGTAATGTTCCACAGGGAAAAGAAATCAGTCGTTGCTTCTTTTTTCCTTTCTAGAATGTGAGAAACTGAAGCTTTTCCATTTGAATGCTGTATTGTACTGTATATATTTGCGAAAGATAATGATTTGCAGACTAAACGTTGTTATCTCTCTAAGTACCGACACCGCTTATCCTTTTAAGGGTCAACGGGGGGCTGGAGCCAATCCCAGCTGTGTTTTGGCAGAGAAGCAAGTTACACTGAGCTTTGATATTACCCAGCATTATCAGTGAGGGAAGAGATATGGGCTTATTTAGCATTTTTCAGTTTAATGCACTGTCAAAAATAAGTAACGGGGGCTCTGTTTCCCAAAAGTGATTTGCAGACACGTCTTACACACAAATGGTGCCATAAATTACTGATACATATCAAAATGTAAGACTTCTTCATTATCGTTATCTCTTGCACTAGCGTTTTATATCAGGAAAAAAGAGAATAAAACTAAGGAAAAGTTAAAAGCATATTTTCATACAGTGCAAAAATATGGGGGGGATAGCAGCATATGTCGCTGATGTAGCTGCATGTCTAATAGACAGCAGAATGGCAAGCATGAATTGTCAATAATAAATAAACTGTTGATGCAATATAAAGGAGGGAATACAACTCCTGCAGTCCTCTACCATACTCGTGCATGGGTGTTTCTTTTTAGTTAAATATAAGAGGGAATGCTCTCAAGTTGCAGGCCTGCATGCTGCAAATTTGTTGAAATGGGCCCCAGGAGGACACATAAACTGCATATTGTTCTTGATTTGTTGCATGGAAAATATTCAGTTCACTATACCACAACCCATTAGCCATCATTCGGTGCTCTATAACAAAAACATCTGCACCAGCACTGCCATCCAAAACCCACATCAGTCCAACCAGAGTGTGTGAACTCTCTCCCAGCAGATTAAAGCAATTGCTAGAACTTTGAACAGAGCTTCTCAAATATGACAAAGTACACATGGTGCACACAAAACATTCAAACAATTGTTGACACGTGGAATTTGTTACTGAGCAAACATGCTGAATATGACGCTGCAGAATCCGGCATTAACAGCTTCTGACACTCCAGTAACAGCAGTAAGGGTTAAAGGATGTTTTCTGAAGGACGCCTCAGTGTGAGAAATAAACATCAATCATTGATGATCCGAGCTAACAGGTCACAACCCCTGTTCCCTGAGGACTGTGCTCGTTCTGCTGTGACATACCAACCCTTGGCTTATTATTACTGCTTTCACAACTTTTGTCCTGCGCTGGTGATAAACAAGGAAACCCGAAGAGAGGGTTTTAGTTCCGGGGATTATCCCTGCTGTCAGCATCACATGACTCCCTCTCAGAAGTTCGGCGGCCGCGTGGTCAGAGGGCCGACAGGAAAACCATATTTCTCTCTTTAGTGACCTTTTTGAAGTTGTTTTTGCAGTAAATTGCCTTAGAAAAACTTCCCTCCCTTGTTCATCCGTGCGTGAGCTATTTAAAGAGCTTCATCGTTTTCTTTTTTCTCCTGTTCCCTCCGTCTCTTGTTTTCTCTCATGCTGACTCGCTCGCTCTGTCCTCGCTGTCTGTGTCTTTCTATATAAGGAAAACTATGCCAGTTTGACAGAGGATTTGAAAACAGTCTTGAGCAAGATGTTCCTTTGGCCGGACTTGGCCTCATCTGCATTGGAGGAAATATTGTCCCAGGAATTTTCAGCATTTACATGAATAAACAATATTAGGTTACAAAACACTTCGTGAGAATTGCATGGGTGCACGCAGGCAAGGCCAGAGGGGCTTACCATATTACAAATGCCTAATACATGCCTCATCTCAACATTTAAAACTCAAATGAATGAAATTCAACTCTGGCTTCTGGCTCAATATGAAGATTGTTATGGGTGTTTCCCTCTTCCTGCAAAAAAGCAGCATGGTGTGAAGTGCAGCACAGGAATCCCTACCTCCATCCTCAGCCTCCAGGATTCCCTGGAGATACTTGAAGGAGCCGGACTGTTTGGGTTCAGAGACGGGCTCCTCGTAGTCCTGCAGCATCTTGTAGACGTCTGACTGTGTGTTGAAACCATTGCGGCCCACGGGGGAGTGCAGGGGAGGCTGCACGGGAGACTGCATGGGAGGCTGCATGGGAGGCTGCATGGGAGGCTGCATGGGAGAATGCATGGGAGGCTGCACGGGAGACTGCATGGGAGAATGCATGGGAGGCTGCATGGGAGGCTGCATGGGAGGCTGCATGGGAGGCTCTGGGCTGAAGGAGACAGGAGAGGCAACAGACAAAGTATTATTGACAGGTGTTTAAAAAACATTTAGTAATCACGGGGGATGATGTGATTTTGGCTGATTTGAACAATACATTTGTTGTGATGTGATGTTTGACTAAAGAAGGAATGAAAGGAGCTGGAGTAGCCTAAACATAAAGATAAAATAACAGATGATGGCTCCCAGACCATGAGAAATGCAGCATTCTTCTTTCTACAAACACATCGCATCCATCTGTCTTTTGCCGAGAAACGTCTCCGCCTTACGCTCGACATGTGATTCCACCGGCATGAAGTCTCAATCACAACAGCCCTGCGCATGTTCATCCATCCATCAAGTTATTCCACAACCGCACAGGAGGGATCCCGTTCATCTGATACATTCAAGCCTCTGGGAGATGCACGGGGCTGCTGACAGATGTGCTCGAATCCTGACACACTCAACTGCAAGTGTGTCTCCGGACTCCAGGAGTCTGAAGGAAGTGCGGTGTGTGTGTGTGTGTGTGTGTGTGTATGTGTGTGTGTGTGTGTGTGGGCCTAGTACGGATTACCAGGACTCTGGAGAGGACGTTCATTGGGAGTCTAAACTAACATATTTATTGTCCACATGAGGGGACACACAACAACAAATGGCTTTTCCAGAGGCACCAACTCATCTTTGCAGGTGTGTCAGGAGACATCTAGAGCGTGTACATCTGTGTGTGTGTGTGTGTGTTTGTGCATCTGCTGCTGAGTGTCTTCATGGAATTCACTCTGCAGGTCTGTAAAAAAACCTGGTGAGGTTTATGGATTTCAGAGGAAATCACTTGAGAACTATTTATAACCATTACCAGGATTTTCTCACACTAATGTTGTGCAATGAGGCAAGTGTGGGAAAGTCCCCTTGGGATATAGTGAAAGCTGATACACCTCATGAGTCCCTGCTATCAACAACACAGAGACGGTTGACTAAACTTAAAAAAAAAAAAGATTTCTAAAAAAAGTTGCCATTTATATAGTTATACAAGTATGAGGTATTATTGTTATGTAGAGTCCAAAACCAGTAACTTTAACGCCTGTTTAGTCTCCAGCACAAGACGCAGTTTGAATGTCTCACCTGTGTGTGGCGCTGAGGTTGAGGCCGCCCATCTTGCTTGGCAGAAACTTGTCACCGTTGCTGCCAGCGTAAAGCCCTGTCGGGTTGTTGTACTGAGCGTGTCCGTTTCCGTATCCATAGCTGTGGCCGTTGTTGGGTCTGGAGTGGCCGTTATTCACGTAAGTGGGCTGAGGGGCCGGTGGGGCTGGTGGGGCCGGTGGGGACTGGGGCTCGGGGGTGTATGAAGGTTTACGGCTGTAACCGCCATATCCACTGTTGATGGGACGGAAATTCTAGAAAGACAGGAGAAAAAAGAAGGATGTGTTAAAAAAACCCACAGGATACAGGAGATAAAACGCAACATTTTTTATGGTTTAAAATTCATGTAATTATAGAGAAACAGGGGATGCGATGGTGAAAGAGAAGCTTGTTACGTTAGAGAGGAGCTCACTTGTGTTTGCAGGAAGGGAAACGGTAATGACTTAATTACAGAATGCATCCTACATAAAAAGAGAGAAGAGGGACAACAAACAAAGCCTGCTGATGCCCTGACAAAAAACCACAATTCTTTAGAGGCTGAAAACGTGGTGGTTCCCAAATGAGTCTTTGCTGCGGTGAGGCTTTTTCCTACCCCCCCTCCTTTCTGTAATAGTCAGGGTTGTAAAGAAAGACCTTGCAGTATATATCCTGCAAATGCTTCTGTCAAAACAAATTAACTCATGTGGTGTAAACATGGAGATGTAGTTTTCCCCTGGCTGCTTCTTCTATGAATTGAGCAGTCGACAGAGCTGATAGACTGTACAAGATTAAATTTATTATCTCTCTGTCATGCTGTATCAGACTTTGTCTCCACCATAACTTCATCTCAGCGGCAACTGTTTAGACGAGTCGACTGGAGTAACGCGGGACAGATGCACAGACGCCGGCTGAACGCTCAGCCGGTGTGTTTATTCCCGAGGTCAACGCCCTTTTTAATGCATTTGCAAAAAACTCCACAGTGACATCACCCAGCAGCTCGGTGTTTATCAGCAGAACGTGAGTGATACCGCTCAGCGACTGAGACTGAACTTGCCAGACAAAAAGTTTTATTACATGGCTTGTGATGATGTCACCACCACCGATAGTGTGTTAAGAGCTTTGAATTTGAGAGATAGCAGCAGCTTCTAATGATGAAACACGGCTGCGCACGAGCACGAGTTTACATGATAAACACTTCAGCTGGAAATAGGCGACTTGTTTAGTTAAGCAATGAAGCAGGATGAGAATGGAGTCATTGTAGATTAGACTGTTGCATATGCCACTGGAATGAGTGTGTGTGTGTGTGTGTGTGAGACTGTGTGTGGCTGACTGTGTGTTTTGGGCCAGTTGAAAATGCCTTTTAGCTACAGGAGGTAGAGGTTCACGGCCTTTCCACACAGGACTCCTGTCATTTAAACAGATGGGTCTGCTTGATGTCATCCTGTCCTCGGCCCTCGCCTGGACCACACACTTCCACACACACACACACTTCCTCAGATCTTTCCATGATCAGCACTTTTCAGCAAACTGGAGACCTTCAGTGCATCTATCTGGACCAGCCCACATCTTGAACTCCTGCAGTTAAGACGGATGACTTTCAAGAAATTTAAAACCACTTCTTCCCACTCGCCCCAAAAACCGTGGGCTTGTGAGGATAGATAAATCCACAAAGTCTGGGGGGAAACAAATTCGAGCAGGTGGCCATTCATGGTATAAGTTCTCTGGGGAGGGCTGGGTGGGGGGGAGGCAGCGCTCGAGGCAGCTTCGCCCCAAAAAGCCAAACCCTGTTTGGGCAGAATATCAAAACCAGCCGGTTCCCTCTGAAGCCTGGCTCTCACCACATCACCAAACAAACCAAACCAGAACCTACTCATCGGCTTTAGCCCTGTTTGCGCAGATGGAGGATCTAAACTGAGTTGGATTAAAATATCCTACGCTACAATGTTAAGTGACATAAACAGTTAGTAGTTAGCAGTGATGTTCTACCTCTGATTAGTTATACCGACCACAGGAGGAGTGCGAGGTCAGGTGAAGATGCGGCCCCGGTGCTGATCTTAACCCTCATCTCGATCCATTTGTTCACTTTCATACATGTGAGCAATCCGCCTGTCACGTGGAAGCCAGTTGTTCGATACTGGTTATTGGTTATTGCTCTGTCCACCCATGTGAAGCGGATATATCAATAAAATACCTCCGGAAAGCATCTAGAAATCTGGAGCAGTTTGTGTTGCAAACCCCCAATCGAACCACACCGCCAATGGTATTCTAACTCTCGCCAGGTAGTCACAGTAGCAGCTTGCTGGAGGTGTCACTTGGACAAGCATCAAGAACCCAACTGCCTGGTTTCTTTAAAATGCCCTTTTGAACCTGGCAATCTTTTACTACACTGCCAATTCCTCTTAAGTCAACTTCCTGAGAACACGCCCAGAACTGGAAAGGTGAAATCACTGTCCCTGCACGTCTTTTTTTAATCCTAAGATAAACCCATTATTCATGTATCGTATCTAGACAAAGCTACATCTGCAAATAACAATCGCTGCGACAACTGTTTCACCGTCAGGCAAGTTTATTCACGTCTGGGTTCAGGGAATATAAAAGGAGGCAATCGGAGGAAAATCCCAGAGAGTATATTGAATTACACACCCCTGCAGAGACATGACGGTAAAGACATTACATTTATGACCACTAATCTGTACAAACGCGCCATGTGCAGGAGGACAGGTAATCACACGCTAACGTATACGACCATATATTAAAAAGAGAGGTAGGAGACAAAAAAGATGCTGATCTAGTTTTATTGAGTGGAGGGAAAAAAATAACCGTGAACGAGAAATAAAGTTTTATTTGCTTAGCCCTAAATCACCGGTGGGACACAGATGGGCACCTGCAGTTCAAGTCAGGAGAAACTATGCACTCAAAGCTCCTTAACAGGAAAAGAAGGTTAGAGTGCTACTCAGGCCGCAATTGTCTCCACGGCCCTGAACTTGCCGAACTCCATGGACAGTTGTTTTGTTTCATTCCAGCCTGATGTTTTCCAGGATTAGAAAGCCCAGCTAAAGTGACAAAACTCCACCAGAACCCTTGTGTCAATTCAAAAACAGCAGGAAATCAAACCCTCAAAACGCAGAACGACAAATTCCTTCATTCCCCTCAGTCCCTTTTCCGATGAATAATTATTTAAACATTATTAAGTGCCACATCAATATTGGCATCCAGCGAAGACAAATGAAGCCCTTAAAAGTGTAAAAATAAGGATTTACTGTGCAACTTCTGCACCTGAAACCACTGCTTTACTGAGATTTCCCTGTTGTCAGCAGGAAACAAATGTTCACCCATTTTCACCCTCACACTCCTGCCAGAGATGCATTGGACTCCTTCTGTTTCCCCCTCCACCTCCTCAGCCCTTCCTTTTGTCTTTCTCCTCATATCACTCGTTCCTCTCCGGCTTGCTGCGTGTCTGTTATCCAGATATTTGCCTTGGGTGGACGGCGGATTTATAAGCCCGCACATCTGGGGCTCGCCTTATAAAAATGCCAGTTTGGTAACATTCTGGAACCTGTGAGTGCTTTCAAGTTGCTCTAAAAGTACGGTTCCTTTTCTTTATCCCGAAAAATCAGCTGTAAGACAACTGTCTCATTAAAGAGATTTATTTGACCTTCCAGGTCTGGCCTACATTGAGGTTTAATGGGGATTTTGTGTTAAGGTGACACGCGAGGTAATCTGGTGGATGCCTTCTCACCCTTACTCTCCCGGTAACCTTATCTTGTTTTCCAAAAGTAGTCAAAACAGTTTAGAATTAATGAGTTCATATGAACAGCGTCGGTCCGCGTCCAACAGAAACTCAACATAACAAGACTTTTGAGAAAGGCCATCTGTGAGATCTTCTGTTTCCTAATTTCTGTCTCTTGAGGAACGGCTACTCTTTCATTTTCTCCCAAATCTCGGCTGCATTCCTCCCGGCTCAGAGGAAAAGACAAGGAAGAAAATGTAAAAGAACCAGAGGATTTATGAGAACCAGCATTGTCTACCGCTGTATGCTCGTAAATTCAGGCGGCCGTCTGATTCCACCGGCCTGTTTTACAATGGTAACCAAGCATGGCTAATGGTTCAGGATCAGTGACCATGTATGTGTGTCTGTACGTGCCAAAGAAAGACAAATAAGGAAAACATATTAACTGAGGTGATTTCAGCCAAGTGGAGCCAAGTAGCTCCATTCATCAACCTGACTGAAGGTTACTCTGATTAATAAGAGCTTGAATGTTTCAGCCACGGTGCCTCAGCCACAGTCTGGTCAGACGAGGGTACACAGAGACGAGGAGGAGGAGGAAAAGGTGGAGGACACTAATTGAAATCATATGCCTGAAGACCGAGAGCAGCCTGCCTGCCTGCCTGCCTCACCGGAGACACAAACAAATTCATGCTCGACACACACACACACACACACACACACACACACACACACACACACACACACACACACACACACACACACACACACACACACACACACAGACAGACACCACGTCCTCCTCCTCCTCCTCTTGCGTGGTTTAATCCCTCCAGACCTCCGAAATTAAGCTTTTCACATGGCGCTCTGCACCACTAACCAAACACAAACCAGCCCTTTATGGCTCCCTGGTCCCGGCCCTGGGTGCCTCTCTGGGAGCAGAGTCAGATGGGCTGAGGTGGAGTGGGGGTGCTGTGAGGAAGATTAATGTCGCAGTGGAGTCCAAGGGTCTCACATATGAAACGTGTTGTAGTTTATCAATTTACACTTTTAAATGAAGTGATATTAAACTTTATTTTTTTGGCCCACACTGGTTTTGCCAAGTCAAATGTAGCCAAGTACAGAATTACAACACGGCCTTAAGGATTCAAGTTACAGCAGTGTAATTTCAAGTGAGAGCATTAAAGAGAATAAAAAAATCGTTAAATTTATTTGGACTGGACCGAATGTTCAGATGTTGAAGAGAAAACCATCTGGTTCAAAGTAAGACACCTAACTCCTGGGTGAGAGACTGAGCCAAAGACGAGCTACTATGCCTGATTTAGCAGGATTCCTGTGGTTGGAAGGACAAAGTCATTCAGTGATAACGATACAGAGATGGTCTTTTTTTACTGTAGAAGTTGTTTGGTGGAGGGTTAAAGGTGCATTGAACACCAGTCTTCTCCATGACATACGATTCTGAAGTAATGAAAACACCATGAATCTTAGGTTAAGGTTATTGAAAACATAATCATGAATATTATTTTCCATTTCTACCTATAGATCTCCTTAAATCCTCCACACTGGATTTCTCAACGAATGTGGATGGTGCAACGTCTCTGCATTCCCTCACAGTTCAGTGCTGTCAAGATAGTTGGCTTTTGGTTCACCAAGTTGAATTTGATATGTGGATTTATGCAGGAGCAAAGCCACTAATGGCAGCAATGCTGTTAGCATCAGTTTGAAAGGCTTCAGTGACTAGATAATAGGATAACAGGAGGTGTTTTTTTTAGGGTTTAGATATCTTTGTCACTTCTCCTGCAACAACTACGACACAGACCCAGAAAATCTAAAAATCTCAAACCTCTAATCCTCGACAGACCTCTAACAAAAGGTTTTTTTCTAAATCTGAACAAGTCTGGACGGCTGCACTCTCCTTGGACCTTTCTTACCCCTGCAGTGAACGCTCTCAGTGACCCCGTCCACTCCCCGGAGCGCTGACAGCCGAGCAGAGCGGGGAAGGCTCCATTACGAAAAAAAGCCCAAAGACTGATTTGGACATTTCTGGGATTACTGACTGATAAGTGAACACAAACATCCAAATAAGTGGGGTCACAGGTCTGCGATCTAACAGGCATGAATATGGAGCTGTTAAAAAGACTTTCCGGCAATGACCCACTGGTCTGAGATTTCCTGGCAGGGGTTTGTAGTGGAGGTAGCAGTAAACATATTTTGGCAGCGTATGAGAATACTCATAAAAGGTTTGATGGGCCCCATATTGTTAAGACCTATTTAACATTCTCTAGGATCTAAATCTTATTCCATTTTTTTTGCACAACATCTAACTGGTCTCATCTGGTTCCCTGTTTATTGTTCCGTGGTGTAAATATGCATCTCAGACAAATCAAGTTTACTGCGCTGTTAAGTTTTAAACACTCGTGGGCAAAGGATTCTTCATGACAGATATTTGAAAGCAGCTGATTTGTTCCATTCCTAAAACAGACTTTTTTTTAATCCTATCTATCACCTTTTTTTCCTCCAGAGGATTAAATTCCAAGCAGTAAAGGAATTACTGTGTCTGTAAGTCATGCAAGGACTCTGTCTGTCAGCTCCCATTAACGTTAGCTTGGAGAATTCGACTTCAGCTGCCAGCTCCCGGCTTGGAACTGGAAGCGTCCGTGACGTGTGATCCAGAACTTTCAGCTTCCGCATTGCGGAGCTTCATTCTTTCCACGGGGGCCAGGGTGCTCGGCCACAATAGCTTTCACTTTAATAACGGGGTATCGTCCCAGTGAATGGCATCCTGATGTCGCTCGCCAGAAGAATATTGTTTGACTTCAGCATTGACGAATAGGCTTTTCCCACCTTCTTGAGGCGGCTGCTGTGTAATTTCATGGAAGGAATTCTCAAAAAACTTGAAATGTCAGTAACTGCTGGTGTAAGTTAACTGGAGCATAACACTGATCCAAGAATAAAACTGACAACCGAGATGTAAGATTAGATACCCAATTTAAGCCTGCGAGGCATTTTCCCTCAAAAACTCTTTATCGGAAAAAAGGTTCAGATTTGAGATGAACAAATATCAGGATACTGGTCCTTAAATCAAAGTTATGCAGATAAATTGAATAAGTTTTAATTTACTTTAGTTCTGTTTTGTAAGACTCTTGGTCGTTTACATTACTTATGAGCATCTCACAAAGCATGACGTAAACGTCCATCTTGAAAATGGACGAAAGTGATAGTTTGCAGATTTGACCACTCTTGAGGACTTCTGATGAAAACACTGTATCTGGTGTATTTTATAACAACTCACATGTCTTAGAGCAACCAAACAAGAGCATGAAAACTTTTCATTTCAGTCCAAATGGGGGAATTTGAGGATTATGACTCACATTGCAAATTTAAAAAACATCTGTCGGAGCTGTAGCACTGTAGTTTCCACATTTTGATCTAAGCAGTCGCATCTGTTCAAATGCACTTCAGCACACTGCACACATCAGCAAGTGATCACCGCACTTGACTCCGACTGACTTCAGCTGAGGTTTTGATTAAAAGTAAATCTGAGTCTCTACTTGACGCAACGGGCGAACCACAACACACATGTTGATACGTGATGTGACGACAACCAGGGGGAAAAATGTGGACTGCATCTGAAGTGGAGTGACTCTGATTCACGAAGGAACAAAAGCAATCGGGGTGATGCTGATGAGGGTATTGCAGGGTTTATTTAGACGGTAAAACAATAGCTGATTTCAGACGTAGTCCAGACATTATATTGAGATTTTCCAGAGGAGCTGTTTGTTGAGGTAAGTTGATCCGGACATTTTCTGGAACGGGGCCTGGCAGTAAACTGTCTGGAAAATGACCGAGTGAGCCCATGTGAGAATACAGCAGAATAAACCTCTGGAAAATTTACAGCAAGCGAGTGGGCACGTTGGTGACATTCGTAGTATTTGACGGACGTAAAAGTGGAGAATACAAATACCTCAGGATGAGAAAGAGCAGCCCTAAATACTGATGAAGATGTCAACTTTGAAAGACAGCTCATCAATAACACTGTGATTTCCGAAGTGGGATTTATATTTCAAGTCCTGCCCTCTGGATGATCGACCCAGGTTTTTACCTCTTTACCTGAATGTTCCAGAAATGTTCCTGTTGTTGTGAACACATCCGACCCGAATGCAACCCTGAAAAATTCACATTTTGGCTTCATATAGGTTTTACATCTTCTCTCTCTCTCAAGTGCACCCAATGCTTTTGCACGAAACGTAGAATCTGTGCAGAGTATCTGATTACAGCTCGTTTGTTTTCCACGATGGAGCTTAAATCAAGACTTTGGTTCTGCTTCAGACGGCTCATCATTATCTCATCCCTGCCAGCTCTCTTTATCTTCAGGAAGTTGTGTATGACATCCGGTGGACACCATTGCCAAGACGTGAGTGCAGCTCCATGGAAACACATCGCACACACTCCCACAAACACTCCAGCATTGTTTGCTAGAACATTCACATCAACAATATCATATCACGCAGACACTTGCGTCCAAAGAGATACAGCATTTCCTCGTCCACTTTTATGACAACATCCCGAGGCGCAGGAAACGTCTCAGAGCTTCCACGCGTCACTTCCTGCTGAATTCCCACAAGTGAGGTTGGAATTTCTAACTAAGGCAGTTGCTCAAGAACAAGACGCTTCTGGTGACAAAAGGAAAACTTAAGCACAGAATTCCCTGAAGAATGCTGGCATCACATTTAAGCACTTTCTTTTTTTTTTTATTAGCCTCAAGTGCTGCAACTGTTCTGCAAATGCTTTTCTGATGCTGCTGCAGCACTATTCTTAGTGGAATGAGTCAACCTTTCTTAGGCCGGGAAATAATGTGTGGTAATTTCCAGAGTATATTGTTTAGACATCAGCTGGTGTCCCTCTCTGGTTTCAGCTCTCACCCCGTTGGACAAAGAGCACTGCTTCAGCATGAGTCCCTTTGTTTGGGGTCACGTCACGTAGCGGCTGGTAAGTTTAGAATCTGCCAGCACAGCCAGAGAATGTGCAGTGATCCTTGTCTTTCTGGTAAGTTTTGTCCATGCTCTTCGGAAACTGGCTCAGCACTAGAGCAACTGTGTGTCACACACCTCGGGTTGACTCGGGTTGAGCCTGTGTTAAAGCAGTTTTCAGACAGGAACTCCAAATATTTGGGCCCAGACAGGATACTGTCAGACACGTTTACTACAACGGGAAGATGTCCTGATCATTCAGACTTGGACTGGTGTCTGAGTGCAGAAGGCAGGACAGGACATTATGTATGAATTTCGCCAAAAGCTCTCAAATCTCATTATCCCATTATCTTTCAGCATCTTATACGTGTATGGCACCTTTTTGTCATCCTGAGAATTCAGTTTTGAATCAATCACGTGTAAGACATTTTCCGGACATTCTGGCCAGATCAACTGACTCTGACATTTGCGTTCTCACATACAGCCCCTCCAGGAAATTTCAGGATAATGTCTGGAGTTCAGTGCACGTCTGGAAGCAGCATTAGAGGCCCCAATGCATTTATAGTTTCCAATAAAGGCGAGGTGTCTGAGGAGCAATCACCATTGTGTCAGCTCGGCCCCTCCAGCTGTATCTTCACACAGCAGGAAACAAAAGAGCGAGCGAGCCCTGGTCTTTTATGTGACCCCGGGGGGCGGATGTTTCCCCTGTTCAGGCAGAGAAGAATTTACCTGAGCGTGAAGCTAAAGTGGCCCTGACTTAGTGGTTTCCAGGCGTCCAGGTTCACTTCATTAAATGAGACGCCAGGGAACATTTTTAAACTCCAGCGAGGGAGGGAGGGAGAGGAAGAAGTGGATAAGATGTTACTGAGATACAGGGAGAGAGGAAAAAGGGAGAAAGGAGCAGGCGAGAGGCAGATTTGCTGCTCTCACGTTACCCACAAGCAAAGCCGTCCCGTCATGCATGTCCATGTTTGTATAATGCTGATGGTTCCCCTCACTCAGGTTTGGTATTTCCTCATGTTAATCAAAGCAAGATCTGAGGTGCTGGTGCTGAGATTGTGATATGAAGACTGTGGCACAGTTTTGACCATTGGCTGGAGAATGGGTCTGTAAAAACTATCAAGATATAAATGATTATCTTATACATGGTTATTTAGGGTCACCTAAAATAAGTTATTAATTTTTAAGCAGTCAATTTATGGTTGTTTGAATTAGTTATTCCACCCAGGAGAATTGTTAACTGACAAGTGGTTAAACTTTGTTAGAGATGTCCTCTTTGGATAAGTTTAAAGGTTCATTGTATAGTATTTAAATATTAAATATTTAACAATTCATGAAATTAAGATGAAACACACCAGTGAAAACATCACTGGGAATATTTTATATTCAATTTCTACAAATAGATCCCTTTCATCCCCAGCTTCTGTTTCAGGAAGCCGTGGATCATGGGTAATATCCACCATTCAGCTGTTTCAGTTCATTGAGTGCAGATGTAATAACTCAGTATAACCACAGAGGGCGTTGTTGCTCAGGAACATTTATATGGTGTTGCTTTAATTTTTGATTTATAGCGTATTCAAAATACAGCTCAGTTTGCTGATGGGACATTTCAGAGTAAAAGTCCCCTGTGAAGCTGCTACTTACAAAGATAAATCACCTCATGAGAATTCCCGTCCCACGACCACTAACAACCCTGATTGATTACATAAGGCGGAGCCTCTTTCTCTTTGGGCTCTGCCGCTGAAAACAATATCTTCCTGTAAGGTGTCAAACTCCCATTGATGAGTGGACGGATAGATTTCACCTCAGCTCTTTGTGCGACTGTTCCGCCCTTTTTACACAAGAAGCCCCTGTCTCAGCGAGGGACACACAGATCAGTCGTGACTCCACAACCACCCCGACACAATACTTGACAAATGGTCATCTCTCACATGTCTGAGCCACAATACGCTCATTGTCCTGACTGTTCGGTTCACACACTCATCGTCATACTCGCAGCATATGTGCGAGCGAACACACACACACACATAGACACACACAGACACACACAACCTCCTGTTCTCTCCCTGCTCAGAAACCTGTTGGCCTGCCAGCACTGGAAAAACTTGGATAAGATCATCTGCAAGAATTCATCCTGCCCTGAATATCCGTTTGGCAGCTCGTATGATTGGAGAACAATTAGGATACTATTTCAAAACCGTTCGAGTGAACAGTGGGATGCATTATCTCATTTATGATCATGTGAACGTTAGCGTATATGCACTTCAGGGATCCAGGGTTGTGCCCGTTTCCATGGATTCTGTTTACGACATAAACAGACTCAGAAGACTTGGGTCTCACACCCACCAAAATGGCCCGAAATGTGAATAAGTCATTCTTGTGGCTGATAAGTGTGAAATGCTGCTGAATCCCCACCAGCAGTTGCTTTGTCTATCGACGTGTTTTGTCTACGTGCATAGTCACACGCTTAGATTTGAACTTTAGGAAGTTATCGCAGGTGGTGTCTCGTTCAGAGTGACCTTAACACTGAATACTCTGGGTTTAAAGGGTCATTTCATCCAAAGCAAAAAACACGTATTACTCAATCGCCACACAGAAAGTTTGGTTTTGACATATCCTGCCCACAGTGAAATCTGTGGATTATTTTGATCAACAGAGAAGTTGAAATGCAGCTTTCAGATGTGCTATTCACTTCTATTGTATCAACTTGATAGCGCTCTCATTGGTGGATAACCCAAATCCCTGGGACAACGTAAAAGCTCCATTCATTTTTCCCATAGACAATGTTATGTGACTCACAGTTGGGAGCTTTTCAACAACTTGGATGAATAGGAAATGTTCCCCTTAAAAATATGCATCTGTGTTTGAAAATGCCTGGTTTCTAGATTTAAAAAAAGTGAAGGAATGAACCTGTGCTCATAAAAAAACGTGCATTTCAGCAAGAATCCCTTCAATAACAGTTTTATAGCTCTGTTACGTGCACCACTAACGGCGGGGAAGAGCCGAAGAACAAACAGCTGAAAGCACTCTGCAGCTTAGGTCAGTTCGCTTTTTGGATTCCGGGAGAGTTTTGGATGTCGCTGTGTTTTGTTCATAAATTGAGCAACAAAGGATTTAGAGTTTGCTACCGCTCTGATTCACGCCAATGACTGAGAGCAGCAATGGCAGCCATGGATCATAGGTATTGTGGTCATTAAACGGCGAACTGATGGAGAAGATGTCATTTTTTACCAATGTGATCATCACAGCATCTGGGAGACAGTGTTTATAATTTTAAGAATGGGATGGTAAATGGACTGAAATTTGGTTCCAGTCTTATCGACCACTCAAAGTGCTTCACAGTACAAGTCATATTCACCCTTTCACACACCATTTATACCGTCAAGGGCCATTTGAGGCTGGACATCTTGGCCGACGGTTTTGCACATGGACTGGAGGAGGCAGGGCTCAAACCACCGACCTTCTGGGTAGTAGATGGCCCTCTCCATCTCCTGGTGCATGTTTTTTTTTGGGATGAATGGGACTTCCTTGTCTCACCACTAGAACACCACAAAGACAGATGAGGTCCCAGAGCCAACCGAGGCTTCACAGCTTGACTTCACCAATCAGTTATTTCTCTCATATTTGAGCTGGTGAGTAACTTTTGGGGAATTTTAAAAGCCAAAGTCTAAGTAGACAAAGTCAGGATGGCAAACTCAGGCCCTGACGTGAATTCAAATCTGAAGAAACTCCTGTGAGTTGTGCTTTTCGGTAAATCCAGGGTAAACAGTGGTTACCTGTGAGTCAGGCTCCGTGTAAGGACTTGTCTTGCCGTCTTCACTAACAGTCGGCGACCACACTCTGTCTCCGGATCCCGACCTAAAAGACAATACCCATGAGAGAAACAGAGAGAGAGTGAGTCAGATCAATCTTTTGCCATCTCACACCCCAGCATTGAAGCGTTCAGTCGTTTCTGCCGAGACACACAAAAGGTTTTTTTCCACAGAATATCGAAGAGTGAAAGACATTACTTATTTGAATCCTCTTTGAATTACTGTAAGCTGTGTAAGATGACAACTTTAGCGTCACATGATATTCCACTACTGCGGTCTGATATTAGCGGTCCCCTATTTGTGCCAAAACAATCACTTACAGTATAACTACAGTTTAAAAAAAAAAAAATCATTTGGCAACTTTGTGTGAGTATGTTTTTCAAAGTGGATTTGTACATTTTCACATTAGGAATGGGATAAGGCTACGTCCTGGGCCTCATTCCAGTGGTGCAAAGATAAAGTCTTCATCACATCATAACTCCACCGTAGTCTTTGAAAGAACACACGGCAGTCTGGGCCGTCGACTTTTCAAAAGCAGCGATAACTGAATTACTGGTATTTGAGATTTTCACCCTGCTTTTTGAGATTACCAGTAATTGGCTGCAGTTGCCCATTCTTAAATAAACACTGCACAACTTATAGACTCACAGCAATGATAGAATACTTTATTTACAGCAAGGTCGAGGTCCACATAATTCAGTTGGTCCTTTATCAGCCAGAGAATGAAATGATTCTGTGGAACTAATGGTTGATCCTCATTGTGATTCATCAGCAACGTCACCAACAGTTCACATCCACTGCAGTTTCCCTTTCAAGTAGATTTCGTGAAGGTTTATGAATTTCGGATGAAAAAGATCTGAGAAGACTTCTTTGGTTCATTAAGCTTTTGTTGCCATGGCGTGGGCTGCTTAGCAGGGAAAGCATCCAACTGACAACTACCAGGAAATCACTCAGAGTGACTACAACACAGTGTGTGTCTTTGTGTGTGTACGTGTGTGTCTGTATGCATGTGTGTGTGTGTGTGTGTGTGTGTCTTCACCCAGATTCCCAGTGTACGGTTAAGGTTAGATTAAGGTGAGGGTATTCACCTGTCTTCAGGAAATGAATGAACGTTAATGCAATGTCTTTGGGGTTGTGTGTGTGAATGTGTGTGTGATTGTGTGTGTGTGTGATTGTGATTGTGTGTGTGTGTGTGTGTGTGTGTGTGTGTGTGTGTGTGTGTGTGTGTGTGTGTGTTGGGCGGGGAGTTGACGTGTGTGAGGTAATGCTGCAGATATGAACCACGGAGGTGTTGCCATCAAGGACGTTCTTATGAGGCGCCGAGTGTCTGGCAGACAAACAACAGCTACTGCGGAGGATGACATCCCCACATGTTTTCAGATTGTTTGGTTTCAATGGTTACGGCATAAAACAGCCCATTGAAACGAGTTCAGACTGAAGGGGCCTTTTTGAAATGACATTTTGGACTTTACCATCCATCCATCATTACTGGAGAACGCGGAGGCGTGAGTGGAAACTGGGATCTACAGTGTTACACTGTTGCACTTGTTATACTGAAGGTCAGTCTGGAGCGGGATGTCATTCACGTACCAGAAGTTTGAAAACAATTCCACAGTCAATCAAACTGCACCAAATTTCCCCACACGCATATCTGTCAGCCATTTAAATGTGCCTGGTTGTTTTCATCAAGATCCATGAATTATTCCCTGGGAAAAGGTGAAAATGTTGAGAAACGCAGAATCTCACAATGAAAAAGAAAGTGAAAAAACAATCCTGGATCCGTTCAGTGGGTTTTTCCCAGACCCCTGAGGCATCCTTCCACCAAGTTTCATGGAAATCCATTCCATTTTTGTGAAATCTTGTTGACATACAAACAAGCAAACCACCCAACAGACAGACAGGGGTGAAACAATAAACCTCATTGTTGGAGGCTGTTGACACTTTTTCTTTCTGTTTGAGTTATCAGGAAATCTCACACATCAGATAGATGGATGTATTCTAAAACAAACATATTTTTTACTTTCTGTTTGCCAGTTTCAGGTCAGTGTGTGAAAAATAACCCCAGAGTGTCTGCAGGGGCAGTCACGGGAACACAAACACTTTCCCAACCTGTTGATCATCTCTCTCCCTGTTTCCATTTCTTCTGTCTGTCTGATCCAAGGATGAATCCAGCCTGCCCTGTGAAAAACAGTAAATCTGTATAAACCAGACTGTCGTGATCTGCAAGGCTAAAGGAGACCAGATATTAAAATCGAGCTGCCGACTGAGACTTTATCTCATCTTACTCCGACCTCCTCCGATGCCAAAAGGTCGGTACACTCTGTTTCTTAATGAGATTTACAATGATAAATAGGACAAGGGCGAAGAGTCCTGAGCTCATTCCTACGGTATTGTCTTTGATTTCCACCCGAAGGAATCCCCTCTGCTCTTCACTGTATCAACGTCTGACTCCAGGCAAACGACAAGAAAAATGAAAAGACAGAGGGCGAAGGGGGAGCTGATTTCTGTAAACATGATAATCCTCGTGAATTAAAATCATGGACAGAAAAGGCAATACAACTTACAAACTTTATCCACATGAGACTGAATAGGAATGGGCTCATGACAAAACGAACCCCCCACCCCCAAAAAAAGAGAAAGGACCCCATATACAGAGAGCAGCTCAGACAAAAGTTAATCCCAGGTCATTTTCTCTTCTTTCCTTTGGTCATAGTTTCCCTCGCTTGACCTTTTTAATTTCCTGATTGGGGCGATCTGGTTTTTTCGGAGGAGCGGACGAGTTTTCTTTGGCTGCACACGGTCACCATGTTGGAGGAGGAGGAGCACGAGACAGACGGCTGAAAACCCCGGAGTGCCTTCAAATTAAGATGCGGCCGATCACGGAACATTTTAGGGTTCACTTCAGAGTCTGGTCTCACTTCCTTGAACCCATCTGAACAAGAGTGGTTTTTCAGGCCACTCGTACGGCAAACACCACCGGAGCGACTCCTGTGTTATTTTGTAACGTGAGAAGGGTTCAAATGCTTGAAGAGCGGTTATGGAGGTCTCGACCTGAGCGAGTCACATGGAAAAATCTGCATCTGGCTGATGACAAGATCGAAGTGAAAGGAGAAAAACAGGAGGAATTATTGTGGTCTACCCCCTTCCTCCCTTTTCTCCTCTTCAACTCCATTGACGCTGCCTTTATGGTCACCACAAAAAAGAGGCCCTGGGAGAGCGTGAGAGGAATGACGATACAAGGGGATGAGGGAGGAGAAGGCAGCGGTCCTGTAGTAGCGCAGAGGCATGTGTGCGAGTTGGCTCCTTTGGCGGTTTCTCTTTGTCCCAGCTGGAGTCCTGTGTTCCTTTGGTCGCATGCGGCCTCGTGCATAATTCCTCAGCGGTGAGTCACAGGCCTTGGAGTCAAAGCAAGACAGCAGGGGCTAATCCTGAGCCAGAGAGGTCCGACTCTGGGTCTTTTCTCTGCCTGCTCTCTCTGATTCGCCCTGGGTTTTGTTGTGATTTCCCTCTCCAGATCATCATCGAATCTGTGTTTCTCCCCCTAAAGGAACTCCTATATATGCACCTGAATACAAATATGTACTGTCAGCATTCCCATCAATGCATTATAATATGATTTATACAGTGTGATCAAATAATCTCAACCCAATGACTGACTTTGTTGGGGGGCTTTCAATCAGATCAGGATCAAGGAGGCAAATCTAATTCAAAGTTATTTGCACATGCAGATAAATACATGTAACTATTAATAGATTAACGCACAACAGCAAAGTATAAAACCGAATAAAAGGGATGTGCTGAGGGGTCAGTAACCATTTGAATCTCTAAAACAGAGTCATTATTGTGTTTAAATAACACAAACCATGTTTGAACTAAGTATTGAGGATCTCACATGACCACTTGTTATCAGCTACCCCCACAGTCTACACTTACGTCACCAAAGTGTAAACACTCTGCTGGTTTCAGTCACTGATAAGGAAGGTGACATGCAGGTAAAAGCTTGTAAGCGAATCTCAGGGACTGTTTGCTACAAATACCATGACTGGTGTTGCATTTATTTAAGTAGTTTTAAAATCGCTGTCCTTTTAGATCCACCCCATAATTTAATGTATTCTATCTTGGTTTATGTTCCATCCTTCCACCAAGTTTGATGGAAAACTGAAATCCACACAAATCAATCAACCAACAAACAAATGGACAGGGGTGAAAATATAACCTCTTTGGTGGAGGTAATACAAAAAATGAGTTTAATCTTCTGTTTACCATTTCTATAAAATCTAAATCAATACAATCAAATGGAGACTCTAAATCCGCAAGTGACGTCTCTGCAGAAGTTAAATTCCATTCATCCCCATCAAAGGCTAAAAACCCAGAGATCAAACTGTAT
Source organism: Verasper variegatus (assembly GCA_026259375.1). Classification (NCBI taxonomy): domain Eukaryota; kingdom Metazoa; phylum Chordata; class Actinopteri; order Pleuronectiformes; family Pleuronectidae; genus Verasper; species Verasper variegatus. The sequence goes on from CM048051.1 coordinate 6,460,789, forward strand.
GCACGTCATCCTTCAGTCCAGCCAGGACCTAACTATAAATTCTCTTTCTAATTGTAAGTGAAGCTGAAATGAGAACAGCAGGGTGTCCCTGTTTTCATATTAGACCTTTTTATAGAAGACTAGAACAAGACCCACAGTAACGCAGCTCAGGCACCGTGACTCATTTCTCAGCAGATTTAACTTGCCACTCAGCATGACGCTTTCCGGACAGCTTGACCAGCGGTGGAAACACACATCACAACCGCCGACATCTGTTCCTCAGGCCTCCGCACGACTGCACGGCTTTCTCCAGAAGGCTCGGGCAGACTGCAGGGAGGTGAGGTCAGGGTGAAGGAGATGGGAAGAGAAGAGGAGATGAAGAGGGGACGTATTAAGAAGCAACACTGGGGGATAAGTAGGGTGGGATTTGGGTTTGGAGAGGGGGGACGGATGAACGGCACATTGAGGGACAGGCATCAGGGGGGTAAGGGATGAACCAGGAAGGAAAAATGGAGGAAGGAGAAGAAAGTAACCCCCACAGCTGGTTCTTGTGTTCCCAGCGTCGGATGTACAGGCTGAGCAAAGCAGACATGACACGCACCAATATGGGCCCAGTGAGTCTGTCCAGGTCGACTGACACCACCCTGAACTTCAGTGTGTGTGTTTTGCGGAGTGGGCGGCAGCCATTTTTCCTCCCCACCGAGACGACACAACTCCATTTGATCGCCAGCACCAACACTAGTTTGGGTGTTTCACCCCTCAGCTGAGTGCTGACAGGCCTGAAGCGCCGGGAGGACGGATGGAAAATGGAAAAGCTGGTGACCTCAGAGTACTTCTTACTGTTTCCTTGTCCTCATCTCGCCTTCTTTCCTTCTCGGTTTTCTCTTTCGTTCTGCAATTAATCAGCTTCCTCACGAAACCGCACACTGGACAAACACAAGTCCAGCCAATAACGCAGAGATTTTCAATTATTGGTAATGTATAGTACATTTCTGCATCCATTTTATTCTGTAGTGGTATATACAGGTATCAGCCTGGGTTTTTCCAAAGTGTAATTATTTATTTTGACTTTTTACTGCACAGATTATAGCAAAAAAACCTCCTGATGTGGATAGTTCAAGTAAAATTTCCAGGGGTTAGAGGGAAAATACTGAAATCACTATTTTCTATAAAAGAGGAGGAGACAAAGTACCAAACTTTATCACGACTAAAGCTAGAACGGTGTTTACCTCCTTCAAGGCCCAGCAGTCCCCTTAAATTCGATCAAGCTGCACCAGATTTCTCACAATCATAGATATCAGTTCCCTAAATTATTCCCTCGGAAATAAGTGAAAATGTTGAAAAATGTCCCATCATGATAAATCGAGCAAAAGATAATCCAAGGTATGTCCCCTGTTCCGGATCTGAACCAAAACAAACAAACAAACAAACTTAACCTCCTTGTCAGAGGTAATAAACTCGGAACAGCAAAGATTAACAACATCTGAATGAAATTTTATAAAAATAATACCACACAGAGAAGTGCAGCTGCTGCCCCCAATTTTCATGGTTCTCCTTCACTTCTCATTCAGCTTTCATGTGTTCCCCCGGGGCAGCCCACCAGAAACCCTCTTTAAAAAACGCTCTGTATTATGAATTATGAAAAAAAAAAAAGAGAAGGAGGGGCGGGTTATGAAAGTAATAAATGCGGAGTCTTTACAAAGAAACATTCTTGCATTACACAAGACCTCAAGCTCAGATGCAGCCAGCGAACTGTAATTTTGGTTCACAGCAGACGTGTGGACTCATATATTTGTCCATCGGCAGCAACAGAAAATTACAGGTCTCTCATTTCACCAACTATGACTCTGTGACTGTTTGGAGGATTTTATGGCGTAGGCTTTTAATGAGGGCTGAGAGCTGATGTCCTCTAAAATATTATTTTATTGTGAGTCAGCATGGGTTCGCCGAGTCACTCCCAACTTTTCTTTTTTTTTTCTGGGCCTCCAGAATCAATGGCTCCCATTGAATAATCACTGGTTTTTCCTGTCACCCACAGCTGAGGAGTGTTTCCAGTGAACTGAAAGACCCTTTATTCCACATCTGCGTTGGTAAATAGCGATAATAAGCACTTGACTTTTACAAATCAACATGACGCCCCCTTTTGTCTAGATAATTGGGGGATAAAACAAACCTCAATGCTTTTTTACAGCTCATCGAATTCCTGTAAGAGCTTCGTCAAAGTTTGAAAATGTTTAATGACACCCCCAACAGCCTTTGCATCATGTCTTATTTATTTACTTATTTTGACCATTTAAACCTCTGTGTTTCTCGGTGGTTAATTAGCAAAAAGCCAAAAGCGTGACCTCTTTTTTCCCCTATTAATGAATTTAGGCTTGGCTCTGTTTGTCATAGTGACTGTTGCTGTTTATTAACACACAACTTCCTGCGCAGCATTTCCCCAGAGAGAACATGCTTCCCCGCAGTAGGTGTTTGGTACTCTGGATGTACGGCTCTAATCACCTGGAAAGAATTGCTTAGGAAAACATGTGTATGAGGTTTTTACCCATTCACAGCTTTGATTTGTACTTGTGAAAAAGTCAGGCTCCAAGGTCCGGAACATTCCGGCGAGAGGTGGCGCCTGGGCAGAGCATGCAGGAGTCAGGACATGACGTATACTCTTTGTCTTCTTCTTGTATTTTCATCCCAAGATATTTGTATTCTCCTGTGTTTCATGGGCGTCACGAAACTCGCTCGCTGTGAATATCCCAGGACATTTTCCTGCTCTATTCTCAATGTGCATGTCTGAAAGCAGCTTTGGTTCCATCCTTTCTCTTTTTTCATCTGTGCAGCCACTACCTGTCCGCTCTTGTCTTTCTAAACTTTCATATCCATTTTAAAATGTTGTCTTTTTCCCCCCGTCCTCTGCTTGAAGGCCCCTCTCGCTCTATCTTCCGTCTCCCTCACCACCACTTCATTTCAGCTCCGGAGCCAAATGGTGTGTGGCTATACGTCCCTCTCAGACATGACTCGCCCTCCTCCTGTCTTGCAGCAGGGCAATTCCCACTGTAATTATTCAACCAATATACACAGAGAAGGTCACATACCAGCAGCCAGCCTTGTCCTGCCTGTGTTGATATATGACCAAGCATCCAACCGCTATCTTGTCAGCTTAAATGAGGAATTAAGGAGGATTGATGAACAACGCGGGTTCGTCTTGTGGTTTTAATTTAGCAGATTCATTTTCAGCTATATAAAGTGAAAGACCTTATCGGGTGTCAAATATCTTTGTTGACATCATGTAAAGAAACGTCTACATTTAACCCATGTGCAACTGGGTAAGTGTGGTAGTGCCCTTGTTTGTGCTGCTGCAGGTGTAGAGGTGCTCCCCTGCACTTTGAGCTAAAAACAAACTTTAAATAGATTTTCAATCCCTATGTGGACAAGCCACTGAATGCTCCATCACTCAGCGTGATATATGAATGGATGGGTTCCTCTACAAGCTGAGGTGAAGGGCAGGAGGGGTGCTGCATGCTGGAGTGCACACTATACAACACAAATACAGGGCGGAGAAACGTGTGAATCTTCTCTCATCTGAGGCGTCCGATGGGAGGGTTTCTTCTTTCCACTGCAGGTCAAGCTTCGAGCTCCAAACCAGAGAAAAGACTGCGTCGTCTGTTGCCCTAAAAGGAGAGAGCTGAAGCACCAGTTGGCAGTTGTCACTTGCAACTGAGGCTGAAACCACAGTGTTCCCCATCTGAGAGATTGGAGTTTAGAGGTTGCCAGATTCGCGCTGCACTTTCCAGCCCCGAAGTAACCATGTGGGAAGCAACTGCCATTTCGGATTTTCCTTGGTCGTCCCCCATCTCCTCCCCCTCTCTCTGTGTCATTAACTGTTTCGACGGATGACTTCCACTCTGCCGTTGACGCTGAAACACGTTGCTCTCGTCCGCTTTTGAAAATGATGCAGAGTGAAAGACAATTTTCCACCTCATATAGTGGAAAAATGCAATATATCGCCCTGTGAAGTCCATTCGAAAAGGTCACTGTCTGACTCACTGTGTGCACAAGCCCCATTGACTTTGACAGCGCTCTATAGGAGCGGTGGGTCGATCATTTAAACCGTCGTAAACCTGTCATCTGCCGCCATGACTCGACTGTGCCAAGCCGAACAGACCCTCCAGAAATAGAAACAATATGGGTTCCTGGACGAGAGGCAGTGAATAAAAAATCCCTCCGGTTTTTCAACTTCGAGTCACTTAATGAGTCGCAGAGCAAAAACCATAAGCTGCCTGCGCCGAGGGTCAGAGCAGTAACGACTGATTAGCAAGTGACTAACATTTCCTGATGTAGGATCATTCTGCACATTGATTCTCATGGTATGGAAAATGGGCCGAATCCAGAGAGGAGGAACAGACTACTGAGGTCTGGTAAGCTCTTTTTTTTTATTAACTCCATACCCCCAGGTTTTATTCATTTTCAGAACTGTAGTATTCGACCACGTGACATAAGTTGAGACAGTTTATCAGACCTCATGTAGCTCTATACAGCTGTTTACACATGTGCAGAAACAGTGGAGGTCCCCTTTAAGACAAATATAACTGGATGGATGGAGTTAGGTCGAGGGATCTCGTAAATGAGGTTTCTTGATAATAATAGCTGTTGTACGTTGGTCCCAAGATGTAAAAAACAATGAGGTACAAAAGTGTTCACCTGCCAATGCATTTCAAGTTTATTGTGCATCATAACGTCCCAAGGTCCAGTGACTGTGTCAACACTGATAAAAAAAAAAAGCAGAAGAAGCAATGCTGGCGCGTCCATAAGGGCGAACTAGGTGATTGACCTTTGGCAAGAGCAGCGAAATGTGAATTGCCGAGGTGTCAATCACGTGTCAATCATGCTGCACCTGCAGCCGCCTCTTTCAACGCCTCCCGCCCCCTGCTCTCAAGAGCCAGTGGTCATATCAATTTAACTTTATTTCAGACCCATACATAGGTCCAGAGATTGTCTTTAAGAAAAAACAAATCCATTGAGAGGATACTGCAGTGTGTCTAAACGACAGAAAATGATGTGGCTGCGAATATAAAAAGAGCAGAGTATTGAAGGAGCAGGCATTCCAGAGACAGAGGGGCTCATTGTTAAAACATATTGATCCCGGCAGACTTTTGCTGCGATGAAGGAACGAGTACACTTTTGAAAGGTAAGCTTCCGCTGATGTGTTTGATGCACATGAGAAAGTGGTGAATAGGAGAGATTTGCACTGGTATTATGTAATACCAGTGCAAATCTCTGGAAATTGGAATGCTTGGAAAACAGCCATCTGTGCTTCCATGACTCATGATATGGATCCATAGAAATGCCTGCATATTGCGTCATGCATACTTTAATACTGTCGGGAATTTGAGCTCTCTAGTGCACTAGCCCTTTATGTGTATGGCATATTAGTGCCTGTGTGTTGTTGCTGGTATGGTATGTTGCAAATAGATGGGCAGTATAATTATTTTTTTGCCGAGAGAGGCAGAAGTGCACACGCCTGTCCTGGGAAGAAGAAATTAGTGCGTTCACCCGGGTGTCATGTTTCCATCACTGCTGACTGGTGCCGGAGCCAATAAAAGCTTGTGTCTACTGAGGAGTCATTTGACCCATTTCCACTGCAGACGTAAGCCAGATGTTTGTGGGTGTTTTTGACCAGAGGAACACGGGCTTGAGTCATTTTAAGGTTTTGACCAAATGACCGGTGTTGTTAAGTTGCTCTGGTGAGAAAATCCTCATGTTTTTCGTACCTGATGATGTTGAGCGCGAGCTGCCGAGTGCAGGCTTTGATCCTGTTCTGAGCCTCCATGTGCGTCATGCTCTCTGTGCTGTCGCCATTGATGGCCAGGATGGTGTCGCCTGGACACAGGTCGCCTTGGGCCGCCTTGCTGCCTGCTGTTACCTGGAGACAACACACAAAGAAACAAACACTTAACAATCCGAGCAACACCCAAAAAAGCAAATCAAGGAAAAATGCTGTTGTAAATGGTGTCAAACTGTGAGACAGAAATACAAAAAGAGTATTAGTGTGGGATTTTCAACGCAGGGGCCAAATTCAACAAGAGCAACTTTCTTTTGATTTATGTAATATTATGTTGGGCAGCACCTTTGGTTTACATTTTGAAAAGCCAGCAGCGACGACACTGGGACGTGAGAGGCCGCTCTGAGTTTCGTTGGAAAGAACTGGAACTTTTTTAAACTCTGCAAAAAAACTAAAAAACTAACAAACTGCACAGCAACTCCTTCACAAAAGTCCATACAAGCATCTGCTCAACATGTTCTTCTGCCTTTTAAAAAAAACTTTGTCACGAATGTCCATATCGCTTTTATGTTGAAGATTATCGGAAGACAGTGAGCAGTTTCCTCTCTGCGATCCTTCAAACTAGAGAACATGCGGATGTATGGACATCTGAGCACCACAGGGGGAGGAGAGCGGGCGTCCCACTGGGTATCTTTCACCTTCTCAGACACACTAAGTAACATATGATAACAATTTTCCATTATTACAAGCACACGCTGACACGCACAACCGTCCCGGCTGTTTCCAGGCCCGCCTCTGACTGGTCGTATGTTTTTTTTAGGAAAACATAAAAATGAAGAAACTACCAATCAGATCCTCCATCATCAAACCTCCACGGTGAAACAGCTGCAGAGGAAAAATACTCTCTACTGGCAATGAAAACCAAAAAGCTGCAATGAAATGTGAACAATTCTCATCGTGTCTCCAGTCGCTCTCCGTGCGCTGCGAAGCTATGAAATGTGTGAGGATCGGTTGGACTGTGTTTTTCCAGCCATTAAATGTGCATGAGAGTTGCAGCAGCTGGATTCAATTCCTTCGGTCGCACTGTTTTTGTAGGAAATTAAAGCATTAATCCGTGTGACACTTTCACCTGAATAACAGCAGGATTGTGCTACTCTCTGCTGCAGATTGAAAAATGCGTAACGGGGATTAAACCAATGTTCATTCAGAACATTTCTAACAGCAACAGAGGACGGAGGAGAGGAAGAAGCTTTGGCTTGAGTGGTGACAGCTTCTAGGGCTGCAGCTAACAGGCACTTTCACTACTACATTGTTCATTTCTTTATCAATATAAAGTAAAAAATTCATCATAGTTTCCAAGACCCTATGGCGACGTCCTCAAATTGCTATAGTCCAATGCCCAAATATATTTTCCATTATATTAAACTGACAGTTTATTATTTATTGAATCATTGTTTCATCTGGCAAACAGCTACAGCAAATATGCCACCAAATAAAAAGTGAACGAGACGGGAACTGTCACTCCAGCCAAAAGGCTAAAATGACTTGTTTGTATAAATGCACGGGAAACACATGATTTATGATCATTTTCCAGTTAATGAGCACCTTCTATGTCGAGCGCTGGTGATTAATCTTTATCCTGTCATCCCGGTTTTTAAGTGGAAACCTCTCGATGAGCTTGTTCGTCTCCAAACCACAGCGCCCACTGCCTGACCCCACACCGTCCTCTAATGCCCATTACCTTGACAGCTGTAGATTGAGATGTATCGTGTTTGGAACAGTGAAACCTTGTATTGAAGTAACACTTTTCCTGTAATCGAGTCTCAGATGTGATTGGAGATCCACTCTGGATGAACACCAGAGAGGAGGAGGAGCCAGAGAGGAGCAGCTTGTGCCAGGGAAACGCGTCCGCTAAATGGGACGAGCGTTTTGAGAGCAAAGGCTCACAAGTTCACGCTCCATGAAGCACTAATGGCGAAGTCGTGTGATTCAGACGTGGGGGTCCTGATTTACAGCTTTTTAATGACCCCAGTGTCCCTGACTCAGTTCCGGCAAGCTCAGAGGTCAGAGGCATTCTGGGAAATGTGCGCGAGTCTCGTGGAAAGAAAAGAAAAAAACTCTGAACTCACTTTGTTCATCAGCTGTTTTTGCAGAAATGACATAAATCACAAAACTGGACAAGTATGATCGAAGGGATGTTGGTTTCAGAATAAAGACTTTTTTTAAAGAGTATTAGAAATCTCACTGATTGTGTGGGTGTGTTCCTGTACTTATATCTTTGTGAGGACCATTTTAAGCATTGACCCTACAGAATGAGGACATTTTTGGAAAGTGAGGACATTTCACCAGTCCTCGCTTTTTCAATGGGCTGTTTTAGAGTTAAGACTTGGTTTTAGGGTTAGAACTAGGTTTAGGTTAGGGTGAGGCATTTAGTTTGAATGGTTAAGGTTATGTCAATCAGTGTCCTCACTAAGATAGAAGTACAAACATGTCTGTGTGTGTGTGTGTGTGTGTGTGTGTGTGTGTGTGTGTGTGTGTGTGTGGGCGTGTTTGATTTGACCTTGGGTAGCGTCATAGTGGACTGTTCAAGTCCATAAGGGAGTACTTCAGGGTCAGGCCACGAATAGTTGTGCATGAATCACACACACACACACACACACACACACACACACACACACACACACACACACACACACACACACACACACACACACACACACACACACACAGTATGCCAAGTGCCATGGCTGAGGTCGTCACCAGAGGTTAAACATTCCCCTAACGTAAGGGGGGTGGAGAGTTGTGTGGTTCAGAACTATCATCATCATCATCTGCTATATTTACACTGCAGATGTGGTGATGTAATGACCATGGAGCTGTGGAGCTTTAATAATTAGCGTCATTTTCTAATTATTCCAAGCAGCTTTAAAGAATACCCAAAAGTTTTTTAGGTGTTTTTTTTTTAACCGTAACTTTCTATTTTTGTCCTTTTACTAACATGCAAGTAACAGAAGCTAAGACATCCATTTCCACTTCTTTCATGTGTTGACAGAAATAAGATTAAATTATTCCGAATTAAAAATGAGAAGAGCCTGTAATCTGGGGCGTGTGACTGCAGCTCATAAATAGTTATCTTGGCTCAAAGGCAGAGGGAACCAGAGTTGTGAACTATGTTTGGTTTCTGTTGTGAGGCAGAAAAGATAAATAAAATAAATAAAAGTCAAACTTGGCCAAAATAAGAAACCATTTTCACCCACATCGCTTGATGTACTCAGACAAATCTGCACAAGATACTGACTTCAGGTTTAACTTTGACATCACACAACATATACAGACACCAGACAGGTCTTATTATATCATTATACTGATTGCACAAGCAGCAGTTGTGGTTTAGAGACGGCATCGATCCCGCGGAGAGCGACTTCACTGGGTGTTGGGCAATATAAACAGTCACATCACAATCGGTGACATAGTTAATCGCTACCAGGCGAAGCGGTTAGCAAACGACAACCTCGTGTCACAGCGAGTCATCGTGTGGCACGCTGACGCCTGATGAGTGTGGTTCCACTATGGCCGTGTGTCTCTGTGGGTCTGAGAGGGGGACAGAGGGAGACAGAGGACACAGGTGGACCGTCCATGTGAAATGTATGTTGCACATTAAAGCTGCACCTCATGCTGAATATGACGTCAGTCTCAGGGGAAAGTGAGACTTTCTTTTATAACAAATTTAAGCCATAAATCAAAGGGGTGTTGACCTTTAGAGGGTTTTTCTGCATCTCCCGCAGAAAATGCCTCATCACAACTGACTGACTGAAGTTTTTTACCGCACATAAGGAAATGTAATCACAAGACAGAGGCCTTTAGTGTTTCGATCGAAAAAGAATGAATGTTCTAGCTTTTTAGAGCTTTTGCTTTAGGTGGATTTCAATAGGAACCCTAACCCTAACCCTAACAACAATGTCCTGCAGCCTCTACATCAGTGTTCAGAGGGTTAAATAATATCAACATTCAAACTGACCCGATCATCTAAACACCTCTTGACCTGTAAAACCAGCAAATCATCTCGTGGTCGGTTTGTTTCCGAGCTTTGTGAAAGAGGAACCTGTCACTTCTTAATGTTTTTCTCATGCGTGAATTCCTCAGAGGCTTTTTTTTTTCTCAGCTGGGTGGGATCAGTGAGACGCACATCTCAACAACAAGAGAGAATAATTCCTGGCAGCGTGTCAGATGCCTTTGTTTGCTTGTTGGACGCGATAGGAACCATGGTTATGACCTTGGTGACGCTTTTGGAGAGACATTACATAGCTCGGGGTGTGAGTTTCTCACTGGTGTGTAATTATCACACTCAAACAAAGACACTGCGTCCGCCAAGACCAACAAGAAACACTGTCGCTTATGATTTAATGCAGTATGTAAGGTTAGACTTCAATGAGGGCAGGGAAATGGGAGAGTCACTTGGAACTTAATTGCACTCTGTAATGCATTTGTGTGTCTGTCTAGAATGACCACGGTATCGCTCATCAATGTTACTCATCAATAAACGCGTGGAAATGACATTACTAATCACCCTGACTGGTTTTTGCAGACACTTTCCCTGAAGACTTTGACAGACGTCTTTGTCACCATGCGAAGTTTCAACATGTTCATGAATCAAGAATGATGCTTTAGATATTTGGCAACGCGTGCGGCAAACAAAGACGTGTATGTGGTGATCAACACTGACTAAGATGAGGAGAAGACAAGAAGTTGGAAGGGAAGGCACATAAATCAAGTCTTAGTTCATAAGATGAGAGACGATCCAAACTGCAGGCTGCTTTAATGGATGTAATCTGACAAATAATGTTAAATTTATCACCTGCACACTTGAGATGTGTGTTGTTCAGGGCCCAAGGAAGAGCAGTGTAGGATGTGCTGCGATTTGGACCCGTGATATGTTCGATATTAATGACATTTGAATAAACAGGCGACCAGCAGCAGCAACCTGGGACTCATCAATGTAATGAAGTTGTTGACAACATGACAACATAATGTTCACAACAACGGCAACAAAAACTGATTCTGTATTGGGAGTTCTGCGTAATGAGTCGAGATTCGACCGGACTTACAGTAAACAGATGAACAGCTCTTTGTGCAGCAGAGGGGTTCTGCATTCTAAACAGACATGTTTAGAACGGGGACTGTCCGAGTCAATACAAAGAGAAAAAGTGGAAGAACTTCCCGCTTTCATCACAGCCTTTTTACACAAAAGCACTTTGACTATTCAACAATGAAAGACCAGGTCTCGTGTGAACGTCAGCTACAGACTCTCATACACCAGACAGCCAGATGAGGAGGAAATGCTCAGCAACGACCCAAGGACTCACATTGTCTCCTCCGCTTTACGGACTCAGGAACTTCACATAAAGCTTTGATGACAACAGGAAATTCCTCGACGGTGCCATGCATCTGATATCTCTGTTTCTAATAGAGCTTCTGGCATCACGAGAAAAGGAGCAACAGCCAGCAGAAGAAACAAACCCATGTGGCTTCAGGTCACATGGTGTGTCTGTGTGGCAGGGAGCTGGACAGATGTACGCTGAGAGATTAAAGTGTACAAGGGACATTGAGTTCATGTGATGTACTATACCCGCTAATGCAATCAAAGTTATAGTTGCTCCTAATTCATGCGCTTCAATACACGTGTCTAATCAGCGTAAGACACGTGAAGCATTATGATTCGCTAGGGCTCGAGCCTTTTCTCTTTTTACGCCGTAGAATTCCAGGAATTTCACCAGCAGGAAAAAAAATGCTGATACGTGGGGACTTCCAGATAAAGTATGACGAAGGACGAGGAAGGTGCAAATACGATGAGACTCTTTTTCTCTCTGCTTTATTCATTCCTTAAAGGATACAATCATATTTTTAACTGTATGCTCAAGGAGATATTGGTCTTCTAAATCATTAGTCCAGTCTGGATGTGATCCCTTTAACTCTCTTCTCCCATCAATCACAGTAAAACCATTACAAGAAGGCATCTGAGGCATGTCTATGTGACCAGTGGGTGCAGGAGGAGTTCATACAGGGACCGATAACCCCTTAAATGTACATATGAGTGTGTCAGTGTTGCTTTAAGATAGATTTGAACCTTTCCAAAGGAAAATCCATAAACAACATTCGACCGTCAGTTTATCAGCTTCTCCTACTTTGATAAGGAATCAGTCTGCCTGAGGTTGGACTTTGATTCCAAAACAAGGTGTAAACAACAAGAGAACCATTACACAAGAAAACCCTAAAGGTCTGCTGGGTTGATTATGTTTCTTTACTGCATATAAATAATAAAATGTAGAACTGAAACAAACACTACGACTACTACTTTTTCACCCAAAGATGCGGAACATGTCCCAGCTCCAGATTTTAAATTAGCTGTTTTCTTTTGACCTAACGTGATAATAAACTGAATATTGTTGGATTGAAGAAAACCAGTTTCAATATATGCATTTAGGCATTTTTCACTTTTCATGTTACATTTTATCGACCAAACAAATAATCGATAATAAAAATAACCATAAACAAAAGTTAATGCCAAACATTCTCTGGTTCCAGCTTCTTAAACATGAGGTTTTGTTGGTTTTCTCTGATTTTATGTCACTGTGGTTTATTTATTTCACATCAGGACAACTGGTTGAGCAACACACACACTTTGAAGACATTGTGTTGGGATTTTAAGAAACTGCTATTGTATTTCACCCACAAAAAAATAAATAAAATACTCAAAAAACAATCCACTCGCCACAAACACAGTTAAAAGAACTTGTGCAAAACAAGACCTCTAAATATGCCACATAAAGTTCTGAGAAGGGAAGCTACGCTGGGATTTGGGTCATTATTTGAACAACACTCAGCTGTAAATTCCTGTCCAGAAGACGACTGTTTGCCCGTTGGCAGGACTGACAGGCGTTCTGCGTCACCCGCTGCCCGGACGTCGGTTCACAAAAGGGGCTTAAACCACAGCTGCCGTATTCGGCGTGTCCTCTCTAAATGCTTCTGCAGTTACATAAGCGATTTTCATATTGGTCTGCGTCTCCGCCACTTTTCCTCTGTCATGCTCACGCAGCCGTTTAACAAGCTTCCACCGCAGTACACAGGCATGTTATCAGGGCAAATGTTTCCAGAGTCAAGTAGACGTGCCGTTAACTGGCTGGAGTCCTAATGGGCTGACAGGAGACTAATGGGCCCATCCCGGGACATTATCACCTTAAGCAAAGAACCAGCTGCTGCCATCAGAACTTGTTTTCTGGTATTTACAACTTTCACTGTCTCCCAGGTGCTTCATGGCATCCGCTTTCAAATATGCAGAAATAAAGAGGAAGGGAGGCGATCTGTCAGTCACGCAGAGCAAAGGTATAATCAGGAGGATTATGTAAAGAACTGTAAAACTTCAAAAGAAACAAAAAGGTTTTTAGGTCTTTTCTCTGTTCTTCTGTTAGTCTACAGAGTCACATCCTCCACACTGTTCTGGCTTGTACGGAGATTACGTGATACAAAAAAATCCCCCAAAGAGACATTTTGGATCCTGTAAGACATAAAGCATCTCACTCTGAAACTCTCACAAACACACTCCTCGTCTCCCACCATGCATCTCTCTCCGTGTCGCCGCTCAACACCCTGTAATTGCCATCTTGGGCGCGCAGTGTACAGCAAGAATGCAACAAGCGTACGACGGAACGACGAGTTTAAGAGATACAGCGGCAATGAATCACAAACTCGGAAGGCAACCAGCTCCCACGACATGAGGCGAGAGGACACTGTTCCCATCACTTCGTTTATTTTTCTAAGTTTCTGTTGAATGTTTCCTTTGACCAGCTTGTGTGAACCAGAATATGAGACACCAGTCGAAAACAATTATAATGTCCTGCCAGTAAAAAGCATACAAGTTTCAGGAGGTGTAATCCTGAGACTCTCAGCTGAAACACTGCCTCTGACATTACTTTTTATTTAGCTAAACACGCCTGCATCATAACAGCTGCTTCCCTCTCTAATTTTCAAGCCAAGATTTCTGGAATCAGCCTCAACCCCCTTATTTATTCTTGCAAACAGCTTTTCCATGTTTTCTTTTATTGCCACCTTATGCAACTGTCTGCAAAGTGAAACAAGTAATTAATTTCACTGATGCCGTCACTGAAATACGCAATGTTCACACACACACACACACACACACACACACACACACACACACACACACACACACACACACACACACACACACACACACACACACACACACACACACACACACACACACACACACACACACACACACATAAAGAACGTCCCCGTTGCATGCCATGGTTTTTCATATTGGCAGTAATGCAAGTATGAACAGATAGTGATGAGTAATTGTGAGAGTGATTATAGTGAAACCACAACTTGCCTACTGTACAAATTACTACAAGACGCTAGGAAGGTATGTGTCACGAAAAAACCTGAGACGGCCTGAGGCAGCACAAAGCAACATCTGGTCTTTAACGTAAGCAGTGAAGACAGGAGAGATGAGGCCACAGTGTCGGTTTCCCATTTTTTCCAAATGACTTCTGGTGTTGGGCAAAGACTCTGTTGGAAACTCCGCTCCATGCAGATAAGTGAATCATGGAGATCAAACGTACAGCGAGCGCTCCACACAGCCAGTAATACTTGAGCCCTCATCAAAACAGGACATTTAGGTACAAAGTGCTGTGAGGGTTTGATTTCTGGATTTTTTTTTTTTTTTACATTTCAAACATCCAGCTTTTGTTTCACTTTGATTGTGAAAAGAAAGTGCGTCAAACAAACCTTCAGACAACTGCCAAGTATTTGCGTCAAATTATTGCATCACAGTTCTCCTTTTCAGGGATACGTTTATTTCAGGGATACGTTTAAAAAACTGGGAGCACTTCAGGTGACCTTCAGCGGTCGTCTGCTCCGCTCCAAAAGTCGTTAATTGCCCACCGTAAATCTAAAAATTACACCTCTGGTCTGAAGTGCAAAGGGCCCTGTAGTTAAAGGGCCGGTTTGGGGCCGCTGATGCAGCTGCAGAGCACAACACCTGGAATCCCTCAGCAGCACCAATGAGCTCTGATGAAAAACAAATGTCAGCACCCCTGCACCTCCTCCTCCTCCTCCTCCTCCTCCTCTCTCTACAAGCCCTGCAGCAGCACCGGCCTGTGTTTACCCAGGCTGGGATAAACTATAGGCTACTGCCAGATCCACTGCCAGCACACTGACTCCTGACCCATATTCCGAGGGTCAGGGAAGTTCATGGAGACTTTAGAATCGCAGAGCCACCACGTCACCTCACAAATGAACACATGCAATAATAATAATAATACAAAAATGTGAGTCTCACTGCAACACGGAGCCACTTTCACCTGGTGAAAAGTTGGAAAATAACATTGAATCACTTCTATATTAAAAATTAAAAGTTAAAAGAACTTAACTTAAAAGTTAAAATAACCTTTGACCTGATGATTTTTTCCTTATATTGATGATATTATACTCTAATTGTTATGATATTAATCTTTAAAAATAATCCCATATATATATAATCTCGCATAAATTGACAATAGATGACGTTCACAGACTTTAAACCTTGATCAGCCAATATGACTCAAGCTGAACTGGCCACTTCTGCTGCCAGGAATTAGACGGCACCGTCTGTCAGCTTCTCCTAATACGATTACAGTTACTGCTGTGAGGGATAACGGACCTGGACCTGATCTTAAATCTCATTTAAGATGATTTAACCAGGCCACGATTTTAGGATGACTCACTTGAGCTTTTCAACTCGTCAGGTAGAAACTTTGTGAGGATGAAAACGTTGTAGAAACCACATTTAATCATCATTTCGTGCATAAAAATTCTAAATTCTGAAGTCTACAGTGAACCGAGTGTCTCCGGCGCTGCGTATTTGCGCACATGCCGAATGAATGGACACGCAACGGAAACACCGGACAGTGAAGTTTGCACCTACCCTGGAGATGGTTAACGGCGTGCTGAAGTCCCGTCCTCCCACCAGTCGGAAGCCCCAGGGAGAGGGTCCCTTTAGCGTCACGGTGTGGGACATGTTTGGCACGGAGACTGCGAGAGGCACACAGACAGATGGATGACGCCGAGCAGGGACACGACCGCGCTTCCTTGATAAGCTGCAGCGAAAAGAGCCGACGTGAGGCAGCCGGAGTCCTGCGCCTGGAGCTGCTAAGCAACGATGTCCCCGACCCTGAAAACTTTCCTCCTCCTGACTCAAGTTTAAATAATGAAGCCGCCTGTGACGCGCGGTGACGGCTGGTCCTGCCCCCGGGCTGCCCCCGCTCCTCCTGCCCCGCTCCAGCCGCTCTGCGCCGGGTGGGAGGGACGGAGCTTGTTCGGAGGCGTCACAATAATCAGCTTCTTGTTCAGCAACAGGTATGAATGTGGGTTATTGGACTCAGAGAGCTCAGTGGAGGGGTTCTGTTTACTATGTAGATTATTCCCCCATTCATTCATTCATTCCTAAATACATTTACACATACACGTATTTATACATCCATAAATACACACGGACATACATAGATTCACACACACACACACACACACACACACACACACACACACACACACACACACACACTCATACATTCATTCATTCGGTCGCTTTTTTCTGCATTTAGCCAGTAGCTCCCTCATCAATGAGATAAGTAATTGAGTAATTCACACAATTGAATTGAGCTTTATCTGTATTTTAACAAAAATGTCTCTAAGTAGCATCAACATATAATAATATAAAAAACAAGCTTCCATTATATCTTAAAAATCAATCCATGTGTGATTGCTGGAAGTTTCAGTTTTTCATATATTTGATCCGTCTGTTATTTGGAAGTAAACAGGACTTTTATTCAGATCGAGAATTGTCCCTCATAGATGACACAACACCCAGTATTGTAGCTAACATTTGATAATCAGCATTTAAGAAAAGCCCACAAGAGGATAAAACACCAATAAAATGAAAAATTGCAATTGAAAAAGTTGTAATGCTGATGACAACGCCATAAATATATAATTTAAACCAGAGTATCAGACAAAGTGAAATTTGGATCTTATGCAGATGCTGGAGGAGAAAAGCGTGCAGTCACTTTATTATAATTCATCCTGTGAGGAACATGACTGTGGGACATTTCAATAAAACATTTTTTTAAAAAGACTGTAGAGCCACTAACCAGCGTGACTAAAAAGAAATGAAAGCCGAGATGGTGGAAGGGGAAGAATCTGCTGGTCTTCAGGTCCTTTGAGGATAATCTGGACATCCACTTAAAACTATGAGGCCAGTCGCTCACTGATCAGGGTCTTAAGCTAAAAGCAGTAAGGCCTGACGATCACCTTCAACAGCGAAGCTGCGGTGAACTTTGGACCCCTCACCGACAGAAAAGACCTCTTCCATATGCCAGTGAAAATCCCACTATCCTCTCTGTCCCACGGCTCGATTCTTAAACTCCTCCAGTCAATTACAGAGTGAGTCGCTGAGCTGTAGCACAATTTCTCTAACTGCACAGCCAATGATCTCATAGACATTCCTGGGAATCAGTCTTCTTTTATTCTTCAGACAACTACCGGCATGTGGGGCTCCGTCTGAAGGTCTGACTCACTCAGAGTCAGACGCTTGCCTGTCCCAGTTATTGTCTCAGAGAGCGACGCTGAGGTCACACCAGCTGGATCTAAAACATCACGTTTCATCACGAGTGACTCTGTTTCTGATGTCTTGTATAAACTTTGTACAACGAGCCGCTGTGCTGCAACCAGTCAATACTGATGCACACGGGGATGATTAGAGCCGTCACACTGTTTTTACAATAAGAACAAACAAAGAAGAATCAGATTATCCTCCCTCACCACTAAATCCTGAATTACACCACATTTAGCGACTATACAAGACGTTTTTATAAACGCGGGTACAAAAGTTCACATAAGAGTTTGCCCTTCTGTTTTTTTACCCTTGTGAGTCATGTACGACGTCATATATTGCATGATATGAGGGAAAGAAATGCTGTTGCACGTTGTTTAAGTACCAAATTTGAAGTTTTTGCTCGTCACAAACGTTGCGCTGGAGAAGTTGTTCCGTCAGCATCTGAACAACCAAAATAAAGAAGAAGAACAAATAAGCCCTGTCAGGTAATTAATCAGGTGCTGACATTGCTCATTTTCAATTCTTAGAAACACTTTGCTATTTCCATAAATCCCCCCCGATCACATTTTCACAGCAGAAACACGTTACTGTTTGTGTCGACATGTAAACAAAGGTAATGGTCACATTTCAGCAGGTGTCACTAAACAGTATCCACAGACTGCTCCTCTACTTGTTACATCAAAGGATGGCTATCCAAAGAGCAGTCAGCGCTGGAGAGTTATTGTGCAGATGAGCAGGCTGACAGTTCGGATATGTATCTTCTTCAAAGCCCGCCGCCGGTAAATCTGAGTCAAACTACAGAGAGCTGCCATCTCTCTGTTCTATCCCCCCCCCCCCCCCCCCCCCCCAGATGGCCATCGTTTGACGTTTTCTGAGAAGTCCTCTTTAAACGCCGAACAAATCTATTTACTCCCTGATTTTGACTGTGCAGTGCGCGGCCAGGAGGAACCTGGGGGAGGCAGGTAGGACAGGCGCTGATGTAATCACGCGCCGCCGGGCCTCCGTCTGGATCATTACTGCTGTCGGGGAGGATGAGCTCATCTGAGCTGTTGCTCAAATGCTGATTCCCCAGCTTCTTCACTGGTAGAAAATAGACTCCGCTGGTTATTAATGTTCCCGAACAGCATCCAGTAATCTGCAAAACATTTCTGGGTAAAATCCTTGCTGAGTCTCTCAAGCTCAGCAAGAAACATTACAGACAGATGTGTATTTTTATTAGAATACATGGGGTTTTTAACATTTTTCCTCTGCCCAGATGAATTTAAAATATGTTAATGATGTGCATGTTTTCCCAAAGGCTGCACACTCACAACCCAAATGTAATATTTACAACAGAACTGAAAAATAATAGAACAACATTATTGTGGAACAGTATTTATCAAAGTGGAAAACCTAGAAAACTCTACAAAAGCTAACAGCAGCAATACTCAGTACTTTTATACAATGCATTAGTTTATTATGTGATATGTGAAAGGAGTCACTCATAGTGACCCACTATAAACCCATGAACCATCATCAGACCACTGCAGTTCCAGATTAAAGATTTGAGGCGGTTAAGGTCACACCAGAAATAAAAGTATAATAGTGTAAAAAAATCTTTGCAGAAAAGCTCTGGAGTAGTAAAAAGTTATGTAGTTAAGTAAGTAATAAAAAAATGAATTTTAATAGGCCTCATAATAAAATAAATGCACATAATAGACCAAAAGTGTTCAGCTCAGATTTAGTGACGGGAATTTCAGCTGTTTGAAGGGATGTAGGTTTTATGGCTCTGTTTCTTTCTGAGAGCTGGTCTTTTTCTCTCTGTGGGGGGGTGGGGTCTCCTAGGTTTATGTGTAGGTGGATAATGATTGGGTGGGATTTGAATCAGAATCAAACCCAGGCCATGTTTTTGTGGGACGTGTGTACTAACAGCACTGAATTACTTGTTCTGCAAGACGTAACATCAGTAGGCTGAGTTGTAAACATTGCAAAAGGTAAATGAATATCAGTGTAGCGATGGAATCATTGAGCAGCTCAAAAGCCACACAGTTCTCTCAGGAGGCCAAAGGAGAGATATCAGGACTCAAGTCATCAATGTAGCCACAGACACAAAAGTAAATTCTACTGTTGTGACATCACTGACAAATATTTGCTCACATGTTCCCCTCAGTAACTCACATTTTACGATTTGAACACCAGAATGACTTCAGCATCATGAACACAATTTTGACTGAGGTCCAAACGTCTGCAGCAGCACATCTACAGTAGCTCCTGATTGGTTCCATATTTCCTACAATAACATAAAAACCATAGATTCTTTTTGATTCAGTTTTCTGTCTCACACTTCAGTTGGTAGCTTTACGTCCCCCTGTATTGAAAAGGGTTAATTATTTGGTTGGACTGCAGGCAGGAAACAAGCGGTGCCGCTAAACATCGCTGGGGCCTGGAGCGCCCCATGGGGAAGCAAATAGTTCTTTGGGAATCGTGAAGCTTAATTTTTGTGGCCGAAATATTGCTGAGTCAGAAATGAAAACCAGATGATCTCATATCGTAAGAACACCACAGACCCGGAGCTATCCCGTAAGAATGCTGCAGACTTGACATCAGCAAGTTGATGTGTTGAAGAATAATTGATGATGAATAGTTGATACGGGAGGAAATACTAATCTCGCAGAAGTAACTGGCGTTTTGAGGAAAAAAAGGTTAAAAGAATAAAAATAAACCTTGATGCAGCTTGTCCATCCTCGGCCCGCGCTATGAACGGTTGTCTCTTGGCCACACACACTGACCAGATGCTAGCAATGAATATTTAATGTGGTGCTGCAGTATTACAGTTGTTGGAATAACAAAAACAGATGTGCTGTCCATTAACATGAGATACAATCGAAGCGAGAATAAAATATTCGCCCACTGTTGAGACAGCGTGCTGACAGGCAAACAAGGGGGTTTAAGTGCAACGTTAAACCGCAAGTTAAATGAAGAAATACTTTTATTTTCTTGTTTTTAAAGAAACATTATAACTTAACACTCTGATGCCGGAATCTTTATTCAGTTAATCATTTAATTTGCACTTTTTACACACGCACGCACTCATAGCTTCACTGTCGGTGTGTAACTTTTCACGCTCAGCGACTGAAAACACACTGATAATTTATCATAACTGCAGCTGGAGGGATATCCGGGCACGTTTGGGAATCGCAAGTCAAGGCAGGCATTACGCGAAACTGTAAAACACTCAAAGCCATATAGACGAGCAGGAGCTGGAACTGCTTGTTAAAAATGTTTCCAATGAGACTGCGTGCTACAGAAATTCCACGCATGTGCTTCTCATAAAGAGGCATGAATACAGCATGTATGTACACATGTATTTGCATGTGTCTAAAATATGTTATCATGTAGCTCTGGCTGTGCAACATATCTCATCAGGGGCCCTGACATTCCTGGTTGGGGATGCGGCAAACCTGTTTATTTTATGTATGTATTTAACATTTGAGACATGTACGTGCAACACTCAAATGCCAGTGCGAGCGTATAGACTACGCTTTGGTATAAAAGGAATACAGGAGATAAGAAAAATGAATAACACACAATGCAAAGTAGTACACAAGGCTGGACTCTGACCTGCGGGTCGTTGCAAGCTTTTTGACCAGCGCTGTGCTAAGGGACGTGTTGCAACATGTCTCCTCATCGACTTCGCTGTTGCTTTGAACAACAACTTCAAAACTCATTGTTAGTTGCATCATCGCATCGAGTAAACCATATTTGTGATGTTCCATAATAGTCCACCCCACTTATCTCTCAGTGAGCGTCTCGTATTTTGACATGGAGCTAATTTATATCCTGAATTCAACAGGATCTCCACCCTAAGTGGCCAAAGAGGCTTGAACACTGTCAGCGTTTCAGTAGCAGGCTTATCAGACGCCTGTTGTCATGGTTACAATAATAAACATGCATTTAAGGTTTTGGGATGGTCACGGTCTGGTTAGGTTTAGACCTAAAAAAAACCCTACTTGGTTAGGTTAAGGAAAATACTGTGGTTCGGGTTACATTAAGGTTAGCGGACCTTCGTCATTGTGGTTATAATAATAGGTTAGAGTGATGGTTCAAGGTTGTGAAACGGTCACGGATCAATTATTCAAATTGATTATTGATTTTGCATCCACCTCTACCTCCCCTTGATGAAGACTTTCTTTGTCACTCTGAATAAATAACCTGCTTTCCACCCTTGTTTGTTTGCACAAGTATATAGACACTGACACATTCTCTGTTGTGTTTTGTTTTTACCATTGAACAGTCCCTGAGGCTTAATTGTTGACTTTGGGTTTTAACCATGATTTGGGGTAAACAGTGTAAAAGTCATTACTTCATTTATCAAAAATAAACATGAGAGCATCAGTTGTGTTGATGTCCTAAAACAACATGTGTTGACAATCAAGTGGCCGAGCCATCAGCTAATGTAATAATGACTCAGTGTGTAGTAGTGTTGTTGTAGAGCCACAGACTTAAACACAGGAGATTGTTGTTTGCTTCTTGTTCCCTACTGACTGTGAATGTTGGATTCTCCCAACCAGCCAGCCACCAGGGGGCAAACCAGATGTTTTGGCTTCACATTTGGGGAGTTGTCCTGTCATAAATCTTTCTAAACATGTACAACGTTCTATAAAACTCGTCTTGAGTGCCACTTTTGATATTTCACACTAATTTAATTTTGGAAACTGCGTCTTCTTCCATCTTTCTCACACTTTTCCTCCCTTCTCCCCATCTCTCTCTCTCTCTCTCTCTTCTCTCTCTCTCTCTCTCTCTCTCTCTCTCTCTCTCTCTCTCTCTCTCTCTCTCTTTCTCACACACGCCCTCTTAAGAGTGTCTAATTAAGCTCACCAGGATGAATCATCAAACCATTTCAACCAAGACATCCACTGAAACCTAAACGAGCCATAGACAGCTCCTCTCTGGTATCTTGAAGCAAAAACCCCCAACTGACACCAAGACCCCGTCATTATACCAGAGTGAACCCTGCACAGAGTGAACCCTGCACTCGTCATCTGCTGCACTCGCATGTAAACAATCCACGTTCAATAAGAGCCATCCTCAAACAGGCCCACAGCGACGAGGAGTGGACTGAGGAATTTATTTCTGTGCTATATAATTAAAATGGTTAAACCTGCAGTGACCTGAAAGTGACCGACATCGTTTGCCCTGGAAGTTAAAGCACAGACAGACAAACGGGTAAAGAGGATATGACGCATTTAAAAAAAGGACCAAAGTGAAACGACATGTTACCTTGTGGATTTCTCTGGGTTTAATCCTTGTGGATAATATGAAGTCAACACAATATAAGACACAGGTCAAGTTGTTTTTAAACCTTTTAGTGAAGAATCATTACATAATATCACTTTGAATATTCAAACATCTTAATAAAAGTCTAAATTTATGCCACTGGTCAAATGCCTTGTTGGTGACACACTACCCTGACAGATGATCTTGATCTTGATTGAGTACAGTTGTGGTTCCAATTGGAAGATGCCTCATTGAGAAACAAAAGAAAAAGTCAGAGAGCACAGATCAACATTTGCCCTCCAGAATAAAACAGAATAAATCAATACAAGGAACAGAACCCCCGCCCATGGAGATAAAGAGAACTACAATAAAGGGAAACGATGCTTCGGGCCACGGGTTTGGCTTCAGAATCATCTGAAATTGATTCAAATGTAATTTAATCGTTATTAAATAACCCCCCTCACACAGAAATTACGGCAGATCAACACTGTAACAGTGCTCCCTTTGTGCCCGTGTGCTGGATGTTTCGGAGCTGCTGGGAAACACAAATGTTTCTCACGTGTACACATGCCCGCTGCCGACAACTGAGATCAGCACATTCACTTCTTTGTGTTTACAATTGATGTGCAATAACACAGAGGGCTGACGCCAGCCAGCAGTCCTGCCTCTGTGAAGGCCTGTGTCTCGTGACTGTAATGTTCATACGTGATATACATGTGATATCAATCTATTCAACACATCTACAACAACATATATGTAAAGTGTCATTGTGCATTTTTCTTCTTCAGTACAGTTCTGAAGTACCTGTACTTAATACTTGAATACTTTAACTGTCTGCTGCTTTATACTGCACCAGCATAAGGTCTGACGCTCTGAGGATCTCATCCTGGTACCGAACAGCAGTCAGAGTACTGTGACACGGAGGTCTGTGTGTCACTGATCCACCGTCAAACCGGTCAAGCTGGATGATGTGACAGGGAGCGTAACGTTCACCACAGTCTGCAGACTCTTTCACGCCTGTCACGCGTGCTCAGTGTGAATCTGCTCTCATCTGTGAAGAGAACGGGGCGGACCTGCCAATTCGGGTTTTCTCTGGCGAATGCCAATCGAGCTGCACGGTGCTGGGTTGTGAGCACAGGTCCCATTAGAGGAAGTTGGGCCCTCGTGGAGTCTGTTACTGACGGTTTGGTCAGAAACATGCACACCAGTCGCCTGCTGGAGGTCATATTGTTGGTCTGTGGCAGTGCTCCTGCGTATTGTGGTACTATCGTTGCGTGAGTTATTTAAAAAGTAGCTGTGCGTTCGCTATCCCTGCTACTAAGTGGGTGTTAAGGGATTTAACAAGCAGAAAGCTCTGTGATCCCTCTGTCTGTTAATTGTGGTTAGTAATTTGAAACGTCTTTGTTGATTATGGGAAGGTTACAAAGCTCCCTATGCTGCGTTGTACTGTAAACTGGGGGTTCTCGTTTGCCTGTAAAACTTATGGGCTTGTAACCTGGAGTCAATAGAGTCTGAATGAGCGCTGCAGTGTCGTGAAGTGTTTACTTTAAAATAAAGAGGGAAAGAAAACACACAAAAGTGTCTGGGTTTGTTTCTTATGTGAAAAACTGTGCTCCCTGCTGCGTCTTTTCTCAAAACCACAACTGTTCGACTTCGCCCGGCTTCAAAGAATGAGCACAAATTCAACAAACATTACCGGCTTTGACTCTGAGGTGGAACAGGAGGAACAGGTGATGAGACACCAGAGGGGAAGTCCCCCGATGCGTGAGTCCATCAGAGTCCTTTTCAGTTGAGTTCTCATCATGACTCATGACTCAGCTTTGTTTAATGGACAGTTGTATTCACCACCTGGAAGAGGAATTTGTGTCTGAGGGAAATTAAATGAATCCCACAGACTAAAAACTGTTCCCGGTCATTCTCAAATTCAGTTTTTTGTGTTTCTGCTTAATTTATTTCAAGATAAGAGAGGATGTACGATTCAAAAGCGGGATTTAAAGAACCTATTTTGTTTCTACAGTATGACTTTACATAGAAAGATGCTTGGATGCCACAAGGATCCTTGAGGGTTTTTTTTGTACTTTCAGAATAGTTAAACAATGGAAAACGTAACTTTAGATTTACGAGCAGACATCTCATATTAAGTATTTGAAGAAGATAGATAATTCAGTGGTAACCCTTTCGAAATCTGGTACATAATTCATCAAAAGTGTGAAATGAGTCCTGTTTCGAACCCAGTTATGTCTTTAATTCAAATTTATGGACTATGTTTTTGATATTTATAGATTCCTGGTCATCGTAACAAAACTTGTGTTGGATATGCTGTCACACAACACGTACACAGACAGGTTTGTATCAGACATAGCAGCAAGGGAAAGCAATTCCTGCTCTTCTTGAAGACCACGTTATGATGTTTTATTCCTGTTTGCTCATCCCACATCACAAAAATGTAAACCTGCACTATCTCTCTGTGTAAATTTGAATCTCAGATTTGGTTTAAAAACCTGAATTAAGTGTTTGGAGATGTAACATGTAGTTTTTCGAGGGGAGCTGTAGTTAACACTGGGCTGAAGTGTGATCATTTCCCACAAGACTCCTAAATTTGAACATGCATGCAGTTAACAGTGAGTTTAGCAGGGGAATGTGTCACATTGTTCGTCTCTGAGGAGGGATGAATTACAGCTACTGGTCAGCAGCTGTATAACACCCCTGTCACCACACACACACACACACACACACACACACACACACACACACACACACACACACACACACACACACACACAAGCAGATTGAAGCAGACCAATTCAAACACATGCACTAATGGAGTCCTCGCTTTCCAATTAAGGATATCCGACCTAAAATGTGAAAAAGAAAGTATTTGCAAAGTTCTTGAAGTTGAAGATCTTCATGAAAATATGAATAAATAAACAACACTATAAACAACACTAGGGTTTCTGTTTCTACCCCTCCTCCGCTCCCCCCCCCCCCCCCCCCTTCATCCTCCCTCCTTAGGTCTAGCCCAGTGCAGGAATGTCAAACAGCACTTGAGAGAAAGCAACATAAAAGAGACCACCAAACAGTACACACACACACACACACACACACACACACACACACACACACACACACACACACACACACACACACACACTTGCACATGAACCCCCACCTACTCACACAACCAGCTCCACCACCCACTCACACACTCACAGGAAATTACCCGGTGTCTGGCATTTGTTTCACTTTATTTCTTGAAAGCTTGTTTACCTGCCTCCCTCTTTAACGCAGCAAAGAGCATCAGCTGAACTAAACCAGGCGGCCGTGCAGACACTTAGCCCCTCCAGCAATGGCTCCACCGATAATATGAAACACAAATCATGCACACCTGGCTGAGGAAAAAGAAAATATCAGTCGTGTTAAAGTTGTAGAATATAGCTTTCTTAATTGGCCATGCATCCCTTAATTTTTGTTGTATTATAAGGAAAATAGACATTTTGTGATTTGCTGTTCGTACCAAGCCCACGAAGGCTCACGGCAAGAATCTATGTGTATTACTTTTACATTCCTTCCTAATATTATGTCAAAATACTTCCCTATTCCTATGGGTGAATAAGTGTATAGTATAGTAATTGGTTCTGAGTGAAACAGATGGCAACCTGCTCATAACAGAACTGAATTCATCTGGGGAGACAATCAACAATCAAAAGCTTTATTTATATAGCACCTATATAGATTCCAATGCACTCATGCATTGTAAAAGATTACAAAGAAACTGGTAGTAAAACAATAAAATGTTAATAAAACAAGAAAGAAAGAAATAAGAAGAACAATGCGATTGTAAAATATATATTAAAAAGAATATATCATGATGAATAAAAGCTGTTAGAAAGAAAAAGCTATAAAATTATAAAAATTATTCAAATTCTAAAACACTACATGAACAGTTTTAGTTTACGTTTAAAGCTCTGGAAGGCTGATCCATCGTCTCAGAGCGTAATGGCTGAAATCAGCTTCACCACATGTTTTTGTTCTGCTCTGGGGAACAGCTGAAAGAAAATCTTGATCTCGGAGTTTGTTTAAGTTTAATGCACTCTACTACAAATGTCCCAGAGGAAAGAAAAAGAAGAAAAGTATTGTGAGATGATGGAAAATTGAATTACAAGAGAACATTAATGTGAGGAAATGCAAAAGTCATTCTCCAAAAGATTCTTCAGGACAAAACAGTCCAGATTTTCCCTTTCATAGTGAAAGAAACAGGATGTGTATTTTCTTGTGCGATGTCTGGATGAGGAGCTGAAGAATCTCTGAGAACCTGTTTCCAGCCTTCAAGGGACTCCAGGGGGTTTAAAGAGACTAAATGAGGGAGAGTTTATCCTCCTTTGTGTAATGACTTCCAGACGATCACATGTTGCTTCCCTCTCAAGCTGCCGTCTCCCCTGTCCGGGTTCATCATTGAGTTAATCCCAAAGTAAACAAACTCTTTATGGCTTGGCAGGGATTTGAGTTTTGACTGATATGTATCTCAGACAATCTGAGACTTTCACACAACTGGATGCTGTGGCAGATCAGGAAAAAACAGAGCAGTGGATTTCAAAAAGCTAATATAGATTAGTACCTTGAAAGTACCTTGAAAGTACTTTGAATGTACTTGCATGTTGGGATTTGGTGCTGTAGAATTAAAATATAACAAACTGAATAGAAAACAAGGTTAAACTTTGCTGTGGATTCCAATGAGGAACGGATGCAGGTATTATATATATATATCAGAGAATAATTCATGGATATCGATTTAGAAAGTTTAGGAGATTTATATTTATGAGCTTGTGCAATTTTGTGCAGATCCAAATAAAAATCTGGATCAACACTCACAAAAGAAAAATGCCTAAAACCTTGAATTTATGTATTTCGATTACATATTAAAGTTCCATGTAACTTTATTACAAAGTTCAATGTAGAGGTTCACTTTGTGACTGTTAACATTGAGCTCACCAAGTTTTAGGAATGGTGTTTTTGAGTGTCAAACCACAGGAATTCAGACACTATATAATATCACATGTAGATTAATAATCAATTTGTTAAAATGCACAGTTAGGTATTCAGTTCCCATTAAAATTCTACTTATTCTGGGCTTTGTATTTTATTTGTTTCCATACACAGTGTGTTTCCTTTTGGCTCGGTCAGCGTTTATGTCAGTCATGGAGCTAAAATCCCTCCTCTGCATTGTGGGTTTTGTGGTGGATCCACACCTGCCAAGACAAGTTTTTATTACACCAGCTCCCAGGAGAGACACATTTGACTCTGGTCTCCTCCAGTCACGTTCATTGTAAAAGTCCCTCTTAAACACAACAAGGACAGAAATAGACACACAAAAAAAACCAAAAGCCCACACAGACTGAAAGTGTCCAGGAACCCTCCTCCTCTCAGGAGCTGCACTCCAACAATCGGGCCACTGTGGTCGCGTCCCAGTCACTGACCAGGCTTCTACTCAGATGTTATCATGTAACTTAATCTCACTCCGCTGCACCTTGAAGAACTAATTCAGTTACAGGTGCACCTTTTTTTTTTAAATGTCTGATTTTAGCTACTTAGCTCGATGGTTCTCGCTGATGTCAGTGACATCATGTCTGGTCTGTTTGCCAGCGGGGGGGGGGGGGGGGGGGGGGACACAGAAATAGACATTTCGACATTGAGGGATTTGGATCTGCAGAGTTAGATCAACAGAAAGTCCCTCGATTATAAGTGAGTGAATACACGCTGTCATATCTGATTGGCGTGGCTCTGCTTCACTCTATCCCTGTCGTTCTCCGAAGGAATCTACGCCTTTTTCGCAGGCGGCGGTTTTAAGATGCAATGTGGTTTTTGGCCTAAAGTGTTGAGCTGTATGAAATGGAAGACGACCTGGTTGCCTACTCTCTCTCTCTCTCTCTCTCTCTCTCTCTCTCTCTCTCTCTCTCTCTCTCTCTCTCTCTCTCTCTCTCTCTCTCTCTCTCTCTCTCTCTCTGTTGTCTTTGCTCCCAGATTGCTCCAGCACATGTCAGAGGGAGTTTTATTTTTCTATGCCTCCCTGTGCTGTTACCAGTCAACTCGTCTTTTTCCGAATGAGAACAAAGTGCTTTGGACGTCGATGTGATTTGACAGCCAGCAGCAGTAATACAATCCCCAAGGTCAGGCAGAGCTGTGTTTTTTCTGGACTTAGTTGGCTCATCATTTACACAACAAGCAGGATTTGACCTGTTTCCTGACTGGGAACAATTTCACTGCCAAGCTGTGAGCCAGGTTTAGTTGTGTACTGGTGAAATAGAAGAATGGTCTCATGGCACTTCGCAGCTCCCAAAAAAAAAAGAAGATAGACAACGTAGGAAAGCAAGAGTTTAATTTTGAAATTTTGAAGGAAATTAAAAAGCAAACAAGCCGAATACACACTGTGTTAATGTGAGGTTAAAACACTGAACCGACATCCCACTGGGTTATGCGATGCACCATCCATCCCTCCATCAGAAGAAGAGAGAAGGTAAAGCTCTCCGCCAGCGAGCGTCTGCTGAGCTGCATTTGTCCTTCGCATCTTTTATTGCAGTGGGAACTCCTGAAGCAGCAGACATGAGGGAGGTTTCCAGTCCTTGTGCGGTATGAAGTCAGCGCGGCCCTCTGTGTGCATCCAGAACACCGCTCTCTGGAGGGGTGACCTCCGGGGTCAAGCCTTCCAGGAGTCGTGTACTCACTTCAAGTCTTTCCTCGAGTTTGTATTGTTTGTGTTATAAACCAACTTGGGGCCAGTTCATTGAAAGACATGTGAGTTGGTTTCAGTGTTTTCAGACCATAATACATGATGTATAGGTGGAGGTGACATGATCAGTGATCCCAGAAACTGAACTCTGCCTTCAGGTGAAAATAAACTCCAGACATTGACTATTTTATGAATAATTATGATAATAACAGGAACATTTTTCATATCGCAAAGTGCAGCTCAGTGGGCTCCACAAGAAAAATGTAGTTAAAACTGAACAATTTAATACAAATCATATAAAGAATGTTAAAACGAGATAGAATAAAAAAAACAGGGGATAAAGACATTGTTCATCTTTAAAAGTATTGTATAAAGTGTTTATTTCAATTACAAGCTAAGGGCTACATAAAAAAAACCATTTTGTATTGTGCGTACAGTAAATGCAATACTTAAAAGCAACCATATATTTCAAATTAAAAGACGTATTGTTCTGTTCTGCTTGTGTAGCTTTGTTTATGTGCACATGCACACACTTGCCCCTTTTCATTTAACTCGTCATGTTCATAATATCACATCCATCATCACGTGTTACAAGCTGCCTGGTCAGGGACGGGCCTCGCAGGGCGGCTCCTTCCTTCTGTATTTCACAACCGTAAAAGGCTGTGACCTGTGCATCTGCTGGAGCTGCCTGCTTTTTCATCCGGGAGAGCTGTGCAAATATTGGTGAAGCCGTAACTCACTGATAAGTTGAATTGCTCGATAATGCTTTGGTGACAGGCGCCTTTAGTGAAATGAATGCAAACACAAATGCTTCCGCTGCGTCACTCACATGTACCGACCAGTTTGTACGAACAAGGAAAGAAAGAGAAAATAAAAAGGAAATGGAAAGAAAGCGAGATGAGGAATTGCAAAATATATACAGACGTTTAACATTAATAAGGACACTAAGCTAGTTAGCTCAAGTAATACGAATAACCCTGAATTTTAGTTTTGTTTATCTCTAATTGTATTTTCAAGATAGTTTCAGACTTTCAGGATCTTGTGTCTGACTCTTATGTGTAGTTATAACCAACCTTTTGAAATTGTCCATGACATTTTCACAATTTACCCAACTTTTCACGGTGTTTCCCACCATTATTTTAGGTTATCACAGATTTTCATGGTCATTTAAAAAAAAAAGAAAAAAGGTTTTATCTACTGCTGAGTTTCTGCCACTGATGAATTTCGGCCAGCTCTGGCCTTGTCGTCCATCTTATCACTTTCTGATCACATCACTGTATCGTCCAGAAGTAGCTGAATCTTTTGGCGAGTGACCATCAACTCGTTCCACTCCTGACAAGAAACCACGCTTGGCGGCAGAGACGCACCTTTAGATACAAACCATTTCTAATTTTGAGATCAAAAATCCACTTTAATTAAAAAATAAAAGCTTTTAGTTTTCATTTGTATCATCCTCAGACTGGAAGACAAAATGACACAGTGTTAAAGGTTCAGTGTGTAGAATTTAGTGACATCTAGTGGTGAAGTTGCATGTTGCAGCTGAATACCCCTCACCTCACCATCCTCTCAGCCTTCAGTTGTCATAAAAACTCAATAGGTTTAGTTTGTCCAGACTTGGCTACTACAAAAAAAACATGTCGTCCTCCATAGAGAGGACCCGTTCACGATGTAAATATAAGTTAATAAATTTAAATGGCTCATTCTAGGGTAAAGAAAACAAGAATTCGTACAATTTAGATGAACCACACTCATGAAAACATCACGATGATTATTTTATATTAGATTTCTGCCAATAGATCCCTTTCAACTAAATCGTACGCCCTGAACCTTTAACAGATGAGCAAAGCTCTACAGAGAAAGGTGGAGGTCAGATGAATGTCTGAGTCTAAATTGCCCGTAGCTGTGAATGTGAGTGTGAGTGGGTATTTGTCTGTTTGTGACAGAGTGTCCTCTGTGTATGCTCACCCACAGGACCCCTGTGACCCCCCAACATGATGAGAGGGCGTAGAAAGTAGATGGATGCCCATGCTGTCGGCAAAGCAGTTAAAAACACACCGACCGACTTTGCAAAGCATTCCTGTGATTTCTGCTGTGAAGCTCCACCCACTCTGCCCTCCGAGCTCGCTAAAACAAATGTGAAGGATTTCCTCCAAATAACATTTGACATCAGTGAGGTGGGAGCAACACTTTGTCTCTCGTGTCCCGAGGGGGGGCTCATTTTGTCTGCGCTGACTGACAACTCATGTTACCCAATCCTCTGGTGATGCAGGCCTGAGTAATTGTCTGGCACGAGCACACACACACACACACACACACACACACACACAAACATACACAACCACAACAAAAATGTGCCTTGTTCTTCTGATACACTAATGATTTAAGGACATTTTACGATTGAACAAAAAAGGCTGCGTCTCTACCTGTGTTGTCAGAACACAAACACACAGAGAAAATCCCTCCTGTGAAATCTCCCCCGTCGCTCAACGGAGTGGATCAGAGTGGACCCCTCCTTTGTGCCTCCACTGTCGTCTTTTCTGCCTCATTACCTGGTTGGAGCCACTGGACCGGACACACGCTCGGTGAATTGTTTTCTCTGCGTCTTGCTGTGCTATTTAAACCCCCATCAGGGTCGAGAATAACTGCCGGAGTCGCTGTCAGAGTCCCCGAGCTCGGCTGATGAGGTTTGATTAAAGCGTCTGAAACCCAAAACTTGCTCCGTGTGTGTTCACTTTCAATCACTCGGGGGCTCACACACGAGCCAGAGGTCAGGTGGCACATCAGAGAGAAAAGCTCACATCACATCGCACATGTACATGAACCACACTGTCTCTCTGTGTGTGTTTAGCTCGGCCCTGCGGAGCGAGGCAGCATTTTTGACCTCGTGGCCTCTTGGATGCTCGACTCGCCGCCCTGAGCCGAGTGCAGGACGGGGCTTAAAGGGATAGTTCACAGAAAAATTAAAATGCACTCATTATCTTCACACCACTTTGCCGATGGAAGGGTGGGTGAAGTGTTTTAGTCCACAAAACACTTCTGGAGTCTCAGGGGTAAACTTTGTTGCAGCAGAATCCAATAGAATTGAAGTCAATGGTGACCTATTCTTTAGACGTAATAAAACATGGAAAAAACACAACATGTCTCTGTACTGCTCATGTGGAGTCATCCAAGTGTCCACAAGCCCCGACATTCATATTCGACTCCAAACGAGGTCATTCACATAATGTTTTAAGCCTAAATGTCAGTTGATATCTTCCTACGAGGTGCGTTCACCATCGTGGGGCTAAGACCTAGAGCTAGCTTAGCCACTTCCTGTGGACTTTTACGCTTCAAACACATAGTAAGTGACCTTGTTTCAAGTCGAATATGAATGTCGGGGCTTGCGGACACCACACAAGCAGTATGTAGGCATGCTATGTTTTTTCTGTTGTGTTATTACGTCTGAAGTCTCAATCAAACACTTCACCCACCCCTCCATCGGCAGAGTGGCGAGTAGATAATGAGTGAATTTTCAGTTTTCTGTGAACTATCCCTTTAAAGTAAGGAAGCGCTCGAAACATCTGGAAAACCTTAACCTCGCCTAAATGAACGGGGGCAAGTAGATGCTTGGTTTTCTGTTGTCACTTTGTCAACATGTGAGCCTCTTCAACATGATGCCACTGACTCCAGACAGAAAATATATTTTGAGCGCTGATGTCACACTCACAAGACAATGAGGCCAACGCCATTCATCAAAAACGGGCGATACATTCTTTCGCTCTGTTTAACATTTTGTTTACGCCTCTCGGAGTGGTTTCTGTCGAGATACGTGCCATGCCAGACACTCAGTTCCTGATATGTTATTACTAAATCACAGTTTCACACGCTCTTTTTTTTGTTTTTATCACAAAGCTTCTGCTCACGTGTGAAAATGACCTGATGGTTGGTGTGTTTTTCCTTTACCCGCAACAAAGCAAAAATAACTTTGTGATTAGCTAAGGGCAGAGACGCCCTTTTGAGTCAACAAGACAAGAGTCATGATAAGATTTATTGTTCTGCAACATAGTGGAATAGGCTGCTGTATGTGGGACAGCTGGGGGCTAGAACTGCAGATATCCTTTAAATAAACTGATTTATTCTGCTCTGATTACATGACAATGTTCAATAAACCCTTCACATTTTGAATGGGCAGTGGGCAAAGACTGACATCTGTTGGCTAAAGTGTAAACTGCATGAAAACAATGGATTGTGACCCTGAAAAAAAGTTGGTCGAATAACGCCTCCCACAGGCTACATAAGAATTGATTGATTAGTTAATTTTGAAGTAAAACAAATAATAACAAACAATAAAAGGAGGGGTTGTACTATTGCTGATCTGTGTCGTCAATACACCAGTCAGTTCACCCCCCGTTAATGAAAATACTGTATAAACACCCAGCACATTACTTGTTCCCACAAGCAAAAAGAAAAATTGAGAAATGGTAAAATATATTATTTAAAGACGGATAATGTGAAGATGTTTGGTTAAAAAAACCAACTGAACAGTCGTCATGCACAATATATTCACATGGTCTGCTCTTGTCATTAAACGTAATGAGCCTCCTCTTCATGTGAGTAATGGTGAGTCATGATGTCGAAGGGATGGAACAAGAACCTTCAGGCTCTTTGGAAAATGTTGCACGGATTTTAATAAATGATCAAAGCTTGTGGATTTTCAAAGGCCTGTTGCAATGTGGGTGCAAAGATTAATAGTTTTTCTTCATGGGTTTTGGTGATGGAGTTCTTTCACTGGTCCACACTGACACCTTCTGGTGAAACCACTGTACAGACGCCATGTTGCACTTCTCAGTCATATAAATGGAATACATTGTTAATCGGAAATCAGATAAACCTCTCGTATAAGTACAACATCATATATGTTGACAAGTCAAATGACAACATGTACAATGTATCATATCGTCAATGAAATCCTTATTGTTTTATAAGATTGATTATAAAGTATCATAAAAATAAAAAAACTATCAGTGAACTTTGAGGCAACAAACTGTTTGTCTAAACTCATATCATCAGATAGAATATGTCATGTTATGCTATGGTTGAGATGATGCAAGTGTATATTGCAATGAACAGGGGGTGTTTCATCAGATGTGTCCCAGCCTCCCACATGTGTAACAGAGTCCTGCACATCATCCATCGCTACCAGGTCCAATGTCCGACACTCTGATGATGTTCATGAGCTTGTTGAAGGTCTGATTCGAACAGAATGAGGGAATGATTTAATATTCAGGCTTTTGTTTTATAGTGAGAGCAGTTTCCTGTGTTATTCTATACTGAATCTACGTGTGTTAGGCAAATAAGATGTAACAAAATAACTAAATCTGTCCAAATACATTAACACAAAATACAAATGTTGCATTATTTAACCAATTTTGAAGTTGAATTACATTTGTTCGTGAAATCCAACTTTCTGCTTAGATCAGGATCCTTTTTTCTGATGAGAATGATGATGAAGTTTTGAACACACACTCCAGGTTTCACCCAGAACAAAACAAAAACTGAATTTCGTGATACAATCTAATTTGAAAATGTATCTAATTCGATGAACTTATGTTTGAACACGTTGTAGTCAGTCCATCTAGAGAACGAGCCCTGGAATCAGAAATAAACTGCGAACGTGACGGAATGCATGGATTACATTACCGTAACTATTGTAAAAAAAACATTGTAGAACGGTAAGGACGAAATGCACGTAAATCTGATTCTTTTAACCCATTAGGGGTTTTTCACGAAACAAACCAACTGATATGTAGCGACTGGAAATAAAACACGGGTTTACAGCCATCAATGTTGAATTATGATAGATTAAGTTGCATTAGAAAGTCCTTGTTGT
The DNA here is from genome assembly GCA_026259375.1 of Verasper variegatus. NCBI lineage: Eukaryota > Metazoa > Chordata > Actinopteri > Pleuronectiformes > Pleuronectidae > Verasper > Verasper variegatus. The sequence goes on from CM048051.1 coordinate 6,496,061, forward strand.
ACATTTTTCCCTTTGACCAGACAGGTCAGTGATATCATTCTCAACCTGGAGAACATGAGGACAAAGGCAAAAGATAATGTTTGTACATAGCTGCATCAGTGACTAAAAATATATCTATATTTTGTCGCTTCAGAAATGTGTCAAGATGTGTGACTTGCCAGACATTTAGTTTTCAATATGTAATGTATTAAATCCCAGCCTCACCTCAAAGCTTCTGCTCAGGTGTGAAAATGACCTGATGGCTGGCGTGCTTTTCTTCAAGCTTAACTGCAAAGTAAGCAAAAAATACCTCCGTGTTTAGCCAAGAGCAGAGACGCCCCGTTGTGTCAAACAAGACCAGATTTGTGATGATCGAAGAAGGTAGAGATTAACCTGTTACAGATTACTGGTGTTACCATATTGTGGCTGCCAGGATAGAGTTTAAACAACAACTCTTCTATTTGCACATAGTAGTACGGTTTATTTTGTAGTCTGTTTGTTTTACTGTATGTCTATTTGTATAAGTACACTGTCTACACAGGAGTCAGATTCCTAGTACGTGATCACATACATGACAAAGTAAAGTTGATTCTGATTCAATTGCAAAAGATCTGTGTATTGCTATCTCTTTTTGTCCAGTGCCTTTGCACTTTTACACCGCACCACTGGTGCTTGATAATATGTGACATAACCAAATGTTGTCCTATATTGTTGAGTGCAAAGAGTCAAATGTACAGAGCCCCTGAAGTCCCCAAAGATGATATTTTATTTATGTTGTGTGATAAATAAGGTGTGCACACAGTTAATATCTGCACAGCAAAGACATGACTGGTCTATGCTTTAAAGACAACACTAAGTAGTTTTTAATAGCTTTTAAGTGTTTGTGAATTTCTCCAGTATAATGATTGAAACGTGGTCCATCTGTCGGCTGAGCCTGTTTTCCTTCTGTGCAAGAGCAACAACAATTTAATCGATGACAGGTGAAAATAAAACTTGATCAGCTACGGTTATCTCCGTGCTGTGGTACAAATCTGGTGTGAATCTGAGTCATTCAAACACAAACATTTGTTCCCACAGTATAATAACCTTTGTGCACAAGACAAAAAAATAGACATCATCTTTTGGGACATCAGGGCTCAGTTATACAAGGCAAAGTTTAACAGTAATTCACATGGTGTACGTGAAGGCAGCGCGATGAACCCCTGCGAGGAATGCGGCTGCGCGTCGGCTCCGAGTATTACGGTGGGTCCTGCAGGAGGTTCTGTACGTGGCAGCGGATGAAGACCCTCTCTGTGCGGCTCATTCCCTCCAGCTGGCGACTCCAACTGCGTCTGCGAGCCACAGACCGTCGGTACTGTTCCACAGCCCGGGAGAATAACGGTAAGAAAACGTTCAATCTCGCGCGTATTTGGCGTCAAAGCGCGTGTGGACATCCCCGGCGGAGCTCGCGTGCCGAACACGCAGTGATGGTTCCGTCAGTGACTGGCTCCAACGGGACTTTGCTCTGAGATTAACTTGTTCTGTAAGAGAGGAGCAGCAGCAGAGGTGTGCGTGTGCGTGGACGTGAACGTGAAGTACCGACGAGTGTCTGTGTTTATTTCCGACATGTTCGCTGCTAGGTAACGTGAGACAGAGGGCTCCAGTGTTTCCCCAGAGCAGCAGGAGAAAGTTCTGAAACTTCCCCCATGTTGTTGTTTCTGTCCCCCTCGCCCTCTGAGCCAGGCAGAGACATTTTGTGGGGGTTTGTCTCAGTGGACGTGGATCTGTGCACGTGCGGTCCTCGGTCCCCCTGGAGGAACCTCAGAAGTGTTCGTCCTTTCTAGAAACAACTGTCCTCAGCTGACGTCACCCGGTCCGGCTGCTGTCCAGCGGAGGACCGAGGAGGAGGAGGAGACTCTTCTGCTGCTCAGCTCCACTGAAGTCAGATTTAGTGCGTTTATCCCCCAAAAGAAACAAAACAAATCGGGATAGTTCACCGAAAAATGAAACTGTACTCATTATCTACTCACCCCTGTGCCGATGGAGGGGTGGGCGAAGTGTTTGAGTCCCAAAAAACAGGGGTAAACACTGTTGCAGCCAAATCCAATACAATTGGAGTAACTGGGGACCACTTCTTCAATCGTCAAAAGACGGGCGGGAAAATAACTTAAAATGCCTCCATGCTGCTCGTGTGGTGTCATCCAAGTGTCAGCAAGCCCCGACATTCAAATTCAACTCGAAATGGCGTCCTTTTCAACGTGTTATTAGCCTAAATGTCCTCGGATATCCTCGTCTGGAGCCTCGTCCACATTCACACCCACACACTGCACACAAGCTCTTGCCCAAGGGTATGCGGTAGCATCTCTACCAGTGGGATTTTAGGGTGTAAGTGACACTGTTTTGAGCAGAATTTGACACTTGGATGACACCACTAGGATCAGTATGGAGGCATGTTATGGTTTTTCTTCTGCTGGTTATTTCAAGACGTGGTCACCAGTTACTTCAATTGTATTGGTTTTGGCTGTAACACTGTTTACCCCTGAAACTCCTACACGACAACACGACTCAAACATTTCACCCACCCCTCCATCGGCATAGGGGTGAGTAGATGATGAGTGAATTTTCATTTTTCGGTGAACTATCCTTTTAAGAGCTTTTTCCAGTCTTGATGGCCACTGGACTTTACAGTACAGTTGCTTTCCATTCATACAGTGCATCCATGTGAAGCACTTTCTCCATCACACATCTCTCACGCAGTAGCCCTCAGGGGCAATTTTGGCTTCTGTGTCCTGCCCAAGGACACTTGGGCACGTGGAATAGAAGAGTTTGGGATCTTTTTGGTTCGTGGACGACCCACTTATACCTCCCGAGTCACATTGAAGTACGGTCTGTGGATTTTCTTTAACAGCCTAATGATGACCCTGCGTACTGGAGATGTTGCTGATGATTTTGTTAATATTATAATTTGTGATCGGTGAACACTCAGAGATTAGTCATTCGTTAGCTAATTATTTATTTGATTAATCATTTCAATCAATTAGCAATTTCTGAAGTGAAGTTGTTGCACTGTAAAATGTTAACGCACAGATGAATTCACTTGTCTTCAAAATATATTCAGCTAAATGAACATTGAGACATAACAAACTGAAATCCTCACGTTAGAGAATGAGAGAAAACTTACAAAATAGTTGTCTTTGAATTTTCTGTCTATTCAGTCTACAAATAACTGACTAATAGTTTCTACTGAAGAACTGACCCTTCAATGTGAGTGAGTACTACATTGGATGATGAACGGCAAAGTTATTTTATCAGTGAAAAGCTCCAAAACAAAAAACCCAGAATGTCCGGTTACCCAGTCCCAGTGGGAAGTCTTGCAGGCACAGCAGGAGACAGGTGTTTATGTAATAGTAGTAAAGTAATTGTAGGTGGCAGCCTTTGGATTGTGTTAATGTGAGCTGGGGGAAAATAGAGGGATGTCATAAATCTCTCAGCAGTAGCTGTGTTTGTGGAGGCAGGTGGAGCGGAGGATGATGTACGACATGCAGGTGGAACCTAGAGCAGCTTTATTAAGTTTTATGAAAGGACTAAAACCTTGATCTCCGCTATTATCGACAGTCTTTTCCTTATCTGCTTTTTATCATAAATATTGAAACAAAACTGTGAGGGATTAATATTTAGTACAACATTTACGTTTTATGTTTAATTGAACTTTACTTGTATGAATCTTAAGTGTTTACTTATCAGGAGAAGTGTTTGGAAGTCGATCATCAGGTTTATGACCATATGGACGTTTGCTTATGTTAAACTAATACTTGCATCTGTGTCTCTCTATGTTAATAGATAAGTCAGTAAACAGGGACAGTGCAATATGGACAAACTCTTCTACCAGTTCCAGACGAACCTGTTGGCAGCAGTGATTGATTATAGATCACAGGTTTTACCGCACTTACTTCAGGATGCTTAGATGATTATAGAACTTATTTTAAAAGCAACATAGCCTCAGATGTTCTTTAGCTTTCCATTGGATCTGAGTCCAAGTTTTGCTTTGACATCAAACACATATGGTCAGCAGAAATCTGGCAGAGATTCTGTATTTAGTCGGTGTTTTGCTGTTCTTAGAGATTTATACTCTGTCCTTCCTTCCTGATACTGTCTAATGCACAGGGTCAGCTAAACTGTGGTGGAAATGCTCGTCCTCTATTGGTTCTGCATTCTGCCCTTGTGATGTGTAGAGGAAGTGAAAGTCAAAGCAAAAGTTTTCCTTAGAATGTCATGATGTTGCCAGGACAGCCTAACATCACTCTAAGTGTAACATATTTATTTTATTCCAATTGAAGAAAAACCTTGCAGTAGGTGTTCCAGCGATCTCCAGGATCCATTTATAACAACACGCCAGTCAAAAACAGATTTAGACTTCTGCCGAACTAAGTTAAGAAAGGCTCTTCTTTTTAACCCAATAGACTCCTCAATCGGCGGTAAGCCATCTATTAGTGGTTGGAAAACTGTTCCGCTTTCGCATTCTCACAGGTGACCCACAACCCATCCATGAAAATAACCTCCTCCCTTTCTATTAGACGGGCAGATTCAACTAATATTCCTAAATTAACAAGAATTTATATTTAAACTGAAAGATATACTGCAAAATTCATATCAAAGTATACAGTAACTAGACAAAATTAGTATTAAACTATGAACAAATTGTAAAATTCATTTGGGTTTGTTTGCTGGAGGAGAAGTTAGAGCTACAAGCCTACATGCACATACTCACTGTTTCATATTATGTATGACTCTGTGCACATTTGTATCATTATTTTGTCTGTAGCTTCGTGTAGATAAATACATGCCACTTCTATTCACTGAAAAATTCCTGTTGTCAAGCATCTCAATGTCAGGCTCCCATTCTCCGTTATCTGTAGATGGCTGCTTTCATTCCTCGCTGATAAAAAAAATACTGGAATTTGGCCTCCGCTGCCAAAATGTGACAAGATGAACTACCATGATACCTCAGAAAACACACCAAGCAGGATGAGTGTAGCTTCGTCAGCTGTGAGTTGAATAGTTCCACATTTTTCTCTGGGAAACGTTGAGTATACAGGGTCATGACTTTTTGTTAACATGTTGTCTGAATGAATCAGTTTAGTTTCCAGTGATGTGCTGAATCCCTCAAAAACCAGGCTTTTTTCTTATTCTTTGTCTTTGTCAATGACTCATTCTGGTCTTTTGAAAAACTTTGAAATAGTTTTTGTGCAAGAATACTAGCCTATTGCTTTAGTTGCCTTGACGACACTCCCCTGCTCACATTAGCTGCAGTTTGTCGTTGCTGTTGTTGTTCGCATCTCTTATGAATTAAATTATTTTCAAACCGTCTGGGGGGGAAAAAAGGATGAGAACAATACGTTTTATGACCAAGATGTTTTCAGAAATAGACTCTATCCTTTAGTTTTTCTGATGTTGAACAACGTTTTCCCTCCAAAGAAACGATGGAGACGTTTTAATATCTTCTCCATGCGGTTGGAACTTGCGTGAGCCAGGACAGCTGCTACTCGGACCAGTTCTCCAATGTGGATATGTTGTTGAGTGAGGTACAGTGGAGCAGAAGAACTATGACAACTACAGATGTTGGACAATTTATTCCCTGAGTAAACTTGTGCACCCCTGCCCCGTTACAGACCTTGGATCCTGACTGCTGAGTGTGTTTCACTGGAATCCTTATCTCTCCACTGGAACCACACCTCCATGTTTAGAAAACAAAAATCAGATTTCCCTCTTGGCTGTGAGTGCATTTCCCCTACAGAGTTCACCTGTTCTGTTTTCCTCAGTGTTGTTCCCCATGTTTGTCAGAAGCACAAGGCAAGGGTCAAGACTGGGGGAACGTTGGGCAGTAGATGCAACTGGCCCCTTTTCCAGGAATGTGACCGGGGTGTTGCAGCCTGCAACAACAGACAAGACCGTGTTTGAGCCTGGCAATCACACAGGCTGTAAATTATAAGGAGAGTGGTTTGTTTGTCTGTAGTTTTCGGACTCTGGTAATAGTTGCATAGGCTGGCTATTGAATGAGCCAGGTCACATGCTGGAAACCAAATTCGTACTAGTAGGAAGAAGTTTCCCTGAGAAAAGGATTTGGGTATTTTCAGAGTGAAGGAATTAACACCAAAGTTAAATCTGTGGAGTATTTTGCAATGGTTCTGATTTATAGTCAGCATAAAAGAAAAACTCTGCTCTGCGTCAGTCAGTATGAATAGTTAGTTCTGCCTCATGAGGTCATGTCCTCATTGATGGTTTACGAGTCAAGGACGAGCCCAATACTTTTTTAAGCAGATTTCATGAAAAGGATGGATTCAGTCCCCCCCCCCCCCCTATTCTTCATTAGTGTGAGAAAATGCCTTTTCACTATTTTGGAAATAATGAAGATATCATGATGAAATAAATTAGATACATTTAGAGGACTAAGATCTATGAGTGTGTGCAATTTGGTGTAGTTTGACTGAATTTACGGGGGACTGTTTGTCAATTGTATAAGAAGAACTAAATGTGATCATTTATTGAAAATATTGATAATCAAAGCAATGACTTGGCCCTGATGTTCTGTCCCCACAGTCAAACTCCACCTGATCCCTTTGCTTATGCAGTGAGCATGTCTTTTTTTTTCGATAATCATGTAAGGTGAGAAAAAGTATGCATGGTATATGATAGTTCTTTCATGTTGTAGTTGTATGTTATTCTGTTTAATTCAGTGGGTTTTGAAAGAATTTTGCCAAGGGGCACATACTCTACATACAAAAAAAAATTCCTCATCTACTCCACTCCATACATTTTTCAAGGATGCGTGGTTTTATTTTGAATATAGCATTCTTCATTTCCACATTCGCCTGTCATACCTGCTGGCAACACCCAACATGTCAGGACAGCTCTGCAGCTCTCCTGCTCCGTGGAGGACACGGGACGACCTTTCTGTGTTGGGAAAACGCCAAAAAGCAACGCAAAGAATGTGTCATGATCTGAAATGTTTGAATACGCAGACACTGATCCAGACTCTCGCACCCCAAAGTGGTATAGGCCAGCAAAATAACTGTAATTGTAAACGCTAAAGTAAAGAGAGAGTCAAAGAAAGTGCTGAAAACAAGACATTCTCATCCCTCATAAGATTTATTCCATGTTTTTTAAAGAAACCCTGTTTTTTCATGCAAGACCAGCAGAAGTGAAACACACTGGGAAGTGGAAATAGAATTCACAGTCACTTGTAGAATTCACAGTCACTTGCTGAATGTGTTAAGGTCATTTCACAGCCCTTCACTGACAGGTTCCCTGATTTGTCGGTACCACATGGTGCAGTCGTCTTGGATGCTTACCTCATTACAAGCATCTGTTTGTCACAAATATATGAAATTCTACCTTGGGCCATATTTGCTTTTACGAAGAATTTTACAGACGATCTCCTGAACCACTGTGATTTGTGGTTGTTCAACCTTTTTAACCTGAAGCAGTTTTTCCTGGAATAGTCACGTGTGTTGACAGTCTGTTTGTTTCTCTGTGTCTTAAAGCTCAAACTGAAACTTATTTTGTCGTATTTTATTTTAGCAGCAGCAATAGAATAGAATTTACCTTTTGGCAAGTGAGTGAAAGTATAAGTTGATTCCTCACCACCACTATGGGGACGCTAACATTAAAGGTACCACTTTTCTGCTTCAGGACCTCGGTTCCACTAAGCCTTTGATTATATACTTTGGAAGATACTGATGAGACTGTGCACGTGGGCCTGTATTCAGAGACGTGTATGTACTGTACGTGCACTCAGCCAGCAGTAAGCAGTCATTACTGTGAAGTGATGTGGTAAAGCAGAATACCCATAAAGAGAAAGTGGAGCAGTGTCACTTTTCGTCTGGAACAAAGCAGGTCTCAGTGCAGGTCTCGGTTTCTGCCACGTGATCCATCTTCTGTGTCGTCTTGTTTTTCAGCCCCGTTGTTGTATCTGCCTTTTCGACCCAGATTACACTATCGCTCTTTTGAAAGGATGGATGTCAGTGGAGGCAGCTTCTGGCAGGGCGGTCATAGTAAACCTGGAAACAAAGTGCTCTGCTGAGCTGTTGAGGGATTTTCTCATAATTATTTACTATAAATTTTGTAAAGTTGTGCTTGGATTGACATTTTGGAAGTGAATTACTTTGGAGTTTCTGCAGATCGAGCCGGGATTTATTTAGTCCTGAACATTTATGTGAGGTATCTGGAGGCCACGTTGAACTCCAGATGGGAGCAATGAAAACAAAGAACTTAAAAGCAGATGTTTTATAATTTTATAAAACAAGTGTGTGTGTGGATGAGTCTGCCAGGTGTTCTTAAAGTGCGATGTCCAAACAGACAAGAAATACCATTGTTTTCCGCACTGTCCTTGTTTTATTCTTCACGGTGAGAACTGGGCAGCAGACAGTAGTGACTCATTCACAGGAAACGTACTGGAAACTTTGAATATTGTTACACCATCAGTTGATCCAGTGTGGAAACCCAGTATCACGTCTTTTGGGATCAGAATACTGTTTGTTAGCCATTCAAAGCAAATATGAAAGCGAAGCACAGAGAGAATTATGGATGGACATGGAAATAATATGATTACAGCTGGACCTTTCCACAGTTTGACCTGAAGCGTGTTCAAGAGGAATCTGTCTGCAAAAAAACCTTTTATCTTAGATTGTATGACTTTGTTGTTATGTTTCTCTTTGCAGGTTATTGAAAAAGACAGAATGAGGAAATCCTTGTGTTTCATCTCCTGGACTCTGCTCTGCTTCTGCTGCTGGACCACACAGGCAGAGGTCTTCACATCCATAGGTACGATTTAAATCTGACAACTTAACATTTCCAATTTAACTGCTCCCAGTTTAAATTTGGTTCCTTGGTAAACTTCACGTTGAAGCCCCAGAGTACAGAACGATAAACTTTGAGGTGCACTTAATAAAATGAAAGATAGATTATTGTGGTCCATGGATTATTTTAGTTAAATCTGAGTTCACTTGAGTTTCTCAAACACGTTGGTTTGGTTTACACAAAGTACTACAACAGGCTGCATCTCATGAGTCAAACAGTCACTTAAATCACAATGATTGACTGCACTTGGCCGGTCGGTTGCATACAGAAACAATGGAAGTTTCATTCTTTCTCTTCCCTGGCAACTCCTGTGAATTAATCAAGGCTGAACATTTCCATGGAGTTGTTTACTATGACCCCAACCACCTCCCTGTGGAAGAACATACAATCAAAGCCCCACAATCTGTGGCTGAGGCGAAGAGCAGTAACCAAAAATACATTTTATAGGTTTTTAAAGCACAAGCAGCAAAAACAGAAACACTGTGAAGTTGAATTAACCAGAACAGATATAAACTATGACCATTAATTGGTGGGTTTATTCTTTATCTCTGTCTCGCTCTCCGCAGGCCAGATGACAGACCTGATCCACACAGAGAAGGAGCTGGTCCAGTCTTTGAGGGAGTACATAAAAGCAGAAGAGTCCAAGCTGGCTGAAGTCAAAAGGTACTTAATAACCTTACTGTGACGTAATAACGACCCTTTTGAAGTATGTGTACTTGACTTGTACTTCTACTCCACTGTGTTACAAAGGGAAATACTGTTTTTATTCTACTATAATTATCAGAAATCTGCTGCAATTTACTGTTCAAATCAAGATTTAAGCTTAAAAAACACATAATTAAATATTAAACCAGCCTTTTTGACCCCGGTGTCTACTTGTTTTAGATGTCAGCAGTAACCCCCAAAAAATGTTCTTGCTTAGATGATTTAATATCCTATCCAGTACTTCACAAATAAAAGGATGTATACATATTTATACTCTTGCTATTCATCACCAAAGCCATTTTTAAGCAGAACAAGTACATTTACTTTTCAATTGTTAACTTGAGTGCTGATAATACTTAGTAGGCATTTAATACTTTGAATACAGAGTTTCTACTTGTAAGGTTAATGTATTTTTCACCGTTGAATCAGTACTCTTACTTAACCACTGCCCCCATGTTTCCCTTGTGTTACTGTATTAAGTTACCATGGTGATATTCAACAGAGAAAAATCCCTCCTTTTGGATAAACTTATCAAAATCATCTCAACATATCTGACACATTTTATAAACATCTGTTTCATAACATGCCAGAGAAATTAAATTAAACATTCATATCTTTTCCATTAGTAATAAACAAAGCGATTTCTTCATATTAACAGTCCTTCAACCTTTTAGTGTTTAGAGCTGTGGAAGTTTATCACAAGCACTGTAAGAGTGTTTATTCATTTTTTAAAAGTGTATGTTTGTCCTGTCTCGTAGTTGGGCCGCAAAACTGGACGCTCTGACCCGACTGTCCACCTCAGACCCAGAGGGCTACCTGGCCCACCCAGTGAACGCCTACAAACTGATGAAGAGACTCAACACGGAGTGGTCTGAGCTGGAGAGCCTGGTGCTGCAGAACCCCTCCGATGGTAAGGTCCCTCCACAACAGTGTGTGGGTGAATGCAGACTTGCTGGGATATAACTTTGCTTGGAGTTGTGTTCTGCGTGATCAGATGTAAAACCGCTCCCTCCAGGGCAAGAAAAACATGCATCTTGCGTTATTTGTGTACGAGTCTGTGGAATTTCGCCTGCATGCTGGTATTATTGTGGCACATGGGAGCACACGGATATTCGCACTGGACGTATGTATTCGACAGCTCAGACCAAAGCAATACCAAGACACCTTATGTAATTATTTTCCGACTCGTTCCTTCTTTCCTTTCTGTCTGCATTAACACAGATGCACAAGTCGATAATATTTTCAATCCAATCAGATGTGCATTCACATCGTTTTTTTGCTGCCTCGGCTAAATCTGCATCCGTTCGCTTTTGTTGTTACCGTCGTGCTGACTTTGCATTCATTCCACCTTAAAATATCCCTTCACATCGTACACTGCATCTGACAGAGCAGCATTTACCACTTTTCTTTTTTATGAACCGTCTCTGGGCAAAAGCGGAGAGAGCAAGCGGTCAGATAAGAAATGCAGAGCGGATGTGAGAAGTTTTTGCTGCTCTGCACAAGAGCGGAGGGAGAACAGATTTGTCATGTAGTAGCTGCAGCAGCTGTTCCTCATCTCTGCATGTGTTGGCCATGTTCTCCCTTTGAGTCTGTGTGTTTCGAACTGAGCACATGTTTAGACTTGGGTCTGTATCTGTGGGAGACAGATTAACTGAGCATGAGTGTGCACAAGTAAATCTGTATACGTGGCCATGAGTAACAGAGAGAGAGAGAGAGAGAGAGTAGAGAGAATGGATGTTAACCTTATAAACGTAAGTGGATAGTGCAGAGTGATTTAATTTAATGTTTGCATTGTTTCTTTACATCAGCAGATTGTGTTGTACGAAGCCATTTTATCCATTATCATTTATCCAGATTTATTTTTGTCTCTGCAAAACTCATGTATTCACATGTCGGTGAAGCTAAAAGTTAAAAGACAAAGTGACACTGAGTGAAAGGATATTGAATTTGGACCTTTGCTAGTCCTACATTATATTACTGACTGTTTCTCCAGAGCATTGGAGTTAGTAAGAACAGTGACGATAATACTGGTCATTCAGATCTTTCTGAGGTCAGAACAGAGAAGTCTATAACTGCTGTGTCAGTAAAGTTTTAGCTGTCTGTGTGTTAAACAGATAATAAGGTTGTCTATTGATTCATCATCATTTTGTTTGAGTGGGTGATCGCAAAACTGACTTTTGATAGTTAGAAAATTAAATGTGAGTGATTTATATTTTTGTATGCCTCCGCGCCGGCGACATCCAGTGGCCGGACACATTATGTTTTTGGGTTGTCTGTCCGTCTCATTCCTGTGAACGATATCTCTAAATTTCCTTGAGTAAATTTCCTGAAATATGGTTCAGATATTCACTTGGACTAAAGAAGGAACTGATTACATTGTGTTGTCAAGGGTCAAAGGTCATGGTGGCCTCACAAAGTATGTTTAAGTTATTCTTGAGCATGATATCTTAAGATCAGGCTAAAAATCATTTCAGCCTTTTCTGTTTTTATTCATTATCAATAAACGTCTCACCTTCTCTTCAGGGTTCATTTCCAACATGTCCATACACAGACAATACTTCCCAGATGAAGAGGATGAGACGGGTGCTGCCAAGGCATTGATGCGTCTTCAGGACACGTATCAACTGGATTCCGAGGCCTTCTCAAGAGGAAAGCTGCCAGGTAACCTGGGAGTGTGCAGTGATGTCAAAAATTCATGAATCTATTGAAAAGGGTTCGGGTTAGTGAGTAATTTGCACATTTATAAAATAACGAGGGGAAGAAAAGGTGCATCCACCCATAGTGCTTTTGTTTGACTTGTGTATTTGAGTTTTAGACGTCCCATCAGATTGAAGTCACGTTGACAGTTCTTCAACTGGTTTGAATTCAGAGTTGGGATTGCTGTTAGCTTAAGGTGGGGTTAGAGTTAAGTACAAGGTTAATTTAGAGTTATTATTATAATTACTTTTGATGCGGGTCATGGCTGGATTGAAGATTAGGTTTGTATGTGGGTTCGGGTATAATTACTGAACTATTCACAGATCTACTGTGTAAAACAGCACTGACTCACCATGGTCGTGTTTTATATTACAAGGAAACACAGAATTTAGAAACCCTCAACTTGTTTTCATGGGGGCTTTAAAATTAACATAAGTAGTCTTAAGATTCACAAAATGAAGGAGCAGAAATGAACAATAATGCAAAAATGTTATGGAGAATGGAAATGTGTGGGTGCGGCCAGACCAGTATATCAGCCTAGTCTGTAATTGTACGTAGCCTTTATCAAAAATTGTTGATTAGCTTGTTTATTTGAAAAAAAAATACAGTCCAATATATCTTTATGAGAATTTTTCTTTCCATTCAGATATAATACAGGAAGCTTTCACCAGCTGTACAGTGCAATATTATCAGTGTTTAACGTCAGTGAATCTCGTCACAGGAATGCACTCCAATGCCCTTCTGACGGTGGATGACTGCTACGACATGGGGAAAACTGCCTACAACGACGCAGACTATTATCATGCTGTGCTGTGGATGCAGCAGTCCTTGAAGCAGCTGGATGGCGGCGAGGAAGCTGTGGTCTCCAAGGCGGACATTTTGGACTACCTCAGCTACTCTGTTTACCAAATGGGAGACCTGCCTCGAGCCATCGAGCTGACCCGCCGCCTGGTGGCTATTGGTAAGGTGCAGCATGAGCAAAGGTTCATTACATTACTCACAGGGCTCACATTTAACTGTCAAGGCGAATGGTGCACGACACATGTGCATTTAGTTTGTGTCCAAGCAGGGACATGTTTTACTCTGAGCACCAGGCCGATTTAAAAGGGTTTGAAATACTTTACAATGTGGCTGCTGGACGGGAAAAGTCTGAAGCTGCTTTCAGACAAGCACTGAACTCCAGAGATCCTCCTGATATTCTTCAGAGGAGCTGAAGGTGTGAACGCAAATGTCCAAGTTAGAGCCTCTGGTCTTTCTGCTGAGTTTCTCATAATCTAATAATCCTTTATCTCAGCCGGAGCCTCTTTATTTGTCTTTCTTGTTGCTATATATGATGGGTGAATGGGTTCATGCTGTCAATTCTTGAGAAACTAAAAAAAGCCCATTTAACATGTAATTAAGAAGCACTTATGACTTTTTCAGTAGCCTCCCACAACACATGCAGACACCAGTTGGCTGACCAGTGCAACCACAGTCCCCCTACAGTGGGGTAATTTATGGGTTGTCTTCCTGCTGTTTTACTAATCACAACATTCAACCCTACTCTCACTGCAGCGGTTGCCAGAGCAGCAGGGTGTAGTCCCTCCAGACCAAGGGGCCGGTGGTTTCTAACTGTTACTTGTGTGTGTCCGCATCAAGACCTCAGTGTACAGCTGCTTGCCGTCTTTTCATAGAGCTGTGGTGACCCTGTTTACTTGTCGCGTGAAATAAGTAGTGTTATAGCATGCACAGGTATGAGACTGGAATCAATCTCCTCTCTGAGCCACTTGGTGAATATGTTTATCAACGCTATAGGTTAACCTGCTTCTCAGTTAAAGTCTTGAGCCACCACCAACCCACATTTTCTTGTACTTACAGACGCCAACCACCAGAGGGCAGGAGGAAACCTCCGTTATTTTGAGCGGTTACTGTTCAAGCAGCGGAATGAGCTGAACCAGGAATACCAGCCGGCCTCTGAGGAGCCGATCCAGCTGGGAACCTACACTAGACCCAAAGACCATCTCCCAGAGAGGGAGATCTATGAAGCGCTCTGCAGAGGAGAGGGGCTCCAAATGGTGAGACACCATAAATACAGACATGTGGGGAATGAGGTGGGATGTAATGTTAAGACCTGTGACAGACAGGCAGTCAGAATACTTGATCTTTTTATTTATATCCGAAGTGTTGGGATTTTATTTAATATGCTGATGAACAAAATTATCACATTTCGCCACTAGAGGGCAGTAAGAACAAATTTCCAACACCTCAAACTCAATTCTCTCCCAATGTGATGAACACGAATGAATACATTTTTTGCCCCTTTTTCCTTATACCTGCTATTGATGTTGAAAAGAGGGTTTATTATTTCCTTATTTCACCAGAACGAAGCGAAGCGGAGCCGTTTGTTCTGTCGCTACCACGATGGGAAGCAAAACCCTCGTCTCCTGCTGAAGCCCATGAAGGAGGAGGATGAGTGGGACAGCCCCCACATCGTACGCTACCTGAACGTCCTGTCAGACCAAGAGATTGCAAAGATCAAGGAGCTGTCTAAACCCAGGGTGAGGCCAAAAATAATGAAAAAATTAACTGCTCTCATCTCAAACCATAAAACAAAATTTAAAGTAATGTTTTTTTAATAGCAAGATGATAAAAATGATAAAGCTTATGAATCCCAAGACTACTTTTCTAATGATAAAGGGTCAATATTAAGCTTTAGTATTGCAACAAGTATAACTTACCTACAGCAAGTGGGCTTGATGGTTAAGTTAAGATTTCACTTTGCTGATTGTTCCCCTTCTTTTGCACATCATATATTTACAGTGAAAGAAAGAGGGCAGTTCAAGGTGTCTGGCTTTACTTTGTGAATATGTCTGAAACGGTGTTGTTTTATTTTTAACAGATATTAGATATGCATAAGAGTAATACTGATATTTTTGTGCAATACTATGAATGTCAAACACTTCTTTGTGTGTTTTTTCTTTTAAGCTTGCCAGAGCTACCGTTCGTGATCCCAAAACAGGAATCCTGACGACAGCCAACTACAGAGTATCAAAAAGGTAACTCAATATTATCCATTTTTAGTGTTTATAATTTATAAAACATGTTTTCTTATTTGTAAACCAAGATATTCCAACCATTTACTGTGTAACTCTATTACATGCTCATACGAACGTGTATTTGTTCTTTCAGTGCATGGTTGGAAGAAGAGGATGATCCTGTTATTTCCAGAGTCAATCAGAGAATAGAAGACATCACAGGCCTCGAAGTCGACACTGCAGAGCTACTTCAGGTAGAGTAATGCATACAACAGAAAGTACTGAAACAACCAGTTGTACCACAAAAATAAGAACAACATTGGACAAATTGATTCAAATCATTTAGCCTGATCTAGTTTGTCTGAACCGTGTTGCACTTTTTCCACAAAGAAAAATTGAAAAACAAAAAACAGGTTTTCTAACTCCACATCTGAGATTCATCTCCTGATCCCAGTGTAAAGGAAAGGACCAGATTCTTGGCAGTGGCCTTAAAAGCATTGAAATGTTTCTGAAACCCTCCAGAGACACCCACAGTCTCAGTGATGACAGACTGGAACGACCTTTTGCCCAAGAATAGTCCCCATTCCAGTTAATGTTGTGAACAATATATCTGTATATACTGTGCATCACAGATTCGATTCCCTAAACTAGTACAATGAACCAGATGAATATTTTCTGTATTTGCTAATAGTGTTTGCCTGTTTCTGTGGGCTTTTTTTTTTTTGCCCAAGTAAAAATCTCACAAAAGACCTTAGTTATCACAAGACTGAGTAAATAATATAAATCAGTATTCACCATGTCACATCAGTATGTACACAAATACCCTTTAGTTTACCATAACATTTTAATAATATTAGTTTATATACATGTAAATAATCTTTGTCAAATGCTGACCAGGTTGCAAACTATGGAGTCGGAGGACAGTACGAGCCACATTATGACTTCTCAAGGGTAAGTGTGTGTGTGTGTGTGTGTGTGTGTGTGTGTGTGTGTGTGTGTGTTACTTACTTGTGTACTTATATCTTTGTGAGGACCATTTAAAGCAGGGGTCCCCAAACTGATGGAGAAATGGAGCAGGGACAGTGAATCCTCAAGCCACATACATACATGGCACACATACTCCAGCATTAGTGAGTTGTCTGACCCTGATGAGTAGCACACAACTTATCTAACATTGGACGGCTGGAGGTTGTCAGGCAGAGGGTCATATCAGCCTCAGGCTGCAGTCTTGACCTGTATTTGTTTTTCAGGCAGGTGAGTGAGGAAAAATCCACTTTCACAAAGATATGTTGTTGCAAAGGGCTGACTGAAAGATAACGTCTTTTGCCTCCATTTATCTGTTTGCAACAATATGTTGGATTCATATTAATGTGTATTAAAAGACATTTAAATTTGTGGGGAAAAAATTGTTTTAAAAATAAATTCGCGACCCCCCTGCAGTACCTCCGCGGACCCCCTGTTGAAGACCTCTGATTTAAAGCATAGATGCTACAGAGTGAGGGCATATTTGCAAAGTGAGGACATTTTGTTCGGTCCTCACTTCTAGGGTTAGGAATTTAGTTTGCATGGTTAGGGTAGGGGGCTAGGGAATACATTATGCCAATGAGTGTCCTCACTAAGATAGAAGTACAAACGTGTGTGTGGATTGACTTGGATCTAGGCTTTAGGTTTGGTTTAGATGTGGTTTAGGATTTATTTGGAAATATTAAGCTTAGCATACAGGGCCAGAGAATGAAGTTTGTCAATGACAGTCCTCACAACTGATGTAAGACACATAACGTGAATCCTTAAATGTTGAGGTGAGGCCAGCCCAGCTTTATAGTCTATAGTTGGTGTTAGGTTTAGTCCTCTGGAAATGAATGTAAGACCATGTGATGTCTATTAATGTCTATGAGAATACTTTCCTAACCCTAACCCACTTCCTATGGACTTCTGAAATACAGTATGTCTGTCTTTACTGTGAAGAGTTGATATATGCTCTCTCTGATAGTGATATCGGGGAACCCTATATGGAATTCTTGTGATGCATATTGCACGGAATGACTGATCTAATTTGATATGTTACAAATAATAATGTCTTCTGCCTTTATCACATCATGGAGTTTATTTCCTAACTTTTATTGAAGAGTGTAGTCTTTCATTTTGTTATTTCATGTTCACCTTTTGCATGAAGAAATAATAATCTAAAAATGAAAGGTCATGCTCTTAAATTAGGAACTCAGATAAAAGTTGTGACTAATGCTTCTGACAGGTAGTTTATTTCATGTTGAGCGTATTAAGTGCCATAGTGGCAGACTCCTTTGTGAGTTTTGGGTTAAATGTTATAAACATCTGTTGCAGCGTCCTTTTGACAGCCAACTCAAGGTCGATGGAAATAGACTTGCTACGTTCCTAAACTACGTAAGTACATGCGTGTGCTAGCATACAGTTTTTTCATCTTGTATTTCTATTCTTGAATTTTATCTTCATAGAAAGATGAGCCTGATGCTTTCAAAAGATTAGGCACGGGAAATCGCATGGCGACTTTTTTGAACTACGTAAGTATGTGCATCCAGTCGCCGTTCAGTGAAGGCCCGGGCTGGCGGTTAAAAATCTACGCTCCCTCCCATCCTATCCTATCCTTACGTTTTTAGATTCATGGGTATAAGCTCTGGTTCAATCTTGGACTTGGATTGATTGACTTTTACAGAGATGCACTGATTGGCGTTAATGTCCTTTTTGTTTGAAACCTTGTGTTGCTTGATGTAATGGAGCAAGATGGGGCAACATTTTTGGAAGAGAAAACTCTAAAAATGATGCTTGGACAAATATCCCATCATCTGAATGAGTGAGACACATGAATGACTGGACAAATATTTACAAACAACGTTTTTCTGTCAATCAGTTCCGGTACATATTGTGGAGAGTTTTTTTCCACCATTTCCATTTAGAGTTAGAATTTTACCCTGGTTAACACTGACTTATACAAATAAATTTACACCCTAAAATACACAAAACGTGATGTGTTTAAATGATTGTTTTATTTGAATTGTCATATTTCCTATAAACTTTACAGTTCAGTGTTGACTCCGGTGCATGATGTGAATGTGCCTGAGTAGATAAGTGATCTACAGTGTATATAAGACAAAGATTTGAAGAGGGTGTAACAGGACATATGGACTCAAATTTAAATTCAGTCTTTAGGATTTTGAGCTTGTAATGTACACCTCACAAACAATTCTAAGTACTTCAGTTAACATCTGTGTACAGGTACAAAGCAACTGTGTGTAAATTTACATTAGGCTGAAGTTAAATTTACAACTGTTGACCCTGTCTTTACACTCTTCTAAATCTGACTGGTAAATAACAGGCTAATCGCAGAGCTGTTTCTTTTCTCAGATGAGTGATGTGGAGGCGGGAGGTGCTACGGTCTTCCCTGACTTTGGAGCAGCAATCGTGCCGAGAAAGGTGATAGGAGTGTGTCTTTCTCTGTGCATGTTCGAGCTGAGCATGTTTAAAGTGCTTTAAAAAGTGGCCACAGTGGGGAAACAAATCTAATCCTAACAGTGTTACTGTCAGTTTATGGGTCAAGGCTGAATAATGGAAAATCTCACGTGAGTCTATATATATTATTCTGTATTGCATGGAAATTTACCAAAGATTGTGATTTAACAATGAAATATAATGTAAGATGTTTTTTTTTCCATTGGATTTGGACAATCCACAAAACAGTTATAGTTGTATCAATGTCATAAAATAAGCCTGGTATTTTTCGGTGCTTTTTTTCTAATGTGGCACGAGCACAAACAAAAGTCTTCTTGCGGGAAATGAGGGCAGGTCTGTCTCAATGTGTGGTTGGATCCTCACATTCCTTCTCGTGTCAATACCAGATGTTACCATAATTTTTATCATCTGTTGCATTTCTCCACAGGGAACAGCAGTGTTCTGGTATAATCTGTTCAAGAGCGGAGAGGGAGACTACAGGACCCGACATGCAGCCTGTCCTGTCTTAGTAGGAAGTAAATGGGGTGAGTTAAGTAGTGACATGTGTGGAACAGGGACTTTATAACTGACACTAAGCAAAGAAAGTGTGTCCCACTGTTTATCCATTTCATTGGACAAACTCCTTTATAATTCTTTTAAAATATCGATATGGAAATTTCTTTTGAATCCCTACTTCCCATTACATTTGTTTAAATGATATGGTACAGGGATATATGTTTATCTAATTTTCAAGTCACCGTTATATTATTATAACAGCAATTATAATAATTGTTGTCATAATAGACCACATTTTTTGGTACCTGGTCAGAAAATACTGGACCACAATTCCAAAGAATCATTGTTAGTTTCTTACTCATACACGGACGTTAAAAGACACGGAAAAAATCTAACGGCTGAAAAACAATGTTATACCATTCACGGCTGTCACTTCCTGTTACCATAACAGCAACAAAACCTGTTACTAATATTAATATATCATGCTTGGGTGGGGATAAAAAGTAAGCAAAACGGGGCTGTCCTTGCTGTCACTGCATCTTTATCATTTGAAGGTTCAGTGTGTAAGATTCAGGTGAAAGGTGTCTACTGGCAGAAATATAAAATAATCCTAGTCTGTTTTAGCTAAATTGTACGAAATTTCGTTTTTTTTACCCTAGAATGAGCCCTTTATATTTAAATATGTTATAATGTGTTTTTTACAGTAGCCGAGACTCGATAAACTTCAAACCTTTTTAGTTTTTATGACAACTGATGGCTACCACAGGTTCTCTTATATGTTTGATGAGGGTGAGGTGAGGGGTATGCATCTGCATCTTTGTGTGTGTTTCTTTCAGACAGCTTTGCCTGGTGGTGAGCTAACTGGTAATAATTACAGATGCAGGGGTGCAGCTCTGTGGTACTCAGGTTGTGAAACACATCATCGACACATTTCAGCTTCTATCAAGGGCACTAAACTGTAATAAGAGAATGAGTTTACCATATGCTGGTTTAGAAAATGTTGGCAGTGAAGGTTTATAGTAGCTTATAAATTTTTACACAGACTTTGATTAACTGGCTTTGCTATTTATGATCCTCACATGCTTTTCTTCTGTCCTTTTCTCCATTTCGTCAGTGTCAAACAAGTGGATTCACGAGCGAGGACAAGAGTTCAGGAGACCCTGCGGCCTCACAGAATTCGCCTGAAGTTTGATGCACATCTAACATGCACACACTCCCTCACACACATACTGAACGTGCTCCCTGTTATCTTATTTCTATCTTATTAATGCAACTCTGACACATTTTTTTACAAACCTTACATAAGTGTTCGCTCCCTCAACTTCTCTCCATAATTGACAAATGTTTTATGACACTGGAATGCGAGATCTAGTTGGTTGATATCCTTTCTTTTTCTATTCTTACCAGAAGCTGTGGGGCTCAGTTCTCAGTTGTGCATCTACCACATCACCCATATGATTAAATAAGTGAATAAAGATCAAACAAACATTTTTAAATATATGTTATTGTAGTTTCGGAGTAAAAACCACAAAACTGTATCAGTTCAATCTTGGTTTTATATATGAATGAATAGGATTTAATTCAAATCCAAAATGAAATCTGAGTCTCCAACCTCAAATATTTCCATTGATGCCAGAAACTTGTGTACTTTGGCTCTGGTGTCAACAGTTTGTCTCTCAGCTTTTATAAGTAACTTTTCAAAATAAAAGCATTAGCATTATTATAATGTGGCCAAATGGTGTCAGAGCAGGTTATTATGATTCATTTCAAATTCAAATGCACATTTCTCAATAACAAAGACTACATGCTTCTGGTAATGTAAGTAAAAAAAAAGTAAATGTATTTGGTCATATTTACTCAATTTAGAAGTTAATGTAAGAAGCAGTCTAAGGAAAACAGCTTCTCTGTAGTAGTTATTTCAAACAACAAAATATGGAAAATCCGTCGTTATCATCAGTCTTTTAGACACAAACACACTCAAGTATTATGTCTTCTTTGCTAACAGATTTATTTTGTGGTTTAAAATGATAAGTGTCATTTTATGTCATCCTTCATCTGCATCCAAAGTGTTCCTCTCCGTCAGACCTAACACAAAAATACATACATAATCATGCCCAGGACATTTTAAATTAATATAGTGTTTAAGTTATTACACTGTTGATACATTGTGTGCTTTCTACAAGATGGCAAACAAGCAAGTCAATAAACGGTGTCTTGTAGTAAAACGTTTTGTGCCTTCATTCACTGTTTTACATGGTTCGTCACTCTGTCATCAAAATGTCTTTTTTATCCAGGATGACAAAATGTCTTTATTTGATCCAATTCTTGCATTTTCATATAAGTCGTAACAACCTTAACTGAAGCTTAGTGGGTCTAAATACTTTTATTTTACCCAACAAAAGTTAATGCATCTTTATTATTATAATAACTATGTGGAAATGTATAGATTTGTCACCAGGAACAGTGTTTTAAAAGGGATCATGATACAGCCACACTAGTTTTTAAGCTTGCAGCAGGTCCTTGCAAGTTATAGAGCACTGAGTTCACAGTGGAGTTCACTGTTCCCTGGTCTTTTTGTTCAAGTGCTTATAGGAGAAGGATTGCATCAACAGCTTCATCGTCATTTGGAATATAACCAATCACATTAACTAGGACTAGTTTAGACTGCCAGTATTTTCTGATTCCCCTCAAGGCTCTGATCATTTGGCGTTTTGAGTCAAATCTGGCATCACTGACCATTATCTGTTTTTGTTTATTTGTTGAAACATGGTGGAACCATTTAACCAGTCACATAATGACTTTAAAGTAGTTTTTAAATGGTCACTTAAGCTATGCTGTTTTGATAGCACCATGCAGGCCACATTGGAGAGTTCTATGTTTCAATAAGATTTCTGGAAATGTTGAGTTGTTCTACGGTATAGACGTATACAAAGTCTAAAAGTAGTATCAGTTTCTCCTTTATTCTTTGTCACACAATGTGCGCCGTCTTTTATGACCAGCAACCCACTTTTTTGTATTGCTATGAGGTGAGGATTCGCTCAATCACGTGAACCCATGACCTTTTGGGTTGATTTCGAACCTTTTCGAGTGGTCGAGCAGTTTGTCTAAATCTTTGTTAAAACAGCTGTTGAATCTGCAAAATCCCAAAACAATAAATCAGAGTCACATTTTCCTTCACATCCATCCAATGTGTTGACAAACAGCAAACCTCTTTTCTAGTATAGTTCTCAGTAAAGCGTGCCCGGAGATAAAACAGGATGCCAAGCCAAATTTCAGTCTGGAGAGATTTAAAAGAGGAAGAGAGAATGACGGAAGTTGAAAGAAATGTGGTAAACAAGAGGGATGAAAATCTGAGAGAATAGACAGATTCGCAGTAGGAAGAAAATCACCATGAAGGAAAACTGGTGGTGTTGATGAGAACGTGGGATTTCTAATGAGAGGGAAACTTCTGATCAGATTGAATAGAGATGGCCTTGACCCTTAATAAAGCCCTGAATATGATTTGATCAATCAAATGCTCGTTCATTCTTGAATCTATCTCCTCACATTATACCTTAAAATAGTATTGGCATTGTATGGCGCCTCAAGCATGCAACATAAACTGCTGAAAAACCACAAACAAAAGAAGCTTGTACAGGAGAATAATTAACTGGCTTCCAGATCACAGGCAAAACTAATTGACCTGTATAAAGTGAAGACTGCAGATTAATTACCGCCGCCAAAGAGGATGTTTTCATTAGTGTGTGTTTGTTAGCAGGATTCCTCAAAGACTATTCAGCCAATTTCCAGGACACGCCACACACATGCATCGCTAGTTCTGGTAGCATCGCTTAACCTCTTATTTCCCAGAGATTCAAATAAAAGAAGTGGTGAAATTCCTGATCTGTATGAAATGATATATTATGCCTGTAATGTATCAGGAGATTACACATTTTTATGTCTCACCCAATTAGAGTTACAATGTCAAGCTGCACACAACAGCCGTGGCTGGATGTTTTTCGCATTGTACTTATCCATCTACTGTCCACCTTCATCCTGGAGAACGGGGTTATTGCTTCTGCCAACAGACCGTTACCCTCGTACATGGGGAAAGTTGGCCCTCAAGGCTTTTCTGTCATTAAGCCATTGCATGTGGTTAACATGGTTTCATGGTCTATCTTAATTCAAACCATGAGCTTTTCCTGACTTAACCCAACTGCAGCTGAACCCCCCGTGAGGACAAACTTATCCAACAGTGTTACAGTATCTCTGTATCGTGTGATTCCAAGAGCACGAAATGTAGCAAATCCAGAGACTTGTGAAATATTGTCACATTCTATTAAAATTACAAAACATTCTGCATATTGCTTCACATACAGCCTTTTTTTCATCTTGCACAAATCTTGAATCATTTGACTCACAGAGGTCGGAAATAAATGAAAACAAAGGCTTGGACCTGTGACTGCCCAAATAGAAGTTCATGCATTTGTTTTGCAGATATAGAAAGCAAATTTTAATGTAGTTTACAGTTATTTGTGTTTTTACAACAGTTAAGTAAACATTTGCAAAAATGGATGGTAAATACTGAGGTTTGGTTGATTTCAAGTGAGAAAAAAGATGTTGAATCTTCAAAGATGTTGCCATTGAATGGGAAGTTATCAATTCAGTCCACATTGAGTTTGGCTGCGCTGACTGTGTGTAGCACCTTTTCAGTATTAACACAAAAAAAGTGCGTTATCAATTGTAAGAAACTAGTGAGAGAGTGTATGTCTGCCTGTCTGCTGTTTCTGAGTTGAAACCATTGTTGACATTCGAGACATTATTGCTGATTCTCACAACTTCAAAGTCCTTGTCTACACTCCTCTAGATATTTATTGGAATGGATATATTCCTCTATGTAAAAAAGACCTTCACTTAACAAATATCTTTGTTCAGACGAGAACACAAAAAATTTGTACAAACGCTCAACCAAGCATGCTGGACCAGTAGGTGGCGATACAGTCTACATTAGCGATTCGTCAAATACCAGAGAAGAACACTAATGATGTTAGCGGTGACATAATAATTTCTCAAATGTACTCGGAAGACGTTCATTGGTGCAGTTTGGCCCAAACACAGAGGAAAAAGCTGACCTGCACACTCATTAGCAGAGCAGCACTCAGCTAAACAACTTGTTTGTGTGCTCATTTAGTGACTTCCTCAGTGTCGGATAAACATTTGAGCTCTGCTGTGTAGGCAGCGGTGCTGATGGTTCCCAGTGCAGGGGGATGTTTTTGATTCCAGGGGAGGTCATCCACAGGCTGGCAGAGGAAGACGAACCGCTGAGCAAAGACCAGAAACAAGACGTCAAATTACTTATGCAGATAGGGCAGGAAAAATTACATTTCTAACAGTGAATATTCAGTGAGTGAGTATTCACCTTTTTTGCAGTGTTAGGTCTGTGTAATTTTTTTATTGTGTACAGTAATATTGTCCTGCCTAAAAACATTTATCAAATTATAATATATCTTAATATATAACCGCTCAAGTTTTTATTTTTTAAGAAAATTGCACTGCCTTGGAATGACAAGACTAGGTCTTATTATGTGTAAGTCTAATTACCTTAAAAGTAAAGGCAGACCAAAAGATGATAGGACGTTCATGTTGCCGGAGGTCCCATAATGATATTACAGTGGCAATGAAATGAACCTGCTGATGCATTTTCTCCATTCACACAGAAAGACTTCTTTTATTTATGCACACAAGTAATTGATTATGATGGCTGAATTGACAGCATATTAACGTCAGATGAACGTGCGTCTACAAACCAATCAATGTCAAGTATAGATAGACCACATGGGTGACGACAGGACGTACTGCATGTCATACAAAAATCTTTAAACCACTCCCTAAATTACAATTTGAAACTAGAACTATCTAGATACATGTTACTGCAATGTAAGACACCAATTTTCAGACATTCAGGTTTGAAAATGTTTTCCAATAGTAAACACGTCAAAGTTTATTAAAAGACAGGGCTGGTGATATTATCCATTTTTATATTGTTGACAAATCCTATGAAAAGTTTCAAACCAACAGTGACTGAGTCCATCTCTCAGTACTTTCTGATTTCCACAGCCTATATGTCAGTGTCCCTCATTCCAAAGCTAAGTCCCTCTGAAGACGAGATTCCAGTTAGAAATGCATACTTCTTATGGAAAATCATACCAGCACATCTGGTGAGCACTAAATAAATTCTAAAAATGTTTGTCTGTTTCTGAATAATTTGATCCAATGGGCGATTTCTGCAAAACTGTACATATGGAAACAGTTATGCACAAACAGAGAATCACACAGTCGCCTGACCCACTATGAACCCAAGATTTTGAGCAAGGCCAAAAAAGACTCACAAAGACCCAAAAAATCCTGTAACAAAAAAACTCCCTTTTTTGTAGTTTTGTGAGTTAAGCTAAGCATGATGTTTTGCAGGATTGGTTCCAGCTACCTGGGTGGTCTCTACATAACAAATGTAGCCCTCAAAGTTGCACAGATGTGTGTTCAAACAATTCAGAGAAATGAAAAGATCGGGCTTACCTGTCGTAGAGTGCCTTTTCCCTGCAACACTTTCACCAACACAAACAGTGGGATGAGGGAGAGGGAGACGGTGGCAATGAACCAGCCCAAGATGTTGGCCCAGAGCGGATAAACATACGTGTTACTGAACTTCAGCGGGGAGTATTTGACAATGGAGAAGATGAAGGTGCCCTGTGATTGGAGGAGACACAGTGGATTAATGTTAAATTAAATGTTACAGCGTGTAACTTATAACTGTGACTGTGGGCCGAGGTGGTTGAACATCCAATTAGAGAGATGGCAAGAAACATTTTGGAAACAAAACAATCAAATGACAGCGATTCAAGGGACTCACCATACAGGTGATGGGAGTAATGAAGCACCAGCAGTATTTCATTAACGGGTATGGACGATAACCAATCATGTCTGCGATGTTGTCATAGAAACGATCAGCACCTTTGAATAAAAGAGAAGATCAGAGATGAGATGAAATCTATCAGCATAGCAAACATTCCTAAGGGTGTCTTGACCCCATTAAAAACACTTTTAACCCAATGTTCTCATAATTTGAAGAATCTAGTCTTTACTAGGTTGGTTGTATAGTGTGTGTGTGTGTGTGTGTGTGTGTGTGTGTGTGTGTGTGTGTGTGTGTGTGTGTGTGTGTGTGTGACTTACCATAGACCCAGCCAATGCTGACAGACTGACAAAAAGAGAGGAGGATGAGCGTGGTGCCGCTGCAGACATGATGATCCAACAGCTGGAGCAGGTACATCCCTCCCTAAAAACGAGGGCAGCGATTACAACTTTCATCAATATGAAAACAAATCAACAAATATTAGTTGCTGCATCAGCCAATTCATCATCAGCAACAGGTTCCCTCACAACTATTCTTGAAATCAATCAATTAAAAAGCAAACAATTATCCTTTGACCTACTTTTCAATTCAAAAAGGTGCATTCAGCAGTGGTTTCACCTAAATCTGCTTTGAGCTGACCCAACGAGTACAGGAGGCCACCCATCACCATGGCAACACCCTGTACTCAGTGATAACAAGAGGGTTGAACTTGGAGACATTTTCAGCACTTGAATTACCTATCTCTGATCATCACTGTGTATTTTATAATGTTGCAAAGACCAAAAGAGAAATTCTGTTTGAAAAGAGGCTCCTTGATCAGCAAGTTCTGAACAAAACAGTCCTGACAGCTTCAATACTGTTGCACTCTTAATGGTTAGAAAGAAATCAGCTGCAGAATCTCTCCATGGTTAAATGTCAAAAGTGGAGGAAAACTTGACTTACAGTTCACTATAATATTTACAAAGAAGCTATGACCTCCTATAACAGAGTAATACGAGTGGCAAGGAAGGATTACTTTTCCTAGATTATTACAGAGAATGCTGGGAACTCTAGAGGACTATTCTGCAGTATTGAGCAGCTACTTCCCACCAGTCCTGCCCACCTGCAGCTCTCTTCATCAAAATGTGAAGAGCTGGCATTGCTGCTGACCTGACACAGACCATCACAGACCGTCTTAACAAATCCTGTAAAAATGATGCAACCATGGCAAAATTCACCTTCATTACTTGAGAAAAATCATTTCAGTGATTCAAGAGAACAACATCCTGGAGGAGTTTCAGTCTGGCTTTAGAGCCCATCAAAGCACTAAAACTGCACTTACTAAAATAATCAATGACCTCAGACTAAACTCTGATGAAGACAAGGTTTCAATTCTAATCCTCCCTACCCCGAGTGCTGCTTCTGATACGATTGACCACGACATCCTTATCAATCGTCTTGAGAAGTTGGTTGGTCTGTCTGACAGTGTCCTTAACTGGTGCATGATTAAAGGGAGGGGGTTCTATTTCAGTGCAGATCACGTGTCTGACAAACAGCTGTTTTGGGGTTGCACAGGGGAGCTGCCTTGGACCTTTATTGTTCTCACTGTACATGCTGCCACTGGGTGATAACTGGACATTGCTGCTGAGCAAAAATGATGATAACGCTCTGCGCTCCATCACTGAATGTTTCCTCAAGCTTAATGAGGATAAAACAGAAATCCTTTGAGAGAAACGCTGGGAAATAATCTGGTACAGCAAACTCCTTGGACTAAATAAGAAGTGACAAGTCTCTGTGTTATCTTCGACTCTGATCTGAGTCACAAGGCCCACATTAACAATGTGACCAAAACTTGTTCTTTCCACCTTAGAAACAGAGCAAAGGTTCGAGTCATATGTGAAGAATAATACTTGGGAAATACTGTACGATTTTACTGCAGCAGCTACTGAGAGAAAGCTGTAAAGCAGCTGTTCCTTTGGAGGCATGCCGTGCACAACCTTCCATAATAACAATAATAATAACAATAATAATAATAATAATAGCAGGTTTTCAGTCCAAGTGTGTCTCATGAAACAACATGAATGAAACAACGACATCACTAAGTAACTGAAGTCAACTCTTGATGGTGGTTGCAGTCTGAATGCAATCGGTTCCACACAAGACAAGTGTGAAATGATAGGATTTAGTGATTAATTGGATGATGGAAAATGACCACAACAAATTCTAGTTCTTCAGTCATGTTTCAACCAGGATCACATACAGTCCAGATTATTATCATTTATCCGACTGTTGACCAGGAATGATTTGTTATCCAAAGATCTGACATTAAGAAGAGCTAACTTCAGCTGTTGTGATTTTATGCCTCTTTCCCTATTTTCTCTGCTTCGCCCTCTGAACTATTGACCAGTTTCTAAAGCAAATGAATTGCTGTCTAACGCTGTGGCCAAAAACACTGACGAAGGGGTGTGTAAAAGATTGGACTGTACTGCACTTACCTCTGTTACCAGTAAGAATCCCAGCAGACAGCAGGAGGTGCAGATGGCCAGCAGAAGCAGCTCACGCCTACAGCCCTTGTGCAGGTGAGCTGGGAACAGATCAACTAGTGATGTCATCAAACACTCCATCCCGACAAACTGGGGGTTGTCGGTGAGAGGAGAGCGTCAGAGCTTCATTCATTCATTCAACCATTCATTCAATCATTCACATGGGGTTTTGCCAGTACCTGACTATCCAGTCCGAGCAGAATAATCATTACGAAGAAACACACTGACCACACCTGAGGCATGGGCATCATGGCGAGTGCACGTGGGAAGACAATGAATGCCAGCCCTGGGCCTACACACACACACACACACAAAAACACAACGTAACCAGACACAACAAATAAATGAAACACGATGGAGAACAGTGTAAACATACAAAACTATACAACAACTTGACAAAGTACGCAAATGGAAGAAGGATACCCATTCAATTTAAATTGGTTATAAGTATTGTTATTATATTAATGCTGCATGGGGAAACACGGGGATAAGTAAAACACAAGGACTGACAGAAAACATTGATGGAAATGTCATTAAATTTGTAAACCAAAGTATCAGACAACATCAGCATCAAATGGCCTGATGATGTAGCTAAATTAAAAGTGAGAGGATTACCAAAGTGATGGTGATTCATCCTAAGGGGACCATGATTGTGTGCCCCAAAGCAACAAGTTGAATTGTTGGGACATTTTTCTCAAAACCCAAAATGTCAGTCAAGGCATCCCCATCAGGATTCAGGATTCATGATTTTGGGATCATGGATTAACGATGTGCACAATTCCATCACAAACAGACCAACATTACATGGTTCCATTTGCCACAAGTTAAAGGTCAAATATCAATGTGGGGAAAGAATAAAATGATGGCATAAGGACTTTTAAGTCTACCAGAAAAATACGACTTTACCAAAAGCCAGACAGGAAAGGTACAACTGTCAACCACTTAGCTGATCCGGTACCTACCAGATTCTGCCACCTCTGCAATATCCACTCCTTGTTCATATGTCATAAAACCCAAAACAGAGAAGACGGCAAAGCCTGCCACGATGCTGGTGACACTGTTCAGCAGACACAAGTACAAACAGTCCCTGAAAGAAAAATCAATCCAGTTCTAGAAACGTGTACGCAACTGTGGAGTGGATGCATGGATAGAAAGTGTTCATACGAGCCAACAGAATAAAATGTATATGTTCATCACAGGGCCATTAAATGTTTGATCTTGTTAAATGTCAATATCAAACTCTTTTTCTTGGCTTTGTTTCATCAAATACAAAGCCCACGAAAAAACATCCTTTCATTTCCTCAAAACGATTTAAATGATTCAGGGGCACAATTCATTCACATCAGGGTATTTTAGATGTGTATTAGTGTTCCTCTTACCTGTAACAGTCATTGTTGTAAGTGTTGTAACTCCCAAGAGAGGTCAGGAACCCAAGGCCGATGGCATAAGAAAAGAGGATCTGAGTACCAGCGTCCATCCACACCTGAAGAAAGCAAACAAATGTGAGAAATCTATGTTGCTGTACCGGAACTTTAGATTGTTGTGTCTGTTCTTACCTGGGGATCTGAAAGGCGTGAGATGTCAGGGTAGAGGTAGTAAACGATTCCATGCATTGCCCCAGGTAGCGTAACCCCGCGTATCAGCAATACTAACAGCATGATGAAGGGGAAGGTGGCTGTGAAGTAGGCTGCCTGGAAAAAAAGAGCATCGCTATCATTATTGATTGAATTGTCCATAAAATGTTTGACTTTCTCAAATGTCTTCTTTTGTCCAGCTGAACATTAATCCACAATCCATTCCCCACTATGTCTGAGCTGCAGGACGTCGTAGTCAAGTCCTTTTTTAATGAGGGTCCTCAGATATATGAGAGTTATGATGGATTTCCTGACCCTGATCCCTCGGCCACTTCATTTTCACAATCCTTTTTGGCAAAAAACATTTTAGCACACGTGTGGCTCTCATGATTTCATATCTTCTATGCCTGACAGACATGAGCGGATATGGACAACGTCTAATCCCAACCTGAGAAAACCTTGTTGTTTGTAATGAAAATGACTGAGGCCTAAATTTGACTCGAGCCTCAACCCGAAGCTAATTTACCCAAAAGATGATTTGTGATTATTGGCTTTACAAATATTATTTGAGTGATTGATTGATTGAAAAGACCCAGAAGAAAGAAGTTTACAGGGTGGTGATTTTTCATCAGGTGACCTCACGCTTTGAGGGGATCAAAAAGTGTGAAACTCTTCATTCATCCCAAAATGTGTCATGATGAAAAAATGATATGAGCCACATGTAAACATCTCACGCCGACAGTCACTGTAACTTCAAATGAACACAGAAAACACCCTGTAAAAAAACAGGAGCCATTTGTTTGAAATACTGACTTAAGACTTAAGATTGATCATGTGATCACTTGATTTGAGTTTCTCAAATTTACCTTGACAACTTTAACAGCTTGATAAATATGTATTGTTGCTCACATTCAGCCAAGAAAAGCAATTTTCAGTGTAATTCTTACAGATTTGATAAATATGGGCCTGTGTGTGCGAGTGTGTGTGTGTGTGTGTGTGTGTGTGTGTGTGTGTGTGTGTGTGTGTGTGCATAGAAGGGAATTGCTTTCAAAGCATTGGAGCTTTGTAAGTTTCCAAAATAAAGTAAACACACATCCTGAACATCCAGTATTTGGGTTTACTTAAAAAAAATATTTTCAAAAAAATGTATTGAATGTTCTTCCGTGTTTAGGCAGCGAACCTTTCCTGTGGACCTGATGCCCTTCCAAACGCAGAAGTAGCAGATGACCCACGTCAGGATGAGACACAAGACCAGTTCCCACCTCAAGCTGCCCACCTCCTCGATTCCATTGGAGAGTTTCAAAACTCGCCGCCTGGAGAGAAAAGGGGAGAGATGATGGAAATGAAAGGGACAGGACAGAGGTTAAATATAATGGAGAGTGGGGGAATTGGATTTTCGGGTGAAAGGGTGGATGAGGACAGAATCAAAGGCAGGTATAAAAAAAAAAAATGAACTGGGTGGGAGTGGATGAGGATTAACAGAGGATGAGGTAAGAATCAAAAAAGGAATATAAAAAAGAAATCAGTTCAACTTGTTGAACGGGTTCACTCCTTGCTTACTGCCAGAACTCCACAACAGGAAGAGTGCCGTTCTCCATCATGTTGAGGCTCAGGTTTGGATTGTTGAAATCCAAGCACAAGTCTAATATGAAAGGAAAACACTGGGAATGTAAAAAAGCCCATATATGAAGAAAAGTTTGTCGTATTCCATATCATTAGAAAATATAAAACATGCCATTTCCCTTCCTCTGAGATAATAACATGACAATTCTTTATTTATCGTTTTTCACGTTTTTAAAAGTTAGGCTATAAAATCACAGAATTGTACACTGCAGGGAAAAGTCTTAAACAAAACTCTTCATGCTTAATTTGAGGTGATTTTATCAACAATACCTCACACCTATATAAGTTTCCAGATCCCTCTGTTACCTGTGTTCCAGTGATGTCCACACGAGGCCCAGGGCAAATCCTGGCTGAATGATACGAACAGGTAAAAGAACGCCCACGCAATGATGATGATGTAGGAGGTTGCGCTGATTGCGATGATTAAGTGACTTGCAAAGCCCATGCCTGAGAAAAAGGAGAAATATGTCGACTCGGGGATTTATCATCTGTTGAATGAGGAGTGATTATTGCGCAGACTCAAGTTCCATACGATGCTGCAGTCAGAATGCCAGATACTGCGTTTACGCACGCTGTGTAAATAAACCACACATATGATGTATTTATTATAGTATCATAATGATTTTCCAAAAGTGAGAAACGAGGGTTTATTTACCCTGAAAAAGTGGACAAATCTTTTTCCAGCACGTGATCCCCCCCTGGTTGGTGTACTGTCCTAATGCCGTCTCAAGGAAGAAGAGTGGGATTCCGCATGTAAACATAAACAGGACGTATGGGATGAAGAACACACCTGTAAGGACAGAGAGGGTCTTTACTTGTTTGGATAACACATTTAAAGTCGGTTCTACTTTTTTTCCATTTCAGGAAATGCGCACTTGACAAGTGAGCGTAAAAGTTGCTGCGTAAAACCACCCACCTCCGCCGTTTCTGTAGCACAGGTAGGGAAACCTCCACACGTTCCCAGGTCCGATGATCGCGCCCATCACAGTCAGGATGAACTCAGCCTTGGATCCCCAGTGCCCCCGTCCCTCCAGCTCTTTGTGGCTCTGTGCGCATCCATTTGGCACAGCGGCGGCGTACGCACCAGTTCTATTCTTTTTGTTCTTTGTCATCGCTCCTTAGAGTTTCCCAAAGGCGCTCTGCTGCTGGGTTCTATTTCTGCGCGCAATCATGGAACTGGAAATGTGCAAAGTGTCGACGTGACAGCGGCTCTTATATAGTCACTGTCTGTCCCTCTGCCCGCAAAGCCTCCTCCGTGGGGCCACTTCCGGTGAAGGCTCCCAGACAAGACCAGGACAGAATACAACACGCAGATGTTTATGTTCATTTTCAATTACTATTGCCATATGAAATGACTCAAATTCACAAAACAGGTCTGTATGCATTTTCAATATGTCATGACTCCTTTTATAAAGAGTATATTTTTGATTTTGTGGTGTGTGGACTCTTGCCAGAACTGGTCCCCTGATCATTCCTGATTTCACATCAAGATTCATGAGTTATTCTCCGAGCAATTGATGAAAATGTTGAAAAACGCTAAAGGTTCAGTGTGTAGAAGTTAGTGACATCTATATTGGTGAAGTTGCATGTTGCAGCTGAAGACCCCTCACCTCACCCTCCACTTCCAAACGTGAAAGAGAACCTGAGGTAGCCTACAGTTGTCATAAAAACTCAAAAGGTAATTGTCAATTAATAAGCTCATTTCCCCCTCTTTTCTCTCTCTTTCTACTCCAAAGAATGTTTGTCTTCATAAGTGGCCAGCTCGTCTGTTAGTTTGTGTGTTTATACTTTTATTATTTTCATAATAAATGTTTTCCTTTAACACACATGTTGTCTTCATTAATGTTGGGGTGAATTGAAGTCAAGAACTTTAGCCAAGAATTTTGGCTAAAGTTATAAACTTAATCATGAATCAGAGTTGCAATTTTACAATACATACAATACAATGTAGATGATTAAACACTAGTGAAAACATTACCCGGGTAATTTATTGAGATTTTGCAGAGAACTGTCTCACTACTGCCCTCTATGTCAAACTGCAGCCAGTGTTAGATACATCTCCATTAATAGTCAGTGGACAGACTGTGCACAGCAGGTTGTCGTCACATTGCAGGAACATTTCTTCATTCAGCTTGTTCTCTTTAACCATTTAACGTAAAGGAGACATGTTATTATAATATAAAAAGTCCCCTGACTGGCCCCCTGTGTGAGCGGCCCTGCGCACTGAGCTGGAGGCGGACTGCGGTGCTGAGACCAGTGAGCTCATCCTGGCTGCACTGGGGAGGAGGGCGGGGCTCCAGCATCATCACCACCGGCCATCACTGCTTCATTGTGGGGTTGATGCTGCGATCGGAGCCGGAGGGGAGCGAGAGAATTAAAAAATAACAGGAGCATGCCATGGACACGGCTTCACACCGGTTAGGACGCGACGTACGACGGGACTAGATGACGAGGTAAGCCGCGGAGATGTGCTTCTCACCGGGAGAGCCGGGGATGACTAGCGGGCCTGCAGGTTTTGAGTCCCCGGCTCAGCAGCGGTGACATGCATCGATGCTCGTTTCCATTTCCGCCGCCGCGCTGACGCCAAACCACAACACCGAAGCGATGACAGCCAGCGTCGTGTATTTTAACGTAGAACCGGGATTGGAGTCCATATTGGGTCGGGTAGCATCGGTGTAGCCTGCATGACGGAAGTGGTCGAGCTCGGCCTACTCGAGCAAGCCCCCCCCCCCCCCCCCCCCCCTTTAAACATGATGAGCCAGCCCCGGGGATTCTCATCGTCTTGCAGGGGCCTCACACACACTTGCACACGACGCATGTTCACAATTCATCGAGCATCATGCACATCTGTGTGTGTGCGCCCGTGTGTGTGTGTGTGTGTGTGGTGGCGGCAGGTCTTTGGTTTACATCCCATACTTGTTGTTGCAGTGGCGATTCAGGACTGTTGGTGCTTCAGGTGAATCCAGATGTGCACCGTCTGTGTGCATTTTTCAGCCCATCACACCATCACCCCTGTGTTTTTCGACAGGATGCTGCAGTGATGTTGCAAAGAGGATGCTCTGGTCGACGGAGGCCTCTGCTCAGCCTGCTCCTGCCTCAGGGTGTCACACTGGCCTGGTTACACACACATCACCCCTGCTGGGAAGGCATTTGTCACCCTGTTGTTTTAGGGTCAGCGCAGATGGAGGCTACAGTGACGGCCCCACGAGTTAATAGTTTATAGATTGCTCTTGCAGTCGCAGGTTTCATCCAATAATACCAATCGACAGAGCAAAAAGTAATTATATTATATATGGGATAAATGATCATGTTTGTCATTGTAATTTTGCCCCACACATGTGCTATGATCAGAGTTTGGTTAATGGCTTAAAGACGCTGATACATTCTTTTCTGTATCTGCTAGTCAAGTCTTTTTTCATTGATGAGGGTTAATTTCATCCATAGATTCCCATATCATCATTGGTCCATCTCATTCTTTAGCTGTTTCGTGAAGCAGGACGTTGAATTTCAGCTGCACTGCAAATTTCGACTTTCAAAGGACGTCAAAATTGTAATTTTATATTGCAATTAACATTTGGATTTTCCACATTACATCAGCAGTGAACAGCTTGAACCAGAAGATCCATGTAGATTTGTTCGATCACACTGATATAGTGAATCATCATGCACATATAAGGGAAGGCTATATGTATATATATATATATATTTATATATTTGCTCGTGTTTAATTTGAGATCGCCTAATTTACTTGAAAAATACAGTGCTTTTAAACATGAAAAACCTGCAGCAGATGTGAAGCCAGACCACTGACATGCTCTTTCCTGAAGTACCTCCCACATTAGTAAATCTCTTAATACACAGGGTTGGTGTTTTGACCTGAAGTAGAATGTAATCCAAAAAACATGCAGGACATGCAGTGACTCTTTGAACCAACTTACATCACGGCCGCGTCCCAGACTGGTTACACTTAAGTTGCTCTTGCACATTGGCATCAACGCTGGCATCGATATGACTCACTTTCGCTGACTCGGTTGCGTAACCTGGATCAGGGAGAAGACAACAAATGGTCCTGAACTGGAAGATCTTGTTTGCAAGGAAAAAAAAGACCACACCAAACATACAGAATTGTCCCCATTGGTAAGAGTGCCTCATGAGAGAGTCCTGAAAATACAGTGGGTTCATTAATTTGATGTAATATCTTTACTCAATGTTTTTACGTAATATTCAATTGCTCGAGTCACAACCAGATTACAGATTTGGAGACGCTTAGTCTTTTGGCATGCAGGTCTAATTCCATTTGACCAAGTGGAGTAACGTAAAGCTGTTATCAGAGCTGGGGGACTCTGATACATTAATCTCAACGTGCTATCTTATCTTGACATTAGTGTATTTTTACTTCATCGATATATTCTCCTATCATGTCGTGTGTACGTTTGATTGCTGCCGTACTGTGAAGCACTTTATGGTTTAAAAGCAGACTGTTAATTTGACGATACTATAATTAAATGGCTTTGCTTTTATGTTGATGCATTTTCTATAAAATATACTATATATCATTCAATTGTGGCAGCAATATAGAAATCGTACCACTAATTGATTCAGTCAAATATATTTTTGTGCCCTTAGCAGTTTATAGGAAGGCCTTCTGGGAGCGTGACAGCTGTTTGAAGTGCAGCACCTTGACTCCAGAGAGTTGGTTTCACATCACGAGTCCTCTACGTGACTTCAACCAACGAAGGGGTTAAGAGTAGAGACAAATGCTGGGGATTAAAGAGAGTGAAGAAAAAGCTGATTCAAACTCCTAATGTGCACCAGACAAAGCCTATTTCATTTCTTGATTCTTTCTCTAACCCGAGGCAAACTGTGGCTTGCACAGTGGTTTCACTGGGTAGTGAGCAACATATGGTAGGTCCAGATATAGAAAAACAAAAACTGGCCCCATTATTTATTTTGGAAAAGAAAAACAAAAGAGCCCTCTCAGTGTTGCCTTTTGTTTATGAGCAGAAAGGAGGAAGGATGCCCAATTCCAATCTCCTAAATGTTTGATATTGATGTAGAACTCGGAGGCGGACTGTCCATTTGTCTTAAGACACAAAATGGAATTACAGTGAATGAGCCACATTTGACAAAACCAAGTCATAACCATCCACCAGCAGTCATTTCCCGTCTCTAAGTCCTCAGCGACATCAGCAAACGCGGACAGGCACCAACACAGCTGAAGGTTCTTTTCCCTTCCTGGTAGATTCTCTAGAAGACCCAGTGGCAACACCAAAATTTCATGTCTGAGGAGTCGAAAGTGGGTCATGGTGCCAGTGTAATTCATGCTGAGGTATTTAATACACACAAGCTCCCATTACTACACAAACACTGTGATACACGCACACTAAACACGGTCACGCTCAGGGCACAGAGCGAAAATGGGCCACTGTGCTCGCCAGTGTCTCTGTCTGATTTATCTCTTCCCCTTTTCGGAGTCTGCTCAGTCTGCTCAGCCAGGAACTGTCATGTTGTGTGCAGACATCTCCAGCTAACT
This sequence comes from Verasper variegatus, assembly GCA_026259375.1. Taxonomy (NCBI): domain Eukaryota; kingdom Metazoa; phylum Chordata; class Actinopteri; order Pleuronectiformes; family Pleuronectidae; genus Verasper; species Verasper variegatus. The sequence goes on from CM048051.1 coordinate 6,533,407, forward strand.
CGGCCTGCTTGCTACACCAAGCAATAACACCGTGTAGTACATCACAGAGAAGCACAGTAACGCCAGTCCAGTTAAAGATGGGTAACTCCCAGAAGATATCCCCAAAACATGTTTATCAAAACAGTATAAAATACTAATATATCTGGCATTTGAAATTCATTTAAACATTATAGAGGTGATGACATTTCAAACATAGTAGCTACATCTTTATAATATTTGTAATTGCCTCTGGTGAGGAGGTTATGCTTTCATTGCTGTTTGTCCTCAGCAGGATTGCTTTAAAACCACCTGAGCAACTTCCATGGCTGGGTTAGGCATTACCAGAGTAAGAACCCATCAACCTTTGCAGAAGATTTAGCAAGATCCAGTTCTTTGAACCCCTTCTGGCATAGCTGAGCAATGTCATTAACTTGGCTGAGATTTCTTGGGAGTCGCTATATAAAATGCTCGTCAGTTTTGACAGTTGGTTCCTTGCAGGAGAGACTTGTACTGCTCTGCGGTGCTGGGTGTCATACGAGTGTCGTGTAAGTGACTCCTCTTTTTTAACTATGGTGTCTCCTTTATTTTTTTAAGTCTTTCACTGCTGTTGACTGAAATATTTTGCTTTGGGTGCTGTGCTCTATGGTGGTTGATGTTGAAGGTGTTTTACTAAGTCTTCAAATACATTTGCTTTATGTGATCAATAGGCCTTATTCACACTATCATTGTCTTTTAGCCCATAGTGTCCTTGTTACGAGACTGAAATCATTCCCCAAGGTTGATTAGTAGTTAACTATTATTGCCATCATTGGATTCTACGTTGTTTTCATTATCATTTGTATATTTGTCGGTAGAACCATTACTCAAAAACTGGACTGATTTCCATGACATTTTGTGGAGGGTTGGGACATGATGACGAGTTGGTCCTGATAAATGGGCTCAACCAATTGTTTAATTTTCCCTTTCTTTAACATGGCAAGATAGGACGTTAGTCTTGGCAGAGGTATGTGCTCTCCAAGTGCACTTACTGAATGGTTTTTTCAACCACTCTGCTATTTCTAAAATGTACAGGAAGATAATATCGATTAAATGCTGTATACTGCTGTCAATTTGGATGTCTCACGAGAATCATGGCGTCTGTGGTATGAAGATCGCGAAGACACTTCTGAGGTTGAATCCCAGTTAAGTAGTGCCTTTCATGCTACAGTAGTGGCAGTAGTAGTTGTTTTAAAGGTGCAGTTGCAAAAAAGAAAAGAAGTAAAATCTATAACTTCCACTATTTAAATATTAAAGTTATTCCCATACACATGCCTGTCATTTAAGAAGAAAGGAGTTCTGACTGAGCATATTTCCAAGATATTCCAGAGTAAACAGAAATCCCAGGAAATAGAAGCGTGTAAGTAGGATTCCATCTGTTTATCTCCACAACAAGGGGACAACACTGTGAAACTGACCTCAATCCTGAACCCTCATTTTTCAAAGAGCAGGGTGATAGACGGGAAATTCATACATATGCAAACATTTTAACTGAATGTCAAAATAGGTTGGGCAGTTGAGGCTACATCCGGTGCATGGCCCAGTATGGTGCCTGTGTGTGGGAGTGTTATAGCCAGACAGGGGATTATTTCCCTGTGCAGTATGAAAATTGATGATGACAGTAATCAGATTGAGCTGGGCTCGCAGCAAGTTCATATCTGGCCTCACCCTGCAGAGCAGTATCTGGCTGCCATGAATGGTTTGCAGGTTAACACAGTATTAATAGTCATGGTTGTGTATTCAGCTAAGACGAATATAGATTATTCATCACAACCACCACAGTATACCAAAACACAGTATTGACGACAAAATAAACTGAAGATGCAAACCTCCCCTTAGATAAGAGGAATCTGCTGATGGAGCAGGAAGTGTCAATTATTACTCCAGCCGTAGCTGGCGTGTGTTTTCTGGGTTTTGTAACATATCAGCATTAAGTGTACTGTACATTGTGTAGGAGCCCGTTCCACAATGCAGAACAAAGTAACATATGGTGTTTGTTAAAGGTTACGTATCTGTTATTCATTGCCCCGGTGTTGCAAAAGCATCTCGGAACAAAATGAAATATTTAAAGGACACACCTCCTCCCTCCCTTCATGGCGGGTGCTGCCTATAGTGTTGCAAAGCCCACGGAAAGTGGCCTCACCAAACACAAGCAGAAACACCTATAAAAACCATATAGTGAATTTCTGACCAGATCAGTTCTTTATATCCTTGTGCAGAAAAGAAAGGTCAGGTGGTTTAATGCAGACAAACTGAATCACTGATGATTTTTACAAGGGCAAGTCCAGCTAATTTATGAGCGGAGTCTAATCCTATGCGATTTTAATCCTTTTATTGCGAGAAATACATTTTCCATAAATCTTAGTCACGAGTTTGACTCAAAGGTTGCTGTAAGTTCAGAGAAAGGACGTGGTCTCAGGGAATGCAGTATCACTTACAGCAAACACTGTGCATCCAGTTTCAGACAACAAACGCCATATGATAAAAGCATATTTGAAACGTCAATAACTTAACACAGATCAGGCTCTGGCGTTTCCTAATGTCCAATCCTGTAATGTATTTTGCAAGGACAGGATTTTTTTTTTTAGAACTTCTTTACCCACATTACTTCCTTCAAAACAGTGTAGACTGGAGCATATAGGCCCAGAAAAGGTGTGGGAGAGATCCAGGCAAGGTGGAGATGAATTTAATAAACTAATACTATATACATTGTAAACAGTAAATATAAAGTTTGAACAGGGTTGCACATATATGATATTGACATTTCACAAATATTGAATATACTGACATTGCACAGATTAAATTTACTATTACACATTTATGGTGCTCTGGAAGCTTGTGTCCATGACTATATTATTTAATTATTTGATTAACGATTATTCATTATTTGCAAGGGAAAAAAAGCTTTACTTACCCAAGGTATTGTGCATTTGAGGATGTAAATCTATCTGTACATCCTGTGCCACTATATTCTGCTCAATTTTGAAAGGCATTAATGTTTGCCTGTTGCAATAACTTGTTGCTTTGCCCCTTTTCTTCACCCAATGTGCTGACATACGCACTTATTTGCATACGGTTACTGATCCAGTGGTTTTCATCAGTGTTTCCTTGGACGTCTGCCACAAGTGAAAAAAGGTCTCTTAAAAGAGCAGCAGCAACTTTTGAGAGATCAAAGCCCACGTGGACTGAACGTGGCGATGACGGCAGCTTCATCTCTAATCTGCATCTCAATCTTTTAAGCGATGTTATGTCATTCCTCCTCAGATTATCACGGACACTATCCGACTCCTCCCTGATCGTGGGGATGTACGGTGGCGTGCACGTTCATATGCACGTGCACTTTTGTGGATAGTTAATGGCTTGAGAAACGGATAAAAGATATCCCTAAAAGTAACTGTTTAAGAACATTTGGGAAAACCATCTATACTGTGGGAAGATATTGGTGCTTGACATATGCTTTACTAGAAGTATCATCTGGTATTGGACTTTAAATATAAGAGTATTTTCAAATTGAAATCTTAGGTGTGTCTGTTATTATATATGTACCTTTATATATGTGTAGTATAAGCATCTGAAATGATTAGTACACACTGATATTTATCAGGTCTGAAAATGTTTCAGAAGAAGGTGAACCAATGACTTTTCCACAGTATCAGTCTCAGGTGGGATCTCTGGAGTTACTCTGTCTACCCACATTAGGTCAGCCAACCGTGAAACACATTTAGATCCATGAGACGGAAAGTGTTGTAACTTGAGGCTGACTGGTTGATTATCTGTAAGAGATCGATTTCTCTGCAGAGTGCTCCCAAGTGTGGCACTGAGGCCTTATATCTACAAAGTCTTGACTTCATAATGAAAAATATGTACTGTGTGTACATGGACTGTATGTATATGTATATGTTTATATAGGTAGGTTCAGTTCAGCTGCCTCTACACACGGGGGATAGTCTATAGATGACAATGCTCTGATTGTCCATGTCACATGGTCTCAACTATGATCATTAACTTTGAGGAAGTAAAGGACTTAAAGGGAAAGTTCACCAAAAAATGATAATTCACTCGTTACCTACTCACCACTATGGCGATGGAGGGGTTGGTGAAGTGTTTGAGTTTCAGGGGTAAACAGTGTTGCAGCAGAATCCGATACAATTGAAGACGTTAGTGACCTATCATCAGACGTGATAAAACAACAGAAAAAAACACAACATCCCCCCATACTGCTTGTGTGGTGTCATCCAAGTGTCCACAAGCCCCGACATTCATATTCAACTCGTCATTTACACTGTGTTTTAAGCCTAAAAAAAGTCCACCAGAAGTGGCTAACCAAGCAGGCGTTAGCATTTCCAAAGGTCCCTGAATGCACCTTGTCGGGAGATATCAGCGGATATTTAGGCTTAAAACACGATGTAAACGAGCTGTATGGAGGCATGCTCCTCACAGTTATTTGAAGAATTCCACTGGTATTGAGACCAACATTCTTGTGGTTCCTTGGATCAACATACTTCTGGACGCCCACCCGAGCAGTCGGAGGATTGATGTTGTTTTTGGATTATTACACACATTAACTCATATCTGCTCTTCCATCTGCATTTTCCTTGAACTTGCATCAAACAATGTTGTATGCTCTTCAGTGCTGGTAATAATTTCTAGTGTAGCAATGCTGTAAAGGCCATAACGCCTTTCTTTTTACACTCCTGAGGTCGGAAAAGCCCCTATTGAAGACTGTTTAAACAGTGACTGTCTGAGGTTCTTCTTAAACACAGAGGGTGGCAGCAGTCTTGCAGTAGCACCTCTTACCTTCAACGTTACCATGTTCCAATTTTAAAGAAACTGGTGATGATTCAGCTTGTTGTCGTTGTGTAGGCGCTGGTTTGTGGTGCCATTCAGATGTTTTATACTGAAGGGTGTTTCTGTTGTGGGCCAACTAAATGGAAAAGACGTCTTTCGGTGTTGTAGGACACAGTGTACTGTAGTTCAACAGCATCAAGTACAGCCTCCAAAATGAGCCTTAAGTTGAAATATATTTCACTGCATTACTTTGCACCAAATAAACCTGCAATGAGGGTTTTAAATATTGTAAAAACAGTTATAGACATACGTCTATGTATTTTACAATGTCTTCTGTTGATGAATTGTTCTTTTTCCTTCTGACCTCATCTCTGTGGAACCATTGAATCATCCAGCATTCTTGCGTTAACTCGAAAAAGCATGATAGATGTTATAAATTATCTTTTTTCCCCCTATAAAAAATATATAAATACCATTATTAAAATTCTTGGAGGTTTATTTGATTAGTGTGTGACGTATCCCTTTGACTTCAAAGACACAACAAAGAAACTGAGACAGAAGTTAGTCAACATTCAAATAATATTATCCAATTTGTGGTGACATGGTATTTTTATTCCATTAACCGTCCATCCAAGTTTTTGTGCTAAAGGCCTTCGTGAATTGTATCTGTCCAAACGGTTGGACAGATACAATTAAGTCGCCGTTGCCTCCCCCCCAGGTCATTGAAGGTGAAATGAGTCACCAACAGACATTTATTGTTTCAAGAGGATGAATCCTTATGACTCTAGTGACACCATCAGGTTGACATTTTAGTTTTTAAAAAATTGGCAGCATGTAAATAACATGGAGAACATCGTGAACGGTGCATAATACCTGCTCAACATTAGCATGTTAACATTGTCATTTTTAACTTAGCTCCATTGTATAAAACCTAAGTGCAACATGTGGCTGTAACCAAGGAATTAAAACCAACAATCATCTAGTTATTATCCTCGATCTGTATTCTTTCACTATTACCACATTTCAACTCATGCACTCGATTAGATCACCTCTGTATTCTGTGCTACGTCTTAGTTTGTCTCTCTTTGTCTCTCCCCCCCCCCCCCCACAGCCCTTTTGTCTGACAGGAGAATGAGGAAGAGGAGGATCTGGAGAACGTAGGAGCACCTCGGAAAGTTACTGTCAAGTCTCAATGAAAGCATCGGAGGAGACTGTCTAGTGTTTGACTCAATGGCCAAGAAAGGGCGTACGAAGGGCGAGAAGCCCGAAGCGCTCATCTCTGCCCTGCAGGCAGCCAATGAGGATCTCAGGTCCAAGCTGACGGACATTCAGATAGAGCTACACCAAGAAAAATGCAAGGTACTGTACAGCATAACTTAACAACCCCAAATATTTAAAAGTGACTCACACATTGGCTCATTAATTAAAAAAACAAGTTAATTAACATCTTTAATTACGTATAACAGAATTGTACCAGCTCACGCTACAAGATCTTGTGACATATCATGTATAACAGGCTTATGTTGCATATGCCTTCATACATTAAACTATAATATATTGCCAAAAGAGTTTATATAACATATTATAACCCATTATATAAGTATTATGTCCTTGTCGATATAAATCTATATTCCCTTTGAAGCATGCTGATGACCTTAAATACAGACATTGTACATCAGACACATGTTGTACAGAAATATACGTTTGAATTAGTTTCCTTTGTGTAACTTGACATTATCATGAGTTTGTGCTAAATTGATATTAGAGCCTTCGTCCAATCCTAAAGGGGAAATTTCACCCTTGAATGTTTGCCCTGAGTTTAACACGCCCGCTGTTCTACCTGAGGCATCTGAATCCTAATGCTAAAACTTCCCTGCACTTGCCGACTAATGGGCTTAACAGTTGTTTTCCTGGGAACTGTGTGAGTGCAGAGAGCTGTTAAAGTCAAAAGGTCCTCACACAATAAGCATTTTTCTTAGTTGATGTATACGTTTACTTTATAGATAGATAGGTTTGCTATTTTACACAGGCTGAATAATTTGGAAATTTCCGTTCATATCCATGGAAACGACCGAGGTCTGAAGTGCTGTCTTTGCACATTTCGTGTCCCCGTGGCCCAGTTCTCTCGCAGACTTGACGTGATGAGGGTGAACATGTCATGGAACATGACACATGTCTGTGAGGGTTCGTTCTGCATGTCTACAGGGAGGACATTTGGATTCAGCCTTTTTTGTGAAGGTTGTAGGAGCACAACAGACAACCAGAGAGAACAGACACTCAAGGCTGAAAACCTAACCCTAAACCTGTTGGGATTAAAAATAAATATTTAATTTGAGTTGTAGTTTCTCTTAAAGATTTTTTAAGATTCAATGATTTTTTTCCCGCCATTATATCTGAACTCAAACTTACACATTTACATTGATGTGAAAGTTTGTTGGCAAAAATACAATATACCCTTTAACCTCCATTAAATCGATTATACATAAATAAAGATTAAAATAAAGTTAAACCATGTTTGAAATCAAGTGAACTATACTGTTTTTCTGGAAGCTGATGACAGGAGAACTCAGGCAGCAGCTGATGTCTTCTGCAGAAGAGTTTAATGTAGACTTCATGCATCGAGAAGACAAGAAGGTGAAACAATATACAAACGCCTGAAGATGTGTCCCACAGCATCCCAGTATTGCCACGGGCATCTGAGTTAGATATGAAAGTCCCTGAGCGTAGACGCTACAATGTACTGTTAGTTGGCCCTTTATCTATAACCTGAGCTCGGGTATTGCTTGGAGAGAGAAGGGAGTATGTGTTGAATTAGACAGGAACTCATAATGGTGCTGTGCAGATGTAATAAAGCACAGGGGTAACATCACCTCATTCCCCTCTCCTCCTCGCGCCAAAGGTGAGCAAGCTGGAGCGCGACAAGGTGCAGGAGGTGAAGCGGGTGAAAGAGCAGGAGCAGCACCGCCACACCGCCATGTTGACAGAGCAGCGGGCCAAGTGGCACGAGGAAAAGCAGAAGGAGCTCCAGGCTCTCAGGGAAAACCTGACCCGGCAGCATGAGCAGGAGCTGGCCCGCCACGCCAAAATCAAAGACCAGGAGAACCAGAGGCTGAAAGCCGCACTGAACGCCATGCGTGATGGCAGCGGAGAGAAGGTGAGGTTAAGACGTGGGGGGGAAGTCGGTGTTGACCTTGCACAGTAGAAATACACGTTCCTGAATACAATAATAAAAAATCATCTTGAAGTTCTGACAAACTCCGTTCTGTTCAGGTGCGCACAGCTCTGACGATGGAAGCCAAAGAGGAGGCACGTCGCTTCTTTGACCAGGAGAGAGTGAAGCTTCTGCAGGAGATACTGGAGCTGAAGAGTGTTAAGAAGCAGACTGACGAGGCTCTGAGCAACATGATCCAGTCTGACAAGATGAAGGCCGGGGACCTGCGCTCCGAGCACCAGCAGCACCAGGAGCAGATCTCCAAGATCAAGTGGGACTGCGAGAAGGACGTCCGCAGACTGGTACCGAATACTACAATACTGAATACTTAAAGACTAACTTAAATATATTGTAAAAATGTACCTACCCAGAAAAAGCAGCAATTTCTTAACCACGCTACTGTTTCTCTCTCCTTCCCTGCAGGTGGATGAAATCAAATCTAAAGACCGCACTATCTTCTCTATGGAGAGGGAACTGGAGTCGACATCAGGGTTCTTACAGAAGCTGCAGCTTCAGAAGGACTTGCTGGACGAACAGCTCTTCCTCGTCAAGGAGGCCGAGTGCGGCCTGGGAAGCCCGAAGAGAGAGATCCCAGGCAGAGCTGGAGATGGAGCCGAGCACTGTGGCAGCCCGGTAAGAAGAGCCAGGAGACGTTTCATGCTCATGCTGCTTAATCTTTCAAAGAACTGATATCAATCAGGTGATTTGAGATAAAAACTCTGAGGCCTTTCATCTCTTCCTGAACCACTATTTTCCCTTTTTACTTCAGCTCTTGAACACGTCTTTGTAGCTGAGGTGTCAATATTCCGTTACCGGTTTCGTTTTAAAAGACTAAGATCCCACAACACATTTAAAGCTGAAAACCTGCCAGGACCAAGAGAGATGTGATGCAGCGTTTAAACGTGATCGACTCAAAGTAACCACAAGATGAAAACAGAGATTCACTGATGCACAGACTTGCACTGTCGATCCCAAGTACGTTTGTCCCACTGAGAGACCAAGAGACACTGAGACGCCGTCTGTGTGTCTACCTCATCAGCAGCCTTCATAGAAACAGTAAACTATTGTTCCCTTAATACGACGTTTGAGTGTGACCTGTCATGAGCAGGACCTCTTCCTACATCGAGACCCAAAGGCTTAGTAACAGTTTATTTTCATGATAAAATGTGTCAACTCGTGAATTGAATCTCTATGTGGCAACTCCAGATTTAGATTTATCTTTCTATCTATTAAATTCAGTGTCCTTTAGATCCGAGCACAATAAAATGAAAAGTTACTTGTCTCGGAGCAGATATGCTAATTTCATTGCCATTGGATTTAATTGAATTTATTTTTATTGAGCTTCCTACAACTTTCTAGTTCCTAATTTCCAAACTCTACATTAGCTGATTTGGGTTCAAATACCAAAATATTGATCACAGTAAGTAACCGTTGCACTGACCTGTGCCTCATTCCATTGTTGTTATTAGGATTAGGACTCACCTGGTTAATTATTGAATTAGTCAAATGACAGTTGTTGTCTGGTTTATTTCAGGACCTGAGGAGAAACCAGAGGCGCGTTGCTGACCTCAACTCAACTATACGCAAGCTGGAGGACCGCAACTCGCTGCTGGTCGACGAGAGGAATGAACTAGTATGATCAAAATCATTTATGTTAAAAAATCTGTCATCCGTCTGTCGTTTAACCTTTGTCTTTCTTGCTTCCAATCTCCCAGCTTCATTTTTTTTGTTGCTTTTCACCTCCCTCACGTTGGTCACCACTTAACATGTCCCTGTGTCCCTGTGTCCGCCAGCTGAAGCGAGTTCGAGAGTCGGAGAAGCAGTGCAAGCCCCTGCTGGACAAGAACAAGCTGATGAACAAGAGGAACGATGACCTGACCCAGACCATCCAGAAACTGGAGGACAAACTCAAGAGCCTGGTCAAGGAGAACCTGGAGATGGTCAGTCACAAAGTCACGGCAGCATCATAAATTCATTGTGTAAGAGGGACAGGTGGACGACGTGAGAGGTTTTCTGTCTTTGCGTGTCTGCAGAAGGATAAGATCAGCTCCCATCCTCCCCTGAAGAAGCTCAAGTCTCTAAACGACCTGGACCAAGCCCACGATGACCAGGAAATAGCCTTTCTCAAGCTCCAAGTCCTGGAGCAGCAAAACATGATCGACGAACTGACGAGGGTACGTTCTGTTTTTGAATTTATTATAAGCTGAGGGTGCAAATTAACATCTATAACTGAGGTTTCCTCTGGTGCGGCCATTTGCTCTGTCGTATCACAGCAGGAGGGTTTCTGCATCAAACCCCAGTTCAGCACACTCCTGTGTGGAGTTGAAATGTTTTCCCCATGCCCCTGTATTCTGGCCCCTGATTCGCTGGCGACCCGTCCAGTGTGTACTCCGCCTCTTGCCCTATGTCAGCTGGGATTGGCTCCAGCCCCCCCCCCCCCCACTGCGACCCTCAAAGGATAAGTGCTACAGATAAAAGATCAGTTTCTTCTCATGTTTGGAGAGGAGCCGTTTGCGGTTGTGGTGGAAATCTGAAACAAAATAATCGATTTAGGAACGAGAAGTCAAAATAGCTTTTGATAACCGAGAACGGAAAGTTACAGACTGGCACTTATTTACCTACAGTGCAGATATTTATTAGAACACAGTGGGCGGATTTAAGATAAGCATAAAAGTCCAGACTGTGTGAGAACACCCTTGAAAACTGTAAATTTCGACTACAGGGTGACGGGTGTTAATCCTGAGCTCCACGTCCTTGTTACACGTAATCTAATGTGACATAAATCTATCCAAAAGTTAATGCGCTGAAGATTTTTGGATCATTAATCATCTTGAAATTCACGTCTTTAGTTATTTGGATGTAATTTAAAAAACAGTGAATCTGTGAACAGTGAACAGTGAACGCTGAATCTGAAGTGTTGCTGTTGGGGCATCAACTTAACTCGCTTGGAACCAGTCACTCTGTGGAGCTTATTTAAAAAAATACAATTTAGAAAAGACTCACTAAAACCCAGAGCTCAGGCTTGACAACCGTGTGACGACTGAAGACTAATATCGAATGTGAGTAAGAGACGCTCACACCATCCATAGGAAAAACTCCTGTTTCCTGGAAAAGAGTGAGAGTGAAAAGTGATGCGAGGATGATTCAGGAGACAAAATAAAGCATCAGGCTCCTTCACACTTCTCAGACACAATACGGTGAATTTACAAACACTGTCTGGAATGACCAAAAAGCAGCATCTGTGAATGATGTGTTTGAACGTCTGTTTGTCATTTCGTCCACAGTTTTGATCTTTTCGCCTTCAACAGTTTATTTCAGTGACGTTGAGATTTTGGTTTGTCTTTTATTTAATTTGAGAAGATATGAAAGAAACGGACGTGTCAGTCTTACAGTCGTGTGTCATCTTTCTTTGCATTTGTCTGTTTTTTTCCAGGATCGTGAAAAACTACTAAGAAAGAAAAGGCATAAAAGAAGTTCCAGGCCAATAAAGGTAAAAATGATTGAATATGTCAGGGGCCTTTTATCCTAAGGTGCACATAGCTTATTAAAAAGTAATATGATTATATCAAAGACCCCTCGTCATGATGGTATTAATATTCAACTACATAAGCGGTTGCACAACCCAGATAAAATATAATCGCAATCTGCCGAGGTGCGAGCACAGCTGGCGTCTAAAAGGGATCGTGAGAAGGATGTCAACACGCCCATGATTATTTGAGACACTAAGTACAACCCTGTCGAACCATGTGTCCGGCACCGCCACCTTTTATTCTGCCTTTAAATTAGTATAAGTGAATTTGAACATTATCTAAATGCACTTACACCGTGAGGAAAACAAGCTGTTGCCAGTGGTAATGATGCTGCCACAGTTTATTTTTAATTTTTTTTAGAAAAGAGAATCTAAATGGAAATCTTTCCTCTCTGCAGAGGCACATCGTAGTAGATACATTCTTCGGATATGACGAGGAGTCGATGGACTCGGAGACGTCCTCGGTGGCTTCGTTCCGGATGGACAGAACTCCTGCTACCCCTGATGAAGACCTGGATCAGGTGAGAGCTCCCCCTTGTGTCCGTCACCGAGAATGTGTCCTTCGTCATTGACTTTTTCTCAACCCCTATGACTTTGAGTGTTGCGATATCACCCCGCTGCACCCCCAGCGTCTAAAGCTGTTTGTTTGTGGGTGTGCGTCGAAACAAGGGTCTAGCCAATGAGGAGTCGGAGCTGCGTTTCCGTCAGCTGACCAGGGAGTACCAGGCCTTACAGCGAGCCTACGCCCTGCTGCAGGAACAGAAGGGAGGCATACTGGATGCTGAGATGGAAGCCAAGGTACAAACATGGCTCAGTCATCATATAGCAAGAAAAACCTGGTATCATAAAGCTATAAAAAATACAGATACAGTTGGCTCTGAAACTTTAAAGGTAATTTTACTCACCTTTACTAGATACAGAATGTTTGTGTTTGTGTTATATGGCTGCCATAAGGTCGTGGGATTTGAGTTACATTTAATTTCTTCAGCTTTAAACCTGAAACACTGATCCTAACACATGATTTAATAATGAGTGTTTTCATTTAGTGGCCTCATGAGGTGAGACTCATCCTAGTATATGACATTGTGACATTTCACCTTTACTGCTCAGTGTAATGCAGAGGACGTCAGTGGTTTGTTGTGTGAGAAGCCCAGACTAATGCAGCTTCATCTGCACCAGGTTGTTCTCTAGTGCAGCAGGTCCTGACACATCTGTGGCAGCTCATGCACATTAAAAGTTCATGTACGAAGCAACGTTCAACTCAAGTTCCTGCAAATCTTTGGAGAGAGGCCGCGCTCTAGTAGCGAATAAGAGTCTGTTCTGTTCACGTTTCAGGCTCAGGAGCAGCTCCACGCAGACGTTCTCAGGTACAAGGCCAAAATAGAGGACCTGGAGAAGGAACTGGGCCAGAGGGGACAGGTAGGACACACAGACACTCACATATACACATGGGGGAGAATACAATATTAAACGTGTTTAATTTCTAAAAGCCTATTTCTTTTTAAATGGGTTAAAATGTGAGAGAATATCGATAAATGTACCAAAGATTTGATTCTGTCAGCATCTGGTCAGGTTCTCTTGTTGTAAACACATTAAGATATATTTTTATTTTTATATATCTTTATTTATTTAATAGTATTAATAATTAAACATCAACTGTTTGTGTGTGTGTCTGGTGACAGGACTCCAAATGGGTGGAGGAGAAGCAGCTCTTCTTACGAAGGAATCAGGAGCTTTTAGACAAGGTTGGACTTAATTTGTTTTCCAATAATCAAAACTATAAAGTGTTTTTAAAAAATGTTGGCGACTGAGTAGATCGCACCATTAAATAATAATGATGATAATAATAGTCAAAGGAAAATGAAGCGTATTAAATATTCATTGTTTTGTGTTGTGATCAGATTCTTTCTTATTACCTAACCCTATTGACAATTTGCTGAAGACCTGCATGTTTTCTCATCGCTGTCATAGATGTTACATTTGATAAATCCCTAATTTTACTTCTAACTCCTGCTGTAGTAGCTTTGGAAAAACAAGGAAATGTAAATAACCTGTTGGCACTTATTCTTTATCCATGTCCAGATGGATAAGTTGGACTCAGAGAGCAGTCGGCTGCAGCAGGAGCTACAAGACTCCAGAGACCAGAATGAACTGTTGGAGTTCCGGATACTGGAGCTGGAGGTGAGTTTCATACTACGCCTCTGTTACCATTGCATCAACAAACGTTCCTGCCCAAGACATCCAAAAAATGCCACTGAGCTCAACATCCCATCAAATTATTATAGCTCAATAAATGAGTCTAGTGGAGACAGTCTAGAAAAATCTGATTATATTTCATGGTTTATTTTTCATCTATTTCGTAAAGAGATCCTGTTTAAAGTGAATTCAACCACAATCTGTAACAATTCAGATCTTGGCTTGAGTTTGTCTGTAGTATTTGCTGATGCATGTACACACACACTTTTCATATGAAGAACAGATACTAACACCTCAACTATAGAGGGTGTACGGTGCCACCTAGTGAGCACAGAGGGGAAGGGGTTACTCGGATGTGCTCAGTGCAATGTTGAGATGAACTGGTACGAAATTGCTTTGAATTTAAAACCTTTACTGTTGCTCTCAGGTGTTTGACGCAGCATCAGCAGTTTGTCTGGAAAACTGAAACAGCTTCGGTCGTCAACCGTACAATATGTTTTAAACCTGACATAAAGTTAATCAAGATAATCGGTCTGAAAATACAGTTTAATCCAGGTCTGCTACAGAGTCGAGGGAGACTGACTTGTGATGAGAGTTTAAGTAAGTTATCTTATTAGTGTTGAATAATAAATGTGCATTTCTCTTGTTGTAGGAGCGTGAGAGGAGATCGCCTCCGTTCAACCACCTGAGGATGCATCCGTTCTCTGAGGGAGTCAGTGCTCTGCAGATCTACTGCATGAAGGAGGGGGTGAAGGTACACAGCGGAAATCATTTCTTCTGCTTTATCGTCGATATTCATCTTAAAGTAGAGAAGGTTTTATTCATCTATTCTGGCTGCTACACGTCCCGCTGGTTTTTAGAGCTGAAGTAAAAGATTAATGGGCAAATATTTATTAGGATTAAATAAAAGTCAAAACATAAATGATGTTTTCTTCTTGATTTAAATGTCTTTTCCTCACAGGATGTGTGCATCCCAGATCTCATCAAGCTGCTCGACATCCTGGGAGACAACGGGGTAATTCCTATGGATTTTAACACGTCCTCCTCCTGTGATGCTGTAACAGGCACATTATTAATGAGTAATGTTTTTCCTTTTGTATAGAACTTAAGAAATGAAGAGCAAGTGGCCATTATTCAGGCCAGCACTGTTCTTTCACTCGCAGAAAAGGTAAGTTTCAACAAATCAGATCATGTTAATTAACACACAAAGGATTTGTGGGCTGACTCGACCCGTGTTTTGCTGTGTGTCGCCCTCTAGTGGATTCAGCAGATAGAGGGGACGGAGGCAGCACTGCACCAGAAGATGATCGACCTGGAGATCGAGATGGTGAGTCACAACAGGAAACTGCATGTCGATCAGTAAACATAAATAATCATGAGCACGAGTATTTACGGTTCATCTGTAGAAAACACTTTTTGCACTCCATTGCTTTCCGGACACGTGCAGTAATTTTGCACTTCTTGAACATCAGTGTGGCAGGGCTCATTCACTATTTCTATTCTCTCTGTAACTAGCCAAAACATCTGCAATCTTCTAATTCTGTGCAGGAGATGTTCTGTAAACAGAAAGGTTATCTAGAAGAAGAGCTGGACTACAGGAAACAGGCCCTGGACCAGGCCTACATGGTACGTGAGCGTGTGTGTGTGTGTGTTAATGAGTCATGTATACATCACATTCGGGAGACCATAATTTTGATGTATGTGACATTAAAGTTGATAATATCCCTTCTCTTCTCCTCTCAACAGCAAATCCAGGAGTTGGAAGCGACGTTGTACAACTCCCTGCAGCAGGACAAGGTTGTTTTAGTCTTGTTGTTACAATTTCACAAAATATCTTTCAGGATCTGGGTGCAAAATAGATAATAATATTCAACCTGTCATAAAACAGAAGTGCAGTGACGTTTTCTGTAATGTGAAATAGCAGAGGAGTGAGTTATCACATTAAGATCAATTAGGGGAATGTTTTTGTTGTGCTGTCTTGTGAGGAGAAAATCTCACTCATCTGGAACATCTGCCCCGTCTACATGGAGTCTACATGCTACAGAACCCTTTTACATGATGTCTTGTAAATGAAGACTTCTAGAGTGATAATAGCGTCTTTTGAGAGTTCTTTTAAACTCATCGTGGTTTCTTCTCTGCCTGATGTGCTCCTCCCAGGTGATAAAGTACGGCGAGCCTCTGGATGAGCATCAGCGGGACGAGCTGCGGACGGCGGTGGAGAAGCTGAGGAGGCAGATGCTGAGGAAGAGTCGCGAGTTCGACTGCCAGATCCTCCAGGAGAGGATGGAGCTGCTGCAACAGGCGCACCAGGTCCGTCTCCGTCGTACACCAGGGATGGAAGATTCTGGAGCGATCTTCACAAAAAGAAACACGTGTGTGACCTTTTTTTCTCTCTCTGGATGTTTGCAGAGAATTCGTGACCTTGAAGACAAGACGGAAATCCAGAGGAGGCAGATTAAAGATCTGGAGGAAAAGGTATGTTTGATGTAAACGATAATTAAAGACCGAAAACTCACAATTAAGGATGTTTTTTTCCCCTAAAATCTGTGGAATCAATGTTGAATTTAACTTTGAATGTTGAGGAAATGGGAATAAGGAAAACAACAACCTACAATATGAGTATTATCCAGAAATATGGTTTCAGAATTGCCACAGTTCCAGTTTCTCTATATCTGTTCCTGTCTGCTAACATACCTTGAGTGTTCCTCTAATCCTCTCACTCTTTCTTCTACTCTTTCTTCATTTCTTTCTCTCTTTCCACAGTTTTTGTTTCTGTTCTTGTTCTTTTCTCTTGCCTTTATCCTTTGGCCTTGAAGTCTTTGGCGTGTCCCGTAGCAGAGGTGAGTCCTGAGGGCTTCGAGTAGAAAGTTCAAACCACCGCCGTCCCTCCTCTGGACCTCGGTCAAATAGTTTTCCTTTTAAAGCGGAACCGGCGCAGCGAGTGTTCTCGACTCAGCTGCCAAACTCAAATGTGGGAACACTCAGGCTGCTCTGCCCGAATCTGCCTCGACAAGTAGAAGTGTGAAAACCTCCTGATATGGACGTCTGACCTTTTAGAATAACTAGGATTCCTTCATTTTAGTTGATAGTTAATCTAATTTCGGGATTTACTCCTAATCTCATTCACATGAAGGCAAATTTGAGTAACATACTGTCCTGATTTGACCCTGGTCTGCAGCCTCTCCCTCCTACACATTCACTTGCTTCACCCAAGAAATATTCCATTTCCATTCCTTCTTTCTCCTTGCACTCCGAGTCTCGTGCGTTTCTCTTAATTGTCACCATATTACACGAACATGTGAAATATTAGGAAGCAAACTGTGTCATCAGCATCTCCCCCTTCCCCCTTTTTTTTTGTCACATCTGATCTTTTAACCCGTGTTTACTCTCATTCATGTTCTTTTAAGTTTTGCAAATAGTTGTCTATAGTTAATGGTTTTACAAGAAAATGTGAAGGGTGAATGGCAAACTGCGGAGAAAGTCCGGACCCAATTGTGCAAACGTCCTCTGGAGTTCATGTCTGAAAAGGGCCCTAAACATGGAGAACTCAATATGTGCAGTTTGTGCTTCTTTTGACTGTTGTACTGCTTCGTGACTCCTCTGTCTCCCTCTGTGTGCCGCTCTCAGGTGGTGTGTCGGCGTGGAGGTCTCCTTCGTGACCACAGTGTTATTTATTTTCTGGACAAGCGTGGAACCGTGTGTGTAGCAGTGGCTGCTAGTGTCATTACATCAGCGGCTGCTGTCAGTGTAAGGTGGATGTGTTGTGCGTTGGCCATGGATGTTCACACTTCAGATTTACTTTTTCTTGTTTTTGATTAAATGGGCACGGGGGTTCTCAGGATGCTGCCCTGGATGATCTACTTTTTAAAGCCGTGTTGGACAATAACCATCTCTCCAATCAGCTGGGAGTACTGCAACAGACACACAACTCGATCATGTACACTTACTCATGCAAACAGACAGGTTACGGACAGGCATGCTGAAACAGAAGCATGCAGATGCACACACACACACTCACACATGCACACACGTATGCTTTGACAAATCCAAACCAAAGCCTGGGAAATGTTCTCTCTGCCATGCAGGGTAATAATATGTCATTCACAGCCATTTAGCCACAGTGGGGATATAAGTGAGACAGAAAAACTCACAGACAACAGAGGAGAACAAAACCACCAGACCACAAACCTCTCCTCGTCTTTTCTCTTCACTCTTTTACTTTTCAATCCGGGGAGGACAATATTCAGGAGTGAAACCTCTCGGCGAGATAGAAGCGAGACAAACTCAGGGCCCTTGAGTGCGGAGGCAGCTTGAACAGTGCCGGTCTCGGGTCTGGTTGTGATGAGGAACACTCTGGAACTCACCGGCTGGCCCAGGACGGTGCTTTACACAACAAACTGCCCGGAGTTCACACCCTGGAAAAAGACAGCCGTGCACTGCAGAGGCTGGTGTGTACAGACACTAAAGTAGTGTGTGTGTGTGTGTGGGGGGGGGGGGGGGTAGAGGACACTCAGGGTGACATGTCTTCTCCGGACACGACTTGAGCGAAGAGAAGAAAAGATGACACGCTCTCTGATTCAGCTTCACTCCACCTGGATCGTCACCGGAAAAAAAATCGACAGATTATCAAACCGCTTCTTCTCGAATTCCAACAGACTGTTTACTCTCTCTTTTATTTTTTACAGCTCCCGCCAACCTGATACTGTGTCTCACGATTTCCACTGAGAAAACAAATCCCTATTCTGTACTCTAATATATACATTTGTTTATATGTAAATGAATGATTTTACGAAGTCCCTTTTTATTTCTGTGAATAGTTTCTTTTCCTCTCTGAAGCAGCTTGAACAGTTGACGTAAATTACTTTAATTGCTCTGTTTTATTGTGGTGACGGCTGCAAAGATCAATTTTATTTCCTTCAATTATAAAACTGAAGAATCGTTGGAATATGAATGTGGAATACTGGAATATTTTCCTCACCCGTTCCCCTTGTGGTCCCCTCCCTCTCTCTCACATGCAGTATACTGGGTTCTACTGTTCCAAACCGTGGTGGCTCTGGGTGACCAGTAAGGGGCGCTGTCGTCACCCGGGCGACTCTTAAATTGCCCTTTAATTAAAGAGACAACTTGTAAATACTTTCAGAGCAACGTGCAAAATGATCTTCATCCAATCGGGTCGGCTTAAATTTGTCATCAGTGATGTCTGGTCCGAGAACAAAACCATTTGAAATTTGATGTAACAGGAAAAAAAAAACGAGTTCACCCATAATTCTGTCTTGGAAATATTGCAGGTTCTCCCTCTATCCATCCTTTTTTACTAACCAAAGTGTGTTTGATACTAACGCTCATCTTTTACTACACATCACTGACCGTTCAGACATCCACCCGCCACAAAAGGAAACAGGAGAAAGCGAATGCAACACTACACCCGCTCCGCTTCTGTCCTGACGAGCCTGTAGTCCCTGCAATATTTACAATCAGCTTGTCCCCTGTGTACCCGAAACCGGTGCATCTGCCACCGCACCGCCCCTCTGGCTCCATTCACAGGTCCAGGGTGGCGCCTCTCGGTGGCGTCTCATTACACCGTAACCACGACCCGCTCACTTTATCTCACCGAGGGGAAGGACGGAGACTATTTTTGTGCAAACTCAGCAATCGAGCAGTTGCCTTAAATGCACTTTCCCCTCTTGTCTCTGCTTGTATGTTCCTTTGTAACAGTTGTTTTCTCAGGCGGTTGATTTATCATGTAATGTATTGTGTATATATTTATATATATTTTGTTTTTATTTCACAGAGGATGTTTTTTTTGTTTTTTTTTATCTTTACCCCGTCTGTCTTCCAATGAGAATTTAACCCTGAACCCTACTTTCGCCTAGATTATTAAATAAAATGTACAAAAGGAGAAATGCTGTTAACAATAAAAAAAAATGATGGCTTTGACGTTGAAGGTTAAATCGTCATCTTTTCATGTTTTATCACAGGGATGATTAGTGAAGCTTTTGTTGATGTTGAGCATAAAGAACTATCAGCATTGTGAAAAACAGGATTTTGAAATTAGAAGCAATTCATTTGAATCTTTTCCTCATTCAAAATGAAATATCATTAAGTGTATTATATAAATTAGTATAAGAAAGCAACAAGCAACTCAAGTATAACATTTGTATTATAGCCATTAAAAGATGTTGGATGTATTCATCTATTATTTATTCGTTACTGTCATTGTATTTTAGTTATTGTTTTATACAATTAACTCTTTAAAGGATTATATTTAAAAAATGCCATGTCAATGGTCTGTTGTTATGGCGATGTGAATATTAACAGGTTCTAATTTTAATACTTTAAGGCATTTTAATTTATGTTGATTGAGATGTTGAACCTGAAAGTGAATTCTTGACGGTGGAAGCACAAGTTTACTTTTTAGTTGTTGTCCTGAAATATTTTATGTGATTAAATTACATTTACCAGGGAGTTCTGATGAAGATCACGTGATACAAGCCAAAGCTGCTAAACAGACCATTTTTTCAAGGTTACCAATTAAATCTCTTTTTTTCTGTACATGATTTAATTTAAAAATATGCACCCATTTATTTTATTTATTGACTCCTGTCCGTGTGTATCTGCAGCCTGTGTTTTCCCATGTGGTTCAGGCCTGGACGAGGGAAACAGGCAGAGCTGTGGCTGCTCATCTGTTCCTCTACTGTCTGATGTTCTCTGCACATGTTTCATAATCAATGGACAGAAAAAACCTGAGGTACTGAAGTTCATGTGTCCTTTACCGTTAAAAGTCAGTTGTGTTCTTCAAAGGAAATCGCATAATTTCTGTGACCTTTTCACAAAAGTGCAGCCCAGTCACACAAGTCGTCAGTGTAATGAAACATTTTGAAAAGACTCATAAAACCGTCCGTTCTCCACTGAAGCAGTGAATGCCTCTGTTATCTCACAGGATTATTAAACAGCGGGGTTTTCCGGAGCAGAGTCAGTCCAGGATAACAAGTCTGTCTTTTCACTTTGGTCACGACTGTCCTTGCCAAGCCAGACGAGAGCCGGGGACCGAGCCAGAGCTTGTGATGAGTCCTGCCACAGGACGTCTGTCACTGAAAGCTCTTCTCTCTCTGTCCCCCTGTCCACACAGCGGTCAATCACAGAGGTTACAGTGTCTTCTGGCTGAATGACCCCCCCCCCCCTGTCAAAACTAGTTCACATGTACAAATGTTGATGAGCTGTGTTGGAACAGCATCATTCCAGCAATCTGCATTAAATTCCGCATGTTTCTCTGTTTTTCCGAACTCATAATCCTCGTTGACATATTCATCATGTGCTAATGGAAACCGCTTCCCCTGCAGAATATCGACTGTAGCTGCAGACCTTGAGCTAAAACCGTTTTTGACAGAGCTGAGAAAAAGGGTGGACGGTTTAAAAAGCGTCATATTTTAATCATGAGTCACAACGTGAAAACCTCTGCAGGGACCCCTGCCTGGCTGTAAGAGACACACAACTGAAATCCTCAAGAGTACAGTACACAGCACATCCGTGGAGGCTCTTAACCTTGTTACAGCAGCAGCTGGTCGGCAGCCAAACCATCTCAGGCGGAAGCAGCTGCCCGGTCCTGTTCTCCTCAGCTCTTCAGTAACACACACTCCTGACCCGTGCTCCTATTCAACATGTGAGAATGGAAACTCACTTGTTTGCTTCATCTATTAACACCAGTTAGAAACAAATCGACAACTTAAAGGTTCAGCGTGTAAGTTTTAGGTGAAAAGGATCTACCACAATTGGCATAAATTGAATATAGAATAGTTCTAGTGATGTTTTCTCTGGTGTGTTTCATCTTAACTTCTTTAGGCGATGGGCCCTTTATATTTAAATACTTTATATTTAAATACTATATATTTACATTGGGAGCAGGTTCCTTTCTACAGAGGCTGCCATGTTATTTACAGGAGCCCAAACTGGACAAACTAAACACCTTTTGAGTTTTTATCACAACTAAAGGCTGCCACAGCTTCTCCTTCATGTTTGGAAGTGGGGTGGGGGGGCAACTTCACCACTAGATGCCACTAAATTCTACACACTGCACTTTTAAATGCACAATTCTTACGGTCAATTAAAGGACGAATGATTTGGTTTGAAATCTAAATATGTGACAAGAGTCTAAACTTTATTGTGTAAATGCATTCATCCAGACAAGCAATCCGGCCTGAAGGTTGACCTTCAGTTGAGCCCTAGTGTTTTATTCTGCTGATCGTCTTTTGTTCTTGTTGCCACAGCTTCACAGTTGCCGTGGCTGCTCTCCCTCTGCTCCATGTTGCTGCAAATAATGAAGGGAAAGGTTTGTTGTCTTTGTTTAAAATAAAACATGCCAACTAGAGCCTCCAGAGATGTGAGGGCAGACTGAGCAGGTGAGCTGTGAGACGTATATAAAGTTATATCTCTTCCTGAAAATGAAGCCAAAATATCCCGTATTCAGTCACCGCCATCTTGCACTTCTGCCGTCACAGTCAGGTCGCGCATTTGACCAATCATGAGTCAGTCACAGTCAATCCTGACTTTCCACCCTGTATTTATATCAGCAAATTAAATCCAAACTTACCTGAAAAATGAAGACTTGAATGTTCATTTGCTAACAAAGAGGAGGCAGGGTTTATGACCTATACTGCAGCCAGCCACCAGGGGGGAGATCCAGATGATTTGGGGAAAGCTGTCATGTCGTACATCTCCTATATACAGTGAGACTAAACATCAAAACTGGTTCTTATGCTAACACAAATCTTGGGACTTACATTAACTCACAGATAAACATTCTTCATCTGAGGATGATTTATCTCTCATATTATCTAATATCTTGAACAAAGGTGAGTGAACACAGAACCCACTTTGTGTCTCTCAGACCTTCTGCGTCTCCGATGACTGTTTGGATTAACTCATATTGACTTGCCTGTGGAACAGTGGCCCACTTACCCGCTTCACCAAACGTCTAAATCAGCGTAAGGCCTTTTGTGCCAAATCCATGACGACGCCCAGACTTGAATTTTCCAAACTCTGCCGTTGCTTCCTCGTGCCTGAATGAACGTGCACTTAAACCAACAGCAAAATAAAAAATATTTTTTTACGAGCTGGCCAAACCTGCACATACATATTTAATATGAAGATGGGGGGGTCTGGTCTCCTCTTTTGTTCCAGTCTTGCTGCTGTCATTTCTTTAAAAGCCTCATTAAGTCAAAGCAATATCCTGTTAGTGATCTTCTTGTCTGAGTGCCAGACGGCCTCGTGTCGCAGGGTTGTGCACGTCATTCCAATCTTCTCATTATTTGCAGGGAAATACTCGACTCATCTTCTACTCCGGATGAATTTGCCTTCTTTGCTTCGACGGTGACAGTGGAAATTCTGTTGCACCCAAAATGCCATAAACAATTTACTGGTTTTATTATGGTTTGCAGCTATTATGACTTCACTGACATTGAAAGCCAGACAGTGTGAGCTGATGGCTCCACCGCCTCCCAGTCTGCTCCGTCTCTTCCTCAGGGAAACAGGGTCCAGTTTATTCCCAACGCACTCTGCATGAGCCTCTGAGCACCGTCTGTCTTCACTCACACAATATTTAATTATTTGCAGGTCATCTTAAATATATTTTGTCCTCCTTCTTTCAGCCTTGTTTACTGAATAAACACATGTAACATATTGGAGGACGGACGGCCTAAAGAAACGCAGACTAAGAAAGTTACAGATGCGGACAATTTCATTCTTCTCCTGGCATCTCCACAAGCCCTCAATGCTTTAATCACATTCATGTGAGTGGAACTTTCTGCAGTTGCTGCACTCGCTGCCGACAGAACCACAGGAGCTGTGACAGTGGTATTCAGCGAGGAATGTGTGGAACTAGAGCTGCTTATCATCATTTTTTTACCCGGCTCCCACCGCCCCTGAAGAAAATCTCACCCAAAGCCTCCTTTTCAGAATTTAGTGCCCGATCATTGCAAGGATTCAAACTCGCGGCTTCCTCTGAGAATTCTGTGTGGCTCAGCCGCAAAAGGAGATAAGACAGCCCCCTACGCACACAGATTTGTAAAGCTATCCTTGTTTGGACTTTACATTGACTTGCATTCATTGTGGGCATCTTAAACCAAAACCTTATCACTAACCTTAACCTGACATCAATTCACTTACCCTAAATCGTAACCAGGACCTCAGAAATGACGTTTTGCCTCATCAGGACCAGGCTTTGGACTCCATGAGGTCCTCAGGTCCTTCTGGAAAAGGTCTGTAAGAGGTAAGAAAAACCAGTGCACACACTCACACACACTTAGCACTTCACTGGGATCTCAACGGCAGCCACATCTTATTTCTGATCCACCTGATTATAAATCTCCACGACCTGTTCTCCTCCTCAGTTAAACCAAATATATCCTGAGACTGAACTCGTATTAATCTTACCACATTTAATCAGTCTGACATATATAATGAGGGGCTTTTAATCAGTAAGAAGGAAGATGAGCCATAGAAAGTGTTGCTCCTGGTCAGTTTTATTTGAAAACAAATGTATCCCTGTATAGCAGACAAATGACTAATTATTCATACAGTCTGTTATGAGTTATGAGCGGGGTTTCATAGTTAGGGTTAGGGTACATATTATAATTTTCATTTTGATTTTGGTTTATCCAGAGGTGAAAAAACAGAGATGCTGCGGCTTATTCCCTTTATTGTCTTATTTTCACCTTTGATTGAACTATCTCCAGAAGTCGAGTCTAGTTTCTGGAGGTGAAAAGAAGATCAAGGCTCCTTCAAACTCACCCCACTCACACACTTGTGAAACATGCTGACTAATGGTCCTTACATCC
This sequence comes from Verasper variegatus, assembly GCA_026259375.1. Lineage (NCBI taxonomy): Eukaryota > Metazoa > Chordata > Actinopteri > Pleuronectiformes > Pleuronectidae > Verasper > Verasper variegatus. Next base: position 6,557,978 of record CM048051.1, read on the forward strand.
TTACATCCCTGTTTACAGACTGTGTTGACTCCGGTTGCCTCCTCTTCGGTTGCACTCTGGACTCAGCAGTCTCTCAGCTCTCAGAGACCTGCAGCCTGAAAGCGGCTCGTCTCCCCGGGCTGCTGACGCGCTCCTGTCTCATTTGTGCTGGCGTATCAGTTAATCGCCCCAGGGTGTCGCTGCTGGAGGAAGCATCAGCTTTTTATCCCACTTTGAATGAAAGTGTCTGAGCCGCTCGCCGAGGGGCTTTAAAGGGAGCGCGCAGGTGGAGGACATGTCTCAATGTGGTGCTGAAAGGACAGCGACGACGTGGACAGCTCCTTTCACACTTGATTTTGACACAAGGTCACAGACTAATGAAACTGCTAAATTTGGTTTATTAAAAGGTGAATACAATATTTGTTTAAATGGGGAAAGTATGCATCAAAAGAAGAGGTAGATATTTGTGTGGGTACTTGCACTGATCTAAATCCTGATTATCTGTGTCCATGTGAAAGTGTCACATGGCCACACCACTGCTCCTCTTCTGCACATGAACTGCTCAAAATGAATCCGATGAATTGGACTAATTTTAATCATCTGGCTCAAAACCAAATGGTACTTTTTTGTATCAGGCACCACAGCCACTGCAGTGCCACCTCAACTCAACTCCTGCCTGACTGACTGCTCTGGTTTCCTCACACACACACACACACACACACTCATACTCACTCACACACACACACACACACACACACACACACACACACACACACACACACACACACACACACACACACACACACACACACACACACACACTCCAGTTCAGCTGCACTTTCACCGTCTCTCTCTGTTCCATACTTGCACAGGGGGCTCCACCACCATGGCAGAGCGCAGGGAGAACCGGGACCGGGCAGAGGACGACTTGCTGCCGGTTTACCTCGCACGGCCCGGCACGGCCGACCAGGTCCCCAGGCAGAAATACGGCGGCTTGTTCTGCAGCGTCGAGGGAGCGTTCGAGAGTAAAACCATCGACTTTGACGCGCTGAGCGTCGGACAGAGGAGCTCCCGGACCCCGAGGACCGGCAAAGAGGAGGCGAGGAGCCCGGCGAGGGACGACAGGAGCTGGACCGGTTCGGAGAGAGGAGGAGGGAAAGAGTCCGCCCGGGTCGAGATAAGAAGCAGCAGCGGTAAAGAAGTGTTGCAGAACCTGGAGGATGAGAAGGTGAGGAGGCTGAAAGTTGATGAAGTTGTCCGCACTGGCTGCAGACGGCTGCCGCTGCAACATGTGAGAATGACCGGGCTGCTGTCCACTGTGTGTGTGCGTGAAAGTTTTATACTGTATCTCCTCTGTTAAACCTCCTGTAGGCTCAGTTTAATGATGGTTAAAAACAAGGTAAATATCAGTAATGCCGAATACAATGAAATGAAATTGTGATTGAAGATGGGGGTCATGCCAATTTACTCTGATTCTGTGACCACACCTTAATAAATATCCCAAATCTGGCACATCACCAAATGACTCAACAGATAGTGAAGATAAACATCCCTGAATTCAGAGAATTTAACATTATTGCAGAGTAGATACTATGAGCAACAAAACAATTATTAAGTATGGCAATGTAGGTTTCATCTAGCAATACAACAAAGGTTCAATATATATTAATGCATTTCTGATGCATTGTGCAAACACAGTAAGGAGGGATCCTGTTTGTAAAATGTTATGATGCTTATCAAGGGTTTGTCATTCTCTGCTCATGAAGAAGAGTTTAAAACCACAACCTTCACTCAGGAAATCAAGTTTTAAATTGAAAAGAAACAATGTTGTGACATTTATTTCTGACTTTTTACATCAGTCAGTATCATATATATTGATACTGACTGATGTAAAAAGTTGGTCCAGCCTCAGCATCGTAGTCATAGAAACTCAAACGGTAGGAAACACATACTCAAGCAGCCGAGGGTGAAGTTGAAGGTTGTTTTTTTTAGAGAGAAACTCCACACGTCTGCTAAAATGGCTGTGGAGTGAGACAGACAAAGCCAACATACAGAAATATTAGTTTGTCTTGTTTTATCTTGTTGTCGAACCCTGGAAATCCTCAAACAAAATGAGAATATCTGTCACCACTGCAGCTCTGGGCCTTCTGCAGACGTTGGCTCTGTTTTTGTGAAACCACAGGATTTGCTGCAGGGTGAATGCAACACGTGTGGCCCACACATTCAACAACATGTTGACTCGCTATTTTTGTGTGACGGACTGTTGATCCATTAAAGTTCAGATGAACAGTCAGCGACACCATCCGAGCCTCGACAAATCTCTGTTAATTCCATCATCTCATTACGCCTTGTTCTCCTGCAGAGTTTAATGACACCTGATGGGATCTAACTCTGTTCAGTTAAAGAGTCCCACTAAGCCATGCCTTTGTGACAACATGCTCAAGTTACAGGTGTGGTCAGTGAGCTGCATGTTCTGTTGGTGTGTGTGTGTGTGTGCAGCACCGTGGAGAGACGTTCAATGAGAGGTCGAGCTTTAATGTTTCAGCACCATGGAGAGGGAGGAAGGGTTTGACTTTTTCAGTTCTATAGAATCAAGAGAGAGTGGGAGGTTGTAAATCTATATAACCTTTAAAAAAAACTAAATTCAGTAACTATGACAAAGCACTATGATCCAACCCCAAGATTTCATTTTTCATTTTGGCTGCAGAGAATTTGTTTTTCAGGCCGTTCTGGATGAAATGGAGATTGTTTAATATTTCTTCTTGAAATGAGAAGCAAGGCAAGATTATTTGTATAGCACATTTCAGCAACAAGGCAAGTCAACGTGCTTTCCAGAATATAAAAGGCATCATGGCAAATTGTAATAGCAACATAAGATAAAACATAAAAGAAGCATTTAAAAGGAAATTTAAAGAAAATACCAAAATAAGATGAGAAATAAGAGTGAAAATAACAGGGCAGTGTTAGAAATGAGTCTAAGAATGAAAGAGCGATTTGAGGCCAAAGTTTAAACATTAGGAAATGATGAGATTACAGTTAAATAGAATCTATCGAAACATAACTGTCTGCTTATACACCTGACGTCAGCTCAAACCATTAGCTCTAATGCGTTTTGTTGCTTATCCTCCAAAGCAACAAAATGCTAAATGGTTTGTGTTGCTTTGGAGGATATCAATGACAATGTAGTATCATAAATTCAGTTTTTCTGTGTTTGAGATTTGAACTCTGTAGGCCTACTGAAAACAATGAAATAATGAATAGAGCATGGTCCATACTAAAAGTTCTCATTCTTTGGATTTCTTTGGGAGGCACCATATCTTGCGAGTGCATATTTACTTTTCTGTTGATGTGTATGTGAGGGCAGGTCCCAGATTTGCTGTTGAACACACACTCTCGCTGACCTTTCTGTGTCTCTGTATCTGAATAATGCATCTGAACTGCAGCTTTCATTCACTGTCACAATCCATTATGGCCAAACATTATTATCTTTATCCAGTAAGTGTGAATGTGCACGTCTTCAGTGTGGTGGCCTGTTTCCCTCCTGGTGGCCTGGTCCTGAACTGCAATTCTGCACCTCCTGAGCTAAAAGGTGATTCAGCAGAAATCCCCAGACACTGAGTTAGACTGTGTGTGTGTGTGTGTGTGTTTGCTGCTTTGTGTAGAAAGTGTGTGTGAGGACACTGGGCCGACAACAGAGACAGAACATGCTTACTCTTCTGACTTTAGTACATTCACTTAAGTCAAGCTTCACATACAAAGTAATGACAAGTGGAAAGAAGCCTGTGTGTGGTGTTTGATAACAGTGTGTCTTTTTCCCAGTTGAACTTTTAAAAACTTTGAAACAATTTTTTGAAGAGGGTCCTTATCTAATATTTTAAAACAAACCTGAGCCTTAACTCATAAAACCAAATATATTAGCTTGTAGATAAATATCTTTTTATACTTATGTAGTAATAATACAAAAATAGAGGGGTGTGAAAAACGTTTGCTTACCACAGAAAAACAAAGAGAGTTGTTGAGTTGCATTATGGTAAATGTAGGATCCAGTCTTTTATACCACCTCCTCATACCAGGGATCATCTCTATCTTTTTTTATATTGGGAATATGTTGCTAAATTGCTGATGTACCCTTTTAATTCCACACACACACATTTGTCCCAAGAACCCAAATCTAATTCTTGATTAGTTTTTTCACCAAGAGGAATTCAAAACCAGCAGAGGACAGCGAGGCTGCACTCACCATTGCATTCTTAAATTCGGTGTCATCCCTCGTCTGTCTGTCAGTGTCCGCTGGTTAATGTGATCTGCGGAGGAAGCAGGCGTACAAACTTCAACTGTGTTGTTGACGCATTCTCCACAGCCGGGGGAATGCTGAGGTAATGCCTTGCTGCCTCACTGCCATGAAAGGACATGTCAGCAGAGAGGAAAACAACCAGTGGCTCTCTGTTTATCTGTTTATGCAAATGATCTCCTCCCAATATATACAAATCAAGTCTGCTCTTGATTTGCATTTTTGTCGAAAACTTTCAAAAGTCACTTTACAGTTTATATGCATACATATGTTCATGGACAGGCACACCCTAAGTCACGTGTCTGCTCTGACATGCACATCATTGGGAGTGCATTAGTGCTGGGGGGGGTGTTGGGGGGGGTGTTGGAGGAAATGGCTGGTGGAGTGAAGAGTGGTGGGTGGGGGGTCGTCCACTTTAGGTCCAAACAATAGAGACACATGGCTGGGTGGGGACATGCACAGAGAGGGAGTGTGTGTGTGTGTGTGTGTGTGTGTGTGTGTGTGTGTGTGTGTGTGTTGGGGGGGGTAGACATGTGGGGGGTGTAATGTGGTGGACAGCCTCTGTGACAGCTGCTCCTCCATGTCGTCCCTCCCTCTGTAGAAAAACATCAACCAGTTGTAAATCTCTACGATAATAATAATAATATATTATGTCAAACTTTACAATGACTGGTGAAGCGTGATGTTCTTTACTTTCCTGAATATTGGGGTTATTCTTTTATAGTTCTTTAACTAGACAGATTTGGTTCTAAATCACACATAAAACATAATTTTTTTTAATAATTACTCTTAAATACGATGTAATGGTCACATACTGTCTATTCTTATAAAAAAAATTTTCTTAAAGTTTATTCTCTTATGATAAATCAACACCATGAACAGTTGCATTTTTGCAGCAACATTTTAAAGCAGCTACTGTAAATCATTTCAGCCCCGGATGTCGATGTCGATCAATAATAAGTATTGACCCTAAAGGTACGTATGATATACAACACCTCTTTTGCCCTCGAGTCCTTGTCGAGCAGTAATGAAGTACATTTTTTTCAAAAAGTAAATACAAGCAGGAACAAATATAACACACACACACACACACACACACACACACACACACACACACACAGAGACATGCTACCTCCTTATCAGTCTCTCAGTGACCAGCAGTGAGACACAGACACAGGACAGACACCATGTGGGTGTTTTTTTTTTTAAACCAGCTCGTTCAGGTTAGCTCGATTAATGTATTAATGAGGGAGGAACGGCCTCTGATTGGTCAGACTCACTAATTACCACAATTTGAGCGATAAAGAATGAAACGGCTGCAGGCTGCACCACTGCGCCCTCCAGCGGGAAGCTCGCCACACTGCTTCTCTTCCAGTGGAGCGTATTGAGGGAGGGGCCGGCTGAGAGAAGCAGAGACGCTCCTGAATCTCTGAGCCACTTTACATCGCACTGACAGAGGGGCCACCATTCCCTGAAGCTCCCATCAAGGCGAGGGCTGCAGCATCCGCACAGAGGGAATCTCCATTTTCTAACAGCTTAATCTGCGAAGGTGGAACCGAATCAAAGAACATGTCTTATCAAGGAAAAAAGAACATCCCGAAGATCACAGTGAGTAGAGAGGAGTTATTCATCCGCTGTGGGAACTTTGATGCTGTGCTGTTGCAAATAAAAATGAATACAAATCACTGCGCTTCTCTGCGCCATGGATCAGAAACACGCGCTGCGCCGGGCGTGTGCGTTTCCCTCTCCATTGTCAGACTCGGCCGCAGGAAGCCGATTGGAAAAAAAATGCTGCACAATGAAATGGCACGAGCGGCTGCCATAGAGACGGCCGGTCAGGGAGACGAGGCGTTTTCTTAAAGGTGTCCTGCATCTTCTTTGTTGAGCGGATCCATGCGCGCAGAGGTGCCGGCTCGCCCTGAAAACCATCACTGAAATGCTCCTGCAGGGACGTGATGCTTGCTCAGTCACCAGGTTTTACATTGTGCCTTGGCGGCATGTGCTCGTTACATGTAATGGATGGGCTTTGTTTTCACGTTTTAGCCATTTTGACAAGAATGTGCTCAGGCCTTTCTCTCTGTGGAGATGAATCTGGGCCTAATTTAAACTGTGGTCTCATTTTCACTGAGCTCTTCCCTGATGCACAAATCATTTTTATAGAACATGCTTCAAAGTATCCTAATGATATTATCCTAATAACCATGGTTACGTTGGCCTGTTGTTAATTTTGCCTAGAAAATAATTGAGCAGAAGTAAAAACAATTTGTAATTCCTGTGCATCGGCTCATTAGTTCCACATATAGCACCTTGTTTCTTTTAATGTTAAGAATAAATCTGCCCCCCCTTCACACCTCAGACACTGGCCTGGGTTCATGATGCAGGCTGCTGCAGAGGAGAGTGAGGAGGAGAAGGGTGGTGGTAGGTGGGTGGGGTGGGGGGGTGGGGGTACACGCCCATTGGCCATGAGCTGTGAGGAGCCGGCCTTGTAACGAGGCTGCTCCTGCAGGAGAAAGAATCAGACTCCTGTCACAGCATCCAGGGTGGAGGTGGAACGGCCATCGCTGGTGACACAGCCCGCAGTGCTTTCACAGTCAGCCGGCTGGGTGTCGGTGTGCGTTACAACTGCAGAGAAACCTCACCCACTCCCTCTCGTTCTCTCTGTGTGTGTGTGTGTATGAGTCCGAATCGCCTTCCGTCTAGTTTTCATTGTTGCGGCTCAGGGCTGCAGTCAGGGGTGTGATGCCCAGCTGTGGGAGACACAGCCTTTGTCTCCTCCTCTCAGCTGATACTACACCAAGGGGGGGGGGGGGGGGGGGGGGACTGGGCCTGGTGTAATCCATATCTCTATTTTCAGCCATATCTTGCCTTCTTTACACTTAAAGTAGGACATGTCTCTAGCATATGCTCAGGTGGGCCAGGGTTTTCTACGTCATTAGAGGGATGGAATAATTCTTTCTGAATTTGCCCTCATTTAGTCAGGCTAGTGCAATCTTTCTTACGATCAATTTAACTTATCAAGATTTCATTCCTGGTTGATGTGGTGACCCCTGTGGTGACCCCTGTGGTGACCCCTGTGGTGACTGGTGGTAATAGCAGGTGTCGGACACAAAATTCTGCTCAAAGCGATCCCCATATCAACCACCGGGGGAAGCAACCACACCTTAAGCAGCTATACTCAGAAACGAATTGCGAAATCCAGATGAAATTTGTTACGTTTTCTTTTAATAACGAAGATAGTTAACAGTTTTTTTCGTGGTTGAATTACCGCCACACCAGCCGCCAATCACACCAGACTGTGCCGGTGACAATGAGAACTCTAAAGAAACCAGTTACACAATGGGTGTTCATGAGACATTTTGGGCTAAAAATAGCATCCACACAGGGAACTGATGCAATGATTTAACTTGAAGAATGAGTCTAGTTTTTCCTTATCTTCAACATGAAAGAGTAAAAACCAACAAGAATCTGATCTTTCTTAACCAAACACCACGATAATTGTGGAACCTTCTCAAAGGGCTGTTTCTTTAATGTTGTAACAAGTGGGTAGTGTTATTCCCACAACCACAAATAGCGCAGACAGTTTGACCCCAGCAGGGTCAGTCACAAGAGTTTTGACATTTAAGGAAGTTGACTAAATCGTCTAAAATCGTGCTATTAACCGCCACATGTTATCCAAACATTATGAAAAGGCACTTAAACTGAGACACATCCACTGTTCTCCTGTACTCCGTGAGTAAAATTAGATTCAATGGGTTGCTGTTATAGCAGCATTGTTGATTTTAGGCTGTGCCTGAAATCAATTCAGTAAACCCCTACATCACTATATAGTGACTTCTAAGTACAGATCCTTCGGACACTACGCGTTGCATTCTCTCTGCGCTCCTATTACATATTTACCGCCACGACTCTGATTGGTCTAGACATCTAGCAAACTATGCTAATCGGAAAAAAAATTAGGGACGTACGTTAAAAAACCTGAATGCTGGAAAAAAGCCGGGCAAATATAAACCTGTCTGTTTTTATCCTCATGATAATTCAGACATTTTTATTCAGAATAAGAAGGAGTGGAACCACCAGAGGAAGAAGATTAGCTGCCCCTCTCTCCTCTCGCTTCTCCACTGGGAGCACAATACATTTGGGTTTGTGTTGCTCGGTTAGTGACCACCGCTTGTGCACTACTTTTCACGATGCATTGTGGGAAACAATGAGTTCACTATAGAGGGTTTAAAAGATTTCACTCAACATTCAGACAGCACTGCAAAATGGCGAGTTCACTACTTAGCTGACGATTTAGTGAGTGAGTTCGGACTCACGTCCGTTGGTAGAACTTGATGATAATAAGAAACAAAATGTCATCAGTCCTATTCTTTAACTTATTAGAAATGTTAAACAGACGTACTGTAGTTATTGTAATGTCTGCAACACTGGCCTGAGAGATACAGTGATCGTTGTTAGACCACATGAAAATCTTCATAGGAAGCTGTGGTACTTTTCTCATTCTCATTTACTTCCAATAAAAGGACCTGGAACACGCTAGACTCCCGCGCACACAGAGGGACCATAACCCTCTCCCCCTCCCACACGCTCCCTCTGTATTTCCACGTCTGTCCACTCCATTCCAGCTGTTTCCTTACGTCTGCTCTCAGCCAGAGTGTCTCTGTCACATTTCTAGGTGTGGCTCTTCCCTTCCCTCATATACCCTCTCACAGCGGCCTCACTGTTGCTCCAAGCTGGCACATGTCATAGTAAATCCCCTCCAGCTGGAACCGTCATCTGTGGGCATGAGCCGGTGCCGGCAGACGGTGGCTCTGCCCGGGGAATCGACGCGCCACAAAACAGGGCCCCACCACACCAGACTGTGCCTGTGCCATGCAGGCTGCAGCAAAGTGGGCCCGAGTGCAAACTAAATACCCCGTGGCTACCCAGATGTTGCCGTGCGACTCGCCATGACAACGGATATACAGTACAGTTGCCATGTAAGGAAAATACAAGCCGTGTTTGGTTCGTCGTGTGGGCCTGTGATTGGACACACGTTTAGAGTCTGTCGTACAGGCACGTCTCCACTGAAGGAGTAGCCTGTGTAATTCAACCTGTCTGGCCCAATCAGATCCAGATCCAGACTGGGGTTTTTCTGTCTTTCTGTCATCGCCATGGTTACGTGGTTACACTACTCCCGCCTATCACAAGATCAACATTCCAGTCGAGCAAGTTTTCTCTCAGACCTTGGCGGGAAGGAGCCTCTGCAATTAATTTAGATTGATAAGCCCCATTGTTTTCACTTTTCCAGAATGTGCAGAAGAGAAAAAAAAAGATCCTGTGCAGTTTGGGGTAAAGAGTAAATATTTTTGCTCGCTAGGCAACAGGGCTGAAGCAGAGGCACTGGTGAACATTCGGGATGACTTTCCTCTTCCAGTGGTCCCGGCCCGCCCGCCTCCTCGCCGCTCTCTCCGCCCACGCAGCCCTGCCTGTCGCAGCCCCGACGAATGTCCTCCCAGACCCTGTAGACCTTTTTCCTGTGTAGCTGTGGAGTTTTTCCAGGAGCATTCCCACATATAAAGCACCGAGGATGAGTGGTTATTGTGCATTTCCATCCCGGGTTTATGACAATTCTCCCCTCTGCTGTCTGGTGGATGGTGGAAAAAACGCTCTCAGTGGCAGGGTAGTACATGAACAACATCCTGCCGTCTATTTTGGATTCCTGCTGTGCTGGCTTGTGTAAAAGAAAATGACAGTTTCCTGTGCAGTGTGAAGTGCTCTATTTTTGGTGCTTTGGTATTTCAAGATATTTTTGTCACGTGAACTTAACACGACTTTGTTGCCAGAAATGTCAACGACTGTAAAAACTCTTTCTTATTAGTTTCTCCAGTGACTTCAAACCCTGAGACTCATCAGAGGAGTAAAGCAGCTTGAATCACACAGTCAACCCAAACCATCCACATTTTGAATTTTGCATACTGGGATAAACCTTTTTGTTAGGATTTGTAGTTCAGTTGTAACGTTTGCAATGACGTTCGCAGTAATCCTCCTCCGGCTGTCCTAATTTGTCGTGGAAGAAATCCTGTGCTCAGTGACTTTCCGTAGAAAAACACCAAATCCTCTTCTGTTTACCCGGCTCCAAAACACTGAGATTAGGTCACAGTCCCGCACGCACACTGTCATTAAGTGTGGAAGTGAAGGTTTAGTGATTGTTGAAACCAAAGATATTTCTTTACGTGTAAGGGTTCAGGGTTCAGATGAACTGAAAGTCTATTTTAAAGGATTTTAATACATTTTTTTATTTAAAGTTGTGTTGTTTAGCACAGGTTGTTTTGTCGGCAGGACACAGCTAAGCCCCCATATCTAGAATTTTCTCCCGTAACAATATCTGTTGCTGGTTGGAAAGATGTTTTGACAAAACGTTGGCTGTAAAACACACAGATGTGGGTGGTTATATGGTGGGTGTTTTCCTGGTCCTTCTTTTCTATGTGAATGCAGCATAATGCATATTGACTCTTATTGGTTCTACCCTGGTGTAACAGTGACATGACTGACAAAACGAGGACATGGTCAGTGACCCTGGAAGGTCCGAGCAAATCAGGATCAACATCACCGATGCCCTGTGTAAATGTTTTTAATCCAGTTAACATGTCAGTGCAGTCAGGAGCTGGAAATGCTCTGTAATAGCAGCTCAATAAGGATTTATTACGCTTTGTTCTCTCTCATTTCTCATCAAGATTAAAGTCTGTCATTAGTTGCACATAGTGATTATGTAGACTCTCATACCGAGCGTACCCAGATCCACCATCTTGAAATGGTTGTGGTCGTACAGTATCATCTCGGACTCGGGACTCCACCACCACAGCCACTGAAGAGCATGAAGTCTTCCTCGCCAAAAACCAGGGTTGCAACAACAACAAAAAATCAAAACACCACGACGGTTGTGGTATCTGGTCAAAGTGTTGTCTCATTCATGTCGTAACAAACGGTTAGTGTTATTCTCACAACCACAAAGTAGCACAGGCAGTTTAGCTCCAGCGATGTCATGGTTACACGGTTGCAGTAGTTTTGTTACTTAGGGGAGAAAACTGTGAAAAGTTAATGAGTTCCTGTTGGCGTGGTTACATGAAACCACGATAGCCCCATTTACAGTGAAGTAAAAAAGTAGAATAATGCAGAAATAATGAGAAATCATATTTGGAAATGAATCCTGTGGCACATCCACTACATAACTGTGGCAACAGTGGGAAACAGCTGTCTGTTGAGATGTTTTCTATGAATTACTGAAGTGTAATATGTTGCTGTTTGTGGTCGAATGACCTGAATGTCTGTGAACGAGACGGTTTGAGGCTTCCAGGGAAAACCCCTCAATAAATGCTGTCTGCGTTTAGATTCATTAAGTGTGATCAAGAGGCCTTAATGAAAAATCTCCTGTCTCCGATGATGTGCTGTTAGTTTGCCAAACAGCACCACCGCATAGATTTAAGTTATATGTGGTGTGACAGGTTGGATACGGCTGTTGCTGTTAAAATCATATTTCTGCATCATTATTTAAGGTGTTGACAGCATCTCAGCATGTAGTTTTCCGCTGGATGTGAAAAGACTGAAGACTTATATGAAATGCAGTTGAACAGTTATAGTAAGTTCATTATGTATTTCACTGGCAGATGCATTAACGGGGGAATCAGACCATGGGTTGTAATGGCAATGGAAAGCTATATTGATTGTCCAATGGCTGCAGTCTCCTGCCTGCTGTTGTGGGCCAGTCGGGAGAGTTGGCAGTATTTGACAAAGGGGTGTGTGCGCGTGTGTGTTTGAAGCACTCGTGTAAGGGGCACACCCCTCACTGCGGTATCATGAATCTGATAAAAACTCACCGTTGAATTAAAATCCTACTATTGGATTAAATCATTACATTTGATATTTTTTGCAGTGAAACAAGCAGTTTGCTGTGATGCATTTCTTTTTAAATGAAAGCTGCAAGTTTGTTATTTATTTGTCAGTTGATTGAGCTGCACCAATTACTTGATTAATCGATTATCGGAAATTTAATCAGCAGCTATTTTCATAATCAATTCATCATTTTAGTTATTTTTTCAAGTACAGATAACAAACTGTGTCTGGTTCAGTTCTCATACGTGACATGTGAGGATATATCAATTTTTATCATTTTATCAATTGATTAATTGATTAATCATCACCGCACAATTGTGGGATCACTATACAATTCAACAGAAACAATAATTCTGCCGAGCATTGTCAGTCCTGATAGTTTGTGCGTTTTAAGCTGCAGACTTTGATGATATCTGAAGTGTTTCTCGTCTACGTCAGGCTAAAAATAATATTCTACACATCACTTCCATGAAAGAGGTGAAGAAGGTATCAGGATCCACTCCCTGTTCTCTCCTCCCTGTGAACGTCTGAGCTAACAGTTTTAGGGCAGTGTGCTCCATGTGCTCTCTGCAGTGATGATCTATGCTGGTGCCACTGATGACTGTGTGTTGTAATGTGCTGCTTCAGGGTGTGGTTGCCTGGGCCCTGTTTCACACCTCTCCATCACCAACACACTCACACACACACACACACACACACACAGAGGCGCAGGAACATATGTATTATGAGCTCAGCAGATATGAAGCTTGTTTCATTCGAGCTACAGACAAAACTGTATTATGCTCGTTGCTCTTTTCCTCTGACATGTGAAGGAGTGGCTGCAGTTCTTTGCAGTGATGAAATAATGGGTCCACAGCCAAGAAATCTCCTCACACATGTGCTGAAGGGAGAATAGAGAAGTCTGTCTTCTCTGTAGGAATCCATTTTACTCAAGGTGGACCGAGGTACAACCTAATATTATTGTTTTTCACAATAACATGTTTCTCCAGGACATTTCGTGGTTATTCATAGCAAACTGTTGTTGACAGGCAGTAACTGATGATTATTTTCACAATGGATTTATTGAGCTGTAATCTCATATGTGATAAAATCAATCAGATTAAATTTAACCAGCAGATATTTTGTTGATCAGATAATCATCATTTCCCAGACGAAAAGCAGCGAACATCTTCTTTTCTTGACGTCACAGTCTAAAATTACGACAGGCACTCATGACTATTCCTTTAATGTTTTATGGACAAATACAATAATTGATTAATCTAGAAAATAAACAGTTGCTTGATCGCAAATGAAAATAGTAATTAATTGATTTCCTACAGTCAGACTTGGCATAATAAAACTAAGAATTCTGGGAAACGGAGTGAACTCCCAAGGGGTCAGAGCAGCAACAAGGATCCTGCTGGGAGAACTAATCCACATGTGATTAACGCATACATGAAAAAGGACTGAACAGTGTGTGGGGGTGGAGTAAGGAGCAGAAGCAGCGTGCAGTACTGTCATGAAGGTATCAGACATGTCAGATCATACTGGCTGCACCATAAACCTGCATAATAAGATATTACTGACACTACAAATAGCAGTTCTATTAAATAGGTAGTGAATGAAATGTCATGAATTGGTGGAAATGTCTTCAGTTAGCTCATAAAACCCAAATATAATCAGTCCAGAATCATATTAGATGAAATAAAAACAGCAACTTCTTATGTGCAACGTGATCGAAATACCTGAATTGTCATTTCTGACTATTTGATCAATTGAGAAATCCTTCCAGGCCTGATTAAGTGTAAACATTTAACTCACAGACGACTCAACCAACCAGCTGCACAAGTACCCATCTACAAACCATCATCTCCCCCCACCCCCCGCCCATGTTGTCCTCCGCCCTGTTCAGCAGCAGCCAGTTGAAACCCGAGCAGCCGTCCAATAAGTCAGCAAAACCAGGCCCGCTCTCCCCTCCTCTCTCTCTCCCTGCAGTTGCCATGACAACAGAGTTAGTCCTTGGCGCAGCAGCAGCAGCAGCAGCAGATTTGATGTTCGACTGTGATGTCATGGCAACGCCCAGATCACACCACATTACGAGACTTTGGGGCTGAAGGCTCCCTCAGACATGACTGTGCTGTAGATACATTGTGTGTGTGCATCACATTCAAGGATTGTTATTTTTATAATATCCTGCCTCGTAAAATGATCAATAATCCACAGTGGCAAATGTAAGTCTCTGGGATGAATGGATTTTACTGAGAAAATAACATCCACAGATTCTGTTGCACAACCAAATCTGGATAACGGTTGTTTGGATGTTAATCTGTGATCAGTCGTAAAAAGCAGCTTCAGTTCTGTGTCCTGCAGCTTCATCCTCACATATACGTTATCACCATGAGTGGTCCAAGGTAATTTACAAGTTACAGTCTCTCTATGAATATCATCTCCTGCTGTAAAGATGGAATATAATGATTTATCATAACTTAATGCTTCTTGTTCTCTGAGGCGTCAGGACATTTCATACAGTGAGAGATTTAATCTGTTGTATCTGAGCGAGAAAATAATCCCCAACATTTTACAGAATTATGCTTTCATCAGGATCACCGCGGAAACATGGAGTTGTTTTTGCAAAGCACACGTTGATGTGATCAGACTGGAACATATTCATCAGTACTTGTCACCACTTACTATCTTTTGAAGGCAGCTACATTGTGACAGTCGCAATGATGAAGACGAAAAACAAGCATCAATTTGAGCTCCAGTAATCGAATTTACTTTTAATCTTTTATAATTTATTGTGATCGTCTGATTTTAACGAGCACACCGAGAATACACACAGAGAGAAAACAAGGAACAGAGTCAAACACATGACGCCTCGATGCAAGAAGCACTTCAGTGTCTGTAGCTGAAGTCTTGTTCAGGACGCACACACAGAGCCAGACTAACGTAACAATAATGAAAGTCATTGCATGTCTAATTTAAAATGGCTTCACTATGCCACACCCATCTGGACGTCCTAACAGTGACATGTATGACAAGTGCATGCAAAAACCTAAACTAGAAAAGTCCACAGAGACATGGTTTGACCAACACAACGCTGCACATGTTCATTATGGAGCGTTATTAAATAGGCTGAGAGAGGTTTATATTATTTGTTTGGCTCCCTTGATCGATACTGATTGAAGTGGCTGATGCTGATAAAAACTACTATAGTTTTATAGTTAAACTACTATATCGACCAATGTATATATTCAGAAATTGCCGATGATTCCTAAGATGTCACTATCAAACCTTTATGACAAAGAATTGAAATTGAGGCTTGATATTTTACAGTTCAACCATAACCTTTATTTAATGACTATAAATAAAAATAAAACACAAATACAACCAAACATATAGAACTTGAAAGAAGAAAATTAGCGTAATTTATTTTAGCAATATATAAATATAATAATAATAATAAACACAAATTCACATCTTTTATGCATTTTCTTTGTCCATAAAATAAAAGTTTTCAAATCTGCGATATGTCTGTGAATGGCTCATATTGGCTGATTTTTATTCGGCCCTCCAGTGAATCCATCAGGCACAACAGTGAGCACGGGTGTGAAGAAAACATGGACACAAATATGGGCTTTCTCGCAGCTGGAATCAATCCACTTCACTACACAAGACCACAGGGAGAGACGACAGTCCTCTGTGTGGTCCTGTCCACAGCCGAACTGTGCGTGGTGTGTCTACATGGGACAACAGCGACAAACATGCCCTGTCTCTTTCCATCTCTGGATGAATGAATGAATGAGACATTGTCCGTCTCCTCTGTGTGGGGAAAAGGAAGGATAATATTTAACGACAGAGTAATAGTGAAGCATTGTTCAATTCCAAATATAGAACTGGAACGATCTGGCAGATATTCCTCCTGGGAGATGATGCCAGCCTAAACTGGGTCTTTGTTGCAAGAAAATTTGATTGAACTCTTCTGTCTCTCCCCCCCCCCCCCCCATCATTCTCTCTGCAGAGCGACAGGCTTCTGATCAAAGGCGGGAGGATCGTGAACGATGACCAGTCCTTCCATGCCGATATCTACATGGAGGATGGCCTCATTAAGTGAGTCGTCCACTGCCCTCATTTCTGCTCCATCCCCATTTGCTCTCATTCCTCAGCTCAGACAAATCATCCATTTGCTGTCCTTTAGTCCAGTTAACTTGTTTCTCATATGTTCCAACTCCTTCATGTTAAACAGCATCGCTCTTGCGAGAACACAGATGGCTGCTGCAGCTATTAGAGGAATATAATTCTTCTTGACATGTACAATATGTTACAGGTTGTTCAATCCATCCAATGGATTGTCCAGATGAGTTTGTGTAAATATCAGAGGGAAATTCCCCTTTTTGATTTTCAGATTTTATTTCCGTTTTGACTTCACATGCAATCACTGTCTTGGAGATTTGGGACACGCGTGACATCATCAGCGACAAGGGGCACGAGCATGAGCCTCCAGTGTAACAGAAATAATCTCAGTCTGTGACAGAAAGTAAATGCAGAGGTTGGTTTTCCTGGAAATATCTCTATATGGTCATGGTTCTCTATTACATAGATTATATATAAAGATGGAGGCATGTGTCCAAATTCTCCCACTATCCAGGAATCAAGCCATAAATAATACGAACTCTGTAGGGAGCCATCATGTCGTCCATCTTTATAAACAGACTCTGCTCAAATATCAGAGGTTGCAGGTAAAGTCTCATTTTAACCAGATAGTCTTCCATCCATGGGGGTCGTGAGGTGGTTGGAGCCAATCCCTGCTCTTATTGGGTGAATGACGGGGTAAACCCTGTACAGGTCGCCCGTCCATCACCGGGCTGAAGACAACATTCATGCTCACATTCACATCGACAGGAAATTTGGAGTCTCCAGTTAACCTGCATCTTTGGGCTGTGGGAGGAAACCAGAATACCCATAGAAATGGAGCGAACATTGAAACTCTGGACCGAGACAGCAGTATCTACTGCACCACCATGTTTCCACCAATAGTCAAGGTGGACCTGGGTCTATATAGAGTCTATAGAAGGGAAGTTTACAGGTTAAAGTGAAACAACTGAACATAACAGTGACTTCTAGCTCCAACCATTTGTCCAAATGAACAATAAAATGGACCTACAACACAGTGAGGTTGTAGTTAATAGTGATGAACAGCCACACTGGACCCAAATTCTGTCTCTGCCAGAAGAGGCCGAGTTTCCTTTCTCCTGAATCAGTCAGTCCTCACTCCCACTCTCCCTGCCCTCCCCCCCCCGTACTGTTCCCACTCGATTCTCCAATTATAAACCCTTTGTCCCCGCTGCCCGGCTGAGGGGCATCTCAGCGAGAGGCACCCACTGGAAGGCTGGTGTTGCATAATAAACACCCAGATGACTGCCTTGGCCTGCCCCTCTGTCTGGACTGTCTCCTCTGTAAACTCTGAGCAACACCAGGGTTTTTTCTTGTTGTTTTTTTCATCAGCGCTGAAATGTTGATGTGTTGACATGGTGACAATGTGCTGCTTCGAGGTTGGCTGACTTTGTTTCGGGGTCATTCTAAAACCTGTTTTTGCTTTAGAAACTCCCACTGTTAATGCTTATTTATTTCAAAATGTAACAACATAATTTGATTGTCATTGCATAGTAAAAAGTACCAATAAAAGCTGTGTGAAAGTATTATCATACAATTCTGACAACATCCCCCACCCTCAACAGGCAGATCGGAGACAACCTGATCGTGCCCGGTGGTGTGAAGACCATCGAGGCCCAGGGCAAGATGGTGATCCCGGGCGGCATTGACATCCACACCCACTTTCAGATGCCGTACCGCGGAACCACCACCGTGGATGACTTCACTCAGGGATCGAAGGCCGCTCTTGCCGGGGGCACGACCATGATCGGTGAGGTTCTGCAGCGAAGGGGCGTCCACACACACACAGAGGGGTGGGGGTGGGGGTGAGGATGGGTCGAGAGAGACCCCAACTGAGGAAAAAGGGAATGGGAATTCTGTGTTTGGGCAGCTCTCCAAAAGAGGAGCGTACAAAAGACTAAGTGTAAGGGGGATAGCATTGGGGAAGGGGTGGGGGGGGGGGGGGGCATGGAGTGAAACACTAATCCCACAGAAATAGAGCACCAGTGCGTGTCCTCATGCACGTCTGCGTACAGTGCGAGTTTGTGCATGTGCACAGTTCATGAGACCAGACGCTATCACAGCCAACAGCTGGTATATACCAGAGTCTCATTAGCACCATTAACTTCTTTGGAGCTGGCTGCTACTCTGTTGCTTATCTGCCACTGTGGTTCTGTGCTCATGCAGACACAGTCACCAACAGGCGCGCTACTGTCAGTCAGCTCCATTCATGGTCTTCCTCCAGCGCCAGATGATGTTGTGTCTGCGCGCTGGTGCACAAAGAAGTGAACAAAAACACTGGTTCATTCGGTTGGCGCGGTAAACAACAATTGCTTTGTTTGCTGGCCGCCATTCTCCAGCTCTATCCTATTAACGTGCAAAGACTAGATAAGCAGATCGGGTCGTCTTTAATGAGATAAAGAAGCCAGTCAGGTGGCGAAGCAGCAGGAGGCTCTATTGTATTACAGCTGAGTAAGATGGAGCCGGATATTCCGTGCACTGTGATACTGTTGTGCACGAGGAGGATTTACTTTGTGCACGGATCCTTTTGAAAGCTGACTTAGAAGATTGATCTGACAAACATTTGTTTCTAAAATATACACAAGAGTGGCACACAGTGGAGCACATACATCCCTGTATGAAACCCCATTTAAATTCACCAGGTACAGATTTTTATATTTATCATATATATACTGTATATCACTCCTATAAACATGCCAGGGTTTTGTTCAAGATCCATAAAAGCCCTGATCCGGATCCACACGAAAGTTTAATGGGGTCGTCCTTCGGTCAAGCTGCACCCTTCCACAAAATTTCATGGAAATCAGTTGAGTAGTTTCTGTATAATCCTGTTAACAATCAAGCGAATTTACTTTTGTGGGACTATTCTAACCGAAATTTCAGTTTAACGCATCTAGAAATGTTCTGTTTATACACTCCACTGAGTTTTAAGCACACACTTTATCCAATATCCCCTTTGGTGTCAAGCTGTAATCTATAAAAATGACTATGGTTATGTAACGGTGTGAAAACTCCACAAAAATACCCCCCCCGATAGTTCAAGGACAGGCACACCGGGACAAAGATGTTCGAAATGTAATGTGACATCTGACACTGTGGGTCGCTGCGGGCTGAGCTCTGCAGCAACTCAGACAGACAGCTTGTTATGCAAGATCAACAATAGAGGGAGGGTATGGGAGCAAGAGCAGACAAATCCTGACATCACCTTGTCCTCACCCCCCCCCCCCCCCCATCCTAATTTCTGTCGCCTCTCTGTCCGTCTATTCATTTCACGTCACCTGCCGTCTCCCCTCTTTGTGTCCCTCTCACTCATCTTCCTCGCCTGAAAGTAACCTTTCTCATCCCTTTGTCCTCTCTCCTCCAGTGGACCACGTGATCCCGGAGCCCGGCAGCAGCCTGATGGAGGCCTACGACCAGTGGAGGCAATGGGCCGACGAGAAGTCCTGCTGCGACTACTCCCTCCATGTGGACGTCACCCACTGGAACGACAGCGTGAAGCAGGAGTTAGACACCCTCATCAAGGAGAAAGGTAGGCTGCGATGGCGTGTTTAGATTTACAAGTTTGAACTTAACTTCCGATTTGAGAAATGTGGAAAAATAAGGATTGCATTAAAAACCAAGCCAGAAATAAAGCTAATTCCTTCCAGCTTGTTGTTGATTTCCCGAAATGTCGTCACAGTTGTTGCAACAGTACAATTAGTATCTCACAGACATGTATGAAAAATCAATATAAACTTAAAGGGAGACATAGCCTCTATTGTGTTCATTGCTGCAGCTCCTCTTTTCAGCCTCTGTCTGAAATGCTTGGTATTAGCTCTCTTAAAATTGTATTCACTTAGTGATACAAAGTACAACTCATTCAAATGATGAGGAAAGAGAGGAGAGATCATAGTCAGATGAGATTTTTCCAAGATGGGATTTGACCTCTGACCTTTCACCTTATCTCCATTGTGTGGAATCCTTGTGTTTCTACAGGTGTGAACTCGTTCCAGGTCTACATGGCTTACAAGGACTACTACCAGATGACCAACAGCGAGGTACACTTGAACATTAAGTTTGCCCAACTTGCACAAACAGAACCTGTGTGGTTCAGTGTGTGTGTGGCTGCACTGCCAACATAGATTCTCTTGGTTTCACTTGGTGTGAAATGTAGAGTTTATTGCAAATAAAAATCAATACAATGAATCCTGGCTGACTGGCTGTGAAACTGGATTGGTCATGCCTTGTTGCGTGAGGGTCATAAAGGCAGAAAAACATGGCAGCAGTTCTGCTCCAAGTTCAAAAAAGGAGAGTAAACTACGACCCACAGTTGGAATTCACCGTAAAACACCATTTCTAAATTGAATCACAGTTCCAGCAAAGCATGAAACTTCTTTCTTTCTCTCTTGAACCACCCCGTCCTTATGTAACCTATAGCAGATGATGTGTTGTGAGTACATACTGTAACTCTGTGTGGTGCCTGTAAAACACAGAGTGTACGTCCAGACGCTGTGAGGCCGGTTTCTTCCTGTTTCTCATGCAGCTGTGGCTAATTCCGTTGGTCAGAGGAGCCCATGAGGCAACTGAAATAGTCCAGCTTGAAAAAAACTGATGTCATGCAGCTCGGCGCGGCAGCATTACAACAACTGCAGCTCATCCCACATGACTTTAACCGTCTCCGGACACCACACAAGATAATTGCAGCGTGTCGCGGTGGACAGGCATCATGTTAATTATCAGGTTCCTGTAAATTGTGGCTTATGTTCGACCCCTCCGTTTTAAAAAAGGAGTGTCTCATCCTTGTGTAAACATTTGGATCGGATGACAAATGTTAACTTTAATTTCACTGTTAATGTGTTTTCTCCACCAGCTCTACGAGGTCTTCACCTTCTTGGCGGAGAGGGGCGGCATCGCTCAGGTCCACGCGGAAAACGGCGAGATCATTGCTGAGGTAACCAACGGATACGCCTCAAACATGTCTACTTCTTTTCCTCCTCCTCCTCCTCCTCTCTCCACTGCCTCATTTGCTTTAATCACTTGTCTCGGGTCCAAATCTGCGATCTGCTTTGCTTTAGTGAGATTTATTTGAGTTTATTTCACGTCAGTCCACCTGTCTGGTCCCGACCTTATCGCAGCACATGTCACCACCGGCAGACTAAACACACGCTCGCTGGTGAGGGAGAGAATGTGTTTTGTGTTGGACAGTAATGTGTGGGTGTAGTTTATACAAGGCCGCGCCGTATTGTGGACAGATGAAAGTGAATTAACCGTAAAAATTTGGTGGATTGAGAGGGTTGGTGTTAGTCAGAGCTCCAGAGCATGTCTGGATTCTGTCACTGTGTGTGTGTGTGTGTGTGTGTGTGTGTGTGTGTGTGTGTGTGTGTGTGTGTGTGTGTGTGTGTGTGTTGGATCAGATTCTTTGCAAAGCCCAGCTGTCTTCTCCAGCCTTGGAGACCGAAGTCTGATTTCCATCAGGTTTAAGATCAAAAACGTCTAAGCCCGTAGATGATGTTCTGACCAGATTTAACCCTGGAGCTCCGGAGATAGAGGGGCCTTTGTTTAGACCTGAGTGTGATTCAGAGGACATGTTGTAACAGAGTGACAATAAATGCTCTCTAGATGCATGATTGAGGAAAACTATGAATAAAAGCCATTGCACATTAGTAACATTGCACTTTTTTTTTTCATGGCATTAATTAGTATGTTATTAATATTATTTTCAAACCTGTATCCCATCAATTCAAGCTTTCACAGACTTCAGATTTCTCTGAGTGATATTGTGCCTCTAATGTTTTTGGGACCACCAATTTTTCCGAGGTTTCACTTCTGGCCTGCACATATCTAACCACTCAGTGGAAGTAGTAGAAGAAGAACAACGTCATCCTCTATCCAGTCTGATATAAAGTGTATTTGTTGATTTATTTGATATATTTGGCCCCTTTATGAGAATAAAACCTATAACAACGTTTTTTTTAGGGAACCACATCATAATAAAGCAGCCACGGTGACATCATGGGTGCTAAGTGTCTCTACAACAATCACTTACAGGCAGAATGTTTGGGAGGCACGTTAGATGTAGAACAGCCTGTGGGTTCCCACAGTCGTCTGTGTGTGGCCTGATCCACATGATAAAGCTGCTGTTAACATCCCATACACAACCAGCGAGATGCAGAAACAGAATATGCTTTTAGAGTGGGAACAAAACTAGACTGAGCATTCAAACCACTTAAAAAGAATTCTTCAGCTCACTTTCCCCCCCCTATTTGTTCAACAGGAGCAGGCTCGCATGCTGCAGATGGGTATCACTGGACCAGAGGGACATGTGCTGAGCAGGCCGGAAGAGGTACAACACACACACACACACACACACACACACACACACACACACACACTGCATATACCGATACAGTGAATATATTAAATGACTTAGAGAATATAGTCATTACCAGTTTAAATTAGCTATTTAAGATAAATAGCCTTAGTTTCCATTATCATATTGTGTATTTCCATACATGCTGTGTCTTAACAGCTTGGTAGTTTCTCACGCTGGTATATGTGCTGCCATTTGGCTCCAACTCTTTCAAATCATCAGATTTTAATCTCAAGACACTAACAAGATGTAATTGTTGCCTCACGTACACACACTCTGTCCGTGAAGATGCTGTCAGACTCTTCATACGCACATTTTTCTTGTTACAAACATTTGGTTTCAGGCTCGTTGAGAGACGTTGGGTGAAAATTCTTCGGTTCCCACAAACTGTTGCCGCTAATGTTCCTTCAACAAAAGGCAAAATGAAAGCCATGCGCTCCCGTCTGCCTTTGGCTCGACTGGGATTTTCCACTCGGTGGTGCAGCAGGGTGATGTTGTCCCGCTGTCACGCACTTCCGTTGAGTGTTAAGAATCAAAAGCTTGGAGACATAACTTAATTGAGCAGAGGCAAAGTCGGATTAGTGTTTTTATCGATGTCCGGTGCACGATAATCAGTGTCGTTTGCGTCACCTCGCAAACTACAGGCGACATGAAGGATACAGCAGGGTCGCACTGAAACAAGGACTCAGGCTCCGTCGTGCAAAACCATCGACTAATTATGCATTAGTCATAAATCCCACCACTACGCTCATCTGGGCGGAAAGTTATTCAGATTACACAATATAAACATTTGTGACTGACCAACAAAATGAAAAAATCTGTTTCATTGTAAATATTATTTTATAATAAATTTGACATTTAATACATTTTATACGCAAGAGATTTTAAACCTAAAAATATCAGCCACCAACTTACTTCCTTGTAAAGCTATAGTGGAGTCATGTCATCCCGAGAAGAGAATGAAGTCCCCCTCCCTCCCCCCCCGCATGTTGGTGTTGGTGCATGTGGGTATATGCATGTTAGTGCAGGTGAATCCCAGCCTGTGAAACTGTCGGCCCTCCTCACATTTCTAAAGCGTGTCCTGCTTCAATCAGAAAACCATATAAAACACGACACTGTGTCTCAGAGCGCTGGATTTTTACTACTGCAGGTTATTAGTGTAGGTGTGTAGTACATCGTCACAGCAGAGACCCAGTGTAGGTTATAATAATATTATCTCAATAAGTTAATAAAATGTTAGGTGAGTGGCAGTAGTCTCTCTCTCTCTTTAACCACCTAAACCTTATGATGTTTAAATTATAAGCTTTCACTCATCGTTTGGGATAAAATTTAAATGATTTATTCACATTGCGGTAGTTGAGCTATTTTAAGTTTATTTGAGAAAGCATCGATGGGAAACACGTTTTATATCCAACCACAATGTCCCGTCTCGTCTGTAGCTGGAGGCAGAGGCGGTGTTTCGTGCCATCACCATCGCCAGCCAGACCAACTGTCCTCTGTACGTGACCCGGGTCATGAGCAAGAGCGCCGCTGACATCATCTCACAGGCCCGCAAAAAAGGTAAAGATGTACATTATTTATTATATCCAGTGAGCATCAAGTTATGAAATGTTACTGCATACGTAATGATGTGTGTGTCTTATGATAATAAACAATGGGTACGTATTTTACATGACAGTTACATAATAGTAGTGAATAACAAGTGAATAAGAGCATCACCAACAGCGGATTAATGAAAAAAGGGATTTGGATTAACAGGAACACATTTTACATGTATTTCTCCTTAAGCTTTATTTTTGTGACTCAAATCAGTGCAAATCTTCTTGGTCTGGGAGGGTAAAAGTGCAACACTACATCACATGTGAATTGTTTTGAAATTCTAACTATTCTGCACATTCTAACTTTGAAATACTTCACCTCCCCTCATAGGTTTTGGTCTTTTTATCTGCTTTCTTAGACAGTTTCCCTGCACCTATGCCCTGATAATAAGATGTTACTGTCTCCCTTGAGGTACAGATGTGGACGGTTTGCAGACGTCCACAGCTCTTGACTCTGCTTGACATAATGAAAACGGATGCTTTTCTATTCTCATTTGTACATTCAGCTTGGTCAGTGTTTTCTGTGGTTCAGCTGTCATGTATAGTACAGTCCAGGAAAAAGTTCGAAAAGGAAGAGTGCTGACGTACAAAGGACTTTTCCGTGATTTAATATACACCCATCAGGTGCCTTTAGAGGCTTTTCACCTTTGTTTGGATCATGGAACATTGAGGTGTGAGAGAGAACATGAAGAAGTGTTAGTAACATGACTCAAACTCTGCTTGGCCTTGCATTGGAAATACAGGCTCAGCTACAAATGAGCCAAAGTGAAATATGCACATTGCCAAAGGTGATGTTTGGCTCTGCGCAGATTAGGCAGAGTTCCTCACCTGCAAACACTGAGCTGAATTACCAAAGCTTTTAGCCAGATTAAACTGCAGACAAATTAATCAGCGTCGATGCGACTCGTGTTTTCAAAGGTGCCAAGAATCTTTCAAATAAATCAATTTGACACACTCAACATTTGATACCCATGCGGGTTTTTGCCATCGTTTCTTTTTCCAGGAAATGTTGTGTTTGGGGAGCCAATCACAGCCAGCCTGGGGACTGACGGGACGCATTACTGGAGCAAGAACTGGGCCAAGGCAGCTTCTTTTGTAACATCCCCCCCCCTCAGCCCCGATCCCACCACTCCAGACTATCTGAACACACTGCTGTCGAGGTACGTGTCACAACCCCAGTAATACCGCTCATGGTGTGAATGTTGTGCAAAGACAACATAACAAAAACGAAAGCAGGATTACTGTGCATGTGGTAACTGCAACTGCCTCACATGTTAATTCCTATCCACACTACACACCGCTTACAATGTGATCCACATATGGACATTAGCTGAAGAATTGACAAGCTCACCAATTTGATGATTTATTCAAAGAATAATTTATGGTTTCTGATGAAAAACAATCTGTCATGTTCCCGGGCACTCATATATGGGGGTGTGCAATTTTGTGAAGATAAAAATACAGATCTCGTGAATTTAAATATGGTTTAGTTATCTAATATGAAAAAGTATTTGAGTTTGTCACTGTTTGTTTATATGTTTATATGTTTATATGTTGTGTGTACATACAGAGGTCATGTATGACAGAAGAATTAGAAAATACTTTGCTTTAATAAGAAAAAAACTACGCTATGATAACTCAGCAGTTGTTACACAACGGGTGGACCGTTGAGTGAGTTAGACCATCGAATGGAAACAGGAAACATTAGTAACGGTTTGTGCTGGAAGGACAAACTCTGGCACCAGGCGTGTGTTTCAATTACTCCCAGTCCTTGTCCTGTGTTGCCGTGCCTCAAGTAAACAAACATCACCGCTCCCGATCGCAAATCTTCAACGTAACTCTGTGTTCTCTCTGTTTCCCCGTCTGCCAGCGGCGACCTGAGTGTGACTGGCAGCGCTCACTGTACGTTCAGCGTGGCCCAGAAGGCCATCGGCAAGGATGACTTCACTCAGATCCCAGAGGGTGTCAACGGAGTGGAGGAGCGAATGGCCCTCATCTGGGACAAAGCTGTGGTGAGGAGAGCACTCAGAGGCTTCTTTTTCTTCTTTCTCCAAGTTTTAAAAACACGGGAGGAAAAGAAGAAGAAGAACAAAAAGCAAACAAACAAGAAGAAGCTCACATTGTTTTTCATCTCCCTTTGCTTGCTCTCTATGTGAAAAAATCATACATTTTCTAAGCCTTATCTTTTGTCGAGTCAGTCGTCTGTTTGTCTCTTTTCCTCTTCAAGCTTTTAGCTGCTGTTGTAAAAATCCACATCTTTTTCATCTCTGCGGCTTCTTTCTTTTTTAATAAGGACGCTCTTGTTCTCTTGTCTTTTTACTATGATCATGTAAGATCAGTATTTTTCCCTCATCGCTCAGCTATCACTCTCCCTCCCTCCTTCCTCTCTGCAGCATTTGGATCCAACACACTGCTCTCTCTTGTTCTCCTTCTTGCTCTGTAGTTGTCACTGCATTAGTGCACTGCTCACGGACTGGAAGCACGTCGCTTCAGACAGCTGTGGACTGCCGGGCTTTTAGAAAGTTAAACTACATCAATTTCCTGTTCCAAAATCTGTTCTTTTAATTTTGCACAGATCCATGGTAGCTATATCCCCATGGATGGTCATGAGAATGTTATGAATCCAGCTACTGCTGCATATGATATATTCACAGTAGAATGGCATTCAGAGAGCGCATACCTCCATCAAGGCCTCCTAACTTCAAATATGCTGCATCAAATTACACACACTCTTAGATATCTGAACACTAAACATTCCTGTTTTTTTTTCCATCCAGATCTCTTTGTTATTTCTTGAGGAATTCACAGAAATGTTGAAAAACGCCCTATTTCTTAATGATGAAGATCAGGAATGTTGCTCCAACATCTAATGGGTTTTTCCCTGAAGTTTTGTAGGAGTCCGTCTTATAATTTTTGTGTATTCCTTGTGTATAATAGCATAACCTCCTCGGCCGAGGTAACGACTAATCTGTCTGGGCTATATTTAGACGAAACATCAACATGCATGTAAGATGAAAGAAGTACTGCATTTCTTTTTGACAAATGCATTCTTTCCCTTTTTTTTCCCACCCAGACTTCAGGTAAGATGGACGAGAACATGTTTGTGGCAGTGACCAGCACCAACGCAGCTAAGATCCTCAACCTGTACCCCCGGAAGGGCCGGATCGCCGTGAGCTCTGACGCCGACCTGGTCATCTGGGACACGGACTCCATCAGCACCATCACTGCCAAGACACACAACTCGGTGAGTGCACAGTTCAGAGTTTGTCTGAGGATTTGTTTCAGTCGGAATACACCTCTCAACTTACGGCACTCCTTCTGACCTCCTCCTCTTCTTTCACACTTTCACGGTCAAATGAGTGAAACAGTAGAAACCTGTTGTTTCACACCTCCTCCATCAGTCTGACATTGAGGTTTTTGTTTTTACGTTAACAATGTTGTGGCTGTTATTGATACAGAAATCCTGATACCGGTGTCAAAGAGGCATTTTGCACGGATAAAATGTGACTGACTAAATCATACGAGCAGGAGCAGATTAAATTCTGTCAAAAGAGGATGGATTAAGGCACAATATGAGATATGAGATAACAGCAACATCTGTGGGAGAGAGAGAACATTATTTTTGAGCCTTTTCCAAAAAAGCTCACTGTTCCTCTCAGCAGAAATTAAGTCTCTGTGGATGTTCGCGACTAATGCGAATCCCGCTGCACTCGCCACATGACCAGCGCTCGTCAAGTTGATCCTCACTAAATACAAAAAAAACCCTCATGGCAGTAATGATTTGGAAAATATGGATTAATGAAACACACCAGTTTATCCAAAATACAAGAAAACACTGCAAACATTTTCCACAACGCCCTCTACACACAAATTAATCACTAGGGGAATCGATGTGCTGTTTAATCAAGAGGTATTTCCTTCCTCTTTATCACATTCATTTGCGTTGATCCAAAATATTCACATGATTGGAAAAAACATAATGGATTTAAAGAATGTTGTTCAGATTGTGTTACAGTAAATAACAAAATTTCAAATACTTGCACAGGCCCCAGAGATTTGGAACATCTGCACACACTGCCTGTTGGATAACTACTCATTTCATTAGAAGAAAACAGATTTGGGAAGAAGACGTTTAAATTCATGGGAAACACGCAATATGAATCAGAAGTGGAGCGTAACCACCAACCCCCTCCTTTAAATTCCACTTTCCTTTTCTTATACTCAGATTCTTGTGTTGCGCCATGGCCCGTGGGTTTCAGGTGCCGTCCTTCAGTCACTGCTGGAGGACCACTTGATTTTCATATATTCATATTTGGAAAACTCTATTCACCTGGCTGCAGTTTGAGTTATTGGCAGCTGTTGCTCCATTCAAAGTACATCATTGTAAGCAAATTAATCCTCCCGTTATGTTACTTTTTCCAAGGTCAGTGAAGTGTGTGTTACACGGCAGTTACAAGAAGTTCCTTCTTAAAAGTCTTTACCATCTGCAACAGAAACAAGCTTATGAAGTCACTTATAGAGATGTTTTCAGTTTCTTTCATTTAAAGTGAGTATAAAACTCAATCCACAGAGAAATGTTTTTTAAGTTGTAACTTTACCCCGAAAGTTTTGGCCGAAGTGCTTCTGTCACTTCAAATTAAAAAATGCCCTGAGACTTAGACACACCTGGCCGTGGTCTTGAAAGCCCCCCTACTTCGATGTGATGGTTTACATTTTGAGTTTCGGTGTAGATTTGAAAAAGCAGTCGCTGGTAGCAGGGGCCGCTCGCCTTTGATTAGAGGATGTAAACTTTTTCACATGTAAAATTCATGACGTGAGAAGGTTCCAAATCGTTAACACTATGTTAGTATTGGCTCTGACAGGGTTAAGACAGTTTTAAACACTAGGTGGCGTCGTGAGCTGTTAACCCATAAATGTAGTTTTCTTGTATCACTTAATGATACTTAGTCGGTCCTCATGTCCTCAGAGTTATATAAAAAAAAAACGAGATTAGAAAACTTCAGGTCTCAGATGTTTTTGTCCTCACTCTGTAGGTCTACGACGAGGGTCCTCACAAAAACACACACACACACACACACGCACACACACACGCACACACACACACACATTCACTATAGGTAAACATGGCACATGTGAGTAACGAGGTTTCTACCATTAAACCGACATTCGAGGTTCCCAAACCCAGGAGGCAGGAAAAGAATGTTCGAGCACAGATCCTTCTTTCACAGAAATACATGAGTGCGTGAACCACATCACACCACGTCATTTTTACTTTTCCCTACTTTAAGGCCTAACCGTTGTTTAGCAGGAGTGAAAGAACATCGCTCTGTCTCCATAAGGAGGAGCGGAAACAGGGAACTGGACTAATAACATGCCTTCTCCAAATGTGGAGTACATCCACTGAGGATCCGTGGCTTCTTACTTAATGATGTCACCCCTCTCATTTCCTGCTCAGTCCAGATTAAATAGCAGAGAGAGAGAGAGAGAGAGGGAGGAGAAGACTAGAGCACGGCAGCTCCCAACTCCTATAAATCTACCTTAATGGACGGTCTGATGTGAGGCCAAACAGGAGCAGTTTACTCAGGAATGCCTTCTCCTGTTCACTATATATAACTTAGACTGCGTTGTGTCTTTGTTTGTTATCGGTATAGATCCACATCTGGTCTGCAGCGCTTGTTATTCTTTATATAAATGCATACATGCACATAAGGATATTCCGACACACAGACAAAAACAGGCAGCAACACAGTCTTTTGGACGCACACTCAGCTCAAGCATGACATCATGTTTGGCTCGTGCTGAGTCGAAGTCATGTCCTGTTCTGGCCTGGATCTGGATCTGGATGGCAGCAGAAAAACAGGGCCGTGTGCAGAGGAAATAAGCAACAATGGAATGAGGGGAGGGGACAGCGAAAGGTTAAGAAAACAATGCAAGAATCCGTGAGGAAGAGAAAGACGGGATTGGAAAAACAGTCAGAAAGAAGGACGAGTGAATGAAGGAGGCGAACAACTGGAGAGAGCAGAGGGAGGAGGGTGAGAGGAGGAAGGAGAGAAGGAAAGTGAGTGAGAGGCAGGTGTTGCTATGTCAATAAGAAACAAGGTGATGAGTGAGAGGTCGTGAGAGAGTGGAAGAGAAAAACAGCTCCCCCTGTTGTCTTCTTCATTGCCTACATCCTTTGTTTCATCAGGAAGGTTACAGAGTCTATGTTTTAGTTTTCTCTCTCTCACTTGGTTTAATCTGTGAAATTTAATTTCCTTTTCAAACCACGCTCTGTGAATTTTAAGCATTTTATCATATGACCACATGACCGATAACCAACCTCTGCTGATTCTCATTCTTGTCATTTGTCTAGACTTGTGCTTCAGTGTTCAATTGATAAACGTGTTTATCTTTTGTGCATCTCAGAGCTTTTTATTCTTAAATGGAAATGCCATGATTTTGTGAAAACCTGTGACATGTGTTTACTTTATACATAGTTTTATAACTGTATATTTATACATGCAATAGATATTATGGATAATTTATAATGAGCAATTTTTTGTTGTTTCTTTCTAATAATCCCATTTATTCATGGATTCTTAATTTCTACTGTTTTGCTACCAACCTGATTTCTCTCTCAGGTATATAATAATTCTATGTTTGTACTCTAGGCTGCTGAGTACAATGTCTTTGAGGGCATGGAGCTGCGTGGAGCCCCACTGGTGGTGATCTGCCAGGGGAAGATTGTTATGGAGGATGGGAACCTGCATGCCACCGCTGGCGTCGGCCGCTTCATCCCCTGCACTGCCTTCCCTGACTTTGCCTACAAGCGAATTAAAGCCAGGAAGCAGGTAAATCTGGTTTTACTGCTTTCACACTTGTCCACTGTGTGCACTTTATCATCCTCATCGTCATTTTGTCAAATCTCCAAAGGAAAGGCAAACTCTGATACCGAGAAATTAAGTTGTTAAGTACAGAAGATAAGAAGTCAATTGGATTGTGACATAGGGGAGTTTGGGCTGTGATAC
Source organism: Verasper variegatus (assembly GCA_026259375.1). Lineage (NCBI taxonomy): Eukaryota > Metazoa > Chordata > Actinopteri > Pleuronectiformes > Pleuronectidae > Verasper > Verasper variegatus. Next base: position 6,589,223 of record CM048051.1, read on the forward strand.
AAGCTACAATGATGTTTCAAAGTGGGTGGGAAAAGATGGTGTCAGTGAAATGTGATGTGGGGGAGATACAGTCTGACATCAGCCTCCTGAGTCCCGCCACAGGCTGACGGCTGCACTTTTACTAAATGTTGAAGGAGCGTGCAGTGAGGGTGGTCGAGGCTTTGTCATCATGGCTTTTTGAATTTGGATTACTTTCCAAAGAGAGCGACCGCACGCAGTAAAAGAGTTACCAAAGTCCACAGTTAAAATGAGCCTAAAAGTTGTTTAGGCAGGTTGCCCTTGTTATAGGAAAGGCCACAAGGTAGCCGAGTCTTTCCCGTAAACCGGAACGTCACGGTAACAGCAACAGCCAATAATGTAGAAATAATATTTAAATTGTAATTATAGTTTCTAACAATGTACAGACCTACACTCCTCTTAGCTCAATATAAAAACCAGAACCTGGCTAGCTTAGCTTAGCATAACGACTTTAAACTGGGAGAAACTGCTGAATCTGCCAAAACGTAACATAATCGCTTAAGGTAGCAAATCAATGTTCTAGATCTTGTTGGTTTAATGAAGTGTTGAACTGTCTGTTGTTTTCTTGACAGCATCACAGTGAAGACCAGAAGTTCCTGGTGGCTTCAAATTTAGTGTTCAGATGTGAGAAAGACAGAAAAAGTGTCTTTTTCCAAAACAAACAGGGTTAGAAGACAGTAACAATATGTGAAGAGGAACAACACTGTAAATGTGAAGTGAGCTGTTTTACAAATTACAAACATAATATCCGACTGTGAAGAATCCAAGTTAAAGTGCATCTGGATGGAATACATTACATGGCTCTCACAGTAATATTCCTTCAAACCACAAGCAGAGCGGTTGTTAAGTTGCTTTACCTCGTTGGAAACGAAGGTCACAGGGCATTAAGAGTTTATTACAATTATAAGTTTGACCACTTCATTAAAAACAGGGAAAGCAGACCCTGCACTTTAAACATGTTTTTATGGCCGTAGAAATCTCCTCGTTTAACAGTTTAGCCGTTTGCAGCCGGCTGCTGATGAGGAAAAGGAGCCGCGTGCTGTTTGTCTTGGGAGCAGTCACTATTTTGCTTTCTTCATTCACAGATGTCTCTTTTTAACTCTCCGCAGAGCCTCCAAGTCTCCACTGAGCCACAGACAGACAATGACCCGTTCACTACATGGAGTTTCAGCTTGATTTAAACCATACAAATTCTGAATGCCGTGTTTTTTTCTCTCTTGCTCCAGTCTGTGAAAGAGTTTGCCTTCCTGTGTCTGTGTTTGTATTTGTGTGTGTCTGTTGATGTGTAAATCTGGAGCTGGTTCCCGGCAGGGAAAAAAAAGGCTTTCCTTGAAAAATGCATATATCATTCCGACACAAACAACCATGTAATTCTAAACAGGTGTGGGCTCGGTTGCATCCAGTGTTTTGTAATGCCAAACGCCATAATGTCATTCTTTGTTCCATCCGTTTTTTCTCCCTCCTTCTTTTATGCTTATTATGTCTCTCTCCACCGCTCATCATGTCTCTTCTTCTGGTTCTTCCTGCAGCTGGCGGTCCTGAGAGCAGTGCCCAGGGGAATGTACGATGGCCCGGTGTCCGAGTTCTCCATGTCCCGTGGAGGAACCCCCTCTGCCTCGGCGCGCACCTCTCCCACCAAACAGCCCGTCAGAAACCTGCACCACCAATCTGGATTTAGTCTAGCAGGTAACCCTGCACTCTGCGGTGAGCCCAGCTTCTTAATATGATGCCCACCACTTGAACACGCAGTCCTTCCTCATCTGTTGTTGGTCTGTATTGGCTTTTACCAGCGGAGCATGCATGTGCGCCCATGGGATGATGCATTAGTCATTAACAACGATGAGATATAAAACCTCAGTGAAATAAAGGTTAGCATTGTTTACCCTACAAAAACAGTCATCTGACGCCATCTCCCATCCCCCAGACGGGCCCGCTCCCTTCGTTTGAGAACCACTGCTGGAGAGAAACCTAATAATCTTTCATTACCCAGTCTCAAATGTTATGATGTGCACAGTATGGCATGCATCTGTCTGCAGTGCGTCACGCTCCTGAGTAAGAAGTGGTCGGGTTTACATGACGATTTGTCAGTTTATTCATGTCATTAACTTGGCTGACTTTGGCTTCTTGGAGATGTAATGAGGCACTGAGCTGACAACATTAAGTCCAATTTATATTCAGGCAGTTACAGTTGGCTTCTTCCCTGTTTTCGCTTCATTGTGGTTTTAACGTGACGTCAACATTACTCCCAAATTAAAACCGCACAATGAGTAAGTTGATTGTACGTTAGCACTCAAGTTAGTGTGACTCTGTGTTGTGCACATTCCTCTAAGAAAATGAGGGCTTCTATCATCCTGCATCCTTTTTTATTTGTATTTTGCAGGCAATCTTTCCGACTCTGATCAGTGTCTCATCTCCATGAATGCCCCTGAAATCCTTTTCTTCTCCTGAATCACTCTTGAAATATCTCACACCTCTCAGACAAACCACTGCAGGCTCTTACGGACTCTTACCACGGCTCACATGTTCAACCAGAGTAGAGGAAATTAAGTTTTCCCCACAGATGCACTCATTGTAAATCACACGGGATGTTAATGTTGGCTCAAGGCCCTAAAATGTACAGCCTACCAGATTTCAGTCCAGCCATTTGGACACGGTCTGCTAAGAAGGCTTGTTTAATTTGAGAGGTCACAACACCACGTAGTCCCATCCCACATCTGCTCCGTTCTGCAGAGCCGCTGAGCGACGGTTTGATTCTGCCCGTTCGTGAGGTCAGCTCTGGATTAGCTTAGATTTAGAAAAAAAAAGTGAGAAATTGTTCTTGTCATGCTACCAAATGTACACACGAGTTACTCACGCAGCAGATAAGTCAGTGTTTCCACAGTTTTATAATCAAACACAGCGGCTGTAGCTTTTAGCTCGTCCTTCCGTCCTCCCCCGACGGACTAAACGTGTCCATGTGCAACCTTGGGTAACCTGGAGAGACTGCAGCTGTATCCAACGTGATCCTGGAAGTCTCTCTGCCAAATGCACAAACTGTTTTTAATGGTTGATAACTCATTTGGAGGGGAAAGTCCACATAATGGCGTTTATCCTTTGGCTGTGTATAGCGACCTATGTTTACAAACGGGGCTGATGTGTGATACCTCACCGATGAAAAAGGAAGGTGACCTTCGCTGGAAAGAATTTGGAGCACAGAATTGACTGTAAAGGGGAGTAAGGCTCCTGGTTTTTCCCAGGAGTTGTAATTGTTCGGCGTTTAAGTATGTGTGTGTGTATTCTACTTGTGCGTATGTGTGCACATGTGTGCGTGCTTCTCAGAGTGAGTCAGTCTAATATCTATTTTAGTTGTGTTTTTTTCCAGGGCCACCACCTGCAGAGTTGATTTACTTGTCTGGAGCTGAGATGTGAAGGACTGTTTGCTTAGATGCAGAGTGTATCACCGCCTGACATCATTGGACTTTCCATTTATACACTCTCTGATAATTGGTTGCAGCAGATATACGCTGGCTCATCGTTTGGAAAAACACCAATGCTCAATGTCAGGCTGTAGCTTCTTTTGTCAGTGTTTCAGCAGCATAAATACCATATATCAAACAATAATAGTGTGTCTTGAAAACCCTCTGGAGCACGGCAAGTAATAATGTGAGTATGTGACAGCAATTTTTCGTGCGGCACAAAATCTGTTCTGTGCAGAGTGAGTCTGAAAGAATTGACAAATGGTACCAGCACCAGTTTCCAAGGGAGAGCACAGGGAGATAATAGCATCATCAGTATCTGTATAGTCCCAGAGGTCTCCTTTGTGATTTATTAAATCCGTTTTATGGCATTTTCTGTAGCCAATGTCCCTCCTCTGTCACAGGAAGTCTTTGCGTAAAGACACAACCTTGCTGCATCTTTGTCGATCGCATTTAAGGAAAACTACTTAGCAGTACAGCAAACTGCACATTATTTCCACTGCAGCAGAACCTCTCCAATCATAGAGTGTGTGAACACTTTAAGTTTCCTTGAGACCTTTGTCCATTTTCAGGGTAAATCCCAGAGGTTCAGTCTGTGTGTCTATGTGAAAGACAACATTTTATTTAACTGCACTTTAATATTTAGTACTGTTGGTTAGTCCCAAATCTAGGCTACTCGTTCTTCCTTTCCTCCTTTGTTACGTGTCCTTTCCTCAGTTTCCCTCATGACTCATTTTAACTTCCTTTCCTTTTCTCTCTGTCCCAGGTCCCACCATCCCAGACGACCTCCCCATCAGGCCTGCAGGCCGCCGTATTGTAGTGCCCCCCGGTGGTCGTTCCAACATCACATCTCTCAGTTAAATGGCAGGAAGACGAGGGGATGCATCCAGAAAACGGCAGCAGCCAGTGCAGGATGGAGGGAGGAGGAGGAGGAGATGCAGAGGACCACGATTAGATTAAAAGTTAAAAGAGCAAAACACTGAATCCTCATGCCTTACCTGTCACAATGCAACCTGGCTCAGATGAGAACAGTATCTCTTTTCCTGGGGAACTTGGACTGGAATCGTTAGCACCAGAGCACAATACACATAAACCAGTTTACCGTCACTTCTTCTTTGTACACGACACATACAGTGAAAACACGTCAATTCAGTGCTTTGGTTATTTGGAAAATACACCAGTAAAACTTCTTAACAATCACATTCAACCAAGACCAATAAACTGTTCCTGAAGGAAGATAGATACGGCTTTTCTCAGAATGATGCTTTGGTTGTTTCATCCTGTTTGGCGTTCAATGTCACCCCCTTTTTCAGTCGCCCGCTTTCTCCATAGTCAGCGAAACATAACACTAGATCCCGCATTAGTCACGTATTATCACGCAGTACCGTTGGTTAGCTCTAGGTGGCATTGTATATACACTAGATGTGATGTAGCTTTGTGAACGATGTTGTTGCAGCCAGTTTGGGTTTAATGGACCAAGTAAAAAGTGGCGTTTATTAAAATCCCAGAGCAGGAGCGCTGTGGGGACATGGAGCTGCATGGGCCACATGAAGATGGGCGACATGATCCGTGATCCTCTCGCCCCCCTCCTCTGAGACGCTTGATAACGACCACCCCCCTCGATGTATTGATTACATGATTTTAAGGCAAAAGAATAGATTTGTTAGAAAGGGATTTACATTTTCCTCATCCCCCTTTCTTGCGCCTCGTCATGGCTGTTTGGATAACAACGTTGTGAGAATCCGTCCTTTGCATTTGCTTCTAGCTTATCGCCTGCTTCTGTCATCCTGAAATCATCTTGAGAAAGACAACAGAGGGAACAAAAGATTTGAAAAAACAAAAGAAAAAGAAAACCTGAACAACAAGTACGAGTAAACTCAACCAAATTGAAGGCAACTACTTAAAAATGCAGTTGCAATGAAATGATGAAATGAAACCTGTTTTCAGTTAACAGCACTTCCCCTCTGGCTTTTCTTTTTCATTCCTGACAAACCGGGCTGTCGTTGCAGGACAAGAAACACACCATCGTTCCCTTGTCACCCCAGCGTACAGCCCTGTAATGCATTCCTGACCAATACCAATTCAACATCAGCCTGAATATGACCTGAAACGCTCCGGATGTGATCGGCTCAGGGTGGTGGTGGGGGGGGGGGGGTGGTTGGGCCTCAGAGCTCTGTTTTTGTGTCTCTGCTTTTTTTCTGACGAGGCAGAGGATTGTAGTGCAGTGAGGAAAACATGTATTTTTTGGGGAGGGAGGGAAGGAGACCTTTATTTGGCAGTAGTGTGGCGGACCGATGCAGGCACCAGTGGTGGTTTGTGTGTATTTATGTTAGTTTGACAACCTTGTTGTTTTTACGTTGTTTCTTTTTTTTAAATTTTTTTTCACTGTTGTATCAAAACCCAGAGATGGCAGGTCAAAATAAGGTGTGTTGTGGATGGTATGATTTGTTTCCTGAATAAACATGAGTTGCAACTGACTGAGACCTATTTTATTGTGTTATTACTGAACTTGCACCAAAGGTTGGCGTTAAGATTGAGATCGAGATGAAAGGAATTGTTCTCTAAATGGAAAGAATCACAGGCATCGGTTCATCAAAAGAGAAAAAGTAGGCTTGTTTTTCCTCATATATAACCATGCTTTGTAAAAATGAACACAAATGGCCTGTTTCACTGATTAACTTCACATTTCTTTAAAATAAAAAGAGATGTATACATTTTTACATACAAATTTAAGGAAAGGGCTGTATCAGGTTGAATTTGTCTGATTTCAGTATTATTGATATGGATATGTATGCTTCAGTTCCTAGCCCCATCTCGACAGATATTTAGGTCTATAGCTTCTATAAATGTGCATTAAAATATACATTACATTTCTAATAATTTAGTCAAAAAGAAAAGACTTATTTGGAAAATGTCCTTCAGGCAAACAAACCTTCTTATGATACTGCAATACACAGCTTTGGTGTTGGTCGGTGTATCAAAGCTCAAGAGTAGATTCTGGGCAGAATGTTGATTTCCCTTGAGATTAATCTGAATCTTACCTGCTCCTGCGTATTTACTTGAAAGTTCTAACCCCATCACAAGATAGGGGGCGCTATGGGAAACAACAGGAGGGCTTCTAACAAAAGGACAGATTCATTTAAAAAGTCCATTGCAAAATGTAAGATTTACTGCAGACAAAATCTAATGTAGATGAATAAAACTGAACAATTCCCCTTCACAGTGAGCTGCATTGGTTTAACTGTACGATAATGTCTGATGACATCATAGATGCCAAAGATGAATATTGTTAAGATGAGTCAGCAAATCAGTAGAAACAGGAAGGGTGTGTGTTAGTTGCATTTGAGAAAGATGAAAGAATTACCTGCTGTAATTCAGTCTTTTATTAAATAAGAATGATTTTATTGTGTCTATCCAGCGTAACATATATGTGGTAAACTGAGATTTCCCTGCTTCAGAGATGCCAGGCAGACATGGGGGAGTATTTATCGGCTGAATCCCCCCTCTGCTCACCCACAGTGGAGCAGGGAGGAGACTGTGCCCTCTGGCTGACCTTGTACTAGTGGTACACATAAATTTGTAAACTGTGCATGTGTGTGGGAGAGAGAAGGAATACAAAAAACACATGGTGCAAGCCTGATGTTGAAGTTATTATAAAAAGCAAAGATTGTGTTTTGGAAACCAGCTTAGATCCAGTTCACGTGAAGGATAAACTATTTGTTCATTTTTCTGAGTTATAGTTTTGCATGTTTATAATAACTTTTCATATCAAGTATCAAATGCTAGTGGTTCTGTGAAGCTACTCCCAGGAACACTGGTTCTGGGTTAAATGTTATCATCAAAAACAAGATACTAAGATATTACTACGGGATAGGTTAAGATAACATTTGATCCTGCAGGTACTATAAAAAATAATTACTGGATCATCGAAGTCATTTGGATTAAAATTGAGGAAAACAGGAATTTCACTGAACATTTTTCAGTCTGGAGCTTGGTTAATAACTTTGCTTCCAGTCATCGACCACTAGGGCGCAGCATTAGTTTTAGGTTGGTGAACAGCAATCAAAACCTACACACATACAATATCTTATTTCCAAGTTTAATTTAAGATAAAAATCTTCCAGCATGACTAGCGCCATTTCCCATTTTAATCCTTTCACTGTTCATAATAATGATTTTAAAAAAAAAGCTTTTATTACCAGTGGCTTTCCTTTCCCCATTTAATTCATAAAGACAAAATCAAAATGAAGTACAAGGCAAAGTCAGAACGGTTCAGAAAAAAATTAATTCATTATTTAAGGCACACCTTAATAGTTTGCAACTCCATCACGTTTGAATACAATGAACACACAGTGAAAACAGAAGAACGACAAAACCTTAGTGGGGGGATGAAATTCTCAAATGGGAAACAATTCTATTATTAATACAATTAGTTTTTAATTAATTTGTTTTTCCCGGGTCAATTACTATTTGTCTGTAATATTTCATACCTTCACTTTTAGGAAGGATCAAATCTGCCACATCAAAAAAATGTGGCGCTCCTATTACATATGAAAGAATTAAGATAATCATTAACAAATGTGTTTTTCTCAATGTCCAACCCACTATATCTTACAACTTATACAGGAAACCACCTCTGGATCTGTTCAGTTACATCAGTGACGACGACGACGATAACAACAACAACAACAACAACAACAACAACAACACAAAGTCAAAACATTGTACCAATTTTAAATAGAAAAGTGCAGACAGTTTTGAACTGAATGTTTATATATGTTTAAATATAATTACAAGTATTATAGACTTGAAAGGGTTGAGTCATATTAGAGATAGATAAGTCAATTGAATGGCTCGGCCTTAGTAGAAATCACATGTATTTATTGATTGTGAAAAAGCTCAGGTTTTACAGTTTAAGGAAACCAGACGTGTGCCATATCTCAAGAATAAGGCAACTTACAGCCTCTGCACACCTCAGAGGCCGGTGTGGGTTCGTCAACAAGTCTAAAGTTAATCTTACAGTATGAACGAGGGGCATTTCCTCGCCTGGTATTTGTTTCCCTTCATTATTTTCTGCAAAAATTGTGAAAAATCAATATTGAGATTTACTATTTCCCCACTGTGTTTTCCAGATGGTGCGGAATCTCAGATTACTGTTAAATGCCGTCTGCTGCAGAGGAAGACTGCAAATGAGAGAAACTCATTACGAACCCAATGTTCAGACTTATCTGGTGGCACACGTGTAATTGATTGTATCCAACACAAAAGAGAAAGGACAATAAAAAAAAAGAAAATGACAAGAACAAATATCAATGTAGACAGTAACCAAAGAAGATTAATCTTATCTCGGACTCATTTTAATCCTCGTCTATAAAAACCAGTCCTAAGGGAATAAGTATTCACTCACAGTTTAAGATTTTTTTGTCTCTCTGTGCATTAATGCTACAATTGATGAAGAAGCATGTGCAAAAGCGAGGCTCAGTGCAGAACACATAACATCTACCGTCTAACTTCTCTATTTCTTCGTAGCTTTGCTTGAAGAAGCTAGCGGGTCACCTGCAGATTGAGGCAAAGGTTCATCCAGATTATCAGTGTTTTCAAAGTATTTTTTGACAAAAAAACAATTCATCAGAAACAACACATCACGTGTGGCCCTAACTACAAAGCTCCATAAAAACTTTCAAGGTCGCGAATAGACCTTCAAGATTAAATTCAAAACTTTAGTTTTCTGCACTTCAGAATTCTGTATTGTCTGTACAGCAGGTTGAATCATACAGAAGTGAAGAAGAGCTGCTTTTTGCCATTTATCTGCATCAGATGAAGCTGGTTCCTTGTACCAAATGTTGCAGTCTTAATGCAACATTTGCAAGCTAGGCATAATGACCACTACCACCATGTGTCTGCCGCTATGATAAAGTTAGCCATTCATGCTCAGAGTCTACAACTCAGCTCCTTAACTTCTACCCTCGAGGAATCTGTGGTTGCTGCGATAAAAACAAAGGCCTCGTTTTACCTTATTAGCCCCTCTCTCCGTTCAAATGTTTGTGGACTCTTAGTGTTCATGTCGATGTCGGAACAAAGCCGTCCCGTCAACTGTTTGGTCTGTCAGTAGCCAACCCAACTCCCTGTGCCGTGCCATTCAATGTAGCACAGGAGGACCATTGTTATATTTTGATAATTAACCAGAAAATGCCTTGCTGAGACAAAAAATCTAAGTCTAAGCCGGAGTTGACCACGTCTGACTTTATTTCCTTATGGCAGCCGATGTGGCGTCGTCTCCTTTGTGACCTCCACTTCACATCAGCACACGGCAGGTTGAGCCGACCTCAGAGCACCAGGATGATGTACGGGAACATGAAATATGAGTGACGCCCTGCACAGTCATTCCTCTTGGTGACAGGAGAGTGAAAACCCTGGGGTCACTTTCACTCCTGCAGTCGTGCAGCTCTTCACAATGTGTTTCTGTATCTGTGTGAACAGCGATTCACAGGTGCGTACATTTTGTTTTTGAATAAATGCAATGGTGGTGCAGGAACACTGGTGACCAGTTCTGAGAGTGTCTGTGCTGATTGAACAATGTGGTGTCTCCTGTGCAAATTGCTGATCTACAAGCTGTGGGCAGGTGAAAGTGATAATGGAGTGAGTGGGGTCATGGGATCTATCCTGATAAGTAGGCAGCCGGCTTGACATTGTTATTCTGTCCGTCCTCTATTGCCTTGTTCTTCTCACTCGTGGAAAGCTCTGAAGACTCCGAGTCCACCACCGCTTTCTTTGACCTGTTGAGTAAAGAGCGTCTCCTGTTAAGTTTGAACAGATGGAAATCACATTATATATCAGATATATTTCAGGTTTAACTTGCTAGATGGAAATTAGCTTATGCGGCTAACTCTGGCTCATTTACTGTATTTTGTCTGTTGATTAAAGAGAAAAATTCCTATAGAGAACAAAAAAAATCCACTTCCTGCAAGCTTTTATTTTGCCAGTGACTTTTGGGGTCTTTTATCTTGAAGCTCTTGTGGAAAAAAAGGAAGTCCTGTGTAATAAATTAGATAATTGACGTTGAGTTCAGGTAAAACAGTGTTTGTAAGATGTTCCTCCACAAGCTAACGGTCATGTTATGGATTTTTAAGCTCCCGGCTGCAACAGGAACAAGGTAACTGTTTGTTTACTGTGATTTTTCGCCCATTTCGGCGACATTTGATCTCAATTAACCTGCAAATTGAATGTGTGGTTGTCACAAGATGCACAGTTAGCTTAAAGGTACCACAGTGCCGTGCTAATGCTAGCTAACTCTTGATACAGGATATATGTGACGCAGATATTTCACCTCACTCTTGTTCATGGTGACCCCCCCACTGTCTCTATGTCAAGTTTCAGGTGATTTTACTGGAAAATATTTGCGAAAATTAAATCTAAAGTTTGCTACTTTTTCATTATGGCACTCATAACTTGCTCATATTAAATATTATTATAAATAAATCCAGAGGAGGTGACACAGATATTTCAGCTCACTCTTGTTCATGGCGACCCCCACTGTCAGAATGTCAAGTTTCAGAAGATTTTACTGTAAGATGTCTGAGAAAATTAAAGGTAAAGTTGTAATGGAAGTCAAAACTTGCTAATATTATATAAGAGTCAAGTCGGGCCATTAGTTCCACAACAATAGCAGTAGTGATGTACAGTGCAGTGTTTTCAGGGCATGAGCACATAAGGTCATGGAGGCTCCTTACTTTTCTCTGTTGAAGACGATAAAGTCTCTCTGGACGTTATCCAGTCGCTGCTGCATCTGACCGTTCTGGAGGAGAGACAGCAAATCAAAAAATCACTGCTGGCACTGCTTAAAAAACAAAACAACAAAATCAGGATCTATCATTATAGCCGCTATTATTCCAGCCACTGAATCACAATCGAGTAGATTCAATCTCTGGTTAGAGAGGTAACAACATCTTATACTTTTGTAGTACCTTTCACATTTCTTTGCTCGAATCAGTTTCTTTCCAGTAGAGGAAACAATTGACCCAACCTTTGGGGACTCGTACATGTACTTGTACATATTTGGCACATTAATCCCGCTTCAAACTGAGCTCCGGCTCTGGGAAGCTGCTGACTCCCTGCCCGGAGCTGTCAGTCACACAGCCCAGCACAGCGGCTCAGTACAGGTGCTCTCACAGTGGGGGAGCCATTAAATTGGGGCAGCCATATTGTTAAAGGAGACAAAGACGTGTATGTATACGTTTGGCAAGTGAACCAAGGGTGTCGAGTGTTCATTTTGTAATACGTTTGCTTGCTGGCAAGAGAGAGAGGGAAAGAATAAGAAGAAGGTCATTTGGCAAATATCTTTTTTTACATGTGGGTTTATGGTTAAGTAGAAAACAGCAGATTCACATGAACACAGATGGATGGTAAGTGCATTAAGAGAAGAGGGTGAGCTTGTGTGTGGCCGATGCAGGATAACGAAAGGACGAAGACGACTGACACAGAGGGCGAATAATGTATCATCTGTCAAATGTCCTCACCGTGATAGGTGCGATAGGAAAAAATGTACAAGACAGATGAGACACAGAGTATGATGCAGTGTCTCTCTAATGCTGCTGTAATGATATATATCGTTAGCTCGAAAGGTATGACAGCACCTGACAATAAAAATATACAATACAAAAAAAATAACTGTTCCCTGCTCCCCCAAAAATGAAAGTGGTGTCAATGGTGGCGAAGAATTGGACACAAGTTGTATTGCCTAAATGCTTGGAGGGGTGGGGAGGGGGGGGATGGATCCGCTTCATTTTCGATGTGCTGATGGAAATATGTAAAGAAGCTTGACATTCACGCACAATGCAACAACAGAAGAACAGGGACATTTCCTAAACTGTACAGGGCTCCACTTGCTAATCCGTCTCTTTTCCCCTTCATTAAATGCTTTGAAAAAGACAGTTCAGGGGCTAATTGCTCCAACTGCTGGATTAAACTTTCAATTTAATGAGACAGACCATCAGGGAGTGCTCCGCTGGATGAGAGCCCATCTGGGACATTTCTTAGCAATCCTTCTACTGGGCTTACTGTCTGAACACTGGGCCAACTTTTGTTTTCAATGGGACCGCTAATGTGTACAGCGGTTGAAATAGAAACTGAGTGACATGTTAGCAATGTGTGGTCATTTAAATAATAACCCTAATAATAATAAATTATATGTTAAGGACACTATAAAAAAACACTGGCAAAATTCCATTGATGTAAGAGAAACTTCACTTTTTAATCAATGCTGTTGTTGTTTTCCGTTTTTCCAAACTGTATTTTAAAAAAGTATGTTTTTAGTTTATTGATCCCAAATATGTGACACATCAAAATTGTGAATACAGTTTTTTGAGAAGTAATCTGGTACGTATTGTTTATCAGATGTAAAAAAATATATATTTCTATTCTATGTGGGGGAATAATGAAAAATATTAAAGTATAAATTCAATACTCCAGTCACATATTTTACTTTCAGTTGAGCGTGTCATTGTTAAGTGTAACAAGAAAACTTCAACCTCTTGGACTGCAACAGTTCGACTGGTTCTGAAAATGCGCATTCAGAAATAAACTGTTTGCTGTAGCAAGCACACGTCTTACAGTTGGAAAGTATTTGGGAAGAATGCCAAAACCCCATCCTCCAACTTTGCCACACTTGGAGCCACAAGCCGCATTTAAAGCCATGTTTGACCTCACTTTGAGCTTTACTGCTGAGTTTTCCTCTTCATCATAAAATTCAATTTAATGTTACATGCAGGTGCAATAAAACAGGGCAGCTCGATGTGAGAATAAATAATTCCTCTTTTTACTGCATTTGGCCACTGTTTGAAACGAGAGTCAAACGTGTTCGTGTATTTTCCCATAACCAAACATTTAAAGACACTGTGTGTGTCACTGTGTCTCTTCCTGTGGTACGTTCACATCAAATGGTTTTAATGCATTTTTTATCTTGATATTCGTGATTTTTGTTTTGGTGACTGTGGGGCAGCAGAAACGTGAATATTAAATTCATACATCATCACTTTTTAGGCCGATATGCTGAACTTATTAACAATCACTTGTTTCCACATCCAGAACCTACTGCACAGACAATCTTTTTTGTTTTATTTTGGTCGTTTTAACTGCTCTACATCCAAAGTTAAATTCAAAATACTATCTGGACTATAAAAAATTACAAAATATGTGTTCTTCTATAATCTGTTGTTATCTTCTACATTGTCTCTGCTCTGGTGTTGGATGCTGGATGCAGGACACTAAATGTTATCACAGGCACAAATTCCCAATAACTCTTCTGTCGTTTATCTCTCTGTATCATTAATGCACCCATGTGTACATTATCTGAATACAGACTATACGACAGTTTTCCAGTGTATTTTATACATGCACTATGTAAACAATGTGAATGACATATCTGATTAAAAGAGAAACGTGTGTGTGTGAGAGAGACGAGGGCATGCCAATTTATTTAGTTCTCACAGCACAACTCCAATTTTCTGCCTTATATTATCCGTGATTTAATTGAGCTAATTCCATGCTCCATTATGAGCCGAGCAGCGACGGGGAGGCAGTGGCACAGAGATAAGAGCGCCCAGAAAAACGGATGAGGCAGCGGACGTACGCTGTTTCAGTGAGGAGTGCGAGCGATGTGAAGACAGCAAGAAGGAGTCTGAGGACAAGGGAGGTGAAAGAAGGCTGGAGAGAACAAGGGAAGAATGAGGAGTGAAGACAAATATGCAAAAAGAATACAGAGTAGCCTCGGGGTAATGAGGAGGAAGTAGGCTGGGACAGCTTTCTTCATTCAATATTGATCTGCTATGCTTCAGAAATGCTGCTCAGAGCATCTCAACACACACACACACACACACACACACTTCATCTCTGTCTCACATGCACCATCACAAGTGGTCCCACAGGTTTTCTGTAAGTGGATATGATGAAGCATTGCAGCAACACAAACTAATATTGGTAGAAAGTACAGCGAGCAGTGTCCCAGACAGCACACGCGCTGCATAATATGACCACTTGTAATGAATAATAGATAGAACACATGAAACGAGTCACTTTTATAGAAAGGTGAAAAGTTTCGCAGTGAACAGAACGTATTTGAGTTAATGAAACAGAACTAGAAAATACTTTATTGTCTTTGCTTACATGCAAAAAGTGCTATAAAAGATCCTTTAAAAACACAGCATGTCACATCCAAACAGACATATTTAAAAGATAACGTTTCATAAAAGACACAACAACCAAATTAAATTGATTGATTAAAAAGTTGTCAACATGAGGAGTGACTGTCTTTTAGTGATATTTGGTGGCAATATGGACAAATGATTTCCTGCAGATGTCTTTCTTTGCTCTGGGTGACTCTGTACTTTGCTGTGAGGGGAAGGAGCTGGAAGTATTGATTTAGGGGATGGCTGTGGTTGTCTAGGATTTTTTGCTACGAAAGCGTTGTACTGCCTTGGTAATGGGACAGCGGGGCTCGTTTACAGCCAGTTATTGTACTGCCCAGTTTTCCTCCTCTCTCCATATTATCTGAACAGAAAGTGTGTTAACATACACTCTTATTCCACACATTGGCCACTGCTTAGTCAAATGTTTAATAGATTTAAAGCCACACTCAGTTAACGCAATGTAACGTCAACTGAGCAACAGCACCTTCTGCAGCTGTTGACCACGGTGACTTAATATAAATGAATTTCAAGGATCTGCGTAAAACTTCCAAGAAAACACACCATCTTCATCCTTTCTTATAATAAACGAGTGACCATGTTTCTTAAAGACCTGCTTAACAAATACGGTGGTTTGATGAAAACAAATCAAGTCGCAAAAGTACAAAACCCTTTCAGTTACTTGATATTAATTTCCCTTAGTTTGACCGTGTGTTGTTGCTTCACCAGTCTCCATAACCATTAGAGATGTTTTCCCTGAAAGGCTGCTATCTCCATTTCATTAGAATATGAGACTTTCTCTTGGTGTACATGGGCCAAGGGGATTATGGATGTTGTCTGGCTGCACAGTGAGATATCACTGATATATTACAACACATCGACAGGTCCCCACAAGCTGTTGTCAACTTTTATGAAACACGGTGTACTTTGGGCCAGCTCTGATTTCTTTGTGCAAGCTGGCAAAGTGTAGTGGTCCGGGAGTCTAGACCAAACGTATTGCTCTGCTTCTATTAGAGGAGAGTCTCACAAACTGTTTTGCTTGTTGTAATGTGCCAAAGAGTCGAGGGAAGAGCCAGACCCGCTGACTTTGCAATGGCATAGGTTACATGTGCATATTCGTGTGTCCATACGGCATGTTTCAGTGGAGTGGCACAGTATTTAGGACAGCAACCAGACCCCAACTTCACTGCTGTTAATTAAAAGTACACAAATTAAAAACAAGGCCAGTTTGATTGCAGTTAAAGCGTTCACCACCTAATCTCTCTGAAGTTTTACTGTCTCCGTGGAAATAATATAAAGGTTGAACATTGGACGGATGCCTAGAATTCAGTGTGGCACTTCCCTGTTGTACTGATCAATAGACTCTTTTACTGTAAATACGTTTCTCCTGATAAACCTGGGTTCCTGTTTTAAAGCGACATCACAACAATAAGACAACTGGCAGGAAAGTGTTTTAATTTAGTGTTTTAGTGATTAAACCATTTACTTTATCCTGCTGCATCGATGTTAGTGAAGAATGACTCAGGACCATGGACTGTATATAATGATGGACTCCATGACAGATGTCCAAAAGAGCGATGCCAAATCATTTTGATTGCTCCCTGGTGGCTGGATGCAGTGTAGGTCATAAACCCTGCCTTCTCCATGTTAGCGGATGGGACATGAACCAAACTTAAAAATCAATGTTACATGTGAATTATTATTTTTCTCAAGATAGTGCTTCTGTCATTTTTAGGTAATTCTTTTCACACTGATGCATGTACATGTACATGTCTTAATTTGTCTATTAAGTCTGGTTTTAATTAATTACTTGATGCTATAAAAACTGGGTTAAACGTCAGGATTGAGAAATGACTCGCAATTGGTGGAGCGCATGTATCGGCGTGACCTTGACACTGCGGCTCCTCAATCACTAGTGCTCAGACTCTGGATCCAAATCCCATCAAAAGCACAAGATGGCGGCACAATCGAAGGAAGTGGACACACGTCCTTCATGTTTATACCCAGTCTATGCTCAGGAGTGGTAGTTCTGTAACCTGCAGGGTCACATAACGATTTATTTAACATGATGTAATAAAGGCATGTCTTTGCATTTCCCATTGCAGTGCCTCCAGAACTACGTTCGTACAGAGAGGACATTTAGAGAGCGCAGCAGAGTACTGAAGGAAGGGTAATAAACAGTAAAATTGTATATGGCAGCAGTCGCTTGTGACTAATGGCACAAATACCAGTTTTTGTGTTTACCCTTAGAGGAAGGCCTTGCATCAAAGCATATTACTCGATCTTTCTTGTCACAGAGAATGTTTGTAATGTTTTCTCTAAGCAATTTCATACTGTGGGTTATATTATTTGGACTTAAGATGCAAGTACACACAAATGAATGTGGTGTATTATGTTACATTTAACCACAAAACATAGACAGTGGCTCTGATCAGTTCCCACAACTGCACCAGACTAAAAAAAATAAAGTCAGTGCTGTTGGTCGTAGCTGTCAAACTGCTTTCCACTTCTCATACGTCTCACTTGACCGGGTGATAAAATGAACCTTTCATTGCTCCCCTCTCACTCTTTTGTATAAACACCCTGAGGACAACAGCTGATTTATGTATAGACGGAGTGAAAGACTGGATATAAAATGTAAAAAGAGCAGGATGATTGCATTCTTTGCCTTCCCCATACACACAGCAAGCAGTCGGCACATTTATTCTGATGAAAGGGCTCTAAAATGTGTCCTTGGCGTTCCCGATGGCCCTCGAGACACGTTTAGAAAGACAAACTAAGGAGCAGGTTATCACTTGGAACTGGGCCGAATGAAAGCAGTGGTCAGCTTTCTTTAATGCATAATGGTGAATTGAGAGGGAGAGACGTGTGTGTGGGGTCTACTGCAGGACAGGACATACCAATCTAAAATTGAGTGAAATTAATATTCAAACCCACTTCTTTAAAGAAAACTCTGGAGTTGTATGCCTCCAACAACCTGTGCAGTTTCGGTAACTCCTTGAGTCCAAGTGACAACTGGTCAAACTTTTAAAGAAATTCCCAGAAAGGCAGTTTTGAGATATCATGTTTAAGAAGCCAAAATCGTTTTTCCGTGAGGCAAGTGAATGTTTTTGCAGGATATAATGAAATTCCCTATGCGTGCTCTTGTTGTGTTCCATTCACAAGACGTCCTTGTGACCTTGACATTTGACCACCAAAATCTGATCAGTTCATCTATGAGTCCAAGTGAACATTTGTACCACATTTGAAAGGACTCCCTGCAGGTATTCCTGAGATGTCACGTTCACAATGCAACAAACCTTCAACTACCAAAACCCAATAAGTTCATCTTTGAGTCCAACTTAACATTAGGTGGAATTCAAACCGACGAACCCTGACTCCTAGAGTCTGGCGTCTTAGACCACTTGGCACCATGTCTAAATTATATATGATCTGTAAAGGTAATAAGCAAACCTGTCTTAGTAGGCATGTCTTTGGGATTCCTTTCATGTGGTTGGTGTCTCATTGGGGTGCAAACTCTTTTCAACCACAGTGAAATGTTTGTTTCCTTAATGGTTATTATTGAAGGCCTTACCTGCGGAGACCCATCAGATCCCTGGTCCCTGGTCTTCCTAGCGAGCCGTTTCTTCTTCTTGTGAAGCGGTTTGGACTCCAGGATCATTTCCTCCAGCTCAAATGTGGGGTCACAGTTTAGCCTCCGCCTCTATAGAGAGACACACACACATACAGGCCACAATTTAAAAAAATATGCATCAAATTGTGAATCTCTTATAATTCGAGCACTTTTACCAACTCTTTCAGCTGCAGACATTGTCTATTTCCACGATAAAGTCAAAATGTCGAGATTACAGTTGAAATAATGTTTCGTAAATGAAGTCAACTCCTCAGGTCCATCAAATCTAGTTAGAGGAGCAATTGGCAGCTTTAAAGGTGAGATTCTGAAGTCTACACATTTAATTCGTAACCTTGACATTACCAACCATGCAGAATTCAAGAAGCTTCCCCAGAATGTTGGTTGTTCCATCCCAGGTTCCTCCACACCCTGAATCCTATATTACCCTTGGCAGCTGTGTGTGAATGACAAGTGATACAAACAACTGTGTGAAGGTGACTTTGGTCAACAAGAGCAGAAAAGCACTATATAAATGCAGTTCATTTAGAAATCCTTTTCTGGCTTAGTTTGATATTTTACTCTTGAAGTTGGGGTTGTGATGATACGTACAAAACATTTGCTCGTGTATATTTCTGCGTCAGTGTTGTAAATAATACTTGCCGACAAAAACAAGAAGAGCGAAGCCCTAGAATCTCCCTGCACTACCATCTGCATTACATAAAATAATATGCAGTGATTAGATTTGGTGTGTTTTATATTACACTAGGATATGATAAAATGTGTTTCCATACAGAATTTGATTTTACATGCAATATTAAAGTTCTGATGGCGGCGAGCCAACAAAAACAAAGCAGAGATGAGGGGAAGTTGAAAAACAAAACATCAGGGCTGACTTCTCCCTTCCTGTTCAAACATTAATAGTCCGTAAGAGACTAAAGACGGAGGATGGGCCTATAATTAGAGAGACGCTGTCGATTCCCGAATCGATCCTCTGTGCTTTTCCTCTGCTGTGCCAGCCCGGCCGCTTGGGGATAGCTGCTGCTCTACAGACTTTTTACTGGATTTAGATAAAGACATTTAGTCGCGTATTCACTTGCAGCAGTCATTATTCTCCGTTGATTTAGCGCTGGCCCTAAGCAGTGACAGTTACTGTCAGCGTGCTGCCTCACAAAGACAATACAGGATGGTTTTTTGAAGTCATTCATCATTGTATTGCTGTGAATGACCGGCGAGACGACTGTATTTATACTACTGATATCTCCACGTATAAAAGCTAACACATAGGCTCTGTAGTTACAGTATCTTTAAAAGAGTTATAGATTCAGTCTGATCAAAGTACTCCTATGACAGCTACAGTTAATGACTCTTTTTTTTATTGGCAGTCGTTTGACATTGAATCTGATTAACTGTGAGGTAGGATGTCGACATTGCAGCCTCACATTCAGCGTTGTATTTTCTTCTGCCTGGTTACCAGCTGTGAAACGGGCCACAGTAAATCAGTGCAGCCTCTTTAAGACCCCGGCAATACAGAGAAATCACAGCACGTCATCTTGCTAAACCAAGCAGCTTGAAGCCACTGAAGCCTGATGATGTTATTACATATGAGCACTTTCTCCATAATGATGCGGAGCACAGCTGTAGACCTGCAGGTAGACATGCAGCGACCCCCTCTGTCCTCTCTTGTATCTAAGAATCACGCACGAGTGTGTAGCTCTTGTCTTTCTGCATCTGTCCATTCTGTCTGTCTACACACTCAGTGGGAGAGCCTGCTCAGCCCAGCAGGGGGCAGTGTATACAGCTTGACAAGAAAAGAAATGACATGAAAAGTGGCTACAGCTTCCTCACTACATCTTTGTCCCCTTGGGAGAATCACTGGTATGGGGGAGCGGCTGCAGGTATAGATGATATTATTCTGAAAAGTTTGAAAACAGCAGAATCATGCTATTGTAGTATGTTTGGAACAAGGCATCCACAATTTGCTTCTTCGCTGCATTAAGTTTTTGTATTTTGTGACAGATTTTGTTTTTAAAGCATCAGATTCTGCTGTGTTTTGTATTTTAGCGAAGCAAAGTGGGGATCGGGGAAAGAACTGTCTCTTCTATTCAGATGGGAGCATTTTGCTGTGTAGCATACAGAGGCAGTTCTACCCTGATACTTACATTGGGAATGAAGCCTGGAGGAAGATGTTTGCTGAGCACTGCGTCCCAGTTGACATCTGACATGTAGTCCAGATCCTGCAGCTCAGCTAAGCAGGAAATGCGCTTCTGGACATCTATGCAGAGCAACTGAGGGAGACACAGGGATTAGAATAAAACAATTGTCCATGGGTTTGAAAAGTTAGAGACAGAAGCCCACTGAGACGCGAGCATGTGTTTTGCCCCCAAGGATGTGTCTGAGAATGAGGATACGGGGACAAAGGGGTTGGAGGTGGCTGATACTGAGCGGGGGACACGTCAGGGTGGAGGGGGAGAGAGATGAGATACATGAAGCTAACGGTGATGAGGAGAAATCAGCAGGTTGTGAAGTGTGAAAGATGAACGACAATTATACCGAACATGAAGTTCTCCTCTTACAGTCTCACTTTCTATACAGCTCTCTCTTTCCTTCTCACACACACTCACACACACACACACACACATGCGAGTGGAATACCAATGAGGTGCGCGGAGTCTGAGCACGAAGCAATGCAACAGTTTGACTGCAGTGGATCCCTGCCAAGACAAACTCAAATGCTACAGCAGCTCTGCAAGTGGTTTAATTGGGATATTGAAAGAATAGATTTCTGGTAATTATGGTTTAGGCTGTTGCAATGACAGAAGGATGTACATAAACAAATTATTGTAATAAAGCAATGGCATGAGTAGACATAATTTGAATGCTCTAGGTGTTTGCAGTTGTAAGATCGTGTTGTACTCTATGTTCAGAGGAACAGTTACACCATGAATCAACATTCTTCGACAACAACATCCCTGTTTATGAAAACTTAATTATAATTCTGAAGCTGTACTGCTTGCTGCAGGGTTCTTATTAACAAATGAGACATCTGTAGACAAACAGCTGTGGCTGAGGCGTAGAGCGGTCGTCCTGCAACCAGAAGGTGCCTAGCTGTCCTTGGGCAAGATACTGAACCCCCAAATGGAGTTGTTCACTGGTTGTTGAACACACTAATTGTAAGTCGCTTTGGATAAAAGCGAAAGATGAAACTTACGCCCCTAATTAAAGACTCTCTAGATGCTACGTATTTGCCCAAATGAAGTGCTGCTGTCAGGTATGGATATTTTTATTCCCATAGGAAAAACCAAGTATTCAATTTTGAAAAGTAAAATCCTAACTTTTGCACTTTGTTTGGCCAAAATCAAAAAAAGCTTAACTTCATCAGACTGCTCCACGTGTGCCTGATGTCATGTTACATCTGAGTATTTCACTGGTTTGAGTTCTGTTTCATCACCTGAGGAAGGTTTGGCATACACTAATCATTTTTAGAGCCTTATTGCTCATGAGTGCCAACTGTTAGATGGAGTTTCCATGGTGTCAGTGGTAAAAACATCTAAAACACAACTCAAATGGCAGTAGAGTAGGTGTACAATTGGTTTCCAGGTTTTGGTGCCAATGGAAAAACGGAGGAGAAGCAATAAAATGCCATATTTTCCTGGGTAACAACTTTTTTTTTAAATGAAACATGCATTGAAATTTTAATGTTTTTAAATTGTATTAACATAATTGAAGGTTTGTTGGTTGCATTTGCTGCCCAGTGGTGATGTAGGACTATGGCAGCCCCCTTATTATCTTTGCTTGTCTTTGCTTTTTAGTTTAACCTCTTTATAAATTATTGCAATTTCCAAAAGAGGTTTAGAGGAGAAATCACTCTTTGGTGAACGTCTGTTAGAGAGGAAAATCTTCACTCATTTTCAGTTTCAGCTAATAAGCTTGGGAAAGGCACAGTATTGTCTGAAAAAGTGACATAAACCTCTTTTTATATATATTCTGCATTATACATGTGCCCCTAATTTACCTTTCTGAGAAGAGACTTCATCTCCAGAGACCAGCCTGCTGGGTAGCTGGGATGGACCTTGTGGAAGGTCTGAAGGATCTCATTAGCTGGTGTGCTGGATCTCATCACATATGGTCTCTGCGGGGAGGAAAAAGGAGTCAGTATGTTACAGGAAGCTTGTACCTGTAGCTACGCACTGCCTGGGGGACTTTCTTTGATGAAGTACATGTCTTAAAGTTTGTTCCTCTGCAGTTGGCCCTCTCTACTCACTGTCACGCCTCCTCTTCTCAAGCTCACCGTCTGTTCTTCACCTATTCCCTGCACTTATGGGGTCAAATGACAGAGGAAAAAGATACAGGGGCGATGAATCTCAAAAACTCTCTGACTCTCTCAGCGTGAGAGTGCTCTCTGCGGGTCAGAAAGCAAAGGGAAGCCTGAGAGTTCTTCACACCCTCACCAATCTTTTCACTTGAGTCGGAGAAGCTGTAGGTGGACAGTTGTGTCCTTTGCTTTTTCTCTCCCAGATTGTTTCCAAAAGAGCCAAGGTGTAAAAGGGCAAATATTATATTAACTGGTCCAGAATGAAGGGAAACAGAAGGGATGAAAGATAAAATCGGAGGAAACATGCTGGCCTAGGTGATTGCCTTGTCATTCTTCACTTTTATTACGGTCTCTTTCAGATGCACAGTGGCAATTATAGTCCAATTCCACAGATGTGCCCCGTAGAGGGCACATACTGTACAAGCCAAGGTGTCAGATAACGCTGAAATATTCTTTTGGACTCTGATGTTCAAAGTCGGATGATTCAACACGGCCGAATTGGCTCATGTTTTACAATATATTTGTATTTGTTTGTAAGTTTACGAGGTGGTGTCAGTATTCCTCCTCTGGGGTTAGCAGAAGTTTCTTCAAGTTTAGAAAAAAACACAACGAGCGGAGGAGGAGAAACTAAGTGACAGTGAATGATTATCAGCAGTTATGGAGATATGCTGGGATTTGTATGTGTAACCCGTGATCACGCCCAGCAGGAGAGCAGGCTCAGTTAGCGAGAGGAGATAAATGGTCTGAAAACAGGGTTGGACAATGAAAGAAATTCAGCCAAGGTCTTACAAGTACACACCGAGAGTGAGGAGACTGAGAATGGCTGGTAGAAACTTTAGGAATCTTTTGGACGCTCCACTTGCCCACCAATGTGGAGGCCCGGCACGAATGCAGGTCAGGCTGACCCCTGTCTGAAAGTGAAGCAGGAAATGAAGTGAGAAGTGGTCGGAGCTTAAGAGAGAGAAATGATGAAGTGAAGGCTGAGAAAGGGGGTCAAAAGTTCCCTGGAGCCAAATCATTCAGCACATCCAACAGGACGCTTTCTCAACGCCCTGAGAGTGATTTATGATTTGTAGACGGTGTTGAAATGTGGCAGTCAGAAAATAAATAAAAATACAGAAGAAAAACCCTTAGGCGACAGAGGGGGAGATGTGGAAATGAATTGTCAGAGAGACGGTGATGGTGGTGTGCAAAGAGACCAGTGGGAAAGTCTGAGACAGGGATTATAGAGACACTTCCAAAAAAAGTGAAGCATGAGAAACGGGGAGTGAAATGGGGCTAAACTCTAAAGTGTGTCACTCAAAAGTGATTTCTGGGTGTGAAGATGTGCTCAGCAACTCTCTCCTGGATGATTGAGGATTGAAGAGCACTTGAAACCACAGGGCACAAGTGTGAGGGATAAGATAAGGCAATTTGAGGTATCGGTGTCGCTCCCAGGTCGGACAACAAAACGTACTCCAGAAGGGGTAAATGGGGGCTTTGTGAGGACTGAAGATGTTTCAGGGGGAGTGAGCTGTAGTTCCAAGTGCCAGGAAGTGATTTCAACATCACTTTGTGACAGCTCCAGATCAGTTTCAGGTGTTGTGTGTCCTTGTCAACACAGCCAGAGGTTAATGTAGTTTGTGTGATCATCATCCTGAAACACGAGAGGACATTCTTCAGCTGCAGCCTGACTTGAATCCACAGTGATCAGGTCGCTGCAAGCTCCGATGCTCGTCCTAATAGATTAAAGAGGTAAAAACATCATATCCTGTTTTTATTTCCATGACATCCAAATTAAACTCCTCCAGATGGGACCAGCCGAAGAATCAATGAAATATTTAGAAGATCAATTCCAATTATGTGGCTCTCAAAATAACTCAGAATCTATTTTTTTCCCCCTCCTGCGGCGATTCGTCTCACACCGTGACTAAACATTTTAGCATCTTCCCTCAGCACGGCCAGGCGAAATGTAAAATTCAATTACAGCTCCACCCGCCTGTTGTTCTGTGGAGGCCGAGGAGCTGCTGTATATCTGCTTTCCTACTGACAGGACCTCTCCAGTACACTCTTGTATATGTATTATTAACTTCAGTAAGAGTGCGCCAGGCCACGCTGGAGTGAGAAGAGATGAGACTATAATCACTCTCAGTGTGTGTGTGTGTGTGTGTGTGTGTGTGTGTGTGTGTGTGTGTGTGTGTGTGTGTGTGTGTCTGTGTGTGTTACCTGTCCTCTTAGTAGTTCATAGGCTGTGATGCCCAGCGACCACCAGTCGACAGAGAAGGAATAGCCCGGGTGGGAACCCTCAAAGGTCTGAAAGAGCTCAGGAGCTGATGGACAGAAAAAAATTAAACAAAATGAAATGGAAGTATGGTCTGGAATTACCCTTGGAATATTTTGTTTAGGTTTTCATAGCATGACTTTTGCAGAGAAGCACAGTATTTGGCACTGAATTGTGATTTATTTAAAAACTAGATGCTTAAGTTAAAGCCCTGCTAGAATTTTCTCACAATTTAATAGAATACAGATGGACAACAAGACGTCTCAACAAAAGTGACGCCAAACCATCGCGATCGCAGCTATAGAATAACACATAAATCCCCATCTCCTCCATGTTAATGGATGGGACATGGACCTAACTAAAAAGGCAAAGTACACGTTTTTTGAGTTGTTATTACACTGATGTATTTCTTTCATTCATTTTACCGTCAGTTATTTGATTTTCTAATAACAGAGCGAAAGGTATGACTGACTTTTGATTGGTTGAGCAAGTGTATCGATGGGACCTTGGTACCAGTCTTGAATTTTGCAGCTTGTTTCAGTTTTGGTTCTGAGTTTGGAGAAGACTGACAGTAGACTTTACGGAGGAGGCTGAGCTCATAACCAGCCAGTTTTCACACTTGACACCTGAGGTTTTGTTAATAAATCCCATAATCAATTACTCTGATAACATTTGGAGCCAAACTAATGTGCCCTGCGTTCACAAAAGAAGAGATAATTGAAACCTTATCTAGTAATTCTGAGAATAAGATAAGGTATCCAGTTTTTTTGTGAATGCATTGAGATTGTATAGCATTGCAAAGTCTTTGTAATAAATAACGTCTGGGAGGTTGAGCAATCAAAACCCTTTATTTGGTTAGTTACGTTATTTGTTTTCCTCCCTCCTGTGAATAATCTATTCCATAGAAAAGGCGGCTCAGGTTTAATCTTGTTCCAAATGGTCAAAATGAATTTCAATCACTCAGCCACAACATGCAAACCCCCCCCCCCCCCACACTGCCGCATCATTCATATCTCCCTGAAATCCTGTTAGCTCCTGTCTGATCTGACCTGAATCCACATTGATCTGATAACTACTGTATGAGTCACGAGGAGGACAAGGGCAGCTGTACGGAGATAAAACCTACTCTCAGGTTTCTGGCTAATGCATCAGAATAAAACAAATACACCTCTAGTATATATACTAAATATATGTTGATATACTAAAGTCACTAACATGGAGATAATTCATTTAACAGAATTTCAGCACTAAGCTTTTAACCTTCATTTTGTGCCTGACAACAAATAGTGCCTGTGTGGGTCAATAAGTGTATTTTTAGATGTGTCTTCTTTTGGGCAGAAGACATTACCGACTGTGAAGGTGAACTTAACTGTGGGAGTGAATGTCTCATAATACTGGAGCAATTTTCACAGATCTTAAATAAAGAATGACTTCTCTTTGGTTGTTCTTTTCATCCAGCAGTCAACCCACTATTAAAAGTTGGAAAAATAAACATGTCTGTATAGTTATGGACATATATGTGAATGTATGTAGCAGGGAATTCTCAAAAACGGATTTCCACAAAACCTGGTGAAAGGATGATAAGGGCCAAAAAACAACAGATTCAATTTTAGCACAGATCCGTACAGGGGAATACAGAATATAATTATTTTCACATTTCACTTCTTGATCTGGTGTATTTTGGGGACTGATATTTGTGTGTACAATTTGGTGCAGCTTGATTGATTAATCAGGGGACTGTTGTAGCGTTGGCAGACGTTTGCATTTTACTGCGTGCCATTCTAGTTTCATAATGTTTTTACAAGCCTCGCTTTGAATAGGTCAAACATGTATTACTTACCCATGTATGGCTTGGTCCCAGCAATGGACGTTGCTTTTAGGTCCTCTTTGACGATAGCTGCAATGTTGAAGTCGGTGAGATGGACGTGGCCTACAGAAAATAACAGATTGCATTACCTCAGAGTGACAGAGTTTTTTAATACACACATTAAAACCCTGAGGTGGCCTGGAGCTCTGAGCTCTGTTTATGGCGTCAGTACAAACTGTGTTTGTCCCTCTTTTCTTTCTTTGGAATAAAATGTAACCACAGCTCACAGAGAGAGCAGGTGCTGTTTGCTGCTTACGTGAGCATTAGATATGCAAACATTTGCCTTAAAGGGGTTTTAACCTTGTGAATTAATCCCCTTTTCTTCATATACTCCAGTGATCTTAATGCACTTACTCTGAGATTATTGAAAATTGTAATCAATTGTAAGTGAACGGAAGCTTCGTTGATGGAGTGAAAGTTGCATGTTGGTGTGTTGTGACAGAGGTGGTGGAGCAAACTCAGTGGTTTTCAAAGTCAAACCATTGACCTGTGTCTCACCGTGCTGCAAGATGGCCCAGAGTCATTGCCATGCACACTGAGTGCGCGCGCGTGTGTGTGTGTGTGTGTGTGTGTATGTGTGTGTGTGTGTGTGTGTGTGTGTGTTACTGAGCAAGAGAGTAATACAGAGTAGAGGTTTTGCCGCAGTGATTGTTTGCATGAATGAATATCCCCAGTAATCCCCCCCACCCACACCCACACAAACACGTACAGTAAGACCACATACATAACAGCTTCATGGACATACTGTACATTAAATGTAAATATATGTGTGTTGTATCACCCTAACGCACAATCAGATAACTGCATGTGAATTTAAAGCAGGCGGGAGCTGGCCAGTTGAAGAGAGTTTATCTGTACTGAGACACTGGGCCTTAAAGATAAGCGCCTGAACAAAGATGTCCCCCTCCTTACTCTCTTCTCTCCGACTGTTATCCACAGCAGCCAGCGGGAAGAAACACATCCATTATCATAATGTTGGGCTGCTGGGCCAAAAAGAGTCTCTGGAAAAGAGCAGTTTTGAAAATTTAACCAGGGACCAGTTTAAAACTGTTCCCGATCAAGGCAGCTGTGATCTATTGCTCGGTCAGTGCGGACTGTTTTTGGTTCGGTCTGGTTTAGGGAGGAGAACAGTCTTAGAAGCTTTTAGAGTGAAGACTTTGCTTCAGTATTATTATTATAAACCGTGTGCACTGGCATAGCCTAAAGCAGGATATCGTTTTCAACATTGTGAGTGTTGTAACATCTCATTCACAGATTTTAATCAAACTTTGTAGGAATATTACTTTTGAGGAAATCTCGGGATGATTAACTTTTGGAACTGATTAGTTAAAGGTTTAGGGTCAAAAACACAAATTATTTCCCAAGATATCACTGTAACTTATAGACTTAGAAAGATGATTAAAAGCTTATATAGATTAGAAAATGAATCCCCATCATTAGAAATCATTTCTGTTCTGAAAAAGTCAGAAATTGACATCATGCATAGTTAGAAACCAAATGTTTTGAGGTATCTCTGCATCCTAAAGCCATATTGATGCTTGTATACATCACAATGACTTAATTATGGCATTTTACAATACATAAAAGTTAGCAATACCTGATTGGGGAATACCAAGTGCATGCATACTCCTTTGATGCTTTTCATTAGTATATTTTCAAGTATTAACAATGTAGCATGGAAAAGTGCAAATAAAAAGTGCACACATTTTCAAGTACCATGTCCTCCTGTAGAGTAACTAGCAGGAGTCTGCCATAAAGGAACTTAATCAGCCTCTGTGATGTAATACGTGAAATTTGTCGAGCTTGAAAATTACTTTTCCTCTTTTTGTTTCATTTATTTAATTGCACTGAATCCAACTGAATTACCTGCGGTTGCAATGCTTTTAAATTAATTGTTTTTAAAGCCTAATTACAGTTCTTTGTTGTGGTTGATCCTTGGGATATTAAGCTGCTATTACACTTGGTATGAGATGGCCACTGCACTCTGCTAATGTGTTTGCACTAAATGAAGAGAACACATTTACAAAATTTGAATTGGTGAACAGTAGTTTAGAAAAGTACTATTCACTTGAATTACAATAAAATCTCTAGCTCTTAAACAACAGTTTGTGAGTGAGGTTAACCCTTGTGCAGCCAAACTGTCCTTGAACAAAGGTGCAGCAGGTTTCCTGGTGGCTTAGTTATCTAACGTGTTTTACTGGGATTACCTGCACAACTGTTGATGTTTGATCCTTAGGTTATGTCACACTGCTGCGTGTCTCTTCTATTTTTAATATCTCTGTGCAAACCACTACCTCGCACCATCCTCACCACTGACGACAACGACATAACACCTGCACATACACACGTTTACAAATGATCCCAACGCACATTCCTGGTAGATACACGACATAACTCATGTATTTTATCATAACCTTTATGCAATGGGTATTATAGAAGACGATCAAATATATATCATATTTGTTAAACTTAAGGGTTCACAAATACTGGAGAACAGATGACGTGCCTAAAGTCTATTGGAGAGTTCGATTTAGATATCACAACACCACAATGAATAAGATGCACTTGTCTTGCGATCCCCAAACCTTTTTGCAATCATTTAAAAATTCCTTTTGACCCATTTTCAATTCAATACAGTACAAAAACATGATATTTTATATTCAATTCAAATTTCCACATGTGGCATCATGATGCCCCACATTTCAGTGTCACTTAGCATCTAGTCTGGCACGCCCCTTAACAATGCCAGGTAAGAGAGGCCCACGATTACCACAACCACTGGATGCGGTTGACCATTCACAGCAGGGTGGGCCAGCTGGCCAATCAGAGAAGACTTTGCTTTATTGGGAAGGAGCCATTAACTGTGACATACCACTGGTACTAAGTGTTTCAGACAGAGGCTGAAAAGATTAGCTGCAGCAATTGACATTTTATAGTCTCCCATCTAGAATTGGAGTTGTAGCCTAAAATGCATCAGTTTTCTTCATTAGGTGACAATAATTGAAAGTTGCATCTATCGCTCTAATAACTCTTATTTGCTTGCAAGGTTGTTTATTGACACAGACAGAAAGACAAATCCTATGAAAACATGAAGATTTGTATACCATGGCAGGCCATACAACCTAATGCAGCGTGATTATCATATTAACTTGCAGGGACTGAGAGTCTCAATGCAGTTTGTTAGGAAGGGGAACGAGCCATGATTTTCCCCACAATATCCCTTGAATAAACTGTCTGCATTTATAGGTAGGTATGTGTGCCTGCTCAGGCCAACCTAAACAACGCCCCTACTGGAGCATCTCTCAGCATCCCAGGGCTCAGCCATTAAAAAAAGAGACATCACACGTGCATGAGTAAATTGTTTTTCCTCATAAGAAACAGCTCCCAGAGGAACACAAGGCAATTCCAGGTTGCAAAATTGATGTGGTGTGCTGTAGCAAACAGCCCGCTAGCCCCCCTCGGATACACCTCATGTTGTTTTAGACTTGGAAAGGAGATGTGTGGCTAGAAGGCACGAGGAGGAGAGGAGGGTTTATCGAGGTTGCACACAAACAGAGAGGGGGGGGGGGGGGGGAGAGAGAGAAACCACAGGTGAACGTGTGCTGACACAAAATCTTGTAATCAGGCTGAGGATGAACAAGCTGCCACTCTCCTCCTCCTCCTCCTCCTCCCTCAATCTGTTTGTTCTCTTCTCTTTATCTCCCCCTTCATCTCCCCTCCTTTGACAAATCTCTCTTTCCCAAAATGTCGGCTCATCACTTCCCTCCTTCTTGTCTTATTTTGTGGTGACAGCAGGGCTGCCATCCCGCGTACCCCCTCAGCTCTCTTGAGCAGCTGCTTGGTGCCCTCTAAAGTCTCATGACTTTCGTGGGAGGCGTCTGTCTGTGCATGTGTGTGCAATATTTATAAAGATGAAGGACAACACATCTCCACTTCCTCCCAATGTGGAAATATGAAGCCAAAATATGAATACAGACACTGCTATCTTGCACTGGTGGCATATATAGTCTTGGACATTCGATACGCACTCTTGACCAATCACAAGTCAGTTTCAGCTATTAGTCATGATGAGTCACCCCGTCTTATCGCTTCAAATGACTCTTTAGCCAAACTTGCTACATCATTGGAGATACAAGTGTACGAGAACTGCCAGGAAATGACAGGAAATGAGGAATGAGGAATGAGGAAAAAGGAAGCCATTTTTGGTCAATGTCCCATCATCTAACATTAAGGAGGCAGGGTTTATGACCTATAGTGCTTCCAAGCCACCAGGGCGGCGACAGTGTACAATAGCTAGATCTTTCAAATTGAACTTCTCAGTCGGCAGTGATGCGTCACTTCCATCACTTGAACCAGTCGTGAGTCAATGATATGATTCCCTAATGTATTCACTCTGCATATATAACCCTACAGATTACAAATGAAGCTAATGTTTCATTTCATGTAAGAGCCTGTTTTTCTTTTATTAATGCTAATGATGTGATGGAAGTCCTGTCTCCAATAAACAGATCAAGCTGAAAGCTCCCATCCCGGGTCTATAATAAAAGCGTTCCCACTTTGTTGTGGAGTGATTTGATGAGCCTTCAGAGAGCCCTGACCACAGCACCATCAAACGTTCAGTCCTTCGGGACTGGAATACAGACTGAAAGCCAGGAAACAGTGGTCAACCTCAATGTTGCTCTGGAGGATGTTTGGGGGGAAATCAGTGCTGCCTTTGGGAAAGGCCTTTCTAGAGGAGTGGAAGAGGCTGTAGCCATGGTTTAGTCTTTTAGGTTAAGTGTAGCCACATGTGTGTATCTGAGGATATCGGTATGTTTCTCTAGGATGGATCATAACATGAAGTACATTAACATTCTTCTTGATTACCATATTGATTAAGGAATTAACAGTTTCACCTTGATTTACAATCGTCACCCTCCCTCTGACATAAACACAAACAGCTCTGCAGGCCTGTTTTCTCACCGGGTGTGTGGGTGTGTCGGCCCCTTGCCTATTTCTGAGAAGCTGAAACTGACACTAAAACCTCTGATGCTTCGATCAATCATTCAGAACAGGATTTCCTCTGGAGGAGGCTTGATAGTGTTCTGTCCTCCACACTCCTGCTATCACATCACTCCTTCTTATTCCATTTCATAATTCAGAGAAAAAAAACAAACAGCTAACACGAAGGAAATATCAGAAGGCTCTAACCCAAGACACACTGAGTTTGTGCCCTCCTTCCCTCTGCTGCTTTTAATAAAATTAATTAATATATTAGGTACTTTACATCTTTATGCTGCGCACTCATCTATGCAATGAGTGTGAAACCTGCCTCGGAGCATTGCAACTACTTTGATCTGTGCAGAAATGATCCCAGAGGCTGGAGGTTTGGTGAAATCCTGAGGCACAAGCCGTTGAGCCTTAAATTTGGGACGCTAAGTCAAGTTAGGTCACCATGTGAGTCAAGTCAAATGTTATATATACATATGTTAAAACAATTACAAAATCCAAACCAGTCTTACCATGCTCGTCCAGTAGTATGTTGTCAGGTTTGATGTCTCTGGAAAAGGAAACACAAACAGTACAGTGGGATTAGTTTGTGTTTTCACTGTGCAGTCAAGGTAACGAACAGTTTCGATTGGCATGTAATTACTGTACAAATATTTTTCATATTCTTATTAACAGTATTGTTTGGAGAATAAGCTGAAGTAGGATTTGTATTTGAATTCGAGCCATTAAACATTACTGGCAGAATAATATATGTACAGTATGATTATGAAAAGGTCAGTTTTCTTGATAACCTTTAAACCAGAATGATATTTTCAACTGAATGATAATCACTGTCTTAAACTGCCAGAATTAGGACCAGCTTATTTAAAAGTAATGCCCAAATACTCTTAAGTTAAAATGATTTGGAAGTCATTAAAATAACAGCATTCAGCTTAGATATGTAGCGAGGGCATTTTTGTCGTTCCAGCGTCAGGAAGCAGGGGATCATGACTATGAGTCATTTCAGTGAGTCAACACTACGTTCATGTGATGGATAGAATTGGTTTCCTGTCCATAAAATCTCTCAACCGAGTTGGAGGCCAACAGATGTGGTAACCACTTATGGCTGTAGAGGCCACTGTTGCTTAGCAACTCATGCATAGTGTTGCTTTAACCACCACACAGCTTCTCTGTGAGCTCTTCACTGTGACTCTACATCACTGCTTTTTAACTTTTTGTCCATTTCCATTTTCATTAAGACGATTTGAACACCACAACATGAGCTCTTGAAATATTTGATTTTGAAGACCTGGATTTGCAGCCCACTACGTTAAAGGAGGAGGTTGGAGATGATGAGGTTTAAAACTTAAGCACGACTTCACAAGCCTCAGAGGCAGCTCACTAAAAACTAAAGTTACATTTTGAGCATTTTGAACTACTGAAAAAACAACCTCCTCCATTGCTTTGGTACAGGAACTTGCTTAAACATCCCCACGAACATCATGCATCATGCCCTAAAGTTTACTTTACTTTACACAAGGAAATAACTCTTGACGTCATGTTACAGTGAAGACTTCAGACCAGTCATAGGAATTATTTAACACAGCAGCAATCAAATAAGAGCAGTTCTGTCAGAGTGAGATGACGCCTCTGGTCTATGACTGTATTAGTCACCCCAGTCTCATCACATCGTCACATATTTGATTCCTTAAAAAAAAAAGATCCTCGACTTTGGCTCGTTGTGAAGCCTTTAGCAATAATGACCGTAGTGCTCCTGCCTGACAATGAATCAAATAAATAAAACAGTGTGGGGGATTTCTTACTCACTGACGATGACGTTTAAGTTTCTGTAGGTGGCACTCCGCTCCTTGTCTGCCCTCGGCCGCTCTTCTTCTACTTCTATTCTAAGCAAAACCACTGTTTTCTGCTGCATGCCACAGTAATATTTATCTGGAAAAATCATCAATGACTCATCATTGTGTTAAATCATCTCGCTTCACTGATGATTAATAAACCTTCACATCGTAACTTTAATTTGGCATGGCATTGTGTTTGCAGCAGTGTGTATAACAGGTGTGTGATGACAATAAATGAATATACATATGTGAGGGGGGGGTGGGGGGGTCACATCTGTGACAGCAGGTGAAGGTGTGGGAGTGCAGCGGAGACACTTGAGAACAGAAACGGGTGTAAGATGAGGCTGCTTCTGCTCATTTCTCATCCTCTGTTGAGTTTTCTGTTTTTCTCCTGTTTTCCAAGCAGATCTATTTTTCTCAAGCTATTTCTTTTTTTTTCTGCGATGCCACATGAATCCAAATGGCGTCCAGAAGAAAACAGTTACTCCACATTGTGCTGGAGTCCGTACTTAGAAGGAAAATCTATACACTAAGAGATGTATGAGATCCGGTTTTAAGATAAATTACCACAAATGTATATAATTAAAGTACGTAGGTAAAATCACAACTCATAGGTTGAGGTGAATACTTTTATATGTTAATACAAAACTATTAGTTTTAATTTAACTATTTCGACTGACTGTATATAAAGAGGATTTGATGAACCTAATTTGTTATGTATTGATTCTTATAGTTGTATCTACATTCATTTATTTATCTTTTCTTTATTTCCACATTAAGCTTTTGGTGGTTGTTTTTTGCTGTCGTTCCCAAATCACCAGCTCCTCTCATGAAAGCAAGGCACTGTGGGTGGCCTGTTAAATATTCCGTGCACACGTTCCACAGTTTCTATGAAGAGAATGATGAATTTTAACAGCATATTCAAGAGGAGCACAAAGACGGTGGATTCCCAAATTGTTACACGCTGATTAAAAAATGACACTCAACAATACCAAGGTCCCTGATGACGAGCGGCCACTTCAAAGAAGAGATCAGTGCCCAGCACTGACGTCCCTCCTGGACATTTTTCTTATTCAAAGCAATGAATATTTCTCCTCATTGTCACTGATCTTTATTTGTCCTTGACTCTGTTATCGCTCTTTCTTTCATACCATAACTCTGTCTGTGCCACGCACACCATTCCTTGAATCATATTTAACTTTCTCCCTTTTTTTTTTAAACCCACGAACTGCTGATGGACAATGTCAGATTCTGATAATTACCATCCTCTCCTCGGCTATGCGCATAGTACATGTTGTGTTACATTTGTGTGGCTGCGGACTGAAATTGAAACGGAGCAGGGGTACAGAGTGTTCTCAGCTTCTCCCTGGAACGTTTCCCCACAGCTTTAAAAATACTTCGAACCGGGAGAGATGATATTCAATATTCAGCAACCACTCTCAAACCTTCCATTTGTGCTTAATGATCAGTGGATATCCTGAGGTTGACATCGATGTAACTGAATGACGACATTTGAGAGGGTGCCTGTGGTTTGCACAATAGCCGGGACGGTGAAGTCACAATAGTATATATTCCTGAAGGGGGGGGGGGGTCTCAACTTTGTGTTTCAGACAAGTTGATTGAGGGCGAGCGCTTGAATTTCAGATGACCTGTTGTTGGAGATTTTCATGCATCAGCTGCAGTAAGAACCTTGATTTCTTGGCGAGAAGACATTCATGTGTTTTGATGAATCACAACAGTTCTGAGGCTGCAGCTCTGTAACACAGTAGCTCCGGGTGACAGCCTGCGTCTCCTCTAATTAAGTCTCCCGCCCCGTAGGAACTCAGCAGTTTTTAGCACATCAAAGACCACGCTGACCTGCGTGTTGTGTGCTCGCGTGTGTTTCTATGCCGCACACCCCCGGAGACGAGGACAACCTGTTGCATCGAGCTCGGCTGGTGGGTGCTTTGGCGGATCAAGTGGCGCAGGCTCAGGTGGGGGTAAGAAAGGTCGGTCGTGTAAGGCTTAATTAGTTGACATTTGCCTCAAAGGCTGGCACGGGGGCAGAGAGCATGGGCATGTGTGGCCGCTTTAAGTGAGAACAAGGAAGCCGCTTTAAAGGCCATGCCGCCATTGTGAAGCCACGGGACAAGAAGGGGAGGAAAAGACAACTAAAGAGATGGAGCAAAGTGGCGAGCCCCATTAGGAGATGACGTGTGGTAAAAGCCAGGCTGTATCAAACTTGATATTTTACAATTTAACTGTTAAACTTTATTATAAATAACTGAAAAGGAAGAAAAGCCAAATATATCTAAAACGTTAAAATATTTTACCTAAATATAAACAGAACTACGTATCTTTTCTGCATTGTTTATTCTATAAACTCAAAGTTTTCATATCCCTGCATATCAGTGAAATTATAATGAACTAAAAACTAATAAATATCAATTTTCAAAACAGTTTGGCACCAATAATTCAAAAATGAAGAGGTCAAAACTCCAGCGGCACCTGCAGTATATAAAACAACTTCATCGGGGTCAAACTTCCTCAACGGGCTCAACTCGAGGGGTTTTACACTAAAATAGCCAATATTTATTACGTCTCTTAGACTTATGAGGCCTATTCTAACAGTCATAATCAATACACACAGCTTCTCAGTTGCATTCAGTTTAATGATCCGTGAACTAAATTCTGTTTTCCTTTCACAGAAGCTGACATAAAAGAATTACCCAGCAATTACAGCGAGTCTTTCTCTAGAAAATTGTGATAATGAAAAGTAGGTCAGTCTGCTCTGCAAAGACAATGTCTAGTGCGACCGCGTGTTAATATTCACGGGATCCCCCCCTTAGCTCCGTATTGAATGAGAACTCAGTGTTGTCATCCAGCCTTTGTTGTTTTAAGACCACGTCATTGTAGCCACGGGCAGCGATAGGTTTGATTACAGTCGTTAGAAAACATTAGAAACCTCCTATAGTACACCTTTTGAGTTGTCACCTGCTCCTGTCCTGTCTGAAGACGGGGCGGCTCGGCTGGGTGACACCTCGACCATCTGCAAGCCACGTGAACAGGGCCGCTCTTAGAGGTGACACGACAGAAAGGCCCACGGGACCGACAGCGCTCAAGTGTGTTAATGTTTGGCCAAACTTGTGTTACTGCAGCTTCTGACGACATAACCTGCAGCGTCCTGACACTAAACTATCAGGTTAGCAATTTGTAATCATCACTCATTCTTTTTGTCACTGCTGTAGGATATGAAATTGGAGCCATTATGATTTTCTGGTTTTATTTTATTTTTTTCCCCCTGAGGCATAAACAGCAAAACTACATTACAATGATCCAAAGCACTTTACATATGAATAGACACCTGTGTATGAATCACTCGGCAGGAAAAAGAGTGATGGAGAGAGACGGAGCGGCAAGAAGGGAAATATAAAGTAGGTGTATAAAATATACAAATACCAACTGAGAGGGAGAGAGTGCGTAAAAGGGATGAATAGGGAGATGTACAAGTCAGACTGAGAAGGGAGTGAAAAAGATGAAGAGTTATGTGAATGAACTGGGAGAGTGAGTGGGACAGTGACTATTTCAGAGAAAATGAAGAGGGGTAGGTACACAGAGCAAGCTGAGTAAAAGGGAAGAATCAAAGGGAAGAATGGTCGTAAGAAATTTGGCGCTCCTCTGAGTGAAGAGGAGGGTCGGGAGAGATCGGTGCAAGTTGATCCCCTCGGCTTTTCTCTCGGTTGACTGGCCCTACAAGCTATTAGCAGGATCTAATGGCCTCATTACACCCATCTATCAGAGGCAGAGGGGTAACTGGGCACCCTACCTGTTCATATGATACCGCGACTGACACTGGAGCAGGCCGACCTATTGAGAACGGAGGCTTACACACACACACACACACACACACACACACACACACACACACACACAGACAGACACACAGAGCTCATGCAACCATACTGCCACCCACTCAGATCATTCAAGGAAATTCACGTAAAGTATATACATGCTGACACACATAGGGAGCGGCCACCTATGAACACACACAGGTCTGTGAAGTAAGACTCTGTTCCCTTTTCTGCTCTGATGATAGAACCCACAGTTGTTACAGATTCAGAACATTTTACTTATAGTTGCATTGGCATGTGCTTATTGGTTCTGCAGTTTATTTGGGAGTTATGAACAAGTTCCTTGTGATAGTACAGTGGCAATCAACTTTTTTTTCGCATTATTAATTAATTTGCAATTTATTGTCTCAGTCATTCAAATGATTGTTTAGTTTTTAAAATAGAAAATAGTGAAAAATGCCCATAACAAAACTTGGGAGGTTTTCAATTTATTCTACTGACCTTCTGGCCAAACAATTGTTATATATTTGCAGGTAGAGACATTGCTAAAAGACAATTTAATGAATCTCGACCGTGATTAATTCTCTGTGCTATGAACAATATTTTTGACATGTAGTGGCATTTAGTCTTGTCTGTTTCTTATTCTCACCCAGTCTCTTTTATTGGTTTTCCCCTTAAATTAAACTTGAAAGTTCAAAGATGAAACTATTTCTGAGCATAGTTTACTGGATTTCTCAGGGCGTCAGTGGCTCTCTGTGAAAAACAAAAGACCTGTTCGAGAAAAGCCCACAGCTCGGCTAGATCACACACTCCCAACAAGCAGCACGCGCATAAATACACATGAGCACAATACAATGCAGTTTATGTGCATAGAAATGCACAGAGAAGCAGTATGTAGAAGCCCTCAGCTCTGAGTACCCACGCCCACCAGCCACTGAGGAGCGAGTCAGACAGCCGCTGCCTTTGAACGTGAATTGAAAGCCCAACTACACCCACGGAGGCAAACAGCTCCATCCCCAACTAACTGCAGCGTCTCTCACTCAGCCTCACTTCTCTCTGCTAAAGACAAACCGCTCTGACAAGTGTGAGAATGGCACAGGTGTGTGTGCCTGTCGCTGTGTTCGTGCACATGCATGTAGATTGTCTCTGCGTGTGTGTGTGTGTGTGTGTGTGTGTGTGTGTGTGTGTGTGTCTGAGAGTAGCTCTCGAGCTGAGGGATGTTCATTCCTTATTCAGTGACACATTCCGAATGCGAATGGTTGACAAAGTCTGGCCTGACAAGTCCCCGGTCTAATTTGCAGCTGAGTTTTGGGAGTCGGAGAGTGCAAAGCTGAAAGCAGCCAGTCGGCACTAAAAATTCACCGCATCAGAAAGATTAAAAAATGTCAGCTTCTCTCCACCCTCTCCGTCTAGGCTCTTTAACTCTCTATCTCTGCCTTTATCTCCCTGACTGCTGTCTGCCTACGCCTCTCTCCTCCTTTCTGCGACAGGCAGGCATTTCGACTTAGATACACAAGCAGGTAATTAGTGATCATTTCTCGGAGCAGACTCGCTGGTAAACATTCTATCGTGTTCAGAGCGCAAACCTCCTCCAATGGGCTAATCTGCCGCCTCGAGCTGGGTCGAGCCGTGGGAGATTTCCCACAGCGATAATGCTCGATTCACCGTTTCGTGGTGTAAAATCGGCACCAGCTGACACCTTAATCTGCATTTGTGAAATATGAGCGTATCATTTCTGCCACCCTTTCTCTCCTCCCTCACGGTTCCCTGCTGTTTTTCTTCCTCTTCTGCTGGACAATAAAACATTAACACACTCCATGAATAAAGAATACTTCACTTGAAGACATGACAAACGCTCGCCGTTTCGGGGAGCTGATAGAGAGTAAGAGTAATGACTTTGTCTGCCTCCATGCAATCTGCGGTGCTATGGAACGTCCCTTCGTTTTAAGAACCGAAGACCCGCTGAGACTCTTCTTTCACCTTCAATTAACCAGAAAGGTGAATTAAGAGCGTATTCCCTTTCGGCAGCCTGGGCTACAGGCCCCTGGACGAGAAGGGGATGAAGGAGCAAATAAATTATTTGAAGCACACATAAGCCTTGTGCCACTCCCACGGAGAAAGAGTCAGACCCTGAACAACCTAAGACTGAGAAATGAGGGTGAAGGGAGAGAGGAGAGAGGAGCATGGGAAAAAATAAAAGTACAGTCGATAGAGAAAATAGCACAGGAGGGGAACAGAGGTAGAGCGATGCTGAGGGAGATTATGATGGAAAGGTACTTTATACTGTGTGTGCGTGCGTGTGTGAGAGAGAGGGAGGCGGAAGAGATGAGAAAAGAGATCAGAGCTTGCGATAGAGAATCCTCCTCCTAGGCTGAAATAGGCTTACTCCATGCAACAGCTGGGTCTCAGTACGCTTGGGCTCATTTGAAAAGGAATCTGAATGAAAAAAATCACTCTGCATGATTTCCATGGCAACACCAAAACCAACAATGTGTTAATCTGTCTCGCAATTCTTTGCAAAAGTTCCCCATTTGGTCCACTTGAAGCTGAAAAACTTGTGTGACGAGTATATTGTCTTTTATTTGAATAGATTCAGTTTAGTGAACTTCACTCAAATAAGAGGAAAGAGTATTTCTGTTGGGGACTATTTTCAGACATGGATTGATACACATTTGGAGCTGAATGATGTTGTGAATTGGACAAGTTCATGAAACTAGTAAAAGTGAAAACACAGCTTTTCTCCTTTTTTTCAACAACAATCAACAATTGCATACCTTCTCTAAAACAAGGTAAATTAAAGGATCAAACAATCATATATTATATTCTTAAAGTATCGTATAAATGCTCTATTCTGTTTGGATTATGTCCAATTTCATCAACAATATTTGTATTATTGATGCCTCACTCTTAATGTACACAGTGTCTTCAGCACCACTATCCATCTCTGTCAGTTTGTTAAGAGCCAAACAATTAGTCCCTTAACCACTTAAATGGGAAGGATAATCCCTAAATGAAACGCAGGCATATTGACTTGTTCAGAGTGCTGCATGGCTGACAATCTTTTCCATTCCGAGGAGTCCAGGAGGCACTAAAATGCACCTGATGATTGAACCAGTAATAAGTGGTGTTGATGTCAAAGAGCCTGTGGTGAGGTAGACATACGCGCCCACAACCCCCCCACAAACCGCAAAACACACAAACGTGTCTGTCTCCGTCTTGCGCTCGCCATTTATCTTTCCACTCGTCAAGTCTCTGAAGGTGTCGTCTAATTGAGACTCATTCTGTTGTGAGTAATTCCAACTCCTCAGAGGGTTTGGGGGGTAAAAACACAGACTGACATAGTGACTTGGGTTAAAGAAGATACAGTGTATGACACTCATTTCTGAGATTGATTTGATTTGACTGGAAATGACCTCTAGTAGCCTATAACAACAAGCTGCATACATGTCATCCACTTTATCTGATCTGCTGAAGAGGATACACTCAAGTTGGAAAGTGTTTAACAAAGAAATGGATGAACAGGCATTTACACAAGGTTTGGACTGTTTTTGCCGAGCAAATGGCAAATCATTTAGGAATTCTCCCCCAAACTGTCTCTTATAATCACCCATCACAGTTTACAGACTATCGGCTTTATCGTTTGGCTTATCGTCCAGACATTACCGACCCACATTCTAATTCGCTTCTGCAGTTTTACCCTCCGAATAAGTAAGTGTAGATAATTTCACTCAGCGTTTAGTTCGGTGAGAATATATCTTCATAACCAATACAAACATATAGACTAAATAATTCAATTGAGACCCAAGTTGCGATAAACCTAAATTTCTTTTTTCAAATGATCTAGCTGTGTAACATCCACAATATAATCGCGCACCATCCACCTCCTCTTAATAACATGGAGGAATTAAATCAACTCTCATCTTGCATCATTCTTCATGCTCAGAGGCTCCTCTTCTGTCCCATGATGACGCTCCCCTCTTTTATTTTCCATGCAGGCGCAGCCAAGATTAGCTGAACTCCTGTTGTTAACTTCTCTCGTTCCTCTGAGATTGCTCATATTTGCCATGTGCTTGTACGGCATACAGTGCAAGAGCTCATCATTGGAAATAATTAGCAATAAACACAGAGACGTCTGTGGTTTTCATTGCTGTTGCTGTATTCCCAGTCTAGTGTGATTATATATTCACCCTTATCCTAACCACGCCAAAACCTTCTATCCAAACATAGTGATTTCTAAGCTAATAGAATAATTTATTCATATTCCTGAGGTACATTCTTCTGTTTGTGCTTCGGACCAGAGCCCAGGTGGGATACACGTCTTTTGGCTGATGGTTTTAAATCAAATCCCCAAATATTTACCGAAGCTTTACCATGAAATAACTTGGTCAATAGAGTTTAGATTAAATGACCATGACAACACGTCACAGGTTAGCTTTCTCATACCAACCCCACTGGTTTCCAGTACAGAGGGCCGTTACTCTCAAGTGTACAGCATGAGGATTAGCTATTTGTTTATATCTCATTGAAAGTTATTGAAGTATACAGTAGCTTAGCTTCACTCAAGCGGACCTCTTTCCATCACGAAGCGTTTGACGACCATATTCCGCCGTAGTCAGAATCAAACCTGTAAACAACATAATCACTTTACCGTCATGTTGAATGCAAATTATGCGAAGATTACCATCATTACTCCTCATCATCAAAATCATGAAAGACCAGCAGAAGTTTAATGTATATACATGCCCATGTGCATATTCACACACTCTCAGGGATGTAAGTGCTGTCACTCACAGCACCAGAGTCAGTTTGTCCACATCTTGGGGAGGAAATTAGAAATTCAATTTCCATAGAGATGAGCCATGAGTTACTCTCAGCTCCTCTTCCTATTTGAAGCTAATGAATGCAGATTGAAGAGATGTTGATTCCATCTAAACAAACGCCCCCGACACCTGCACATCAAGTGGCAAGTCTGTCCTCTCCAGCACTAAAATAGAAAACATAATTTAAATATTCATCTCCCTCTATGGACGGAGTGAATAGAGCAAATTAATAATATATCCCACTTGTTTCTCTCTCTCTTTCCTATGGAGGTCTGAAAGCATGGATAACAGCGAGCAGGCTACTTTGAGTCAAATGGTGAAATCTGTTATCAGGCAGTGTTGATAAGTTACTGTTCTCCATGGCAATGACCTCATGAACAGAGAAGGCGCCTTGTCTTTTTCTATGTTTACTCTTTTGCTCACAGGGACTGGAACATTTTATATAAGAGGTGAATTTGTAATTATATAAATAAGGTCTCAGAAATATTGAATTCAATGTACACAGGTATTCTCTTCTTTAGTATTTTTTTGTAAAATATTATAAGTTTAATTTGTACTGGTTACATCCGTGTATTTCTTTACACTCTTGACAGGAGTGTACGTTTTTCACCGTCATGAGCAAACTATTATTTTAAGAGTTTTCTTTACCACTGAGATAAAAAATATCTAAATATTTAAGAAGCTATGGCAACATCATCTGACATCTGAATTCCAGAGTCTCTGTCTGTCTGTTGCATATCTCCAGAACCGTTCATCAGCTTGGCTATTCCTATTCCCTATTCCTTAGGGCCTCAGGTCGTGCAGTGTCACATTTGGTGTGATTTGGACATGTTTAATATAAATAAAAAAATAAACTTTAAATAAACAGTCGACCAACGCTCTATAGCAGCAGCAGCTGGGATTCATCAATTTAAGTGACAGTCAGTCACAACAATACCATCCCGAAAACGGCAACGACAGCTGATTCTTCACGTTCTGCGCATGGAGTCGAGTCCGGCAGCCAGTCTTTACATGCCGAGAATCAAAGGTCACCTTTACAGTTTCAGAGGGAAAGCTGCAACCAGCATTACCACAGCCCCCGCCAAATAGGCAGGTTTAGAATGGGCACTGCACGAGTTGGACTCAAATCCAGGACTCTGAGAACCACCCACACTCACGTCCTCTGTTTGATCTGCATTGCTGGATTGGTAAAAATAGCAGTGAAGAT
Source organism: Verasper variegatus (assembly GCA_026259375.1). Lineage (NCBI taxonomy): Eukaryota > Metazoa > Chordata > Actinopteri > Pleuronectiformes > Pleuronectidae > Verasper > Verasper variegatus. Next base: position 6,632,609 of record CM048051.1, read on the forward strand.
GTTTTATCCCAGATGTAATTGGTAAAGCAAATTCAAATAACCATTTAATATGACACAGGTTTTTTTGTCTTATCTGTGTGTCTGTGTGTATTATTAGGTTGAGGTAAACTTCACATTTGTCAGTCTCCAGTGTTCTTTTGGCTGCACCAATGTATCCTAGATACCTTAAGCTCTTTGAGTCACTCTGGGCTGTAGCCATGTCTTTGTTGCCCTTGAAAATCCGTGGGTCTGCCATAGCCAAAGATATTTCTGCTTAACCACTTAACCTGCATTTTACAAATTAGATGAGGCAGCACTGAACCGGTGCATTTCGCGATGGCCATAGTCTGCGGCTCAGGGTAAACTGTTCTGTCAGGTGTGACCTTCATGTCAAGATAGCTCAACCTTTCTGCATAGTGGTGGGGCAGTCATATTAGAAAATAACATAGAAGTGGACAGCCAAGGAGAAAAGAACACCAGGGTGCTTGATGCTCATACCTGGTGCTGGTGGATAAACAAGGGGAAATATACTGTAAAATAAAGAGAAATAATGGGGCAGCCTCTTAAACACCATTCCTCTTGCGTGTTTTGAATTACAAACAGGGGGATTTATTAAAGGGTAGTAAACTAGGATGTTCAGTGGAGAGAAAATTGTCACCTGTGTATGATGCGCTTGGTGCGGAGGTACCCAAGAGCCAGGGCCAATTCACAGATGTAGAATTTGACAGTGCTCTCTGAGAAGTGAACGTTCTGCTGGAGGTGGTAGCGAAGGTCGCCTCCCAGGAGCAAGTCCACCACCATAAACATGTCCTCCTCATCCTGGAAGGAATACCTGCAGGGAGAAGGCAGGTGGTCATATTGACGGGGGAACGAGATAAATAGAGATGTAGAAGGAAGAAAGGGAGACAAAGAAACAGAGAAATGAAAGCAGAAATAACAGTGATGATGGAGAGGATGGGAAAAGGGCAAAAACACAAATCAGCAACAGAGGGGAAGGTAAATATGGAGATGTGAAATTTGCAGGAGAAGAGAGAGCAGGGAAATGAGTGAAGAGAAGTTAGCGGAAAAGAAAAAAAATCACACATTACCATAGATCAGTGATTAAGAAGAGACACCGACACCGTGAAAATAGCACAAACCGAAGCCATGCTCGAAGATTGTGGGTTGTCAAACTGATTTTATTATCTTTCTGTAGACAAAACAAAAACCCATCAGCAATAAAAGAGGATGACAAGTGCAAATTGAACTCATGTCAGCCTTTCTGCTCCTCAGGCAAATCAGCCTTTACAAGACAGTATTTTTCAAGACCTTAGTACCGAAGGTTTCGACGAGAACAAACAAGACAAAAGCACCCATCAGTGTTTCAGCCCCGTGACGTCTGAAAACACAGACTCCGGAGCCTCCAGGGGTGTTTGAGGTTACCTGGGCGCTCTGCTCTTTGTGTCTCAAACCAAGCAGAAGAAAAACACTCATCACTCTGCTTCATGTTGCAGGAGAAGCAGCTACTGTACGTACAGGCTCAGTCCTGCCTGAGGAAATACTCTTTAATACCAACCAGCTCGGAATGAAGCTGTTATGATAGAAGACAGAAGACACATATAGAGACAACATGCAATTTGACAGGTTGTAGACTTTCGCAATGATCAACAAATAGATTATTCTGGCACGTTGCTGTTGAGCGTTTACATGTCTCCTATCCCATCAACATCGGAGGGATGAAAATCTTTAACTTTAGCTCAATAACAACGTGCATCTACTCAGCAACACTCTCTGCTCAGACGGCTCCACGTCCTGCTTCTGTCTCTCTTAAGGCTGAGCAGCTTTCCCATCACACTGTTGCTATTTTATATAAAAAAAAAAACTTGACTGTTATTAAATATTCCTTACGTTAATGTGGTGTAAAAGATTTGGCAGGAAAAATGGAATTGTCTGCTTTGGTGTCGCCAATACGGAAAGTTTCACAATTGCGTAAAATGTATTTGTAGCTTGATAATGTTTTTATTTTGGGGGGGGGGGCATGCAACTTGGTGGTCATTCATCTAATCACCCATCAGTCATGCAGAGCAGGACCATGGTGTCAGCATGCAGCTCATCGTGTCGCCGTTTAAGAAGCTGTTGCTCAAATCATCACTGATTTTACATGCTGAGCCTCCTGCTGGGGCCAGGCATCCCCCCCAACCCCCCCCCCCCCCCCCCCCCCCACCACCACCCCCCACACCACCACCACCCAGCTCCTTCTCTAAACGATGAGCTAATTAGTGTCTCTCCCACAAGAAGCTAATTTATGCAAAATTCATGTGAAAGAAATTGCGCAAGCCAAAGATTTCCTGGCTCGCCTGAAGCATTGCTCTGTGTACAGTGTGCAACACAAAACCTACATGTCGCAACTTCAGATCTCCAATAGGTTTGGAGAACACCACCTCCCTTTTTTAAGCCCTTTAGTGAGTTCCTGATTAGAAACACAGACGGTACAAATTTACTGAACACTTCTGAGAGGTTTAAGTCAAAGTCAACGCACAATGACCTGGGGTAGTTAATTTTTTTTGCCACATGGGTGAACTCCTTTCCTCAGTGTTGGTGCTTTTCTGCCCTGGATGGATGGGGATTGATTGAGCTGGCTCCAAACTGTCTGCTGAGGCTCAGATAATGCTGAGGCCACTTAACATCTGATTGCCTCCGAGTGTGGAAAGACTATCTGTGAGACGGCCCGTCCTGAAGATGCACATATTGCCAATGTCACAAAGAGCAGCATGAAGATGCACAGTCTCATACAATGCTGTCCTCCGTCCACCGCAACTCTGTGTTTCAGTTAAAACAGAGTCTTTAAACATTATATGCTATTATAATAATAACTTACCGACAACAATCATGGCACAGTGCATCACATTCAAAGTTTTCTACCTATTAATTTCAGTTTTAAGGAAGGAAAGTATTGAGGTCAGTTCACTCTCTACCCAGGCATTGACTTAGCGATTCCTGCACACACAGAGTGCTACAGTTAAAGTGAAATCAGTGATGAAAGGGTTTGAAATTAGTAAGATATACTGACTTTAAGGAAAAGAGTGTTATCAATACAGATGTTAAAATAAGAGAAAATGAAATTAAAAGCATTATGGATATGAGTCTTGATGAAAAATGATAGAAGATGATATAAAAATCAACTGTTTAATACAAGTACCGGTCAGTTCTATCCTGTTTTCGTACACGAGAAATCAATCTTGAAATGTTTTAAACCAACCGTAGCGCCCAGACTCTCCTAAATAAGGAGAAGAAATGACATTCTGAGACGAGTGGACTTCATGGGGAGTCTACAGAGACTTGAATCTGGAAAATATCAAAGTTCCAGTTGCTGCTGTTAGATGTAAGGGAGTGAAGCAACTGAGTAGATCAGTGTGTGTGTGTGTGTGTGTGCGTGTGTTCATGTGTTTGTGTCGCATCATATTCTCTTAAATATCAAAACGATGCCACACTTTGATACAAGATTTGTGGCTTTTGGGTCGGACACAAATCTGACTAGTGAGTTCATAGATGGTCAACAACGCTTCTCCATCCACAGTGCTCCTGCTGAAGTTTGGCTCCGTCTACAGCACACAGAGACTTTGAATTAGTTTAAAGCTTTAGTTTTAGGATATAGGCGAAGGCCATTAGGGAGAAAATATCGCGAAGGAGAGAAGCATGATACAGGAAATAAAACATTGATTATTGCGAAACCAAGCATGCAAAAAGTGTGCAAAGCCAAATGTGTGTGAAATATTTATGACCCAAAATATGCTAACCAAAAATAAAAAGCCAGGAAAACAAACTTTTCAGTAGTTAAAAATGTGACCAAGAGAACAGACTGCGTTTGTTGGATGGACTCCATTTTACCCCAAGTCTATTAATCTTTTGATTAAGTGTCTTAGTTGTTCTCTCTCTCTCTCTCGCTCTCGCTCTAGCTCTACTTCTGTCTCCTACAGTGTAAATACCTCTTAACACAGCTAACAGCAAACCGTTAGTTAAGGTGCTGAAGAATCAGAGGAGCAGCTGCTGTCACAAGCCGTTAGGAGACGCAAACTGGACCTTAATTGCTTTTTTTCTTTCTTGGCAGAGAAACACTGGCTTCTTCCAGGAAAATGGCCGTTTCCTTGAACTGAATTCTCAACTTGAACTTCATCTCTGAATTTAATTAAACTCTTCCTTTTTCATTTCCTTATTTTCCATTGGGTAATTATGTTGTAAATTTACCTACATCATTACATTTCATTTAATTGTCACTGAGCCGTCCTGATGGTATCAGTGGCGAATCCTGGATTATTTCAGTGGACTGGTGGCTTCGAAAATAAAGTGGAACAAAACCCATACGATCTCTTATTGGTGATTCCAACCAAGTGTCAGTGCTTAGAAAACCATAGATAAATCTAAAATGTATCAATATGACATTGTGTTATTATTACGTGGCTGGATGATGTCCTGGTGATGTCTTGGGTGAGAAGGTTGAGTTGGTGTTAATGGGGGACATCAAGTCAATTGATGGTACACTTGAGGCCCCTGTGATACCAGTTTAATTGAGTAGAAAACCAGCTCTCATGCTTGGCTGAAGCTCCCATGTTTTCTGTCCCATAAGTCTTTCCTGCTGAAAGTCAAGGTGATAAAAACAGAGCAGGCCCGGACGTCATTGATTGGGAGGTTTGCTCCGTCCTCTATAAGCAAACAAGACTCTCTCACATGGTTGGTCAGGAACAAAGCTGCCACAAAGAGGGTTGACAGCTATGACATTGTAGTATATATTTACTGTACAGTACAATCTAATAACTGTGAGTGCCCACCAGGCACACTCACTGCAGCACGGCACCTTTTTCTTAAGACTACAGTACCTGAATCTTGGTTTCTTCAACATAGAAAGATAGGGTGATAAAATCCAATATATAGACGTACCCATACACATGAACGCATGCAAAAATGCATAGTATACAGCTGTTTCAACACTTGATTATCTGCATAAGTGCACGTCATTGCACTTAATAATCATTTCTTATTCTATGCACACAGTATGTGAGGTTTTAAAGCCACAAATCAACAACATCCCTCTGGGGCTGGCCGACCTGGTGCTAATAGTGTTTTCATTGTATTTCACTCTGTACCTGGAGTGTAATGTGAGTGTAATTGTTCTAATACAATAAAAGCCCCTTTCTGTCTCTCTCTCTCTCTCTCTCTCTCTCTCTCTCCTCTCTCTCTCTCTCTCTCTCTCTCTCTCTCTCTCTCTCTCTCTCTCTCTCTCTCTCTCTCTGAAATGGTAACATTGTGCTTCGAAGGTGCTAGACTATGAATGAAGTCTCCTTTGGCCTCCTGCCACCGCTGTCGAATGAATTAGAAATGGTGCTCATTAAGTCGTTCGTCACAGGTACGCTCCGGGTCAGGAAAGTTACCCAATTCACCGTGAATGACTGATATGGTTTTAAAGAGTCACTCTCCTCATTAAGCCACACATGGTCACTTAGAGCTCAAGGTTGAAAATATGTATGAAAGAATTAGCCATCATTTGAGAACTCAAATGATGGCTTCAAATGTAAAAATGTGGGTGTCACTGTTTAGCAGCTTTGACGAAATGTTCAAATTTACACTTTGCTGGTGTTACTCACTTTTCTTTAAAGACATAAAAAGTTTAAGTATTAGGAATAAACAACGGATGCCCGGATTGTTAGCATAATGCCATCATTCTGGTTTTCACAGCTGCATGCAACGTGGACACATGAATCAAAAAATTATTAAAAGAAAAATAGATAATTTCCTTTTGATATGGTTTAATGCAGCATGTAGAGATTATTGACTCGTAAATAACATAGTACAATAAATACTTATGATGGCAAGAGAGAAATGGAAGCAGATGTACAAGTATGAAGTGGAAAATAATCACTCCACCGATGAGTACTTTCTATTTTAGCACAATTATTTTTAAACTGTCGTTTTGCGTTTTGCAGCTGCGAAGAACCGAAAAAGTCAGTTAGCAACAGAACAGAAGGAGGTTCTCAAGCATCAATTAGCAGCTGTCACTTGATGCCTCGACCAAAGTCTTTGGTCGGGAGTAGAGGACAGCATTCAGACAGCGGAGTAGCACCTGTACATCATGTTGAAATGGTGCAGTCTTTTCATTAGCCTTCGTGGCATCAAGCCTGTGTAATCACCAGCTTGCTGCATTTCTCTCTCTTGTCCTACTGTTGTTTCTATTTCCCCCGATCTCTGTCTCTCTCTCACTCATTCTGTTTTCCCTTTGGTGTCTGCCTCTACTCCGACACACGTGCTTTTCAATGTGACCTCCTCGTGGCCTCCAGGCAGTCAGTCTGATGGGAACGCATCCTGTGTGGTGCTTTTAGAGGCAGAGGCACCCCAGGCCACCTCAGTAACGGAGGTGTCCGGAAACCTTTTGGGGGGTTCGGAGGCTAATGGGAGGGTGTCCTCTCAAAAACGACCCTGTTTCCCTCTTTAAAATGTAACAGTTATGACATGTGAAGCAGCATAGTTGAACATAAGAATACTGAAGCAGCTGTAGTTTTCAAATTGCATTAGATTTCTGTCTCTTAGTGAAGGACAGGCGGACTAGGCAGATTGTGGACCTTTCTGATCAGATGCAGTATTCACTAAAAGAAATTCCAAGTTTTTTATTACAGTACATTACGTGCTCAAATAAACACATATTTTCCCTCTATAAAAGACATAACAATATTATTAATATCTCTAGATGTATCCATTCTGTGAAAGGAGAACATCACTTCCATCATTACTGGGCTCCTTGGCAAGAGTATTTTTTGTTAATCAACATCTATCCATGGAACGTCGCCAAAATAAAAAACACATCAGTGAAAACTCTGTAATAATATGGCCAATATAACTGATCAGACAGGCTGTCAATCCATACACAGGCACTCATCTGACGACAGCTTCCTGCTGAAACCAACACAGCCGACCGACTGCTCACACTGTGACGTGTTGGATTGTTGCAGACAGCCCTGTGACCTCCCTCCACCCCATCACCAAACACCTCTGTATGACTGACAGCTCCCATCGGTGTGTGTAATGCTGCCTGGGAACACATGCATGGATGCACTCTCATGCAAAAGAAAAAAATACATACACACATCGCTTTCAGAAAAGCACAGAGGAATTGCATGTGGACATGCATGCTAGATGTAACTCTCAAACTCCATTTACAGTCACTGAGTGAAGTGATAAGTCTCCTTCACCAAAGAGGCGCGTTTGTTAGCAGGAATTTGAAAAACTAGTAGACGGGTTACCACAAAACTTTTTAAAAACATTTTCATTTATATCTCAGAGAGTTATTTGGGAATCTTGACAAAAAGGTTAATACATATTTAGGGGATTGTTATTAGAGTGCTATGAGACCACAATTAGGTTTTTATTTGGAGCTTTCTAGGAATTTGCCTTTTGAACTGCAAATTCCTCCTCTATGATTGCAAATGTAGTTTTAAGAACCAAAGAAGTACCAAACCAAACAGTTTCATCAGATGCTATTGAAATAACATCAACTAAAAAAAAGACACCATCTGCAGTGTATTTGTGAAATATTACTGCTCGACTGTTTTCCTTCTGCTTGGTGTTCCAAACAAATGTGTCGCTCACAGTGAACACATTGCACACACAACACATCCACCAAACAGCGAGCGCGTACTCTTCCTCCTCTTAGAAATTCCCTCCATCAAGAAACGAATCAGCTGCAAAGTCTGCAGTTAAAGGGGCAACAAGACGGAAAGCTGAATACAGCTGCTCTCTGACTGATGTCTCCGAAACGATGTGAGTGGATCCTGGCCTGCCAACAACGGCTCTCCTTACACAGTGGGACTTTGTGCCGAGCAGGCACAAAGGGATGCCCCACCAGTGCTGGCACATCAATAAACTGACCGTATCACAGCCCCAATGCCAGAGGTTGCGCTTCTTCAAAATCAGTATTCCAGGAAAAATGACTTGTTGAATTTTCCCTGCTCCTGTTTTTCCAAATCCATTGTTGCTTTGCTGCTCAGACAAAACACCTGAGGTCACGCCCAGGTGCAGGTGCAGTGATGGCAAGAGGAGAGAAACGAGGTGGAGAAGGAAGAGGAGGAGAAGGGATTAATAAGATGAGGTGGATGAAAAGAGGACCAGGGTTTTTCTGCATGTAGAGCCCGGCACAGCAATCTCTTCCTGTCTCTGACCTTGAGCGCTTACCTCAGGACAACCATAACTTACGCCAACTCAACACAGCAAGAGACAGAAACAGAGAGAGAGAGAGAGAGAGAGAGAGAGAGAGAGAGAGAGAGAGAGAGAGAGAGGGCGAGCGGGCACGGCGCTGACCCAAGCACATCTCCTGAGGAAATCACCCCCATGCACCCAGAGGGGTTTATGCTGCCAAACGCATTAACTTCCAACCTTTTTTTTGTCCAACACAGCAGGCAATCAAGCAAGAAAGAAAGCAAGCCCTGGCATTGTTTGTCTGATGAGTCCGTATGCTGCACTTCTCTCCACTCTGTCGTTTCCTTCTCTACGACTCATTCATTCCCAACGTGGGAGGATTTAGTTTTGTTTTCCTCAATTTCTAATTAAAAAGACCGATTCTGCTTGAGCAGTGCTTTCAGAAGCAGATCTAGCTGAAACGGGAGCAAGGTGAAGGGAGGATAGAAAAGTGGGGCAGGAGACAAAGGGTATAGGAGGAAAGCATCTCACTTAGTTGTTCAGATGTTTATTTTTGTTTTTAGGGAGTGATTTTTGAAAGCGAACCTGTAAATCAAAAAGAGGAGTAACACATAATGTTCTAAGTAAATAAGTAAATAGATAAATTAAAAGCTTGTATGTTTTTAAAAACTGGACTGGGAGGAATATGGATGTTATTTTCAGCTTTGGACTTTCAGCTTGAAAGAAAAACAGCGTGTCTTCCTCTTAAAACCCTGCAGAGCGGGATTTCTTATAAAGAATTAATGACGCCTTTTAGTTGGAAAATTAACAAGCCATCCTTATCAGGCACCTCAAAATGAGCTGGCTCCTTCAAACTGTGATGGAGGATTTTCTCTAAGATGCTCGGTGAGTCATCTGAGTTTAGCGCTTTCAGATTGAATCAGCGTGAGCAGAGTTGAGGAGAAGACCTCCTCGACTCCCCCCCAAATGTGGTGAGACAAACGGAGAAGCTGCCGAGGGAGGAGAGTCGTGTCCCTGAGAGTCGAGCTCGGATCAGTGAGCAAACTAGATTTTCCTTTTAGCAACTTTCAAGAGTGAGATGATGTGGACAGAGATTTGTGAGTGTTCCTCCGTGGTCCACACCTTTCTGCAGGCTCAAATCAAGACTGTGAGAAAGGCCCTTTTTTTCAATGGGGCGATGCAGAAGTGCGTCTCTGCTTGCACGGATTTAACAGACGGGGTTCAATCGCAAATAAAATCAAATGATCAACACAGAGCGCGCCAAAAAACATCCAAACGGCTGTGATGGCTGATTGAAATAACCAGTGTGAAACAGAAGCCCACGTGGAGTTGATTTGATGAGGTGGAAATCAGGTGACACATCAGGAACCTTTGCAGACCTGATTCAAACGCTCATTCTGTCGCTTACCAGAAGTTGACCAGGAACGGATGCTCCAGGTTCTGCATGATCTGCAGCTCTTTCAGGACATTCCTCACTTCGTTCCGCTCCACACACTTCAGCTTGTTCATGTACTTCATGGCGTACATCTTCTTAGTGTCCTTCTTCTGCACGATGCAGACCTAATGAGATCAGATGAGGATTAATACTTAATCCCTGCCGGAATCAGTATGATGAGCATCATGTGCAATTATGATGAATGTCGACATTTTGTACTGTATAATATTTTTGTATTTAAGCCCAAATTGTCAGGTGCAGATCTTGTCCTCCCTTATCAGCCGCTATTTTATTTATTTTTAACAAGCAACATTTAAACACATACTGATATTCTCTTTGGCAAATAGAAACCGTGTCCAGTTTCACAATAGGTGTCGGCCCACTAGTGCTTTTTCCATCATTCATCCACGTTCGTCTGAAGCTGTATTGCATGTGACACACAGACACTCCCACGAGGTGTTTGTAACATCATTGCAAGAACTGGAAATGTCCATCTAACAAGGCAGGAAGGAAACTTCATGATTTTTCTTTAATCTCCACAATCACAGTTTTAATCCTCTCCTAACACCTTAAACTTTTCACACCGGTATGTTTTGCAATTTAGAGATGGGAAACATTATGTTAGCCTTCATTAGAATTAGTAACTTGTCAGCAGGGAACAGAGAATTTCTTGCAAAATTGCAAGATAAGAACGGCTTCAAACGGCACTCGGGAGCGCTTGCGTCAGTGGAAATAAATAGCACGGTTGATGTGGTGGTTTGCGGGATGCAGAATATAACACCTGGTGCAATCTGTCATTGTGTGTTTACATCAAACTGGGGCAAGATTGCCCCCTTTTTGACAACGTGTCTGAGAATAGTCAGTATTTCCAATATGCGCCAGTGTAATTCCCCATATTTATTTGTGGTCGTGCTCGTCTGTGCTACAAGCGTCAATAAGCCAGTGATTACTGCTATCGGAGAGAGTGATCTGTGGCCCAGCTGGCACAGTTAATCAGCCAGACCCTGATCACATCACTCCTCCCTTAGAACAGCTTGCCATCTACTGTGATTAGACTGCTTATCTGCTGTTGGACAGTGGTGTTGCCATGTGGGGGTGTGCATTGTATGTGTGCATGTGCGTGCGAGTGTGCGCGTGTGCGTCACTATATGTGCTTACATGTACTGTAATTGCTGATGTGGATTGCTCTTCACCATATAGATTAACAGCGAGAGGAAACATGGCTGCTATCACCTCGGATGTGTTTCCACTGAGCAAATTAAACCTGAAGGCTTTACAAGACTGTATATGATGATATGAGACTGAGAGAGTAGGGACATGGCATATTATGTGCAGTAATTATGTGTATTATATATATATATATATATATTACTACCTGCTATTTTGGAAATCAGTCCTTTTGTTTGACTTGTGTATTAGTTACTTGTCTTTTTGTGCTGTTTTAGGAAAACAAACTTGTTTAAATGATAAAGTTAGTTTGTTATCTTATATAAAGTTATTTTATCTGAGAAAATAAATGAAGTAGTTGTTTTTGTTGCCACAGGAATATCAATATGGTATTACTACCAGCGTTACCAACTCCAGGCGCAATTCTTTCAATATTGTTATTGTTAAAAATGTCAGTGTTGGAGGCAATCTCTCTCAGGAAGGCCGTTGGAAATCCCTTCGGTAAACATTGGCTTACCTTTCCGAAGCTCCCTTTTCCTATTGCCCTTAAAATCTGGAAGTGGTCGAAATTGACTGTAGAAAAGAAGAGAAGAAAATACACGATTGAAAGTCAAAATAAAACTACTTTGCTATATGTCTTAAACATACAAAAATCTATGGATATCACCTTGAAATATATTAGAACACACATTTCCATCCTTTTTAAAATAAGAATACTGTCAGTGAATCACTGGAAATGGAGAAGGATTCATTTTAAGCATCCGTACAGTTACAGTAGTTTCACCGTGACGTTTTGCTTTGAGCTTATTTCTACAATAATGACAGTCAAGCTAAAGTAGATGGAGGTCTCCAGGGCAACTGCAGGTCCAGGTACATTATATAGCAGAGAATGGAAATAAGCCTCAGCACAAAGACATCTTTTTATGAGCAGTGCATGTTTTTACCCCCCCCTGAACAAAAGCATATCTTCAGCTGCCTGGTGTCATCCCAGCCTTTGTGTCATTCTGCACACTCTGTCTCACCGTTGTGTCTCCCTCACACACATACACACGACATAAACCAGAGTCCCTATCTCTTCCTCCTCCTCCTATCAGCAGCATTTATCGCCAATTGGAAACCGGATGGGTGCTGTTTGTTTCTGGCTGCCATGACAACCAGGACAGAAGGTTTTCCCTCTCTGCCGTTTTTCCCCAGAGGACAGCTGCTGCCCACTCCCTGCACTCATCTGACCACAGCCACATTCGTAGGGCAATGAGTCTTTCTCAAAAACACACAATTATAGTGCTGACTTCAAGCATTACCTGCCTCTAACAACACACACACACATACACACATACACACATACACACACACACACACACACACACACACACACACACACACACACACACACACACACACACACACACACACACACACACACACACAGACACTGCCTGCAGACACTAGATCTATTGGATGTGACAGCTAATGTTATGCTCTGTTAGTCACGTATCACTGGCACTTCCTCCTCTCACACTTTCTGTGTTGGAGTGTTTATACAGTCTCCTCTGATACAGGGCCATATGATGTCCACTTTAACACACACACACAAACACACACACACACACACACGCCCCTGCGAATATACTCGACATATATACACGGAAACACACTTCAGATAAACATGGTGCTGAGCTACATGGAGATCCTGCACTGATGGGGTTTTTTTTTTCAGAGAGACAGCTGTGGTCGTGGATGACGGGGCAGAGCTCGGTGAGCAGAGAGAGGGAGAGAGAGAGAGGGAGAGAGAGAGGTGCGGTCATACACATGCAAAGAGCGAGTCAGACACAGAGCGAGAGACCGGGAGCGAGATGGATATTATCGTATTTTGTTTTCCCGGCTGAAATGTGAATGGTTTAATGTGCCGCATGAAATGATGGACACACCAGTAACAAAAGCGTGTAATGATCGGAATCTGCAAAAGTGGAATTGACACATTGACAGCCTTTCTGTGGCTTAAACTAACCGAGGAAATCATCTCACTAAGGAGCTCATCGGCTAGTCAATTTAAATTTGACTGACACATGCTAATAAGTCTGGATTGAATTCCCCGCGTGTTCGGTTTGAGTCTGTGACTGTGCTGTATATGTCCTGTCTCTCTCTCTCTCTCTCTCTCTCTGCCAGATGCTGTCTTTAGCTCAGTGTCTAAGTACGTCCACACTAATTTTGGCTAAATTCGAAAGTGCATCTTCTTCTTGTCTTTCACGCTCCATTTACCCTCACAGCACTCATATACTCCCCAAATGCTGCTATTTTTACTTCAGCCGCCGTCATGTTTACACGTGTGCAGTCATGCATTGTGGGGCTGCGTGTGGACGTCCCCCGAACATGTCCACTCGGGCCTTTTGCAGAAAAGGGCAGATGACAAATTTCACTTCACGCTGACCCGCACAGCAAGTCAGGCAGAACTTATGATTTCAGCTTAAGATGCTGTTTTGACATCTTGTCACTGACCTTTTAAAAAAAAAAAAAGGATACACCAGCAAACACCAGCTGCAGGTTTTCATCTAGAAGAGAAAAACCTTCCAGCCACAAGCCCTCTGGCTCCTGCTGAAGGTCTTTAAAAACTGTATCCAGTACTAATAGGTCACTGTTGCTTTTACAAAACAGGTCTCAAACAGAAGAAATATAGAAGATTTGCTGGGGACTATTTTCAGCTGTGGATTAATACACATTTGAATGCACAAGGTGTAGGTGGGACTGACTTGAAATAAAAGTGTGTTTGTGTTCATAGTGATAGAACGTGTCCCCCGCTGCAAAAGCACGGCTCACTGATATGCATTAAAACATGCGTGATCACAGAAAGAAGGTGGAAACTGATTGGATTGCAGAGATGCAGCAGAGCCACTGTTGGCCGTGACGCACATGTTACTAACACACACTATTGTTTAGTAAAATGTTATCGTCTCGATCTCTCCCCTCATTCCCAGCCCTCACACAAAAGCCTGTAAATCACTTAAGGATCCACCGGAGTGGGAACATCTGCGCTCACGCCGTCGCTCTGACAGCTGAAACACAGCCCATGGGTCCATGTGCCACTGCAATGTGAATAAAGTATGATCAGCAGTTAATGGGGCCTGTCCATTAGCCAGAGCTCTCCCAGTAACGCGAAGAAGGGCATGTGGCACGTAAGGGACACACATCATTCTCCGAGGAGATAAACATGTCTGGACAGAGTTCACCTTCATGCACACACCTCTCTGTAAATCAAACTAACATGGGTTGAGTGTGAATTATAAACCAAGCATCTGTCTTTGCACTGACGCTGGCAAAGAAAACGGTCTGTGAACATATTCTGCAAATAAATCTGTAGATTGTTAGCAGTGAGAAACAGAATGGTAAAAAAAAAAGATGCTGAAACTCTATTTAGGATGTTGTGTCTAGATTTAGACGAACGTTTATTTTTGTGTCTTAGTGAAAAGATTGAATCCGACAGTAAAAGCCAGGGTGTGTTGATTATTTAAATATTCCATGGATAAAATATGTGAGAGATTCACAAGCTGTGGGAAAAAGAAATAAGCCGTGGCTCATGTGTCTAATCTGCTTCATTGCAACAGGTCGTTCAGAGATGGCTTGAAAAATGTCACTTTTTTAAACTATGCATGTCGCCATTCTCTCACTTCACTTATATGACATCTTGAGATTGGGGATCATTTTCTGATAATTCGCTTTAGATTAGGTGTCTGTTATTTCTGACAATGTCTAGAAAAAAAAATTTGGGATCATATTTTTGTTGACCAAGTTTGTTTTTGTACGTTGATATATTTTAGAAATTGTACCATTTACCAATATTACCAATTTCAATTAACAAACAAACTCATTCAATTCAACATCTATGGCCGATTTCACCTTGCAGCGACCTTCGACGTTTATGAAGTATGAAGAGGAAAACTCAATTTGCACCTTTATTGCCACTGAGAGGAGTGAATGTAAACAGCCGGGGATGCAGGAGCGCCGGGAGCAACAATTTCCAAGTCAACGACACATTGAAAAATTGGAACGTTGGGTTCCTCTTTTCAGTTCCATTTCAGATTTTTGATGTTTTTACTAATTTGTTCCATCTCTCAAGTCTTTTTACATTTTTCTGTCTCTACCTCTGAGTATCTCTCCTTTTCTTTCCCATCCCCGTCTGTCTCCCTCCCTCGATCGTGCCCCGTGTTTCCCAGGTGTCTTGGGAGTGCATACGATGCACTGAGGGGTCCCAGTGCAATGTCAAACAATAACAACAGAGTCAAGGAACACCCGTCTGGTTTTTCTCTGACGTGAGGTGCATCAGTTTCCAGCTAGGATTTTTTTTTTTGATTTCTAATTCAAATTGCCCACGCTGTTTTTTTGCGAGGGAGAGAAGCTGCACCGTTCCATTAACTCTGAGTTCACAGAAGCGCTGGCTGTGAGTGACATTCCCAGAACAGCACACTAGATGAGTAAGCTGCAAGGTTAACCATGAATAATGATTTTTCTCTTTGATAGAGGGTTGCCTCCAGTGGAACATATAGAAAGCCAAAGAAATGGATTTCATCACAGTGTGGGAGGCGGTCATTTTACACAGGCAGGGTGAAAGAAGTAAGTTCGGTTTGTCAAACTGTGAGGAAATTCATGTCAGAAAAACATATATTCTAATAATAATTATGGAGCATTATCCAAATCAGCTTAAAACATATAATATGTCCGGTGTCCAACATTAGATAAAGATGCAAATGCATATCGTCTAATAGCAGATATACAGAAGCACCTACTTCTTCTACAGTGATGGAATAAACAGGGAAAGCCTCTTCACTTCTGACTTAAACACTGACTCGTGTAACACAGACTTAATTTCAGGGAATGACTCAAATCAATAAGTTCATATTGTATTATCTGCAGGTCGCAAACATACAGGGGGAAATAGGTTCAAAAACCAGGTGCTTTTCCCCTTCGATGTCAATCTGTCATTCAGGATAATAGCTTGGCAAGATTCAACCAATTTTAAATAATCTGAAATATGAAGAGTTTAACACTAGAGCAAAAATTAGAGAGATTAAAAAGTCCCATAGATATATTTGGGCTTCACAAAACAACTTTATACTCTGTTATGTTAATTTATTTTCCATCATTATATGTATGGTGGCATAAATATCCACCTTTCTCTCCATCACTGTGCCTCCTGCATGGGGTATTCCTTTTTTTCCATCACCGTGGCACTTAATCAGCATTACATCACTCTAACCATTTACTGTAAGTGCACTTAATCTTTCCAGCTAATAGAATAGAATAGCTTAACACATTGATAAGGCTGCAGAAAAGGTGGACAACCCCGAGGATAAACTGATGGTGTTAATCCTGCTCACGACTTGTGTGCCAACTTCCCAGCTATAGTTGTCCCTGTTTGAGCCACAAAAGCAGATAAAGGACAAATAAGATTCGGCCTGATAAGAATTTTGGACGTTTCGGCACTCACCCTCGTCCGTGTCGTCCGTGACCGGAGCCTTGCTGGATTGTCCGAGCCCCATGGCTGCTCCTCTCGCAGTTTTCTCCTGTTCTGGCTCCTTTTGGCTCAACTCAGCATGGAACGGCTCTCCCTCTGAGACGCACTCATAGCCTGGTCAACACTACAGCCCCTCACACACACACATATAGCCCCACGTGCCGGACCACTCAGCACTGTCCTTCTTCACTGCTGTTTAGATGAACGCAGGGAGACGGATGACTCTTGCCAGCCGGCAGAAGCAGGGTGGTTGATGTGTTAGTGGCCGTGGCCCTCTGTTGACTGAGAGTCTAACCTGTGAGTGGAGGCAAGGAAACATGACACCGCCACCGCCACCAGGGAGGAAAGGAGAGGAGAGAGAGAGAGAGGGAAGGAGAGGAGAGGAGAGAAGGGGAGGGAAGTAAAGTTTAAAGGCAGAGCTCCTGGGACATGGATGGACAGAATCGAATGATCACTGGAAAGATCAATGCTGACCTTTCTTAGATGGAACAAATATATATTTTTTGTGTGCTGCAATAGTGGCACAAGAGCACAAACGTTCACTTTACAGACGGCTTGATGAGTAAGGAGAATGACTTTCTTTTCTACTTTTCAAATAAGGAGGTCTTCTTCGTCTCGTCTTCTCTCCTCCGTTCCTCCTTTCCTTTATCAATTATTGAACCCCTTATATTTTAATCAGAACGTGATCCTACAGGATCACTCTTCTACTGTGTGTGTGTGTGTGTGTGTGTGTGATGAATGGTATGATCCATTTTCCCATTATGAGCACAAGATTGGAGGCTTTTTGATTTACAATTTGCTGCTGTTGTGTACCGTAATCCCTCAGGGTGCCTCACTCAATGATTTCATGAGTTACTACATTGTTCTCCACTAGTAGAAGACAATAATTAAGTGTTTGAAGAAAAGAAAACTGTCTTGTGAAACATGTGAGCTTATATGTGGATATTTAATTTAAACATACAGCCCCTGCATTACATCTTATCTCTGTAATACCCTGGTGTCAGAGGTGTCAAAAAGTAAGTTTACTCGAGTTATTTCAGGGTAAATCACATCACGTCATAGCTTTACTGCTCTGCTGTTTGCAGTCATTTCATTTTTTAAACTGAGTGACATCTTGTGCCAAGGCAATATCTTACAGGAGAATGACTATGTATTTCATGGAATGTATTTCTGGGGTCGAACAGGCTAACTTAATTTTGCTGAGGCAACGTTCAACCCTCCAGGGGAAAAAAGCCCTGCATGCATGTCATCCTCCGGCTGCATCATAAGGTCAACACAGCACATCTGAATATCCCACAATCAATGAAATGTTCAAAAATGAGTGCGAGAAGCCGCATTGCCGCAGAGGACACAGTGCCCGGAGCCCTTATCTGATCATATGTGGGAGAAAGGCAGAAACATGCGCTGAATAGAAAGTCCCTGTCTCCATCCTCTGCCTCCATGCAGGGCACCTACCTCTGAACGGAGCCGGCGACGCGAGCACGGGACCATCTCCAGCCCGGTTTGCTGCAGAGACGCGAGGCGACCGCGGAGCAACAGCGCAGCTCAGAGCATCACTTGTCTGGTCCCATGTCCGGACCGACGACGCACCGCGGGACACCTGGAGCCACGCAGCGGGACGTGACCTGCGGGATGCGCAAAAAAAAAGAGAGATCCCAAATGTTTCTGGAGGACGGAGGGAAGCGAAGAGAGGGATCCGGAGGAGAAAGTGCGCTGATGAGCGACTGACCCCCACATCGCCGCCTGTGTAATGGGCTGGAAACCAGCGTGCGTCTGGAGAGGCACGTTTCATAGGCTGATGTGATGTAGCTGTGGGGCTCAGGATCCCTGTCGTCAACATTCACTCATAAGGAAGGGAAATAATAAATACCCCCTCATGTGTTTCTGTAGATGACACTTTATAATATCTGAAAATCTACTGGGATGTGACATATTCAGCAGTCTTACAAAGAGACAATCATAAGTATATTAGTCCACTGTAAAGTCTTATTAATACGGTTTTTCTTTGAATTAAAAAAAACCTCTCTTAGTCTTCTCTAATCTATAAAATATATTATAATATTCTTTATTCAAAGACCTGCAGCAAAATAGTTTGTCCCCTTGTTGTCATAGAGTCAGAGGTCACGGTCAGCTTTAGAACAGCGCCCCCTAGAGCTGATGACGGTTTATAACTCACCCGGAAAAGGTCTTTGATACATGTTCATACATACACTCAGCTGGACTTGCTTGAGTTGCTTAAAGGCAGATTGTCGACAGTGCTGTTTCAACATGGTCCCAGGTGAGGGACGGTCTGAGCCTGCTGCTGCCTCATAATAGCCTTTAAACTTAAATTGAAATAGTAATTACACAGAGAGAATATTGAACACTAATGTCTCTCTGGTGTTTCATTGTGAGTCTATACTGAGTTTGCACTGTGCTTTATATTATTGGCTTTTTAATATCCTTTTAGAATCGATGTAATATATCGCTTAATATTGTTGAGAGGTGAAATGCTCAGTTCACCATATAGGTTTAAGTATAACCTGATTTTATTTTGTATTAAAGCAGTCTGTGACACGTCGGGACCTTTAACATTTCGTATCAGTGAGTCAAATAACCACAAAGAGACACAAAACAACCAAAAGAAGTAAGAAAGTCAGAAAAGTCACATGAGACGACTACAGAGAGACACAAAGAAACCCAAAACATGATGTAAGACACATAGTAGACGTCGTCTACTATGTGTCTTAGGGTTGGGGGGGGCTCTTCTGTTTAACTGAAACAGCTCCTTAGACAATTGTCAAACCGCTGAAGGTGAAAACTATGATCTTTAGACGGGATCTATCAGACCTGGGCATCAATAATCAAACCTGACAACTGAGAGGCTGCAAGGCTGCAAGCGAAAATCCAGGCGCTCAGGTCGTGGTGTTAAGAACTCACGGCAGCGTCTCCTGTCAGTGATACTAAAGAGTCTCATCACCAGAAAAAGCAGACCCTAAGACTGGAGCTCAGTGAGCAGTCACAGCAACAAAAAGACGCCCGTCAGCAGCAACTCAAGGCAGAAAAGATTCTCATGCCGAAAGGGAATAGAGGATCAGGAGCTGATCCAGGAGTGAGCAGGATGTCCTGAGTTGGAGGGCCCGAAAGAAAAGAGTGGAGGAGCTGACCTCATCCAAGCCAAAGGCCGAGGGAGCGATAGATCAGGTTCTCCGGAGAGAAACAGTCTGGCTGAATGTACTCTTTTATAGGCACGTGCCAAAACTTGATGTCCCTGAGTAGAAACTGCCAGAGAGAGGCTGGAGAAATAGTGCACATCCAACCAAGACTCCCACACCTCAGCTGTTCTGCACCTTCCACCACCAACAGCTGAATTCCACAAGGCAGTGGCTCAGTGGTTGGCACGACAACCTCTCAGACAGACAGTAGCTGACCAGATGGGCTCTTACAGCGTGGAGTCGTCATTCCCACACTCCCACACTCCACAGACAGCAAGTCCAGGTGAAACAGATACTTATCTGCATCAGTCAAAAGCACAACAATCCCCGATCGGGGCAGCATCAGGAAGTGTGCTGCTCTTTTAGATGAGATAAGTGATGGCAATATCATATCACAGCTAGACGGAGGCCAAGGAAAGCCTCTCATAATGTAGGAGGCCTCAGCTTGTGCCAGTGTGTCCTAGTGTAATTGAAGGTATTCTTTGCCATAGAAAGCCGGCGTATGGTACATTTAGGGATGGAGTACGGACTTTTGAAGGAACTCAAACATCATGCTTTAGGAAGCAGGACTTCTAGAAATATAAGAGGTACATGTGGAGCTGTAGTCTGTGAAATTAGCACCATCTAGTGGCGGGAAATAGCTGTTCATTGGTTTATTCATTCATATTTTTAAGTCCCCAACAAATAAACGTGTAAATCGAATGGGCCAGACTTGAAACAGCAAATGGGAAAAGAGCAAACACAGATGACACACATTCAGACTGACTGTCATTTGATGGCTCGCCCGCTGATCCCTTCACAGGATTAAACAGGGTTTATGATGCAGATTATATTATTATATAGATTGGTCCTGGTTCCTCCCTGAGCTGTGAAGTGAAGCACATCTGGCTCTGTGGCTGGTCTCCTGTAAACCACTGACAGGACCTGTCTGTGCAGAGCAGACCGAGCCATGACGTCTCAACACAGCTTTAAGAGTTCATGCAGTTGGTCAGTTTCATCACAGACGTGTCAGTAACCATTAACAGAAAAGAAAACATAGTTGTAGTTATAGCCTGGAAGTTTTCTGCTGATGTTTTTTATTTGTACCTGAGGTTCCAGTCTGCTCATAAGAACAAATCCTAAGTAAACCTTATTAAATCCCACATGCTTTAATCCGGTTTCATCACAAACTTGTTTCTTTCTTTCGTTTTACAGGACTGGGTGTTCAGAAGATTGTACTGTGCTTGACTGGGACGTTAACGTCTGGATTCTGAAATCACAACGTCTGCTCAGACAGAGACAACATTACAGTCCTTATGTGTCGTGATTGACAGACATAAAGCTGATATAAAGCTCTAAAAGAGGAAACATTTCATATCATAAACTTCATTAAGATGATGGTAGAGACTCCTTTATTAGACTTGTTGTTAAATATCAATATAAATATCTTCCACATCTCTCACTATGTCTTCCCATGAGTAATAATATGTGTCATGTAGGCTACAAGGTCAGTATAGGCCTGTTTTTATAGCTTTATAAAACTGGTTTATAGCATCCAAAAATTATAATAAAAATCTGTCTTATTTAGACAAAATATTGTATTACTTCTTCTAACGTCTCCACCAATATCATGATTTTAAAACTTATATTTATATTTATCTTTTAAGGCATTTCTCTGGTGTTTGTTGAGTCTGTTTCTATGTGTCTGGAATAATGAACAGTTCTGTAACTGTACAAGATAAACACACACATACAGTTCATTACCAACAAGCCATTGCTGGGATGGGATTAGTAGAAACCTTGAAGGGCTTGTATGGACTTGTATGAGCTTGTCTCTTCACTGTCGTAGACTAATTATACTTTGGGGATTTAGTGGAGATGTGATCAAATCCCCCCCCCCCCCCCCCCGAGAGTATTGAGATTAACTGACACAGAGAATAGAAAGAGTCCAGAGAATACAAAGCAGATGACTCTGTATTAAATGTCTACAACAAAGATGATCATGTCTTTACGCCCTGAAATGGATAAAACATTATAATCCATCTTTAATTTAAGGGCTAAAAGGTAAGAACAATACTAAAGTCAATTAATTTTGTCCTTTTTAACCCTATTTCAACATGAAAGAATACACACAGGATAAAAGTATGAGACTAAATGAATCCAGCTAAACCCAGTAAACTGTGATGGAAAAGATTTAGGACTTCTAACTAATGTTTTGATAATTTTCCATGAGTCCAAGCTGACGTCCTTGTTGTTTTCTACAATACCCAATTAAAAGAAAATGCTGATTATATAAGATTATTCTACTTTCTGCTGCTTTTCATTCAAGAGATTTTGTGTTTGCTCTTAAATTGTATTGTTTGGTTCGAAATAAACTTATAAAAATCTAAAATCCTGGAGAAAAAAAAATATTCCTCAGTCAAAAAATTGTTATGTTAATCTTCTCTTAGTCTACTGATGGATTTTTGACAAATCATTTCACTATTAATAAGGAACATTCATAGTTGCCCTGCTTTCTGCTTTGAGGTCATGCTCCACACGCTCAACAGGTACGAGTTCACTGAGCTGAATCTGCCACTAGAGGGCGCAACAGGCCAGCTCGTGCAGGTAAGGAGTAAAGTCTGCTGCTGCTGACCTAAAACAGAAACTACAGCTAAGGTTAAATGATAAATGCTTTTAAATATACGAGTTGCAATAAACGAAACTGTGACGAGCTCACACATAAACTCAGCCCCACTTAATTGGCTCTTTATTTAAAAACTCAACAATTGAATAATCAACACCATTACACGTAGAGGTGCGGCAGGATTATGAACAAACAAAGAATTGGTTCTAATATAAAAGAATAAGTTCCTCTGAGGTCCATCTGAGGCTCAGTGGGTTTGTTTAATGTCCCAGCTGTTTGAGAAGTGGGGGGGGGGGACACGCCCAGAGCCCAACCCGGACATGGAGTCCTTGCGCCTCGGCTGCGTTCAGAATGACGCGGGCTTGTTCTTTCGAAGAAACTACATTTCCATGACGGCAGTGGGAGGGTTCTTGGGTAACAAGGTGGGGCCTGTTTGAGGCAACAAGTCGTGTGGAGCAGAGGAGGCGCAGGCGGACACAGCTCCTCTCCATCGTGTCACTTTCCAGCCGCAGGTGGTCCCCGCGCGTCCTGCGCCACCGCACTTTGTCAATGGGAATCTAACTTGTCCCAACTCCAGAGCTCACGCGCCAACACAGGGTCCACACGGACGCAGTGGGATCTCTTATTTGAAACCACTTCTCGTTTTATTTCTTTTTTGGGGGTTTTGCTCAAGGACGCGGGAAGTGAAGACTAACTTTGCAGATTTGTTAAGTGGCACCGCGCGTCTCGTCGTGCGTAATGCTCCGCGTGTAGAGACCCGAGCCTGTTCATTTCTTTATATAGTTGAATGTTGTTGCGGTGTTCATAATGGCACTCTCCAGACTGAGCAAGCTTTTTCGTCTCCCCACCATTGAAATCAAGAAGAAAGTGAAGCAGTACGAGCACGTCCACCGGGACATCAACCCCAACGACTTATGGGAGATTGTTGGAGAGCTGGGCGACGGCGCGTTTGGGAAGGTCTACAAGGTGAGTGTGGATCCAGAGACACCTGCTGATCGATCTAAAGGCTAATCGATTGGTTGATCACCTGTTGGCTGCCACTTCAAAAACAGTGTATCATCTCTGATGGCTTATTGGCTATTTCAACTTTTAAAGTGTCACTCTAGAAAAGTTTTTGTCTAATTCAGAGATGAAGAATGATCAGTTGTCAATTCCATACATTGATTCCCTTGTAGTTTGGGTTTGTGTGGTTATTTTGATGCACTTGTCTTATATCCTGATCTTTCCTGGAACGTAAGTTTGCATTGTTTAGGGTTCAAACTACTTCCGTTCACCTTGAGATGCTTCATCATCCCAGCAATTACCTACAAGGTGACTAATGTCTCAGCCATGTCGCCTGTCCACAGTCCCACTGAAACTCTAACTAGGTTTAGTCACCATTCTTTAACTTTGGGTAATAGCTAAGCTCGATACTACACCACTCGTGAAAGAAATATTATTTATACAACACATTTTCAAAACAGCCAGTGATTAGAGAGGACAAACATAAAACAAGAGTACAAAACATCTAAGACAAGAAGTAAAAACAGTGTAGTTTAAAAAGACAGCAGATGAAATAATAGTCAGTGAAGTTTCAAGATTACCTAAGTCCACTTCCTCCTGCAACATCTACCTTCTACCCTTTTATTTTGAAGATGTTTCACTTGCTGTTATACTGAAGTGCATGTAAAGGACTCACTCACTTCTCTTATGGTCTTTCCCCAACATTTAGAAAGTTCTGTAATCACCTTCCCTCCCACTGCCCCCGTCACATCTTGCTGTGAATCCAATGTGAAGCAGCCGGAGGGACAGTGAAAGCCTCCTTCATTAGTCTGGTCCATTCCTCCCAAACCTGAGCAGCAGCAGGAGCAGCAGTAGTTTTGGCTCGGAGGACTTATTTAATCTGGATGTGCTGGTTGGTCAGTCCCCTCTGTGAAGCACAGGCGCTCTGTGTCCGCGCTGCCCAGTGGAGCACAGTGGAAGTCTTTGACACATCAGGGGAGGCCTCAGTGGAAGAAGTGATTCCTTAGCATGACTTTTCGGTTTACACTGAACAGAAAATGTGGACTTTTCAGAGGACTGCATATTTTGTTTGTAACTCACAGGTAGAAAACGACAACGATGCCTCCACACCAGCCTTGTTTTCATACTGAACATGCGTGTTTCAGTGGAGGCGGCGACTTGTCTGCAACGAAATGAAAAGACCACTGTTAAATTCACAGGTCTGAATTAAACTCATCATGAGTTGCCCTGTAATGTTTATTTTTAGCAGAGCAAACATGTGATAATCTTTGGCAACATATAGAAAATTAGAAAAAGCTTAGAGCGACCATGGAAACAAAAATAAGCTTTTACTTTGCTTCCAAGAGGCTGCATGTGGAGCCGAGTGAACACAAGGTGCTGTAAGTGTGGAGAAACCTTTTTAATATGTGTACACACGGAGAATTTTGTTTTTGCAATGCAGGTTGGCTCCAAAACTCCAACTAAAGCCAAACTGCACACATGATTGGGCGTGTTTGAGAGTCATTCCACCTCAATAAACCCCAGGCCTTCAGCAATGGAACGTGTCCCCACTGTGTTCGCCCTCTCGTATACGAATGTCTTGGCTCTGGCTTCTGTGTCCTCTCCCTAAGTGGGCTGCGGGAGGACGGCTCCGCACCTGCAGCTGTCAGACGCAAGCGGAGGGAGGCAGAGTGGGAGAGCAAAGGGCCGAGGGAGGAAATGGTGGGACTTAAGTCAGGGGGACGGATTCCTCTCACAGCTCCCAAAATGATCAAGTGATGAATCGCGCACGTTTTCTGTTGTTGGTCTTTGATAGAGGAGACGTGGAAGGAGGAGGAGGAGGCCCCAGTATCTCTGTCACCAGTGAAATCAGCTGTTTTTTCAGACTGAGAGGAGCAGGGGTAATAAAAACAGCTGGTGTTACAGACTGCACAATAAGATCATCCCTGCATAAGAAGACACTTTGAATTCATATCACGTGCACATGGTGCGGACGCCCTGCTCCCTGCTCAGGCAGCCTCTGTTGTTTTTCAACATCTGTCTCCTCGAGATGAAGAGCAGTCCTCTGTAATGGCACAGCGTCGGCTGAGGGTACAGAGTGCTCCTGTCACGCAGACTCTGGAAAGGTTAATGCCACCACTGAGGGAATAAGCACTCACTTTGTTACGTAAGCAGATCATTGAGGGGAAATCAGGCCGTGTGTTTACACTGCAGGGACACTGTGGAAAGAAGGGTCCCATAAAATGCAATATAATCCCCACGCTTATCCAATACGTTCTGCTGTATTTGCAGAGCTGTATAGATGCGTCTGATTTTTACAGTTGATCGTCTGCTGCAGGTTGCAAGCCTCAGATCTGGTTGAGGGGACACAGAGTGATTTAAGAAGACAGGAAAGAGAACCGCTAAACAAAATTACGTGTATTTTTTAAACTCTTCTAAAATACAGAATATTTTGTATCTATTCTGGCCTCAAATGTGTTTTTATGAATATGAAAATTGCTTTTTTAGTTTAACTGCTGCGCCTCATTATATTTGAGTATACGCAAATAGGGGGTCAAGTGCTCAAAAACTTGATCTACTGCATCGAAAAACTTCAGTTCCAACTTCTTAAAGAGTCACATTGTTGAGCAAAGTTTGGCTCTTAATTAACCTTTTTTTGTTGTCACATAATTGCAGAGTATTCATTTTAAATGTGGCTGCATAATTTATGGAAACACGTGCACACAAACAACAAGCTGTTGTTTTCCGTGTCATAAGGTTACAGTGCTGTCAACCTCCAGTGTCTCACGCTGTAGTTAACCACAAACACGCTTAGTTCTTTTTCTTACTTTATGCTGGTATCAGGATGTTTATTTGAGAAGTGCTGCTTCACACAAGAACCTGGTTTAATAAACAAATCAAGCACTTTTCAATTAACTTATTAAACCTTTACTAGAGCCTGTTGGAGTTTTTTTTAACAGGAAAAAGTAATCGGCTAAATCTGTATTTTATTGATGTGCTATATAGGTGTTACTTTTATCTTTCAGTTTAATTCGTCAAGTTTGATTCCCTTTTTAGTGCATTGTTGTAGGAGCTTGACACATTGTTAAATTTGTTGCGCTATGTTGTGATTCATAAATATCTCCTCAGACATGTTTGTCTACTGGTACAGTGCTCATCCTGAAAGTAACCACATGACACGAGAATGTCTCACTTCTCGTTCATCCAGTGTGTCAGGATCTTGTCTTTTTTGATCTCTCTGTCCATGCATGCTCGCACTTGTTGCATAAAGTTTGAGTGTGTCTGTGTGTGGGTGGCTGCAGCTGAAGCATGAAACAGAAGTTGTATGGTTCCCCTCACTAATTAATGAGCCGCGTGCTGCTGAGCACATTGCCCTGCTGCTGCTGCTGCTGCTGCTGCTGCCGCCGGTGAAATGTTTCCATAGACACACGCGTGTCTGCAAGGTTACACTCCAGATAATTCCCATTGAGGGATGGAAACATGGTGCATCTTTCTCTATGTTTGTCTGTGATGTGAAAGACTCTCTAAACCTGGACTTCGAGGGACTGTGTGTTCACCTGCCTTTTTATCTTCATGCACAACACTGAGGCTTATTTTAAGTGTCTACTTTGCACAGTTTCTTTTAGATTTCAAATTGTTTTGGCTTTGTGAAGAGAAATTATCTGGTCAGTAAAAAACAACTTTAGTTACAGGGTTATAAAAGGAACTAGAGTTAGATAGACACTGTACAGTTGTGTATTGAGGCCACAGTTTGCCTGTGATGCCATTATTTGCCTGGTTGGACTTAATGGATGTGATTTGTTTTTTTAGTCAATGCCAGAACATGTGTATAATCCTGAGGACCATTTGCTTTTTAAACATTTCCTTGTGCACATACGGTTTGAATAATTGGGGTCCTTTTTAATAGGCCAGATGTTGTGGGGAAACCTGAATTGCTTTATGGCTCGAAAGAGAAAAAAAAGTGTTGCACTGGTCTAGTTTAGATTGTCTCACAATGGCAGAGGTTGCAACGTGCACAAGGCTCATGTAGAAATCCCTCCAAACCTGATCATCCTCTTCTGTCAAGTAAAAGCAAAACGAGTTGGGTGGAGGAGGGTGGGGGGTGCAACATCCTCTTTGCAAAGGAAAGCCACAAGGTGAAGTGCAAAGAGCCACGAAGACACGCATGCTTTTAGTGAAACCATCTAGAGGTTGGTGGGTCTAATCTCAGGGGGCAGCTGGGTGCACGGTGACTGATAAGAGCCGAGCTGGGTGGGCGTGTGCTCATCGGCCGGGAGACGTCAAGGCTTTGAATGTTGAACATTTTGCAGTGTTGATCAAAACATGCGCATCCGGAAAATAGCCAATGCTTCCTTGGTGAGGGTTGTTGGCTTTGAGCTTTGCTCCGTCATGTGCTTCACACCCAGTTATGTGAATGCATAACTTTCATCCAGCGAGTGGGTGGATTGTAGATCTGCTGAGTTGATAAAGGAAAAATATTCACTCTTCATCCTCATTCTTTGTTTTCTGAACCGTTTTTTGAGCACCTTTCTTCGTTTTGACCCCGTACGCATTTTCTGGATAGGCTACAAATCCATCTTTTCTTTATTTAAGGTTGGAGTTTGCTACTAGATGAGATTTTAAGTTCATATCCTTAATCAAAGCTGTATCTTGAAACAGGTTTTCAGTCACTTAAGTAGTAGGTTCAGGTTCACTGTATTGAAACAAGTGAACTCTTGAAATAAAGTCGGTGTCTTGTTTATGGCTCACTTATGAAATCGTACTGCACTGAGCACTCTCTCCTGCAAGGCTGCTAACAGCGATGTCAGTTGATGTAACTCACACACCAATATTTTTAACTTTAGCTTTAACTGTGATTAAACTGGAGCGACCAACAGAGTCTGTTCACTCATTCTCTCATGAATGTTTGCGCAAAATGATTTTTAAAGAGCACCAGCCAATGGGAAAAGACTCGCTGTGACCAATGATGTGGACTTGTCACTTACTCACTCACTCAGTCGTGGACATAAGCGTGTGTAGGGCTGGCCCTGCTGATGCGGGTCAACCGAAATGTCAAGCTTCTGTTTTTTTTATAAGATTTTTGTCTTTCTTGGCTGCGTTTCGCCACAAGACTCCACTTCCTGTTGTTTCAAATTAAAGGTCCTCTGCAGAGTTGCAATGCAGTGGTGGCAATCATTTTTGCTGTTTCCTGAATTAATGTTTCGGTTCTTTAAAAACAATCCCATCTCCAATTTTGTTTTGAAATCTTGACAAATAAGAAATACATTTTCAGTGGCTTTCTACACCTTTTATACTTTTATGTAATAAAACATAACTTGGTTGTAGTCCAAAACAAATGAGGAGCTTTCAAGTCACTGTTTGCTGTTTGCTCCTCTGAGTGACAGATCATCTCTTCTGCAGGCGTCTGCTGTCAGAGGAGAGGTTTTAGTAGCTGCTGTGGTTGTGAAGGAGCTGTAGGTTTTACAGGTTTTATGAGGGGGGCAAAGGTCCAACCTACACGCATTCCCCTGGCGGTGGCTGTGTGTGTCTGTGGAGACTGCGACACCCTATGCAAGCGGAAAATGCATTTGGTATGTTCATTCAACCTGGAGGTGAGCGACCCCAGGGAAAGTCCTCCCTGTGCTATTGGTTACAGGAGGTCATTCTGGTCCATTGACACCGGAAGTAATGATTCCTTTTTCTAACAGTTTAAATGGACAAAAACTCCTTAATTGAGTTATAATATTAAAATAATGCTGATGGAGAATGGCTGGGAATGTGCGCTTGTAGGTGTGTGTTTACTCTGCCAGTGCACGCAGTGTTTGTATTGTAATGTGTCACTAACATCTGCTTTTCCAGCTTTCTCTAAATCTTTTGTTGAGCGGCAGCAGGCGTCCTCCTCTGTCACTGCGGCCTTCAGACAGTCGGTTACTGAAAACAGATGGATGAGTTTAGACGACAGACGAGGAGGGGGGGGGGGACAGGAAGGGATGACAGACAAATCTGGTGAGGAGGAGGGGGGGGGGGGGACAAAAGCTGTACAGTTTGGCTGACAATGAACGAGGCAGGAAAGTAAAGACACAAACATGTGCTACTGAAAAGGGATTCATTCCACGAGGGTCCTTAAAAAGAGTCAGAATTTTAGGCCTTAAAAAGTTTTAAGTCCCTTCAAATATGAAGTACTAGGTCTTAAAAATCTTTCTGCCAGGTGAGGGTCCATCAGGGGATCCTTCTGCACTGAAACGACACAAAAGCCAAGTCACTAATGAACCTGGGGGGGTCAACAACGCCCATGCAGGGAGAGATCTGGTGAAACGAGCTGCGGGGACGGAGCAGAAACGCGTCCTCCTGCTCTCCATGGAAACCTGGACCCAAACAAAGCCGGAGACTGTTGTTCTCCTCTGGAGGAGAGCTGAGAGAGAGTGAAGAGTCAGTGGGTTAGAAACAGTGCAGCGTTTTGTTTTTCTCCTGGGATGGCGACAGCTACAGTGTGCAGTCTTCTCCTCCCTCGGTCCTGTGGTTGTGTGTCGTTGTTGTGTAACGATTTACAGTGTTTTCTGTACAACTCTGACATCCGGCATCTCAGGTTTTTGCTTTTGTTTTCTTGTCTTTTCCGATTTTGGTGTAAACATGGTTCACGTAAACATGTTGTTAGCAGCCGGGTGCCTGCTAACAACAAGTGGCATCTACTCATTCACTCTATAACTCAGTTAAAGCTGCTGAGTGTTACAGCATCCAATTACGCTACAGTCACAAAAACACACTCTCCCTCTGATGTGGTGTTAAAATGAGATTATATCGTGATTGTTGTTATCGTGAGATATCATTTTTTAATTTGAACATTGTGTCTCATTTTAGATGCACATGTTTGCTGCCCTGTGTGTCCGGTGTTGCTTCGAACTTTTAGTTGTGCAGAAATGAACACTACATATCGGCAAGTGCATGAACGGCGTGGAAGTTGTGTGTCTCTACACAACCAAACAACAAGGGGTTGAAGGAGAATTTGACATGATCACTGATCTGACAAGGATTGGAAGGAAAGACGCTTGTTTTTTAGTTTAACTGCTGCATCAAGGAGGATGGAATGATGATGATGCCCCTTTCTGCAGTTTGTAACTTGTTCCTCTCTCATGGTGACAAACCCAAATGCACTCACACATCCACACACACACACACGATGTCACGCTAACCGGTAGAAGGTCAGGTAAAGTCCTGTGTGAGACACAATGAGGCGTTTCAATGTAATTTCCTCTCTGTGCACTGTGTACAGTTGGTAAGACACACACACACACATAAACAGACACACTACACTTGAGGAGCCCCTGTGATGTAATGCATTCCCCCGGATCATGCAAAAAACAACCACATTAATGCACAAGGCTCAATCTTACCCACTTTGTCCACTCCCCCGCCCCCCCTCCGACCATCTGAAGGCCAGAGGCACATTCCTAAGCCTTGTTCCCACTGAGATATGAAGGTGTGTGTGTGTGTGTGTGCGTGTGCGCAGCTGGTTCAGAGATTTAGCTGTTGACAAGTTAAAGCTACAAAACAGCTCAAAAGTCTCAAACTTGCAACTCTTGACTTGACTTGTTTACTTGTGTACTTGTGCCTAATTGATGTCACTATCATTATGAAAAAACAGAAGCATCTGGGGCACATCTGGGGTTTTTCCCCACCTGACAGGTCATCTCTGCAAATTCGGCAAACATCTTTAAAAACACCCAGCCTACTTCTCAATGTTAGAGAATGTGAAGTGGATCTTTCCTCCTGATCTGGATCTGCACCAAAATTTAGAAGGTTGTTTTCCGAGCCATACCACATCCTTCCACCAAGTCTTGTGGTAGTCCGTTGCGCAATTCTGCTAACTGACAGACAGACACAGAGAAGAAAACATAATCTCATTGGCGGAAATCGATTGGCTTACTGTGTCTGTCAAATATACAATCCTTCAACTAATTGTCTAAATCTTATCATGCACGTAACGATAAAGGTAGAGGGCCAATATTCAGGCAAACTTAACCATTTCATGACTAGGCTACAGATGCATATACCGTGTGTGTATACGAGTATATAAACAGATGCATGTGCAGTACATCAGAAGTCAGTCCCTGGACGGTGAGTTTGTGGAGGCTGACGGTGCAGCTGCAGGGTGGGGAGCGAGCTGCAGAGAGCTGAGATGTTAGCAGAGGAGTGAAAGTGTCTGGTGTCTCCGTGTTTACCGTGGAGGCTCGTCAACCCAGCGACCGGCGGTTTGATGGCAGCGGGGAGACGTCCTGTTGACTCGCACTGCGGGTTACTCCGCCGTGGCTTCTCCAGACCTCTGTTTGACAAACACGCTCGGACACACACGCGCAGTCACGGTGTGCTGAGATGAGTCAAAGAGTGTGTGTGTGTGTGTGTGTGTGTGTGTGTGTGTGTGTGTGTGTGTGTGTGTGTGTGTGTGTGTGTGTGTGCTGCTGTGAGCCTGCTCTGTTTATTCAGATGTTTTCCCACAGCCCCTGCAAAGCGCGGAGGCATCGGACCCCACCAGGCTGTTTAGTCTGTCGAGTCTCTGCAGGTCACTGGGTCGACACGTGCACGCGGACACGCACACAGAAATATGCAGAATTCCTCCCCATGACGTTCTCGTCCATGCACCTCTTTTCAGAGGCCGTGTAGTTGTTCTTTTTTTCAGAGATGCCTTTGAGGTTTTTTCACAACGTGTGCAACATGAATCACAAACCGTTTAACTCTGTTTTTGAGTCTATTTTAAGTCCTGGCACATCTCCGCTCGGGCTCTCGCAATTATGGCAGTGAACCTGTGGCTCTGACTGCAGGCGCACATTAATGTCGTGTTTAGCCACAACGTCCCTTCAGTCAGAGCTCGCAACACTGTGACTCTTGCACAAGGATGAACACTTGCTGTGCATCACTCTGTGCGTCACTGTAGGGCTTCGGTGTTTTGATGCTCCCCAGAAAGATCATGAATAAGTTTACATTTGAGTCAATTTACAAGTTGACTTTGATTTCTAGTGTGTGTGTGTGTGTGTGTGTGTGTGTGTGTGTGTGTGTGTGTGTGTGTGTGTGTGTGTGTGTGTGTGTGTGTGTGTGTGTGTGTGTGTGTGTGTGTGTGTGTGTGTTAGTTTGACACCTGATGGGTTTTGTGGTTATTCCATTTCCCTCGTTGTGTAAGGAAAGTGTTGGACTGTCTTTATAGCCTTGTCTCTAAATTGAAATCATCATGTAAATTGCTGTCTCTCGTTTCCTTGACATTTTGTGCAAATGCCACAAAAAAGTAAGAGAGAGATTAATTCAGTTCAAAGTGGTGGATGTCTGTATTCGTATTGTCTAAAGTTTGAGTTTTGTGTTCTCCACCTTTTTATTATAGCATATTTATAGAAAGAGTGTTTGGTAAAAACGTGACACTTTTTCTTCCCCTTTCATATCAAACAGCCAACACCCTGTATCTGCTCTGTTCATGATGTTTTCTGTGGCAGTTTAAAGAATCTAAATGTCTCTTTCTGGAGAAATGAAACTCTTGAGTTTAAAGGATCAGTTCCTCTGGGGAGAAAGAATCATTATTTTGCCTTTAAACACTTTAAACCTTAAAAGGAAAATGCAAGAATCCATCATGAGCTCTGCCATGACTCGTGCATATTGAACTCATTGTTCTATTTCTCCGACTTTCAGGCCAGGAACAAGGAGACCGACGCTCTGGCCGCAGCCAAAGTGATCGAGACGAAATCCGAAGAAGAGCTGGAGGACTACATCGTGGAGATCGACATCCTGGCTAAATGTGACCACCGCTACATCGTCAAGCTGCTAGACGCCTTTTTCCATGACAACAAGCTGTGGGTAGGTGACACACAGGCGTCTGGTTTGGCCAACCAGCTTCAAATGTTAACCACAGACAACCTTTCACTCCCTTCATCCTTCCTCTCTAAATGAGTGCACTCATAATGAACTCATATTGGTATAGCACACAAATATATAATGTCACATATCACTGTTTGCACGTAGAATAAAATTAATATAAAACAAATTGTCAAACTGGGTTGAGCAAATAGTTTATAATTTTGTATAGAGCTCAGCCAGTTGGTTTAGGTGAACATACTGTATACTGCTGCATGGGAACCCTGTTATCAGGGCAGCTGTTGTATAGGACTGGTGCACATTGTACCAGAGGCACTGTTATCTGCTGTCCACACTGTGACCCTCCTCACAAGATGTATTGTTTTCACCTCTGTCCCTTTTTATGCACAACACACACAAATGAAAGATCAGCGGGGAAGTGGTAAAACAAACTGTTTCCCCTTTTTTCTTAAACATCTAGAGTATATTTTTCCAGCATATGAAAGCTCTGACGGAAAATAAACATGAGACAAGTGAATTGCATAAATGCCAGAAGACCCCCCGGGGTGACACAATGCATCAGAGGTAACACAAGCTGCACCCCGACGTCGCTGCATAAACCGCAGATCAATTTCCCTTTCGCAATTTTCTGCTCGTGAGTTATTTTTCCTCCCTGCACTCGCTCACTGGGTCAAGTGTAAACTTTTCAACTCCCTCTGTAATGTCCCACTCCGTCAGGCCAAGACAAATAACAGTGACCTCATGCTGGGGCACGACCTTCAGCATGTGAGGAATTACAAGGCAGAGTCGAGCCTAAAGATAGTTGTCGTCTTTTTATTGTTGTTTCTGTGAACATGTAGAAATTAGATTTAACTTTTTATACAGCAATATATGAATAATAATTATGAATCCAGTCATGTTTTGACACTGTTCATCGTTCAAGTTGTCTTCTATAAGATTTCAGGCCTGGCTGATTAGGCGATGCACGGTTACCCTGGTAACAGCAGCTCTGGAAGCTAACACTACTCGAGCAGCTACAGGCGAGAAATTAGTCCATTTACAGTGCAGCAAAACAAACTCATGTAAAGTTTATAAACTAAAAAGTCTTTCAAATACAGATCACCTTGCAACTCTCACATCTCTCTTCTTGTTCCTTTTTACAAAAATTTTGTGAAATGACTCTTTTTATATATATGGATTCTAGACAGATTGTGGTCATTGTGAACCACATTCCAGTTCCTGTGACTGCTTCAGAATAAAAGCCACCCCCTGTTTAGCCAGATAGTGACATTTTGGCTGTGTGATATTTGTCCCGTTCAAAAAAAACAAAAAAACAACCAGAAGTGGTAGTTTATGTAAAGGCTCTTTGCAGATCAATAAATGAGCTTATGAAAATCAAACAGATTTTTCTTTTAAGTCCAACAAAGCAACATACTCCAGGGACATTAACATTACAAAGTGTAAGACAAATGTCACATGTCTACACACACACACACACACACACACACATCTGTGTCACAGTCCCAGAGCTGTTAATGGTTGTGTCAAATTCCTGAGCCTGGAAGGTGGACGTCCCCCATCAGTCAGAGCCGGACACTGTGAGACTGTTAGTTTGTGCTGATGAGTCAATTGTGCAAACGTCTCAGCTTGCAGCATTCAAACCTCATGCTGTGTGTGTGTGTGTGTGTGTGTGTGTGTGTGTGTGTGTGTGTGTGTGTGTGTGTGTGTGTGTGTGTGTGTGTGTGTGTGTGTGTGTGTGTGTGTGTGTGTGTGTGTGTGTGTGTGGGCTTGCTGGCTTTTTCTTCACAACCTCACTACCAAGCTATGCTCAGATACTAATGCATTCTGCAACACATTTGTTCTCAATCTCTGAATGACCTTTTTCTGGATTAGGGTTCAAACTTGAGGCCAAAATATAGAAATATGCATCTATACACAATGTGAAAATGAGCTACTTCATTTCTCGAGTGTGTGTGCTCCATGCATTACAACCTTAGTAGTTCAAAGCCCAGTGGTTGGCGGTCAGGCTCCAGTAACCTCTGGTTGGGTGGACTATAGGCAGGGAGTGAGGAAGATGCATTCCAGTGCTCACCCACCCATTCTGCTTTCTGCTGCGTAAGAGAGGGATAGAGGAAGAAAGAAAGAGAGAGAGAGAGAGAAGGGTTGTTTGTTCCCTCTCTGCAACAATCTGGTCTTGAGGCTTGTGAGTCAGTCGTGCTGGCAGCGTGAGAAACAGAGGGCCTTTACCATGGGGATGGGACCGCTGACATCAGCACGATGAGAGCAACGACCAGAAAGAGAATGAAAGGGGGAAGAGAGGAGGACTGTAAACCAAGAGGACATAAATGGCCATAGAGGAGCCTGCAGTGAAATCTAGTCATGCAGAAAGTTTAGATTTCTTTTTTCTTTTTTTTTTTCGCTGAGATTTTGATATATGCTTCCACATCAATTCTCAGCTCTCAGCAGTTTTCATGGGAGTGATGTCATTGATAGGAGTTCCCATGAACATTGTTGACAGTGCAGTCTGTTGATTTATCGAGCGGAGCAAGTAAAAGGATTCTGGAAACAGATAGTTCTGTTGATTTATTCTATTTTTTAAGTAAATGTAAATTTAGTCTTGAGCACCAAGAAGTCCCACTCCCCCCCCCCCCCCCCTGCTGTGTTAGAGCGAAAGGTGAATTCTCCAAAGAATATCTAGATTAAATCCCCACGTGTTTTATTATGTTATAAAGACCAATGGATCACATCAGCAGGAATTGAATCACCAACAGTAAAACTTGTTCGACAGACGTCTCCTCCATCCTCTAAGCTCCTGCTCGCTTCACTTACGGTGGCCTGTAGTTGACATGACATGACCAAACGTAATTCTGCTTTCAGCTGGTACTCAGAGTCGAGAGTCGGCAGAAATGTCTAATTAGGAGGTACAGAATAACAAGAGCCGTAGAGATGGGATGAGAGTATTAGAAATCTGGAGGTAGCTCAGAAAAGAGACACTGCTCCTTCACGCCAGTTGAGGTGGTTTGGGCAATATTATCAGGATGCTTCCATCTAACTGGGTGGAGAGCCCGGGATAGACTCAGATACATGCTTGAAAGCCTACATATCCCATAAGGCTCTGGAACACCTCAGGGTCTACCAGGAGGAGCTGAAGTTTCATGTTGCAGCTGAATACCGTGGTAGCCTTCAGTTGTCCTAAAAACTCAAACTAAAAACATGGCGGCCTCCTTAGAGAGGACCCGCTCCCGATGTAAATATGAAGTATTGAAATGTAAAGGGCCCATTCTAGGGTAAAGAAAAAACTATTTGTACAATTTAGATGAAACACACTAAAGAAAACATCACGAGGATTATTTGATATTCAATTTCTGCCAATAGATCCCTTTCACCTAAATCTAACACACGGAACCATTCAAGATTGTGTGGTTTAACCCATTAAAGCACTGAGATCTTATAGAGGAGAAAACCAGTTTGAAAATGTTAAAGCCTCACAGCTCCGTAGTGGGAAAGTGCCACTAATGTTGTTCCTCCTAATCTGTGTGTTTTCCTATCACGTATCCCGTGGTTCTTTTTAAGAGCTTTGAGTTTGATAGAGTAGGACGAGTCGAGCGGGCTCTTGTTACAAACTCCTGCTGCTCGGTGTTTTTAGACACAGAGAGACAAACACAGTCATCTTTATTATTTTACACTATTTGCAAACAGTGGGGTCGACATAAGAAAGCAGGTCTATGGTTGCTAGGTGACGTTTGATCTATCAACAAATCCTCAATAAAAGCTTTGTGTCCCTTCTGGCACCGTCTCACCTCAGAGAAAACACAGGTCACGGAAGCATTAGTCATCTTCATTGAATGGCAAGAGTGTGATACAAGTTTTAAATGGCTGTATCTCTTAATCCAGGATCGTCTGCAGCGTCAAAGCAGGTCTACGAGCAGACTTTTAGATTTTTCAGACGAGCTGGGTCATTATGAAAGTGCAGAGGAGCGCACGGCGGGTATGCTATGCAACCAGCTGGACCAGTTGGGGCACATTGCTCACTACAGTACATCATGTCACCTCTCTCAGGCAGGAAGAGTGATTGAGACGCTGATGAAAACTCAAACCTTTTGCCTCAGGCAGCAGTGTAATGATGGGAGGTTGTTTTTGAACAGACAGAACAAAATAGCGTGTGCTTGGTCAGTGGAGAGTGGGAATAGTGAACTGGTTTGTACTGAAACATACAACAAACCACCCAATTGTAGTGTTAAGGAAATACATTAAGGAAGAATGATACAAGTATGTGTGTGTATATGTATAAACATGAAGAATCTACATGCAGATTCAAGATTTGTTTGGGACATGACGCATAGTGAGAAAATGTTTTACAGAAGTTATATACAAGTTATATCAGTGCCAGGACAAATTTTGAGAGACTGTAAATATTATTAATCATGATAATCAAACAATAATGTTAAGAAGAATGATAATAATAATAATAATGTGTTTCATAAATATAGCACTTTACAATGGTTAAAAAAACTGAAAGTTTAAAATAGCAAATGATGATAATTATAAAATACAGATAATAAAATTACCTTAAACTTGTATGGCAATTTCTTCTTTCTTAGTGGCCTGATAAATCAAATTGGCAGACTTTTTGACTGTCACACTGATTAACACTTGGTTACACATAATTTATCTTCAATATATTGGAAGCAGTGGAGCGTGTAACCAGACTGTCTTTCCAGTTTCTGCCATTAAAGACGAGAGATTAAGATTCAAACACTGATACCATGACAACGTGACTCATCCTCGGTGACACGTGACACAACCCAAACTATTTGGGTTTGTCAATCAAAACTTCACAAAGGAACATTGTGGAAAACCAGAAAAGGAGGAATGTCAACGTTGGCATGCAGTTCCAGGTAAAACAAAGTGTGTGTGTGTGTGTGTGGGGGGGTGTGTGTGGGGGTGTGTGTGTGTGTGTGTGGGGGGGGGGGGGGTGTGTGTGTCCATGTGACTACGTGTGCTTGGTGGAATGTGTAGCTTCTTGCGTTGGTCTGTGCACCTTTTGTACTTGTAATTCTCTGTGTTGCTTTGTCTGGACTGAAACTCCACGCCCTGTCCAGCACAGGATGATCCCTTTTGACGGGGTGCTGTCATTAGTAACCAGGGAGGAAATAAGAATGAGATCATGAGGTATGCAGCACAACACCTATGACGGAGCCTTTGACCATCAATGAATCACAAGAAATTAAACGGGTTCATACTACATTCATATATGTCAACTGCTCTGCACAGGATACATACGAAATCCTGGTGTGTTTTTCATTTTCTGTGGCCCCACTTGAATGAAAAATGTGAGAGGTGTGTGTGTGTGTGTGTGTGTGTGTGTGTAAGAGACTGACTATTTAAGGAGAGAAAATGAAAGGTGATTATTGGAAGTTCTGTCATCCAACAAGATACCATTTAGGGAGCGTGCTCTCAGAATCCATGTGTGTGTGTTTGTACTACACTGCTAATCTGCTATTAAATATTTTGACTGGAAAGGAAGTGTGTACACAGCTTGACTGTTTGTCAGTGTGGTACCACAGAGAGTTCGATGCAGAACAGTTTGCAGTGCAGGCTGCTGATACACTCAGACAGAGATAACTAATAATAGAAACAGCTAATAAAAAGAAAATAATTGATTGTCCCTCTTTACCACCAGATGCAGTGTGAAATCTTGATTCTCTGTCCACTGATTGTGTTGGGTATTAAAACAGTATATTATTATAGTTTTCACTGCTGCAAGAAACACTTTCTTAGCTTCCTCTAGCTTTTATTTTTAAACTCAAATGTCAACCCACAAAAATCGAATTCACATAGTTTCAGATTCTTACAAAATCTAGTAAATAGTAGTGATAGTAGTGGTGCATGTGATTGGATGGATGTGATTAGTGTTATTAATTAACTTAAGATCATTTTATTGCTGTGCTTCATTAAAGTTTTCAGAAATTGCTCTCAAGTCCAAACATTTCTAGTTAAAGAATCAAATACAGTTCATAAATAGAATATTAGGAGATTCAAATATTGCATGGTTGTGACAGTGATGAGTTGAAGAAGAAACAACAGCTTTGTAAATACTAGTTGTGCAGAATGAAAAGTGATCTATTGTTTGTAATCACAAAAATCTGTTTGCTGCATACTCCACATATAAAATACTGGTTCAAGTTAAAACCCCCTTCTCTCCTTTCCCTCCCAGATCATGATTGAGTTCTGCCCTGGAGGTGCCGTGGATGCCACAATGCTCGGTAAGCCCCAGTGTCTCTTTCTCTTGTTGTCTTCTTTGTGTCTCTTAAAGATCTCCACCGTCCTCCCTGTCACCTTCTCCACAGCTGGAACACCTACACCTTCAGCAGTGACCTTGAGACAATCTAGAGATGCACCAGCCAGGCCTTGAAAACTTTTAGAAAGCAGTTGGACATAGTGGAGTCCTCCTGTGTGGGAAATCCCCCTGGTGTGTTTTCACTGTGTAATCCACATCCTCATAACTGTCTGCGTCCCCGCTGCAGCTAACCAAACACAGACACCGGAGAATAAAGTCTTTAGGGGCAGGACTGAGTGTGAAAGCCTCTCTGATCTGGGATTATTTATCCAGGTTTAGGTTTACCTGTTTCTGTTTTTCTCTTGTGGGGTTGAAACACTAGATGAGTTCTAAGTCAGTTTTTGCCATGATTGTATGTGCACTAAATATGAAATGTGTAAGTTTCAACCCTGTTGTCTCCATCCCTCTCTCCTACCTTGTGTCTGACCTCTCTGTCGTCTCCCTCCTCCATCAGAGCTGGATCGTTGTCTGACGGAGCCGCAGAT
The DNA here is from genome assembly GCA_026259375.1 of Verasper variegatus. Taxonomy (NCBI): domain Eukaryota; kingdom Metazoa; phylum Chordata; class Actinopteri; order Pleuronectiformes; family Pleuronectidae; genus Verasper; species Verasper variegatus. The sequence goes on from CM048051.1 coordinate 6,672,271, forward strand.
TAAGGTGGTTTGCCGTCAGATGTTGGAGGCTCTGGTTTATCTGCACAGTATTAAGATCATCCACAGAGACCTGAAGGCTGGAAACATCCTCCTCATGCTGGACGGGGACATCAAGCTTGGTGAGGGCTTCAAGCATCTTGCTTTAAACTATTTCTAGTTTTAGGTGCTCTTATGTATGTAGGTGCCACTTACTGAAGGGAAGGTAAAGCTTCAGTGGGTGCAGAAAAAGTCAGAAAAACATTACAGTGTGCTTAGAAGTTAATCCATTATGGAGTTAACCTTGAGGACAACTGATATTTCCCTTTTTAATGCATGAGCTGACCATCATTTAGAATAGAACATTTTAGATTTGTACAGTTGAATCTACATTTAGAGAAATGCACCTTTCAGCAGTTGCACTCATGAATATCAGTCGCCTAAATATGCCTGAGAAACATGTTGAAAAATGCCCCATCTAACAGTGATTTAAAAAAAAAAGGTTGTTTTGCCTTGTGGTTACATTACAACTTCTTCAATTCATTATTCTTCATTCTATCTTTTCTTTTTAAACTCTCACAATTTGTCGACCACTGTGTGCTTCCCGAGCTGAACTTGTATTTCCACCGCTGTTCCTTCTTCCCCGAGACGCGACAGCGTGATATAATCACTGGGAGTTGCCCCTGTTTAAACTCATTTAGCATGACACTGACTCATTTGCAGTCTCCAAACTTCTTAAACTACATGTTAATTGAAACAAGGGAGTAATTAACTGTCTTTGTGGCCACTCATCGCGTTGTGTGTTCCCTCCGCCTGTGATGAGCGCCGTCGAACATTATGTTCTCCCATTCAGTGCAGCTCCCTGTTTATACAACACTTCAGACACTGTGGATCTTTAGGTACAGTATGTTCAGGAATGTGACTGATTTAGAAAAGACACATACATGTCAAGGTCATCAGAGAAGAAGCTTGTTCCTCCTTCCTGCTCTTTTATCGAGGTCACAATCAATAACAAAGGCAACGATACTCGTCTGTATTTTTCCACCGAAATCCTGAATTCCAGCCATGACTTCATGAATCTGTTGGGTTTCCCCTTTTAAACACCTTTTTATTGTGCAGTCGATTACTTCCTGCTGAAGTACCGTGATGTATTAGGAGAGCTTTTATAGTTTTGTAGTGTAGAAATATTTGCATGTCATCACGACAGTGCTTATTGAGAAACACACCCTTGAGAACTGTGTTTTAAGGGAACTTGAGTGTACGTTCAACCCAGTAATGCAGAAGCGGAAGGAGCCCTATGGTTTGAACCTTTATTGGTGTAATTGTGCTAAAATTAAGAGGATGTAAATGTGTGAACTCGTAGTCGGTGTGCAATCAACTCTGTACAACAGTTTTTGTCTTAGTGTAAGGAGTAAAAAATTCTAGAAACTTTGGACCGCAACAGTCCAAATGATATGTTTGACTGGGAAGTCGAGGATATTTGAATTGTAGTCTGCGAAACCACGACAGCCTCGCTGCCTTGTGGGTAAAATCCCCGGGACTCTGCCAGACACTCCTCAACGCCGGGCATACCACCGCTCATAAAATTCGTACTCGCAGAGAAAAAGAACACGTTCAGCCAAAGTGAAAACACTCCTGTAATGTGAGGGTCATGTCAGGGAAAAGGCGGTAGCTCGTACAGGAGATACGATCATTCTGGCTTTGTGTCTCTGCCCATCAGAATTTCATGAGTCGTCTAATAAAGGGGCTTTTGGGGAGGGTCTTTGAACTTATCTCATTTCATCTTTCTGTCTTTGTTTCTGCAGCTGATTTTGGTGTGTCTGCAAAAAACACCAAAACCCTACAAAGGAGAGATTCATTCATTGGAACACCGTACTGGTGAGTAAAACCTAGACTCTGCACCGTTTACCTTGATATGAACCATATATGAAGCCATTAACCGCCCTCACATGAGCTATATAAGCTGTGGAATATCCCTTTGTTGATAAAGCATGTTGTTATGTGCACACACACTTAACCTAACACTCACACTGGGCTTTAATCCTCCATTGTTGTCACAGCAGGTGCAGTCGTCTCTTTACCTGAACAAGTTGGAAACATGCTCTCTCAAGTCTGCACAGTGAACCTTGTCCTATAGTTCTCTCTCTCCTATGTGAATATGACCAGTTAACCATTGACCAGAACCGATTATCATCCATCAGAAATATCCTTCCAAGCTCCATGAAAACAAGACCGTGCCCTCCGGGTTGCAAAATCCCGAGCGGCCCTGAAAAGAATCTGGCAGACGGCTTTGCATTATACCTTTTCCTTGAATGCACTGATAAGCAAAGTCGACAAGGAACCGGGGGAGCAAACATTGGTTTCTTTGCGCTTGAGTAAATGCAAGAGCTCAGATAAGAGTTGTGAGAGAGCCGCTTTGCAAATCGTTGGCAAACACGCACGCGTCAGGTGTGCTTGATGTTGACGCGGGCCTAAATAATCCAAATCTAAGACAAAACGCAGCACGGACATCATCAGATAGTCACGACTGCTGCTTTCGAAAGTGAAGACAGACCCGTTAAATCACAAATATCATTTATGTGCAGTAAACCTCATCTGCTCGGCATTCAGGCTGATTTCATGTGTCTGTTTCTCAGGATGGCCCCAGAGGTGGTCATGTGTGAGACCATGAAGGACTCTCCGTACGACTACAAAGCTGATATCTGGTCCCTGGGAATCACGCTGATCGAGCTCGCCCAGATTGAACCCCCCCACCACGAGCTCAACCCCATGAGGGTGCTGCTGAAGATCGCCAAGTCGGAGCCGCCCACCCTGGAGCAGCCGCACAAATGGTGAGGCTGGTGCATCGAAAAATGAATCAGAATGAGGATTTGATGAGTGCATGTTGTCTGTCCCCCTCTGTCCACTGTCCGTTTGGCCCCTTACTAAAAACTGCAACAGCAACTCATCAGAGAGGCAGAATGCGGGCGAGCACCAAACTATAACTTTTCCATATCAGCCTCTTGAGTCTGATTGTTCCATAGCTGCAGAATCAGTGCTACAAGAATGAAGATGTCAGGTGTTGAAGAAGAGACGTGGGGGGATGTGGAGCTGACTCATCACCCCCCCCCCCCCACACTGAAAGCCGAGCACTGAGGATGTGGATCATCCTCAGTGCTGATCATCCTCAGCACCGACGTCACTTATCTGGAAATGTTCTGTTTTGTTCCTTCGTTGCCTCCCCCTCTTTCCTCATCACTCTTGTCTTTGATTGAATACTGTTTTGCTTGTGTTCTTCAAGGTCGCAGCAGTTCAAAGATTTCCTGAAGAAAAGTTTGGATAAAAACACGGAGACTCGTCCGACCGCAGCACAACTCCTGGAGGTATTTTACACAGTGCTGAACTTTGATAAATGACGGAGCATTGTCCTCGCGCTGTCCTTATCTTGCACCGACACACATATACGGAGCAGTTTAATCTTCTATTTTAAGAAGTGAATGGAGTGATCTATGGCAGGGCACTGGCATGTGAGTGGGAGAGGAGTAGAAGGAGTGGAGGGGGCAAGAAAAGGAGTAGCATGGCATAAAAAGTTAAGTGGAAGAAAAAGTCGAAGCTGTATATGGTACAGTACAGGGAGGTGAATGAACTGATGTGAAATCGCACTCTGAGAAAGTCCCAAAAAGTGTTCAACCTCCTGTGTTTTCTAGAAACAGCAAATGCACTTTTGTGAAAATGAGGCAAAGAAACCTCAAGTGTTTACATACATCTGCACTGGAGACATTGCCAAGACATAGATGACAGTTCCTCTGGCTGTTAAGATATCTGAGGATGAGTTTTCACAACTGTTTCTCAGAATTCAGAATCTCGAGTGTGAAGAATGAGAGAGGGAGAGGAGGAGAGGAAAAGGGTGTGGATTAAAGCACGAGAGCAGTGGTTATTAAAATTCAGAGCCACGGTTTCCTGTCTGCATCCCGCAGCCGAGGGAATGCCAGCTATTTACATTCCCACTCCGCAGCCAATGGCGTGCCTGAATTCACCACGAGCTCCCCACCCCTGGCCAATTGCAGGGAGGCGGAGATGAAAAACCCCGAGACCCGGGGCCCTCCGGGAATTCTGCATGTGTGCTCCAGTGGGGTGGGACTTGGGTGGATGGGGGGGGGAGAGAAGACAGGCGTGGCCCTTTTTTTTTTGGTGGCATGCTGGAAGTTTTAGATGTTTATCATGCCTGCTGTGCCTAACAGCTGTCAGATAGCGCTCACCGCAGATAGCCGTGATAACAAGGGCATTGAATGTTTCTCTGCGTGTCGTCAGTTCACAGGAAGTGAGTGCATGTGACAAAGATTCGATCGGGCTTTCTAATCCTGTAATTCCCTGTAGATGTGGTAACAGATGTCGAAACAGACAAATGAATCATAGACCTCTGTGTGTAGGAAGAGGAAATGAAGGTAGAACACATCATGAAGTCTGTTCATGTTTTTATAGAACAAATTTTATTTGTTTATTTGTTTTATCAGTTTAACCATCTTACAACCTCCTCTCTCTCGTGCGTCTTTCGCAAATGTATACAAAAACAACATGACACAGGATCAGTCACTGCGGCTGGCGGGAAACCATGTAGTCATTATACTGAATATAGCTACTCCTCCCACATACTGGATTGCTCATGGATTCTTACACAGCTTCCATTCTGGATGTTTTCTCCTGCAGTGTGTCTGTATGATGGGTAGTTGTACAATGGGGGTATTTGGCAGGTTTATAGAGATTTATGATTTTGCACATTGATATTTGTACTTGAACCATAACTGACATCATGAAATCCTTCACCTTGAACCATAACGATTATATCTTTATGTTTAAGACAAACCCTGAGTGACCTTACACCTGATTACCATCATCTCCAATGTCCATCATGGGGAGAAAAGCTCCATTATACCAGTTACTTATAACCTGAGACCCTTACTAAGCATGAACTTGCCTTAGAATAACAACGTCTTCAGTATCTAAGTAAACAAAGTAAGTCTAAGTAAGGTTTGTGGGTTATACGGAGAATGAAGAGCACCTCAAGCGAGGCAGGAAATATAAATTAGGCAAAGAATCAGTCAAAACAGATTTAAAAAGTCCAGAATTACTACATGCATCATCCCAACTCTTGCTTCAAACTAAACCTAAACAAAACTATTACCTCCAGAGAAAATTTGTATTTGCTTTAGGAAAAAACCTGGAGATCTGAGTTCACATGTAACAGTTTGAATTTTAAATCTCAAATGTTCACCCACTGTAGGAACTCTAATGGCACCTGGAGATAAATATGAAGAGATTCACAGATAAAATATCAAACATTTAATAGTTACAGCTTCTTAAATGTAAGAATCTGCCATTATTCACTGTCTTGAACTTTCACTGTTTCCTGGTGTCAAGATATCAATAGATAATAATGATCCTCTTTAACTGCATCACTCTTTTGATTGAGCTTTTTTAAAGTTTAATTTACACTTGAAATGCATCTGCCCACTGCCACACCCGCTCTGCTGTCACACACCCTCCTCCAGATCTCACAGATTAGGAGGAAATATGTCAAGTATTATTGGAGCATTACACAAGATGCATTTCCTCAAGTCACTCTGAGCCTCTTCAGGTTTAACAGTCTGATGCCAGCTCCCTCCGCCTGTTGGTGCTTACTCAGAAAATGGAAGCGTGGCTGCGGCATCTCGACCATTTCAGCTAACCGCTGAGAATGTCACAAATTAACCAGTGTGGCTGTCTCCTGCATCAGTTGCTTAACTTGTGTTCTTTAAATTCCAATCCCATGATGCTCTCTGTGCACTTGTGTTCTTGCTGCTCTCTGCTCTGCAAGACATTTCTTCACTTCCTTAGAATGAAACACACTTAATTGCAGTAGTATTTCATGCATATGTTTGATAGTTGAATTGAAGAGTAGCTTGAGTGGCAGTATGTCGTAATTAAGTTCATTTGCATTGGATCTTGCTCACTCTCTCCATTGATACATTGATACTGTAGACGTAAACATTTGCATTTTTTATTTCAATTGGACTTCTTCCATAAGCAATTGCATGTGTATACAGTTTATAGTATTTAAATATAATTGATATCTTCGACAATGTCATGCAAACCTTTCCACTGCCGTGTAGTAAATGCTGAGATGGCTCCGAGAAATTACACAACCTGACTCATTAGACAATAGCTGACTGTTGTTTGTCACTGGAGAAGTTAAAAGCTGCGCACTAATGCAGCGGACAAGACCCAGCACACAAACAACTCATCAAGCACACACACACACACACACACACACACACACACACACACACACACACACACACACACACACACACACACACACACACTTCTACACACTTCGTGGTCCAGCACCACTTGTTGGCTTTTCCGCTTGTCAGCTGTTCCAATTATCTTACAAAGGAGTGCAGAGCATCTGAATAATTGATGACCAGTCTTTTGTCCCGGCTGCACTCAACTTTTAATTTGGCTTTTTATTCTCCGTGCACTCAACCGATCATTGCCTTGTTTGCTCTGCAGTGGCAAAATACACATTTTCTCTTAAGACATTGTGGGACTTAATATGTTTTTCTTTTTTTGGTAGGGGGGGGGAGGTATTATGCTGTTGTTTAGTTGGTGTGTCATTAATAGGTGGAACTTCATTGGAAAGCTGCTATTGTTGTAGCTGTCCAGGAATCAGCTGGTGGCGGAGAGTAGAGTTTCTCCTGCAGTGAAAGTCTCCTGTAGCCTTCCTGTCTCTTGTTCTTGTCGCTTACTGCTCTGTTGCGGAACTATTGTAATATTAAATTTTCATCCGAATTTTATTCATTCCTATACATGTATTTTTTACTTTTTAAAAATTAATTTAAATTGATTTCAAATTACACAGGTTTTGAACAGTTTACTGAAGGCTTTCACATCTCATAAATGTCTTATTTTAATCTTTTAAAGTTAAAATGACAGAAATCAAAAAGGCATTCATTTATGCCCAAGACATGATGGTTTATAGTTTTATTTTGTATTTTGCATCATTCAATTTAAGGTTTTAATTTCGATTGATAATTAGCCTCAACGCCCGTCTCTTCTGTCCCATGTGTCCACAGCATCCGTTTGTGAAATCGGTGACGTCCAACCGTCCTCTGCGGGAACTGGTGGCCGAGGCCAAGGCTGAGGTCATGGAGGAAATAGAGGACAATAGAGAGGAAGGAGAGGAGGACGACGCCATGGAGCTCACAGTGGTACTAAACCTTTTTTTCCCCCTTTCATTTCTGTCCCTTCATTTTCGTCTCCATCGTTGTTTGTTTCTAAAAGGAGAATAGGCCACGCCCATGTTCAGTCCAGCAGCTTTTCTGAAAGGTCTGGTGGCTTTGAGCTGCAGGTTCAGAAGTGTAGGTTTGATTTAAAGGGAAGATGCGTCGTTATTCGGAACCCTTTCTTCTTCTGACTGTGTGGTCCAAAGCTCAAACAGACGAGTTAAAAAGGGCCTTTTTTTATGTCACCAGACAATATAATTATGTTGGAACTCCTGCACATAATCGCACAAAAGCATGCACTTACATGCACAGTGCCCCAAAGAGCCCAACGGATTTAGGGTCGGCTCTACAAATCCTCAGAGGGCATAAAATTAGAAAGTGGTGTGAGGGAGCACAAACAAAGGAACAGAAACCGGAACACTGGCATTCACCCACACGTGGTTAAATATAAGTGCACGGAGTCTGACATCGCGGCTGCATAGAAACGCCATGACATCGCAAACCCCTGATGGAAATTAATTATTTAATGTCGCGCATTGTTCTGCCGCCATACGCTGACCCTTCGATGAAAAACAGAGGGGTTTCCTGTACACCAGCAGAGTCCCTCAAGTGTCGAGGATCCTAGAAATACTCCTGCTTGACAGGAAGCTGTAACGAGACAGATGTGTTGATCACGTGCTGAGCATGGATGTTTTCTTTCTCTTCCTCCCCGAATGTCAACACTTAGTAATAATGGCCACTGAATTGATTGAGATGAATAGCGTAGCTCCCAGTGCAGTGACCGGGGGAAGTTTGAAACATGGCGATGCGGTAAGTGCCGTGGTATTTTGGCACTTCCTGTTTTAGACATCTTGGTAAATGAACATTGTTGACCTTTTATGTGTATTATTATTATAATAATACTTTTAAATGGTTGGTTGTGTCCAATCATCCCAGTTGTCACCTAACTGCCACTTTTGTGGGCGGCGTAGAGCAACATTTTGACACACTCACAAAGCCCTGAACGTCGGCCAAGCAGTTACCACTTAATCTCTTCCTGTAGATCCCCCAGAGCCAGACAGAAATGTTGGCTGAGGCATTAGAGAGGCTGCACCTGATCATAAAGATGTCAAATGTTTTACCTCGAGTGGGAGTGGTGGCAGAAATCGCTCTGTGGGACAGATAGCTGTGCATGTAATTCTAAAAGTAACACCCTCAGTGGTGTTTATATTTGATTTTTACGAGATTTTTCATTTATTTTTAGGCTGCCTCTAGAATGCGACGCTAACAAAAGACAAACATTCCAGTGTTGTAATATGTTGTCAGTCTGTCTCACCGGGCATCCACGAGCTTGGTAATATGAGTCCAGGCCTTACGCAGTTGCCTTTGTTTGACAGGTAGTAAACTGCTTTCTTTGAGGTATTAAAAAATGTCTTACATCTAACTTGATCAACCCTACAGAATCAAAAGTTAAGTAAATGGAGGTTTGAGTTCTCATGCAGCGGCCGTGGGTTCGGTTCCGACCTGGTCCGTAGCTGGTGAAATGCCCCAAAAAGGAAATACACATTTAAACATTTTCTTTTGAACACAAACGAATAAGAATGTGCTTTATTTTGAAAAGCACTCACTCGATCATCACCTCTCTGTCCCTCCTGGTTGTCAGCCATGACTCTCGCAGGCCTTTGACCTCTGTTATTATTGTTATTATCCGTCTTATCTTTAGTAAGTATATCTCAGCCACAGTGAGAAGCAGCAGTATAAAGCAGGTTTGACTGCATTCCTACCAAGGTAAAAGTTAAGGTTACTGCACTGAGGGTGGAGGACTTAATCCATTTGGGCTAAAACCCAAAGATTGGAAACATTAACGTTTAGAAGAAAACCTACGACTTAAAAGCCTTAAAACATCAAATGATTCTTCCCATGGTGCATAACGACACTTCTCTTCTCACACCTCCTTGTCCCTGCAGTCTCCAGGTAAGGAGCCATGTCAGACCAGTCAGACCAGTTTGGAAGGGGACCAGTCTACGGATACCCCGAGCTCCACCACGCCCTCCCCAACCACACCAATACCTTTACCCAGGAAGGGGGCCGAGCCAGACACCCCGACACAGGAGCAGCCGGGCTCCGTCATGGTGATCCCTGTGCCCCTGCCGCGGCAAAATCTCCCCCCAACAGATGCGGAGGAGCTGGGTGACAAACTGGGCGATGACATCCTGCTTGAGTCCGAGAAATCCGAGAGCGAGGCCTCGACCAAAACTTCCAGCTCGGACTCGGGCATTGAGGATGGAAAGAGTTCCCCCACGTCAGAGGAGGAAAAGGTGCACTGAAGTTTGACACTTTTTTTCCTGTTGCATTGTAAATAAAATGCTGATGTTTCTTCTGGTCCATAGAGTTATGACTGTCCTGTGTCCAAATATGTTATAATATTTGTGCAAATAATATTTTCTGAAGGTTGCTGTCGAGACCCCAGAGACGGAGCAGCCACCATCTCTCTCCGAACCCAAAGCCTCTGAGGAGCAGGTCGACATCATCATAGACTCACCACACCCAGAGAAGCCCACAATCCTGGTGACTGAGGATAAGAGCGATGTTCTGATCGCCAACGGAGAAACGACAACAGGAATAACAGAAACAACAGCACGGAGCCCGAGCCCCGCTGTCGCTCCTGAACCTTCTCCAGCACCTTCCTCTGCTCCCACGCCACTCCCTGGATCCCGCTCTGGGCCAAACGACAGCCTCACCAAGGATACGCCGGAGCGGATGTCCATAGGAGGAAACGGTGAGCCCATCTCGCCTTATATCAACGGAGGGATCATCAACAAACGGTTCTCCTACTCGGGCAGCATGGCGTCTGAGAGCATGGACATGTCGATCCACAAGGAGAACATCTCAATGTCTGCCAGGGTGAGTCAGAAGCAAACCTCTCTCTGCTTGTAGGAACACGTGGGTGACACTTTTTGCACCGAGTACACACTAAACAGCCTGATCTGTCCTTCAACAGTATTATTGTTGTTGTTGTTATTTCTATTATTATTATTATTATTATTATTATTAGTGCATACCTCCCCCAAGCCCAACAGTCCCCTTAAATTGAATCAAGCTGCACCACACACTCATTCAAAGATTTCAGTTCCCTAAATGTGCCAGTTCTGGATCTGCAATAAAATGTAGCTGGTTCTTTCCTGACCGGTACAACATCCTTCCACCAAGTTTCATAGAAATGAATCCAGTTGTATAGTTTAATCCTGCTCGATATCAAACACATCAACCAACCAACAAACAGTCAGGGGGGGGGACATAACCTCCTTGGCAGAAGTAATGATGAAAATGTCTTTTTACGTACTGGTTTGACACAGAGAAGACGTGTCCCTCGTTCACACAGGCAGGTGTTTTAGTAGATCATGTTTTTCTGGAGAAAAGGGGTCAGGGTGGTGTTGAAGTGTCGTAGAAGTACAGAGAGAGCTGCTCTCAGCCTCTGCAGGAAATCTCCACCCTGGAAAAAGTATTTGTTTGCACCCACAGAGGAACTGAAAGTGCATTGTGTTGTGTTTTGGGGTGTGGGTGTTCACCGCCTGTCTTTCATTAGGCTCACAACTAAAGTTGCATTATGTGCTTAGGGTTTGTGGTGAATATGAATTTATTCTAACAAGTATCAAGGATTTATTCTTGCCACAGACGACAGTTTATCACAATTCAACAAATGTGTGCCTTTTTAAAATCCTGCTGAGGCAAAGATGTGAGGAAGACTGGAGGAGACAGAAACCGTTTCATCATTGGAGTTTCTGAAGCAAAAATATGCAACATTTTCCATTCAGCAGCACCAACAGAGCCCTTTGTGTGCGCACAGCTCAGTATTCATCCCTGTGAATGGAAGTTTCTGTGCAGCCCATTGTCACTCGGCTGCTTCTGGATGCTTATGGACTGACCACGATTGAACTCTTATTGACTGTGCACGGAGTCGTGTCTGTTTTGGGGCATGGCAGTCTGAGGGGGAATCTTTGTCTCAGGATGGGAGGACGGGCGTCTGCTGCTTTGTGTTGCATTAGTGTTTCTGCACTGCACAAGTGTGTATGATTTAGAGCGTTAGTGTTTGCATTTGCTCATGACTTCATCTGTGTGTGTATAGGAGAAAGTGTGTGGGACATTTTCATGCAACAACCTGCACACATGAACTCACCCCAACAACAAGCACGTGTATTTACTGCTTTAGTAAATGTGTCACTTATGTAAATCAGCAAATCAGGACAAGCCTCCTCTTCCTCTCCTCGTCCTCTACCTCTCCTACCCTCGTCCTTGTCCTTTACCTCTTCTCTTCCTCTTCCTCTCCTCGTCCTCTACCTCTCCTCGTCCTCTAACTCTCTTCGTCCTCTAAATCTCCTTGTCCTCTCCTGGTCCTCGTCCTCTACCTCGTCTTCAAACCTCTCCTCTCGTCTTGTGTCTTCTCCTCTACCTCTCCCTCTCCTCTCCCTCTTTATATAAACTATTTATAAACCAGGAAATGACAACATCCAGGGGAGGACCTACCCAGTGTTTGCTCAGCAAACCCTGCCATATCCGTCTTGTAAATATTGTGAGTTAGATAGTAGGCCGTGGAGATGTCAGGTTATACTATGACTCATATCCAAACATTAGTATCATAACTAACACATTAGTATGACATACTACTTGGTTGGCCTGTGCCTGTGGCCTGTCTTTCTCATACCTGCTCAAATACATGGACTTTGTTCAACTCTTATCTGGGAGCAAAGCAGAGTCCTGGCCCCTTGTTGGTCAGCTCGTGTTTGTTTAAAAAAACCTGGATCTCAATATTTCAGTGGCGGTAACAAAAAGTTGTTGTAAGGAGTTAAATAGATTTTAAAAGTAAGGCCAGGTTGTGTCATACTTCATAGAAGAGGTTGTATTGTTGTTAAAAGAGGGAATTCCTGCATGGCCCTCCCCAGTGCAGTGACAGATAGAACATCTCACTGCTTGTGACAGTAGAACCAGATCGACAGGAATAGTTACGCCTCCCTGAATACAACGCAACACAACACAACACAACACATACACACACACATACACAACTGCTTTTCTTGGTGTTTTTCACCAGGTTACAACAAAACAACAGAAAACATTGGGAAATCAAAAACTCACACAAATCCAAAGATGATTTATCTGATTCTGCTGATTCAACCTCTGTTTGATTTAACATAGTGCGTTTCAATTTAACATTAAAGTGTCTAAATACAACCTCTGTTATATATGTTGTTGACTTGTGAACTGACTTTATCCAAAACGTTCAACCCAGAGAAATCCAGAGTTTTATTCAAGGTAACGGGACGTTTCTTTATGGTTCTCTTTTAATTTACCTTTTTAAATGGTTTTAAAGTGCAATGATAACTTGGTCTACGTTAAATAGATAATTGTGGGTCATATTCCCCCAACATGTCTCTAAATCAATTTACTCCAAATAGAGTTTCTGAGGTACCTCAAATACACAGAAGAGTGTATTCAAAGATTTGCCTCGTCTTAATCTGACCGAACCATAATCCCTTTATCTGTTTTCCAGGACTATTCGAGTAAGACTCTGAAGAGAACCAGGAGGTTTGTTATTGACGGCGTGGAGGTGAGCGTGACCACCTCGAAGATCATCAGGGACGATGAGAAGAAAGATGAGGAGATGAGATTCCTGAGGTATGCGGATGACTCTCTACAGAACACCCTGTACACACACACTGATCAATTCACCATCCAGATAAGACGAGTCACATTTATCTGCGTCTCCACCTCCTTTTTTTCTTCTTCTTGGAAATATTCATCTGTTTTCATTCCCTGTAAATGAGCGGCTGTGATCTCAGGGGTCTGTTCATGAGTGTGACGGAAATCCACACACTGATAAGTGACCTGCTGGATGTAGATGGAACCTGCTATTTAAGGCATCCTGCTCTTTTGGGCTTAATCCCTTTGGGATTAAAGTAAACTAACAATCCAAGTGGAAAAAGACTTATTTAGGTAATGTTCTGAAAGGGGAAGAAACATGTCTCTGACGTTTCTTTAACTATCCAGATGTTGTTGAAGTTGATCAATACGCTTTTATTTCTTACATGTATTTCTTAAATACTCTTTAATTTGTACAGTTGCTCTGCCTTTGAGTTCCGGATGCATTACTCCTGCCATCTAGTGGTGAAGATATGACATTACATGAACAACAGTCAAAAAACAACATAATTTGGGATTTTTGAGAAAATCAGTATTCCAACAAGAGAAATACAGGTTTTATATGAAATACATCTTTTGGTCAACTTTAATATCTGTAATATATTATCTATCATATGCAATATAACATCTATCTGTAATATTTTATATGGTTCCTTTGCCTCAAGTAAAACACACACGAAAAAACGTCTTTAATATATCCTCATCAACTGTGACTGACCTTAACTTGCTGCATTATTTACCACACAAATATCCAAACACAAAGAATATTTGCAGGCTAGAACCTCAAACAAAGACTAAGCTGAAAATGTAAATTTCATATTAAATTCCAAAACTGTCAACAGCTCAATATTGGGTTTTGTCTGAATAACATTTTTTGATGCATTTCGAATTATCAGTTTTTCTTCAGATGAGAACTAATTGTGATTTTCAGTTGAACTTTTTAATAACAGCACTGATAACTTATGAACTCAAGCTGTGTACATGTTGAAAAATAATGACTGTGTGTGTGTTCAGACGTCAGGAGCTGCGGGAGCTGCGGTTGCTGCAGAAGGAGGAGCACAGAGCTCTGTCGGTTCTAACCGGCAAACTGGAAACACAGAAAGAACAGATGACAAGACGATTTGACCAGGAGATGAATGTGAGTCACACACACACACACACACACACACAGACACACACCTGCTACTTTATTAGCTACACCATATGTGTGTATACCTGTGTGTACATAATATCATATGTCATCCAATGCAATAGCACAAAAAAATATCGTACCATAGTGAAGATTTTCTAGTATAAATTGTGTTGTTGCTTGTGTTGCTTTTACTTTATTAGAGTGTATTTAGTTTTTTTAATTCTTTATTCAAAGGGGGGGGGGGTGATAGGCTGAACACTGTGTTGAAATAATGTGCGTTTTCATTTTCTGACACACATTGCCTAAGTTCTTTACAGTAGTTTACACTTAAATAAAACAGCCCGACACTGTTTCGTATCATAACTCCTAAGCTTCCAGTGTGCTGGTCTCTCATTGGTTCTCATCCCAGGCCAAGAAGAAGCACTATGACCTGGAGCTGGAGAACCTGGAGAAGAATCAGAAGCAGACCATTGAGAAGATGGAGGCCGACCACAGCATCAAACTCAAAGACGAGACCAAACGCATCAAATCAGTGCAGGAGCGGGACTACGACAAGTTTCAGGATTACCTCAGACACAAGAAGAAGGAGGTAGGTTTTTCAAATATGAGGAATCTTTTTAACTGTCAAAAGTGTTTTGGTTTCCAATCATACTCGTGTGTCAAAGTCACTGAACACGGCTCAACTGTGGCTTCTTTAGGTAAAACAGACTGTTGATAAGTTGCCCAGAAATCAGCGTAAAGACTCCATGAAACAGAAGATGAACTCCTTCCAAGAAATGAAGATTAAAGAGGTGAGCAGTTTGGTCCAAACTTGGGCTCATGGTGTTTTCGTGTTAACCAAACCTGACACACTTAAAACCGCTAAACCTGTTTCATTCTGCTTTTTGGTAACCATTTTCATAATGTATACATCTTTTCCGCTTACGGATGAAATGTCTGGCTACTAATCGTCTCCGTCCTTCCTCCACGTCTCGTGTTTTAGGAGGAGA
Source organism: Verasper variegatus (assembly GCA_026259375.1). NCBI lineage: Eukaryota > Metazoa > Chordata > Actinopteri > Pleuronectiformes > Pleuronectidae > Verasper > Verasper variegatus. The sequence continues at coordinate 6,687,288 of CM048051.1, forward strand.
AATTCTTGGCGCAGCAGAAGAACTACCTTGACACCACGCTGAAGAAAATCATCTTCAACAACAAGAGAGAGATTGCCGAAACAGAGAGGGAGTGTCTTGACAAGAAGCAGAACCTAATAAGAGGTACAGTTTCCATTCGTCACGCAAAACGTGATCGCAACGATAAGTCCTGTTGCTCTTCATTGATCTGGTGAAGTGGGACTTTACATGTGCACAGTATTGACACATCATGTTCCAATAACTTTGATCAGAGCGCGAAGCTACGATATGGGACATGGAGGAGAAGAATCTCTACGAGAGACATCAGCTGTTGAAGCAGCAGCTGAAAGATAAATACTTCCTCCAGAGGCACCAGCTGCTCAAGAAACACGAAAAGGTAAACCAGCGGATCAAACCTCTCCACCAACAAACACTGAGCTTTTCATATTTACTCAATCATGTGATCGCCTGTCAAAATCCGGGCTGGAGTCCAGAACCAACTACGTTTAATGTTCTGCTATCGTCTCCAACATATGGTTCATTTATATCTATTTTCCCCGTCACTGCAGGAGCAAGAGCATATGCAGTGCTACAATCAGCGGATGATTGAGATCCTGAAAGGTCGGCAGCAGCAGGAAAAGAGCCGGATGCCCAAGATCCAGCGCGGTGAAGCCAAGACCCGCATGGCCATGTTCAAGAAGAGCCTCCGCATCAACTCGACGGGGAGCAGTTCGGAAGACAGAGAGAAGATCAAACAGGTAACTGCCTCTGGGTAATTGTGTCTCTCCATGTTTAAGCAGAAAGTTGGTAATTCGCTAACTCCCCCCCTCCTGTGTGTCTGTAGTTCTCTCAGCAGGAGGAGAAGCGGCAGAAGGCCGAGAGGCTGCATCAGCAGCAGAAACACGAGAATCAAATGAGGGAGAGGATCGGTCAGTGTGAAGGCAACATCCGAGAGCTGAAGCAGCTGCAGGTGACTGACCTGTTACACACTTGACTTTATCATCCTGCCACAACCCCGTCATCCCCAAGGCAGATCTCTGCAGTGGAGACACAGTACCTGAGCACCAACATATGCCTTGTCGTTAACAAAAGATTGTTTTGTGCTGCAGAATGAAAAATGTCACCTGCTGGTGGAGAATGAGACTCAGAGGCTCAAGTATCTGGATGAGCAACACAACCAGGTGATGAAGGACTGGAGGGATCATCTGAAACCCAGGAAGAAGGTGCGTTTCCAGATTTCAGATTTCAATTTGGCTTATCTACACGTTTAGGTTTTCGATTAAACATAAATGTACGTCAACCCAAAAATCTTGCAATGTTAAATAAAGTTACATCTGGCCCCTTTGTCCCGAGCCGCACCAACATTTACTACCACATTTCATCTGCTATAATCTCCCATACTTGTTTTATCAATATTCCACCTGCATATATACATTTCCCCTCCCTCTATGTGAGCATGGTTACGTAAATCTGACACATGATTTGGTTTCCATCTTCCCCCTTAGGCCCTCGAAACAGACCTGACCATGAAGAAAAAGGACCAGGAGGCGTTCTTTAAGATGAGCAAGAGTTCAGACTGTCCAAACCCCAGCTCTCCCAATAAACTCTCCAAGTTTGTGCCTTACCAAAACTCTTCTACCACATAGAAACATCTGCTGTGATACTGCACACGCGCGCGCACACACACACACACACAGGCCTTACAATTGTCTGCTGCCTCAGTTTTATTAAGCTTTGCCAGTAATAGCAGCATAGTTACCCCTCCATCAGGTCCCTCTATTGTTTTAGTTCATATTTATGTTTTAACACATTTTTCTTTGAAGACATCGTAGCATTGAATTGACCTAAAAACCCACGACGTGCTTCAGATTGATTTCCTGTACCGCTCACCAGTACAACATCTGGATTACACAATACAGTGACTGTTGATTCGGACGAGCTGAAGACACCAAAGTGATTTGAATTGGTCTTCATCGCTTGGTTTGACAGTAGTTTGTTGTCCCGAGGAGGGAATTTACTTTGTTTGTTTCTAGAAAAGCTGGTGAGCCAGAAACGAAGCACTTTTTGTTCACCCCCAAAGGATCGGTGTCGTCTTCCAGAAATGACCAAAAAAACACCCAAATGTTAATTGGTTAATGACCTTTTTGTAAATGTCTCTATGTCTTGGCCTATTCAGCTGCTTGTCAGACAGATGCATGTCATATAGCTGCCAAAGTGCGCTTGTATTTATTTTTACTGATTAAGAAAAATCCAGATTTATCACTGTAAACTCTTCTTTTAAGCAAAACCCATGGTATGAAGGATGTTCTAATTTTGTTTATATTGTTTAAATCATTTAGGGATGAGGCTGTATCAAAAAATGTATAATTTCTTTTTTAAATGATTATTTAGGGATGAGATTTTAACAGACAAGGAATGGCTTGCTTCTTATTATCATATAGTGTTGGATGTGGTGACATTTGTTATTTTTCTGTTGTATTCTTACTGTAAAATCAGTCACACTGGATGGGAACTGACGAAGCCAAAGTAAAAATACTGTTGTGTTCTTTGAAGGATGTTAAACGGGGGATTTAAAGCTAAATAATAAATATTAAAAAAAGAGGTATTAAGTAATTGTAAATGTTATACCGTGTGCAGTAAATGCACTTCCTGCTAACCAAAGTGCAATATTACATGTATGTCTTTGCTAACCTCTTATAGGTTTTTTTTTTTTTTGTTCTTCTTAAATTTGCCTTCTTTTGCACTGAGAGGGAGAATAATGTGAAGAGTTTAAACCAAAAACAGATGTATCAGAGTCATGCAAAGGAAAAAACAACACTGCTTAAAATTATTTTATCTTTTATGGGGTTTTTTTGTGGGGGGGGGGGGGAACTTATAAAGCAGGGGGTCTCATTTTTAAGTGATGATCTGCGTTTGGAACATGACTCTTCATGTATTTTTTTAAGGGAGTGCAACAATGCAGGCTGCTGTAAGACGCCTCTCGATGTTTCATCAACGTTTGCAGCTGACAAACTTGTTTCCTTAGGGAGAGAAAGTCATTTTTAGAGCAGTTTGACCTGCGGGTTTACACAAGATCAGGTCAGTAATCAGGTACAGCTCAGTGTCTCTCTCTCTCTCTCTCTCTCTCTCTCTCTCTGTGAAGTATTTAAAGATGTTGTACAAATTCTCCTTCCTGTCATGTTTAATGGCTCCATCTAGGGCTTCCTCTCTGCCTCAGTTTACATGACGTTGTTTGTATGGAGGGGTCGTGAGTGTGAATGAAACTGTATCAGAAGGAACCACTGTTGTAAATAACTAAATAAATGCAGATTTTCTAATTACTGGGATGTGGCAGAGTTTTGTTTTTTTAATGGTTGTCTTCAACATGATGTGATCATGTCTAGACAAGATTTCTTTTCAACTCAACATCTGGATTTTCAGTCAGTGTCCAATTCAAAGAACAATAGATTTGGTGGAATGGTCAAAGCTCCCTAAACATTTTCATGAAGTTGACTCCAAATCTACAATATGGTCAAACTGAAAGTTGCGTACTAGTCTGACCACGAAGAACAGGTGAGACAACAATCATCTGTACATTACAATACAGTTTCAAGTAGTACTCAGTGACTTTCTCATTGTTATATCTAACAAACTCCACTGGAGGCAAGAAAGCTGAAGTGCTGCCATCAGAGGTGAGTCACCACAAAATGTTTTCGTGTCTTTTAGCCACTTGGAGCCATCACGTCCAGCTGTTAAGACGACACCGACATTATTAGATAAAACTAATGTGTTAGCAAACAGTTTCCCATTTACACGTCCATTTTTCTGTGTCGATGAGTGGTGATAATACAACTGTACGTTCACAGGCTGGAAAACCAAAACCACTGAGCAAGACAAGGCTTAAATACCCACAAGTTCTGAGTCCTCATCTGATTAAATGGATGAGGGTGACACGTGGTTTTCTTGTAGACAAACAGATGTAATATAATTTCTGTTACTTACCAAAACTCGGTTTGTTTTCTTGATCTAATAAAGAAACTGAATTGATTCATCATGAAACATAAAAGCAGTGATTAAAACAATAAATATTCGGGCTTTTACTACTTTTAACTCAGCAATGAATAAAAAGCAAAACACCCTCGTGACTTTTTTTTTTCAAACACCAATTGAGACACAGTGTGACGGCGTAGCTGAAAAATCAAAAACTTTTATTGACTCGAGTAAAAGGAGACTCAATGTAATGAAAAATACATTGCAAAAAAAGTAAATAAGATTACAATACTGACACCATCATGCCACACGTTTGCTTTGCACTGTACTGTACCTTCTTCACACACATTATGCCGGAACAATACAATTTCAAGTGTATTTAAATTTGTCTCTTCTCTCGTTGGTGCTGTCGTTTTCTTTATAAAACATGGGTGAAATGTGGTTTAACATTGAAGCGACTAGAAGCAGAACAGAATCAGTGTTGCAGCTTGTAGCTTTGTCTGATTACGTCCAGAACCATGAACATACAATTGTTTTATTTTGTAAAATGGCCTTTTTTGGGGGGGTTGTGTGAAATGATCAGTGAGTGGTTTTCATAGACTTTTCTCAACGGACCTACTTTTCATTTATCTCAAAAATCCCATAAATCACCCGAACAACGTCTCTCCTGGATCTTCCTTCCTTCCTCCTAACTCAATCAGTACAGAGCAAAAACACCTAAGCGATGGACCCCCCCCAAAGGAAAGTAATAACAGTTCAGACACGACTCATTACTGTACAATAAAAAATAATTTGCTGACCATGCTTGAGACCAGTCAAGCATTAATGTAAAATATTATTTTTATACAATGGTCATTCTTTGCTGTTATTCAAGCACCAAACATCCAGACTGTACACTTAAAATACTGTAAATCATTGCACAAGTCACCGTAGATCTCCAATTCCTCACGCCCGGTCAGACATCTGGTGCAGAGATGCAGATGTGCTCGGCAAAATCCCACTTCTCCCTTCACCACCTCAGTCCTGTTGCTCGAGCCTCGTCTTTACGTTGACGTTTTTGCTACAATAACTATGAAATAATATGGCAAATACAATGACAAGTAAAGTTTAAGGAATAAAATGCACGGTGGCATTTGAGCATGTGCAAACCCTAAACCTCATGTGACTGGAGAAAGTGCCCATTTGTTACAGGCCACTGCAACATTCATCAAAGAAGAAAAACATTAGAAAAACTAAAATGCATGTTTCTGTTATAACAAACAGCACTTCTACTTGGCAAATACACTTTTAGTAATTGCTAATAGCACTTGAAAGCCCAGTCCTCCTCCTAATGAGTTAATGTGCAGTCTTTATCGAAGCGACTTTTCATTTTTTATTTTTTGTGTCTACTGCTGGATTTGAACATCTAGTTCAGTCTCCTGTGATCTAGATTTTGTTTTTAATGTTTAGTAAAACGATTCCCACAAGGACCATGTGTACAGTCACAAACAGTTTATAAAGCACTGAAGCACTTTGCATATAATATCGAGGCACCGTATCATAGGAGGACGTAGATACACTTGTGGCTGTTATAACGTCGAGCCTTTCTAACGGCGGGACTGGCACAGGCTGCAACTAGCACATGGCGATGAAAGCAGATAATATTTCACTTAATACTTAGTTAATAACTAAAAGAAGTAAACATCACAAAACCCACGAGGGCATGTGTTATTGCTGGTTCAGTTTAGTTAGAACATCCTTGCAAAAAAATAAACAAATGTGTCAATAATAAAAAAAAGGTACCTATAAATAAAAAAAAATGCTAATTAACTTAATTTCATTGAACAAATTAATTTGTTCAATGAAATCCTTAGTTTATTTATTGATTCGTATGGCGGTGGTTGTGAGCGCACGTTCCCACTAAGGTTTCTTGCTCAGGTAATTCGAGGGGATCCAGCCCTCGACTTCTCCTCTGACATTTTTACAGAACCACCAGCCGCTGGTGTTTTTCTCCAGCACCTCGAACACTGTACCCACTTTGAAGCTGGCTGTTTGTTCGTCCCCTTCAAAGTCCGCCACAGCGAGATACAGCTCATCCCTACTGGGCTCCTTGAGTAAAGGGGGTAGCTTGTCCTTGGGCGGACCAGGCTTCTCGCTCTTCAACTGGGGCTTGGGAGGAATTGGGACTTTATTCACCTTGCACTCCTCCTTCTCCTTGTTTGCAGGCACCGGGACAAACCCTTTGGGCTTAGGGGGAGGGGGCCTGCTGAGTTGGGGTAGTCCGGCCTTGAGAATATCCTGGATTTCTGGTAGAGCAGCTGGAGGTTTGAGCTCAGTTGGACTGGATGGGTCTCCCTTCTTTGGAGGCGGAGGTCTTCTTGGAGCCATGGCGGGGGGTCTATTAGGGGGTTCCTTGTGGGGAGGCACTAATGGTTTTGCAGGGGGTGATGAACTCTCGTAGCTGTGACCATTAACTTGTTTTAGGGGGACCTTTGGCTCGTCACAGTACTTAGTATTGTTGAGAGAAGGGATATGAGTGGGTGGCGAGCTCGTGGGGGCACTGGGGTGGGAACTATTAACTGCTGCTGAGGCGTCAGTTCTGATGGTTTACCTCAGTCGACGCAGAACCCGGGTCTGCAGGTTTCGACGGCCTCAGCTTGCTCCGCAGGTTGGTGATGTCTAGTTTGTTCTCCGCTGGGGGATCCGGCTTGGCGGCTGGGACAGGTTTAGGTCGGAGCACAGGTTTGGGCTTCATTAACACTGACGGACCAGGTGCTTCTGGTTTCTCCTCCTGAACCTCAGGCTTGGGTTTCGGTGGCTGTTTCGGCACAGGTTTCAGATTAAACTTCTTCACCTCTTTGGCGGAGATCTTGTGCCCACATTCAAGACCCATCTCGTTCCGAAGGTGAAGAGCTTTGTTCTTATCTTCTTTCTTGATCTCTGGTGGTTTGTCTAGTTTGAAGGGGGCTGCCTTGGGTGGTACCAGTGGCATACCTGGGGGTTTTGGGGGCAAAGGCTTGGAATGATCAGGTCTTGGTTTGTCTGCTACCTCCAATTCAAAGCTCTTGTTAATGGACTCCCTTCGAGGTGGGAGTGCTGGTTTCTCCTCGACTGGAGGGGCAGCTGGGGCTGGAGGCAACTGCCCAGGGAAGGCAGAGCCCACCTTGGCTGGACAGGGCTTCCAGTCTCTGAGTTTAGGTCGGGCACAAGACTCGGGGGCAGCGGGTGGCTCATCTGGTAACGGCTTGGACCAGCTGTCATCTGGGCCTGATGCATTTGAACAACCACCATCTTCCAACCTCAGCTTCTCCATCTCGTTGGGCAGAGGGGCAAGGAAATTGGGTCTCAGGGCATTGCTGGTCTTCTTGTACTTGTCGATAAAATTGGCAGGGGCCCAGCCCTCTTTTTCATCTATCTGGATGTACCACCAACCATTTGAATTCTTCTCAATCACCTGGTAGGTAAATGAATAAAGAACAGATTCAAGTCACAAATTCATTTTTTCAAGCCAAATGCGTCACTATAAAATCCGTTTTCTTTCTTTCTTCTAAAATACAGTTATTAGCAGTGCCTGACCCACCTCAACTTTAACTCCGGCCTGGAAGCTAATACCATCAGGTATAGTGGTCTGGAAATCCGCTATGGTGTAGAACTCTTCCTCAACCGCCGGAGGAATGGGTGGTTTGGGTAGATTTGCACCACGTGGCTGTGCAATATGAGAGAGACATGTCAAGTTGTTAAAAACATTTTGTCGAGAGAAGTTATCATCAAAAGGATTGTTGCTGTGCCAAATCTTACAATGGTGAGATCTCTGCGAGGAGGAGGTCTGTGTCTGGATCCCACTTCTGTGGAGGGAAAACACGTTTGTTGAGTTGCACAGCAGCAGTGAACAGACTTTTTATAAAAATCTGTTCACTGTCTCAAGTAAAAGACAAAATCACAAGCTTCCTTTGTTGATTTCACGTATTACTTTTGTTCTCGGAGAAAAAGGAGAGCCGGTTTTCTTTGTCTCGAGCTGCGTTGTTCTGCTGGCCCTGTTTGGAGAACCCGTCCAGGTCGTTTGTACTGGCGTGAGCAGCGCCCCCTGCTGACTGCTTCTGGCCCTGAATGTCCATCTTCTTCAGGTAGGAGGCTGGGGCCCAGCCCTCGCGGCCCTGGTACCTGAGTGGAGAAGAGATGTACCCTCACTGGCTTGAGATATAAAATGAGAGGGAAGACTAATGGGCAGTTAGTTCAATGTGCCATTAACTTGTCTCGTTATTCAATGCAACATTTTCTATTCACGAGCCCCGTCAAAATCTGGAACAGGGTATGTTGGGAAGTAAAACGAGAAATATCACGTTCATAGTTTTAATTTGTGTTATTCCTTAACATGCTCTAATGTTCTGAAAAGACATCACTTTCCTCCCACTGTACATTTCTGCAGCTCCTCTCTTTAGCCTCTATCCCCCCCCGATAAGGCCCGGTTGCAGAACTTCTACATTCAGACAAAAACCTATTCAACACTAGAGGAAAAATAAACTGGGAAAAACAAACATAATATGTCTCCTTTAATGTCACTGGGTTGAATTACCTGATCTTCCACCAGCCCTCCAGATTCTTCTGAATCATCTCGACAATCATGCCTCGCTCCAGGTCGATCTCATCCTCGTCCCTGGCCGCATACGGGTAAATCACTGAATACTTCTCATCTATAGTCGGGGAGGGGGGGAAAAGGACAATATCGCAAAATATAAAATCATAATGTCCGTTCTGGGGATTATTGTGCACAGGTTCACAAAAAAAGCAGCGCACAGATAAATGCTGATGTAGCATGAACGCTGCGGCGACAAAGCACGCTGGTTCAAAGCACTTTGTCCAACTCAACCCTCTCCCTTTGTGGTTAAGGATGAGAAACTGTCATGGCTACTTAAGTACTTTGGCTTTATATTAGCAGAGTGATTCAATTAAATGAGGCACGGCTTGAGCAGCTTCTTGTGGAGTGAGAAGATGTGAGATAGACGCACAAAACACACAAACATCCTCCACAAATATTGACCACAAACACAACAGACTTTGTACTAGAGATGTCATTTCTACAATTTGTATTATTTCTACTATTAAACTACTACTACTACATCTATATTGATCTATCAAGTGATTATTAATGCTGGTTAATTGAAACGATACACGTCTCATATTTAAAAAACGTACAAAAACACAATTCACTTTGCATGCAAGGGTTTAATTCACATGCTTGGGTCTCTCATGCAGCGTACATGCATACACATAAACCACCATGCACACAGATGTGTATGCATGTGCACACACACACAAACACACACATTGAGAATAGGGGGGAAAGAAAGGCGTGCGCTCCACCTTGCCCAAAGCCTGTGCTGAATAGATCCCCTAAAGTTCTGCGACGACCCACGTGCCTTGGCAGTGACCAGAATCTCCTCGGCACTGTTCCCGGCACAGTGAGTGGGGCAAAACAGGAAGTGAACATTACATGTGTCATCCCGAAGATGTTTTTTTCATCCTAAATTAAAGCATTTTCAGTAATGGTCGACCTAAACGAAATCAAAGTTCAACTTACAGCGGATTATTTGGGAGTAAATGGGAATCGCTTGCTGATGAATGATCGATAAAGCTTTGTGGAAAGTTAGTTTTTTTTTAGTGTTACAGGTTCAATCCATGGTAGCTGGATTCTGTTATTTATAATCTCATGACCTAGTTCCAGTGTAAAAAACAATGTCCTGAACAAAGATATGTAGGTGATATTGTGCATCATCTTGGGTACATTAAATTAAATCTTACACATTACTGGGTAATGAATAGTGTTGGGACAACTTTATTCTATATTATTATGTACTTGCCCAATTGCTCATTTATCCCCCTCTGTGTTTTTGTGTCGTACTTCTGGACATTTGTGATAATGTCAGTGATTGTAGATGTTACATTTGAGTCATTCTCTAATTCCAGGCCTCTGATGAGCAGAAACAGTGCATTGAGCTCAGTGTCCACTTTAAAACCAAATACTTCTCAGGCTTTCCGGGACTTTAAATATGCTCTGTAATTTGCATTTTGGCTCGGACCCCTTTATTTGCTCAGGGCTCCGACCATACGCTGCATTATCATTATAGTGTCGTTCTTTTATGTCCTGCTCATGAACATACATATTAGAATTAACTAGTGTTTGACAAATCTTCTCCAGAAAAGAAGCAACTTTGGCACATTTGCTCAACAGATCTGCAAACCACCCAAATAATTAGCACTTACTCTTAATATTGCATAGGAGTCCAGTTTAATCTCTACTTGCTTCTACATTATACTGAACATAAAAATGAATTTGCACGTACATTTAAGTGTTAAATAGCCTCTCTAAGTTCTTGACAATACTGCGTTTCAACGACAGCAGAGGGAAAAGTTCCATGTACCTTCTTCTCCGGGAATACTGAAGTCATCGGGGTCGTCCTGTGCCTCGAGGCAGGTGGCAGGGACCCAGCCCTGGGCGTCGTCCGAGCTCACGAACCACCATCCTGAGAGAGCGGAATATAAACATAGTGACCTATTAGATATCATGACACATCTTTTTATTTAACAAAATGTAATGATAATGTATTATTTTAATTTAATATTAAATTTTAAAAGTAAATAGAATAATTAGAGAATCTCAGAAATGTTGAATCCACATATAGTCCCTCAGCCGTGTTGCCCAGCATGCCTCAGTCCGTCCACTAGGGATTGATCCATAAACCAAATACCTTTGTGCACCTTTCTACATATCAGAAAACCTATAAAAAAAGACTGTACTGGATACTGAATAGAACTTACCAGACTCATTTTTCTCAATGACCTCCACCGTCTGACCCGCATGCAGGCTGATCTCGGAGCTCTCCTGCTTCTCGTAGTCCGTTACTGCCACATACTGGTCGAGGAGGAGAGGATCGGCTGAGGTGGAATCTCCTGTTGAGGGGAACAAATCGGAGCAGACGCTCATTTAGCTCTTTTCTCTTCCTGATACTTTCTTCCAGAGGCTACGGACGAAATCTCAATAATGCAAATAAAAGCCTCTACTCCTCAGGATGTTGGGTATTATTTATCAATGTCTTATTAAGGAGGTGTCCATGAATTTGAAATCAGATTAAATCTCTGTGGCTTTGAAATATTGAGCTGATGAAATGCCAACTTAATTCCAAGGTTTAAATTCTGTTTACGTGAGAGGAGGCTTATCTACGGTATTGAGATTCACAAAATAATGAAGCGGAAGAGGTAGCAGATGTGATTGGAGAGATGAGCGTGAGGGAAACAATGAGCTGACAGAGGAGGAGTAACAAAAGGGAAACTTGGAGAAGAGGAGTGAATGAGGAAGTTCAAAAGTGTCAAGGGGGGGTTAGGTCAATCATCAACAGACAGAAATCAGAAACCCGGAGACCCACCACCGATGTTAGCACCAAGCCGGCCTGAATCAAATCTACTTTTAATAGACGAGGGGCTCAAAATACAACCAGAAACCTGAATCCAAGATACAATTAACTGGAAAATATACCTTTTGGTGGACACATAGCACTTTGTCTACTTGTATGTCTTAAATGCGCTAAATATAAAAAGTACAGATGGGGTGATTCTAATTTTGTAATGTTCTTAAAATTCCACAGCCACAAGAGCAACAGCTTGTTAATTTATTTAAATTAAAGCGACTATATTTATTTTCTGCAACAGATGCTTGATTCTGTCAGTTTGAATAGTGAGCAGGTTTATTCCTAAGAAAAATAATGAGTCGCTTTACTTTAAAAGCTAAAAACTATGAGGTCACAACATGGATTAAATATAACATCAATCCTTATTGATTCACCCTAATTCTGTTCAAAGGCATATTGGTATACATTAGGTAATAATAATCATTATGATGTGTACATGTCTTGTTACTTTTCAATTCTAACTGTATTTAGTACGCAGACACATACTCACAAATTGAACTGGTTCAAACTATTTCCATTGAACTAAACCAACTATTTTAACTCCAAGATTCATTAAGTAGTTAATATAAGTAAAAAATATTTGCATCCTTTCAATCTCCTTGAGTTTGCATGATGCTGTAAATGTATCTAAGATAGAATATGTGGCCAATCTGAATCTAGACTATATCAAATAATTAATGTAGATCCAAGGTAAACATCCCGTCATTATCTTCAAGCTTTTCTCCTCTGTTCCACCACAACATACTAAAATACATAAAAATGAGCCAAACAGGTTCTGAAGTTAATCAATTGTAGTGTATGAGTCCATTTTAGAACCAGAGCAAGCCCCAAGCCTTCAACAGAGCCCCATCCCACCTGCCCAGGCCAGGGGAGGAGGAGAGGGGGGGACAGGCCACTACAGCGCCCCGCTGGGGTCACACACACAGCACGACCAACCATGACAGCGTGTTTACTACCTCGCTTTAGGAAAGTAGTCGCTCTCTCCACAATCCCTGATGGAAAGGAAAATGAATGGAGAAGAAAACTGAAAAAAAGTGTCATGGATGCAACTTGAGAATTGTAGATGAGTGAAGAGGATGAAGAGGAAATAAAGAGAAACGGCTTCTGTGTAACTGGTGCAGTAATCGTCAAGTCCAGAAAAAGTATTTAAATATCTGAATATAGACACAATGTGAATGGAACAAGAACACACATCAGTGACCACTAGGTGGAGCAAATGTCATATTATATACTAGGCTACATAAGAATGACTGGACTTGTATTCAAAGACAAAATGACCATAGCCAAGACCACGAAACCCCATTTTCATGAAAATACACAAACAAAGCTGCGACTTACCTGATTTCTTCTTTCCAATGGGTTCCCTGGTAATGAGAGGAAAACATCACATTACTACCAGGGGGGGGGGAAGTAAGGATATATAGTTTATCAAGAAAATATACATTTATAATAATTCCCAAACTCTGTGTGACTTTTACTGATGCACTATCTCTTAATCTATACAAATGACCCTTGTAAAGACTGGAGGGGTTTATTGTTGGTTTAAGTTCTTGTACTTCAGGATACTTCTAATGTTTTTACCCGTATTTCTGTAGCTACTTTGAAACAATGATGCATTAAGATCCTTTTTGGAATCTGCCACATGATTATTTTTTTGTGCCACGAGGCAACAACACGACAGCAGTGATTTCACCAGCAAACAATGCCAGTAATTGATGACATCATCATTTCCTGTTGGATCTATTAATAAGCAACGTGTGAGAAAGGCCTCAGTTTCTCTGCCTCTTCTCTCTCTCACTTCCATCACCTTCCTTCTCCCCCCCCCTCACATCTTCCACGTCTACTTAACTCACTCCTTCAATCTCCCTTCACCGTTTCCTTGGCAGCTCCTCCTCGTTCGCTCCCCTGCATTAACATGAACGCTGTCAGCCACATAAAGCATTGTTCAGTCGGCACAGCTGTTAATTGCAGAGGCTCAGGTCTCAGTAAATCTTCGCCCATGAGCGTACCCACTGACGTACTGTAAAAAATGTAATCCCTGCCTATAGGCCGACAGAAGCAATACCATTATTATAGAAGAGCAGTGTTTGTGTATTGTGTATGTAAAGGCTCACTTGAACCATTGGCTTAATATGACTAATATCAAATGAATCCTCCCTATCCCAGTTTTGAGTTTCATCATCATGGTCAAATTCACACGATATCATATTTGTTGATTTCTTGGAATTGATGGATCTTGATGGAACATTTTAGGCGACTGATATTAATGAGTGTGGTGCAATCTGGTGCAGATGCAAATAAAAATCTGGATTTAAATGTTTCATACCGGGACTGATGGGCCTTGGTTGAATATGATCTCCTTTTTCATTCTTTCCATCAAGCTTCAGTTCCATCTTGCTCCATCACCTAATTCTATTTCCTTCCCTTATGATCTCTTCTACGTTCCACTTTCCTTTCCTCTCCTTTCCTCGTTGCTATAAACTTTTCCTTCTGTCCCATTTTCCCTGCTTCCTCTTCTCAGTTAAATCCTCTCTTCTTCCCTCGTCTCTAACTTTGCTGCTTCTGAGGAGAAAGTGCGAGATGCCCCTCTCAGCGCATGTAGATTTATGCGCCATGATAAATCTTCCCCCACAGTGGCTGCTGTGTCTGTGCACCAGCCCCATGTTGTCAGTCAGCCAAACAACAGGCTGCACTAGCAGAAAGCACTAATCCAATTTCAATAAAGACAAACCAAGGTCTTTCCTGTATTCAGCCGCCACGAGTAAATGCCCCCTCTCTCTGCAGCTTCTTCTCCCAACGCAGGCCTGGGGTTTTGTATGAAGACGGAGGTGGTACGTGTCATTGCCGACCTCATGCAGGGGAGGACAGAGACAAACTGTGTGCGTGTGTGTGTGGCATGTCTATCTTTAGTTATGAGGGCCAATTTTGGTTCAATACCATCCTTGTGAGGACATTTTGGCCGGTCCTCACAAATTTAATGAGGTTTAAGACTTGGTTTTAGAGTTGGAATTAGGTTTAGGTTTAGGTTAGGGGCTAGGGCTCGACGATAGAGAGACTTGCATGTGTGTGTTTGTGTGTGTACTTGACATATCAACCATCAACTATTTCACAATCACCATTCAGAGACCAGTTAATGTCAGATTATCATATAACTGGTATAGACAGCCACTACAGAGGTAAGGCAGAGGAGGTCATCCACTAATCTGAGGGTCGGTGGTTCAATTCCCGGCTCGTCCGGCTCACATGCCAAGTGTCCTTGGGCAAGACGCTGAACCCTAAACTGCTCCCGACAGCTGTCCCAGCGATTTCAGGGGAAATCTCAGAAAACATATCTCAGTGGCAGTGGTAGAAAATGTGAAGAACTATTCTTTCCTATTGTAACTGGCGAACAAAGTGCACACTAATGTTATATTCATATAATTAGAGCAGTATTAGTATCATTCAAGCTCATTATGTGACCCAGATTTCTCAACCTTGTCTTGCAAATTGAAAACCCCACCTCACTGCTCTCCTGACACATACTCCTGGCGTGTATAACAGGATTCATCCACTAATTTTCCTGCCGACCGATGCAGCCTCCGAGCGCCCGGTGCCTCACATCACTATGTGATGACAGACGGGTTAAAAAGCTCAGGGCTCAGCTGACAGCTGTTGGTGTAAAAAGCCTCTCTGGTCTCCCTGGAACCAGCCGCCCGTAACCTCTGCTGCCCTGAAGGTGCCGCTAACCTTAACAACAACACATTTGCAAAAACCGAGGCCAGAGTGGGTGTGTAAGTTATGTGTGTATCGACAGGCGCCCGTGTGTGTTGGAGGCTGGCGCTCGTTGCCCGCTGATGTCTTGGTTTTAGCACATTGCAACTGTCAGCACCGGTTATGATGCTAACGTGTGGAGTGATATTTACACGAGACCACAGAGCAGGTCTGCACACCTTCAGATCAACCACGTGACCTCCCCCTGCCTGGAGCCTGGTGGCCGAGCGGAGCCGCAGCTACATGCTTCACATGCAAACTCAGCATTAAGGGGGGAAAAAGACCCATTAAATGTGTTTCTGCTTGAAAGATCGAACAGGAAGTAACGTGGGAATATGAAATCATATCAGAGGGTGTAATGAATGCTGAGCGTGGGGCGGAAACGCTGAGGGGATGTGACATGACCTCAGTCAGGGGAACGACGACGGGTGTTTCCCTTTGCATGTGACCCTGAGGGTTTCTAACGCGTGTGGTACTTACTCCTTGGGTGGGTTGAGGTCTTCAGGTCTGGTCTCAAAGAAAACTCGGACCTCCTCACACTGGGAGATGTAGACCGGCAGCTGGGTGAGAGCCTGCAGGGACAGAGGAGGACAGGAAACTTAGGAAATCACACAAACTGACAATTACACTCGCTTCAGTATATATAGTATATAAATAAATATGTAGAGGTCGACCAGAGGTTAAATATAGTTCTCACTGAGAGTCTAGACAAATAATTACTACGTACAGTATTTGAGGGCATTTTCAGATTACCCTCCTGCGCCGGGATAAATATTATGTCAGCTATTAGATATACCTGTGTGCAATATTTCCTCACTAGACATTATATACAGTACATTATGTAGTTCTCTTTTTGTTTTTGGCCACATAATATTTTTTCAATATTTTAATCATTTAGCTGTCTGTTCTAACAATAATAATTATTTGACTGATTATTTGTCTAAAGCAAAACATAAATGAGAATCGTCCGTTTGTTTCAACAGAATTTCCACTACTTCTACAATCCTGGCTCCCGTGTTTTTCATTTTCATATGTTTTTTAATATCCCCAAAACTCTTTTTCATACCACGTCCTTGTACTTATCGAACAAGCTGCAATAATAATAATAATAATAATAGTATTTGGCAGTTACTTTTTAGATTGAAGTGCAAAATGTAATATCATTTTGTGTATTGATGGCACTGCAGCAGTATGAGTCTGTTGGAAGTTTGTCCGGATGAAGATTAAAAACATTTTCCCTTATTAAAATTGTAACTTTGGATGATTGTGGCGCTCGGGCAGGTCTACAATATGTCTGCCTCTTTTAATATTATGTCTAGTTTCTCAAATTTAGTGTTATTTATAAGTGAGATGGTTTCAGAATTTCTATCTAGTATCTGTTGACTGATCTGTCGCGGCTGCCGTCCTCCCTCACCTTGTGCCTCTGTGGACAATCACGAGCATCAAAGACGAGGCACGCGCACACACACACGCGCACGGTTTAATTTCCCAACTCCTGCCCAGACTCTGCGTTTTATCTGCCTCTCCTTATCTGTCTTTCACTTTCTCTCAGCCAAACTTCTTAAGAACAGCAGTGAAACAGATAATCACCCCAACAGATTAACCCCCCCCCCAAAAAAAAACCAAGAAGACAGAATAACTGCTGCCAATGACCCCGTGTTGACTGTCTCTCCTCCACTGCTTAGAAGGCTGGGCCACTCCTCCTCCCTCCATTTGCTGGCAGGCTAAGCCCGGTGCTATCCATCAAGCTTCCTCTGCCGGCCTCTTCCTCTGATTTTAATACTCCTAAGTGTTTCGGCTCTGCCCTTTAAGGCAGCACGGGCTCTGTCTCCTCTTTGCACTCTGTGACACGCGCCGATATAACGTCAGGGCTGGTGATGGATATGGAAGGAAAGCCAGAGCCCCCCCGACCAAGGTGTCCTTGTCCCGTGTGCCACGTTTGCCTCGTCACGCTTGTGATCATAGGTTGGTGCCAGCAGCTCGTGTTGGAAGAAAGGAGCGGGTACACTGCCATGGACAAAGTATGACTGGGGTTTTTCATAAGCTGAGAGGGTTCCTCTCTTCCTCTTCCTGATTCATATTACCCCCATTTACAGTAGCTCCATCCATATCTTGAGAAACAGAAGCTAAGCAGCTGATGTAAGAGGTATCTTTTTATACCGGTGACCTCCAGAGGACCCCCCCACAATGTCTGCTCCAGCAGCCCAGAAAGCTGCGCTGCTCCTGAGGTCAGAGAACCAGCTCCACTCTCCTTGGATTTATTTCTCTTCTTGTGTCAGCCTGCGGCCTGTCCACTCATTACAATTCTCCCCAGGGAGGAGACGGGACGGAGGCTCAGGGTACATTACAGCAAATGGACTTTATGGGTCTGTTTTTGTTTTTTTACAGCAGGCAGCATTAAGGTAATTGTGTGTGTGTGTGTGTGTGTGTGTGTGTGTGTGTGTGTGTGTGTGTGTGTGTGTGTGTGTGTGTTCTCCAAGAAAAAAATGGGGTTGTGGAAATACATTTCTTTCAAATGTGCAGTACATTGAGATCTGTGGACAATAACTTACTATACGATAATACTTTTGTCTGTTATATCTCAAAAGCATCACTCTTTTCAAACGTTTTGAAAATCATAAAAATATACAAACAATTCTCATTTGCATATTTTGAGACATTATTTATCCCAAATCTTAATTACACACAGATTATATTCCTATTTTTGTGAATAGAGACTAATGAAGATCAGGAGGACATTGAGACTTTTTGCTGTGATGCATTTCGGAGCTGTGTGACATGGCAACCCATCCAAGGCTCAGCAGTCTTTCTCTGGCTTTGTACAAACAACCTCTGGTTCCAGGTTTTTTCTCTTTCTCCCTCTCTCTCTCTTTTTATACCGACAGTTTTTCCTGACTTGAATGAAAACACAAGACTTCACAACGAGGGGGAAATTCCATGATGCCGGGTAAAACCTCAGCTGTACAACAGAAGGGCTGACTCAGCTCTTCCCGTAGAAAAACATGTCGTTTCACCTTGTCGAAGCCGTTTTTTGTTTGTGCTTACAGTCAAGTCGAGATTTGTTTCAGCAGTCACTGCAGAAAACAGCATTCCCTGCCCGAGCTGAAGACTGAGATCCAACCTGTATGATGATATCTGAGGGCTGGAGGATGTTTAAAGTCTTTATCCTACTGTCTCTGATTTCAGATGCCCATTTCTGCCACTTGTTGAAAGATCCTGTAACTCTTAATAATGAAAAACTTTATCAAAATAATGACTTAGTGTCTCATAAAGGCAACTTTTCAATCTTATGACTTTCACAAGTAGAATTAGGCTCCTTATGTAACAGACAGGCTGTTAATGTGTGAAAAAGCTGAGAAAAGAGTTGTGACTTCTCACTGCTCGGATTTAAAAGCATCGCAGCACGATGGTACTAATTTCTTTCCACACAATGCTCTCACACGCTCTGAGGTGTCCTGTCCTCACATGCTACTTCAACAAAGTCATTGAACATTGAAAACTCACGAAGAAGAGTGCTGAGGACAAACATCTGGCCAGGAAACATTTTGACAAAATGTGGATCCAAATCCACTGAACTCCAAAACGTGAACAATCCTCACCAAGTAGGTTTCTTTGTATGTAACTTCACACACTTACACAATAACAACCTAAAATTGTACAGCGACACCACTGATGTAAAAACCCGTCTCCACTATTCTCATAAACATCCACTCCCAGAGGCATGAATCAACAACTCTACCCATCCCTTTCCCAAAACACTTATTTTTCACATAAGTGGGTGAAGATGTTTCCTAGCAGCTGTACAGTCGGAGGAGTATCGGACATAATAAACTATTCTCTTTCACTTTATGGCCTTGTAAATCAAAAATCCTTTATTCAGGAAGGAAGTGGTGACAGGCTATCAACACTGTCTCAATCTGGAGATAAAATTGAGTGCGTAGTCTGGACTAAGTCAGAACGAACTTGTAAAAACCTCCTCAAACGTTCCCTCTCAGACGGAGAGGAGGAGGTGTTTAGAGGCTCTGGGGTAAGAAGTCTGTAATATTCAACAAAAACGTAGCCTATGGGCTGAGGATGTGCTGACATGGAGCAAGCTCAGCGCCGGCGAGCGCTTCGCCCTTTTGGCATGACTCCCTGCTGACAGCGAGCACCACAACACATCTCCCTCCCTGGTGTTTCTCAACACACCAGCACCGTCTCGCGCCTCAATCACGTGGTTCTGTGGCCACGATATCCAATTCTCAACGTCCTGTCATAAAAAGTAATGATGGTGTGATTCATGACAGACCCTCTCTCCTTGGTTAGCACTGCAGTTTGCACAATAATGCAGAAAAAGGGGATTTTTTAAAAACTATTGCTTTGGATTTATTTCCAGGACAAAAAAAACTTGTTGCTAAGATGCAGACCTCCAATGTATTTATTTAAGTCGCCGTGGTTATTGGCTATTGGCAGTTTTACGGTCACAGTGCTGCTTCAGTGGAGCTGGAGTCTGTGCTGTTGCATTTCTTTTCCCATGTTCCTGCCAAGTGATTAATCTCCCTGGTAAAAAGCCATGTAATGGGCTGGATAATGCACAGTTTTACATTATCTTTTGAAAAAACTGATGGAAAGCTGTGGTATTTCAACAACACGCGTCCACTCAAGTCTCTCATCGCTTCATCAACTTACATTTATAATTGTCCTGCCCCAGGGGGATCGTGATGGGTTACTGCATATTTGGGTGTAACACTTTTCTTTCTCTCCACAGCAACGGATTTATTTTATTTGCTTATACACTATTGATCCCTTAACAGACATTAACCTCTCGTTTGTCTGCTGGTGCAGGGACGGGTCGGAGTCAGAGGCACCTGGGGAGCTTTCAGGACGCCTCAGCAGGGTGGACGCCTGCTGTCACACAGGTTTGCTCCAGGGGGTTCAGTACAGCACACGCCACACAATGTCAGTTTAAAATGCAAGGGCGATGTCATCCGATAAATCTTACGTGAATCTTGCGTCGTGTGGCCATGAGCTTAATTTGAATTAATATAACCATATGTTTGAAACTTTTTAAATTGCTACAACACTGAAGTTAATTGAGGTAATGAAATATAAATTTGATAAATATAGGACTATGGAGTCAAATATTACAACCAAGACATATAGGTTCTCTTGAAACCAGATGTTCTGTGAGAAACTGCTACTTGTGATGCTCATATATACACAATAATAACAAATATTATTTTCCATTTTCCTATTCACGGCTTGTTTGAAACAATGTGGGTGGGAGACTGTAGTTTGTTTTTCTTATCCTGTAACCACTGTAGCTTGGTTTTAATATGTTGTACCACCGACTGGTCAGCGTGGTTTTCCGTGCATATTCAGGAAATACAACTATTGCAGATGTCACATATTGGTCAATGCACTCACCCTGCAGTACTCGTTGATGGGCCTTAGCCTCTTCATGGCCACATCTCTGATATGACTCCTCCTGAACAGGATCTTCCCTGGATGATGGTAGAAAAAACTGATTTAGAAGAACAGACAACTCAAAGTTGGAGAAGAGAACTGATGTGTTGCTACAGATCACAGCAGAAAAGTAACATATTCTAATAATCATCGATCTAATGATAAAAGATAATCCGTGGAACGCACATATCGAGAACTGCCACACTTGGTATGTGTATTGTCAAGGTCCAAATGAAGAGCTGTGTCCGATTTGGTGCGATTTGGAAACTTGTTATTAGAATTTGAATAAACAGGCGACCAGCGCTCTGCAGCAGCGGTGGCTGAGACTCGGCAACGGAAGTGATGATGTTGGTCACAACAGCGTCTTCACGACAACGGAAAAAAAGACAACTGAGCCTCCAGTTCGGGGGTTTGTTCTGCTACTGGGTCGAGCTCCACTGAACTTTGAACAAACAGCTCTTTGTGCAACAGCGGTGGCGCAGCTTCTTTACTCGCCACGACTCAAATACTGCGAGTTGAGTTCGGAAAGAAAGCTGCACCCAGTATCACCACACGCCAAACAGGCATGTTCACGACAGGCACTGCACCAGTCCTTTAAAAGTTTGTCAAGTTATTGAAGACTGATGCTCGTCAGCGGTGATGGAACTTCGCAAAGCACTGAACTACAGTCAGGTTCATCACCTTTTGGGTCCTCTGGAAACATTTCCGTTATCGTTTTCCCAATCTGCAGCTTGTTTCTGTATTTGCACGTGTTTTATTAATTTGCAGTGTGTTTAACCTTCTCGGCCAACGTTCAAAAGCCCCTCTTTTAAAAAGGTATGGTTTAGTGGTTAGCACGGTTAGCATATTAGAGTGCAGACACATGCAGACTTGGCGTCATCAATAACACTGACAGCACAATGAGGCGGGTAAGGAGCGAGGTGAATAGCTGCCCTTTCCAAGTCATGAATAAATGATTTTTGGGGAAAGCAATGACAGCGTAAATGCTCCATACTTCACCATTCTCATCGCCAGACACAAACGCCCACAGTCGCAGACGAGCTGGGTCGCCACAACAATAACAAGAAGTGGGCCACAAATAGGCCTCTTAAAACACTCCTCTAACTTAATGGTATGCAGGAAATCTCCAGAGCCAGCATCTATTTTCTGCTCGATTTTAGCTGCTGAAGTTCCTCTGATAAATTCACAGCGCCAGCTCTGTCGGCATGTACAGCAGGAACTGGGCAGGAAGTGGAGGCTGACTGGGAAAAGATCCTGAGTGCAGAGAGGGACATGTTTTAAAAGTCCCTCTATCACCTCCATCACAGGGCTGAGGTGTTTGTTCAGCGCGTGTTTAAAGCCGACTTGCTGAAACATGAATCAGGCCCTTGACCGACCCGCCTCCTGCTGCACTGTTTCACCCGAGTTACTAAAAATGGCCTTTTCTGCTTCCTTAACCCACACAGCTAAAAAAAAATTTTTTGGGGGAGTGTATGTGTGAGACTGAACGACATATAGTTTATGAATATTGTCGTTTTGTTTCTGCTCATCTTTGAAGGTGGTTAAAGTCAGAAAAAATAAGGACAGATGCAGACTAAGAAAACCTGATGAATTTCACAAAACCTCCAAATTCTCCACCTCCGCACTTCCAACCACGCTTTGCTCATGACGACCGAAAAAGTTGACTCAGGTCGGTGACAAAAACAACACGCGAAACAGCTTTCAGTTATAGTGTTTTCCCCACTGTGATATCAAAGTGGGACAAGACGACAGATCTTGAAACTCATCGCTGCTCCTTCAGCGTCTGTTCTCGTGGCTTTTGTTTTTAAATTCTTTTTTTTTATTTTTATTTTATTTGCCATGTCAGACAACGTCTTTACACCCAAATGAGTGCAGGTTTTTTTAAATACGGGTAAACCCACTTAAAAAAAGCAGCAGATGTGTTTTCATTGTTTTCATTTCACTGGCGTGTTGTGTGTAAAGCGCCATGTTGGCCAGTGACTGAACGGAGAGGTGGCCAAGTGTTGCAGAAGAGACGACGCGCCTTCATTGCTTTGATGATGCATAGCTTGAACCAGAAAGGGGGCGAAAAAACGAGCATGTCCACCCGGATGTCACGTTTCCTTCACCGCTGATTGGAGGTGAAGCCGACAGATACCCGTGACTAACGCAGAGTCATGTGACCCGGGACTGAAAGCTGATTGAACCTTTTCCCACTGAAGACACAAATCCAGATGTTAGTCAGTGTTTTTTGTCCAGTGCGAAAGGGGCTAGAGTAAATGTTTAAACCACTTTTGGATTGATTCATTCATGGTCAGGCCCAGGGAATGAATCCTACAGCTCAGATGCTCCCATGACTCTGCTACTTACTGCCTTGCGGTTCGGAGGCTGAAACTAACCTGATTTGTCACTACATTTGCAGCAGAGGAGAAAAGTACATTTCAATGTGAGGGAGACTCATAAAAAGGAGAGTGACTCGCTGAAGAATTAGAGAAGACGTTCCAAATCTCTTAGGTCTTGGCAGAGAAACCCAAAAAGGACACTGTCTGGACATCTCTCGAAAACTAAAAGAGTTTTGAAAGTCAACCCTGGAGGTCTACTTCTCTTCTCCTCTCTCTCTCTCTCTCTCTCTCCCCGTCTCTTTCGACCTCTCTCCTCCCCTCGTCACTCCTCACACAGAAAGCTTTTTTGACGGTTTTCCAGAGCTCTCTGGGGTCAGGGGAGAGAAGCACCGACTCAACACTGCCCACTCTGTATGCACGGCAACTCATGGGTGCAGCTGATGAAAAGGGCTTGTTTGGGGAGGGGAGGTAAAAATAAAGCTGCTCGGAGCCACGGCCGAAGGCAGGGTCGACTTCGTGACGAATCTCGAGAGCCCGCAGCGGGTATCAAGCAACTCCTGTCTCCTGGGCAGAGCGAGGGGAGGTGACGGGACAGAGGAGACGGAGAGGGAAACACAGAGAGGGGGATTGTTACACACCTTACACACAGTAAGCTGTTCTCAGGACTCGGTTCTTAAGCACCTCTTCGGGGTGATTTTGAGAAGCTAAAACCATTACATAACACAGATTCTGTGGACCTCGGTCTCAGTTGGGTCACTGCAGTGAGGACTTGAGGTTTCAAACTTTGTCCTTGTACGCCACAACAAGAAAGTTAGAAGAAAGTAAATGAATGGGGAAATAAAGGAGATTAGAAACAAGCAGCTTTTATGGGAACACAGTGAGCATTTGGCCCCAGTTATTTGAATAAACACTATAAAATCAGCTTTGAGAGGAAAATGCTGTGTCACTTTCATCGGCAGGGTTCAAAGATCTGAAAATACTTGACACACACTTTGGAATACTTGACTCGAACTTACAAGAACTGACTTTAACTTGTATTTCATGACGCGAGGCTTGAATTAAGACTTTTTATAAGAGGAGTCTCACCAGGGCTACATCCACTCTAATACATTTTACTTTTAAAAGAGGATTTCTGAAATGGAAATGATGTCCAGACGAGCATTTTATCTCCGTATCAGAAGTGATCTCCACCCACTATTAGCAGTTGGTTGCAGAGAACACGAGGACTAAGCAACATCACTAAGACTAACTAAGGAGCAGCAATGGGGAAGTAAAACCAGGAGTTCTTCCAGGAGTTCTTTTCTTGGACCAAAAGAGAAACTGTTACTGATAGATTTCCAAAAAGTATCAGTTTCTACATGTCCAGACTACAACACTACACCAGAGTTTTCAAAGTAAAGGGAAGGAAGCAGTGTTGAAGAGAATTGTCATGAAGCATGTACAGAGGCAGACTTGCAGTGGAAGAGTCCGTTTATTACAACATCTGCTGCAGCTTTTATACCCTTTGATAAACAATATTGTTGCCAGTGCTGACGTGTACGCGTGCATGTTCCATTTACAAAGATCGAAAAGCAGAGTGTTCCGCCGACTTGCCTTTAACCCGAAAAAACCTTGCCTCAACTTACTGACTGCGACAACACACAAGTAGTAGACAAGAACAGTGATTGCTTTCCCCTGCAGACAAGAGATGGACGTGATATGAATGAGGCACAAACACCAAGGTCATTGTGACTTTTGGTTATTTTTGTTTTTATACACTTCATCCAGGACCGACTGGGGAATGTGAGTTATTGAGCTCCACAGGGTCGTATTTGACCTGATACATCCTGAAGTATACTGTGGCTATATCATTAAACAGTACAGGACAGGGGGAAATCAACCCAAATTACAAATTCATAGTCCACTTCTGGGATTCAAGTTCAGGGGGGAAAGTTTCACCTCTTCTTTGATGCAGGGCCCCTAAAGAAACAGACCCACATTCCTTCTGGGGTTTAGACGACTTGTCAAACAACTTTAGATAATTGGTCAAGAACATATCAGCTCTTTTTCAGCGGCTGGGCTGCAGACATCGCCTTTAAAGAGCAACGCTTGGGGATGTCACATCAAAACGAAATGTGTTCAGATGACAAATGGCTTCCCGAGGTAACAAAACAGTCGAAAAATATCAAAAGGTGTGGATTTAACTGGACAATGCTGGGAGATTTTCGAACCATTTCTCTGAGTTCAACTTTGGACTCACAACTAAATGCAGCCATCAAGTTTGTGGTGCCTACACCTGGTAAAAGTGTGCACCCTGCACACATGCAGACAAACCACTTTGATGTGGAAACACCGAAGGAGTAAAAGCACCTTGAGGCCAAGAAGAGAGAGCCGCTTCCGTGCCGCCTCCGCCCACAGTCCCGACTTGTGCTTTGTAAGTGAAATATTTCCTTGGCTGTCAGAAAACAAAATTCAGCAAATTAGGCAAATGTTCTCGTAGACTCCCACTCAGAGGGGAAGTACGACTCTTATTATTTTAGAAGCCCTTTTTGTTTCCCTGTCTTTTATGAACAAATCCAAAATAGCGCTACTGATTGCATTATATTCTGACAATTCTATTATTATGCTTTTCTATTCTATTCTACTTCATATGTCTAATTGTATAGAGCAATGGTAGAAGATAGTATGAGAAGCAAAGTTTTTCTATCGCTCATTCCTCTTACCCTCCTCCTACTCAGTCCATCAAACAGTCCCTGTGTTTGTGCGTGTGTGTGTGTGTGTGTTTTTGTGTGTGTAGTATCTCAATGAGTTCCAGACCTGGATGGCCACAAAAATAATCCTATCCCCCACCCGTCTCAAGCCTGCACGGTGGGGGAGTTGTGGGTGGGGTCCCTGGGTGAGGCTTTCTTTCAAGCTCTCATAAAGAATCACTTACAGCAGGATCTAAATCTAAAACTATTTCAAAAGTTGGTCGAGCTGACCCCAAAAGCCTTTGTTCCAAAAAACACTTTATTGCCTCAAGACAATGAAGAAAAGCCAAGAAAAATAACTCAAAAAGTGCTGAAATGTTACAGAAACCACAGCAGGTACTTGGTGTGACACCACATCGGCTCCAAGCCTTATCTCGCGTATGCTGTGCGTAATACAGTGTTTCTATGGGCTGTACGCAGAAAGATGAGCTGAATCAGCTGAATGTTTAAAGAGCAGATGAAGAAACATCTCACTTGGTTCACAGAACAGTGAGATTGTTCCGTCGCGTGGATGTAAACAACAAAACAATGTGTTTTCCTCCAGTTCCTCCACCGTCTGTGACTGAGTCATCGTTGTCCACTGTTTAAAACCCAAGAGTTTCTCATGTAGAAACCAGAACTGATTGGACTGATGGTCCTTGGCGGAGGTATATGCTCTACTGAGTGCCATTCTTTACCATCTTTAAAATAATTGTGTGTGTGGTGGGGGCATTAGGGGACAGCGTGTGTTCAACTCTTACCTGGTAGGAATGGAATGATCCTGCGCTTGGGGTCTTTCTGGCCTCCCTCCACTGGGAATTTATCCAGCAACTCCATCTGAAACCGCACAGTTAATCCAAACTCGTTAGCACACGCAAAGTATCTGCGCTCGCATGTAAACATGCATTTCACATTACACACAACAGGGTAGCTGAGGCTGGAGAGGAAGAGTTCACTTTTTCTTTTTTTTTTTTACAAATCAGCAGTTCCTAGAAGGAATTGGGCCAAATAAAGGAAGGCCTGCCAACGATTAGGAATGTACTGAGCAGATGGTATGGTTTTTCCTCTCCGCTTCATGTGCTGCTGGAGCTGTTTGCAGCAAGGCACCGACAGAGTGGAGCATTTCTGTCATTTGTAAAGACCAGAGAGAAGTGACTCCTCAGATCATTTCTCTCAATTTCACTTGATCTTTCTGTCCTTTTAAAACTCAATCTGCCTCGATAGTAAATCATTTCAGCCGTTCTTTCCCTTGTCACATCTCATGTCATCTTTGTAGATTAGTGGGGAAACCGTCGAGCATGCATGCATATGGTCGTCTGGAGATATGCATGTGTGTGTTAAGAGTGTGGAGACCCGAACCAGCCATATTCAGGAAATGATATTGGTGGTTTCGGTCCTGTTGGCTGGACTATCTTCCTGTTTTTTATGCTCGGGTCGTGTCTGGAGACAAAAAACGTGTCAAAAGCTTGACGGGCTCTCTTGGGCTCAGTCGGGTTTGGACAAAAAAAATCGTGGCAGTCTAGAGTGTGTGTGTTCTATTCTCTAGCTGCAGCTGAGGCCAATAAAAATGGCACCTGGCCATTTTAACCAATGAATCTCTCTCGCTCCCCAACCGAAAGGTTTAAGAGTAAAATTACTTGAGTTTAATGTTAAATTAGAATCCAGTACTTTAAAAACACTACTTTAATTTAACCACAGAAAACAAGCTGTTGAATGTTCTTCAATCATTTACAAGGTTTATTGTTTTTATAGATCGTTTTTTACAGGTTGCACCAAAACAACATCCCCCATAACTCTATAATTATTATAGATCGTGTAGTTTCAACCTCATCCAAACAGGACATGCATTTACTGATGCTTCAATCTGCAGTGTCATTTATATCTTTTTGTAGTAAGTTCGGACATCAAACAGCCAGACACAGTCTCACGCACTCACTCACTCTCCTTCACTGGATGTTCTGCCATCGCTCTCTCATGTTACAGATAAAGACTTTGATGTTTAAGTAAAGGAACATAGGATTAAGAAGATCAGCAGATGCAGTTAGAGCGAAGCCATGTGAACCACGTCAGGGTCCAGCACACAATGACATTATTACCAATTTCTGACTGTGGTCTGTTCAACGTCAAACTAACTGGCTCGCCCATGTATACTTGAACCAGGGAGCATCTTATTGCCTTCACTGTAAATAATATCTGAACCTAGAATATGTTTAAATGTCAGATCTCACACTGTATCTGTGTCTATGATCCGTACAGTTTGATCTATTATGTGTAACAGATTTATTATTATTAGTGTTTGTATTATTTAGTGATTCCTCATATTTGATAGGACGCAGCCAGCATGAACCATAACATCATTTACATCAAGCATATATGAGAAATGGAAATGACGTTAGATTGAGCCAAAGCTAACAGACAGAGGAGGGGGTGTATTATGAGGTGAGGTGATGGAGAGGTTATGGAAAAAGCAGAGACTTGTGCCAAAGAGTCATCTTTTATACTTTTTAATGTACTGTCTCATCGTGGACAAAGAGGCGTTGTTGTCATAAAACAATACGTCTTCTCAACAGTCTTAAATTAAAAGATAAATAGGTGTTCAAAATTACAAGTTTAGAAGTTTTTTCTATTAAATAAAATCCCCTCATGGCCTTAAAATCCTGTGGATGGAACTGTCCCTCTTTAATATGTGTGGGTGGATGAATGCACATTGGCTCTGCCTCTGCATCCACCCATTGGCTCTGCTGCTCGTCTAGTAAAATACAGATTAGTCCCCTTATTGGGATTTGTATCCCTTATTTATCTGATGTGCAAAACCCCGACTGTCTGAATACAGTTTGTTGATGCTGGTACACCATAGTTTCAAAGTAGAAACACTCTAATACTAATACTCAGTCACTCGACAGATTGAAAGGCCTAGATGGCTGCAGACATCTGGATGAGACGGCACCAGTCAGCAAAACAAGAAATAAAACATCATATAAGTTCAAGCATAAAAAACGGACACGTGTTTGACATGTGACTGCCTGTCTACAGATCTTCAGCTGTGCAGAAGGACCCACCTGGTCTTAGTTTTCTCTTTATTTCTTGCTCATATATTATGTTTCAAATCCCCCTTCATTCTATGTACAAGGAAGTCCAACGTGCTTATTTTAACCTAATCTTAAAACCCATCTAATGAGCTCCGTTAAGCCACCGGCAGGAGCCCGGCAAACCATCAAGCACACCGAGATAAAAGATAACCGCTTTGAAAAATTGAAATCCAATTCTTTAGATGTTAGACTTGAAATATTCTCCCACTTCAAAAGGCCGTAGAAAATTTCCCTTGTTAGAAAAATGAACAGAATTCGCCGGAAAATAATAACAAGCTGTTCATCGTGATATTGAACAGATAAGAGTACAAACATTATTCTGACCAATGTTTCATATCTACACAAATCACAACTGGTTGTTTTTATTTTATATGTAAGAAAGAAAAGATCATCCCTCTGTCAAGAATTTCAAGCCACATACGGTTGCACTTAAATCCCTTCTCATCGGCTCCGACTGCTGAAGCTCCACATCACAAAATCTAATTCCCCTGCTGAGAACAAAATCAGTTTCCAAAGAAACGGGGCAGAGAAGTGGTCACTCTTCGTCTAAGAGTTAAAGACCTGAGTCTGTTTAGTTTCTTAAACAAAAGGTAAGACAGGCAGATGATGACAGAGAGACACAGAAGAGCCACTACCCCCCCCCCCCTCCCCTGCACTGTAATTGTTCCCATGTGTCTGACTTTGAGTGCAGGCACACCCAGCCTCTCTGTCTGCTCCTATCTGCTCTGTAATCAGAGCCACTCCAACAAGGAGGAGGCATCTGCACAGAGTGGAGCCCGTCTCTTCAAAATATGGGTCACATCACCCACCCCGAAATCAAATATTCATGCTCTACAGGCAGGAGGACGTCAAGCCAAGGCGGAGCACGGCCAAGCTCCACATGAGTTTCCAAAGCTAATATGAAGTATGTTGTTTTTAAATGTCTCAATGTCGGTCAGAGAGAAAGACACATAGGCGCTGTGTAGATGGTATAATGGCAGATATATGTATATATAGTGTTATATGGACATCACACCATGATAAGCAATACAGAAATGATCATTTCAACGTGAAAGTACTTTTGGGGAGGTGCATCAAACCGCCTTGCCTCCAGCAGAGGGCGCTCTATCAGCATGAACTACATTGACCTATTAGTTACGTGGTTTTGCTACGAAAATGGATGATGCTAGCAAGCAAAACCATCCTGAACTGAAGCAGTGTGTGAAAGTACTCTGGGTTCTGTACTGTAGATGGCAAAGTAACGAACAAAGTTTGTTGACGTTGTACAAACGTCAAGTTTGAACTTTATTTTTAGAACAATAATTAGATTCTTGGATAAATTAAACAATCAAATTAAAAATTTAGTTTGAAAATTTAATTTAACAATAATCATAAAAAACTTGTGTGGCAAATTTCAGTCATTAGTTGACTACATTTAGACAAACAGACCGAGTGGAATGAAGAACCAACCTCTCCACTGTCTGTTAATACGCCCCTCCCGCTGTAAACCTTTAAACACTGTTATTTAATTGAACAATTCTTGCTGAAGCAGAGGCTAACGTAATCTTCTGCGGGGGCTATAATTTGTCTAGTCCGTATCCTGCTTTAACCACATCATCGGCCTTCACATAAAGGCCTAATAAAGAAGATCTGAGAAGCACCAGACGGGGCGAGCGAGAGAATAAACAGTCCAGGAACAATGACTGCTCTCTTTTCAACATGCCTTTCTCACTGGTCTCTTACTCCGTCACTGTCGATTAATGTATGAGGTCATGTTTAACCCTTTGCAGACAATCCCACTGTTAAAGACTTTGCAGAAAGCTAAACTATTAGTCCACTTATCAAGCAGTGAGAGGACAGTGTGCATGGGCAGTGACTCAGGGTTAACAGTTGCTGCAGGCTAATGTCAAGGGCTTATTATCAACCACTTTAATGCTGGAATTAAATGGAAGGTTGACTTGGTCACTGGGTTTATGGGGAACAGTTGTAAAGTAAATCTATACAAAATATTATAAAGAACAGTAGTTCTCAGACTACATTCCCTGTTTCAGTTAAATAGTAAATGAATTAATAAACAGCATATAAACAGGAACAGATAATGGCTAAATGAGTAAACTACATCGGTGCATAAATAAAGTTAATGCCCTCTAACTAAATTGCCTGGGTAGCATCTTACATGCTAATGTTTACTAAGCATGTAGTAAGGCAAATTTCTGGGAGCACGAGGATGATGATATCAGTGCCTCGGTTTAATGTCGCACTTTTAGTTAATCCCTGAAGAGCCATTCTCTCTCTACATACCCACCTCCAGAAAGGTCGCAGAAGAGGGTCACGTTAAAAACAGCACCCGAGGGTGTGGTTCTGGTTCAATGGTTTTTAAGCACACTTGAGTAGTACATTGGCCTGACCTTGACATTGGATTCTCAGTTAAATCTCAGATAAATGGACGAGGGTGAGCAATAACACTGGCCTGATTTACGGTAATTTCTATGAAAATGACCAAAATATAAACTTTCCGCTAATTTGTAAACCAATCTGCCCCCCCCCCCTTTAAAATGATTCGTTACTCGATATGACTGCGGATGGAAAATATGTGACAGCTGTGCCACTCTGAATAAACAAGTAGCGACGTATTGAAATCAAAGTGTATCCTGTATGAGAGGGAGAGCTGGAGGACTGAGCTGGTGAAGTTGAGTGTGCAGCTAGGAAACTGTTAAATCACAGAGCCGCTATGGATGACCCTGTGGCACAGAAAAAAAGCTCAGCACTTTCCATCTTTCTGAAGCAAACAGCTCCGTCTATTTCTGTTCACAATTTAATACAAGGAAACAAAGGAGGGAAAGAAAATGTCACAGTTTTTATGTTAAAATGCTTAATTACTTCTAAGTCCACTCTATATTCAAGAGCTCTAGCAGTGGAAACATAACTCCCTCGTGCTACTTAGATGACGCTGCTGCACAGACTCTGTTATGGGTGAAAAAAAGTAGGTGAGTATGAGCAGAAATATCCCGGGTGAGAGGACCGTCTGGCTCTTAATATGCTCAGGATGTGTTTGCAATTAGAGCTTTGAGCCACAGTGCCAACCGTGTTCCAAAGCAGATGCTTTCCATTTAATGGACCATTTTTATTTATCATGTCCATTAACAGGTAAATACTTAAATCTGCCAGGAGAACTGTACAGCAACACAATACCATTGAAAGGGTGAGGGAATACAACATATTAAGATCATAACTGTGGCCTTTAGGGTCAATGTTTGAATCTTACCTTTCATATAAAAGGAAACATGACTGATAATGTGGAATTCAAATATATAATAATATGTAATGATAAGAATAGAAAATATTGAAAATGAATGTAGAATTCATATTGAACTCAGGCTGAGTCTGTGGTCAGTGATCTCAGTAAAAGCGCATGCTGCGAGGCATCAGCTGCTCGGACCAGCTGTGGTGACAGGATGTGGTGAATAACACTTCCTGTCTGGCTGCTAACCCCATGTATCATTTTTTTCTCTATTCATCTGAAGCCCCCTTTACGAGAGTAGACCAGAGTAGACAACAGGTAAAACAAAAGCAAAGGAGGATGAGAGGAAATGATGAAATAGTCATGAGAGGAACTGAGCGACTCGGTACGTCACCATCTTTACCCTAACCCTATATCTCCCTCACCACCCACCGGCTGTCGATGCAGCAGGAAGCAGCTGAGAGCACTGTGGAGGAAAACACCTGCTGAGAATATCTCATATGACTATAGATCTGATACTGTATTTGTCAAGGATGTTATTAGTCATTTGAGCTGGTAATATGCTCACATATGGGTGGAATAAGCCTGACATGATGACCTGTGCCAGTTAACTGTGTTCTATAAATATTTGTGGATGTTTTAAAAACTGTTTCATAGCTTAGTCATGGATTCATGTTGCTGTAAAGATTAGTTCATGTAATGCTGATTGGGATTTCTAGCTTTTAAGATTCTAGCCCATATTGGAAAAATTAAACCTCCCCATAAAAGATATGATCTGCTAACATCAATAGTAGTCACACAAAATCTAAAAAGCATTCTTGAGCCAAAACATCCGAATACGGATGAAGAAACCAACATCTTTGAATTTGCAAATTTGCAAATCACCAATATTGACCTTTTCAAATGCAGTTTAAAAAGAAATATATATATATATATATAAATGTTTTGAAATCCAAAGACGATATGGAATTGAGAATAACTAAAGAAGGCAACAGATCCTAAATCAACCGTTCGACTTGAATCCCAGTACAGTAATAATTTAAGATTAGGCAAAAATACGATTTTAGCGCTAACATACAAAATCTTTGCTACGCAGCTCCTTGTATCTTCTTAAATAACCAGCAGACAACAGCCCTTCCTTAACATTTTCAGTCATTCTCCCTTCTGATTACTGTTTATAGCCATGTATGCACTTTGATTTGGGCAAACCCTCAACAAATAGAAAGGTGATACAATTAAAAAGTAATTACGGATGTTATCAGTGAGACTGGAGGCTACGTCTATATTCTTATCATGAAATTAGTAATGAGATGGTTTACATCCTTCTGGTTGACAATATATTTGCAGGCTCAGAAAACCTCAGTGGACCACGGTGATGCTTTACTTGACTACTCCTGCTTAGACCATCCTAATCAATTAAAAGGCATTTAATCCTATTAGGGTCGACAGTATGCTTTGCCTGAATTGACTTTGTGCCCATTGCCTTTCCTGCGTTTCCTGGAGTCCATGCTCTCGAAGCTCAGACGTGGCCCCGGCCTCAGATCCATTACCTCTGAAAGAGGAAGGGAAACTAGGAAACTAATGAGATTCCCTCCTTGTGCAACACACAACTTGCCAGCATGACGCTCGCGAATGATTCAGACATTTCTGTGGTCATCAGTGCGGTCATCGCATTCATCACTGTCCTCTCTCAACTGCATTGGGACATTTTCCGACTCCTCTCCAACAATATAATTACTAGTGCCATGCGGGTGGATGAGGAGATTCTCTCCCTGGCCTATGTTAGAAAATCGCTGGTGGAAAAGTTCAAACCTGTCACATTCCTAAAACATGAAACTGACACACACCTACTCACCTGCAGGTCAAAGAACTTGCTGTAGCGTCTGAAAATATTTTCAGTGCTGCCATCGCTCCAGAACACTTTGATGATGTAAACCTGGAAAAAGCAAAAGACAAATATAAATGCAACACTTGAAATAACAAATAAATTAATTGTTATTCACTGAAAATCCCAACCCCCCCGAGGCGTCACTGCTGACTCATGGTGCCGGTAATTGCCGTTGCTGTGACTCCTGGTCGGGTCAGGATGGGGAAAGGCAAAAAGCCAGTCAGTAAACATGAGGCAGCAGTCACCGTCATCATCATCCTTCCGCACAAACACAACAGGGACATCCAATGACTTCACTTCCTGGTTTTGGCATCACTTCCTGCAGAGGAGGATGTCACTATCCTGGATGTGAGGCCTTCCACATAATGTCACAATCTGTATCTCAACACCATTCGAGTACAGAGATAGTTGAAAATGATCTTATAGCACATATCAAACCACAACTTCCATCCGACTCATATCAGCGAGATTAAAACATCACAAAGCATTTAACCGAAAGCATCTGGCCTCATCACTGCAGTCTGGAGGCAGCAGACACGGTTCTCTTTTTTCTTTCTTCCCTAAAGACGAACAAGAGAGGAGAGGCAGGGAGGCGATTGGAAACTCCTGGGTGGCTCGCTGTGTCTGACGGAACGCTGTTGGCCCAGCTCCCGGAGCTTCTCTGGCCTCGCTCTCTCTTTCAGGGCACTGAAGTCAGATGCGGCCATGGAGAGAGCAGGTCTGAGCGCTGCACATCAGGCCAGCAGGGAATCTGTCTTTGTTAAATAAAAAGAGGTGTGTGCATGTAAACTTCAACTCATGGAGGGAGATTTATACATTAACAAAAGCATAGGGATTATTTTCAGGATATTGTTTGTAGCGAACTACTAGGGCTTATTTATTTGCTATCGCTTGTATAAGACCCTTAGGCTGTTGGGGTCTCTGAATCAAAACAATAACAACAGACCTAGGTTGATAACATTGTGAAGCAGCGTGGGATCATGGGAGTTGTTGTCTTTACCACCATTGCCAATGATTATATACCTGAGGCAACTCAGGTGCAAATCAAGTTCACGGAGGAGTGAAATGAAGTTCTATTCACACTATACGCAGCTAATGGCAACGAATAATCGTGATTCATTACAAGTGGAAGGAAAAACAGTCAAATGGCTATAACTGGCCAACAGCGTGTTTTTGCTTTGTCATACGTCGTTAGCTCCAGAGATTATAGCAGAGTCGGATAGAGCTGATATAAGGCGTCCTGTTACCTTTACATCAAATTGTGGATTTCTCTGGGATTTAAAATTGTTGGAAACATGTTGGATAATTTAAGTCAACAAAATATACAGCATCGGTTGATGTTGTATATTTTGTGTAATAAAGAATTGTTACATTTCTTATCTTTAACCACAACTACAACACTACAAAGGCAGATGAGGCTGAAGCCTTAGGTCAGAAGAAGATTGAAATAACTGTATCAACAAGTCAATCAAACACTAATATTAGCTGACAATTCTCTTTTCAGGTCCCTTTCTTAGCAAAAGGCTCAGGTCAGATGAGCTTGAAGCTGCCTGTTGTACTCGTAACCACACTTCAGGGTTCTGGAAGGTTCAAGGTGTCCTGTGTGTGTGTGTGAGAGACACAGATGGAGACAGATGGAGAGGACACAGGACCCGGAGAACTCTGTGTCCTTGACCACTGACACTCACAGCGGTATAAGGTCTTTTTGGTCCTTCAACCCAACACAGACACACAACATGTACACACAGCTAACACGGACACCTGCTAAGGACTTGGCACAGGCCGTCCCTGTTGGCCTGCTCACGTGCATGATGTCATATGTGTTACTGTAAAATGATCCGTGTGCACTTTTGTAGACAAATTATACCACGTGCACGGTGTACCCCCCCCCCCCCCTTTGAAAGATCCCTTTGTTTATGAGCTGCAGATTTTTTTTAAAAGAAAAGAAAAATGAGTCTTTGGCTTTTTGACATTCTTGTCTCCCACTCAGGCTCTGCAGTACCAGTGGGAGATGACTGCTGAGAGAGGAAAGATGTCCACACACATTCTTCTTGTTGCACCCTGCAGGACGACTATTACACTAAAGTAACACAATACAGATCCGTGTGCCAATAGAGATACTGTTAATGGGATTATCACCGAATTATCACATGACGTCTATGATACACACAAGGATATTGAAGCGTGTAATGTCAACATCAGCTCAACAATGCAGAACTCGAGCTTTTCTGTGTAAAATGTCGAATCATGAATACAGTTGGCATGTGGGGTCAAAATACACATCCCAAGAAAAAGAGAATAGAGTAGCTGTGAGTCATAAAAGCACAAATGCTGCACGACATGTGGTAATATTTAGGCCCTTCCCTTGTTCAAACATTGCCTTGTTTTCCCTGTGTTGACCTTAAAGAGCGCCGCTGCCATCCAGACTTCCTGGTTATCAGGGCCTGCACGTTGTGGTTTGTGATTCAGACAGCCGGGGGCACAACAAAGCTGAGACGCTCACTTTTAATTCAATTCTCATGAGGATTATGTTGTGGATGGTTTGTGGACCGGACTGATTTGTGGTATTGAGATGTTTTCTAGGAGCTTCCTCTGCGATGGCACACATGAAGCAGGCATGTGAGAAGGGTTTTTATGTTAGATTACAGGCTCTGGTGGTGCCAGGACAATGTTTATGTTCACATATGCATGTGATACATATGAAATGATGTCACTTCTGTAGACTGAGGGCGGGTCAGAGGTCACAGGAGCTCCAGACACTCAGCTGATCTTTAATAAAAGGCATCCAAAACAACTACACTGAGCTTAAATCCAAGATAAGAACTAAAAACATACAGTTATTTGTCATATATTTGACTTTTATAATGAACTGACAAAGCAAAACGTCCTGATTCACAGGAGGAAACACCCCAATGAGCAACTTTAGGAGGAATGTGTTTCTCTAACATGTCAAACTTCTTTTTCACCATGGACTGTTTGGATCTGAAAAATAATCTATGGACCGTTTTGTTTACAATCTTCATCTTTGTTTCGTTTTGAACGTGAAAGTCTCTCTGTCCAGTTCTCCTGTTGAACTGTAATCTGACACTCTCTTTGTTTTTAACTTTAGCCCACAGGAAAAGCAGAAGAGCTGTTAAATTGAAACCTCGATCTGTTGCTCAACTCAACAAACCCAAGCGAAGATTTGATTAATTATTATACAACCAAAAGGAGCCTTACGTAGTGTTTGTTCGGATTCCTCCGCTTCTGGACATCCTGCACGGTTACTTCTTGCACGGTGCGCCGGGGCATGATGTCCTCCTCTGTTGCTCCCAGTTCAAAAGAGAAAAAGAAAAACTGGATTTCTCGTTGGGGTTTTTTTTACGAGCGATTAAAAACCCGGTGGAGAAAGTTTGCACGGGGACGTCTCTTTGTCATCCGCGCCGCTCAGATCCGCGTCCTTTCCCAGCAACAAATGGCTTGTTCACGCGTAAAACGGTCCAACATTCAGCCGCTGAAGTTAACACTCTGGGTTCTCTCTCTTTCTCTGTTCCTCTGTTTCCTCCCCCTCTCTCTCTCTCTCTCTTCCCCTCTCCTTGTGCCTCGTCCCGTCCCGCTGGCGGCTCCAACCACACTCCCAGCCTATCCCGGCTCGCCCACTCCCATTTCAGCCACTGGGGCGGCCATGATTACGCACCACGGACCAACCCCTCCAGCGTCAGAGAGAACCACAGGCTGCAGGATCTCACAGCTGGAAAAGGCTCCGGGCCAAACAATTAAAGCTGCATCACTGGCTGGTAACGTGTCGATGTCAGTAAGACGAATACACACAGATTCTGAAGTGGAGAGTCAAATCTCCATTGGGGTGCCATGCTCAAGGGCACAAAGGGCGCACATGTTTCTTAGGCTACTTAATATTGTCATTGTGAATCTTGTTTACAGCCTTTAGGTAGAATGTGTAGGTCTACTGTGTTTAAACATTTATATTCCACAAGCTATTTCATCACATATACACTCAGATCTTTCTGATGAATCCAAGTAGAGCTCTCCATATTGCTGAAGTCTGACAAAAAGTGTTATTAATAAATCAACTATTTAATTTTTTAACTTTTTAGAAAGCTGGATTAAAAAAACGGTATAATGGAAATAATGACTAGTGTGTTTGTTTGAGTGTGTGTGTGGTTAATGTCAGTCATTCATTGTGGGTGTAATGCTGTTATTGATATGTCCTATTAATACTACAGTGCCATGTAGTAGGTTGAGTTGTGAGTCATTTATAAATAGGGTTAACAAAAACAAAGCACCTTGAAAACATGTCTCATCTTTACAGATATTTACAGACCAATGACCAAGTTTGAAATTCTACGATATTGTTGCCAAATGGCTCCATCTCTTGGTGTGTTGGACTCATTACACTAATACTGTATATGTGGCACTTCTCCCTCACCTCAGATTCGATGGCTGCATTTGAGAGAAAAACTCAGTCATAGCAAGTTAGAATTTATTATACATTGAAATAAGTGATTAATTTAGTTCATGACAAGTTTCCATTTGAGTTATAGGAAATAGAGCCAATTTTAATCAAAAGCAGAAATGAAACAAGAATTAATTACATTAACCACATTGCAAAAGAAAGTGAGTCAATGCTAGAGAATGAAAACAATTTCAGATCAATGGAGGAAAGAGGAAGGAAATGTGAGTCATATTTATCAGAAATGTTTAGCAACAAACTACATAACATTAAATGGAGAAAAGTCAAACAATGTAGTTCTCATTATGTGAGACATTTTAAGAATGCTGTGATGATAGAAACCAAAGTTTTGTGCAGCTTTGATCTGCAGACGACGGAGAATTGATTTTTCGTGACTTAGAGAAGAATTTATAAAGATGTGTCATCATCACGATTATGCATCTGGGATTGAATTTCCTTTGTCATGGGTCAAATTTAAGTGTTGCAAAAGGTGAGGTGTCACATGCCACATGACAGATGGAATTCAGAAGTCATATGAAATGTGACGGGTCACTGCCGTCACACATTTGCATCTCCAGGTGTGAGGTGATACCCGAGAAACGTTCCTGCAGCGGCAACACATAACCCAAGGCTCGTCCCCGGGACGCTGGGCCCATGTAACGGTAAGGACGGATGTGGAAGATCTTCACACAGTGCACTGGATTAGACAGAAACAAAAGAAAGTATTTATCTATCTATATCTATACTTATTCTGTCTGTCTCACAGAAAATCTACAGCACAAAGAAACTACATCTGACATTGGGCAGGATAGTTTGATAGTTTGTTTTCTGCAGTAGCTATGAGAGGCTTTACTCTGGAAAAGAAAAGGACCCTGTTGTCAGAGGAGGCGAAGAAGGTGAGTGTGTTGGTGAACGTCAGAAACAGGCTTTCACTCAATGGAGAGAGCTCCAGGACTAGAGAGGGTCCAAATCCAACATTCAGCTGGCCTAAGTTTCTACTTCAATAAGTCCAGGTGTTTTGCTCAGCCCTATAATAGTACCGACAAAAGAAAGCCAACAGTAATAGGCTTCTACTGGGAGATACTAGTGTGTAATGTTGAAAAGTTATATATTGTTGTAATAAGACACAAATGCAAGAATATCTTTGGGAGTTTAAGCTCATTTCTACTTGTAACATCAGGTTTTTGTCATCAGTTTGCCTTCATAGGGTAAAGCTATGTAGAAGGAATATGCAGCTGAGTGGGAAGAACATTTCAGGACAAAGCTGTTTGCACACCACAGGTGAGTAAATGGCTGATCAATACAAAATAATCTTTGCGTTTGTTGTCGAGAAGCAGATAAATAAAGCAACTATAGGCCTAAAGCATCTTCATCTCACTTTGGACAACTGCTTTTCAAAAGCTATAGATCTCTGTTAATGTGCTTTAGACAGTCTGTACAAATATATTGGAAACTCATGTGTGGGCAGCTGTGGCTCAGGGGGAAGAGTGGGTTGTCCACTAAGCAGAAAGTTGGTGGTTCAATCTCCTAAAGTGTCCTTGGATAAGACACTGAATACCAGACCGCCCCCTGACGACTGTGCCGGCTGTGTGTGAGTGATGTATGTTAGAGAAAGTGCTGCACATAGATGCAGGGGGATGAATGGCAAAATTGTTCTTATAAGTGCTTTGAGTGGTCATTAAGACCAGGAAAATCTATATATACCCCTCATCAAATATGAAATATGGAGATTAACTGACCTAGTATTCCTCCTTTATAATTCCAAAGGGGGAGATCTGAGGTTGAAGACCCTAGACGAGAACTGTCTCGACATCTTTCCACCGTTCTGCAGACATAAACAAGCAAGCTACCAACTTGGAAACAAACAACCCCAAAAGTAGGCTAGGGTACAACAAGTGCAGCAGCATCATTAGACCCTACGAGCTCCTAATGATCAGTGTCTCAGCATTAATGTGGGTATCATGGCGAGGTAATGTGTCTCTGTGATGTCTAATCATGTCTGTGCTTTACCCGGAGATGAAAGGAGCCGAGAGTACATGTGTTCTTCTGATAACACAGTTCAATTAGGGGTAGAGGCGCACCGAGGACTAATGATGTTTACTCATCACGCCGGTGCCTTATCAGCTCAAGATGCTCTCAAAGTGCACTCGCACGGGCACGTGTAGACATACTGTACGTCACAAAGGCCCGTCTGCGCTGCACTGGAGGGCTCCCCAGGTACAGACACAGGCTGATGGATTGCTTTGTTCTCTTAGGGTTCCTTAGGGTTACCCGTGAACAGCCTTTTGATCGGGTTTCACATGCGGCTGGCTGCTCGGGGTTAGAGGCAACCAGGAGTTCAGCTGAGTCTCAGCTTTCCTCCTGAACACCTTGACTAATCCCTGTAAATCACTCCTTTTCATCCGCACCCGACGCCTCCACCATATTATCCTACCGTCGCCTTTGACCCGGCTATGGCCCTGTACAGTACAGATTATAGGAATTAGCTTTCCAAGGGTAACAGTACAAGATTACAGTGGTTTAAAACAAAAACCTGCCTTTCCATTATCTTCTGTTGGAGCTCCAGGAAATTTCCCAGGGAATTTTTAGCAGCATGGCAGGGTTGGATGGTAATGGCAATATCTGTTGGTCCATCACTTTGTTCCTCAGTGAAATCTGAATATTTGATGACTTTGGACATTTCCTGACTTTCAGAAGTTCAAACCTTCCTCTTATCTTGTTAAATCTGTTACATGGATTGCTGCAAATTTAGTTTCCGACATTGTAGTTCATAGATGGTAAAATCTTACTGCATTCTTTTGTCATCCTTGACCTTTCCTCAGTTTGTGGTTCAGCGCACATATATTAACATCTTGTCGTCCTTACCATCGCTGACTAACTTGACTCCTTCATACTGATTCCCTGCTCGGTCTTTCCGACTCACTGGACCCGACAGTGTTCCTGAGAACGGAGCGTTGACAATACCATAGTCATCGCACACCAGGTCCACTGCTTTGTGGAGGCCATTACCTCTGGGAGAAGAGACGGGAAAGGTTATTACAGAACCATCTTTCAAAAGTTTCTATGAGCCATATTTCACAAAACTGTCTAAACAGAAGTACTAATGTACGAATATGGTCTTTCTTCTCCCTTTAGAAGAGACAGATCATAGATTTTGCTTGTAAATGTTTGCTTATCCAGGACGTCATGTCACCTTTAATGATCACTGAAGGTACAGCCTGTCATGAGGTGTCGAGGTTGGTCACACCATCGAACATTAGAAGCGATGGTTCTGGTGAGTATATGCAGGTGATAGAAATTCCATCTTCAGGTGTATGATGACCTGGATGTGTGTTAATAGGAAGATCCATTGGTCTGCAAATTGTATATGAAGGTACAGTAAGCCCTGCTAACACAACGGCTGTGTCTTAAAAGGAAGAGCAGTTAGAAGGTTGGCGGTTTCGATTCCCCTGCTCCTCCAGTTGCATGCCAATGTGTCATTGGGCAAGATATTGAACCCCAAGCTGCGCCTGACAGCAGTGTGTGAATGGTGTGTGAAAGGAAAAGCACAGAACATATAGTAACATTGACTGTTTGTGTGCATGTGACTTGTACTGTTAAGTGCTTGGAGTGGAAAAGCAGTGTTCCTCTACTTGTTTTCTAGAAGCAGCTTATTCTACATATATTTCATATTTCTACTTTTCATTGATTAATGAAGCTAATTGTAATATGCATGTGTAGATATTAAATTTACCAAATCTTCAAATATGTCTATGTGTGAAGTGAACTCACTCGCTGATTGTAATTGAGCATAACCTGCACAGGAGGTTATTTAAGGGAAGTGTTGTTGTTCTTTAGTCACTCTGCTGCACATGGTGCTTCCATAAATGCCAAGAAAATGGCTGAACTTATCTCTGCATGCGTCTTCTAATTCATCCACGTTTGAAGGCAAACATGGCAGAAATCCTGCCTTATCAACTAATCTGCTCTGTGAAGCTCTGATCCTGCAGCGTCACTGATCTTCTGAGGCTAACGCGTGAAAAAGATCCCATCCGGAGGAAGAACCACCTTTTGGAGTTGAAAGCTCCGCAGCCGTGGACGTCACAGGCCCTCACTCTGTTGTTGTGGTGACCGGCACAAAGGACACTCCAGGCTCCAACTGCACAGACGGGTAAAAAAAATATATATGTTGTGCTTTTAGGAGTCAAGTACATTTCCT
Source organism: Verasper variegatus (assembly GCA_026259375.1). Lineage (NCBI taxonomy): Eukaryota > Metazoa > Chordata > Actinopteri > Pleuronectiformes > Pleuronectidae > Verasper > Verasper variegatus. Next base: position 6,729,747 of record CM048051.1, read on the forward strand.
CCAAAAATACACAATATTTCAAGGCTGCTGCATTACTGAAGGCCAAGCATGAAAACCTTATTTAAAACATCTGCTGAGTCTGAGTCACCTCATGCTGCTGTCATTTATTGATCTCTTCCATGTGAGTGTGTCAGACATTGATACAACCTCACACCAACAATAACACATAACCGTGACTCACACTGGAGAGAACATGGACACAACCCTTTTAATCCTTATTGGTGTATTTGTATGACTGTTGTAGCCCACGTGCTGCAGATTTCGAGTAAAAGCTCTGTACAGTTTGTGCGTGTTTGTATTTACTGTATTTCTATACCTGGCGTACAACACTGCCGCGTCTTGGCCCCTGAACACTTGTCTCTCAGGTATCGGCCCTGGCAGATGTATCGCTTCGGTTGGCAGAGGCCTCCGACCCTCGTGCAGCTGATGTCACTTCTTGGTACCGTGGAAATTCTCTGACTTCCTTTCTTCTCGACCTTCCTCCCTGGAGTCCCAACCTTAGATCTGCCAACATGTGCTGTTGTGACATTTTTCTTCACCTCTATGTTGCTGTTGGCTGTTTTGTCACGTCTTTGAAATTCTCCACCTTTCCTCTTGTCATGTTCTGAAGCACAAGTGTACCAGACATCTTAAGGAGAAAAGAGTTGGAATTGAGACAGTTAAAGAAGGAGGAGTTAACATGAGAATGTGACTTTGAACAACTTTCTTGGTTTAAATGTTAAATCTAATATTGCGAGAATAATAATTGGGTTTGCATTCAATTCTGAATTTTCTGAATGTTCTCACTGTTGAGACAACAAATACAACTTATCATGGCTGAACAATCAATGAAAACAATCCAATCCAATTATGGCTAAATGGATTATTTTTGATGAAGGTAAAATGGTGTCAACATGTAATTATAATGAAGCATTGTGGTGCTATGGAGACAAGGGAACATGAGGGGTCTGGGGAAAATGTTTTTTTTCCATTTCCATTAACACTGTGACTCATTTCATTATATCTGTCAAAATTATTATCACTCAATAATGTGTAGACTATCTGTACTCAGATTAACAATCTACATCAGTTATACTTTTTATACTTTACTACCTTTCATATCTGAGAATGTTGAGGTAGTGAAGTGGTTCAGAAACCTATCCACTACTAATCACAAGGGACAATTAAAAAAGAGAAAAAAGTTCATTTATTATTCCTCAAGATTTGTGGTTATGAAAGCAAATTTGATGATGATGATGATGATGATGATGATGATGGTGGTGGTGGTGGTGGTGACGACAACAACTATCACTGTCTGGACACGCTCGCAGAGCACATGTGATACTTGTCCATACAGACAGACAGAGTCATAGTTCAGATATTCATAGTGTGTTTTGTGCTGACAGCAAACTAATTATGCTGCCCAGGCACGAGTCTTTGATCTTCATTAACTCCATTAACCTCAGAGGCGCAGAATATTTAAATCACGCCGCCCTGACGCAGGAACACACACTGGGCCCAGTGGTGTTGTTGTTTAAAGGTTCAGTGTGTAGAATTCAGTGACATCTAGTGGTGGAGTTGCATGTTGCAGCTGAATACCCCTCCCCTCACCATCCCTTTCCAAACATGAAAGAGAAACTGTGGTAGCCTTCAGTCATCACTTTAATTTAATCGTACACACTGAACCTTTAAGACATTCTGAGGAATTCAGCCTCACTTTTGTTCTATTCAAGGTGCAGAAACCTTCAAACCAAACCTCGGTATGTCAGAGCAAGAGCCCCCCCCATCCAATATTGTTTTGTATATTCATGTGTTATTGAAATAAACTTAATTAGTGTGTTCACTGTGCCGAGCAGAGTGTTTGCTATTTGGATATTTATCATTGTTAAGTTGTTCCTTAATGCTGATTTGACAGCCCAATAATTCATAAAGTTGCATCAAAACTACTGCAACAACACATGCACACATCAGGAAGGACATAAATACTAAACAAAATTTTTTGAAGAGGGACGTTCAGTCAAAGTTTATCAGTTCACAGTAAAACAGTCGTCCTAAAGAGACGGATACAACCGTTCTGATTGGCCAGCGTGTGTCCATGTAGTCCACACGACAACCAGTATCATACCTCCTCGTGCTCCTGCAGTGAGAGTTGTCCATTGTGTGGCATGAATCACTTCATCTCAGTAATAGACGTCTAATTTCCATGTCGCTAAATAGATCCTCGGAGTCACAGCGTGCCTTGAGCTGTGCTGCTAGATGCAGTGATGTAATGTTGCATTAGGATTTCAATCATATTTTAAATGTCTCATCTCACTTGTGCCAACACACAGTGACGCCAGCAATTGGCTCGAGCCCCCCGAGGTTTGTGTTTACAGGAGTTCAGAATCTCTTAATAGGGCTCGGTTCATGGTAATTTCCAAAGGCAGGGAGATATTTATACACCATTTGTTGTTGTTGTAATGGGATTCCTATTAGTGCACTGCGCCGAATGGCAAATTGCTGTGTGTGAATATGAGTGTGCCTACCTTACACATGCCTGACTACCCTCCGTGGCTGAGAATAGATGTTTATTTGCATGTGCATGATCCAGTGAGAGGCGTTTATAGGCATTTCGGTTGTATTGTGTGTTTTTTGTTATGATGCATGTTGAAACGTGTATGGAGAAGTTCCTGTGAACACTTACAGCATAGTAGCAGAGCAGCAATGAGACAGACCCTTAACCGCATTCTCATCATCAGAGGTTCAGGTCAGAAATCAAAAATCTGCGGAATTAGGATAGAAAACAGAAAACGAGCTTGATCTAAGTCAGGCTAATGTCTTGTCTGTGATATTGTCTCATAAAGCAGCAGACGCCCCATGTAAGAAAATGGAACTAAACCTACCAGTCTCATGGAGAAGTTGCAGTGTGGGGCTGCAGGCGCAGTGGAACACAAAGCAGGGACTGTTGGAAAACCAGCCCGCTGTGGAAGCTGCAGTCCCAGACCACAGGACGATCCCTTCCGTCAATATTGAGATTGGCTTTTAGAAAACACGAGCCATTTACGTGCTGGAAAAGGCTCACTTTATTGACTTTTTGCTTCTGTACTGAAAGGTACACAGGGCTAGTTATTTTCTCCAGAGAGTGGAGCAGCTAGCAGCAAGTCTGGAACAAATTACCTTCCAGCTCTATCTGACATTAGTCATTACCTGCTGACCAAAAGTATCGACAGACTCCACTCAAATAGTTTTCCTTAATTTTCAATCATTTCTGAATCATAAAGCTGTTGAACATGTCTCATCTCTGCTTAATATAACATGTTTATCAGAGTGTCAGTTACTTACTTTGGACAAAACATAATTGTGTCTTTGTTATATGGCAACTGATTATTACACCCTGATCGATTGGAACATTTTTATGTTTGCCAGTATGAAAACTTTAATGGAACACAGTCAACAATACAGAAAACATGTGAATCTATGTTTAGATTTTACGTGAAACAAATGTTTGTCACATTCTCTATATTTGGTTGTATTCAAACCTCAACTACATTTCTTTGTCATAATGGTTTGATAAAGACATTTTTTTAACACCTGATATATCGCTGTCAGAAAAAAAGTTCTTCATTGACTCTCATTCATAAGCATAATGCATTGTTATTAATGTACTTTTAGTTCAGTGGAAACCCAGAGAAATCAATTCGATGTAATAATGTGACGTTTATAGTATTAAACAATCACAATATTCATCTGACTCGAGTCACAGGGACATTTTTCTACACTTTCTACCCCGTCTTCTCGACATGATGCTTATGTAGAGGTATGTAATTGCAGCCTGGATTACATTCAAGGACTTGTTAGGCTTGTCAGGACAATGTCACAATCACTTTTTCCTTCTCTGTGCCAAACTAAATCATCCACAACTGCAGTAGGAGCTCTTCAAACATGCTGGTAATTTCACCCGGGGGTGCAGCGACATGCAGTAAAGACTACAACACCAATTATACTCCCGCTTATAAACCCATCAGTGTGGCCAGTGCAGTTGCCAGGCACAGGCCTCTTACTGCTGTGTGCCTTCACTGCTTTCACATCCTGGCTTCTCCCACTTAATGAGACCCTTAAAAAAAATCATTATTCGTCATGCATGAGTCGAGCATCTATTATGAAACAATTAGGTTTAAGGCCTCAGACAAGGCAATGGAAGTCAATCACTGATATGAATCCAAGGGAGAGGGATATCTAGATACTGTAAATGTAGAGCTCTTCAAGCAGCTTGTAAATGTCGAAAAACAAACTGATTTCTTTGAGGGTATATATATATATGGATGATAATCAATTGAAGAGCTTGGGTAAAACTTTGTGTCCCTCTGGCATAGAGCAGGTTGTGGTGGCTGGTCTCCCTTTCAGTGATGATACCCTTTTATTTCACTTACAAAATTGAAAACAAAACCAAAATAATGGTGGCTGTCATGAGGATGAAGCCGATTCATGTATTATAGAAGCTCGTAATTATGTTAACAGATGTGCGACTCAAACATCCCAGCTTTTGTTCTTTTTTTAATGGATAAGTTCTTTTTTCTTTGCTCATTTAAGTTTCTCCTAATTTGTTTGTCCAAGTTTATCTTACTCTGACGTATTGTGGTGCAGTGGAGGTCACTGTAGAATATGAATGCTTTTATTCTAATTCCGAGCCGGTGACTCTCTGAATTACAATACACAGTGGGTACACAGGGAAGGAGCTGAGTGGCGGCCGGTGAAGAGTTGAGGCTTTTAGCAGCCAGACAGCTTTGAAAACCGAATATCTGCGTGGAGGATTACTGATGGACCATATGGCTCGGAATTTGAAAAGGAGAGAGGGAATTAGGGAGCAATGGAGGCCAATAAAAGACGCAAGAAGAATGCGAGACAGAGTAATGTGACTGTTAGTGAGTGAAGGGAGGGAGGAAGGAAGGGAGGGGGGGAAGGAGGAGGAAATGAGAGGCAGAAACAGAGTGAGGGGGGGGGGAACAATGACGGCGCAAGAAGGATAGACAAGCAGACAAACTGAAGAGAACTGACTTCAGTCGGTGTGTTAAAACCCACTCTGCTCTGGCAGAACAAAGGCTCGTGTTGACTCTTGGATAAACATGAGAACTCAAATAGAAACACGTGCCACATCCGTCAAACTCCTGGGAGGATTCGACTGTTTCACTCCGGCCTCCACGTCAGTGAATCCTGGCATTTCAAGAAGAGATGCCACAAGTGTCTCCTAGCAACAGTTTGCTGCAAAAGCGCACACCCTCCCTCCCTCCCTCCCTCCTCTCTTCCTCCTGCTCTCCTCCACACACACCCACCCCCCTTTAAACTCCCTCCTTCCCTGAGATACCAGTTGCAGCAATGCACCACTTGCTTCAGACCTGAAATACATTCTAATTCTCCTGACTCTCCCTCCTGCTCCCTTCTGCAAACTGCCAGACCTGCATCTGATGACATTCAGGCCACAGTCATCTGTGAGGAGAGAAAAAAGCACACATCACATCGAGGCCACTCCCTGCGAAGGCTGAAGCCACTTGGGGAGAAGATATTGAAAGAATGCAGCTATATGTCACCCTTTTTGCAGGCTGAGCACCTCCTGGGCATGAGGCTGACTTATACGCTTTCATTTCTGCTCGTCTTTATGCTGCTCAGGTGAAAGGTACATCTCACAAAATGAGGTTTGTGAAAAGGCTGTGTGGTCTGTTGATGGATCGGAGCGGCTCTGCGGATCTAAATCCGAGTCCTCAACACAGAGGTGGAGTCACACCCTTCTTGGCTCTGTTGATTTGTAAACCTATTCATGGGGCTTGGAGAGCGGGGGTTTGGGCCTGAGAGGACAATGGGGCATGGGAATCCTCTCTGCAGTGCTGGTGGCAGCAGACAGGGGGAAGCAGAGTCTGAATAATCTGCTCCACTTAAAAGCATTTCGATGTCTACCAAGGGAGGACTTTCAAAGGGCGTTGGTGGATGGACTGAAGTCTGGTCACACGTCTCTGTCTCTCTCTCTCTCTGGGTCTGCGGGGAACAGAACAACATTTAGGCTGAGCATATCCTTTAAAAAATATACAAATGTCAATCCATGTCCTTCATCCCCCACGTGAATTCCCATGAACCTACATTACAAGTTAAAAGCAGATCCGAGAGCAGTGGAGAGACAACAAAGCAGACGACTGAATGTGACTGGAGGCCTCTCTACCTCAAAGGTGCAGGCTATAGCGTCAGATGAAAGACTTGTTGCAGTGTTATTCCAGAGCATTACACAACTGCTATTCTCCAATGAATGACTGTATTTGATGCAGAACTAAACAAAAAAATGCATAAAAGGGACAGAGGGAGAAGTCATATGTCCTTTAAAAACTCTGCAATGGTTCTCTTTGTTGAAATGAAAGGACACTTTGAACAGCTTTTGCAAAAAAAGAAAAGTTACTTTAATTTTTGTATTCAAACAAAGTGCTGCTTTTTTGTAGACTTCAACCTGCAACATGTCCCTGATGTAGCCTCACAACCTTCACTCTGAGCGATTTGCAGTGAAGGAGAGAAAAAGTGAAGTGACGGAGGAGAAAGTAAAAACCAGTTCTTCCGAGTGATCAGGGAGAGCTTAAACTTTAAGGACCGGAGCCTTTGAACTGTGCAGGAGTGGACATACCGACAGCGGTGGATGGGAAAGGTCAAGACGATGAATGTCACGGCCAATCGTGTACGGATCAAAGCGTGTTTCATAATTGATGGATAAGTGCGGAGGAGAAGGCGAATATCAGACGCAGCGGGGGAAGGTAGCTAAATCACATCCCTCTGCTTTGATGAGGAAGAAGGCCGGGGTATGTAGCCAAAGATGAGGTGGAGCAGGCGGAATATATTAATTAAAATCACTGCTGAGAAAACATGGCAGTCAGCCAGGTCATCCTCACGACCCAAACTGGTGCACGAACGAAAAGAGGTGGACGTTTTTTTTTAAAGCGCAGCTGTCTTTGAAGAAAGAGTTTGATTCATGTCTTATTTTAAAAGCTGAGGATTCACAATCTTACTTTCTCAGGCTGGGAATAGCCATGCAAGAACATGCACCATAAAAACCCTGCATACATTTCAGCCACATGAGAGCCGAGCAATGTTTGACACTTTGCAATCTGCAGGATTTATCTGCAGAAGCGGGGAAATGAGAACAAGATATTCCGTTCACCACAGAGCGTATACCAGGTGCTAAATGGGATTTGCACGAACGCAACAGCTGCTGGATCGATTAACCTGCGCTGTGAGTTTGCATTGATGAGCAAACAACATGGCTGACCCCCCATTTTCATGTCAAATATCACTATTGCGAGCTCATGCAGGAGAGTAGACCCCTGCACATGAGGACAATGCATTAGAAGAAAGTTTAATCGGTCTCCCCCTGTCCCGTCTAGCTCCCACTCTCATCTACGCAACATCTCATTTAAAGTCTGTTCATTAAGAAGTACCTAATTAAACCCACATTATCTATAATTATGGTGTTTTTACATCACGCTTCCAAGATAAAACTCCTTCAGTGCTGCTTCAATGCATAATTAGCCTTAGTAAGCACCTACTGCACATATAATTACAGAGAAATTGATACTAATATACCTGTCTAGCAGGCAGAGAAAAAAATAGCAACTACAAAGACACAAAGCAAACCTTTTCACAGCGATGATTATTATTTTTGCAGAACACCATATGTTTAAGTCCTGCTGGAATAATGCTCTGCTGAACAGCGAGGTTGGGAAGGCCTCCCTGTCTCGCACGTGTGAAATAAGAATAGCCCAAGACATAGGTGAGTACTTGTATTTTATGGACAGGCAAGGTAAGCAAGGGGGGGCTTCCGGGGAGTGACTGATGTAACTCCACTGTATTGACAGCTACGGCAAACAATAGCTGTTCTATAAATCCACTGCTTCAATGACACAAACCTGCAAAACCTCCCTCATGGGGGCCCTGTTGCATTCTGGGTCCAGCGTTCAACACTGTGACATTGAGTTGGTTTTGAGGCAGAAACTCTGACGTGCAAAATGAGCAGCGGTCCTCTCAGCAGCCGTTAAAACAAAACAGACACGGAGGAGCCTAAATACTGACATTTTGCAGGTTCCCACAATTTCCTCCCTTTGAGCATTTGAAGAATTTAGCAACAGGTGCCAGCTTGCACAACCAATCCAAAACCAATATCAATATACGAAATGCCTACTTAGCTGTAGAGCTTTGGCCGGAGTGCACATGGTAATTGAGGAACAACAGTGGCTTATTGATTAGAAAACAGTGGAGGTCTATGGTGCAGTATAGTGGGATCATTTCATTGCTGGATTTGGTCTTTTTACTGGATTTAATAAAAATAAGAAAAGTACACAGTATCTCCAGGGATATCTTTAGATAATAATGTGTTGTCAAATGTTTTTTTTTATTAGAATGAAGGTATATTAAATACGTGATGGCTTTTACTTCTCCATGTGTTGTTCAGATTGTCTCCTTCATATTTTCCTTCCTCATCCCAGGATTATTCAGGAGGTAAAATCACAGTCCCTCTGTCTCACTGGGTTTAATCACGTTGACGGTTGGCCAGTAGATGGCAGTAATAATCCACCAGAGCAAGGCAGGCAAGAGGCACGTTGCAACAGCAGGAATCTCATAGGTTAATTACATAGCACTCTCATGCCAGGGAACGTGATCTTTGGATATAGAAGCACAGACAGAGCGATCAGGAGAGACGGATACAAGAGGGAAATGTGAGTGTGTGTGTGAGAGATGTCGGGCGTCGGACAAAAAAAAAAAAGGAGAAATCTTTTATTTTGCTTGCTCGTAATTAAGTCACCGTGTTCGTCTTCTAATAATCTGTACACAGCTCCTCGGTTTGCCATCACAGTTTCCAGTGACTCGTTTCTCCATCCCTGTCCACTCCAGTGACAAACAAGACCAGGCAAAGATGGTGTGCCAATTTCATCATAACCCATTGACCCATCCTGAGAGGCAGAACTAAAATGTGTTTTTTTCCTGCCTGTCCTATAAAAACCTATTATATACAGCACTAAATGAGGTGGTGGGTTCTGTACCTTGCTTCAGGGGACAGCAGCGGGGAGGGTTTGTGGTCTTTAAGCTAAAACTGCCTGAATTTACTCTCCTAACAATGATAGAAACAAAATAACTAACAAATAACAACTGAAATTGACACAAATACTACATATATCGTCACTTTTTCTAGAAATTTTATATATATATATATATATTTTTTTTTTTACTGTAAATGCTTCTATCATACGACAACTGCTGATATCTTTAACTGCTATTTACTACATCCTGTAGATGGACATTATATTACTTCCCATGAAGTATTTTTGCAATCTCAATACATTTTTGCACTATTCCGGTTTGAACTACTCTCATCCTATGCACCGTGCACCTTAGGACTGCATACTATGTTCTACTGAGTACTATGTTTTGAGTACTTCATTTATGTTGCGTACTTAAATGTTCTGTTTTTGCATACTTATAAGTTCTGTCTACTTTTATGTTTACACCGGGGATCAGAGAGAAACGGCATTTCAATCCTGTCTATGTCCCGCACATGTGGCAGAATTGACAATAAAGTTGACTTTGACTTGACAAGAATTGAGATTTGATGATGAAAAGAAAAATATACTATGCATACATATTAGCTTAGCTGAAGCTAATTTGAGCCTTTAGCGGTTTTGACAAGTCGGGTGATAATCTCCCATAAATGTAGTTTATTTTTGTGCTTCCTTGCTGAGCTGCTGTTTAAAGATATTAACACAAACAGGAGTATTTTAACAGTGGGGTTAAAGTCTGCGTATTTTGCTCTGAGGCCAGCATAGTGCAAACTGAGGCCGGTGGTGGGTTATGGGCTGAACCCAGAGGTCATGGCAAGTTAAAACCACTTTGTATCTGAAAGGGTCGTCACTTTGCAAAGAAAAAGACACATATGGACAGAAGTATTGGGACACATCTCCATATCATCTAATCCAGGTGTTTCATGCAGTCCCATTGCCATTGGTTGGACTAGGCCCCTTAGCTCCAGTGAAGGGAAATCCCAATGCCCGAGACAACTCTGTGCTTCCAACTTTGAGGGAACAGTTTGGGGAAGCATCTGCCCCGGTGTACAAAGCGAAGTCCAGAAATGCCCAGTCAGGTGAGTTTGCTGTGGAAGAACTTGACCTCAACCCCATCCAACACCTTTGGGATGAAGAAGAGCAGAGATCACGATCGAGGCACTCTCGTCCAACTTCAGCGTCTGACCTCACAAAAGCTCCTCTGGATGAATGGGGCAGAAATTCCTGCAGACAAACTCCAAAATGTTGTAGAAAGACGTCCCAGAAGAGTCGAAGCTGTTATACGTCATAAAAGCTCCTGTAGATGTGATGTGCACAATCACATCTACAGGAGGTGAAAACTGTTGATTTATTAGAGGCAGCAGGAGTTTGCCATTTTTAAATCTGAGGCTGAAATACAAACCTGCACAATTGAGCACCAAGGCTTGCAGTGTAAAGGTTCTGTGAGGTGTAGTGTGAGGATTGCCTATGAAGAACAATGAAAAGTCTGTGGCTAGCTGGCCTTCTGTGTTTGCCACGGCTGGTCTGCTGCATCCTCGTTGGTTGCCAGCTTTGTGATTGACGTGGGATTCCAGAAAATCTCTCTATCGTGTTTTAAAATGAGACATAACTTCTCTTGATATCCAGAATAATGCAAATATTTTATGAGAAAGTCAAGTCCTGTCAAGTCATCCATCTCAAGTCACGAATAACAACACAAAGTCAAGGCAGGTCAATTGTCAGCCAGGTCCCAAGTCCTCAAATTTGCGACTCAAGTCTGTCTCAAGTCAAGTCAAGTGATTCTAGTCCCCCACCTCTGCTCTCCTCCCTGGTTATAAAATCCAAACTATATAAATTCTATTCAGATGTCTCCAGGTCACAGTTCACTTATCAGACCTTTGTCTGCTCTGCTGTCAGCTCCCTCCCTACTGTTAAGTAATCCAGTCAGGCTTTAAGTGTATTTGCCATTTGTCACTTAATGAATGGTAGGTGGCAGCCACCACATAGCTTGCCACATTCACTGCAGCTGAAAGAGTAATGGTGAGGGTGAGGAATAGGAATCTAGAAGAGGTAATGAATAAGGAGCGATGGAGGGTCTGTAAAGAATTCTTACCAGTTAATACACATTGAAGGTTGAGTTTACACCAGTTTATTTAAGGGCAGCACTTTACTTCATGTTTTCTCAGCGACCTGCTCTGCTCTCTTACTATTTTTCAGTCTCAACCTGTACCACCTTTATTTCACCACACAATCATATGATTGGAAAAAAACATTTCATGCTAAGGTGGCGACTTCATGACTGGAGAACTCCGCAGGTGTATGGAATTTTAACAACCCCTCTGATGGAGCTTTGAAAACCTTGTGATAGCTCCATTAACTCGCTCTACAATACACGCTGCCTCAATAGATTTAGTCTTTGTAAAGCAGCACATTGAAATGGTTCAAACTTGTTTTAATGTGCCGACCTGCCTGTAATGCACTTTTACAAACCAACCATCCAACCCAACATCCTTTCAAATGGAGTGATAGGCAGGACACTTTCCCAATATTGACTATCATAATTACAGATTTTATTAGAGCACATCCATCTGAAGATCCTTTTAATGTTTTAAACTTCACTTTGACTCAAATTAACCATATTTAAATGACTAATATACATCTTCATCAACAACCTTAAGACAGAAACATTTTAAATTAAAGAACCAGTACATGATTTACAGCTGAATGAATGGACATGCATTATGTGCACAGTCAATATGTTTATGGTTGCATGTTTGCTCAATGTACAAGATGGAGCAAAAGTAGTATAAGGTTAGTTTACAAGATTGTATGCATTACATGATATATTGTGTTCTGTTTGTTTTCGTGGTCATGTGCATATTTGTTTGTTTGTGTATTTGAATCTAGAATGAGAGAGAGAGAGAGAGAGAGAGCTAATAGGCTTACAGTCTATAACCATGGCCTGGATGCATGGACACTGTTAACAGCAGGCATTAATGTCAGCACAGTGAGACATAACTAGTATAAAGAATGCACAGGGGTACCTTTTGGCCCACTTAGCTCAGAAAGCATTGACCAACTTGGTGAAAAAGCTGTGTGTGTGTGTGTGTGTGTGTGTGTGTGTGTGTGTGTGTGTGTGTGTGTGTGTATGAGAGAGAGTGTTTCCCCAATTACTGCTGTGACCGTGGTGCCAATGTTCTTTCCTAATGCCCATGTATGAATCAAACAAACCCAAAGTAAACTTCTAGGACTTTATGTGTCCTAACAACTTCTTATTAGTGTTGGTGTTTATTGTAAATTTGTAAAGTGAACGCAGATCAGCGGGGAGCGAGGCACACAACGTAGTGGAAACCCCACAGTTCATGAATGCATTCCAAGTCTGTTTGAGGTTATAAATCTTGGTATCGATAATTCTTTTGTTAATTGCCCAGCCCTAGCTGAGGAGGGACCTCGATACTGCGACTCCTTTCCCCATTAGCTACTGCGCAGAATGTGTTTGAATGAGGAAGTGGAGACACGTCGTCCATCTTTGAATACAGTCTATGATTTCAAACAGTCAATTTGAAATGTGTTGTAGATCTCTCTTTCTTTCTTTCCTTCTAGCTACATGTATATAGATATATCATCATATTTATTGATCTAATATTGCAAAGTTATATGAAGCCTATTTATATCCACACACATGTGTATGAATTTATCTTTGTTTTTTTATCCTACACGTGTCAAACCTTGTGTAAATCAACTGTTTGCTTATTTGCGATGACAAACATGCCCCATTAGACGACATGAATGTGACAATACAACTGAAACACAGGAATTATTCCTCGGTGGAGACTTCCCTTGCTTCCTGAGTGACTGACTGACACTCAGCAAGATTGAACTTAATCAAAGAGACAGATGTAAAGTTGTGTCTATTTCCACTGTTGGTATTATCACACGGCATCGGATCCGAGCTGTTCTGTGGTCAAAGAACAGTTGAGTAACAATTAATTGTGATCTAAGAATACACAATAATGAACAACAGCAAATGGCATAATAAAAAGTATAATAAGCAGGACCCCTCTCAAATAGCACTCTTTTCTATTTCTCTGTCCCAGTTTTCTGAATAGACTGCCCTGTGATGGTGACTGAATTTAAAAGAAAGTAGATAAAAGCTTTAGAGTTCTTTCTGTTCTTTCTTCTTTTCAGAAAATAGTAAAGAAGAAAGTTATGTGACTGAGAAGGAAAAAGGGATCTGAGAGTCCTGAAAGAGACAGACTTTGCAAAGAAATAACAAAATGCGATGGGGCAGGAGTTGCCGTGCGCTGTGCAGTTTGATTCTCCTCAGTTAGGAGCGTGCCACTGGATGGGGTGTTGGGGCTAGACAGACATCCAATAGGGAGTGACACACATCACCCACCACTGCTCTCCTCTGCAGCGGTGGCCCCAATCCTATTATCCACAAACTGTTAAAAAACAAAAAACAGTTCACTTTTCCTGAATCTGAAGACAACTGACCCAGAATCTTTGACCTTTGAGTGTAAGGCATCACTTAAAATATCACCTCAAGTTCCCCATCCTCACTCATTCTCTAACATATCATATTATTGTCTAAGTAGCATTATACACACCCATGTTACCTCTGTACTTTCAAACCAAAAATGTGAAGTCGTTTGTGCTAAAACCAAAAATATTGAGCTAAAAGACCCCTCTCACATCACATGTTTCCGTGTGAGTTTGCATCTACTCTGTAGGTTATTGAAGCCACAAGCAGCCACCACTTCTGTCACGTGTTGCAGTCTGAAGGTCTAGTCGGGCATCGGTAGACTGAAGAGGGATGTTGGCCAAGTCTATGATGATGGTGCAGAGAGGACTGCCATCATGTGAAGTTGAAAAGTTATCAAGGAAGCAACCAACAGTGCTGCTGACCTTGGCCTAAGGATTTTCTCCCCTTCCCTTTGCCAAAAGCCATCCCCTTGTGGATTTGAATATATTTTTGCAAGACAATAAAGCAAGGTTTTAAACCTGAGACTGAATGGTCAATTTATGAATCTGTAGGCCCACTCCAGGCATCACAGTGGGTGTGTTGCACATGTAAAGTGGTTTGTAAAGTGGCCAATTCAATGACACAAGTGCAGGGCACAATCTAAACATGTCGTTTGGAGAGGCCTTTTTGCTTGGCCTATATGATAAGGCTGGTTGCAGCTTTGTTTCTGAAATTGTAAAAGTGACCTGCCGTAATTGATCTGCGGCAAGTACAGACTGACTGTGGGACTCAGTCCGCAGAACTCTGAACTCGCTGCCACCACAAGAGCTGTCCACCTGTTTAATTAGAGTTTGGTGAAGCGCAGCTCAGCAAACAGAACCCTGAAGTGGAAGACAAAACGAGAATCAGTTGTCTTTACCGTTGCCCTGAAAGTGCCCGTTGTCGTTAATGTGCTGTTCTAATGATAGATGTCACTTTAGTTGATGAAACCCAGCTGCTGCTACCACAGAGCACTGGTTGCTGGGTGTTATTTAAAGTGTATTAATATTGAACGTGTCCAAGTGTGAAGCAGATAAGATGAACGGTTCTCGAGATATGCGAGCCACAGACACTCGCAGATTTCTGGAAGTGTTTAGATTGATCGATGTGAGCATAAAAGCAGAAACGCTAATTAAAACAAGCATCTACCAAGATTTCAACAGGAATACAGCCCACTCCTGTTGGGAAGAACGGAGCCTTTCCTCACAGCTGATAAGATAGATAATGTGTGATGTACGATTGGAGCACAACATGTGAATAGCACCATTAACCAAATGATTCTATCCATTGTGTGATTAGGTTATCAGGCCCTGTGTTGTTGTGTGCCCGCAAGTGTTGGGAGAGTGAATGCAAGTGTGAGTGAATGAGGTCATAATGATGTATACATTATTGCTGTGCTGGTGGGACAAAAAGTCATGACTGAAAAAGGTAGAGCTTGTGTGACGGTAAATAAATTGAAGTTGGCAACTGACCAACATAAAAAGACAAAGTTAGCAGTACTAGCTAAGGATCCCCCAGCTACATTAACATGAAATGACAGATGGAAAAGCCACACATCATTAATGCTACTTAAGCAAGCATCTAATAGACAGTGATTAATCAGGGCTTTCCAGTGACACATACAGTAGCTTGCTCCAGTTGTGCTATAGTGAACTGTTCATGACCCATCCCTACTTGAAACCAGATTGCACATCAGATTTAATATCAATAAATAATACAAAAAACAACAATCTCAAACAGACAAAATGACTGATAACATCAGGTGAAAGAGAAATTATGCTAAACTTAGCTTATATATCCGTATAGTTGTGAGTCTGAATTAAATGATCAGATTTATTGTAAGATGCACATTGGGTGAAACACGGGGAGCATTAAACATGCCACTCGTGAATCACAGATCCTCCTGCCTCATGCTGAATGCATGTTGGCTAAGGCTTTGAGGCTGTCCCCATGAAAAGGATTAAGTTTGTGAGGGAAAGAATGAATGATAGAATAAAATGATCCGAAGATATTGAAAAGATGGATTTCCAGCTCTATAAGACTTTAAATCCTTCACATGCCACAGAGGGGACAGCTAAGTTGAAAATACGAGACACTTACACTCATTCTAGTATTTCATGTGTAAGGTGCACACACATGACAGTAACATTCACATCGTATCATACATTTTCCCTCTTTGGAACAAACACTGACTCACATACACACTCTACTACACAGTACACACACAGAAGCATCATATCTCTGGTGTTCACCTTGACTTAGCAGAGGGCTGCTTTCATAAATCCCTTCTTATCTCGGGTCTCAAACGCACCCAGATATATGACCGTGGAAGCTGACTGAAATTTGTAACGCTATCAGTGGCAGTGATGGGCACATGCATCCCTACACACACACACATACACACACACTCTCTCACACACACACACACACACACACATATGAAAAGACACCAGTGTTAGAGGAGACTGCCCAATGAAAGAGCTACACCACAGTGTTGGTGTCACAGAATATAGTTGTGTTGTGGTTCAGATCATTGTGAGAAATTGGAACTGTTAACCTTTGTAAAGACACAGTGACTGTGCTGGTTTGATTGTCCTAATTTAGCCATTGTCGTTGTTTCAGAAGTTGCCAACATGTGTGATATGTAGCCTGAAACTACAAAGAGCTCCATTGAGCTTTATGGAGATTTATAGCATGACATAACAACAACACAGCACATAACAAATTGTTTACTATTGGAACCTGTGATGATGAATGTATTCTATCCTGAATTAAGGACTCTTTGCCAAAACATATCCAGTTAGTTTTTGTACTTAAACCTAACCAAAACTTTGCCAGTGAAAATGTTTAGTTTGTGTCTCTACTGCCCAACTGGGTGGGATGAGAGAGTCAGCCAGCCAATGTTCTGGAAGTATTAAATAAAGTGTATCGTTTAAGTGTCAGGTGGTAAACACAAGCAGCACTGTACAGTTACTGTAGGAATCTGTCTAATTGTTTTGTCTACTGTCACTGGAGATGTATGTGATATGCTGTTAACAGGTGTATCACTTTGTGCTGTTTAGTCAAATATCGTCCTGCGAGGAATAAACATGTAAAAAATGTTTAAGATTCTACTGACTAACTCTTCCTGACTCGTAACTTAAAGTCGTCCATGTCCCTGCTTATGTTAATATACAGACAACGGAGTCAGAGTCAGACAATCAACCTGAAAGTTACACAGGTATAAGCCCCTTCAACATTCCTTCACTTTTAGGCCTTTACAAACAACTCACTACAGAGAAAGGAATAGATAGGATGAGGAGACAGGTGTGTGAGTGGAACAAGGCTGGTCAAGACACCTTGAGACCCAAACGGCTCAGTGCTTGGAGTACTAAATGGCTGATTGCTGATGCAGGTCTTGCTGAGTATCTTAAAACCAGCGCTACTGTCTGGGGAGAGGAGCATGGCTGTGAGAGGAGGAGAGGTAGAATGATCGGGAGACTTGAGGTGAAGCGAGGTAAAAGAAGACTGAAAGAAGGAGGTGAGACTTGAATGCACAGGGGCATGCAGGAAGAGAGATTTTAGACTGTCAAACTGCTGAGGGACAAGATGAGAGAGAACATAGGGGTAGAACAGGGGTAGAACACCAAGGTTGGAGCCCTGGCATCCAGAGGGAACAACCCACCTGCAGAGTAATGCCACTGGGCATTGACTCTGCCCCTTTTATGATTAATAGAGCTGTCATGTATATGACAAATGCAGCACTGTATTCGTGGCCTACTTCAAGATAGCAGAAATGTGGCATATCTGCTTCTGCTGCATCTTGTTTACCCTCTTTGCCTTCCTTTGGAAGAAAAGACTCAACTACTACTTCAAGTCCTCTTTTCCCCTGCATTCTTGTTGCTGAAGTCCTGATAATGTCCCTCCTTCGTCTGGGGCTATAAAGATCTTCTAAACTGACAATGGGCATGCCTCTTTTATGTGATTGCAGAAGGACTGTCAAGGGTAGCACATTATAGAGCAGGGTAGGACATTTTCGCACTTAGAGACTCAGGACTAACACCAGTGGGAGGACATTCAAGTCAGATGCTGTACTTTGCCACATTTCTCATAGGTAACTCGCAAAGGGAGCTCCTCTTCCCCACAGAAAACTGAAACGCCTTGTCATAAGTCCGGCTGACACTTCTGGGGCATAGTGATGCCACATAACATCATAATGCCCAACATCTGCATAATGTAACGACCAGTCCGGCGTGCTCCCAAATAAAGCCAGGCAAGGAGGAGGCCGATATTTCCAACAAGGGCTGGGATTGGACACGGTGCCATTAGTGAGTCCTCCTTAAAAAAAGTCCTACAATGTACAGTCACTTTGTCTTGTTTGCCTGCCTGGAATGTGTGTTCTTTGCCGAAAAGCCACAAAGACTTCTGAGCAGGCGGAAACACAAAGTATCGTAATCTAATGACAACATTGACGGTGCCTTTTGTAACACTGCATCTTTTTGTGATTAATGTTTGTCCCTTGGGCTGCTGTGCATCCCTACAGTACCCTGATACCCCTTGCATTTGCCATCTGTGCACAGCTTAACCAGCCGTGAGCGCTGAGCCTACAGCTATTATAATATCCACAAGTTCGGTGGGAATGTATTTAAATATAATCTTGTGCAATGGGTAAATCATGGCACTAAGAGTAACTGACAAAACTGGACTTGTATAGGACTATAACTTGCGTTTTTGTTTCAGGAGGTGTAACAATATTTCTGCATTTATATCTTCTTTTAAAAACCTCTCTTGCTCAGTGGAGTTATTTCCACCTAAGGTCTGTCAGCCTGCATGGAACAAATACACAAACAAATCAGGAGTTATAAGCTGAAGGTGATCTATGTTGTTCAGCTAGTGATAAAATATGGAACGTGGATGTGTAACATGCACGGTCAGAGGGATTTCTTTTGTTGTGGCAGGTTAAATGTTTTTCATTTTCTATATTTTTTACCTTTGTAGTAGATAATCTGGGTCAGAGAGAAGACAGCTTTTCCATTTGCAGTTGTGAAGTTTGACAGTTTGTGTGTTGTGAATTCAGCTCCTCGCCGCAAACAGAGACAGGTTGAACATAACAAACTGCTTGAGAGTTGAAAATCTTAAACTGTTTTCCTGGAAACTAAATAATAATGATGGAAGAAGTGAAAAAGAGAGGACACGTGTGTGGTGTGTGTGTGTGGTGTGTGTGTGTGTGTGTGTGTGTGTGTGTGTGTGTGTGTGTGTGTAGGGCGGCAGGGATTTTTTTGTTTTGCTATTTCACAGTTAACTTGCCGTAATCAGCCATTTAGCGGCTGCAGTCTCTCCAGGGAGTTGGTACATCAAAGGTTAGGTGTATGCAAATTGTTGCTTTTCACCTGAATTGCTCATCATAGCAGAAAGAACAAGGTTTTTCATCCTGTGCCCTCCCTTCCCAGAGAAGCTGGGTGGAAAATATCTGACCGTGAAATCTTTGTGATCAAATAAAAGGGTCAAATCTGCTGCAATGCACTAAAGCACTGTGAGAGTCTGCCCTCCAGATGAGTGTGTTTAGTTTGTTGGATCAGAGCAGTAGAATGGAAGCATGGTTGGATATTGCATACACAAATCAATTTCAGAATTAAGGACACTGATGCTGCTTTTTACCAGCAAGTGAAACTTTGAATTTAAAGGTAAGACAGAGTTGCTATTTATGTAAAAATGTAGGTGACTCTAACCAGCTGATCCAGGTTGGCAGGGTTTTTCCTGCACAGAGAATTTCGAAGCGGCCGCCTCCGTCAAATTTCATGCCTCCTCCACCTCAAAATCCATCACTATAAGTGGTTGGTTCTGTATGATAGTCCCAGAACTTGAGGGAAAGATAATGGTGCTACACACAAACGCACACACACACACACACACACACACACACACACACACACACACACACACAGAAAGGAGCAGTGAATTACTGACAGAGCCGTTAGAAATGGTAAATAAAATACTTTTTACGTTCCAACACAATAAACCTTCGGACTTAGTCGAGCTGTGCATGGCTCCCTTTGTGTCTTCCCTGGACCTGGTTGCCCGCCTCATTTTCGTCCAGGAAAAGCCCTGCAGGTTGGTGATCCTTCACATTGAGATGTGCTCCTGGATTCCTCTCTTTGAAAATGGCCTGGGACACCAAAGGGCATGTTGAAGGTTTAAACATCGATACCTGAGAGTGTGGATTTTGCCAATGGATAGAAAGCTGAATTATTGTTACTTTCATCCAGGAAAGGTCCACTGAGCTTCTGAATGGTGCCAGCTGTGAGCATGGCTGCCTGTCAATCAGCAATCTTACTGTAAACCATAAACATGGTTCTAATTCTAATTCCCATGCAGGCACCTGTGGCCCATGTGGTTTGTAAGTGCATGTGAATCAGCCCGGGTGTTGGATGTCTAACACTTACATCCCAACACTTACCCCTTTGTCTGTGTGTCTCCTTGTATCGCTTCATGTGTGAATGTCACTTGTGTAGAGTGACTTGTGATCTTTGAGTTGTGCGTGAGCTCTTTCAGAGGTGTGTCTGCAGCGGAGGTGAGGAGATTGACAGCTCATGTCGGGACTTTCACCACACACTGGGGCAGATCAGATGCAGAAGAAAAAAACTCTAGAGACAAGGAAGACTGACTCCCTGCCTTGCTCACTAGAGGTTGCCTGAAACATGACAAGTGCATTCACACATCCTAGAATGAAAAAAGTATGGTACACTTATGCACGCTCGCACGCACACACACTAATATAGAAGCGGATATATACAGGCTTCTTTTAATAGACAAAAATATATTTTTAACCCAACCAAGGAGGTTATATTTTTGCTCCTGACAGTTTCTCTGCAGAATTATGCAAAAAGCGTCCAAAAGCGGATCTCCGTGAACCTTGGGGGCAAATGAGGGCAATGGCCAAGATAGAGCACATTAAATTTGATTTGAACAAAGGCGTGGATCAGAAATAATTTTTTTATCACTTTCTTTAACATTGTGAGACTGTTAAAATTTACATTGTGATTATTTTTTCATATCATCATGATGAAATGAATTAGGCATATTTAAGGGACTGATATCTAAGAGTGTGGGGGACAAGTGTGTGATGGAATCTTTATGGCCCTGGGTTTCAGGCCATTGATTGGTAATGCTTCTTGGAACTCCTGTACCGCCTGAGAACCGGATCTGCAAACACCACAGCCACAAATGCTCACTGCGTATACTTCAACCCTCCAAGGGCGGTCACACATTCACACACACTCACTTGTGCACCCGCGCACACATTGATCGATTTGACAGTGGACTTTGGGGGACATGTCATCATGGCTGTAAAATTGAAATGACTTTCATCACTTGCTGAGGGTGCCAAACAAATGGATCTGACTCCTTCCACGTTTACAGACTCGTGGTTTGCACATTTCTTCATGTCAACAACACCTCCATTTTGACATATCTTTCCCCTGATGTCCTTTGCTTTTCCCTTTTCTCTGCCCTTAACACTCCGTCACACATCCCTTTAGTTATTTTCACCCACTTCTCCTTTCTGCCAACAACCTCTCATTTCTGTTCCGTCCTCAACTTCTTTCTGCCTCATAGTCTCTCTTTCTCTTTTGCTCTTTACCCTACAATCCCTCATTTATAATCTGCTCGACAGCTCCCATTTAATCTTATGTATGCTATAATCCTGCATTTATCATCCATCATCAGTACAGTACTCGGCTTTGACCTTTTCACAAGAGAGGTTTGCATTGTGACTCTGCTTTTGAGAAGATATGTGATCAATGTCAGTAAAAAAACACAATTTACTACAATGAATAGCAGTGTGGTAATCCACTGTGGGGTTTATTAGAGTGACAACAGTACTGTTTCAGGAAGCCAGTGTTGATGAGGAATATACACTGTTTGGCCGTGAGAGGGACTACGCAGTCGAAGTGCTCTTCAAGTGATTGATGGTCTTTGTTTTCGGGACTTCAGAATGCCTATACGTATGAAAACAGTTTTCTTAATCACATCTCTCTAGTGAAAGTGAAAGAAACAAGCAATATTCCTTCACTTTCCTCAAATGAAACCACAGTCGAAGCCCAAGACTTTAAAACTCTTCTCTCCAAGTGAAAGAAAAATATCCCTTCACCCATCACTGCTTTGTTCCGAGACATGTATTGCTGATGTGACATGCAGCCTTGTGATGTTCAACAGTTTTTCTCCTCCACAAACGATGCACACAACCTCCATCTCCGTCTAGATGTATTGGTTGTCTCACGTCATCTCTCTCTCTCTCTCTCTCTCTCTCTCTCTCTCCCTACTCCTTCACCCTGGCACTTCCTCACCTCCTTCACTCTCGCATCACAGTGAACATTGTCCAGAGCAGACAGGAGAAGCTGTCATGATGTATCTTGAGAGACAGATTACGACGAGCACTGCTTCTGACATGGCAAGTGGGTGTAGCAGGAGCCCCGAGGAAAGTCTCTCGCATAGACGCCGAGATTTTCGAAAAGAGGCTGATGGTACGCCTCTAGTGCTTCAGCGGCATATGCTGAACCCTTCAGCTGCATATGCTGAATCTCGGGGTACTAATGTATTCCACTAGCACATACCGTTTCCTAACAGCAGGGGTCGCTTGAAGTTGAAGGCCACTGTCAGACTGCTCTGTGATAAATTTGACCCCATTGGGCAGGGTTTAGCAAAACATAGGCCCATAAGTAAGGGAATTTTTTAACTTATCTCATGTGTCTCTATTGCTCTAATGTGTGCAATGCTTTTGAAATGACACTAAAATAATTTCATATTCTAGTTTACATTCTGATATCCTTGCCGATGTACCCAACGCTTGCTTTACCTACCAGAACTATTGTTAGCCACTGAAGACAGTCTGATAATACAGGTATTATTTTTGACATGTTAGCAGAACAACTCTCCATGTCAGGTAGGCTATGGCTTGTTATTTATAAAATACTCTGAGCTTTGTTGTTTTATAGACGACATAGATAAGATTGACATGGAGGAGACCTATACTGCATCCAGCCACCAGGGGGCAAATGGCCTCATGTTGTCCATCTTCGTATATGGTGTGAATAAATAGAGACAAGGTCATGTAGCTGCCGGGAAGGAGCACTGTATGTATTTGATAATTCAATCTCATTAGGACTAAATCCATAGCACAGTCACAGTCTGAATTATTTCATTAAGAAGCTAATTTCTTTCTTGTGTTTCTCTCTTTCTCTTTGTCTCATCAAGGGCACAGTCTATGCCATGAAAGACCCAGGAGCATTCAGCACATCTATTGTCTGTACTATCTTCTCTTGAAGGTTTTCTTGAAAGAAAAGAGATACACTTGCAAACGCTTGTCAAACTGTATATACTGAATGTGTAGGGCAGAACGTGTCACAGCTGCTTCTGCAAACTGTTGAGCAACAGTAAATCTGGCCCCTTGATGTTGGTAAAGGTAGGATTTCCCTCCTGACGCATTTCTTCATGGCACTTTGCACAGGCAGTGGTTGCTTGGTTCTGCTGGTTTTAAGTATGAATAACTAGGTAGTTAGTGCAATTAACAGTAAGTAATATTTCAATTCTGCAGGTAGTGACATTCATATTTGAGCTTTGTTTAAGATGGGGATTGAATTTAATATAAAAGCTAGATTTTCAAACACTGTTACTCATCACAACGGTGGATAAACACTTACATGTTCCCCTGTGGCTCATTTCACACATTATTTAACAACTGCAGGTTACTGGTTGGATAAATGTTATTATATTGTAATGTGTCTCTCTGGGAAGGACGTGAACTAAAACTGGAGAATTTGACAAACACATTTGAGGATTTGGCAGGCCTTTGTGAATTCATGAGTGGTATTCAAGGTAATGGAAAACTGATGGTAGATTCCTGTTGGAGCTATCACCTGCTTTGTCAGCAAAGGGTTTGTCTGAAAGCTTCGCAGCGGCGAAGCGGAAACACCGCTCTGAGCAACATGACATTCGACTGTCCTTATACCAAAGTTTAATTCACAGGTTCTATCTGCTTATCTGACCTCCAAAGCGAGTTGAGCGATAGTTTGAGAGCATTCTCTGGAAGATCAAATTCCTCTCTCGCTAAATCTCTGTGTGTCCCATTTGATTCCTGAGGCAGGAGTGCTATAATCACCCTCTCAAATATTGTGTTCACTCTTTGGCAGGATGATCAAAAGTGTATGTAGTGATGTCCAGGAGAAGCCTCATTTTGAAGATATGTTTTTACAATTTGACTGAAATCACAATTATGTTAGTTTAAGCTTTTTTCGCTATACCTCATTTTGTTTTACTTGCCATCCGAAAATCTGAGGTTGAAGAAGGTTGAAAAAACCATGGCTTTTACCACTTGATAACGTATTCTAAATTATTGGCTACCTTAATTTTCTCTTTGCTTCAATATACCATTTGTGAAGATCTAAATCAGTTTACCGAGTTTCTGTCTTTAAGATCTAAGAATGGCTACGTACTTAATCAACCATTTCAGAGACTTGAATGCTGGAATATTAGAAATAAATTTGTCTGCCTTTACTTCAGACACCTGAGGATATCATACGATTCGGTAAAAATACAGAGAGATGACAGAATAATTACTTTAGTTAACAGTGCATATCAACTTTTTATTTCCTATTTTAGTCTTTTTCATTATTTCCCTGCATTTCAGTGCTTTTGGTGCTCATGTAACTGTTCTGTGTAAATTGTGGATTTAACCTCAGAGGCCATTTGCCCACAGTGTCCTTCAAGTCCAGTGCAACATCAGAGATTAACTGCATTCACATCTATCAGAAACCCTCAACATAATATATTTCAGGTTTCCTTGCCCCGAGTCAGACCTGACATTGGGCCTCTGAAACGTAACAGCCCCTGGTCACAAAGCTCCACGGTAATCAGTTAACAAAAGAGCTGAAATTAGGGATCAATGTGAGTTAGTGTTATCTCCCTTAGTGCCTGCAGCACCTAACACAGGAAGGAAATGTCAGTGAGGTAAAGTGATTCACATCCAGTGTTGGAACATAGCTACGAGCTGCGGGATCTACAGCGCGGGCAGGTCTGAGAGGGATTTAGTGCCGACGCTGTGGCGGTTCAAGTCGTCGTGTAGTGAGAAATAATGAGTTGAACCAGAGGCGAGCATCTGTATGGAGACATCAAGGGTACGATACTGTAAGGCAGTCTGTGAAATCCCATAAATTAGTTGTCAAAATGTTACCTGCAACACATGTTGACCTTAATTTGCCAGGTGGTATTTATGACCCTGAAACATCCCAGTTGTTCACGAGTGCTACACAGCATGGGTTAGCCAACACAGAGAAGGCATTTGATATATGATGACGTTCGATGATGTTATCAGTATCAACCAAGAAGTCATTGTGGGTCGTTGGATGCACCCACCTTCAATGAGAGGTGATCTGGGGGCATCCGCATCAGCTACTCCCCCCAGATGTCCAAGCTTGTCTTCAGATGAATTTAGCAATAGTGTGAAGCAAAGTTTATTCTATGAATTGTCTGTTGGAGAGTTTTTGTGGAACACCCCAGTTCTTTCTGTCTCTTTTCATCTTCTCTTGTTAACTTCTGTTTGCCTTTTTTTTCTTTTCTTGTCACATACACTTCAGTCTGGACTCTGTTTGACAATATGCCCAGAAACATGATTTGTCCACTTTCATCTTCTCATTCTCATCGTCTCACTCTTTCAGTCACTGCTCAAACTCCACAGTGCTGAAACCATTGACTGTATAAAGATGAATAAGATGACAGCTCACCAAAAGTAAATCCAACATGTTTCGATATTTCAAAGGTGGGGAAGGCATCATGATTGACATTGGGTGGATGTATGATCATTACTGCACAGTATCTGGCTCGTAATGATGTCACCAGCTCAAGATGACCATGCCTTTTATTAAGGATATGTTTTGGCTCAGTGGTTCATCTTCCTCTTTACCACCTCTCCACCACTCTGGTATCCCTGCCTTATTGCTGTTGTAAACTATGAGCATCGGCACACCCTAGCACGCATTTTGCAGCAGAGCAATTAGCAATCACATTACTGAACGTAGGACTGTTAAAGCAGCTCAATATTTATGTTGTAACAATGGATTAAATGACTGCGTAATGTGAGAGGGGCTCAATCATAGTGATGGACCCACAGGTTCTCATCCGATCAGTATCCTTCAGCTCCACAGAGCGTAGTAGCATCTTTCAGCTAAATGTTTTGCTTCCAACGCTCACACATTAAGCATAAGATCAAGGCAATCGCCGCAGATATCACAATGTCACACCACTTCTCAAGCTAACTTTTCATCTTGGCTTCCTCTGATCATGGCGGTTCATTAAACTGAGGTCAGTGAAGTCCAGATCTCAGTATTCTTTTCCAATAAAAGTCGTGAAATAATTGCCCAAAACTTTACTTCGGCGCTGCAAAGATGTTGCAAAAGGCCAAATTCCCATTCATTGCTTCTCTAGGTGAGTGGAGTAACTGGTGTTTTCTACAAAATGTGAACTTCTTTGATAATATCAACAAACCAGACAGGCAGCTGAATTGGCCATACTGTAGGATGAGGCAGGTTATTTTTCTTGCCGACTGATGGTTGCTTAATGCCTCTCACCCTTAGACATCATCTGAAAAATAGCTCCTGTGCTACTGTGAAACAATGGCTGTCCAACATAATGCTTTTTAATGTTACTTCACTAGTGGAAAGGACACTTTGGATTATCATTGCACTGCTTTTTGAATCCCATTCTTAGTGAGGCAACCATTAAAACTGGTCACACTGCAAACTGAGCTCTGTTGCAGGAAACGTTTATCCTCTCCCAGTTAATTTTGGACTGAACAGCGATGTTTATTGTGGGAAAAGACGTAGCACTTCCCGGAGTCTTTGACAGTTCCTCAAAGGTTCCTCTGTGATGGATACCCCACATTGTGACCTACACTCGACAAACATCATCAACACAACAGCGACCTCTTCTCTGTCGCCAAGGTTTCTCATTTGAGACAATCTGAGACCAGAGTCTGTTCCATTATCACTTCCCACCTGGTCGACTAATTACCAGCCTAAACCACAAATCAACTGAGCGTGACAGAGAGGGGAGAGGTTTGGGTTTGATCAAATGTCACAGATACATTAACAACAACATTAGAAAACAGGATTTCTTCTCCTGAAATGTTTTAACATCCAAAGAACTGAGTAAATTGATGTTAAATTGTGATGAATTCAAGAGAAAAGTCCTACACACAACATGAAAGGTGATATTGGTCATTTTGACGGATCGCTGAAGCACAGGATGGTGGAGGATTCTGTGGCTTAGTGGACATAGAGGTGACGACATTGATGGCATCTTTAAAAGTAATCTGTGAAGACCAATGTTATAGATGATCTGCTTAAAATCTATTCAGCCATGCATGTGCACATTAAAAAAACGAATATTTTACATGACACATTGAGCAGTTATCCTTTTCTTCTGAAATCCATAGTGTACAGAAAGTGTCGCTAACCCAGAGTTGTTTCTCTACATGAGGAGTACTGAAGCACAATGTGAAGCCAGCTGAGTTTAATATTGTTTTTCCAAGTCTTATTTTCCAGATGTCACAACTTTTAAGTGTTGAACAGTGGATTCTTTAGTGCTTTTGACATCTCGAACAGCCTTCAAACAAGAACACATTAGATGAGAAGAGCAGCTCGTGAATATGATTTACTTCGTCAGTGAAACTTGAAATTGGCAATTTGTTTATGACTGGTGTATATGTGCCCCTCTGTGTAACTTTGTTTGTTAGATTGTGTTCTTTTGTGTGTGTGTGTGTAGAAAGTAAGGCCCCCCTCCCTACATTTGGCCTATAACACGCTGGCAAGCTAACGTATGGCTCCGAGAGTTCCCAAGGCTTCCATCTAATTGGTTCTCGACAGGGAACATTGACGCTTCCATGCATCCCATATTGCCGTCACTTACTCCATGCAACCACGCCAGTTAACTTTAATCATTCACAAACACAAATACTGTACTTGACACATTGTGTACCCAGGAAAGCAAACGCTGGTTTCATGTCAGTGAACATTGTTGTTGGTGATTTAAGCATATTGACACAAAACTGGGCTCACCAGCATTTGAATCATGTCACTGAAACTATGTTCATGTGTTGCTGCTGTTTCTAACTCTAACTCTTTCATGGTATTTATTTTGTTGTTATCTTGCTTTTCATTTGACGTATTCTTACTTTTAAGTTCATTTAATATACAAACAGCATTTCCTCCACAAATATACATTGTGCAACAAGTCCTCCAACCTGAATGACAATATCAGTCTTTTGTATAATTTATATATAAATGTAAATCTGCAAGACTATGTAGTCATAACTTAATAACTCCTTCGACTGTGTGACCCAGTTCTTCACAGCACCATTAAAAAAGTATTTTCCAAGAATTACGTCTCTTGAGAATAAATCAGGCAACCTCTCAAAACACTGTGCAGGTCTGACAGGTGGATTCACACAGGAGTTACAGAGCTGAGACAGCAGATGGTGAGCCATCCATATGGGGACTTAAAGACGTTGATGCTGTCACGATTAAAGATAAAGAGTCTGTGGAGTATACAAGAGATTGTTGTCAATGAATTGTCAAGGAACACTGCAAATTTAGAAAAACATAAACAAATTAATTCACACTTTTCATTTATAAGATATAAAGTAAAAAGGATCTAGCTCCTCACAGTCTGATGTAGGTGCACAAAACTCCCTTTATTTAAATCAACTGACCTGTTGTGCATGTTTCCGAACAGGATCCATCACCAAGTGCAAAGCTATTACAAAATCTGTATTCAGTTTCCTTTTATAATAACAATGCATGGTTGTCTGTCTCAGCTTGTGTGTTTCCTAATCTGTGGGCAAGCCTGAGGATAAGGGATCGATCGTTAACAACCTCCTCCTCTCCAACAGTGATTAAGTTGGGTTGGTATGTGTCGCCTCCACTTGTAACACAAATAAATTACAGCTGATTCGAATCAGACACGTGTGATTGAACAAAGGCCAGAACACATGGGGAGTGTGGGCAGGCAATCGATCCCCAGTTGTGCCAACATGCTAATGTGAAAGGTGATTTAAGAGCGACAGACTAACAGGGCTGCTGAACTCAGAACCAAGGACATGTCCTTCAGCTCATAAGTTGAGCCACAGCTGTTTCCTACAGAACCAGAAAAATAGGTTGGAAGTGCTTAATCGTTTTCTTAAGCACAGTTCTGATGATTGGTTATTCTAACCTGCACTGTATCCCAACAGACATCTAGAAACCTAGCACAAAATATACACAGCAGATGTCTGTAGATGCTTTTTAAGTAAGATTTAAATCGTACAGCTCACAAATGACAAATGACCGTTCATACATGGCAGATGAATACATTTGGTTCTACGGAGGTTATTTACAAAAGCAAGATGGTGAATGTTGGATTGACTCATTTTTAACAACAATGCCCATTTTTCATGGTAATGAGAGAACGTGAGAACAGAGTGAAAGTCTGTGGCTCATTCATGTGTTTCTAATAGTTTGGAGTATTGAGGGTGTTTTGTCAGGCTTTAGTTGCAGAAGCAACACTTTGTAGTAGGAATCATTTAGTCTTGGTTGTGGTCTTTTCATAGGATTTTTATTGCTAAAAAATTGAATGGATTTTAAATATTGCTAAATATACTGGATGGGTGTACATTTTGTGTATTGATGAATCTAGTGCACTAATATTGCCAAGATTGATGGTGTTATTACAGGGCAAACTGCATTGGTTTCTTAAAGTAGAAAACTTGAAGATTTGTATTGAAAATATACATATTATATTATTCATAAAGGAAATCTAAATTCTAGAGAGTAGCTATGTCTTGCTGAAGTTTACAGGATGACGACAGAGCCAATAGCTCACTGATGACAGTGTTGCAATGATTATGGATTTGCATTATCCTGGTGTTGGGGAAATTCCTGGAAATAAATGCTTCAATATCTTCCTGCTGATATAAAAAAAAGCTTCAGGTAAAAAATATTTTACAGTAAAAATTACGAGTGGACTTTATTATGAAGTAGTTGCAAGAAATACAATGTGTTTGTTGGTGAGCTTAGCATTTACTGCTATTGTTCAACAAGACAAGACAACATCTTCATCAGTTTGAGTGAAGGAGCAGCTACAGTGGCTGTTAGATGAAGAGCTGCACACTCCCACCTCCTCAGTGAACTAACCAAGTCATTTCCCCGTACCCTGGATGTGACTGAGAAGCACACAGTCCCTATGTGACACTCTGCGTCTTACAGACATGCGGTTGCCACAATTTCACTTCACATTGTGTAAGTCTCACTTTCTGGGTTTCCACACATTCACAGATTAAATATATATATAACTGAAAAACTGCCTGTATGACGCTGCTAGGTCAATAGAAGAACTGTGATAGTGTGCCCCTGGTTTATAAACCTAGCCTGACACATTAACACAACACATGTGGAGTACAGATGGGGGGGGGGGGCCACCTCCATTTATCGTGTTGAGAAAAGCCACTGTGAAGTGGAAATGGATTGATTTGGTCCACACATCATTAGACGTTCTCCCATATAACCTTCACCCCTGGGCTGCCTTTGATGAAGAACAATGCACAAGAGAGAAATTGGATTGACTGTGTTGTATTTGTCAGAGGCAAGTCTCTTAACATGCCGACCTGTGAGCAGATGGCCTTCTTATCATTTAATAGGAAAGGTTGAACCATCTGATTGCTCCTACTCCTCATTTACGCTGGATCCATACAGCTGGGGGAAAAAAGTGAAAATGTCAGTGAGTGAAAGTGTGGGCAGGAATAATACAGACACATACCTCATCCAAGCATCACCTATACCTCCCGAAGATATCATTCTTTTTTAAAATCTGATTTTCAGTGTTAAAATCTTTGTGTTTGCAGAAACTATTGTGCAGCTGCCATTAAAAATATAATAAACACTGCAGCATTTTAACATAGCATACTAAACATGTTATATAGACCCAGAGTCAGGAGACCAGTGAGGAACTGTCGTGCTTCTGTAATACAAGAATAATCACCTTGAAGACAAATCTAATAAAGATAAAAATACAAAAACATTGCTTTTGCACAGATTTCCCCAAATGCTTTTTCTTGTGTCCTTTAAAAAACAATCCATATGAAGCAAATGTTAATGGAACCAATATCAATCATCTTTGCAGTGTTTTCTTTTCTGTGCTTGTTTGTTGCTCTAGGCCAAAACATCAGCACTGTGTTTTCTAAAGCTGCTACGTAGGTCTCATAATTACAGAGCAGTTGGGTAAAGAAGCGATGCAAAATGGGAAAACCTGTCATTAAATGTGTCTCGTGTTCGCCTTGTGCTTCCTCAATCCCTCACTTAAGACCTGGACAGAGTACCGACATGCAGCATGCAGCTGTCAAAGAGCTTTGGTGAAACCCAAAGTGTCTCTAGTCACAGTAAATTACCTGTTAACAAAACCAGGGTATGTTGCGACTCAGAAATCAATCAGCAGACACGTAATTTTACTGAGCACGAGCAGCAATGCCAGAATCAGTGCGTTACAGCTTTGACAGAAGGTGCCTGCAGAGGAAAGACACAGGAAAGACTCTTCCTTTGACACGGAAATGCACAGAACCTTTACCGCTCAGAATTAATCTGTAGCTGCCTGGCTGAAGATCCCGAGAGATGAAGGAGAGGGGGGAGGCTTTTTGATTAAAGAAGACAAGGCTTCAAATACTATCAGTGGAAGTGGATGAAGGGAGGTGAAGAAACAATAAAGTCAAAGCCCTGAACAAATTTTGAACGAAATTTCCTTACTTGTTTTCAGTCAATCGCGATGTGTGCTGCAGTGAACACCAGGGGGTTGATGGGTGTTTTGGAAATGTGTGTGTGTGTATTTTTCTTTTTTTTCACACATGTAAGACACCAGGCCGTCACAGAACAAGAGAGAGGTCGATGTCAAGTGAAGACAATTTCGAGTGTTTGTTGTTCTTACACAATCGTAATCACCGGGGGTCAGAACGCTGTTGCTGCCTCGTGTGGATGTTTGAGACGGTTCGTCTTTGCAGCCATGTGAGAGCTAAATCCAGATGTGCACCGTCTGTGCTTGTCCACTGGGTCTTTGCAGGCTTGGCTCATATATAGCCTGACATTTTATGTTATTAAGAGCACACATCACGTGAAGTCTGAGTGAGATGAGATTTGAGATGTCAGTCGCCTGCTGACAGTGAGTCGTTCAAGTGTACGGTGTATACCTGCAGTTGATGGATATAAGCCTTGTGAGGTCTTCCATCACAGCTTTAATTGCTGATTTCGACCTCAGTCTCACATCTCTTTTTCTGTTGATGCATTTTGTTTTTACATAAACCAGATTGTCTACTTGCGTGCCGAAGGAGAAACAACAATGGTGAAAAGTAAGAGCAGGGATTGACTCTCTTGGTCACTGTTGCTGACAGTAGGTGGTAGTCAAGTTGTGACTGATAAGTTCCAATCAGTCTAAGCAAAGGCAGGTCATTGTTTCCAAACGTCTCCATTCCTGCCCTTCCACATTTATAATGCAGACAAAGTTTTCAAACTTTAACAGGGCCAGCGACATTTTAAAGTTCTCAGGATCAAAAACTCTGGTGTAGACGAGAGGCGTGAATGTGTCCACAGTGATGCTTTTTTAAAATGAAAACCTGGTGCATTTAGCTTTAGAATACTGTGTTTTATGTCTGCCTGAATAGCAGCTGTTCGAGGCTTTCAACAGCATGACCTCAAAAGGCACTCCAGACTTTGCAGGTACACGTCCAGCGTTAAGTGCGTGTAAAAGAAGTCCAGACATTTGGTTTCAGTCGGAGGTTGTGACTCATCAAATCGTCTTCAGAGTCTTCTTCCGAGAGCTTGATGTTAAAACATTGGTCGCTACATTTCTGGGCTTTTTGCATGAAGAATTTAAATGTGCGGCTGCTTTTACTGATGTGGAATAAACCATCAGAAGGGATTGTTCATCAGCACCAGTGTTCAACAGTCTTTCTCTTAACATCTGCCAATTGAGACTAAAGTGGTGCACTCATGCACCGACATCAGGAGGGAGAGTGACATATCCATTCAGGAGAATGATATTTAGCATGCTGGTTGGTGGAATGGATCACAGCAGTCTCAGTTACTGATGAATTACCCGGTGTCTCTCGTCCTCCTCCTCCCAGAGGTTCAGCTTCTCAGTGGCTCCAGTCTCCCTCCATCACCATCTCCCTCAAACATACTGCTATTTTGCTTTGAAAATCCTTCGTCAAACTTTAATTCGTATGGAAATAGACATTCTGTGTGATAAAGTCTGCATTTTCAGAAAAGTTAGGAGAGGCAGAGAAATAAACAGTTTCCAAAGTAAACTGACCGTGTAAAGAGGGAACTGTATTCTGGTCTTGTGAGCCATTGAGGCAAAATTACAAACTGAGAAGCATAGCTCTGTGTAGGGAGGGATCATACATTCTTTCTGTGGGGTTGTGCAAGTGTGAATGTATGCATCTGCGCTACCAAGGACACCACCTGTAAATGCAAATGCAGAGCTTTTTTTGGTCTGATCTCCAGTGCCCTCCTCTCAAAATCCACTTTAATCAGAATTTGGCGGAGAGGACAGAACTCACAACTCTGTCTGTGCACAGGAATAAACTAAGCCCTCATTTTTTAATCTGTGAATAGGCCTTGATATGACTCTGCGTCTAAAGTTTTCTCTTTGTCTCTCATCACACTCTGTCACGCACGGATGAACACACACAAATATGCACCAACACCCTCAGAGGGATATCAACACAGATCACCTTGACACAGTTTAGTTCAAATTCAGAGATCCACAGATAAACTACTTAAATGTACAAACGGGAGCGCTGTACATTTATTTAAATGTAAAACTTTCCCCCGGAAACCGTCTCAGTCCAGAAAGAAATATATCAGCAAGTGCACTTCTCTCTGCAGATAACAGAATGATGTATTCATTATATCTGCATGCCCTTGGGTTAGATAATATAGAAATAGAACTGAATGCGTTTCTATTCTGGCTCATCCTACTATGAGCCGTGAGCTTTGGAGACAGCTATCCCAAAATACTGGCAGGATGACACAGGAGAGAGCACACACACACACACACGGGCATGCAAATTCACACATGCACGCCCCGGCATCTGCACGCACACACACAGTCAACATCCCCCGAGCTCGGCGTGCGAATAGGCCTTCTTGTGTGTTTTCTGTTTTTATCTCAGGAAGGAGCACCTTCCTCCAAGTGGGAGAGCTACTCGCGGTCTCAGGCTGTGCAGCTGAGCCAGAAGACTGGTGTCCTGAGCGCCGAGGCAGAACAACGATATGACACGAGGAGCCGCGTTGTCACCTGAAACAGGGACACACAGAGTGACAGCTGCCACCAGACACCGGAGTCCGTGTACCAGTGGCCTGCTTAGACCGGGGCAGGGTCTCAGCAGGCCACTGGTACACAGCAGACCACTGGTACATGTCCTCAGACACGCACATATGCATATAACTTCCATCACGCTTAACATAGAGCTCACACACGGCACACTACAGACATATCTGATCATGTCTGCAGTCAGTCAAACAGATATATTGCAAACCACAGCCAGATACAATCTCACGAAGGAGGAGAGGCAGGAGGTACTGCTAATGTAAGGGGGATACAGTTTGAGCAGCATGGATGGACAGATTAAAGAAACTTTTAAAAGAAAAGAGGAGAAGGTGAAACTGTCTAATTGTGCAGTTTTACAAGATGTAGTGACAATGACATTGAACAAACAGCGAAGACTTTCTAATAGTTCCCTGGAAGAAGTCTGCCGTACGTATCTGTGCCGTATCAACAGAGCCAGCGGAAGGCGAGACATTGACATTTGAGGTTGTCATCACAACTCCAATTTGCCAAATAATGCACAGCACACTTTACCAGATGAAGTAGAGAGTCACTGAAGGAAGCAGCAAAAGTTTTTGCCGCAATACTTCAGACCTGCCAGGTTCGTCTGGCTACTTTCACTGTACTACTGTTGAGCTGTCCTTGAGAATAAGTAAAATCGCCTCCTTTTCAACAGGAAAGGGAAAAACATGACAATCTTAATAATCCTGACTGCCAGTCATCCATTATTTAAAGGGGTGGTGGTCTGGCTCTTTTTGCTCCCATCAAAGTGTTGTTGATCGGTCTGAATTATTATCAATAGTCAACGTGCTGTCAGAATGCTAACAATTAGTCAATCAGCAACAGTGCTCGCTCTATCTTTATCATAACCCTTGCTTTGCACATCATACTGGGCTCTTAAAGGTTTACCTAGTACACAGAGTTTGATGCATCAGTAATTTAGGCAGTTATGCTTATTAGTCTTAGACACTGGACGACTGTTTCTCTCATGTTTTCAATGATGGATGAGATCGTCTTGGACACAGTCAGCTGTTGACTGTGTCACGTCTCATCAGGTAGACAACTTATTTAAATGAAATTATTAAATAGAAGCGGTGTCTAAGATAATAACACAAAAGTGCCAAGGGTGACGATGACACCGTTTTTTATCGGTACACTTTCACAATGATGATAATGGGGAAATGAAAACCAAATGAAAAATAGACAAGCTATATAAAGTCACCCTCTGTGTTTGCTATACAAGACAGCCCATATACCATCAAATGTGAAAGCTCACCGAGCCCGGGTGTTCCAGAATAACACAGACACAGTAAAACAAGCTGCATTCATGCTGAAAGCTATCAATTAAAAGGCAATTAGTTTGGAGCTCAGAGGGAATACAAAGTTGCTCCGGTTCCTCCTTTTCATCAAAGTCTTGTGATGGCTTATTAGCATCAAACAATTCATTCAAAGTAAACTTGATTTGAAAGTGCGCGGCAGTGAAAAAAAACCCAGGGTAAAGTTAGGCAAGACAAATAATGAGCCGAGCTGACAGAGAGAGAGAGAGAGAGAGAGAGAGAGAGAGAGAGAGAGAGAGAGAGAGAGAGAGAGAGAGAGGAGAGAGAGCAATAACAGACAGAATTTAATAAAGGTCAGAAAGGCACAGAGTCAGAAGGCGGAACATTCCTTACATGCATTTTTATGTGAATTAATATGAATCCTCGCGGCTTCCTGCTTCCTGCTCCCCCATGTATTTTCATTAGCAGCTGCAACAAAGGGAAGGAGTTGTACCACTCTTCATTACAGCGGAAAAAAGGAACAGATTTAAATCACGATGACATTTTTCAGAACATGATCCAGCTCAAGTTTGTGCAAAGTATAGAACACGTGTCCGTAAAAAAAAAAAAAATTAGACCCCCCCCCCCCCGCTGCAGGAACAAACCTAAGTCACCGGTGCATCAGCGGCAGCGGCTGTGTACACTTTATCAGCATGAGGCCCATGATTAGAAAGCTCGTCCGACTGGATCAATATGCTTAGGCTCCATATCATTAGTTTAGGCCTCACCCTCGTCATCTTCCCTGCAGCAGTAATTATTGCGAGGGATGGCATGCTTTAGGACCCTGTCAAAATAGACATTGGCTTATATAGTCTGTCACAATCTGTTTAATGAGGACGGGTGGGTATCTGCTAAACATTGTTTGGAGCCTCATGCTGAGATGGGTAAACGAACAGGTTGGAATATACGCTGATGATGTTGACCTACGTAGAATGACCTCCCGTCACTGATGAACCTGCAGATATAGTTGGCCGCGCATGGCTATTCTCAGTAGACAACATATCTGTGTGATTATTGTTCCTCTCGTGAATCCATTCAAATTCTTACAGGGATTCAATATAAAATGATACTGTCAAGCAAAGTGAATCTGCGTGATGGTAATGGCCGAGCCCCTTGCTACTTGCCTATTCTTCATGAAGGCAGCGGCTGGCTACGGGCCATTGCTGAACTTGCAGCTCTCGCATCTTGTGCCGGCTAATAAAAACTCAAGAATCCGTAGCAGTATCAATAAAATTGGACAAAGGCATTTGGATATGAATTACTCAGGCGTAGTGTGACCTTAATCAAGTTTCATAAATGTACTGACGGCTCTGCAGAATATCACACTGGATTTTTTAGATGTAAGTGTGACTTTTTGTCCAAGTGCATATGCTGAATAGCAGATTCCAATTAGTTATGGTGAAAGTTTAATATGTAGGTTTAGTCACCGCGATATTGGAGTCGCCTCTTGCCTGTCAGTGTTTCTGCAGAGCAGGAGGATGACTGGGGGCACGAGAGGCAGAAATCAGAAGTTGGAAGAGTTTCTGGTGACTTTGAGCTGGAGGTGATGGAGACTTTTATGTGTTTATTACAAGTCATCTTTGTTTTAATGAGAATTGTCAGTCCTCAACTTTTAAGGTCTTACTTCTCAAAGTTTTGTTTTTTTCACAAATATAAAACTTAATGGCTATAGTTGTTTTATATGTAACTATTATAAAAGAGCAGGTATTTAGACTTGACCTAATTGTACCATTTATGGTAAAGGGGACACCTTTTCACTTGTTAACTAGCTGCTTACTAGCACACATAACAGGAGCATATTGGCTCTTTATTGGTCAATATAAAGCATTTATTAATGTTGTATGCTGCATGAACATTATCTACAACCAGTAGGGCTGTTAATTCAGTTTTTTCCCTTAATAACCCACTACACTCTTATTATACTTTGCCTTGTATGCAAAAGCTGAAAGTTAATGTCTCCACTTTCTCCTGTTTTATGAAAGATTAAAATGTCACAGATATGGAGGCTGCTTTCAGGAGATGGAGTCATGGTATTGAGACTTGGTCCTGGCACATATATTCAGTATAGTATATTCATTTTGCTGTAGTTTAATAGTGTGAAATGACATCTAGAATTAAGACCAATGAATAGTTATATATATATAAAAACAACTATAGCCATTATTCCTGCGCAGTATATTCTTTTTTGATGACTTGGAGAGCAGACATTTAAATATAATCCTTACTTTTCTTGTCTGTCCTTTTTCATAACTGTTTACTGTGTCCTCATGTTCTTCTGTCAGGTGAAGTCTTTCAGCGTGAACATTTAATTAATGCTCTAACCCCTAAGGGACTAACCCTGGACAGATAAACAGCAGTATGTGTGCACTCATCATTTGATCATTTGCCTTGTCTCCCAACTAAAGTCTGATAACAGGACAGAGTCATTTCCTGGTGGACCTCTCGAAACAAACTAGAGCCAGCCTGACAGTACTTAATTAAAGTTATGTTTTCTTAAGTGCTGAAATAAAAGTTCAACTTGAACAGATTTAACAGCTATTCCTGCTTTTATGATCCATTATTTTATCTCCTCTCTCAACCTCCAACACAAAAGCAATTATTGTTTCTTCTATGAATATATTTTTAGCTGAGGGCCACAGATGGCCAATCAAAATAAACATCACTGCTCGTCCATCCCCCCCACACAAACCCCTATATATTTTATCTTATTAAAACTTTCTCGGATAGTTTAGTTGACTTTGATTCGAGTTATCCTCAATTTAGCATTTACAAGATGCCAGACAAAGTTGCTACACACATACTAATTGATCCATATTGGTCTTTTACCTTATCGTGACCGTCCATTTTGTGCTCAAGACCACAACGTGGGTAATGGGAC
Source organism: Verasper variegatus (assembly GCA_026259375.1). Classification (NCBI taxonomy): domain Eukaryota; kingdom Metazoa; phylum Chordata; class Actinopteri; order Pleuronectiformes; family Pleuronectidae; genus Verasper; species Verasper variegatus. Next base: position 6,767,841 of record CM048051.1, read on the forward strand.
CGACCGTAGACTGTAGGCCACAAAAAGATGGACGACATGACTGCTCCCCAAAAGTGAAGCCAAAAGTTCTCGTTTGCTGAAATATAGCTTATCAATCCTGTCTCCTCCATGTAGGTGGATCGGACATGAACGTAAATCAAACTACAGCTAGTTATTATTACACCTGTGTTTGTCCAAGTGCACATTTTTCCAGTAAGTTTGGTTATAACTACTTATTTAATGCCAAAAAAGAGAGACTGACTTGCATTTGGTCTCGCTGGGGACCTCGCTTCCTCTGCTCCATCCATTGATAGCAATTGTATTCATGGTGTTTTGGCTTCGGTTCGGGATAGTGGGAGGAAGTGGAGATGCATCATTCATCTTTATTTACACTCTATGGGACAGATTCCATAAAGATGTGGTGGTCAAGCCTGTTCGGGCATATTAAATCTATGTTGTCTTTAGTTCATTTATCTTATGGTCAATGTAGAAAATAACTTTAAATACCTCAGTTACTGCTCCTGTGTAGTTCTCTCTCCCATGTCCAGCTGGGTCGTGACATCTCGTATTTTTTTTAATGGCCATTGTTGATTTTCATTTTTTCACATCTGTTCTCCTTCATCCATTTTATTGGTTTTATTTGACCTTTTTAACTTGTTTGATAGATTGATTTTCTTACACAAAATATGGATTCTGTCCAGTCCTTGTGGTACCACTTTGTGTTTTGAACATGACCCACATTCAGGATGGTTTGGCGCCAGCTTCCCCCCCCCCCGACTTCAAAGCAGATGAACAAACTCTCTAATTTCCTGCCTGACAGCGAAGAAAGGTGAGATATGGGGCAGCAACTCTGCCAAAATTGTTATCTCACAAAAGAAAGGCAGATCTATTTCAGGTGTTTTGTAGAATTCAGAATTGATTATTAAGATTGATGCCTTTTTTTTCCCCCCCCTTTGGGTTATTTTAAATCTTTTATTCACATATGGTGCATTACTCAGCATGATGCATCACTTTGGTTCCAGAGCTTTTTAAAAAATGTGTCTGTTTGTAGTCATTGATATGAGAAGCTGCAGGGAAGTTAGCTGGAGGATGACTGCTTTTGAATATCATTACAGAAGTGTGCGCTAAATGAATATCAATGTGTTGCTGCTCGTTTTTTGCATATCCTCAAGTAAATTGGATCACACTGTATGTCCTCTATAAGTCAGAATGCTTTGAATAAGATCAAAAAATCCTCTCTTCTCGCATATTCACAAAGCTCCATTCTTCACAGTGGAACGATATCCATATTTAACTGAGTCACAAAGAGAAAGTTTCCACTTCATGGGGAAACAAATCGGAAATTATGAGACATTCAAACCATTAAAATGCTTCCCTCAAATTAACACACTCAAAATATTTCAGAAGGCGAGCTGGCTGCCATGTTGTGACTTAGCATCTCTCTCTCTCTCTCTCTCTCTCTCTCTCTATCCCCCCCCCCCCCTCTCGATGCATGAATGCGCAGATGAATAAGCTCCATGGCTAATTTACAGATGATTTCTCCCATTAATCTACAGTCTGCAGATGTTGTTAATTTATTTTACTCCTCTAACCTCCTGTTGTCGCAGCTGTTGGGGCCTGGAAAGGGCGACTTTGTGTCTGCTTGGTTGTGTGTGTGTGTGTGTGTATACAGTGCATATGTAAGGTCTATGGGAGCATATGTAGGTGCTTGCTCGTGTACACGTGTGTCATTGTCTGTGCCTTCTGCATGTATGCGTGTGTGACTACTGTACATGTTTGTGTGTGTGCCTGTACGCTGTGCCAACATATTGTGGTTTAAAGGGCACAAGAACAGGTGGAGCAGGAAGTGAGACACGCACAGCAAGCGAAGCCACTTACATTTCTTTGAACGACTGCCACTACAGGACGTGACCGGACTCCATCACGGCCAAATTCTACACGTCTGGCTCCGACAACTCACAGACATCACAAACACAAACTTCACACTTGCCCACTCATTGATCTTCCTCTAAGCCTTACCGACCTCTAAACTGAAGGGTTAAGAGCTAATCATATTGATAAGTCATTGGTTCTATTGATCCCTGCTCAGAAGTTAATTGGGTATTACTCATTCAAGTTCACACTAATTAACTGAATTAGAAGCATTAGAAGCCTTAACAGTGGCAGAGTCGGTGCTCGTTACTACAGTCTCGCTAAACGCCTCTGGTGAGGCCTCCTCATTATCTCCACAAACATCCACAGGATGTCTGGCAAGGTGCGAGGAAGCTCAGCTGAGAGAAGGGCACTGATGGGTCAAGTCTCTTTTTATCATCGCAATCAGAGCTGTCTGTTTGTAATCAAAAGGCGCAGCGTGCGCTCAGCCAAAGTGTGTCAGGACATCCTGTAAATGTGCGCTAATTAGAAATAATGACTGACACTCGGAGAGCAGCTTGAGGCTTCAACTCCCAGCATGTGAGGTGAAGAAAAGAGATGCGTCGATAGCTACACCACTTTTACCGTTTCTTTCTTCCTGTATGTATGATGTTTATTTGAACTTTGGCAAACTAGACCAGATGTCCGTGGCTTTTTTTTAACCTTTGAACTGGCCCTCTTGCTGCGCTGCATCAGTATTCCAATTAGCGTGAAAAGCCTGCAGCTCACCTGCAGGGCACCCTTGAGATCATTTTACAGTCTTGCAATAAAATAACTATAAAAGGATCAAAAACAAATTCAGTATTTTTTCTTTTGTAAATGCTTTTTGACCGATGCTCTGTATCATATCAATGTATGAAATGTAAACATTAGATTTTCATAGGACAACTGACTGGAATCGACCATTTAAGTCAGGAGACTTTTACTCTCTAATATTGGTATTGGCCCCAAACAAATCGTGTCTGTCGGAATCAATTGAATAATGTGTGAGACTGATTACAAATTGCTTGACTGTAAACGATGGAACCAATAATGTGGCGAGTGTTAAGAAGCCTTTGTGATTATTTCTGGTGCTGAAAAGTTTACTTCATTAACTAAAAGGCAGAGAGACTTCTCACAGGTGCTTGTGTTGCTGTCACACAGCGTTTCATACAGCGCGTGCTCCGTCATACAGCGTTTCACACCGTTTGCGCATCCTGCTGCGGGCCTGACGCCTGAGGCAAATAAACGAAAACATGATGGAAACCGCATGAGCCAAAACTGCTCAAAAACAACCACCTTTTTCCGTGCTACCCACAGCCCGCACTGATGGCGTCTGTAGGTGGGTGTGTTACCTGCCAGTGAACTGGATGGCAGCAGTGGAGAGTGCATCATTTGAGCCCAGTTGGGCCAAGGAGGCCATATGCCCAGACTGAGGGGGGCCGAGCCACATGGGCCTGGTCTTGTGGTCAACAGCTGAGTCAAAAGCACTGGACCATATGGGAATGAATAATGTGTGTCTTTTGTAATAAACTCTGGACTTCTACTTCATGGTTTCATGTTGAAAAGAAGTAAAAGTAATCATACTTTCCTACGAGGAAACTGGTTGTATACAGTTACATTGCACAAACAAAATAAATATGTCTATAACATTTTCTTAAAACTACTGCCTTAGGCCACTCTAATTTATGCCAAATACAACATAACAACTTACTTCTGAAAAGAGCATGAAGCTTCCTTGAAACAACCTTCTTCACGACACCTTGGTCAGATCTTCTTGTTTTCAGTAAAGACTTCAATTTGGCAGCACTGTAATTTTATATTTTCAGTAAATTTGCCAGTTATTACATATAGTGTAAGTATATTGACTGCTGCAACACTGACCCTGGCAGTAAAATGACGCCAAGCCCATCACAAGCTCTGCTGTCAGATAATCCAAAATGAAATGGAAACAAAATATTCAACGTTGAGATAAATCAAAAGGTTTACTGCTAAAATACATTTCTCAGGATCATTTAACATTTAATTTGACAGGGCTGACATTCTGGCTCAATGAAAGACAGAGCGGCCACGCGTTACTGTTGACCTCTTCCGTTTGTCCTGTTTCATGACTGTCATAATATCAAAAGTGGGGAATAAAAACAGAAAAACACAAACCTGGATTTTATTGCTGTTCTGTGCAATAGAGAACAACAATCATCTTTATAGTCAGAAGCAGGCCAGTTGAACTGGTGGTAGAATGATGCCTGGTAATAAATGGCCCATTGAGAGAATTGGCAAGAGGTACCACGCTGTGCCACTGTAATAGACAGAATAATCAAGATGCCCGCTCTGGCAATAATAGAAGCTTTGCTGCACTAGAAAAATAGTCAATTCTGAATGAGATGCTTCTCTTTGTGGCCAAGTGAGTATGATTGTGTGTGTGTGTGTGTGCGTGTGTGCAAGGTGCATATCTGTCCTTGTGAGCCGGAATTTCCATACATCATACACATACATCACTTTGATTTCCTTTAGTTACATTCACACATCCAATAAGTTCCCAAATTCCGTACTGCAGTTCAATAAGGAATTGTGCAAACACATTTATTCTTACCATAGATTTTAAACCGATGATTCCAGATGTGTTTAATAAAGAATTATGCACTGTCTTATAAAGAATCATGAATGAGACATGCATACAGAGACAGGTTAGGTACAAACAAGACGACTGGGTGAAAAAAACTGAAACCCCTGTGCACCTTGCAATGACGGCAGCAACATAATTGAATGTGTTGACTGCCATGAAAATGGCTATTGTCAGGGTTCAGAATAAATGGAAATGAGAAAGGCAGAGTCCAAATGCATTAGTTCGAGCCTGCAGAAAAACGCCGGGATTAACACTTTAAGCAAGGGATTTCAAAGACATGTGTCAAATGTCACAGCATTTAAATCAAATTTAATTGAAGTGCCAGTGAGATGGCGGAGGATTAAAGCCGTTTTTTCATGAAAGTGCAAATGCAAGTTAGCTTTGGTGAGCTAGCGTGTTTTTTTTATATTTTTTAGAAAAATAGACCAAGCATAGCTGCCCCTTCCTGGGGCGGTTACAAGAATCCTATTTCCTCACAGCCCTTTGGCTTGGCAGTCTCTCAATATCGTCCTTTTTCTGACAAGATTGCTCATCAGAATTTCAACAAACACGGATCATTCATGATGGAAGTGTGGTCCGACAAGATGAGTCTGCGGTCCACCCCTGACCTGACCTCCCGCGGAAAGGTGAGAAAACCAGCAGAGAATGACGTCCTGGAAATCAATAAACTAATATCATTTTATGGGCATAATGCAAGAACTTACAGCTATTCTGCAGTCGTACAACCAATATGACCTGAGTCATAGAACAGCATGTTGAAACAGTTCACTCCCACTGTCTGCCTTGCTTCACATCGATTTTCTTTGCCAGCTGCATCTCAGGTTTCATTGGATGTAATGAAAATAATACAGTAGCCGTCACACTCTCCTCTGCTGCATTCATTCTGACCCACTCTGGGTGCTATTTTGCAATGCATAAACAACTCTGGCATTCATGGATAAAGGGGACGGGCAGACACGAGACATGGCTGGCAGATGCCTGCATTTTAATTTGGCACACGGTGAGTGCAGATGTCCCAGCTCTTTCCCTGACACTCTGACTCCCCCCCAGCCATTCATTGGTCAGCCAGTCAGTCTATGTGCACGGGTTGTAAAAGGTGAACGAAATAAAAGCCTGTCTTCCAAAATTACTGTTCTTTTTATCCCCTATATTTTCTTTCTCTACATTTTCAGTTTATCCATCTCAACACGTTGGCTCATTAGTGTGTTTGTGTATAGGTGTCCGACACCAGCGCATATATGGCACAATAAGGGAAAACTGCAGGGGGTTTTGTATGCAGGGAGGGTTGCGTAATCTTCCTAGTATCTGTCTTCTCCTGCCGTGTGTTTCTCTTTTCATGGCTCACCACCACTTGTCAACATCAACTGACAAGAAAAACCGTAAGAAAAAGGTAAACACAATCGTTGGTCACAGAGAAGACGAGTTGTCACAGTGATCTTCTCTTTCTCATTACGATCCGCTCGTCATTGTCAGTCGCACGTCTTGTTCCTCACAAGGCTTCTTCTAGTTTGGTATTACCTTGCTCTTTCATCCATATGCATGCCTTGTTCAAGGTAAAACGGTGCGCCACCTCCTGGGTCTCCTGTGCTCAGGTGTGTTTGCCCAGCAGTTATATGTGTGAAAGTTAAAATCAATGACAAATTGTAATGGTTGAGGTAGTCAAGGTTTGTTGTAATCTTTATTGAACAGTGCGCTGGGCTTGTCAAGGTGGACTGGGCAAAAAAAAATAATTATTATTGCTTTTTCAAGTGTCACAGGGAGAAGTCACAATGCAAAGTTAATACGTTCAACCAATTTGATAATTAATCCGTCAAGTGATTTATTGGGATTTGCTTCTTTTCTCAGTTTCAAATAATTTAATATTGAATACTTTCCAAGGATGTGTACTCCTGGTGTGCTCTGCTTTTGCACGTACTTGCCGGAGATGGCTGCCAAGTGAGGAGCACAGCCTGTGTTCCTCACAAAAGGTCACCTGGAGGTCTGCAAGAGAGATAGGAAAGGTCAGCCCGATTTACCACTGAGATTAAAGTGACCCGTCTCCACCCCTGGAGAGAGTGATTAAGAACAGGCCACAGACCTGAGGTGCTAGAATGTCCAGTGATGGACAATGTGTGTGTGGGTGAGTGTGTGTGTGTGTGTGTGCGTGCTCGTGCTCATGCATGCTGCTGCTGACGCTTAGATGACAGTCACAGAAGTGTGAATTAACACCAGCTAAATGAGGCCATGGCACACTTTACAGCATTGGATTCAAAAGAACGCTCGAACTTCATGTACAGCCCTCAAAAATGGGAAAAGAGAAATTGAAGAACTCTTTGAATAGTTTTTTTATACATAACAAAGATAAACTAAGATGGGAATTAGCAAAGATTCATGTGCTTTTACATTGTACACGAACATTGAGAAAGTAACAAGTAGAATGTTTAAAACGGGGAACAACAGACATTTTGTTGTTATTCTGCCCTTATGTGGTTCACAGCTGCCGGCCTGGCAGATAGAGAAAATGTTCCTCCAGTAAATCCACAGGAGTCGTGCCTTGTTTTGGATGATTACTGATAAAAAAGCACTGTGAAACTCTGATATGCAGCATAAAGACTACATCCCAAATGTTCTTTTTCTCTCAAATAGTAAATACATAGTAAGTGAAATGAACATACGAATACAAATACAAAAAAATATTGTGCTGTTCTCATTGTCAAGGCCTATTTATCATTAGCTCAGTTTCCAGGATCCTCTTTCTTCCAAAGAAGTGGATCACACAGTCACATAGTCACAATGTCGACATGTCTTTTGCTGTTTTCACTGGAATTACCTATTAGTGTCCCCTGATGGTGTTTTGCATGTGCACTGTTGCTGCATCCTCTCCCAGGACTATTGTGTTTGACCGTTGTCCAGTGCGGACACAGTAGCTGTGTTGATCAGTCTGTCTATGTGAGACTACCCCACAGCTACAATTCAATATCGGCAGCAGCAGAAACGTTCCATCCTGTCCGCCTGAACCTCCTAACCAATGTCAATGGCATCCGTTCCTATAGCCATGTCTCTGAGAAACACATGAAGCTACACACTTGTAAATGTCTCAATATGATGATGTGACTTTCAGTTAGTTTTCCTATTAAAACCACAGTATCCAACTGGTTCTTTACTTCTACTCTAACTCAGGGATTCATTTTTTGCTGGTACTTCTTATTGATAACTCCAGCTCCATATTGGCTCATTTATCTTAACAACATTTTGTACTGACATCTTTAATATCTACTTTACACAAACCATGACGCCCTGACTCAATATGTGTTTACACAGCTTGAGATGCATCCTGTCACAATCAATGCATCAAATTAACAGCCATTGATGAACGTGCCAGACGTTTTCTCTTACTTCCACTACCATAATTACCATTTGTTGCCTTATTGACAATCTGCCGTAAGCTCTGTCCCCATTTATATTTGACTGCCACATGCCTTTCGAGAGCTTTCTAGCCGAGTGTATGTGACAAAAAAGATAATCAATAAAATAAAATAAAACAAATGTTCTCAGAAGAAATCAGAATATCATCTGTATATCTATGACACTTCATGTGCTTTGTACAAATCCTGGGAGCTCACATGATCAACTGCTTGTTGTATTTGGGAATGAGAAGAAAATATATCTTCCGGTGTATCTGTGGATGGGAGGACTGTTTACAACCTGGACCATTTCAAAAACCTAAAGTGGGCTTTGCATTGTAGATGTAACAGCCTTCCATTTATTTTTAGTTTAGTTTGTTCAGGAGTATATAACAAATGGTCTCTATATTGTAGTTTATAATACTACTGTTTTCTCATCTACGATCTCGTGAGACCGTGCGCTCACATCCGAAGCCGTTTGACTCTGCGATCAGCTAAATCTAAATGTCACATTCCTGCCATCTCCGGGACGTCAGGAGTTCCGCCCTGATTTGCTCTGACAGTCCGTGGATGCTTGCCAACCACCGTCTCGGAGCGTCCCCTCGGTTTGACGGCTGGACACTGAGACTGGGGGTCGCTCTGCATTCAGAACACACTCGCATCGTGTTTGTGCCAGAGACATTCCCATTACCTGACAGGAGACCCAGAGAGCTTGGCTATGATCCCCATGGCAACGTGACCCACAGAGATGTTAGGCCAGAGAGGTGGATGTGGAATGCCTTCACCACCACAGCTTTTAAATAGTGGAACATGTTCACATACAGTACCTGTGATATGTAAAATAAAAAAAAAAACATACATAAATTCATCCACACCTTTCTTTGTTCGGAGATACTGTAATTTGAATTGACCTATTATAATGCTGCTATGCTGAAGTTATGCAATTGCCAAAAGGAATATTCGCCGTAACATAAATTATATGTATTATACAGCTGTCCCCTTCCTCTTTGTAGTGTAGATACTGTTGTAATTTCAACTCCAGGGTGTCCAGAGTGTGTAAAACCTTTAATTTAGATATGCATGGTAGTGACTGAAGATTATTTCTTCAAGGACATTAGCATATGATGAAAGCATTTAACACTAAATTAAAGTAAAAAGTAAAAAGCTGAGACACAGTCCATCAAATATTTAAATATGTCTGAAGACACCCACACAGACTGAAAATGAATTCAGTGTAGCATTGGTTGATAGTCACTCTGCCTGTTTTCTCACAGCTGAAGTCGCACATTTTTACAAATGTATAGAGTATGATATGTTGTTGTCTCCCTCGAAACTGAGCCACACGGCTACAACCCCCACATCCCATAGAGAAATGGGACTACGCTACCCCTTCACATGCAAAACGAAGGGGTAGGGCCAAGTGGTAGGGCTATAAGGTCAAATTGGAGCAGGCCTCAAGCATTAACCTCAAGCTTGTACAGTATCTGACCTTTCAGAAGGTCAATGACACTGTGTCATACCACCGTATTCATTGGGCCCCAACGGTTATGATGGTAAGAAGAGTAACGTGGAAGAAATCCAAGGGAAGCCAGATACAATAAGTAAATAAGAAGAGAGGATGCGGTGGAGAGCGGCAACAAAGGATGAAGAGGGAACAACGGGCATCCTCAGGGTCATAATATTTCAATCCGAGAGCTGTGCTTTTTCAGACCGAGATGTGAACGCAGACACAATTAACATGCAGATCACTGGACGAGGAGGCTTTGGGAAATGGGGCGTTTTGCCAAGACACCCTCTAATAAATTCTATGTGCAACCTCATTGCAGCCTGCTGCCTGCCTCCCTGCAAACCCGAGCAGCCTCCATGAGCTGATTACAGAGTTTGTCCATAGTCAGTGCTTAGACAGACAGTCCATTAGTCCACTTAACATTAATCTCCATCACAGCAGCCGTACCAGCCTTCTCCTCCTCCCCCCAATCCATTGTTCCTAAAATGAAACTACTCTGAACATTTTAGTGGATTGATCGGGGCTCAATATCATCATCTAACAAATTGAGGTTTGACCTAATGATGATCCATCTCCGTTAACGGAAAATGAAGCAAAATATAAAGTAGCTTGACTAGCCCCCTCCCCCCGTCAGCCTCCCTCTCTCTTCTCCTGCCCTTTCCCTGAATTTCACTCGCTCTAGTGAGTATAATTATTGATCTCTCCCTTTGAAGACAAGCATGATCTTATTGATTCCTTCAATGAAATCAGGGAATTTTACTATAACAGCAGTATTCACGAACAACACAGGACAAAAAAAAACAATCTTCTTTGGTAAGTTGTTCTTTCTGAACTTCAGCATCTACTTCCTGCTTAGCTACCTGGAACATATCCTCCAACCACATTTGTCTCACTAGAGTAGGACAACCACTGTGTGTCTCCCCCCCCCCCCCCCCGGTTTCATTTTCCTTCTTGTACTTAATCCAGCTAGAGATGGCTGCTCACGCTACATTCAAACGTAACTTTGGCTCTGTGTCAGCTCTCTGCTCTCCCAGTGCCAGTTGTTTTGGGTCAAATCTCCTTCATCAGGGAATTCACCAGAGCAGAATAAACCTTCCAGCTCCAGAACAGCTGTCACTTACCGTTCTAATATGAACACTTGAAATTTTCTTTCTCACTATATATATATAAAAATATCCACTCAAGATATGGCTTAAGATGAATGTACACTTCTGGATACAGTGTTTCTTGAATGGAGTGATTGAAGCATCAGTGCATCTTGGGAACACTTACATTTTAAACACCTATCCACAGCTGGGAAGTTATCTGATCACACAAGACCCCTTGATTTTAGGTGTCACCGCAGGAGAAAAGCTTCAGAGTCGAGTGCATTCTGCTGATGGATAAGGACTCGATGGGAGAAGTGGTTTCTGGCGACATCATTTTAACAATTTAGTCAGTGATATGATCATAATATAACGGCCAACTGCAGCTGTGAATGGATATTAGAACAACTGTCAATGGGCGCCTCGCATTTAATTTCAGCCGTCATCCTACATCAGCTTCAGCGCTTAACACCAGCTTTGTGTGTGATCACTCACACTCATTACACAGCTGAAATCAGCTGACTCTCCTCCCATCTGCGAACATAATGGTTTCTCTCCATATTTACACAACATTAGTGACCGTCATTGCAGAGTCGGCGTCACTGTCCCTTTGCTGATTGCTGTGCGGTGAGGCACGTTTGTATTGCGACCTCTCACCAGCAGCAAATGAAAAGAGGCAATCATCTCTCTCACTGTAAAGCATAGGGCTTCTCCAAAATCTCTTTTCTGGCATTAATTATTTATCCTGTGCACTGATGATTTGCCCTAAAAACCAAGTCGTTTTTGTATTTCCAATAGAAAAAGTCGGTCGTGAAAATACTCATGATTTAGCATTTAGCTTCTGCTCATAGGTTTTTCACAATCTTCCACAAAATTCTTGGACTATAACCACTTCACAACTTTCCAACAGATGTATCCTCAACAAGGCCATTCTTGTCCGTGCTTGTCCATCCCCTCGAAGACAAGAATTGACATGATTTGTCAGCACCTTCCCAAAACTATTACAAATCATTTGTTTTTGTTTTACGAATTGGTTGATTGACAGGAGCAGTAACAGTGGGAATCCTATTCTGGCATGTGAGAATGTTTGGGTAGTTGAGGGAAAGGAGCAACTGTCACATGCCCTGGAGCAAAACATGTGGTGAGAGACTTGTTTCACTTGAGGACCATTTTGTCATCTCATTCGGATTTAAATACAATATCCTATTTTTCCAACCTGGCAACAAGCTGAGACAATGTTCAGTTTATCCCAAGGACAAGAATATAAGGACATTATCCATGCTGGGAAATACAATGAGGTAGAATCTTATGCATATAGATGAGACTAGCGTTTGGAACACAGGGGCTATCATTTTTTTTTTTTTACGTAGCTCCACAAACTCACAGACCTCAGGCTTGACCTCAGAATATGGATATATAAAATTACTTGTGTGGCTTAGTCCTAATCGCCAACTTAATAGCAATAGCATTTTAGTTGATCAATGAAAAGGCTGTTAACTGGCTGTTAACACCCACAATAAATCTAGAATGGCACGAACCATTTAACACGGCACTCAGTAGAGTGCATGCCTTCGCGCGATAGTCCCCTCACGAAGCCCATTTAAATTTGCTCGATCAGGATTTTTATTTGGATCCGCACCAAATTGCACACACTTATATTTATTGATCCCCTAAATATGCCCGATTTTGATCAAGATCCATGCATTATTCCCGAGGACACCCTTTCTCTCGAGGTCAAAGAAAGAGATAGAAAAATTCCTAGATCTGCGTATTTGTCCAGATCCACAGTAAAATGTAATGGGTTCTTTCATGGCCGTGTCCCATCATGCCAAGGATCGTCAAAAATTGGCTCAATCGTTTTTTTTTGCCTTATCCTGCTGTTAATCAAACGGGGGTGAAAACATGACCTCCTCCATGGAGGCAATTAACATGAATCTGTCTTCATCTCAGTTATGCTCCTGATGATAATTCATCAAACACTGCTACTGTAAAACAGTCCCATCCATCCAGCTTTTCCTTTGAGGGTTGCAGGGGGAGCTGGAGCAGAAACAGTCCCTATAATTAATAATACTCCCACTGATAACATCCAGAGCTCTAAAGTTTGGATCATAGTATCAAAGGAGATCATGTTTTAAAAGAAAGGGGAAGACAAATTGTCCTGCTGCTTGTGCACAGAAAAGGGAAAACCCAACCTCCCCCAACATTTCTAAACGCTAACCACAGAATAAAATATAAAAGTCAGTGACCTGCTGAGCTGTGAGTAAGCCGGTGGTCCGTCTCACAAGTGTAAGAATTTCTGCCGAGAAATGTTTGCCCAATCCTCAAACCCAAGAAAAAAATAAGTAAAATTGAGTGAAATTCTTATAAGAGCATGTCTACTGATGAAAAGAGAGACTTGGAAAAATAATAACTCCAGTAAGAAATGACTGCACCACCTCTCCGTGAAAGCCTTGAACAAAACCACCTTTTGTTACACGAGCAGAGATGAATCTAGAGCAAAAGAGAATGTTTTGATCCATATCTCTACAGCTGGATCTTTTGTTTGTGACTGTTATCGCTCCTGGTGGAGTACATGCAGTCAACCCCCCCCCCACCACCACCACCACAGAGTACTGATATCATACAAAATCAGCTAAAAGGTCCAATACTGTTCTGAGCAAACTGAGCACGCTATACTTCATAGTGATTAAACGCCTGTGCATGTAAAGAAACATCTTTAATTTGATTAATATAAAGAAAAGATCTGTTTTACAGAAGAACAGCTTGATTTAACTGTAGAAACCTGTATGAAAGGAGAAGGCTAACATTGATTTATATTTTTCCTGTTGTCAACTAATCTCATTATAAGGTAACAATGCCTCTGAATACTTTCCTTACTTGTCTTTGACACTGTCCCAAGCCCACTCGTTCCACCACCTTACTGGACAAATATACAATACATCAGTCAAATGAAAACTGCCTGTGGGGGAGGTGATGATCAATATGATTTGGCCTCACTTATGGGGAGCTGTCTGAAGTCTATGTGCCACTCTACTTAGCGTTTATTTGTATCTGGTATGTGGGAGTGTCTCAAAGTAAACAGTAGAATCCACGTTCAGTATGTCACTCAGGCAACTCTGACATGCTCAACTTAAAGGGCAGTGGTTGTCAAACTTTCACTCGTCAGGGGGATAGAACTAAATTCCAAATTAATGCTAATCTTTGTTTTTAACAAATTTTTTGCCAACACTTTTGACATAGCAACGTCATACAGCAGCTTGTTTTGGATTTTTCTGCCCCCAGGTGACTCCAAAAACTAGATGAATGGAGCTTTGAATAATGCACATTGCATTTTCACATATCCCTGTCTTTCCTGTGCCCGTCTTCGTCTATCTCTCACACATCCAAATGGAGACTTGTCTATTTTCTGCTCCTCTCCCACGTCCCCGACCTCACATCTGGTTAAGCTGTTTGTGACTTGACAGGCTCAACATATCCCAAAATACTGAGACACATGGGAGGCTAAATAAAACGGTATGTGAACGATGTGTCATTCTCCTTTTGTGTTAGAGCTTTTCTGTCACAGGTTAAATGTAGATGTGTCCCAGGGTTTGGAGGAATGATATTTTTCACACTCATTAACACATGGACTCGCTTGTTCATCTCGTTTTCACAGAAAAAGACTTAAAAAAGGCTCAGATATCGCACATGTGGAAACATCTACATGTGACGCGTGTGATTGTGGGCAGGGATGACGTTGTGTGGGAAACGTCACTGCAAGCAGAAGATGTTTGCAGGCTTGTCAGGACACATGACACTTTGAAGCACAGCTCTGCCACAGGCCCAATAAAGCTGCCATACATAGAATAAACATATACCCATTTTGAAGGTATACGCCTGAGGCTGTGAAGTCTGTTCTGTACTCAGCCTTCTCTGGTTTGGGTTCCGACTGATTGCCGCTGCTGATTGCTGTGACTCACACGGCGATGTACAAGAATACGGCGAATGTTTTATTCATTTGCACCTCATCAAATCAGACTTAATCACAGAAGGAGCCAAATGTTTGTATGCAACAAGGATCATGTGATTAACTGCTTGCATATCTGCAGACAGTAATGTAATTGGGAGCATAATTCAGTAATTCTCCCATTATGGGGATTGAGAGTCATAAAGTTGAATGGGCAGTCTGTCACACAAATTCACACACATGCTGTTCACACACACTTGCATTCGGACACTTAGTGGACTTTTTGGTTAAAGCCTGGTCATTGATGCTGCTTACCTGTCTGCTTTGAACTAGATAGGTGCACTGAAGAGGGAAGAAGAAAGGAAGAGACACTTAATGTGTCTCCAGAGACAAAGAGAGTCAAGGAGAAGGGCATCAGGGTTATCAAACTTGATTAGTTTGGACTGTGGTGCTGCAGGATCTGGGATACTTCAACTTGAATATACGAGACACATCTGTGTCACAAATTCAACAAACAAACAAAAGAAGAAATGTTTGAAAGTAAAAATCAAGTTATCATAAAAGTACATATAATGTTTGTATGTAGCCCCCCATTATCTACACCCACTTAGGCTACTATTAAAAAAGAGAAGAGATTAGCAGAGTTTTCTGATATCAGAACTGAACTAATCTTTAAAACAAATAATCTTGAGTGTCCTTCAGTGCAGAGAACGTACAAACATAAAGTTGTCCCAGTGACATTAGCAAGTGTAGTCCTTGTTAATACTCTGGTGTACTCTTGGGCCTCCACATGTTTCTGACTAAGCTATCAAGTCTCTCCATATGTCACCATGACGTTATTTACTAGGTATAATGCAGTTGCAGTGTAAACAGCTTTCTTTTGAAATGTGAAAGTCTTTCGTCAAGTTATTTTTATAAATCGCCCCAACCACACATTTGCAGCAAAGGGCTTTTCAAATGGTATGTGCATGACCACTTGACCATGACAGCCTGGAGAGAGGTAGACTACACATAAACACAAAAGGCAAAATGCAAGGACACCGTTCACACCGAGGGAGAAGAGAGAGGGCCAGAGGGACAAGAAATATTGTCCATGTTTTGGAATTGTCAGTGATTGCCAGAGGCCTAAAGATTACAGAGAGAGACAACACTGAACAAAGTGGGGGTGAGGAGATGTGTCAAACCTCTAGAGAAATCTCAATAATTTGCATAAGTGTATGCAATTATCTTTAATGAGGCACACAAGAATGGCCAACTTGTCAAACCCACTGGGATGTATGGTCATCCTTCAGAAACATGAAGCAGATTTGTCGATGCTGGTCTCTTGACAAAGGACAAATTTAGTGTCTGATAGAAGCTCTGATAATTTCTAAGATCTTTGATGGAGCGATGACAGAGAAGAATGTTTGATTTCACCAGCTGACTCTTTAGAAATACATTAAAAAGCACATATTTGCGTGCACAGCCTCTTACTGTGACACATCACACTTGTTTAGTGCCATTCGCAATGTCATAAACAAACATGGCACCATGTTGCCAGTGTGTAAAGCACCAATGCTGCAAGTGTTATGGCGTAGGCTTGATTGTCAATTAAGTCAACACGCCATTCAAAGAAGTGCTTTTGATTTTCATTTTGTTTGGCATCACCGCCTTCCATCTTGTTAGGCCCCCTGCTGTGAGTCTTCAATGTCGTTTCCTCATGAAAAACACAAGCTCCTGTGTTGTATATGGAAACATGCTTATGCACTTTGCTCGACTGGGTGCAGGCGACATCTCACTTAATAAAAATAAAAGTTTTCAGTCTTTTACAGTGTTATAGCATCATTAGATTAGGTTTTGAAACAATTTTGGGACTAAAAATAGGATTTACTTAGGACCAACCATTATTGTGATAGAGATTCCACCTCACTGCCACCAGTAAAGGTACAGAATTTGTTTTAAACATATATTTGAATATACAATTATGTTTTTTTTTCTCACAGTATGAAGAATACCCACTGATGCTTTGAGGAATCATTGCGTGTTGACGACTTAATTGACGGACTGGCAGCTCTCGTGATGCAAGAGTAGGCTGTGCTTTAAATCTATTTATATGGAATTGCTTCAAGCCTCCAATGTTACAGAGGAATGAGGAGCTGTCAGTGTTTTTGCATTCACCGCACAGTAACACAGAGAAATTTATCTCCAGCGTCTCTAGTGAGTTTCACTGAAAACCCTGCAATCTATAATACCCTGGTGTATTTGCGGTTGCATTCTCTGTGGAGTTTGCATCACTCCCCTGAAGGTCAGCCTCTTCACGTTCGCATGGAGAAGGAAACAAACACAACAGCTGTATAAAATTTTCATAAAGGAAATATAAGGTCGATGCTTGAGAGGAAACAGATACATGATTGAACATTTATGGACAGTGTTAGCTGCAATAAAGCTTTTTGCAAACCTTATTTCTATCTTTTGCCTCCATATTAATAAATAATAACGTTGCCCTCCAGTTTTTTTTTAAATGTTCTATTCACCAACCTCATTGTGATAGTGTTATATCACATTAACTTTTATTTTAACATTTCCACAGTAGTGAAGGTTAACTATTGTAAAATAATAACTTTTAGCAGTAAAATCTGATATCCATAATTAGCATTATCTATTTTATATTACTTGGAACCTCAGACCTCTGACTTTTTACGAGTATTTGACATATTTTCTAACATGCTCAATGGTGGAGACAAAAGAATTCCATTTTTCATTGGATTTGAAGTTGATTTATATATATATATATATTTCAAGCTATGTCATGCTTTGGTCTTTCCTGCGCTACACTACCTGCTTCCTAGCTTGCTCACTTGTTAGCCTTTCTGGCTTCTAGACACCAACAGCAACATTTATATTAGTGACAATGTTCCCATTTCCCAGCAGCTGTGTTTTCATGACTAAACAACATTAAACACCAACCATACCAAGTTACACAACGTCCCACATTGTAAACACAAAATGTCTACTCCAGTACAATGATGGTGAATCCCACCTCCAGACACTTGCAGAGGTGATTTCATGATAAACTTGGTCTTCACTGACATATGCAGACACACGTTTCACATCTGTGTATTTGCTGATTCCCAGCTTTACTTACAAAAGGAGCACCACACTGAGCTAAAAGCTCTAACAGTCTCCCTAGTCAGCTTTTTTATGTCTCAGTTGATTTATACAAAAACATTTTAGAGATTCTAAATTGCCTCACACTGATGATTTCCCTATGGCAAATCTTTATTTGGAGTGGATTGGATGTCGGCGCTGCTGCCGTTTCTGTGTGGGACATCCTCTGTGCATTACCCATGATCCCGCAGGTCTCGAAGCTAGGTCTGTTGATTGCCTAATAGGTAAACACATCGAGCATGCAAACTGCAGCTCTGACTTTCTCCCTCGCAGAAATTGGTACCGCCTCTGGCCATTTAGAAAAGAAATATTAATCCCATGTTGCATTATTTAGCCACTCCACAATGAATCTTAACAAGGCATTCAATTTGATGTCTGGCTGGGGGAAGTGGCAGATAGTGACTAATAAGTAAAGTAAAGCTAATGAAGACAAACACCACAAACCCTGAACAACCTGCAACTGCAATTTGAGGCCAGTTCAATTCGGTTAGTTGTGCATTACAGATAACCACAAAACTGCTTTGTATTTATTCTCCAAACATGAATTAATTATCTGAAAACCACACTGTGTTTCTGAAAAATAGATGGTTTTGCAACTCCCCATTTGTATCTCCCTGAGAATTGAATCACTTTGACATGGAGTGAAAGCATCTCTACCCTTTTTTTATGTGTTAGTGTGAAAGTGTAAGTGCTGTGCTTGCAGGATTCTTTGGACATATGTTCTTGTTGTTGCCTGACCAGAATCGGCAAGACTACAATTTCACTGCATATACTCAAGTACCCACACATACACCCAGTAAGTCAGACATTTGGGATTTAGTGGGACACACCATGAGTAACGTGGGCGGCATCATTGACTCAAGGGAAGAAAAGACGAAGTTGTGAGAGCTGCCGCAAACTCCTAAAAATGTCAAATTCAACACTGAAACTCGCTTCAGAAATAATCTGTTCATATTTATGTAGGTGGGCTGTGTTCGTGTTTTGCGAGTGCGCTGGTTGCACTGTGGGATATTTGATTGATGCACATTTTATATTCTGTTTCCTTGGAGCTCTGCAAAAAAAAAAAAAAAAAAAGAGCTGGTAGCTGCTCTCATAAATAATGAATCTCTGAAGACATCATTGTCAAAGTTTGCATTAATTCAGATGATGTCCTAGGGAATTTACAGTATTTGGCCCTGTGCTTGTGTGACAATAAAACAGGACACCACTGTAGTCTGTTTCTATTTTTCATGTTGTATATCGTAGGTGGACGAAGAGCAACATTCACAAATATACTTGTCTGCAGTCACTTTTAGCTGCTTTCATAACTTACAAAACACTCTGGGTGTCCTTGAGGCCTCAACTATCACACAAGACCAAAATAAATTGAAATACAGAGCAATACAGACAGGATTGTGGTTTGAGCATGCCTTCTTAAAAGTTGTTTGCTGATTATTAAAGGACACAATACTGAAATTTTTTGTTTTCTCACAGCATTGAAGCATTTTTAATTATAACAAATTGTGCCTAAATATCCAAATGTAAAGGACATTTAAGTTTGTTGGTCTAAATTGTCACTTAGGGTTTATATGTGTTGGTCAATATTGTTCAAAAAAGTCAAAAATCAATATTCGATTTTAAAAATCAGAAAAAAAAACCCCATAATTTGTGTTAGTCTCCTGTAACTTTTCTGCTCTAACTCTGGTTGTAGTTGTGCAGCAATAGAGTGTTGGAAGCAATATACACATTTTCCTCAAACACACACACACACACACACACAAATAAACAAATTCCTCCGTTAATCATCAATAAATGGCTTATGACAATTTATAAGAAACAACATGATGTGTTCACATTGCTAATATTGTTTAAACAACAGTCAGTGTTGAATGAATGTTATATGTTTTATATAACACACACACAATGAAACAAATCTCCACATAAAAGAGAGATGGGCCAGGAAATGATTGGGGTTTTTGCTTGTTGGCACTAGACTAACAGATGTACCTTTATATAAAAAATAAGGCTTTATTAGAATACACAGTACACTTCTAAATCAAACTCAGTATAAATTTGCTTACATAAGATTCAGGAATACGTTGGCACCAAATGATGTATTACAGTATTTTCTAACAGCTGAGTTAAGCAGATAAGACAGATTTACTTGCCCCTCCGCTGTTCTCTAACATTTTGTCGAGACTTAATCCCTTAAAAAATTATGGAAAGGTAAAATAGACTTGATGATTTACGACACGCAGGGAACCGCGATGTGTGTCACTTGTGAGCTCGACGATTCCTATTAGCAGTCACTGAAAAGACATCTGCTGGCAGGGTTCTTGTGTAATGCGTCCCATTCAAATCCTTATCACACAGACATTCAAGCAGGTAGGCAGAGTCAGTGCTCGCAGAGAAATCACGAGTTCCCCAAGCCCTCAAGATCTTTCATGGGGTTTTCAATCCCTTTTCTTTCTTGCCATGATGGATTCAGTGTATCAATAATAGACAAGTCCACTATTATTCTGGGGTATCCAATTTAAAGGTATGAAAGAGTAATATACTGAAGCTTGAGTGAAATGAGAAAGTGGAGAAAAAAGATATGAAAGGGTTTCTTATAATGGGGAGATGAGCAGCGTAAATTACTCCTATGCTATTTGCTAAGTGCTTACAGTATTGGAAACCTCGAGCAGATTCCTGCGACCAGATGCATAAAACCCTATAGATTAATGTCTAAAAAGCATGTGTATGCACAAATGACACAATATGCTATTTGTGCCAGATATATAGACGTCTTTGTCCGCATTGTTCTTAGTCATCTGAGTCACTGTGAAAAAACTATGCACACATGCACAGGCCTAACAACTCCCAAACTCTCTGAATTAGCTAAATATGCTCCAAATCCCACTCCCACTGGTCGTAGCTCTGCAGCTTTGGCGTATTTGGCGTCTTTAGCTGTTTATCTGACTAAGATATGACTGTTTGGAACTTACTCAACATATCGTCAACTGGGGAGAAGTTCAAGTGATGCAGGAGTGGTTTGAAATCTTTCCATGAACAGTTTAAAATTGATGAAGTGTATTGTTTGCACATTACTGTGTAATTTATGTGAAAATAATTTTGCAGTCTTTAACTCACAGTAAATTAAAATCCGTGGAAACAAAAATACATGAAAATACTTTCGTGAATTTGCTGAGAACTGCAATGGGTTGAGGAGATTAAATGCTCAATGCACTCATGGTTCAACTACACAGCTGTTTTCACTCTATCTGTCTCTGCTCTTTTTAAAGGCACACACACACACACACACACACACACACAAACACACACACACACACACACACAGAGGTGTTTCCACTTACTCTGTCCAATTAGATCTCACTGCTTAGGTCAAAGCTGGGTGGATTCCTCGAGGAAGGTAAAGGTGTAATTTGTCCCAATCTTGAGGTGCAATAAAGTAACCGGACATTTAGGGAGATGTGTAACCTGTACACAACACAAGTACTGAGAAGAGGGGAAATCAGCCATTGTAATTAAAATCTCCTTACCATCCCTTGTCTTTGGTACTAAGTGTGTACCAGTACATACCAATACATATATTATGGAGGAACAAGAAGTGAAGTTTTAGAATAAGAGGGTTATAATCTGGATGTTTGTGAGGAGGAATGTGGACAATTCAGGGAAGATGAAATGATGACTTTATAAATGTGATTTAAAATTACCTTATTACCACCAAAAAGGCAAACTACATTGTTCCTGTTTATTTGAAACAAATTGAAATCAGTGCTTTCAGGAACAAAGTAATGCTTCAGATTACAACCTGCATAACGTTGAGTTTTGTTTTAACTAAGGTCAAATTTATTACAGCAAATGATGCAGGAGTCAGTTTTATGTAATAATAGAATAGTAATAATAGATACTCTGTGAATATCATTTTCTTTGCAAGATCCCAAATTGTTCTTACCCCCTTATTCCACAGCGTTTTATCTTGTTACCCGGCAACTACGGATATTTATTGGTATGTACCGGTGCATTCTACAAATCATTACACAGTACCTCTAATGTAATTACTCTTTATGTTGCTGGCTGGTTTGTAAAGCATTGCTGATTTGGATAAATGAATGAGAGACAGACAGAGTGGACAGAGAAAGTGGCAAAGAATGATTCCTTCAATTGATTAGATGTAAGATGATGTCTGAGAAATTGGCCAACAAGGGGGCGTATCCTAACACATGTATTCCCCGCTGGGTGGATTAATTGAGCCTATTCATCACGGTGACTGGATCAGTTTACCCTTTTGAGGACGCCAGGCCCCTGTATACAAAATTAAGTGAATCAAATTTACCAAACCCCCTCCTCTTTACTCTCCTCCATCTCTGTCTCTCCGTTTCTGTCTTGTACCATGTTTTTCCTTATCCGTCTCCTCTCTCTCCACCTTTTCTGTATTCTTAAAAAGCCTCTGGGGAAGTGAGAGAGAGAGAAAAAAGTAGGTAAAAGAGAAAAGAAAGGAGCACGCACTGCCAGCGAGTGATGAGAAATCCACTCCAAGCTAATGGAATACAAAGACAACGTCTCCTTAATTTTCAATCCAATTATCTCTTGATTAATGCTTTGAGGGGGGGGGGGGGGGGGTCTTCTTCAGTGTGGTCGTCACTCACTTCACCTGATTAAAGAGCCAATGCTTTGCCAAAACAATCGAAGAAAGATTTGGTGCTTTTCCTGTTATTGTTTCTCAAGAGGTGAACGGCAGACGAGAGAATCAGGCAGATTATAATTACATTGTTATGCAGATTACGTCTATTCTGTGCGGTGGGCGGTCTGTGTGTGAATGTCGAACCCTCCACTTCACTCATAGTCTATTGTTATTTCTTTTTCTCCATTCACAGTGAAAAAATGTTTGGATATTACCTCTTGGACCATTATGAAGGTGGGTTTTCTTTCCCAGTATAGGTGAGCCTTTTCAGAGATAATGATGTACAAACACAACACAATGACCTTTAACCCCCCCTCGATGATCGTATGCTGTACTGTGCAGCAGCCACAGTTCACATTTTCTCAAGCCCTGTCAGTGCTGAAATTGAATTTGCACAGATGAAACTGACTTGATTTGATTTGCCTAATAATGAAATCTGATGCTTTCATCAGGAAGGGCAAATTTGTTGACAAGCTTAACCGCGATGTGCTTCTACACATGTGTAAACAAGTTTATTTGTGTGAAGGCTATGTGTACATATAGTATTTGTGTGTGTATTTCCTGGTGTTGCAGCGTGTGTGTGTGTGTGTGTGTGTGTATTGCACGTTTGTTTGTTACTGCTGCATGACCTTGAGCTGTCTGGATTCACCAGATTCTCCCCGCACTCTAATCTCTAAGCTGTTTTTCAATGCCATGTTGCCTCAAGCAGCAAAATGTCATATTGACATTGTGCCATTTCCTATTCTTTGATCTCTTTGATGTGGTATTGTCCAGGTGAGGTTGGGAAAGGTGAGCTCAGCTTTGCTTTTTTTCTTCAATTTTCTGTCTCTAATCCAATGGGACAGGATAGATGGGCCCAGTGGAGTTGATCGATGAGAAATTGTAGGTTCGAGGCTTTTGTTTCAAAGACCGAAGTTGCACTCAGGCCTCAGGGATCCGATCACAATCTTCTGTTGTCATTGTGGACGAGGTTGGCAATTACACTAATCAATACATACAATTCTGTAGTGTCAGTGCAACTCAATGTACACTTCAGTTTGTTTTGTCAGAGTGGAAAGACAGACAGGATGTCCAAATAACACTGTTCCTCACAGGTCAGTGAGTGAGCTCTTGTTCCACAGAGAATGATCAGGTCAGAGGAAGATACACTGAGGATATAACTTTACCCTGTGGAAAAGGCTTTTGGCCCAACTTAGAGTTGTGGAACAAGCTTTCCCAAACTTTGAGACAGAATCTTTCTCCAGAAACAGTGTCTCCCTTTCTCAGGATCACTGCTCCTTGCCTGTGACATCATGTCAAAAGATGCATTCCTAACAACCAGTGAGCAGTTTAATTATTTATTAATATATATATAGTAGTCTTTCCAGGGTAAGTTAACATATCTTTTTCGATGCAATTATTTGACACAACGTAGACCAAGTAGTTCGATACCGTAACAGTTAAGTAGGAAAATATGACTTTCATGAAAGAACCCTTGGACAGTTTTTTGTAAACACACACACACACACACACGAGATGAATACACAGCAAAACAACACTGCGCTGCAATCAAGCGAGAACATCTTTAATGTAATGGGATGTGTATATGCCTAGGGGCGATAGCGAAGTGTCATTAAATGGAGAGACTGTGCTTAATTCTTGAGCCAGGTCTAAGCTGAAAAAAGAATATCAGGCCTGTCAAGGGCTTGTTGTGGCCTTAGGGTGGTTTGAAGCAGTTTGATAGGTTGTTGTTGCTGTATAGTGCTATTACGGTCCCCATCACTCTGCACCTACCATTAACATCTAATTTGTACTTTAAGTTCAGCTGAATTTCTCCTCGGAAAAAGGTCACTCTGCTCATTAAAGAGGTGATTTTTCTTTTCCAAGTTATAATTAGAAGTGGTTGCACAGGTGGCACATATAGCCTGATACCGCATAGTGGTGAGTTAACATGCAATTCCCCTTACAATACAATAAGTTAAGTCTTTCATTCATTCTCCCTTGAAACAAACTTAAGTTATTTCATTAATCCACCACTTGAATAAATTAAGAGCCTCCGATTGTAGATGATTTTGAGGAACCTTTCTGATGATGAGGTGACACAAAGGCACCTGTCAGCATGTATCATTCATCATTCATCACACTGCTGTTGGGCAGACTTAAACAACTCTCTCATTCAGTGCAGCCCCATTGTGGCTGAAACATGCACCACTGCATGAATATTTCATTACAACAAGCTACAACTTGACCATGTACTGTGCAGCCCAACAAGGCTTTATTTCAATCATTTTAGGTTTTTGATTGTGGTTCATTTTACTAAGGTTAGGGTTAGTGTAATTTTTCTTTGAATAATAACTATTCATGCATTGGTTTGGGATTTTCAAACACTTAATTCCAGATATATCAGTTTATATAATGACAAAAATCTGAATCGTATATTTTGTCTTCTGTATAAAGAATGATAATGACCCTTATGTCAGTTATGCATGAATAATGCATTTAGAGCACAAAATGACAAACTGGCACGTAAAAGTGCGGCAGAGTGTATCATATTTATGGCAATGCCGTCTGAATAATAAACCAAAAAGCTCGAACTCAGTGAAGAAATAAATAAAAAAGACATCAGCTGTTGCACAAAGACAGATCTTTTATTATCCAGTGAGAAGTAAGGCAGGCTGTTGCATGGAGGTACCTCTCGGCTGCATTGCAGATATAAAATTCATATTCTGTGGCCGAAGCCTGATCTTCCTCCTTCTCCCTGCAACAGGGCCTGAACAGAATGTAATCATGGCAGACACAGGAGATCAGTCTTTGGCTCGACTTGCCACCCCGTACCTCTCTATTTCTGTCTCTCACTGCCACAGTTAGATGCACACGATGTGTGATATTAAAGTGCTCATCAGGAAGGGAGATATCACGTAGTTTAAGAGCCAGGATTTTATTTTTTTGTCTTTGAAGGCACAACCCTATTGTTGCTGTGGTGACAATTTGATAATTTGGATCTTACAGCTCCAAAGCAACTTTCAAACATGTGGTCACATGTGTTCACACACCAACATAAGATAAACCTCCCAATGAACAGTGCTCTGTTTATTTTTTATAGCCTACCGACTTCTCTTGTAACATCTGGCTGCCACTGCCACGTAGGTCTTTCTGGTCCTTTACAGCTATTCAAAGCAACAAGACTTGAGTGTTGCTGTCAGAAGTAAACACCTTCCACCTTGTCCTCCTGCTGAAATATCACTCTCACTCAGGGTGGCTGCTGTCCTGCACTCAGCGGTTGCTCAAACAAGCACTTTTGGCTGCTCAGAGTGAGAGCTAAAATGAGCCAAAGCCAGTTCTTCAATTGGGGGAGAGGAGTAAAGGAAGCTAGACGCTGTTTCCCCTTTAATACTCTGAGTCTTTTTTTCTGAATGCTTCTCGTTTGTGAGTTCCTTGGCATGCAAAACAGAGTGAGAGGGGGAAACAAAAAAAAAGCAGATGAATGACTGAGTGAGAAAGTGGCTGAGCAATCAGCCGAGCAATTGAATGAGTAATTCAACAAGAGTGTGAGCTGGCGGACCGATCCCCTGACTGACTGACGGTGAGACAGCTGACTGATTGTCTGAGTGACTGATGTCCAGGTAAAGCGTTACTGGTTCTTAGCATAGCCTACTAATCATGACATTGCACTGGGGGGGAGGGCGAAAGTGAGAATGAAGGAGTGAGATAGAAAGAGAGATGGAGCTGCAGCAGGTGAGCAGAAGGGGTTTGTATGAGGCTTTTGCTGGAGTGCAGCTCCAAGTTGCCCGAGATAAGACTCAAACAGGAAATTGCAATATGGAGGCACAGTGTCTCAGGTGGAATACAAAGAGAGTCCCTCTGTGTCTTTCTCCTCCATAAGTATTCAGTGTAGCACAGCACGCCGCTGAAATCCCTGATGCGTTTGCTTATACGATCATTACCATCGGCATATTAAACCATGTTTTGCTCTAATTATGAACAGAAGACTACACATAGCGAGCAGGGTGCTTCAATAGGGAAAGTGGAACATCATTGGACTTATAGCTATTTATATTTGAGAATTATTACTTACTATACAAGGAAAGATGCAACTTTACTGTTTATATTTTTCCCATAGGTAACATATTACTGCATCTGTAATATTTCTGAGGCTTTAAAGAACATATTTTAATTCCAGCAGGTCTGCAGAACCGCCAGCAGGGGGAAGTGCAGATCTCTGCTAAATGTGACAGAAAACACACAAGCACACTCACACACACACGGACACACACACGGACACACACACACACACACACACATTGAGAGAGAGATCATGCATCCGTTCCATAACTCATTTTACGAGAGGCTACACACAGCCGTGCTGTATGATGCAGTGTAAGCCTTGAAGGTATTGTTTGATATTTCTGGGCCAGTTTCACTACCCACAAGAGAGAGTTTAACTGTTATTTAACTGTCACCATTAAATGACACTGGAATCAAAGAGAAGATACCTGTCAAGCTGCTGCCTGGCCACTGTTTCTAACCAGGAAGTGATTATTTCCTTACTTGAGGCAACTCACTCACGTCTCCTCACACTTTTGCAATGTTGCGGTCCAGCTTATTGCGCCAAGCTTGGACTCCAGTTAGAACTGAATCAGAAACGTAAACACACTCTCCATCCAACAGCTCAGCTTGGCTGCAAACATATTCTGCTTCTTGGCTCACCTTGCAGAAAGGTAGTCTAGAGACCAAAGCGGGATTAGAGCACTTGCTCCAAAATGGTCGATGAGGGTTTAGCTCACAGGTTGTAAATGGACTGCACCTGAGAGATGACAGCAACAGAGAGAGAGAGAGAAAAAAACACTGCTCTTTGACTGGCAACACTAGTTGACTTGGCTGAATGTGAGGTTGAGATAGTTCATCCCACCATCGCACCTGCCACAGTTTCTCAGCCATAAAACTCTATAAATTGCAAGTTATCAGCACAACCGGTTTTACAGAGCTGATGATTGTGGGAGTCAGCAAAGAGGTTGCACACTTTGTTAGCTGAGAAGCTCAGCTCATGCTAAGCAGGGCTAACAAAGACCGGGTGAAGCACCAGGGCCTGAGCCGACTGGTCAGTGGCCGTAGCTGTTCAGGTCAAAGAGGCTGCAGGGCCTATGACAGCAGTGCTCGACAATGCCTCGCTTCACCATCATCTCCATCTGCTCCTGGAGGCCAAACTCTGTGACCTTGTTTCACGCCGCCCACTGTTACTGCAAGCCTAACGGGACACACAGTTGAGGGTGAGCACACGCAAAGCTTGGCTGAATTGAACTGTGGCTGCAAATTACTGGGAAAAAATAGAATGACGGGAAGGCTAGGGAGGGATCAATAACACAGCCGACCTTAAGGAAATTTATGTTTCCCTGCAAGCGTTACCTGCTCCCATGTGCCTTTATACCTTTAAAACCGCATTGGCATAGTTTTGTACCTTGTTTCACATACAGACAGTCTTTTATGTTGAATGCTCCTGGTCTCCTATAACAGCTGCCTCCTGCTCTGGTCAGGCATTCCACGTTGCAGTCCATGAGGATTATCAATCACTTGCAGGTTGGCTGTATCCACTCTGTGTAAATTCCCTCGGTAGAGGTTGGAATTAAAGGCTTCTGGGCCTGATCTCGTTTTTTCTTACTGATCCTACTCGCCCACCTGGAGGGCCTTGATGTTGTAGAAGGCACTTTGAGAGTCTGAAAAAAAAGAAACTTGTTGCTAGCCAGTTTGAAAAGGCTCTGTAGTGCAAGTGGAGGGTTGCATCATCGATTTCACACACCTCCATGAATTACAGGGGTTCTGGTGAGACTCAGTGGGAGTCTGGAGTGAAAAATGGTTCAGTGTCAGCCTCGCAAAGGTTTGGAAGGTGGTTGAATCATAATTATAATAAGACATGTATTATTTTTACTTTGGCAGCTGTAGAAAAGGGAACAGAAGCCCCAGCAATAATACTACCTGTTGCTTTTTAATGGATAATCGAAAACTAAATTGAAAAGGATTATACACTATATTACTGTTCCGATACCAACAAATAAGTTCCAGACAATTTGAGTACAACTCAGTCAGGTATGGAAATTCATGAAGGCAACATGGACGGAGTTTGAACTGGTTCAACCCTCATCCTTGGATCTGGAGTCTAGTCTGAGGAAAGAAACAACATTTACTCAACTAACCCCTTTAGCATATAAACAGGATGATCCATCTCTTTCAGCAATAGTGATTAACAGCATAATGTGTGTCCTCCATTTGAAGTGACAACTAAGTCAATTATGTAAACAAGAAACAGAGTGCACTCACACTGTATGCTGCTTTTCTGCCATAGCAATCAAGGCACTTATCAATATGTCTTTCATTTACTGAATCACTTACGGTGATTGGGACCTTTGGGACCAATTTAGGGTTCAGTCTTCCGCTAAAGGGCACTTCAAAATGTGGACAGGAGGAGCTGGGGAACAAACCACCAACCTTGCAATTAATGGACCAGCGCTCCACCTCCTGAACCACAACTGATAAATATCCTTGATAAGAGCGTTGGTACCTTCCCAGACTAGGTTCTGTTGGAGGAGAACAAACCTGGCTCACAGTGACTGCCCTAAAGTAATGGAAAAGAGAGGCCCTCCTTGGAGCCTCCATCTCATATTCAATACAAATCTTTCACTGCTTCAAGGGAGAACAAGCAGCATTGATATCCAGCCCGCAGCACACGCAGCATCATCTGTGCGTTAATGTGCACGGCCTATTTATATTCTCTGCTCAAGAGTGCGACAGCAGTGAGTTGATGCTGCCGCACTGAGGTTAAACACAACTGTTAAACTCGCTGTGTTAGTTAAGGGTGCGGATTGTGATGGATTCTACTCCTCCAATAAACATCAGCAAATGACTTTAAAGGGCAGCACCATCAAAGCAGGATGTTTCAGAATGAGGCAAAGGTGTTACTGAAGTAAAGTCCCACACGTGTGCTACTCTCAGTAGAAGAAGATAAACAGTGATGTACTTTGTATTCTGAAGTTAAGTGATAAGGCCAAAGGCACATATTAATGGATTTAGTATCTCAACTATAAATATTCCACTTTAAGCCTTTTGAGTCGTGTGTGTGTGTTTGCGTAAGGAAAACACAGTTTGTGCTTATCCGATGAGATAACAGGTTGGAACATCTTTACTCTTTACCATTCAAGAAAGGCACGATTTGAAAACATAATTTCAACGACTGCGGGAGAGCTCGTTCTTTCTTTCCTGCTCTCTTTGTGATTCTGTGCTTTTGCAGCAGCATCGTGTTGCACTGGAGGGGTTGTCATGTAGCTCAGTCATCTACTATGTGTCACCCAGAGGTGACGCGGCATTTTGATTTGCTAAATTACTTCCTCATACATTATGGATTTCTTCGCATTTCCAAACAACAGGCAATCAATAAATCAAACATTCCTCATCATATCTGAAACATTATATGTATGTAATTGCGAATGTGTTTCTGATCTTTACTGCAGCCAGCCACCAGTTGGATTCACTTTTGAGGGAGCAGTTATGTCGTCCATCTTTTTATACAGTCTATGATTACAAACAACAAAATGACCTTTACTAATGACAAGTGGGATAGTGCTCGCCATGCAATGTCATCTCATATTCGAGAGTGATATTTCCTGCACCCCCTTACACTCAATGGAAAAGGGTTGCGTGTGATATATTATTTTATCAAATGTAATCTTTGCACCTGGCAGTCGTCAGATAGCATCAACTTTTAAGTTCCTCTAGCGCACACATAGGGGGAAAAGGTCACAGCACATTGTGTAGCTCATGAGTAAGATTCCCAATTTCTGTGAGGGTATTTATAGTGCACTTCATGACCTTTTGGAAAGCTACCGTGTTTGTATTTAGGCTGTGATGATCCTGCTTTGTTTTTCTTACAAATACTATTCACCATGAACTTCCACAGACAGACTTTTTGAGGAGAGGCGAGTTGGTAAGAAACTACAGGCGTCTCTATGATGTTACTTTGCCGGAGCACAAAACAGTTACTGCAGAACGGCTGGGAGGAGATTGGACAGGAAATAAATGGGAGTTGCACTGTAGCGTTAGTTTGGTACCTTGTTTGTTGTCAGAAACTCGATCTTGTTCTACCTTCTAGTGGATGTATTACTTAACAACCATGCCAATATAACCCAGGCATGGAGGTGTGAGCGCAGTGAGGGTTACATGTTTGAAAGAGACTTATGTGTTATTGTACACAAAGGCAGCATCGAGAGTGTGAAAAGAGCTAAAGAGCCAGAAAAGGAGGTTGAAAGAAAGAATTTGTGACATTGTTGTGTTACCCACAACCAGGATGCACTCAGGATTTAGTGCCTGCACAATATCTCCACTACAGTTGAATGGACTGTCGTCTCAATGGTGTTTTTTGAACGACACAAAGGACACTTAACTTGCTTTAGACTATAGTTGCTCACTTTCTGTTTTCTGTCCCGTTCGTCTGTTGGCTCTGTTGGTACCATCTACGAGTTTCTACGACCTTGGTAAGTATGTTAGGGTTGGGATTGGGGTTAGGGTTAAGATTGACATTGGGGTTAGGGTTAAGGTTGAAATTAGGGTTAGGGTTACGGCCGGTGAATGTCGTAGAGAATTGGGAGTATGCTCTACCCCCACTAATGCGGGCATTCCCGATGTATTGGTCTCTACGACATTCACCGGCCGAAACCCTGACCCTAATTTCAATCCTAACCTTAACCCTAACCCCAATCGCAACCCTAACATACTTACCAAGGTCGTAGAAACTCGTAGATGGTCTTATATACGTGTATAATGATTTTTCATATCAGGTGACAGCAAGTCAAGTCAAGTGGTGGAATCTGTAGTTATTATATTATATCAGCAGTTATTTTAGTAGTTATTCTGTGCATACGACAATCATCAAACACATTAGAGGGGTTTGGGCACATGGCACAGTTATGAGATCCCAACTGCTAAATCAGTTAGTCAGCTGGTGTCTGAAATATATATGTGAGACCATTTTATTCGTATTCATCTTTGTTCTGTTTGAGTAAGAACTTTTATAAAGCTTTCTGTACTGAAAAACAGTCTGCTGCTTCTTTAATGAGATATGTTCTTGTACAGGTAAGTACACACACGTGGCCCTTTTCAGTGTGCTTGTCCTAATGTCTATGATACAGACTGCTGGTATGCAGAAATGCATATATTTTTCATTGGAAAACAAAGAAAATGAAAACATAAATGTGCAGAGCTGTGTGGAAATAAAAAAGAAGCCTGCAGGTTGTGTGCGAGGCAGATAATCTAAATGGATGCAGTTCATTACAAACCAATTTTTAAAAAAAAGATGGCACGCTCACAATTATGGCCACTTTATGAAGACATAAAATGTGTCTGGGTCTGAGGTAGTCAGAGGTGGAACAGCAGATCCTGTGAGTTTGTCATGTGATTACATATGTTTAGTGCATAACAGCCCTCCAGGATTGCCAGCTAATTAAACCACTGGCTCTCATGCACTGGCAGCTTGTGGACTGCGAGCTTGTAGTGTTTTCACTGTGAAGACATAATGTTCTGTAAAGTTCCTCTTCTCGTTAAATAAAACACCAGTTCAGGGTTCGCAGTTTAGCACTACATATATGCAGAAGCTCCAGTTGCATTCATCGGCTATTGTAAATTAATCTGTCAGATCCATAGTAGATCCATATTAGTAAAACATAAAGTAGAATTTGAGGGGCACAGCTTGTAATACTGTGTGAGAAGGTAAAGTTTGGTTGGTGTAATACAAAAACTAAGATTTTAGCTTTAAATAGTGGATGAGAGACTTTATATGGATGAGCCATCTCATTTCTCCTGGTGTTGGCTTCCGTGAACTTGGTCAAAATATTGATTTAGAATATTCATCATTCTCATTATTACCTGTTATTTGGCCCCAGGCTAGATGCTGTTTTGTTCCCTGTCAAGTGTGACACCAGGGAACAAATTCAAGTTTGATTTTTGCAACTATTCTTACACACTAAAGACTTTTCCATTTGTCTAAGCAGATTTTATATTGTTACTGACTGTTCTGTCTTCTCACAAAATGGTGCGGATAGTTTTGCCTTAATTTTATGGCATTGAAAATAAATGTGTCATTTAAATACATCTACGGTATATTGATCAAAGCCAGAGCAGACTCAGCTCTCAACACATAAAAAATGCACTATGATGTGCATTTTAATCTGCACTATATGAAATATTTATACCTCTGGTGAGGTTTGTGTCTATGCGCCTGGGCCAGATGAAGTGATTGCGCTTCCTGACATTTCATGAGCATTATTTTGGAAATCCTCCCGTCTTCCTCTGTCTTTTCCCTCCTCTTTCGCTCTGGCTACTTGCAACATGACTGGCTGGAACAATTAATTCCAGCAGTGTCCTGTCTGTTGCAATATCGGCTCAGTTCAGTGATGTGCATGGTTTAGGATTTAATTACCCTTAGAGGTAGGAAGGTAGGTGTGTGTGTGTGTGTGTGTGTGTGTGTGTGTGTGTGTGTGTGTGTGTGTGTGTGTGTGTGTGTGTGTGTGCGTGTGCGTGTGCGCGCATTCACATGTACCTGTGCACCAGAGAGAAAGACTTGTAGTTGGTGGAGAAGGCAGCAGTAGCTCTGCCTTAAATGGCATTCAAATGCTCTGGTAAGGTTTTAGTGAACGTAACGGGAGAACAGCTACTATCCATTTCAGTGGTTTGTAGACCCCTACAAAATAAGATTCTTCATATGTGAAGAGGAATCAAATTACCTTACTTTGCCCCTTCTGTATTGGAGGTTGTTCAAGGTTTCACTCTCCCCGAATTCCAGTGAATTATTTCCTAATACTCATTCAGCCACCATAAAGCTGTCTCTTGAAATCATTGTTGAGAGCCATGGTGGCAAACGGCAATGAGGTCACTCGACGAGCGTAACATTGCCATGAACTGTTGTGTACATTGGTGCAAACACCAGAGACAGAACACCTATAAATCACCAGAGGGACCTGACAGCACAACCCCTGAGGTTGAAAACG
Source organism: Verasper variegatus (assembly GCA_026259375.1). NCBI lineage: Eukaryota > Metazoa > Chordata > Actinopteri > Pleuronectiformes > Pleuronectidae > Verasper > Verasper variegatus. The sequence continues at coordinate 6,801,076 of CM048051.1, forward strand.
TTGTTTAAGCAAACTATGGTTATTGAGTTTTGTAGCGCTGTCATCCATATGATTTATCCTCTGTTTCTGAGCCACCCAGGATTTTCTTTAATACAAGGTATTGTGAAGTCTATAATCCAAAGTTATTATGCCTCGTGTTTCATGTGCAGTGAAAAAAAAAACCCCTCATAATATTTGAAGAATAAAATAGCACCATTGTTCTCATATATCTTGTTCCTTTTCAGAAGGTAACTCCCTTGACTTGCAAGACATTCATGAATATTTCAAACACTGCTCGCACTGGAATGAATTTAGTTTGCTAAGTACATACAATTAGAGGCCTTTACAGGTCAACTCACTTCCACACAGCAACCAAGACTCGATCCCAAACCAAACTATGGAGTCCTTTTTACTGCTGTGGATCTAAACTCAATATAAGAAATATTAAACACATTTAAAAATTAAATTTGCATGGATCTGTCTGAGCATTATTCTTTTTTTCCCATTTTGGTTAGAGTTGGTGGTTACGTAAATAATCTTAGTTCAACGCTCTTCAAATAAGCTTCGCTGTCGCTGTCGGTAACTATAGTTTACATCTGGTGCATTAATTCAGAATTCTGTGAACAAGTCAGAGAGGTTCAGTAATCCAAAACCTCCCAGACAGTCAGAATCAATACATTCCAAGTGGAAGTAGATGTGAACCATAAAGCACACAAAGCTTGAAAATTACGTTTTGGGACACTTTACACTGTATTTTCTAAATTTACTTGTGCATTTACAACGTGTCATTTATAGAAGAATCTCCTCTTCAACATGCATGCTGCTTAGAGATCTTCTTTGCTAGCATAACCCAATCACAGAGCAGTGATGTAAACAGGTGGATAAACAAATTAAACTCAATGGGTCCCTTGAGTATATTTTATTTTCTTACTGGACTGAGAATTAAATTTGAATTAAAACCTGTACATGAAATTATGAGCCTATGCACAATATTTCTCCCTGTGTCTTTGTGAGTTTCCAGTCCAAGGTTGGTATGTTGGAGAATTCAGACACTGCATCATATAAATTAACTGTGCACATCACTTTGTAAAGGGATTGTTACTCTTGATCAGGGCTCCGATGTGAGCCATGTATTACTCATGTCCTTGGAGTCTGTTGCCTGAGTGGAAACATTGTGTTGTGTGGCTGCGGGTTGAAAGGTAGTGAGAGCCCTTGAGCAGGAAATGCTGGGGATGGATGTGAGAGTGTCGAGCCGGGATACAACACTATTGCCATTGTGTGTTTGGATGTTTATTAGTGGCTGTGTGTGCACATGTTTCTGTACGTGCATGTACGTGGTATCCATGTGCCTGCTTTCCTGGCGGAGACCAGCTGCTCACAGCAGCTACATCAATGGCTGTAGGCATGTAATTCTTCACATCAGCAACTCTTATGGATGGAAAATGGATTTGAAAATAGCCCCCGACAGCATTTGTTGTGCATCACATTTTGGCGTATTTCCTTATGTACAAAAGCTCCAAGTGTTAAAAAACGGAGAGTCTTTACACCTCTGCATCGCTGTGCCACTTTATTGTTACTGCTGATAATGATGTATTTTAAGGTTTCTGTATTCTAAGCTGAAGAACAACTCACTGGTAATGTTGAAACGACTCCCACACTGTTGTGCATCCTCATGCTATTTTTTAGGGCAATTTTTGGTGCAGAGCCGTGAGAGCTGCAGAGCAGTCACTGGTCTCTGAGGAAATATTCCTCTGCATCCAGTCATCCTGTCTCCTTGGTGAGGATGTCTGTGAAGGGTACAGACAGCGGTGGACCTTGACCCAAGGTCAGTCTGAGTCTGAGTGAGAAGGAGGCACCTCCAAGAAGGGCTGTTTGTTTAGAGGTTGTGGATTTACAGCTCACGGAAACTTAAAAGGTTGTTCCACATTTCTGAACCACCTTTAGCATAGGTTGTGTGCATTAGCTGGGATCACTGACTTGATACCCCACTCAATAAAACATTACTTACTATATGAAAAAAGGAACACATTGTTGAATACTAATATTTAACAATGGAATCTGTCTCGACTGACGACCTTTGCTGTGGTTTGTTCTAATAATCATTGGTGTTGTAGCCATTAAGTCTTGAAATCACAAGTATTGAATACCTGTTTTTGCCTTGTTTGGTTTGGAATCCTCTGGGTTTTATTATTGGCTGTTGGATAGTCAGACCATTTGCCATTAAGATTTTTTTCTTTTACCCACGCTGCCCAATGTGGACCATGACTTAACAAATGCTACAGCACATGTACACACTTTTAGAACAGGGCTATAGAAAGCAATGGGATTCCAAACAAAGTCAGTCCCTGTTCCTGTAATTTTATCAAAGCACAGATTGTGCCCACAGTTCTTTTTCTTCAATAACAGACTGTCATCTTCCAAATGAAACAACCTGCTGGCTCTCAGATGTCAGATATAATCACTTTATAGGCCATCAAATATTCTGTGATCGTAATTGTCCATGTGGCAGCTCTGTCTAAGTAAAGGTTATTTTTTGTGTTTTTGAGTTTGAATGCCACAATGTTCTTACCCCCTTGAATGAACTAAACTGCAGGAGGGAGACACTGCAGAGAACAAACACATTTATGTGTGCTGAACACATCCTCGGCAGAAATTGGGCGGAATCATTTTTTTCAACATCTGCTGTCTCAGACACCCTCTTGAATTCAGAACAATGTTGGCAATTTTCATCAAAGGTTTGTCTCCTTTTCAATAATAGTTTCTCTTAAATATTTTCTCCTTCACCACAAACAAAAAAGGGTGAAAAAGCGAGTGCGTGGATAAGGATTATTAATTGGAGTCTGACCATCGGGAAAAGACCTAAGCAATTAACTTTCCAGGTGAGTGGGTAATTGGCAGCATAATGTGATAATTAGCTCGCTGCAGTGAAAATGTGCAGTGTTTCCTAAACAGGGGGCATGTAACTTGAATGTAACAATCTTGCCATTTCACAGAGCTCTAACACTTAATGATTCTCCCTACGTGTGAAGAATAAAACCAACCGGATGCTTTCATCACAAGGGAGCTTCTTAACAAATAAGCCAATATTGAAAGTTGTTTCACACAAAGCTTCTCAATCCATCCATCTCCTTTTAAAACACTGCAGCCCAAAAGTTCCTGCTATTGTTTGTTTTCCCCCACTGTTATTGATATTTTAAATATAAAGTAAAATCCTTCATCACCAAGCTCCCTCGTGCCAGCTGATTTGCTGGATAGCAGGTGAAATGGTGTTTGCTCCACATGGCACCTCCTGCATTGCTTCAAGCTGCAGCGTGGACGGGCAATAACTCACAGATGGCTTGCCAGCATTAGCAAGTAGAGCAGTTTTAAGATACAGTCACAGAAAAGTAAACAGCTGAAAACAGAAGGGAGCAGAAAAGAGAAGGGCGGGGTTCGCCAATGTTAAGTCTATATGACAGGTTTTGTTTCTGTTCCATTTCGTCAGTGTTGTTTTGATGTTAATCGATAGAATCCCACTCCTCATATAGTACGACTGACAAGCACTGCAGAAGGAGCCAACAATGTGTCGGCACTTTCATCAGGTTCACAGAAATGGTTCTGACTTGACCACAGGGGTGAAAACTGCTGTGTCTGGAGAAGGGAAGTGGGCATGACATCGACTGTGCCACACTCAATCTAATTTGAGCCTCAATGTAGTGCACAGAATACAGTACAGTGAGCTTTCTCTGAAGTTGGTGGCAAGAGGCTCAAAGTATCACTGCCTCCCTTCCTGACACAAATGAATTGCTTTCACTTATGCCTTGGCAGTTCAGAAAATACGATTTGTACACTGTGTCGAATTTGTACTCGTTCATGTTTATTACCTGTCCGCTTTATTTGCAGCACATTCAAATGAGAAACAAAGAAGGATCAGGATGATAATCAAAGAAAACAAGCTTGTTAGCCGTAACCCTATCTTGGAATAAAAAGCAATTGGGATTCTGTTCCCCTGTTTGTTTTAAAGTGCTGAAACAGTCAGCCCTATTTAAAGGGCAGGACAGGTGATTGCAGCGCCACCTGCACAGAGTGCGGGGAGGACTATTTACCCATGTCAGGTTCCATTTGCTGCTTGGGCAGCGCTGGCAGGTTACGAGGACGGCTGACCTCAATAGTCAAATGGAGGGTGCAGGGAGAGCGGCTGCTTGTTCACCGGCGGTGCAGATCGCTACAAGTGGGTGAACACACATCGTTCGATAAACACACACAGAGACAATCGCAGACACAGGCCTGCTCGTGCAAATATTTGAGACCATGAACCAAGGACATGGTGCTGAATGCTAAAATGCACATAAGCAAACTTATTTCACCCACCCACCCCACCTCGTTTTGTCTGTCATTACAGCACAGTCACACATGGGAATGCAAAATCCACAGAAGTTAACTCCTGCATTTACAGTTGCAAAAGTTTGGTGCTCTCATCCAACTTACATATGATTTCAGAAGTGAACAAATTGCAGAAAACGGATATTTAAGCCAAGTCCTTTCTTCAAATGATAGGGAAGTTAACTTTATTTCTTGAACTTAAATTTAAAACTTGAACTTAAATTTAAAAGTTGAACTTAAATTTCAGTACATCAAAACTTCAGTAACTCATTCATTCTCATCAGGTCCTGCGAAGCAGATCAAGAATTGTCATTAGGAATTGTTAGCTGATGACATTTCCAGACCTGATAAATGGTACGATTCTTCAAACTCTGTAGGAACACTTGCGGTGCTCCTGACAACTGATGTGATGTGAAATTTGGGTTCAGCAGGGAAATTCCAGCTCAAGGTTTGCACTGTCTGTAATGTCATGAAGAAACGCCAGTCAAGGGCAACGGTTGTCTGGATGATCAAGTTAACTTTCAGATAAAAGTGTTCAACTGCTGTGGCTTGACTGCCAAAGACCTGCAGAAGGGGTTCAGTGATTTCACAAACGATATAAATAGAAACCCTCAACCTGCCAACAGCATGGAACCTGTAACCTCATCCTCTGAATTCTGCCAAGTAACATCTGGATAAGATGCCAAAGTACTGACCTAGTTGAGAATTATACCAAGTATACAAAGTTGTTGTAAAGACTGCTGTCTTACATTTTAATCCAAATTACACATTGTATAAAAAATACATGATTTTCTTTTTATAGTTTTCTGTACTTTTTCCACTTGAAGGTAGAGGTGTTACAAGTCCCGATATGACCTGTTATTGGTTGCATGGGTTAATACCTCCCTGTGACAAAGTTGTACTGTGTGCACAAGTCAGGAGTAGCACGGATGAGCTAACAGATGCACCTGACAGCAAAGTGCGGTATCTTCCTTCAGAGGTAAAATCCCTGCTATTTCCAGTGAACTATTTATCAGGCGGGGGAGCCGTTCAGTCAACAGGCATGAGGAGGCATGATGAATGTCTAGCACTGGGGCACAAACCGTTCCCTCAGTCTTTCCCAGTGGTAATTATAACAGCATGATAAGTCCCTGGATATTTGTTGAAATTACTAGCCGGGACACACTGGTGTCAACAGCACAATCATCTCCCATAGATCACTGTTACAACCAGTGTGGTGGAAGGAACAGAACAAACAAAGTCACAAGGAGTACCGTTCTGAAGGAACGCTGCTGGGCCGAAGACGAGGAGAAGAGGCAGGGTGAAAGTTAGCAGTCACGGCCACATGAGCAGGAGGTGCTGTGCCGCAATCAAGTCATGAATCTAGAAAAGTGAGTCAAATGTCAAATTAAACTAGGACGAGCAGATGATCAGAGAAATCAACCACGGGAAAAAGGGGTCAACAGCTCTGCTTTATAATGGAGCCAGACTGTGCTTATGTAATTAATACAAGTTTTGAAGTTGATTTTATATTTGATGCAGGGACGACGACTACCTTCAGTTAAAAACCTAGCTGTAGAAAAAATACAAAAGCCTTTAAAACTTCATGCTGTGTTGTTTCTCAATTCCCTTACAGTGGATAATTGAGTAATTCTCAAGGCACAGTGGGCATTCGTGAGTTTTTCCAAAGACCTTCGTTTCATCGCTGTGCTGCTCTTGTGGCTCTGCGGACATCATTAGGCAGACTGGGGGATGCCAGGCTGTGTTTGGGTGTGTGTGTTTATTAGCAGAGGTAGTACTGGAGTGGTACTGGAAGGCAACGAGTGAAGGAGGTGGCAGCAAAACTTGGAAATGATGCAACAGTATCACGAGGGATTTGATCGGACGTGTTGGGGTCCAACGGTCCCTGATTAATACCCAGTTATCAGTCTTCTGACATTGTGCTGCATGACCTCATCCGAGAAACAGTAAGTGATGTTCATATCTCATTTAGCAGCAACAGGATAGATGAGCATGCACTACTCATGGTGTCTCACAATGGAGGCAGTGTGTATGAATATGAACATTCCATTACAGTGTGAATTACACTATACTGATAAAAGGTTACTGACTGATTATATTCTATTTTACTCAGTTTTTATATGTAGAAGATGCGGTTTGAAATCTGTCAATGACGAAAAAGGGTCAATATTGGCTGTATATAGAGTCTGGAAGCTGATTCTTGAAGTCTAATATCTTTGTCACAATTTAATAATAAATATTTTCACAATCTTGATGCAACATTCGTTTAAATACAGTTTATAAAAGGTTTGTTTTTCTATCTTCAAGTTCCATTATCCTGTCCTTTTAAAGTCCATAAATGTTGGCAAGCTGGTATTTGTGTCAGAGAGCAAGAGTTCAGACTGACAAAATCACTATTTATTGATATTCTAGCAAAATTAGAAGCAAAATAAGTGCAGTAAATTATTGCCACTGAGCGATTCTTCTGTTGAATCTTCAAGACAAGGCTACCTGTTGTTATCTTGGCACAGTCAGAATTCCCTTTGGCCTGCAAGAAATAAACAGACCAAGGTGAAAAGTCAAGTTATTGCAGCAAAGTGTCTCAGCTGTATTTGTTGAAGCAGTTGGCTCCATTCGCTGTGGTGAAGTCTTTATCGCCCCGTGCCAGTACCTCTGCTGCTGGCTGGGTCAGTCTTTATGTTGCCGGCTGGGAGCTGGTAGGGGCAGCGGTGCCGAACAGTTGGGGTTACCACCAGTCTGTTAGAAGTCTCCTCCCAGGCGTTTTCCTCTGGCTTTTTTGGTTTCTTGGAGTGAAAAATTCCCATTTCCATCTCCAGCATTCTGGAGGCGAACGCTGTGGTTGGTGATTAAACATTTAAAAGAAACTTTTTCACCTAATAACTGACCTTTAAGAGAAGCATTCAGTTTCAGCATCTTGCAGTCCAAAGTGTACTTTTTAAAAATACCTCATAAAAGCATGGCACACAAAGTCAGACAGTGTCACAGACTTGTCTTTCAAATCTCTTTTCTCTCATTTCTCACCTTTCCACCAATATGCTTCAGTTGTAAGTATAATACCTGACAAGTTGTATTTCCCCTGAGAGGTTCTCAGCCTCTGCATAATCCATTAAAATCTTGGAAACATATCCACTTACACCACAACACTTGTGTAGCACACTTGATATACAGACCGAGCTCTTCCAGTGCATTAACTGCACCTTTATTTTTTTCACTAGGTTCCCTGAACCACATCTCTGCTCATTAGCAGCTCTGGCTAAACTACAGCAGCAGATACATTTCCTAAAGACCTCTCAGGTCCCAAGGCTACCATTACCTACCTATGTGCAGCATCCCTGTAACTCCTGCACAATATATAGCAGTACACAATTACTAGATTACCTTTTCAAAACGATTGGGACATCAAATAAGAAACGCCGGCTGTTACCTGGCTTTATGTTGAGCCATATTATCCACAGTGTGAGGCAAACAACTCCAAACAAGTCCCACATCCTCCAGTGTTATGAATTGCTGAACCTATTCTGTGCAGTTGACATTTATAGCAGTACAATAACAAAGTATTTAAAAAAAAGGACTTATTGATGAGTTATTGATTTCCTTATAAAACAGTGTTTGTTATTTGACTATTTACTTTGCTCTTCTTTAGATTCACTTGAAATAAAGTGAGTCTACTCTAACATTTATGCTGTTTGCACATTGCCAACCAAAGATTTTTGCTGATCTGGTGTCCAGTATAGTTTGATTTGTTAATACATGACCACGTACGTAACTAAAATGTGTGATAGAGTTCAGAGATCTTTCCCTGTATATTTATTTAAATAATCATCTAATATGTGATCCCCTAACTGCAAATTTGTAAAAGCTTAAATCAAAGTTGGTCCAAAGTCCATTGTGGACACGAAAATAGCCTTTTTTTCTTCATTTCTGTAGCCCTCAGTTTCCTCTACTCTGCGCCCCTTCATCTCCCCTTGTCTTCTTCTTTGTACCCCCATGTCCTTCCTGACCTGGTGGGATTTGCTCCTCTTGGATTGGTCCAGCACCAGATGGTGCTCAGAGGCTTAAAGGTTCTGACTGGCACTGTTTCTGACTTGTGCTTATCGGGCTGTGTGCTGCCTCGCTCGCCACTGAAAACATTCAGGCCACTGGTTCATGTCTGTTTATGCAGAGCTCACACTGACCTTTGGGATCCCAGCCTTCCAGTCTGCTGCACAGGAGACAAGCTGCCTGCCCCTGGTGCTTGATGTTGCAAAGCGCTTGATACTTGATAAAACCTTGATACCGTGTGTGTGTGTGTGTGTGTGTGTGTGTGTGTGTGTGTGTGTGTGTGTGTGTGTGTGTGTGTGTGTGGGGGGTGGGGGGGGGGGTGGTCCATGCGTGCTCATGTGATGTGCACACACTGAAAATCCAGTAAGAAAACTGACACATGGTGCAGAAAATTCCATGTCAAGCAAAATCGTGTGACATTCTGGGTACGAAGTGGACAACACACAAACACACAGACTCACACACACACACACACACAAACACACAAAAAATCATTAGCAGATGATACCTCTCGCTCTTTCACACACAGATGCACACTCTTAGCCCAAAAAAAATAAAAGAAGTAAGCAAACCACTGAAATGGGCAATTTAATATCATGCTCTGCAACTCTGAACAGTATCTCCTCTTATCTGACTCGTCATGTGGACAGCTGTGGGTGTTCAGGCTGCATGTGCTCCTGAAGAGGTGCGTGATAAGGAGAGGAGAGAGGCTTGCAAAAAAAAATAAAAATGAAAACGTGAGAGAGATACTAAAACCAATATGGTGTCTTCTCCTGGAAGACAACGACCGTGGCAGAACCGCACTGGAAAAACAGGATTTAATTTTCCAACTCACAGATTTGAGAAGAAACGGAGCCCAGACGCTTCTTTTGACAGAACTTGGATAACAAGATGACTGAAAACAATGTAACATCCACATGTATGTACAACCTTCATTTGGGAAGTCCAAGAGTTTCCTCTTTTTTTGCCAAGAATGTGCACATCTAAACAATTAAAGACTTATTAGGTGTTGTATGACTGCAGTGGACGTGATTTAAAATCGTTGCTATTATGAAAGGATTTTATGAAAGTTTTTCATCCTTAAAAGGTACTGAGCATTTCGCCCAATGTCAACAGGGGATGAATGACATCTTTACCAATCAGTATCCAAAAGCTGCAGGTTCATTTTGTTGTCAGTGTATTGTAACCTGATAAACATTTAGTCATTACCAGATTTTGAGGCCCTGTCGAGTTCGGTGTTTCTTTGTCATATGTAACTAACTGTAAAGGTCCTAAATACAGATCTAATTCAATATCAATGATGATGAACTTTTGTTTCAAACTCTACTTGGCCCACAGGTCATGAGTTGGGTCTCAACACAGGTTTGTTGTTTTAATTACAGCACTTTGGAAAGAGAGTAGAGACGATAGGATCACCTGCAATGATGTCAAAACTAAATGATTTAAAGCACTGCTATAAAATAATAAATACAGCAAAACATATTTACCTACCTGTTATTTCTATTTAAGGTTTTATTCAGCCATTCAGCCATTCAGCCATTCAGCGCTTTAAACCTTTCTTTAAACTATCCTCGAAAACCCAACGGGTAAACTCCACCTCACTTAATTCTGTTCCTGAACATTAGATTGCACTTTGGACACTTGGCTGTGCATCAGTCCACTCACCCTACTGAGTTTTAAATAAATCCAGGGTAAGCCAGTAGGTGACACTGTTCTCTGTGAAGATCTTTGACTTTGTAATGTGACTTTCATTGTGTTTTTTTTATTTTTTTTTATTAAAACACCCCATGGATAGAAAAGCAGCAGCAGAGCAGCATGCTGAGAGGGAGAAAAACAAAGCGGGTGTTCTCCTGTGCCACTAATTGTCTCTTATCGGGATTGATTTCTGCTCTAGAAATGCAACTCTTTGTCAAGGACAGTGGCATCTCAATGACTCTACAAATAATGTTTACATCTCTATGTGCATATGAGTGTGGACGTCCACTTTGGCCTATGCAGCAGTTACCCAGATTTAATTTGGTCCTGGTTTGCTCAGGTGCACAGAGCTGCTGTATTATCCACGTTCATGCATCAGAGCTGACGAGAGCTACACATCTCCTCTGATTGGAAGCAGAGCATGAGTTAAAATGTCCTTCAGATATAGGACACAACACAGTGGTGGACAGGCTGTCAGGTGACTCTGGGCCTCTGTGTGTGTGTGTGTGTGTGTGTGTGTGTGTGTGTGTGTGTGTGTGTGTGTGTGTGTTGTGTGTGTGCGTGTTTACATGCTTGGACATTAACAAGGTCTCAGCTTATAATAGTTAAGGGAAGATTCATTTTGTGTGTGTGTGCATGTGTGTGTAACCTATATCAATGTGTATACAAAATTGCATGAACAAATGTGTTAAATGCCTATTTACATGATATTGTAAGGACTAATCGGTGTGTTTGTATGTAGGAATTTGCATTAATAGGTAGGTCGTTGACAGGTGTGTTTTTACATCTTTGTGAGGACCATCTAAGTGAGGACATGCTTGTCAAGTCAGGGCCTTGTTTTTTACAAATGGCTGTTTGAGGGATGAGATTTGGTTTTAAGATTAAAGTATAAATCTGGTCTTAGTCTGTTTGATTTTATTTATTTGTAAGTCAACAAATCCAAAGAAAGTCCAGATTTTTAGTCAGCCACAGATGAAGACTGTTCATGGCTGCATACTCTCATAAGGAAAATGTGAAATTACTTCCTTTGCAGTGGTTGTAGTTTTATGAGTTTAAAAACATATTAAAATAGTATTTGATTGGAGGGTTTTCAGTATTTACAGCAGGAACATGCTGCTGTACTTTATTTCACAATTTGTCTGGTGCATATATATAATACACAAGAATACATATCATAAAGAAGCACATTCTGTAGAATGGGGTAAAATCGGGCAGAGGAGGTACTGATACTAAGTAAAAGGGTGAGTAATGATGGAAGCAATACAACCACACGAACAGATGGATCAATACAGTAGATAAATGCAAACACAAAAATATAAATGCATGAAGATTACAAGACATTTCAGAGATGACGACATACTGTATAACCATAGTGTGGAAAACAGAACCCAGAGTTCTTCAGACAACCAACATCCCACAGTACAGGAGGTCACTTGGCCTATGAGGACAGCATCCAGCTGAAGGGACGTGACATGTCCTCAGAAGGTTGGCCAAATTTCAGAAAATTAGACGTTAGAGCCACTTAGGGAGTGTTTAATTTCACAAAGGGTGAAGCAACCTTCATCCAATGGGTATTAGAGGGGCAAGGCCTTCCGCTCCTTCACGCTGCTCTTCTCGCTCCATCTGCACCATCATTGAAAAGCAATTCCCCTGTCCTCAGTCACCCAACACTCTTAAGTGTCAGACTGTTAACAGACACAGGGGTTTTTTTATGTTCTCTTGACTTTCCATGTCATTCCATCAACCTTTTTTCTGTATCCCCTCTTTTTTCTTCCTCTCACAACGATGTCATCTCTCTCTCTCTCTCACACACACACATACACACACTTAAGTTCCTCTGTGCTCCCCATCATGGGCAACAGTTTTCCCATTCCCCTTCCATTAGCAGCTGAAGGTCATCCTAATGGGGGTGACTGGCAGACCAATGGAATTGCAATTTAACATAAAGACAATTAGACATTGATAGGACAACCACCCCCTCCTCTGACACACACACACCCACTCACACACTCGCATCCCACAGCAATTATTCTATTCTGCTCACAAATCCAGGCTTGATCACCATCATTTTCCCACTCTCCGTCATTCCATCTGCCATCAGCCATTCTCTCACTCCATCTGTCCTTTTCTCAGTCTCACTGACCCTTTCACTCATTAGCTTCTTACTCACAGTTGCCTACATTTAGAGAATGCCAGTGCTTGTTGCCATAGGCATGTAAGCAATAAAGCCATTGCATCGCTATTATTCAATTAGGGGCAGCAAAGTTATGGTTTTGCTTTCAGACTGTTTGTCTGTATGAAATCAAGCCTATTATATTTAGGCAGGATACCATGTTACTATGTAAAAAAAACAAGGAACAACAAAGCAGTTTGTTGTACCACCCATTTAAAAAAACAATTGACAATTATTGTAATATATTCTCATGCATGTTGCTCGGAATATTCAGCAGCTCCATTGGCATTAGCGTTTCGCCATCTCTTCTATTGTGTCCATGCAGGCAGGTTTGTCTTATGGTTACATGGACACTTTGGCCTCTGTCTCTCTGAAATGACTCCCAATAACAGGTTAAGAAAATTAGCAAAATCATGACGGAAATGTAGTAACATAACAACATTTTTCACTTTTTGGCTGAAATGATACAGGGTTCCCAACACGCTGTGATCTTTCTAAAATCTGTCAAATGTCACATGAAATAAGAGAGAATTCAATTCAGGTTTATTTGTATAAAGCACTAAATCACATAGAATTCAACACTTTTATTTTTTATTGTAGGCCTCATTCAGGAAAGAATATTACAACATGAGAGCCTTGTCACAGGCTCGTTGTGTAAGCGTCCTGTATTTTTTCCTGTATGCTTTAGTCGTTTTTTGTCTGTTAAAGACTCGTTTTTGCATTAAATTACACTTTCCGTTAACTCTGCATCTGGGTCCAACTGCCTTCACCGCACCCTGACAGCCTCAGAGGAGGAAAACCAGAAGATGAGGTACATGAGTAGAGTGTCTGTCTTCTGTCTTCTATCTTCTATCTCGCCGGCAGGTTAAACGTCCTCAGGGCATCAGTCATCTCTGAAAGTCAAAGCAGCGTGCAATAGTGTTTCCGGTAAATTGTACAACACTCAGATTCGACTGCCTTAATGTGTAAGGCTGGATTGCTCGATGGAGGGAGGGAAGAACTGTAATTCTGTGTGTGTGTGTGTGCTTGTTCACATGCATGCACTTTACAGTCTCAGCTGATGAATAGTTAAGGAGAGTTTTATGAAGGCTTTACACGTCTCTCCTGGTTCCTTCTTATCCAACAGCTGACAGAAAAAATAAAAACCTTCAGCAAGGAAACACTGCGGACTGAGATTAAGTTTCTGTTGTAGCTGTTTATTGGATAAAAAAAGTCTGATAGTGTTTGGTCGGGTTCATTTATCTGCAGCAACGTATATATCTAGGTGAGTGTGAGAGTTCTATCTCTGTTGGAGAATTTGCATGCACTAGACTTTTATATCGTAGATTCTCACTGACTGATATAATTAATTGACAGGGGACGGATCCAGCGTCATCAGATTGGTATCAATTTCTCCTTCTGTACATTTAGAAAACCAAGAAGAGGAATGTGGAGAAAAGATATTTGAGCAAATGCACACCTCCTTCGCTTCAGTCTAGCTCACATCACCAAATTCAGTGGATTGTCAAGGCAACCGAATCCACAGCTGACCAAAATAGACATATAGGTGAATCCAGAGCATCGCATACGGTGCAGAAGAAGAGATCTCTCTCTCATAGCTGAAGAAAAAAAGAATACCTCATCAAACAAAGGAACATCCACACAAACACAGTATTCATATTATAGTTACAAAGCCACAGTAAGCTAACAACAAGCTTTTTGAATCCAATTGAACCTTTGTCTTTAGGTCTTCGTGGCCATGAAAACCTTGTTGTTTGGACAAATACTATGTGATTGTAGACCACCCGATGGTCACACAAAATAAATGAATAAATAAAACAACATCTTTGCTGTGAAAAGAAATGACATACCCCCGCTGACTCATATAGCCCCCCTGCATTATACTTATCTATATATAGGAAATCTTTAGCTTTGGTCTGAACTTTCATCAATAAATTTGTCAAACAAATGGTTAGTTCAAATGTTATAATTCAATATGTATGTAGTCAATTTCCAGAGGAACAAACACGTAAATGGTTAATTGTTAGAGCTGCAGGGTCTAGGCAACAGTGTCCAGGGAAGCAAAGCACATGGTCATTTATTAACGTGGCAGAAGTATTTATTTATTTATTTTCTTGTGTCCATGATTTAATGTTAAGCATCAAACAGTGCACACATGCACCATTGATTGGTGATGTCCTATTATATTTTCATACAATCTGAAAAAAAGATGACAAGACCAGTGAAGGTCACTTGAGACAGTAAAGATATAGGATTTAACCAACATGTACAAACCAATGGAATTTCTGGTTGAGACGCCAGACACAAACACTTTAAATGTTACTGAAACAAACACAGATCTGGTAGTTGGAGTTGTATTTTGTGGTTCCAGGCTTCACTCATTCATCACTCAGCTGCAGCTGACAGCTAACACGTCTGCTACATTTCTATACACTAGTGACTAACTAAAAAAATACTGGTGCTGGGCACGTGTGTATTCAGATCCTTGAGCTGAGTGAAATCTCTGCCATACAAAAACATGAGTGTTGACACATAACTCCTCTGTTACACTGGGACAAACATTTTGGATCAATTTAAATGTCAATTTGTGATGATCCACTCCACCATGACTGTGATGACAGTCAACGATGACTACAAGACCTTTAAACACATTTTTAAAATGAGAGTCAACAGCAAGTGACTGGATGAATGTAGAGACATTTTAACATTAGCATGCCAAATGCATACTGTTGAAGTAAAACATTATTGCAAGATTCTATCAACTGAGACTGAACGAGTAAAATCAACATTGACAATTTGTCCTGAGTATCGTCAAAGCATCTCTTTTACATTAATAAAGGCTGCTCATCAATCCAGTCCTCTTGTCTCTGCTTGCTGCCCTCGAAACACCTGATCCAACCCCTGTACCGCCAAACACTAACCACTCATCATGCTGCATTGCCACTGTTTTCAACATGAAAGTCATGCCAGTGTTCTTTAATTTACACGGGAAACACTTCTTGAATTTGCGCCAACTCCTCTGAGCCAATGCACGGCCCCGGGCACCGAAAATAAATAAATGCGGAAGCAGCTACGTAAGTGCTACAGTAGCTACGCATTCGCCATGCACGCCAGATAATCCAACCTGAAATGTGCAATTTGCAACTTTGCCCTGAAGTGCTATGTGATCCGAATGCTCATGAGAAATGCCAGTTTATTTCAATGCTGAATAAAAAGTGTCTGCAGGCTTAATGCTTCAGCTTCTCCTCTCTGGCACCAACCATCGATTCTGGAAGAGTAAACACAGTGTGAAAGATGACAAAAGGTGTTTTGTTTTCGCCATGCAGGGTCATGAATATTAAATATTTGTATTGCACACTACTCTCGAATGATTACGGGTGGAAATATAAAAAGGAAATTATGACAAGGGAGAAAGAGTCAGGAAAGGAGGTTGAGAAAAGACTGCGAGGAAGACGTCGTAAATATATAGTGCATATTGTATGGAAAAGAGCAGCAGACCTTGAGGCAACATGAGTGTATTCGCTTTTTACAAGGTCACCTAAGAATATACCTGAGGCTCTTTCTTAACTGAAACTACAACAACAACAACAGCACGAAAACAACAATAGAAACGTTTTCATGTCTTAGAAGATGCTTGAAGGATAAATTCACCCTGAGATCACAACATACAGGTCTGTAGCGAAGCTGCACAGACGCCAAGGTTGTAATGGTGGTAAAGACGGTGGAACATCTAGCACAAAGAACTGGGACAGTGACCACTTAATACACAGGGCTTTTACTGTCTTCTCCTTTATTTTTTTAATTGATCGTAGGTGTAAATGTTGTTTTTCTCTGTATGTCAGCCCTGTCCAATGACAGCTGAGATTGGAATCCTCCCCACCTGCAACCCTCAAAGGATAAACGTGACATAGATGACGAATGGATGGATGCATTGACGGATGCATTCATGGATGGGTGTCTCAGGAGGCAGCTGTAAGCCATTTGAACTGCAGGTTTGCTTCTGAGTATATTTTTGCCTCCTCATGGTCAAAAATAGTTTCTCAGGAGTTTACCTCCTCCTTTGCTTGTTTGCAAAATGACGCAGTAGTCGCCCCAATAGGGTCTGTGCAGGTTTGGAGATAAAAATACGAATGCTGCCCAGCCCATCTCCTCCATCTCATTACCACTCAAGCTTATGCTTTTAAAAGTTTAAGCTCGTAATTTAAGCTTGCTGCTTCTCCACGCTCAGTAACTTGATAAGCCCCTGTGCACCCACCATGCTTTGAGAGCCCTGAATAATTATTTTGCAGAGAGTTCAGCGAAAGCGTGGAGCTCCAGCACGATGCTGAATCATGCTGAATCACCCAGAGCAAATATGGTCAGTAATTTGCTGTGGAAACTTTAATTTCACAGGAGAGAGACATTGCAAACAGCACTCCACAGGAGAGAAGAATGGATTATCTGACTTGTAGGGCAAACATTTGAATGCAAAATAGATTGAGGAATTTTAAAGAAACATCTCAATTTAAACTTATTTCAAACTACTATTTCATTTTGTAATTGAAAGTGGGCTTCGGTGCGAGCACAACTTAAAATAAACCAATGTGGGAGTTTGACATTCTTCTATCCCAGAGGTACACCCACATTATGCAGGGTGCTTGACCTCAGAATGATACTGTAGATATGCTGATAATATCCCAGCGCTCTAAATAAGCACTGGTAATGTATGTTCAGCTTGTGCAGCACAGTCTGATTGGAGCTGGTGGAATGCACGGGGGAGCAGATGCTATGCATTTTAATTAGGCATTGCAATTGCCTCCCACATTGGCACACACATATGTAAAACCCCTACACACAGGCACATGAATTCTGTAAACACACACACACACACACATCAACATACTGCTCCTTTGGAACACACTCCTACATAGGTTAACTAATTCAGTCTCGGGATGAGGAGAATTACAAAACAGCACTGAGCTAAAATAAACAAGCTCAATTAAAAGGAAAAAGTCAGAAACACCCGACAATGAGAGTTAGCTTTGATTGACGTCTTCATTGTCAATAACTCTATTGTAATCGTTCACAATCACCATTGTACACAATGAAAGTCAATACGGCAACAAAATATTCAAGACAACCTGTTATTACCGGAGGCGAGCGTGGCATGTGATTAAAACTGTCACATCATTACAGTCACGTTCCCCCACGTTTCTGTTTGTACACAGGAAAACAAAAAAATCCCTTGTGTAGTCCGGGGCTGACGATTATTTTCGACAAATATTATTGAGTTGCCGTGATGTTCAGAGACGAGCATTTTCCGCTCACTGTGGTTTTTGGCCATCTTGACTGGAAGCGTACCACTCCACGTGTATGCGAAATTTGTTAAAGTTCACTTGACGTAAATAAATGTGTTAGTGTGCACTTCTGAGTCGGAACAGGTGCACCAGCTGGCGCTACTGGAGAGGACCGAGTATCCTCATTACCTCCAGCTGGTGCTCCGAATGCAGCCATCCATGCTACAAGCAAATAGCCTCACAGCTTGCATCTCCAACACTCCTACTGACATGTTCCTGTAAAACCTTTTTCTCTAATTTCAAACCTCCGTCTTCTCTTGCTTTCCACCTCTTTTCATCTTCGTTGCTTTCCTCATCGCAGGAAGCTGTGAACCATCCTCTGAGCCGATACGTAATTCAGGGAGGCCCCATGACTGCATTGGCCCATAGGGACCAAAATCACAAAATAGGCCTCTCCATCTTTCTCATTGTCATCTCCCTTGTCTCCTTCCCTCCTTCCCTTCTTTGTCCCACTGGTCCTCACCATCCTTCTAAATGACATTTGCAGCCAGGGGAGATGAAGAAAGGGTGGAATTCAAATAGGTGAAGCACCTCCTCTGTTGACATCTCGCTGACCATCCGTCCAAACACAGGTCAGGTGTGAAATAAGAAAGTTCCAATATGTACTGCATGTGTTTTACTGAATGTACGTGGAGATACACGCCTCCGTTCTGAATCGTACAAATCGGTGCAGGTTTCTTTTCCTTTTTTTCCCCTCCCATGACAGTGACTGATAGGAGGATTCAGATCGGTTTGTGTCTAATTTAATTTGATCTAATTCAATTAAACGATATGTGCAGAGGTTCAGAACATACTGAACCACAGGATTTGAATATCTCAGTTGTCATTAGGGAATTCTGACAAATTGCTTTAATGGCAAAGTAATCACAACAAGCCCAGCGATTGGACTGTGCACAGCACAAGACCTGGTTCTTGTTTAGTGTGGTGTTCACTGGTCTCAACAATAGATATTTATAACTGTATTGATTCCTGCAGGGAGGTCTCCCTCTGGATCCCTTTTTTC
Source organism: Verasper variegatus (assembly GCA_026259375.1). NCBI lineage: Eukaryota > Metazoa > Chordata > Actinopteri > Pleuronectiformes > Pleuronectidae > Verasper > Verasper variegatus. The sequence goes on from CM048051.1 coordinate 6,819,665, forward strand.
CACTTCCTCTCGTCCTTCCTCATTACTGGAACCACAAGAGCGATGATGAAGCCATGATGCTTCATTGAGACGTACCAGTCCCAGTCCCTGGGTGAATTCCTCACTATGACAACTCTCTCCCCCTTCTACTCTTGTCATTCCTCCATCCCAGCCCCTTATCCATGCCCCACTTTACCTGCCAACATGCAGGAAACTATTTTATGAAAGATCTTTTCATTAATTGTATAGAAATTTGCTCAATTCCTGAGTGAGGCCTGCTGCATTATTAAACTTTATCTTAGACAAGAGGCCTGAGATTACACAAAGTTATAAAACATACAACAAAGTAAAGAGGTCGATCTGTAGTCTTAACAAATCTTAGATTGGAATAGTGAGCAGTGCTGATTGGACCAAACAGAACATGCACCCCTGCTGATGTTTGAATGGATACAGAGCAGTGTTCATCCAGTCAGCTCTGCTTTCATTAGCTGACACAGTGGGACCCGAACTGAATTGCATGAAAAAACAAAGTCACAGGTGCTTTACTTGAACCAATGCATTTCTTTCCTCCATATTTTATGTCAGAATGAATCTCGTGCCCTTCACCAAAGTCTGTGAAACGTCAATCTGTAGATTTATTTTGTTTTGGTTTTGATTATGAAGCTGTTTTATTTAATTAACTGCATGTGTGCAGTGATTTAATTTGTCTCTTTGGCTGTCCAACTGTTAATTCAACTCCAATAAATCCCTTAAAAGCACAATTTGTATGCCTTGCTGCTGCTGCTCCAGAACTTCGAATGTCAGTACACAGCTCTATGGGGCATACGGGACTCCCGGGGGCCCCTTGCACAACACCCACCCATACTTACGTGCAAATTAGATGAGAAACGGCAAGCCAAAAATAAACAAGCAAATACAGACAAACATGCTGAGGGATGACTCTCTGGGAGGACGTCTGTCAGTATGTAAGCCTGAAAGAGATAAAGCGGAGCTGTTTGGATTCAGGCTTTGTGGCCCCTGGTGTTCATGTGAAAGCCCCAGCATGCCAACAAACATGCATATGTACAGTACACACACACACAAAAGGAATATATGTCAGAAGCCTGGGGATCTTTCCTTTCTGGTAAAGGGCTTTACACCCGAGAAACATGGCCCCAACCTGCATGAGGTAACACACACTGTTAAGCCACCTACGGATGTCCCAGTGGGGCATTCCAGACTCCACCACTGTCCCAAATCAGTCACAGTAGAAGGCTTTAATACAAACCACTTCCATGAGATCTATTAAACATAAAGACAAAGAATCCGAACTTAACAACACCTCAAAATAAAATCCCAGGCCGAGACGCAGCAAAACTCCTCACAAGCCTCTTCTGATTGGAGGGAGAGGCTTGGAGAGGCCAGCTGCTTCCTGATCAGAGAGGAGCTCCACAGAAGACAGGAGCAGAGCAGGGACAAACAGAGGACCAGGAACACATCCACCTGTACCCCCACAAACAGACTTACACACGTAAAGTCACCTGCAGATTACATTTACAACGCTGCTCGTCAAAAACATTGCTAAGCAGGAAGCCAGGCTGCCTTTGCAAGAATTACACATTGACTTCATTTTAATTGCGCATCAGCGTTATTGAGACAAGGCAGGGTGTCGGGCCAAGCTTCTGCACATTCATTTGGCAACAGTACAAGAATTTTTCTTTTGAACTCGCAATCAGGTAACAGCAGTTTGTTGGATAATTGGGTTGCAGGCCCAGCTGCTGCCTTTCTCTTTAACCTGAAATCTCTTCATTAAATCTATAAGTCAAATTGTGCATGTAAGAAGGAAATTGCAGCTCCTAAACGCTCATAATGTGTTAGTCTCGATAGACAATATAATGGAATTATATGTGTGCATTTTGTGTAGATTATATGTAACAAATAATCTAATCCCCACTCTAAATAAACCATGTTAGTAGCCCAGTGGTCTTGTGGGTAACCTGTGATGTAACTAGATCTCCCTTGAGTGTACGAGTGTAGAGTACCTGCATGTTATGGCAGTGAGCAACAGTATTGTTCATGTTACAGGTAGTGAGTTATGGTAATCAACGTAAAAGTGTCCAGATAAGCTCAGGTTCCGTTGTCGTACTGTTGGAAGAACATGTATTTTGTTTACTGCTTCCTTGTATGGACACCACCACATTGACAAATGGATGGCTAAGGCCTGTTACAGGCTACGAGTCTCTATTAGCCTATAGGACACCAGTGCACTGCCAATTGTGGAAGCCTGTAGATCCAGACTGTTCCACATCCAGTCATTCATACACAAACTGCAGCAGAAGAAACAGACAACCTACTGGTATGAAGGCAGCAATATATTCTGGATGTGCTGCTGATCCCAGGATCTCTGTGTTGTTTATGACGTAGATGTTCTGAGAGCAGACCTAACGTTATATTAACATGGAACCACACATGAGGATGCTGTTTGTGGTTGACTGCATCAGTTTTTCCAGGTGTCAGCAGGGTGATAAAATAATTCATGCAGCTGGTAGACCTTCAATGTGTTGCTCAAGGACACCTCCACGGTGCATACACATCAAACCTATTCATCTGGAGACAGGGGAGCCCCTGCCACTGGCTGTAGGTCGGTGGGGGGTTCAACTTGCTTCACCACCCGGCTGCCCAGAGCAGTGTCAGTATTCCTGTCTGTAAATTGCTTGAGGGACTTGGATTCCATAAGGCGGGGAGGAGGTGTGGCAGAATGTTACGATTTTTACAACTGTGTCCACATGGGATCAGGGTAATCAGGATGGACACGGCACGCTAATTTCACACCCATGCTGTGAAACATTACCCTCGCTAACCACAATTTATAGAACCACTTTTACAATGACTCCTCTTTTGGGATTACACAATGTCTTAAAAGAATTAAAGACAACCCTGAACCTTGACCCTTGACCCTTGACCGTGTGCTGTGTATCAGTCTCCGCTGTCTTTAACCTGATATTAATTTAGCCGACTGTGCAGGAGGTGGCCAGCATCAAACACAATGATTCTCACTGTGAATATGGATGGTGTGTTGGTCCGTCCATATTGGTCCATATTGGTCTTTTTTAGGTTAGTTTTCATGATAAAGTAGCAGAAATAAAAAGAAAAGAAATAATACATTGTGTTTGCAGGTTGATGAGAAGGTGGAGCATGGAGTACAGCATACTTGGCCGTGTTCCTGCTCAACTGATTGTACTGATGCTAGTATTTAATTGGAGCTCATCAATAATTTCCACTGGAAGGCGCCACCTGGTTTCATTTCCCTCACCACCCAGCTCTGATGGAAATCTGCAAGATGTTGAGACATTGTTTCTCAATTTGTAGATTGTTCAAGGTGGTGTAACGTGATATATGATGCTGAATATCAAAAAAACTAAAAAATCACACATCCCATAGCACCAGAGCACTTTGTTAGAGTGAGTATAACCCGCTCTTATTCATGTTACAAACATTTCCCCATGGCTTGTAATGCTCCAATTAAAATGTAAACTGTAGGAGCTCACCAATTAATCAAAGTTACATGTTTATTTAGGTGATTGATGAATTTCCCATCACATGTGCTTTAATTAAAGTGTCTCATGGACATGATTCTTTTTTTTAAGGCTCCTACCACCACCAGCACCACTCAACATACATGGATGGGCTTCATGGTATAATTAGCACTGAGACAAGATTTCATTCTTTGTCCTCTGAGGATAAATTCAAACCTTGCTGATCAATGTTTTGTGCTAAAGGTTAAAATACACTGACACATGCACTGTTATCCGTATGGTATTGTCAGCTGTTGCAAAGGCACTTGGGTAATTCAGTCCCTAAATGCACCCTGTAAATTCTATTTTCTATCTCCACCCGTCCTTAGTGTCTACATTTTCATCTTTTTTATATTATTTCTTTTCTGAACAACAACTATTTTGTTGGTAAAACATCATCTTTCGCTCTCTGTCAGAATAAACTTGCATTCTCTGCATTTGATTGTGTTTAACGGAGGAGAAACCCGGACACTACATGTGCTGTTACGTGCATACAGGAAATGTAACAAGGCCGTTCTGTTACTGCTTACATAAACAACCAGGGATGGCTGTGACGGATCCCATTAAAACCCATAGATCCCCTAAGTAGTTCTCCACCTCAGCCCTCCGAGACCTGCAACTACGGCCCCTTTGCATTTTAAATGCTGCTCGAAATGCGTAATGCTTTAGAAATATTTCAATGGCGCTAACCCATAAATGTGGGCTCTGATTCAATTTACTGACAATCCACTCGAGGGATTTTCTCTGTGTAAGACCTCTGGGTTGAAAGCTTTTCTCCCGACTTCTCATTTCAGACTCTCATGACACCCCGAAGAACAAACACAATATTGCCAACGTAGTTTTACAATTCGAGCGAGACACTAAAATTGGAGACAGGAGGCTGTTTTCTCTTGCTCCTGATGTTTCGGGGGGGGGACGTGAAAAAGACTCAACTGCAGTGCTTTAGTCTCCTGTATTGTTTCTCCCTCGGCCTCTGTCCTGTGTGTTTTCCGTCTGAGCTTGTGTTTGTCGTAAATGTTCCGCTGTCGTTGTGAATAAGGATTATCATTTTTAAAACAGCCTTCGTGTGATGGATATTCCAGTCTTAAATCTTTACTGAGAATAAAACAGACGCCTCTGCTGTGTCATGGTTTCATAACAGTACAAAATAGGTCACTTACACCATGACATAGTTAAGAAATATTCCCGATGCCGCCACATGCCGCTAACTGGTAGTGGGCTAAAGGTTTATTTGAAGGTAAAACAAAACCAGTGTTTCCCTCATTTTACAGATCATCTATTGAGCCTCACAGTCTCAATGTGTGGTCAGACTGAGATTCACTCTTCTTATCATTCTGTGGAAATGCAGTTGCAATGCAATTCGAACAGGTGAGGCCCTGTCAAGTTCCCCAGTGTCAATGTCCAATACCAGTCCCCTAAAACCGGTCAGCTAAATGGAGTCTAGCCATTAGTATTATTCACAATTGTGTTAATTACCAATTTTTCACATTATGTCTTTAGAGAACACTTAGAACTACATTAAAGCAAATTTGATTTTAACGATAGGCCATACAAATTCTAAAGAAAAGAAAATTCTGAGAAAAACTTCACAGCCCTAAGTCCTTAACATCAATCAATCAATCAGTCAAATGTATTTGTATGGTCCATATTCACAAATTACTATATGCTTTGAGAATTTAACTTCAGTGTTTCTTCAGACAGCTACAGCGAGGAGTTCCATCCGTCTTACACTGAGCAGTATCATGAACTCCTTGTCTCTGTCCTTTGCTGCCCTAATTACTGTATTTCCCACTATAATGTACGGCGCTGCAAAGTCACACGGAACCTTATCAGATCAACCTTGGTGCTTTGCCATTTCCCAACACGCCGATCTATACCAGGGGTCTGGGTGGAGATCACTGCCGACCATCTACTGTCTGACACTGATAAGACGCTGATACAGGCACAGTGATGGACAGCTCAGGGAAACCCTCCAGTGGACACTCCAGTAAATCTAGAACATCTGTAAGTGCTGGTCTGGATCACCACGCGATTTATTTGCTTATGTATAAATGACAAATAGTTGTGTGATAGTAGAATCTTGACGTGGTGTTGATGACACTGTTCCGGGATAATGTTTATTCTTCTTTACTATATTCAGTTTCTCTTTGGCTCCATTTAGGTGTTCATACTGTAAATAGCTCTTCTGAGATAATAACTAATAATTTAAATGTGATAAATAAAACGCAACGCCGTGCATCAGTGCATGTCGTCTGACTGAGTTCCATATAAATAGGTAATAACCAATAACCGAAGCTCAGCATTGTGCAGTCACTGCCTGCCGGAAGCAGACATGCTGAGCGGGAGTGCAGAAGCGATGGCTGATGAGAGCCTGCTGCCACTGATGAGCTAAGAGATGGCGCTCAGCAGAAACCGTCTGTGCAGTGGCGCCGTTGCAGCATTGGCCAGTTAAATGGCCAGGAATCCAGTAATCAAATGGCCTTTAAGAGGAGCCAAGAGAGGCTGGCTAACTGACCGAGTGAATGACTCATCCTGATCAGAGAGCGCACAAACATGAGGCTGGATGCTGTTGGGGGGGGGGATGCATAGTGCATTTTCTGAATTTGCCACATGGCCATGCATGCACAGATCATAGGGCAGATTCACCTCCTCACATTCAGGGAGACAATCAGCGTGCACTGGGTGGCAGAACATTCCAAAGGGTAGGACAGATGTACACATTTTTTTCAAGACTCTGTGGTGCCTGCATAGCTTTTCAAATCATCTGGCCTCCCCCTGCAAGTTAATCACTGACACTGAGATTGACACAATTTGAATGAATTGATCAGCTTAACTAAAAACAGGAGTGTCACTGAATCTTTTATTCCCTCCGTCCTTTATTCTTTCTCAGAAAAGCAAAGATTGCTGTAAAAAGTACAAATCCCGGTGTTTGGTGATATGGTGGAAATATATGCAGTCGTATGTAGTCAAGTTATTTCCAGTCACATGCAGTGCTACTCCCTCCTGCATTGGAATGGGAATACAAACCTTTCAATATACACATTCCCTTGTGACCAAGATGAAGAAACTGTCTTGTGTCAGTCTTTGTTGTTTTAATTCCTTGGTTTCAAACAAGCTGACAATACCAAAAGGAAAACAAAGCATATGTCAGTTTCATGATATTCAAAAAATAAAGTTTAACCTTAATCATCATTATAATTGTCACATCTAAGTTTCTCTCATAAATATGTTGTTAGTATCATCTTTCTCTGCCCATTGAAAACTGAAACCCCCCCAATTAAATACTCTTTTAAATTGTCAGCACCAGAATGAACACACGCAAAAAAGTGTGTTTATTTTCGATGGTATATGATATATATATATATATATATAATACATCCATGCACTGGATCACTGTACTCAAAAAAGGAAGAAGAGGAAGAAAAACACAAAGACAAATCGTTAATTGCATTTCTTTCTTTTTCCCTCCGGAATGATTGGCTCCCATCAGAGCTGCTTTCAGGATATACGCATCTCTACATCTTGTGAGGTGTCAGCACATCAACCTGTTTGCTACATTGCTTTTTTCTGTCGGAGATGGAAGTGCTGGAACGTGTGGCAGGGTTGTGAAGCAACGCTGGCATTTTACATCTGTTATCTGTCACGTCTCTTGGAATAATCAGAAGGAGAAGGGGAAAAAATACAATCCCTCCAATCATCATGGATGTCAAAGTACAGCCAGAGGGAGACAAAGCATCAAATCAAAAAAAAATAATGAAACAAATCTCAACAGAGAAACAAAATCAATTTCCTTACGTTTAATTTCATGTCCACTCTTTACTCAGAGAATTCCCAAAGTGTCAGAACCAATAAAACATTGTCAGGGATTCAACCTGCGTTCAGGAAATCGCTACAGTGTGTGAATGTGCTGGGAAAGTAATGATGAAATATATTACATAAGGCGAGTGGCGCTAACATTCGTAATGACTGACGGGAACCGCCACACTGCTACCACATCAGCTGTTTGCATGCACACGATGAATGTCAAAAATCCGCTGAACAGTCTCGGATCAAACGCTTTAATTTGTGCTGTGTTTCAACTGAGTTCTGATAAGCTGTCATGCATTATGCAGAAACTCCACAGGATAAAGTAAATGGAATGAAAGCAATATACTGCTACATGTTCACATCAGTGCATTCATGAATGTTTTTTAATCATGGAGGGACTATGCCGCAGTTTTCAAAGGAACATGCCACTGTCACTGGCGTTGGGAATGTGGCCTATTTTACGAGCACTTGTGCAGAAATAACACAATCAAAGTACAGTTGAAATGTCTTAAAACTGGGAAAGAAATAGCTATTTGAATTATTTGTGTGCATGTGGAATGTATGTGTAGAGATAGACGGAGTGAGTTAGATACATCTCACCGTAGAACCTTATTGACGGAAACTGAGGCCACATGCTGTGCTACAAAATCCCTCTGTTTCCCATTTAACTTTATGTTTATCCTAATAAGTGTTGCCCCGCTCATTTGAAAGAATAAATACATATCAATCATTTAAAGGAACTTTTCACTCGAAATCAAGCTTTTGATGATTTCAAACGTTCGTAGCTTCATGGAGATTAAAAAACGCCTGAAAACAGCTTTGAGTCTGTTGTGAGAATCTCTAAAATACACAATCTTCATCCATCACATGTAGGCATGTTTTCTTTCCAACTTATTTAAAAATGTTTGCATTGTCTTTTGTTTGTAGAAGAAAATCGATTTTCTATTCATGTTACTAAAATATGAAAGTGAAAATAATCCTGTTTGTTCATGTGTGCTCTTTGCATTTTGCCTTTTGCTGCCTTCATGCTAAAATCCTTTCTAATGCAGAGACTGTGCATCTTCCCCCCAACACACACACACACACACACACACACACACACACACACACACACACACACACACACACACACACACACACACACACACACACAACCATTTCCATTTGGTGCAGTTTGAAATGAAATGAAATCAATCAGAGGCACAAAACGCTCACTTATTGAAATATATTTCTGGCAGAGTAAAAGGATTCTATAATTATAGAATTGCTTGTGTGTTCACTACTTGGCATCAATCGCTTCGGCAGATTAGGGACAACAAACAAGAATGCATGCATGTGTGTGACGTCTCTATTTGTAGATGATCCTTCTCAAGCTAAAATGTTCACTAAACTTAAACTCACCAACAAAAGAAATAGAAGTTGTTTGAGCAGAATAAGATTCTCACACTCTATCGTAACTGCAGCTTAACGAAGCCCTGCATTGGTTAATGTAGTCATCAGTAGTCATTACACAGTTGCAAGAGCTACTAAATCAGTATGTTCTTCATCCTTTTAGAAACTAATGTCTCTTTCACATGCTGTTAAGTGGAAGGGAAGCTATTTTGGACATCTCCAGCCATATCATTTAGTGCTAATGTGGCGAATGCGCTGTTCCCTTGGCTTTGACAGACAGTCCAGCCAGTTAGTTCCGTCTCCTTCCTCCACTCGTCTTTCCGATCCACACGGGCTGATTAACATGTAATTATGCAACATTTGTGCACAGCGAGGGCACCCTGCGGGATCCACCTGGCACATGCGGCCCACGGTGTGGGTTTCACAGCGCCTCGCTTCCTCTGCACATGCCACTCGCAGGAAGTGCTGGTCATGTTAAATGATGACCTCATCCTCCCAGCACCCCCATAGGCCTTCATACTGTATACTGTACACACACGTGACGATAAACGATCGCTGACGCCTGCTCTGGACAGCAGGGCCAGACGGTGTTTGGAGGGTTGTGTGCAATTTTCCATCTGTGCTACATTTGTGGCCAGTTTTAATTTGTGTGTGTGATGTAATGTGTTTTATATGGAGCTACTGCTGGGGTACACACCATCATCTGGAAATGTGTGGGCACCCAATTACTGTCTGTCTGACATTGCCCTGAAAACATATTCTATTATTGATGATGATCATCAAACTCCCCACCATGTTTTGCATCTGTGTCGCAGTAATCCTGACCCGTTCTGTGCCCTTGCTCGAGCTCAATAAACACAGTGCATGTGCATGGAAAGTCAATTTAACGCTAACTTATTTCTGAATACATTCTGGAGTCTCCCTATCATTACTGTTGACAAGCTTGACATTTCATTATGACACCTGTCACCTAAGTAAAATCCCATTCCTTTATTTGTGTACTGGGAAAATACAGGTTACGCTGTGTTGTTGTGATCCCACTGCACTGAAACAAAACACAGAGTGTCCTGCATACTCTTAATATGTAAATACTTTATGTTGTGATATGTTCTCATAAAACTTGATTTCTCACAAATTACAGGAATGTAGTAGTCTGAATGTGAACAAATTATAAATCTCTCCTAATCTGATATATGTTCACATTGTTAGTTAATCAGCGCTGTGATATGCATTTTATACATTCTTCCTTGCAGCATATCAGATTACACAAGTATTAACATGTATCTATACAATCCAGGTATGTAGATTTCGCATGAATAATGCAAACAAAGATAATATGTTTGGATTGGTATTGAAACTCAAACTACACGTGTGTAGATATCTGATCACACATGCACCATTAACATTGTAAGAGCCCTTGATGTACGATGATTGTAAACCAAAATGAAAGGAAATGACTTTTGACATCATGAAGTATTCTGATTTTTAAAAAAAGGGGAAAAAGATTGTGTCAAAAAGTTAAAATAGGAAGATATCTATAAAAATATCATTTAAATATAGAAACACAGCACTCAGCACTGCTAACGGAACTTCATATTAAAAGAAAAACTACATTGTGAACAGTCACAGTTAACGTCATGTTCAGTTTCATGCTTTACAAAGACCTTCAACTTGCCATTCGCTTTTGTTGGCAAATACCAGAGCGAATGTGAGTGCACTGATCCTGAAGGTGTGTGTTTGTGTGGGTGAATTCAGCAGATGGTGACGTGACGTGAAGAAACAATCTGCACAACCTTTTCCACTCAGCGTGTGTCGGTATTTTTTGTGTAATTAAATGCTGCCTGATGTGCATGAATATATGTGTTTTTATATGAACTACAGGTCTTTACTCAAAATGTATAAACATAATAGTTGCTGTAATCATTCACCAAAAAGATGGAAATACATTTTTTTGCCATCTTTGAAATAAATAAAAAAATAGTAAATGTATAGTTTTACAAGTCAAAAACTAAAATTATGAACATAGGGATCCTGACTCATGTGTTTTCTTGTCCTGTATGTCCATGTTACTCATCAGGGAACATTTATTTCCATTTTTCTTTGTGCGTTTCTCTTTCGTTCTCTTTTTTCGTTCTCGTTTTTCTCAATTGGAATGACCTATTTACATAAACTCCGAGCAACAATCTTCCATGGATGGCCGCACATACATGAAACTAAGCATGCTGTACTATAAATGTTTAACATCAAAGGGCAGGCGATTAATATGCATGACCACGACAGGATAGGGGGTCCATCGCTTCATGGAAACAGTGTAAAAGCCGAACTGGTAGGACCATCATGTGTGTGTGTGTGTGTGTTCTTTGCCCTGTAATCCCTCTTGCTCTCGGTTGATAAATAGGTGTTTGACTTTGGTCACTGGCTTCCATTCATAAGAGGATATACCAATACGGGTACATCTATCGTGTTGCTTAGATTTTAATGAAGTCCGGATAATTAGAACAGACCAGATTACCCTTATTGAAATTCATACAGGTATTAAGGGTCCATACGCAGCCTTTTTATTTCATCATCTCCTGAAGTCTCCTCCGCCAGTCTGAAGCGAGAGGCAGCTATTTTCCAACAAGCGAGTTGAGGAGATGAGTGGCACGGCTATGAGTGGAGATTTTCAAATGGCTGTGACGGCCACCTGGTGACAGACAGCACGACTTCAAACCTGTTTCCCTGGAAAATAAATGAAAAGAAAGAAGCCATTATTGGATAACTGGAAGGCAAAGTGTGGCCGAGTGTGTGTGAGGAGCTGTTGTGTGATCATTAAAGAATAGATAGTGGGAGGTTTCTCAGTTCCTAATGGAAGCTGGTTTTGGATTAGCGCTGGCAACATGACACTAATAGTGCTCCAAGGTGCAAGGTGCATGTTGTGCTCTGTGCTGTTTGTGTGGCATGAACACAACACGTCTCTCTGCTCAACAATAACATTTCAGCATAAGGAAATTAAGAAAACAACTGAAGTTCTGAGTTTGAATTCTCATTAAGTGCATATAGCATGAAACAGAAAACATGTGTTTTCATAGATCATCATTATATAGTTTCTGAGTTGCACTGTAAAGCATCTTTTACAGTATGACTCACATCACTCCTCCAACCAATCAATGAGCTGTCTCGTTGTTTACGTGTCGCACAATTACTGAACCTGTAAGAGTGCCGTTACTCAGAGATGGACAGGGGCCATGTTTCAGTTTCAACAGAGGTTATACATCAAGAGGTGAAATGGGTTTTCCAGTAGATTACTGAGTCACGTGAATTAGGCCAATTATGTTGTAGTGTTTACGAGAGAGAGCAGCAGCACATATCCCACTGCTCTTAACACCATCTAAACAACTTCACATAGAGGTTATCAGAGCAAACGTCAGGGGACATCTACAGAGTCACTTCCAATGGAAAATGGCAAAAATTATGTTTATTTTCGTCAATGATTTACTATTATTACTATCATTTACTATTTTTATATATAGTCCATATGTATCATCCTATATTATCTGTTCATCCACATATTCTAACACACACATCATAAATTACATAGGAAAAGGTTTTGATCAATATCATTTTATGATCAGAGCTTTTTTATTGTTTTTAATATTTCAGACTTTAATTTAATTACATCCCCTAAAAGTAGTCGTTTCAAATTCTCAGGTAAAACAATGTTACTTCCACTGTGTGTATGGCTTTTGGTCTGGAATTACTAAACACTTTCATTATTTTTTTCTCACACAATGGCCATGTGCTCACTCAAGGACCAGAGCAATATATATCAGGCAAATGAGTTTTTCCTTCCAGACTAAACAAATTTGAGATGTTTCATCTTCGTCCATTGTAATTTGGAGCCTCCCACACAAGGACGTTAGCAGTTAGGGCAGATCTGCACTTACTGTTGTCTTTCATCCACCAAACTGTCAGAGCACTATAGTCCTCTTTAATAAAAGCTAGGAAAGAAGGTGTGCACTGATGGCTCATGATTAATGACTGTCCCCTATCTCAGCCTCGAACAATGTATTTCTCTCAATCAGCCTGTTTTCTAAATGGTATATGAGCCTGTGTGCATGTGTGCATGCATTAATACAAGGCGAAGATCAATCTCTTAAGCCACCCAAGGTTTTTCAGATGCCGTCTGAACTAAAATTAATCAATTCAACAATCCATCTCTGTGTGAAGCCTAAATATACATTCCCATATGAAGCTTTGCAGCTGGGGAAGGCCAAGAGAGAAGAGCAGCATTTCATTATTTCACAGAGAAAAATGTGCAATCACTACCCTGTATACCATTTAGCTCACTTTGGATAGGATACAACAGGCACGTGAGTTGTACTTCAACTACTTTATTGTAAGGACCTTGGTGGGTTTCAGGGTTGAAGCAAGTATCAAATTATTTAAAAGATGGTTTATATGGGAAATGGATAAAAGTGCATGCAACTTTTTTCACTAATTTCAGGATAACTTATCTCTTTAAAGAAACAAAGCTGCTTCATAGGAAACTTCTAAAACTGTTTCTTCACCTCCTCCACTCCAAGTTATTAGCTTAACTTGAGTAACGTATATCGGGGCCCATCTATACCAAATTGTACCCACTCATGAACATCAGTTTCCTCAACACGTCTGATCTATGTCATCAAAACCCAGACGTTATTCTGTGAGAAATCAAAGAATATCTATGTCAGAAAGTGAGTAAAAAAAGAATCCTAGATTTGCCCCTAATCCTGTTCTGTAGTAGAATTTAACAGGTTGTTCTTTGGCTCCTGCCCCATACCTCCACAAAGTTCCACAGAAAGTAATTATTACATAATCCTGCTAACAAACAAATAAACTAACAAATACGACACCAAAACATAAATAACATGTACTTTTTATTGTTTTTGTTTGATTTAACTCGGCACTTTTAGGCTCCACAATATCAAAGGACTATTGCATTAACCTTAGAATCTGTGGTTAATGCAATAGTTGCTGATCATATCACAAATCTATACTTAAGGCTTAATACTTTTTCTATTCATCTTCACCTGAGGCATAATGTTCTATGGAAATATCTTTCAACCTTGAAACAAATACGACAACCACACAATGTCAAAGCAAACAGGAAGATAGACTCAACGCTTTAATTCTGGCCATTTCAGTCACTTCACACAATGATTTCTGTTACACAACTAATCATAACATGAGATCTCACCCTGCTACATTCGACATGAAGGTCTCTTATTCCCAGCGGCTAGCGAAGCTCGCTACAAAATGAACTGGAGCAAAGCATATCTCCCTGCCATGAATTAATCTCATCTTTGTAGTTCATTCTTTAAGGCACACATCAATGCTCACATCAATCATAATGTGCATACTGTATGAGTGAGTCACTTGCGAAGGCACATAGTGACGACTCCCTTTTTCCCCATGCAGAGGAACTCCCCGCGCCGGAGCAGCGTCTCCTTTTCTTACAACCTACAGATGCTGCTGGATCCTCGCTTCATCTTCGCAATGCACATGACACAGCATGTTGGCAATGCTGGAGATTCAACCCAGTGGAAAAGAGAAGCAGAAATAAAGAGAGGGGGAGAAATTGAGACAGAACAAGGGTACGGAGACGTGAAGACAAACTGAAACGGGAAGACGGCAGGACAGAGACGCGACGTACAGAAGGAATTGCTAATATCACTTTTTGTGGCTGTGGCGGATGTGCAGCAGCAGAGACGAATCTTTGATTTTCTTCAACCACAAAGAAACATAGCTTGTCTGCATGCGGTAGCGTGTAAAGGTTCAAAGCCTGCGACACAGCAAAGCATCAAATACACAGACAAAAGCAGTCGCAAACAATAAGGAGAAGCAGAAACAGCTGCACGACCTCACACACACACACACACACACACACACACACACACACACACACACACAAACATTTTTAGATCACTGTGTTCCTGACTTAAACTGCACCCTGCTTACAACTCCCCCCTGCTCAAACAAAAACAACTCCATGTTCTTCACCCAAGTCATAATCAAGCACAATATTTTTAAATAACATGATAATTCACGAATCAGTTTCATTTTTAAACCAAACAGATGCAGTACATTGTGTAATCTGTTCATCCAGTGTGTGGTTGAGCTCGGGCAATTTCCTCGACAAGCGAGCCGGCAGTGAGAAAGACACACAGGCGCACACAATCACACACAGACACACACACACACACACATCGGGACCGGCTGACAGTATCTTTGCTCTAATCAGAATCTTAATTAGTCTGCTAGCAGCGTCCCATTAACATATATTCCTCCTAATTAACTCGGCACACAGACTTGCAGAGGGAGCAGGGCAGAACTGCAGGAATGAAAGATGGCTCTTGAAGTTTTGCAAGATGTATTGTAACAAAAGTGAGGCTTTAATATGTCAACCTTGTTCTGCCTCGCTGACGGTTTGTCGACCAAATTCAACAGAAATTACGTTTTTTTTTAATTATAGTGCTCTGTGTTCATATTGACCCATCTAATCTATCCTGTTCAAGCCAGTTATGTTGTATGAGAATGAGAAACCTCCACTGAGTCATACACAATCTGTAGTTTGGACCTTTAAATGTAAAATGTTGTGAGTGGCGTATTTTAAATAATCTCCATTCTCTGCTATTGGATGAAGTTGATAAAGTTTATTGGGTCACACCATTTAGTTTACAACGCTGTGTTAGCTTCGGTTAAGAATGAGTTCACATTCATGTTACCTGGTAACGACGACAAGCTGAAACTTCAGATTCTCTCTCATTCTCTCAGGAGACAGAGAGGCTTTGAACAACACAGCCTACTGATTTCCTGTGCAACTGTGTTAGAGTCATTAGACGCGAGCGGTGGCTGAGGCTGCTCCACTGGAATGTACAACACTAATTGATCAGTACTTAACAACTTTGCACTGGTAAATTCCAATTTATTTATATATGATTATTAGTAGAGGCCCTATAGCCGTTATATTTAGATTGACTCATCATCTCTAAGCACTGACGACTTCAAACAGTAAAGAAGGAATGATCTAGACAAGGGGCTGATGTGATGTTTTTTATCATGGCCACATAGAGCATAAATTACGTGCTTACTGACTTGCAGCTCTATAGACAAACAAAGTAGCTGCTTCATATACATCATTAATTTATGATTATTTCACATGACAGACGAGGCATCAACATGGGCCTCCGTGGTGGCGCGGTAACATTGCTAGTTCCGGCAGCGGATATATAGGCTTCAAACATGGTGTAAATTACGCCGTTTCGAGTCGAATATGAATGAAGATAATGAGTGAATTTTCATTTTTCGGTGAACTATCCCTTTAAGCCCACATCCTTTTCACTTAGTATCTTTCGTAGGTGAGTCATCCTTTCCAATGATGCCGTTTGAACATCTTGGCTTAATAAACGCTGCTCCCCTCTGTCAGTTACATCTGAAACACTGGATGATGCAGAAGAAGAAGAAGAAGGACGACGTGGGTCACACGCAGACAAACACACAAGGTGTGGGTGATGAGCAAAAAGAGCGTGGTGGGAGAAAGATGAAAAGGAGCATTTGGCATTAGGCTCTAATGTCTTTGTTGTAATGCCAGGCCTGCTTACAGTTCTGTGTCATGACTCATGTCCTCCTATCCAGAGCAGCCAGAGCTCTATTTTCTACACAACCCTGGCTCGGTTTCAAACCTCAGCAACACACTTTGCTCGCACGAAGACGGCAACGCAGGTTTTGAAAAGATCTTTGTTGCCATGCAATGCAAATTCTTTTGATTAAGCCGGTTTACACAGCCGCTACGTATGCATTTTGAACACCCGCATTCTAAGCTGGAGATGACACAGTGGCTGCCAACAAAGAGCTTCCACCAGAACTTGGGACTGTTTCAGTGTCTTTGCCCGACAGCACTTTCAGTTTTCCGTTTGAGAGATCTCCTTCATCCTGGCGTTATTTCCTCAGAAGTGGAATTCGGATATTTCGAGAGAGGCCGCAGAAACATGGCGCTGCCTCGTATCAGCAGTCAGTATTGACAGCTGTTTTCCAGAAACTGCTCCCTCGCTCTCATTAAAAGCTTCCTCAGCTCACAGCAGCATATGAACCGGGGATGTTCTGTCTCCTTCTCCCACCACATGACTCTGTCTGGAGCCAAAACCCTCACAGTTTCTGGTGGTGCAGCGTTGCCGGTTTTCGAACATGAAATCTTTTATCATGTCCCCATAACTAGGAGGTTACCATGGCCACCTAGTTTTAGAATGAATAATACGGTGAGAACATTTTATCTGTAAAGTTTGTAGTTGTCTTTTTTTGGTCTACTGGTGCATGGCTCTGCAAAGTTACACTTCTGACTGATTTTGTTAGTTTTAATTCTTTGGCAACTATATGGTTTCCTCTAATTTGCAGAAGTAATTTAATGGTGGCAGATGGCCCCGGGATGGATTGTGTAAACTGCTCGTCTGTGATAACTTGATTAAACAGGATTTTGTTCTGAAAATATATTTAAATGAGGCTGCACTTATGCTTGGACCTGTTTCTAATTTGACGACCAATATTCACCAGAAAAAGGTTAAAGTGAAAGTCATGAAGTTTTGGTATGTAGATAGGCTACTTAAAAAGTGTCTGAAGTAAGTAATGAAACTATCACAACGTACTACGAGAGCTTAATCAAAGCTCGGACATGTGTAATTTAAGCATATTCATAGATACATTTGAGAACGACCATATTCCAAAACTGGGATTTGAACCCAGGCAACAACCAGGACTCCAAAGCACATCGCATTTTAACAGTAATACATAACGAATCAAATTGTAAAACTTGGAAACAGGATTCATGTGATCTTGCATCCATCCAATTTTTTTCTTTTTTCAAATTAGGTCCAAATAAACACACAGATTTAGAACTGTATACAATATTTATTGACAATGTATTAATTTTCATAGTTTTCATAGTAAAGATGGACACTGACTTTTACATGGTTTATCTTTAAGAAGGGTACAGCTCAGGGTTTCTAGGAATGTTCTCGTGAGTGGCACATACAAGGACTTTTTCAAGGTGGAGGGTGTTGAGAGGGGTAAGAAGGATTGATGCTGCTTGGCGTGAAGTCCAGGGCAGCAGGAGGCTAAGGCTTCTTCTGTGAGTGTGTGCAAACATACTCTGTCACCAACATGTGTCATTATTCGGCTTTTAGGATGTCAGTCTGTCCTTGCTCCCCAGAGAAATCTACCGTCTGATGACAACCTTGCATTTTCCAAAAACCATACCTTTTCAGAGAGTTAGGAGAAAGAAAAAAAAGCCATTTTCAAACCATTTACAACCGTGTACAAGGGACTATGAAAGGATTTCAGAAACATAAATGTCAGTAAGTCTGCAGAATCCCCTGTGGACAATGAAATCATTCTGTATAGTATAAATGTGAAAATTGCCAAAATTGGATTTACAAGGTTTGCCAAACAACAGTGTGCGCAGTGTTTTTTTTTTGTTCGTTTTTTTACACAGGAGTATAGAAGTATAAAAATACAGTATATGAAACAAAAAAAGCGCTGTGAAGTACAAACACATATTCAAAGTGTACTTATGAGGCAGACCTTTCTTTCCAGTTGCCGGTGTGCTTTGGAAAAACTCTCTGGCCAACATACACACGCTCACACTCAGACCACGTCATATCACATACAGTAGTATTCTGAAAATTAGTAAATATATTTATATCGGGTAGTTTGAAACTTTTCTATGGCTAAGGTGGATTTTGTACCTTAATGACTTGTAAAATATTTTTTAGATTCTGCCTATGCTCAAGAAGACACTATTTGTGCTGTAAACGCACTGTATATTGTTCTGTGGGACCTGTTATAAACAGAAAAAAGCAAATAAATTACAGAGAAAACTTGTGAAACGAGTTCACTAGGTACTTTTCCTCATGTACAATTCTTGGGTTTTACGTTGTGGTTTGTGGTTGTTGTGTTGTTTGTAGTGTGAACTGTGCTGACCTGAGATGGTTGAACTTCGGGCAGATACAAAGGCATCACTTGCCTCTTTATCACTGGACCCTTTGTGTGTGTGTGTGTGTGTGTGTGTGTGTGTGTGTGTGTGACAAGGTGGTATACATTAAGCTGTATTAAGAAGATCATTGGTACAATAAATTGTTATAGTTCTGCTGACACATTACAGCAAGTAGAAGCTGCAAAAGAATATCAACTACATTCATGAATACATGTTTACATTTTGGCGAAACCAAAGAAATTTGCTTTGACAAACAAAACCCCCCAAAAAACTCCAAAAAAGAAACGTGATCGAGTGACACTAAAATAAACCATTTACATTGTTTCACATCACCCTTTGCATTCTCTTTACATTACAGTATAAATGATATTGAAAATGTCCTTTTGTCTTTTCCATAGAAAGTTTACAAGGTATTTACAAGAATAATAAGCTCTAATTGATGATTAGTAAATATTATATCTGGTATATACACACTTATTTTGGGAAAAGAGTCATAATTTAAGTTCATCAGCTTATCTATAGAAAAATTTACAATGGCAATCATCAAATTCATATTAGAACTCAAATCTCCGATATCTCTACACACGTGTATTTCTTAATTTACTTACAAAATCAACATTTGAGAAGAAAGTAAATGTAAAAAGTAGAATAATTTCCTTAACTTAATCACCAGAAATATCAAACAAACAGCAGGAAAAAAAACATAACTATTTTCTTAGCTTAAAGTGTGAAGATGGTTAATTCTGCTGATCAACATGTAAACACAGGTGAAAGGCGATAATTCAAACTTGACTTGAATATTTTGTATGTTTTGCACATTGATCAGTTTTTGGGCAGGGAACATTAATCAATGTGTTATTTTTGAAATAGTTATTACTATTGCATAAATACTTATATAAAAAATTATATATATATTTATATATATATATTATCAATATTTGCAGTTCCAATCAAACATACTTTTTATACTACTGTAATTACATATGTATGTATACTTAGTTGAGGTGAATTGAACAGAAAAGCACAAATGAAAGGAAACAATTCAGTGAAAAAGGTGATCTAAAATAGATAATCTATTACTGTACAGAGCATGCAGTGACACATAAATGATGGTGGCTACATTTTAAGTTAATAATTTGGATATTAATGCTTATTAATGGTCCCTCACACCTCCACAATCATAACAATTGGTATATCAGGATAAATGATCCCTTTGCGTTACATTTTTGTTGTTTTCAAATGAGACAAGAAATGAAATGTATGTCATATACTATTGGTAGTTGCCAATCTGTAACGAAGCCCATGTTGGCACAACCTCTTTACATTTAACCCTTTGATTAATGATTGAGTGTGTGTATACAGAGAAGAGGTTTCATTCAAACAGACAGTATTTGGGGGGGCGGGGGGGGGGGGGGGGGTGTGACACACTTGTGTGTTTCAGCCCTAGTTGTATTTTTAGATTTTAACCTTGTAACTTAACCACGGAGTCTCAACTGACAATAGTCGTATCAATGAAGTTCCTCTTAAGACAGCCGCGACAAGCACCAGGTATCAGTAGAACTACGGTACAGCCGCTATGGCTTTCTACAACTTGTGTGCAAAAACCTTTGTAAAGACAGTCAAAAGCACAGCGTCATTAGTAAATCATCTGCAATTATAATCTGTAAATTCATTTGGGATTCACGGCTATATCCTTTATGATCATCAAACCATTTTTTGTAAATCTGTAAACAATACATGACTAAAGGTTTTAAACGTGTAATTACAAGAGATTCAGACAGAGTATTAACTTGAGAAACAAATATAAAAAAAAAAAATCAGCATAAAAACTAAATCCAACAAAATGACATTGTCAACACCTGATATTTGATGGTTTTTGTGCTTTTTGTGCATTCTCTCCATTCTGTGGACCTGTCGAGTCATTTGAGCGTCACCGTCTGTGTTCTTCTGGAATCCATGGAAGAATTATGTTATCTAATAAAGTGTCTTTCCAGCAGTTGTCAACTATCTGCGTTGGTCATATTTTCCCTAAAATAAATGCTATATATTGAGTGATGTTTACGTTTAGAGTAACTCAAAGACTAAACCACTTTCTTCAGACACAGCCGCTCCCAAAGACATTCCATGGAAATGCACTCTGGGATAAATTCCACTATTGATAATTATAATGACATATAAGAAAATCCAAATTTCTTAAAGAAAAGAATATTATAAATATTTGTAACAGGTTTTCTTTCAACAACTTGACCCAGAACACAGTAATAACAATCTGAATTTGGCTGTATGAGTTCCTTGTGTCTCTTTTGACCTTCAGCAGGCTCGTTGAGTGCAATCTGAATTAAGACCTGGACTTTTTGGAATGATCTTTGTGGATAGAACTTGTTGATTGATAAATCCTGTTTTAGTTAGTTTAGTTAATTTTAGTGTAGATAGTTTATGAACTTAAAAATGCTTAGAAATCTTTTTTTAATTGTACTTCTGAAATGTTAAAGAACAAAAAAGGTTGATTTTGTAAATTGTGAACTTGAGGACCTTGAGGATATCGGTTTGAATTCTAGTAACAATACATTTTGTTTTGTTGACATAATTAATCTTAGAAAATGATCATCAGCACTTTTAAGTAGTTCCAAATGAAACTGTCATTTAAAAGTAACACGTCAACTTGTATATTTTTTCATCTAACTACAATATTTTGGCAAAGAATTGGGTAGTTTGAAAATCTTAAGTAATAAAAAACATAAAAAAATTAGCAAACAAACATTTAAAAAAAATGCCAGGATACATAATACACAAAATATGTAAATTTTTTAAATAATTAGTCAGGAACAGGCACCTTATAAGTTTATAATCTCTCTTCTATAAGGTTTTCACGTGTAAGTCGGCAAATGCCGAACTCCGAGATATGATGGACCCAGTCCTGAATGTACAGAAGTAATTCAGTTCAGTGTTACACATAAAAATCACACAAACCAGATACAAACAAGAAATGAGCAACATATTTTGCTGTGTGTTCTTGCCCTCGCTGATGATCGCTCCTCTTTTCTTAATTGACATAGTAAAGCCAATAGACAATGTTGAAGAAGGAGAAGACGGTTGGAAAGATCACCCTCGACCATTTGTCGATAGAGTTTACGTCAGTCAAGTCTGGAATGTTGATCTTTAGCTGTGAGGCGCGCCTCCGTAGTCGGCTCTTCTTTTGAGTCATGTGGCGCTCCAGTGCATTGCGGCCAAAGTTGTGCCTGGCCAGCCCTGCTTTGCGGTACTGTAAAGTTGAGCTGTCGTACGTCAGCATGGTATTCCGTGGGTCATTGAGGCCGAGAGCCAGCTCTGAAACACCCATGTCGTTCTTGATGTCCAAGGTTCCCAGAAGGATGTTTTCATGTGGGTCCATCTGTTTAAGGAAACAAAAAAACAGTACAGAATCATTATATTAGTTTTAGCATCTAGTGCTTTTGTGTCTTTCGGCTTATTGTCTTGGTTTTACCTCCCGAGCACAAGTGGAAAACTGTCCTTCGGGAGTTATATTCTAAAAAAACAACACTACTCCATCACTAACCAATGCTATTGCTGTTGTGTCTGGTAGAATTCAAACGAGGGACGTGTGTGAAGTACAAGAATACTGCATTCAATTTATTATAATAATTAGGTTTCTACGATACCTTATTCTTCTGATCCCCCAGTCCCATTGCTGCGTCATCCACAAATATCGGCTCCCACATTGAGTCATGACCATCGAGTTCCCTTTGTTTCATTCTTGCGTAGAGGGTATCGTCCCTGCCGACCACGTTCCCCACCAGCCACTGCAAGCAAGCGAGCAGAATTTGCCACGGTTACTTGAGCAAATCAAGCATCATGGCAAGAGGCACGTTTGTGTTCGTTGGAAATAATGTCAATTTCTTGCAGCCTTGTGCGGAGATGTAACAGCAAAAACTTGTGCACACGAACTTTGCCATTTTGTTTACAACTGCACTTGAATAATGCATCCTCTATCAGTGCATTGAAATGTCTGTTTCACTTGATGACACAGGCTATTAATGCGCCCACAGTTTTTTCCCCCCAGTTTAGTCAGTGTTTTGTATTCAAGTCATATCAGCACGTCCATATGCACTCGTGTTATGATGGGGCATTTTGCATCTCTTCTAAGAAGCAATCAGTTCATTTCAGCTGGGAGTAGAAAATTGGAAAGCTTATTAGCCTGGCTTTGCTTGGCACAGAGGGCAGGAAACATAAGGTCAACCCTCCATTTGGATTTGGTGACATTTCTTTTTCTTTGCTAATAACTATTCCGAGCTCCTTGCATGGCTTCATGAATAATTAAATTAAATTGTCCCGCTAACTATTAAAAACACGTGACACTGTGAATTTAGAAATTAACGGAAAGTTTGAGAATACCGGAGCTCATCCAGCGGACGACTTTGCCTCTTCATCGGTCCCTTTTCAAAAAGAAAACAGAATGCAGGTCTACAAACTGCAGAGACAGAGTAAAATACTGTTACCCTGTTTGGATCCATTCTCATCTTTTCATTGTTGGCTATGGTCAACTTCTCCGCTGCCTTTTTCTGTCGCTGAGGCCCCCGTCCAAAGAAGATGTAGTTTACCAGCGCGTACTCCAGCAGGGCCATGAAGACGAAGACGAAGCAGCCCATGAGGTACATGTCAATGGCCTTGACGTAGGGGATTTTGGGCAGGGTCTCTCTCAGATGGGTGTTAATGGTAGTCATGGTGAGCACAGTGGTAATACCTGAGAGTGAAAGACCGTAGTCATTACTTTACATCACACATTTGTATCAAATTAGATCCATGGACAGTTTTGATCCTGCAATATATCTTCAACATATCAGCTTGACTCGGTGCTTGATTAAACCCGTCAGGACCAATCAAACAGAGGGTCTCACCCCCATGGCTTCAGACCATGCACTGGTAGAAAAGCTAAAAAAGAGGTGCACACCTAAAACGGTGAAAGCAATTTGAAATTCAAATGTCAACCTTGGTCTTGTTCATTAGTGGAGAACTCCGACTGAGAAAAGTTGTCGAGAATTTTTCAAAAGCCTCACCAGGCAAGCTGTGGGGTTAGTTACTGTCAGGCTGACTTGGCATATCAATGTGTTCGAGATTGTGCTTTTTAATGAGCGAAACCCTAACTCGTACTAATATTGATTTAAATTCATATTTCTGCTGTATTTAGCAAAGCCCTGGCTCGTGGATGAACTGTGTTTACAACAGTGTGTGTCTTCATTGTATAATCTATACTTCTGAATTATAATTGGCATTAGAAGGCAGATTTTAATGCTTAAATAAATGTGATTTTCCGTACATGATTAAATAATGGGGTTTATTTTTTTCAGCTCTTATATCCTCCAACATGCACTTGTTTGTTTTCTCCTTTGAACGCGCACACACACACACACACACACACACACACACAGAGCGCAATTATTTAAGGCCATTTCCACCGAGAAGTAAACAATTACTAAATTATTATACAGCTGTCTCCAAGCTGTCAGGTGACCACCGCTCAAAATAGGATTGAGGCAATTCTCCCAAGCTGTTACTGAAAGAGCTTGGCAATAACAACAAAGGATTTCTGCAGCGCCGTGGCCATGCGCTGCAGCTATTACAGGTCCACTTTAATGCCTGAAACCAGGTCAGAGGAAAGTGGTTCCTGAATCTGGCGAAGATTGGGGGGGGGGTGACCGCAGTGTTTGCCAACACGGCTGCCCGGCCTCCATTATGGAGCATTACCTTTTTCTTTTTTTCTTTTTCATTAAATCCCATGCACGCCTTCCCCCTGGATCACTAAATGCAGCTCAGTCGTCAATCAGTGAAATTGCCTTGTCGACAAAAGCAAGGGGATGGGTAGAAGAGATGGACGGAGCTGGTTGGATGGAATTTGGTGAGGAGAAGACAGGGTCTAAGTCAGGAGCTCGATACAAACCTCAAAGCATAGAGAGGGTTTACATAATTGAGGATGGGGGGGGGGAACTAATGGAAACAAATGAAGTTGGTCATCCATCATAATATGTTAGCGGGAAATGTATTAGTCCAAGATGCAACGGTTCTTGTCTTGGGATGAATATTTGAACGTGTTAACGCCCTAAGTTATTGTAAAGGAAGTTGAATAGTTTTGGATTGGTGCGGTTCATTTTTTGGGAACTGAATAAGGGTCAAAAACTGAATTAATAAATGGGAAAAATCAGGAATGAATGAAATTGAAAAAAGAAAATTGCATAAAGTTTAGTCATGTCCTTCACTGGCCTGACACATGAATCTGTGGTGAAACAAAAGCTTTTAGCTGTTTAGTTGAAATTCTTTCAGCAGAGGAAGGATCAAGCAGGTCTTTTGCTTTTTCCTTCTTTGTGTTGCATGTTTTCATCCAAGGTTTCTTCAACACATGTCTTACCTCACCAATGAATGATGTATATATATTGTTTGAAAAAATGAATCTATACATCCAACGTATTTCCCTGGTCTGTGTATTTCAGTGAGCAGGCCTCACCTAGAGCCACTCTGGCAGCAGAGGCATCATAGTTGATCCAGAAGGAGACCCAGGAGAGGATGGTGATCAGGATAGAGGGCATGTATGTCTGCAGGATGAAGTAGCCAATGTTTCTCTTCAGCTTGAAACTCAGGGACAGACGAGGGTAAGCACCTGCAGAGAGAGGAAAGGCGAGGACACATAGAAATAGAAAGTGGAGGCGGTGTTAGGGGAAATAGTTTCACAGTATTTGCCACAGATGCTGGTCTCTGGCACTGAATGTTTTCTGATTATGTTATTTTAGAGAGACGGTGTGTATTTTGGGAAAATCCAGTTATCCACGCAACCTACAAAAAAATGTGTCAGATAATTGCTGATGGCTTCTGGCCACTGTGGTGGAGGTAAGGTTCAATTCAGACTGTTTGTTTTGATGATAACCAGCAACAAAAGTGTGTTGTTGGAAGGAGATTGGATAGGAATTGATTTAAAGGAAAATATTGAAAAATCCCTCTTGCAATTTCCCTAAGCCTGAGGACATTTTCAAATAGCTTGGGTCAAATCCCTCACTTTTCAGAGACATTTGACATGTTTGCTCTTTTGAATGACCACAAACAAGAAGAGCTGGAACACACATACAGTGCAACATACAGTCTGCAGTCACTTTTAAATTTTGATATCCAAAAGAAGAAGTAACAAGACAGTTGTTCCACATCTGCTCTTTCACGCTTCGCTCTGGAGAACGTGACAGAACAGGGTGTTTTCTGTCTGAGTATCTTCAGGTGAACCACAGGTAATTAGCTGCCACCTACTGTTATAGCTTGGGAGAAGCAGGTAAACACAAATGTTGAAGGTCAGTCCGTGAATTAAATTAAATGGTAAATTTTAGACTTAAAATCTGGATTTTATGAGGAGCTTAACACTCGACCCTGGGGCCTGGATCATCTGGCAACATCAGCCATTGTCCTCCTGGGCGGACCGGTGTAAGGCCAGTGTGACTCGCGGGGAGCGTGTGTGGCAGGGGAATCTGAGATCGTTGTGGACATAAGGGATGTGAGTGATCGACAAGTGGAACTGCAAGAGTAGAATCACATATATGAAGCATGCTTTGCCTTTTTGTGAATATTTATTATTCATAAGAGCAACAATGACATTGCTTATCCTTGGAGTGAAACACGACACTTATGACACTTATATTGGATAAATGCTCCAGCTCTTGTGCTGATGTCGGCATTTCTACGTGACCTCGGGGTTGGTTTCTCCATATCTAAACGGGCAGTGAGTTAAAAAGGTAATCCCCCCCCCCCCGTCTACTGTATTGCTGCATTAGGTAATAACATTGGGAACACTGCAGGGACACATTTGGGATGACTTACCTGCATGCTTAGCGATGGTACACACACATACATGTTGTATGTTTTTAATAAGATTGCGTTGAATGTGTGTCCCCTGAAGAGAAAACCTACTCTTGTCACTGGAGTCACTATGTTCCTATTGTGTTAATGTTTCAGTTATATTCAATATAGTCGTCTCCCAAGAAAATATTCAGCAGAACCGATGTCTCACTTACAATTGCTTACTTGCATGACAAATTCAGGAATATGAAAATGCAAAAGAAATGAATATGTCACTGGATCAGACAGCAGTGTTTTTGTTTATTGCTGGTAAATAAGTCATGGTGACTTCGGTCTCCCAGGTTATTGCTTCATTTGAAGGTTGTTTATGTACGTTTGTATATTCACATAACATCTTGCATTCCTGAAAATTAGCAGATGCTGTTTTTCTTTGCAGTTATTGTGATATGAATTGCAATTTCCACAATATATACATTATAGAATTAATGTCAAAGTAAAATAAGGGCCTACTTAAATTTAATATACAAACGTCAAGATAATATTTGTAGTGATGATAATGTTAGGCGGCATTATATATATTTTACTGGTGTTGTGTTTTCAACCTGGTGCGTTTCCTTAACAAAAGCCACTTGTCTGTTTTTTACGACTGTGTTGATTCATGCATTTCAATCTGTTCAGGACGTTACCCGTGGAGAAGACGACGTTCTTGGAGATGAGCTTATGATCCACAATGGAGAACTGGGGAAGCTCAATCTTGTCCACCCCCGTCACGGCGTTGTGTCCTCCTCGCCAGTAGAACTCGATATCATCTGTTGTGTAACCATCTGAGACAGAGAACGGCATCATTAATGGTCTGACTGGAGATGTTTATAACCACGTCCCATCTGGATCTCGTACAGTTCGGTCAGTTCATCACTTAGCGTGATTAGGTTTGCATTTGTCATAATTTCACATTTTTACAACACAGGGTTTGGTCGTTGGTTCACTGATTGAAAATATGTGGTTAACAACAAGGAGAGAATGACTCTGATGTACAGTTTTTATTTAAAAGTCCTGTTGATATTCATTAAGTTGAAATCATACTTCAAATACACTTGTTTATTATTTCTGGTTAGTGCCAGATCAGTTTATACTTAAGTATTAACATATACATGTAAAACTGGACTAGACAGAATGAATGAAGGTCAGGAGCAGGAAACCAATTTCTCTGACACTGTCAAGTAGAAGCGATTTCATAATTATTCACTCGACATGGGTGCTTCAAAAATCTTCTCTTTTGTATTTTTTATCACCAAGTACCTTCATGACTTATTATCACCTGTTATCATTATTATT
This sequence comes from Verasper variegatus, assembly GCA_026259375.1. NCBI lineage: Eukaryota > Metazoa > Chordata > Actinopteri > Pleuronectiformes > Pleuronectidae > Verasper > Verasper variegatus. The sequence continues at coordinate 6,847,565 of CM048051.1, forward strand.
ATTTTAGATTTGAAATGATCCACTTGTGTGCTCTCCACTCATATTGACCCCTTCATCATGGAGTAACCTTGGAAACACTCTGGGACAATTTAAACCTTGATTCACAAGCACATAGACACACACACACACACACACACACACACATTGGTGAGTAAGCCTTGTTCGAAGCCACATCCTTTCGAGGGGCCCTTAAGCAAGGCACACTGATGTCTTCCTACTGTACCCTGACACTGACTGAATAATGAAAAAGCCTGTTAAAACCATGAATTATGAAATGCTGTTAAACATACAGCCTTCCATACAGTAACCGGTGAAACCCTTTACATATATGACTAAATATATATACGAGTCAACTCTATTATGTTCATCCCATGAGCAACTAAATTATTAACACCAGGCACAAGAATGATTAAATAACCAGGCTTGGCCTCAATTGTCACCACTAAAACTCAATAAAAACTCTGCAAAGGACCAAGAAGCAAGTCCATTAATATTAATCTCAACCAAAGACCACGAAACTCGGCTCTTGCATAATCCACCGCCTACTGTCTGCCCGGGTGCAGTTGTCATGTCTGCTGACTTCGGGGCATAAAGGCACTGGTCTCAGCGGCAGAAGAGGAACGAGGAGACGGAGAGGGACAGGAAGCAGCTGGGGTTCGGGGACTTTTTCCAGAAGGGTGGCTCACCATTAAAACCCTGTTACAATTACTACTAAAGATTATTTTAAGCCCTTTAAGTTTGACCACTGAACCTGGGTGCATGTGTCCAAGGACTCTTTAAGTTCAAGATCAAACGCAGCCACGTGTAAATTGATGATCTTGTTTTTAAGACATTTACAGCATTACTTTTCTATATCCACCTTCTTTAGTGATACAAAACCTTTGTAACGCTGTAGTGCATCGTGGGTAGGAGGCTGTATCTTTTTTTAACATGGCAAGGTAGCAGTGGTTTATCATCTTAGAGCTCTGACAGCTCGTCACGACGGGTGAACTGAAGTGTGAACTCGCTCTTCTGTGAAGGAGGAGGGCCAAGACTTGCAGTACTCCTCCCTGCCTCGGGACAAACAGCCGAATATCTACATCATAAAACTGATAAAAACGTCTAATCTCTCTCAAGGTTCCTTCGTTTTAGGCTTTTTACATTTTTAGGGAACAGCAGGGGACGGATTAAACAACATTTGTGATGGGGTTTTTTTCTCAACATGCAACTAAAGTAATCATCTGTGAGTGTTGCAGTAGTTGTTCGGACTGCATGTCCGCTGCAATGGGGATTTGCATGCATGTTTGTTGAATTGGCCCGAGCGATTATTGTTGTATCGTCTGATTGCATGCACGGAAGTTGACTTCTGTTTTCCATTAGACTGCGTGACTATTACTTTGTCGAATGCTGATGATGGGGAGGTTTAACAGCAAGGAAGTGAATTAACATGTCTGATTTGTATGAGTATGTGTGTGAGTGTGGTGTGTGTGTGTGTGTGGGAAGGCGCTGATGACGGGGGCCGGGCAGGATGATGAATAAAAGCATGTTTGACAGAACAATTTAAAGGGAACTCCCACGCTCTTTCATTGATTAGTGCATAAAATGTAGACCATTATATCACACCTCCTCTCTCCCCTCCTCTTCCTCCTCTGGTGCTCTGCTGTTGCGTCTTTTTCTCTCCCTCTCTCCCGCCACCACTTTTTTTCCCCGTTTGATTACATCCCTCTCCTTCTCTCTTCTCGCTTAGTTCTCTGTCATAACTATATATCTTTCACTCTTCCTCCCCCGTTTCCTTCTCCCTCTATGCTTCTTTCTCCTTAATTAATAGTTGTGTGACCTATTTAGTTGCTCTGAATTATTAAAGCAGACTCTTCTGTGGCAACACCCTCACACTCTGACATCTCTTCTTCCTCTTAATGAAAGTGGAATTGAGTGTGTTCCGCATTGAAATGTACCAACATTTTTTTGTCTCTTAAAATATGATTCAGGCAGTTGTTTAGTCGTGATCGTCCACATCACCTTACATAAGAGGTAATCAATTGAATTCCAAAATGTAATCCAAAGCCAATAAGTCGAAAAAGGGGAAATGGCTAAATGAGATTAATGTGTTAAAGCAAAAAGCCCAGCAGCTGCTTGTTGAACAAACTGCAGACGATGAAGTGCTTCTTTACTAAGTGTACGAGTGTAGGGAAATTCTATTAGTAGCGATGGGATGAAATAAAGGCCGGTTCAGGGGCAGACAGGAATAACTCAATTTTAGATACATTTCCTAAGTGATAAAACTGAATAACCTCCTCTACTGCAGGTCCAAATTTTAAAATTTAAGTCAATACATTTAGTGCCCGGCGAATCATCCCCAGAGTGGGAAAGCTTATTTTATTGGTTACCTTCCCCCTAATGCCTCCAATGGAGAAAGGTTCAAATTCCCAGTTATACACAGGATATATCAAAATGTAAGAGATTGCAATCACATTTTCAACAATCATTCTCCTCAGAGGATGAATCCTCAGGACATATCCATTTGATTTTAAAGACCCTATTGGTCTTTAAAGTAAAATCGTCAATATAGAGCTCGGGGTGTTGTGGACACCGCAGCCGCTCCATGGGACGGCTCCATGCGAGCTAACTCCTGTCATGAGCAACCGCTAACATACGACAACATTGATCCAACCACTTGCAGCAAACCCAGCAAATATCAATTATTTTTGTCCTCCATTGTTTCTACATTATTGATTTTGCCTCACTGCGCTTTTGTTATGACTGTATTACATCACCGTATTTGGCAGAGATGGATCCTCCTGACACCAGTTCCGCATGAAATTAAGTGAAAGGGAGGACAAATTGGCAGCACATCGCAGACGTGAGAGTGTTTTTATTAACTCGGAAATGATGGAATGAAAGTAATTAAATTAGCCCTTTGATTCCCCCGGTGGCACGAGATGCAAATTCTGGCATTCAATACAAGAAAGAAAAGAAAAGAAAAGAAAGAGAAAATCTATGAATGTGACAATATGTATTTTACGTTAACACAAAGGCTGCCGTCGTGGATTCCAGAGTCTGGGAGCGTGAGCAGGCCAAAAATAAATGAAATTGTTCTCGATAGCATCAGAGGAGATAGCAATACAATACCAAAGCTATTTAACTGGGACTCTGGCATATCTCCCCGGCCAAATCTGACTCCAGGCCTTTTTATCAGGCTTATGAAATAATGTCTCAGTTGATTTGTTTTAATGGGCAAAGAAGGAATCTGGAGGGAGATAAAACATTGACTTTGATATTGCCTCGGGCAAAACATAATCAGGGATTTCAACGTTTTTTTTTTCTTACACTTACTACCTGTAACGAAAATAAAACTCAATGTAATAAACACCATAGTGACTGTAGTAAACATTTTAAAGGCCATGAAAACACTACAAACTATCTCAAAAATCTTTCTATCCAACTTTCTTTGCATCTCAAACGAGAACAGATGGATTTTCAAGCAAAAGCATTTATGAATTTCATCAGAAAACTGCACCGTATAATCAAAAGATGCCACAGCTCCCTACTTTATTCACCATAAAGAGTAATGTCGAGATTCTTTTGCTGAAAAGAACCCTCAGGGAATGTGTGTGAAAAATGAAACTTGTGATATACTGTGTGTCTAATACACAGGTCAATCTTACCGGAGGCACAAGAAACTCTCACTCACACCTACATCAAATCAACCCCCCCCGAACAAACGCCTGCTCCACTCTTAAATATGTCTGTGATGAATTTTTGATTCCATGCATTTCAAAGCAACTTTAATGTTATTCCTGGTGTCCAATTAAAAAAATGTCTTCAAACCTTTTGCGGTACACAGCGAGCCGCTGGCTGACTGCACGCCTGGACAGGGACAGAACATCTAAAGATAAAGATAAATAAATAAGCCGCGCGAGCCCCGAGTGTGGAGACCGTTCACACCCCAGAGGATGTGTGCAGTTTCTAAAAATGGGCTGCGATGGGAAGAGATAGCGGGGAGAGGGATGGAGAGCGGAAGTGGCTCTGTCCATATGATGTGGATCGCTGGTGCAGAAAATATAACCATTAGCGGGTAAAGGTGCTGTAATGGAATGATGGTTTCATGGTGAGTGCAGAGTCACTGTGTGAAATAACACTCCCCCTGAATAAACATCGGTTTTGACGACCGTGGAGGATGTGAATATATCGATGGCTGCAGGTTTGTCCTAACTTGTGTTTCAGCTGCACTTAAATTCCCTGAATTCGGTGTCTCCAGAAGAGCCACCTCAAGCCACACATATGCTAAAGCAAAAACTGCTGATCAGGACAGAAAAGCTCTTGTGTAGTATCCACTATTCAACAGCTCAGTGACCCTTACTCCTGTTATGATTTATTAAAAAGATGCACAGCTGCAGCGGTGTGTGTAATGTACATCGTAAACAGCTTTACTGTAACACTGACCCACAACGTCACAGGCTTAACCTGCTTAAATAATGCAGCGAATGGTATTTCCATGCTCTGAGGTAAAAAAAAACGTGTGTGGCCTACTACGCTGCAGTCCTGAATTACACATTACATCGAAGAGATGCTGAGCAAGATACAGCAAAACAAATGCGGGTTGACAGGGCCGCGCTTGAAAGGTTGCAAACCCCGACCCTTTCCCACCGTTTCTGGACGTGAGCGCGAGCTAGTGTGGTATTAAAGTCAAGTTAACTTTGCCTCATGATAAAAACAGGCCAGCAAACAGCTGCGGTATATTTGTGCCATGAAGACCTTGGCGTAATAGTGGCACAAATATCTCATGAACAAGGAATTGATTTTTGTACCCTATCTTATACGGTTTTCATTTCTACAGAGTCATTCTTATCACCACTCTATGCTCCAGTGGTCTATGTTTATAGATGAGAGTCGCGAGGAGCGGCTAAACTACGTGATGAACTTGGAATGAGACGAGATGAAAAGCTGAATTAGGAGGGAGAACATTTAGGTTCACTATCGACCGCACCCTGTGTTTTTCAACATCATCTTTTCTGTGTTGAGCTTTAGGCCACGTCTCAGAATAGTCAACTTTTCCCAAGATTAACACTTTTATTTCATTTAATCAATATTTTCAGTCCAGTGTTCAAGTTAATTCATAGTGAATTTATCAGTCAGCTTATACAAATAAGACAACACGAGCTTGTTAACCGTTGGACCCGCACCTCGGGCCTCTGGACCCATGATAATATTACATACTTTTCTCATTCATTTATTTCCATCAAGGAAGCCCTCAGGTCCCTTATTTTCACCCGGCTGCTCTTTGTTAATAATTCATTTCTGGTGTCAGAACGTGTACCACAGGGTTATGGACTGTTGAGGGGGCCACGTCCTCTGGGCTTTACTGTTCTGCCGCTGCTGTTCCGCTCCATCAGGGTTAGTGGAGGCAGGTCTGTATCAGTAGATCCTCTTCACTGTGAGTGACAGCACTGTTGAGATGTGGGAGGAGATAAACTGTTTCTCGAGAATGTGCCAATCATGGCAGGTGGACGACGTGATGGCTGCGCAAAAAGGAAGCCAAAATGTCTTGATGGCCCCCTGGTGACTGGCTGCAGTATAGGTCAGTTAAGTTTTCATTTTAGCTTTGCTTTTATTTAGTAATTTAATGCCATAAAAACCATGATTGCTCAAACTTATGAATCTGCGGGACTTCGAAAACATGGCTCCACACCGAGAGCACTACATCGCACACTCTGGCTCTAAATGTGCATGATAACAGCACTTGTATGGGGGATATCTTGCCTTTATATACGGCCTACGGTCCCAATATTAGTGACTGGATTATCCTAAATCCATTTTTTGTTGTTTAACGTTAGTTCTTTGAATCACCCTGTGGCTGTCTGAGCAGATGGTAGCTTCCAGTTTGCTAAAATGGCTGTAAGCAGTGGGGACGTAACTGGCAGGTTGCTAAATGCCCAGTGGTTTAATAAATACTCATGTTAAATGTCACCTTTTTCACAGACTTGCCCCTTTCATCATATTATTTAAATGTTCCAGCATCATTAAACCTCTACTGCTCTTTAAAAGGCTTGTGGCATCGCACACTACCGCCTGAATTGACCCATATGACCGCTTATATGAGCATCTGATACCTCTGTAGTGAAGATGAGGTTACCGTTTATAATGGAAAAACCATAATAGCAAGTAAATATATTTCATGCTTTAATTTCCCGTGTGGCCTGAGAAGAGTTGGTTTTGTTTGTAGAATTGTGAAGATTAAGGGATAAGAAAATTTCAAAATGACTCATTTATAGTTTCTTGTAGCAGTAAAAATCAATATGGTGTCTCCATCTGTCGTTACATAAAATAACCGCTGAACACAAACAGCTTGTTATTATGCGATTAAAAGTTAGTTATGAAACCAGGGTCAGCGTTTTATAACTTTTGCCTGAAATAATTAGAAAAGGTCAGCGTGAAGGGATAGAGGCCTGATCCATAAATGGAAGTTCTGGGATGTTTTGTTCAACCTGTCAAATCTTATTAAATCACAGGCGGCGGCTCAATACTGGGGATATTAGAATAATCTAACTCATTGGAAACAAGCCAACCGATGAACAAAGTATGAAATAATGACACTGGCAAATGAGTGAAGGGAGAGAAAGGAGGGGTGTTAAAAGAGGTGTACAGAAAGTAAAGAGGGAGCAAAGCAGAGAGCCGCGGAGTGAGGAGGTGCAGGCACCACTCAGGGATTCAGAGAAGGGGAAGAACACAGCTGCATGAAAATCAACCATCTCCACCAAAGAGTGGAGACACTGAAGGCAAGCACCAGATCTACAAGAGTTCAAACCAACAGAGATCCTCATCATACTGCTGCTCCACCAGCCTTTTACCTCTCAGGGCTCAGATTAAATAAATAACAGGATGTGAGATTTCTGCCAGGCGCACACACAAATACCCAAATCTACGCAGGCATGCACACACACACACACACACACACACACACACACACACACACACACACACACACACACACACACACACACACACACACACACACACACACAGCTGCTTCTCCCCAGCAAGTGTGTTTTAAACTTAATGGGAAAAGGCCTGTCACCAAATTAAAAGAGAGGGATGTATACTCGGGTCGCTGATGAGCTGCGTCGTGAGGTGCACTCATTTGTGAGCAGCCCTTGTCCCTCTCTGTCTCCCACCACCACTCCCTGAACTACATGTTCAAACAAGTACTTTGACTAGCACAGTGTGAGGGGACATTTGCAGTTACAAGCTCTGCACCATCTTTCCAGAGACATACCAGATCCCCAATTAGGTGTAGATTTGATTAAGGCAATCCCTGCTAGCTGCTCCCTCAACGAAGAGAAAACTCTAGATGACAAGTGAGCAGCGTTGTGTATAGTGTCAGCATGAAGGTCACCCTCTGAACAATAGAATGGGCATACTGCTGCTTCAGTACTTTACTGCTGTCACCTAATGTGCAGCATTGGTGTTTATAAATGTGAGGGGCAGAAAACGAGGCCCAAGGGAAGAAGCCCTGGTTTTCCTTCCCATACATGAGACGGACAAAATGTTGTTTCTCCATAATAATAATAATGGTCATGGCCAATGGACTCCCTCTGCTTTCTGGAGGCGATGCATGTTGACTGATCATCAAGGGTCAGAACTTAAGAGTGGATGGTTGTAGGGATCTTCTGCCAAAAGAATGTCAAGTAAAAGTAAATTTTAAACTATAGTAATTTTTAGTGATGCACAGTCAGGCCGTGTACATTTTAATTTTTTATTTGTGTGCATCATGTACCAAAATGACCTTTCTACATTACAGTGGAGCTTTCATTGTTGTATTTATACTATATTATACTACTGGACGAATGGCCTGTGTCTGTGAACAGTAAAGCTGCGAGTAACATAAGACTTGTACCTAGAAGGTTCTACTCTCACATTTAGAGCAGAGAGAAAATCACTGGAGAATGCAATCATGAACATACTGAGGTATTATTTTACACAGTAATTAAATTATGAAGGCATTTTCTGTTGATACAAACATTGATCCGACCATCAGGCCTCTGCTGAACTTCCCTGTTCAAACTTTCTCTGTTGTGTTCTTCATTTCACAAAAGTTCTTCAACCACCTCCCTTGTACCTCAGCTCCAGTTCCCCACAGTGGCACAATTTTTACAAAACGCCCTTCAGCCACCTCTATACATTACACACATCTGGCTGCATTTACAGCTGACTTCTGATGCTAGTGTGTTAGCAAGATAGATTTGGGGCTTTAACGTTTGTATCAGTCAATATGCCTCAGTAGTGGATTTTTAATAAGCTAATTTTATTTAAAAGAAATCAGAACATTACGTTACACAAAGTAGTTCCCAGCACCAGTGAAGGCAGGGCGGGGGGTGCTGAGCTGTGACAAGTAGCTCATTTGATGTGAGCTATCCTGTGTTTATCATGGGTCATCTACACCAAACTGGGATGAGATTAACCACCAATTTATCTAAATATCCTCTATTTCTAAATATATATATAAAAAACTAAATGATGTGTGTACTTTTTGTTTAAAATGACAAAAACGTATTCTGTGTAGAAAAGCAAACTCAGCTGAGCATATATATTCACAGGGAAAGAGGGTCTCTCCTTTCACCAGGGGAAATACTGCAAATTGGATGGGAAGGATTACGTTGAAAATATTAAAATTCTGGGTAAATCCTTGCACAGCAGTGAAGCACAAATTGTCGGGGCCCTGTGAAGGCCGAGTGTCACAAACTCCATGACATCAAAGCAGAGGCCGTGTCAAACTGGGTAAAGGTGAAAAGCTAGAATCTCCTGGAATTTAAAACTGTGTTAAACTAACAAGAATACGGTGGGTTAAGAAATATATATAATTCAGCACTGCTACTAAATCAAGTTTAATATGATGTGATTGATGAATAAAAGATTTACTCACAACTCTCAATCTCAAGCGTGCAGTTCTGCTCATCCAGTGGATATCTTCTCAGGTCCATCATACAAGCAGCAGTGGTCGTGATCCTGTAAAAAAAAGAGCACATGACGCAATGATGAGTTTGGATTGGACAGGAAACTGGATGTTTATTGGTTCCATTAGAATAATGGCTGCGACCTCCAGGATCTTGAGGATATTAAAGCTGATTTTGGAAAAAGGTGATGATCCTATGAGCTCCAAAATCAGTTTTCTTTCTTTACCAACTTGGGTTATTGTTACCGGGGGTTAAACTAATTTGAGAAACATGTTTTCAATTGTATTACAGTTAAGTTCAGCAATGTTTATGACGCACGTTAATATTACTCACACAACCATATGTCACAAAGCAAGATTTAACATCCTGAAAAACTCCACAGGGAAAATGTATTTGAAGGTCTGAAGTGGTGCTGGTGGCAGCGGGGACTCCTTTTGGGATTACAGGGCAAAAGCTAATCCTCATGTCCCAGTTTTAGCATTGTTAGGATAATCCCGTGGATCCCGTGTTCGGCCCCACCTGAGACGTGAGTCGCTACAAGAATCGAACCCTGTGGGACAGCGGTGACAGCAATAGGCCGGAGATGACGGTGGCAGCGGTTGAGCCCCGACGAGTGCGCGTCATGACCTCAGGAAACACGTGGGAGGGGGGAGGGAACATATCACAACCTCAAGTTATATTTGGCTTTTTTAAATCAAGATTATTGCTCAAAAGTGGTCACAACATCTTCTGCTACTAATATTACGAGAGAGAGGCAGCAGCACAAAGCCTACTAATATATCTTTGAGGTCTAACAGCATGTGGTCACTTCACAAACTTGTGCCACCTCAGTTATATTTCCTCTCTTCGTCGTCACAGAGCTTTCTCCAAGTGATTTAAGAGGCTTCTGTTGAGTGTAAAGTTTCGTCAAAGTCCCCTCCCCCTCCTCTCTCGATTTGACTGACATCTCTTTGTTTTTGCCGAGTGTGGAAGGTTGTATAAATAAACAGGAATAAAAGAGATGGTGGGAGGTTCTTTCATGTGTTTCTCCACTTTGAATCAAAGCTCTGCTCCGGTTTAAGTTGTTTATCTCACACTTTTCACTTGAGAGCTGCGTGTGTATGAGGCGTTGGCTTTTTCATTAGGGCTTGATCCTTAAGCTCCTGAAATGATCTCCCCTCTGCATCTCGAGACACCGAGTAGCTTTAATGGCTGAAGCATTAAGGGAATATAGGATGTATCACACACGTAAATAAGCCAGACTGGTCCGTCCTGAGGCCCGTGTAAATCCAGGGAGTTGTTTTTCTTGTGCATAGCATGGGACCAATGGGATATAGGCCCCTGTCCAAAAAGTGTTCACCAAAGGTCTCAGTTATTTTTCTGCTAACAGGTTATGTCTGAGGATGTACTTTAAATGACAAATGTGAATTGTATTATCCTGTAGCGGGTTGAAATGGAATCTGTCTGTTTCCTCCAGCACCTGTGGCGCCGCAAATCAACACTACCTGACTCTATGGAGCGTGTTGAGAGGGAGAGATCAATAAGGTTGTAGATTATTATCTTCATTTCAACTGGGACGGCCTGAGGGGGGATTGTATAGACAGATACAAGAGCTTTGAGGCAAACAGGACATTCGAGCGTGACGCTGAAACCCGAGGCTTCACTACTTTATTCTCTCTCGCTCTCTCTCTCTCTCGCTCTCTCTCTCTCTCTCTCTCTCTCTCTCTCTCTCTCTCTCTCTCTCTCTCTCTCTCTCTCTCTCTCTCTCAGAATCCAGTGATGAGAGGCAGCGAAATTACGTTTTTGGTACTTTATAAAGGATGAAATCCAGAGTTGATTTAATCTTATATATTAGGAAGATTTCATGTTTTGACCTTAGATTTTGTGAACAGGTGATTTTCTGTCTTCATGGTGTACACAGTATTCAAATCCAGCAAAAAGTAATTGATACAAGTAAATTCAGAATTAAAATAATTATTTGACAGTCAACCTTTATTTATTCAAACACACTTACTTACTGAATTTCCTGACAAAGAAAACCACATTCATCACCCGTTTCTCTATAATTCTACTTGAAACGTCCTTCTACCTTACAATGTATTTTAAAGCAGGCACACAAACTGTAAGACAAACAAAATAGAGCAGATTAAATCTGGATAATTGATTGCTCATAAACCTAATCTAATAAACTAGATGAAAAGTTCCAGCACGATGAGTGTTTTGATAGCTGTAAACAGCAGTGGCCACAGGCCTGTAGCCTCCGGCTTCCTTACCTCTATCATATACATCAGCATAATAGCAGTAAGCCTTCCAATTGCTATCAAAACAAATAGACACGGATGGCTCGTAAAGGAGAATAACAGGAGCCGGCCATGAGTCAGTTTCAGACTTTGTGAGGGGAACATAAGGACAGGGCTGTGAGTAATAGGCTGCCATTCTCTCCCCGGCTCTGGTCTTGCTCGAGAACTTGACTCCCACCGAGGGAATTGCCACAGAGCAGCGCAGCATGGTGGGTAATCGTCTAGGCACACCTGACAACATAGATAAATTTGTGCCAGAGGAGCAGCTCATCTTGAGTCCAATCCTCTGTGTTACACAGCAGAGATAATCACCCTCTTTGCCTGCCTCTCTCTCTCTCTCTCTCTCTCTCTCTCTCTCTCTCTCTCTCTCTCTCTCTCTCTCTCTCTCTCTCTCTTCCCTCTTTTCTATTATTCGGACCAACAGCCGCCGCAGCGCCAATCGTTTTCTGCATCTCATAACTTATGTATTTCCAAACCCCAGTCTATCCCAGACTCATTCACTTGCATATTTGACAACTTCCAAAATATTATACATGATATGAGCAAGCTTTTGAAATGCTGAAACTACGCTCACAAAGCTCTTGTGGTCAGTTTTTTAAATACGTTGTCACGTGTCTCTTTAGGAAAACGCATCCTATTCTGTGTGTAAATCATCTGTATCCAAGGCCAAGTTCACCGCAGGCACCATATGGCAGACAGGTGGGACCACACCGACCCAAACCACAACAGAATCTGTGCTAAGGATAATAAATGTACTATTTTTCATTCAGATCAGTGTGGGCACCGACAGACCAGTTCTACTGCAGAGTTCACAGCGTTAAGGTTCCTATGGAGGAAAAATATAATAATGTAGGTCAAATGGCTTCCTGTTTCCTGGCAAGCAGCTTCTTGAATAATTATCGTCTTCTGGAGAAAATGAACACCATCAATTTGTCCTTTGCTCAAGGACCTTGTGCTCACGTTCAGTACAAAGTGTCGAGCTTCAACAACTTCAGGCTCCTTCAGTCAAATCGCTTTATCGATCCTAGGTAGTTTTTACTGTTATAACATTTGAAGGAAAAACAGATTCAGTCACTTATGTATATTAACCTGTGGCTCTTTAAATAAAGGAAGTCAGGTGACCAGAGACCATGTAGGAGAAGCACGCCGACACTGTGAGGACGGAGGACGTCAGGTGAGACAGAGAGGGGACTAACATCGCTGCACTTTAATAGCAATAGAGGAGTTCAAAGGGAAGAGTTCCAACATTAACATTCTGTTTCATATTACACACCTCAGGGCTTTCCACCTCCCAGAGTGAGACAGGAAGGCTGTTTGAGCCTAAGAGGTTTAGATGGATTCCCCTCTTCTGCCTCTGTCTTTGTCAGCGTTTATTTCTCTCTGATGGATTCACTGCCAGCTCCGTGGCTTCCAAGTGTTTAACCAAGGAGTAAATTGCCGGTCACTTTCTGGCAACTTTCTGATCTCTGTGTCAAGAGTGACGTCGGCGGCGAGAGCAGGAGCCTCCGGCGGAGTCTTTGAAAGGATTATGCAGTGACGGTATAGGTTGTGCACGTTTGCGCGGGGGCCACGTGCGTGCATTTGTGTTTGTGTATGCCACTGCCAGGTGGATTTGTGCGTAAGTGCCCAATCACGTATGCAGCGGTCTGGCTCTCCGTCTACCCTCATGTACTTTCCTGCTCGTCCCATCCATTAAATGACGCACAGCCGCATTTCTCGCTCAGTTTTAGTGTAGTCCCCCGGTTGCTTGGATACTGCGTAAGGACACTGCCAGCCGCATCGACTGAGCCCCATATGTTGCATCACCTGCAGTGACCCTCCATATTTACCAGATGCTGCTCGGAGACTCTGTTCCTGGACGGATCAAACTTGCGGGGTCAAATCAGGGCCAAGTAGCCCCAAGGGGTTTCCAGCAGTCATTGGGATTCAGGCCGAGTAAATGTGTTGACTGTCGGGTCACACACTCAGAACGGAGCAGTAACTCAGGACATTTCAAATACTGTTTCACAATAAATCTGCTTCATTCTCTCCAATTCTGTTCTAGTCGGTATTTTCTAAGCCTCCATTACCTTTGCTGCATCTGTTAACGCAACACCAAGCTCACGGTTGAAATGAGTCCAGGGTTTGGTTTAAGGAAGAAGGTTTAACACAGAACTCTGAGTTTTATTTTTTAATTACAGCTGATGTTTTTTAACTCGTGTGTGGTCAATGAAAAGTGATTCCCAACAGGTAAATAAAGAACTGAGCTACCTTATTAAACCGTTGGAGGTAGAGAGTTTAACCTGTGGCGATTCATATGTATCTCTAAAAACATATCAGCTTTCAATGAGTGAATAAGTAAAAACTGTTATTTTTTAAACCACATTATTTTTGCATAATTGTTGAAATCTTACTGTTTGACAGATTAAATGTTCAAACAAATGTTTTTTCAGCTGTAACCCGATGGGGGATAAAGTGCCGCTGGCAACAGAAAATGAAAATATGGATGAAACACTAAAGACTTTATAATAGACTCACGATCGTATGGTCTGATCCAGGAACAGCCTCATATGATTTGATGAAGAATGATTTAAATTCTTGCTCAATGGCATTTAATGACTATTCATCATGTACTACATTATTTAAAAATAATACACTCACTTTAAATTATATTTATACCATTGTTTATCATTGTCATCTGCAGTACGAGGACAGTTGAACACGAGGACAAAGCAATCTCTCTGTCTCTGTCCTCTCATTGATGACTGATTGATATTAAAAGGGGTAGTGATAGAAAAATAGGCCCCGGGTAACAAACTAATGTCCAATTGTATATTTTAATCTCCCAACATGAAGTTCTGCAAATGAACGTGCTCCGATATGGACTCTGATATCGACTGAGTGAGTGAGGACATGAAGCGACGTGTCAGAGCAGCTTCCCCGGGCTCAGGCAGGTGACGGAGAGAAGCTCAGGGTGCGTTGAAGGAAAACGCTCCAGCAGGCAGGTTAGTTCACACAGTGAGTTACCGCGACTCACAGGTAAAGTCATTTCAGGTCCTGGAATGGAAAAAACCCAGAGTTTCTCTCATGGCAAGGTTAACAAACTCAGAGTTTCCACTGAAAAACACTTTCTGGGACAGGTTTTGAAAAACTGTCTCAACCGTCACTCGGAATCACTGAAGTCAGAGGAACTGTTTTCAATTTCTCACGTTACAGATTAACCGGAATCTCAACTATGTTGTATAGCGGTTAAAGTTAAGGCATCATTTTAATCAAAACTGCCATTAAACCAACAAACAACCAAACCATTTAAAATAGGTCGTTCTGTATATTAAATCCTTTTTCTTACTGAACACTAATGCATCTATTTAAAAACAAAAGTTTGTTTCCACCTTTTCCTTTTCATAAACCACTCGTGTTCTTCCAGAGCCGCATTATCTGATATTTGAGATAATGACAGCATTCAGAGAGCACTCACTCCACCGCCAGCTGCTTCCCACCCACAGCCTGCCAAGAAAACATAGGGAGGAGGATGCCCACGGAATCAAATCACTTGGATGCTGTAACACTGAATCGCAAAAAACACAAACATTACTGAGCGACGGAAGGCAAAATATTATCGTGGCTGTTTAATTCAGATGTTTCCCTCGACCCGATATTGATTTTTAAGTCAGTCCATTTATCTACTTGATTGATGTCATTGTTCATTTCTGCAATATCCCACTGCAGCTTCCCTGTGCTTCCTAATCCTCAGCGACAAACTCAACAGTCAGGTCTGCAGAGAAAATTAAAGCCTGTCCTCCAGCAAATAACCGCCTATAAATAACAAAGGCAAGGACCCTCCTTTGGATGAGCTTAACCTGCCTGGGAAACACAGAGAGCCTCTTCTGTTGTTTGTCATTTTTCAGTTATTACACTTCCACAAGTCGATTTCTGCTGTTTGCCGTCGCTCATTCACAGCGGGGGGGGCGGGGGGCACAAGAAGAAGGGTCGGTGCTGTTTTTGCCTTTTTAACCACGATAATGGATCCTCTGAATGAATTTGCAGCTCAATGGCACATAAAGTAAATATGTGTGCTAAATATTCATCAGCTGTTTGTGTGTGTGTGTGTGTGTGTGTGTGTGTGGTTTTTCCTATTATCAGCATCCCAGGACCCGGTGCATCCAATCACATTTTCTAATAAACAGCCTGAATGAAAAAGATTCTCCTCCTCACAATGCATCCTGCTGTTTGTGTACATGGATAATGTGGCCCCCCGTTTCCTTATTAGAGGACAAATACTGTGTTTCTGAAACAAATTACCTATCGACTGTTGACTGTGATGTTCACATTGTCTCTGTAGACGTTCCTTTAAAAGCAACTCGCCTCTATTCAATCTGGGATTTCCTTCTTTTCCAAATGTTCCAATTTGTTGTTGGTTTTTCTGTGATTGCTTATTTTGCAACACTTCTTTCTGAGGCACTTGGTGACGTGACTCTGTGCAAAGTCTTTTTTATAAAGTTAACTCTCCTACTGTTTGCATCACTGTGGGCTAAAAAGGTCATAGGTCAACTTCAGAAAGCATAAATTACTATTATTTTCTTTAAATTATAAAATCCATATTCTGTTTATCTCCGATTTTGATTTTGCACTTTTTCTTGGACACTTTGTCCATTTTTGTTTTTACAACAAGTAGAAAGATAATTTCAGCACATTGCATTTGAGTGATTTTCCACATGGTGTTATTCTGGCGGGTGACTCATTGCTCGTCATGAAGTGTTGTGTTGTAAATACTTTACGACCACTCCGTGATGACTGGCCTCCAGGAAATCACTCTGCCAGGCTGTCGTTCACCTATAAATAGCTTCCGACGCGCAACTCCTCATAAACTGCAGACATTTCTGTTTGTGTGTCGACTAAATAACCGCTGCATGTTGATTTGTGAGCTCCAGAGGTGCTGTCAGGTGTATTGTTGAACGTAGGACGAAGCCACACTAGCTGTTCCCTCCTGGTTCCATCAATCAACCCCCAAAATATCAAACTCTTCCTTAAATGTCAACCTAATTGACCTTGTCCTTGAGTTATCACACTGAACATATGTTTTAATAATCTTTTGAAGTATTATATGTCATTCATATATTTATCCTCGATCAGTCAGAGACAGGAATCATCATTGACATTACCCCCTTTTATAAATCATGTTTGATTTTCTTTAGTTTACGGATTTACTACTTGACTCTGCAATGACCCAACTGCCATCACATGGATCATTTAAGTTCCATGTACTCTAATTTATTGACGTAATAAATTAGAGCGAGCTGCATACATTATATTAGACTTCCCCAGGACAGTAATATGCTGTATCTGCAAGTGCTCCCTGGATTTACGAGCACCCGCAGACATGCCGAAGATCCCATGACCCAATTTAGGATTTGTTAAAATCTGGTCATCCTACTTACATGATATTGAGTGTCCAGGGAGATGGATTTCTTCTCCCAGTTTCACTCTAATCCCACTTCATCCAAAGTAATATTTGTGCCGACTTTGCGTCACGACCAACGTAAATGTCCGGACCCATATTCCAAGTGATTATGGATTTTTCATTTGCATATTGGATTCATTGTTCGGGTTGATACTGTACGTTATCCCTTTCAACTCAAATGGCCTGACACAAGGACAATTTGAACTATTTCAGTATAATCTGTCCCTCGCAATCTGCCGCTGCCTCTACGGCTTTCTTTTTTATGCATTGGTGCTTTTGTCCTATGTTTTGCTGTTCTCAACAATCGGCAGTAAAGAATACAAGACACTGTTAAATCCACAATCAAACACTACTCTTAATTAAGAACTTTTACGATGTGTCAAACTGATCCCAGGGGACTGGAGCATCAGTCTGATGGATGATTCAGGGTACAGTACAGTATATCCAGGAAGGACACACCTTTATTTAAAATGTTTCTGTTATTTCCCTGACTGTGATAAACCTCAAAAGTTCAAAACCACATTATAATCAATAACATCCTAAAAACCCACATATGGCTTTACTTGATGATGTGTTTACGGTGTGTAAGAAACGTGACATGCTTTCATCAAATCAAGTGTCTGCATGTTTCTTCTAACCCGGCTATGATCCAGAGACAGCGATTATGGCAGTAAAGAGACAAAGTTAAGTTTGACATGAGGATTGCTTTTTTAAATTTTTTTTATAATGTACTAAACAAACAAAAGTTTTTTTTTAAAGATAAATCCAGGAATGTAGCACAGCATCTTTCCAAAGGATTAATTTTCTGTTTAGAAAACTCAAGGCCTCAGTACGATAAATACAATGATTGTGTCGGGAGACGGAGATTAGGATTTGATTCTAATGTTTGGAAGGCAAATAGCAGCCCTTAGGGTTTTCTGCTGTACGTCTTCTTAATACTTGTCTTTTCTTTAATATCGTTTGCTTTTTCTTTATCAGTTTCTAAGATTGGTCGTCCTCCTGCTCCTCTGCCACCTCGACTCCTGCTGTGACTGTACAACACTTCTTTGTGTTTCTTTTGGAATCAGAACCACGCACACTTCCAATCCTGGCAGGCGTTTGTTTGGTTCACGTCAAGATGGTGAGAGAGACATTACGAACCCTTGTGATAGGAATCTGAACAAATTGCAAACATGCTGAACACTGTGAGAGGGCGATGAAGACGGACAACATTGATGGAGACGACCAAAGAGAGCTATACTGACAAGATATTCTCTCTTCCCGTCTCCTTAACGCTGCTCTGCCCTCCTTCAGCGCCTCCTCTCGCTGCCTCTATTTAATTTCCCTCTCCCACACCGGTGCCAACGCGCTGCCATGATGGCCATTAAGACGTTATGGTTTTCAATAACTTCTTTATAGAGTTTGTGCATCCGAGGCCCATTTGCGAAACGAACTGATGAGGCATCAGCGAGGTGTGAGAAGTGAACAGTCATCATGTTAACTCTGAGAGGTCGGAACTCCACGGAACGGGGCGATCAATTCACAATTGTAGAACGGGTGTGTGTGTGTGTGTGTGAGTGTGTGTGGGGGGTGGTTTCGGCATTGGAAAAACAGGTGGGAAGCGTGGTAGAAACATAAAACATGTGCAAATGTCTGAGCTTGGGGAGAGATTTGATTTTTTTCTTAAAGTTGCACTTCCACATTTTGTAGCTGAGACACTCATCCGTCACACCATGTTTGAGAAGATAGTCAAAATTACAAGCGTATGTTTTGTTTTTTATTGGTCTTTGGTCGTTCGTGTGACTAAGACGAATGAATGTGTTCGACACGCTGCTAATGATTGAAAGGAAGAAAGAAAACCAAACGAGGTCTTTGAGGGAAATATCAGATGTGTTTCTCTCGTCCTCTCAGCGTGTGAGGGGCCCCTGCAAACCGAGCAGCAGCAGCAGCAGCAGCAGGGGAATAGATGGAAGGAATAAACAAACTGGGGCTGGATACAGTTTAAGTTACAAGCCATGGGCGGACAGTGCTTTGTTAGCTGCGGCGCTGAAGCGTAGCCATCACACCAGCGTCTAAACTACCTGACGTGACATTCGCAAAAAAAGAAAAAAAAGTTTTTAAACTGTTGTCAAACTTTTCAGCCATGTAGTGTTTATACTGATATTAGCAGCGGTAGCACTTTTAACTAGTTAATATTGGTTTAACAGTTGCTTAATCATTTAAAGAATTTAATTGAATGTATGATTTTTATACCTGAACCTATTGAAGTATGTCTGCTACTATAACAAGTTGAATCCAATACAGATTCCTGTAGTTGGCAGTGTGTGCATGTCCTGTTAATGAGGACACAAGTAGGTCAGTTCATCAACACTATAATTTTCACTCAGGGACGATGTTGCCGCTCACGTCAGTTGTTTTCTCCATCATGGCTCTAATTAGCCAATTACTGACTGACTCACTGTTTATTAAAGTTGGTAGAAGTTTGATTGTTTGATTTGACGACTCGGAGCGCAAATTACTAGAATTTGCGTCGCACAGTCGATCATTATCTGGTGTGGTTCTCATGCAGCATGTGGGACTCGTGTGTTTATTTGATTGTACATGTAAATATCTGCGCTCCTGCTCTTGCTGCGTTGTCACAAGTGTTATTTCAAGAGATCAATATCTCACCTCAGACCGTAGAGCACGGTGCCGTCCGGGTGCAGTCGGATCATTCTGTTTTTCACCGTGACACCGTGGACAAACGATTTCTTGTCGTTGAGGAAGTAGGTGTCGGGGACCCAGAGCTGGTCGGCCACCCGGTTATCTAGGGTCAGATTGAGGGGGATCTCGGAGTAGGACAGCCGCTTGTCTCGCCAGGCCTGCTGGAAGTACATCGTCAAAGTGTAGTCCTGGAAAGTGCACAGAGGGAGCAAGAGAGGACACAGGGGGGGGGGGGGACAAGAAAGTAGGCCGTTAAAGTGTGAGGACGGCAGGTGGGAGGGGGAGGAAGAGAGAGGGATGAAAGATGGGGAGGGGGGGGAGAAGAGAAAAGGGGACAGTTACTCTCAAAAGCAACCATTTTACACAGCTGCTCTGTAATATGTTTCCACTGCACGCTCTCAAATTAGACCAGACTGGGCTTCAATATTGGATGAAGTTCACTTAAAAGCAAACAGAACAGTAGCAGCACAGGTCAGAAAAAGTCTTGGTACACGGCAGCGGGGAATTCCTTCTGTTCGTGGAAACATGAGGTTTAGCCAGACAGTGTGAAAGAGTGTGTATGTGTCAGGAGGGGACGAGACGGAGAGACAGATGGTTAGGATTTGGTGTGTGTTTGTCTGTGTGTGTGTGTGTGTGTGTGTGTGTGTGTGTCAGTTTGTGTCTGTTCAGATATGATAAAAAAAGCATATGCTGGTTGTTTTCTGTGTGTTTCTGTGCATGTGTGACACTCGTGCAAACACACAGAGGGGAGAGGAAGAGAGCAAGAGACGCCACATGTTTCAGACAAAAAAAACCTCAGAGCAACCTCGAGAATCTGTTTTACAAACCGTCCTCTACATGCTCTATTTGCTTTGACAGTAGCTGTCTATCCGGGATCAAGCGCTGTTTGTGAAATGAGCTGCACTCGCATAACATATTCACCCATTTTCTTCTGTTTGTCCCCCCCCCCCCCAGAACTGGAACGGTAGACCCCGCTCTCACATCGCATCAATGTGAGAGCGGGGTCTACCCTGCACAGACAGCCCATCTGCCTCTGAGGGACTGTCTGCTTTACATTGCAGAGGCAGACATCAAAGTGTTCTGGACATTTTATGCATGTTACTTTACAATGAGAGAAATATATATTATATACTCATGGTACAAGGTTTCTTTGAAGATGAGATGAACATGAGAAGTCCTTTTTTCAGGGATGGTGAGGGTGAGGAAGAGGATGAATCTTGTTCGAGCACTCGGTTCCCTGTGGAGGTTTTGACCATCTCATCCTTCACAAGCGTGGGATCAAGGTTTTGAACGTACGTGCACACGCAGGTCGGTAAATTTGTGTTTACAGTTTAATGCAATCTTGCTGATCTGCAGTTGGTGGCGGTAATGTGCCGAGCAATATGACGAAGAAAAGGCCAAACGGCTAACTTCCAAATGCTAATATGTAAAATATATTATGAGCCATGCTGGTTTTCAAGAAGTATTCAAGAGTATTCAAGAAATCGGTGTTGAAGATGTTTACGAGAGAAGGAAATGCATTCGTCAAAACTCAAGAATACACTGAATGTCACATACACAACATAAAAACAAACCTACAAACTCCTGATATATAGGTCAGTTACTCTGTAACTGTCGGTAATTTCACTCTCATCTTGAATTCAGAGAAGGGAAAAAAGAACAGAACGGAAAAGTGTGTGAATGAATAAACAAAAGAAAAATACCAAACCGATCCTGTAAAGCCCCATGGATGTATACAAACCCAAACAGATTACACTTAATCTTATCTCTTTAAAAAAGTGTCTGTGTATCATTTGTTTTCTGTTTATTTTATTATCATCATTATTATTACTATCATGTTTGTCTCTTCCTCCACACACTGGTACCTATCTATACCCCCCTCTTATGTCTATACTATCTCTATGTCTATGTATAAGCACTAATTGTTGAATAAAGGTTATAACATTCAAATTGAATTCAAAGCAGTCAGATCATTGATTGTAACTACTTTCAGGATAGGATACCCACGTACCTTTTTTTGTATTGTTATGATACATGTGCACACTCAGAAAAATCATACAGTGGGTAAATAATTTATCGAGGAAATAGAGGAGGTTTGATAACTTGCAGCTGAATTCCCAGATGATAAATCTGGGACATCATAAAACAGTCAAGTCAGCAGTACGATGCTCATGTAGCTCACTGATGTAAGAAGCCTACCAATCATCCATGAAAAAACCAAGTTAAATAAACTTGCTGTCTCAGGGAACTTTTTGTCATGACTGGCACATCCACTTCCTGGCAAAGAGGCTGAACATGCATTTTTGAATATGCCCGTCGGCTACAGATCTGACATCGCGCAGCACCTTGGGAACCGGAGGCTCGTATACTGACTGGGTGGAGTCGGGGAAACGGGAGCAGCTTTTCTCAGTGAAATCCTTGTTTGACTTAAATAGGTTTTGTCACATTGTTGTTGTTGTTGCCATCTTATTTGGCACAGGGGGGCTGACAACCAAGAGTTTGAGAATCAAGTTTTTCAAAGACATAAATAGTATAGTGGCAATTCTGAAACGCAGCGCTATAATTGGACTTGGAATGGGAAAAGAATGATCTGAGTAAAATCCAGGGTCAAACACAGTCTGGGATTCATGCAACTTTCATTTTGACAGCCTTGAAAACATCGGAATGGCTAATTTAGGACAGTTTGAAGGGAAACATTTGGAGAGGCTTAATTAGATGTGGGAGAATAAAAAATGAGGCGGCAGGTTCCAGCGTAAAATAGCAAAAAAAGTGTCTGTGTTGACTTTAAAGTCGCTCGCTCTCTCGGCCGTCACATAACTGAATTCTTAGATCTCGGAGGCTCGACGCTTGCACCAATGATTTCTTTAAAGCACGTGCTGCCTTCCCCGACACTTCCCGTCCCTGGCCTGTGGTTATGTAACCGCTCGCGCTCACCACCGCACGTGTGGCTGAAGAGATGCTTGTTGCCATGCCGTCCTCCGAAACTATCTCCTCTGCAGTCTTCGTTTCACACACATCGCAAGAATCAGAGAGGAACACAAACACACAGATGCACTCGTAGCATTTACTCCTACTTTGTTAGACATTTGGACATCGACGATGACAACAAAAAGACATCACTTATACCTCAAGACCTGCTCTGCATATATTAATAAATAAAAAAACTAACAGGGACAGAAGAAAAAAGCTGCAGCTGCACTTTCTCCTGGTCATACAATCCTTTTGCAACATGTAACAGCAGAGATAATATATATTATATCTTAAAAAACAATTCATCAGCCATGGTGGCACACGCACACGCACGAGTCTCCCCATGACAGCGTCTGCATTTTTAAATCGAAGTACTTAGCTGTGAAAAGTTAGAGGAAAAAAGTGACAGTCCAGTTATTTAACTGAGTGAATGTTTCTATTGTCGTCCCTGAGAGCCCATTATTGCTCGCCCATCTACTTGATGCCGTGGTTTGCTTTGTGGCTCCGGCCTCGCGGAGGTACCACTGTGGCCAGTTTACTGTGAACATAAAGCTCTCCTTAAAGACATCTATAGTGGACATCTCTCTTTATCTCTCTGTGGGTGGAGGGTGTTGTAAATCACCAGAATAGCTGCAGCAGCTGTGTGCATGTAAGTGCAAGGGAGGCTGTCATAACAACGGTCATAATGAGCATCAGCACAAAAAAACGAAATGTTGGAGAGAAAGAGAGAGAAAGGAAAACGAGAAAGAGAGAGATGCAGGAGAATAGTGTTGAATGCTCTGTGCTGCCAAGCTGCCAAAGAGACACTCACAGCTACATCAGAACGTGAGAATCCTTTGTGACTATCAAACGATGTCCAGCAGCTCATCTACTGTGTTCCCTCATTTTGAAGATTTCAAAACGATCACTAACTAATCTGGAGGATTCAAAAGACCCATTTCACGCTGCCAGGAACTGAAAAAGAAATCACAATCTCTTCCTTCTTATTCATCATGGGGATGAATGTGCTCATAACAGCTGCAGACAAGGAATCCAGAGGGCTGGTAACCACTAACCTTTAGAGAGGCTTAATGGATGACCAGGCCCTAACAACAACAAGGTAGATCCTGAGAGAACAGGGACAAGAAGGAGGTTCAAACCAATAAAGTGGAGACGCATGATGATTAGAAACGGCTGAGCAGCCAAGTCCTGGATTTTCAATTGAGCAAAACCCAATAAAACGTGTCAGAGAGGAAAGGTCGACGAATGGCATATAGAGGGAATCGAGTAGCTGTGACATAAAAAAGCCAAGAGGAAAGTGAAAAACCTGGAATTCCACCAAGCATCACGTCAGTAGCGTTCTACATCAGGTCTGGACTGTTCGGACCTTTCCTGCCAAAACAACATGGTACTGCAAACTGAATAGAGTATTCCTACTGCAATATTGAGTTGTACTTGCAAATGTAAACTATATTTAGAACTGACTGAAAGTAGTTGAGGTTCAACTCAGGTCCTCTCTGCTGCCGCCGGATTCTGGCATGTTTTTATTTTTTATTTCTTTTAGGATTAAACCTCACAACTTGATGTTTGCAGATAAAATGTCAGCGTTCGTCAGCTTGGCACTCGCACGAGTTCAGCTCGGAAACGCAACTCTCAAGTATGGATATATTACTGGAAAATAAACATTGAATGAGTAGAAAAAGTGAAGAACGTGGTTAGTTGCTATGCAGTAAAACTTTTTGGATTAAAGTTGAAATGAAATAAGAAACACATGGAAGGACTGAGCTCCTAATGGTGAATTTCAGCTTGCTCACATCTGGTACTAACATCTGTCCTGAGAGATCCGATCAATACCTGGTATTAAAACACGTCCTGACTATGTCTCCTGTGACCACATGTGACCATCTGCTCTATATGCAAATAAACATGCCATGGATATCAGAGTAAGAGGCTGGAATGATTTGACTTGTCATGAATTGTCTGAGCTTGTTGTAGCACCATTTTGTCAGTATAACAGAAAAACTAAATACAAAACCAACAAAGAAATCCATCCGTTTTCCTTCCATTTGATAAACCGCTGATCCTGGGAGGGTCGCAGATGGCTGGCGACTGTCCCAGCTGACATTCGGCGACATCACAGGGCCGACATACAGAGACCGACCATCATTCACTCTCACGTTCACACCTATGGACAATATAGAGTCGCCAATTAATCTCCCGGAGAGAACAACTGCCTCGTTTGAGTTCACACCGACTTTCATACTGTTGGTTTTGGCTTCAGCAGGCAAGGTTAACTAACGTAGAGAAAATGTAGCTGCTGAAGAAACCCAGATATCTCACTTAGTTGTAAGAGGAGCCTAAAACCAGAGAGGGAACATTGCATTTACATTTACCAGGTGGATAAATATATAACCATGAATAATTAACATGTCTCCCTTATGTAATATGTAAAATAGTGACTGTTTGTAAATCAGATTAAAGATTAATAACATGAAAATGTTTTATTCAGACCATTGTTTCTGCTGCCCCCAAGTGGCCTAAAAAGAGCTATTAGTGGCTGGATCATACTTTAAATAAAAAAATTAAAAAGAAACATTGATAAAAACTTTTTCCTCATGTGGTTCTGTGATCATGTAACAATGTCAGACTACTTGTGCCAGAGCTCATAATTCAATATCATTAAATTATTATCCAATCAACATATTCCACCTTGGGCATTTTCTAACAAAAGGCCGATTCTGTGGGTTTTCATTCAAAGTAGTCTCTCGGTAAAGTGGAGAGCAAAGTGTAAGAACCGAGTGGAAGCGGAGGAGGGAGATGAAGGAAATATTGAGAGAGGCGGAAACAATAGTTGAGTAAATGCTCGGGAATGATGAGGCATGATTGGCGGGAGACAGTGATGATGATGAGGAGGGAAAAAACGGAGGCTGGGAGAAAGAATGGAGAGAGGGATCAGAATGAGAATGAGTGCTGGTTATATTCCCCTCTTACTTCCCCACTACCCTTGAAGTCAGTTTTCAATTTGAGAGCCGCGGTACAGTGTGGTGAGTTTGCTGAAAGGGAGGGGAGGGGAGGATGGGGGGGGGGTAAATGAAAGGCATCGGAAAGCTCAGTTGAACGATGATGCAAATTGCTTTTATTCTCAGAGCTCTCCACTCCGAGGCCCCGGTTTCGGCACCATGCAATGACCTCCCGCCGCTATTCTCTCTCCCCTTCCTCTTTTATCCCTCTCCTCATCTGCCCCATCTATTCCCTCTTCATCTTTCCATCTCGAGCGCCGCACAGCTCCTGTTGCATTTATTTGCAACATGGGGGGGATGCTGGAACACGCTGCAGGAGAGTGTGAATGGCTTCGATCATTACCACTAAACAGAGCCAGCCGAGGGAACGGGCTGTAGAGAATATGGCAGATGTTGGATCAGTCTCTGAGGGGCGAGGTTGGGCCCCGTGAAAGATTTTGATTTAAATATCTCCTCCACGAATCTTCCTCGTGTAAAGCCTTGGACTCTTCAATTTCCCCAAAAATGTAACATTTAGGTAAAAGGGCAGCCAATCAACCGGATGATGGTTATTTTACTTTAAAAAATCATGTGGTTATGATGGGGTTTGTTTGGGGTATAATGGTAAATGTGAAAGAGGTATTTGTTGCTTTAAATTATTTCTATAGTGCAGTGACCTTGAAGAGTAGGGCTGAATCTTAATGCAGCCTGCCTCCGAATCCTCTCTGCGTCGGTGTCACTCTCTCCTTCCCTCCTCTCTTTGAAACACCGTGAGCAGGGGAGGAAATGTGATCCCACCGCCACTCAGCCATATGTCCACACTGCACTCTAGCATCCACCTCCTTCAGATCTCCACAGAAAAACCCCTCAACGACAACAAGTGCCTCTCAATTTCCCATCTCACATTGTCCTTAATGCCGTCAGCCACAGGGCACGAGGAACCCGGCATATGGGTGCAGAATTTGCAAAAGAGGCCTAATAATAACTATCTCGTTCCCCGCAGAGCTGAGTGACATATATTCACCCCAGTCTGCGGAGTAGTGAGTATGGAGTCCTTAGGATTCGGCTCTGTATCTGGAACAGCTTGTGCACCGCGTGTAGTGAATCTGCCACAGGAACGCACACAGGGGCGGCTGCAGGGGTTGCATTTGGCCCATTTGCTCCAGAATAAATAAGGCTGGCAGTCGGATCGACAGCTTAAACAAGAAACACATATATCTGAATAGATGTAACAAGACAAATCCGTGACAGGTACAGTGTATCGAAGGTAATTTTCAAACAGTGTCACTACATCGTCTTTCCATCAAGGCTCAAGCAGGAAAGGACGACCACAGCCAGAGTCCCCAGTGCAATGAAAACCATCTACAGGAAATCATTTGTCCATATTCCCACAAAATAACCTAATCAGTAAAAGACAGTCACTCCTCGTGATGCCAACTTTTCATCAATCAATTTAATTCGGTTGTGTTTAATGAAAGTGACTTTTATGAAACATTATCTTGTAAATATGTCTGTTTGGATCAAAGTATCTTTTATAGCACCTTTTGCACATGTAAGCAAAGACACATTTAAAAAAGTACTATATATTCTATTCTGTTCATCAGAGAACAATGTTCCGTGTTCATACAGGCCTCAAAATATCAATCAAACAACAAATAGACAATCAATGAATTGATTTCCAATTAAATGTATCTGTATAGTATGTGTTTTAAAGATGATTTGCAAAAATTGCTTTTCAGCCACTGTTTCATATGTGTCTGTTGTTAGGGTCTTAGGATTAAATTCCAACAAGGGCATTACTCTGACCTACACTTTTTTGTATTTTCTTCCATTAGGACCATTTCCTGGTTGGGCACGAGATGATGGATTTCAATAAAGCCGAGACTTTGTTTGGTTACTTGTACTTTGCAGAGCAGTGCTCCTTCCTTCCCTGGTGTCTCCCACCCCTCTCTCTTTCTTTATAAATACATATATACATCCCCTTTTCCCTCCATACTCTTTCATCGTTTACTCTGCGCTGGACATAGCTTTCAAGAGACCTCGCTGTTGAAGGTGAATCAAATTTAGAGGAACCTTCTTTTTTCCTTTTTTCTCTCAGAGCTCTCCCAAAGCAGAGGTTCACAGCTCTGCCAGTTGGCAGCCGTGCAGCTTAACTGACTACATACAATTTATTAGAGTCGATTGGAGCATCTGCAGGCCCTTTTGTGTCCCTGGAGAGGAGTGGAGTAGAGTGGCAATTCAGAGATGGGGGGTGGTTGTGGGGGGGGGGGGGGGGGGGGGGGCCTGGTGTGAAAGGGAAGGGAGGGCACAGCAGGACGAAGATTATTAGTCAGCTTCTGAATCCCACTGTAAGACGTGGAGGAAGGTGATGGAGGTTTCAATCTCAGCTGTCGTTCACGTGAGAAGAAAAGGTCAGCCGGCCACACTTCCCGCTTCTCCTGCATAAAACGATTGTTTGTGTGTGTGTGTGGGTGTATGTGTGGTCATTTTTCTGCTAAAGATGCAGAGGTGTATTGTCCTTTTATGACAAACTCGCCAAATCTCTGCTTTCGGGTGTTGGACAGCTGTCTTTTGATGATCCCACATACACAACTCACATAAAAAACACACAGATCCACTGGAGGAATCCTCATGCATTATGTAAGAGTGAGGTGAACTGAGGAAGAGGCTGATTGCTATTCAGACAGAGTAGCGTGAAGCGCACGCCACATCTACACATTGTCAATAAGAAGATAATGCAATATGTCGACATCTGTGGATCGATCGCACATCTACAGCCCGAGCGAGGAGCAGAAAACCGGTTCATCATCATTCAGTTTACTCATGTGTGTCTGTGTGTCTCTCGGTGTTTGGCCTCTCCTGTTGCGTGAGTCCAGACTTGATGGCCTGTATACAGGATCTCCTTGGGCAAGGACACCTCTGAAGAAGCAATATCTCCTCACAGCTGGACTGACCTACAAGAGACGCAGGGGCGCTTTAGGAAGGTGTCAACTTCAGGATGCATGCATGCGTGTGTGTGTGCGTGTGTGCGTGACAATGACAGAGTAACAATAGAGACGTGCTATTGTGGAAAGTAATTCGGTTCATCTTCACAACAGCACCTTCAATAACACAAACACATATTGATGGATGTGACATAAAAGAAAAGGGTTGGATCGCTGTGAAGCCATTTTTCAAAAAAATATTTTTCTCTTTTCATCTTCTTTTCATCCTTTCATCATTAAACTGTAAGAAACCGGAGGTTTAAAAAAATGTATCTTTCATTCAAACTGGCTTGAATGAAAACCCACACACAGTTTTCTAATGACTTATAAAACTGTGTGTAAACGTGTGGGCTACTGTGACACAATCAGTGCTGGAAAATTGTCAAACTCTCTTGTAAAAGTTTATATTTTCATGTAGAATAAACTCTTGAAAAAGAAATCTGATATTGAGATCTGTGGAATATCCCCCGTAACGTTTGACATTTACTGGCATTTACTTTTCGTCTCTTTTAACACCAAAGATAAAATCACATTCACCTCCACTCTATTGGAGTTGTGGCAGAGGTTTGCACACAGAACATTAATAGAACTTATTCATTTTAACACAATCAGCTTTTTGATTACAATAATACTTACATCAATATTTCCGTCCGTTGTCAAAGACTAAGTTGTTCTGATTGTGTTTTATGTTCAAACTTTAAATGACAAACAGTAGTGGTTCCCTACATGTCACAAAAAAGTAATAACAACTTGATGTGAAGAAGCCTTAATACCCACAGTTCTCGGAAATGAAAGAGCATCTCACACAAAACTAAGCAAACATCGTGAACAACACTAATCCTCACAGGGTCATTTGTTTCTCCTCATCTCACCCGATCTGACCTCTTTAACTGGCGAGAGAGATTATTGACCTGATTTTCGTTTCATTGCCCTCGGCCCAAAAAAGAATCTACAATCCCAACAGTACTTTTACTTATTTCCACTCAAATCTATCAGCAAAAAATAACATGAATAGTATTTAGTTGTATTTCTTTCTTAAACTTTGATTTTGATCAACGGAGAGGGGTCTGGGTTCATATTGATATTGTGCAGAAAACACAACTTATTGTATTGCTCTGTCTTTAAATATAAAACTGGACAGAAGGTGATAAAACAAATGTGTAGACTACCTCCACTTTCCTCCTGACAAAGTCTCCCACTACTCACAAGAAGATAATGCAAATAACATGACCATCTATTCAAATGCAGATGGATTAAAGAGAGCAGAGCATTTCAAACCTCATGCTAACCACTCATCCAGGTTTACTTTCTGTTTATCTTTTCCTTGAGTAGTCCATTCTAAAACTGGATCTTTCAAAAAGCTGGAAACTCAATATAATAGCACAGCGTGGCCCAGCAGCACTTGTTCCCGGCTTAATTTTCCCAACTGTGCTTCTTCACAGAATCAAAAGACAGAGGGAAGCTTTTAAAGAAGAAGAACACCCTCATTTTTTCTTCTTCAGATTTTGCCCAACGAATAATTGATATTTCAACTCAAAGCTCAAAATGAACCATGCAAAAGGAACACTGTTAAAATGCAGGTTCTATGTAATATAAGCACAATGCACAGCCAGCTGAAGAAAGTGAAGTGATGGCAAAAGTATCACTCCAAACAAGAGAAAGCGCCGCATTAAATCTCTCAACAACATCCCATTATCAGCTCTCAGTGTCATGTTCAGCTGCTGTGAAAACCAATCCACACCCGCCGCCTCTCCTGTTTGGCCATTATCAAGTTCTTGTATTTTGACAAGCTGTGATAAAGCAGGATCCAGCCCTGTGCTCCATCGACAGCTGGCAGTATGAGTTTCCACGCACTGTGAAATCTGTGTTAGTCCCAGACATGAGACAAATCACAGTGACCCACATGACCAGTTATAATAAGGCCGAGATGACGGGGCGGCGGGGCCTCGTATGGAAATCTATTCATCCGGTAGGTCGAGATACGTGGAACTCAAAAACACAAATAAAGTGAGATACAAAGATCTTTAACAAATAGACAATTCTCCTTTTCTCTGATAGGATTTAAGGATTGGTGGATGAAAGCACTTTTTTGTTTTAAAGCACTCTTCATAAAGTAAAACCTGGGGAACATATATGTGACCACTTCTATGCAGCTGTCCAATTGCGAAGCTCCCAAATCTCTCTGTGATTGCTTATTGGCACTAAAGCCTTTCAAACAACACCCATGTTGTCATTGACAAATGCTTGCGCTGTTGGCGACCGCAGGCACTATTTGTTGTTTGACAACAGACAACAAACCAAATACACAAACCTGCCTGCACACTCACACCCTTCTCACACAGATACACACACACACACGCACACACACGCACATATCACTTTGACCTCTGTTGGGTGACTGCACGTGGATGAGCCGAAATGAAGCAATCTCACTCAACTCACACTTTATGGGATATCATGCTGAGTGTGTCAGTCTGAACATGTTACCTTGATTAACAGTCTAAAAATAGGGTCCCATGCAGTGATGAGTGTTATCTCCTCTACACAACAAAGAGCAGGGACGCTTACACACCAGAGGAGCGATAAAAATCCATCAG
Source organism: Verasper variegatus (assembly GCA_026259375.1). NCBI lineage: Eukaryota > Metazoa > Chordata > Actinopteri > Pleuronectiformes > Pleuronectidae > Verasper > Verasper variegatus. Next base: position 6,878,425 of record CM048051.1, read on the forward strand.
CGTGTTGGAAGCAATATTTTGGAGCTCATGAAAAGAGAACAAATGTGTTACATTAGTCAATAAGGACTCAGTTATTGCTTTGGCTGAGAAGAAATCATATCATACTCACATTACCTCCCTTGTCCCAGACCCTCACTGATCAACAGCTGTGGCAATTTTAAAGATAAAGGGCAATACGGCCTCTCAGAACATTTTTAACATTATTGTACTATATGTATATTAACTCTAAAAGGTTTTAACACAAGAGGTTGCTGCTATTTCACTAGACCAATGATCAGCGAAGAATATTGACCTCAATTGATTGAACATGGTGGAACTGAAGAGACAGAAATTAAGCAAGGGATTGTTAAAATGTTCAGACATGGTTGGAAGATGATCAGAAAACCCCAGAGGAAGTGTGTTTGATTTGCAAGGAATCCGTTGCAGTGATTAATGTTTTATAAAGTGCGAAGACACTGTGAAAATGAAACACTGGCACAGAGCGAGAGCCTTAAACAGCAGCAGCGTTTACCACGTTGGCTTAAACAGCTCAGTTCATTGTCCTGCAAAGGAAAATCCTTCCTGGACAGTGACTCAATTAAAGAGTGTCTCACTGGAATCATCTCAAAAGAAATTTTATGATGTTAGCATGTCCAGAAAAAACAGCCAGACATAACACTAAGGCCTCATCATCACACGGCAAAGCCAATGCATTTCAATTTGACTCAGTACTTTATTTAGAACATACAAGGGATATTCTCCAGTTTGTCCTGGGACAGTGTTTAAGTCTTTTAATGTCTTTTTTAGTTTAAAAAGACATAGAGGTAATGATGTCTGATCTACTGAGCGGCCACATGGCTTTCATACAACTGCCATACAAGCCAGTAGCCAGTCAGATTTACCTTTAGCCTCAGCGTACCCTCTAGTTCGACCTGTGTTGTTAAACACAAGGCCAAAACACTTGATGATGCTAAGGTGCTAAGGGAAGTAATGTTCCTAACATCTGCTGGTTGTTGGTAATTTAAATTGTGCAGAAGACCATCAAACGTGCAAGGGACATTCGCCATCGAGTCCTGTATTCTAAAATACTGCACTGCTGGTTTAGGAACTTCAACTTTTTGCATCTCACACAACATCTGTGAGTGGAGAGAGATGGTTGCTTTGGTGTGGAGGAAGGTTCTTAGTAGCAGTGATCCTGTTATTCACCAAGAGGAACTCTGTGCCGAGGCAGCCCAGTCCAGTGATGTGATGAACACTGTGGTGAAGCCTATCAACCTAATTTAAGCACGAACACTCCATCGCAGAGAGTTCCAGCCCCAGTCGCCGCTCTGTGCTGCAGCGGTTCCAGTCCCTGAGATGTGACCAGTTTTTAAAAAGGACTGACCTCTTCATGAACTGAACTGAGGAGCCCAGTGGCTGGTAGAGCAAAACTAAAAACACAGAAAAAGAGCCTGAGAGGCAGAGATCAGCTGCTCCCTCAAATGTACACGCACCTAAAAGCATCACATGTCTCTTTGAGACGCAACAATGCAACTTCAATGTGTCCCAGCTCACAACACTGTCTCCCAAATGTCAACCCTCTCTGCAAAAGAGTCGATGAGAGAATGCAGCTGGAGATCGTTGAACTCCAACGCGATGATTCTCTGAGGAGACCCCTTCTCCACCTACAAGAGGTTGGATCGGCATTTGGAAAAGGCCAGGTTTCATTTGAAGAGGTGCAGGTAATGTATTTGAGTATTTTGTTCTCTGATGACTGAACAGAAAGCGGCTGAGATGTTGACCGACCATTCCTGCAACATTCCTGCAACATTCTTCACGTCTCAACAACAAAATGTTCTCCCGACTTGTCAGTTCGTCTTCTGTCCTCACACCAACGCTGAGTGAACTGCTGCTCCCATCATCGGTGAGATCAAAATTAATGGCCCGATATGTGTTGATGTGTTGACAACTTCAATTACTTAATCCATTTAATGTTAGTAAAACTGTCTTAGAAACATTAGCCTATTTGATGTGCGAATAAGCTTATTACCTTCATTTCCTTGAAATTTATTCACAAGATTTACCTGAAAGGTCAAAACACTTTCAAGAAATCGACGCTCAGGGCCTCTGGGAAATAGTGAATATCAGAGGCTGGGTTGTCCCATGCTCCATCTTTTCTCCTGTTATTCCCTAAAAGACCCAGTTGAAACCTCTGAGCAGGTGAGTGTGAGTGAAACAAACAAATAGAGCAGGGGGGCAAGTGAACTGAGAGATGCCTCCTGAAATGGTAGCCGAGCCGATTAACCCACTTCGATTTGTAACTCTGTCTAATCCCCCCCACCCCGCCACAGGGCCCCAGCCTTGTATCATTATCGAGCAGCCAGAGAGTATTTGAGAGTGAGACCCAGAGACCAGAGGGAGAGAAACACAGGGAGCAAATATAAACAGAGCGGAGCAACTTCAACTTGACATCGGACAGGTGTGGAAATTATCGCCCGGCAACGAGCGAATGCAGCGATGGCAATATGGCGTCAATTACCCACAGTCCGTCCGCCGACAAGGGAACAAGATGTTGCTGTTCGAGAGTTAGACCCACAGCTGCGGGGAGCGGGCGGCTGTCTGACGGCTAAACATCCACTCCATCATTCACTGTCACAGGCTACAGTGAATCAGATGCCTAACCAGTGAGCTTGTTTAACCTGGGGGAATTGATTACACGCCTCCCTTCCCCTGACATTTAGAGCTGTGTTACTAATTGTACAATATGCAGTGTCTGTAACATTAATAATGATGTAAGCCATAAGTCCTTGCTGCTTTATGAAGGGGAGTGAGTGAGTGAGTGAGTGTGTGTGTGTGTGTGTGTGTGTGTGTGTGTGTGTGTGTACTCCATTGGTTAGTTTTGGATATGATTCATTTTACTGTAAAAACAAAAAAACAAAACACATGGTTGATTATGTCAGCCATCTTAGTTTAGTGTGTTTGTTGCAGGCTCAAAATTGCTAATTAGAATTAGATGCAAAATAGAACTGATAGATCTTTAAGCAAAGTGTTGAGCAATTTTAAATATTGACCGAATAATTAAGGTCGATGCTGAGTGAGATAATCAACACATTATTACATTTATTTCTGTGGGGAATACACGTGTATCTATCATTTACTAGCAATTAGTAGAAATACACTGTGGTCTAATGCTTCCCTCCTGTTGTGAATACAAAGTTGTCTTCCTCACCTGTAACTCCATGAAAAGACATAATGAGCCAAGGGCAGGTGAGATATTAAACCAGTTGATGTGCCTGCCAGCGTCCAACAATACATGGTTGGAGCTCAAGGAAAGGAACAAAAACCTCCCTCTGCATCTGCGTGTACATCCTGTACTGAAGCCTTGCTCTTTGGGGGACAAGTAACTGCTGCTATGACTCCGTCTGACTGATGCAAACCTGTAAAACAAGCTGCTAATAACATCATCATTACTACCATGTGACATCAGACGCCTTGCTGAAGAGATGCAGATGCAGAACTAAGTGTGATACACAGCATGGCCCTGGAAGGACGTTATTAAAACTGAAGTGGCTGTTGATGGGAAACTATTCGCCAACCCCTGCTGTACAGCATGAGCATCTTCACTGGAGAGGCACCTGTTTCAATAAAGGCTCAGAAACATCCTAAACCAGCTGGACAAAGTTCTACAGTAACAAAGTTATACAAATAAAAGAGCATTTGTTGGTATTTACAGCGGCAGGAGAGTTTACACTATGTGGGAACTACTCAAAACTGCAGTACTCAGCGTTTCACCCACGGTGGCTCATTGACATATCTGGGTTTTTAATTCAATCATGTCGGTGTTTGGCACAGGGGAGTGAGCTTGATTCGATAAAGCCTCCGACGTTATGGCTCCAGGATATAAACAGTAGACAACATTAACACCAGGCAGCTCTCAGTCCTGCAGAGGTAAACTCGCCTCGTGTTGTTTTGATGAGAATGTTGGACATAATGTGTTTGACTCACAGGCTGAACCACCGTGCTTGTACATTCCCATTTTACACGCACACACGACAATAACACAGTTTTATATCTAATGCCCAGTTCTCCCACTTTCATTTATATTTATCTGAGTTTCACTCTTCTTGTTCATCTTTCTCCATCCGCTTTTTCTCCCGTCACGATCACATCTTCACAACCAGTGACACAAACACCACCTTCGTTATCATTTACTTTAGGTTAATTGGTTCTGCTAATGAGCAAACACCTCCCCATATGTGATGTGATTTTACTGTTGACTAAAAAAATCCTCCTTTCTGGATAAATACAACCCAGTTAATGTCTGTTCTTTTACTGCATTCAAGTGGCACGTTGAGTGTCTAAATGGATTACTAAAATTCTATAGAGAGCCACGCTGTATGTATCTAAACCTTACGGCATGAATAATACATGGTTTGTTTCAGTGCTCTCAAACAATTCATCCAGTCTCCCCCCCCCCCCCCCCCCACCACCACCACCACCACCATCCCTTGTGATTGTCCTCTGCACAATGTTGTATTTTATATGTATGTATGTAAGGTATATAGAGCTTCTGTGTATATGTTTTTTCTAGTTTTTTTGCTGAATCCTGTTGCAGGTCACTGCTCTGCAGGTGGGAGAGAAGACAGTCAGGTGGAAAGACAACACTGCACTGAAAATACACCGAGTTCGCTCGTTCCAGTCTCACCATTCGTACTAAAGTGAGGGTCCATGTCGGCCTGGTGTACCTTATGTTACATTCCATTGCATTCCAGTAGGTGGCAGTATGCGCGATAAGGTTGTTTGTTTACCGTTTGCTTCGATTTCTCTCCTGGAGTTCACTCTCGTTTTTGTGTCCTTATGTTCCGTTAAAGCAGAGCTGTACAGATGTGGGTAACCTGCAGATCGCTTTGTGCAGCTTCTCTTCAAAACAGGCCTCCGTGATCTCCGTCTCCTTCTTTTTTCTCTGCAACCAACTGGACTGGAAAGTGTTGGAAAGTCAACGCTGACACAGAGTTTGGGCTGCACGTGGAAGTCCACATAGGGGTCCATGTGCACCCTAGCAGACACAGGTGGAGGAAGACATTCACGTCACGAGGACCATAGCGAAACCAAGCAGACTTTGCAATAGCAGAAACTATGAATTCTATATGACAACTACACTGTGCGACATATAATCGGGAAGTCCTTAGTTGACCAAAACTCTGCTTCCATTCATATGTATACACATATTTATACATATACACATCTTTCAGCTCATCTTTTTAAGGTTAGAGCCTCGACTAAAAACTTGTTTTAGTCTCAGCAATCCCAGCTTTGCTTTTCCCAGCTGCAGCAGCCTGCTGTTTTCAACATTTATCAGCTAAAGAGCCTGATCTTTCCCAGAGGTGTTCATGAATACCTGAGCAGGGCTAAAAGAGGACTGAATATTGGACTTACGCTCAGTCACTGGTGGCTTATAATGGGTGCTCTGCTTTGCGTGGATTTGGAAGAGTGCAAATCATGCTGACTCCATTAGGTGAAAAAATGTCACAAGTCAAAGTTTGGTTTGGGGCCAAATCAATCAAAATCAGACACTGCTTCCAGTTTAACGTTGTTTGTCAGTGAACGTTCTGCAACAACTTGAGTGAAATGAGTTGCATTCAGTTTTCTACTTATCCAGATATTTGTCTGGCTGCCACATAATACTCTCAAAATGATGAAACTATTCATAGAGTCAGTCTAACATGTACTTATATAGGCCGTTATAGTTGATGTATGTAAACTTGCCATTGTGAGAACAAAGGTTAAATAATCATTACAATCATCATAACAAGCCACAACTTATCTGTGCACGTGCATGCACTCCAGTGCTTAAGCAAATATCGCTCACACCTCTGTGCTATCTCTGTCCTATTCAAGTACAATTTGAATTGAAATTGTCTTAAAACAGGAGCCCTTACATCCGTTCTTTAAGTCAGACTGATGATCTATTCCTGCGCCGCTGTAATAAATCAATGCTGTAATCGTTACAGGATGATTTTCTTCATACAGTAAACTGCTCTCTAGATCTCTGCTTTACAGCAGCAAGTCAAATCCTCCCTGAACCGTGTTTGGGTTTGTCTCTGCTCCGTCCATTACGTAATTTGGACAGCTACTTTCCCAGGGGCTATGTTAGCATAGCAGATAATGAGAAACAATGACAGAAGACTGGTAGGGGATTAGGATTTGTGTGTGTGTGTATGAACATGGGAGACAGAGAGGCAGTGTACGTCCTCACTAGAGACATCCTAAGAGTACAAGTACTGTACGTCAACATCTGTCCTATATGCTGCCAGTCTTAATCTACAAGGGGGCACTGTCACTGTAAGGACTTTCGGTAACTTTGAATACAGTAGCTCTGTGTATTTTAAAGACCCTTTACAACCAACTCAGGATATTTATTTGAATAATTAACTGCCGCGCTGCACATTATCCAAAACACAATACACAATCCAACCAGCTACAGCCCTTGGGCCCATGTTACATTAATATCTTAAACTGTACTTGTCTCCTAAATACTTTATCACCCAGGATTACATCTGCGGACTGAGGTCAATCCCCATTTGCTCATTAGCTTGTTATGAGTTATAAATATAGTGTGGAGATGATTTTAATGCGACAGTTCATTTTACAATAGGACGGACGGAAAAAGTTGAAGTGTCTTCATAAATTCTCACATTTTAATTGAGTTTAGCACCTTTCTCTTTATTTATTTGCCTCCTCGAGTGGAACTGCCTCTCTGCGCTCTCATTAGTCACCACGCCACCGTCGCGTAGCCGGGGTTTGTTGACAATCTCAGGACTAATAAGGAGTGCAGTGATCAATGCATGTCCACAATTTTGGTGACGCCTGGCCTGGACGAAAGTGAGCGTGCAGTTAATGGCATCATTATAATCTTTAAAGAAGATTCAATTAAGTCCCTTTCATCATCTTCAACGATTATTTTCAATAACATTAAAATTAGATGGTTGAGGTGAAGCTTTCCTCATCATTGCCATTAATTTCTGGGCATTAAACGTTTAAATCCCGTGAAAGTGGCATTCTTAACTACAAGTCAACTTCATCAACTTACAGTTCTGCCAGCATCAACAACACAACACTGAAGCCAGCTGTTGAATCGATTTTGACACGACTGCAGATGCTACAAGATTTTAAAGCTCTCAGGTCCGGATGAGGTATTATGCAATACCACATAAGTGCTTCCACGACTCGGGTTTCCCCTTTTATTATCAAATGGCAAGTACTAGTTTCTTGGCTTCCATCCAACATCCATTATGATGTCTCATATCTGTGTAATGTAAAATATAGGCCTAGTTTTCAATGCAATCTTGATGCATTAACAGCCCGATATCCCATTGGGTGTATCCTCTGCTGGGAGGCGGAAATAACTGGGTACTAAGATGGGGGGGGCACTGAATTTTACTCCAACGATCAATAAGCTCCTCTTGACCTTTATATGCATCAATAATGGGATTTCGGCCTTTTGGGTGAGGATAAGAACTTCAGTTCATCGTGAAACAGGAGAATTTCTTCCCCCTGTGGAAATTGTTGGCTTAGGATTCAAGTGCTCAGGAGCTCAAGCGAGAGCAAATATTGAGACTTAAACAGCAGCGCAGGAAGTGTACAAGAAGATAATGGCACAGAGAAAAGAATTCAACCAATGCCTATACATGCGCACATTATATTTCCCATTCTTCCTCTGACCAGTGCATGAGCGAAGGCTTGTCGAGCCACTTGCCTCGGGGTGAATGTCTAACATAACATTGGTATTCAGTGTGTAGGCCCCTCTCTGTATGTCCACCTCTGAGTTATGCAGAATGAACCCTCAGCAGCACTAGGTACATGACCTTCCCTCCAATACCAGCACCACTGCTGGCTCTCCACGTGGAAACTTGTTAGTCAGAGCTCTCTCTCTCTCTCTCTCTCTCTCTCTCTCTCTCTCTCTGAGTGTGTGTGTGTGTGTGTGTGTGTGTGTGTGTGTGTGTGTGTGTTTTCTCTCTTTCATATACACAGGAGTGGGAGATTTGACCCCATCGGTCTTATACAATCTTACTCCATCCCTTTCCACCCTCGAAGGCTCGGGACTTTGGCTCCAACACCCTGGAAGAAGTGACCTTTCATAGGACTGTAATGAACACCAGCCTAACTGGCTCTGGGCCTCGGTGACATGTATGTAATGCCATGATATAATGTAGTGTTCTCTACATGCTACGTGACTCAGGACAGAGCAGTGTGCTGATATCATGGGGGGGGACACATAGGCGATAAACAGTCATTATTTACTAACTTCTCACTGAGGAACAGATCTTCGGGCTAAGACCTTGCAACATGCCTGACAAACACTGTGCGTTTGGACATCAGAACTGCTTCTGGGACTGGGACCAGGACCAGAGAGGACTCCGTGTCCTCTGGGCCGCTCACGCTTGAAGGCTGGCAAACGTACTTTGGTGACTCATCTGAGGAGAGGGAAAGGCCTGTGTTGTTTCTTAATGGCGTTCTGCTCTGTGACTTTGGTAACAATGATGAAGCAGATGGTTTAAGACGAACCTGTTTTTCTCTGCCTTATTTTAATCGCTCCCCCAGAAAATAACATTTACACGCTGTTATCGAACGTCCACGTGTCTACTTGTAATGTGAGGCCTTGGACAGAGAGCGGTAATGACGGAAGAAGATGTTTTCTAATACAAACCCAAGCTTGAATGTTTGGCCCTGCCCTCATGGCTAATGGGGGGGACAGTTGGATACATTCCTCAGTGACATCTCTCCATTATCCTCAGCCCTCAGCCTTATCTGTTCTCCAAAGAAAGTACACAGGGCGGCTCTATCCTCGCACCAAAATAAGTGGCAGACAGAGAGCCAGATGGGGGAGAGGAAATGGAAGAAAGGAAAGTGCTTCTACACCAGCTGCTATCCTGAAAAGTGGTTACATTTGTAGGAAGGGGAGCAGATCAGAGATGCTCAAACCATTAGGCACACATGTGGCCTCTTCTTTTTCATGAGACTCCAATGGGTCAGGTGGCGACAACTCCCCCTTTTTGCATTAGAGGGCGTTTAGTGGGCCAAAGCTGACAAAGGGATGGGACCATCAAAGAAGCTCTGCGGCGCTGGCTTTGTGTGTTTTTCGGATGGAGATTTTTCTTTTTCCTGGCCATGTGTGGGTGTGTGTGAATGTAAAACCAACCAGCCCCAATGTACTTCTGGTGAATTCACTTATCTTTCTGAAAGGAGCCGGGGAAAATAGTTAACAATGCACACTGAACTTTGCAGTATCCTCACGGCTCACACGTGTAACTGCTGCTGTACATCATATGTTTGCAACGCCATGGATACAAATCGAGCTTGTGCAGTCTTCTCTCATCGTGTTTGGGATTTCACTCTCTGCTCTATACAATCTATTAAGTGCAAATAGACCAAAAATCAACACGTATTTGTTGATTAGCTCGACTGTGAGAAGGAACCGTGTGAGAAAAGCCCCATGTAAATTGAATGAATAAGCTCGAACACATTACGTGATTTGGATGTTGATACAAAATAACGTCTTACATAATACCTGTGTTTGATTACTGGAGATATATCCTGTGTACACACTTACAGTAAACATACTACACACCCACACACATGCACAAACACAATGCAATGCAGGTTTTGAGCTTGTGCATTGTTTACACAGGGAAGGAATTTGCCCTTAATTAAGGATTCAAAGCCACAGCGGAGGGGCTCTGTGGACCTGTGTTGTTTACACGAGCGCTTGTGTGCGCCTATGGTTGTGCAGATCTTCTGTGTGAATGCATGAAATAGACATGGCATCATCCATTTTTGTTTTCCTCATCTCCACTTCTCAACAGGAGCACAAAGATAACAATATGAGCAACGTGCCTTTGGGTGCTGCTGCCAAAAATACTCCAGCATGTAATCACTCCCTGATATCACAAAATGACTCACATCATAGGCAAAGCAAAACAAACCACAACAGCAGGACACATCCGTGCAAAGCATGAAGACGCTGCAGATGGAAATGTGACAAGTCCAAGAGTACAGATCAACCCCTCGTACAAATATATCAATAAACAATAAAACACACTGGACAGTTGACCTATTCAAATCCCTCGAGTAATACCATTAATTTCAATCTTTGCTCAACTTTGTCAAATCTATGGAAAGTGTCACATGTGACCTTCCATCATGATAAAATGCAGCATTTTCTCTGCAAACCTGGGTGCAATTCTAGCATCTCATCACTAGGAGGTGCACTTGTATGAAGCAAAACTTGATCTCCACTCCTCACATCCACAGCCCCCGAGTTCTTCCACTGTCACTAAAGCATTTACAGAGCAGCTCTGACAGCACAGTGCAAAACATGTCTCCTGAAGCAACACATGTGTGCTGCATGTCAGGGTGAAACGTGTCCATGTAGGTTGACACTTAGACTAATGGTCTTTGATAAGGTCCCCTGCACCAGGCATTCAGAAGATGAGCAGATTTAACTTGAACCCCCTTAAATGGATGCTTTCAGGGAGGCTGTGTGTATCTGCAGAGCAAATCATGAAACCCAAAACCATCTTCCATCCTGCATCCGTGTCAATCGATCCCTAAAACCCCAGGAGAGGGTTTTCTGGATCATAACATCAACCCTCAAACAATAACAGGACCGTCGCCTTTGAGCTCTCGAACACACGAGTCGATGCGAGGGATCGGAGGGAGGGGAAGACTCATTGACACACACCGGCGTTCAGAGGGGTTTCCCCCGCTGCTTCGAGGGGGTGTTTCCCCCTGGTGGGTATGTGCACAGCAGGGGTCATTAGCACAGACAGTGGGGAGCCATTGTCAAAGGTGTATAGAAGGTGATAATGGGCCAACTTACCATATTTACTTCTGACACCATGTCTATACTGGCTATGTCTATATTCATCCCCACTCCAACCGGAGCACCTATGGCAGATAGAGAACAACCGTGAGCAGCAGACACACAACACAGCAGATGCAGCCTTTATGAGGAAAGTGTTAATATATGATACGTGCAAATCAGGTCACTAACACTTGAGAATGTAGCTGTTGTCAGCCCGTATAACAGTTTACAGGGTGGGTTTTTCTGATGCGCCTGAAAAGTTGTTGACATGGAATCATCCAGCACTGAGCATGTGTGCGTCGCAGTCTCCACCTGTGATGGAGCATCTGTAAAAAAACATCTATTCGTCTTAAATTCCAGCAGACGTGTAACCGGAGGTGGTGGTGGTGGTGGGGGGGGGGTGACAGCCTCCCCCCCACCCCCCTTTTTTTTCATACTGTCGTGATTTGTCATTCAGATAAACGAGCTGCAGTGTTTTTTATCATCCGAGCATCACATCCCTCGTGTGTCCCCCCGTCCACGATCTGCGTATTTTGGGTTGTTTTTCACATATTCTGCCTCGGCTGCATCACACAGGATGTCAGACCGTGGCACCTGCACGAGCCGAGAGAACTGTCTCCTCTTCACTTCCCGAAACAGTCACTGAGTTATCCGTGATCGCCGTGGCGATTGAAAACCCCCCGTGCTGTTATACAGGCTGACAAGACGCACACTGGAACCGAGTTGGTGATAATATGAGTTCGTTTACCTCCGAAATCTGGCCTCAATCGTATGTCATAACCTTTCAACAGTCTATCCACCGTTTCTTTAACCAAAGACATATTGCTAGGGTCATTAACAGCGGCGCTAGAGAGGAAACACAGAGAACAGGGATCAGATCACACATTATTCTGCCACCACAAAGTGTCCAAGTATTCTCCACGCCGTCTCCAACACTGTCACACTTAGTAGAAAACGAGTGGAGCATCCTCCGACCCTTTCACTTACCTTTGCGCGCACACCACGAACACGAAGATGGGGATCGACCACACGCAAAGACACCGCATCCTTCGTATTCTGAACACTGCCATACTTTACTTGTGTGTTGTTGTTTTTTCTTTTAGTGAAGACAGACGGCGTCCAACTTATTCTTTCCAGTGCAGTAATTCCAATGCCGGGCGCATGCGTATTCCCGACCACAACATCCAGAAGCAGCGCCGCTGCTGCTGATGGTAGTGGCAGGGGTAGTAGTCAGCCTGAGAAATTTAAAGGGGAATCAGGACTACAAGTTACTCGGGGGCTCACACGGGTGTATCCCCGGTTTCTTTACAACCAGTGTCATTGCTAGAGAAGCCGGAACTCTGATGGGAGGGAAGTCGCTGGTTTGAATCCGCGGAGAAGAAGTAGAAAAATGTGGGTGTGGTTGTCAGCGTGTTACGCACGGGTCCGTCAACCAACTCAGCTACTTGTCCCTGAGCAAGGCACTTAACCCTGCTGCTCTGGAATCTGGACTGGACACCTACTGGGCATGTGGGCAGCACGAAGCAGAACAGTGATGACAACATTTAACTTTCATGCAGCTTCAGCTGCTCACAGATCCAAACTCCCAATTTGTAATAATAATGGTGACATGATAATGAGACAGATTGTTTTCTATAATTAGGATACGGCTGCTGTTGATTGCAAAATTAAAGAATAGGATATTGATCAATCAATATCCTGTGCTTTTATTTAGTTATTGTATTTTGATCAGCGATAACAGACTCTTGGTGCATTGGCGTGAACTTATATACCGAAGGGAGATCAAACTGTTGTTAGGGTGAGTCAGGAGGGAACAGTTACACATGCTCACTCCCTTTCCAATAAATAAATAAATACTTGGAGAAAGAAAGAAAGAAAGAAAGAAAGAAAGAAAGAAACTCAGTATCAAGTGTTCAGTCAGTGACTCTGTCCATGGTGCTGAATTCACTCACTTCCTGGGCTTTCTGTGCTTCTGCTAACGCGTCACTGCACCAACGGTTGTACTCATTGATCTCCACGCACTCGGCCCTCTGACTAAAACGAGGAGCGTGGATTAAGACCCCGAGAGGCGCGGTGCTGCCAGTGCCTCGGGGTTGGAAGCGGTAATACATGCATTGAGCAGAGCGGTATATTGCCAGAGCCTGTATACTCAGCGCATCACTCACACACGTGCACGCTCGTGGCTCCACGCACTCTGGAGCAGGATGTGCGCTATACTGCGTAAACTCGGATGTGGTGGGATCAGAGGCGGATGTTAGAGAAGTGAGCCCCGTGTAGGAGCAGCTCTGTATCTGAGAGAGAGAGAGGAGGAGAACAGGAGGGATGCTGAGCTAAATGTGGGCAACTGTAGAAGCAAACCTAAAAACGATTAGACATATTTTATTGATTTTTTTGACAGTAAAAATTGAAATGTATTCTATTATTAAAACATTACATACCGCGGTTGACCTGATGGGGGCGCTGTGATTTAGATTCCCGAAAACAAATTGGTAATTTATCAGCAGGGGGTTGATATGAAATTACTGAGAGTCAATGATTGGTTTAGGTGCTGAATATTTCTGGATTTTAATTTACTTTATCACCCACGCAACTGTCAAAAACCAATTAAAAGTTACTAAAATACATTTTCTCGCGTGTCAATACCTAGAATTTGGTTTTCTCTGTTTGTTTTCTCTGATAAATGAAATGGTTTTATAAATTTAAATCGTGTAGCGGACAGTTGACATTTAAACCTGATATGACACATTTATTTTATTTACCTCCACCAAAGAGATTATGTTTTCATCAGTATGTTTAGTTTGTTTGTTTACTCCTTTGTTATTTAGCAGTATTACATAATAACTCCTCAACCGATTTCAATGAAACCTGGGGCTCAGAGAAGAACCCGTGAACATTTGGGGCAGATCCTGGATTTCTTATTCTTACTTTTCTTATAGCGTGCACTCAGATGAACAGGATGTGTGTTGAGTACTTGTTGTGATACCTGGTCACCTACTGTTGTGGAACACCGAGAACTGTGGTGGGTTCCTGAGCCTTCGCCTGCTCCGGGGCACGCAGTGGGATCAGCACTGTGCATAGCATTCGTGACATTTGCTATATCTATTCCTAATGGGCCTGCCAGCTTATCTTATATCAATTATGTAATCATCCCAAAAAACAGAATAAGGGGGGGCTGCCATGAGAATCATACTCACAATAGCTGCTCTGCATGCAGCGCAGATTTTTAGTGACTGACTTGAAAAGCCAATCTATTTAAGTAACGCACAGGTTTAGTCGTGTGGCACATGAAGGACGCCGTCACAATAAATCAGTATTTTTCAAAAACCGTGGCTTTGTTGTGGATTTTTAATATCTTATTCCATCAGAGTGCAAACAGATGGTGGAGCCACACCAATGCTTCGCCAATCGCAACACAGCGAGTTGAGGGGATGGGGGGGATTGGCATTGTAACCCTTCAATGTCAGTGGGTGGATGTTGACATCCTTCTGAAACTGGCACTGAGTCAAGCAAACAAATATTTTGACCTGCCCTGCTGTTCTTAATGCTTGATTTAGTGCATTGTTTAACATTCCCAAAAGGGCTCGAGCAGCTTTCCTCTTCCCTCTCCACATCCGCTGTATGTCTTTCTGCATCTTTGCACTAAGAGGAACATAATAACTGCCTCTCTGATTCTCTCTGTAAATGCATTTTGGCCGGTGCAATATTCAGGTTGTTCTGTGCTTATGAATATAACAGGATGTCCACTAAGTCTGTTTGGAAGAAGAAAAAAATTGCATTTGTGTCATTTCATGTCAGTAAACAGGGGTTTGTTTGCTGGCTTCTTGGCAAGATGAAAGTTATTGGAAAATGTGCATGTGTGGGGAGCAGGCTCGCGATCGCTCTATTTCTGTGTGTGTGTGCGTGTGTGTGTGTGTGTGTGTGTGTGTGTGTGTGTGTGTGTGTGTGTGTGTGTGTGTGTGTGTGTGTGCGTGTGTGCGTGTGTGTGTGTGTGTGTGTGTGTGAGTGTGAGTGTTCCTGAGTACACAGATAAAACATCTCAGTCCATTGTCTGCGATGACATCGACATTTGTTTTTGCAATACACGATATGAAGAAAACACAGAAACGCTGGCATTCACTGTCACACAATGAGTCAGAGTCAGATTCAATGTGATGGGGGGGCCTATCCATGTAAAGTGGTTTGTGTATAATTCTCCCTCTACCAATTACATGTCTCATTTAAGAATTGTTTGTCCTCAATTAAATCTCATGAAGCTGCTGTTAAACTAATAAAGCCAACGCAATCAGCTCCTAGTTATTCACACATTTCGGGCATGTCCAGAGGGATGTAAGAGAAGAGGGCGAATTACTAAGCAGTGCTTAATAAACCTGTACAGCTTGTGGTCTTACTGTGGAGTTTGCACCTGGTCTGGTCTCAGCAGGTAACGCCTCCCATGGATCGACTGTCTGATATCCATCCAGCCCTGTGGAGACGGAGCGGCAGTGTGCCAAAGCTCATGGCCAAAATAGAGTGGCATCATTTCATGCTCGTACCGTCATGAATGTGACTTTGAAATGGCCCCAGGGAGATCTATTTATGTATCAATCTATCTTTCTATCTTCTATCTATCTATCTATCTATCTATCTATCTATCTATCTATCTATCTATCTATCTATCTATCTATCTATCTGTCTATCTACATATATATACCTATCTACCCTACATTTTTGACAGCACTCTAAATTTCCCTTTTTTTTATAAAAAGATTAATGGTTCAGTAATTTCAAAGTCCTGCAATAAAGTGAAATGTCCCCTAAAAATAGACAAGAATGTAAATTTGTCTCGGTCCCTTCCTGCAGCCGTAAATGAAGCTTTGAAAGTTGATGCAAACGGTTCCTAAAGGTGCTGACTTTCAAACTGTCTATTCGCACCCGCTCTGATGCAATCGGAGCACAACACTGTTACTGCAGGATACTGTATATTTCTGTCAGATCGCTGAGAAAAAAAGCAGAAGATGGGCTGGCTGGTCAGTGGTTCATCATACAGCAAGATAATGACACAAAGCAATACGAGAACAGAACCAGACTGTGGCTTCAAATGATGGAAGAAACAGCACCACATCCAAACCTTAACCCCCTGCAGCCGGTTTGGGATGAACTGGGCTGATGGCAAAAGTAAAACATCCTGTGAGTGCAAGGATTGTATTTAATTGCTCTGTGTCTCAATTTCAGAAACATCCCAATCAATACATGTCACTAAAACTGAGGTGTTCAAAAACTTCTGACTGGCTGTGTACGTAACATTTATGGTATAACCAAACACAATTTGTCAGCTAGAAATAAAAAATAAATAAATGCCCTCTGTCTTTCCCTGTAATTAAAACGCCTCTCTGTATTTCTCTTTTATGTGTACTGCAATTACAGCACTGACATCGCTGATTAGAGCTCCTTAACTTAACAGGAGGGCTCTGTTAAAGGTCTGGGAAAGGCACATTAGAATTGTGACCTTTCTAATTATTGACAAGGAGAATATTTATGTCAATGGGAATTCAAGAACCCCAACACTGATGACCAGGAAAGTGTATTCATAGTTGATGAGGTAAACGATTGATATAATTAATATATTTATTTATTTATTTATTACTGGGGAAGGAAATACTTGTACTAAATACTTAAAGTTGTGCAGTAGTGAAGGACAGATTTTGCAACAACATGAAAATGCTCCATTGCAAAGAAGTGTCCTTTGGTCAAATCTGAGGAAATTAAATATTTGAATGAGCAACATTCAAGGATAAAACTACACAATGTAAAACAACATTTTGAATTTGATGTGCCCAAAGATCAGCGAATATATTCAGATTTGTTAGAAATGTGTTTTCATGCAGAATTTCTTGAGAAGATTAAATTAATAAAACATATGTTTGGCACCTTCAGGTCAGTAAGTGAAGCCTGGATAGTTAAATTCCGCTGGTTAATATATAATCTCTAATCTGTCTTTTCTGTTGTAGAAACGATTCTTCTCTATGGTAAGCAGAGTTTCTCAGTTCCTCCATATGTACTTTTTGTATGTTTGTTTATCAATCTTCCAATCCAGACACCACCATTATACTTTTTTCTTCCTGTGAAGAGGCCTCGATGGTCCGATACTTTCCATCAATTCTGTTCTTGAATTTCTCCCCATCCCTCATAGATCACTATGTTATCTACCAGTGTGGCAATCCCTCCGTCACTGCTCACTTACTCAAGGCAGAACAACCTTTCATCAATTTGAAATTCCTTGGCCCTGGATAGGACACAAGTCCTGGCACCACCAGAGGGCTGCTGCTGGCCATGGATCTCCACCTGTCCCATAAAAAACATCATGTCAGTGGTGGTGGTGACCTCTGAGGTGTAAGCTGGACAAGCACAAGTCCATCAACCAACCTCTATGCCTCATTACTCTCCCTCTACCAGCGGAGGCGCCACCTGCTATCTTCAAAGTCGCGGTGTCCTTCTCGGGCCCGTAGCTGCAGATAGTTGGTCGCCTGCGTCCACACGCTCTCGCCCCTCATCCCTCTCGCTCTCCGTCTTTCGATGTAACCCCTGACAGACGTTGATCATCACTGCCAGAGCTGCTGACAGGGGGCCGGGGGTGAGTGTCAGCTTTAGCCACAGTTGGAACGGGTGGAACGGAGGAGGGAAGGATAGGAGGATTATTTGAGGGCCTCTGCCAGAAGCCCCTCTTTTGGTGTCTTGGCGTCAGAAGTGATGATTTAGTTGGTGACACAGGATGATGACACAGCAGTTGGCCTCTGGTGTTGCCATTCCACTGTGCCACCTGCGGATTACAAAGATCAAGAGCGGCTGTAACACAGCGAGACCTGCACTCAAAGAGTCACTTTGGTTTCAGCATGGGAAGTCAGCAATTCAGATAAAGAGGCCTTACTCTTATAGAGTAGCTCCTGTGATGGCCATTAAAAACTAAGACCTACTCTACTCTTTTCACTTTTTACTCGACATTTAGTTCAAAACTCTTTTCTCAATGTGTTTATTGTTCCATTTTACAGTGGTGCAATATGACAAATATAACTAATTTATCTTTTAACTAGATGTTAAGGGGGGTGTACTGTAACCTTGACAACCCGCTGGTTTGACCAGGTCGAGCTTAATCGGATCAAGTCAGAGGCCAAGTTCCACCTCTGCACACCTGCTGACTTTGACTTGTTGATGTTTTTTTCCCATAGCTACAAGAAGTTAGCATAGAGACTAAATACTAACTCTATTACTACATGTGTAGAAGGAGAAATATTACAGTACAGCACAGTAATGTTTGAAAGAGTGTGCACAAATTTAGCATCTGTATTATATAAGAAATTCGCACTGAAAGAAAAAGCATTTAACTGAAAGGATGTATGAGCGGTGTCTTGTACGTTCTGGCAGTTTACTGTTTGATAGATGTGTATATATTATATTTAGGAAACACATTTTTTAATAAACGCATTCTAGTTGTGTTGCAACTAGTACAAAACAGACTTATATGAACGGGCGCTGCATGTGCAGTATTTAAATATTGGAGCACAAGTCACAAATAAACATACACATTCTATATATATATATATTTAAAAATATCCGTAGCCCCCGCACCAAATTCCAGTAAATATATTAACTGTTAAAGGCAGAGTCCTTATCTTAGAGTTGTTATCATTGTTCATTTCAGCTTGTGTTGTGTCTTGTTTGTATTTCACTGCGGGCTGTTGGCAGTTTTCGGCTGCTTAACTTTCCCTGCTGTTTTTGTCGGCAGTATTCTATGTGAGCTGAGGCAGTAACCAAAATAAAATTGCAGCACAAATTGATTCGCTACCAACATGTTTGTTTTCATCTGCTCCCATTATGTGCATAGGGGATTTGTGTTCGTTCACATGCTGTATACCCTACACATGCAAATGAATCAATAAAATGAAGAGGGTTTCAGTGGTCTGTGTTGACTGTTTGGTGTAATTTGGATAAAAGATAAATGGAAAGCATTTATTTATTGCTTATGTTGTCTTAATGACGACTATAATCTCACTGCTGTACTCACAATCACCCGTTTGCACACACATTCATACAGTGCCATGCCTGCTCCATCAGTAAGTGAACAGGATGTGATAGAGTGCTCTAACTCAGTGCTCTGTATATATATATATATATATATATATATATAGAGAGAGAGAGAGAGAGAGAGAGAGAGAGAGAGAGAGAGAGAGAGAGAGAAAGAAAGCACTCATTGTCTCAGTGTCTTGCCTAAGGACCCTTCAACGTGTAGAAGTTGGGGATCCAACCACCGACCTACTGATTAGTGGACAACCCACTCTACCCCATTTACTGTTCAAACATAGCCCTTGAGGAAATAAAGTTGTTTGTTTCTTTTTGATTGACTTGCTGCAGTTTTTTCTCTCTGCAGGCGGTTGGCAGTTGTTCAGCACAGTTCATTGCGAAGCTTTTGGCTGCAGTCAGGCGAGAGGTCAGCCGAGGCAGCGAGCACAACTCTTTTCTCATAATCAACATTTATTTTACCTTACTATGATATGGTTTGGTATCCATGGAAACTGCAGAGGAATCTCTTTTTTTTTTATTCTTTTTTTTCCTGACATCGAATCCACTAGAGGTGGTGCAGCACATCATGTCTGAGGAGGAGAGAATTTAAAGTACGGCTGTGTGGTTACAGTGTTTTGCATGTGTGGATGTGGGGGATTGAGAGGGAGGGAGAAAGACTTTCAAATCACAAACTTTTACAAAAGTTTTTAAATCGCTAAGTTTGATGTGGGTCTCAAGTAATCAGGTTACTGACACAGACACGTTTACGAGCGCATGCTTTACGTTCATCCAACCACTAACGGATGCATATAAACAACACAAACCTCCAACAAGCATATTTTCTAACATATACACCCTCTACTGCTACTAAAATAGAATCCTTACATTTCATGACCCACACATACCAGCTAACCTGAACTTACCCTATGCCCCCAAACTGAATCCTTACTTTACCCCAAACCCACCATGTGACTGTGATGAAGTCACTTGTCGAAGCACTGACCAGAAACTCCTCACCTTTCTATTCCTGTAAAGACATTTAGTTCTGAATAGTGCAGAAATACACACACACACACACACACTCACAGAGAGAAGCTCGGTTTCTCCTACTGTAACTGGTTACCATAGATACCACATGGTGAGGCTCATGAAGTACAGTGGGTCTATCTCACGTGGGAGATATTGTGTATTTATAGAAGCACTGTGGTGTGGCCAGAAATGAGTTTAGACAATGCTTTTTTTTTTGTGGTGTTAATAATAAGCGATGAAGTGCCGCAGTGGGTAAGAGGTACTAGTACGAGTATTTTAACTTTGACTCGTGTGCAGTACTTCAGTGGTGGAGGGGGTTGCACAATAAAACATTCTGCTCCTGCACCTAATTCTTCTTCTCCCATCAGGCTCGATGTGTCAGTGACAGTCCAGTGTTTCCCAAAGAAAAACGTGAATTACTTCCCCCCCCCCACACACACACACACACACTCTGATTCTGCCGTCTGACAGCTCCTCTCCCCTCGAAAGGTCAGCGAGTTTTGGAAAGTTTCCTACGGCAAATGTGCAAGCTCCGCAACCAGCCGCCTACAAGGCTGCAATATGTGTTGCGTGGAATCAAACCCAGAGTTACATATCATGAAATGTTTAATTAAATCCCTGTTTTGTTGAATAAGGAACTAATTAACAAACTCCTTCTGAAGTCTTCCTCTCCCCCACCCCCTCCGTCAAAGGACATTGTATTTCGAAGTATGTTCCCTTATCTTCCCAAAGTAATTGTGCTTCCCGTAATTGAATTGCTACCCATCCTAGGAATACGAGGTGTATTGTTCTCACGGAGCGAAGCATACCTAATTGTGATCCATCACAATCACCGCGCCTTTTCATCTCTTTTCAGACCTTAAGTCTAATGAATGGCTCAGCGATTACATTTGGTGGAAATATTGTCTATTACATATAATGGCCTCTTATTATTTAACATTGTTCACTTGACATGGGCTTTAAAAACCTAATGACCAATTACAGAGCAGGTATGAGCTGGGTAGAGAATGAGATGTTGGAACATGTTGGCCGTGGCAGGAAAATCATTAAGGGGGTTGAAAAGAGTCACCTGAGCCGGGCATCATCTCCACTGACTTTCAGGTTGCAGGATTAATATCTCTCTCACATAATCATTGGCATTTACATAGCTCCGGCTTGAGCCAGTGCAGCCATCTGCTTCTGGGCTCTGTGCTGTACTTATTGGCTGGGAGACTGAGGAGCTGGCTTCCTTCAAGGCTCGGTGTACAGGAAGACAGTGATCCAGTCAGGAAGACGGGCATTACATTTTAATAGCTGTCTATAAGTCAGTCGGTCAGTCAGTCGTTTAGCCATTCAGGAGATGCGTTTAGGTACTCAGCCAGCCATTTGAGCAACTGGCCATTTAGCCAGCCTGTCAGACAATTAATCAGCCTGCAAACCTGTACATGGAGGACAATACTCAACTGACGCTGGGTAAACAGACAGACATGTGCACAGGAAGATGTATTCAAGTGCATACTAATAAGTCATGTTTAATTTAAAGAAAAGTAGAGAATAATGTTGCTTCATTGAATGTTGCACAGACTTGTGGGTGATCTGCCTAAATAGCAGAATTAAATAACGTTTAGGTGCGTCCGTGCCTTTATTCTTAGAGCTATAGAGGTGGATTAATGACTCCTGTTTGTCCCGTGTGACTCTGTGTGTGCCTCTGCTCGCGTGTGCCATTGCATAGCATGCTAAGCACATTTGTACCAGTGATGAACGGAATAGGTTTGTTCTCGTCGTGGCTCATCCTCGGCCAGTGGCCTGCTAAGTGAATCGGGTCAGGGGCCTTTCATGGTCAGTGCACCGTGGTCGGTCAGAGTTGACCTCACGGTAGACGGGATCAAGTTGATCACAGCATTAAGGTCAAATATCAAATGATGTAATGTGAAAATATTTTTTTTACAGGAACATGTTTACAACGCGATGATACTTTTTTTGCAACTGCTGCTACTGTGTCTACCACTTCCACTATTCCCACGACACTGCTATTAAAATAATGTTACACCTGCCACTTGTACTCCTACTTCTGCTACTGCCTCCACTACCCGGACGGCGAGCTGAGACTACAGAGGAAGAAGAAAAATATCAAACGATCTTTGGGTCCAATCCCCAACACACCCAAAGATTCATGTAGCATTTTAGTCCCCGAACAACATAGGCCACTAGCATCCAGCTCCTCAGTAGTGTTGCACCATAACATCCGATTTCACCGACTTCTCAGAGGAATACATATGTTCTTCTGTTTGTGTCGAACACAAGAAAAACACAGATTTCGGTTACCTTATGTAAACTTTGGCGAATCCGCTGTGTTGGCTGGGATTTTAGAGATAAATCTGCCACGCGACAGCGAAACAACCAGCGAGAATCGATGCACTTGAAGTTAAAGCGATCCGCGATTTGACTCGTAGTTTTATATAACTTGTGTTTTGAGTAGAAAATAGAGTTTATGGGTTGTATTGCGTAATCAGTCTTCACATTTTAATGCTGTCAGAAGAATATCCTGTATTCTTTCCCTCGCATGAATTATTGCTAACATGACTATGATACCACTTATAATGAAAAAGTAATGCTGTGCTGGAATAAAGTATTCTAGTTCATTGATCAATGGAGACATAACAAAGAGAAAACGCTTACTGAAGTTGGAACGCCAGAAAACACTGGATCCATGATTCTTCTTCCCTATTACATTAATAATTAGTTTTTTATTTAGTTTTCTATCTTAAAGGTCAAGCTGGGGTACGGTGCGTTATCCTTAGCACAAGAGTTAAAATGATCTTTTTAGTCACAAAGGGTGACGCAGACAAAAGAACCCTCCTGCTACGTGCTTCGTTCTCTCATTTGTCCGCCAACCTTTTCCTCAGCCGATAATTGAACATGGGAGCAGTTTTTTCCTCCCCAACCTTTAAGCCACAGCAACTGAAAAGCAAATCCACTTTTGCACTTGGCTGACAAGGTTTAACATTTGCTCTGGCTCGGTGTCGTAACCCGTTAGTAGAGGCACACTGTTAGGATGTGCCACTGTGCGAGCTCGGCTCTAATGAGCACCGGGTGAAAATGATGCAATTGCTCCAATTGTGTTTGTGCAACAGAGAAAAAAACTGGTGTCAGTGGGGATACAGCTGACTTTTGACAGTGAGGTGTGTGTGCCCCCCCCACCCCCCCCCCCCTGCTCTCCCTCTATAGATATTGTGAGTTTGAAGTTGCACTAAATGTATCTACCACCCACTCCACTCAACCACTATATGAATCACAGTTCATCATGTGTTATCTCTAGTAGCAATTTTCTGTCTCTGCATGGCCAATCACTGTCTGTCTCTCTCTCTCTCTCTCTCTCTCTCTCTCTCTCTCTCTCTCTCTCTCTCTCTGTCTCACACACACACACACACACTCAAACAAAGGTGACATGGCTGAAATCATTTTAAAAAGTACACTGCATTCAAAGTGTCACCACAGTCCACTGATATGATGTTACTGTATTTGCACAAGCTTCTTCCCCTCCTCCCCTCCTCCCCTCTCTGCTTCTCTTCCTCACTGCTTCTCTTCCTCTTCGTCGCTTCTCCCTTCCAACCTTCTTCATGAAACACGCACAGTCACCGTCAATATTTCCATCAAACGTTTTCTTTCCAAATATGAGACACAAGAGACCATTGTGTATGTTAAAACAAAAAAAAGCCTTCCTCGCTTAATGTGGATGTCCCCCCCTCGTCCCTCCTCTTCACTCTCTTAAAAACTCTTCAGGTTTTTTTTTTTTTCCAACTGAGCGGATTCAGGCTGAGGCGGGCGCAACCGCACTAGAGGGGGAAGTCAAGTCGTGCTGGACTGGCGCGATATCCTCGCACGGTTCACACAACTCCAAAGAAGACCGACACTCGCCTCCAATCATGCTTTTTAAATGATGGACCATGCTGATTTTAAAAGTTGACCAGGGATTTCTCGTGGTGGGGTGTTTGCGAGGCATGGCTTTCATTTTAACTTGCTTCCTCCTGTCATGGTGAGTAGAAGGCAACTCTTCTCCCTGCATGTTCTCCTCACTTTTTACGCACGGCGACCAAACGACTGTGGATGAATGTGCGCTGGAGAAACTCTGTGTATTTATGAAACTGTTTTCTTCTGTGTTGACGTGATTTTCTCCATCGGTGCGTTTTGTACTTAAGTTTTAGTGCGAGCGGTGTTTGGGGGAGTCAAAACAAGGACCCCAGCATCTATTTGGATAACATCACGCGTATATTGGACAGATTATTGGATGGCTATGACAACAGACTGCGACCTGGATTTGGAGGTATGCTAATGATCGAGTCATGACACTATTTATGTAATGTTGCCTCATGCATGATTGAATCGAGCTTCCTTTTTTTTTTTTTTTTGGTAGATAAAGTTTGGCTCCAGCAGTTGTGTGCGTCATTGTCCATTTGGTTTCTGTTCTGCTGTAATTACATGTTTTTTTTCTGACACTATTATGACACAATTACAAGTGAACAAAGAAATGTGTACTTATTGTCACTGTCATGTTCTTTTTAGGCTTGTAAATGAATCTGATTTGCAGTGGCATTTTTCTTTGTGTATGAGCCACACATTAAATATAGCTTTAACTGCTCTATATGTACAGATTTTAGATGATGAAACGCTCTATCCAAAGTTGTATTTTGTTTCTGTGCCAAAGCAACCATTCCCTCTCTCTGCTGTAGGTCCAGTCACAGAGGTTAAAACTGACATCTTTGTCACCAGCTTTGGACCAGTGTCAGATGTCGAGATGGTACGTAAGCCCCTCTGACCTCTGAGACTGATACGGGATGCAAAGGCTAAACTGACGTGCACATGCTATACAAACATGTTGTTTTATAATACTGGTTTACAGAGTCAGCGTCACCGCGTCAACACACTTAAGACATTATGTACAGATTCCCCTGCGATTCAATTCATATAGCTTCAAGTCACCCTAGCCTTCATTATTTCAGCATTTGGGCAGGATGTCATTAGTGCAGCTTAGGACTTTAATCTGGCTGACAATCCCCCCTCCCATCTGAGAGGGAGAGAGGGAGAGATCTGGCTGATGTTGGGATAGGACAGGCCGACGACTCCTGTCATGGGATAGGCTGAACTCTGTATGTCTGTTGTACTCAACACTGTTTAGGCTTTAGGCTTTAGATACTGTTTCATTGCATATAAAGCCTACTTGAACGGCCATGTGATACGCTGGTGGCCGTTCTATAGAGAGGCGTGTGAAAGGCTCTTAAGAGCAGCAGGGGCATCCATTTCATCTAAAAGCATCCAGGATGGTATTGCTGACTATATGCTTGACTATCTGTACATGAAGTAACCTACATTCATATTGAACGACTACAACCTCAATCAGATGATTCAGTCAGTTAATTTCTAGACCTGGTAGTTCATATAATAAGATAAAAAATAAAAACATAGAAGAAAAATATATCTTATGCTTGGGCTTCAGTTTAAATCGCATCATCTTTTGATGAACTTCATAAAGACATATTCTTATTGCTATTATGAAGAGGTCTGTCTCCCACATAATATCTAAACATCCCTAGCCCTAAAATTAAGATACATTTCTTTATTGTAAAATGCACAAACCTAACTTTTAAATTCCCCTAGTACTGGCAGCAATGATAGAGCCTTCCAGAAATAGAACCCTCATCACATTGCCAGTGCTCTATCCAGCAGGTTCCAGCGAAACCATGGCTCACAAACCCATCTGCCATTCGCTCTGGGGGTAGTGGAGATAGTAACGGCAGGAGCAGCACCAGTGGTAGGAGTGGTTCAAATAGTGGTAAACAAATCCTTCGTCCCTCCAGGAATACACCATGGACGTGTTCTTTCGTCAGACGTGGATCGACGAGCGGTTAAAATTCGAGGGTCCCATTGAGATCCTGCGGCTCAACAACCTGATGGTCAGCAAGATCTGGACGCCAGACACCTTTTTCCGGAATGGCAAGAGGTCGATCTCTCACAACATGACCACCCCCAACAAGCTGTTCCGCATCATGCAGAACGGAACTATCCTGTACACCATGAGGTAACAGTGCTGGACAGTGAGCTCCAAACCCAGCCAACACCGGAACAGAGCACAGACCTGGATAGCAAATCAAACAAACAAGCATCCAAGACATTAAAAGAAATGAGGAGGGCCATTCCCCCCAAAAAACAAGATATGTGCCATCTAAAAAAAAAAACAGGCCTGGAAAGCAATTCAAACAAACATGACTCCAGCTTTGTTCCAAAAGGACATATTTAGGACAAAACACAACATCCCCGGAGTTACTGATGGCACAGAATCTGTTTTTATCTCAAATAATTAGATTAACTAGATTAATTACTTTGCTTTAAAACATTTTATTTAGTTCAGCTTTGTTTAATCCTTATTCTTAACTTGTGTATTTAGTTACCTTCTGCAAGAGGTGCTGATTTTCCTTTCAGAAAGAAGTATAACAAGACATTTAAATTTTACATTTAAATATTTCCAATCTTCAAATCAATTTCTCTGGTTTTAGTCTCTGGTTTAGTGGCACAATGTGTCCGCCATTGTGCCACAGCGCCTGAATCCAGTTCTAAAACATTCATTTCTTAGCCAATGCGGTAACAGTGAATCAAATATGAATCAAACATGTCTTTCAACCCGTATCTATTCTGACAGATTAACTATAAATGCAGAGTGCCCGATGCGTCTGATGAACTTCCCGATGGACGGCCATGCCTGCCCGCTCAAGTTTGGGAGTTGTGAGTTTGTTTTCTCTCTTCAGCCTCACTGCTCTGACAGATGGTGTCAATATCAAATGATCACGCTGTCACTGACTAACTGACTGCCTGACAGGATGTCAGAAGATTTTAATTTGAAGTGTCACACAACTGTAAAAGAAAGTTAAAAAGAAATAAACAATGCAATGACACTTTGTAATACGATCCACGGATTTACAGTGTTGGATGAATCAGGTACAAATACAAAAGTAACCAGCCCAGTACAGTAGAAGGAAACCATGGGGGAACAAACAACTGGGCGTGTTAGTGGAAGGGATAAATAAATTAAAGTCTGGAGTGTTTATGTAAATACTCGATTTCTACAGGGAGCTGCATTGGGAAAAGATGGTGAAAACAACTTTGCTCATGTAGTGTGTAAGCAGAGTATTGCAGCTAACATACCTTTTCGTTATTATGGTATATACAAAGGTAAAATAATGAGATGCACACTGTACAGATCCAGTCAAGGAATAAGTAAGTGCATGTGAAGATGTGACCCTGCCATGCATAGTCGACTGAAGGTGCACGTCGCTTGGAGTCAAAAACAAACAAACCGTCCTCAAGTGCATAATTGTAGAAAGTTTATTATCTCACCTGAGGAGGAAGAATGAGAAAGAAATTAATGTAATAATTTAACAAACCAGCAAAAGTAGATCAACAGTAGCTTACCTTTAATGATGGAGGAGTAACCTAGTAATTGTTATTTTTTCAATTATACGGTAAGAGTAGGTTATGTGGGCTGTAATTTAATGCTCCCCCTACTTCCTCCTTAATTCCACAGTTAGAAGTGGGATGTGTTATCCGGTGTTACCAACAAATCCTTTGCCAGATCCTTCAATATATATTAAGAGAACAAGACCAACTAAAGAGAGAATGTAATGATTGAATCAATTGAATGCAAGGGTTTTCTGCACCTGTGAATATAAGAAATAAACTCTTTAATGAAATGATATTAACACAGTTCTTCATCCGCCCGTCCAGATGCTTACCCCATCAGTGAGATCGTGTACACGTGGAAGAAAGGTCCTCTCTCCTCCGTCGAGGTGCCACAGGAATCCTCCAGTTTGCTGCAGTATGACCTGATTGGTCAGACGGTGTCAAGCGAGAGGCTCAAGTCCAATACAGGTGAGAAAACGCCCCAAGAAGTTATGTGCAGGTCCAATGTGCAGTATTTAATGAGACAATAACGTTCTCACACTCATGCTACATGTGAGATTTTCTGTACAGTTACAAATTAATCAGCATCATTTGAAAAAAAGGTTTGGGGGCAGTCCTTCTATTTCTGATGTGTGATCACATGTCTTTGTTGTTTTCTGTCTCAGGTGAATATGTCATCATGACGGTCCACTTCCACCTACAAAGGAAGATGGGCTTCTTCCTGATCCAGACCTACATTCCCTGTATCATGACCGTTATCTTGGCCCAAGTCTCCTTCTGGATTAACAAGGAATCAGTTCCAGCTCGGACTGTGTTCGGTAAGTTCTCTTTAAACTCACTGTACTCATAATGGTCTATAAATACCATTGCAAGTTACAGGCCTATTCTCAAAATGCTCAAGTGCAAAGCGAGGACGAGAACACGCACTGCACAGTGCATTACTGGTGAAATGGTAATTGCAACAAAACGGTCTTTTCAGTTGCCGTTTTGCATGATTGCAATCACCTAAAAGAGTAGCATAGTGTGGGGGAAATCAAGTCGGTTCACTAAACAGAACAAGAATGTTGAAAACTGTGTTACACAACCCATTACAATAAAGTGTCAAGCCAGAGAGTTTTACAAGTTGCACAAGTCTTTGTGCTCAACATTTTTTTAGCTCTTTAAATTCAACTTTCTTTACTGCATGTATCCAAAATGTGAATAAAATATATCTTTATTTATCAACTCCCCACCCACTGCTTGACCTCACGCTGACTCCAGCTTGGGAAACTTAAAGTAGTTCTGCATTTTCTGCACGCTGATTGGTTTAAAACCACACAGATTGGCCCCTAAAATACAGTCTCCTGCAGGAAAAACAAAGACTGACTCAGTCATCACCGTATGTTTTAACCTCTCCTCATTATCTCCATTCCTCCTCCACTGTGGTGGAGCTGAATTAATTGGGAATAAATGTCCTTTTTGAAATTGGTCATGGAAGGGCCGAGAGGGGGAGGATGTTTACTTGGCCCTCTTCCGAGCATTCACAGGTTCCGCTTGCTCACATTACATCACGCTACAGTTGCCACCAAGCTCTAGCCTCAGGAGCGGAGAGTGTGAGAGACACTGAACAAAGACAGAGAGGGTACGAGAAAAGAGGTAGACAAATAAGACTGGGACGAAACAAAGGAGGGAAAAAAATGGGGCAAATTAAGCCGTTGAAAACATTTCCATCCTTTTTCATTTTTGATTCCGCTCGTGTTAAATTCCAACAAGCTGCAGCTGATCAGAGTGACACTGCTGGCCCTTGTCGATTTCGGTTCTGTGGTCTGCACTTGTGATTGGAAGAGAGCCAGCGCTCGGGCGAGCCTGCGCACTTCTCCGGCGAAGAGATACCAATCATTAGCGTGGAAGTTGAGGCCCCCATGTGGCAAGCACATCTGTGGCAACTCATTAACCTCACTCGTCCTGCTGTTTTCCATTTCACTCAATATTGGGTATACGATAAAAAACAGCTTATTTTCTGGATTGGCTGTCGTTGAATAGGAGCTCTGGGTGAACGTCAGGGATGCTGGGTATTTTAGAAGAGGTAATGTAGACAAAATCAGATTGTATTTGTCATCACAAACGGCCGAGCATCATATTCAAACTGCGATATAGTTTGTGTCTAAATTTAGAGTGTCTTGTGAGAGTGCTCTTAAAGTACCTGAGAGTTACAGGATGTGTTGGAGAAATCCATTATCTAACTAAGTTGTATTAATGCTGAGGATGGGAGGAGAGGAGAAGAGAGAAGAGATGAGGAGATGAGGAGAGGAGAGGAGAGGAGAAAAGAGAAGAGGAAAGAAGTAGCTATATGGACGTGCTCCACCCTGACAGTACATTAAGCCATTGTATGTTGTGCGCTGGATTGTCAACAACTTCTCTAAGAGCTCAAAGTCCCTTGAGCACAAGTCTCACAGACTTAATTGAGTGTGGCCTAATTTGTACCTTGCTTTTTCCCTATAAAAGCACAGAAATGCCCCAAGCATTTAATTTCTATCCTGTCTTTATACTTCATCCCCCTTCCCTCCTACACTCGTTCCTTCTTTTCTTTCTTTTCTCTTTCTCGTGCCTCTCCCTCCCACCCTGACAGCTTTTCATCCCTCCTCCCCTACGCAATCATTTAACTTCTGCTTGAGCTTGAGACAGTCGGCACCGGTTGGGCTTTTTGGAGGAGGTTGTGTTTAAGAGTCGTTGACTTTCTCTGCTAAAGTGGTGTGTGGAAAATGCTTTTGATATATTGCTGGGTGCATTAAATCCCCCATGAGATCCTAATGGCAAGTGCACAGCTACAGTGCACGTTTGGTAAAAGCATGAGCAGCAGTGTTAAATGGCCCCTTTTGCTTTAGCTTGATGAAAGTGAATTAGATATGTACTTTGTTAATTGGCCATTAAAGGAGATGTTGATTGTCAGCATCTTTGTCTGACTTAATAAGGAAAGAATTTTTGCAACAGAGACTAAAAGATGTTTAATATATTGTGGAGCACTAGCTACTAACAGAAGGTATGAACAGCCGTGGGTCTAAACAGTGTTTTTCTTTCTGCAGTCTTTTCTTTACTTTGAGTCTGTAAACATCGGCGCTTCAGTTTGTTGCCATGGCCAGAAGTTTGAAGGAATTTTTTACAGACGTCTGAAAACCTTTGTTCACTTCAGCTAAACAAGAAGTTCAGAAAAGCGAAAAAAGCTTTTACTGTCTAACCTCTCCCCCAATACAACCCACAACTTTCATTCTTTCGATAATCTTCATCATTCCTCACTGGCATTATCTGCATTATTCCTCATACGCTCATGTTGTGATCAACAGATTAACACAATATTAGCTGATGGATGGTTTTCTCGAGTCAGTTTTCTTGAGACAGTTTACAGATATTTCTTTGACGTGTGGAGGTGAAGTTCTCCCGCTCATTGACAGCTTATCATCCTCCATAGTGAAGTTGGACAAACCTTGCAGAGCTGAAATGTCCTGACACCCGACATATACCAAGAAACAGAGCTTAATGCTATAAACAGCTTATGCACAATGTTGTAAAGGCTATTTTTAACTTGATAACTTTCAACACACATGTCAATGATCGACTGTGGTGCACGCCAAGTCCTCAGATGAAGCTTTGTATCCCTGCAGCTGCAGCCCGAGTGCTTCAACTGCTACAATCTGTGCAGAGCTGAAAGGATCTCAGGCATTGATTGGCAAATGGTGATTCTTGGTAAAATGGCTGAGCTGGTAACTTCCAAGAAGATTCTGAAGTTTTTGTTTGCCTACTAAAATAGCAAAATATTGTAGATTTGCAAAAAAAATTATATTTTATGACAATTCACATTACCTATTATCATGGATTCACAGAGCAGCATAATGATTTGCCTGCTGATTGTCCAAATTATATTTCATGTGTCTACAAGAACTGAATTTGAAAAAAAATTCAACGTGAGTGTGGTATGTGTGTGTGTGTGTGTGTGCGCGTGTGTGTGCATCTAGAGTGTGTGTCCTAATCAAGCTGATTGCAGTGGTCGTTCACAATCAAGCCTCTGGTTTTCATTGACCAATGGTCCTACAGGCCTTGAGTTATATACTGTATATCAGGATTGAAAGAATCACACACACACACACACACACACACACACACACACACACACACACACACACACACACACACACACACCAGTGACTTTATTAGTAATGCAAACAGCCACTGTCCATCCATGTATTCTCTGCTCATTCTTTGCACTATTGTGGCAGAATTGTGTTCTGCTAATTCATAAAGATTATATCAACATCCCCAAACATTAAGCCCCATGTTCAGAACACACTGATATTTTTCCGCCCCATCACAGAGATGTGACAGGAGGAAAAGATTTCAGAGAATATGCTTATCCGCATCCAAGATCGATACCACTCATGTCTGAGCATTAAATATGAATTCAGAGCCAAGAGGCAATCGGCCTAAATTAGCATAAACACTGCAGGTGAATGAAGAACGATAATTCACAGGTTATATGTCATTTGTTTGATCTCACATAAATATAAATGTAGAATAAACGTAAAAAATGAATTATTGTAGAACTTGTGGTTTCCTGGGGAGTTCCGTTCATAGTGATGAAGAAATGGAAGGAATATTTGTGAAATTTGAAGAGAGCCAACCTTCGGGCTATAGATTTCGATTAGAAATGTAGAAATGTTGTAGGCTACTGATTTTATTATTTAACTCTCTGCAAAAAATGCATGTATGAAAAGTTCCCACCAACTTACTGCCTGTGACAACTTACTTCTGTCTTGTCCCTGTTTGCAGGTATCACCACCGTCTTGACCATGACGACGCTCAGTATCAGCGCCCGCCACTCCCTCCCCAAAGTTTCCTACGCCACAGCCATGGATTGGTTCATCGCCGTTTGCTTTGCCTTTGTCTTCTCTGCCCTGATTGAGTTTGCGGCCGTCAACTACTTCTCCACCCTGCAAGCCAACAGGGAGCTGCGGAAGGCAGTAGCGATGAAGGTGGCAGCTCAGGAGGCGGCGGCGGCTGCAGCTGCGACTCCGGCTGCGGCCACGGGGACCGACGGAGAAGTTTCCTCGGTAAGTCTGTTCCCCCATTGTTGTTTTAGCATGTTACGCAACATTTAATACCTGTGTACTTAGGAAAGGGAACTAGGAGAAGATTCAAATGTTCAGTTTGAATTCATTTTCTTCACTTCGAGGGATGATAGGAACAGAAACAAGCTGAAAAGGAAAAATCCGGGATCCACTGATTTAACTGTTTCTTTCCTGCTGCCGATTCACATTCCCAAACTTGATATAGAAAACCAAGCATTTGCCAGTCCAGTCATTTCTCCCTCTATCTCAACATGCAAACATATGCAAACCTCAAAGTGCAGCACTGTTAAAGTTCATGTGTATATCTGCACATCAGCTCTTAACCACAAGCTGAGCAGCTCCTGTGCTCTTAATAGTATTGTTAGGAAAGTTTATGAAAACCTGACAATACAATGAATGTATCAACATCCTAACATCAGACATAAGCTGCTAAACAGCTTTAATCCTACACAGAGCTTTTAAGTCTGTTGCTGGAAGTTTGTCATCATGACGTCAGAACCCGTTTTCTGAGCTGTTCGAGCTCACAAACATGTAATAAAAACAACTTACCCACTTAAAATGTCCACACTCCTGGTGTCAGAGTTATAATCTATCTCTACCTGTACAGTAAAATACATTGAAGCATGTGTGGAAAGTTTAATCTACGGAAAATAAAGAAATAGCCAATGTGTAAAAACTCTTTTTTATTTGGGTTTTGATGAAATTGCATCATGACTTATGATGTTTTACATGAAGCTGCTGGTTTCACTGCAATCACTTGTAAGAGATTCCAGCAGAACGTGTGTGATTTATTATTGATTTCAGTTTGGCTGAATTATGACTCACAAAAGAAGGAATGTGATGTTTGATACAATATGCATCACTGCAATGGGAGAGGTTACAAATAAACTGACAGAAAATGTGGCCAGAACGTATATATCAGAATCAGAAGTATTTTTTATAGCCTGGGATATAAGGTTGGCTGCGATTCTCGCTGTGTACAGCTTAAGAGTTCCACATTTCCACAGGTTTATAGTTACATTCACCTGATGACCTTTTTTGATTTCAAATAAAAAAATCGAATCAATCAGTGGTTCATTTTCTTTTACTCTGCAATTGGTTAAAAGCCTCCATTCACTCTGGGTTTGTTTTCGAAGATCACTCTCTTTTCTTCTATTGCTTGTGTCCTGAAATCTTCTCTGATGTGTCTTTCACAAGCTCCGATGAATGAGACAGCTCTGTGGCTCTCAGGATGAGTGGTGAAGGTCATACCCGGCTGTGTCAGTGGTATTATATCCACAAAGCACTGATTACTCAGCAGACGAGGGGGTTTAGATTCTGTTTATATGACTTGTGTGTGATTCTTCTCTACTTTCCGACTTGTTCCCTCTGCAGCTCCCCTTCTCCTTTCCCATTGCGATCCCACGTGCAGCGTGTGCAATGCAAACAATTGGCAAACCTTGTTTATCCTCCGCCTCAGCCCAAAGAAAACCATAATCTTGCTTACATCACATACGTACAAACCCCCAGCCCTCCCTCCTTCCTGTCTCCCCCCTCACGCACACATTTAACATTATCCTTCTTTTTCTGCCTCATCCTGCTGTGCTCTCCCTGTGCACCCCCCATTCTCTCTTCACACAGTGTCTCTTGACCGTCCCTCTTTTGCGTCTCTATTTTTTTCTTGAATGTAACCACACACTCGCACTGGAACGACACAATCTCCACTTTATCCACGCTTGTCCTCACACAAGGACACACATCCACACTTAATCTGCAGCACACACTCAAACACATACAGGCACGTATATATATATATATGCACACATGTAATCTGCAGCAAATGATGGCCCTCACATCCATGCAATCCACTCTGTACAATGTCTTATCCATCCATCCATCTATGGTGTATCTATCATCCATCGCTCTCTCCTGCTCCTCTATTCTGCCCTGTAACTGTGTGATAACCACAGAGAGTGACACGAGGAGACAGCCAGTGGCTCTGTGAACGATGTTGCTACAGATTATGTAAGAGCCATAGATTAAGGGAATATCCAGCAGATCACTGCGGGCTCACAAGCAGCAGGGCGGCCACCACACTGGCGCGGAGTGGGGGGGGGGGGGCCCAGTCCGTTTTAGTGGAGCGAAGATTGGAGGGACGGATGCGAGGGGCCGGCGAGGTTTTGTTTTTGTGTGTGCATGAGAGAAAGTTACACAGAGGGAAAGAGAGAGTGGGAGGGATGCATCATGGAAAATGACTGCTTTCACCAAATATGTAGGAGGGAAGAATTTCCATTTACACGGAGAAAAAAAGAGCGAAAAAAAACCCCAAGCAATGGTGTATCACTGGAAATAGCCATCCCTCCGTCACGATTTAAAACACGACGACCTGTTGTGACTGTCGGGCAAAACCACAACAGGAACGGGCAGCTCGCAGCAGCACAAGTTTAATGGTTCATTTAATGAATCAAATATAGACAGTGTATAGGGGGAGTGGCTGTTTACCAGTGAGTGCGGGAGGGGGCTGTGTGCATTGTCGATGGTGTGTGTGTGTGTGTGTGTGTGTGTGTGTGTGTGTGTGTGTGTGTGTGTGAGTGAGTGAGTGAGTGAGTGGGTGGCAGAGTGCGTGGTGCAGGAAATTAAGAGAAAATAAAGCAGTCGTGGGAGGAAATGAAGGAGAAGAGAGGGTGATAGAAAGAGGGGAACTTTATTTATCGGCCCAGCCACAGGTGCCGGTAGATTAGTGATCGCTGCCTGGGTGAAGGAGCGCTCTGATTGAATTGGGACAGTTTTGATTTTTCATGCATTTGTCCTGGTGTCCCAGTGTCCCTATAATTAGACTGAATGAATGAAATGAATTTCAAGCTCCGGCAACATCGCTGTCGACATAGGATTCCATGCACCGTCGTACTTGCAGCCACACGGCAGGTTTATGTTTTCACCTCAGACCATTTGTCTGTTAATTGGTTGTTGGTAGATTGCACAAAAACTACAGGTAGGGTTAGGGTTAGGTATTTGTCACATTTTTTTCTGACATTTTCGCTGATTTCCCAGGGAATAATTCATGCATCTTGATGATATGTATAAGTGTGTGCAAATACAGTAGGTGCAGCCTGGTTGAACCTAAGGGAACTATTGGTCCTTGGTGGAGGTCTGCAATCTGCTGAGAGCCATTCTTTCATTATTCTTTCATTATTCCACATCACAATAATGAAACCTGAGGATCATTAACGGCCCCTGCAGGAGAGCACACAGACACACAGTGTTCCCTACACACATTTTAAACAAATTAAAACCTTACTTTATCAAGCAGCAGCGGTTTGCATCTCGAAAAGCTGTTTTAATAATACAACAGATGTCTTCCATCTGCTCCGGTCAGAATCAATGTTTAAATCCAATATTTGGTCTTAAGAATGACTTCGCCCCCGGGCAATTGTTTTCTATTTACAAGAAGTCACTTCTGCTCTGTTTGGATTTTTCTCCTATGCTTCCTTTGGGGATCACTAAGTGACCTTATCATTTTGTTGATTTGGTATTAAAAGTGGAGTTTAATATTTAGGGGATGTTGTTAAATATTTTACTTTCAGCTGGTCAAGTAGTTTCATTCAACCTTTCACATGATTCTACTTATATATAACACATACTAATACTTATTGTGTATGTTCTTATTCTCTTAAAACACCTTAACAACAAGTGAATAGTCTAACAGCGGCTATCTTGAGGTAACTCATTGCCGTGCTTTAAATACACAATTTCAAACAGTACATTTACATGAAATCCATGTCCACCGCCTCGCAATATTCATCCACAAGCATATGTACACCCACTCAACACCCACAGACATGAACTCGCATGCAAAGCATAGTTGTAGTGCGCAGTGATGGTGTAACACACA
This sequence comes from Verasper variegatus, assembly GCA_026259375.1. Classification (NCBI taxonomy): domain Eukaryota; kingdom Metazoa; phylum Chordata; class Actinopteri; order Pleuronectiformes; family Pleuronectidae; genus Verasper; species Verasper variegatus. The sequence continues at coordinate 6,914,711 of CM048051.1, forward strand.
GTATTAAACACACATAAACACACAGCTGCTCCCACTCCCCAGCCCCCACATGTGAACATTCGCGCCTAAACACCGGCCATATATCCGTCAGTCACTGGTCAAGTCGGTCAGAATGTAGAGCAGTGGATAAAGAGAAGAGGAGCTGATCCCTGCAGGCTTTGACCAGGAAAAAGCCCAGCGGGCCTGTTTTCATTATCAAAAATAGCTTGTGTATCGGATTATCTGTACATACCTACAGTAGAGAACACCACATGGCACACGGCAATGCGGTCACTGTGTAGGAACCATTACAGTGATAGGTCGCTGACATTTGGAGGAGCAGCCAAATTCCTATTTGAGCACAAATCCTCCAATACTCAAATTAACTTTGACCTTACAAATAAACAGTGATACGACTGGAGGAGATGCACGGGGTCACAGGGCACACACTCTATTTCACTGATGAGTGAACCCAATGTCTGGGTGATCAGCTGTTAGATCACCTAAATGTGTTTTTACTTTTATTACTCTAACCCATATACATTTCACACGCTCCGTTATATTTTTTACCCTTGTGCCTATCTAGAGTAAAATGCAGATATACGATTATTTTACCGATGATTGCAGTCCCTTAAAGAAACATCTCACACTAATGATGCCTGAAGAGAATTGAACAAATAATGTTTTAATCACAGTGCAGATTCTGTTTTTTCTCTCCCTCTTAGTCCTCCCTCTTTTTCACACTCACACTTGGCAACTATCAGTGCTACAACACAGTGGAGGTTGATATCGTTACAATAGTTACACAGAAAGGAAGAAAGACATTCTGTATTTGTTCCCGAAACTCATTTCTGAACCACTTGTCCTTGTTCCCGATGCAAAACATCATGAGATCAGAGAAAGATGTATGAGAAAACTTTTTCACTTTGTCGAATTCAACCAGCTCTTGTCATGGATGCCACTTAAGCTGCTTTCAGAACTGCACTGGACTTCGCAGTTCCGCCGTATTTCTCTGGAGGATGTGAATGTGTGAACACAAATGTCCAAGTGAGACACTCTGCAGTTTCTACAGACTTTATCCACCTGACCTCCGAGTATAATGTCTGTAGAAATGTCGGAGAAGTCGATGTGTGAACACAGCAGGGGGTCCCCCGCTGGATGCACCTCAACACCTAAAACCCCTGATCTTGCAATGTTAAAGACGAATAAAATTCCTGGATATGCACCCTGATCCAGATCTGCTCCAAAATTGTATTTGTTCTTCCCTGAACCAAGAAACAAACTAACGGACAGGGGTGAATACATAACCTCCTTGGCAGAGGTAACAGAAATTCTCTACGTGGAATTGTTCCTCTGTTATATGTGTCATTGGTTATGCTTTTGACAGCTACCGTCAATATGAATAATAACGTTGGCTCAACATAATTAAACCTATAGTGTTGCATGATCTTTTGAATAGAGCACCTGATGAGTTGAGCATCAAGGAAATGTAATAATAAGTAATAACAGGGAAATCTTTTTATAAACATTCTGCACAATTCAGAATCGCACATTCGCTGTTGGTTGTACATCTGCAAATATGTCAAGTTCTGTGAAATTAATAACTCAGGGACTTATCTAATCTCATTTCCGATTGGCCACCATGCCGTTTTGGAAGGGTTTCCCTCAATCAGAGGATTGTTACAGTTTAATAGTTTCTCAACCTGTAGCGGGACATGTAATCCTGTAGCCTGACAAATCCAACGCAAATCTCGCAAGATCAGTTTTGGCTCCAAGACTCTAGTCTGGAAAAACATCCACGTGTTCTGAATTAAGTCCAACAGCGCGGCTGAACCAGTCGGTGAACTATTAATCACACACTGAACATTATTCTGCAAAAGTATGGTTCATTTCTAAATCATGCTTTTGGTTTCGCATTGGCGAATGTACCGAAGGAGCATAAGTAAATATCATGTTTTTCAGTGAGAAATCAGTTTGAAAATCTAAATAAAACTAATATAGAGAATAATCTTATGTCTTGCAATTATAAGGTCTTACGGGACATGATAAATATTCAATCATGTTTCTCTTTAATTGTTTGAAAAGCTCATTTCCTGACTACATTATCATGAATCAAAGGATCAAGAAATTACAGTCAGTTCTATTTCCGTGGTCCTCCTGTCGATATTAGACTTTCTACAATTTCTTTGGTTTGAAAGAGGATTGCGCTCTCTCTCTTTTTAGTTTCACTCTATACCTACAGGCAACACACTGTTCCCTGACCCATTTCCCTGATGTGCATTTTCCCGTTCTCGCGCCACACATACTGTATCTGTTTTGCAAGTATCGGAGCAGCGGCCATGTGCTGATTGACCACATTGGTTTCCTGAAAGTTGATGAGGCACAACATGAAACCGTGTGTCAAAACGCCACGAACCTTTCCCACAAATGCATCAATCTTCATGAAGCGGGTTGACTGAAATCACATCAAATCAAAGGCAAAGAAAAAACATTGATTTCCTTTTGTTGAGCTTAATTACTGTGGTCCTCATTGTTATGCGAGACGCCACTGATCAACTCACAGCTGTGCAAATGCCGCGCGAACGTCAGGGCACAACAGCACAGCCCCAGCTTTATTATTAATACCCTCATATTACATCATGCAATATTCTCTTTAATGTGAAATCTCTTCTCACAGTTTCTATGTTTTTTCTATCCCCTTTGCCTCTCCAAGGTGGATGCCACTAGTGTGCTGAAGAAGAGGATGAACTCCGCTCCGCTGTTCGACCGCCCGGCCAAAACGTTTCCCAACCCACCTGTCAATGCCCAGGCCTTCCTGCAGCAGGGTTCAGCTGTACCGGACAACAACATGCTGACCGGCACCAGCATCATCGACAAATACTCCCGCATCCTCTTCCCCCTCTCGTTTGGCGCGTTCAACCTGGTCTACTGGATCGTGTATCTCACCAAGGACACCATGGAGATGTCCAGGTGAACAGATGGCATGGTTCTTACAAACGATTCCAGCATTTGCTTCCTTGTACATGAAGCACATGAAGGGCGGTGTTTATTGCGTAAGTCAGATGGTGATGGTGTGACTGCTTCTGTGCAGCTACCTCCTTACTGAATATAATTAGTTTGGTTAAATCTCGCACAACCTCAGGCAGGATACAGCGAAACATATGCACACCTTCTGCATGTGTGTGTACATTAAATAGCTTCGTTATAGCCCATTATTCCAATAGGAAGACTTAATTTAGAACAGCCAGCAAGTTCAGGCATCTAGCAGATGGGTTGATACTGACAATTGGGTGCAATGAAACAGAGGCTTTTAACTCCTAAAGAATTTGTTCTTAACAAGAGTAACTGTGATCATCTAAAGCTCAATGCAATAGTAGACTGGAGCCATAAAATAAAACAAAGTCTGCAAAGCTTATTGACACAGTGGGTGTCGATGTTGATGAGTTCATAAAACCTTGTGGAAGCTTATTATTTAACATAATAACAATGAATTGTTAAAGCAGGGGAAAGCAGAACTTATGTCATCAGTGAAAGCCTATATACATGTATATTTCAGTTTGTATACAAGTACTTTGGGGCAGAAAAGATCACATCACATACTGCATGTTAGACTGATCCTAAGTGTAATATACGTGTAGATTCTGAGCACAAGAATCAATAATTAAAGCCATATTTCAAACCACGCAACCTCCTTCACTGAACTCTTCGGGAGAACTAAGTTGGGAATTATTTGGAAAAAGGGCAGACGGCTTCAAAAAATATGCTTGGCAGGTGATTGGATAAACCATCTGTCCATCGGCATCATTGGAGTCGCCAAAGCCAGTCAGGAGAGGAGAGAGAAATCATTTTCCCCATTGAGAAAAGCCTTCAGTGCCGTTCTTTGCTTTTCTTTCAATGAAGGAATACTCTCCAGTTCTGATACAATTGAGGCTGTATCTGCTATATCTAACCTATTTATGAGCAGCTGTTGTTGTGAATGAACAGCCCTCTCCCTAGCCTCCAGCAGGCGCTCACACATCGGACACTGATTGGTCCAAACCACTGTGGTTCGTCCAAAAGCAGAAATATTGGACCATTTGAAGTCCGACATTCATTTAATGTGTATTTCATATCCTACGCTAACACTCAAAACTGTTGCGTTTCTGCATAATCAGCCAATGTGATTAAATATATTAGATAAATCTTTGTCTTACAGTTGTTAAATAGCGATAAAGTATTTTTATATGATAGATCAATAAAATACCTTCAAGCCCAAACTCTACTTATAATCCACACCCCTAAGAAGAGTGTACCACTGAACTATTTCACTGCATAATATCTGATTTTTTTTAGTTATAAACAACTGAACATCACTTGAATCAGCAAGAAAACCCTCAGTTAGTCATTGATAATAGATATGTACAAGAGTCTAAAGCAAAAAATAGCCGAAACAAACTGTCTGTCAAGAAATCACGTAGCAGTATTTCGATGACTGTTTGGATCCTGTGGGCTTCAACACTTTGACAGATTGTCGATGACTTTATTTGATGACGGAGAAATTTATTTTCAAGTGTGTGTGTGTGTGTGTGTTTGATTTGTTCCAACCATTTCTTCTAAACAGACGGTTGTGCCTGCGTGTGCATTTAGGTTCACACCATCAATGTGCCGCGCACATTGATGGGCTTTTCAACTGTGTGGGTTCAGCTTCTTTCGTTCCCTGCCTTTCTCTCTCTCTAATAAGAGAAAAGCCCTGAGGCCTGAACTGAGACAAGTCCGATGACATGACAGCGTTGGCAGCCATTGGGATAGCTCTCTGTGACACTCTCTTAACTGTTTCTGTTAATTGATAGGGACCGGGAGCAACAAGCAGATCCAGACAAATGGCTTGTCAGCAAGCAGCGGAAGTGGTGGCCTTAAGGCTCAGTGATACAACAAGAAATAAAACAAGGAGATATCACTCTTATGAATGTGTGTTTCTAAATACAGGATGCTCTGCAGATGCAGTCATTGTATGACTGAGCAAGAGCAGTGAGTGGGGGGAGCGATGAAAGAAACGAGGAGGTGATATAACACACAGGGCCCCGGGGCAGCTAGCTGAAAATCCCAGAGGTGGTAACAGGCCAGAGCAAATAGACGGTCCGACCACAGCTTGTCACTGTGATCAGTTGTGGTCACATTCACCTCGGTGCAAAAGTCAAGATATCTGGCATGTTAAGCTGTCAGCAGATATGGCTGCTGCGGATTGTCTGGTAGAATTTACGGTTGAGTTCACTCTGACTCTGCTGTGACCACCGGCGCTCCTGGTGATCCAACAGCTGAGTCTCCATCCATGTTGGTGTAATGGTCATTTATAGGTCAAAGAAAACCATTTCGGGGGCTTCCAAACTCTTTTCCCTCGCCTGCAGATTCCGCAAATTCACACACAGAGTCATCTTTTTAGAGATTAAATATAAAATGGCATGAAATAAGGGGGGGGGGGGGGGGCAGTGTGGTTTAACGTGCTCTTGTTTATCTCATCCACATCCACTGAATGATATGTATGGGTGAGTCAGTGGCATGAGGCCTATGACAATGACTGAATCATCTCAGGTGCATTACCAGAACCCTGCTGACTGGAGTAAACACATTATGTTAAGATAGTAATGAAATATAATGTGTTTGTGGAAGTGTGAAGCATTGTGCCGTGTACTGGGGCTCAGCTCTGTTCCATTTGAAGGCAGCAATCGAACATAGCTGAATACGCTGTAGAATCACACGTCCACAGTTAATGCATTGTATTTCATCAATGTCTTTATATAGCACCACCCACACTGGTGACCCCTTCATTCTGATTGAGATCCAACACAATCCAGATATCACAACTAGCAAATGAAAGCATCCAGTCCTTTTCACACCAGAGACATAAATATACGGCTCCAATGACCCCAACTGAAAACCGATGATGCGGTAGAAGACAAGCCCTTTTTCTCTCTTTTCAACTTTGCTTTTATTATAGAGGGCCCTCCTGCAAAGAGGAGCTGGACCAGAAGAAAGGAGTGTGTTCTTGTGAGAGTGTGTATGCAGGTGGAATTGTGCGTGTGTGTGTGTGTGTGTCTACTTCTGTGAGGACACAAGTGTATAAATGTGCCGTGGCAGCAGTGCCTACCGACTGGAGGCTATTTTAAATGAATAGCGCCATTCAGGGCGAGACATGAAGGAAACAAATTTGCTGAAAACACTTCCTTTCCATGAAGGGCCCCAGCTGGTTGGCTGACTGGTTTGCCGGCTGGTTGGCAAGCTGACTGGTGTATGTGTGTCAGAGTAGGTACAGCGGGCGATAAGCCCCGCTCCTCTTTATTGCCCATCAGAGTGCCACGCTTGGAAAACAACTTCCTCATTGTTGCTCATAAATCAAAGCCACTAAACGCTGTTTCCAGCCCAATTCCTATTTTTCCGAATGTGGGGCCGCGGCAATAACTTTGGTGTAATGATCATTCAATTATAGGCCACTCAGTCAGGAAGCAATGAAGACCGATATAAACAGCGACCCCCTATCTATCATATTTCTCTCCGTGGCCTTGTGGGAATTGCTGCATCCGCCTTTGTTACCTTGTTTGTGTGTACTCGCATGAATGCACTCCTCACACGCGTGTCCCTGAATTTACATGAACATCTATGTGGCGTTTGTAAAATCCCGATAAGACAAATTGCTATCACACCAGAAACCTGCTCTCTGCTTCCGACTTACTCTTAACATACACATGCCGTGTCTCCCTCTCCTACTATCCCTCACACTCAATTGCTTTCTCTATTTCTCACTTTATCTCCGTGTCACTCTTGCAGAAACACTCTCTCCCTCTCTCTGCTGCCCCCTCCCCTGTCTCTGTTCTCCCCCCTCCACGCCCCCATCTCTCTCTCTGCTTCCCTTGGTGAGCTGCCAGTACTCTGCTCCCTCTTTCATATAAGCCAGGACAGCCCAACAGGCAGAGTGCTGTCCCTCTACCTCATCTACTCAGCATTAAGCGTCCGACCACATCAGAGCAAGGAGGAATCCTGTCTGTGTAGGAATGTGTGTGTCTATTAGTCCTCTTTACTCACTCTGTAAATGCACGTTGGCCATCTGGTGACTTGGGGGGAAAATACAGTTAATGTGGCAGGGCAGCTTTGTCTAAAGAGAAATGGTCCCATCACCGAAAGGTCACAAGTTCAGTCTCTGCAAGAACCAACATGAGTCTGTCACTGGGTGTAATTCCAGTCACAAAGCAAGAGGCTCACTTAAAGTCACTCCAAATGCAGTTATGACTTATCCACTATTTAAAGGTCCAGTGTGTAACATATAGGTGAAAGGGATCAGAAATGGCAATATAAAATATGTTCATCCCAGTGATGTTTTCACTAGTGTGTTTCATCTAAATTGTAGTAATTGTTGTTTTCTTTACCCTAGAATGAGCAACTTTATATTTAAATATTTTAGTTCTTATGACAACTGAAGGTTTCCACAGGTTCACATGTTTGGAAGAGGAGGGTGAGGTGAGGGGGTATTCAGCTGCAAACATGCAACTCCGCCACTAGATGTCACTAAATTCTACACACTGAACCTTTAAGTGTCTTAAATAAATGTATTAGTTAAGAATAATCTAGAGCTGTAGTCAACGATGACTTAACTGCAGTACAGAACGGCACAGGCATGTCATCCGGTTTGGAAGCATCACTTTAAATTGTTCTCATAAGTTAACAGTTTTTAAAACTCAACACACAAGATGAATATCAACAGTTCTTGTATCGAATGTGTTGTTTATTGACTCACAGGCAAAACAGCAAGAAATCTATAAGTAGTTGAACACATGCACTTATTGTGTGTGTGTATTCATGAGTATATTATTTTAACTGCATTGTATTATTGCTCATGTGTTACGGCATCAAACTAAAAAAAACGATCTGTGGTTCGATGAAACTAGCGTGTTCGCCCTTCATCGATTTCATATGAGCTTTTGTTTCTCAGTCCACTGGGAAAATTAGTTATGTTTGAAAAAAGGTTGATTTGATTGTCTCTGTTGCTATGGAATCAATTTAGACTGCTCCATCCTTGAAGTGCAATTAATTATTAATATTTTAAATATCATTGTACATGGACACACATGTTTTAGATGGCTCATTAAAATCCAGCAAATGGAATCGATATAGTTTCCTGCATTAATATTAATAGAAATGATTGCTCTATAAGTCAATATACAGTAATGAGCATATGACCATGGTGCCTATTGCTGAGCCAAGACTCCCACACAGTCTCACACTGATACATGTTATATGTTACATGCATGTGATACTTTCCATATATTATATACCAGATATAAAAAAAAACATTCTTGCAATTGCTGCATCCATTGTAGAAACTGCTTTTATCTCCGAAATCAATAGAATTTACCATAATTCAGCTTTCTTGTTTGCCAACTCCGTCCCCAGTTGCCTTTCTCAACTACCTACTAACCAAAAAACACCGAAATCTGGCCTTCATTATTATCATTACCATTATTATTTAATTTATTTATTTTGCCAGCAGCTAGCTCCTCTGGCAGGAGAAATGGCTCTGAGTGCTGTCAAAAGTATCTCCAGCATTACCACATCAGGCGGAGGAGGAGGTGGAGGTGTGAACTACCTGGCAGAGGTTCCCAGACAAGTTTCACGAGGTCTTTTGCGAAACAGTTCTGGCAGCGAGGGGACCGAATACATTTTAAATTCAGCCCGGAACAGATTGCCAGCCTTCGCATCCAGCCTGAACAGGAGCGCTCTATTACATCATACCAGTGCTCATTTGTGCTTGCAGATGTAGACAGATGTGAAACGGTGTAGGAGTATGTGTAGGTGTCTGTATTCATATACATGCTTGAATACGCTAAAATGCATTCCATAATTCGAAGAGGAAACCTGTAAGGCAGGATACTAGGGGCTCCCTCTGTCTCCCTTTAACACACATGATACACACAGTTATCATCATTGACTCATTCTACTTCTGTTTCTCTACCTCTATCTCTTACAGGGATACCGTCTAAACCTCTTCTCCTGGAAATCACACACACACACACACACACACTTTACATGCACACATACATGCACAATAAATAGATGACAGACGCTTGCCAAGCACTCTTTCATGCCGCCTCAGTGCATTGTTTTTATTTTTACATACTCTCTTGGAAAGTGTTTTGAGGGCAGATGCACCAGCTCCTATTGCCAACGTGACCCGGGAGCTCGCAGCCTGTGGGATCCAGGCTCTGGAACGATTTCAAACAGGTACTGCATCTCTCCTCGTTCCCTTTCATTTCATCCCCACGTATTTGAGATAAAAAAAGTTAGATGTTATGACACTTTGTCGGCGTCCGTCCTGTGTCCCCTGCTCGAGTGGATGAGGAAGGGGGGGGGGGGGTATGTAAAAGTTAAGTAAGCCAGGCTGCAGAACCAGAGGCAGAACTTTTTGCACGTGTTTAAAATGACGCATTCCCCTCCCTGACATTTCAGGGAGTGAGTGTAGCAGTTGCCCCGACTCCGGCCAGTGTGACCGACTCGGAGGAACTCTCTCACTCTTTGTTCGTCCTTCCGCTCTTCATTTCACCCCCCCTCTTTTTTTGGTTCATGGGTTTAATTTCCCTCTGCTGATGGAGTATAGAGGATGTGAAGCTAAATCTTCAAAGATATTTTTACAGTGTGTACTGCAGATAAATTGGCCCGGTTAAATATTCAATGTCACGTGCATGTAACATAATGGAGAAATGTGCTCATGCAAATATCAAAAAATAGACGTTTTATGCACACACACACACAAACACACACACACACACACCACTCAACTAATTTTTCTGAATTTTCATATTTACAGGATTCTATGTCGTTACAGCTAAAAGCTGCTGTGATCCATTTCGGGGAAAATCACTGAAAAATGCATTAGCTGCATACAAAGACGAAAGAAAGAAAGTAATCTACTGCACGTGTACTACCATAAGCATCAGGTTATCTTGGCAGTAACCTGTATTTGGAGAGATTAAGGCCTTTTCATTCCAACACTGATATAGTTTTCTTTATATCTTAATTGTTTCCATTGTAATCATCTTAATTGGAGTTAAATCATTTCTACACAAATTATCTCCTGAGATGGCAGCTCTGGCTTCTGGTCTTCTTTATAAAAACCTGCATTAAACAAAAAGCTAAAGCTATCATCATCAATTATACCAAATGCCAAAACGTATTCATTAATAATCCACTTGGGCGGATTTGCATATGATTATGCACTGTTTCCAATTAAGTAGAGAGGGTAACATGTTAAAGCCATGCGGCGTCTAAATATAAGCTGCGTGTTTGCTTCCTCATGACATCCATCATCCACGAGGACGCTCTCATTAAAGGTGTCTCTTATTAACACAGGCACCTTTTTCTTTTTAAATGAAAAAGCCTGCAGAGTGTGCCAAAGGATTACACACGTCCTGGAATCTGTGCACTTCCTCTGGTTCTTTAGCTGATGTCTGATGAGAATTGTCACACAAACTATAAAAAAAACAACTGTACAGTGACTGGAAAGTGCCCCTGTTTTCTCAATGAGGGAGTGATTTTGTTTTCTACTTCTTTAATACGGTATTAGGATTTTTTTTTTTTATTCCACTTAATCTCTTCATTTGTTGTAATGCAATTATGTTTACATCTCATGGGCACTTTGATTTGTGAACAGAGCAGCATGGTTCAATATATCAATAGCGCATGATTACAACTGGTCATCTTATACATCATTTTTCTTCTTTTTTTGGAAGAATAAATATATGCAATGAAATGTAATATAGACTCTAGTTGGAGCCTCAAAATTGGGATCTGTTGCTTCAAACCATTAACTGATGTTGCCAAGCTTTCATGGACTGGTTGCAAACAAGCAATTCCATCGCCAGACAAGACCATCCATATTTGACAAATCTGTAAAAACCCGGATTTCATCCAGTGCCAAGGAATTTAAATTGTCGCTTTCTATATCTGTGCATGGCAGCTAATGATGTGACTAAGGCAAGGTTAAGTTTACGCCACTGAAACTCGGAGGGGTCATGGTTCAAAATGGAAATCTCACCTTATTATCGGACACACGACTGTGAAACTTTGCTGAGTCAACATTGGAATGAAGTGTAACTATGGCCTTGTGTTGTCAATTTTCGGAGCGCAGAGGATTTGTTCATTTTTAAGACCTGTTGTTGCATGTTTCTTTTCCTCCTATGTGTGCACCAGTGGACTAAAATAACAGTGGTGTCAGACTGTGTGAACCTTCCTCCCTCTTTCTCCGCTCCATTCATCACCCTCCTCTCCCTCTGTCTGTGAGGCAGAGGCTGAAGAGACAGGGCATCTCAGCTCTTGTTGCCCTGTGTGTCAGCCTCTGCTGTGGGAAAAGCTGAGTGCCAGTGAATTCAGGCCACCACACAACTGCTGGTTCTACCACCCAGTGGAGCCTCGGAAAACTGACGACCTCCCACTTCCAGGAGTGGTGTGTTTCCAGAAGGACAAACTTCAGTCGAATAGTAAAAGAGAAATAAGCTGTGTGTGGGTGTGTGGGTGTGCGTGCAGTTTCTTTTTCTGTTTTTTTTACATGACTGGGCTCATTTGCTTTTATCAGCGACCCGTTTGATGTGCCCTCTGACCCCAGCCTAGCTGCTCAGCTCCATCGCACCACTGGGAAAACCGCACTTGCATGACCTCCAGCCCTTTATTTGCTTGTTAGGGCTGTTGAATGTAGAAGGTTGTGAACTCCATAGGAATATAGAATTATATCGCTATGGTGACTGCAGCCATAAAGCGTTCTTTAGTCACTTCGTTTCATGTCACTCCACAGGCATGAGGTCTTGTCGATTCTTTCATTTAGCCGTTTTTTTATTTGTTTCGACACTGTCCTTTCGCCTAGAAACCGCGGACGCAATTTAGAAGACGATGAATGCTTAACACTGTTATTTATTTTTTTGTGTATATTTTGTGAATATTATTAAGTATTTCTGTAGGTTGCTATTTTTATTCCAACTGTATAACCCTGCTTGATGATCTGCGTTAGCCATACTGGTTTGAATGACAAACCACAACTTTTGTAATGTGGGAGGTTTAGTTCCTCCACCTGTGCTCCGTGTACACGTCGCTCTCTATTAGTTTCTATTGTCACGATGATAGCCTGCTTTATTGCAACATTAAAAAGATATTTGCATATTCAGGTGTTTTGTCCCCCCGAATTTATGAAGAAGAGAAAATAAATTCCTTCAAATAAATCGCCTAAATTAGCTCCTACTCACTTTTCCCACAGAATTGTATATTACTGTATTCAATAAAGACAATTATGTTTTTTCTCTCCTCCCAAGTCTTCTTGTGTAAAACTACCATTCTGTGTTTTAAAGTAGCAAGCGGGGCTCTGCTCCTTGTGGGATTTTGAAAATACAGTCTTTGTTGTAAGATAGTGACGATGCAGTCTCTGCAGGCCTCCTTAGTCGTGTGTTCTTTTTCTTATTGTTGCCTCTATTTGTGTTGTGTGACATGTATGGATAAAAAAAAACAACCATAAACCCGATTACATTTCTGGATAATTACTGTACCCCGTCTTTGTAAAGAAACTCACAGTTGTTTTAAATGATCCACTTTCACTTGTTATCATCCACCACACAGTATGATCATTCTCATTTCACACATGAATGCTACGACTCCTTTACTTGCAATTATGAACGTAATGATGTGATATGAGGTGTCGTTTGTGGTCAGTGACTCACGTGTTTATGTAACTCACTAACTCATTCTGTTCCTCTCTTTGAATGGGTTACACTTCAGTAAACCTGCAGCGTTTGTTGCTTTACTACTTCGCTTACACACACAAACAAACATTTTTTTTACTTTGCAATATAAACATGAACACACGTACACAGGGAGTGCATGCCCTGCGTCGGTCGGAGCTTTTTGCCATAGAGGCATTTAGCCCTAAGGGAACGTGAGTCTCTAACCCCAGCAGTGTTAAGTCTCCATTCATCCACCCAGAGTGGTGTAACCCACATCCTCTCACTCTGCTTTCATTCCTCCACACTAAGAGCAGCCGGCAGGCAGAAATAACCGGAGAACTGAAAGAAAGAAGGAGAAAAAGGACATTTTATCATCCAACTTCCTGTTCTATTCTGATACAAACGCATGTGCATCCAGACCTCTCTTAGTCTGGGTCACCATAGCCAATCACAAAAGGGTAGAGTGCCACCTATTGGTGCACAACCTGAATCCTCTCCCTCTCCTCTCCATCACCTCCTATCCCATCTCCCTCCTCCCACACACGCGCTGGCACTCAACTCCTACACACTGACTCACCATATGTTTTTACACATGCACAGAGAAAAAATCACAGTTTGAGCACACGCTGTCACCGCACGCACACTCGCTGACTGACATCTCGCTGCATGTGAGCACGCACGCAGCACTGAAATGCACAGAATCACAGCAGACTGATTTATTCCAATGCAAAAAGCTGACAAATACTCACAAGTCAGAGATAATCATCAAATTAATTAAATGCAAAATACATCTGATGGTTAATCGTTGCTCGGATTGAGTTACACAGATAAACAATATAACAAGAACATTTTTCATGTTTGTGTCAAGCAACCATGAAGCACAATATCCCCATCTGTCTCAATAATGTTGCATAAATCTTGGTTTCAAGATGTATTGATCATTTAGTTGTTTACCGTAGGAACTCGTTACCTGTTTATCTAATTTAATACAATATGCAAATGTACAAATATACAAAACAATACAATACAAAGAGATAAAACATTTAATCAACATTAGTATTGATAATGTGTTCTATATATAATAAAAATGAAAACAATTGTACTTAATTGAAGTCAAATTTATCAAACCGAAGAAACAAAAAATCTTGTTTTTCTCTTAAGCCCAATTTATATGTATCACTTGAATTCATCCGGTGAAGGTGCTCGGCTTTCGCAGTCATGGTGATGCAACTCTGGGAGGAATAGGTGTTAGAACAAGGATGATACGTGTAGGCAGAGACAAAGGAGGGCTTATTCTGCTGACCTTTGACCGCCAGGAAAAAAAAACGGTATATATACACACACACACACACACACACACACACAAACACACACATCTAAACATATGCTCCCCACACACAGCCAGCAGAGTGAGTGCTGCGGGCAGCCGAGCCAAAGCGTTGCTGTGTCTCAGCGCCCCTCCACTGGTAACGATTTTCACAGCGCTGTCAGCACACACCATATTAACTCCATGAGATTCGCTCAAATGCCAGTTCGTCACATGCAGTGTGATTCATCAACTTTCCACAACGTCAACCCGGGTGAGACAGGGGGGGGGAGGGGAACATGAGGGATATATGCAAAGATGGGAAAGGCGAGAGAAAAGTAGAAGAGGAAACTAACTAGTGGATGGAGAGAAAAACAGAAGGAGTGATTTATGAACAAGTAAAAGGAGGGAAGAGGATAGAGGATTAGAAAAAATGAATAAGTTAAAGGGGCACAGGAGCAGAACTCCAGCTCGCTTGTGACTGACAGATGTTTGAGAAGAAACACGACGGCACAAACCAGCCGATAACCCGCAAATACCGAGAGTCACATAGATGGGAAACTTCTTTCTGTCTCTGTGTGACAGAACCACAGAAACTCGAGCGCTGCTGTTTTGTTCGGAGGTGCCGGCTGAATCGCATCTCATTTCGTTCCATCTCCTTTTCCTCTGAAGGATGTAATGTGGTGTCACGCACGCCGATCTCCAATTCCATTTGCTGCTCATTGGCAGTACAGTGTTTGAAACAACGCTTGAGGTTTCCCCCTGATGTGGAAGGTCTAGAATGGCGCTATCACATCTCAGCCGCTGATACGTGCATATGGAAAAAATATGAAATATGAAGAGTGCTTTGAAGAGCATTGATCTGGTGAGGCTTTTGTGGTCCTTATGCAGTCGATCTCTCATTGACCCATGAGAAAATACTTTGACACAAATATCTGACACCTGAGTTACTCTCAGTCCTTCACCTGGAAGGAAGGGAGAGCTTCCTCTTTAGACTGATGACAACATCAATTATTATGAGTCTTACAATTGGTTTCCCTTGAGTTAATCTGTGGCTACTGCAGGAGGAAAACACGGATAATACACCAGGGGAGAGAATGGGCGTCATACATGAAGATTTTTATGTTCTTGTCCAAAATGTCCTAATAGTGGGGGCTGCTAGGAATAGAGGAATCAAACTGCATTTTCATAATTTGTATTTCCAGTTACTAGTGTAAAGAATTAATATAATTAACTCAACATAGAATTTAAAATGTGACTTTTTCTTTGGGTTCTCGCCCCATTATGAAATACAAAATAAAACTAAACATTAAACCTTCCCAATTCTAAACCATTAGTGGAGAAATTGCAAAACTCAACCGTGGTGTCTGCGTTTAGCCCCAGAAACCCTCCTGTGTAATTCACCTCAGTCTGCTACATCATGGTGGGGCCTATGTACAGACCCAGTCTCCTTTCATGAAAATATATTTCCTGTTTGATTTGATGAGGAACATCCTGTTCTGATTAGACCTGCACACGAGGGACAGTTAAAAATAACCAGAGAATCAGTGACAGACGACCTCTTTCAATACACTCCAGAGCTCCACTCACTCCTGGAATGAAAATACCACCCTGGGAAAATGAGGAGAATTTCACAATTCCAGTTAGTTCCAAAATAAAGACTTTGAATAGATTATAACTCTAAAATGTGTCCGTTGTTCTCTTCAGGCATAATAATAGATACAGGGAATAATTATCATTGTGCAGTGCATGTTACAATTTTATTATATCAGGTGACCAATACAAAGTCTAACCAGTGTCCAGTTATTAAAACATGAGCTACACATTTTTTATTGCACGCGAGTCAGGCAGCAGGAGTGCACTTCTAAGTTTGTGCTAAACTTCTAAGAGTTCAACACGTACTTGAGTTGAGGCAGCAAGTCTGACATTCACCTGAGGCCGTAGAGACAATATCAAACTGATGGTGCTTTTGCAAACTGATAGAAGCAATTGTTGCTCCATTCCAGTTTCTTATTTTCACACAAACACCATGTGAATCAATAAATACATAACAAGTGTGACTCATGTTGTCACATAGGCTGTTCTGCTGTTTATTCATCTAATATTGACATATAGGCCTTCACAAGTTCTGCTTGCAAAATATAAAAGTAGTAATATTTCCACCATGATTAATAAACTGGATTTAGGCTCTGGTAAACTGAGAATAATAATAATAGCCTCAGTCATCTTGGCCAGGATATTTCACACTTTGGTATGAGAAACGCTTCAGGCACCTCAAGCAAGTCCAGGCGCTGTCATGTAGCAGAAGAGGTCGTAATTTGAATAATTAGCCCTTATATACTATCCTTAATTAATAAGTCCAGCTATAGAACTACTATCATGTTAAATTATGTGGCAGCATCTGTGTTTGTTTGTAGGTATGAAAGTGACATGATGGTTTTGGCAAACCCCATCAATCTGGTGTCAGGGGGAAATAAATATGCCTAATGCTCTGCAATAAAACTGGTGTTTGTATTAAATATATGTTCCTACATTTATTAAGTGTAACCAGCTGATATTCTTGTCTAAATGATATTCTGTGCAATATCCCTACAAAGTGTGAAGCAATATGCACCTGCAGCTGGGCCCCACTTATAACAAAGCATTGTTCTAATCACTCCGAGCAGTTCCTACAACCTATTGCTGTGCAGCCATGGAGATATGGTGCACTCTTTGGCAGCATTAAACTGGTCTCTCTGTAGCAGCGCCCCCGAGCATATCATTAAAATATCTCTTGATACCATAGCAACCACTTCTTTTTCTTATCGCACGGGGTCAGTTGCAGCTCGTGGAGAAGATGACAGGGTACCAGCGGCTGGGTCTCCCACGCTGGCAGGTGAAAGATCACATCTCAACTTCTGCACATGCCTCTGCATCCGGCTCGTACTCTCCTCCAAACAAATTACTCGCGACGCATCTGTGTCTTTGTGTGTGCTGCTCACATCCTCGCCATTTTTTTCCTGACACTCTCAGTCAACATTCAGACTTGTTATTTCGGGTGCTTGGTCTCTCACCACCTTTCACAAACACCTTTCACACGAGACAGTGTTGCCATCGAGGAGACGAGAAACGTCTTAATTTATCTGCTCCCTGGGCGTTTCATGTTTCATACATTTTACTCTGAGAGCACAATTAACAAATATCGGTTCAGCAAGCCCCTTTGTCAATTAATTAAAACTAAAGTATAACAAATAGCCTGTGAATGCCGGGGGTAACAAAATAACATTTGGTTACAGGGTGTAACAGATTAATTTGAGTTGAAGACTATAGTTTGAATATGAAAGTTGCTGAAGTTTGTACGGTGAGTTTTTATGAGGAAAGATTATGGGCGACTGGTGAACTGAATTCTCATCAAAAGCGTCTTCTTTAAATAATACAACTGTGTAAAAACTAATTAACCTCTCAATGATTTTCACTCAAAGAACCTGTAAAACACATTTTGAATGAAGTGTAGGTGCAAACATGCATTAAAACTTGAAGATGCTTGTCAGGTAAAGTGTAAACAACTGATCCTAAAACTAGTGAAGAGGTGGAATTGGACATATATTTGTATAAATCACATCATGGCAACAGAAGTCTGTCAACTCACTGACATTACAGGGACACGTCTGCTCTCACCTGCCCCTGTGTAGCCTGTGCTATATGTTTTTATTAGAACTTGTCAAATGTGTCAGGTTTTATTTTCAGGATATATTTTTTATTTTTTTATTTTCCTCCCTGCAAACCTTACCTTACTGGGGAGAAAAGTTGCTCCAGAAAACATTTTAAACATATAAACACATAATAACAGAAAGATTTTAAATTCAAATGACTGGGTTTTTTTTCTGACATTGCATGTGCTGCTTGTTCACACTCACACCAGAGGCCCCACAGGATGCCACTCATTGTTAATTGAACCTTGAAATAACGTCCCGTTGCCTCCCACCATGACTCAAGACTCAAAATTAGGCCAGCGGCGTGACCCCCAGTGAAGTTTAACTTTATACACAAATGTCCTCTGACACAAGGTAGCAGCAACCGGGTGACAAACCCCAAAAAATAAGGGAAATATTTTTTAATTGCTCCAGCACAACCAGGAAAAGCTAAATCAAATGAAACGCTTCTCTATGATACATTTCAGGCAAAGACAGAGCTTGCCACTGTGAATATGTGTCAGCGGAGACAGGTCACATTGACGATGTGTCAGACTCCACCCAAAACGGAGCTGATGGCTGACTCCCATGTTGGTCTTCACGAGAAAATTCACAGAGCTGGTGAGGATGGGAGCATTTAAGCCTGATTGGTTTTATTGATCCTCACAAATTAAGCAAACAAGACCTACTGTCAGTATTAAGTATTTCATTTCATTTATCACTCAAATTTGTATGTTTCCTCAGGCGCCACGTTGTTTAATAAAATAATAAAAAATTCAATATTACATACATTAACTGAAATACCTTACATCAGGTTGCAATCCATCACGGCACTGCCACAAACTGTCTCGACAGTGTCGACACACACTAACGCCGGTTGTCCAGGTGCCCCGGTGATGTTATGTATTAACTCTGTTCCTGCCCTCTAACTGGTGCACCTAAATAATCCCACATTCATTCAGAGTGTAAAGCACAGTGTTACTCTCCTGGAACTGCAGTTTAGGCAGAAGACATTCATTGTGAGGATTACAGCAGGGGAGAGAGAGAGAGAGAGAGAGAGAGAGAGAGAGAGAGAGAGAGAGAGAGAGAGAGAGAGAGAGAGAGAGAGAGAGAGAGAGAGAGACGGAGCACATGATGTAAAAGCCGATCTGTACTTACAGAAAAACCACTTTTATTAAGCAGCTTGGTGTGACCTCAACATCTAGATTATACTGGAGAGAGACAGTACCATGGCCACACTTGCTTGCTATGCATGTTTAGTTTATATATTTATTCATATGTACGTATATAAACTTTGGTTCAAGCATAATAACATGTGCAAAAGGTAAAAGTATACACACATCCTCTAATGTGTCCAGCACTTACAGTAAATTAACAGTATATAAATAGTATATAAACAGCTATGCAAAGCATATAAGTATACAGTATATAAGGCGCCATGATTTTTGCATTCAAGCACATCGATAAGTCCCGGCTCCATGAGCACAAGAGGCAAAATATTTTTATTGGCAGAAAACCCCGGCTCTCTTAGCAGTTAGGATTGAAATCATTCAAATCAATGTATTTAGCATTTTACTTCTTAAGGAGTCTTTTGTTGCAGCCATAAAGAGGGCGTGTTGAGAAGGAATGGAGAAAAGATGCAGGGAACAGAGAATTCAGTACCAGTAAAGTAAGAATGAAATCAAGAGGCAATCATCTCTGAGATAAGGAGCTGGAAGTTCATTGAATAACAACCGTGAAAGTACAACAGGCTATTTAAATACACCCACTTTATCAGCTGTGTGGCCACAGGAATCCTTTATCGGTGTGAAGAATAGAACTTAATGGCTCTTTTATGACTTTATGAAGCACTAACATGTACCCGGAGAGTTAAATGCTATCACCGCCTGGACAGAGGTGACACTCTAACCAGCTTTTATTACAGGTACTTTGTCTCGTTCTGTACACAAAGCCACAAAACCACGAGGAGTATGTGAAAAAAGCTAATTCTTTTAAATCCATTCACGGAAATCCACAAAGACTGCAAATGTAGTGTAAAATGGACCTACTGTCTTCTGTGTTATGATTTTTTTTTTTTCCCAGAGTCTGCATATCTTAAGTGGAAGATTGATGGCAGGCTACCTGCTGTGGACAGAACCTATGCTAATGAGGAACACGGGAGACCTCCCCTGGGTTTAGAAAGCAAACTGAATGAGAAAAGGCAACAGCAACTCCAGACTCAGCAGGTGCTGCCTGATTCTGCTTGAAAAAGGTGTGTACATACAGTATGTGTGTGGGCGCACGGGCAAAAGCGTGTGTGTGTGTTTTTGGTGAAGGCTGAGTAATGTGCATTTATATCAATATGAGTACAAGTGTGCATAAATATGGAGATATATGCCTTATCTTATTAAAGAAAGGATTTAGTATGGTGTGGTGGTGGTGGTGGTGGTGGTGAAGGGGGGGGGGGGGGGGGTCCAAAATATTAGACATAAATAAGGTCAAACCCACATTACCATGGTAACCCACCAGAAGAGACCAGCTGGTCCATCTGTTCCTCAGCTAACTTTGAGTCGGTTCTCCCACACCTCGTACCAGCCGCTGTTGTTATAGCCACACAGGATCTGTGTTCTCGCCCAAGCAGCAACATCTTATGCTGTTCACTTTCCCTGGAATCCAATTCTGAGGAACGTGTTAATAAAATACAGAAACAGTAAGAAGACATTCCCACTCAGTGTTCACTGCACCAGCCCTTATCAAATGTAACAAACAAACAATGCTTCCTTTTAGGTAAAAGAAAGAAGTCTGGCCTTTCTGGAGTGTTTCTGTGCCGTGCATCTGGGCCTTATTTTCTTCAGCTACAGGAACCAATGTGACCATTTGAGGAATCACACTTCATGTGGACCTAATTGATTAGTGATTGAATATTATCTAAGCACGCAATCACACTTTTATTCTGCTACTAACAGAGTCCTAACTATCACAATTGGCCAACGTGTAACTAATACCCCTAAACTTGTGTTGCGTATTACTTTGTCTAACAGGTTCACTAACTGAAACACAATCTTTGGCTTAGCTACCTGGAGGAAGCATCAGTCATGGTCAAATTACATCTGCTTTTAAAACTCAGAAACATGTTGAAGGAATTATTTTGGTTTGATTGTGATGAACAGCTTGGCAACTAATGTCACGTGAACATTTTCAAGCTGTCCAGCACTCCACAGCCTCATCCGCCCAGCACCTCCACTGACAGCCTGCCAGACCCTGGCCAACATCTATTACTCTCCAGTGTTGGTGGTCCCACCCTATGTCCATTCTGCTCCAGTGATGGGGGTCATGGCTAGTTCCTGTTGCTGATTGTCTGTTGACTGTCTGGCCAACATTTGGTCCTGATCTCCGGGCGGTGGTCCAGCTGACACCAGGTCCTGATCCCAAATCTGAGCCTCAATACCGGCTACCAGCTCCTGATCACCAGTTTCCAATAAGGCAAACCAGCTTCTGTTTCCCAGTCATCCATTATTGTCCTTTCTGGCCTCCAGCCGATGGCCCCTATCGTCACCTAGCCCCACCACAGTGGTCCCCCTGTGGTGGCACCAACCTGCAGCCAAATGTTCTGGTGCCAGCCGTCATACCAGCCCGAGGCCTGTGCTCCCAGTCACTTCATCCATTTGTCTCCCCAGTTTTGCCTGTCCTCCATCTCGCCGTTGTCCGTCTTGCCTTGTGCTTGTGCTGTGTTCATGTTTTCTACTTTGTCGGCTGTTCCTAATGGACTTTGTCTACCTGCCCACCACAAACTGCAAACCTGGCAATTAAATAAATACTCTTCACTGCTCCTACATGTCAGAAATTTGGGTCCTGTAAACTATATTCTCAAAAAGTATTGGGATCCTTTACTTATGGAAAAACTTCAGCAATTTAAAGATGAGTGGAAAGCAGTGAAATGTCCCAGTGGTTATCCCCCTCTCCATCTTATTCAACCACCACTGCATACTGCTTTCCATTGCAAGTGACAGGTGAGGTACAGTAACAGCCCTCTGCTGTGGAATCAAATTATATCATAACCCAGTGCTGGGTTCCCAAACGTGAGCGTAGGATGTGTCTCCTATGGATAAAGTGACAGTTTAAAAAGAGCAGTGAAATAAAGCCTCTTTTAATTTGTCCTCTTAATCAACGGTCGGGCTTTTTCCGCCCCGCAGTGCCTTCACCTCTGCAGCTCCAAACAAACCAGGTTCACTGTTGCGTTGCATGTCTGGCTGGAGTTTCATCCGTCTGGATGTCAAATGGATATTTCTCTGAGTATAATTTCTCACCATGGCAACAGTTCTGATTATCATGTGAGTGTGGGGGGTCCAAAGGAGAGAAGCTAATGAACTGCTTCCATAAAGTCTTCTTTCAAGGTTTTCTCTCTCCGTCAGAATGTCTGGGGATAAAAAAGCACACTGCTCACATGATTCAGGGGCGTGGGGGAGAGAGAGAGAGAGAGAGAGAGAGAGAGAGAGAGAGAGAGAGAGAGAGAGAGAGAGAGAGAGAGAGAGAGAGAGAGAGAGAGAGAGAGAGAGAGAGAGAGTAGGGAGCAATGGAAAAACTTGAGAAAATAACAGATGGCTAGCTATGGATGGCTGGCCCTGTGGATGGGTGGGTGGATGGATGATGGGACGAGGAGGGGATAGATGAGTGGATGGATGAATTTATACATTCATGGATATATGGTTGGATGGTTTTGTCTCAGTGATGCGCGTGTGTGTGTGTGTGTTCTAACCAAACAGAACAACTATGCCGTGTACAGTGAAATATCGTTTCTCAAGGGCAGTGCAATTTCAATAGTGTCTAAGAAGTGAATGACATCAAGACGGTGGTCGATCTGAAATACAGAACCAGAATAAACCTTCCCTTACAAACCTCAGAGTGAATGATGAGCCTTGACCGGACAGTTCGGGGTTGCTCTGGTTGACTGGTTCCCTCATCTGCCTGAACACTTCCAGTGCCTCCTGATTGCTTTACTCTGATAAAATGAACAAACATGATGGACTCTTAAGGCCACTGCACATCCAGACAGAAAAAGGCACAAAACAATGATGTATGGTCGTCAGTGCATCATGATCAGTATTATGGTCCTTGTGTGGTTTGGGATCTCTCTGTTTTGTTATAGTTAAAACAAATTTATTATTCAAAGAAGTATTTTCTGTGTTAGCGAACAAACTGCTACTGAAAATAGCACCAAGCCAATGCATTATTTAACCCTGTTTGATGTGAATAAGTACTTTTTAAATGTTAGAGGAGCCTAATTGTCATGGTTATAACAACAAACACAGGGATTATTTAGTACACATCATTAGTCTTCATGACTCTGACTTATTATGAGTAACCGCATCCTTTCAACTGTGCCTCCTAAATATCTTATTGTAGATGACAGCATTATTTGTAATGGTTACACTGAGGCATTCACAGTTGCGCATAGGGAAAGATTGTGGTTGAACTACACAGGTGGGTTTTCTTTTACCACCCACAACACAGTGGAATAACAGTGTTGCTAATTTGTGCTAGACTGAAACAAACAAAGCTCTGAAGACATTGCAGACCTCGTACAGTTTAGGTTACCGTGGGGTATAGTTTGTCAATGAGTTAAGCATAATCAGTAGCATCCCTGATCCCTGAGTATTTGCCGAAGGCTACGCAGTCGATCTTATGTAAAAGCTGTTTGTTTCCCAGTGGTGGGTGGTTTTGCATGACCAAGCTGAAAGCAAACCTAAATAATCCCTGTTGATCTTGCTGTATGAGAAAGATTGATTTTTGTTTCACGTTAATTAAACAGCTTTTTCTCCCCTGGCGATATATACGGCCTGTCATAATGTTTTCCTTCTGTGTATCAGGCTACAGCATAATGTGGCTTTATATAATGTGCTATAAAACAGAGCATTTTCTCTTCATTTTGACAGTAAAAAAAATGCCAGTTTTACCAAACAGGGTTTTTTCACGTGTTCATCTATGAATCATCTCCAAACCAGGTCACTAAAAAAAGACAGCTCGAAGAGTTTCAGTAATGACGAGCACATGAAGCGATGCTCCCTCTGCATTTAACAATAGTTTAAAAGTCTGTGAATAATCTCACTAACCCAAATGAGACTCGGGAGTGCACACTAAAAAAAAAAAAGGACAGCAGGGGGAGGGGAGAGAAAGCATGAGAGACGCTGGAAGTGCCATTAAAAAAATTCGGAAGCGGGGGAATGAATGGTTTTGATGTGGATTGATGAAGAATGCAATCGGGAAGGCAGAGACCTGGACACATTTAAAGGTGAACAAATTAGTGAATGGACCAAAGGGAAAAAAGGGGGATAAAGAATTAAGGACAAAGGAGGAGAGACTAAGACCTTCAAGGACAAGGAAGTTTGTAACAGATGTTGGAGAGAAGGTTAAATCTCGCCGAGGCAAAGGGAGTGTGGGCCGAAAGGATCAAGGCAGGGGCAGAGGAAAGGCTGCTGGGAGAAGGGCAAAGAAAGAATTGATAAGGTGGATGGAGAAATGAAAAATGTGAGTGGGAAGGCATAAAAAAAAAGAAAAAGGGAGGGACAAATAAAAATGGTGTGAAGTAGATGCAGGATGGTGCAGAATAGGAAACAAATAATGGAAACTAGCAGAGGACTGAGCAAAGAGTGAATTGGAAAAAGATAAATTAGCTCGGGGGGGGGGGGGTGAAGGAGGAAGCAGACGGATGAGAGACAGAACAGAACAGGTGAACTCTGGATAAGGGATGGAGAAGGCTGATGGAATGGACACTGTGGGAACAAGACGAGGGATTGGATGGATGGATGGATGGATGGATGGATGGATGGATGGATGGATGGACGGACAGACGGATGGATGGAAATGGGCTTGCCATACAAAGTAAATGAAAAGAGAAGGCATGTGAAGAACATGGTCAGTGAGAGTTAAGAAGGAAGAGAGCATTAAATAACAGATAACTGATTTGGGTGGAGATGAATAACAGAAAACAAGTGTATAGAGATTTACAGTATGAATTGATTGGTAAATGGAAATAACAATGGTGGTGATGACGTTGATGACGTTGATGAGGGTGATGAGGGTGATGAGGGTGATGAGGGTGAGGAGGGTGATGAGGGTGAGGAGGGTGATGAGGGTGAGGAGGGTGATGAGGGTGAGGAGGGTGAGGAGGGTGATGAGGGTGATGAGGGTGATGACACTGTACCTCTTGACGCCCCACCCCTCTATTATCTGCTCTCCCGGCCTGCTCATCAGAAATTGCTTCCCATAGAAATACACACGGAGCAGCTGTATTGTACATCAACCAGTTTGCAGCCTGGTCCAATATGCTGACGGTGCTCAAGTAAATACCTGCTCCAAGGAGAACCTTCAGGCCCGGTGTTGCGTTGACATATTTCACATCAGCATATATTCTCGGGGCCTGATGCTCAACGCAAACAAACAAAAAAACATTCCCTTTTTCCCTGTAGCCCTCGGAAGCACAGCTGTCGTCCCACAAAACCACAGCCAACAACAGATCCCCTGAAAACGATTACTTCCAGGCAATTGAGCAGGTGACATAAAGGTCGCAGGTGTCATGTGTTCAGCAATAAATTTAAATTTCTTAGCGATTGACTTAATGGCGAATGTGCTGGGAAGTAGGTCGACAAAAACAGATATAACATGCAAATCATTGTTTTCGGCAATGATTTACTCAACGTTTGCATCTGAAAAGCCTCCGCAAACAGTGTGGGACTGACGGGCGATTTTAGTAAAGTGCCAAAAGTCCGAATTATAGGTCGTGTGATTTAGTTTGGTCCAAAAAGAAAGCAGGCAGCTGTAAACTCATTTATATATAGTGCAAATTAATTCATTTCCATTCAGCAGGATGTCAGTCAGCCACACGAAAACTCTGATGCAGATGCTTTATGGGGCAGCCTAGCAGTTCTCACTGGAATGTATATGGGGTGGCGTATCAGAACAGTATCCACATCTCTTAATGAAACCGTGGCTCCTCACCAAAGCAGCAATTATCTCTGTCCATGTTGCACAATTTGGTGCAAACACTGCAGCAACAAAGAACAGCTACAAATCTCTACTAGTTTAACACCTGCATTAGTGCCGTGAACATTTTATGTTTTATTTTTCACATGTTTTTAAAGTGTGATGTAGCAATGATCACAATAAAAGATTCTGCTCCAGCTGGCAACAAAGATTTTACACCTTTTTCTCAAAATCCTTCTGGAGTCGTATATCTTTAGCATTTTAATTTAAGTCCTTATTTTTTGCGACGATAATTTACATTCACAGCACAGTCAAAAATAAATATATTTTATGAAGCAAAAACTGACTTAATTTAGCTACTTATTACTCAATTCCTATTTGGAATTATTGTGTCATAATAGTATCGACTCTGGACTCGGGTCATGTCAAGGAAACTTTAATTATTTTCTTGTATTTATTGAGAATTAACCTCCAGAGCAGCTCTGTCTCCAGGAAATATTTGTATAGCTAAACCTCCAATCTGCCGTCTCAGCAGCCGCCGTGTTCCCGCTGTCACTCGGTCATTAAGCTCGACACTGAACCATCCCCTGCCCATTTTAAAGAGCTCTGGCTGAGCACCAGCTGCATGCAAACATGCAAATAAAATATGGGTGACCACACATCCAATGTCCTTTAAGAAACGAAACGTATACTTTTTAGCGAGAAGAAGAAACGAGCCATGACTCGGTTTCAGTTTAGTTGCTTTAAAAATAAGTAAAAGCAAAACAGATTCAGTAACCAAACAAAACTTTGTGAATTCTAATCACTACAACCGTAACCACACTCAGCAACATCTGTCCTCAGACGAACACCGGCCGTCAACTCGGAAGCTGAAATAATCCCAGAGTCTCGGAATTTACCACTTTGACACAAGTGCCATCATCATAAAGTGGACAGGTCCTTTTAGCAAAGTGAACGGCTCCAGGTGTCCGACACAAATCCATTTGCTCTTCAGAGATTGATGTCTCGACCCCGGAGGTCAGAAAAAGCATTAATATGTCAATTCCAAATCGGAGCCAGAGAAATGCCACAGGTGCAGGAAACACATGGGACAGAGCTGTGGAGAAGAACAGCGTTGGCTACAGGGTCCATGTGATATATGGTAGGTTCAATTTTGATTACAGGTTCAAAGGTTCTTCAAATGTACAAACGTATAACTGACAAAGCAGCAAGAATCCATAGAACCTCATGCATCCTGACATGTTTGGAGTATTACAACAGCACCAGACTTTGTCCATAATTAAACAAATCCACCAATTGTTTCAACCAATTTTATTGGTTAATTAAGTTAATTAATTGTAGAAAACAAAATTCCGAATTTCAGGTCTCCCAAGCTACTTTGTTAAAATAAACTATGTTTTACATAATGCAGTATTTTATGGCAGGCAAACTCTTATTAAAGTCAGTCTAATGAGATAAAAAATTACAAAACAAAAGTGCAAACACTACCGAGGCTCAGTAAACACACCCGATCAGAATATGGAGGGGCCTTCCTTCTCATTTATTCCTCATTCCTCCTCCCTTGATTCTTCATCCTCACACAAGTAACTCGGTACAAGGTCTTTCAGCTCTGAACCCATCTAACCTCCAGCCGAGTGTCTCGCTAACTGTTTCAAAGTGTGAGAAACACGAGTAAGTGCCAGAATCCTGACGAAGAGTGGTTTTATGTGATTTACATATGCTAATAGACTCTTCTGCCATATCACTGAGAGCATCCTGTCGGATATTTCAAAATGTTTCTCTGTATTCTGTTGAGCGAGGGCTTGAATTGTTTTGTGCACCAAGAGCCTGCAAAGCAATTCTTTTATTTCCATTCTCATCATATAGTGACATGTTTTCTGAATACATAAATAACCAGCCAAACGACTCTCAAATCTCAAGTCAGACCCTGTGAGGTCTGTACAGTCGAAGCGCTTTATCCAAAATAAGATTGATGCTCCAGAGAATGTGAACCCGCATTCTACAGTATGAGGCCCTAACACATCCACTGGAGCTATCTCAACCACCATCACACCTTATTACCTCTGTAGGCTCCGCTGGTCACCTCTCCCTCACCAATGTGGTCTTGTGCCTTTCATCAATCATGGTCAACCAGCTGTAGAGGCTGAATGGAGGCTTGGTGAGGGTTGAGAAGCATTTGGCCCAGTCTGATGTAGCCTCAGCTGCGTGCGCTGTTTCCAGACGCTTGATTGGAATTTTACTCAAATGCCTGATAGAGCTGCTTTAAAATATCGAAACCCAAACGGGCTGTTTACACACATTTGCCTTCTCACTTCACAGTTTTGTATTCATGCATGTTTACACACACACACACACACACACGCCATGTTGCACAGTCGCTGCTGTCAATTTAGGTGTCACATCACACAAACATCAATCATCATTACACGGCACTTGACCTTGGATGTGACCGTTGAAGCATGGATGGATATCACCTAGCACAAAGCCAGAGGGCCATTTTGTACTTACTTGGGTGTGTGTGTGTTTTGCTGAAGGTGTATTTGTCTTCGTGATAGAATGACCAATATAAATAAGTGCCATATATTCATGCTTTTGTGTTCATACACATTTTGTGTCTTTACTGTGCAGCACTGCATTTGTTATGTCACAGCAGAACTCATTTACAGAAACGGCAGAAAAAAAACAATCTTGTTTATAAGGCTATTATGGCGGTAATGCATGTCAACACAGCAATACAGGCAGCAGTGTGTGTTCGGAAATCATTTATATCAGCTATGAGGAGCTTTTTTTTTTGTGTTTATTTAACAGTCTATTTTTGACGCCTTTATATAACTGGCAAAAGAAAAAGGGAGCATTTGTGGGGGAAACTGGATTTTTTTGTACATTATGATTCCAAATGCCTGCAACTGGGTCAGCAGCGGGTCGGCTCTGGATTTCTCATCAATTCAAATTAGGGCAGAAAGGCTGTAATTTATAAGCCAGGAACAGGTTTCCCCTTTACCTCATATAACACATTTATAACACGGTTAGTAAACCCTCAACTATTTGAGCTACTGCAGTGTGTGTGTCATCAGTAAACAGTACATCCTGCAAGCTGTTTATCTGAAAACACAACTACATCACAACAGTTTTCTCGTGTTCACAACAGTTGCATGGCCGAAGGTCATTGATGAAGGCAGATCTGCCTGACGGGAGACGCTGGTGTCCGTCGCTGAGGGTTTGGTCCACAGGGACTTTGAGAGTTGGTCAAAACGTCTGAGTCTGGTGTCTTCA
Source organism: Verasper variegatus (assembly GCA_026259375.1). Classification (NCBI taxonomy): domain Eukaryota; kingdom Metazoa; phylum Chordata; class Actinopteri; order Pleuronectiformes; family Pleuronectidae; genus Verasper; species Verasper variegatus. The sequence continues at coordinate 6,943,627 of CM048051.1, forward strand.
TATTACCCTGAATAACATGGTTATTATTACCGCTGCTTTTGATTACTTACTGATTGGATATTGGTTATATTACAAGTATAATATTGTGTACATATGTACAGGGTTGATTTCTGATGTCTTTGCTCTGACCTCATTACTCCCTGCCAGCAAACAACACACCAGGGATTGTGGTGCAACGATAATAAATTCCAGCTCGGGGGGGAGCGTAGACTCCGAGCCTACAGGGTGTCTTTTGAAATGCTATATGAACAGGAGCTGCAGTGATGCCGGCAGCAGCTCCAAGTGACAGCATATATTTTGGGAGAGCACTGATGGTTCACTTGTAAATATTTGCAATGACCATTGCGACCTCCACCGAGGAGATTATGCTTTCATTGCCATTTGTTTGTCTGTCTGTCTGTCTGCAGGATTACTCTACTGAAAAGTACTGAACCCATTTCCATGCGGAAAGGTCAGGATTTGACCCAAAGAACAATCCATTCCATTTTGGAGCAGACCTGGATTAACAGGAGTGGATATGTGCTCCGTATCTGTAAGGAAAGTGAAAGCAACTACTATATAAATTAATGTGTATCTACCTTTAGTCATAAAGTGTGATCTGATCTTCATTTAAGTGAAGAGTTCAGGCAAAAACACAATGTGCTTGAGCTGTAACACTGAGATAAATAAAATCTGTGTAAAACACATTTATTCGCAGGAGAATAAGGAAACAATTTAGTGATGTAGTGACTGGTTAAATCTTTTGTAGCAGAAATCAGACCTGCACAAGGTTCAAGAGACATTTTGGTTCATCAGAATGTTTTCAGATCAGCCGTAGCCTAAGGAAATTCAATGTGAACAGATTTCTGAGATTGTTCCACAGCATTTTTATCGGGTTAAGCTCCAAAAGGCACATTTTCTTAGTTAAGGGTGATGTTGCTATGCAGGCTCATAAGCAGAGAAGTTAACCAGCTGCTATCATCTTGGCTGGACGCCTACATCTAGGGAGAGTAACCACAGAACTAAACTGTCTTCAGTTTCAGCGAGTTTGTTTTACAGGACTGATGAATATTTAAAGTGAACCTTGCAACCCTTTATGCAACTCAACAAGTCTTGACGGTGAGTTTTCTCATTTCTGATTTTTTGTCGGGTGTGATTCAGCAGACGTTTCTTGAGAGGAGCAAATTCAAAATGTTGGACTTTGTTTTTTATGATTAGGTGTAGTTCTATCCCACAGCTCCAAACTGGTTAAATGGACTCCAGGTTTGCTCACTCCTGGCTTAAGGTAGCTTGTGTTTGTCTGATGACAGCATAGGCTCCCATTCATTTTCAGCCCACAATGTAAATATTTGAATGTGTATTTAGTATTTACAAGAACAATGCAATGGTGTCTTATAAGTTAAAATGGATTGTGGTTGTTCGTTAGCTTAGATGAGGATTGGATCATGTTTGGAGACAGATTATATATAAATGCAGGTTAGTTCAATGTTTCACTTACTTTGTCAACCACAGTAAATTAAAACTAGGTCAGTGCACAGTGATCCTGTTCTTTGTGGGTTAATCATAACCTAATCCAAACATCTTTCTGTTTTATATGAATGTATTTCCCTCTGTATTACACTGTTTTGCCTCATTTTAACAACATGTAAGTAGGACTGCTTAAGGCCAGCAGCTGTATTTGACAGTGAAAAGCTTAGAGGCAGACACTTGTTTTGCTATTATTCAAAATATGACTCTCTCTCTGTGTGTGTGTGTGTGTGTGTGTGTGTGTGTGTGTGTGTGTGTGGGTGTGTGTGGGTGTGTTTCTGTCTGTCAATCCTGTTGCTCCTAATGTATTCTGAGAAGCAGCTTATGCAGAAAACTGCCAAAAGAGTGAAAACAAAGAAATTGTCAAGTTTTTCCGAGACTTAATCGAGGAGGTGTGTGTCTGTTGAATTTAAAGCAACAAGAGATGAAAGTGACGATGTCTGGAAGATGGCAAAACAGAAGCCAGTGTATGCAACATATAACATATATATATATATATATATATATATATATATATAACATAATAATACAGCCATACAGACAGAGGGTTAGTAAGTCGTCACCTTAACTTTCAAGGCTTCATTAATTCCTTTGCTGCAGGAAAGTTATAAAATAACCAATTTCAATCCCTGAAAAAGCTCTGTTTTCAATGACATTTACTTGACTTACGTTCTTGGTGACTTTTTTATTATCTACTTTTGCCACTGACCTTTTAACCGATTAAGGTTTTTCATTGGTCTTGAACTGCTTAAGTTTTAACAACTGGAAAAATGTTCCAAACTTTTGAGAGGTTGAGCAGGTTCTCCTGCAGAAACCTAATGATAAAGATAGAATACTGCACAAGCAAAAAGCAGCGAGTTCACTGATTGAAGACGTTTTAATGAGAGTCCACACGGGAGTAAATCTGTGATTGTTTCAAAGCAATGCAGCACAGTGCCGGGATCGACAGCAACAAGGAGATGAATTAATCTTAGAAATGGACTTTTCTCTGAGTTTGTTTTCTTCTTTTGAAACAGGAGCAGGCAGCATTGTTCAGCATAAATCACCGTTTGACACGCTGATGAATGCTAACTCTTCAGGAATTAATCATAATGATACGAGTTAAAAAAGAAACATCAGGCTTGCCTGCGATTGGGGGAATAGAAGAGCAACTTTTCTTGGCTGCGACCCAGAATAGCACCTACATACAAATTCACAGTTTTGCTGAATGACTGAATGATGGACTCTAATGAGGGAGGAGATGTGTGAAAGATCTTTTCTTTGTCCTGCATTCCCTCCCTCCATCTCTCTTATTCTGTCACTTTCTGTTGTTTGCACGCACACACGCATGCACAGTCTGCCACCACAAGTTTCTCTCTCAATCACAAAGACACACAAATGTGCACGCACACGCACACACACACACGCATTCAGACACACGAATACTCCTACACCTCCAGAAATAGAAGCAGTAACAGTCTCACTGAATCTCTCAGCCCACATGTTGATAATGTCACCTTTTCAGTGTTTCATTACCTTGTGCTAACAATCAGAGAACATCCTTCTCTGTCTGTCGCTCTCTCTCTCTCCCTGTGTCTCTATCTCTCTCGCTCCGTCTTTATTTTAGGATCAGTGATATGTTTGAGAGGAACCGTCATTCCATATAATTGCCATAGTTAATGGTGCTACACTGCAATTTCTGCATCTCGTCTGGAGAGGAAAGAGTTTATGATCCATTATTGTCAGTACTCTAACTTGTAAACTGCACTCGGCGGACGTATGAGACAAAGGGAGGACAGGGATGGAGGCAAGGTCCATCGCAGAGGAGGTTGTGTCATAATTACCGAGGACTCATCGACGGCAACGTTCAGCAGATCTTCATGACACAAAAGAGCGCTGACATAACCACTGATCAGTTCTCAGAGAAGCACATCTCCATGCAGGAAAAACCACAGATCTTAGTTTTTGGTTATTTTAAGACCTGCTGTTGTATCTGGTTGAAACTCCCTCATCTTAACGTTTGAAAGAAAGCATTGTCGTAATATTCAGGATAATACGTAGTCAGAATGTAATGAACACACTCCGCTAATGGAATGAATATGTAGCTGTCATTATAATACATGAAATAAAACCCATTGTGTAGCAGTTATGAAATCATATTATAGCACATGCAATCAATCAATTGTGTTGATTTCCTAAGGCTCATTGTGTAAGATTGGGATCGAGAGAAGAGTTTGTTTATATCTCTGCCATCAATCAATCAAATCATTTATTCAATATGTGATTACCTTGCCACAATATTGACATCATGTAACATTAAGGTTGTGAATTAAAAACCTGGTAATTTTCCTCCTACTGACAACAGCTAACTGTGTTTGTCTCCTGGGCTCATACAGCTCCTGATACACATGTCCTGACTGTCTGTCCTGCAAACTAACTTTGACATTAGAAAGATTAAAACTGTCATTGGTTTCTTTAGAGCAAATTTGTTCTCTAGGTTCATCGAATGGCTTCAGTCTCTTCAGCAGATTTCTGCTTTGCGTGGTCTGACACTTTAACAATGACGAATGATCAAAATCCAAGAAAATAGAACAGTGTATTGCATTTTCTTCACCGTAATTTTCCAAACAGCTGCCAAAAAGCCTGCCATGATTTTGATTTCCTTGTTTATTTATTTTAGTAATGACATGTATCAATTATGCACAAGGTCTAGAGTAGCTTCAAGTGCTTCATAAGAAGAAACCTCCTTGAAGTCACATCATTAGTATTAGTGACACACTAGAAGTAAATAGACACAGGAGCTTTCCAGGCTAAACGACTCTTTAAGAGATGTTGACAGTAAACGTCTTGTTTTGCTCTGATGTGTGAGTGGCAGGGTCTCACAAGGTAGAGTCAGTGTCCAGGAAGAGTATTTGAAGAAAAGCAACTAAACAGTGGAACAGATGGTCAGTGTGATTTTAATGCCCAGGCCAAAGTAAACTGTTGCGCGTTGGTTGGCTAAAGCTCAGGGTTATAATCAGTGTTATGTAAACTGACAAGTGAGAGCTCTGCTGCTGCTGTGCGGTCTGCCTCCGCTCCGTGGCCCCATTCCCTTGCATCCACAGCACTGTTTGTATGTGTATGTTTAGCATGTATTCACGAGCTGACGTGTGCATGTGCGTGTGTGTGTGTGAGCCGCTATTTCCGGAACATGAACCAAGCAAGATGACACAGAGAAAACACGGGGCAGATCGAGGCCAGCAGGAAATGACACAGACAAATTCAGATGTTCGGGAGAATTCGAATAAGCTCCCTATGGTGGAAGCGGTCGAGTGACATGTTCAAGGCCAAAAGAGGACGTCAGCTCGACACAGAGAGCAGCAGAATACTGAGGCCTGTGTGATGTATCTACAGGAGCACTTCTGGTAATGCCCACTAGAGGCTGGCTCCAAGAAATTGCATTGAAGTGAAGAGGGAACCTCCATATAACTTAAAACATGGAAGAGAAGTTTAGCTCCATGGGAACAAGTACTAGCGGAAAAAATGCAAAATACAGGTATAGTGCAAACAGCTATTTGAGTAAACTGCAAGAAACAGTGGATGTGTGTGTGTGTTAGGCACTTGCTTAAAAAAATAGTAACATGGAATGAGGCGTTTTTGACCATGTATGTGCTGCATTATCCTCAAATAGCTGATATGCTCATGTTCTTATTAGCATGGGAGCTAATTGTGTGAATTATGGCTTGAGTACCACTGACATGATCTGGAACTGTGCATGGATCAAAAGGCATCAAAAGACACTGAGTGGAAAAATGAATTCCATACCATGAAGAAGACATGTCCTATTTAACCTTGCAGACACTGTGGCTCTGTGAAGTAGACAGACACAAACATTATTCTACTTCAAATAAACCGTCACAGCGCAACAGACAAGTGTGCTACGAATAATTACATTGCAATCCGACACAGAAATGCAGGGTGAGTACAGACACACACTGCAGGTAGCAAATGATGACAACATGGCTGACACACGCTCGTTATTCAGTTTGTGACTTTATGCAAGTTGCAGAGGTCAGATGTTGGAAAATGAGCCAACACATTTCTGTTGTTGCCTGGAAACACCTCTGTTGTCGTCTGTTGTGTTGTGTGTATATGCAGCACATTTGTCTAGTTTGTAGTGTGGTGAATTTGCAGCACATTAGACAACAACAAATCACAAATTAGCAACAAAGTACAGAACAAAAAAGGCAGGTAACCGCCAGCAACAGGACTCGTCACTGATTACATGGATGCAGTGTCCACGTGTTTTGTGATTTGCGGTCGCCATTTCCTCTCCATGCTGGCCACTGTGTTACGAGTACTTGCAATTTGTACACTTTAAACACATTGTGTATTTGCCGGGCATGCATTCTGAAATAGATGGAGACGGTTTCTCAATCAGTTTGAGTTCTGTCTGTTTGACTGCGTCTCCTGCAGGGCCGTCGTAGTTATGGTACAGTGTTGATCAAATTAGGGTATTGCCATTAGAGAGCATTCACACACATGCACACACGTGCACACACCTACACAGTTGACGTACATAATTCCATCGGGTGTCTTGGTGTACTGAACATCAATGGTGTACTGCGTGGTATGAAGATGCAGCAGAGGGCTCTGAGTTCTTTACACCAGGTTTGCACATTAGATACCACACTCTATAGCCTACTCAAAATATGGAGCTGAGCAGTGTTACTTCTTTTGATATTTATTCACAGGGTGTTTATAAATTGTGTCGTTTCATTGGCCATCATGAATATTTGAGTGTGAAAACATCAACTGGTTGCATAATACAGTCGCCTGCAGAGATTTGCAAACTATCTCCAGCTTTAGCTTTGGATTTGCCTCCTTATTTTGTCCTGCATTGTGTTGTGCGTGTGTGTGAGTGTTTGTGTGTGGAAGTGGATGGAGGTGGTGTATATGCTTGTTGCTTATCCAAAAGCCTCTAGCACAGTATATATATATATGAAGGATATAAAGGAATATTTGTGCACCTTTATTTACACCTATGCACTCATGCCAATAATGTTTTGCAAACATATTCTGTTTTCAATTTTTGGATAGTTTCAGAATCAAGTTTTGCTTTTATTACACCAATAACTATTTGCATGTTTGTTCCGATTCCGACAGCAACTGAGGAAAACTACCCATCAACCTTAAGGTTACACTTTCTTAATGGTGAACAGGTAGAGTATAAATATTGAAGATACATTTGTATGTTTGTCAAATCTGTCATCTTCTCTCACATAACTCCACTGAGTGGTGGTTTAAACTGAAAATCCTGACACAGTACAACTTAAGGATACAGAATAATCCTTCATGGAAGCCTTTCTTCAGAATTGCATGATGTTCTCTGCCTGAAGACAGATGCAGTGGCATAAAAGAGGAGAGAACAAGTTGTTCCTAATTGTACGTAACAGACTTAACATTTGAGTAGAATTGCTAATTGACAGCACTCACCGCAGTGCACAAGGTGACTTTCTATTTCCAACTTTAAAAGTACAATCTGCATTTTCAACCATCAAACTTTTAACCGTGAACATGGACTGACAGATCTTTTAATAACCCAATAAACAACACGTAGATCTAAGTTATTCCGGTTTTCCAGTGCTGTTCGGTGTTTGTTTACAACAGTAATGACTGGTTTCAACAGCATGCTGGTAGGCTGTATAATAATGCAACATGTGGGAGAGGATCAAGTGATTAATACATGTGGTTTGTAGACAGCTTTGATAGAAAAAGAACTCCCTGTGTGCCTAATGTACGCTAAGCTGTATATCAATGCTCTTTAATTCATGTTAAACATGTTTCTTAAAACTACGTTTGAGTCTAAATTGATTCACAGAATATGTCGTCAGTAATTGTGTCCATTCTGTCATCCCCTTTGAAAGAATGTCTTTAATGTCACATGCTCATGATACTTTTACTAAAATCGTAATTCAAGCAAAGCAGTGATAGATAATCCGATAGTTGCTGGAAGGGTAATTGTTTTTTTTGTCCACATAAGATCGCTTCAGTTACATTTATGTGTGGTGTGCAGATAAAGTCCACATGGGATTGTGCAATATGAATTTCTGCATGTCAATAGGTATGCATATAATCATATAAGTGTATGTATATTTATATAATCATGCATGTCCGCCTACATGAGCAAATGTGTATCGGTGCACCTGTGCGTATGTGTCACACTGGACTCGGCCTCAAACGGTGAGTCAGAGAAGATCCCAGCTTACGGCTGATTGCAGAGAGCAGCTCACAGAGGGGAAACGCTCCTTTGTCTCCCACAACATCCAGATTTATTCCTCAGGACGCCTGATTGAGGCAAGTCACTCTGCACAATGGAAACTGCAGGACGTCAGCCTCTGTCACCACCAGTAAAACTGTAACTTCTGACAGTGCATTCTGGTCCACTCTGGTGTCAGCCATCCTGCACACTGAGCGAGTGCTTCTCCTCTTCCCCCGAACCACGTGTGATTAACACCCGACTGAACATATTTAGCTGCACCTGTGGACAGTCTCAGTTAGTCCGCTGCATCCAGATTGAAGTGATAAAAATTAAACTGACACCAGGAGCTGGGCAGAAGCAAATTGATACAATATTAGGCAGCAGACACCGAGTCCCGGTTCAGGAAGCAGAGCTTCAACCCGGCGGCGCTGTGTAATGCACCGGCACAAGGGGCTAAAAAGAAAAGCACAAATCAAGCTTTACTGCAGCGAACTGAAGTATTGAACTTGTATTTCTCTTTATCTCTCCTGCTGTAGCCTCAGTTGGACGCAGTCAGAGGGGAACCGTGCCTGCTGTTGCCTACTGGACAGAGAGTGGTCTTGAGCGACCTCTTCATGGAGGAGCAGCCATGACCTAACCGGAGCTAAAACATGGCCCAGCAGAAATTCCATGAGCGCAGAGACTCACTAAGCCTCAGGAATCTCCAATCGAGTGACATCACACGCGCCAAATTAAGACATTCCTCCCCTGTGAAGAGGAGCCTGGAAAAACCCTCGCCCAACTGTCCCACTTTCGTCCCTGTTTAAAACGCTGAAGCCCAGACTTCAAACTGAGACTGCTGCGTCTGTGTTTATGTGGACAAGGGTTGAAAAAGAGTGTTAGCGAGTGTTGGGGTTTGTGTTAACAGTCATTAAAAGGCAGGTGTTCACTAAACGGAAAAGGGGTCAGCAGAACCTGTCAGGAGCACGACTGCTCAAAGGACCGCTTCTTCTTTGTGAGACAACAATCCTGGCGCTTTAAGTGCCGGACAAAGGCTCCATGGGACATTGCGGAAAAAGAAAAAAAGAAAAAGCAAATGGTTGTGCACTTGTATGTGTAGCCACACACATGAATGCACAATGATAAAAGTACAGTGTGAATGACTTTAAAAGGTCAAACGGACGAACAAATAGTAAAACACAAACCGATAAGACACAAGTGCCAACACTCAGAGGTGGCCGCAGCAGGTTACTTTTTTTGGGTGTTAACCTGTCATTGATAGAAGGCTGATTGGGCCACACAATATCCCCTTCTTTTAAAATTCAAAAGCACAGTTCACAGCGAATTATTATTTTCCCATAACCTGCACATCTCTCACCTAAATGACCATCATCCATCTCTCTCCTTTAGCCCTGCATACACACACACATACACGAACACACGCACACACACACCTGCCCAGAGATGGAGCTGTATACGTTAGTAGCCTCGTCTCCTCTCCACGCCATCATTTGAACTGTAAATTCAGTGGAATTGATCGGTTGTTTCGTGCAGACGCTCGACTATTGTTGCCCATGAACAAATTCTCCTCGTTGGCAGAGCTGGAGCTTATTAAAACGTGGAGGAGGAGGAGGACTGAGGGAGAAACGGGAGTCGCACTTCTTCTCCCCAGCTCTCCACTATGAGTCGCGCGCGCGTCAACGCAGCGCGCACTCGGGCACGTGTTGGGTATGCATGCTCGCACGTGCACGCGCTCTCACAAGGCAAATCGGGAGTCACATGCAGCGGTGGCGTCTGGGTTTTGAGAGAAGGGAAGCAGCTTGAAATGATACTCCCCTCGCATTATAATGACATTAATTCCACGGAAGGAACTCGGCGTGGAGTTCTCTCTCTCTCTTTCTCTCTCTCTCTCTCTCTCTCTCTCTCTCTCTCTCTCTCTCTCTCTCTCTCTCTCGTTACGATTATTAAAATAAGCGCGTGCACCTGCAGCATCAGGTTATGGGGACAAAATATGAGCAGAGAGTGAGAAGAGGGAGAAGATGAGTCCATGTCACATATCTGAAAATCTATGGATAGATTGATGGATGGATAGATGGATGGGTAGGTGGATAGATAGAAAGATAGATAGATAGATAGATAGAACATACAAACCCACAATGTCCCTCATAACTAATCACGCACATGCACTACTTTAACCACGCGTGAGGAGGTAACACACACACATAACCTCTCTCACACTCTCACACACACACACACACACACACACACACACACACACACACTGAGGAAACGTTGCACTGCAGACCAGACTGACGTGACTACCCTGCCAGCTCACTGTGCCAGCTCTCATGAAAAATAAATCCCCACTCAGAACTGAAAAGCGCGAGAAAAAAAAAATAAGATATCAGTTGCTCCTCTGTCAAAAAGCATATTCCCCAAATCAGCAGCATGGGTTTATAAAGGGGGGCTTATACCGTGAATTATTACACTGATGTGATATAAAACTGCCCATAAGAATGCCCTTGTTCCCCTCCTATGCCTCCCGCTGTAGTCCTTTGGTGATGAAAATGTCCTCTGATTTGTAGTTTAACTTGAAATACGCAGATGACTACAAAAATATACGCCGGGTATCATCAGCCCGGGGTTTTTTTTTTCTCTCTCCCTTGCAGATGCACGCAGCTCAGCGCTCCGCGGCGTCTCTGAGCTCAGTCTGGAGTGGCGCGGCTGTAGCAGCACGATATTGGGCTGTAAACAGAGACACTGTGCTGTCGTCTCAATGCGAAACGTGGGCTTTTAAGGAGACGGCGAGAGGACGCGAGGAGGATTTTATTGCGGAGAGAGGCTCGTCTCATCATTGCAAGCTGGTGAGGGAACACGATTTTCTTTAAAAAATCATTTTTTTGGAGGTGTCTTTTCCGTGCGCGTATTCCGAACCGTGCAGCGTCCATTAATGATTGTTTTATTTGGGGGCTTCGTCGTAAGTACTTACTGTCCGTGTTATGACTCTTGTCCATGCGATGCCCTGTAGCTGCTTTGGGTCGCTAGACGGTCTTTTGCTAAATGTCATTTTTCATCTCCTTGGAAATCATCACGTAGGAGTCAGGGAGTGACAAAGCGCAACGCGGGGGAAAACAAGGGATCCCAGTTGCAAATGTAAGAGGATTTTTATTTAGCAGCCACCGAAAAGAGATCAGGGCGACAGCAGTGGAAGTTAAATTGTGCTGCATATAAAATGGGCGGGCTAGTCTTTATATTAGGTTGGTACAGCCTATTCTATAATAAGATGCTCTGCGCCTGGACACAGCCTGTGCGCCATGCGCTTTAATCACTGGCACGGTGGATGAACTAAAACGTATATGGTTTTTTTTTGGGGGGGGGGGGGACATAGAGACCTCGGTTCAGATGCGTTATAGTTTACCACAACATCGTTCTGTGTGTGTATGTGTTGCTGACAGACTGAGAGAGTTCAACTCACTACAGCAGCACCAATGAACAGTGAGAGAGACCTGCGCATATCGTCAGCAGCCGCTTCTCCAGCCTCGAGCTAAAATTCGTCAGATCTGAGATCACAGAGGGTTTGTTTTTTTTCTCCCCTCATTCAGTCCGGCTAAGAACAAAAAAAGATATTCACAAAAAGTTTGAGGATATAGGGGAAGCGGACGCCGAATACACCGCGACTCATCCGCTGTAAGTGACATTTCTCTCGGTTTGCATCGCCTGAGAAGGAGACGGAGGAGAGAGGGGAGCCACACTCGGATTTGGGAAGGGATGGTTCGTGTTTTGCTGGACGCCGCTCGAATCTAAGACGAGTTGTATTATGGGGAAGACAATGTGGTGGTGGGGGGGGGGGGGGGTTGTGTGTGTGTGTGTGTGTGTGTGTGTGTGTGTGAGGGGGGGGGGGGTGTTCTCCGTCGAAAATGATGATCGTTTAAGGGTCTATTTTATGGCGACCGAGAGCAGATGACGAGTCTGATGCGTTTCTACGGGAGGCAGCCCTGGTTTCAGCACCGCGGACAGCGCTCCGAATGAATCAGCGCGCATTTGCTTAATTACTCCGCCACGCACGAACTGGATCGCCGTGCGTGTATTTTAGAAGCAGCCTTGCGGGGACGCCAGTCGCACGCTGAATTCCTACCCGGCTTCGAAATGTGCCTGTGCTCCGTGTGTTGTCGCCGTGTCGAGGCGGATATTTCCTCTGAATAACTTAGAAAGTGAGCTTGTGCGGGATTTTCTCCTCCATTCGTTAATCTGCATCATCCACCACCACCACCCCCCACCCCTCCCCTCCCTCCCACCTCCTGCTTCATCAAATCCTTGTCAACGGAAGGATTTATTTTTTATTTTTCATTTTAACAGAGCATTGTTTGCCCCCACCATCACCACCACCACCACCACCACCAACCAACCAACCACGACTCCCATCCGCTCACAGTGCACCTTGGAACATCACAAGCAAGTATAGCAGGCGTATCGCGTTCTCCGTGGGCTTTGATTCAAAGGCAAAATTCGATGGTCGCTCGTGGAATATACGGCTTTTGCGCGTTTGCATAAGTAAGTAATTGGTCCTCGCGTGGACACATCGATTATCCTGTTCGGAAACGTGCATGCGAGCGTTGTGTTTTTTTGCGCAGACTGTATTGCTTACATACTTTATGACCCGGCTGACATCATAGCTCGATGATTAAGAAGCAAGCGAATGCTGTGGTTTTAGGGGGATTTGGTTTGATATTGCGGTGCCCGTGTTTTCACATTGCAGGGTTTTAGAGGGGAGGCTGTGCACAGGTGCTACGAGCTCACCACAGGATGTATGTGTTCGATGATGTGACGCCTTGTTATTCCTTCTTAATTATTATGCGCTACGGCTACTGCCACCACATATGCCTGTGCATTGAGTGACAGTTCTGAAAGTCGTATTTGCACTGGCTCCCTTTCTGGTCTTTGAAATGTTGAGAGGCTTCTTGTTTTTTTTTCTCAAAATGCGGTGTATAGGGTGTTAATAGGTATGTCAAATATTTGAAGGGTGCGTGTGTCAGTTGGCATGTGACGGCCCAACGCATGTGGCAAGGCCGTTTAGTTTGCTTCATGTGCTGTCAGTGAATCTGTGAGAAATGTTAACAAGCTCACATGAAGCATCTCTATAGAAACAAGGTCTCCCTCAGAGACTGCACCCCCACCCCCCCTCCCCCCCACATGTTAGCCCGTGGTGTTGTTTTGGCAAATCTACATGTTTACTGACACTTGATGGCATGTTGTGTTAATGGTGGACCACTGGCTCGTGTGACACGGGGATGACGTTCTGAAGTGATTCTCTCTCTCTTTGACCTCCAGCAGTGAAAGGTCCTCATACTGCAACCATGTGTGGACGGAGCAGGACGGCCTTTCTGTGTCTGTGGGCTTGCTTGCTTGTGGCCAACAGAGTGCTGAGTGGGAAAAGGTAAGAAAACTCTTTATTTGAAAAATCCAACGTGTGTCGTATATTGGATCATTGGACGAGGTTAAAGAAACGAAAGCCACATAATTTGCACACATCATGCCCACTGTCCATATGACTCAGTGTGGAGCTTCAAGCATGAGTTTTGAGACGAATGCTCGGCATGCTTATTATTGCAGGACTAAGTATTGTTTATGTGATCAAGACTGGGACACGGTGATTACCCAAGCAGCAGTGACACATGGGGGGACAGACTGTGAAGACCACAATGCATTGGGAAAAATATTAAATGCAGTTTGTTGAAGTGGACAGTGATCTTTTCATGCTGGTCTCGGTGTGCGACAAATGTTCAATTGGCCGAAACATTTTCTTCGTTGAACAGTCAGTCAGGCAGTCGGTCAGGGGTACAACAGCCTGGGTGATGTTCTGACATCTCGCCTATTGCTTGGTTTGTTAGGCTACACTCTTACAGAACAGATTTTATGTGGTTTTAACTGGGGCATCCCCACAGGACACCTCCAGGACTATAATTGCATGAGTTAATAAGAAGTGAGAGGAGATGAGGAGCCAAAATAACCACTATCCACAATACCACCACAGTGTTATTTGGTTCACTAGCCTTGTGGGACAACATCTCTCAGTCTTCAGTCCTGGGCTGTGTAAAGTAGATGATGTGTGTTGCATCGAGATATTTGGCACAAATACGAGCACACGTATTTGACATTTGCTGCGGGGATGGTGGAGTCAATGAACAGAAAAACCTCTCAATGTCAACACTGAGGTGTCAGATGTCACCTCACCAGAAGCAGACAAACAGAGGAGGGAGATGAGATCCAGTGTCATGCGACTTCAACTGCATTAATTCCAACATGAATCGAATCGAATGCTGGATTCATACCCAGAAATGTCATAAAGTGACTCCACTCTTTGGATGAATTTATTTTACACTGAAACCTGCAGGCAATTGAAATGCACACAATAACAGGTCAAACAGCAGCAAAAGGTGAATCCTTCAGCTGCACGCAACTGCATGAGATCATTTGAGCTCTCGTCCCACGGTGGTTCTCCTGGAGAATCCTGGAGAAACTGAGGGGATCGGCCTTTTCTGCGCGGTTGAATAATTCAGTGGAACTGTCACACGCAGTTGATTTCAGTGGTGATGTCTTGAGATGGTCCAGCTTGCTTCTCTCTCTCTCTCTGTGACAACAGCTACGCCACAAAATACACACACCCATACAGTACACAGTGCACGTTTCCGCTTACTCGCCCTGAGCACACTCAGACCGCAGATGGAATGTGTCCTATTTTTAATATATGATGCACTGCACTGTGTCATTATAGCACAATGATTTGATCTAATTAATAAATCACAACCGCAGCCCGGGTTTGGGATGTACTGAGTGGCAAATGGAGGGTCTGATGTGCGGCAGGATGAGCACATCAGAGAAAATGTAAAAGTAGTGATTACTTCACTGAGGAACTGTCACTGCGAACTGCAAAGCAATTATCACCCAAAGATTTTCTGTATAATCCAGTTCCCCTTTTGAAGTCAAATACAGAATCGTCACGCACATACACACACACACGAGCACACACACACACACACACACACACACACACACACATGCACACACTCCTTTTTTGGGGGGGGGGGGGGATTTCAATGAAACACAGTAATCAGGAAGACCTCTGCTACAGTAGGTTGCCCATGAAAGAAATTGCCTTATAATTAGATATCCGAGTGACAAGAGAGACAGAGAGAGACAGACAAACACACACACAGAGAGAGAGAGAGAGAGAGAGAGAGAGAGAGAGAGAGAGAGAGAGAGCGAGAGGGGCCGTTAGGCAGAGTGTGTGTGTGAACGGCACTGTTGCTGTTCAGATGACCTGTAGATGGGGGTGGTGTACAGGGTTTTATGAGGATGTGGCCCCTGGCTGATAAATGTGTTCTTCCTCACAGAACATTTTTCCTCTCCATTTTCTGTACTTTTCTCCATGGCATCCCACCACCACCCACATTTCCTGTAAAAATGTCAAGTTTAAAAGAAAAGAAAAAAAGGTGCTCAATTCATCCAATCTGACGCATCAGTATATTCAATGAAAGAGAAAAATTCCATGGCTGCAAGGACACAACTGCTGTGTGGTAGATTCTTTCCAACATGTGTCACTGTTACTTCTGATATTTACTAATGGCTCGTAAAGACAGATTCTTTTTTAATTATCGGCCAATTTGAAAGGTGAGGAACGTCCTTGCACGTTTCCTGTGTTGGTGGAAAGAAGTTGACTGTAACCCTGGGAGCTCACCCAAAAGCTGTTTCATTGTCCCGCTCTGATTTGGCAAATTGCAATTGCCTCAATTAATGTTCAAAGTATAAACATTAAAATGGGAGGAAAAAGGGAAGTTGTGTTTTTATTTTTCTGCCTCAACTGACGACGCATGGATGCAATTTATGCTTCTTGTATCTGTGCCTGTGCAGATTCATTATTGTTTTGAATGTGAGTTTTCCAAAGCCTCCGAAACAAAATTGCTCATCACCGTTTCTACAGTTTCAGAGCTGGCGTACGGTTTTCAGATATTTGTTTGGTTTCAAATTGGCAGATAGAGGGAGGCTTGCGTATTAAGCGAAATTGGAGGCAGACAGATGTGCTTTAACCCCTTTTTACAAATCCATGCGTGACGTGGATGGATCATCTTTATTTAGAAAGCAAAATGTTTAGCGGCTCCCATTCGACACTAAGATCTGCCTCAATCCGACAGTTCAGAATGTGAGCTGCGTCTCTGCAAAACGCAAAATCCCCAGTCAGTATCCTCCCCTTTTCTTAACCTCACTTTTACACCTCCCTTCATCTCTCCATCTCCACATTTTCCCCTCTTCAAGGTCTTTTGAGCCATTCTCGCGTGTTTCTCCAGACGCCGCTCCACCTCCTACTTTCCCCTCACTCTCGTTCCAGGTCCATGCTAAGATAATCTTGATGACCTCTCCCTCTCCTTGGAGCCATTCAGCTGCCGAGCTTGTTTCCAAACACTTGCTAATTATTTAGCATGCAATCAAACCGAGCGCTATTGGCTATTAAAAAAAAGAGGGAGAGGATGATTGCTTAGCGGCGTACGTTGCATTGTTAAGACTTCCACGGGGGTATTATCAGCATTATCACACATGCAAACAAATATGATACAGGCTTGAATATGCCCACAGAGCCCTGAGCCTACAGAACATGCAATCACTGATTCAAGTTTGCAAACACACACGTGCACATGCATACTCTCTGACCATTCCTTTCGCTGTTGGCCTTTATGAAACACAATGTAATTAAGGGCTGGATTCCTGATTATAAGAGTGTTGGAATATTTATGCGTGGAGATGCTGCAAACTCTGCTCTCACAATTCAGCATTGCTCCGAGCATTTTGTTTCATGTTGTTCAAACAGCACATTCAGCAAGGCCTTTGTGGTCTAAAAGACCATATTAAGGCATAAATAATGTATTATGATTTCTCTATTCTCTCTCTCTGTGAGATTGTTTCTATATGTGGGCGTGTGTGAGTGCGCAGGGTTACGTGTTCTCTGCAACCCAGTGATGAAAATAACTTAAACACTTTTTTTTCTCCAGGGATAATACAGGATAACTGGGCTTCATGGGATTTTTTTCCCCCTTTCCAGTCCAACTCAGAACAATCACTTGTTTAGTAATCTCATATCAATAGGATGTAAAACCTCATTGTCACACACTGTGAATTCTAATGCAGTGCGTCAGCGTCGTACAGGATTTGACAGTTTTCTTGTCCATTTTCTTTTTCTTGATGTGAATCATGATACATTCTGTTCTGCCCATGTGCTTTGACAAAGAGGTCTCGCCATCTACTTTCACTCTTTCTTGACTTTGACACATGATTCATTTGTCTGAGTTCGTTCTTAGTCTTTTGGCAGCTGTGACAGTGTTTTTTTTCGACTCTATACTGTGACTTTAAATCTTTCTTCTTTGCTTTGCCAGCTCTGGGCAGAACGGCATGACAGATGAACAGAAAGATAACACTACAGTGTTCACCAAGATCTTAGACAGCCTTCTGGATGGCTATGACAATCGCCTCAGGCCAGGACTAGGAGGTCAGTAAACCCAAGTCATTGAATGTATTTTTTCTCTCATGGTGACTGTTTGAATGTTTTTGCAAAATGTATAAAAATCATACAAAATACAAGTGACTTACTGTCTACACGAGCACACAATCATGACTAAATCTGACGAAGGTGGGTTTGGTTTCAGTGTCGGAATTTTCATCTGCTGCCTTTGTGAAACAGTGAATTGTTATACAACCTGTATATTTGTACTATAAATGTAATTTTATTGTGTGGGCACCAATTTCCCGTCGTCAACCGTCCACTGTTGGTGTGCGAAAACAAAATGGCTGGGAGTGTATGAGCAGAATCCAAAAAACGGAGAGAAACAGATAGAAGAGACAGAACCAGAGAGTAAAAAGAGAAAAGAGGGAGAGATAATGTGAGAATTGGGGTGTGAAGGACACTGAGGATCGCACAGTGTGATGCAGCAGGCATAAAACAGACAGCTGAATAAAGCCAGGCCTGCTAGAAGTTCAGCAGCCAAGGGGAAGAAATTATGGATTATGATGGGTATCATTCATAAATCATGCTGTCACATTTTAGTTTCAGAATCACACGGAATGAGCCCTCACTCTGTAACACACACACACACACACACACACACACACACACACACACACACACACACACACTCACTCTGCACATTCCAAATGAATCCCCAGTGGATGCATTTTTAGCTCTCAGTGCTATGGGAACACAGTGACATATTTTCAGTAATGCTGCAATTCTCAAATTTATTAAGAGATTGAACCACTGTCCGGGTAATGGAGCTGACACTGAAACCAATACCAACAGAAATGGTTATCGACATCCAAAATTGACATTTTTATGACGCTGTATTTTCTACAACGTGTGTGTGTGTGTGTGTGTGTGTGTGGTCAACGCTGAATATTTTTGTATTTTATATAAACTGAATAAATCAGATGCAATAGCCAGGTGGTCTTGCATTAACAGGTAGTTAGGGGCTAATGAATGCCACTGATAGTAACTCACTCTGGTAATTTCCTGCTTCAACAGAGCGTGTAACCGAAGTCAAGACTGACATTTTCGTGACTAGCATTGGGCCAGTTTCGGACCACGACATGGTAAGACTCTTTTTCGTCTCTGTAAATGTCAGTCCCCCCCCCCTCCCCTCCCCCCCGCGGAGGTCTCAAAGCTGTAAAATATTTATTAATTAAATTCCTTCCATTAAATCCCGATGTGTTAATAGAACTGCCACATGTGTGAAATGTATTTGCTGCTGGTGCATGCTTTGTAATCCCTGTCTATATAAATGCCACCCCCCCCCCCCCCCCATATGTGCACGTGAATACTGTTTGCTTGTTTCTGAATACTATAAACTGCATGAAATATTTCTTAGTTTGGTTTGTATAAGGAGTATCCACGTGCTGAACTGTCTCTCCTGGAAAATCTGCAGCTAGGAAAGACAAAGATACTTAATGCATCACACCACTTGACTCATGATTTCCTTAGTTTTCATCAATATGCTACATAAAAAAAACCCCGCCATGGGCTGTTCAGACACAAGCAGCCGATCTTTGCCCCCGTGCACCGGAAACCAATTAAACTCGTCCAAATGTCTCACTGCCTCTCTTTTACCACTTGGGAGGGAAAAAAGACTCCTGTTATATGCACGTGAATTGTATGTACTCTACTTGACATAATCTCAGTTAATTGCACTGGCTGACATGCGAGCCAGGACTATTTTGCTGCCACGCTGAAGCCAGAAGGAAAAGCTGAAGAACATTTTCTCCATCTCCAGCCTCTCCCTATCCTACTCCATTACCTTGAAGCTCTGTTTCAGTTCATGCTAATTATCTTACGCGGGTCGAGAGGAAAAGTGAGGGGAAGAGAACGGAGTAATTTTTACTGGCTTCCTTTACTCTGTCGAGCAGTCATGTGGAACCATTAAAATCTGCTCTCAGCTACAGTCATAAGCTGCCTTCAAAACGAGACGTCCGCCTAATTTTATATCCAGGGCTTCCCTTTTGTGTCAAGTGTAATTTAGATTACCAGGCAAAGAGGTTTCTCCAAATATAAATGCGAACAATGGTCATGGTTTTGGAACTTGAAGGCCAATACGACCACGTTTTATTGCATTGAAATGACCAAGCCATCCATCTTGTACATTATCTATGCTGCTTTTCCTTTGATGGTTGCCAGGGGGGCTGGAGCGATCCTCGACAGGTTAATCTACTGAAAGAACCATTTCCAACTACTGTCAATTTAGAGTCTCCAATTAACCTTACTCATTTAACACCATTCTGATTGTCCCTGGACTGTGGGAGGAAGCGTGAGAACCAAGAGGAATCACTTCTCCTACACAGTCACAGGGAGAACCCCCCCAACAAGACCCCCAACCACAGCACAACAATGTAAATGATCGAATGGAATCCAATAAAATAGGGATGCTATCACACTGTTGTCTAAAAATGGAGGTGTTATTTTAGTGAAGAGAACCAACTAGAGAACCCTTCCACCTCTGTGCACTTAGAGCCTCCCTGCTAAAAAAACCCACCTTTAACAAGAAGAGACAGCTACCAGCAGGAAAAAACAGGCCAAAAATAGCACAAGACAGTCTAAGTGACACGAGAGGGAAAAAAATGGAAAATGTGCGAACACAAAAAGGGTAAAATGAAATAAAATAAGGTTGGATTACTGAGCCACGTACGAGATAACAGCTTAAAAAAAACTGCAACAAGGTTGGTGTCTGGTTATCTCCTATTTTTTTTGTCAACGTCTTTATTGACTTCCCGTTTCTCTCCGCTTCTCACCGTCCACCTGTAGGAATACACCATTGATGTCTTCTTCAGACAGAGCTGGAAGGACGAAAGATTAAAGTTCACAGGCCCCATGGCCGTGCTGCGTCTCAACAACCTGATGGCCAGCAAGATCTGGACCCCCGATACCTTCTTCCACAATGGCAAGAAGTCCGTGGCCCACAACATGACCATGCCAAACAAGCTGCTGCGAATCACAGAGGAGGGCACGCTGCTGTACACCATGAGGTAGGCTGCCATGTTCCATGTTGTGGAGCGAGCCAGAGGATTTGCAGGGGAAAAAAAACATTTGTATTTTAATATCAGCGCACATCCTTCCCTGTAAATGAATGAGAAGTGCTGAGGGTATATATATATATATATATATTATCTGAACAGCAGGGAGAGTGATTAATGTAATATTACGAAATGGAAAACGTGGCTAACGTGGTAATGATGGAACATGCAACCACGTCCGAAGGTTTGTTGTTTTATTGATGTGCTCATGATCATTTTTCAATTTATTACAATTTATCATATTTCTTATATAATGTTTCGTCTTTACTGTTCTTCAGAGATTATGGTCAGCCATGTATACGTCTTGTGTTTTGCACACTTTACATTTTCATTACATTGAATTTGTCAGTGTAGTGTTCACCAGGAAAAATAAAACAGTTTCATCCAGTCATGATTAATCACGCTGGGGATGATATGTGACCGTCGCGAGCAGGATAATAAGGTGTACGAGCAGCTGAGTCGCGTTTAGAACCACACGTCGCACCACAGAGGAGGTAAAAAAAAACCTTTCATCACGATACAAACCCTGATGCACACCACAGAGTGATGCTGATGCGAGATGTCAAAGGTACGGACGGTAAAACGTGTGTTTTTGCAGGGGGTGGGGGAGGGCGGGGTGGCGGCTGAGCCCACGTGGCAGTCACAGATGAGCGAGATGAGAGATGGATGGGAGATTAGTGTGTCACGGGTGGCCTGACATGCTGTTTTTCACCAAGCTGTCAGGAAATAAAAAAAGCCACAGCTCAGAGAACTGGAGCTGTTTTCGCTCTGTTTCAAATAAAGAAGATGCAGTTTGACTGTATTTGGTGGGGGGGGGGAGTACATCGCATTTCCTTTTGCCTTTGCCACAAGCTCTGGAGTCCTTCTCCTTGCTGATATTGTTGTTTTTTTTCTAATTCACTGTCCATGTCTGTGTGAATCTCTCTAGGCTTACAGTCAGGGCAGAGTGTCCCATGCACCTGGAGGACTTCCCGATGGATGCCCATGCTTGTCCACTGAAGTTTGGCAGCTGTAAGTGGCCTCTATAGTCATACACAATCCGGCATACACGCGGGTAAATGCTCATGATCTCACGGCACAGCCACACACATACACACACATACGCCTCTCTGACACGCTGTCACTTCCTCATCTGATGGGAAGCATGACCCCAGCACCAGTCCTGGATAAGGGATGACAGTGTGGTAACAGCTGTTCTCCCAGAGGGACTGTCCTTCCAAGGCCCCTCTGGTCCCCCCCATTCAACCCTGCCAGGCCCTGTAAGACCCTGCAAGACCCCGGCAGGCGTGTAGCACACAGACCTGTGTTTATCCAAGGCAGCCCTCTCACATATATTTCCAGAGCATCGCACCAGCTGCTCACCGCTGACAGCTACCCTCTAACCCTGCAACATCCACAACAAGAAATAGAGTGATGGAGGGCGGAGACGAGAATAGAGAACGAGAGGAGGAACTGGGAAGTAGAAAGCTGGAGAGCAGAAACAGAAAAGTTAATGTCACAGTGCCATCCTGCAGACAGCTGCACAGCGTGAGTGAGCGGACCGGGCTTCAACCTCCTTTAAATTGAACTCACTCCCTAAATATTTCAGTGATGAGCTCTCTCTCCCTTATGCTGCAGTCTGCAGTCGAGCCATCCTTTCCTCTGCAGTGGTCCGGCCACACCGCAGCTCTGACAGGTTGGGTGGCCGGAGGGAGCGGAAGACTGACTTGGCTGTTTGGAGGTCATGTTGTCCTGTCGGGAGGTTGTTTGTTTGTTTTCCTACGAGCTGATTGAATGACGCGATGTGACATGACATCGCGTCACATCACAAAATCAGAAAGTGTTTGACAAGAAACACAAACGCACGAGTTTAGATAAGGAAACGAGATGAGATAAACAGAGATGAGACACAGGAGCAAGGTGAGGGAAGGGAATAATGTGCTTAAACAGCAAATGAGACATGACAGGGAGCGCGGGAATGAGAGAAGATTCGACAAGATGAGAGACAAAATGAGATGAGGGAAGACAAAACTAGAGGAGTTTAGTGGGAGACCTGGTTTCTGATGTGCCTTTTTTTTTCCCACCTGGCATCCCTAGACGCTCCAAAAATATAAACCTGCGAGGCAACACATGACACAAGGCAACCGGAAACCAAATCATTTCTAATGTTTTTCTCTCTGTTCAGACGCCTACACTCGAGCAGAGGTGGTGTACGTGTGGACCAGAGGAGCTGCCCAGTCTGTGGTGGTGGCAGAGGACGGGTCCAGGTTAAACCAGTACGATCTGATGGGACAGAGTGTGGACTCTGGTGTGGTGCAGTCCAGCACGGGTAGGTTACCATAACCCTTTTTAATTGTATTTCTACATTTATGACATTGTCTTTACGCTGCATTACTGAATCAAGTCAGCTAAGAGTCTTTTTCAATGGTCACAAAAAAAATCCCAGTGTCAATTATCGCTGCACAAATGAATGATCTGAAACTGCAAATTTTGTAAATGCTGCATCAGGTCATTTGACATTGCTTTGTTGCAACACTGATGCGAAGCTATGTCCCAGATTCATATTTCCCCACTGGCCATTACATCTTTTTTACACCTCCTCCTCTTTTTGGTCCATTGATACTGGAAAAAAATTGTGACGGCATAAAATGGGTGACCTGTTTGCAGAGAGCAATGTGTTAAACAGCCCTATCCCCCCAATTCACGCCATGCTTTATTATCAACAAGCTCCCAAGACGCTGTATCTTCCAAGTGTCATAGGATAAGCCTTGTTGATGTGTGAGTGCATCTATTTTCATTGATACAGTTACAAATGTGTCTCTGGAAAAGCTCAAAACCAGCATATTGTTATATCCAGATTAAAACCCCCAGTGCTGTTCCTGGGAGTGTTGTATTCTCTCTGCGACCGGGCCTGTATACACTGATGAAATGGATCACGCCAGGGTATCGAGTTTGTTGAACAAATGATGCCCACAACTGTGCCGATAAATCTCAACTACAACAAAACTGAATGCCGAAAACAAAACAAACAATTTAGAAAAACAATACACTGCGGGGACAGGTATATGGATATATATTGTGAAGGTAAGAAAGTTTGTCTGTGCATTGGTCCTGACTCTTTGTCTCGTCTGCTGTCCACAGGAGAATACGTCGTGATGACAACCCACTTCCACCTGAAGAGGAAAATTGGTTACTTTGTGATCCAAACATATCTGCCCTGCATCATGACTGTCATCCTCTCCCAAGTGTCGTTCTGGCTCAACAGAGAGTCCGTCCCTGCCAGGACTGTCTTTGGTGAGTCGTCGGCTCGCTTCTCTTTCATACATCTGAGGGTAACGAAAGGGAACTCATCACCAGAAGGTTTCAGATCTGTTCTGGGAAAAATCAATGTGGAATATACAGTACGCACATTTGGCAGTATATTATAAACGCCTAGCTAAAAATAATGCAGTCTGTTGCTATAGTACTACAATAAATCCGACCTGCGTGAAGGTTATAATGTTCAGCTATTTATTGAAATTGTTTTAGGGAGGTGTTGATTCAACCGTACATCACTTCAGATTATCTAGTTTGTGCTGCTGTCAAACGTTTATTGCAATATACAGAGAGGTGTTTCTCTTCTGTAGCCTACCCTTATTGATATAAATGGGGTGGACAAAATAACTGGAACACCCTTTGCAACACACTGCAGCCTCCACAATGATCTTACAGTTCAGTCAACATCGCTCTAAAGCTGCTCCAGTAAAATATGAGAATTATAACCTTCATAAAGGGAGGGTCTGTTTCAGGACTGTTGTATTTTACTGTATTAAAGTTAGGTGTACCTAATAAACTGTCAACTGATGAGGACACATTAGACATGTTCTGCATGTCATAGAATGTTGAGTTATATATCTTCATTTAAGGGCATATTAAGTGGGATATAGTTGAAATATTACATTGTGATTTAAAACCAAATATCACTGGTATTTTTTGCATCAATTTCTTTTATCAGCAGAAGACACTTACATATTCACTGCATACATAGAGGTAGTATTTTGGTTATAACATGGTGTCCTCTGACTGTATTTGGATTTTAGATCCAAAGATAAATGACTGTATCACACATTTTTAATTTCAAAATGAAATACTGGTGATGCTTGACTTTGGATTCAGTCGAAGAAACTCTGAGATACGCAGCTTCTCCACATACAGTGGAATAAGAGTTGCGTGCAGCTTTATTTAGTTTATGCTGTGTGTTTCTGCTACAGTGTGAACAATACATTTGCATCTGTTAGAAAAGACTTGTTTGTGAGGAGGAGGCTGCCTCTGGAAAAAAAAAAACAGGCCGGGGCACTGTGGCCTGTTCCCTGATGATACGACAGAATATTGATTGAGTTTGACGACTTGATGAGTGACAATCAAGGAGAAGCAAAGAGTGTGATGGTTTACGTGAAGAATGAATCTCTGATACGGACAAAAAGCATTCATTTGAAAGAATATCCCAACATTTTGGAAAATACTTGTATTTGCTTTAGTAGATGAGCACCAGTTATTAACCAAGCACAGCATTTTGGACAAGAGGAAGTGATCTATATCCTGGCTCAGACAACATCTCAAAAATACCAACACCTCTAAATCGTACTGATTAACACATTGTGTCTCAAAGAGAAAATTACAAAAAGGACCAGATGCTGTAAAATGTCTTATTAAGCTTTGACGGGCACGGTGACTTCACGGTGTCACTGCTGGTTGCCTGGCAACCACACAGTGATGACAGAGGAGAATCAGTCTTCTCATCTAAGTCACTGGAAATAATCTAATAAGAGTTGTGGCCCAAATTTCAAACTGTTGCCTCAAAGGATATTACATTTTAGAAGGAAACTGATTGACACATTCTTACCGCACGGTATTTTTGTATTCTGTTCTGCACCAATGAGGGGAACGCAAGCTTTAATCAATTGTGGCGCTGGCTGCAGCAGAATTTCAAGCACAAGACTCACTGTGAATTTAGATGTACGTGCTCTGAATGTGTGTCAACAAGTGTGTGTGTTTGTGCCCTCCTGCGTGTGTGATGAATTTGTCACTGTGGGTCTATTTATGCATGTGTGTGTGTGTGTGTGTGTGTGTGTGTGCGCGCACAGCGATTGGCCTATGTGTGTTGTGTGTTGTGTGTGTGTGTGCTTTGGCATGAGTGTTCGTATGTATCTGTGTGTGTGTCCGTGTGACTGTGTACGTGGTGTGTATCTGTCTGTCTGTCACACTGAGGTCTTACATAATACTGCCCAAAAGGAAAGCTTTTGCTAGTCTGCAGCATGCTCTGTAGCAGCAAAGCACAGCAGCAGGCAGAATGTCCTTGAGTTACCTCACCATACACTCTTTCTTCTTTTCTCTCTGTCGCTCTCGCTCTTGCTCTCTCTCTCTCTCTCTCTCTCTCTCTCTCTCTCTCTCTCTCTCCCTCTCTCTCTCTCCCTCTCTCTTGCTCTCTTGCGCTCTCCCTCTTTCTTCCTGCTCTTCTCATGTATGTCAGTGTCTCCCCTGGCCCACAACATCCAGAGCTTTCCCAAAAACGTTATACAGGCACTAGATTTTGCGGCTCTGCGGCATGCAGCAGTTTTATTTTTTTAATATATGCTTCCTGCAATGTTTTGGTGTCTATTTTAGTGTTTATTTGTGAGTGTTTTAATCTGTGTGTGTGTGTGTGTGTGTGTGTGTGTGTGTGTGTGTGTGTGTGTGTGCGCCACAGCTTGCTACCTGCGGTGCTCGTCACGTGTCGAGGGGAAATGAGGATGGCCTAGATTAGGTTCAAACAACTATCTAGGGCATGTGTGTGTCCCTCATGCTATCACTGCTGGTTCTGCTTCACGAGATTACAAGCGTGCGCGCGCGCACACACACACACACACACACACACACACACAAACACACACACACACACACAGTTGAATAACCACATGTACATGCTTTCATGAAGACACTGCACCGCCGCAACTTCCAGGTGCACTAGGTAGGTCATTCATGTGATTAATATGCATCATCTGAGACGGCAGATGAATGAGCCTGTTCCTCAAAGAGGTTACAATGTCAATACCGATTTAAATGAATCGTTTAAAAGACATAGCAGGCAATCCGGATCTTTAATCGCCATCTTAATCCTTAAACTATCATCTGTGTCAAAGATTTATGTGGCATATAAAGCAAGTGTACATGTGTCTCGCACCATTAGGATGGCAGGGTACACTGAGCTGTCTTGTCACAGAGGCTCATACGTTGCCTATGTGCAGTATGTCTTCATCTTACAGACCGTCTTGATGAATCATATTCAAAAGTCAACTTAAATAACAAGCGACCAGGAAGCATTCAGTGTCAACAGAGAAATATTGTGCCACGTGTTCATGTTAGATGGAGGTTAATGTTTACTGTGGTCTCACGTCTTGATTGTTGTGTATGAAGGGGAAATGTTTCCCAGCCACCTCTGCCTCCATTTGTCTTGTTGTGACGTTGCCCCTGCTGCATTTACTGATTATATTTGAGAGCGGCGCTGGTAAATGGCGCTTTGAACATTCAATGACTACGACATGAAGCAGAGAGATGTCAGAAATGTGAAACAGGCGGCTAACGGCTTGGCAGGAACGGCTTCCCGACGCTGGCACAAATAACACCTGATGTCAGGCCCCCTTTCAGAAAGGCACATCATCATATACATGATAGCAAATGTAATGATTTTCTGAATAATGTCTGACCCAGTCACATTCCCAGCACAGAACAAGTCTAAGTTTAATTTAGTTGCATTCACATTGGGGTTTACCATAACACAAGGTTAAATACACACAGAGATAAATAATAAATCACATATTGTTATTACGGGTACTGTTATAAATATATCACTTAATTATTACCTCTTACGCACAGAGAAAATAAAATTGGTTCAATACACCACACAACCTCCATATGCATTTCATTAATTACATCTACATGGATGATTGAATGGATATTCAGACAAAATGCTTCTCATACGATGTGTGGGCAAATGGGAATTTAATAAGAGTCCCAACTTAATGTCTTGTCATCCAGTGCTTTTGCTCTGTCAGAAATTATTAGGTAAGCAAACGCTTTTTGATAAATGATGAAATTAATGAGAATTTTTATCATGGAGGATTCGCTGTGAGGAATGGGGACAAGCATTACCCGTGCCCATGATGGTCATTAATAAAATCTTCAAAGGGAAAATAAGTTTTAAAATCCATCACTGATGAAAAACCCTCTTCTCAACTTCATGACATCATTTTTCATGTCCTCCACTGTCCTCCAATAACACAACTCCATCTTGCCTTCAAGCTGCAAAATAATGTGCAAGCACTGTAGCACTTAAAAAAAATATCCTGCGATGCCAAAAATTAATCAAGAGCAGCTACACAAAGACACGAAGTGATAAAGACTCATTATGAGAACAAATATGTGGATGAAACCAACGCTGTTACATATTCCATACCCACAGAATAAAGGAAAGACTGCAGGGGACCAAACAAAATCCTACGAGGAAAATTGCACCTGAAAGAAAATATGGCTCTTTTATATAATATATATTACCACAGGAGCAATGACACATGCACTGTAATCACTCCTCCAGCAGACACATATTCACAGCTTGGTTTCTCCTTGTTTTCATTTCAGCACAACACAATATCAATGCATCACATAGTGCAGCCACTGTGATATTTGTTTGTATTGTCTTAGTGCTACAGATGTGATCAGGTTTACATTCTCAACACAGATGTTCGATGCTGACAGAGACCCCCCCCCCCCCCCCCGCCAACATACCCACAAACAAAGCATCGAGAACACAGTTTAAATTACATTATGTGACTATGAAGCACAGCCTCTGCACTAAATCTCCTCCTCAAGCCTGCCCTGTAGATGAATAGGCAATTTGAAAACACAGCAGTGGGTAGAGTTATCTTATTTATCATTGTGCCGATTAAAGGGCTGATTACTTTATAGCTAGTTCGGTGTACTGGAAAACTGTTGGCAATTTTTTTATTTGCAGTCCAAATGAAAAAGCAAAAGGAAACAGCCACTGATGGTGCTGATATGAAGCTCGGTTCTCCTCCCCCCTGCTCTCCCTTCCCCTGCTCTCCCTTCCCCCGTCTCCCCCTCTCCGTCTCTAAGCTGTCAGGGACAAGATTGCCTCCTTCTCCCTACTTTGAGAGCGATTGACTGGGTATTTATTGGTTCTCCCATGATGCTGTTTAATGTATCTGCTCATTAAGGAACAACACCCCGTGTGTGTGTCTGTGTGTGTGAGTGTTCTGGATGTGTGTGGTAGTCATCGGATATATATATGTTTGCTATATGTGCACATGTTGGTTGTTTGCCAGTGGGTGCTCATAAATTAATGATTACTCTGTGACACAGTGCTGCAATGTGTGTGTGTGTGTGTGTGTGTGTGTGTGTGTGTGCCAAGGCTGTGGTGCTGGAACACTCATTTAATTCAACTGCCAATCAAGATGTCAATTTGTTCCTTCACTTATGCAAATCAAAGGTGACGTAGCTGAAGATATTGTGCCTCTCAGTCGCCCCCCCCCCCCCCCTCCTGAGGCTTCAGTTATTGATAAGGCCTGCATTAATGAGTAGCCACAGCACTGTGGGGAGATGTTGACAGACTTGCAACAAAGACAGCTTCTCCCCTGGGACCAGTTGAGAGGAAAATGAAAAGTTGCTTGACAACTCCCAACCACCCAGCCATGTTCATTCATCAACTGTACTTAGGCTACAAGACACAACGCTGCCACCTGAATTTTATATGGAAGTGTTTAGTGCCAACACAAAATTTGAACAATGAGAGTAACTTGAAATTGTGTTTAGTGTTCCACAAAATTAATACAAACAACAAAAATAGTGTAGTATTTCTTTAACGGATACGTTAAGGCGGCTCTTAGAAAATGGTTAAGGTTTAGTAAGTAGAAAGATAGTGGAGCTCAAGATGGAACATTTTAATAATCAATATTTCAGTATTTCAACCTTTCTTGAGTACCTTTTAAAGGAATTTCTTTTCCTCCAGTGTGGCTAAGTGCATGCTCACGCATTGTGGGAAATATGGATTCCTCTATAACAATGCAAGTTCTTGACCTTCCAAGCATGTAAAGTGCTTTGGGATAATATATGTTGTGATTTGGCGCCATACAAATACAAACTGAAATGAATTGAATTGATAGTCCTGCAGTTGTGCAGTCAGCGACTTCTAAAAGCTTTCTTATAGGCTCTGGCATTCCTTTTTCCATCTCTGCAAATGCATGGCAGGTATTATCTGTGCCATCATTGTTCAGGAGCAGTGGTGTGTGCCACATAGTTCAATTACAGCAACTTTATCACAGGGCTCCTTAGCAACCTGCCTCGATACTGGATTATAAAAGCATATGTGGTCTTTGAATGAGCAGACGTCCCGCTCCCCCATGCACGTTTGACCTAATCCCAGATTTTAATTGTCAAGGTTGATTTATTGGCGACTCAGCCAAAACATTGTCAGAGGCAAAATTCTGTCTGGAATCAGGAGGAATTGGAGCAGAGGGAGCGAAAGAGAGAGAGAGAGAGAGAGAGAGAGAGAGAGAGAGAGAGAGAGAGAGAGACAGACAGACATTTGCCTGAAAGCTCACTCTTCCCCACAAAGACGTGTCTGCGGTTTGGCCGTGGTCCAGTCGCTGAGCAGTGGAGATTGCCTGAGATCGGTCAGATCAGCTGAAGCCTGTCATTGAGGGATTGTCAATCAGAGCAATCACTGCATAATAGGAACGATTAATTATATTAATGGCAATTTTAAAAAATGACTTTGCACCATATGCTGAAAAATTTAGTTTGACCCTAAAGGACAAACAAAGTTTGAGTCCATTAATTTATTTTTTATCTATGTCTGGAGCAATTCATCTTCTGATCCACAGGCAGTTGAGGACTAAAACTTCATCAGACTGATCAGCCTGACTGACGTTAAATCAGAACTCTATGCGCTTCACCTTATTGTGTCAGAAACTGAAAATGTTCTTCCTGTTATTCTATAAAAATGCATATTGGGCTGTTTTCCATCATTTAGCCGTGTAAACCATTTCCTTTGCTGAGGCTGCAGTGATGTGTCTGCCTCACCTTGTTATTTATCACCTTTAAATCTACAATTTAATTTCCCCACATTTGCATTCTCGCACCATTTTTCTCCAAACGATTGTTTCCTATTTTATATATGTGTATCTGAGAGTGCATCCACAAACAGAGGCTAAAATCGTATTAGAAGATATGTATCGTATAAATCAAGTGTCGCTGATTGTGCACACTGAGCTAAATTGAGTGGAAGGGACTTTCCAGAATTGAGTTACTCCACTATTAATCCAGTTAGAACTTTCCAGATCAGTGACTTTGTTCATTAACAGCCCTCAAAGCCTCAAGTCTATTAGTTACAACATGTCAAATGGAGTCATTTAAACCCAGCTCTGGAGTCATGTTCTAATGAATCAACCCGCTCGTGTTCTAAATGATTCCTAAGCAGAGCTGTCACTGGACGGACACACAGGGGGCGATGGGAAACACAAACCTGGCTGTCCACCTGTACACACACACACATGTGCATGCAGATGATTGTAAAAGATACACACAGAAAAAAAAGAACTCAGCTTGCACACGACAAAGCTTTGAAAATTTTAAAACGTTTTTTTTTCTTCTCTCGTGGTATTAAGACGTTGGAGGAGGTGGAAGACTTGTTTCCATGACAACAGAGCTTGTCAAACACAGTAAAGTATATATGATTCCAAGCATCTGGGCTCCTTCATAAGGACTTGTGTAATACCCAGTGGAGCTGCCTTCATCATCTCCCACTAAAATGAACTGATTTACGGGGCAAACAAAATACAGGTTAAACACCATAATGTGATAACTTTTCATTTTTACCGTCTTTCATACCTTTTCTACTACTGCACCTCACACGTCTCTATAAATTCTTATACATGCTTTCATCCTCCCCCGGACATATATATAGATTTTCTAGTGGTTCCCAATCAGCTGTCCCTTTGAATACTTCATCTGTCTTATACCTCTGTAGTCCACAAGGACAGTGGCACGGAATGTGAGCCGTCTCTTTTGTGCTCCAGCACCTGCCGAGGCCATGAGTATGCATAATTGCTGGCGAAATCCCTTCACACTGGCTGTGCTCCAACGGAGACTATTCTGGCACCCGCCTCATAAAGCAGTGACACCTTGATGCTAATGTCGCACTCCAGCAGAAATCTTAACACGGTGCTGTCAAACTTAAAATGGCATCAACTTCCCCTTGTCATAGATATTGTGGGGAGCGCACATGATCAGGACAAAGACAAAATGAGAGGTATTGGAACATTTTCAGGCGGCTCCACTGTTTGGATTTCTGCCCGTGTGAAGCGCAGCATGAGATAATTTTTTTTTTTGCAGGATGTACAAAACAAATCGTCTCAGCGAACAGAACAATATTAATGTTTTGCATTTTGTTTAAAAAGCTGCGCACATTTCCTCATTTATCTCGAGCAAATTAGCTCTACGTGAACATAATTCTGAGCTGCGATAGAGGGGTATGGAAATCTGGTATGAATACATGAGTAAGCATGACTTAATATTTCCACATCTCCTGCTGCCATGCACCCCCACAACAATGCATCAACAAACCAGTCAATGCCCTACTTAGCAGTGGGTGGGTCGCAGAACAAGGTGTGGATTTTGTGACATCACATGACAGTGTTATTACACTCACTGTAGCATAAAAAATGACTTTCAGGCTTTACACCTCAGTGTCTGAATTCAGCAGCGGCTACCTTTACCCTTCACATCCTCCCTCTCCATCTGTGCACATCACATACGCAGGAGGCTGAGCTGAGGATATTTAATTGGAATCATAGTTTATATTTTTCATGTGCTCAAGCTGTGCTCAGTGCAGTTGTAGTATGTGTGCGATGCGAGGCAAGTGTTGCTCTTAATTATTCCTCCTTCTGTCCTTTTTTCAATTCGTTTAAACTGACTAACTACCAGAGACCTTTTTTTAAAGACCATGCAATGAAAATTATTTCAGAATAAAATATCTTTGACCTACTTTGTCATTCCCCCCCGGAGACATAACGAACACCAGGAATGTATGGTCACGCACCCGGTGTACCTAATATTCGGATGCAGTAAATCCATCAGAGGTGTCTGGTTGGCTTATGGCTAATGGCCAATCATTTATTTGGCTCTGACTAATGAGAACACAATACTCATCCTTTAAGCTTCATGTCACAGCACCAGAGTCAGCAATGCCAAAATCATGTGAAAAGGGAGTGGGAGGATGAGGAGTCAGTGATTCATCTCTTAACACTTCAGCAGAACAGAGGAGGAAGAGTCCATGAATCTGAGGGGGAACGGTAACATTTGAGGACGCGTGTAATAACTTAGTATTAGCTGTGTTTGCAGTTTGGAGGTGGTGGAGACAATAACAGAAACATTACATAACTGTAAGTGAATATAATCCACTGTCTTTTGAAACTTGAATCTCTTGAAACTAGTGTTGATTCTGCTGAGCAAATATAAAAGGGTCACCATGCTGCTGTTTGATACAAACTCTTTGTAAATAATTGAAAGCCGATGGTCTGCAAATTAGAAAAGGCAGCTATAGAATTAGTCATATTAAGTTAAGCAGCAATTAGGCAGCTTTGTCTGAGGACTTTCAGAGGCAGGAGAGTCGGCGCATGAATCGATGGTTAGTTCGCCACAAACATGACAAAACCGAGAAGGTTTGAACCAAAGAAAAGTCGTAACAATCAAGTGAATGGAAGGAAACACTGACAGAGAGGAGCCGTGGTGATAAATAGATCATAACAGCACTGACTGACAGTTGAATAAACAACTGTCTGATATAGTCATTGGAGATATTGAGCAATATTCTTCACAGGGGTAGTTTTTCATTTCAGTTGTTAGCTGTTCCCGTCTACCCTCTGCAGGGTGGCCTCCTTTTTTCTCATATTTGAATCAAAAGAAGATTTTCTTCAATATTAGAGTTCATTTGATTGTTTGGATCAACAAAGGATTGAAAAGTCACGTTGAAAAGTTGAAAAGTTTGCTCAGAATTGAGAGAAAGACACGATCATCCTTTGATGTTTAAAATAAATCTTAAGAAAGCGGATTAGGAGACGTTTCTTTGGATCTTTTCAACATTACAGTGTGTGTGTAACGTGTACATGTGTCTTTACATCTTTCTGCACACACAGCATGTGTGTGGGAGGCTCCTCTCTGCATTTTTCATAGTTCCTGTTGGAGCCAGCTGTTCTTCACCTCCCCACATGATAGCCCAGGCTGAATCGGTGGAGTGATTGCTCCTTAGGCTGATGTTATTTGGTGTGTAAACATCTGCAGTAGCCTGTTCTGTGATGAGCGCCGCATTGTTAGCTGCGCTCTGACCCAGTTCTTCTCCCTCCCTGTGCAGGGTCTTAGCTTCCAGTAGCTAATGTTGCACTTCAATTTCCACGACTGGCATCCACTCCTTATATCCAGCACTTCGGACAAAGATTGTTTGCTGTGATTTATTTTATTTGCGAACGCTTTGGCGCTGGTGTGGAGCTCAAATTAAGCGAGAAAGCCTATGTTTCCCTTCTGTTAATCAGCAGCAGCATCTCTGAGGCTATAACTACATCTCTAAGCTGCATCTGCAGAGATCTCTACCTTTCCGAGTCTATTAAAAGCACAAGCTGCAAGAGTGCTCACATAGATTAATGTGACTGAACTGCAGGCTCATTGGATTTATTAATATATATAAAAACACTTTCCATGCACAATATGACGTCCCTATATCATGGTACCTTCCCCATGCTGCGTATAAATACTTTGAATTTACTGCGAAACGGTAGCTTATGTCAACAGTAAATTCCCTTTTATGGCACATCACTCCTCTAGAAGTGGTTTTATGTCGTGAAATTCATGAGGTTGGACGTCTCCAGAAACCAATTTTAAAGGGGTTTCAGATATTTTTATATAATATGAGGAGTATAATAGGAGTGTTAACATACTTCACCTATTTGATCTTCATACACTTATGATACACAGGTGAGTAACGATAGCAGCTATATGATCTTAGATTTGCTAATCATGTATCGATCTTTGTATTTCCCTGCAGGAGTGACCACTGTCCTGACCATGACCACACTCAGTATCAGTGCCAGGAACTCTCTCCCTAAAGTGGCCTATGCCACAGCTATGGATTGGTTCATCGCTGTCTGCTATGCATTCGTCTTCTCGGCCCTCATCGAGTTTGCCACAGTCAACTACTTCACCAAGAGGGGTTACGCCTGGGATGGAAAAAGTGTGGTACCAGAGAAGGTATGTGAGGCAACTGTTTTATAATGTCTACCTACAAACACAGAGAAAACAAACAAACAAACATACTATGGCTTGTTGCGGTTGTATGGCACGTGGCTGTGTTTCCAGGAAGAGGATGAACTCCTAATAAGACCCGACACCAGTCACAGAAAATAAATGTAAAAAATTACATGTATGGAGTCCTGTTTAAAATGTTGCACCAGGAGAGTTAGCACTTAGCTGCAGAGGGAGCAAGGCCAAGGCAGGGAACATTTAGTTGTTGTCGCAGGCTCATCTCATAGAAAATGCAATTTGAGTAGCATGACATGAACATGAATAGTTTAGTGTTCATCTTGTGCTTTCTGCTCCACTTGTCTCAATGCTACAGTTAGCAGCGCAGTACTCTCACTACTCTCCAGCAGTTTTTAAAAAATAAATAGGGCTTAATATTATTTCTTAGATTGCTGAGGTTAATGTTTATATTTAGAAATGCAGTGGGTTCCCATTCGAGTGAATGGGATAGTGGTCTAAGACCACTGTGGACCCTTTTGTATGTGGTGGTGAGGAATGAACATTTCAAATATACATGTACAGTCAAAGCTTTAACCCGAACTCTTTGTCCTTTTTTTTTTTTTTTTTTTTTTTAAATATTTCCCACACAAAAACAAAATCAGCAAAAGAAGAAGAAGGAGTCCCTCCTCAAGAAGAACAACACCACAGCCTACCCAGCTGCCACTGCTACAGCCTTCGCGCCCAATATTGCCAGGGACCCTGGATTGGCCACTATTGCCAAAAGCGCACCGCCGCCCCCAACCGAGCCCAAGGAGGAGCCAAAGCCCAAACCTCCAGAGGCCAAGAAAACCTTTAACAGTGTGAGCAAGATAGACAGGATTGCCAGAATAGCCTTCCCATTGCTCTTTGGAACCTTTAACTTGGTCTACTGGGCAACTTACTTGAATAAGAAGCCCAAACTGCAGGGAATGGATCCACACTAATCCATGTTTCATTCCTTTTAAATTATATCTGTAATTATTTCACTTTCTTTCTTATTCCTCCTAAAAAAAAAATGTTTATTTTCAGACAAACATGGTGTCCATGCTGGTTTGAATTCCCAGTCGTTGCATTGCTTCTATGTTTACCTAAATTTGGAAGATTTTGAAAAAAAGAAAATAGAGGGGATAAAAGAACGAAAACGAAACTGACTTCTGAGAGGGTGTTGTTCAGCTCTGGGACAATGCTACTAAGAAAATATTAATATAAATATATAGCCAAGAGAATGCTATTCTACAACTGCACATAACCCAAACTTGTTTTCTTTTGTTTCTGTTTCTTTTTTTCAATTTTATTTAAACATGTATCACAGACACGGGAAAACATATTTGTGTATATGCATGGGCAAGGCATCGTATCGTTTACGTTAAAAATGTATTTATAATACTGATCAACATTGACTGATGGCTTAGTTTATTTGATATCAGCAGCAAAATGCTACGCTCGGTCTTTGTCAAAATATCTTCCATCCTCTGTAGATGTTTTATGAGGTTATTTCATTCTTCAAAGATATGTTAGGGTTTCTGCAATAGCAATAAAACATGTCTCAGTGGACACACCATTTATTTAGGGATAAAAAAAATACAAAAAATCCAATCATCTCTGTGCTCAGCATTGAAAATATTAATTTCCTTTCACAGCAATGTAAATATAATCAAGTGTTAGAGATGTCAATATTATGTTTAAGCTTTGCAAAATGTAACTAAAGGGTATGTTTATTGAATACATGGAAAAGTGAACTTCTATTTTATTTTCATTTTGTTTTTTTGTTTTCGTTTATGATACTTTCTACGAAAAGAGTATATACTGGTCTAATTCACGCTTAAGTGACTGTTTCTCACCAAGTTAGCGTTCCCATTCAAAGCTGCTTTCACGATGAAGTAAAATATTGTTCAACTGTGTGTTTGTGTGTACACTGATGGCAACAACAGCAACAACAACATCACCAGTGTAAACCTGAGGTTGACTATTTATGAGTAAGAATGTAAAAAAAAAAAGAAAATTCATCTCAAATCCTGGAGTGCATTTTACATTTAGAATTAAAACACGTATTATTTACGTATTTTGTTTGTTTTTTTGAGCTTTTAACTATTTATGGCGCGGCCTCGTTTAAGAAACGCCATTTATCGCAGAGTTAGCATCACAGTTAGCATCGCTTAAAGACGAGTGGGGCACACTGAGAAGGAAGTGCCTTTTTACCGATATCCCAGTTGAAGGTGTGATGGCTGTTACTTTGCATATTGATGGCGCAATCTGTATTTTCCATCCCACTGTTTCCCCCGACCGTGTCTCCCTTCAGCCGAAAGTTTAAAACATAACACTCAGAAAGTACCAGCTACACTGCCTTCAGTATCACATGGCCGTTTGGACTCATTTGTTGCCGCTTGTTGGTGAGCAACAGCGAGAGACAGGGACAGAGACAGAAAGAGACAAAGAGAGGGAGGAGACGCTGAGTCGAAGTGGCACTGTAATCTTACTTTAGCCGGCGCTGTGTTTCGCACAGAGGACTTGTCTTGTAGTTCTACGATAGTGACGAAGATGAATATATTTTTGTAGCATGATGTCAATCCCCCTTCCGAGTTAAAAAAAACCCAACAGAAACTAACGCAAATGTAAAAAGAATGCTTTCGTTTTTGTTTTCTTGTCTTGAACATTGCTTGCTCTTCTTTTTTTCTTTAAAACTTAAAAAACACACACACACACACACTTTAGAGAAACACTTCTTCTCTGATGTGGCACGTTAAGGTTTCTGAACGGTCCATTTTAAATTATGTTAATGTAGCAATATTAATGAGCAAGGGCTTTTCTTAGGAACTGAACCTGACACTCAGTCTGGGGGTGATATCCATTGTAGCTTTACATTGACCCCTCCTACTTGTAGTTTCATCAGTATGCTGTACATAGAGATCAGACTAATTATTTCGATTTTACGCAAAGTATCAATGCGTTGTGCATCCATCCGGGGTCCAGACGCATTTGGCTCCCGCTCTTATCTTTGTTCTGCAAAATCTCCACATTCCTCGCCGTAGAGTGGGGGTGCATTGCATTATACACTCTGGGCGTGCTTCTTTGGGGGGGGGAATATGTTTTACAGGGCACTGAACAGGCCAAAAGCATGCTAGGACTCTCTGTGTGTGTGTGCACTGAGGTGAAGCGATCACACTTTCGCCAGAGGGTAACAAAAGAGACATTGGTGGTTGTTGCTATTGTTATGATTTGCATCATCATTATGGCTAATACTGAACCTGTCCCCTGATGGCAGCCGTCTTCGCAGGCTTACGCCAGCTGTCTACTGTTCACAGCCACTTTACCCACAAGGAGAGGGTCAAGGAACTGCAGAAGTTCAGGGTGAAGAGTTGTATAAAGATATTTGAATTCTAAACTATTGTATGTATGTTTATTATCATGAAGAAAAAATATATATACATATGTAAAATACATAATGCATACAGTATTTGATTATATTAATGAAGATATTAGCTAAGATGATGATGAATATTGTTTGTATTATCAACCTATTGTTATGCATTTTGCACATTTAGAAGAACAATAACATTTACTTTTATGTAGTCAGCTTTGTGCTATGCAAGGACAGCTTCGAACCACGTCATCGACCTTCTCTCCCTGATCATTGTGTTTCAGATTCCCAAGCTATTATATAAAAAAAAGAAATTTAAAAAAAAGCTTGGCTTTTATATCAGCTGTGCAAACCATTAGCTTATTTTGTTTTGTTTTCCAACCATGGCTAAACAGGGTGACGACAAAGAAAACAGTGGATTATCTCTTTTGTTTGCACTTTGGATTTTTGTCGATGGTTGAGGACAAAATTGCTTTCATCGTTGATTGCACTTTTTCCTTTAGGGACATGCAATAAAGTGACTGGACTGAGAGACCAGGAGAAAAAACTATAACAAGATCACCTTGTTGATAATATTTCTGTTCACTCCTCGAGCTTGTATGTCATTACAGAACTTGTGGCAGGTGAAAATGTTATTTTGCTCAATGGGTCTTTTTTTTTTTCTGCTTTCCAAAGCTCAATGATAAAACAGGGAGCGCCAGAGAGTTTGACTTTGAGAAGGGAAAAGTGAGTTTTGTACACTTTTCTGCTGGGAATGTTTTTGATACGCCCCCCCTATCTTGCACTCCAAGCAGGATCAAAAACAGACGCCATAGACCATTTACAAATATATCGAGCCAGGTCTGGTTTTGCTACACCACGCTCCAGAGAGAGGGAATGTGAAATATGAGGCACAGTGCAATCATGAGCTTCCAACTTTAACCTTCACACTCATATGCAGAGCACCCATGTAAATATCACATTTGTAGGCACGTCACTCATTTGTTTCCTTATGTTTGATGCAAGGTCCATTGCAGTTCTCAGCAGCACTTGCTTTTCAACACTGAGTTTTTGGTTATTCCTAAATACCTACTGGAGTTTTTTCTTGTATTTTTATCAAGCAAAATATGTTCTGATTTTCACTGAAATGTAAAAAAAAAAATACTAATTTTCTAAAGCACAACAGTTGATAACGGTAGGAGAAATGATAGATTAGAAACTGTATACACACGGACACGGACATCCATACACTTTCACGATGCACACAGACATACATACTGTACACGGGAATGTGTTCGGAGTTCAGTGACACGGACGAAGGGTTCTGATGGGTGTAGATGAAACGGTGAACCTTCTGTAAATGTTTTCTTTTGTTTCTTTTGGTTATGATATGGCCCCTGTAGAATCTGATTCTCTGCATTAGTCTTTAAATAAAAAGAAAACAAAGTGAAGTCGTGCCTTTCCCTCTGTCCTATGTGCTATGGATTTACCAGACGGAGATCTTTGTCTTTGTCTGGTCCGTTTGAAGTTCACTGATCACAAGTGGTAAACGTGGAAATCATTTACTACTCTGCAGGTTTAAAAATGTGCTACATTTGACAATATGTGTCAATTTTGTATTTTTAAAACACAGAAGAAGATTTTTATTAGGACCGAGACTGAGGGATCGTTTCTCAGTCCCTCAGTCGGTCAGTCAACCATTTCCCCACAATATCTAAGATGGGTTGCAATAGAGTTTCAGGCAGGCAGGCATGTGTTGCCCAAAGGCTGAATCCGTCTGACTTATATTTTCCCGGGGTGCCACCAACATCATCCAGTGAGATATTTCAAAATCTACTTTCTAGACTGGAAGAATTTTGGATAATCCTCTAAACAGTAAACATTTAGATTATCCTCTAACTTTTTATCTGGTGCCATTATTTGCTTAATACTTAACACTACCATCACTGATTTAATTCCTGTTAGCCTCTCCTGTAATTTATGTTTTGAATGAATTTGTGAATGTTTGCAAGCTAACACGCTAAACCAAGAAGGGGTTACCAAAGATGGCCAACATTATACCAGCTAGCATGGTATACAGAGCAAGAATAAAAGCAAATGTAGAACATATATGCGGTTTATTACTATCATAATTATCATTATTTATATTATTAGTGGTGGTCACTGTGGTCACAGTCCAACCCTCTCTCAAATGGACATCTGAATTTTGTTCCTCATAATTTATCTCCTCACTCTTTCCCCTCTTCTTCTCCTGCCTCTTTTCTTAAGCCTCCACCTCATCCCCGTCTTCTCCCACCCTGCCATGAGACTTTAGGTGCAGGGGAACGTGCGCTTCTTCCTTAAAAGCATGTGAGCTGCCAAGCCCTGAGACTGTTATGCAATAAAGCTGCTTCTCGCTTGCAGAAGAGCAGCTAAAGTAAAAAGCAAAAAGCAAATCAGAGAAATGGCTGCCAGTGATCACCTTTCTTAACACAAAATAATCCAACTCGGCTACATTAAAAAATATTTGATACAGTATTTCTAGTATCCACATAGAAGGAAGATCTCATTTAAAACACTGTTGTTTTGCTGCATCAATCACAGATCCGATTGCATCCATCTCTTGCTTTTCGAGGATTATATGCAAATCTGAGTCGGCTGGCTCCACCAAACCTGTAGGTGGTGGTAACTGACATGAAGCTGATTGACAACGGCCACAGAAACAGAAGAGAAATTAGTTCCCGTCGAAACAAGTTGACTTGCTAGCCGATAGATTTTGATTAATTAGGAAAGTGACAGTTAGATATTGTTTTTGTTTCCTTTCTTTTAATTTGTTTGAATCCTTTCTGGTTTTTCTGCCCTATCCCTCAGTGGCCAATGGGATTAATTGTTAATTATCAAAGCTACACATTTATCAAAACCACCCTAATTGGCAGTGAGCATTTGTTATATATATAAATATAGGTGGTCATCTTTTATTGAATTTTGTTGACTAAAAGAGGGAACATTTTGGGGCATTTATCCGCTCAGTGCACCCAAAATGAATTACATAAATGTGATATCTCTCAGACAAATATCTTTCTGGTGAAGGTTTACAGAGATAACGAAGGCTTCAGATCAGCCAAAGGGGAGCGAGGAGTCACTCCGTCTTCCTCATACACGTCCCAGGTACCTTGTGCCACGTCAAATTCTCCAGGCTCTAAATCCCTGGGCTTGAGCCACATCAGGGGCTCACATCTCCTGAGATTTCTATCAGTTCTCTCCCTGCTTGCTCATTCTTCTGTCCCTTTGCTTCAGCGTCTCACTCTTTTTTCCATCACCGACTGTCTCTCTTTTCCCCAATTACCCTTTGGAAGACTTGCAGATTACTTGGCCAGGTATCGGGATTTGTGATTTGTTTTTCTCCCTTCAGTTGAAATGAATAAATGAATACATTAGCATCGGTAAGGAAAACACAATTGCAGCGAAAGCTAATTACCTGGCGTTTACTGAAAGAAAATGTTAACGTTATAAAGGTTCCGTGCCCAAGGACAAGCACTGTTTATATTTTTAACAATATTGTGTTCATGTGCCACAAACTGTTTAAATACAATAGAAACTCCTCACCCTTATCTGTTTCTTTTTCCAGGGTTGTTATTTTCTTAAATTCAAATTAGTCATTTATAATTCTCAGCAGGGTTTAAGAAGTCAATACAGGGTTGGGCTCAAGGCATCTTTTTGCATCGTGAATTCCATCCACTGTGAAAAGCTCTTCCTGAATAGAGGCTTGGATAAAAATGAAATGTCTAGTCCATAATGGCAAAATGTCAGGCTGTAATGTAAGGCGGTGACACCAACCTTTGGAGGAATGACCCATTGCATTTGGTGCATCCGTCCATGTGCTGTAATATCACAGTGATGGAAAGGAATAAAGAATATTAACTACATTTCTGAATAGAGGCAAGTTTTTACCCAGAACATGAATTCTTGTCCTTTCCATTCCGATATTTACCTCCCCCCTCTCCCTTTTTTGCTCCGTTTTTTTGGTTTCCACCATTCCACCATCGTTTATTACCACGAGTGACTCCTCCCATTACACGTGGCCACTTGCTCGAGTTTAATATTTAAGCAAAGGGTTTTAGTTATTTTTTAAAAACTAGGATAAATACTTTTCTGGATTGCTCCAGGGATAATCTGCCGTCACGGACTCTCCTCCAAGGGGATGTCAAACACCTGTCTGGTGTTACTAATAAAACCCTCCTCACCAGAGAAAAGCAGCGGTTCTACAATGTGAGAAGTGAATCATCGCATTCATCAAACGCTTCCGATTTGACTTCCTGCGCTGCGTTTTCTGTTGTTTTGACACTTAACCCCAAATTGAACTCCTGAACTAATTCCAGCCTCATTGGATGTCGGCCCAGTCTCCCTGAGGGGCTCCGTCACACTGCATGAGATTTCCACAAATAACCGAGACACAACACAGCCTCACGTAACCAAAGGATCGACCTCGAATGTGTTTGGATGCAAATGCTACACAAAAGGATGTCCCACTTGAGGGACATTACTATTTGCATAATGTTGCAACGAACACAGAAAATGGCGTCTCTTAAATATGGCAGGACCAGCTCTCGGAAGCCTGAGCGATGCAGACTTTAGCCCACAAGCTGTTCCTTTGCAATGGGGATAATGTTAGTCACATAATATGACATTTGCAGAGCCACCACAGTGACAGGTTTATCTGAATGAGGTAGTCGTTAAGCCTTGGTTGAATGCTGCAAAATACTGGGCATCAGCTAATGATGGTGAAAGCAGCCGAAGGCAAGACTCGTCAGTCCAGAGGAAAGACTGGGCGATGGCAGGCATAAGAATGGAACATATTCTCCAGGCTATCATGATATCATCAGCGTATTATCATATTAGAATACAAACTTTCCTCTTTTGTCTTCTCCCTTTTAAATGGACTTTCTCGGACCAGAGCGTTTCTCAAACCTTATCTCCACAAGTTTGTCCTCGTCTCGCACGTTGTTTTGAAGTTGACATCCAGGGTCGGCCTAACCACTGATCTCCCACTCAACCACCCCATCAGTTTTGACTGCAATTGATGTGTTGCTACGCCGCTCTCCAGGTGGAGTGAACTTGTGTCTAGATTGAAATGAGGAACGGCAGAAGGCGAGCGCAAATAACCAAAGGTGAGCTGAGGGTCAAACGAGTGGGGACTGAGGGTGGGGTGGGGGGGCTGAGATGATAGACTGACTTGAGGGAGGAGATGATCATCAAGGACAAGTGAAAGCCCAGAGGCAGAGAAAGTCAAAGAAAAAAGTTAAATTGAGGAAAGGGGGACGTGAAAAGACCACGGAAGCCAAATGGGAAATACAAGGGTTATTACAGAGGAATGTGAACTATAGGAAGGATTGTGCAATACAGGGAAAAAATATATGGGAGGGGTCCCTAGAGAGAGATGAAAAATCATCCAAGAAGTAGAATGAAATGAGAGAGAGTTGAGAAAAGGGCTCAGTAAACCCCAGGAATGATCAGGGGTGTGAAGATCAGAGAGCAGAGATGTTATAAAGCGTGAAGCCCCTTGAAGAAACACCCAAAGAAGGTGGTTTGACAACATATTCTAATTATTTTTCGGTGTTTAATCGTGTTCTCAAGTCTCTAATCAGCTTTGCCCTGTTCTTTTCCTCTTTCATCTCGCCTTCCTTCACTTCTCAACATCATATTACCTTTTTTTTCTTCCATCCTCCTCCACATCTGAAAAACATGTGATGGACTTTAATAGAACAAAAGCCGCTTTGTTATCGACAGAATTACGCTCCCTATCCGTGGAATATGCGTTCAGTTTAAATGTAGGGTTGCCTTGTATAATGAAACTTTGATGTGCTTTCCACTTGCCAAGTATCCTGAATGAGGAGAGGCCTTCAGCTTGGTACAATCCATAGTTATATTTAATATCAGATAACACAGGAGTGATTTATATGGCTTTGATCCCCAAATGTGGCCTGTTCCATTAAATTGCAAGTAGGGCTTTCATGTGTAATTAACTGGTTTTCTGAATCCAAACAGAAATACCACTTCAACCCCACCAGTTAATAAGAGCCACAGACCAATAGAGGCTTATGGAGCCCCCTGATACTTGCCAGTGCAAAAATACAATTAGTTTAGCTCTTGTGAAATAATGGAACGGAATAATAATTACAATAACTGTGGGATGCAGAATCTTTCAAGTCGTAGCTACCAAATCGGTACATTCATTAAAATGATGAGCAGAACATCTGTTTGCAGTACATTTCCTGCCTTTGTGCGGCTGTCTCGAGGTCCCTGTGGATTCGGTGACCATATCTGCAGCGTGCAATCCATTCTTTGTGGCAATACAACCGGATTTATGTGGAACCAATTCGACCTGTTTGCAGTTTTGAATTCTTTTTATCCCAAACAATGTCCCTGGCTTTAGTTTTGCTGCAGTAAGCTAGTTGGCTACACAGTCGGTAAACACTGTCTAATTCTTGAAGGTCAAAGTATAAATACTCTTGGATCCTATGTGGACAATGTGTTTGCTTTGTTCAGCGCGGGGCTGTTTGGAACCATTTTTTGGGGTGGAAATTACTTTCCGTGCAGGGTGTTATCAGAATGTGTGTGCTGTCAGCTGTCTTGTATTAATATAGGCTCCAGTAGGCTTGTATAGTATTGACCCGATGCAGCTGCTGTGCTGCACCTGTCACAGCTAGAAGGTCCACTGAGCACCAGGCAAACACACAATT
Source organism: Verasper variegatus (assembly GCA_026259375.1). Classification (NCBI taxonomy): domain Eukaryota; kingdom Metazoa; phylum Chordata; class Actinopteri; order Pleuronectiformes; family Pleuronectidae; genus Verasper; species Verasper variegatus. The sequence continues at coordinate 6,988,331 of CM048051.1, forward strand.
TGTCCACAGGTAGGTAAGAAGCTGAAGAACAAAATAGATTTACAGCTTCACCTTGGCCAGTTACATACGATTCTGTATCAAGTGGTAGTTGTGTGTGAAAGTCAATGGTGTACATGTTACGCTCATATCTACTTCATGCGTTTGTGTGTGTGTGTGTGTGTGTGTGTGTCCTGCCTGAAGCTGTGTTCCTCTCCTTTTCGCTCCCATAAATCACGCCTGTAAACCCACATTTACCACGGTCAGCTCAAGCATAACCTGGTTACAGTTCCTCTTTGTCTCGCGCCCCGCTCAACCTGAGCACTGTTTCACCCTTTAGGGATTCTGAAGGGATCACTTGTGTTCATTCCTCTCTTGTAATATTCACTCAGCATCCCCCTCTTTCTTTTCCTCTCCCTCCATCTGTTCCCATTCCTCCCAATTGTCCTCCTCTCCTCAAGGCCGTCCGGATGTTCTTTGTCAAAACCAATAGCTGCCACGCGTGTCTCTAACAAGCTCCGCTGTTCAAAGGGCTATGAAGCTCACTTCTGCTCAGCCACACATTGCCATTCAATCATATCTCGTTACCATGACTTGGCCCCTTTGAAACCATCTATTCTGGGAGGGGGAAATGGCTGCTCAAAGGGCACAAGTTCTATCAAATTCAATCACAAGAGCATAACATTTCTGCCCTATCGCATTTTCTTCCTCCAGATAATTTTCACCGTGGACTTTTAGTTCGAGTTTTAGCTTGTTTTCTACTGGGGATTACTGCGCAAAACTGACTTGCCCGAACTGCGACACTGTGCCAGCTGTAACCGCATTAAATGTATTGGCTTGTACATGTACAAAATAAAATTTCCTCATGAGGCCGGTGCTTTTCTAGTCTCAAGAGCGTAAATCAATAAAGAACTTATAGGATAACACGGAGTGTGACCGAGGAAGCACAGTGTGAACCATTAATTGCATGTTTAGCTATTCTGTAAGTTGTGCAGTTATGAGGAGAGTCATTTAAAGAAAATCAGATGAGAAGAGGGCACTTCTCTGTTGTAATATTTTCACATGGTCTCAAAACCTCTCTTTGAAAAACGTGGGCTCGTTCAAGAGCCTTTCATCTGTAGATGTATGTGTGTGGCTCTCAATCCTCTGTGCTGTATAGTGTGCTGCACCATAAATCACACCTTGATGGACTGTGTGCTTTGAATCGACATATCTCACGTCACCTCCCAAGGGATTCACGGGACGCAAAAAAAATCCATCAGCAGTTATGGGTTCGACGTAAATGACGGGGAAGGCAAATGGATCCTGATCAGACCAGGAGCAAAACATATGGCGATGTCCTCCAGTGTGACTCCTAACAGAGCAAATAGCAGCTGTATAGTCGGAAGATAATGTGCTGCAGGTTCGAAAGGACGAGGATCAGAGATTTAGTTGAAAGATTTGGAATTGCGAGCGCACACAGACTGTTTATGTTTTCATTCTGTCCATTTGTTTGTGTATTGGTTTGTTCATCAGCAGCAAACAACAGAACAGATTTCAGAAAGAAACTTGATTCTTTGGTTGGTACAAAGCTGCAGATTGAGGGATTTTTATAACACTTTCATCCGTGTCTGTATCAGTGTCTGTATCTTGAGTTAGGTTATATTAGCTCAGTGTAGAAGTGTATAGCAGATATACTGTGTGGTTGTAGGTTTGGGGGGGGGGAGACGTTTTTAGCTGTCAACCGGAGTGGTTTGTGTGAATAAATGGATTTTTGAATTCCAATAAATCTAGTCAGAGCGAGAGAACTGACAGATTGAACATTTTACAGCAAAACAGATCAGGTCAGTTATCATCTTGTGAGCTGTACACACACTTTATTTCTATTCGTCTCATCAGTGAGCTGTCAGGACAAGAACTGTTCTTGTTCCAAATATAAATAATGTGGGCACTCATGTGGATTTTAATTATACGTGTTTGCCACCTCAGTGTCCTACGTGGTAATAACATGCAGCTGTGATGGCAGTGAATCTGCAGTGTGACACAAACCTACAGATGTGGAAGTAAAGTCCACTGGTGGTTCTGTTGCCAATGACTATAGTCAAAAAATAAAAGACGCTATTTCACAGTAGCTGCACTGCACAAGATACCGGTCTTAGTAAACACCAACCAGACTTCTATCTGTGTCCAGCATCAGGACATGACATTCACCGAGTCTGATTCATTATTTTTTTAAAGCAGCTTTTTTCCTGAGCAACACTTTCACAATGCTCCAATGTTTGAGATTCAGAGATTTCAGGATGCAGCGGGCCATTTAGGAGAAGATTGTGGAAACATGTCTTCCTTTTCTCAAATACAGATGTAGCACTGTTGTTCGGGGGCAATTATTTCATATTACATGAGGGTATGCCCGAGGCTCTCTCTCATAAATTCTCCTTCTCAAACACAGAAGAGGCTGTAGGACTTTAAGTGATTGTGTTCTTTTACTGTCGTATTTTTGAAAGTAGAGTAACGGGGCTGTGCCAACACCAAACTGTGTGGTTTGAATGTATACTGTACTGTACTTGGAATCATATATCTCACACACACACACACACACACACACACACACACACACACACACACATCTTCAGGACAAATACATCTAATATCCGTCATAATTTGATCTAGTAAGAAATTATGTGTTTGGTTACTATAAACACCGCCTAGTTATTCAAAATCTACTCAACAAAACATATAAACACACACAAAACACACATGCACACATCGCTAATACTGATGCCAATGTAATTCGTTATTGTTGACATTTGTTCCACCCCCAGGCGATGCATTTCTCCCCTTCAACCAGCTGTTATTATTTTACATTGTGTCATCTGGCGCCCTGACTATACACCCACCATCTAATTATTGTTGATAGATAGATAGATAGATAGATAGATAGATAGATAGATAGATAGATAGATAGGAAGGGATATTTAGGTGAGAGAAAAAGAGTAAGCATAATAGAGTAAGAGCTTAAGGGACTAATGAGACAGAGAGAGAGAGAGAGAGAGAGAGAGAGAGAGAGCCTCCATAATTCATCTGCTCATCTCACTGCAGTAGATCCAGCAGGGGGAGGTGTTGCAATATTTGCTTGGTTTCTAACTCTCTGTTGCAAAAACAAGACAACTAACTGCACAATCACATTCAGAGTAACATATAAATACATGCAACTCATTTCTCTACATCTGAGGAGCATTAACCGAACACAAACATTCCTCAGGATTCTTACCAACGGCTTTTGGATACTGACTGTGTCTCTCTCCGTCTGTGCTTCTCTCTTTAGATATTCACAGCATATATGACTCTGTCTTTCTCCCTTAGGTGTGGGCTCGAGTCCGACTCACTTGGCTGTGGGAAAGAGCTGTTCACAACCATGAAATGTCTCCGCTCAGTTGGGAGGCTCTGACATTTTGTCTGTTTCGAAGGCAGGGTTGGAGAGTGAGAGCGAGAGAGAGAGAGCGAGAGAGCGCGAGAGAGAGAGAGAGAGAGATGGAGGGAAAGTCAGATTATTGAGATTAACCCTCTCTTTCACACACAATGTGATTGTTGGAGTTTGTTGTTGTCAATTATCGCACAACAAAACAACAATAGAAAGTTTGTGATTCTTTTCTCTACTCATACTTTATATGTTGCATCCAGAAAAAAAGCTTTTATTGAATTTATTTTCAACTCCACATCATGGTATTCTGTTTCATTTGTTTAATATTTCACAACACTGGTGGTCCAAGTTTATTTCCAACTGCCCCGGCAGGCTAATGAGACCATGACATTTTGTCCGGAGCGCTGAGATAACTCCCAGCCAGCGCATATTGGATTTAGAGTCGACAGGATGTGAAAAAGAAGAGTCTAATGGGATCTGGGCTGGATTTTCTCTCTAGTTCGGGGAAGAAACAGGTTATGTGCCTTTATTGACACCATGATTTCTCCAACTGTCTGTGTGTTGCAAGTTTAATTGGTAACTTGATTAAGAAGAATTCAAGACGATCAACATTGATTGTGCTGTAGTCCTGCGGTCAGTATTACCAAATACATTTCCGTGAAGGTCTGGATTATTTAGTAGTTTTCTCAATATTGCCTTTGAATTTAAACAAGTCCTAAATTATCATACATAAATAAAGTCTGTTCAGAACCTTTCTGCTCAGAGATACTGTGAAAGAGTTTATCTGACTATGGCACAACTGCAGTGATGTCATGACAGGTGAAGTGTGACCTGAACATGGCAATTTCACTTCACTTTAATCAAATGACACTTAAACAAAAGCTGGAAAACTTGTCCCCATGTTTAATCACACACCACCATCTTCCTACTGTCCCTGGTTCCAGTTTGGTCACATTACGTGGTTTCACCCCTCGAACCTCTAGAACCAGAACACTACAATTGTCTAAGGGTAAGAGTAAGCCTTAGCTGTCTGTCTATTCCCTTCAGTCTCAGGGTGTTCACAAACTGAAGCAAAGTCAAAGTGGACAAAGTCCACCCTGAACATAGCGCGCTGAATATCAAGTGCGGATCCACACCTTGTGATTGACAGAGCATCAGATATACCACTGGCAGTGCGTAGCGAATCCACCGCTATCTCCTATACCCTTTCTCTCTGCCTCTCTAGTGACACTTCCACGCTGTCTTGCAGCCGTCCAAGCGAGCTTCATATTCAACCAACCTGGTGCCGTGAGACCAGACGGCAGAGACGGGGGCGGCAAGGGAAGTAGGGGTGAAGCGAGGGGTAAAGAAACAGAGCGAGAGACGCAGGGTGAGGAGTGATGGAGGGAATCTCAGAGACAGTGAAAAGGTTGGCTCGGGGGGGGGGGGGGGTTTGAACGCTCTCCAGAAAAGGCATTAAGAAGTTACTTAGCTGAATCCATTAGACCTCACAGGATGCAGCATCCTTTATGCTCTAAATCAAATCATGGATCCAGGTAATTGTTCTCACATCAGAAAAACTATATCCTACTTCCAATACCCTGCATGATCACTCACCCTGCCCCGTTTGGCTGAGACGGGGATGGTCAAAGTGAAAGGCCTGGGATGGATTGCTGATGCAATAAACACCACGAGGTGGGTGTCACCAAGAATGGGTTGATGAAATGAAGCATAATGAAGCAGAATACAACAACAAGGACGACAACAATGGTCACAGCGACGAGGATGAAGTGATTCCATCTCTTTACAAAGGCAGGATTTTCGGATTGTGCCTGTGGCTTTTCAGCAGTGCAGTCTACACGGAGGCTGCCCAGTTCAACGGTATTCTTCTGTCACGTAGCACCACCAGTGACCGTGGAGGATAAGTGTAGTTCTCAAAAGTCAGCATTCTGTTCGTTTCTGGAAGAAGAATGAGAATAAAAGCCAAGACATGTTTCTACATCCCAAATTAATCCTAAAATATCAACTGTAAGTGAAAAAAATGAAAGTTTTAAGAACTTGTTCAAGGACCTTCTGTGTCGGCATTGACTAAAACGCACCGAGCTAGACTTCAGTCAGATATGGCTCAGGGGGCTCAAGGTTCAAGGTCCATCCCACGTGCCAGACACTGAACCCCAAATTGCACCTGATGACTCTGCCAGCAGTGTTGTTTGATGAAGTGCTGCACACAGATCCACTGGATGAATGTGTGTGTGCGAATGGGTGAATGGGTGAATGGGTGAATGGCAAAATATCAAGACTAGAAAAGCGCTGTTTGCATTAAAATTAATCTTTAATTAGCACTTTAATTCCAACTCGATAAAAAGTTTGTTAACACGCGCTAACACATCATTTAGAAAGTGACATGGCGCACACACACACAAGCTCACAAATCAGAATTTACAACACACTGCGGGCCGACCACATTAGTCCTCATTCGTTCTACTGCAAGTAAGAAAAATGACTGTGCCACAGCGAATGAATTACTCAAAGCTTCAATGTGTGAAGCCCAAATTGACCTTTACACGACGCCTATCAAAGGGCGGCGCTGCATAATTGAAAATCTTTGAAATATAAATGGACACTGAATCTCATCAACTCGGTGTAGGACATCACAAGGAGTGGACTCGTGTAACGTCTCGGCGTGTTTTTGACTTCAGTCCAGTTCTTTGGCTACTTCACCCAGAAATTGTAATCTCAATAACGAGTACTATTCATCCAAAGGTTCGCCCACACAGACTTTCTCTGGCCAGGAGATGGTTTTAATATCATGAGAATTTTGGGCTGAAATCATCTTTTAAGACGACAAAGAATTAATCTTTTACGACTGTGACATAACTTGTGAATCTGTCTCTCCCCTTCACAGTAACAATTAGAGTTTCTCTTTACTCTGGCTGTTCTGGATGCACACTGTTTAATGCCTCCACAGTCGGCCGTAACAACATAAATCAAACTATACAATCTAACCTTGAATGCCGCAGCATCGCTTGCAGCCACGAAAAGCCTCCCTGAACAGAATGAAAATGTTAAGAATGCACAATGTCTCCATAACCTTGGCTCATTCCGTCCACCTCTGCAGCGATGAGAAACTCGTGAAGTCGCACACGAGAGAGTAAAGACTAATCTTTGTTGACATCAAGCGACACCTCCTGGAGCCGTTCCATTTACCATGGATGAGCCAACTTTGTGTACAGTGTGACGGTGCCCGCGGCTGTTTTCAGGGGATATATAGGCTCATCTTTTGGCTCTGAGCACTTTTATATGAAATGAAACCCAAGACCTAAAAGCTATTTCAGAGTCAGTCCCCTGTTCTCTGACAGCAGACCCGCCGCGGTAAAGGGGACATATATTACATAGTAGTGGTTGTCTGGGTTTTAGCTTTGGGGTTCACCGGCTCACGTTTATAAATATTAATTGAACTGTCCAAGATTATTACAGCGTTGAATTTTCTTCCACATTTGAATACTGCGCCTGGTCTCGGTTGTTTTATGACTTGGTAGTGTTATTAATATGGAAACTGAACACATTTTGTATTATTTACTGCGTAGAATGAGTTAGAAGCAGAACAGTTCATTTTGTGGATGCTTTTATTTCAAATCTTTTTTTTTATTGCTGAATAAAAACATGCTGTTGAAGAAAAAGTAGTCAGTATCAATCAAGGAAAGTATTTTAGCAGAATTGTTCACGACACTGTTTCACTTATTATGCTGTATTACATGCAAACTTCTTGTGACTTCTTATTGAACACGCCACTGACACATATATCAAAATGTAGTCTTCAAACATCAGCCCTGCAGTGCACGTTACTGTAGATTCTGCTGGTGGTGTTTCTGTGTGCAGAGTCCAGGGATGTGAACTTTCGGGAAACATACATCTCAAGGTTATACGGTATATTTGCAGTCTGAGCTCATACGGCGAGCTGGGCGGGTACCAGGGCTCCCGGGAGGACCGTTAAAAGCTGCCGAGCGGAGGAGCAGAGAGGGATCAGTTTCCACAAACACCCTGCTTCTCAGTGGAGACAGATAAAAGTCAGTGAGGTAAAGGAGGCATTCATCACCAACCAGGTATACAGACAAATCTCAAGTCAGCGGACACAAATGCAGGAGGCTGCTGAGACGCTATATGCTGTAGAAATACTGGAGCTACTTTTGGATGTAGGAAGACAGTAAAGGCCTGAAGAGAAAACCAGTAATGTCAGCCAAGAACTTTATTTTTTTATTCCTTATTTCTATCATAGAGTGTTCATACGGATTGGGAAGAATTTCATAGAAGTGTAGTTTTTAACACAGCTTTTAACAAAACTTTTACTTTCTTACGTTTTGTTTAAGAAACTAAAAAACTACATTGCTAACTCTGAATTATTTCCATGGGGTTAAACTTTATGGAATATGTCGTCCCTGGTTTGTTTATCCTCTTAGTTAGGGAAGCCTCCACATCCATGAGCACAACAAGGCCAAGTAAATGATCAACTACCATTATTAGCAACCGATGTGCATGGCTTTCACAATGGGAATTAGGACCACGGCCTTAGGTTGAAGAAGTTAAACGGGACCTATTATGCTAATTTCCAGCTCTATACTTTAAGTCTGGGAAGAGCTTTTCATAATCCACAGCTCAAAAAAGTTCTTATTTATCTCAAACTGTTATTCAGCCCCTCATTTGAGCTTTTGACAGAAACTGACAATAGTATCCATCTGCAGCAAGCGAGGCTACAAGGTTTTAGTCCAAACAACTTGCTCAAACAAATCCTCACCTTCGCCATTAATGTCTCAGAAAGACAACAATAGCTCCCTGGTATCAAACTTGGCAGTAATCCCACATGCAAAAATTACAAGTTGTTATGTCTGTTTTTATCAAAGACCAGAGAGAAAAACATGGAGATTTCTCACAATGTCCGTCTATGTTTTTGTTTTATTTCCAATATCCAATGTCCTCAATGTCCGGACAATTTCACTTTGTCCACTGCTCGCAGATCCTTTTGAATGAGGTTCCAGGCTCTTAGGTATCAGCTCACTCTCTACAAAACTTGTGTAACGTAGTTTGGTCTTGTGAAAGCTGCTTTTTGGGACACCAACCTCAGCCGAAGAGCATTATCCACTCAATGGACAAAAGATGGATCAACTTGTCTCTTAAAAATAATTTGTTTGTGGAGGTCGGCAATATAAATAAAGCTGCGACAAGCTGACGTCAGTTCATTGCGAAAGTAGGACAACCTGGAGACTTTTACTGTCCTTTTGTCTCACAGGAAGGACTTTTACATAAGTTTAAAAGTTGAGTAAACTTTGGCTGTGTTTAATATGGACATTTGTCATCGCGACACTATATATATACACAGCAGGAAATAAAGCAAAGCATAACATCCTGATGAAGGCACACAAATGAATGATGAGCTTCCAATAAAGCCTCCTCGTACGCAATGAATTTATACAACTGTAAAACCACTGAGGTGTTTCAGGATGTGCTGCATTGATTAGGTGATGCACGTTCATAAAAAATAAAGCTGTTGTCCTGAATTGGAGTAATTTTTTATCTCTTGTCCTTTTGAGTGTCATCATAAAGTCAAAGTGATGAATTGTTATATCCGGCGAGAACAATGTCTCCTTGGCCCATCCTCTGCAACCGTTAGCAGTCGTAGTAAATGTAACACAGCCAATTTGTAGCTATAAGAGATCTTTGTTTGATATGAAGGTCGTCATATTGTCCACATTATCCATACTCACTGTAATAGTCTACTCAATTCGGCAAACTCCGCGATGACACCATATTGCTGAAGAACAACTGAAGACAGAGTGGTGTTCTGCTCTTCCTGCTGTAGCCGTATGAGTCACAGCTTTTGGCCACCATTAGGAAATTCAAATTATCAAAATGAGACATCAAAAGTATTGCCTTCAGAAGCCATTCCCCTGCTGCTTCCTTAACAACTTAGGTGCCACACTGTGCATTTAAAGGGATGCTGGCTGTATGGTAGTGCGGCCAGGGTAAATGGACTAGATGGCTCCTCCTCTGGTGTGGTGCCTCGGATAAAACACAGAGGCGAGAGTTTAGAGCTCGACATAATGGTCCACAAAAGTGCTCTTTGGGGACAGTCCATTTAGTGATGGGTGTGAGCGGCCTCTCCTCCTTCCAACACACGCATCAGACTGCATTAGGCCATTCTTCCATTATCTATGATCAAAGCAAACATGCCTCTTTATACCCGTCTCTCAAGAAGAAAGGGAACGGCAGGATAATACAGATCCTCAGACAAAGTTTTGAAGCTTTTTTTTTTAGAAAACTCAAGCCTGTGATGAATAGGAGGTGGCAGAGCATTAGTGTCCTTCAGATGAGAAAGTGGGGTTCTGGCACATCTTCGTCCACAAGAAGGAGACGTGGAAACACAGAGGCCACCTTGAAGCTGAAAAAGAGTGTTGATGGAGAAAAACTTTGTTTTTTGCATTTGTTTGTCACTGATGCAGTTTTTCTTTACATACTGACGGTGCTGCTTGAATATCCAGGGCATTTGGGGAGGGGGGCGGCTAATCTTGATGGCATCTTTTGTGTAATGACAGTCAGAATCACTTTTGATAGAGGGAATGTGTCATAGTGGCTCATTCCAAAGTAGATAAATACTTTTTGGGCATCTGCTCCGTGTGTTTTTGTGTGGAGGCCTTTCTGTATTGCACACTTTCTTTTTTTGTCTCACAGAGAAGCTTTAAAATAAAGAAGACAAAATTCCTCAGGGTTCAATGCGGATACACTTTAAAAAACACTTCACATATTCCAGTATCCCTCTATTTTAATTTCCTTGGCAGCATTTCTGCCAACAACTTGCACCACTCAATCCGTTTTGGCACACTTCCCCTCATATGTAATCTGTAGTATCTGCATCAGTGACTTCGGGCTCAATTGTGGTTTGTTTTTGATAAAGCCGTGACCCCGAAGAGAACATAAAAGCCTCCGAAATAATACCAGAGCTGAAAGCAGAAACTCCCTGTGATCTACCTTTGGGAGTGGAGATTATACCTGCTTAACGTCAAGCAGACCAAATACCACATAAAGAGGCTATGAAATCAGCTGGCTACATTTCCCCCCCTAATCACAGCGGCGAGGTTAGATGCTGGCAGAGAACTCACGAGCCACAGTTCAGGAGCATACGCAAGCCTCGTGGAAAGCAGATGACTAAGCTTGACTGTTACAGGCTTATACCGCTAAACAAATTTCTAAATAATCCTGATGGTTTGTTCAATCCGTATACAATGGATGGTTTATTGGATCAGGACAATTTAGATAGAGCCAGACAAGTTGCCTCTCTGAACTTTCTTTCAACTCAGTCGACCGAGTTCAAAAGATAAAAAATAGAAACGAGAATACTGGAAAAGAAGCAACGGTGTGGTACTGTCTTTGATTTCATGTATTGTGCTGTACTGTGGCTCGACAAGAACCCTGTGATTGATTGCTCTGTTGAATCAGTAAGTAATTCGAATTTCGGTACTAAAGTATCAAGAGTGTGTGCACAATAGTCCCTTAATCCAGAAACATGCATGAAACAGTAGTTTTGCTGAATGACAGACAAACTGAAAACATAACCTTCTTGTTGGAGGTAGCAGTACATGTACGTGAGCAATATATCCTACGTGGTTCATATGCTGAGTCAGGGCCACATCCTGCCTGACATAACTCTCGGCCCGATCGTTCCTTCATCATTCATCACATCTTACTCACGTTCCCTTAAAGATCAGTAGGTGTGACCCAAACACAATCCCCACAGCTTGCTGGGTTAAATGCAAACAGCGTGAGGGGAGAAGCCCACAGAGGCGCGCCATCATGCCTGAGAGGTGATTGATTCTGTGGTATGTGCCCACTTCAGGATGAGAGATCTGAATGCCCATAAATCTCAAACAGTTCACACCCTCTGCAGCTGCATCTTCCCAGTGAGGGGGCTGTTGGCTTTTCATATCAAACCGACTTCATTGGTATTATCCTCTGTGGTGATAACATGGTGTTATTCAGCTGCAAACCTCCGGCTCGCAAGCTGTAATGTAATAGTCTCAAGACAATTTCATATTGTTGGGGGACTGTAAAGAAAAAAAGTCTTTCCTAGACGACAGCATCACAGGTATGGCTGTCAACAAAGATCACTGCACCAAAGATTCTTCTCCGTAATGATAGAAAGCAGTTTGTATCCGAGGCCGCAGAAAGGTGACCATGTTCACTAAGTTGCTCGTTAGACTGCGTTTGTTTAACATGATGTATAAAATATGACAGAAACCATTATCAGCATGAAGGTAGAAGACGCGGAGATGTTACTTTTAATAGGGGCCTCATTAAGTCAGCAGCGCGAACCAAGTGACACAGCAGGACGTGATGTTAGATAAAGGCACAATTTCTTAACGGCTTGTAATAAGGAGACACTAAAGAAAAATGTGCTAAATAAGAGGACACTTAAATCTAAAAAAGAAAAAGCTGGAGGCTGGAGGCAGTCGGACGGGGGACAGCTCCAGCCTGGTGGCATTTCAGATGTGGTCTAAAACTTTGAATAATGCCAGACCACAGAGGGAGTGCTTTCTCTTGTTCGTGTCTAAAAGTGCATAGAGAGGAGGTGTCTGACTATTTCCTAAAATTTATTAAACAAACCTCTGGGTCTTATATTCAGGCTCCGTCTTTTTAAGATTCACTGCACTTTAATTGTCTTTGTTGTCATTGCTGCAGCAAACTCACAGCTCCATCTTAGTACGCACAAGTTTGAATTTCTCTCGTGTATGCTTTTCTTTTGGAGTTTTGCCTCTGATATTACATCACATGTGGTCTGAACGCCAGACCGTTTCTAATATTCAATCGTGCTTACAGTGGATCATTCTGCTCCCACAGCTTGATGCTAACCGAGTGAGGCTGTGACAGCATATGTGTGGGCTGCAAATCTGGAGCGATAGTGGAGCTGGGCATCTGTGTGTTCGGCGATGCCATTATAGGGGGACTATACCTCCCCCAGTTCTTATCTAAAGATGACACAACATATCACCACAACCCGACTCAAACAAGCCGCATGCTCTGTCTGCAGGGAGAATGGCTGCCATGAAAGATGAAGAAAAGATATTCTGACATGTCACCAATCTGAAACGAGTCATTGTCCACGATGCACCAAGTCTGTTGAATTAATAAATGTGTCGTAACCATCTGCCCGGCTTTGTATTATGCTGCATTGCAAAATACTGGATGCTTCTTATACATTTCACCATACAGCAAGACACCTGGTTTGTCCCACCATAAATATTTTAATCAAGTCTGTGTAGCACATCTGTACAACAACAGTTTCACGTGTAAACCCGGGAGCCTGTAAGAATTGGGCCTTCATGTCAGTAGCGGTAACTACAACCTGCATGTTCTAAACACACAGTAGAATAGGTTTCTGCAGTCAGGTCAGTGCACGAGAGTCCAGGTGCGTCCATGACATGGGGATTGAGCCAGTTTGGCTCCAATTTCTGCTGTGACTATTGAACCAAGTGGATCTAACCTGACATCTAATTCTCTCTCTCTCTCTCTCTCTCTCTGTTAGTGTGTGATTGTGTGTGTGTGTGTGTGTGTGTGTGTGTGTGTGTGTGTGTGTGTGAGAGAGAGAGAGAGGGTGAGAATTAAATGCTGCGTCGTATCATGAGAATAAATGGTCAATAGAGGCTACACAGATTAAAAGTAAACACCTTGTCAAATGTTTTGATGGCAAACAACGAAGTAAAACTCCTTCCTTCACCCTTTTAACTCAGGTATCTAATAAACAAACGACTGTGAACGTCTCTCTGTCAAGAAATAACTGCATCCTCCTTGGTTAATTAACTGTTGGCCATTAGGTGTATTAGCATTTATCTAAATTACCTCGTCCTTCAGCTAAATCAATACCTCCCCCTGCTTATGTTTGGGTCATGACCTGGGTGGCCAGACTCTGACAGTTACGGTGACAGGGCTGCAGGGCAGAGAGAAATATACCCGGCCCTGGGGACCGAGTGGTATGGGATGTGGTTGCATGTGTATGTGTGTGTGTGTGTGTGTGTGTGTGTGTGTGTGTGTGTGTGTGTGTGTGTGTGTGTGTGTGTGTGTGTGTGTGTGTGTGTGTGTGTGTGTGTGTGTGTGTACTCGCGCTATGACCAGTTTAATATGTATATGAGCAAAGCCTACATTTCCATTTTTCAAATGCACCAAAAAATAATAAAACAACAAAGTATATTATATATAATGTTGTTGTGTTTGTTAGGATCTGTTCCTTTAAAGTCACTTTGTGAAACACACACTATTTGTATTTCAGTTGTTTGACACTGAATTAGTTGTTTCCTGTTTTACTTTGAAATTATTTGGCTGGTGTGTCTTTTCCTTTCTTTACTTCCTGTCCTTTTTTATCCACTGTGATTTTCTGCCACAGCCTCATGTTTTTCACCAGCTGGGATGGTCTATAATATTGTGACGTCTTCAGATAATGTGTGTTTTTATTTGCTGAACAAATTGTATATTCTGTTTATTGTTCTGTTTTGCTTGGTTCAGTTCAGCCCTGTTTTTTTTCCCAAGCTGTTTAATTGGTTTCACCTGAGTTTTGCCTGTTTGGATGCCTGAGTCTGAATTTTGGATTTCTGTGTTCTCTTATCTGTCAAACAAAAAAAGAGGACAATAATCCTGTCTTTTTGATTAAATATTCTTTTCAGCACTACCTGCCGTGTCTGTTTTATGCAGTTTGGGTCCTGTGAACTACACATCCCAACAGTATTTTGCAATAGACATATATTTATCAAACATTTCATTCATAGAACATCAATCCATGATCTAAATTACTGTCACGTGTTTCCTTTTTGACTTGTAAAAAGTATCCGGTGCCGTGCGGCGAGGGAAATCATTGCAGAGAGTAAAACAACCGTACCTTATTCAGGAGGTTGTTGGTTTACTCTGTTTCATCAGTTGCTCCACTGATGAAGCAGCTGTTAATTTCCTTAAGATGATTAACCTACACGGAGCCTCACTTGCCACCACTAAACACATCATGGTGTTTTTAAACCAGACACACCTCATCTTCCATGCATGTCACACTTATGTGGGACCAATCAACTCTGATTTCCACAGTCAGATTTTAATCATTAATGTTCAAACACTGAGACCAGACTCAAGATGGTTATTGCTCGAGGGAATACGTGTATAGGGCCACAGATATATGAAGAAAAAAAAAGATACTGTCACAGTTCAGTGTGGTTGTAGCCTTGAGGGAGTGTAAAAGTGATACTGCAGCGTGTTCACTGCCTGTATACCTGTGGTATAAATGTTCAGAGGGGAATTTGGGCTAATGCACCATGACAAGACAGCAACTCTGCAAGCACCTGCTTTTTTCAGCTGCACCTGCCACTCTCACTGGTGCTCGCTTTCATTCAGCTTTAATGGCAGAAGGGTTTCAGTTAAGATCAATTCACTTTTTTTTGAAGGTATGAATAAAAATGTAAAAAATATCCATAGAGGAAGAATAATACTTGTGTTATTAATATGACTAAATGGCTCAGGAGCTCTTCACTGCAGAATTATCTTTCAACTCACCTTCCTGTCACCTGAAAAAGTTCTATCGAAGGATCTGGGTGTTTCACCTGAACAATAAACCGGACTGGAAAAGGGCAAGAGCAGACTTTGTTTGCTGGGGACACTAAGGTCTTTTTGAGAGACGTCCCCGTAGACCTTTCATGACTCTGTGATGGCATCAGCCATCTTCTTTGAAGTGGTCTTTTGGGGCAGCAGCATTTCAACTGCTGACAGGGTGAGACTGGGCAGACAGAAGAGAAAGGCCACCTCGGTCCCGGGATACCTGAGACCAAGTGGAGGTGGTAGAAGAAAAGAGAATGATCGCTAAACTAATCTATCATCAATGAGGGAGAACCAGTGGGACACCATCTTTCAGCAACAGACGGATTTGTGTCAGAAGGAGACGTCGCACTGAATGTTGTGTTATGTTATCTTGTGTTGTGTTGTGATGCGTTTTGCTGTGTTTTGTTTTGTTATCTTAACTTGTTTAAGCAATATTGTTAACCACTGTGTTAATATGGTACCAACTAAATTTCCCTTTGAAAATTATATAATATTGGGAGAGGTTCTACTTAGTTGAAATCAAACTTTAGCATATAAAGACTTTGGAGAATGACACTTGGCAGAGTTTTCTTGGGTCAAAAGTCACACGCTGAGCCCACAAGAGACCAGACAAGCACTGATTTTACTCTTACTTCTGTGTTTCATTAATTAATTAATTTATCGGCATGACTTTGCTCTAATAAAATAAGTTTGAGACTTGCCAGTAATAATGTGTGTGTCTTCATAGAGATTGAAAGGGAGAGAGACGGGGAGAGATATTGTGAAATGTAACAGTGGCATCAAAGTAATTTATGAGACAGCGTGGGATGGGCCACCATTATGTATTTTAAATTATGAACACATATTTTCTCTAAGATTTCCCCTCAAGGAGTCCTTGGAAAGAAGTTACACCCGCCAAAGCATAAGCATTAGCATACACTTACATAAGGATGGGGAAATGGGTTATAAAGGAAATGCAAAGGACAATGGCAAACTCAGGATACTCTCGCTGGATTGGTTTTTAATAAAGTGCCTCATAAACTACATGAATTATGCAAGAATTGTTTAAGTTACCTTACTATAAACATATCATTTGGAATGGGTTGAATTCCTCCGGAACATCAGTCAACAAATCGATGCATCAAGGAATCATCGTAGGAAACTAACCAGATTTCTGGGCTGAATTTTGGGAATGTTTATAAAGAATGATTTATTTACTGTGGGCGGCTGTGGCTGAGGGGTAGAGTGGTCGTCCTCCAACCTGAAGGTCGGCAGTTCGATCCCCAGTCTTCCCCATCTGCATGCCGAAGTGTCCTTGGTGTCCTAAGTGTCCCCCATAGAACAACAAAGTGCTGCTAATAGATGCATATTCATGAATTCACTTGTTGTTGCATCCCAGTCATCCCAGTTTGCGTGATTCATTATGAATGTGTGTGTGATTGGGTGAATGTAAAGCTGTACTGTAAAGAGCTTTGAGTGGTCATCAAGACTAGAAAAGCGCTATATAAATACAAAACTTTTACTGTTGAATCCACTGAGACAGAGACAGAGATAGAGACAGAGACAGAGACAGAGCTCCTCTGGTTCAAGCGTCCCACTGACGGCAGCTGTCCAGGGTGCTGGTCTGTGCTTCGTGAGGCAGAGGAAAGTAAAGGAGCTGTCCAGGGTGCTAAGAGCGTAACGTAAAGGAAGCCATGCTTGCTGCTCATTTCCAGGTTTCCATATTTATGGGGCATCAAGGCACACACACACACACACACACACTCTCTCACACACACACACACACACTACCTTGACCTTGTACTTAACCTTCTATAATGCATTCCCTTGCACCAACCCTAACCTAAAGCAGCTCATTGGAAGTGGGACAGAAAGTGATCACTTTTCCAAAATGTCTTCACTCTGTAGGGTCTAGGGTCCAAATCCTTATCCCTTACCTTAAAGGGATAGTTCACCAACAAAATAAAAATGTACTCATTATTTACTCACCACTAGGCCAATGGAGGGGCGGGTGAAGTGTTTGAGCCCAAGGGCATGCAGGTGCGCGGTAGCATCGCTACTTCTGATAACTGACTTTTAGTCTTAAACTTGTTTTTAAACTGAAGCCGTTTCAAGTATGAAGTGTATTTGAATGTTGGGGCTTACGGACAATTGGTTGAGACACCACAGGAGCAGTATGGGGGCATTTTATGAAACTCCTAAAGTGTTTTTTGGACTCTCACCCACCCCTCCATCAGCATATAGTGGTGAGTAGATAATGAGTGAATTGTAATTTTTTTTACAAGGGTGAGCTATCCCTTTAACCATAACCTAACCTATAACCACAATTCAGATCTTACATCTTACATTAACCAGGGCCTCAGAAATGATGTTATGACTGAGCTTTGGTCGGACAAGGCCAGTGCTTATGCTGGAAAATATCCTAATGTGGTTGCAAAAATGATTTAATGTATGTAGATGATTGTTGTACTTGTTTATGTAGTGTATGTAGGAAAACCAGTGTGCAGGAAACACAATTTATCTGTGACATAACTTTCAGTCTCTCATCATTAACCTGTTATACCTTGTGTATCACTTTGTGTATGTAATTGTGTGATTTATGGGTAACTACTCTCACACCAGTGGGCGATTCAAGATCACTTCAAATATAATTTTATATATTATTTTAAATGATCATATTTAAAGAATAACCCTGTGCTGGTGTTTATAAATACAAAACAAACGAAAACATTTTGAATACAGCTTTTTCCTCCAGTTTGTGTGCAGCTTCCGCCTGGTGAGACCACGCATGTGTTGATCGGTGCTGCGGCAACGTGCATCCGCTCCTCTCTGACCCCGGAGTTAATCTGCATTCAGACCGAGGCTCAGCTGCTTTTCTCCGCTGCCTGATATTAGAACCGGCTCATTACGAGGAGGGGGCTCCGTCGTCTGTGGCAGGTTTTTCAGGGCCCTGCTCTGCTCTGGATTCAGAAACAGGCACGGTAAAAAATAAAATAAAAAAAAAAGAAAAGCCGAGCGATCCCAATTCAAGCCTTCGACTCGCATCGCTTGTGTTTTGGCTGATTTCATCCCCACCGCGCGTCCGCCTCGGGTCTAGATCTGCAGACCCGCCGCTGCATACGAGCGTAATGTATCGTTGAGAGGAAACACAGTGAATAGACGGACATCTGCACAAAAAGCAAGAGAGAGAGACACCCATAGAGAAAGAGAGAGAGAGAGAGAGAGAGAGGGAGAGAGAGAGAGAGAGAGAGAGAGAGAGAGAGAGAGAGAGAGAGAGAGCGAGCGAGAGAGGAAACGAAGATGGTGATGATGGCTTCACCCAGTTTAGCCTCCAAATGCTCGGCAGCAATGGCGAAGCCTTCCCTCCCCCTGAAGCTGCTTCTCTGGGTGTTTATTGCCGTTAATCTCCCCACAAGGTAAGAGACTGACGCGTGATATTTCCTCTTAAAAAAAACCTCCATCGTGTGTGCGCTCCGTGTTCGGGCTGCGTGTTTGTCTTATATGTGCCTTTTCCCACCCCCCTGCGCCTCATCCATGTAACGTTAACACAACCTCGCACGACCGCAGCTGAGATTTGCCTTTAGTAGAAAAAGCAATGTGTTGAAAATAGGGCCTAGATTACAGGTGTGGATTTAACATGGAGGTGTGATATTGTGTGTTATGCGCCGCCACAGCGACACAAGCATCGGGTGCATCATCATCTTTTTTTCCAGAACAGAAAACCGAAGCGACAAAGAGCTGCATGGCCACAAACATTCCTCCGTGGCCATCAGGGGATTTAACGCTGATTTGCAGGTGTATATTTCTATAAGGTTTGTCCAGTGTGCCTGTGACAATCTGTCCGGTGTTGGAAATAGCTGAAGCTAAGGCTACACACAGTCTCTGCTAAGCTGTCTTCAAGGATCAGGTCTATTCTAAGAGCCAAAGCCTCATTATTTAAAACGCACCGGTCGCATAGATGGTGTCCACAGTGGTCAGGAGAAGTAGCCTGTGAATGAGGACACACGTTTGATTCCCCACGCATTTGGAATAATAAAGAAGAAACAGCTTTTTTCAAAATGGCAGACAATCACACAGAGAATACAAGTGTAAAGGCACAATAAGGACAAGGATAACACATATGGCAGAGCCTTGTTTTCACAGAGAGAGAGAAGGGGAAGAGGAAGGGAGCTCCACTTCAGTTTTAAGGCGCAGATTTTAAAGGGGGTTGTTGATGGAGGCTGCTCGGCCGCCCCTGTCAGGACATTATTCCCGTGTACTCAGATAAGAACAGTCAGGGGGGGAAGCGGATGGTTAGGCTCCTCGCTTCGCCGTCCTCCTGTGCTGCTGGAGAGTGAAAAATGGAGGCAGATAAATCAGCCGGCGCTCAATCACCGTCTTGGCGATGGCAGCCACGGGGGCCCCCCCCCTGCCCAGCCCCCCATTGTCAGGCCCTGTGCATTTCTAATTGTATGCGGCCGTGTAGCGTTCACTGCATGCTTGAGTAAACACTGCACCTTGGCCCAATTGGATTACACCCAGCATTGAGATGAATGGGCAGGTTATGGATGTCACGAGTTGTGCATGAGTGACTGAAGCTTAATCAACAGAAACAGATCAATGCCAGTGACATGTGGCTGCTGCCTAAATAACAACAACAGCTGAGTGAGAGCTCTCCTGCATGAAGGTTATTTACATGGCTCAGAACTTGTCATTATCATCCCCTGAGTGACAGCGAGATGTTCCTTCTTTTTTTGAAAGTCTTGGCTCTATGAACAGTGATTAAAAGACAGCTGCATTGTAAGTTGCATTGGAAGTGGTTTGTGATTCATGTATGAGACCTCTTACAGTAAGACATCTCTCAAGGCCTCGGGCACGCGTTCAGTAATCTATGCTACTTTGTGACTCATTGACAGTTACTATGTGTGGCGATGCCCACTTGCATCACCATACATTAAGGCACAGTGTGCAGCCGATTGTCGTTTCATCTGTCAGAAAAATCACAGCATCCAGGTTTGGCACACAAACACACCTCTATGCTAACCGTCTTGGTATAGAGGACATTTTTCGGTGCACGTGTTCCCGGCACATTCAGGGTCATGGCAGGAGGAAGTGATGTCAGAGGGAGGAAGCTTTTGTCATGCTCCGGTGATTCAGTTGTGCAAACTCACCTCTATTATTTCAGATGGCAGGGGAAGTTCATTACATAACCACAATTTGGAACACACTGAACATTAGTTTAGTTTTATAACTGCACTTGAATATATTTGACTTCTTATTTCTTATGAAGATATTTAAAATATTAATCTAAGATTGTAAAGAGCAATAATCACAACTGATAAAAGTAAATATAAGTTGATAATGTGATGATGTGATGATGTGAGACAAATTTTCAGTGGAGAATCAATTACAATCCAACTTCATGAATTCAATCCTGACTCCCACCTGCCACTTGTTGCATCCCAGTCATCCCAGTTTGCGTGATTCATTATGAAATGAACATGTAAACCATCAACCTGTCATGTATCCCATAATGACTATCCCCTCATTATCGTCTCAAATGGAGTTGATAGTGTACAGATGTCAAAGCTCAGATAGCGGCCTTGGCTTTACAATTTAGAGACAAGGATCACAAGAAACCTGAAGTAGAGTCGTGGTTACTGGGACATAACATGACTTTTTATTACAGAGCTAAAAGAGTCTTTTCACTAGGACCAATATCTGCTCTCCTCATATCACTGTCCATAAAAGACTCTGTGGATAAATATTTTAAGCTTCTTTTACTCCAAAAGGGTTCGTGAGTTTCTTTCAAGTACACAGCAGGTGAATCAAGAATACTTTTAAAACCAGCCCACTGAAGTTATGTGTGGTGATCTAGTTAGTCCTCTTCTTGCATGAGATAACTTATTACTTACATTCACCATAGCATGTTGACTCATCATAGTTCACTGCAATATCTCTGTTCATGTCCAGCTAGAAAAAGTAACAAGTGGGATTTGACCCTTTTATCACTTTCTTATTAAACATCCAGTTTAATCCACCAAGTAAAACTCGATATCATATTAATATTTTATGTTGCCGTTATGTTTACATCTAGTACATTTACAAAAAAATCAACTGTATATGTCAGTAACGTTGCATTTTAACATCCCAATAAATGACTGATTGGACCTCTGAAGATATTGGCACCATTATGACTTTGGCCTAATCTGTTTTACTGTAGTTCACAGAATGGACTGAGTGGAACCTGTACTGGCTTGCTCAGTCAGAGATCAGAAAAGAAGAGCAGACCTGGATGTGAGCACCATACCTGCTTTGTATGTTTTTGCAAAACTGACAACTTGACTTATTAAACCCCGAGTGGATGTTAATGTTTATTTTTAATGATTACAGTTTGTTTATTAGTGAAACATAATCTTTTATTAAAGGCAGAGCTTGTGAAATGAGCTCTGCGGCTATAAAATGATGAGGAAGGCTGGTTTGTTGTGTTGTTGCCATGAGCGCAGCACCAATTTCATGTTGGGTATTAATAGCAGGATTCCTTTATTGGCTACAATATATAACATGCAAAGATAATAGCTCAAGGGAACCAGATGTGGATGCTAATGGTTGGCACGTTGCTGTAGATGATATTGCATCATTTCCCTCCTTAGACATTATTATGAATATGGTATAGTGCTGCCATACAGGCCAGTAGCCGTCAGATTTACCTTTAGCCTCAGCGTACCCTCAAGTTCGGCCTGTATCGTTGATCACAAGGCCAAAACACCTGATGTTTTTAAGGTGCACAACTGAAGTTATGTCCCTAGCATCTGCTTGTGGCCACAAACACCTGCTTACATCTACTGGTAGCTGGTAACTTAGATTGTGCAGAAGGCCGTACAAGGGATATTCACCATCATGTCCTGTATTCTAAAATGTAAAACTGCAGAGGACGGGGATTGCTCTCTGCTACGTTACATGAAACCTGAGATGAGATTTCGTGTGAGATTGGCTCGATAGCTGAGACAGTTGTTTACTGTTGCATACAGAGCAGGTGAAAGTGGTTCTCATTGATGCGCAGGGTAGAATGCATGGAAACTATCAGATCGGCCTCAATACGGGTAGCTGTGAGCACAACACTCAACTCCAGGACTCTCCATCATTAGATACACAGACATGGTCATACATATGCATGAAAAACAAACACAAACACAGCCTCTTGTGCACATGCGCACACACTGGTGCGGACCTCTCTGTGGGCCTTCAGGTACCAAATTAGCAGGCAACCTCAGATCTGCCTGCAGTGGAGAACACATGGCTCTGCCTTTGATCCGCTCGTCTTTGGAGCATTTCCATATATACAGAGCAACTCTGCAGGATGAATATAGATGATAAAACTGCAGTAACCTAAAAAAGAAATGTTCAGGTTCTCACATCCCTCTCTACCGCTGCCTCCTCTACGGTCCGTCTGTCTGTCTCTCTGTCTGTGTCAGAGACAGGCTTTCTCTATTTTGAATAACATATATCTAAAAAGGGTTTCAACCTGAGTAAAAATTATTCAACATTTAATGTTTTAGGCTCTGGTGTTGTGATGGCGATGGATGGCACTTAATGAAGTCTGAGAAAGTGCGCTGGTCAAAACATTATCCCTCGCACCCAGCCTATGAACACGAGAAAGCTATCAGGGCTTCTGTCCTCGTGCTTTACCATGGAAACAGTGATTTTTTTTGTCTTCCTCTCACCATTTCCATTTTCACCGTTCTTTATTATTTCATTCAGACGTTGCTTTTCCTCTCGTTGCTATAAAGCCCTGATGAAAGCTCGCTCTGTTTCAAGGTTGCTCTTTTGTGCTGCTGCCACTCTCCCTGATCTGATCCAGTGGTTGCTGGAGGTGTTCGAGTGATCCAGAGCTGTGACAGCTTGAGGATTTGACACAATCTACCTCTCCATCGCGTCTCTCTTTTGTCTCTGCAGTGTTTGTGATGCATTATGTGCCTAAAATAATCCGTGTTATTTATCAGCTGCAAATACATGTTTGCTCTTATCTGAGACGCATTGTGTATGTAATTAGAAAACTAGGCCTCTCTCATATGCACATATTAGGGATATTCCACTAATAACAGAGGCAACTTTCGACCCTCTTAGTGCAGATAGCATTATATAATGCTAAGTCTATACTGCCATTGTCAAGGTGGCATGTTGCCACTGGAGATCATATTCTCTCCATCTTCTATCGAGGGCTCTAATGTGAAAGAAATCATTTACCAAGATCATTCTTGTGCTTGAGAAAGGAGAAAAATATGTATTGCTACACCATAGTGGCGTTTGTGGCCGGGGGCTCTGGAGGCATCATTATCTTTTCACTCTGAAAAAAGATGTCTGACATGGGGACGTAAACGGAGGAAGATTGACATCTTCACACCTCTTCAGCTTTCACAGAATCTTGGGGCCCCTAAAAAACACCTCTTTTATGATCCAACAAATATTTCTGCCTCCAAGTTCTTAAACTCTGACGTCTAAGAATTTATTCATCATTTTTTTTGGGGAGTCACTGGATTGAAAATGGAGGAGAGGTGTAGCTGCAGTTCTTACATTGGGGTCGAGGCAGGTGCGTGGGTGGAATATTAGATAACATTCTGTTTTCAATGTTAAACTATACTATACTCTGCAGTAATTGAACCGTTAGATATCTTATTAGTAGAGCAATATTTACCGTAGTCACACAGAAAGTATTCGGTTGTAGTAGTAGGTGTGGAAGTAGGTGTTTGGACAAAGATTTGACAAACTGAAAGGAGTGACATTCATTTTTAACTTGTCCAGTTGTGTGATATGAAAGACAAAAGGTTAAAAACAGGTTACTTTGAATCTCTCAGTGGACAGACCATTTTGTCACATTCCAGTTTCTGAGAAGTTAAAATAGCCTGAAGTTACCTCGCTTCTTATTTTACTTCTTTGAAGTCTTGTGACTTTTGGATGGAAGATAATAAAAAGGCAGAACATCTCACATTGACAGACTTTGATTGAACTTGTTTCAATCTTGCCAGAGGAGGAGCTTTTTTTAAATGAATCTTTTCAGGTGTGAGTGTAACTTTACATCTAATTTAATTTACATGCATGTGAACATCGCCTGTGTTAACTATGGTAAGATTACGTGATCACATTGCCTTACCTGGTGCTGTGTGAAAAAGCCACAATCCCCAAAATCTGAGGCCATTTCACATTTTCTCACCTGTGTAAGTCAGGGCCATGTCTTTGCTGATATTAGGTTGAAATGGCAACTTCCCTTCCATCTTTTTGTGATTCTAAAGGTATGAGCTCCTCGATTTGTCTCGGCTAGTCACGCTCTGTCTCCTGTTTGCACTCGTTCCATTTCCTGTTCACGTTTACTCTCTTTGTTTGTGTTGTCCTCAATCAAATCCTGCCAATTCCTGCCTGCACCTGTGTTGTGTGGAACGCAAAATGAGAAAAATATTGCTGTTGACAGTGTAATATCAGGCACAACAAACAACATACACAGATGTTTAATAGTATCAAATGTTTTTATACAGTATATGTTGAGTGCACAGCGCTAACGTTAAACAATAACACCACATCTCAATGGCGAAATACAAGTGTTAAAGGCTAAACTGATGAGTCACAGATTACTGTGGCTTTGAAATGTTGTGGTGATGCACTTATGTTTACACTAATGAAAACGGGCAAAGAAAACTGAATATATTGAATTATCTCATTAAACCATGTAATGGCTTCTTCCCTTCAGAGATAACATCCTCTTACATGATGATGTGTTTGAGCCTTATGCCATTTTCAGGTTATATGATTGATTTGTGCTTATGTAAGTTTTACATCTCGGCAGCCATCGAGACTGAGAACCATTGAATTATGAACAATATGATTCAGGTGTCGTCCTATGCAGGGACTGCATAGATCAAAAGCAAATAGGTTCGTCCCTTTCATCTCATCAAACATCAGATAACACACTGTTTGTCGATATAAATACATGAAGGGACTGGTCTTGTAACGTTGGTGGGTTCTTCACTACAACATATCTGTATTCCACTATAAAAGAATAAAGACGTCTGAAGAGACTCTACTCTTTTTGCAAATGACAATATTGCTCAAGGCGGCAATGGTGCAAGAATGTAGAGATCTCAAGGTGAAAGAAACTGTTGCAGACCGGTGCATAAAAACGATACAGGATTTTCACTCAGTGCAGCGAGGATTTGCTAGGCAGACCAAAACAGTGTATTTGATTAATGAGATCCTCATAGTGTGAAAGTATTGCATTGAAAATGTATGTTCTCCATCACGTGTGTTGCACTGAATTTGTACCGACTGTGTGTGAAATAACTGAGGAAGGGGAAGATTAATCTCGGTGTGGGTGATGAAATGCACAGAAAAATTTCCCAAGTCTATCTCCAGACCTTTGGTTGAGATCTTCAAAAGACTTGTCACTCGCTGTGTCTCACATCTCCTAACATGTCTCTGTGAAGAAAGCAGAGCTAGTGCTTGCGCTCCATTTAAAATAAATTATTGATTGCATTTCTTCCTCTCTCTCTCCCTCTGCTCCCCGCAGCTCCTTCCAGAATGAGGAAGACGATGAGGCAGCTAACAAGACGTGGGTGCTGACTCCCAAAGTGTATGAGAGTGACGTCACACACATCCTAAATAGCCTACTAGATGGATACGACAACAAACTCCGACCCGACATCGGAGGTGGGTACTGATTTTTCTCCGATGATCTGTTCAGTCACAGAATCCACACTGCAGTCAAACACAAAAATGTGCTCATGAACTGACACAGGCTTAAACACATGCCCTTCACCCATTAACTTATAATATATGGATGGAGCATCTGTGATTTCTAGAAGGGGCTGTCATCTTTTCACTTGTGAGAGGACGGCATGAAGCCAGACACACCAGTTAATGAATGAAATGCACATTTTGAGGAGCATTCATTAGTTCTGTAAATGTTTTTGAATTTGGAAAAACATGCATGAGTTGGACTCAAAACATAAAGTGTAGGATTTGGACTTGACTTGGAACTTCATGACGGGACTTAGTCACGGGTCGCTTCACCTTTATTGGTAGCCAGTAATTAGTCATGGCATCCGATATGTATTTGAATATCTGTCATGCAGATGTCAGCTTTTTTTTACTTCTTATGAGCAGGAAGTAAAAAACGATCGGCCAGTTGTATGGTAGGATTTGCCTGTTCACATCCATTCACTGCATTCAGGCTGCAGAGACTGAACGGAGGATTTACCGCACACAGCAGACAGTTCATTATAATGACAGGCTACTCTATGTGTGTATTATAAAGTGCCTGTACCTGTGTTTATTTACATCCATGTGTTACAGTCGGGATCTCAGTCTGTCAAAGTCCTGCAAGCTTTTTCTTCTCAATGTGAGAAGTCGACAAGTAGCTTACTCCCCTCGCTGTGACAGACAGCTGGGCAGGGCTCTCTTGTCTGCACAAGAGCACATATATTCTAAAGCCTGTCACGTCCAGCTGCAAGTGCAGAATGGGGAGATGTTCAGCATCTTTGAATACGTGATTCATGGGTCAGTATTCCGGGGGAAACTGGTTTAAATCATAATGTGTCACACACACTGTTATAGAATGATAAAGATGCACCGCTCTCTATATGACAGCAGTGAATGGCCTCTCCATCTACTGTGGTGCTCATGCTGGATTGGGGGAATCCGACGAGTGCGGCATCAGCACTAAAGGCAGTTTGAAAAAAAGGCCTCCGTTTTATCAGCTTACGTCAAAGAGTTACAGTCAGTCTTTATTTCGGCCTAAATTTAATTGTATTTCCTGTGGTGGACATGGGGAAAAATGTACAGCTGTCACCCTAGAAGCAGCAGAGAAGGTCGATACTTTGATGG
The DNA here is from genome assembly GCA_026259375.1 of Verasper variegatus. Lineage (NCBI taxonomy): Eukaryota > Metazoa > Chordata > Actinopteri > Pleuronectiformes > Pleuronectidae > Verasper > Verasper variegatus. Next base: position 7,015,137 of record CM048051.1, read on the forward strand.
GATCTGAGGAGCCAGGGGTAAAATGAAGTGCAGGTAACCAGTAAATTGTGTTACAGGATTTCTGTGGATAAAGGAACAAGTCTTGAAAAGAGCCTGACTCATTTGGATTTTTGGGTACTAATGCTGATACTTATATTAGAGGGTAAAAAAATTCCGAAAATGGTATATCGGCCAATAAATGAAAAATATCCAACCCTAATATATTGAGCTTAAATAAGAAAAAAATTGTTTTTCAATTTCTTATGATTTCTAATGATCAAAGCAGGCACTTTTTCAACAGCAAATATATATATATATCCTGTCAAATAAAAACACGGTCAGGCTCTAATCTTTAATAAGATATTCATGAGCCACCGATGCGCAATCATTTCCTGTTCCAGGTTTCTTTTTTTTATTTTTGTTTTGGTATTTCTTCCCCATTTTCTCCTGATTTGAAATTCACAGTGGTCTGTGCCTGCTACACTTACCCCACCAGTGACATAAGGACAGAGTACATGTGCTGCCTCATCAATTTCACATCGGACTCTGAGAGGTTTAAGGCCTAATGCAGCTTTAAAGTACGACCAATGAACTGAAGGAAATGATGGCGCAAGATAAAGGAGCGGAGTAACAGGGCTGTATATAGTAAATCCCCATTGCGCTCAACTGCCTTCATGGCATTTCCATATACTGCATGATATGTGCATCACTGCAGTCCATACCATGTGACACGTTTCATGAGGGGCATCATCTTTATTCTTACGACTTTAGAAGTGGGCCTCTGCTATAAAGTGAAGAGCAGCTCATATCTGCTTTGAGGTGCAGCTTCAACCAAGAGAGCCGCTGCGTCTTAACCATCTTCTTCAAACGCGCTGTGATCTCGCTCTCTCTCAGCGTTGGTCCTCTAGCCGCTGCCAAGTTGCTCAGCTATAGAAGGATTATAATTAGCCACATCTGAGCCACCAAACCAATCAACCAACCAACCAACCAACCAAACTGAGGCGGGGGAAAGTTTCTCTTTCACTCCGCAGAGCAGTGAAATGCCGAGGATTTAGATTCACCGCTGATTGTGCCACAGTTTCCCTTTGAAGTCCATTGTGATGCTCATTAAGATGCAGTGACCCTGCAGTCTGTAGATGTAAACCGAAGCAAATAGGACAGAGACAGTGAGAGAGTAAGAATTTGAAAAGGCCTTATTCTAAATACATACAGAAAATAGATGTGGGCATAAAGCTACTGTGCAGAGAGATTAATGGATGTTATAAGCAGGTCTTAATAGGGTTCAGTACCGAAAACATACACGGTTGGTATCTACAGGACTGAATCGCGGCGCAGGTTTTGATGCCTCATTTCAGTCCTATGTACTAAAATAGTTTCCCTGCTTTCAGGCAACATAAACATCACCGCACATGCCGAGATAACATTACACTTTACTCTCGTGGCAACACATTCCCTACATGGCTCTGGCAGCACTTAATGTTAGCCGGTAGCTGCCTCAAACCAGAGTCGACACAAGAACAAAATGCCTCAAGCTAAATGGCTTGAAGCTAAGAAAAAGCATCGGTTCTGGCACAGGAACAGATTTTAAAAGTTTTGTTTCAGCACCGTTATCGGAAAAAAACCCAAACATTACGCAACCCCAGGTCTAAATGATTGAAAATGCATTTTAGCTTGATCATTTGGATTATTTTTGCTAATTTGAGGATCCTTCTACCAGGAAGCCTGTGGTGGGTGTACTGGCACTTATTATGACGCCTCAAACTATTTCAGCACAGCCACTTGATGTTCACTTGCTTCTTGGAGAGATGTTTCCTGGCACCTGTTTGTGCGTTTATGAAAAGAGCACTCTTTGCAGTTGGCTCCATACAATAATTATTTTTGCTGTTAAATCCTGTTTATGCCATGCCTGCGACTTAATATGAGATTGTGCTAATAATGCAGTCCAAGCTGGTATATTTTGAGCGTTGCTTTTTCAGTTACATAAATACTAATGATGCCAAGGTGATGCCAATAATATGCACTTTTATTCTTAGCCACTCGCTAATATATCCGGCCAAAAGCAACACCAACTTCTGTGTGTTTGTTCAGGTACATGCGTGTGTGTGTGGGGAGTGGGGGTGCAATGCACGCTCGTGTATGCCTGGGAGTGACATGAAAAATGGATGCAAACCTGCACACTCTGCCCCCGTGTGTCTCTCACACTCACTATAGCTTTCACGTCAATCCCAGAGGCCGCGCGAGTCCTCCCGCAGACATTACGTCCACTCATCCATAAACATACACATTAGACGGCAAAGTGTAGAAGCTGATCCAGACAGAGCATGGAGGTCCATTTGACACCAAGCTGCCCAGCTCCTTCAGCCATACTTTGTCGGACATCTGGCCGTCCGTCTCACTAAAGCAGGAAAGGCAGCTGACGGCAAGCGGTGTAATACATGGCGGTGGACAAGCAAAGATTATTTATTCGATGCGTATAAAGACATCCATGTGTTTGCATTTGTTTACTTGAAAGAAAACTTTAAAAACCAACAATCGCAAAGTGACATTTTCCCACTGTAGCTGCTGCTCCTGTGTCGTGTGATACATTTGTCTCGTTGATCTCTTTCGGCCAAGAATTGTCACCTTGCATCAGCATATTTATGATTATAACCAACAAGTGCATTTCTTTGTTAGTGCACAGCAAACAGCAGCAGGTCTGTGAGTAAAGAGAGTAAATGATTCACAAGCCTCCAGCATGGAAGGACAGGAGGAAAAAAAGAAAAAGGGTTGGATGGGATGTTGCACCGGGCACAAAGGTATTCTGGTAAATGGGTCAGGAGTTTGGCCATAAATACCGACTAAGTGTGCGGTTCATTGGCAGAAAGCCTGTTTGAAGAGGAAGTCGGATGTAGCCAGGTTTCTATTTCGTCAGCACAATTGAACATAACCTAGCAAAACCCCTGTAATGTAATACAGTTCTGTAGATGTTGAATGGGGTCCATTTTATTCATGGAAATTGCTGTGTATAGTTGAATGGAGGGAACAGGAATCTTCCTTTAGAGGCATTGTTTTATCTAATGCTTGTCATTAGCCACGTTTCGACCAAAATCGCCTTGAACCTCTGGTCCGAGGAACGTTTACCAAGGAGCTGAATGGTTCCTGCAGACCATTTCTCACCTGCGTTTCCACCACGGTCTAAAGACCAGGGGAGATTAGGCAAATTAGCCTGTTGATGAATGAACGACTGACAGCATCAACAGACTGCTGCCCTCCGGTCCACCAGGTGGGGGTAAACATGGAGTGACATTAAAACAACAGTTAACATGGAGGAGATTCAACTCGTGCTGCTATCGATCGGAAAACGGACAAGAACCAGTAACAAAGTAAACTCAAAACAGACAAAATGCCAAACCTAGGAAACTCGTGTCACGAGCTATTGCTATAGAATGATTGGCTGAATTAAAACTTGGGTGTACTTGGCCAATCAGGCATCTTCAGTGCTGCAAGCCCCTCCCTAAAGGTTCCCGCACTTTCTTAAAGTGCTACTCTCCTGGGGATAGTCCCTGCGGTGGAGACGGAGCACTTGTAGTGAACTTGACAGTGTGCAGTACCAGGTGTTTCTCCTACTGAAAACTGAGCAGGGATGTTTGCCAACACACATATTTATTTTCCTCTTGTTGTTCAATGATGATGATGATGATGATGATGATGATAATTATGATGATAATGACAAACATTGACGATCAGTTTGCGCATGATAGATGACTCCTCATCCCCAAATTGTCCTGTGCTTCTTTGCAGTCAAACCGACAGTGATCCACACAGACATGTTCGTCAACAGCATCGGCCCAGTAAATGCCATCAATATGGTAAGTATCAATGAGATTTAATGTTTGTGTGTCATTGTTGTTATTTGTACTGATACTGGATGTATAGCTTATACCTATACATAGTAGGGAAGTATGTATTTGGCCTCCCTCCATCCTCAGCGAGGGGAGAGTATCAAGATCCAGAGAGTCCTTCTCTTCTCTGGCAGCGATTCAGTGTCTTGCTCAAGCACACTTCAGCAGGGCAGAGGCTTGCTGTCACTACGCTGCCCCGCTGCCCTTGTAGTGTAGCAACACAGGTGTCAATCAGCTGCTTAACAACTGCATTGGCCTTTGCACCGCAGTGGATAAATATGGGGCCATTCCACGCGTCGGATTCCATTAAACACCTCTAATTCTGAATTAGAACACTCATTAACAGCTAACCAGTTGTGTTGCTCAACACACGGGCCCGGGCTCAAAGTTGCATATTTGCAAATGACTGTGTGCGCTGGCAAATCCGCCGCTGTTCTCACTTTTCACTTGCCAAGACTTGCATCAGCTGCAATCTGAGGTGTCACCTGTTCAAGGTCTTTGCAGTTTCTTCAGAGAAATACAACAATTTGTGATTTTCCTTGGATCTGGTTTGATTTATCTTTTTTCTTCAGGTGTTTTGATTGATTTCGGTCTGTTGTTGTGGTTAGTGACATATTAAATGTGGACTGGTAGTACTACTACTATGTTTTTGCAGTGTTGTTCATTTTCTATAAACATTTGTCCATGTAAATATGCGGGGATTCTTTTTCTTTTACTATATCAGAACAATGAAATAGTTTTGCTCCCATTAGCTATATAACATTGCTATCAACAGAGACATGCTCTACCCATTTTGGAAATTTCAGTATTGATATGGTTTTATTTTCTGTCAGTGGATTTGGTATGTGTTCCTTTCTGGTGTTTAGTTATTGTACTTACTGTAAAGTATAAAATATAACTGTTTCAAATATTAAATTAATAGATTAAACAGAATCCTCACATGGATTTTTTGGGGGGACCAATGCTGCCACCATTAATAATAATTTATAATACATTTTCCAATACAGATATCAACCAATACACACACACACACACACACACACACACATATAGAGTATATATATGTGGAAAAGAAAATTGGCAACGACCCCTAGGATGTTGTTATCAAGTGGAGGCTTGATATTTTACAGTTTTACCATAAACTTTATTATACCCGTTTATTATCCATCCATTATCCATACCACTTATCTTTCTAAAGGTCACAATGGGCTGGAGCCAATCCCAGCTGCCATTCGAGAATATCACCAAACATAGACACGATACTGATATGTCTCTGAAAGGCTCATTTTGATCAGCCAACTAATAAATCGGTCACGCTCTATAAAAAAAGTAAATCAGTTTCAGCTAGTGTTCGGCTGAAGAACTGGTTATTATCAGTGTTTTTCGGAAAATGAAAATAACAATTTTAGAGTTGAGATTTAGAAATGCAGAATTTCCACTGGCAGATTGCGGTAGGAAGACCCGAGCCTATGATGCTCTTATGATTAGCGCTGGTGAAGTTGCAAATAACACAGTATCAGCAGTAATGGAACATTTAGCCGTCGTGCTGCTGTCATGACTGAAATAGGCCAGGACTGGCTGTGTGACAGCGGTGAGGGGAAAATGTTTATCCGAGAGAAGGAAAGAATCATAAATTGAGTGTCTCGCAAAACTCACATCAGCATTGTTTTATGTGTCATTGTTTTTCCTCTGCACGTCCCCGCTGAGAACCCGTTTCTATTGTGATTCTGCAGAGCTGTCTGCTCTACGTGGCGGTGGCGTTCCATTTCACTTGGTCTTAGCTGCGACGCCCACTCTCAATAACTGCAATTCACAGCGAAGTTGAAATTGATGGGATCAGGTAGAAAGTGTGAATATTGTGCGCACGTGAGGGAGTCTGCATGCATGGGTGGGCCTGTGTGTGTGTGTGTGTGACGAGGGCATTCTGCTGACATGAAAGGTTGACTGATTGCTTTGCATTCATATGTAATCAACGAGGTGGGGCCAGCACGTTCACCGTTTGCCACCGTGTGACAAATGTGGGGAGGTCGGTAGATTGACAGAGAATAGGCCGACGGGGGGGGGGGGATTCATCTAAGCACTAACACTATTGGAATTTTGAATCGCGTGTTAAGGATCTTTGAAATAATTTCCGTCTCGTGCGAGTGTGAACGAGGGGCAAGAGAGAAAAAGAGAAGGAGCGAGAGGAAGATCAAGGTGTGAAGAAGAAAAGGAATCGTAGATGAATGCTCTGCAGCCACCAGAGACGAGCGCTTCTTAGCCGTTCTCAGATGTTTGCAACCGTTCGAATTGAAATAAGTGTGATTCTGTGAAAGATCCCATAGTATATATAGGTTAAAGAAAAGAAAAAAAAGATGTCTATATCTCTCAGCAGGGCCCAGTTGAGGATCCTAAGGCATTCAATGTTTCTCTCAACATTGGATCAAAACTGTATATCTGTCCTTTGTGGGGGAAAAAAAAAAATAAGGGGGGGGGGGGGGGGTAGGTAGGAGTGTTGCCGATTGAAATTGTTGTTTTCAAATCTCGTTTAGGACTCTGTGGCATGGATTTTGACTTTATTGTTGGGCTAAGCTTTGTCAGGGCCTCTATGCCCTCTTGCTCACAAATCCCCAGTTGTTGCATTTTCTTTCTCTCTCTGTCTCTCTCCTGCTGTACGTCACTTTGAACTGTGCAGGGCTCAGCCATCGCAAGTTACATAATGAATAAGAAAAACTTTCCCTTCCTCTCCTTTCCCTCGCACATCAGTCCAGATTTGACCCTGCTTCCCTCACCTCGTGTTAGGTTTCTAACACGGCCCTCACCGGGGCCGAACCGGAGACAGAAGGTTTTGTTAGGCTCACGACAAAGCAGCAGGTTAAGAGGTCAGATAAAACTCCAGCCAAACAATGGGACTTTTTAATTGCACTGTTGAGCCTTTAATTTTCAGGCTGAGGGCGTCTTTTTTTCAACAGGAAACTCTTTGGTAGTGACAAAGGGACTTTTTTGCAGAGGCTAGGAAAAGTATCTTAAAATGTGTTCCTGCATTAACTTCCCACGGGTGTAGGAACAGGAGGAAGCTTTTAGAGCGCAGGTTTTTGATTTGATGGGATCGCATCTTGCAGTTAAAAGCCTGCGCCGTTGACAGCAGCGGCTCCCAACAATGCTGTTTTGTATGCTGCAAGGTTTTTCCTGACAAACGGAGACTTTTATCTGGTGTTCAGCATTTAAACTGAAGTCAAACATAACGGTTGCGGGTGGAACTGTGTTTTGTCTGTCGTCAGGAATACACCATCGACATCTTCTTCGCCCAGACCTGGTACGACAGGAGGCTAAAATTCAACAGCACGATGAAGGTGCTGCGTCTCAACAGCAACATGGTCGGGAAGATCTGGATCCCCGATACGTTTTTCCGCAACTCGAAGAAGGCAGACGCTCACTGGATCACCACACCCAATCGCATGCTCCGAATCTGGAACGATGGTCGAATACTCTACACCCTCAGGTAAAGCTTGGTGGTTTACTGAGATGGGATGCTGAAGAGCTGATTTAGGTATTTCTCATTCATTTGTGACCCCAAGCTGTGATTGATTGTATGATTGGGTGGCGGGGTAATCCAATTTAATGGTTATCACTGCTATTTTATCATATTGAAAGTTAAATTGTCATTTGTTGTTATCTATTATATTCGTTTGCTTCGAGGAATTGATCATTTTCCTGAACACTGCAAGATTAATCAACGTTTCTTCAGGGGATATTTTGTAGATCTTGAAAAGCTGACATATTCGAGATGGTTTGGCCTCTACTGAGTTTTCTATTTTTATGAATTAGTTTTCATTGAGGTCCTTCTGGGTCTTTATGGAGTGTACCACGAGCAACAAGCGCAGCGTGCACTATAGAGAGCATTCTGAAGTACCCGACCAATTAGGGCCCCTCTGCATTAATGATTTATGATGCTGATTATCCTGAACAGGCCCTGGGCAATCTTAAATTTCAGCATTTTAAAGTTGACATTAATTAGCACGCAGGAAATCTGTCTTGCCGAATGAGGCTGGAAGTTGTTATGTGGGAAGGGAACACTGGAACTACATTGCCCTGAGCTTATTATTTTAGGTGCTCTTGCATGGAGGCTCGAGAAAAAATATTTCTTCAGTGGTTTGACCGTCAATGCTCTGATGCTGTAATTAAAATTTTCTAAATATCATACCAATTGTAAATAACTGCGATATTGTCTAATGACCCATTATTGCCTGGAGATCTTGACACTGGAGGATTACAGTCTGATGCGCTGGACCTACTAGTGAACTGTTTATCAGTGCGAAACAGATGGAAGTGACTAGAAATATGTGTCATGTGTAAAACAGGAGGGGAGATTAAAGGGAATTATTAATTGTGCTTATTATCATATTTGGCGTGCCATCATAAATACAGCAGGACGTTCCCACTGACACCACAATACATCACGGGTGGTAATAAGAGAGAAAGTGGACTCTTCTGGACTCAATCAAGCCGTGATGGATGTTCTCCAAAGCAGAACACCACCCCTCCACTTCATTAATTTGCTAAGGAACTCTGAATCTAACCACTGGTTAATTAGGATGACCGCTGCGATGCCGAGGACAATGATACATGACAATAGCGAGCACATGGGTGGGTAAAGTCATTTAAGGTCATTCTCTCATTAAGGGGACGTTTAATGACTTTGCCTGCGAACTCCCTCAAGTGTGAAGAGAAGAGACAGATGTGTTGCCCTGGAAAACATGAATTTAGTTGAGGGAAATTTGAATTAATGACGCCTGGTGTTTTTACCGATAAGGTTAGAGGTTCAATTCTGACTATTTTGACACAGACGTTAGTGTAAAAGATTGTTGTTGTTTTTTGAATTGGCTATAGAAGGTAAGTGAGCGGATCCTAATATTGTGTCTCTGCAGGTTGACCATCGATGCCGAGTGCCAGCTTAAACTGAACAACTTCCCAATGGATGAGCACTCATGTCCCCTGGAGTTTTCAAGCTGTAAGTCTGGCCATTTGCTGATGCCCCACTGTCTTACCCCTCCCTCTGTTCCTCTGTTCCATCTCAAGGACACACACACACACACACACACACACATTGAGGCCATGAAAATGCGACATATGAGCCTAACAAAGACACAATTGAAGGAAAGATTACGCAACAGGCCAAAACCAAGGAATTCAAGCCGCAGTAATCCCCGTATTTCTTTGGTCTCCTGAAAAACAATCACATGCATAATATGTGTATTTAAATTGATGCACATATGAAAGTGTGCATGCATTTGCAGTATGCACAGAACATCTCGCAGTCTCTGCCTGCTAGCATGGTCTCTCAGTCTTTAAAGAGCTTTATTAAAAAAAATTCTAAAAAAACGTTAACAATATGCATTCATTCATAAAGACGCGAATAATAAAATGTGTTAAACCATCCATTCATTAAAGCTACAGTACGTACTGGCATTCAGTAAAGGTATTTAATAATAGTTATGTAATGTTTCATTACCCACTCGATCAAAGCCAAAGAGGTGATTGATTTCCCTGCACAAAGTCAATACTGTTCTAAAAGGTGACCTGTCCATGTTTGTCGGTACCACAGTGTGACGACCAGACGGAGGGGCAAGTTATGCTAATGAGGCTGCTACGGATCTACAGAGAGATGCACCATGGGATGCTCTCCAGAGAACGCTTCCTAAATAGCTCCAGAGCAACAAGAAAGAGAAACCGGGGGGGGGGGGGGGGGGGGGGGGGGCAAGCAGCCTAAAAATGGAACAGAGGCATTCATGTAAATTTGATGAAAGCCACGGATGCTTTCTGAACTTTGAGAATCACTTGATGTACATACATGAGCTGGATCTCAGAAGAAGCAGGCGGGGCAGTGTGCCGCCTTTCGTCACGTGGCGTGTTTTCTCAACACGTGCCACGGAGCTGCCTCTTCAGGAGACTTCAGCAGAACGACTTATAGACGCGTAGATGAGTTTCAGCTGCTCATTTAAATATCCTAATTAATGATTCGACTTCGCACAAGTCGCTCCAAAGTGAATTCCGGACACAGAGCTCCAGGAGCACTCTAGGTTCCCAAAAAGACACTAAAAGAATAATTTGCCCCTCATGTATTGCCGGTGAGGGAGCAGACTGCCTGCCTGGCCGGCAGTAATGTGGCAAATGGGCAGATCCCTCCATCCCCTGCTCCTGTGAGGTCCAGCATTATTGGATGTCTGAGAGCACTTTAGTTGTAAAGCTGTTTTTTAAGTTTGCACCGAGGAAAGTTCATGTGCATTATTCAATGGCTCAACACAAGAGTGAAGACGACACTGGAGTGAAATCTGAAGAGATTTGGCCGAAGATCATTAAAGTCAAACTTAAATCTCTCTACTTGGGGACATTCAGTGAGGTCCACTCACAGGAGAAGAGTTAGGAGCCCGTTTATAAATTCAAGTTCCTGCTATTTGGAAATAAGTTTAACTACTTCTGTAGTTTTAAATTTAGCTACAAGATAGAAATTCAATAACAACAAATATGATTAGATTATAGTAATGCATCTACTCATCTAAGTGAATCAGTATCAGACATGTGAGATTACTTATTAGATTCTCAGCTCTTGAAGTAATACAGTTACAGAAATCGAACTCATCATCAGCCGTGGATCAATGTTGTAATTCTGAGTGTTTAGTCTGTGAAGTTTTCCTGAAAGATATTTTCCCTCCCCACATTTGGACTAGTCTGTTAAATACTATAATACATTTACTCAAGTTTTTTAGGAGTTGAAATAGTTTTCTCACCAAAAAATGTTATTTCACCCAAATATTGTTCTTCTCTTTTTCCAGGATAATCAATTTACTGTGTTTTATAAGCTGCTTTACAAGCTAAAGCACAGTCTTTCACATGTGGGCCATAGTCAAGTGTTTTCTTCATTGAACAATGAATGTTCTGGTTTATTGTAGTTTTTTTAATACTTAAAATTTAAAAGATCTTGCATGTTGTGTTTATATTTCTCTTCAGTGAATCATGCTTCTCACTTCAAACTGTTTATTTGTACGGTAGCTCACTTTGTAGGTATGGCTGAAGTAAGACTTATTTCATATTGAACAGTCTTGCTGAAAGCCCATCAAGTCTGTCATTTCCTAAAAGGGATGAAAATTAGCCTTTGAAAAGCACAGTGCTGTCTTTTGCACCGAGCTTCCCTCCTCAGAGTTTCTGCTGAGCTCCATGTCACACTGACTCTGTTCTCTCGTGCTCAGACGGCTACCCCAGGGAGGAGATTGTGTACAAGTGGAAACGGAGCTCCGTGGAGGTTGGGGACATTCGCTCCTGGAGGCTGTACCAGTTCTCCTTCGTGGGCCTGAGGAACACCTCTGAGATCGTCAGGACCGTCTCAGGTAAGAAATCGGTCTAATTCATTGCTTCTCAACAAGTCTCAAAGACGTAATTATTATAATCTTAAAACTTAGCTATGCATGGTAATGATCAAATAACAAGAATGCCCCTGGAACTGGTTCATATCTGCAGGTTAGAACATAAACTCTTGGAGAAACAGATGTGCCCTTCTCTGTTTTTACCCATTTTTAGTTCTCACTGCCAAAAAGTAAAATCCATAAGGGCGACTGACTGTCCGGTATCTCTCACTTCCCCTATGGGATCCATGCTCAATTGAAAACTGCCCCGCTGACAGAGTGAGATGGGACATTTACAGCAGTCATGGATTTATTGTAAAAAAAACACTGAATATTGCTCACTGGGTGAATGCGCTTTAACGTATTTTGACCCATTCTTCCACGAAGGGCTTTTTTTTGTGTGTTTTTCCCCAGGCAAGCATAAAAGTACTTTTTTTCCCTCAACCTGATGGTTCAACTCGAGAGCATTTGAAAGGCAGTTTTGAACATGTGTGACAATTTAGAAGGTTTTATTCCTTTCTTTGAGTAATAATAGTAATAATGTTCTTCAGTAAAATTGAAATCTTGACTTTCTCACCTGTAATCCTCTCCCATGTATTTTACCTGAGTCGACTGTCCTTCATGTCATGCTCTGACAAGAGAGGACGGATTAATCAAATGCTTTGCTTATTAAATAACAGTGTTTCTATGACGGGATCCTGTTCACAAACGCTGCAGTAATATAAACGTCGGCTGGAGTAGAAACAACTGCTTCCCCTGTTTCAGCGAAGGGGCCCAAAGTGTGTTTGCATGTGCACGCATGTTTGCTTATGTTTATATGCATGAGATGTCAGGGAGTTGTGTTTGCAATGTTACGGAAGGAAATGCATGTTTTCGTTCTGCTTGTCTCGGGTGTGAAATCAAGGAAAGTAGAGCCGCAGAGACAAACTTTGGCCGGAGGAGGATTCGTTCTCATTAGATCAGCCGCAGCATCCAGAGGAACGGACTTTGAAATAAGGGCCCATTATATACTTACAGGTCAAATAAGTCCTACTGTGTAAATTCGAAGGAGGCATTTCAGCTTTTTCTTTTTTACCTCAACTTGAAACTCTAGACATTACTAACAATAAACGCATTATGGTTTCAGTCTTTTCTCTTTTACCTTCAACTCAATTCCCTTTTTTATGAGATATTCAATTAACCGTCGAGTATTTATCGCAGGCAGCGGGATGTTGTTCTGGCTGCCCTCCATCTGTTTAAAATACACTGCTGTCTGGAAGGCTAAAAGGACGTTATTGTATCGGACATGAGTCAGTGGGGTCATTATTCTTGCAATCATTTGTAGATCAGTGTGTCTAGTCCTTTACAGCTGTATACTGCGTCTCTTTCACAATAAGAGTCTTGTGAGACCTAGTTGTTTTATACTAAAAGATACAGCATGAAGCAGTTATGACATATTTGTGTCGATAAATGATGATGATGATAATGATTTTAAACACAGTTGTGTAATGTGCGTCAGTATATGAAAGCTCAGTGTTTAGCAGTGGAACTAATGAACAGTGCTCTCCCATGATGAGCAGTTAGTTAGTTTGGAGGTAATGTTGTTTTTGAAGTGTTTACTCGGGCTGTAATAGATGTTATGTAAGCCAGTCCTCTGAAAAGGTGAAAAAAACAAAACTGTGACAAAAAAACATCTGCTATTACAGTAAATGTATTTAGATGTTTTAATCAAAGTGCAGTTTGCAATTTAGTTGCATAAAATAAAAATATTATGTAATGGCCACTGCAATGCTGCTTATTCCTATGTATTATTTTAAATATCAAATGTAGAGATAAAATTTGATAAAATGCTCAACCGAGCTTTATCATAAATACTGAGAACCACACTTGTACACAAAGTAGTCAAAGGATTAACTGAATTCACCCAGTCGTTCTGTAATTTGCCACAGTTCACCAGAGTGTCACTGCAACATGACGCTCACACGCACAGAATGCCTTTGTATGTACATAGGCATTGCACGACCAACTGCTTAGCCCCAAGACGTGCAAAGGTGATTAAAAAAAAAGCAAAGGCTACTTGTAAATGTTGTTTGTTTGAATCAAACCATTTCTCGAGTGACAACATGAAAAGGCGACGCGCGTGGGAGGATGAGCTGCGTCCTCCGACTCGGTTCTGGTTTGTTTCCACGGGCGGCCATCTGCTCTGTTGTCAGAGCGGAGAACCTTGACTGTGGCGGTGAGACCCCTCGTCTCATTCTGCAGTCAGTTTGGGTTTCCGCTTCAAGATTCATGAGCACAACATCTGTCTCAAAAAGCAATCAGTTACTTCTTAATATGCTGCGTCATCGGCAGCTTGTTTTGTGCATTTTAAGCGTAGAAAGACTGAATGATATAAGAAACACTTGTACTAGTCGGTTAGATGTTTAATTGTTTTATTTTACTGAGTTACTTTCAAAATAAATGATTATTAATATTATATAATGTTATTGATATCAATGAATTTAATTTTGAGGTAAATGTAAGACAATTTTAAGAAATCAAATAGTTTGACTTATACATTTGAGTTGGCTTATAATGTAACTCATGATTTCATGGTCTAGTATCACTATTTCCTATTCCCTTTAGAATTTTAGTCAAATATCCTCTCATCTTTAAAGAAATATGTTGTTACCAATAATTTAAACACATTTATAATTTATTATATCTGCTACATAAGTTGGTTTTGTCATTTTAAACATGTTATTTTGCAATCAGATGCATATTTCTCATAAAGGTATATTATAATATGATTTTTTTTATTTAAAAACAATAACTTTTGTTATTGTTGTTACTGACATTTACTTAGATTGATGTGTAACATCACTGTCGTGTTGACTGCTGCATTTTCCTGACTGTAATTCTGTAGCGGGTGGCTGTAGGTGGTGGTGTAGTGAGCAGGGGGCTTGTCCTCCAATCACACATCCTTGAGGTCAAGTTTTCTACTCAGGGACACTCTGCCAGCTGAAGAGCTCTGTGTGTTTGTCCTGCCTGGAAGGTTATAATTAAGTTCCAGTTATTCTCATTCCAGGCAAAGCAAAGGAAACTTTATTTGTAAAGCACGTATCAAACACACCAGGGAAATTCAATGTGCTTTACAGGGTAAAAAAATGCGACAAGGGTAAAAATGTGCACTTGAAAAGTGTGAAAGTACAAACAAGCGATACATCAATTAATTATTTGAAATTAAAAAAATGAAATTTTAGCGATAACCAGGAAGGGTTGACAAAATATAAAGTTGTGTAAAAATGTCTAATGACCAGGGAGGTTATTCCAGGTCTGTGTTGCAGAATAAGATGCTGCTTCACCGTGTTTATATCTAACGCTGTAACACACCAACGGGCTGGTCCCAGGTATCCTGAGGCTTCTGAGGTTCATTCGGCATTAAATCAGGTTTAATTGGTCCCATAGACACAAAGAGATTTGTGCACAGGCAGAGAGATATTGAAGTGAATTCTTTGAGTGACAGTGTAAGGATTTAAGTGATGTTGTGATGTGGTCGTATTTTCCCCCTATATTCGGGGGGGGGGGCTCTAAGAACAGATCATTACAGCCAATCTCCAGGGAACTTAGCTGTTTTTGAGCTTTTCTCAATCTCACTTGGAAACTCTTCAGATTTTGACATATTTAGTTTTCGATGGTCGAGAGCAGATGTTCAAACACAACGTGAGATCTTAGTTAAACTGTGTTTGAAATGGGTCAGGTGAGGTAAGGCAGAGAACACGTAACGGTAAGCCCAGCAGACAAGCAGGCAGGTGAATCGGCCTGATCCGGACGGACAGTGAGGACTGTAGCAAACAGCCAGAGGAAGAGATCCTCTCTCATTCTCCCCGACAAGCCAGTCACACCCAGGTTCAAGTTGTCACAGCGTTCCTCCGCGGCCGTCCACGCATCTGTGCTCGTACTCCCGGATTTTTGGTTGTTGTTGAAGGATGATAAAAAAAATGGATGCATGATTAAAGAACGATTGAGTGATATTTAAATTAAAGGCCTCTGGGGGAAGGGGAGGTGGACTCGCCATCTGCTGCTCTGATGCAGTCGAGTTTGAGCTTTTTTTTTTATCTTTTATAAAGGCTATGTCTGTTTTTATTAGTTTTTTCTTTCCTCCCTCAGCCAGTGTCCAAAGGCTTAGTCCCTCAACATGTCACTTCACATCAGAGCTGCCTGCGCTGCCTGGAAGCCTATACCTGCATTTACAAACACAGACACGCACAAACACATTTGCATGCACACACACACGCTGTTGCTTATGACAAGCAAGAGCCACTGCAAGGACACCAGTGCACAGAATAGGTGGAAGCGATGCAGAGTATTTGAATGTAAGCCAACCACCAAGTTAAACCCTTGGAATGGTCTAAACTTGGTGCTGGGTGCTAAGTTCTCACTGGTCTGCCTGGCTGGAGTTTAGAGATGGTCAGAACATCATTGTGCAGACAGGCACAGAGACAAATGATGGAAGAGAGAATAAAATTGGAAAGGAAGTTAGTCATGGCATTATTTTGTGCCTGCAAAGGAAAATTGCAAAACAGAATCCATGTTAGACATATGGTGCTTGTTTACAAAGGGGAGTTTGAGGCTTTGAGCAAAGTACGTGGATTTGCTTTATCTGAGGACAACATTTGTGGGACTCGCATCTCAGTAACAATATCAGAAAACCAGTAATGGGTTGGTTCTCAAGCTTTTCAGACAATTTGCAGTGTCTGAAATGCACATATAGCAACTATATATATAAACTATGCATGGTGATTTTAAAATGTTCTTTAACATATGCTCAGGGTTTGACAGAAGTAGAACACGACACATCAGTAGCCACCGAGTTGCATTCATCCGCAGTGTTGTTTTAAAGCAGGCAAAGGGAGATTAAGTCTGGAGGACGAGGACGAATGATTTGAGTGATTTGTCTTATCAGAAATTGGGTGATTAGTCTTCTTGTGTGAAGCGACAGATGGATGTAGCCATTGTGGCGCATTTACATTCACCATCAAATACAATCACATTGATCTCCACGCAGCCGTTAGCCATCTTCCCAGCGCATTAGTAGAATAAATGAGCTTTAAAACATTGCTCTGTCGGTCAGTGCTGGCTCCCTTTGTAAAGTCAGTGCAGTTTTCCTCCTTCCTTGCTACCAGACTCCCTCTTCCTCAGCAGTGAATCACGGGGTGGTTTGAGCGGGACATGGGGTGGTTAATTTGCTGTCCCTTTAGCTGAGCACAACTGTATTCTGAGGGAGTCAGCCAGTGGAACATATATCTCTGTGTTTGACAGTAGAGTGCTTTGGTGTGCGCCAGTGTCCATGAATTAATGCATGCTCCTACGTGTCCATTTGCTTGCATGCACACTTCAGTGTGGCGCTCTCTCCTCTGGATATGAGTCTCTTTTTTTATGTATTGAAGGCTATTCTTAGAGTGACCCTCCAAAAGCCATGGCGTGCAGCCCTGTTGTCTGTGTGCGCCCGCCTGTGTGATTCAGTTTGAGTGGAGAAAGCCCTGGGACACATCAGTGGCCCTCTCCAGATTACCCAGCTCCACAGCTCGCAGATGATTCTTTGATGGGGCGAATCTGGAGGCACTGTGGTTGAAAAGAAGTCGCCCGGCAAGAGGAAGCAGTCGGCACAACAAACACATGAATACCCACGCACACGAAACACACAAATACACAGAGATATATTTATATGTTAGGGGTGCAGCGATTCTGAGACATTAACCAATAACAGTACAGGAAACCATTGCATGTGCAGCCTGTTGAGGTTCCATTGCTTCATGAATGTAAAAATATATATTTATATTTCTTTCATCATGAATTAAATCACATGTAAACCATAAAACAAATAATCGGTTTAGTCAGGGCAGGCTGCATATTGTTTTAAATAGTACACATTACACCACGCGTCACATGACCGTTTTGATCCAATCGCGTGAGCACAGTTAATCTCTGCTATTCCAAAGGATTCACCTCATAGCATGGCAGTGAGTGCATCACTGCGCTATATTTAGGCTCGGTGTGCTGCGAATGGAGACCCACACCACAATTTTATCCTCAGCTACACTAACAACACACTATGAAACACACAAATTCAAATAGATGCCGTTTTCCTGCGAGGAGAAGAATCATATCAGAATGAGCCGTGAAGATGGAATCCTTAGAATATACACAATGTTTTAATGCCACAGTCATTCAGTAGCCAAGAGTGGTGTCTTCTTTCCTCCTCCCATCTTTCTGATATCACTTTTAGGTCCATATATCCTATCAAAGGGTCTCTGCAGTTGCTGGAGCCTCATATTACATTTGAGTTTTATGTCTCGAGCTTGTTTTGATGAGTCTATTCTAATAATCTGTTTTTATAAGGAAATAAACTTAAAGTTAGGGCCATAGACTGCGAGGGGCAATATTATCTCAGCGTCAGGAGCTCTGAGAAGCCTCCCAGTGGTGATGTGGTCATGTTTGTGCAACACGCAGTTGTAGTGGCAGAGAGTCAAAGCAAATTAAAGAGGAAAAGCTATAAAATTCCGTGAAAAAGATGATGCCAGTGAGACGGGAGCGCGTGTAACCAGCTGCCTGATTTAATCATGAAAATATGGAGGGAGACAAAAACCAATAAATCCAAATGCCAATAGTTTTTTTTATTGTTACTGAGACATCGCATCCCTGATCGAATAAAACACCTGCCAAAGCTCAAACACGCTGTCTGAAATGATTCGATTTTCCATTGCTTTAATGAGTAACATTTCGTATAATTGCAGAATTAAAATGCAAAAATGTGAACAGACGCAATATGAGATCACGTAATACGCAGATGGTAAATGAAGAGGAAAATGTTCAAATATGACTTAATGATCGTGCTAATATAAAGTATTTCAGCGATGCTTTGTTCTACCCAATAAATCCACACAGCCGTAGTTTGTTTGTCTATAATAATCTCTATTTAAAAGACAAATAAAAGCTAAAAGAAGTAATTGTTTTGCTAATTTTCAAACAATAGAAATCATCGGTGCACATGAGGCTGCCCATGACTTCGATGCTGTATAATAAAAGAGTAATTTAATCACAGTCATAGTACGTCGCAGCTTTTTATCAGATGACAATCACTCCATCTTGTTGAAGGAAAAAGGTTAAGAAGCGCTGAAACAATCCATTAGCCACGGCGGCTCTCCGCTGCTATAATAGCCGCTTCTCTCCCTCTAATCACCCCCCCCCCCCCCCCCCTCTCTCTCTCTCTCTCTCTCTCTCTCTCTCTCTCTCTCTCTCTCTCTCTCTCTCTCTCTCCACGTTCTCCCTCTTGCTTCTGGGTGATAGCTGTGATGGGCAGGAGTGGGAGGAAAAATGCCCTGACTCAGCCAGAATCCTCCTTTTGAGAAGTTAAATACCAATTTACACTCCTCCCCCCCCTCTCCCATCCTCACCCACCCAATACACTAACAATATTCACATTAACAAGCGCCTGCTCCATGCACCCCCCCCCCACCCAACCACCACCACTACTGCAGCCGCCCCTTCTCCCCTGCTCCCTCTCACGGTTTTTTATTCGTGCTTCCGTGTCCTAGTTTTTACAAACACAAACCCACCAATCCCCCCCCCACCCTTCGCTTCCTCCCTCCATCTCTCTCTTTCTCCGTCTGCCCTTCTTAGTTGACAGCCTAATGATCCACTAATTAACACCTGAAAACAGGGACTGGTTATCGGCCACAGGAGCAGAGATTGTCCAGGGGAAGTTAGGTTTGTTGTTTTCCTCCCCATTGACCAACACCTGCATATATAACAGCGCCAGAGGCAAAGCAGAGGAGTGCAGATGTTCTTTTATGATATGTTATATCTTCTGTCTTCTCAATGTTTTTTTAAAGATACATGCACCAATGAGTGAAGGTCAAGCAGTAGAATAATATGCAGTGGAGCTCCACTCCTGCAGATTACTTACACCCCAACCTCTCCTTTACCTCAATATGTGACTGTCAGTGTCCTTGTGTCTTTTATAGCACCAAACATTTCCCACAGCCCAACTGCAATTGCAACATGAGCTGCAGAGCGATAAACTAGGACACTGGAATACACTCAGTGCAAAATTAAAATCATCTAATTTGCAAGAGAGTAAAAAAAAGAGGGGGGAAGTGAGTGGATGTAAATAAGTGAGACGAGTGTTAGTTCCTGGTTTTTGGGTGAGAGGCAAAGATTGAGGTCAACAAGGAGAGAGATGCATGAATAAAAAGAGGGAAAAAAGGAGGAGAGGAAAAAGAGGAGGATGTGCAGCCAATACCAAAACAGGTCAGAGCTGTCACAGACGCTGTTTTGTTTTTTGGGAAGGTTTGTGTCCCTCTTGACTTCTGCTGCTGCAGCCGTCATTCTGAAAAATCCCGGTATGTAACACTGGAAGGTCAGACGTGGGTTGATGTCGCCATTCGAAGATTTTAAGGACGGGATGAGAGACTTAAGGTCGTTTCATACTTTCCACGTCTGCCTGTCTGTCTGAGGGTAAATGTCATCGCCTGCGAGGGTCAGCGCGGACCCTCAGATACAGACGTCCACGTGAATTTGTGACTACGCGGACTACACATGCTCCAGATAACAAAATGGATTCTCAATGGTGATGTGGTTCATTAATTCAGAAGACCCTCAAGCCTTTAGTAAGCCTGAAGGTGAATGAGGGAGACAGTCGGACATATTCCGAATTTTGAGTTGGAAGGTTTTATTGGATGCCCGGACTAATATCACTCCTCCTGCTGGTGCTATAGTTAGTGTTTCTACTGCCCATGTTACAGCTAAAACATCCTATTGCCCATATTCATATGTGAGACAACTACCACGGTGGAAATAAAACAAATTGTGATGTTTCATTGCAATATCATAGACCTCGTTAGAACATTCAATAGTTTGATCAGACCCCCTCAGAGAGACGCAAATGATGAGGGATTTTAGAAATCTTCTTACACCTATCACTCAGGTTAAGTTAAGTAGAAATGTTTTGTATCCAGACCGATGCCACTCCATGGAGCAGTTGTTCCAAGGCAGGGGCCGAAGTTCTGTGCTCCGGTTTTAGATAACACCACTCTCATTCAGCTTATTGGCCCCACATAATATTCTGCAACCCTGGGTTTCAGAGTAATTAGCCATTAGAAATAAGGAGAGAGCAGATGTGGAACATTATGTGTCTGGTTGTTTAATACGTGGCATAAGAGGATATGTCTCAGAATTGTAATAATAAATCTTAATGGTGTGCGCACCACCTGAATACAAGGAGGAGCATTAACACAGATACATTTTTTTTCCCTGACTTATCGGTATTAAAACTCCACATTTATAAATCATATGTGGCCTGTGAAGCCATGAAAAGTGCCATGCATTTCTATTATCTGTGCTTAGTATGCTAATACATGTCACAGATACTATAATGTATCAGGGGATTAAAAGGCATATAGGCTATTGGTGAAATTAAATTTCAAATCATCTAAGCTGGCCGCTCTGTTTACTAAGAGGTTTAACCTGCCTCACTGCAAACACTTACCTTCAGTGACACTGCCCATGAATCTCTATGAGGGGAGCTGCTGTCAGTGTGCATGCTGAGTAGCTGGGATCCTGTATGAAGTCAAGCAAAAGGAGAACATTCTCTTATTCGGCCAACTGAACTGACAATACATCTTAAGGTGCTTAAAAGAAAACACGGTTTAATCAGAGTTTGCACAGGCATGAATCAGTATTGTAGTTTTGGGCAACTCAGTCAGTATGTTGATAATGATTAATTAGATTTTAAAGCTTAAAACCAGGGATCCACAATTCTAATTTGGACGAGCACAAAGCCTTTGGCAAAGACATGGACACTGATTGTCTTGGCTCACACAGCTTATCCTTCCAATTTAGATTTAAATTGCATTAATGCTATTATACATTGTGTCATTATGCCTGAAAAACCATCCTGTGGTAGTGACAGTTCTTCCTGACTTATGGTTCATGAAAGCACATATTAGAGTTTGATGAGACAGCGAATGTTTTTCTGATTTCACTTGTTGTATTCTGAGTCAACATACTCGACATAAAAACCAGCATTAAGTGTCTGGATTTTTATTGCAATATAAAAACACACAATTGCCATGTTTATATTGTGTCATGGACAATCATAAATGGGAGCATCTGGGAAGATAAACTGTTACTGTTGTGCTGTTTTTGCACAAGATCATTTTCACAGTACGGTGCTGTGACATCCTTGCCCTTCAGTCTCTCTATTTGAAGTGCTTTTTGCTCTACTGAAGTTAACTAGTAGTGGATGAGTGCATCTCTTTACTGCAAATAAATCCTCCTCTTGATGTAACACTTGCATGCACCAGGCATAAATAACAGTACTATAAATTCATATATATATAGTAGATATATAGATATATATTCTAAATCGTAGCTAATCTCTCCTTTTAAAGAAGTACAAGGTGAACGTGTGGATGAGACCTGTCACCTGGCCACAATGAGCAGAACAGGACATGAGCAGAAGTGATATTTTAACCACGGGAAGAAAGGAGAGTGAAAGTTGAATTCAAGGACTTGACGCTTATGTAACGACTGTGAAACGCATCCCTGCTCATTGTGTGAATAAGAAATAATGAAGCCATTTTTAGACAAGGTAAGCTGGAGCGCAGATAAAATGGAGAGACACGCAGATATGTGAGAATGTGTTGGCCTTGTTTTTAATTAAATGATGGGATGGAAATGAACACACATCTTTAAATATCAGCAGGGAAATAAAACAAGTGGAACAAAGACTGGAATAAACTGGATTTTGTGTATGTGGCATGAAAAGAAAAAGCAGAGAAAGTGTTTTTTTCATCACATTTTAAATGTGTCGTATCTGTTTTACTTGTCTCTGCTGTAACTTCTGGGGCAAACGATGTATAATGAAGATGAAACACTCTGCTAGCCAGTTAGCCAGTGAACCACTTGGCTTTTATTTCATCCCACTGTTTGTACTGGTCGCTCGGATCACGATTATTCTGTCATTTTCTGCGTAACATGAAGTCGTATCAGGTATATTTTGATCAGCAGTGGTGGTTAAGACAACAACTCCCATGGTCCCTTGCTGCTTCACAATACTTTTAAACTAGGCCTTTTGTTCTCGTTTCAATTGAGAGACACCTAGTGGCCAAAGCCACGTATTGCAAGTTTGATTACAAATTTGTTTGGGCGTGATGCAGCACAAAATGTCACACACACAATTCAAACTGAGCCATAGGGTGGCAACTGCTTTTTATCCAGTCATTAGGCCTCGTCTTATAGTGGGTTTCTGTCTCAAATGTAGTTTTAATACAACTACAATTACATATCACACATTCATACAGCAGACAGGGTGGCGTAGTAATCCAACGTAGAAATACTGGTTCTGTGCAAGATGTGTAATCCTGTGATGCTCAAAAGGGGCCCACTGCTCCTCAGTAGGTTAATCCAGGCTTGATAGCATGTAACGTAAAAAAAATCTAAAAATATACCAAATATCAACTTTACCTTTTATTCTCTTTCTACTAAACTCTTGGATAATGGTGAGGGGAAACCGTTTGGGGCAGATTCTCACCACCTGTCACAAATCCTGCCCTCAATAATGTGAGAGCTATTACTGCGTCTGAGAGAAGGCTAATCATCTGTCCCTGTCACAGTGAACACAATGTTAACAACGAGGCAATCAAACGCCGTAGCCTCCTGTCTGCTGTTCACCATGACAATGCCGTGGCTTTCTTTTTTTAATTTTATTATTATTCCCACGGTGACATCATCTCGCCTCCCACTGCCCGGGCAGGAATAGCTGCAGTCGACTGTGGAGAATGCAAAGCTGGTAACTGGTTAATCGCTCACACATAGCCCCGAGTCATGTCACAGAATGTGGCGAGTTAACATCGTCTCTAAGTATTGTTGACCCCAGAAAGCAGCCGTGGCATAAACCCGGGTCATTAGAGAAGCTCCTGTCTTTCTCACACACATACACACGCACATGCAAACACACACACATGCATGCACACAATAGCATGCGCTGTCACCTCTGATATTTATGACCCTTGACAGCAGAGGAGCTCAGTGAGACAGCCTGTCAGCAGCTCTGCAATGTGTCTGGCTTGTCTCCCTTCATTGGATGGCCAGCATGTGCCTTAGGTCTCCCCTGCCCATCTATATCCACACCAATTTACAGCCTGGCTGCCGACAGAATGATATTCTCGTGTGACATCTTTCTCTTTTTTTTTTTCTCCTTCTTCTGGTCAGCACTCCTGAATTCCCATGTTTCCTCCCCAAGAAACTCCCCCCGTGGCTGTTCTGCAGATAATGTAGAGCCGCGCAGGGACCAGGCCCCTCCCCATAGGTTCAATACTGAGCAATTACGGGATCTTATAACAATTTCTGTATTCTATGATAATAAAACATCCATCTTTTTTTACTTCCACCCTGGTAGTGGGCTCATATTTGAAGAATGATGATATTTTATTTCTTTCTCCTGCTGCTGCTGCTGTTTGTGTGTGTGTGTGTGTGTGTGTGTGTGTGTGTGTGTGTAATTCTGTTGAGTCTGTTGTCTTTGTGGCTTTTAACAACAAAGCAACACAGTTCTCTGATGAATGATCGTCCCCGCCAAGTTTTTATTGCTTTCCGGAGATTACATCAGCTCGCAGTGAATCCCTTTTTAGCCGGTGATATGTGTGATCCTAATAAAAAATACTTCAAATCACATCTTAATACAAACAATAGTTTTGAGCTGTTTTGTGCATAGTTGATTTTTTTCCCCACACACAGCTGTTGTCAACATTTGTCGTTCATGAATTACAAACAGAAAGGGACAGACTACATTGATAACAATGTAATTGCAGCAATGAAATAGAGAAGATTGGATAAATTAGAACTTTATGGGGTTTTAATAAGAAAGATGCAGAGAGTTCTGTACTCTGTGTTCTTGTTACTGGGGAAATCAGCCCATTATTGGAACGAAGCTGCCTGTGGGATCACAGGAGATGTGGGCGCTGCCTGATGCAGGAGAACGGCTGAGATCACAGACGACACCTTCTCATTGTTGATCCCCAGAAGGAAACGTTGACCTCCATAGTAACAGCCTTAAAAAAAGGGAGCTATCTATTAAGATGCTGTGAGGCTTGAGTGTGAAGCGGCTCGTGACCACACCCTCATCTGCTGGTGCTAACAGATGGGGAGTTCAAGCTAAGGTGAGTCCGAGGGCTCCCGTTAAGGAGGAATGCCGGCGTGGAGGGCTTGAATGGTTTGATATGGCTGCTGCATTCTTATGAGAAGTAAACTGGGACCTTACACACTCGCCTGACAGCACATTAAAAGGTACATTAATGTGGCAAAGAACCCAACGGTTCCACCTGACTCAAACACAATGTACAAATAAAGGATGCCACGATTGCACGAGGAAAATCAGCTTCCTAGACCTCTACTCGATATTCATTTAAATCGAAAGCCCCTATGTATAGGATTCAAACATATCGGACACTGGTGACTCCTAGTGGTAGGTATGCACACTAACAACACCCCCACCCATTCCACACAGAAAAGAACGTGCCGTCAGAATAATCTGAACGATGGCAGAACCACATAAGAATATAAAATTCACCCGAGCTGACAGTCAAGTATAAACAAGCATCAGGCATAGTAGTGTAATGTAAAATGATCACATGGTCCAGTTATTGTGTTGGGACTGTCTGTCTGGAACACTCAACTATTTGCTTCCCATACGGTAATGTTGTGAAATCCCAGCCAGGCACTTAAAGCCAGAGATGGAACTGGAAACCATTTTGTTTTGAGTGGAAATCAGGAAGTCATTAACAAACACATGCATTATGATGGAGCGGTAATGGCAGGTGGTCTGATACTGATACATCGGCCTGCCAGAAGGGAGGGCATCGGTCGATAGCACCTCCTCAAAGTGTCTTCCTGGCAAGCGCCATTGGTCCATAATGAAACTGGCGCAGAGACGGAGGAGAGGGGTGTAAGACGGGGGGGGGGTGTTCTTATGCCAGCCGACCTCACCCCATGAGGTGGAGAGCCCATTATCATTAAGAGCCTGAGTAAATGTGAAGGAGGCTTTGTGCTGCTGACCAAGCTGGAATAACTGTATCAAGCAGCAGTTTATCAGCTGTCTGGGGTCTCCGTTTCAGGCCCCTGCTAATGAAATGTTAATAAAAACAAAATAGTGGGCTGAGGGACCCCTGAGAGCAGCCTTCATGTACTCCTACAAACACAGGCAGCGCACTGTAATATCCCGAGCACCTGCCTGCATCAGCAGAAAACGCACATGGTGATATGAGCGCTTATAGTTGTGCAGCCAGGGTTATTGCACTTGGTCTATTTACTAATGCCGCCAATGGCTGCGCGCTGTAGTAAATCACAAAGAGGTCGGGGTGCCGCGAGGACTCGACGTACACACACACACGACGTGCGCATGTTTTTCGCAGACATTATGCACACTGACAGTCTGGTCTCCCTCTCTTTCCGTCTCTCATCACCACACAAACACACAGATGTTGGCTGTTTTTCAATAAACTGCGTGTAGTGCGGCCTTTTCTCATGAGGAAAATTATTAGCCAGCTGTTCATTCCCCAGCTGCGGAGACAATTCGGTGTGCCTGGAGTACTTCAACACACACACACACACACACACACACTCATTCACATACGCACTGCAGATACATGGCTGAGAGAGAGTAGGTTTGTGCCCCGCAGGTTACAAGGCACAGCGAGAGGCCAGGCGAGGTTTCCGACTCTGTTAACAGTCTGACGTTAATCAATTAGCCAACAACTGAGAGAGGGGACGTCGTTAATGATCTGCCATTTAAACCCACAATATCAGGCAGACAGGTGGAGAGGACAGCAACTATTGGCTAAGTGTGTGTGTGTGAATATAAGATTGTTCGTTTACATATTCACCCTGATTACAAGGGTGTATGAAGTGCATTTGCAAGTGTGTGTGTGTGTGTGTGTGTGTGTGTGCAGTGCAAGGGGGGTTGAGGCGTGTGCGTTTGTGTGCGCATACATGCTTAGCTTGCATTTTAAACAGGCAGCCCACATGATCTATACTGTCAGGGTCATGTCTATCTGGGCTCAGCTAACCTCAGCCTCTGCAGACCTAACATCTGCTGGGGTCAGACAGCCGGCCCGGGGAGGACTCATCATCAGCTGGATGCTGGTGTTCATGTTGCGGCTAAGCACTGGCAGGAGACGGGGGTTTGCGAGTGAATCCGAGCAAGTCCGGCCCCGGTTCTTTGAATTTCATTGTAGATTTCCTAGCCGCCTCACAGTGAAGGTTTTGGTTAAATTATGCACTTATCATTTTTGTTTAGTTTTTTATCATCCTTGTCCTTCATAGAAACTCTATGTCCCCTGATGTTTTACTGTATATCCAGCCTGTCCTCACTCTGTCTTCTCTCTCATTCTGTCTCTCTCCAGGAGACTACGTGGTGCTGACCGTCTTCTTTGACCTGAGCAGGAGAATGGGATACTTCACCATCCAGACCTACATCCCATGCACCCTGATCGTTGTCCTCTCCTGGGTCTCATTCTGGATCAACAAGGATGCAGTTCCTGCCAGGACGTCATTAGGTACCAAGTGAATGAACAAAGAATTATATTCTCCATGAGATTTTAATTATTCACTTTATTTAAAGGCTTTATGTGTAATATCTTGCCATATATTACTTCGGTCTATTTATAGAATCGGTCAACCGAACAGAAACCCACACATGGTTTAGTTTTGCCCGGGAGGTTCATTAGACATCCAGGCTTTAATTATGCTGCGAAACATATCAAGAGCTGGGTGCTGTAGTTACACGCCACCACATATTAGAAAAGCCCTCTATCCTCTTTCCTGCCATTCTCCCCTTTCCCTTCCCTTCTCCTCCTTTTCCCCTCGGAGACAGGGCAGCTGCGAAGGAATATGGTCCATCTTGATTAGAAGAGCCTATCTCGGCACATATGTTTTCATGCATGCCTTAATGAGGCATTAATTATGCATTGGAGCGAGGAAGATGCAAAGACGCAGCCTCAGCACAAAAATAATACAGGTGGCCTCCTCGCTGAATGCAAAAGAGGGACACGGGAGAGGAAAAAGGGCAAAAGTGAGGTTTTCAAGGAAATTTGTCAGCTTCTGAACTTGCCCTTGGTGTTAGTGGACATCCTGGGAAGTTCACTCGCGATGTAGTTACATACATATGCCTTAGTCAGCTTTCCCTTTGAATCCTTACGGCTGCGAGTCCTGACCTCAAGTACACGCGATGTGATCATTAGCGTGCGCGCACTGAATGCGAAGCAATCCCCGCAGGCAGACGCACTCCTTCCTCCTCCCGATCATCGTTACATTGTCTGTCATTAATCTCCGCTAAAAATAGCCTGTTGTGTTTTCTTGCGTGCGTCTGCAGCTCAAGATTTGCAGGCGAAATAATAA
Organism: Verasper variegatus; assembly: GCA_026259375.1. Lineage (NCBI taxonomy): Eukaryota > Metazoa > Chordata > Actinopteri > Pleuronectiformes > Pleuronectidae > Verasper > Verasper variegatus. The sequence goes on from CM048051.1 coordinate 7,042,789, forward strand.
CGGCGTTAAATCCCTGCTCAAATTGTACCGAGAGTCAAACATCTTAATTTCGTCTGTGGGGGATGATGCGGGAGGTGCAGGCAGCCTGGTGGTAGGAAAGGAGATTAACGCAGATGGCATAATTCTTAATATTTCAATGCCTTCCAAAAATATATCAATTCACTCACAATGGTGCGCCAGTAATTTTGACGCAGATGCAGACAGATGTCTTTCAGTCCATGTTAAATTTAGACAGAAATCATCCTTTGTGTGAAAAAAAGGCAGCTTCTCTCACATGGTCTATTTAAAGGAAGGAGGGCGGCGCCGTTAGTCGCTTGTTTGTTTGTGTTCGGGGGTTTGTGATGCTGCTGTTGGTAATCTGTTGTACCAGTGTACTTATAAAAGCCTTTCCTCATCATGTGCCATCACTCCACCTCCATCTGCATCATCATTAGAGCCAGACAGGGTGAGTAAAAAGGGAGCGGGCCACCAGCTGCTGCATATAGGCATGCAGTATGTCAGTGTGGTGGTCAATGGCTCTTGGACAGTAAAGCAGAAGAGTATGTGGATCAAGGGGACGGTAAAACAGCTGCTTACTCCTCCCTCATGGCCGCCTGACTGTTAAGCGCTCGCAATTAAACAGCACAACAATAATACTCCTTTTATGTAGTATATATATATATATGTGTCAGTCACACAACCTCATATCGCCACACAACACTGCTGGTAAAAAACACTTCTAATTTTATCTGCTGTGTAAAATAATTCACAACTCAATTTTATTTAGATCTGTAGTTTTTCCCCCATTGGCAGAAATGTATTAACCCAAGGCTGAAAAGAACCTTCACTCCAGGTTTGAATCCTCGCTGGGATTTAAGCTGAATTCGGCTTCTTTCCAACTGTCAAACTACTACAAACTTTAAACACCTGATTAAATGTCTGAATGAAGCTGTGAGCATCATGCAAATCGTGCTCAACTTCATGAAAAATTTAAGTGACATTAAGGAGTAAAATAAATAAAAATATGCCTGAATTAATGTTATAACAAACTTTCTGGTTCCTTTTTATTAATATCAACAGTTTGTTCCAAGGAAATAACGATTTTATAATGTATAATCACTAAATGATCCAATTTCTTTAAGTAATCTGAATGCAGAATGTGAAACTGACATATTGAGCTCCATGCAACAAAGTAAACTGTAAACGTGCTTCACTTTTTCTCTGTTTTTTACTCCTGTTCCCTGTTTTCTGTGACGTGGTCTCTTCCCCAGGCATCACCACTGTGCTGACCATGACCACGCTGAGTACCATTGCCAGGAAGTCCCTTCCCAAAGTGTCCTATGTGACCGCCATGGACCTGTTCGTGTCCGTGTGCTTCATCTTCGTCTTCGCCGCGCTCATAGAGTACGGCACGCTGCACTACTTCGTCAGCAACAGGAAGCCGAGCGCCAAAAAGGACAGGAAGAAGAGAAACCCGGTGAGTGTCGTCCGAAAACTAACTGAAGGGAAACAATTATAAGCGCTCGACGTCAACGTTTTTCGATGACAGCCATGTAGCTCCAAACAACACTATACTTTGATTCATGTTCTGTATGAGTGTGTAAAATCTCTCCCGTGTCCAGTGTCCTTTATTTAGGTGAGAGGTCAAGTTTTCCTTGTTCCTCGTCTACTGTATATATACTAGTACTGGGATAAGCCTTTAGAAAACAACAACACATTGCTAAGTATCCCTAAGGGAGCATCTTCCTGAGGGCCGCCGTGAGAACTTACTCAATGAGCAAGGCATGCAGCTCCAACCTTTTCCTAATCCCCCACACATCTGTTCCAGTTGTAATTTAGACCCATGTCAAATCCCTCAAGAGATGGCGTCATCTCATAAACACACGATTACCACAAACACTTTTATAGTTTCATACAGAAGAGAAAACAAGTTTATTCGTCTTCACCTTTCGACAGAACGTCACAGCCAAACGCACTTTTTTAAATCCATCAGAACGCCTCAAGATTTAATAGCAAACTTACAGTTTCTTCATAAAAGTAATGAACGGTCTCCACATTGACATTTTTGTTATTTACATAATTCAAAGATACATCTTATTTATGCCTAAGGTTTTCATTATTTTGTTTTGAAACTTTATTCCCTAATCAATCAGTGTTGACTCATAATTCTAGACATGAGGATTTTTAATGAAAATGAGTCCAAATTTACCACTTGATGTCATCTAAGTGAAAAAGTTTCTTTTCATGAGTTTATTTTTTGGATGACTGAACACTTTTGTGGTACTTTACAAAATAAAAGCTGCACGAAATTGAAACATATCTTTGAAGTCGAGGCAGGTTTTTTGGACGGGATTCACAAGACCTGAAAGATATTAAATCTTAAACCTCTGGGTGTACTGCGCTCGGGTGAACAGGAGTATTGGACTGGAACTTCGGTGGGGGGGGGGGGAGTGGGGCGTTCTAGTTTTAGCCTGGAAAGTTAAGGTTGTGCACAGGGTCTAACTGTCCCGTGGACGGATGAATGAATAATGAAGTGGAAGGTGTAATGCCAGCTCGCCATCTCAGAGGAGCTTTTCTAGGTTCTCTGCATGACTTGGCGAGATGCAGGAAGAGGCAAGGAGAGGTCTTTGACTGAAATTCTTCTGATGCTCATTAATGTTTAAAAAAACATGTCAATAAGAAGAAATCGAGGAACGACATATGAGGAACTTCAGAAGTCTGTTTAACTACTTCAGAGCTGATTCAGTTTCATGTGATGTGAGTTTCCTCCTTAAAGTTCAGAGCAGGTTTTGAGGATCACTTTGACTCCTTTGAGTTCAGTTTAGTTTTTATTATCGTGCATCACCACAGCCTGTGGAACTCAGACCAGACAAATGCTGCTGACGTAAAGTGAAAACGTGATGATGTCAGTGTTTCAATTCTGAATAATGGATCATGTGTACTTCCCTCTTTTAGTTTTTCTGTATTCTGATATTTTCCTGGTGTAAGAATCATGTGAGATACATATATATCCCACCATGCACCCCCCCCCCCATGTCTGTTTGTAACATGTATGTCTCTCTACAGTATATTTCCTCTTTTTCCACTTTGAGTTAAATTCTCCAGTAATTGTAAATGTTCATGCATTAGCTTGTGTTTCTGTTCATTTCCCCTTTATTGATGTTTTCTCTCTGTTTACATGTCTTCTTTGTTTTTTGTTACTCTCTTTCAACTCCACATATTCTTTGTTTCCTGTCTGGACAAAAGCTCCTCCGGCTATTTTCCTCAAAGGTATATTGCTTGTGTCTGACTGCATGTGTCTGCTGCATTTCGGCTCCTCGAGCCCCCAGCACCTCACTGCTTCTCTGCCTGTTCTGCAGCAGATATGCCTCTCTCTCTACTCTCTCTTTATCCTTTACCTGCATTCTTAATGTACTCCTCCTCAGTTACTAAATAGGTATCAGAGATAGCATTACAAAGGGGGGCGCTCTGCGGTGCACAGTGCGGAGGCAGCCAGCCAGACGTACTTATGCAGTTTTAAAAAATAAATAAAAAATTCAAATAAGCATCCCACACATCTCCTGTCCGGGCCCTGGACTCATTCTGGCTCCCTCTGTCCTGTTTCACTCTCTGTTGTTGTTGTTACCACAGTGAATTAGCAGCTGCTGCCACGGCTTCCTCTTCTTCCCCCTTCTCCTGCCAGTAAATCTATACCTGTGTGTTTGTTGGGCTTCTCAACCTGACGCTTCCTGCAGAGTCAGCAGAGCCTTAACAGACTGAAACAGACAACCCCTGCACCGTGTTAAGTCTAATTAGAGTTGGAGGTCCATTCGGGGGATTAACACACGCTAATCTTTAAACACCCGAAAAGCATCCCAGGGTGGGTGGGGGCTGGCAAAGACCTAAATTTAATATTAATATTTGTAAGTTTGGATAAGTTGGATTTTCAGCCTGGAAACACTAACATCAAATTTCCAGCTACATAACCAAGGGATCGTCCAGTATATGATCCGCGTGCTTCTCCGAGAGGTTGTCTACTTTCAGCCAGTTAAAGTTGCCAGTGCTACTGTGTTGTTATTGTGTTTCTTTTTTGAATATTCTTTTTATATATTTTGATTGGTTTTTTTTTTGCTAACACCCAACCCAGCACAGCCCCAGCTTGACCCGGCCATGCGGCAGGATACTGTTAACGCTCCTCCTGCTTGAGCTCCCACTGCGCTTCCTCCAGTGCAACCAATCCCCTTTGAGAACCGAGTCATAACCTGTTTGGCTAATCCCCTTATTAACTCAACATACTGTCCGTCAATGAGGACAGAGATGCTGAAACCAACCCCCGTACGCTGCTTTGTCTGTGGTTATGTATTGGTTTTCAAAGGGACGGCAGGTTTGTGCGCTCGCGCCGGGCAAGATGAGAAGTTGCAGGGAATGAACGGCTCAGTCCAGTTGTTCAAGTATTTGCAGCTTGTTGGAGGATTGCATGCTTACTGCAGATACTGTTATGTCCAAACTAAAACTGCCTCAGTTTTTGTAGCAGAGCATGCCTATAGATACATTTAAGTTGGGGGGGTGGGGGAGAACATGCATTTGCTGTTATGTGATGTTTGTTGCAATTTATAAAAAGGAACTTATTAATATTAGCAAGTATCTACATGAATACGTGCTTAGTGAAACTAATACAGATTATTGTTCTTATCTGACAAAGACAAAACACGAAGAACAAAGTAAAACGACGACAAGCGGTGACGAGAAATTCTTAGAAGTTGACCTCTGGAGTACGCACGGCTCTCTACACTGAGTCTTTTTTTAAATGATGAGCTTGACACTCCAGTTTATCAGCAAGGTCAAGGGAGCTTCCATTTCTACAAAGGGGTGGGGGGGGGGGGGGGGTGCGAGGGGCAGTTTAATCTGCCAAACAGCCAGAATTCCAATTTGTGCTAAGGTGACATGGCATTCGGAAGATAAAAGCTGATGAAAACTGTCTATTTGAATACTAATTGTCTCCCTGTAGAATGACGGGGCCGCAGACTCACTGATGTCACCGTCCTATTTTAGGAAATCGTCACAAAATGAAAGGCGCATGGCCTCCAGTGGTGAGCGCCGTTTGAAAGGGAGGTTTATTTCAACCCATCCAGTGACAGGCAGAGTGGGCTGGAGAAAGATAGAGCTGCGTGCTGCACATCTGCCAACACATGCTCCTCCCTAAGCTTAGCTTTACGGTGCATCATAAGCCAGTTACAACATATCCTATAAATGTATTCTATAAAAAAGAAAAATGCTTACAACACCCATACAAGTCGAAATTACAAAATTCTTTTCATTCGTCGCACGTTAAGAACATTATGAAAACTCTCCTTGGGGCAAATGACGCAGCAGTAGATTTATACAACAGCTAAATATAATAATATGGACTACCGTCCTAAAATTATATGATTTCCTCAGCCATCAGCTTAAAATGCTGTAATGTGCAGCAGTGGTTTCACAGGGTCGGACCCTTTGTCACTATAAGCCTCACTAATTACATCCACAGCTGGTAGTTATGGGTCTATTTGTATTTTCTTGACATCGGCAAGTTGAATGTGCAAATTACATTTTGCTGACCGGTGTCCAAATTAAATGGGAGACAGAGAAGTGGCAGCTCAAGTTAGGTCCCCAGCTATTGTCAGTGAGGGTCTTGGTTATGATGCTCTGAGGCTCCGGTGGCTAACTGTGGTTTTTTGTCCTGGTTAAAGCAGACACCCACGGTAGACATCCGTCCACGCTCTGCCACAGCCATCCAAATGAACAACGCCACGCACATGCAGGAGCGAGACGAGGAGTACGGCTACGAGTGTTTGGACGGGAAGGACTGCACCAGCTTCTTCTGCTGCTTCGAGGACTGCCGCTCCGGAGCCTGGCGGCACGGCAGGTTGCATATCCGCATCGCCAAGATAGACTCGTATGCACGCATCTTCTTCCCCACCGCGTTTGGTCTCTTCAACCTGGTCTACTGGGTCTCCTATCTCTATCTCTAGGCCCTGGTGTGCAACCGGCCTGATCATACACTTCATTATATTCTACATATGCTCAGCGCCAGCAAGGGACATTTTTGAGAAGGGGACCCACTGAAACACCCAATGAATTGATTTCGAGCTTTTCTTTTAATTCCCTGGTTTTAATCTCTTTGCAAAAGTAAAAAGTTATTTTTGACTTTAACAGACATTGCAAATGTTGTAGCATTACATCTTACTGGCATGGAGAGGTGTGTAGATGTGTTTTGAAAATATTGATTGTGTGAGCAATTCAGAATCGACGTTTTCTTTTTGGTTGTCATTATTTTATTTTTCCTGTTTATTTCTTCTCAATTGGTACGAATTGATTACTTTAAAAATGAATACATTCCTTTCACAATAAACAATTAAAATAAATAGTAAATCAGGCCACATCAAACACCCATCAGAGAAATATGAATTATATTATGTACGTCTTATCACTCAATTTTTTACATTCTAAAACACTGAATCTGAAGCACTTTAATAGAGCTATGTTAGGCAGTGACATTTATTCTTTAATTTATTTAGCTAACATATTAGCACAATTAAAAATGGCATTTTTTCACGTGTGGTCAGGCAGCAAGGATGCTGTTTAAATGCTTAACTGTACAGACACTGTATTTTACTATTACATAGTGGTTTACATTTATTGCATGCACATTTCAGGCCAAAAAATCAACATGTTTTATGGTCTTCTACTGTTGGATATGGAAACTGATAAACGAGCACTGTTGATTACCATTCAGGACTTAATTATACCTTTTTTCTAGAAAATCAAATGATTTAAAAAGAAAAAAAAAAATGTGCCCACTTCATGCTTTTGAGTTGAGGAACCATTTTTGCATACAAGTGGGAAGATCAGCCCAGAAAACAGGTTTAATAATTTTTCTCCGCGGCTGCTCGGTTACAGTACAGACAGAACTGACCTCCGATCCTCTCCTCCACTCGCTGTTAAAAGTATGCATTTACATAATCACAGACTGCTGTTGTATTTTGGTTATGCAAACTTTTACAAAAGAAGCTGCTGTAAAGCAAGGGAGGTTATAAAACCGTTTTTGCCCCCCCCCCCGAGGTCAGCAGCGGTGTAGACAGAGGTTCAGCTGTTGCATCATGTAGAAACGTTCAGGCTAATCTACAAACGTCAACCCAGATAGATTTAAGGTATTGATTTAAGGTACAGTGTTCGTTCTTCTGAGATGAGAAACAAACAACAAAGAGACAATATTAACTGCTAATAAATAAACTTGAGATCTTCATTCAAGTATAACATGGATCAAGGCATTTGTCTCAAGCATCCCACTTCCTGTCCCTTTGAAAACACACTGAGGATTGGAATTATCACAATCTGAGGAAATCCATCCACTGGTTGGGCTGACGTTCTGTATTTTTTATTTTTATTTTTTACTTTTCCCTTAATATTTCTTTGGAACGCTGTGTCAGGGAGTAGAGGACGCAGCGGAAGCGTCTGAATTGTAAATGTTGTGTATGATACGATACAACGCACGTGAGTTACCCCCCCCCCCCCTCGCAGATCACTTTTGATAAGACGCCAGTATGCAACAAGCGGAGACAGTGCTGGAGTATGATTTGTAAACTCATGAGGGACGGGATGTGTAAATCAGATTTGTGTTTTTTTTGTACATAGATTATAAACAGAAGAAAACATTTGTCGGGCCCTTGGGATTTTGTAAAAGGGAAATATATTTTGTAATTTCAGCATAGTTACATAATTACAGTATATCATCATACAGTATATTAGACTTATTGTATTATGCTGGACTGACCATGTAGACTACTTAGGGGGTAATGGGGGTATTTATTTATTTATTTAATTATCCATTGATGGTATTTATTTATTCTGTTCAAAAGAAAATGTATGTTATGTTCATATAGCCCCTGAAAAGAAACACAGAATGCTGTCATTTATATCAAAGATTACATTTTCGTTCTATGTGTCAGTGGAGCTTGAGCTTATTTATCTTGTGTTTTCTATGTTGTGATCAATGTGCACTACTCTCACTCACTGCCTGTCAAACTGTTCTATCTGTTGAATTTAGTGAGTTGCAACATTACCTGTTGTGCAGCCTCTGAGTAGTAGACTTCAATATTTTTCAGGGGGGTTAAAGAAAAATAAAAACACAAAAAATCGTTCCCACGCCACCAGAAGACGAAGTGACAAGTCATTATTTCCATTTTTTATTTACTTTTATTTTTTATTTACTTCTTTCACCACCACCACCACATGGGTTGTCATCGGCCTCTGATATTCGCCATCATCAATTAAGCATCAGTGATGATACCGAATTGCATTTTAGCAGATTATCTCCGATTCCCTGCCGTTCTCTCCCTTTCTGTATTCAACGGTGGTCCTGTTTGTGTTCCAAAGCTGCCACTCAGCAGTCGAAACCTGTCGTCAGCGTGCACACACCCTCACATCTGTAGGACCGTGAGTTTGTGGATAGCTACGTAGACAGGGCGTCATCCGTGTTCAGTAGATTCAAAAAAAGTGTAACGGAGTGATTACATCTTATAAAAGTGCCAAACTGACACATGCAATAGAGAATATCAGATTAATATATAACATCTGAGTCCAGTGAGCGTTTTCGTCAAGGAATTGTTCAGCAGCCACACCGATGTTCCCTCAGACACGGATTTGCAGGTGCTCTTTTTTTTTTTCCAAATGGTAAAAAGTGTCCGATTCAAACTGTACCTGTCTCTATTTACAAACCTATCATAACGATAACGGAGCATGTTTTGTGTTGAAGCTTGTTTTATGATATGTTAATTATATTTTCAATTTTTTTGTGCACTCTACTGTAAATGCAGAGGTATGAAGGTACAGGGGAGTGATTCAGTTCAGCAGTTTGCATGTGGAACGAGCTTTCAGTCCAACAGGGACGTCTCTGAGGAATCTGGACTCGAGCATCACGTCATCTAATCCTTTGCCTGCATCGATATTTTCACTTTGGACAATATTTATTTTGGGACCCACAAATGAGACACATATGTGTGAACAGCACATGTAGATATTTTCTATTGTTATGTATTTTGTCAAAATGCAGAACAAAAAAGAAAAACGCGCTGGAATTACAGAACTTGGTAAAACGGTATCCAAGAGCAAAATACATTTCATATGATTCTCATTCATACAATATGTTAGTTGTTTGCCATCTATGTACATTTGAGTATTGTATAAAAGGGGCACTGATGAATTCTGTTTGGGGCTGCATAATATCCTATACATGTACTGGAAAAACATCCTTTTCATAAGGGAATTGCACATAGCTGTGGAATTTTACAATAAAATGGTTGCATTTATCAGTGCGTTCAAGTTTATTCTTACTATATTATTATTATTAGTTGTGTAGCATACTATGTGTAACAGAATGATGTGTTTTCATTGTGGACTACTGGAAACTACTGGATATTAACTAGCGCAGGAAAGTAAGGGGAGCAGAAGGAATTGTTGTAATGGTGCCATGGACCCTGGGTCAGATTGTCTTGTGTCCAAAAACTAATTTCCCAGCTCTCTTTGGAGTAATGGAAAAATTAGAAATGAAATTAAAATCATTTTTTGCCGTCTCATAGCTGTAAACTAATTTCAGTTATTTTATAAACACTATACCAAAGTGACAGGCTATTTCAAAGTTCAAGCCTCCGATCGAGCTGCACATACCAGCCTCTCTACAAAGGAGACGTTGACGCTGATAGTGAATGGCACCCTCAAATATTTTAGAGCTACGATAATAAGCAGCGAGTTCCAGATGGCAAGCAACGAGTGATATATTAAAAAGTTTTGCTGATTTTATGTCAGAGAGAAAACTTCTGCTGAAGTTTAGAGTTCAAGTGCATAATAGTTTGTCCCCCCCCCCCCTCCCGCAGCATCCTGCTACAGACACAGCCACTTAAAAGAAGTTGAAAATAAGTTTGAACTCATTCTCAGGCAGCGTCTGCTACAAGTTGTAATTACAATAAACTATGATAAACATAAATAGCCCCTTTCATTGTCATTTGATCTGAAGTCGAGCCACTTTAATTATAAGTTACAAATTACAACTGACGCGTTGAGACATTTAAATGGCTACGTCTGCAAATTGTTAAGCAACGCTGGATGGAAATAATACTCATTTCCCCTTATAGCAGAAAAACACATTTAACGGTCCGGCTGACGAATTCAGCACTTGTCAGTGATCGTGATGAGCCGTCGACTTTGAGACGACATCCTTTCTGCAGCCAGCACAGGGTTTGAAGACGTGGATTGTGGATGTTGCGCATGTTGGAAATTCAGTATAAAAACATAAAAGTGTAGTGAACCAACTGTGTAACGTTAAAACTCATGTGTACCTTTATTGCTAAATATCGAGCCATGATTTCAAACTATGTGCCTCTGTGTATTCTGAAACACAATTAAACAGAATACATTACTGACCTGCTTTTATGAAAACACCTCAGGACGTTTGTTTAGTCGTGACATAACTCTACCAGAATCACATTTTTATTTAATGGGTACGGTCTTTATACGGGAAGAGAACAGCCTGTCCGTGTCCTGTGCACTGATTTCTCTTCCTTCCAGGAAAGTGCACTTGAATCAGAGCAGCAGTTGGCGGACGGACCCCCGTGCTGGCACCTCTCCCTCCACTGGGCAGGGTGGCAGCTGCGAAGGACAGCCACTGTATCCCTCTGATTATTACACAACCGCCTGCAATGTACCACAGCAGCGTGCCGCCGCAGCAAGGCCCCTTTCATCAGCTGCGGTACAAGCTCTTCAGAGAGAGCAGAGCTGCCGGTGCAGGGACTCCTGCATGAATAATGCAACCTGCACATGGCTCACTTTTTTAGGACTTGGCCCTCATGCTTTCATCACCATGTGCCATGAGATATCCAGAACATTAATATACAGACAATTATATACAAATTCAATTAAATCGCCCTTTAAAAAATTCTCCCTAGAGTTAATAACCGACATATAGTCGCCACATAAATTATTAATTTGTGCAAACAGTATTTTCACTTTTCACAGCTTGCAGAGTTTGAACCCAGCAACACTGGGATCTTGCTAATTGGTGGATGAACTTGTAACGTAATGTAATTCTATCTCATACACTGTTTACACTGTGTAAAGCTCCCTGAGATCAGGAGCATTTCAATCACTGGTTCAAACACATCTGATTCATTCACAGCCACTAAAACCATTAGATCCTATAATGACCTCTTTCAAAAGCAATATTTAAAAAGCCATGATACTTGAGATACCACCTGTGTCATCAGTGACTTCATTACACATGACATTTAAAGATTTTTCAAGCGTGGACTCAACGATGCACGTTGTAAAATGTCAGCCATAAAGTAATTTGACCTTTCACATTAATTTGGACTGAGCCCTGTGTGTTAGCACTGAGGGACAGTGGGTGTGACCGTAAAGGTCCACGCAGGTATTCTCACCTTTTCTCCCCCAACATGTCTGCCTGCGTTTCACTGCGTGTGCATGTTACCGGCTGGTTTCCTGCACCCCTCATTAACAGCTCAGATGTGATCTGTACGGGTTTGGTAACAGTGTGAGCAGGGAAACGGGGGGGGGGTATACTACAACGTAACGTCACGGTCCTCCCTCAGATGAGCCATAGAGAAGCAAGATGAGCGTGAAGGGTCTAAAGTTACTGGACGACGAGTCGCACCGATCCCTCTAACGCACTAACACAGTGACCTTTAAAAGGAAAGCTTCAGCGTTTTTTTTTGGTTCTGTTCAGCCAAGACACTGAATAAACAGGGATTAATTACCAGGGCTTACTGTCAAGATACTGCAATCCAGCAGCATCACAGTGAGATGACAAACAGGGTCCATCAGGACTACTGACGACACACACACACACACACATAGATAAAACCTAGTACTATTTTTTTTCATTTCTGATCCTGTTAAGAGAAATAAAGCATCAATTTTATTTGTTTACTGCTGCAGCTACTTATTTCAGAATGTTTCATTACGTAAATGGAATTTGTATCGCTGTCCCACATCTCATAATGATGTTAAACATCTCTAACTTCAAAAGGCCAAAAAGAACTTAATATAATACAAGATAAATAAGATTGGATTAGATCGATAGATTAGATTAGAGACTTTAATGTAGAGCCCTCTGATAATCATGACTTTTAAGATCCCACTCAGCTTCTTTCCTTATATTTAAGTCCGTCCCCACCGTGATCTTTGCAGTGACTTTACTGGGTGAATCTGATAAAATAGTAGTAGGAAGTAATCAGTGGGGCTATGAGCAATGGGTAACTACTGTGGTAGGATGAGAAAGCTGTCAATCAAGCAATAACTCCCCCAAAACATGTCCTTAAATGCCATCTAGTCATTCTTAGTTCAAAGAGAATCTCTGTTATGTTTCCAGATTTATAAAACCCTCTATTCTCAGCTGCTAATTGAGTCTCCAGTGACTTAGAGTAAAGAAAAACAACCCATACTGAAAATCCATAAAATGCCACTGAAATGATTTGGATGACAAATATACTGTATATGATTATAACATAGGCACCTTATTTTCCTCTTTGACCTTTTGCTAAGCACAGATCTGACCCGCATTAAAAAAAACTTGTATCTTCCCTTTTTCAGTGTGAGGGCTCAGATCCAACACAGTATGACAACCTTGCACAATGTCTTTTTGTAGACATGGTACATTTACCAGGAACTGGAGGCTCCATAAACCACATGTTTTATGGGCAACTTAAGTTCAATGACCCTGGATGCTTGCTGCTGTGCACTCTAGGCTTCCCGGGGTCCATTGGTAAAGGTACTTTCAGCTTACCTTCCTGCAGCTTTGCATGTGTTTTGAAGTCTGGGTTTAATTTAGGGATTGATGGTAAAATAATAATAATAATGAAAACTATTCATATTATTACAATAATACTATAGACATTACAGATCGAATGTATCGAGTGTAAATAGAAGATATCAGGTGTTAATGTATCTGCTGTAGTTAAGGAGACATTGATTAACTAGTAGAGATTCATTGCTTATTGGTGTATATTTCATGTGATAACTCGAAAATAGTGATCTCATCCTTTATTAAACCAAGTTTCTTTGACTCATTTTTTATACCACTTTAATAAAATGTAAGTTTAGACCAAACAATATGAAACAAAGCCAAACTGGTGCTTCTCCAACTGTTAACATGTTGTTAAAAGCATTGGCAAAAGTCTGCCTGTGAAAAGACAAGTTCTCTCTGCTCCAGAAATGGCATCGGCGAGTTTCTAATTTTAAAGCGAGAACACTCACACTTAAGGCGCTAAAAACACCCAGCAGCTGAAAACCAAGGTCATAGCGCTGGTCACCCAAAGCCACGAGGGGAAATCTGGGCCTGATACAGCGTTAGCACTTTGTGAGGCCGAATGCAACCTTCTGTCATTAGCAAATCTGACAGGATCAGCAGAATTTACATCTGCTTACAACAAGGATTCTGCACATCTTATAAAGGAGTGCGGAGAGAAGCTGGGATAAAGACACTGTGGCAAATCAGGAAAATCAGTGATGATGTCATGGTCAATCAGACAAACCCAAAACACTAAGAATCATGTAAGTACATTAGCTTCAGAAAAAGCCAAACTACAAAGTGCTTCATGTAAGTTCAACATATAAGTGCAACTTGACTTAGACCATCTTCTTAGCTAAGGTGTAGTCAGAGGAGTTTTTAGCCTGCGGTGGAAGATGTGTAGACTTTCTGCAGTCCTGACGTCTACGGGGAGCACGTTCCACCATCTGGGATCCAGGACAGCAAACAGTCGTGATTTTGTTGAGTGGCTAGGCGTCCCCTCGCAGTGAGGGGAAGTTCGGCAAAATCTTGTTGTAGAGCAAAAAGTTCACTGGCATTTTGTTTCAAACTCAGAGGATGAGCCATATCCACAGGGCGATTGTGCAAACACTTCTATTTATGTTCTTTCTTTCAGTCTCTCGGTAAGTGATAGAACTATATTGGTGCGATGAATTTCAACAAGTATCTCCACTAATAACAAGAGGCAGGAGACCTCATCTTCGTGTAATGACTAGTCTGTGGGAAACCGGTGGATGTGTTGTCGAGCTGAGTCTGGCCCCCTGCAGGCAGCTGCAGAGGAGAGACCAAGGACTTCACTGCAGCCTGAATAGTAATCTACCCGGCACCCACACCTCGAAAGTTATCACCTTCATCGTTCTTCCACTCATCTATCCGAGGCTTAACTTGCAGCATTTTTTGCCAGCAGACATAAGACTGTGCACCTCCTCCCTGAAAGCAAGTTTGAACGTGAGGAATGTACAAAATCCACAAACGCCTTTGTAATCTCTTACCATAACACTACGTATGTCACAGAGCTGTATGTGAATGGGCCATCCCTGTATCCATTCTGTTTTAATGCTACTTTTCTTTGCAGTATCCTGCTGCTATTTCTGAGTTTCCCCCTCAGGGATCATTAAAGATTCATAGCATCTTAAGTACGAGGTGGAGGTGAAGTTGTTAAGTTGTTGCTCGGGCTGAAAATCGTTCACATTCAGTGTAGAATGAGGTCGCTTCAGATCTCCCCTGTCAAGGAAGCCTCGGGTGTTGCTCTCTCTTCCCCGGAGTGGGTGGCAGGGAGACAAACAGCTTTTTTGTTGCAGATTATAACGTTCACATATTTTATTGATGAATGGCTGCCTGGCTTTGACCAACTTGAAATTGGGCTTCATGGTATTCTGGGTCTATGTGAATCAAAGCAATAGTGGCAGGTGGAGGTTGACTTAGATTCTTAACATACAGTCAATTCATGGTATCAGATAATCAAATTAAATTATGATTATTGCTGTTGTTGACTCGATTTCATTTAATTTATAAATACATATGACATAAAAGACCTAATGTTGCAGGTTTATTGATTTATCGGTGAAAGGACATGTGGCCTCACAGAAGAAAATCCACATTCAGAGCTGTGAACGATCCAGACTCCTGTTTACTGTCCCTCAGCCGTCAGTCACCTCTACAAACTACCAAATTAGATTCTGCTGATTTAATCCCATTTACGTCTTTTATTTTTACATTTTTATAGTATTTTTAAACATTCATACTGCAAACATAGGCAACAGTCTTTATATTTTTAGTGGCCAAGTCCACAAATCCACATTAATTAGCAACAGTTGACTTTGCCAGGAACAATAAAAATCACAGCCAACAAAGCTATTTGCCTTCAGAAGATTCATTAACAAGTGAGTTTGTTAGCTTTGATAAAGGATTTAATTTGGCATCACTTACTGTATAAAGTCCATCAACACTTTGGGACAGAAATAATTAGAGAAAGGTATATATAGGGATTTTGATTATGTCCCAAGAGGAATTAAATAAAACTTTTTGCTGTGAGAAATTAAAACTTAACCTGCAATGGCGGAAGGCAGTAGTTATGAAAAATACATTATAGATAACATTCAAGATATCATGAAGTACCACTGCAATGTATAACAGTCCTGTTAGAAGTCATTTACGCCTTTCCTCTATCGTCACCCTCAGAGGATTATTATAGTGAAAAATATGTTTTTTAAAAGTCTTTGTAGTGAATAATTCCACTTCAGAACCTCGTGGACCCTGAGCATCCACTCTGTTCCTTATAAGCACAGCCCTGCAGCGAGCGAGAGAGAGAGAGAGAGAGAGAGAGAGAGAGAGAGAGAGAGAGAGAGAGAGCTGCAGGTGTGGAGATGTTTTAAATCTCTAATCCCGTCTCTTCTTCACTGTGACTAAATCTGTGAAATTAGACCAATCTGTTGCTTCGGGTTAGTCTCCAGATAACAGTGCATTCTGGCTGATGTTGATCAAAGCAGCCTAGAAAACTTTACAGAGATGTTCCTTGTTTAGAAACTACTTTGCAGTTCAAATAAATAAATAGACGAATAAAAGATTAGTTTTTTTCTTCGAATGATCTCCACTTTTCCCGCAGCAGAGAGACAGTAGCGTTCGGTCTTCCTGCCTGTCTTCCTGCCTGTCTTCCTGACTCATTGATATTTATGAGTGATGAACAGAAGAGTGAGGCAATCACCAGGCTCCTCACATCATTGTTTGCACGGCATCAGACATAATAGAAGCCTGATAAGTCAGGCCAACACCATTACCGGGGCCTTTTTCACAGATTGGTTTCAACATTAGCTGCGGCAATGAGCTTTGACAGGACTGATGGAGCGCGTCCACAGGAACGACACAATGTAATACACAGTCCCCCCCTCCGCAACACGACTACATCACCTATAGGATATGGGTTGTGGGAAGGAGTTGAATGTGAGGCACTTGAGAGCTGATTGTACTACAGTACTACCACTAAACACACACACACACACAAAGAAGACAACAATGGCAACATTTTCTTGCTAAAAACTTGGAAATAGATTTCGGTGGCACACATTCTCTCCCTGACTAAGGGATCTCTGTCTTTTTTCAAACGCAGCAGTGATACCATGACTGTGGACACACCAGCTCACCCTCCAGGTTCACATTCATCAGACTGTGCCACACCAAGCACCAGTGGCAAACGCATCAGCCCAGATTATTACTGCACGCGCACAAAACATCTGACACAATAAAATGGAGACCTTCAAATAAACATATGTGACGATAGACACTAACATGTTGTGACAATGGAACACGCACTGACGGGAGAGGCATGACAGATATGTTCATAACCCGCTACGTACATGTCAAACACACACATGCACACAAACAGTCGGCCGCTCGTCGTACGGTACCTTCGGCAGCTGCCTTTTCTCATCTATCCACCGAGGAGATGAGCTGATCTGTCAGGTCTGGGCTCGGTTCAGCGGATGGCCACACAGAGGACTGTCAGGTAGGTTTTTACGGCACCGACACAGCATTTTCAGTTTTCTGTGTCAACGGATCCACATCATTATGCATTCAAATGGTGGGGAAACAACAAATATTTGGTGCTTGAGTTATCTCAGAAACAGCTTGTTAACATTTTGCCCAGAACATGAACCAGTGAGCAAAATGCTGACAGTGCAGAGCAGGAGCTGAGACAGAAGAATCTGTTGCTTACACAGCATCGAATGAGGTCAAATGAAATGTTATCCTTTCCTCTGTACGTCACACATCTAGACTGAACGTTATTATTAACGTATCTCAAAATACATTCTATGTTTTATGTCCTGAAAAATGCACGTTGCTAAAATCTATAATATCAAACTAACCCTTTCAGCGAGATGAATTGTGAGCATTTGTGTATCAGCATATTTGAACCGTATTTGACGTTTGTATTGTATTGTGCATCCCTGTCTGTATTCTAAACTATGTGTGATTGCTTTGAATGGCTGTTGGACCACGCTGCCCTTGACTGCCCTCGCTCCACGTGACCGTCGCTGCCTGGACTCCCCCGAGGCAATGACGCTCCAGCATCAGACCTGTCTAGTCGAGAAAAGTGGCCCTGTCTCTCCCAGCAGAGCGAAGGCCCATGGTTGCATGCCTTAGATATCTCCTCTGCTGGCGGTCAAATCCCCGAGGTCCCACGGACTCACCCAAGCACACAGCTGAGTCACTCCCAAAGGGGAAACACAAAGAAGACACAGGCACAAACATTCTGCAAAACCAAATAATATTGTATATTTTCAGATTTAGAAATGTGTTTTGACTGTATGAAAGGATCTGGGTAAAAATGTGTAGTTTTTAAGGACATTCACTCAAAATTGTTACATTTTTGAAATGGTTGAAATGTCTAATGTATGTTACTGCTGTGTTCACAGTCATCCATCTATTCACATTCAGGGCATGGATCACAGCAGCAGCAGGGCAAGCAAACATGGAATCCACAGACACTTCCTTCAATCCTTCTGGAAGTTCTTGGGGCATTGAGGCCAGATAAAATAAATAATCCCTCCAGCATGTTGTGGGTCTGCTCCTGGGGTTCTCTTAAAAATGGATGTTGCCAGACTACCTCCACCAAAGGCTTTAAGGAGTTATCCTGATCAGATGCTTGAATCAACTCAGCTGACACCTTTCGGTCCAGTAGTGGCAGAGTTGGAGTGCACTTCTACTCCAGATGACTGACTTTCTAACCTAATGATGCCACTGCTTCCATGACACAAGGATATCTATCTGCCCTTTAAAGAGTAAAAGGTTTCATTGTGATATCTCAAAAAGGGGGGGGGGGGCACACTACCTAAACCCATTAAAAAAACAAATAAATTACCTTATTATCCAGTCCAGCAGCCCTGTCCTTGATATGCCATCACGTCAGGTATGAATGAACGATTAAAGGCTGTCAAGCAGCTGCTAGACATATGATTGCAGATGATATTATAGAAGTCTATTATTTAGCCTGTTCTGGTACCAGGTATCATTCTAGGACAAGAACACCTCTTGCGCTCCAGATGTCACTTCCCACAGTCCTCCAGCACAGTGGCACAATACTTCAAACTGCTCTCTGGCACATGGGCATCAAGGAGTGAGATTTAATGAACCTGCAAAGTCTCTCATTGAGAGGATCTCAAGCCCAACAGTGTTTCAGCAATACTCCAGACAACTGTCAGTTTGTAAATGGAGGCAGTGCAGTTACAATTCCTTTCCAGAGCAAAAAGGATCATACAACTTCAGAATCTAATCTGAATGCACATTGTAGGCAATGTAGAGATATATATATATATATGGATTCAAGATCAATCCACACAGTACATTAGCTTAGACAAACATACACGCACTAATGACCACCCCATATAGCGAATGACCGTCCTTTCAGCTTTTCAGTTCTATTAAGGACATCTAGATGGTATAATTACAATATGGATCAGACACATATGCCTGCACACTCCATAGACCTTGAAACTGCACTAACGCATTCATGCATGCCTAGTGTGTCATCCATGTGACAATTAAATGTAGAGTAGCATCTTCCAGGAAGTTTCTGTCCTGCAATTAAGCCTGGCAGGGAGAGCGATGAGGGGGAAGGCAGCTGGAACATGGACTGCGCACAACTGTATCTGTGTGTGCGTGCCTCTGATTCTGAGCTATGGGGGGGGACAAGTTTTGCATTAAAGCCAGTTGATTGCAACTTTCACAGGGACAGAATTAAGTGTCTCAAGTTTTAATGTCATTACATTCAGCAACTATTAAATGTCATGTCTTCCACAGGCAGCGTGAAGAGGTTTGCACATTCTACAAACATGTGCATTAGTCTTCTATGTGCGCTTCCATCCATGTTAGATGAATTAGAACGTCTATGTTGATGCTGTGAATATGAGTAAGACCCAGGCCTCTTCCCCATTGCATGCTGGAATAATCTCCAGCAATCACACCACAATGAACAGGATAAGCGGTTTAGAAAAACAAATGAATAAAGGGATGATTTCATTGGCATAATGTCAAGGTATGTGTCACTTAGGGTTAATGTTAGCATTAGCATCCAGGGGAAGAAATGTCCCCTTGAATGACCTAACGTCTGTCCTTGTGTTCAGATTTGCACATAAGATTCTACATCATTGTTCATGTACGTTTGTGTCTGTCTGAACTTTTTTGACAACAACATTGCAAGGTCAACAAATCACTCCTGATCCCCCCCCCCCCCCCCTCATTGAAACAGCATTATGTTGATGCCGCTGTCACAGACATGAGTGAAAAATGTTGTCGGCTGTCTGATACAATCGTTTTTTAAATATAAATGTCAGAGTGGATGTTGGAACGAGCCGAGTCTTTGAATTCAGATGACGGTCTATGTCAAGTAAGAGGATGAATTGTGGCCATTGACAAAAGGTCAGGGGTATAAGGAGCTTTTTATTAAATTATTTACTCTCAAACTAAAAATACCTCCACAGGATACTTGGGCGTCGCATGGCCTTTAGGACTGTGTTCAGCGAGGCGCCATTGATTTATGAGATTCCTCTGGATGCTAATGTTAGTTTAATCAGGTTTGCTTTGATTGGCTTCTTGATTTCTCTCCCTCTCTCTCTCATTACGGTGCGTGCCTGGCACTCACAGCCCTTCTCTTGGATGTGCAGAAGATGCCGGTGAGAAATAAGAGATGAACACAAATGATGACTGATTAAAAACCGTGAATGCATGATGCAAGTTACAGGTAGGCTGCTTTGCACTTGATGAACCTTTTAGAATAAGTCTGTAGCGTGCCTGGCAGATGGAAACGCCAACCATCACATCAAGTCTATTCAGTGTAACACATCGAGCATTACACAACTCAAACAAAACAGAAACTCAGCAATGACTCAAGCATGGCTTAGTTTGGCTGAATAACATTTGAGCTCCACAATTTGCCGACTTCTGATGGGAAATTCAGTGAAAAGCCATAAAACATGAAAAAAGAACACAGGTTTTTCAACACACCTCACCAATGACTATTATTAACTGTGTAGATGAGGTCTGATAAGCTAACAATCTATTCTCCTCCTGCAATCACCCAGGATACCCAAAGTCTTTGGCGTCTGGGGGGGGGGATGAAAGAAATACAGCCTGACAGATAGCATGAAAGCGAAAGCAGGAGACAACTAAACCAAAAAAGGTTTGATGAAAATTGAATGAGCCAGCTGCTAAAGCGTGTTTTGTCATGAATAACCAACAAGCATTAAACTTCAGCTCCTATTTGCATTGCTTAAAATAAGTGAAATGAATATCACAGCGTACATTATATAAGAGAAGATAACACAATTATGCCGTGAGTCAGTAGGAAGTTGACTTGGTGAACTTTCTCTCTCCCACCAACTCTGTTTACATTCATATGTGTGGACATTTTCACCTGGAAGCTGCAGCCACAGGTTTCTAATGTTGATAAGTGAAAACCTCCCTCAGCTGCAGTCGGGTCGACTGTAGCGCCTGACTGAAGGAGAAGCCAAACAAATAATGTCCAAGGAATTTTTTGTTATATAGTTATTTTATTGTAATAACCCAAATCTAAATCATGAATTTGAATCTGTAGATTAAACCTGATGTGACACCGCAAACTGATGTTGGGCATCTCTGTGAAATCAGTCACTTGTGGTGTTGCATTGTTCTCTATTATGACCACGTCAAGCTTCCTGTCTTCCCCAGAGCAAAGGGAATGATGCAAAAGTCATTGAAATGTTGCCCCACTCTCTCTTTTATCTTTTGGTCTATTCTGTTTCCCGCATGAAAGCCTGTGGTAGTGGTGCGCTCTGGCCCCTCAGGTGCAGGCTGACAGACACTGCATTTTAATCTTCTCTGCATTTTATTCTTCTTTTGTGCTCATCTACTTGACCCCACATGGAAACTCTGAAGATAGACGGATTTTTTTGTCACTACTTTTTCTTAGTTTTTTGTCAATACTATGCATGTTTGAATCAAAGTGGCCCAATCACCTTTGCAAAGTGACTTTGCTTGTTTTGACTAATTCTCTACCGAAACAATAACCAATTCCTGAGAAATAACAACCTGCATCTTAGTGATATGTGTGAAATTAGCTCAAATAGGTGAAATGGTTCTTTCACCGGTTCCGTCATAAAACTGTGTCTGAAATCACCAATTAACTAAACATCTGGACACTACTACAACATGTTGTATGTAGTTGTTTATACCCTCTATAGTGCATTCATTGTTTCGCACAATGCATCCTGAAAAGTAGTGCACAACCGATGGTCACTAACCGAGCAATATATACCATCATGCATTTCGCTTGCAGTGGAGAGACGAGCGAGGGCAGCAGGAAAAACCCGACCTGTCGTATAAACGTAAATAGAAGAACCGCAGCAGACCACAGAAAAAAATGAGGGGAACCAGTTTATTTCTACATTCAAATAGGATTATTCAATGATTTTTACCTTAAAGTATTAATACCATGTGTAAAATAAGCGTTTAAAGGTTTCTGTGGGTTTTCCCACTTGCAGATGCTATTGTTGTTGTATGACATAATCCTGCGATAATGATATCATTACCGGCACAGAGAAAGTGTCGAAAAGCGTTTTTTTCTTTTCCCGATGACTATATCCTCTATCCTCGGACAAACCTTAGGTCGTGTTGCCGTGCACAACCACATCAGGTTTCAATAGCACTTGAAATATTTAAATCAATGAGCTGCACAATCCAAACATGGCAAAAATAAGAGAAGAGGAAGGAAGAGCAGATGTAACATTAAGTATCACTGACTACTTAAGTAATCATGAGTGTGACTGCCACAGTATAAAGGCACCAAAAGGTCTGAGATGCTGCCACTTAATTACCCAGAACAACTCTTCCTTCTCCTGTGTGCGACCTTTCTGTTTGTTGTCCAGATGGCTGTCAAGCTCCACTTTACTCTCCTCCATTCGCCTGATTCATCTCCTATGTTGAGGGGGAGGAAAGGGAAGTGGAGATGAAGGCAGGTGGACTTTTATCTCTCGCACAAAAAAATTCCGCTGACTCTTCAGACGGAGGCATTGTAATTGATGCTTTTAAATAATCCAGTGCTTAAACACTGTTGAATCCATTTATCCTCACAGCACCCCTCTCCATGGGTTTCTTTTTCTGGTACTCTAAAGTCTCATTAGACAAATGCATGTACCAGCTCCCGAAGAAAGAAGATTGCTGAAAATGTTTTTCTTCTCTTTGGTCAAAAGAAAAACCAAGAATCACTAATGGTGGCTCCATTAGTCTGTTTATACCTGAAAAATGTGAAAAATGATTTAATATACCTGGAAATAACTAATTGGACATTTTTGTGTTGCTGCTGTCAGCTGTTTATTCTCTTGCCAACTATATCTCTGAATCTACACTGAAATATACAAACAGAAAAATGCATTTCTGACAATCTGTAAAACACTCCTCTCATCTTTACTAAAATGATCATCGCTAACCATAAGGTATTTTTATACAAGGTATCCTCAATTATTCTGATACCGTGTATAGACTCACGACTGATACGTGACTAAACCTGGCTACTTACCTCTAAAACCTCGTTCATTTCCTTGTCAAACACAGTTTTTTTCATCTGCCTGTGTTATTGCTGGACACAAATACATACAGCAGAGACATGATAATTAGCCAGAGACAACAGTTGTACTGAGGTAGTCCATGTATTTACCTCGTCTGATTGACCTGATTTAAACCATGCAGACTTCAATTTACCTGGAGCATGTAAGGTCAAGGGTTGCTCAGACTGAACTCAACCTAAACTCATGTCCTCAGTAAAATATATAGATTTGATATAGATTATACTTTTTTCAGATGAAACCAATATATCTGGATATTTACGAGGAAAATGATTTATTAGGGTATTTCAACCGTATGAGCACAGAAAGTAGAAAATAATAAAACAGATGTTTAGGGATGACACCATAACTGTATGCAGCGTCTCAACCATCCATTCCAAACAGACCCTTAGTCTGGGAGGACGAGGTTAGGGTTTAGGGTTTAGGGTTTAGGGTTAACCGTTAACCGTTAACCCCTCCATCAGCTGGTTAAGCTCCAGGACCTCCTTCTGGATGGTGTTGATGTTTCGTGACCTCTCCCAACAGCGGCAGCGGCACGACTGCTGCTGCTGCCGCTGATGCTGATGCTGATGCCGAAGCTGCCGCGACTGCTGCGACTGCTGCCAGTGCTGCGACTGCTGCCAGTGATGCCAGTATTGCGACTGCTGTGACTGCTGCCAGTGCTGCGACTGCTGCCACTGCCGCAACTGCTGCCACAGCCGCGACTTCTGCTGCCGCTGTTGCCACCGCTGCTGTCGCTGCTGTCGCTGTTGCCACCGCTGCTGCCGCCGCTGCTGCCTGTGCTTCAGCTTTATGAACACTTTCAGCTGCTCTGACATTGAACTCAACACCACCACAAAGTTTTCCTGCATCTCCTGTCGCTGTCTGAGTGCCATTTGAGAGACAGATTTGAGAGACAGATTTGAGAGACAGATTTGAGAGACAGATTTAAGATAACAATCACTGTCTACAGCCAGCTGTCTTTGATGTCCTACTGTTTAAAGCCAGCTGCATTTGATGTCCCACTGTTTAAAGCCAGCGGCCTCTGATGTCACAATTGCTTGGGGGCAGTTGTCACTGCCCACTGTCTGAGAGCAACTAAAGCTGTTTGTGTTTTATTCAATGAGATATATACTGGTTTATGAAAGTTTATTGGATAGTTTGTTAGCTCTCGGGGTTGGACTCCACATGAACTTTACTAAATATCTCTTCATAATATCAAAAAACAAGGTTGGAGTCAACTCCTCAACTGCTCATCAAATTAAGCAAAGACTGTTTGTCAACCACTTCCACACAGAAAACCTCGTAGTCCTTTTTGGAACTGAAACGTGAACATGATAGTTTCCAATTATATTATTCCAACAATTATATATTGCTATGCATCAAGCCTTCAGCATCGAAGACATTATATTACATACCAAGTTTCGAGCAAGCAACGGAGGGCATAGCATGCTGCAAGCATTAAAAATGTTCATTTGTTATTATAGAAAATATGACTTTATTTGTATACTGAATGCCCAGCATCTTACCATCAAAACATCACCCCACAGTTGTTTGACAGACCTTGTTTTGGTAGGCCCTGGGACAAGATCCATAGATTTAAAAAAATAGACAACTATCACTGCCCAGATGTGATGAAACTGTGCGCCTAAAAACCTGAATGGTTTGATGCGACATCTGGTGAGTCATCTCTCCAGCGAGTGCCACGGAGGGGATCTAGAAAGAAAATCTCCCTATCTTAACGTTGTGTTCAAATATAAACAGACATATCTTGACAAACAACAGTCAAACCGACTTTAAAGTTGTAGGATGCATTCTATAAAGGTAAAGGCATTGTTTAATGAAACATATAATCTGGCAAAGAATACAGTAGCGCCTCTTTTCTCTTCACTAAAATCTCCTGTTGAAAGAAGAAAAGAGAAGTGAAGGATTCTTTGTAATTTCTAATGATCACACGGGAAATAGGAAATATAGTCGATAAACAGTTCCAACTTTACTAAAAACTAAATGTGTTTTCACATTTTTCGAAAGAACTACTTCTTGTCCTTTGCTCGGCAGTCTTCCTTTACGGAGCTGAATGTCTGATCTAAATGAGTGTTTGGCCAAAAGACCTAAAGTAATATAATGAGCTATGAAAGTGGAGATGTGACACATCACAGAGAAAGTCCCTGATCCGTGTTAACGTACAGTCACACTCATTCAAACACCACCTGTCGTGACCCAAGGCTAGTGCCAACTTGCAGGTGAGTGTGTGTCTTTGGACTCGGGAGCTGCAATCAGCCATTGTGCAGGAACAGAGGTGCTGTGAGTTAAATCCTTTCACAGACATCAAAGCCGGGCTCCTGGCGCTAAAGTTCTGGTGTGAGCAGCCGGCTGGTTGCCACTGCTCCCACTGACCTGGCTAAAAGTTTTCATTTGTACTTAGATAGATGGCCTAATTTGGCCATTCTCTTTTAGGAGGAAGCCATGTTAGCAAAGAGGGCTTCAAAGGAGTGGCTAACAGTACAAATAACTGAAAGAGTTCCTACCAGGGTAAGGAATGTGAAACAGATTTTTTTTTTTTAAATACTCCTTAATCAATCTTTGCCCCCAGAATACTGTTTATTTTCAAAGTTATTTACTTTCTTGTCTCTATATGCAAAAGTTGAACACAACTCTTATTATTGGTAAAGAATTATTCAGATTAATCATTTGGAGGAGCAATCATATTTATGTTGATTTTGTTATATAGGCCTTCTTAAAGTGGAGCAAAGCACAACAAATAGTTCTGAGGCCTTTTTTATATGGGCTTTATTTCAATCAATGTCCCTTTTCAATATAGTCACCTGGTATAAAAAGATTAATGAACCTATAACAGTTTAAATTTGTAAATATAAAACATTCCCTTGATTGTAACTGTATAAATAGGAAGTACTTGCAAACACCAGAACAAAATAATGGATCTCTTTCCCCCAGCACTTATTCTACCATTGCTATAGAGTCCACCCAAAAGACCAGTTCCTTCTTTTTCCTGACACGAACACAGAGATGTGCCCTACCTAGTTGTAACAGAGGTGCTTGATATCACCCATTTCTTTTATTTCAGTAGCAGTGGGATATCTGCTCTGGTATTGAGAGACAAGCTTTTTGTGCGTATGACAAAGACACTTGTGCCTACTGGGGGGCTTGATCTGTCCTAATGGGGCTTGTCTGGATTTGCAGAGGCTTTCGATTTCTGAGAATGCAGCGCAGTCGAGTTCCCATACCAGCTGGCCTTGCAGAGGGACTGCCACCATCATTGAGGGTCACTTGCAGCAGTGTCTGGTCATGTTGTAGCTAAGTGGGGCTTAGAGGTCCAGTGTGTAAGATTAAGGTGAAAGGGATCTATTGGCTATTGAATATAAAATAATCCCAGGGATGTTTTCAGAAGTGTGTTTCATCTGGATTGTACGAATTATTGTGTTCTTACCCTAGAATGGGCCCTTTATATGTTAATACTTTATATTTACCTCTCTACAGAGGCCGCCATGTTTTTGACAGTAGCCCAGACTGGACAAACTAAAGTGAACTGAAGTCTACCACAGGTTCTCTTTCATGTTTGGAATAGGAGGGTGAGGTGAGGGGTGATCTGCTGCAACATGCAACTTCACCACTAGATGTCACTAGATTCTACACACTGAACCTTTAAAACACTGAGGGCTTCTGATTGTACACAGATAATACTGTTGTCCCAAGCTGGAGCACTCAACTTCAAGCCAGGCTTCAACCATCGGGGCAGCTATCTACTGTTGCCTATTGTACAGGTTTGTAAATAGGATGAAGTTACAACCTCCTCATATCGATAACAATAATGATTAGGGGATTTGTATTCTTCAAACTTTACTCACACAAATCTCTTAAAAGAGCCCCTTTGCTCTTCAGCTGAACACCTCGCACCATGTTGGAACAATATAGATGTGAACCTCATCAGTGGCTCAGTGATGGAAATAATCAAGTGGGTAAAGCAAGAAACCCAAAATTCGAGCAATACATAACAAGCAGTGGACATGTAACTCAACTGGCTTTCAAAGTAATTGATACCAGCAAACTCTAAAGGAGCAAATCAACAAGTATGAGGTGCAAATTTAGAACTCTTGCAATCAAAGCTGACAGAAAAACATTGTCTCTCAAAGTAGATGCAGTCGTGTTAATAGCATCTTTCATAATCACAACAACCAATGGGGGCCAGCCACACATGATCCATGTCACGTGATCTCCTTTAGTGAGTCCTAGTGTCCTCTGTTTTTGTCTGATGGTTTACTATTTATTTTAATGTATTTCCAATACAATGTTACCCAATATACATGTAATAGTGAAACGCTGTTGGTGCAGTCTTTTCCCAGAGCAAGGTCATTGAAAGGGCAGAGACTACCGAGCACTCTTTCATTTAAAATAAATGTTCATTGATTTTCTTTCTCCCAAAACATGAACATCAACATTGAATCATTAATATGAAACACATAGAAACTGGTGGTGAAACATTAAAGCTTCATGCGGTGACAACAAATGTAAATATAAATATTGCATTGAGAATTACATTGGCCTTCTGACTAAATCCTTACCGTCTTATAGAGAACATTCTATGTTGGTGTAAGTGCAGGTTGAGTAAAAGTCAAAGTAAAGGACTGGGTAGATTTTCCCACACTTAGTTATTTACTGTCAAAGGAAATAAACTGTGACTTTCTTTATTGAACCAGACAAATTTAGGTTTGTTATTAGGTTTATTTATCTACTAACTATCATATATCTACTTAGTGTAGATTCTCACATTTTACTATTCTGCAGAATCCAGGTTGCAATATTTTGATTAGACCAGCCTAATTAATGCTATTAGTTAGATTTCAGAAGTTGCAATTACGATTTAAAATATACCAGGTCATTGAAATGTACTGCGCTTACTATGATTCACATAGTTTAGTTTACCACCATGAAGTGACTAAATTTCTGGCCTGTGTCAGGTTCCTGAATGACTGTAACATTACTTGTGGTTATTCTTTGCATCCACATAATTAACATATATGTATTTTTAATTGAGTAAACAGCGCAAGACTTGTTCATGTCAAACATATCTAGAGCAAGAAGAACATGTGCTACATGTTAACATGACTAACATCCCCACTGAAATACGCTGGGTGTTAATGTTGCATGTGCACAGGCTTCAGCCCTTCATTGCCCCAGGGTCCAAACGATGACATCTTTCTGAAGTGAAAATTGAGAGTTCCCTGAAATGGAATGGGACCATATGGCAGTGAGGTGTTTGCCAGGGAGGCCAACAGGTTCTCAGCTCTAAAATAAGAAGTGTTTTTGCATGATCTTAGGACCTGGTAATGAAAGAGGTGTTCAGATACAGCAGGGCATCCTGCTACAGAAAAAGTGCCTGTATTTATATTCTGAGCACACGTTTTAATGCATTATACATTGGTAGAAAGATAATTTTTCAATGGCGTTCAAAGCGCTACTGTAAGGAAGGGCATCAGAAAGGTTTTCACCAAGGTTAACTTCACCTTTTCCAAAAACAATATCAAAGTAAGTCGACAACAAAATCCATATCTCTTCTCTTCCTGTACAAAGGGTTCAGCTGTTTGAAGACTCATCCTGAACTCTGCAGGGTATTTTACTAATACTAATGCTACGTCCAATGATAAACCCTTCCTTAAATTCTGCCATTACTCAGTGTTACAGAGAGCAGGCTGGGGACTTGACTTTCCATATTGAGCTGCTTCTTCCTGTCAACTCCAGCGCAGGAGTGTGATGCACGTGCAGCACTAATGGCTACTGTAAAGGTTAATCAATATCTGTGATGATTCCCACCATCGTTGTGTTTGTTTTTACGGATCCATGTACATAAATGCAATCAGCGAGAACTAACCCAGTAGCATAATACAAACCCTCTATTCAGAATGAAAGAAAAAAAATCCAGATTTATTAAAAGTTATCATCTGCTGCCTCAACCCACGTAGGAGATTCAGGTCAAGTGTTGTTATAGTCTTGAGATGATTAGTATACAACCATTAACACTGACGACCTGGCAGACACCGGAGCTACTTATGGGTTTACTCAATAGCACAAATAACAATGATTCTACAAGTGAAATGTATGTAGCTGTCGAGTTAACACCAAAGGCCTCGTTGTCTGCAAACATGAGATGCGAAATGGAAACTACTAGCTTTTGGAAACATGCCACCACACAGCAGATCATGAATTATTTACTGTAACGGCATCTCCTTCAGTTATGATAAGACGGTGTATTTGTTGTGAAGAGAGTCAGTGAGAGACAGTGTTACTCTGCGAGGCATTTTATACTGTTAGGAGACCTTTTCAACAGTTATTTCCCTTCACGCAGTGAAAAATGAGAAAAGATGGACACACAGCGACTGGCACAGTAATGTGATTGAAATTTTATTTTGGAGGCTCAATTATTTCCCAAGGCTTCATGACTTGATTCAAAAATGTACCTGCCAACCTAGTTTCTAGTTTTAATGTTGGGTCTGATTGGTGCATATTGAAAACATCGCATCGGTTCATATGTTGATGGGAATTGACATCAAACACATCGTCCTCTTCAAGAGAGACTAACGGGAAAGTCAGATTCTATTCCTGTTTTGTCCTCAGCTGCAATAACATCGTCCGAAGTGATGAGGCTAAACGGGGACCGCACTTAATCTCTGTGAAAAACAGAACAACCCCAATTTGAGATTTCCCATGTGATGGCACATTATTTGAGGATGTAATATTTATTTCATAGGCTGATGGTACACTTCCACCGCCTGCTGTTTTTCCTCTGTTCATCCACCACCCGCCCCTTCATTTCCATTGAATGATAGTTGTATGATCAGTGGTCTGGCCTGGTTAGCATTTATGAGACCACTGTGAAACTGCTTTAAAAGATTTTCTTCATATGGTTTCAATTGTACTACATCATTGTACTCCTCGCTGTTTTACAAGACTATTTAGTTTTTGATATGGCTTCACAAGCTGTCGAACATGTTTGACATTATGCTTTGGTATGAATGGAAGTTGGTGCACTGAATTTGAATGTGCCTGGAAGGCATGGATTGCTGCTCATTGACTGAATGATTTCAAGGAAATGATTGATTGAAGGCAAAGTTGACTGATGGTCAGTCAGAAAGACACTTGTGACCAACTCCTTTAACCTATAGACAACAGATAGCTTTCGACTTTTGTAGACATGGATTTGTTTTTTTTTAATCTACTGAATGGCAACAAGATTGCTTGCCACGATATGCCTACACACATATTTTACCATTTCTGGCAATAACTCCATTTAAATTGTCATTGCTGCTTCCCTCATTTAATTTTTTTATCTTCCACCTATCTCTTCTATCTTCTTTTTTCTTAACAATGTTGTAAATATCAAAATTTTGTTGATGTGTTCAGTTACACATGGCATCTATTGCCCTTACATGAGATTCTCTCTTTCTACGTTATCTTCCCCCTGTTAATCAGGTTTTTTGGTACTTTTTCCTTACCCTTGTTGAGGGTTAAAACAGACGATGTTGCACCTTGTTAAGCCCTGTGAGAGAAATTGTGATTTGTGAATATGGGCTAGAATGATTGATTGGATTTTGTAGAGGTAGGAGGTCACTCTTCCTCCTGCCACATATGCATTACTCCATTTAGTTTTCTTCTTTCCCATTTTAATGAAAGAGTTCAACATGAATTGGAACTAAGAGTCGGTTGGGGGTAGATGACAGTGACAGCAGAATCTGCATCCATGCTTGGTTTAGCAGCAGCTCAAAATGTTTCTGAAGGAAACTCCGTCTTTATGATGTGGCTGGTAGTTTTGTGATTTCAAGTCCATGCCATTGAGGTACCAATAAGCAACATTTTTTCATAACCACAGAAGCACGTTCAGCCGAAGGCCCGGGTGGCAAAGTCCTTGCTGCCAACAGATAGATAAAGAACACCTGGAAATTGCGTGGGTGTGCAGGTAGAGGCAGAGAAACGCTCAGCTGGAATCATTGTTCAACAAATTCAAACATTCATCACACCTCCAAGTCCACATGCAGCAAATATATTTCTCAACTGAAACTGTGAACCTTTATATGAATCTTTCTTATTTTAGAATACTGTCAACATCAACACACAAAAACATCTCTATTTTCAGCTACCTGATGAAACCACAGTTTTTCGTGGCAGCAGTTTCTTCTATCAACAGCCCAACATGTAGATATGAATACAGTTAGTGAATTAGTGAGAGCTGCACAATAAACAGGGAGTTGGACGGGTGGGGAAGACACTGCTGCTATTTTAAACACCGACAAAGTTTTTTAAAGTTCCTCATTGTCAGTGTTTCAAACAGAGACTTGGTATATCTTCTTTTTTACATCAATGTCAGGAGACAGATGTCTCAGAGAGAAAGAGATACTGAGAGACAGATCAGGAGGCCATCATTCTGAGCGGCTGCTGGAAATGGCAGTGACAGACACAGTGGAGGGGAGGGGGAGAGGGAGAAGTACCAAACTTTCCAATGGCAGCCGGAAAAGAAAAAAGGAGAGGGAGCAGCTCTCCTGTGTAACGTTGATAGGGCCTGGGAAAACATGGCATCTAAGACATCTAGGTTTACGAGACTGGTGTCGGGGGAGGTGAACCTCTCAAGCACCAGACGCCAATTATGGGATGCTCTAGCCTAAGCAGGTAACGCATTGGAGCCATGCTCCCTGATGCAAATGAACGTCCTAATTATTTCAGACAAAGCATCAGGGATTGACAAAGCAGGCTTCTAAGGGGACTGACTCCCGGTGCCTGTATGCCAAATGTCAACAGTAGCTTGAGGAGAAATCGTTGGACTGATAGGTTCCCACAGGGTGGCTTAAGATTGGGTGGTTATGGACATATAGACAGGTCGAGAGAGAATGAAATGTGGGAGTCAGGGGCTGGGGGGGGGGGGGGGGGGGGCATGAGACAAGGTGTGGACTTGAGGAAGTCCAGGAAGGACCGTGTGTCAGGATAAAAGGAATGCAATAGCAGGAAATCTGTAGTCACAAAGAGCTCTCTGCTGAGCTGCACTGAGGGTCCCCAGGGGGCTGTCAGGCCTTAACCACTGCTGCAGCCCTCTGAAAGCTCAATGTTGAGGAGGAATTAAACCACTGTGTGTGTGGGAGAGGGAGAAAGAGAGAGAGAGAGAGGTGTATATGTGACTGTGTCTGATCACTCTCTGTCTGACATGCTTGAACAGGTAGAGCAAATAATCAAACCCATTTACAATGACTTGCTCATTCACTTCCATGATTGGTTCTTTCACTGATAACCGAGTGCAGGTCAAACGATAATCTTTTCAGGAGCCTCAAAGGACGACACACACACACACACACACACACACACACACACACACACACAATGTAAATCTATATTCATAGACTGATAGCAACCACATGTCAAGTTACCAATTACTGGCAGCTGATTAATCACTATTGTACAGAATAATTAGTAACAGTATTTTACATAACGCATTGCTCAGCAATGATCAACCACAAATATAAGCGATAGTAATATCAAGTTAAGTGATTATATTAGAGTGAGTGAGGTAAGTTATTAGGAGCAAAAAAAAAAAAAAAAGAAAGAAATTCGGTAAGTTGACGTTCTGGCAGATAAGTGACAATCAAATCTGTCTTTATATACATAAACAGGAGAGTGAGTTGATTTTAGCTGAATTGGCAGGAGGGGATGGAACCGAACGGCGAATGGGGACAGAGCAAAACATACCAGAACCAGAAAGTGAACAAGAACAAGCTGAACATGCAGAGTCCCGACACAAATAGCAAAGAAGGAGAAAGGGATGGACCACAAAACACTATTATGACAACTGTAAGTCACACATTATGCAAAGTAGGCATGTTTGTGGTCTTCCCATTAGGTGTGTGTGGACCAGCATTAATATTATCGATGTGCATTCTGTGCGAAGAAGCCACAGAGGTCAAAGACAGCTGGTCTGCAACAAAAAACAAATTCCTGTAATGCTACATTTGTCAAATTGTTCATGTGTTTTGCTGGCGAGCCACAGTACAATGGGAAATCCCCTGTGTCTTGTTCAGAGTGGAGAGGCTGGTGGTTTCACAGTAAGAAGAGGTGTCCTGCTTGCACTCACTGGTGCTAAATGAGATGTTAATGGTGAGCGATTAGTTCCAGTGCAGCTGGCCTCTCATTAAAACACACTGTCTGGACTTTTATTTCCACACAGGTTAAATGGGTGTTCCAGTTTTTAGGTGTTGGAAGGCACCGTTGACTGATCTGGACAGAGAAATCAAAAGAAAACCCATGCCCACTGCAAATAATCCCATCAAAACATAATTGCTCAGTGATGTGGTAAATTTGTTTTTGGATGAGTAGGAAGCACATTAAAAGCAGTGAGCACAGCAAGTGTCACCCAAAGCTTGTCGGGTTTTCTTTCTTGTCAGTGGCCTAAACAACCCAAGTGGGACCAGCTCTACTTACCACAATGAAATAAAATAGAACCTATATATTAAATGGGCTTCTGGTTATCACTACTATGAGACAGTTAACATCAAAGTGATCTACATTGTGGACTGGAGAGACAAACCCAATTCAAACCAATTCTAAAATATCCTTGAGCAGGACACATTTGAGTGCTGCTTCATTGATCCACGTTTCTTTTTGAAGGGAAGAGCAAAAAACAAGAAATGAAATTCCGAATAATCAATGACGTGTCACATTAAATTATTGAGTTGCTCCAGATGTGCACAAACACTTAAATCAGATCTGTGTCAAACACACACGCAGTGCTGTCGTTAGAACAGTACCCATCACCAGGGTTAATTTCCACCAGTGGTTTCTGGCTTTCCCCAGTGTAAGGTCTACCTCAGGGTTTCCCAGATTCCTCAGGATATTTCCCTCTGGAGCACCCAACAGCTGACCCTGGTGCTTAGCAGTTGTTATATGTGCATCAGGTATGTCGGTGATTAATTAAAGCAATCTATCTGGAGCTCCAGAGGGGAATCAAGATACTGTTGGAAAGATTAGTGGCTGAAGACACTGTCGGGAAGCCTATACCTCTGCAGCCCCTCAGGGTAAATACTGCTCTGCCAGGACAGATTAAAATCAACAGTTCAATTTCGCTAACATTTAGTTTCTTTGAGTTTACATTGAATATAAGGTTACATATTGTAATGTGTATACAGTGTATACACACTACAAAGCAGGTCCTAAGAAGGCCCCTACATTTTAAGGTGATAGATAGATAGATAGATAGATAGATAGATAGATAGATAGATAGATAGATAGATAGATAGATAGATAGATAGATAAACTAAAAAGTCAAAGTACATGTTATATACATTTGGTGGGAGGAAGTGGAGACATTTTGTCATTTGCTTCATTTGCTTACTGAATGTTGGTGATTTCAGTCCTCACCTCACTGACAGGACAACTGGGAGGAATATTTGTGGCACAACATGCCACAACATTTTAACAATAAGGAAATAAAAAAAGAAATGTACAGACGGGTTTTCAGCTCATCATCATAAACAGTTCTCCCAGGCTTCCCTGTGCTCAGCATTCTCCCTGGCACGTCAAAATGTGGCTGTTATGTAAAAGATCTGCGTGACTGAGAAATGTCTCACTTGAGCCAGTGCATATTAGATAAACTAAATTTCATGGGAGAGGACTTTCCATATTATAGAAATTTTGTTCGATGCAGGTTGTGACCAAAGTATGACTATTGTCTGTACAACCCCCCCCCCTCTCTCTCTCTCTCTCTCGTGGTGCAGCAATCCCACGTCTGAGTTAATTCTGTTCTTGTGTCCTTTCATCCATAATTAAAATAACAAGCAACTAATTACTTTTGAATAATGTCAGGCCAGTCAGGCGGGTTGCACAATCCCTCTCCATAATTAAAGTGCACCCAACAGTTTTGGCAGACATTTCCCTCGTAGCCACATCACTTCGCATTGTTTCAGTTCAGCCCGAGCCTTTGGAAAACCTTTGAGACACTCCAGGGTCTGAATGTCAGCGAGCTCTCAGACGCTCTGGGCTCCGAGTTATTTGAGGTTCGGAAACACAACGCGGCCCCATCTGAAGTGCCCTGGGGGCCGAGAGCATTGTCGCGGGGAGTTGTGAATTAAACACTCTATACTCTTTCACTGTGAAAATTAATGAAAGACT
Organism: Verasper variegatus; assembly: GCA_026259375.1. NCBI lineage: Eukaryota > Metazoa > Chordata > Actinopteri > Pleuronectiformes > Pleuronectidae > Verasper > Verasper variegatus. The sequence continues at coordinate 7,077,835 of CM048051.1, forward strand.
GATGGATATTTGTACACGGTGTCCAGCCTTTTGAGGCAATGTCACCCGGTTGGCCACATGAGATTGTGTTTTACAAGACATTGGGCACAGAAAGAAGTCTGACGATTCCTTTTTCTTGTCTATCTAAGAAAACACATTTTTCACCTGCACTCACTCTGAATTTACTTCCTTCTCACTTTTACTGCGTCTGTCAGAGAAAGAATTGAGCGTCCGATTTTTAGCCGTCTCCATAAAAACAAAAGAGCTATAAACCATTAGCTCTTGAATGAAAAAATGTGAAGTTCATAGGGATTTTATGTGATTTTAATGTCTGCATTTGATTAATGCTCATGCCACATGATTTAAACCTGTCATTGCTTGTCAATTCCTTTCACATATTGCCCCACTTTTACTACCTTGCCACAATTCTGAAGCTCTAAAGCATTGTTCCCAAAGACCGTGGGGAGCACCCCAGTGTATAATCGTGCCAGGAAAGGCAATTTACCAGGCGATATTGCCTCTGTGTAGAGTGGGGGTCCCTAAGCTCTTCCTGAGCAAGGACTATTGGGTTTGGACCAGCAGCAGAAAGTGGGGGAGGTCTCCCATCTGATCTGTGGTCTGCCACCATCAATCTTGGAGGGATCCCAGTGCTTCAGTGGACACGGCTACACAGGGCCTAATGAAGGCCTCACGCAGGGCTGTCTGCTGCAGCACAACATGTTTATCTCTGTCACCTACGTTGCTGGGTTAAAGATTAGAGGTCTATAGATAAATAACTTGGCTAATGTGGTAGACGTGTCTTCATCCGCTGGTTGTCTCACTTTGTTTACAACCGAGAAAATAATATTTTATTGATAATAAAAGCCAAATCTATGGATTTTACCCGTAAGTGTCTCTGTCTCACTCTCCCACTGCCACTTTTATTAGCAACATATATTTGGTTTTATACCAATAATGCTTATGAGCATGAGTTAATATATTTATATATATATATCATTTTATAGCTCTTCGTTTCAGCATGTTTTTTTTATTTTTACATCCTCCATTCAAGTCACTCATCATTCTTGGACAAATACAGTATAATGTATCCATCTATATTCACTTTACACCGAGGGACATAATGTGAAATATGGTGGAGAGGGTATTTATCTTTCTCAGCTTACAGGCCTGGGCAATCATCCTCATTCTGAACTGTGACTCAATGTAAATGAAGTGATAATGACATTTACTCACACCACGACGGGCAGACAATTGTTGGGATTACACCTGGTCTTATTGGATGGTGGTCATCTTTGCTTTTGTCCTTTTCTTTTCTTTAGTGTTCGAGTGAGAGACAGGACACTGCATTATAGAGGTTTTACTCCAAATTGGTAACTGATAGAGCTACAGGTCCTTAAACCAAATTATACACACTGATAAATATCAGTCAGTTAAATATGCTTGCTTTTTAAATCAAGATCTGCGCAATATTCCCTGAAAATGTTACAAAAATGTTAGAGAATACCCCGTGTTGCAATTTTAAATAAAGGGAAAAAACAAATTACCAATTAATCAATTTACCAATTTACCAATAAACCAATAAACCAACAGACAGGGGCGAAAACCATCACCCTCTTGGCGGAGGTATACACCTAACAACAACAATCCTCTCAGATGTGGTCATGCCCTTACAATTTTATTTTAAATAAAGACATGTTTTTATGCATCACGAACATGTAAAGTTAACACTATCAGTTAAGAAGAAAGAAGAAATCCCACAGGATTGGTGCCGACGAAAGATTTCCAGCGGATGACATCCCCCCTGTGTCAGTTTAAACATCTGTGGGAGAAGTGTCTAAGTGGTTTTCTGTAGGATGTCAGCTTTGTTCAAGGGAAATAGGTTGACTCGTGACTGGTGACGGCACAGTGATGGGCAGACAGCTGTGAGGTTTCAGCTTCAAGAAAACACTGAGCGCAGACTGATGCCAGCTTCTATTAATAAGAAAGAAAGTGATAATAATAAAATAATTGTATAAAATACGTCTTAAGCTTCCTTTAACATCCATCAAATCTGTTTTTTCTGAGTGCTAAACCTGTGAATCGGTTCTTGAGGTGGAAAATTGATTTTTTCATCACACTTATATGCACCTCAGATATGTACTGAAAAGAATTAGCTGTGCGATAAATAAATCTACTTATTAGGCTTGTCAAATCCACAACCTTGCACAGATTTATGACTTAACTTGCTATAATAAATAATTTCCCCTCATCAAGGATAATATGAGTAGTAATTACCAGAAAAAGTGACATCCCCGTTGTGGGCCTGTGAAAAGCTGTGGAGGAGATTGCTCAGTTGCTTTGTGTTAACGTCTGCTTGGTTTCCGTCACCTTTTAATTGGTTAATAGTGCTGACGGTTGCTTGTTACATACAGTTCGTCGCTAATGTTCAGCTGTCAGTAGTTGTTAGAGCACGTTCTGTGTAAAAATCCCAGCAGTGCGTCGTCAGGATTTACTTTATTTACATTACTGCACACAGCTTTCTCAGGTATTCTTCCCGTTTTCTTTTTTACTTTGTCAAAATTTGTCATCTACTCAAAGGGCTCGAGCTTAACAAAAGCACAGAGTTGTTTCTCTCTCTCAGAATAAAGTACCCTAACCTACTAAATAAATAATCCTTGGTGTTTTCCCATTTTTTTTCTCTTAGCTGAACTTGATATGACCTCTTTGGTTCCAGGAAATGATGGAGTGGTTCTCCCTATAACCAACTAAACCCACTAAACAGACAGAGGAGTAAAGAAAGAACATTTATAAAACCTGCAGATCCGAGCCTTTTAGATCACCGTGACATGTGAAAATGAGGTCATGTATTCTCCGTGGGGAAATACTCATCCATATTTCTGGGATTTCTGCTCAGAGGAAGTGGGAGACGGCGGAGGAGTGAGAGACAAAGGGAGAGAAATGGGGAATAAGTCCCAGAGAGGATCATTAAAATGTGAAAAGACCCTGACCAACTGGTCCTCTTGGCCCTGTGCGTCATGACAAATGTTCTGAATGTATAGATCTGGGCGAAGCAGCAACATGATGAATCGAAAATTTTGTTCAGCACTCACTACCTCATTGTGCTACAAGTAACCTCTGAGTGCAATGTATTGCTTTATAATGTGTATGAATAAAACAATAATTAGATTACGCAAGAAAATGAACACTGGTTGAACTGCTGTCACCTCTGCCTGTGACGTCTCAGGCTATTTTTGTCATGGCACTGCAACTTGCTCCCTTACGCCTGGAGCATGGTCAAGGGAGAGTGCACTGTACTGTAATTATACCTGGTCAATAAACAGTGTAACTGCAACATAAACTGTAAATCAGTCAGCACAGGTTTAACTCACTGGATTCAAGGTAATGTCTGCTCCTCCATTATAATCATCCTGCCATTAATTCAATGACAATTTAAAATACGTTACCATTGAAACTACAATCAAGAAATTGCTGAATTTATCCTGGTTTTTATTACATGTTGTCATGGTAGAGCTGAAATGTGATGAGTATCGTGGTTATATGTGTTCATAAGACACAATCATATTTAGGAGCATTTCAGGGGCCCCAGGCAAAAGGGACCTAAGGGACCTTACATCCAATCAAATTCAGCCCTTCTCTGGGGGCGGCCCACTCTGCTCGGAGCCCCAAGCAATTGCCTGCTTTGTCTACCTTGTTGCAACACCCCTGCGGATATTATATGTGATAAAGTTCTACCACAAACTCAAGGGTTATCTCGTATGGTTTTGCACATGCACACACACACACATGTGATAAGTCTGAGATCAGAAGAAGAACTAAATCCTTGTGGTGCACATGTGCATCACAAGGATGAGAAGAATTAGAGCCGATTTTGCAGAGCGATTCCCTCCATCAACTTTTAACTAATATTTTAACAAGAAGGTGGCATCAAAAACAATCCCTGTAAACATGTGGTTCAGCTTCCCACCGACAGAAGAGGAAACGTACATCTGCACTTTCCTCGTGTGTCTTCAGTATTTGTTCTACGCAGAAGTAGTTTCCACTCAAATAGTTGGGCTTGCTCAGCCTTCCTGTGAAATGAGTCACTAAATCCGAAAACAACATGCAACACTGTGTATTAATCATTAACTACCTAGTCTGTTCTTTTAATTTTGCCAGATTTTACAGATACTGAAATAATCGTTTTACAAATAAACCACCGAACTCCACGGCCCTCTCCTTTAATGGAGCCTCTGCAGGAAAACAAAAGTCTAGAGGCGGCCTCCGTGTTTAATACTCAACAAAACTCTGCAACGTTTTTATTGCTTCTTTACGCCTTTAACGAAATTGGGGACCTGGTAGATGTTAACAGGGCAGTGAGAGCATAGAGGGGTGCACATATTGCGCCACTTCTCTGTCAAGCAAATCAATGCCTCATTAATTCACCAAAATCTGGGGTCATTTATTCCTTAATTAAAGGGCAAACCCAAAGAGAATTGCCTTTCTATTAACATTAAAAGGTTCTGATTATGCAGTCTGACATGTTTAATTCACAGCATTTCAGTGTCAAAAGATACATTGCACGGCCATGAAATATTGAGGAGGCCGCTAGAGGCAAAGTTCACAAGCTTGCTCTCTCAAAAAGATCAAAAAAATGAGATAACACACCAGCGCACATCCAGGGCAGCAATGTACCTTCTTGATCCTCTTATCTCATGCTGCAACACAACAACATTTCCCATCGACAGAGCATGACCAGGCATGGATGTGAAAAGGAGCCAACGCTCACAACATGCGTACAGACGCTCTACAGGGAGCTGATAACGGGACGGTTACATCAGACATACAAGCAGCATCAGTTTCCTGCTATTCCACTTGCTATTTCGGTTCACATCAGATGCAAATCTCACGTAATGAAAGCGGTGCCTGCATGTCCTTGAAGAAAATACCGTGGCATCAATCATACAACAATTAAATAAAAAGTTGTGATGCTGCAGAAATCGCAGCTGAGGATGAGATGCAATCTTGGTAAAATTTTGGCTTCAGTTAGTGCATAGAAAAAAAATTGAGTAAATTTCAAACTGTCATATATGACACTAAAACGTTTGATATCCTGCTAATACTGAGTACTGATCCATAACCAGGGATATTTTCAATCTATGCAAGGATTTGTATGTATATGGTAATGTGAGGCTGTGTCATTCTTACAGATGAATGTTAAATAACAAACAGCTATCTCTTCACAGTCACTCCTCTCACTATGTCTTGCTAACTGTTTTATTGGGCTTTGTTAAATGTGGGATGGACACAAGTTTAAATCTATTCTCAGCAAAAAGGAAAATGCAGAAACTTTACTTTTTGAATATTAAAGTGAATCCTTTCATATTGTTTTTTCTTCTTTTTAATATACAGGACAAGATGGTGAGAATCCCTTGAACGACCCTGGAGAGTTACTTTTCGATTCTTCTGGTGTCAGACACATCTCCAGAGGAAATCCAGAGAGTTGGGTCCGGACTTTACACACATGAACAACTCAGTGGGAGATTCTCTGCTCAGACGTGTTCACAACAGCACTAAATCCCCAGGAGGATTCATGTGAGGGCCTGGTGTAGTACGCAGAGGATATAACGTATTAATTACACTGCAGAGATTATGTTATTTTTTTTGTTGACAGAACATCGTCACCGGAGTCGGCCATTATCAACAAAAATTGTATTGACATTTTCGTCGATGTCTTCCTCACATCGGCTCCTCGTGACTTTCTGCAGACTTTATACTGGGGGGCCAGACAGAGAATGTCTGCAGAAACTCCAGAGGTGCTCACTCTAACATTTGCGTTCACACACACAGCCCCTGAGGAGAACGTCTGGATGATCTCTAGAGTTCAGTGCATGTCTGAAAGCAGCTAAAGTAAAGCCCACAGAAGTAATAGAACTGAATTACTGATTATGTTAGAAGATACGTATTGTGTATTGTAATAAATGTATAAAAGGGTTCTTAATGTTATTTAAATGTATATAAAATCAGGGCCAGTATGATGGAGAATCAAAGGCCAGGTTTCCAAAGTGATATTTCATTTTGTCCATGTCGAGGTAAATGAGACAGTTCTTCTGAATACGGACGTCAAGTCATATCTCCCAGTTCCCAGAGTTCAACACGTACGTCTGCCAAGTTAAACTGTTTCAATTCATGAGGTGGTTAAACAAATGACTTTCTTGTTACAGCTAAGTAAGTTCAGCACTGCTGCTTTATCCATTCGACCACGTGTAATCCCCTGGGTTGATTAATTCAAAAGATAGCTCTCTGGCAAAAGCCAATCTCCCCATGCTCTGCTCTTTTCACAGAAACAAACTTCTTTAAAAGCTTGCTCCCCCCCGAAATCTCCTCTGAAACCATGTGTGAAATTGTTTTCAATCTGGACTGTGTAAATTGAAAGCTAGTAAAAAATGGATTTTGGGGGGGGGGGGCAGATTATACCGGTCTCCACCTCTGACATGATTGAGATGTTAATATCAGGAACAGGTGAGCAAAGTCAACTGCAGCCCCAAATAATACATTAAAACACAGTAAGCCAAGAGTGAAATGTGATTACCTTTGTCATTTTCCCTGGTTTAGTCTGACCTCTATTCAAAAGGTCAAGATTTAATCATGGTGGAAACTGGGCTTTTGAAAGGTTCCTGTGAAGGTTAGGAAAGCTTTTCATGCGACTGCTGAATTCAAGCCATTCCCTCTGAGCTGAATGTTGGGAGAATATTTATCCTCTGAGCTTTTCCCTAAACACCACAGAATATTTATGACAGTTATTTCCACCTGCTTGAATAGAGATGATACTGAGCTCACTGTTATCTAGCTATAGGGGTAGCAGGACCCCAATAAGTTATATAAACCTGATGTGTGTGTGCAGGTGACAGATGGGGGAGGGTTACTAAAAGGCCAATAATGGTTGCTAATACTAAGCTGAGCATCCACCTGAGCGTGGTCTGAAGTTCAGAGCAGCTCTCAGCTCATTCTGCTTTTACTGATCCATCTGGTTTGTCCTCCCAGTACTTTATCTTCGGAGAACAGGGATTAAAAATAGTTTGTATTTGACAGGCGGTCAGAGGGGAAACTTTAGCATTAGACAGATGTTTGAGGCCATAGTGCCTAGAGCACTTACAGTATTCAGCATTCAGTTCACTAACAATCCAAAAACACTAGGTTGAAGAGGAATAAAAAAAATCCTCCCTCTTCCTGTGTTACTAAAGGGGAGATGTTTTGTCAGCCTGCTACAATTTGGCCAGGGATGTTTGGAGATAGTATGGAAATACAAGTCAGATATTCTCACTGGGGCATAGCCCCCTAATCCCTAAATTCCATCACTGAACAACCTTAAAACAATTTACATAAGCAAAGTCCGAGTCTCGGACTGAGCTCTGTCAGTTCATGCTCTACACTTATCCTCTAAACTCATCCTCTTTCGGCTAAAGTCATCCGGTATATATAGAGAGACAAAACAGCTCCTGATCCTGGACTCGGAGGGGCGGAGGGTATTCTATCTGACCCGGCCTTGTAGAGTCTGCTGATTGTTCCAGCGGCTCTAAGTCAGCATGGCATTGGCCCCTGGGAGGTGACACACACAGTCTTCCTCAAAGGCCACAAACAGGTGAAAGACTTTATTTGGCTCTGGCCAGAGGGTGTCTGTCTGCTGAAGCGCAAGCAGCCGCGGAAGGACCCATGCATGATCGCGCATACAAACTCTCGGCCGCTGCGTGCATCTGGACGCACGCGCACGCTTTCTGCCCTCTCCCTGTCTCCAACGTGCAAGCACAACAACATGCACACCTGGAATGAGTCAGGGATGGAGAGGAGCAAGAGGTAGTTGGGAAGAACAAACTCTCCCTCAGGTGCCTCACTGTCATGGCAGCAAATGGTCAGCTCAAAACAATAGATAGAACGCCGCTCACATTAAATCTCATCAGAATGTTTCATCCTCAAGCTGAAAAAACAAATCCGACTTTGTTGTTTTGAACAGCGGTGAGTCTAAAGGCATGACAGCCACACCGATACGTACTAAATCCTGTATTTATTTATTCTGAAAACATTGTAGTCGTGTGGGAATTTTTTTTTTTTCATTTCCATACTGCATAATGTGTTAAAAATATGATAAACAGACAGCAGCGTCTAAGAGAATCCTTAAGCCAACAGAAATGAACCGGTGGCATACTTAGTCAGTGTTTTAGCTTTCATGCTCTTCTCTGCCTCTGTTGAGACGTCCTTGAGCAAACACTTATACAGTGGGACTGTATAAGTGCCAGACAAGGGAGAAGATCTGAATTGTGAATGAGTGAATCTATTAAAAATACAGAATATTGTTTTGAGTGACAAATGCTTTTTACTGTCAACGTGTCTTCTCATACTTCCACTATTACAGTACACACAGACACACACACATACACTATGATCTAACCTTAAGATGGCCAGGAAGGTTTCTTCCTCCTCTTCGCATCAGAAAGCGTGACCTGAATGCTCTTCTTGTCCTTCTATTGGTTAGTTAAACCCCAAAAATGGTGATGCAGTGAGTTAAGTAATCAGCAATTCACTATCAGACCAGCAACCACCTATGCAGCAATTGCTCAGACTGCGAAAATTTGGTAAAAGCCCCAGGAATATTTGACTTTCTGACTGATTGTCAGAAATATAAATATATAATATATTTGAAGTGCTAGTCAGTTTGTCTTGACATCTACTGAACAACCTCAAGCCTCCTGTGTGAGTTTCCCTAAACACTGTAATTGTTTATCCTGTCCATACTGACGGGAGACATTTGTGCATTTGTGTGAAATTCACCATGTGTGTTTTTATAAACCGAGTTTTGCTCGCTGAGCTGTGGCAGAGAATCACTCACACAAAGAAGGAACTCTTTTCTAAAAGCAGTGCAATTTAAGAGACCCATCTCAGACTGCTGCAGCCGTCAAACCTAACAAGTTCTTCTTCCACATGATGCAATGTTACATCACGAAAAGACCTGACAAATGTGACCCTATTCTTCAAGCCCAATTTGATAAGAGTTAGGACTTGGGAGTTACTATGTACACCAGCAGAATGTTCTGCAATTTGTCTAAAACGGTTAAAAATAAATTAAAATGATTGTTTCGAATGGAATCTATATCTTCCAAATATATGAATTAAAATGCCTTTGGTCTTCAGGGCTAATGTTGAAGACAATGGGAGAAACGCCACACACACATACACACACACACACACACACACACACACACACACACACACACACACACACACACACACACACACACACACACACACACACACACACACACACACACACACACAAAATCGACAGGCTCAGTGGAAATGCTGATCACACACACTTGCCAGAATCCGATCAATGCACCCCATAACTAATGGAAAAAGGCTCTTGATAAGAATCGAATGGAGGCTCACTTAAGTAATTTATACTTAAACATAGGCTATTACATGCTGTTCCTGTAAAAGTGGCACTTTACCAGGAGACAGCACTTACCATGTTTCTTACAATAGAGCTCAACAGACGTCTGCTGAAGTCAGCCCAGGAGGAAGTGAATTGAATAACAAACATCCATCTATTGGTTTGAAACGCATGACTACATGCTACTAAGGCTTTACTCAGGTCAGAACTAGAATGACACTCAGTAGAACACACTCTGCCCAACAGTCCCCTTATGAAAACACACTTATATCTGCTCGATCCTTATCTTTATTTGGATGTGCGCCAAATTGCTCACGGTCATTAATATCCGTCCCTTCAAAATGTCTCACGCTGTCTCTTAATGATAAAGAATGTGATTCAAAACTAAATCTGGATCCACAGCAACATTTAATTCTTTCTTGTTCCTCGTCTCATCCTCCTAACAAATTTCAGGGATACCTGTTCTGTAGTTTTTGCAGAATCATACTCAAAAACAAACTAACTAACAATAATCAATATTAATGCTGCTTCAAATTTCAGTGGTTTACTGAGAGTAAGATGCATGATGATGTGTCACAGCATCTCTCAAAACTAATTAACAATAGGTATTTCTGATTGAAGCATTCAAGTCCTAAATGGAGAATGACTGCGTGTCTCACTTAGAAACACTCCACTTACTCAGGAATAAAGTACACTGCCTGTAAAGTTAAGAAGCCCTGAATTCCCTGAAATTATGGCAGCATGAAAGTTTTTAATATATGAGGTGATTGAGATAGTTATACCGTAGTCCTCTATGAAAGTGTATGATCTGTAATGCCGACACTACAAACAAGAATATATACATATCCCGTCTCGCCACAAACTGTGCCTTGTTATCCACAAAGTCTTTGGGAGGATGAAACCTCATTAAAGGGGCAAGAGTTCCATGAGACAGCACAGAGGAGCTTTCTTAAAGCCTGGCTTTGAAGCTGAAGTACAGAGTAGCACACGCGCACACACACACGCACACACACGCACACACGGCGCACACACACAGAGCCTTTAAAAGTGTTTGCATACGAGAATAGCATACACTCAAACACACAATACAAGCCACAAAAGCACACAAAGACAGTCGATTGCCACACAAAACAAGCTAAACAACAGCTAAATAAATGCTACCCAAGTATCTTGGGAGCAGTGAGCCAGGCACGGCTCCTAAGACAAAAGTGGATTGCAGAAAAAGAAAAAGAGAAGAGAGGGACGCATGGAGACAGAGGAGGAGGCGAAGGAAGCTGACAGTCTAGAATAAATGACTCAACTTCAAAACTCCTCACATCTTCCCATATCCCCGCAGACTCTTCAGCAACCCACCCACCCAACCAAACAAGCAACCAATGGAACAAAAGCATTGTGCTCCTCACAGAGGCTGTTCATTAACAGCCCGGTTGTGTGTTTGTGGCGCCCTCCACTTCAAAGCCTCATCCGATTCCTCCCACCATCACTGAGACAGAGAGAGAGAGAGAGAGAGAGAGGGGGGAGAAAAAAAAACGCCTTTGTCAAAGGAAAGGGACAGACGAGCATCATCCACAAGTTACGATTTGGGGCAACAACACGACTGGCCTTGCAAATCCTTAAACTGAGTTTATAATGACGTGCTGACTGCAGATGGAAGAGTTGGTGAACAAACTGCCTGATGTGTTCCAGCGTGTTGTGCAAAAACAGCAGCAGCAGTCGGGTGGATGCTACTGAGAGAAATACTGAACTAGACTGAGTGGTAAAAAAAAATTAAATAAACCACTGTTAAAATATTGTCTGTCTGATGAGATCAGAGAGAAGAGGAGAGGAAAGAGCTGACACGAGACATAGATTGACATCGACTGTCTTGTGGATGGATGGACAGACAGGTTAATCAGGATGCACAATTTTCCATATCTACCAGAATGTCTCATGTTCAGTTTGACATTGAGAGGATAAACACCACCCCCTGCTGGGGGACTTTTCCAGCCAGGTGTTAAGGGAGCTGTTACATATTGCTGGAGACAGCTTGGAACACAGGTGGCAAAACAAAACGCGGACGCCGTGCGGCCCCTGAAAGTGGCCAGTCACACTAGGGAATGACAACTTCATCTGTCACCTGGAGAGAAAGAGCAACAGCCGCTTCTCTTCACCTTCGACGACCGAGGTGACTTGAATATGTGGGAAATTGAGTATAAAAAAAATAAAGACAAAATTGAAAAGTGATGTATGAAAGTTAAATAAATACAAAGTAAGAGACCCAAATTATGCAGAGAGACTGTACGAGGATATTTCTGCTATCATGCGAAACAGTGGTGTGTGCAGGCTGAGATGATTAAGTCCTGTGTGTCTCCAAAAAACATCGATAACCCAGGTCAGTTACGAGGCAAAGGCGGATCCAAATCACTGAAGTGCACTTGAGTTGTCAAAGAACCACATTTAACAGAAAGCATTTGTTTTTATTAGGTCACGGCAGTTTCTCCATCTCCAAGCGCACACATAATTCTGATATCGCTACGTGACACAAAGCGTCCAAGATGATTATCCGCTCAAAACATCATTTAAACAGGCATATCTGGAGCATTAGATTTAATCGGATTTCATAACATTTTTGATTTGAAAATAATTACAAGCACTCATCTTTATCAAGGCAATCATTTTCATGCAAATCATCAAAACACAGAGAGCGAGTATAAACTGTGTGTGTGTGTGTGTGTGTGTGTGCTAGAGAGTTTTTCTGCACACGTGTGTGAGTTTGTGTGTTAATAATCCCACGTTCTGAACTTGCCAGGTGTGTATTTTTATGTTTTTATTTTCTTAATGTGTCTTACAGCATCGTTTCTATAACGATGACGGACCAGCTTTGGGGATGTGGTTTTAGCTAATTGGGTGTTTTGAGGAGATGAAGATGAAAGAGGAAGGGAAGGGATTTCTGATGACATGGGGATTCACCGACGAGAGACGGGGGATGTGTATAGAATGTGTACAGAAATAGAGCCTTAAGCTTCGTGCTTGCTGTGCAGACAAAATAGATTTCCTGTCAGGAATCATTCTTTTTGCAGATCTATACTGCTTACCCCCATTAGTGTGTACTTATACAATAAACATGGAGGGGATTACATTGTCCGCCGTTAGCAGTTCTCGAAGTTAAAAAAGACTCATGTAGGTCAGAATTTGAAAGATTTGCCTTGATCGAAGAACTTCTACATCAGGAAATAATATCTGTATATGCTGTACTGTCTACAACCTAACACAGCAGACATATCTGATATAAGAGCACACAAAATGAAATGTTACTTCACAGCAGCTAAAACTTTGGCGAACTTGGTTGAGTCACCAGGACGCCTTCACTTTTCCAATACAAGGCTTATCCTTGAGGGCTGAAAAAAATGTGTTTAATGAAACATTTGCAAAGCCCTTCTCTTTACAATGTTCAAAATTCTGCATTATCCATGTTTGATCGCCTTCACTGGCTTTACAGGAACATTGCTAAGGGTTTTTGTACATTCTCAGAATAGCATGACACCTGCAATGTGGGATGTGTATTGCATAACAGGCAAACTCAAAAGCATTTGCGTCTTCCTGTAAAATGCAAATCTGTAAAGACATTGCTCTGTGAAGCTAGTTGCAGTGACAATGTGCTGCAAGAGAACCTTTAAGAAGCAGTTTTATTAATATTACAGACAAATGCATTCAAGACATTTTCAGTCAGTTATTAATGCCACGGTGTTCTTGTCTTGGTCAGCAGTGCCAATTTAAGTTTAGAGGCTTAATAACAGTAATGTGCCTTTATCCTCTCCATTCTCATAACCCCACATCTTACCCCTGGTGTGGGGTCTTATTCGATGAACAGACCTCAAAGTCAAAGTGCATGAAGATTGATTTAACAAAAGTTACAATAGTAAAGAATCTCCAATTTCCAATTTTGTCTCTAATTCAGAAAACATTAAATCCGCTAAAGAAAAGCGGACAATTACCTTGTCCACCCATGTGTTTTCTGCCAAGTGGTCCAGTCCCACTAAGTAGCTGTGTGGATCTGCTGAGCAGGATCATTTGTCATAGTGGTTTGATACGAAGACACTTATCTCCCCAAGGATTCCCCCGTCAACTCAGCATAATCCAGCGCTGAACTTTTGGATGCATCATGAACCTCATAATCCTATTGAACGATAATATATCAGGTTGTCGGATAAGGCAAAAAATAAGTAGGGTTATAAAATGTGTGATGGTGCAAACGACTGAATAAATCAAGGGGGAGCGGCAGAAAACATTTAAATCCGAGGGTGTTTTGTTCTGAGACGGCTACTGTATAGACCTCTAGGGCCCTGTTTAAAATCACATGAACCAACTGTGCTGCTTGTATGTGTTCAAACACTAAGGGAGGATGCACACTTTTATTTTTAGCCATGCTAGAGGCTAAAGTCTGTTGTGAGGACAATACCAAAGATATTTAGTTAACTGTCATCCTTGATGGTAAATTCTACTTCGTGATTCCCTGAATTTGTATTTATCCCATTTGGAATTGGATGAAAATGAAGGTGTTTAGATCAGTCTTCAAGTAACACAATATAGGAACAGTAGTGTTGTTGTCCATAAGATGCAAACATCATAATTTGAAGGGTGTATTTAATTGGCTTTGTCACAATGCTACTGCAAGCAAAGCTGTAAACATCAAATCCCTTTCCTGAAGTGTGCTACCAGATCATTGGTCTCATGACACAATTATTCTAAATAATTGAATAAAATAATATTTTTTTTAAATACACTCTTTGAAAATGTGGGTCACAACAGGAAGCTTTGAACAGTTTTATTGTATCCTCACATCTCTTGAGACGGTTTTTACTAAAGTTAATTCCGAGCTTTTAATAGAGTCAGCTGAAAAGAAATGTTGCTCTGGGTGAAGAGTTTGTTTATACCTGAGACGGGAAAAACATGATAAGTAAAAGTGGATGCTTCCGAGAGAGAAAACCTCCAGTTGCCCCTACGCCTGTAAACAGTATCTGAGAGTATTTTCTTTCTGTATTCTAAGTGAATGGTTCCAACATTCATGAAATTGTGTATGCATAAATATGTGCATACATATATATAGATATATGTATGCACACACAGTTCACAAAAATACACAATTGGCACAAAAAAAGGCCATAAAGCTGAAATGATGGTTTATCCTTTCCTGCAATAAATTTTATTTTTTGTTTTTGGAGAGTTCACAAGTTGGCCACTGTGATCCAAACAACTTCATGTGTGAGCCCTCTCAGTCTTATTATGCCCAGTTAACGTCAGGGAGCAAATCAACAGCTGACAGTGATGAAGATGACAATTCATCTTACCTCAGTGTAACCTCCATTTAATATTGTTCTTTAATTTAAGGACTTTTTTTAAACAAACACAACGCGTCTGACATCTCTGTCAATTTGACAGTCCAAGGAGAAACAAACTAGAACTGGGGGGATGAATACCGGCTTAGATTCCAGACACTGAGTGAATGATGTTTTCTAGATCAAACACTTGCATATGAATTTGGTTCATTCTATTGATGAACCCTCAACAAACTGACACTGGTGATCTAAAATTCATTCTATTCTTTCCATTTTCCCAGAGCATTTGTCTTTTCAAAAGTGTGGTGTAGCAAGTCCTTTCATCCTTGTTAATGTCTGAAAAAGCTTTGTAGCTGCCTCATCAGCTCGACTCATATTCATAATAAAATGCTACAAATGCTTACATCTAACGTGTCTTGCAGTTATTACATCATTACCAGCATATTATTGATAATGGAGGTATTTTAGCCTTTGATCCGAGTAGTTTCTGTACCTGAGAGCTTTTAATTTATATAATCTTCCTTGTACTATATGTGCATAGTGTTCTTTTTCATATTATGTAGAGGAAGCTTCATGCATAAACAACTGCTGCTTGGTGCTTCCATGCTGCAAAAAGCCTTACGTGGCTTCCCAATCAGATAATAATGAATGGAGCAATTAGCAGTGATTATTAAGCGCTTTGTGTGGCTTCCTTTAGCCAATTTATCATATGAGCATGTTCGATTTATCAGGCCCCCTTGAGACGTATGATGATGACAGGCAGCCACGTACAGGCTGCCTATGTGCTCCCTGCTAAACTTGGCACCGAACAAAGGATGACTGCTACAGTGCTAAGCCCTTGTCTCTCTGTTCTGTGGTCACAATGGAGGACATCACGCTTGCTTTGTGGAAGGTAAGGGTACAGATTTTACACACTTAAGTACCTTGGCACAGCTAAACAACAAAAGGGATCCTGTGGTCCATTTCATCCGCCAAATGAGCCAGGATTTGCTGGGGAATCAACACTGTCACACCATCCAATGAAGTTTGCTGTTGATTCAGTCATGCCTTACTTCTCCACTGCATGCACAGTTTATTATCTTACTCAAACACTCCATGAAGGCTTCATTAGGTCCCTCTAGTCCTTGTATAATTCATATCCAGCGAGTGTCAAGGTCGTCTCTGTCCGAGCTGTGACCCAGAAAGGCTGGCTGTCCCACAGGATAGATGGCTGTTTGTTTTGGAGGGCCTGCCGTGTTTGATCGGGATGGGATGTGGAGAACAGATAACGGGTCGACTCAATGCATCCACTGAATGACCGATTGCTGCCCTTCTTATGCTGAGCCTGGCCTCTTAAAGTAAGGACTACTTCCCCCTTCAAAATCAGTGTGGTCGATTCATTATCTTATTTGATATCAGTGGAGGAGCAAAGAGGATACGAGTTTGATGTTACCTACATGACTCAAGATTACAGGAAATCATGGTGGTAATCATAAGAGGTTTTCAGACATGACCTCTGGGTAAAATCCGCAGAATTGGCTACGGACTCTACACAGAGTTTGCCTTTCACACACAACCGAGCGGGAGATTCAGCATCAAATCCACTGCGTTATTCAGGCCAGAGGTGGAGCAGGCGGAGACAGGAAGTGACGTATTAACTCCGTCATGTGGACGTCACCTGACACCATCGTCAGCTCTTATCACCACAAACTCTCTAGACATCTTCGTCGGTGACTTCTTTGCACTTGACACCACTTTTTAACTGGGAGAACTTGTTTTCTTTTGTATTTTTGCGCCTGTCGCATGCGTCATCAACCCTCACACTTGCTTGCGGTAAACCAGTGTGGAATCACCTGCTGTATTTGCACATCGACTTCTCCTTGAATTCTACAGGACCTGGCAGATACTAGGCAGATAAAGTTCCGAGAAACTATGGAGCATCTCAATCGGAAAATAGAATCAGAAAATACGAAGGATCCGCGGAGTCCAGTGCACAGCATGTCGGAAAGCAGTTCTGGCAATCTTTCAAGCATTGTTGTCTGGCAGAGGCACATGTGACTAAAGCTCTCCTCGCTTAAAACTGCTCCTCATCAGAGCATTGGCAATATATTGCATGACACATTGATCTGTTTTTTATGCTTCTCCAAAAACTTTCAGACAGACACTTTCTTACTTAAAATGTCAAAGTGTCTCTGGCATTAGGAAACCATTGTTCACAAAGGAAATCGATTCTCTGTGTCACAAAGGTCTGATCTTCTGAGCCAGACAATGAGTTTGGAGCTGAGCCAAAACCATGGAGGACTTTTTTGGGTGAAATACTGAGCTAAAGTATGAGTGCAGTGAGGAAATTCAGCATATGAACGTCCATACAGGTGTGGTATGATGTCCATTCCTTTATTAGCTCAGTGGTTTTCAGTGTGCCGGTGCAAAAGGCCCACAAGGGCACGAATTCAGGTCAAGATCTAATGCAATTACCTGAAGCTTTTATTCAGTGAAAGTGCAGATTGCTTTAGAAGGTAGTAATCCACCCTCTTCTTCAAGGACGGGTCAAAGTGACCAAACTTGAGCTTGAGAAACAGAAATGCAGAAAAAATCAAATGCCGCCATCTCATTAAACCATGGCTTGTGCTTTCATGTCATGCAAATGCATCCTCGATAGCCAGAAGCTGAGTGTTAGCCAAACAGTGGAAACACAGAGGTGAGAGCTACCTAAGCCCAGTGAACCAGGTTTTAAATCCCTCGACTCAATCCTCGGATATACAGGAGATCCGTCGAATTTTCATATCTCACGTACACGTTTTTCAGTGCATTTAAAAGGTCGAACGTCACCGTGTTAGTATTTGTCGTGCAGGAAAAGCCTCTGCCATTCAAACCTGTCCATCATTCTCACTGGCTTAATCGCACTGTGTCCATTTCACCTACTAATCCCTATGGTCACCATGCAGTAGAGTGAAGGGACCGTTAACATTTGCACGATCAGTTTTCTATAGCGCTCATTTGCACGTCCCATCACGTTAATGATATCATGTCATCGTGTGTCAGTTAACCTTGTCAGAGTGTGCATCCTGTTTGTGAGCAGCGAGCAGAGAAGCTGAGGACTCACACACTCAGAAGGAGAGTGGCAAGGGGGAAGGGTGGGAAAGGAGGAATCTACTGTATCAGCACTCTATCTAGTGCAACTTTGTACAGTACTAATGCAAAAAGTAAAATCCATCACACTGCGAAATGCTAACAAATAAATTTATAAAAATGTATAACCTCTGCTGCTACAACTCCATCTGAGGGGAAATACTGTAAGTGAAATCTGAAATGATAACTATGGGAATAGTTCCTATTCAAATATGTATTAGAAGTTGTGCTTGTTCTCAAAGGAGAATGTGATGAAAGTACTTTGAAAATGGCACAGGAAGTAAGGAGTGATATGAGCAACATGACAGGCAGTGAGAAGAAAAGAGGGTTCTAAGGCTGGACGGTTATGGTACTGGTTCAGCTAATCCATTTTTAGGATATCAAAACCTCAGACAGGCATGAAACTGATAGCAAACTGTTTCAGAATGTCCACAGTGAGAGAAGCAAAAATATATCTCGCTGTTCACGGCATGAGACACTGGTAGAGTCCATCCTGAACACGCTTGGCCTCAATCATTTCCCCTTGACTTCCTCCAACACCCAGCGATGCACAGTTGAAGAGAACTTTGGAGAAAATCATCCCCTGCATCGTTTCCATCCCTCGTCTTTGCTTTTTGGTAAATTCCTTTTTTTACCGCGAACGGATGAAATGATGTTGATCTGTTGGTTCAATGCAGATAAAACATCTACATGTACATTAAACCAATTGTTTAATAGCCTCAACATTCATTTCCGATAGGTTTCAGTTAAAGGCAGCAGCGATAGATTGTCTGAGGTGATTCAACTTTCGATGGAGGTACGAGAACTCTTCTTTGTACCTGAGCCAAATCTAAATCCTGTTTATACTTTCCTTGATCCACTTCAAAGAGGGCTGTTACTTTCATGAGTCTTACAAAGTTAAAGCTCTGAGAGTTTACTGTGATCATCACATTCTGTCTTGTGTGCTTTGGTCGGCGTGGAAATGTATCAATTATGCATGTTGTAGTATTGCATCTGTGAGGAATTTACATACACTGTTTATTGGATTAACATTGGATTGTAATTACAGCAGCCGTCGCAAAAGGTAATGAGTAAGAAAGTTTAAAAGATCACTGTGAGGTTCAGTCTATGACGATAATATGTAACAAATGCTCTCGTCTGAATCACGTTCTACTCAACATAAAAAATCACTTTTGCTCAAAGGATTCATTTAGAACTCTTTCATAAAGTAGATTGAAATCTGTCACTGCAATTTGTAATATTAAAAATGTATTGATTGCATTTATAAAAATACAGAGATCTTATTAAATGTTATAAAGAATTGATCGCACATCACCACATAATTAAAATGAAAAATCCACAGTCCTCGTACTCTGTTAATACAAAGCTACAAGCTGAAGCAAGCTGCCTGTGTTGGGCAAATCGAGTGAGTACCTGCCAAAGTTACAAAGTCAACACTCTGAAAATACAGATGCAAACACAGATGGTTGATAAAAAGGCAAAACCAGCCTACTTTGAAACTCTGAATTGAAAGCGAGACACACACAAGTTTCTGATACAAGTATTCGTTTTTTATTTACGTGTGTTTGGTCATCTCTTTCAGAGCTGAATTACATTTTAAGTTTTATAACAAAACTTGTAAAGTCAATGACTATGTAAAGTCAATGACTATGTAAAGTCAATGACTATGTAAAGCATGACGTCAAATAGACTGTGTTTAAGATAGCTTACAGATTTTCAAAAAGTCCAGCTTTGATCTGCATATGCACTTTATTTGCCTGACACTTCAAAGACCCAACAGACAGCTGTACACATAATGCAACCGAATGCAAGACTCTGTTTTGCCCCACCACCACCTCTCACAAACCCAGGATCATTGTAAGAGCGGTGTGACAAACTGTCAACAAACATCAAATCCACTGTGCTGCTGTGTGGTGTCAACAACACAGAAAGCTCCATTCGCCCACAATCCGTCAACCATGACGGAGGGACATCAAATAGCACAGCGGATGCCACATTCATCACAAAAAAACCTGCTTCAGTCCAGCTCTCTTCTCCCCACTGCCTTGCTCCCACCTTTATTCAGCCCGAGCTGTTGTCTTCCCTCTCATGCATGTCTGCCGGTGCGATCACAATCACACATGTACATATACGTACACGCAAGCATGCTTGTGCACATGGAAGAGCGCTGACAACAACGCTCTGTTCCAACATGTCCCTGTCAGCTCCAGCATCAGGCGCAGAATAATCGCCGTCCCGTGTGTGCAGTGTCTTTTCCTTTACACGACAGCAGCCATTGTGCGCTATGGCAACAGTACTCACTCCAATGTCAAAAAGGTTGTGGCTCTGTGACAATGAGTTAAGCACCCATGGGTGGAAGAAGACAACATTCTATTTTCAGAGCTAAGAGGCACCATTCTGTGTCTGAATGTTGCATGAGCCATCGTTGAGTGATTGTGGAATTTAATACTGCATACTTTTTTTTTATATATATATATCAAACCAAACTGTTGAAATGGATTTAACACAAAATACCCACCTTTCCCTTTAAAATCCATCAGCCTCCCAATCATACGGAGGTTTGATCAACGTACTTAGATGTGAACTGCGGGAACAGAGGGCACCTCGAGGTTTACAACAGAGTAACTGTTTAAATGACTACCCAAGGACACAGAAGGTTAATGACACGAACACACATGGTTCATTAAATCAATAAAAGCTTGACTTAACACGTTCGGCATGAGGGAGGTGACATGCTCCACCTATGACTTTGACTATCAGAAAACAATTAGACTTGTAATGGTGGTGGAGAGCACATGTTAAAAATAATCTTACAATCATTCATTTGATTTATTGTTGAAAAATGGATAATTTTATTTCATGTTATTGTTATTTTGGGCTGAAGTGGAGCTTTTAAATCTTACATTTCCTTCATATGACAAACATTTCAGCTTATAAAAAACTAAAAGGCCAACTCTTCACAATATTGCCATCGCTGAGGTGAAGCATTCCCTGCAGCAGCTGACGTCTTCTGACACGGGGAGGTGTCTATCGAGGCATAAGGAGCTTGTTATTTTCCCAGAAGGCACCTCATTAAAGTCCCTATGACCTTTTACAATTGAACAGACCATTGGTCACGCAGCGTTGTGAATACAGATATCCATTCCACTGACATTTTTACAAAAGAAAGGACATTCTACCCTGTTTTGGGAAAGTGCAAGCAACCTGAACATTGGTTCAGGTTTTGCACGGATCAATTATGTTTCGCCTCTGGCAAGTTTGGTTTCTGTAGGAAAAAATATACCTCAGGTTACGAGACAGACTATTTCTTTTCTTAAAGAAGACGTTGAGGCAGATTTGGCACAAATTACTTTTCCTAGAAGACTTTTCCGATGTGTCAGCTATTGCAGGAAACTGCTCTTTCATTAACACATATGAAGATATTCGGACTGAAGAAAACCCAGCTTCACATACCACAACTCTCCTTATCTGGCACTTTCTTGCTGACTAATAATACAACTGTATCAGCAGTGTGGATGAGAGGAAAACTTAATTTAAATGTAGCTGAAATCAAAGGGATATCATCTGTTTTTCTCTTTAAGAGCCTTCCCGAAAAACCATGTTTCACTATGAAGCAATGACAATTAAGGTAAAGTTGATAAAATATTCTCTACAGTGAAAATCTAAATTTCGATTTTTGTTTGGTAATGCCATCTTGCACTGTATTATGTTATGTTATTAAATCATGCATCTTTTCTGTATGATAAACCAAGAATGAATTATCTCCATCCCTGCTATTGTGTCCTGTCCTTGTCCTTGGAAGGCCTGCTACTTTGCATCTTGCATCTCATTAGCACACAAACCACTTAACAGTCACTGCAGGAGAGGCTTGTGACCCACTGTAGACGACCTTCACCTGAGCCGAGAGCAATTTGCTCATCTTGGTCAGTGTTTATAATCACTGTTTATAATTCTTATTCTTCCAGCACTACCCTTGTGTTCCTTTTCCCCATTGTTTTGAGGTGTAATGCTGCTGCTGAGCCATGTTTGGACCCCAAGGAGACGTCTTTAAATGAAGGAACATTTGATCATGTCTTTGACTCTTTGCCTTGATGTGGAGCTAATTGAATATGTTGCTCAAGGGTTCTGCAGCAGTTTCCTTCATCTCACTGAAGGATGGTTTCTCTGTACACCACTTCCGGAACCTTCACGTCCTCTAGCTAAACCGCAGTTTATCTGTCGTGACCTCACCTCTCTATCGGTGCACAATGGCCTGAGAGAGATAACAGGCTTAACCAGTCCAGTGATACAGAGGACCACAACAGCAATAAAAGGCTGTTTAATTTACCCCCAGTATAAGATTTATGTGATACGGTGGGATGGACGTATAACTGTGGGGATCAGGGACAGTTATCGAGATGTAAGGAAGATGCCCTTGGATTACACTGGTCACTGCTTTTTTTTCTAGGTTCTCTCCCTCTGGCTTCAGCAATAATTTCACTCCAATCTACTAAAGTTTCTTGAGTTGTAAACTTCTTATGTTCTAGCTCACTGGTCTGACCGAGACATCAGTTATATTGACATATAAAGTAGTAAGAGAGAAGCTGTGGTTTACAGCACCGATAGCAACCCGGTGGGGAGCCTCCTTATAGATTGGAGGGATTATTAATATTCATCTGGTGATCGGCATTGATTGTGGAATAATGTATAATCATGTGAGCGCTCCTCTCTGCTGCAGGGCTGTTTGACTGTGGGCAGGTGTGTTTTAATAGCGTGGTGTCACAGAGGCAAGGGTACTACTCCAGCATCTTCTTTGACTTCGGGCAAATCACATTTATGTCCTGAGACAGGATTTACAGCTTTTGTACAGTGGTGCTTCACGAGCAGCAGTTGTTGTTCTGTGTTTTACAAGATCAAGCAGAGGATGTTCGCAATACAGTTGAAAATCAATAACCAGATCTTTTCGTACACACCAAGTCCAACAACAGCAAACTGACCAAATAGTCTATTTAACCGTCTTCACTTCATCTCTTAATCTTTCCAGCAATTCACTTTCTCGCTCTTCCCGTACGTCTTGTTTTTTCTACCTTCCCCCTCTGCCCAGTCCATCTCTTTCAACTCATATGCTTAGCCCACCCAGTAAATTAAAATTAATAACAAGGTTTGACATCTTCATATTATTTCTTAGCACAGTCGTACTGATGTCATGTGGTGTCAGGTGTGTGTTTATTGAGTATTTTACAATGGCTCTGAATATGGCTCAAACATACCCAAGGTCATGAACGAGCCATCTTATAAATTTTATTAAATAATAACAATAAAAGAGATTATATGAAGGAAAGTCAATTTATTTAGTAATATTTCACTAGTTTGCTAACTGGGATATGATATACACTTTGTTTTGTAAAGTCACTTCCTCCTCTGTTTTCAAAGGGAACCATTTTTATTCTACCACGGGATGGAAATAGATCAATACGCCAAATGGTTTATTTTCAATTTCATGCTTTTCTGCTTCTATGAAAATGTGTCAGTGGGGGACAAATCCCAGGCCTAACTACTGCAGAGTCAACGACTCGCTGACAGAATCCCTGCTGTCATTTTCACATCATAAACATATTCAAGATCAGATTTATCATTTATGTGCTAATCAGGGTCATGACTTCAGTTTAAAATGTGGCAGGCGGGGAAATTCTTGCAGGTTTATTTCCATTCAACGAGATGAGACAAGGACAAACGTGATAGTGATGTGATATAAAACTCAAGAAATGCTTTCCACTAAGACATTGTGTCACAGAGTATCTGCTTTACTACAGGTTTTAATAGTCTAACAGGCAGTGTGGGTGCATATGGGGGAGTTTACACCCTCGTGAGCTTCCTTGATAGGTCTTTGAGATTATTTTTGAATACACGCTGCTGAAAGAGACCAATTTAAATTCAAACAAGCTGATTCATTGCTTTCTCTTCACTCAAATATGCATGTTTTGGGCAAAGAAGCACAACTAAGTTATTCACACCCTTAGGACATGAACAGACTTCAAAGAAAAGCATGACTTACTTGGTCATTTCCAACAGAACCAAATTGAAACGGAGAACATTTGTGTTGAATTGCAAAGAAACAATGCATTTTCTACAACGCATTTCCATGCAGGGGTGTTTGATTCGGCATACAAGGTGTGGAAACTTTTCCAACACTTTGAATGACTCCTGGATTATTTCTCCACGGACCAGAAATATGCAGTTGGGAACAATATGGCGTCCCAGTTGATGATAGGTAATTCAAAGTTAATCAACGTAACCATTGGGCTCTCTGTGTGGCCTGGTTTCTGACTGCAGAGTATAGTCCCCTAGTGACTAAAAAGGCCGTGCCCTTCTGATGGAATGGATAAAAATGGGCCTGACCTAAGGCCAACATTATGATGATTAGCCTGACAAGTTAAATTCCTCCCTAGAGAACCCTAATAAAACCTCAATTAAACTGTCCCAGTCCCCGAACAACCCGAGGCAAGCCGGACTCTTTCCTCTTCAGTTTATTACAGCTCATCATCATGTCTGAGCGATCATGCCTATTTTCATCGCTGGACATTTTAATTTCACACACGTTTGAGTTCTTTGCTGTTTAAATCCAGCCTTTGATTCATGATATATCTGACGCATCAATGGAGATTCTTCATTAGACTTGTGGGTGTTTAAACACGACCATGAAGTAAAAAAAATATATCTTATAAATGGGGAAAAATTTGGATTTTTCTAATTTCAGCAATTGCAAGAAAATAGACTCATCCTACAGAAATGATGACAAACAAATATCTGCTGAGAGGAAATTAAACAGCACTTCATCTCTTCCCATCATCCCCTCTGTTGATTTAAATGTATGGCTTTATTGTTTCTTCCACGTCTCCGGCTCATTTTGCTTTATGCCACAGAGTTTTAATAAACCCACTTTGAGATAATAGCATTTGCAGAGATGTATTTTCTTTCTTCCACGTGAACATCGGCAACCCACACACTCTTCAGACGCCTTTTAAGACAAATGAAGAGTAGGAGAGCTAGAGAGGGAAGAGATGGTTCAAAGGAACAGGCAAACACTCAAAGAGCACCGACGCAAAAATAACTGCAGGACCTTTAAATAGGAAAGAGGTGGTGAATCTTAAAATCAGCAGTAAAGCGTTACTACTCAAAGAGCCTGGTCGGACCCCGGAGTGGTAAGCTGGAGAAGGAACAGGCCTCTTAACAACTAAATGAGGTACAGTAAGATGTTGGCATTAGCAGTGATATCGTTAGACTGTCTGTTTACTCCATCTCGCTGTTCTGTATAATGCATGAGCCATTGATGACGCTACTACACTTCCTTCATCTATGTAGAAACAAAGCCAAAATATAAAAGAACTCTACCATCTTGTGTAATTGGAGCAAGGCTACACAATAGTAATCAGGGGGATATAGCCTTGGAATTGCTGGTCCCGCCGATACACACACGCTTGACCAATCCGGAGTCCCATAAAAATTAGCATTTAAATCAAAATCTGTGCGATAAGAACTACTTGAAATGACAGAAACAATCTTTGAGTTTGACTTTTTAACTTGCTCCATGTGAAGGAGGCAGGATTTATGAGCTAGCCAGCCCCTCAGGTGGTGATCGAGATAGTTTGGCTCATGTCGACCATCTTTATATACAGTCTTATCTATCATTAAGTCCAACGACAATCAAAATAAAGAAGGGGCGTCACGATAGCTCCCAGGAAGTGAAGCCAAAACATCCTGATCGCCCCCTTGTGGTTGGCTCAAATATGTTCATAAACCTCCTCCCTGTTAGCAGATGGGACATGAGTTGTTTACACCCTGATGTTTGTTTAAGGGTTATTTTTTCTTAGAAGATCAGTTTCAATTATTTATTTTATGCTATAAAAGAGGGATACATCATGATTAGCAGCTGAGAGCGAGTCACGATTGGTCAGACGAGATTTACCATTCTGACACACAGTTTTATTATTTCAAATAATTCCTCTGCCTCGATGCAAGCACAGTGGTTATTTCTCGACCATTTAGGCGAAATAAAAGGTTATTAGTTTACCACTGGGTCTTACGGAACTGTAGCCCTTCAACGTACAAGCTGAAAAGAAAATCATTCCAACCTAATTTGTCTACTCTGCACCACTGCACTGCAAGTATGATATAAAGTAGGTAACAGAAGCATTTCCCTACTTAATTTCATCAGTCCTGAACAACACAATTATATTCCCGTTTTCATCTTTTAAATTTCAATTTCTTCCGACTGAATCGTATCATTTTCATGTCCATTATAACCATACTGGCATCATGTAATTATTATCTAAAGTCCGATGGGGGAAGAATGTAACAGTGAGATATCGGTTTTACCCAACGCTCTACAGTGACCTATCTCATTTCCTCATTGCGTGTAAAGCTGCTCTGAGGAGGAACTCAGGTAAGGCGCTGTGCATTGTAATATCTTTCCGGGCCAATTGGTATTCTGCCCGAGCCTGAGCATAAAGGCAGCTCTCGATCGCTCATTTGCATTCTGACCTCCCTATAATGCGCTAAAATACACAACAGAATTTTTTTCCGCATATGGAGACACAAATCAGTTCCCCCTTTTCAGCCACAGCTGTACAACACTGTAATATTCTAATCAGTTAGGATGAGGCTATTACCCTCAGTGTTGCCTACTGCCTCCATCCCCATCATCATCCAAGCACCTGATGACCTCCGCACTGATGAAGCCGCTCTAAATGGGATTCAGTCACCCTGACCCCGGAGGCCCGCATCTGTAATTAATCACTCTGTTTCTGAAACACAAACAGCCTGATAAAGCCCAGCAGGAGTCTACAAAGGGATACGCACGCCAGTGTTTAGGGGAGATGACACTGGTGTGAAGCATAGCTCATGAAACTGCTCTTTTACAAGTCAATCTTTAAAGTTTTCTTATCACTCTATGGTGTTGTATGTTCTAGAAGATGTTAATTTAAAATTTTCATTGAAAACCGATTATTATTAACTACCCATGAAATTGCAAAAGTGCTGTATGTATTATAATGAAATAAAAACTAATATTGTAGCATAAAATGAGACATCAAATATAGAAGTAATCTGTTAAATGTCAAATCAATGGAACCACAATGAGCTTGCAAATTTTTTCAAATTGCCTTGTTCTAGCTCAGGTTTTACTCCATTTATTTTTTATAGTTAATGGCATATCCACCTCATGTATCATCTGGGCAAACCACATATCGTTTTCAGCCGACTGGCAGAAATGCGATGATAACATTAACCTCTCTTCCTATGCTGGAACAATGGGCTTTCAATTTGCTTTGCTAATATAAGTTCTGTGCTGTCCTATTTTGCAAGTTAAAAAGAAACATGCACATGGCGACTGGCAAGTGTGGCACATGTGATGTTGTTTTCATTCTAACATCAGAAAAGAACGGCAAGAGCCAAGTGAAATGGAATCAAGCTGTCAAAGTGTTTATGTAGCACAATGAACCAGAAGTAATAAAGCAGTGCCCTCAGGACTGTGTCCATACATTTATTTAACCCTGTAACCACAAAAGCACAAAGAAATATGAAAATACCCGAACAGATGAAAAGACCATCTGTATGTCAGAGACAGGGATACGTGTACTCCACATACACAGTCCAACCAAACCATAAACATGCTCACTCATTCAGAAGCACATGAACACACACGTTGGAATACGCCCCGGGCACAAGCCACATTCCACATTTTACACTTTAAAGGACGTATTCAAAGGAGACAAAGAGGTCATTGGAACGAAACATCGAAGCCCTGTTTCTGTGAATCCGTCCAACGTCCCACGTTTGACCAATTACCCACATGTGTGGGCAGCACTGAGGCAGAGGGGGGGGGGGGGGGGCGGGGCAGCCACAAAGATTGGCATCTTTGATTCCTGCCTCTTGTGGCCACTACTTCTGAAGCCGAGCTTCACAGATGTCAGGCACTTGATTAATCCTCCCGTTGGCTGGACTCCCTCCCTTTATCGCTGTGTGCCTGTTACTTCTTTCAAAATCCATCAGCCCTCAAATGTGCAGAAAACATGACGACTATAAGCAAGTTATGTTACGCCTGTAACACTGCTGAACATCCTGTTAGCAGCAGAACACAAATAATGAAATCGTGGAAAAGTGACAAGTGTGTGTTTCCTTATTTTCAGTGTTTTGACCGATTAAACTTCATGAAATGAAAGATCTGTACTGAATTTATTTGTGGTCAGATTGGATTAAAAACTTTAGTTTTCCCTGAGGCAAATATAGCAAATCACTTCATAGGCCTATTATAATGGGATCTAAAGAGTCGTGCCTATCAAGAGTGCAAGTGGTTGCCTGGTAATGAATGAATGAATGAATGAATGAAAGAATGAAAGAATGAAAGAATGAAAGAATGAATGAACGAATTAACGAAGGAATTAATGAACTAAAGAACCCTGGGGAAAAACAAGAGTGCATCTAATGAGATTGAATCTAATATACAATTCAAAGTAGATGTTTACTTGAACCCACTGAACCAATGTTTCCTGCATGTGTATCTAATTATGCATTTATATCTGCTGTCTGAACAAGGGACCTCCAAACCACAAATATATAGAAATAAACAGAAAACAACCAATAATCTAATGAGTCATTCGATCTCCGAGGTGAAGGATAGTAAGATTTAAAGCCAGACTGTTAATTAGACAATAGCCTATATGCTATTAATAGACCGCGCAGAATTCTGATGAATTAGCCAAGTATGGAGGCAGAGGAATAAGAGAAATAGGAAAATAGAGAATAATATGGAGATGCAGTAAAAGCAGATGGAAGTTATGCAAGTGAATGTTCGATGCGGTGAAGGCAGCAGAGACGAGTGATGATATGTGACTGTGTGTGTGTATGTGTGCGTGTGTGTTTCTGATAAAAGTGTAGATGAGAGAAGCAGAGGTTGAATGCGAAGGTAAGGTTTGATTAGATTCTGGTGTCTACCTCGTGTGGCTAAATTATCATGTGTGTGTTAGTGTGCGAGTGTGTGTGGGTGTGTGCGTGTGTGTATTCGATGACATGTGGTGAAGATGGAGTGAGGCTATAAACCAGGTGGCTGTGACTGTTGGAGGGTTTTAATATATGTGGGGGAGCTTGGAAGACAACAGGGGGCTGAGAAAAGGTGGAATTAAAGGGGTGGAGTTTGGATGGCAAGACAAAGTTGGAAAGGGAAAATGGAAGTCAGGTTGCCTCAGTTTCCACGCACGGATATCGATACTGTATCAGAAAATAATCACTCTTATTGTCTAATGTGGCAATAAAAGAAGAAAGAACTCAACCCTGGCAGTTAATAGAGGGATAAAAAAAAAGTGTGGTGTTTTTATATAGAAACACGTTGTGAATCTGTATAGTCGAGCAATGAAACACAGAGAGAAATGTAAATAGCAAAAGGAATTAAAATCAACATGATTTCATTATGAGGATTAGCGTTGTCAGTAGAGCTCAGGCCTGGACGACCCGTAATTTGCTTAATGCATCCAGGTCACTGCATAAGCTCACATTTGTTTGCACAAATCCAAATTTAAAATATGTCTGTGTCAGCTGCATTATACTTGATGTAATGACTTATTTTAGATAACGAGTTAATGTTGTTTACAGTAAATAGCAATTAAAAAGTCGAAATGATGCCCTGGTCCTGCAGCAGGCGTGTATGCAGGTAGAATACTTTAAAACCCTTTAAAAACCAGGTTAATAATTCTGTCTTCATGCTCTATGGTCGCTCTCGAGACTTATCAACGATAAATCACGTGAAAATAATAATACCATATTACCTTATGAGTTGGAAATGTCCCCAGGACATTCTGCAAGGTTTGGGCACAGGCAGCAGAGGATATAACGGGTGCAGTGGGACTTATTTGTGTGCTGAGGGAGGAGATGTGAATGAAAGCAGGGAGAGGATAAAGAAGAGGAAAAGAGCAAGAGAGAAGCAGAAGATGAATCGGGGAGTTAGGAGGTTGGAAGGAAGGTTGAGACAAGAGAGACATAAGGAGAGACGCAGGGAGAGGCAGGGGTGAGGGGACATCGCTGGCACCACGTGGCTGTGTGTCCTGGCTCGGCTACAGGACAGAGCAGTACACCTGCTCTCAGTCCAGTCCCTGTGGATCGCCAAGCATCTCTCACACATTCACTTATCTTATCTTATACAGTACACACACACACACACACACACACACACACACACACACACACACACACACACACACACACACACACACAGATGAAGTCATGCATACATTTTGATTTTGCATCCAAGAGTTCACTAAGGCGACATAAATAGTCATGAGCTTTTTTTGTCGATAAAACATCTCCTGCACGCTTATTAGTCACAAAAGCAGCCAAAATCCAAAAGATAGATATAATACCACACACACATTTATACACGGTACATACACACTGAAAGCATGACTCATCCGTCTGAGTCTGATTGAGCGACTGTTACGTAACGCAGCGTTTTGGGCCGACGTTAATAAGAACAGAACAAACAGAGCATTTTGGAGGATTTCCCTTCAACAAAAAACCAGAAGCTCTTAAAGATGTTCACCTAATTGCGGCTTAATTAACAAATTGCCAAAGATTCATGAACTGACCCATTTGAAAATATTCACAGTAATCCAGGTTGATATGAATGGAACTGGGAGCTCATGTTAAACTTCAGATAATTTACTAGTTTGCACGATTAGTGAATTGTTTATTGAAGCCTAATCGGATCACAGGGGCCGACATATGTCCTTTTTTGTTTCTTTTCAAAGCATTCTTTCATTTCCTTTCTTCAAAACATTTAAACAAAAAATCCAAATGAATATTTAAAAACCAGCAGTAGCCCATTGTCTGATCACATTGCCCCTCAGCTCACGTTCAAACTCTGAAAGGTGACCCGTCTCACCCCAGTCGTGAAAGAACAATTCGTAAAACCTCTGAAGCTAAAGCGTTAGTTCTCCCACCGTGGGAGCCGACATGTCGAAAAGCATTTTAAAACCTCCAGTGTCAGATATTGGTCTCAGATGTCTCATGAAAGATCTAATGATATTTGTAATCTTGTGAATTACAACAAGACACCCATGCTGAGAGACGTGGTTTAATTGCTAAATATGCACAATGATTAAAAATAATCAGTTATGTTCATCATTATAATTCAAGCAAATTAAAATCACTCATCACTAAATATTTAAATATCAACTGAACCAAATGACATAGCATGCACGAGTTATTCAAATTAACTCCTCATTAAGGTGTTATATAAGTTTTAAAATAGATATTTTCCTCATGAATATGCAAACAGATGCAGAATACACTGACATCACCTATTCCCTATGGGGGACCTGTTTTAATAGGAAGTTGCTGTCACGATTAGATCTCCAGTTGCTGTTTGTGCTCACAAACCGACACACGAGTCCTGTCACACACCCTGAAATGTTTGAAAATACAAAGAGCAAAAGGAAGCTCATCAGTTTGCTCCTTGACTTGAACGTTTGTCTCGTTTCAAGGGGTAGAAAACATGACGCGGGGCTGTGCTGCTTTGATGACCTCTCTCCCCCGCTTGGGCCAAGCGAGGGAAAATGACCATTGTGGACACAGGTTGTTGACCAAAGGCAATCTCCCCATTGTGGCCGAATGGCCCACAGAGATGTAAACATTACATGGAAGAATGGCCTACTGATCGACCTCAGAGATTGCAAAGTGAAGGTCAATGGGTTGTCCAACAACCCATCAGATGAGTGTTGTGCGCGTGTGTCGGTGTAGGGGGGGTGCATGCGATGGGGGGGGGGGGTAAATTGAACCACTCAGTTTCAAAAAGGACTTCAAAGAGAGTGTCACAAAGGATAAGCCTGATCTCTTCACTGCGGCATACCTGTCGGTGAAACATACAAACGAGCAACCACATTTATACACACACACACACACACACACACACACACACACACACACACACACACACAGTGGGCCACAGGGGTTGACGGTGCCATCCACCTTCCTAATCTCACTTCACACACAAACGTGTGTCTGTAACGTTGGTTATTCTCCATAACGATGCATGTAGTATTAAATCTTATTTGTCATTTTGATATATCAATCAATCAATCACATTTTATTTGCATAGCCCATATTCACATAGTGTCTCATAGGGCTTTAACAAGGTGGCTTATCTCTCCAAAAACCAACAATAACGTTCGTCCTTCAAAATAAAGGTTGGAGATTTCAGACCCTGCAGTTTTGAGCCGTTTGCTGTTTATGTTTTTGCTTTCACTTCTGCTTTTGCCTGTAGGGACATTCATTTCTTCAATATAAGCACTGGAAACTTTAATCTAACACAGCAATTACAGTGGCGCTACCTTATGGTTCGAGTTATTAAGACATTGTGTGAATATGGGTACAGGAGAAGTCACTTCAAATCTGTGGTGAAATGAGCACCATTTGCATAACTCACTTGGCCGTGTTTTGCAATTATGTCCCCTGTTCCACCACACGCCGCATCGTTCTGCATGTAAATTCGGTCGATAAGACTACCTTATGAATATACACTTAATTGGCAACAAATTCCCCTGTTCAATTTTCAATCGTTCCGCAATTACCAGAGGAATCATAATGCCGTATTTCTTCTCTCCTCAGTCTCTCCGTCCCTCTCTTTCTCTTTCCCAATGACAGAGAAAGACAAATACCAAAACAATTGCTCCTCGGGGAAGTTTCTCTGAAACAGAACAGAAGAAAAGGACGAAAAGAAGAAAAAAAAAGATAAAAGGGAGAAGTGATCAAGGAGAAATTTGTGGCTCTTGCCTCCGAGTGCTGTGAGCACACGCCTGAATCTGAGGGAGATTGCAGGCGACACGGTGTCTATGAGAGATCAAAGTCGTTTCTTGCTTTGCTTTGCATATACCTCAAACACTATCAATAATGTATTTTCCTGCCCTGCCAAGCACATGCAGGGACCCGACAGTACGTGCACACCTAGAACGGCCTACAGCAGTATCTGGCATTTACCTGCATTGTCTGCTGAGCGGCTCGGGAGCAGAGATGGGTACAGGTTGACAGCCACCTCGGGGCTGGTGAAGGTCACTGAGTTAGGTGAAAACTCAGGCAGGAACACACAAAAAAACATGGTTCAGAGACCAGAAAGTCTCTGTGATCCATCGGTTGGCTCTGACCTCGACGTCTCTCGACGTGTACGCAAATGGGAGTTCAACTGCTCATTGCAAACTTCTTCAGGTGAGCAGGGTTCACAGAAGTTATGGATTATTCATATTATTCGTCTCTCTGTGATGTTCACAAATACAAAGCTGGTGCCTGAGAGTTCGGACACACAGAAATTATTGTTAATGTCCACAAGAGAAAATTGGAGTTTGGAAAGTGAATATGTTGGCCAGGTAAAAACTGTGTTTACCGTTATTAAGTCACAGAACTTACTAAGTAATAAAGTTTCCAGCTCGTCCAAAAACTAATTTATTTTATGATCCAATGAGACAAACATTGGCTGAGGATGTTTTGCTGAAGGATACTTTGTCAGTATAATCCTGTTGATGCTCCTGCTGCTTATTATCGAGTCCATGACCTTTTCACTACAGAAATGCGAGGCTTACTTCTTGGCCTATACCTGTCACCTATGGGGGGGAGGGGGGATATTTATTACCTGCTCCTCTGCTCAGTCAACAGTATTGAGCCGGTTAACTATAATCAGTGGCTTCTGTGTCTTGTTTAGACTAATTAACCAAAGTATAAAGGTTATGTTCAATATGAAATAGAGACTAATAGTTGATATCATTAATTGCTTTGATGGCAAAAAGTGTAAAAACAAAGTATCCTTACAGCAGATGAAAGCTGTGGCTTGTAAAGTCATTTACATACGTTTTACACAAAGTGGGTTGTGTCTTTGTCTGCATTTGTTTTTTTGTTTGTTGGCAGGATTACACAAAAACTACTTCAACTATTTCTATGAAATTTTATGGAGTGTGGGGGGGGGGGGGGAGCTTGACACAAGGGAGAACCCATTCAACGTTGGTGCAGATCCAGAGCAGGGAGCGGATCCAGGAATTTTTGTTTACACTTTCTTTAACGTTGCAATATAGGACATTTTTAAACATTTTCATTGATTTGACAGAGAATAATTCATGGATCTGGATGGAAAATAGGGCACTGATACACGAGTGTGTGCAATTTGGTGACGATACCAATAGAAATATGGATCCAGTGAATTGAAGTGTGGTTTCATAAGGGGAACGTTGAGTCTTGGCGGAGATATGAACTGTAATTAGTGCCAATCTAGTTTTTAATACAACTAAATAGCAAATATCCATCATGAGGCATCCTTTAAGTAAGCTGCTGGATGCAATTGAAAATTGGATTTTTGTTCGTTTTTTTTTTATGTCAGTACATTTTCCAGCATCACACTGGTCGACTAAGTCTCTAGTTCACATTTATGCGGCTGCCTGGGTAGAGAACCATTTTTCACTTTTACGTAACATAAAAATGAGTCATTCAATACAACCGTGAAGGGATTTAAAATTTGATTGTGACTTTAATTTGCCTTTTTGTTCAAAATAAAAAAACAATGGCACACAGTGAGGTTCCTTTTTGTCTCAATCTGAGATTTACAGTAAAAATAAATGTATGCAAACGACTTAAGGAAGATGGAGCTGACCGGGGGATGACCGCCTCCCTCCTGCTAAGCTCCTCCATCAGAGGCACGGATGTGGCATGGAGTCACTCTGTGAGAAGGCATGTTGCAGCTGAAGTAGGAAGGTGGAAATGAGACATAAAAGGCACGTGAATGTACAAACATCCATACAATATGTGCTTATACCACATGCACATTCATCCTGCAGTGGGCTAGTATTCGCCCTTTCCTTCCTCACTGACGCTACAGACACATATAGCCATAGATATGTTGCACAATCAGCAAAGTAAAATGCTGCATAATAACCACTGAGGCTTCATGTACAGTTGGATGTCAGCACTGTAGCTCATACAGTATGTATTTGCATTTGCGAACAGCCATTAAATCGCAGTCTACGGGAAACTCCTTGATCGCGCCACAATTAGAGGCTCTTCCAGTGTAATGATGAGGTCTTAAAAAGTGATGAACCTGATAATGACAAGACTAATTCATTCCCTAAATTAATGGAGTGAACACATGCAGCCTAAGCAGCAATGAAGGTAGACGTGGAAGCCTGAAGCCCGGAATCTCAACGCTGAAATCACAGAAGTCTGAAAGTGCAATGATAAGAAAAGGAACTCGACGGAGGAAAAAAGAGAATAGTGCCTTTGTGATATCACTGTTATTGTTTCTGTGCCAGAGCTGGAGGGCGCTCTTTTTGAGATTAATTTTATGTCATACTGGGTTTCATGCCGGGGGAAAGTAGAGGGGAGGCAGGTCTTTAATGTCAAGGTGTAGTATCCCAGCGTGACATTTTGAATTTTTCTGTCTATTATTTCTCATCATCAGGAACTTGTCATCGCAGGGAAAATGTTTGAAACAGGAGAAAGTGTTGGCCACACAGACCGGGGTTCAAAAAAATGTTTTTAAAAGCCCCCAAACTAATTGTGTGTAAGTTGGTTTCACATTGGTTTCATGATGAGAAGGATTTAAAAACGGTTTCTATTGTCTTGTATAATAAAAAGCTTATCATTAAATATTCTGTAATACATTATGATGTAATCGGTCTCATCTCAAGTACATTGATTTCTTTCTTCATCTTGTTTAAACTTCTGGCTTCTTGAAGCTCAGTCCAAACAGGCCTGATTATCCATTTCCAGGATAAACCGCACAGTTAACAATCACCCAGAGATAATTCCCAGCCAGTCAGTCTCTTGAAATTCAGTCCTGTTGAAGGATCTGGCCTTCCTCTAGAAAACCACTTCAACATGAAATGTGATCTGCCAAACCGTCTGATTGTTGAGTGTAATCCGTCAATCACTCCCAACCACTGGAATATAAAATACAAGGGTACCAGTTCATTTGGCAGACTTGAAATATTGGTTTGATCAAGGCAGAAACTGGGAATGAGACAACAAAAGGAATTTACAATGACAGTTTTCTTTTTATCAACATGTGGCAGCTCTGTTATTTTGAATTGAAAAAGAGGCTTCCAACTCCAAAACAAAGAGCAACTTAACCCTAACTTCTTTTTTTTTCGGTTTAGTTTTTCATTTCCTTGATCTGTAATCTGTTTTATAAAGAAAAGAAAGAAGAAGCCAGAAACACACTGAAAACACACACTCTTGAAAATCTAAGTAAGTGCCCTTCTCTTGCTTGGATGCAGAGATATTGTTTCCCTCAATTTATACACACTTGACTCCACAGCAGTTTCTAACACGACCTTAGATGTCACCGTTCAGCCAGACTCGTGCTCAAGAAAACACGGATCGTACACACACCGAGTCATGCATGTGCACACACACACCCACATATGCACACAGCAGGTTATACATATTCATGAGAGCTCAACAGCCATCTTCCCCTTTCCCCCACTAAGCTTTTGCCCTTTTCTCATGTACAGCAAAGGACACGGACTTGCCATCCATGAACACACACATGAACACACACATGCTACGGCACACTAAATGACAGTCACAAAACTGCAGCATTGTCGATTCCCCCTCTGCTCACTTTATTCATGCACACAGGCTGGCAGTCACAAATGTCAGTGAAGGCTGAAGACTGCCCCCTGCTGCAGCACTGAGACCAGGGTCGGTTCACCCGGTCCTGGTCACTGCACTCCTCTGTCTCTCTATTAGCAGAGACTTACTCGGAGGTGGAGGGAGGTCGATATCATGCTGCAGATGCCGAAGTAATAAAACCACAGGCACAGGCAAGAGGCAGTGGGAGTGCAAGACAAGGCTGGCGAAGAAGGTGTGAGGATTTAGGCGATGGCCAGGAGTAGAGCTGAGGACAGGGGAACTCAGAGAAGAGAGTTGAGATAAGGGAAAGGAAGAAGAAGTGTGCAGGTAATTCCATGAAAAACAACAGAGAGTTCCCGGGGGAGCTGAGAGACATGCTGGGAAATTGCAAGTGAAAAGAGACACTGTAGAAAGATGGAGAGTTGGAGGGCCTGGACAGGAGGGGGGGAGATTGTAGGACGGAGAAGATTTAAGTACAACGCCTACATCTGGATCCCATGAGAGTTTCAGGAACCTAGAGATCTACAGGCTAATTGATTACACAGGGTTTTATATTTGATTACAATTAATTTTTAAACTACAGTGCATCAAATAAAGACATCCACGTTCCCCAGAGGCAACTTGCAACAGTTTGTTTGTGTATTAACTTACATGTATCTCAGTGGATGGTACTATGATATCTCAAAGTGCTTACAGATATGTTAAAAGCGGAATAACCTTTTACGCAGTGTATAGTTTATCTAATTCTTCACATGCTCTAAATATGAGTCTGATCCATGTAACTCATCAACCTTTAGCTCAGACAACAAAAAACGTATTCTTAATTACTTCTCTGTTCCCCTGACGTCCAGTACGCCCTGTGCATTGTTAAGAAAAACACTGCTTACAGTGCATTAAGCACCTGATACTGAGGAGACCACAGACAGATTGTAGAAGGACACGCTGCTGGAGGTTAACTCCTGCATAACCTGCTGTTTTGTTCCAGCCCTGTGGTTCATTTTCCTAAAAAACAAAAACAGAAACCAGGTTACTTACTATGTTCCACAAAAACATCATAATATGATGAATCATCAGGATACAGACGGTGCTATATGTGTACACAAGTATGTCTTCAACTTCTGTTATGAAGACAATGAATCAGTACATATTTAACAAAGGGAAACCTATCGTGAAAAACAATTATGCTTCCCTGAGATGAACCCGAATGTAATTGATGTCATGCAGAGTCCAGGTGTTTCCATACATCACTACGAATCCAGATGTCTGCTGCTGGGATGATAGCTGTCAAAACCATCCCACTGTGCTGTGTCCCACTGAGGACGAGAGCGAGTGACCCACTACATCAAAAAAGATGTGAAAATATATTTTTCAGTTTCAGTGAAATCTAGCAGGTAAACACCAAATCTAAACCCAGACAAGATGTTCCTTCTCTTTGGGACGAGCTAAACTGTGCACAGAAAGTGGGAGAATCCAATAAATGTATGATAACACATATTATGAAATGTGGTCTGGACACCAAGAAGTATAAGTCTCAAATAAATAACACATAACGCATCAGTGCAAAATGTACAATTACGTATCACAGCAGGAAAGGGAGAGGTGCAATCTAACAGAAGTAATTCATATTTTCTATAATCAGATATTATCAATTGGTGTTACGTGAGCCATGTTGTGTCAAACCACCAACGTCCACAGCTTCCCTTTGGCTCTGTGGAGCATTTCAATGTCTTTTGGCAATTTTTAACATTTTAGTTTTATAGCCTACAACCTGACTGTTTTGGTTCAGTCGCATAAAGCTTGTTTCCAGCAGCTGCAGGCAGTTGTCCTCACTTAAAATAAATCCACTTAACAGGACCTGCCGAGCACCAAACGGCAGACTGACAATGTTAGCGACTAGCTGGTTAATATAATGCAGCATTTAGCAGCTAAAGACCCAGATATTTCCCTCAGGAGTTGGTGGAAACCAAAGCGGAGCTAAAGGAGATTCACAGAAACAAGGCTCCAAATGAAGGCTGCTCCGTGTCTGTCGGATGTGCAAATGAGCACAAGTGTCTGCTAACACATTCACCACATCATCTTTATAAGGTGATTATGCCGATGGGACTTTTACAGCTGCCCCCTTGTCGCGCAAAATAAAAAGAATGCGGCTTTAATAATAAAAGTGAATAGCTGAATTCCATTTCGCTGCTACAAGGCCCTTGTATTACCCATTCTGACTCACTACTGGCATGGAAAATAAATGGAACCAAAGCATCTTTAACCTTATTAGTTACAGATGCTTTCTCCCTGAAGTCTGTGTATTAAAAATGCAGAGTGAAAGAAGTTCCCTCCTTTTCTTGTTCCATAATTAGCAGCCTTCATTGAACCAATAATGGAGACGGTAGAACAAAATCAAGCAATCAAACCCAATTAGTTGTGATGGAGATAGGAAGGAGACAGAAGAGATAAAGACGGCAGAGGACGGTAAAAACAAAACAGGAGGTGGATGAGGTAGAGCCACCTCAGTGCTCTATCTGCCAATATCTGGGCAATAGAAAGACAAGGAATTGGGAAGAGATGAGCTATCAAAGAACAATGAGAAGTCTTGAGGGGCAGCCTGGAGCCCTTAGTAATTGCAGGAGATGCAGGAGGTTATCATCTCAGGCCTCTCCAACTCCCTTCCTTTCCACTGATGGATGACAGACTTCGCAGTTGGCCGATAGTCAACAGGGCCATTGAGATTAATCCGGCAGTAAAAGGACCATTACTCCTGATTGGAATGATAAATGTCCGTAAGTCACAGCATCTCCTTTTTCCTCGTATGACTGTGTGAGGCACAATTAAAGGGATAGTTTGCTAAAAAATTTAAATTCACTTTAAATTCATTTTTCAGTGAACTATCCTTTTTAAAAGACCTGGCCTCATGTGTCATCGGAGGAGATTGAGTTGCCGATGATAGGCAGGGATTACAAGGGCAATGTTTGGGGGAAAGGAGAGGAGGGAAAGAAAAAAAAAATGATTGACAGAGGGTAGAAGAGCGGAAAGATGGCAAATCAGCCATGTTGAACGTGCTTTTTAAAAAATGGGGGAAATGAGGGAGGAGAGGTTTTAAAGAAAGGGAGAGGGAGAGAGAAGAGATGGCTGGTTGGTTGGTTGACAGGGGGCCAATAGCGGAGGCACCTCAGTAGACCACTCCTAAATGGTTGTCGGTAAGAATAGCAATGGCTGCCCCTCTGTCCCTCTCCTTTAAATGAGCTCGTTATGGCTCAGACCATCATGGAGTGGGCTCTTGTGTTTGGGGGGAAGCTGAGATGTCATTAGACATGGTGAGAGTAGGATGGGAAGGAGAGAGGCAGAACGACGGTAAGAGATGGAGAAAAGGAGGAAGAGAGGGAGTGTGTGGGCGACAGGACAAAGAGAGAGGAAGGCAGAGGAGAAGGACGAGGAAACCTAACAATACGAGACCAAGAAGAACAGAGGGGGATCGATTTATATAAAATGACATTGAATCGCAGTTCCTATTTGAAGAAACTCACAGGGAAAGGCTTTCTAGACGCCAAGAGATGTTTTCTGTCTTCAAGTGGTTTCAGCCATTATCTCATGAGTCTTAATGTGTACCAGACTTAGCAAAAACAAAAAGTAAAAGCAGTGTAGCGTCAACATTCAGCCCACAGGTACATACAATATGCAAGCCCAGAGCCAAATGCAACAGTGGAGCAGATGCAAATCTGATTACAGCCCAAGAAGAGTTCCCGTTCAGGGTGTATCTCAGCAATTATTTATGATTGTTTATTAATTTGTGCACACTAGAGCTACAAGTGACGGTTATCTTTTGGTTGTTGGATTGGTAAGATTGCAAATACAAGTGAAAAAATGTCTTCGTCGAGATAGCAGAGCTCAAGATGACACTTTCAGGTCTAAACAGTGTAACACCCATTCATCCACCCATCATCTATTCTGCTTATTCTTATCAGCGTTTTCTACGATACTCCACTGCTAGAGACAAGGAATTGTATGACATACATAGAGTATAATGAAGATCAAACTAACATTTTTATATATGGACTCTAACTTGTTTATAGTGTTTTTTGAATTTCAATCACATGCACTGTGTACAGTACATTCATACATAGTAATGATATTCTTCCAGAGGCATAATACATTTAGAACAATAGTTATTGGCACAGCCAGCTTCCAAATGTATAGCAGCCACAGTGCAGGGAACAGCTGCCTATAGTTGTGTTTTCGCCATGTAGACATTTGTAGCTCAAGGACATTTCTCTTACTCCTCATCCACATATATTTGCATTATAATACATCACTTCATTTCCCAATTTATTTTTATTTTTTTTAAGGAGACCAAGATTTGCCCTATATGAGCTCAGGACTCTTTACCCTTGAGGTCTGCACACAAACACGGAAACACACTCAGACACGTGCCAAATGCAGAACAACAGGGATGCACACAAACAGACCTTTACGGGTGGTTAGACAAGTGACTCAAGTAAATGTCAGTTTGGACCCATCACTCCGTCTGGGTCCGTTTGATTTTCATCTGTTTACCTCAGCTCACAAATACAGAAGATGCAAGAATCAATTAGGATCCAGCCAAATGTCACATTAGGTGGGAATGCTTAACTTGGCTAAATGATAGTTTGGTTCGCATCAGATTGATTATCTGTGTGTCTGTGAATGTTTTACAATCATTCTGTCCTGTTGTTGTTTTGCCAGAGATTTCAATCAATGTGCAGAAGGAGACAAATGTTACAGTCATTTATTTTGATATGTGAGATTGTTTGAAAAGTTTTTTTAATAATAATTCATTGTTATAAATCATCAGTAATGATTCTCTCTTTTATTTATCATGGTAAATGAACTTTTGTGTGTTAAAATCCTAAAGTTACGGGATCATCTGAAGTTCAGACTGATGTTAAAACTTAAGATGTGCAATAAAAAACCTCGCTCCATCCGGGGGCTTTAGATGAAACCATTTTGATCGAGGGGAGAACTGAGGTAATGAAATTGTGTAACAGAGCCCATCAAATAACCATGCAAGAAGTGCTCTGAGAAAATGTGATTAGTTTGGTCTGAATGCTGGTTAATCTTCGTAGTAAACTGAAACTTTTCTCATCTAAACTACTGATAAATAATCATCATACCAGCGGTTCATGACCACGCACACAACTTTTAATTAGCCCTGAGTTCTCTGTCTATTTCCAGCTATAGCGTTACAGATAATGCCGCTGTCTGTCAACAACTGTTTGTGCATGCTGATAATCATTTGAGCTACGACTATCAAACCACAGGCCCAGGACTGATAAAAGAGTTGTTGGATATCTCGTAATAAAATCTCGTTTCTGGGGGGACTCCTAATCAGTAGAGTGAAGCATTGGGGGGTTCTTTGTCTGTTGCCCCCATTTCAATACAGCAAAACTTTAAATAAGTAGCTTCGACTCCACTCTGGCTCGGTATGTGAGCACAGCGGCAGCACAGCCTCACTCCACCAGCCCACCTTTTTTCCCCCCTGCACTCTAAACTGTACTTAAAGAAAGTGAGTCAAAGTGACAGCCACGGGCAAAACAAAAACAGGAACGTCGAAGACACCATTTAAAATTGTGTACACTGAATTGAGGGCTAATTATTTGGCATTTCTCCATTGAGAGCCTAGCCCCTGCTAAACGCTGGGACCACAAAACTAAAAGAAAAAGTAAACTGCCTCAAGTCTATGGACAAATGAGACACTTTAACAACAATTTTGCCAGCGGTCCCTCAGGCCATAACTCCAACCTGCTCCCCAAACATCTGTTATACCCCTGCTGCTCAGTAGATCAAGATCTATGGCTTCTCACAGGCTACTAGGACGAAGTGACTTTTGGGCCACAGGGGTGGAACTGGCTGTGCTGCAAGAGAATACTTTGTCACTCCACCAACGGAGTCTCCTGTGAGAGGTCATAGACAGAGACTCTTCATTCATCATTGGCCAGGGATATGTGTAGGAGCGCAGGTTGGGTTCCATGAATGATTCCATTTTTTTGGTTTTGCCTCTGTGGAGAGAACCAATAAATAAACCAATACACTTTCAGACTTAAATTGTACATGATCCCCTGTAGTATAGGTTATATTTTTTCCTCAAAGATGGTTTCTGTCATTTTCGGTAGTTCCTATTGTTCATTTGTATGGTAAGTTTGGTTTTACTTTGTTATTTTGTATGATACAAACAGGTGAAGCATCATGACTGACAGCTGGCACTGACTCACGATTGGTTGAGAGCGATAATTGGTGGGGTCTCGATACAGGTTCACTACTGCTACTTCTCCAAATGACTACAACTGCAAGACAAAGATTGCAGCAACTGTAATTCAGATATTTTTGTTTCATTTTCGCACAGGAACAAAGGAGGACAAGTCATCCATTTTTATATACAGAGTATTGTGCCAACAATAGCGTTATCTGAAAAATATAAACTATAAATGAGACTGTTGGGTAAACTATGTCTAAGCTGTAATACACAGATTGTGAAGTGTTCCCTGCACATTGTAAGTGTTCAAATGAAGATTTGAACTTCCTGACACTGGTGCATAGCCACTGCAGGCACTCGGCTTGTGTCCACCGAGACTCAAGAAATACTTGTAGTCAGAGTTGTTTTATGTGTCTAGAGCTGAAAGATGTACTAGCTTGTTGCTTTTGAAGCTTGCCTTTTTCCAAAGAGACCCCCCCCCCCCCCCCCCCCTCTGAGGGAGTAATACTTGGGGACAGTGTTATTTTATGGGATCTATGATGTATGGGCTCGTGGCTGTGCAAGCTGGATTCCCTCCCCAGAGCTCCCCGTGTGGTCTGTGTGCTGTCACAGACTGTGACAGACTG
Source organism: Verasper variegatus (assembly GCA_026259375.1). NCBI lineage: Eukaryota > Metazoa > Chordata > Actinopteri > Pleuronectiformes > Pleuronectidae > Verasper > Verasper variegatus. Next base: position 7,121,137 of record CM048051.1, read on the forward strand.
TGATCATATTTTATTATGGAGAACAAAAGAAAGCATAGCCCAGTTTTAATTTACCAGTTTATTGCTGGGTGAGATGGAAGTTCCTATAGGGTATCCTGAGGTCTTAATATTTACTGTCTGTGTCCCTCCCTGATCCCTCCAGGAGGTAACCATGGGCATCACCTATATTGGTCCCTCTTCCTTCATCTCTTTTTTAACAGTCTGCTCCTTTGTGTTTCCCTCTCCTCCTTTCTTGTCAGCTTCTCTCTCTCCATCCTCTGATCCTTCTGCATGACTCTCTCTGACTTTCTGCCTCTTGCTCTCCCACCCTTGTCTGTTCTGTCTACACTATATTTATTTATGACTTTTCTTTTCCCTATAGATGTTTGTGTGATCATGAATATATATTTTGATCTCTCCAGCAGCGGAGTTCAGGAGTCTGCATTCCATCAAGAAACAAGAGATGAATATCATTTGATGTTTTGCACATAAACACGACCAAACTCAAGAAGGAAACGTATGTAGAATCACATTCTAGAGACACTGTGCTGAATATTTAGAGCTGGTTTGGTACCTACTACAAACATTTTCTGGGCCTCCAGAGAAATTTGAGTTTGAGTTGGTTGCAATGGTGATTCAGGGCTGGAAGGCTGCTGTGGAGGTTTACTGTGCGTGTACAGTAGTTACAGCCTCCCTGTCTTCTAGAAATAATGTTTATGCAGAACTAATCTGCAACAGCAAATGCGTTTTGAAGGAAACATAATTGCTACCAGATTATGTTTTCTATTAATGTAACGAGGATGTGATGTTAACATTTGTCAAGTTGCAAATATGAAGAAGCTGAACAAGAAAGTGAAATGTTGATCATGTGGTCCAATGTCTACTTGCAGTGACTACAGTGTTATTCAACTTTTATGTTTAGGCACTCAGAGCACTTGGTCGAGGTTATGGAACGTTGTTGTTGTTACATGTCTCCTGGCTGGTGACTTCCTACCCTCTTCTGTGTATCTTCTCTCTTTGTTGTTGCTGTGCTGTTTGTACCACCACCAAGAAAGTTACGTTTTCACCCATCCATTGGTTTGTTGAATTGGTTTGATTTAAGTGGACTGATATTTCCTAGTGTGTCTAATTTGGTGCAGATTGAAGTTAAAATCAGGATCTAGTCGATTTAAATGTGGTTTCACAAGGGGACTGATGGGTCTTGGTGGAGTTACCGTATGCACTCTACTGAGTGCCATCGTAATGTTGCTCAGAGGCTCGACTGGGCCGATGCTTGACTTACAACAGCAATGCATCTAATGAGAAACCCCTTTTCAAGACTTCAGTGTCAGTCCAAATTACAACCGAGTGCAGTATGATTCACGGCTATTGATCCACACGCGTGTGAAACAAGCAGCAGACAGGGGACAGGAGTTGACGTGTGAACCCGGCTGTAGCAGCATGGTGCTTCTTTTCATCTACACCTTCTCTCTTTCTACGTTTCTGTGTCTCACCCCTTGTTGTTTCCTGTTTGTCACACACACACACACACACACACACGTCATCCCAGTCTCCCTACTTTTTCTCAGTTACCTCACTATTTCTCTCTCTTTCTTTCTCACATTCCCTCTCTCCCTATCTGTTACTGCCCTCTGTCCCTCGTTCCTCTCCTGTTGCTTTCTTCCGTCGCTGCCTTCATTTATGGACTCCACTGTGTTCTTTAATTTCCTGCGCATGAAAGATTCATCTGACTGCTTTAATAATAAATAAGGGAAGCACAGTTGAAAAGTGCAGAAGACACCCTTAACTCTGGCAGCAAGGATCCGAAAGACAAAAGAGAGTAATATCCCAGCTCTATCTGTCCTCTCCTCTTCTCTATTAATCTCTTTCCCTCTGTCAATATCTCTTTCTTCTCTGCTGTTACAAAGCACCATGAGCTTTCACTCATGATGCTGCCACACTGACAGGTGTTGTCTTTGGTCTGGAACTTGAAACAGCTCAAGTGGGAGTTTTTAAATGAAAGGTTCAGACATTTCCCCAAACAGCCCAGCTCTGGGTTTTTAGTAAAAATGTGACTGAAGCAGCAGAAGGACGTTGTGCATTTTTTAGGGAGTAAAAGGTGTGGATGGATCCAACCTTTGTTGCAGTATTTACAGCACCAAGACAGGGAATAACTCACACACTGTGGGTCACTGAGGTGTTTTTAGTGGTTTTGATCCGAGGTGCTCTGCAGTGACACAGAGAAAGAAGATACAGTGGTCTGTGGCGAATACAATACTTGTCAGTGGGAACAGTGTATTATTGGGTTTTTTCGTGGATTCATGAAAAATATAGAATATGACCAGCTTTTTCTGTAACCTGTGAAGACCTAAAGTGCTGAATAAAAACACTCTAAAACCAAAGCATTTGAAAACTGACCTCCTAAAACCTGAGGGTTTTCTGAAGAGCGGAGAGAATTGCCAACGTTTGCAAAAACTTTCATTTCTAACCCTTAAGAAGCAGATAATTACAAATAGACATTTTCCTTTCATTGTAAACTATTACAGTTTCCCTTTCAACTTCATGAACAAAAGCCAGCAATATCGATAAGATCCGTCTTCCTCCTCCACAAACATGACTCTTTATGGCTGAGCCTTGATCAGCAGGTCTGAATCTTCTTTATAGTTATTTTCATTGTTGTTTTCCGCAACTCTGCTTCAATATCGCTCCCCTTATATCCATCGTCAGCGTTTGTCTGAAACGCTTCTTTAGAAACTTTTTTGCTTGCTAAGTGCGCTAACAAACAAGAACATTTTCCCATTTCACCTTTCCTGCAAGTATTTCAGCAAATCACGACATATTTCATCAGTCACATGTCTTGAAAACAACATCATCATGGATGAGACACACACGTCTCATCCGGCTCTAAAGGGAGAAGCACAGAGATGTGGCATCCTGTCTTTAAGGTAAACGCCGGCCTGTGTTGCATCCGGTCTTACTGGGTTAACGTGTTGGAAACCAACTGAGCATTCTGGGTAATTTTCCAGTTTGGCATGTTACACTCCTAATGAGCAGTTTGAGTTTAGAATAGGACACAGACCCACATCTCAGTTCACTTATCTGGTGGTTTTATGCAAGTGGACAAAAAACTGAATCGTAAAATTAGTGTTGCTCTCCCCTCCTTCACAGTGCACAAACTGTCCAAACACATTTGGCACGAACTTATTCCCGCTCACTCAATGTCCTCCAACCCTTATCCTACCTGGACGGCCCAGAGAACACCTGGAGAGCCCCCTCCCCAAAAACCAAGTCTCACATCCGCTTCTAGCAATTCTTCATCCCAACAGCCTCCGTCTAACGCTGTTGTGTTCCAACTCTGCTGTGCTCCAATACCCCAGGAGTCTGACAACATGTCTTTGTCACCAAGAACAACCTCATCCCTCTTGCCATCCGTCCCCCTGCCTACAAGCTGCCTGGGGATATACCGGGAAGAAAAAGAAAATGGAGCCAACTTTATATATTTATATGACTGAGGTGAATATAAATATATCCACATCCATGTTAAGAGTCCCCCCCCACCCCATGCTCTCCAGAGGTCTGGATGATCATTCACAGCAAACAGAGCAAAACATTACCCTGCAATATTTATTTATTTATTGAGGTGTATTTACTGCAAGTTGTGTAATGTTGTTTCTCAGAGCCGTCATTGACCTCCACACTCTGCTGAAGAAGAGGAGAGAAAAACCAAGAGGTTGGGATGGTTGAAACAGACACAGTTGGAGTTATGATAATTGTAATTCTCTTATTCTTTCTATGTTGGAACATTTTATACATTTCAAAAACATTAACTTGATCTTTACTGTCTTTTCATGTAACTGTAATTATTGGCACCATGTCCTTCCTTTTTATAGGTTGCAATATGAAAGTAGGTTTGACTGTTTTTTTGTTTGTTACCTCCACCAAGAAGGTTATGTTTTGTTTATAAGCAGGATTATGCAAAAACCCCTGAATGGATTGACATGAAAATTAGCAGAGGACTCATGTTGAATGTAGGTGTGAATTTCTAAAGAAATAATACAGATACAATACAATGGAAAGAAATCAGAATGAGGGTATGAGTTCTCAGAGTGCTATTCCAGTTTTTGATCAAATCCAAAGGTTGTATTGTTTTCCTTCGGTGCTGACTTTAAAATTCACTGTGAACTTTTAATAAACCAGCCTCTCTCAGCACCGCTCCACTGATCATCATTAAAATGAAATGCTTGAGGAAACTCTGATGTCTACGACTACTGTGTGAACTATGCTTTGTATATGCTTGTGTAATACACAATGAGCCTGCATTAGGGGGACTGTCAGGGAGAATTTGCCCTAGAAAAGCAAAAGGGTAAAGCAGCTCAGAAATCCATTTGATGCACCACATGCTCCACGATCATCCCATCAACTTTGCTCAGTGTTGCAAGAGGGGGACAAAATAAATATTATAAAGTGATTTCATTGGCACTGCAATATGGGATTTATGGAAAAAGTGTTCCATAAATCACTCATCAAAGTTCACTCATCTTCATTAGATCTGGGGGGAGATGGTATAGTAATATAGACCTCTATGTATATCTAGCAAAGAGGGGACAGGGACAAAATCCTTATGTGACTCTCAAGGCGTTAAAGATTTGTTGCGCCTCTTTGCCTCAGAAAAAAGGGACACAGAGTTAAAAACATTTTTTCAAGGTTTTGTAGCGGCCCATGGTATGGAAGTGAGGAGGGAAACGACACAATCTGAGCTACTGCCAGAAATTTTCTGTTGATGAGATGTTTCATGCTCCTTTAAGCACAGATTGCAAAAATACGAGTCACGTTGTGTCCTCCAGTGCTGAGGGAAAGGATTGTGGCCTTGTGGGCAAAGCTGCCTCAGAGTATGGAATGAATGTGCCAGTGAAGCATACCACATTAAGATGCTATGGACCACGGTGTGCACTTATTCTGCTGTTTATAATGCCCTTTGGTGTAGTAGACTCACACAGAGCTTACCACAATGACGGCGCACCATGACAGGCAGTTAAAACGCTCGGGGTGTGATAAATCTCCCGCCAGCAAAAGAGAATCATTGACCTCGTAACTTCATCCTGTCTTTTCCCTCACTTCAATCAATTTGTCCTACATATCTACTAATATGCTGAGTGGACACATGAATCCTGACAGAACCGGTTATACAATATCTAAAATACCAAAGGAAAACAAATCCCTAACTGTGGTCCTAATTGTGGAAATACACATATTCCCATATAATAACCACATACGTATGCTGTCTGATGGAGCATTATTGTATAGCGTGGTGCATTTTAACATTAATGATTAAGATTTGAAATCAGAGTGGGTTAGCTTTCTCATTTATAATGAACAACAAATCCTCCCTAAACGACTAGAAAGGTTGTTTTTAACTACCCTGAGATACAACCCATGTGCACACAAACAAGCTTGGCATCACCTGATGGGGTAAAATGGTTCAAATAAATTAGACCAGAGGGCTAGCATCACCAGGATTACAAAAATAAAATAAATGAGGTAAAGGTTGTGGAACATTCATGGTTAAGGGAGTTGATTAGCAGTTTCACATGGGAAAAGACCAGTGAACATCCATTAGCCCATCCATCCTCCTCACCTTGAGTATAACTTGTTTTAACAGCAGGTTGTAAACTTCAGGGAGTTAGTGGCTTCTGTAGATTTGTGTTTTGTGTCAGATGCTGTTCAGTACAATAATTACCAGTGTTAAGTAACTTTTGATCAAACCTGCTGTTTCACCATGAGCTATCCAGTAAGGTTTTAATAGTTTTAAGTAAAACTCTGCCACTTGCACATGTAAAGGAAATAGAGCCACATTGTTTTCCCATCAAAATCTAATTTCCTTCTGTTTCTTAAGTGTTTTGCTTATCGCTGTGGAGAAAATGTCTAGTTACCAATCAGTGGATGTGCTCACATTATTTATGAAAGTAATTTAAGTCTAGTTAATTTAAGGATGAAAATTGTGCCATATTAAGGAACTGACTCACACCTTCTCCGTTGCCAATTTCATTTAAAACTTTATTTGTATATTTATTTAAAACTGCTTTACTTTGTTTGACACGCTCGGTCGGTTGTTGTTGTTGTGGTTGTTGAAACGCTGCCAATTAAAGCACAAAGGGAGCAGAACTCCAGCTCGCAGGAATCTCTGGTACCATCTCACATCTCCCCTACTGTATGTCCTTGTTTGGGAAAGATAAAAATAACATCTCAGGCAGTTCCAGTGTTGTGACTCTGCTGGGGAGCTAAACAAATAGGATTTCGTGATGACTAAGAAGTAGCTGTTGCCGGAGCTCCTTCGGTTCCGCCAGTCCTTTGAACGTTTGCTTGTTTTCTTTTCCTTCTTCCTTTCTTTTCCCCAAACGATTCCTGTATTTGAGGCCTTCAGTACAGCTCAAATCACACACACCTTAGTTGTAGCCAATGCTAAAGTGTATCGAACAACACAACAGCAAAGAGTGGGCTGAGAAAGTAGTCGGAGACTTTTCAGCCCCTCTGTATGTGACAGATGTTTTTGGGGGTGTTAAAGTTCTGCAAGGTTAGAAAGTCAGAAGTAAAGGGAGGAGGTCAAATGACAGTATTTTGTACACGCGTTTGGAGGCAGTTGAACAATCACAACAGAGTGGATCGGCCGACCAATCAGAGCAGACCGGGCTCCATCGGGAGTTGGTCTTTAAGGGACTGGAGCTGAAACACAGTGTCTCAGACAGAGGCTGAAGAGAGGAGCTGCAGCAATGGACAGTGTGGGGAAGTGATGTGTTTTCTGAGAATCAGAGCATGTAAACCTTTTCATGTAATAATCCAGCTTAAAATTCTGAACCTGAATAATAGCAAAACATCTTTAAATATTAGCCTGAGTATTTAAGTGACCAATGCAAGTGTAGGTTCAACAAACACTGGTACAAGTCCAAGATCAAGGCTTTCACCTAATATATTTGTTGTTGTTTTTAATTTTTAATTTGTTTTAAGGAATAAAGAATAAAAGCAAAAGAATGAGTTCTACGTTCTACAAATATTTCTTGTTCACTCTGATTATTATCCAACACTTGAGATGTTGTTAGTGCAGCGCCTGCACTGTTGTTCTGGTCTGTTTGTTTGTTGTTTGACCTCTAAACGCTGCAGTGCATAGAACACAAAGAGTTGTATTTGTGTGTGTCAACAGCAGCAGAAAGTTGAAACACTATTGTTCATGTCAATAACGCTCCCCTGGGTACCGGCCGTAAGAGTCAGACAATGAGAGAGTGGGAGGGAGGTGGAGAGGCCTGGACAGAGGGGCGGGGGGAAAGGGATTGGATGGAGGGAGCTGGGGGAGGACGGGAAAGAATAGAGCAGTGGGAGAGAGAGGATAGGGGGGGATGGACAAAGCTGTCTGATTTGGAGCATTCAGGTCTCAGTGCTATTTGATGAAGATAAAGTGAAGCGTTAAAAATCAATAATCTGCTCGATATGTCCTCAGAAAGGTTTGACCACTGGGTCCCCAACCGAGGGATTCAGATGCGGGTTGAATATATTGCGAGACTTTCCAAAGCTTCAGTCAATTTCAGTGCCGCTTTGGCAGCTACCAAGTGAAATGACTGATAAACCTGAGCAAGTCCCAATCTGATTGGGTCTAGAAGCAGAAAATGAATGGATTAAAGAGAAAATGAACTGCAATGCAACAAAAGACTATGGGTATATGCTTGGATTTATTAGAAATGTACAAGTGAAGCAACCAATAGAAAGAATTTGAAACCTTTAGCATGAAACTGAGGTAAGGTTGAATCTAAAAATCTAAAAATAAAAAGTCTAAAACCAAGACCGAATTTGCCAAGACAGGAACACACTTCCTCCAGTAAATCTTGAATGTTGCAAACAATGAACTCTAATTCCTCAACAATTAAGATCGACGAAATGCCATGAAAACAATTGCACTTTATTATTATTATTATTCTCTCAACCCACAAATTGGCCTTTGTCACAGCAAGAGATATAAGTGTGATTGTTTTGTTTGTCACACAAAAGGACCGTGCGGTTTTTCCACCGACATTGCCCTTGATATTGCAGTGACATTGTGGTCGTCTCCCTGACAAGCAGAATATACCACAGGGAAATGCATCATCTAACAGGGGGCCTGTATGTCACTAGATTAACTTAACAGAGCCACGGGCCGTGGACATGTAAACCAAGTATTGATCTGAATAAAGGAGACTGAATTGAAGCTCATAATGGCCTTGCTTAGTCGAGAGGCCATAAAACATAAGATCCCAAAGCTGGGATAGGCTATGGGGACGTAATGGGAGATGAGGTGGAAGGTGTGTGAAGGTACGCATGTAGTATACGTGTGAGTGTGTAGGTATAGCATCTCATACAACAGCATTTCATGGACAGGCGAATAAGAGAAGGACTGCAAGAAATTCCTAAGAAGAATGAATCCCTGGACACTTAATGAGGTCTCCTGAGACCCGGTTGCACATTAGACCATATACCAGTGTATGTGATGTTACACTTGGTTTTCATGATTTTTCACTTCACTGCATTTCATCTAATTAACACAGTTAGGTTTTGATTTCAGCTGGTTCCCGCTGTCATAGTTTAGCTTGTTTATCTGGGGCCAATAATTAGAATTCCTTCATTTCCCAGAAAACACTGTTACAACGCTTTTATACATGATAGCATTAGTCAAGATTATTTTATGTTTAGAAAAGATCGGGCTAATTTTAAAAAAATAGTTTAAATGTGTCGCATTACAGGATACGTTATAGTTGAGGTATCCTGAAACGATTACGCAATAATAACACGTAATACTTGATGTCCACTGTAAGTTAGTACACAACTCCTCTAAGTTTCATGAGTCTGATCATGGTTTTACATATCATATGTTAATGAATGGGAACCAGTGACAGACTGGAACTTCTCAAAAACTATAGAACATTTATGAATGTAAAAACGTTTAGTGTAAAACACTAAAGAAAATTGCCTTTTGTAATGGATGTATCATGCATGCACAAGGTGAAGCTTAACCTTCTGAAAACAAGGAGCAATGCTCCACTACGAGTTGAGGGTCAGTCTGGGACCTGGAAAGTGTTTCCTTCTGCCTGTGAAGTTAAAAAATGTGACTTACAACCCAGAATAACATATTCAGACCATGATGTATGAGTCTGGGGGAGCCTCCGATTAATTTTCCAAGCCAGGAAATGTGAAGGTGCCGTGGCATTCGCACATTAAGCGGAACTAAATGAATTAATGCAGACATTATGGTTCATTGCAACAACTAGGTTCCATATCACCTGCAATCTATTTTGGCTAATCAATCTGCCAGCACTTCAAAAAGATTAATTATCCAGGGTCTGGGTCTTTCACAATCAAACCCCGACTGCACCGCACCCTGCTGCTGCTGATCGCTCTTCAGTGATTAGTAGTGAGGATCACACCATGGTCTCTGTGGTGCAGTTCATTCTGGATCACACCATGGTCTCCGTGGTGCAGTTCATTCTGGATCACACCATGGTCTCCGTGGTGCAGTTCATTGTGGATGCTTTTGTACTGGTCATCGGTACAGACGGTACATTTGCAGCACTCCCAGAACCATTCATTATATACAAGTAAAATGACTTTTTAATTTTTTTTACTACAGAATGGAAGCTGTTCAGTTCTTGTACAGGATCTTTATCATTAAGTATCTGTAACCTAACTGGAGGGGCACCGTGCAGGTTGTGACAACAGCAGGTTGCACAAAAACATAAACTCAATAGGCGTGAATCAGCTTGCCTGTAAGCTACACTCAGTTTATATCTCACTAAGTTATGTTTCTTTTTTTAAATGTTTAAATTATGAGACTCAAACTTTGAAGCAGCAGAGTCATTTTTCAAGTTGAAGGGGAGGTGACTCTGACTGCGCGCTCATGTTTAGGACCACTTTAATAGTCAGGCATTGAGATCACTCCTGATCGATAGATATCAACTCCTGTGAAACGATTTTCATTGAGGTGCTTGGCAGCTGAGAGCAAGGCCATAATTCAAGTCTGACACATGGCCCACAGGTTCTGGACAGAAGCTGTATCCATACGGAGTCTAATATAATGTTTATCCATGAGTGATGGATCGGTCCATTTCTCTGCCCTGCGTGGACACGTTGTCTATGTCACAGTTAACTATATAAGTGTATTTTGTGCTGCAAAAAATGCAAAAACTTTTGTTCTACAAACAATTATATTGAGAACATTTTGTCAATATTGCAACATGTGACATGACATGACAAAACATATCTAATTAGTAATGAAGGCATGAACTCAGGAGGGAACTCAGGTACTTGTCCAAACTGTTTTCTCTCATGATGGGATTGCAAATATCTCAAAACTCATGAGCCACTCGACATGATTATTCTTCCTTTCATCTTGTGATTACTTTGAGCTGCGACTCTTTATTTCTCTTTCCTTTCCTTTAATTCATTTAATGCACATATTACTCTCCGAATGTTTAATCACTCTCTTAACAGTACAATATGAAATTAACAGTCTGTGTTCAGTTAGATTTGAATTAAGTGTATGAATTAGCAAGTGACGATGTTAAACAATTATTCAATCATGTGTCGATGGTGCAACGCACAAGGTCGAGAGATCCAGTTCATGTCAAAGAAAATGGGAAAGAAGGAGATTTGCAGTGACATTGACTTTGGCCTAATTGTTAAAGTTTAATTAATGCTGCCGTCGCTATACCTGCAGATGGGGGACGTATAGACAGGATTTGGATGTAATGGCCTCATCTAAAGCAGCTCAGAGTAAAGTCAAATCCCTGATTTCATTGCTGCTGGATGGTGTCATTGTTGACTCGGATGAATGCATCTGCATGATGGAGCTAATGTGAGATGCCGCTCCTGCTACTCCACCTGCAGGATGTACTGCACATGCAACCCATGCAGATGTTCACAGACATGATTTGGTGTCACTGCAGGAACAAGTGCGCACACGTGCCACATCGCAAATACTCCTCATCAAGCACAAAGTCAACATTGATGGAGGCCATAATGAGAAAGTGTCACAGTTTAGAACACTGACCACTTTATTTATGCCCAATAAAGTCTCAATAAATCTCTCTCGCTCCTTTAATCTACGTCAGCAGTAAATCAGCAGCGTGTGAGCTGCACAGTTATGACCCATTACATCGGCTTGAAAGCAGCAGTATGTAATTTTCCTCTAAGCCTCATCCTATCATGTGAAACAATCACATTAGTTGACCGTGTAGAGGTATTTGTAGTTAAATCAACGAGGCTGAGGTTGTAACTAACTCACCTCTTACCTTTAAGTTTTCATTTGTTGCATTAATCTTCATCTTCTCTGTGTTTCCTGCAAAGAAAATAACAGAGGCATTGGTGCCTATTGTTACATTTTTGGAACAGGGTTAGATACTCTCAGACATATTGGAGTGCGTTAATGCACATACTGCAATATGTTTATGATACCGAATAGGGAGAAGCACGAACGGACCTTTAACTTGTAATTACAGCAGGTTGTTGGATAAAAGCCTGGATCACGTTAAACTTATTTAAAATCACTTTCAAGTTGCCGATCTTCTATAATTTAGTGAAAATAGCTACGATTCACCAGCTGCAGGAAGAATAAGCAAAAGCAAAAAGGTAGCAGCCATTTGACCATGAATATGCTGAGGATAACGTTCATGTCTAAAAGGGTTAAGTAGATATGCTGCAATAGCATTTTTCCTTCCTGATACATATTCAAATACCTTTATCAGTCGATACACAGTACTGATCAATTAAATAAAAAACGTATATTGTATCATAAATAATGTATTTTAGCAGCTGTATGCTACTAACCCTGTATGGAAATGATCATTACTATCATGTATGACCCGGCTCACGTTAAACCCTTTGAAAAACAAGTACAGAGAATGAATGCCATGGATCTTCTTTTGTCATCTAGTTTGAACAGTCATAACTGAAAAAGAACTCAAATCCATTTGTCATCAGTGCTCTTTCGTGTGATGGTTCTTCAAATGCTTTATGAGATTGGTGGTGTTGTAGTGGGCAGCACCAGTGCCACCCCTTGAAACTGAAGTCTTACGGATGGTAGATGTCAGCGTTTCGCTTGTGGGACTTTCCAGCGTGATATATTGTCGTTTACATTGGAACTCGCTCTGACCAATGCTACACTACCAGATATCAGAAGTAGTGCTTTGTAGGAAAAGAAAATTGTAGTTACAACTATATATAGAAACAACTAATTAATGTGCTTTAAAGGCACTGTATACAATTCCGTAGATTTGTGTACACTGCATTTCAGCTGTATCAAAGGCATTTTGTAATTCTGGCATTGGATCATTTCAAATATCTCTTTCTTTAATAAGCTCAAGGAAAGTGTGTTCTCGTCTGTTGGGCTTTATCTGGTTTACTGGAGCTCAGACTGTCCCCATGTATCTACAGCAGAGCTCTGCCATCAAAAGATTGACTCGATAAAAATAAAGGATGCGGTAAAAATAATTATCAATAGCTAATATACCTTAAAATGTATACATTTAATGTGCATGCTTCTATCTCTCTTTTTATCTCTCTTATTTGTCTTGAAACTCACTAACAGGAGGTGGATCAGGTCGTTTGTTCAAGACAAAGGGATGTTTGAAAAAGCTACTGAACATGAAAAGAAACGTGTTACGGTGCTCACACCTGTGTAAAACCTGGGTCACAGATTTGTTTTAACCATGCTCCTCCGGATTGACATTTTACAAGCCACTGACTCCCTTCCCAGCCTCACCTCTCATCTCTTTTCATGAGTTGGAGAGCACTTAAGCAGATGTTCCCCGCCATCCTGCTTTGCTTTCACTGTCACACCTGCCACGGGGCCTCTGCAGCTGTTTCCCTGGCCTTTCAAACGGCAAACGCACAACCCTGGCCGTTCCGCCTCTGTTGTGCTTTCGGTGGGACAGGTAAATGGTTTAATCCAGCTCTTCCATTCACTCCATTTAGACAACAGTCTTGTTTTCCATCCTCATGAAACCATTCTGCAACACCTGGACACAGCAGAGTCATTCCCAAAGCTTCAGCCTCAATGACCCACTAACATGTGTATGTCCGACGTCTCCCCTTTGGGATGCTTCCAAAAGTATCTCCCTTCGAGAAACTCTCATTGAATCCTATCTGAACAATTTCCTGTGCCAATCCGAGCAGAGCATCTAACTCGTCTTGTTAGTCAGGTCAATATCGTCGGGGAAAATCTCTTGGGAAGATGTGCATTTCTTTGTTTTCTTTTGGACCAATTAGAATGACTGATGACTATCGAACCCGGGGCAAGGATTTCGACAGAGTTTAACAAGCAATTAAGGGAGCGGCAAAGTAAGGAAGGAAGAAAGACATCGAGCAACACCCTGACACTAAACATCATGATTCCTAGAAGACGCGCACTCAGTTAAAGAATGAAATTGATTTTTAAGGAGTGTAAGGGTTGAGTGCTTTTATTTAACTTTCCATCGATGTACATTTCAAAGAACTAAACCTTTACACTCACTTTTAAATGACGAGTGGAGGAAATGCTCTTGGTTTAGGAAAAAAAAATGTAATTGCTCAGAGTCATTCAAGCAAGCAAGTGCACCTGGCATGTATCGTGTATCCAAAAAGCACTTAACTCGTGTCACTTCGCTTTCTCCGTGACTTTTGTGTGCCGTTACAAAGCTGTGAATGGATGCATTCTTCCACCAGCAGCTTTCACTGCCATTTAATGTAGTGTAATGGATTGTCAGTGAGATGAAAAGCTGGGTTAAAGGGTGGATTGATGGGTCAATCTCACCTAATCCCCCACACCATATGAAAACCATTAGCATTAGTGTGGGTAAAGCCAATTCATCCTTAACACACACATCTGTATATGTACACGGAATACTGGTAAAATCTGCGCAAACAGCATGTGTACATATATGTAAATACATGTAATAAATACATAAGTCACATGTGGGAAATATGTGAACATCCGCTGTATATAATCTCTACAAGATCATACACTGCATGTTTGTCAAACGCTAACCCATTTTATTTATATAAAGGTAAATGCTCAGAGTGGCTCTTAAGTCTCCGTTCAGAAGAACCGTTTGCTCTATACACAGCAGTTAATGCTATATAAACGCCTTTGTTTGGTTTTACTTGACAGGTCATGTGACGTGTACGCAGCTCATCTCATCTCTGTTAAATCTATGCAGTACAGTCAGGACTGTTAACTGCACACATAAACAACTCTTTTCGTTTTTTTATGTTCCTGACAAACCAAGACAGCAACTTACGTGCGATTCATGAGGGGCTTTTATACAAATTTATGAGCAATGCATGATTTTGCACCCATGAACGGAAACAAGGGGCAAGCGCCAGGGAATTCATCGACACACATGTGATGCATATATTGAGCATATGGTTTTGTTATTTGTGGCATAATGGACATATGTATGTGCCTGTGGCATGTGCATACAGTAACACATGGTAAAAAAAAAAACTGTAAGAAACAGTGGGAGCATTTTGAAATTCCATTCTGGGTTATATATTGAGCCTGTAGTTTGAATCACTTGTTTCATAGGTGCATCAATTAGACTAAATGGGCCAGCTCCTACAAATTCATCAGCACCACTAATACAATTTTAAAACCTTTATAATGATGGGATGTTATTTTCCCTTGGTATTTACCAGACAGTGTGTCATGCCACACTATGATATGCTTGTATCGAGTGGGCCCATTTTTTTTTATACCTACTGAGAGATATACGATATGCTCATTTAAACTAAATGAAACCCCATATTGTGTAAATAACAAAGATGTCACACTGATGCTGCCGCAGTCCCACAACTCACTTCCTCCAGTTTTCACATGGCCACCCGCCTCTCTAAATGTCACAGCACGTCCAGGCCTGTGCCCTTTCCTCTCCCCTGAAATCCAAAACAAGCCTTGATACGCATTGCCCTGGTACCACTTACCGACACTGTGGTATTATAGCAGCGAGGAAAGAGGTGTTGAGCCCTTTGGGACTCTGTGGCATTCTCTCACAATCTATACACAGCTGTTTATTCTGTTGTGACAAAAAGAGAACCCAGCTTTCCCTGCTCTGGATCGCTGTTACCTTACCACTTGTGAAACTTTATTTAATCAGCGAGTCTTTAAATAATTCATTCCCTCATTCTCATTGGTTTGTGTCATTCTTTCCCTCTTATTTTCTGCTGAACGCCTCTGTTCTCTCCTTTTTTTTCGTGTGTCTCATTCTCTCTCACCCCCTCTCCCCATCTGACGAGTACAGACTTCTTGCTTTTTCTTATGCTGCCTTAAACCCCTGGCTATCGGTGTCACAGGGATAATGTGACTTGTCCATGTGTTGTGTTGTCCCAAAGATGGGGAGGGGGATGGTGGGGGGATGGTGGGGGGGGTTCCCTTTACCAGCCAGTTAATTAATGAGTCTCCAGTGTGTTGGTGTGTTTGTAGGAGGAGCCACTGAGCGTTGCATGTGGGTGTCAAGCATGCATGAGGGAAGTGGTAATGTTAATGTGTCAGTGTTCATGTGTGTAATGAGGTTGGGGAGTTGTGAAGACAAACGCACAGAGCTCGTGTTCCAGTGAAGACGCTGAATATGATTCATGTGCAGGGAAACGCAAGCTCAGCATTAAGATGACGGCTCTGGAAATAAATCAAATTAATGAATTAACAGGTGCAGAGACACCAGTTCTGTAATGACCCACTTTTTTTGTGATGTATGGTGCACTGGTATTAAAGGTGTGTTTTAGCTGGAAGCCTGGGGGCAGCTGGAGACTAAAGCCGTTTTCAGAGAATTGGCCACGGTGTTTACCCATGAGTTTGCCTTTCACACATGCACAACACAGCCGGAGGTTTGTCTGCACAGACGTGTTCACAACAGCAACAAATGCGGAGGTCAGTGGGTGTGTGAAAGCAGCAGAAGGGGTTAATTTAAGTGATTGAACAATACACATGAATAATAAACAAATACATCTCCCTTAATTCTGACAATCCAATAATTGTAAAACATCTGAGGTGCTGGTTCAACTTCCTAAAACATCAGGATGTTCATTTGCAGCTTTAATGTCGAAATTGTGATTATTACTTTTTAACAGTTGCTGATCTATATATTACTCGATTAAGCTAAAGAATTATCAACATATTTATTTAGAGTTAAGAATGTTTGTTGCACTCCAAGTTCCTTTATCGCATTTTAGATTTATGCTGTATCCACAGTGCCCTTGAGCAAATCTCTGAACCCCAGATTCGCCACTACCTCGTTAGAGATAACTCTCACAGATTTTTTGCAGATAATTCTTGCTGATATGTCCCTTTAGTGACTTTGTCCCTGCATGTGTCCGTGCTGCTTAGTATCAATGACATTCATGTTATCAGTTTGCATAGTGTGCTGCACACCAAAGGATAAAGTGGTGCAGGCAGCGAATGCAGCAAATCCCTAGAGAAAGCTACAGAAAATCATTCAAAACAAACAAAAGCTTTTAATCATTCTGCAGTGGAGTGAAAAATGCCACAGTTTAAACAGTCCTGCTGGGATAACACTTCCTGGCAACAATTCATCCTCGATTTGGCATTTGTCCATTTCCCACTCAACTTGTGATTGAAGAGCTCCGTGTGTCAGAGGGTCTGAGGAAACGCAGCCACAGGAAACAAAGAAAATCTCAAATTATGTAAATGAGCGCTACATTTAACTGAGAGACTTCTTTGTCTTTTTAAATGGAGACGTGCAGATGCTCAGATTAGACCAACTCTAATAATTAAAGCCTGATCCATCTGATCATTTCATCTAATGTTGTCAGATGTTCTCATATAGGTTACGTAATTACACCGCGAACATTGTTTGCCCTCGCAGTTTATACACTGCCTCTGCTAAAATAAGGATATTGAGGATTGCAGTCATTTAAGCAGCTCACCTCAGAGATAATCTCTTTTAATCATTTGGAATAATCTGATCAACAAATGATGAAGTTATTTCATGGTCCCCGACCGAATCAAATAAATCATATAATGTTATGATGATTAATTGTGATGACTTCTCTGTGGGTCCAGTTCTTCCCGTCTCAACCGCCCTCCCTTTATTTTTTCTCACTGCTCATAAGCCTCACACAAAGCATCCTTGTTTAAAAAAAAAATAAAAAAAAACAATACTGACGCTCTGAAGCTAATTAGGGCCCCATTACTTATTTAAAGGTAACTTGTTTATGTGAGAGCGGCATATAAATTATCCAACAGACGAAATGTCTTCGGGGTATTTCGTTGAGGAGAGCTTTATTATCAGCAACTGGTGAGGGCGATTTAATGGCATCCCAATTATTTTCCTCAAGTCCCTGCTGTTGCCAGCGCCGGCCAGAAGCAGCCAGCGAGCACCTATTTAGAGAGGATTGGGAGCAGTGGGACTTAGTGACACTGAGCCCCGGTGGACAGATGTGCCTTTTATTTGGACCAGGAAATGGTTTTGTGGTAAATAATGGGAGCCTGTGAGCTAATGGCTTCGTCTTTTTTCTTTGTAATGCAGCTCCCGGAGCTCACACTGCTCACACAGAACCTTGACGTTAACCTTAAAATCATTGCTTTCTTCCTTTGATTACTTTGACAGTCATTTCAGCCTAATAAAGGCTTGTTATTAAGCGGATACTTTAAATGTCCATCATGACTCAAGATACTACTATGACTTGCACATTTCTGGGAAATAATGAGGTTTCCATGTGTCACAGCAGCGTCGCACTAGAACATTATAGTTCTCAATTTCTCTAAACTTGTCTACTTGCTCAGCAGCTGACCTTGTGAGGAATATAGCTAAGTGCTCTTAAAGAGAGCGCGGCACTCAGAAGCAGAAGCACTCCACGTCTGCAGCAGACAAATACCTTTAACTGTTGCTGTAATAACTGTCTTCATTTTGACTGGATGAGTGATGCATTTTGAGAGTCAGGGTGTTTTCACACCTGAAAGTCTGAACCGTGGTCCGATCTCAGGTTCATATGTTTGTAACATTGTTTACATTTGATCCAATTATATTGGTTTTCTCATTGCAATTTAGAACTTTTGTTTGTAGGCTGCATCTACCTACGCTCTACATTGGTTTGTGTGTCTGACGTTGGTATGCAAGTAGTAGTATTTACATTAGAATGGAGGAAACTACTAGCATCAACTACTTCAAGCACTCAACGCTAATTCCAATGCACCGAATCAACGCCCTTGTTGTCGGGGCAACTCAGTTACAAACAAGGCATCCACTTCTTTTTCTTCGTCTATTGTTTAATGCTCGGTGTTTTCACACTACAATCATGGAGATAGGTGTGAAAGTGCTCTTAATGCCCAAGATTCACCAAAAGTGGTTTGATTTGATTGCGTCTTGGTCTCAATTTGTTCACCGAAGTGTGTGTTTGTGTCATATCACTGAGCTGCTGCTGCAGTCACAGCCTCAGTGGCAGATACACACGCGCTCTTGACATTGTTTTGCTGCTTTTGGAGTGATTAAAGATGACGTGCATCTAATTTTCCTGCATCTTCTCTCAGATCTGAAACGTTTCTGTTTTATCGTCTTTTCATCTCCATCAACCTCTCTCCTGGAGTCACCTGGCTTTGTGTTCTCTCTCTCTCTCTCTCTCTCTCTCTCTCTCTCTCTCATGGCCACCTGCTCTGTCAAAAATTCCCTCCTTCTCTCCAATTCTTTTCATTTCATCTGAAGACTTCTGAGGTCCTCCAAACAGCTGGTGCTGCATCTGCCTCGGAGCAGAATAAATTGCACACATGCACTGCAATGTAATTATTCGGCCTCGTAGCAATATTATTTATTGCGGTGAACAAATTTCTTAGCGACCGCAATATCACATGTTCCCCTTTTGAAGATGACATGCTTGATGAATGCATTGTAATGTCGCACTGTGTTTTTATCAGGTGATTATAATTTTGTTCACTACCTCCCATCTACTGTAGTTACTGTATTACATGTATTTTTCCTTCTCTCCTTCTGAGAATCCATCCTGTGGGATTAAATTCACTGAACTACTGTTGGTATGTAAACAAAAACACATTAGCCACCATGACATCTGGAACACAAGGCACAAGAGATAGATTAATCAACCATGTATGTAGCATTGCCAAGGTGGCAAGTTCCCAGCGCTGAAAATCACAAAATACAGACAATTACCCTAAAACACTAATTCATCACAGAGCAAATCTGGTGGCCATCCCCACAAACACCACTGACAATTAGAAAGGACCACAGAGATCGCTCTTAATAGGTTTTTCAACAGATTGAATTTATGCTATAGTCGGGCTTCGTGCCAGTGGTGTTTTCCATCAGAGAGCGTGGCCGAGTGTGTTACAGCGAGAGGAATGAATAAAACAACATCAATTAGCACCAGCCGAGGTCAGGTCCCTTCAATATCACGGCTAATTTTCCTAACTGGGCAAGTGTCACAACTTTTAATTTATGTTGAAAGGTGCTTAAATGTTGTTACTTACATAGCATTTTTTTTTTTTTGCATGCAGAGCTTGCATTTTTCTTTTAACAAAAAAATCATGAGTCAAGCTTTGAGCTTGTGCTGTTCTGGCTTGTTGACAAACGGGGAACATTTGTTCAGCTTGTTGTCCTTGACAATGTCTGTCTCATAAAACTGATTTAAAATGATATTTTAGGGATGATAACTAAACCGATTGCAATAATATGCACAGACACATCCTGACAAATGACAAATCAAAGTAAAAAACAACATAATGAGTCTTGGTTACGTGTTGGGCTGCTACTTGCTGCCAGAACAGCTTCAGTCAAACTTGGCATTGATGCTCTTGGACCTCTTCTGAAGGGATGAACCCTAATCTCACAACAGATCTTCTCTCATTTGGTGTTTTGATGATTTGTACTGTATGTCACTCATGTTCCAATGAGCTGCTGTGCATTATGCAAAAACTCCACATGGCAAAGTAAATGAAATGAAAGCAGTACACTGCTACATGTTCACATCAATGCATGTATGAATGTGTTTTAATAATGTAGTGACAATGCTGCAGTTTGTAACAAGTAACATACACACCACTGTCACTAGCATCTGGACTGTGGCCTATTTTTCAAACTATGATTTGCTCCATGTAGAATTAAGACTCAATAAGGTATTCTTTAAATCAGTCAACTGCTAAATAAACTGTGATTTAAATCAAATGTAAGAAGTAAAGTATGTCGTTTTTCAACAGTGTACATTTTATAAAAACTTTTAATTTTTAATTTAATTAAGGATTCTTGATTGGAGTCAAAGTTTTATATAATTCCTTTTGTCTCAAGAAAACACACACACACACTTAAAGCCTTTCAAAGGTATAAGAAAACAAAATTTTCAAATCCAGTGAATTACTTTAAATGGCACAAAGGAAAATGGTAAACAGCCTATTCTACAAAAATAAATAAAATGAAGGTCAACAAAAAGATAAAATCATTATCAGCCATTATCAGGGATTAACAATTTTACTGCAGCAGTGGAAGTATATGAAGCCTTGAAAATTACAGCAGGCAAATCCTACAGGTGTTCCAACTTGTACAGTGGTGACTGCACAAAGGGGGTGTTGTGGGAAAACAGTTGAGGGGTTCAACCTACAGTGAGATAATGACCCAAAGCATTAGAACCAGACATTGGCATCAAATGATGGAGGAGCAGCACAGTCTCCTGACTCAAACCCTGTGGAGCTGGTTTAGGATGAACTGGACAAAAGCAAAAGAAACAGAAAACAGAGTTTGGACGAACTTTCCGAACAATGTCTCATTTCAGTCTTAGAAAGAACATCACCAGTGGGTTCGACGGCTGAATGAGTGAGAATTACAAGAGTGCTTTTAATCTGCTCAAAAATGCTTCACACAGAACGAGACTAACATGCAAATTGCAACTGGCCTCTCTCGAAACTGAGGGAGCTGAGTTGTAGTACCAGACATTTCTCTAATAGAAACACAGCAATGAGCTCAGGCTGACTCATGTGTAAATCAAGCTGAGTCACTGTGAGGTCCTGTTAACCACCTCTGTCTCAGGTATTATTCAATGTGGAGAGTGATAGCGACTGCCACAGCAACACATGCAACACCTCCGCTCCCTTTCCCCCTGTATAGTCTCAGTGGTACAAATACTTTCCTCACAATGTGACACAACAACCTCGGCATCGATCCTCCACACAAAGCACAAACTCTGTCAGGAACATACTGTAACATCTGCCGGACCATGGATTCAGCAAAATATAGAAATAGAGAAGAGAAGTGAAGATAAGAGAAGAGGTCTAAATGAAATAAGTAACAGAACCCAGCAGCTTCAGACACCACTACATCCATTCCTTAATACTGAGCTGTCAGACCAAACATAATGGCTGTCATATTAAGGACGGATCAATCAATCACAGTCTACCCCCCCCCCCCCTGCTTGCATCCAGAACCTAAGTATAGTTGACTTGTGCCACACAGACCTGACAGATTGTCTGGCAGTGAAGAAAAGATGAGCAGACATGGCAGAGTGGCCAATAACCGCACAGGGTGATGTCTCGGTGGTTGTTCACTTAATCGCTAAAAGAATTTCCTCCAGGGAAACACATACACACACTTTTGGAAGTGATGAGAGAAAGAGCAGCAAACACACGACTGGAGGATTCCACGTAACTTATACCGTTGGAAACAGTGTGAGTAAACCAGGATCGAGGGAAACAGCTGAGACAAACAGCTGTCGAAGAGGGAGAGTGTGATGTCATTTCCCACCTTTCAGTTCAGTGTTAGTGACGTTGTTGTGAAGCAGTTGTTGTGTTTAAACATGTGGAACTTTTAATTACACCACCCACATCCAATGCTCTAATCAGTAAGTGTTATATGTTACCGTATATGTTTAGCCTACAGTGGTTTTGCAGAGGCAACAGTAAAAACTAGATAGAAAGAAATAATCTTAAAAACTGCCCTCAAGTTGTTCTTGAGACTTCGTGTTCATAAGTAAAAACTGCACTTTGTGAAGTCCCAGTGAGTCCAACTGGACATTTGTACCAGATTTGATTAAATTCACTGAATGTTCATAAAAATGGTACAACCTGAAAACATGGCTTCAGCCGTCAGCTGTCGCGGGTGTGGAGGTATAATACCACTGAACTAATACTTGACTTAACTATTTCTTTGGTGTGTTCAATCCAGGCAAACCCATTGAGGACTGCACCTGCACCCCCATGTCTTCTGATATTAATCGAAGGGTTGTCCTTGAGCCCAAAACATATACACTTAGCCTCCATAGGGAGTCCCACTATGCTCCATGTCCACCTTGAAAGGTTGAGCACTTGTCAGAAAAAGCAAAGGGGGTAAAACATACAGTAGATGTTTGCAACAACAAAATGAACTGAGCAGTTTCAACAAGGGGATTTAATCACTAAAATAGCAGCAACACAACGACAGCACAACCCTTTAGAGAGAAATGTGAGCTGAAGCCCTATGCATTTAAAAATACCAGCTTTTATGTATTGACACTGGTTAAGCAATCAAATTCCAACTTGTAATGTGGCATAAACACATTCTACAATTCGACCCCATTTAGAGATGTACTGTAGGTTGACCAGTTTCTTGTGTTGCACGACCTGCAATCTCCAACAACACTTTACAGGCTTCAGCCTTCAAATGAGAAGTAATAGAAAACGTATTTCAGTCCATCTGGTTCGAGATGAATGGATATAGGAAGAGAAGACCTGCTCGTTCTGTGGATGACCTTTAAGGTTTTCTATTTCAAGTACTTAGCCGTCGGCCTGTTACTGAGGGACCGGCACCGCAGTGGCCTCCAGGACCGGGCACATGCATTCAAGGTCAGATCTAAACCAGTCTCCACAGCTACACAAACAAAACTGAATAAACCTACTTCATGAGCTAAGGAAAATAAAGATATAGAATGTAGAGTTATAAATGCGCCGCTGAAGATACCTTCCTCTCTGGCACTTGCAAAATGTGCTCTAGGTTTAGTCTTAACTAGAATAATTGAATCTCAGATAATATTATTTAATTTAGTTTTAAAAAGGTAAGCTTTTAAAGTCTGGAAGATCTAGAATAACAACGAGGCTATTTCTTTAATCCCAGAACACGTATGAATCAGCTGCCGATCCGAGCTTTTAAAGAGGGTACCAGCTGTGTGTGAGGTGTGATCTGAGATTTGACAAATCCACAGACCCAATCCAGATGTTTCATACCGTACAGTTCACTGCATCTCAGATGGCACGGAGAAAAGCATTCGTTAATGATCCACAACTATGAGACATAGTTTATGTCTCCAAGTCGTTGCTAATGTCCGTGCCAAGAGCAAATGCTGCAATCACGTTCCACCTACTAAATCACCTCAGAAGGAAGTGGTGAGCAAAGATCCACAACTTATTCATGCTCGGAGCGGTTGAGGTGGCCATCGAATGAAGTGGCCATATGTGTGGGTCAGCTCTTTATGAAATCCTTGTGGTGACAGAGCCTGGCAGGGGAGGATTTATCCGTGAAAACAGATGGGCAGGAAAAGGAGGAGGGAGCCATCAAGCTGAGAAAGCCCTGCTGAGCGTCTCCTTATGGTAGAATGAATTACAGACGTCTGGCGAAGCCTGATGTCAGAATGCAGCACATTATCCCTGATTGATCATTCTTATATTGACTAGACTGAATTAAATATAAGTGCGTAGACAAAGTAATAATCATGTAACTCAGACACACACAGGGGAGAGGTGAACGGAGCCGTGTAAAAACTTGAAAAAGGAGGTTTGACTTCCACCTCCCTTTTAACAAAATAACAGAAATGATAATGTAGAAACTGTGAAACAACAATTGCCTTGTCTCCTGTCATTGATTGCTTTGTATGCACCGGCACCTTCCCCAACTGAAGAGGCTTGTGAGCTGTGCAAATAAGAAATTGTTCACATCTCAACAGCTCTCTTTATGCAGTGACAACAACAAAACCAACAATCCACATAAGCAAGCGCACTGTAATTAGCACATCTCCTTTGTTTTCTGTAGTATAATGCTTGTCTATCCATAATAATTAAATGAACAACCATAAAGCTGAGTAGAAATGTAGCAGCAAATCACAAGTTAATGAGCATAACAGACTGAGATGGCAATTATGTGTTGTCTTATTGATCTTTCCTTTGTTTTCTCACTTCTCAATTTTTTTTATAGAAACCTACTCACATTTTAAAGATGATTTAAGTTTTAACCTAATTATCATGTAAAGGATTTCTGTGTCACCGTCCCAATCTGACACCACAGCAGATCAGATATGCATGAGAAAAATGTGAGCTATATTTCTCCGTGTAAATAACTATCCTGCAAGAACTGATATTATTTGTCAAAAAAGAATGAGCACATAATGGTAAGGATTGTTATAATGATTATAAAGCAATGTATGTTTCAGCTGATATCTCAGAGAGGCACTCCAGCTCTGGGGCAGGTGGTTACGACTGTACGGCTGCAGATAATGATTATTGCCTTCGGTCTACAAAACAAATAATCTTCTGTCATTCAACAAATCAACCATTTCGACTCCACACTGCAGCTTCTCAGTATTCGCGACCTGACGCAGGTCCCGTTGTAACTGCCACAGGTCCCAGATGTGTGTGTGGTCGATATTTTTGATACCTGTCTGGATCCCAGCCGACCTGGGATCGCGCATCATAATCATTTCTTTCAGAGAGAAATGTGGCTGTTTTGGAGTTGAGATGGAGAGTGTGAACTGTGATGTGCAGGAAACGTGACGTATTCAACTCCTGTTGACGATGTCTCCTTGGTTGTTTAGTGGCCCTTTAATTTTGCTCCTTTCATGGATCGAGTTGCTGTTTATTGAAAATTTAAAATGGGGTCTTCTCGGATTTGAATACCATGGTTTGAAAAGTTTATGACCTCTCACCTTGACCCCTTTGCACCCTCACTTATACACCTACCTGTGTTTATGTATGAGCCCTTGGAAACTGCAGATAACTGCATTCTAGAGCTCCCACTTGTTTACTTAGTAGGGCGAGGACCCCACGAGTAGAGTCCTCCAGCAGCAGCCGTAGGTTCGGTTCAGACCCCGCCCTGCACTGCGTGTCTTCCCCCATTCTCTCTTCCTATTTCATCCTTAAAATGGCTTAAAATGCCAATAAAATATCTTTAAAAATGACCTCATTCCTATTAGGTGAGCTTGTTCCAGAGTATTGTGCATGCTGCCCTACACTGCCATCTCTTTCTGGGACGATTGATGGAACCGAGCCATTGTCAATGAAGTTTGTTTTCGCTGCGTATTTTCCTGTTATGACAAGGCAAATCGTTTTGCAGCCGAAATGGTCTGATCCCCCATGTCGGAAGTTTCTGGCCTGACTAAGCAAAAGCGTGTTGCCGTTCAGTCAGGGTTAGTTGCACGGTTAAATGATAAATAGTGGCCAGTGTGCCAGCATATTAGCACGGAAGACTTATGTGTTCGAAGTGAAAAGGCTGTCCACTCCTCCAGGGATAAACAAGAAGGAAACGCTGCTCTGGCATTTTCAGAACACTGTTGGATAATTTAGTGCCCTGTTTGTGAATTATGTGCTGCTCTCTGGGTTTTAAATCACACCTATTGTAGTTTTCACTACATGACGACAACATGATACAGAGATTATGAATAGTCACAGATGAAAATTGACTATGCCTATGAATTTCATGACACGCACACACACACACACACAAGTGAGTGTATGCAACTACATGGACTTTTGTGTCTGCTGTTATTGGATTACCTCACTACACAGCTTTCTTTGTACCCATTAAATCAAAAGCCTTGTAAGGTGAACCAAAAATCCTGTTACTGTTCGCACGCAATATTATGTTTCATTCATTATATTTTGTATACGACAGCACATGAGCGTGTGTAAATCCCATACGTTGTTGCCGTCTGCTCGCCTTCACTTTATGTCGCTGAAAATGAAAATCATTTATTCAATAATAACCCACTTTAGCAGGCTGTTTCCCCGCTGCAAGCACAACCTGCTTCCCTCAGCTTAAATGGCAGCCCAATTATGAATGGTAGATGGGTACCTAACAGCAAGAATTACCTCTCACTGGGCCCATGAGTGGGAAAAAATAGACAGAAGAAACAGGAAAGGATAAGAGACAGGACCAGTAGACCACTTATCTTGTATTTATGCTGATCTGCTGACAAATAATAGATAGTGCTGTAAATGCTTTCACCCCTGAGATCAGAGGTTGTTTCCCGAAATCTATTGTCAACTTCTCTTCCAAGTCTCCTTGCTGGCTTTAGGCAGAATAAGACAACCTGTTGTATTGTGTCGTGGAGGAAATAGAGGAAGTAACATGTTGCTAAGATAGGCAGTATTGATACCAGAGATCAGCCACATCCTCTATATCCCAAAGAAGCCAAGAGCTGGAAATATGTTCTTCTTTCTACTTCAGCAGTGGCTTCACACAAACACTATTTCTTCGAGCTATTGGAAATACAAATGATGTTCCTGTTGCTCTGTAATGGTCCATATTCCGTATATCTAACCACAGGCTGTGTATAAAGATGGACGACATGACGGCTCCCAAAAAAGTGAAGCCAAAGCATCTTGATCGCATCCTGGTGGCTGGCTGAAGTATAGGTCACAAACCCTGTCTCCTCCAAATTAGTGGATAGGACTTGGGTCAAACTAAAAAGTACAAGCCAAACAAATACTACTCGAAGATGGTGTTATTTTAGCAAGATCTTATCACACTGATGTTTCTGGTAAGTTTGGATTCAATTACTTATTTAATGCCATAAAAACTGGATGAACCTTATGAATGACAACTCTGAATAACTCACGATTGGTGCAATGCGTATATAAATAGGACCTGGACACTGCTGCTCAGTCAGATGATCACCACTGCACAGACTCCAAAACAACATCATCTGCGCAGCATGGCAGCGTTTGTATTATGGGTATTTTGGCTTCATTTCTCGACAGTGGGAGTAAGTTGAGACCCATTGTCCATCTTTATATACAGTCTTTGGATCAAATATAAAAGAAATCTGAATATATACGATTTTAGAATAGTTTGATAGACGCATTTGACAATGCAAGACAGAAAACAATTTCAAACTGTTGAGTTCAAAGCTGAGATTTTGGCATTGGGTTCATTTCTTTCGCCATCCATTTGAGCTGTCAAATCCCATTTACTTATGTTAGGACTTGTACTGCTCAGTGCAATACAAGTCAGAAGAGGAGGTACAAAGTTACAGGTAACTGTGAGACAGTTCCTGTTATATGTCTCCCATTTAGTTATGTTAGGAATAATTGGAGAAGGCAAATAAATAACTTTTGTGCAAAGCAGCATGGGAGACATATAACAGGAACTGTCTCACAGTTACCTGTAACTTTGTACCTCCTCTTCTGACTTGTACTGCTCCCTGCAGGCGGAGATCCTAAGCACACTGAGCTGTGTAGCCCAATTTGTACCCAGGCCCGAGACCCTACGAGACTCCCGAACTGAGAAGTGACTCAGCATGGCACTGCAAGATTAATCACGGTTTAGAATAAAAGCAAGAAGAGTCAATACCTTTTCTTTCACCTGGAGGCCAATCAGAAGTGCAGGAGGCTGCAAATTGACACACACACATGCACGCATACCAGTACACACACACCGCAATACCCCTGTCATCTGTAATCTAATCTCAGCCCCGGCATGCTAATACATCACAATTACCTAGTCAGTCTGGGTGGTGCCATTAGAAATACATTGTCGACATTAGCACTGAGAGTTTGTGTGTGTGTGTGTGCGTGCATGCGTGTGTGTGTGTGTGTAAGTGCACGCCCTTGCAAGTGCGGATGTCTGTTTGAGAGCTGAGGTGCTCTCAATCTCTCTGCAGACTGTTTCATTTTCAATTACGTTTTCCTTACATCACTTGGATTGCCGTGTGTATGCTAAGTCAATAATGGGCCATATCACTTGTCTGGGGTGCAGAAACGCATTAGTGGCATTTACCTTTATTAGAGGGAGATTGGGACGCCAGAGAGAGAGAGAGAGAGAGAGAGAGAGAGAGAGAGAGAGAGAGAGAGAGAGAGAGAGAGAGAGAGAGAGTGAGAGAGAGAAGAGAGAGAGAGAGAGAGAGACAGAAATATTGGGAGTTGCAGGGAAAAAAACACTCAGAGAGAAAAGCCTGGATTTGTGGTGCTTAAATTGCTTTCTTTGAAAACTTGTCCCAGCAGATATTTGACATTTGGATATCACTCAGCCTGAGGAAATCCATTTTAACCCTCATTATGCCAGTGCTATATTATGCCACTGGATTATTTAGTACAACAGGGTATCAGGGCCACTTAAAAAATCTGGATTTTTGAGAATAATGTTGTAATATTATGAGAGAAAAAAGTTAAAATACGACTACATACTTTGACTTTTTTCCAATAATGTCGGGATTTGTTTTGCTTCTACATAGCCCTGATATTTGTCAATGTTGTAACATGTAAACTACATATTTCTATGTATAGGTATTTTTGGAGAATGCAACAATATACTGGGCTGTGCTGGTTTAATAGATGTCCTGTTACCAGTACATTCAACATTTGCGTTGTGTTTTATGAGCATCATCAGTCATTTTAGAAAAGATACCAACTCATCCCACTGTCAAAATGCTGATAAAATTGCAATATCCCTTCACATTAATCATATTTTAATATTAACTTAGACCTATATTCTAAAATAAGCCACCCATCCACTGGGAGGACTTACCGGGGCAGGACAGTTCTGATTCATGAGCCATCTGACAAGCAAACACTGCAAAAACTTTCTTGCTTAATTAGCAAAAAGAGAAGGTGACACACAGTCACACGTCAACATGCACACAAGGTGGATTCACTGCAGTGGAAACCTAAGGTAACCTCGCAGAGAGGAGCAGTGAGGAGCGACGTGCCAAGTCAGAAAAATTAGCAAAAAGAACATCATTGGGGTTGACACTTCAAAACGTAGAGGCAAAAAAGAGGAGGGAGGACGACTGTGTGTCAGTCAGTGTGAGTC
Source organism: Verasper variegatus (assembly GCA_026259375.1). Taxonomy (NCBI): domain Eukaryota; kingdom Metazoa; phylum Chordata; class Actinopteri; order Pleuronectiformes; family Pleuronectidae; genus Verasper; species Verasper variegatus. Next base: position 7,150,089 of record CM048051.1, read on the forward strand.
CAAAGCAGACAACGGCTCAGCAAGAAAAATGAAGTACCCCACCTGCCATAACTTCAAACCTGTGACATACAAGGACACTTGTATAAAGTGACACCATGTTTCACATCCTCTCCTAAAGGCAAAATCCATAACACAATATGGCATCTCCTGCTGGCATGTGGCACCCTACTAACTCTGTTACAAGGTGATAAAATTACTCAAGCGCCAGCAGAAAACGATATCCAACTGTGTTTTACGAAGTGGCTTCTTATAGGATATTATTAACAAAAAGCAATATATCTAAATACAAAAAAACGATCAAAAATAAAAAAAATCGAAAATAAATCACAAACTGCAATAAATTGAGGAGTTGAGAAATATTAAAAGCAAATTATTCCTCTGTTGAGTGATTATGTAAATGCTGGTTAAATGAGTAAAATACCTGTGACCTTGCATGGAAGTTCAAGTGACAAGAAGATTGCTCAGCTTGACAGGACCCTCGTGAATTAAAAACACTTTGGTTTGTGATGGCTGCACTGTTGTATAAGAGAAACATCATTATATCTAATAGCAGTCCAATTTGCCTCTACAAAGGATGTTTTCAACTTTGCGTTGAGAGGTTTGAGGGTTGCATTGAGAGTTTGCAAGTCACATCATCACCTAAACCCCTCCAGACATTTGGCTGATTGGTCGATCACCCACCCGCAGAGCTCAGTCGATTTCTCAGTTGTTGTTTTGGAAACTTAAAATGAAAACTTAGCCAGCAAGATCAAACCTGATACCTGAAATCTTCCAAGCAGTATCAAGGGCAAGGGAAGGTAATGTCTGGTTTTGAAGGCGTGCGGTCTCTCATCTCATGATCAAGGTTTACTGACTGGAGTTTCAAGGCATTAAAACATTGCAGGGTTCCTTAAAGACCAAACAACAAGTTCTAACCTGGGTGCATTGAAAACCTTTTTCTTGGACAAACTTTGCTGTGGACAAGTATCCACATAAACACCCAGTTCTGGCTCTTTTCGACCACAAATGCTGAAATCCAGTTTCATTTGCCATCTTTAGATCCACCGAGACCTCCATCCCCATGACTGCCAACACAGTTCCTCTCTTGTGGCTTGTGAACCTTTGCAAAGGCAGCTGCACATTATTTATTTAGGTTAACCTTAGTAAAGCTCCATGGGTTAAAGATTTACCATTAATATGTCCGCCGGCAAGCTTTACTGCAGGTCTGGCTGCAGTAGACGACCAGGTTTTGTTTTTACTATTTTGGCCTCTACATAAAGGTTCTTTTCTGGCCATTTTGCTGTGGGGTATCTCTGCCAAGTGTCATTTCCCCTTGCAACACACAACACAGGGTTGTGTTAACTGGACATATCTGTGTTTTCTGGTGTGATCATCAACACTAAAGGCCTCATCATCACTCCACTCTTCACCAGATTGTCTATTGATCTTTGTCTTGGCCAACTCCTAATGCATTTCTACCTTAGTATCTTCTTGTCTGACTTTTTGGGGGAACTTAGTTCAATGCTGTTTTGCCTGTGCTTCAAGTCCAGCTCCATTGGCTGCCCCGTTACCCGGCCACACTAAGCTCATCTCCAGTTAATACCTCTGCTGCTTCTTTCACTCAACACTGCCTGCAATGGCCTGGCTACCTGCTACCACCATCAACAAACCTACCTGGCCAGGTGCCTATTCTGCTACCCTGTCCAAATCCCCAAACCACAAAGCTGAACTTTTCCTCAGTCTTTTCTGTTTTTGGGACCAAGACCTCTATTGAGTCTCAGTGATTAAAGGTGCAAAGGTCACGCTCTACCACAACAATTAATAATGCAAGGACATTGTTATACAAATGTCATTGTTACTGAGTTCACCTGGGCTAAGTTTGAGGAATCAGCAGAGAGAAGCACCATGACCCCAAAACCCATTGGGCCAATGACACATTATTGATGCAGGTTTATAATAGATTATCCATGAGAAAGTGAGTGAGGATGTTGTCCTACAAAACAGAATAAATTTCAGTAAATATCAGCAGCTGCAAAAGAGGAGAACAGAAGGGAAAGGGGGAAAGATAAGAGAAAGTAATCAGGTGGGGGACATAATTAGGTAATGACCTGATAACTCTGTAAAGCTGTGATAATACAATTCGGTTAGAGAGGTCTTATTGCTCTACTGGACCATGCACGGGAGGATATTTAACTCATCCAAACTCATTTATTCTGAAGACGTTCCAGCTGTCATTGGCCAAAGACTGTATAATACCAAGTCAATGTGATTAACAAAGTTACAAGAAGCTTTAATTAATGGTGAAAAAGGGTGGGGGTGAAAATATGTGCATTGTACTGTCCACATATAGCCTTGGAATTAATGACATTTACACTGATCATTCATTCATTGCAAATGTCCCCATTGTGGGACTAATAAAGGATTATCTTATCTTATTATAATAATAATAATATAATATTACAAATACCAGAACAAGATGTTTACTTCACCTCTATCTTACCTCAGCATCACCTTAACATGCCTCTCCCTTTGTCTTTCCTCATCCTGTCTCGCATGTACTCCCCCCCCCCCCCCCCCCCCCCTTATGCCTCACCCTGTCTTGTCTCGACTTCTCTTGTCCCACCTAGTTATATCTTTCCCTTCCTTTGGTTTCATTTGATTGTACAGGTCTTTGCCTGAAGCCTCCGAACATCAGCTTTAATTTGGCTGTATGTGGAAAAAGGCACAAGTTACAGCAGCTGATTAACAGAGTCTGAGGGGAATGTTAGTAATCCCAATTTCTTGCAGAGGAACTATGATACAAACGACATTTCACTTTCTTGTTACGAGCAGTCACGGTGGAAATCCCAGGATGCTAATATCACGGAGAAGTTGGTTGATACGATTGCTGGCTTAAGGACACAAAGTGGGAAAGGCTACGTCTGACAGGTCTGTATAATGTGGGTCTCCCTGGGCTACAGGTATCTCCATAAATATTTATTTGAAGCCTCAGGTTGGCGTGCGCTGTGATTGGTAATCCTGCTAAGCAGTTGTCAGCGAAAAACATGCTGATGCATTAAGTAGATCGGGAAACATTTGCATAATTGTTTACATATGATTGAACCTGACATGCAGTCATGCAAGTCTGTGCTGCAAAGGGTCCACAGCTTCTGCTGGAAATCTTCTATACTGTGTGTACTCAGTTTAACTACTGGAAAACACACTACTACTTTTTCTTTCCATCATATTAAATTCAAATTCATTTATTTCATATAAATTCTAGGTGTATTTGTGCAACACCTCAGATGTGGGGATTTGATGATTTTCTCTGTTTTATAATCACAGTATAATGAATATTTTAGACTGATAATTGGACAAAAGAAGCATCTGAACACCTTGAAGTTGAGCTCGGTGAACTTATAATTGGTGTTTTCACTTATTGGATATTTCATTGATTAATAAAGAATTGCTGAATAGATTTAGTGATAATTATTGACAATAACCGTGGAACCTAGGCCTACTGCCAACTAACTCACTTTACACATTACTGCAAAAAAGACTGGTTTCTGTAAACTTTATAACTTTTTCCGTCGAGAAAGTGGTTGGAAAGAAATATAGAAAATCAACACAATGTTTTTCCAGCAGAAAAATTCCTGCACTTTCTTGGTTGTTAAGAAAATGCCTCCAGGGGAACTGTTTTCAGTTCAGTCTGTCTATTACACTGGGTTTGAATGACAGGAGCGGACTTGTGTCTCAGAGTGTGATATGATCAGACTTTTTACACGGGCAGGCTTAACTCTAACTAAGTCAGAAGTGCACATTATGGTAACTGGTGTTTTCTGTGAATCTCCATCTCTAAAGTCCAAGCTGCAGAATATGATATGATATGATACGATTTTTCAACATATTCTTTCATTTTCTCTTACTAGTCCTCTCTCTCTTTCTGCTCTCCGTCTTTAGCTCTTCCACTTTCTGTTTTTTTGTGTTAAAAACTGTGTTGAAAGCTCAAGGGCTGAAAGGTGAACTGAATGCCGCTCTTGGTAAATTGTCCGTGAAGGACAGTCTAAGAGCAAGAGACGGATGAAGAAAGAGAGGGAACAAGAGCTATTGAGTGGAAGTAAGAACCAAAGAGGGGACAGCATAAAGGGGGAGGGCAAAGTACAATGAGACAATTAGAAAATGATGCCGGGGCAGAAGAGTGGGGTGAAGCTAAAATCGAAAAAGGAGAATGTGTCGGAAAGCGGTGGAAGAGGTGAGAGTGAGGAAGAGGAGACTGAGGAGAGAAAGATGCAGCTGCCAGTCACTTCCCTCCTTTGTCAAACTTGGGTTCTGGCTGCCTTCAAGGCCCGGACAAGAAAATGGTGTGAATCAGGAGGAAGACAGGGAATTGAGAGCTCCGGGGACATTGAAGAGTAGTGGGAAAATTGCAGCGTGAAACTCTGAAAGTTTGAGCCTGGAACTGTCTGACTCAGAGAACCTGACAAATCCAGCTTTGGAGTGTAATAGGACACTGAAATATTCACAAACCTCAGTTTGCCCAGAGCATAAAATAAGTATGAGACTGATGCATTTGGGTGTTCTGTGCTGAAATCCTACACTAAACAAAGAAAATGTTTCAGGATTGGATACTGTGTCGTCTGTTAGCAGTTATGAGCATTTTTTTATCCATTTAATTTGAAATGATTTGCATTTCTTGAAAGCTTTTTTCTAATGATGACTGCTTGAAAAGATACTTCACGTGTGTCAACATTATAAGAATATTTGAGAAAAGGTTTTGATCAAATCCTTTTGATTTTCATGTTTTCGTGTTCTGGCATTCTTATTATTAGCACTGCATTTTATACGTCAAGCTAAATAATCCAATACTTCCCTATTATCCCATCAACAGTATGCATATTGCCCAATTTGAATCTGAAATACTACCTACTGTGAGTTTCATGGCAAACTATTGAACACAATATAAAGTGCTTTAAACTGGTTTGCCCTCTGTTCATGTGTGTGTGTGTGTGTGTGTGTGTGTGTGTGTGTGTGTGTGTGTGTGCGTGCGTGCGTGCGTGCGTGCGTGTGTGTGTGTGTGCGTGCGTGCGTGCGTGCGTGTGTGTGTGTGTGTGTGCGTGTGCATGTGCGTGTGTGCGTGTGCGTTTGTGTGCGTGTGTGCCTCCTTTCTCAGACTTTAAGCCTCTCCTTCAGTAGTTGTATGATATTTAAGTTGACAGTTACTAGCCTTTGTCAGGCAGCGAGGCAGCCCTTGGCTTTCCCCAGCTCAAGGATTTTCCTCTATGTCGTTCTATTCAAGTCAGATAAAACACTGAGGAAAACAAACACAGTTTCCACTTGAAAACATTTCATCTCAAAAAAGGGAAGACGGGCTTTGTCCTTAAAGTCCCGTTGACAAATCGTGCTGCACATACAGGTAAAGTTCTTTGCTCTAGTTTAACTCACAAGGCAGGAAGAAATGTTTTTTTATTGACTTAATCCAGGGAAAATAAACACTTCTGGAGCACTATCTGAAATATTCCTTTTGCTCTCGGCTTGTTAGTGTCAGTGTTAGTGTCCGTATTGGATTGACAGTGCAGCCGACAGGCTTAGCCCAGCAGGTGAACAAAGTCAGCGAACTTGTGCTGAAAACTGCAGCCTACAACCCAGCAACTTGTATGCTAATATAACGCTAATGGAATGGTAAAAAAAAACAGACCACGGCATGGTTGTGGGTTTGGTTCCGACTTCTGCCTGCCCTTGCATGAAATTGAATAATGTTACATGTTAATATAGCCGTCAATAACTTATGCCAAATTATCTGGAATACATAAAACTATCAAAAAGTCTGAGTCTCCAACTTCTGAGTCCAAATGCAGTCAAGTCTTGAGTCCAAGTAATTGATGCACAATCCAAGCTGAGACCCAAGTCCAGAAAATCAGGACTCAGGTCAGACTCAAGGCCAAGTCCTGGGCCGTGCTACAACTCTGTGGTTATTGTGTAAAATAAGACATGTCAGTGATGGAAATATCATAACATTTAAATAGGCAGTACAGAAACCATAGGATCGGCATATAGCTAGGATTCTGTTCAGTTTCTCCAACAGTACATTTATGTTTCTGTCCGTCCAGGCTCATCTAGCATTTGGGTGCCAAGTGACCAAGGCTGATATGAAGGATGTGAGAGATAAGAGAGACGTGGAACAAGCTGTTCTCTTCTGCAGAGAGACAAGGGAACACTGATGACATCTCCTCTTCTTTTGTCCTCTCCATATATCTACTGCACCTGCTTTTCTTCCCATGTGCTACATTTGCATCTCCACTAAATTGTGTGGGCAGAATTTATTCATACCAAGATTGAATTTTGCTAAATCCAGAAATGGTGGGATGATATGTTCTGCCTTTTCAGAGCTGCTTCTTTATTAAAGAATAGAAATCCTTCCTGCTCAGTCAGAACAACAAAGACTTCTTAAAACAACAGAAATGCAATAAGCACTTGATGACGGCAAAACTATTATTATCTTCCTTCTTTATTAAACAGTCTCTTATATAGAGTAGCTGCACTTTATATTTAGTAGAGGTACACATGTTAACACTATTTGCAGATGATTCCCATGTTTATTTCACCAACATGTAATCACAATAAGAGGGATTCATTTTCTTTCCATCACAGAGGAAAGCTTTTCTGATCTCTCCTGTTAATGAATATAAACTGAAGAGAGGGGGGAAACACAGACACAAACAGATGGACAGGGACACTTGTTTGTTTGCATGTGAAGGAGAAGACACACACACATATTATTTTTTTTTTCACAAACACTGAGGCCTGCATGCAAATGTCCACTTCACGGGTCAGCGAGCTTTGATGGAGAGTCAGGTCATGGTGAGGCGGAGGGGAGGGGAGGGCGCAGATTAAGGAGCTAGGTGGCGTCTCACTGCTGGTGGCTCGGAAGCAGCCTCAGGTTATTTTATTAGCCAGACAGAAACACTGCAGGACGCTCTCTAATACCACTGGTGATTTACACAGATTCAGACACACACACGGACACACACACACACACTGAACCTTCCTGACAGCCCTCCCTGGGTGTGTTCCTCGCAGTGCTACACAGAGATTAGCCATTATTTCACATCAGCGAGGCTGGCTTAAGTTTAAACAGAGTTGCTATGTTTGTTCTAATTCTTTTATGTGCACGTATTGCATTGTCTGCATACATGAAGTGAGTCAACAAAACAAGGTCCTGCAGGCAAAATAAAGCAGGATAAAAATAGTCAGTGTCATGTTGCCACTTGAAAGGGTTAGTTGACTTTATTTTCTTTTTTATTAGTTAAATTTATTTTATCAGTAAGAGTTGATGTAAAAAATGCTTTTTTTTATTTTGCTCGGGGTGTTGTCTCCTATTCAACTTGCCTTCCAGGATTAATCTACTTTTTCGCAGAGAGGCAAGAGTCTACCTGTGAAAATGGGATTTCACATCACAGCTCAACAACCAGCATCATCTAAAAAAAGGGGCTCCCTTGACTTGTCTATTCTGTGTCATAAATCCCGCCTCCTCCATGTTAGTGGATACAATATATAGACCAAATGTACACGTTAAATAAGTATGTTTAATTTTGCAGTAAGAAATACTGCAATTTACTTTTAATGCTATTATTAACAAGTTAAAATGCCATGATTGACAGCTGAGATCGTGGAGTTTGAGTATTGGCAGGACTCAAGGCCACGGCTCCACTCCTTGATCACAGATTCTGGCTCCAAATTACCTCAAAAGTTCAAGATAGCAGCACCTGTATATATATTTCAGCTTTGTTTTTGTTCAACAGGAGGAAGTGATACGTAATCCAACTTTATTCAGTCTATGGTATATAAACTCTAACTTTAGAAACTCCAATGTAAAAGACATCACAGTGCAGGTATCATTAAACCCATGAATGATTATTACGTCTATTTCAAAGGGGGACATTTAGGATTTACTTAACACACCAAAAACAAAAGGACAAAAGCTCTTTGAACGATGGGACGATTTTGAACGATCTGCAGAGCTCGAAATAGGCTCAGTCAACTTCTATCAGCACTTTTTAATGGTACATTAATCTTTCGAGTCTACCTAAGCAGCTCCGACAGAAGTTATCGTAAGCCCAGAGATTTCAAAATGCTTATTCTGAGCAGGGTGACTTATCTGATGCCAGAGGCTGGGAGAAGTGTCAAATGTAGTGAGACGCACCAGCCTTTCCTTCGCACCTCTTATCCTCGCATGCAGACACCTATCCAAAAAGGATCTCATACCCTACCCAGAATTATCTCAGTTATTTTTTCTCCAGTATTGCTTTTTTTTTTGCCTTTCTGTGACCCAGTTGCAGAGGTAATCATGATGAGAGATCCTTTCCCTTCTCCACTCTCTGTCCTACAGTTTCCTTCTAAAACTATTCAACCATGATATCTTATGCTAGTGTGAAAGCAGCATAACGTGCTGTTGTTGTGGTCAGGCTGTACACTTATAAATCATGGAGGTTTCATCACTATCACAATGACAAACCCAGGGAGCCATTAAAGTGACCCTGCGATGGAATTCCTCATGCATGACCCTCAATATCAATCCCCATTCAATATCGATAACTCATTTAAGGCTTATAGTTTTCAATAAGTGATGGGATAATGTGAATGAGCTCAATCTCTTCCAATTGTTCATGCATGACACGGGTTCAATACGAGAACTAATTATCCTGAAATCTTCGGCAGACTTTCACCGCTCATTCAAAACCTCTCCACATTTCTGATCTGGCGTCTGATGGTTTCCATCTTCTGAGCTATAAATTCCGAAAGAGTGGCCGATACCATTTTTCTATATTAGTCACAGGCCTTTAAACACAATCTACTATGTTTAAAAACAGAATTTTATTATATTTCAGTACAAGGCCTCAGTGTTTTCTCTGTGATACTGATGTCTGCTGTTGAGGGAGCACGGTGGTTTGGTGGTAAGCACTGTCGGCCCCACAGCAAGAAAGCAAATGTGGAGTTATGTGTCCTTGCATAGGTTTCCAAAGACCTGTACATTGAAGTCGACCATGGGTGAGAATGTTCGTTTGTTTGTCCCTGTATATGATAAATATCCCACGTCACCCATTGTCAGCTGGGATTGGCTCCAACACCCCGGTGACCCTTTACAGGATGAGCGGTATAAATATAGACACAGGTGTTGATAAAAGAGGGATGGATGGATATTTGCTATTAATGCAGACTTATATATACACACATTTGTCTATAGGCTCATCTATATTTCTGCAGCACTAATTCCTTAAATAACAACATATAAATCTGCTGTTGTGATCTGTTTTTCAGGGGAAATACTGTTGTCATTCACCCGGTGGAATTATTGACGGTGGAGGCCATTGAGAATGATTCTGGCACGTTCTGAATTATTGTCTTTTCCCAGCTGGCTCCCTTTGCGGTGGTGAACACAGCCAAATCCCCCTTTGCCTTGCCTTGCCTCACTGGATGGTATATTTCGAAGCCCTGTGGAGGTTTAACAGATGATTTCTGTCTGACTCAGAGAAACCTCGCAAAGGGCCAGTACCAGGCGAAGAAGATTTGATAGTAATAAGAGCAATAAGAAAGGACGTCGGCCAGATAAACATCAGTCTTAATACCTGCTGGCTTTTGTTCCGCTTAATCATAGGTTTTAAATTAAAGTTTGCACGCAGGAACAAACAGAGAAACCAGCAGATAAAAAGAGAGGGGAGTTTGAGCAGTAGTAGTACATCTCCAATCGCCACGATCTGTTATTTCCAGCAACAATTTGAAGCTTCACCGCTGCCACGATTTTTTTCCCAGAAGAGGAACCGAAACTCTTTCAGCTCTTGCAAAAAAAAGAATCCATTGATTTTACTGTACCTGAGAGAGAAATTATTCCTTCTCACCTCAGGCTCTGAGTATCTGCTTTACAGAAGACTCTCACCAAAATAAACTGTTTAATTTGCACTCTATGGATACCTTTAATGATTTATAACTTCTCTGTTGCAAACGATAGAGTTTTTATATTCCAATAGCCTTGGAGGTGAAAAGAAATTGGGGAGGGATGCTGTGGGCATTTGGGTCGGGATTGAAATTTTAAGGGATGAGCAAGCATCTGCATGTGAGTGTATTTTGTGTGTCTCCCTGCTTGCGTGCATGAAAGTGAGCAAGTTCAAGGAATTTGCATGTTGTCAGTGGGTACGGACTCAGCTTACCTCCTCCTTATTCATGCATTCTCCCCCTGTTCATATGCAGCACAGTGCCTCCACATGAGAAGAGCTCTCCTAATTGGAGACTGCTTTCTATGCAGGTTCCGTTCCACATTGCCACATCAGGAATTTTGTAGAAAATAATAACCGCATGGAACAGAGAAGGGGGAGAGAGTGTGTTTGTGCATACCACAGACCGGTGGAAAGAAAACGAGAGGCTTGGAGAGAGGGAAGCAGAGAGAGAGAGAGAGAGAGAGAGAGAGAGAGAGAGAGATGTGATTATGGCTGAACTGTCCTCTTCCATTTTCGATCTGAATGATTCCGTTATCTCGACATAATCAGCCCAAGATCTGCTTATTCTCCATTCCAGCTCCGAGAATTTCACAGTGAACGAACCCCTTCTGCCACTGCATCTCAATCAGGTCACTGTCTTGCTTTTCAAGGACGAGCGCGCTCAGCCACCACTGGATTAAAGCTAACTACGGGCCCTTATCCAGCCATGACCACTGCTCAAAGACATTGATAACGCAACCGGTCTGTCTGCAAATACTCTTCATGTATTCTCTTCTTCCCTCCCTCTCTGCACAAACACTCCAAACCCTCCAGTTCCTCCTGACCCACCTTTAGGAAGTTGGCTGTCAGAGGAAATGCTTGAAGCTGTGGCCGCACTGAGCCCCTGAAAAGGAATTCAGCTTAAGGGCGAGCTAACGGATTGGTCTCTGCAGCTTAGCACGGGCCAGGTGTTTGGTCAGATATTGGCGGACATTTTAATGTGGTCTGAACGCTTGAGAATGGCAACCATGGAGAAAAGGCCAGAAAACAAGGAGGAGGGTGTGTGTGGGGAGGCGGAGGCGTTGGAAACTGGCTTGGTTTAAAATGAAACAGGGAGACAGAGAAGACGAGCAAAGGAGGGCAAGGGCCTGAAAGAAAGAAAGTGGAGTGAGGCATGGATAGAAAGGAGAAGAATGTGAATAAGGCAGGAAGAAGGGGGGAAAAGAGCGATTGGAGGGGGCTTCTGGTTTATAAATGAAACACAATGAAAGAATTTCACCAGAGGCATGGATTGTCTATCCAGAACATTTCCTTTTCAGCACCATCAAAGAGGGAAAAACTTGCAGATGCTGTGCTTTTTACTACCTAATTCACTCTCTCTCTCTCCTTCCACTTCTATTTTGTGTCTCTCCAAAGGACGTCTGAAATACTGACATTCAGGGGCTGACCTTATTGTAGTTGTCTTATTCGTCGCATAAAGAACGCTTTTCCTGTCTCATACCAGCAAATTCCTGCGAGCTCTGTCGTGAAACTGCCCTGATCTGGGACAGAGATTAATCTTTGCGTCTATCTTCACAAACTGGGGCCTAAGGGTGTGCATAGTATTAGCTTTAACACATCTATATGGTTTAATAGCGCTCCGGCATATATGACTTTTCACCCCAGACAAAGACTGGGTGATATGTCTTTGGCTCCATGTGTCAGAGAGATGGTGGTCTCTCTCTCTCTCTCTCTCTCTCTCTTCTGCAAAGCCCATCAATCATACACGGACAATTACCCAGCAAAAGAGGGACGGGTCAAAATTTAAAGATTATCAAATGAAAGGTTTCTTTCTAATGGCTTTGTCTTCATGTCGGAGTTTGATGAGGTGCAGCTTCCTCATTTGGTGGGAATTTGTGTACCCTTTACCGGCTCGGCTGAATAGACACACCCACCACCAGCTGATTTATGTGTTACGCTTTCTAGCAATACAACCGTTACTGTGGTGACATAGCAGAGCTGAAAGCAGCCTTACCAAGTGTTTGAAAGCTCAGATGGTTGGAAGGTTTCGCAGTCAGCACTCATCCTAAAGGTATATGAATGTTTCGCTGTCTCAAAAACAATAGTCTGACATTTTCTTTGCAAGGAAACCAAACATTTTGTCCAACCTCCACAGAATAGATGAAAAAGAGTTGCGTAGCAAATAAGCCAGAAAGAGTATTTTTTCATTTGTAAGTCCCAAGGTGAAACCCGGTCTCAGAGAAATGTTTATATTTAACTATAACAGCAAGGGACAGTGTTGAGTGTATGGTGCATGAGACAATGTGATCCAGACCACTGGCTGTTTAAAAGCAGTTCAGAACTATGCTAGAGGCAAGTGACATCCCATGATGTCACCCAATGGTTTGTGAACAGCCGTTTTAAATTGTAGACTTTGGCATTTTTTCTAGTTGCCTTCATTATTTTTTGAAAACAGAAGTTACAATGTACGCTCACCTATTCCTGCAACCTGCACCCAGTGGAAGGTACTAACTGTTAATCACAGGGTATCCATGCGACCAATGCAAACCTAGCTTCATCATTTATTTTCCTCTAAACAGGACCATAATTTAGAAAATGAACATCACGCTGTATCGTAGAAGAATCAAGCGATTGAGACCATAAGCTCCTCGAGAAAAATGTTTACTGACATATGAGAAGAAGAGTCATTTTCTCATGCACTTCTCTAGAAATTGACTTGGCTTCATTCCTGGCAGCAGAGTCTACGTCCAAGTTTATTTACAGTCTCTTGCTGTGGGATAATTGCGAAGGTTTACAAATGAGATGAAACCACAGAATCATTTCCTTTCACCGACAAAGTGAAAACGTCTAAACTTGAAAAACAGCAGAAAACAAGCACATCCCTACTTTCCAATCCCTCTACAACTTCTTGTTACCGCTTTTTACATTTTAATTTGCAATGTGTTGTCAGTTCCACCTTCATATACTTTATCCAGCCCCAAGACCAGTTATCTTGATGTCATCTCAATGACTGACAGGTCTTTTCATCCTGTCGATCATAAACATGCATCTAGCCCGCGGCTGAGTAAAGCAGCAACCATAAAACCTGGCAGAGTTGTCGAAGAAGCAGATGGTGAACAGAAGCGAACGGCAATAAAAACAGCAATGTAAACGTTGACTAGTGTTATTTTAATTTCCAGTCAAGCTGCATCTATAAAATGCACGCCCACAGCAACCGGTAAAACACGGAGAACTGTTCCTAACATTAGAGAAAAGACAATAAAAAGAGGTGATTTGAGTCTGAGAACAGACATGCGTCATGTGGAGATTTTCATCTGTTGTGATGTGCAAAATGCAAACAACTCAAATGGAAGATGTCCCATAAATCACCAGGCACCAAACTGCAAAAAAAAACTGTATCCAATAATTGCTTTTTACGATTAAATAGAATTTTCACTTGAGATTTTATAGACCTACCATCATATTTTATTCAATGTCAGAATCTGGCTGTATTTTAAAGTTTGAATTCTTATGTCTTAGGATGCCGACATTATACTCAATCTCTTTTTCTTGATAATGTCCTCCCAGCGCCTCTGTAATCACAGAGGCAGAGAACTCTAGAGGCTCACAGATAGCAAACCACCGTCTCTGTCGAAAAGAAAGAGTTCCTTCATCACTCAGAATACCTTCCTCACCCAGGGGCACCTGCAAACTGTTTCTCCTCAAAAACTTTCCCACACTGACTGCGCAGAGAATATGATCCATCCTTCTCTCTTTCTGCATTTCTCGCTCTGTCATACTTCTGTCTGTGTTCCTGTAAAGTTTATAATGTAGTCCAGAGTTTAATGGTTCTTTATCGCTTTAAAAAACAACAACAGTGACATTACAACCACAGAAACAATGTATACAAAAAATGTGCTTAGCTCCGATGTTTCAGCTTCACTGTGCAGAACGATGTTAGTTCACAGATCTGAGTTTGAGACAGATGTGTACAAACATGATTTTTTTACAGACACTAAGATTCTACTTTCAGTGAAGTAGAAAACACATTTACATTGTGTCTTTAAAGAAAAGAAAAGTTAAAAGACAAAATACATTAGAGGACTGATTTGAAGTCTGAGTGTAAAAGTCTGAAGATAATTTCTGTGCTTTTTTTGTCACAGATACAAACACTATGTAGTATTTTACTTGAGGGAAGAAACACGATAGTTGTTTTGGTGCATCAATGCTTCGAAAGTGTGTGTTTGTTGAATGTGCTCATTTTTTTGGGAGAGTGCAATCTGATAGTTGCCTATACAAACACTTGTATAACTTCTGAAACTATCCATGACCTGGATGACTGAGAATCCGCCCAGATAAACAGATCACAGTGTGAGAAATGACAAATAAAACTTCAGTTGCATCTTTACTATAAACCATTAGTATACGGAAGTTGTGGTTTTTGTCTGCTTTTCGAGACACTGTTTAAGTTGTGAACCACATCGATTTATTTTTCTTGGCTTTTAGGAGTGATCTCTGTCTCTGAATCGATAGCATTATACAGATATTCATTTATTCTAGGAGGTAGAAGTGGTTGGGTGTTGGGGATGGATGTGTAGGAGGAGATTGTGCTGAAGGAGAACAGCTCAGAGCAGCTCATTTAAAAGAAGAAATGGAGAAATGTAAGTGAACTAGTTCATTTTAATCTCTGTGAAATGAACTATGAGATAGCGCTTGTGAAGTGTGAACAACACTGGGTATAATGCTTTATTTCAACTTTTCCTTTCTCCACATGCACATTTAATTAAAGCAAATAATTTAAGCTGAGCCGGCACAGTGTCAGAGGTTAGGGTGATACAGATGTCATCCAGTGGAATTGGCCGAGTGTCAGTCTGCTGTGGCACCTCGTTGGCCTCAATCACAGAGGGTGAGGCCCCACGCAGAGACAGAGAGAGGGAGAGAGAGAGAGAGAGAGAGAGAGAGAGAGATCTAAAAAAAAAAGAAAACTGACATAAACCAGACCTTATGCTCCATTCCCACAGTGCCCTGAAATTCAACTTGATTTGTCAACTTAAATTACATTTGCTTTTTACTCGAGACTTTCCCTCCTGACAAGAGGAGGAAGTGCGCTCATGATAATGGGCAAAGAAAATAAATTGACGTTTAAATAATCCTAATCGCTTTTTCGGGGGGGGGGGGAACCCAGTGGTGAGCATCTCAGGGGCAAGGCGGCACAAAGATAACGCAGCCTGTCATCGCGGTTAAAAGTGTGGGAAACACGCCGACCGTATCTCCCATCTAATATGTGCCAGCCGAAATCCCGCTGAGCGCTCTCGACCTGATGTAAATGGAGGACGAGATCCGAGGGCACCAGGCACCGAGAGTGAGAGAGGAAGAGACGTTTCCAAAGAGAGGAAGAAGCAGGGTTAGAGGAATAGTGTCGCCTCACTCGGGTTTGGCAAGAATTGTTTCGGAAGTTATGATAATCACTCCCTTACAAATGCTTTCAGGGATAATGCCACTGCAGCATTAAAATGCAAGCAACTTGTCAAATGATTTCATTGCAGTTTAAGTGACTCTGTGCGCTGCTTACAATGAATATCTGCATTTTAGAATAGGCACACCAAATTGCTTCCATTACACCATCATTACTTGTGAGTGTTGCGATTCTGAAAGCTAAAAGGAACACACACACACACACACTGATGCATATGCTGTCAAACTGTTGCCACCAGGACAGCAGACGAGTCGACAGTCTGACAGAAGCAATTGCAGAAGCACTAGCCGTGACAGGAACTGCACTTCCTCCTCCCCCCCATTCACTCAAGGCCAAAAACAGGCATCTGATACTTTAAGGTTTGGTCAAAAACTTCTGTCCTAGTCAAACGTTCAAGATCCTGCAGGAAAACCTCTAATGGACCCCCTGCTGGAAGTAGTTTTTTGTTTGTTTTTGTGACAGATTTTACAGTTGAAGGAGAAGCAGCGCTGATGCCAAGGAATCGCTGAGGTGTCACCGTGGTGGTGCTTGTCAATCGCGAGCCAACTCAAACGATCAGCTCCATCGTCTGCACCGGGGCTGCAACTCACACAGTGTTAATCACAGGGACTGTGGCGGTCTGCCATAGTCTCATTTGTCCTGCCTCAGTTTCATAATGATAAAACATAAAATATGTCAAACTAAGTGTTGTAGTAAGTGTGCACCTCTGTCTTCGCCCTGCTGACAATCCCTCTCTCTGTAGGAGAAACCACGCCATGTCAGTGGGCCTGTGGACTATAAAAATATCGAAGTTTTCCCATCCTGTGAAGGAGGACATAACTTTCAGGAAAAGTTAGCAGCTTTAAATTGTGAATGACATACCTGGGATCGTACCTCTCCCAGTTTGGGGGTTACAGACCCTAATGCTCCTACTATCACACGTGTGTTCTAGCTGTTCTTTCAGCCCTTGGTACTTCTCAATCTTGTCATGCTCCTTTCTCCTGATGTCACTATCTGCTGGGATTGCCACATCTATCACTGATGCCATTTTTTGTTCTCTGTCCACCACCACTATGTCCGGTTGGTTAGCTGGCAGCTATAGGATATATATATATAATCTAACAGTTCCATCAAGAACTGAAGTAAAGAGGCCTCTCAAAGGCAGAAATAATTGCACAGCTGTTGCAATACATTGCGTTATTTTCAGCTATAATTCTTCCTGATAATGTGTTTAACTGGGTGTATTAGAACAACTTTACAGATATTTCTTTTCTGAGGAAGTTTATTCAAAGTGGCTGTGCACTCAAACTTAAAATGGCCTAAAACTGAACAACCCTAAAAAACATTGGAGTATGGAGCATAGGGAGATGGGAAAATAGCAAAGGAGGACTTTTAAGCACGTATGTGTCATTTCCAAAGGCACTGACAAATAGACTATTTTGTTGTCTAGGTATGGGGCACCTGCAGAAAATCGGTGAGACAATTGTCATGTGTGATTCTCTCGCTAAAGCCTGAGACTTTTACAGCTCAGTAATGAGCTGTAGCTCCAGCAACATGACTCCTGACCTTCTCTTCTCTCCAGGGAAGAAAACACACAGATGTCATGTAATAAGATTCATTACTTTCCCCTCTCTCTTTCACTCTTCCTCTATCTGCCACAATATGTCCTTATCCCGCCGAGCCGCCCAGTGTTCATCTCTCTTCACCCCACACTGAGCCAGAGGTCTCGGATTCTCTTCCTCTCAGGAGTGCAATCCGTGTGTAGCTCTCCATTCTTCTTTTTAACTATCAGAGGCTGAATCCACTGACAGCTCTCCATAGTAGAGAAATCCAATCAGTCTATACCACATGAACAATGGGAGATATGAAGCCAGCCCTTTACAAAGAGCTGCACAGACAAAGAGAGGGCAGATCAGGGAGTATAGTTTAATGTTGCGATGGAAAATAAAAGGACAAAGTGGTCATAAAGTTATAATCCTTAAGATTTTCATAATATAAACCATCAAACTGCGGTGTAGTTGTAGATCTGTATTGTCTGTGGGTAAGTTAAATTGCAATGAGTAATATTGGAGGAAGAAATAGCCGGAGTGAGGAAGCACAGGAAGCAGGTGTGATAATGTGATTTTAATTTGAAGAAACACAAAATACATCAGGCGTTCAGCAATGAGGAATCTGTCGACTCGACTTTGGCGTGAGAAGAAACCTGTAGGCTGATATCTTTCAGCTCAGAGATGGTCTCTCCCAACACTGAATCTGACTGATGCTTTTAGAATCAGACGAGAGAATGGACCAGGACTAGTTGTCTGTTATTAGAGGGGGGAAGGGGCCAAATTGATTTACGCTGTGACCAAAATGAAATGAGACCGGGAGGAGAGTCGTTTTCACTAACAGGCAGTGCAACTGACTCTGCAGTGCACATGGAGAAAGGCTTGTGCATCAGGGAAAGAAGGGCTGTTGATCAAGGTAAAACAGACAAGGCAAGATTCTACTGTGGTTAATGAATCTCTATTGACCAGAAAATGCACAGACGCAAACTCTACTCCAGTGAATCAGGGACAGTTTAGGGATTCATCCACTCTCTGTAAGCTCCAGCTGTATGAGCCGTAATGGCTGCCACTGCCATTCATCACTCTTTCCATTATAAATTGCCTATTTTTTGATTATTATTCTCCGATGATCTCCTCCTAATTCGACTCTCTCACTTGGCTCGGGAGCTAATTAAACCCTGTGTCCCACTTCTTGCTTAATACTTACAAAAGGGCTTTGGCACACTGTGCTGTGCAACTCTCCCTCCCACCTGTTTGTATTCAAATCTCTGCTCATCTCGGTTTCAGCATTCACAAGTCAGCACGTTGCCTCGTCTTTTAAAAGTTTCAGACCTCGTTTTCTTGTCCTCTCTTCCTCTTCATTTTTTTTTTTTCTCACCCCCACACAGATGAATTATAAATGGACCATCATGGGGATTGGTCTTTCAGATGAGCAGCTGCATTTTGTGAGTCAAATGCCCTAAATTTTACCCGACAACGTGTGTGGAGTTAGCAGAACTTTTTGAGAACGATTAGTTCCGGATGGTTTGTTTAAATCCTCGGCATTTGGGGGCCTGGATGATCATCTGGAGACAACGTGCAGGTTGTATTCACTGCAGCTAAAAAGTGATTTTTAATCCCTTAATCTGTATCTCAAGAGGCGCAAAATCTCTGTCATCTGCTACCATGATTTGTCAGATGGATTATCCAAAAACAGTAATCACAGTTATCTATGGACTTTGTACAATACCTCAATAAAAATAAATCAGATTCAACAAAGAATAAAAGGGAAATACAATCCACATGGCCCCGAATGTTTTTCATCTTTATCTAAAATGAGACAGAAGCTCCCCTGCACCACGTCGTTAAAGTTGTTTGGCAAAGCTTTGAATTTAGTATTGGAGGTTTTATGTTGAATTGACGACAGTGACAATGTAATTAAAGTCTTTGTTGCCTGTGTTGTGATTCATTTCAAGTGACATAAAATGATTCAACAATTTTAACTCTGTCATCTTGCTGCAATGCAACAGTGCTAACCACTATACAACCGTACCAACACCATTGTTATCATATTAGAAGATATAAGATTACATTTAACTATATCATCTAGCATTTTCCAATTTAGCGGAAATCAGTAGAAGACAGTTACTAAATGGAATTTCAACTCGTTCATTTTATGACATTTTGCAAATTATCCACATCAAAATATTTGTAGTCATATCTTGACCTTTTCAGCTGACTCCTTTTTAAATAGTGTAATTGTTACACATTTAATACAAAGTCAAACTTGCAAACAGCAAAAATAACTTCTATATAGTAGCACCACTGTTCCTATCACACTCATTCCAATCATTCAAACCACTCTTCCTCATAAAGTCAATGCTCAGTTTCCTACTTTCATTTAAAGGAAATGGAGTAATGGGCAATTTCTTAATATACAGATAAAGAAAACATCATTATATGATATTACACTTCATCGTGACCCTGTGTCTCCTTCAACTTCTGGTTCTCGTCTTCTTCGCCGTCTCATCTCCTGAAGGGACAGATAACGCAGATAACAGCTCCATCGATGAAGTGGAAGCTCTTTGTGCTCGGAGCTGTGGCTGTGTGCAGAGACCGAAATCACTAAATAGATCCGGTCATTACAGCCGAGGATTATGGCAGCACATCGGGCCTCATTCTCTCAATAATTAGCTTTCAGGAAGGAGCTATATTTCATGTTGAAGTAGAATCTTCCACGTGGGAATTTCTGATCCCTGTCACTGTGGTTATATCTCTACTCAGGAGCAGGTGTTTTGGTTTTAATTGTTGTATTTCTACAATTCTATTAATTGTGACTGCATGAATGTGAAGCAAGTCCAGGGGATTAAATTATCGTAACATTTATGTCAAGTCTTAGTTCAAGTCCAAAAACAATGGCTCCAATATTCCCCAAAAATTGATGGTCCCGTTATACGTGTACCAAAACTGAAAGGTTACATTACTGATGTGATATGAATGCATGCCCTTACGTGATAAGCATTAGTCAGCTAGAGTTCACTGTTAGTTGGAGGTTATTTCTTTTTATTCCAACGGACAAAAGCAAATGTCAGCGCTTGCAAGATTACGGAAGGAGAGAAAGGTTTCAGAGATTTGGAACCGTCAGAGTTTTATTGGGTCTGGGTCCTTTGGCACCTGGAAACCACACCCAAAATGGAACCCACCATGATGTGTAAAATTGGAAGGTGTAAGTGATGTCAAATCACGAAGCTTGTTCGCCAATATCTTGACCTACTTTTCAGGAAGGATGAAATAACATCATTGGTACGAGCCGATCTAAATGCCTCGTCCAAATTTATCAACAAATAGGACATTTCCTTCTTCTATATATCGATTATCTTATACTTTGTTTTGTTTTGGTAAAAAGAAAATGAAGTCCAGAAAGAAAACATGAAAAGTGTGTCAATGCGTGTATATAGTACGTGTCTCAGTGTGTGTGTTGCTGAACATACTCCACACTGGTGTCTAAATAATGTGACCCATTCATGCATTTTGTATAAACGCCACAGTGGACAAAGTGCCTTGGTACTGCAGGGCTCACATGAAGACGTGTCACATGTTCACAAACACACTCCATTATCTCAGCTCTTACAACGGGGCGTCCATTTTAACACTTTGTTGAAAAGGCTATGAAGGAAATAATTGATAATGTTAAAGCTGCATTTTTTTCTCCCCATTATTAATTAATGTAATGAAAAAGTCCATCGCACTTTCCCACAGTTGACAAGATATAATGCTTTGTTTTAACACACAGTTTAAATCCCAAACTATAATACTAGCATGGTATTACTAATATAAAAGTGTAGCAAATCAGAAAATACTCACATCGGAATTGGAAGCAGTGAATAAAAACACTCAAACTATGAATTTATTACCAAAGTAGCCGATTAGTAGCTTCAGCTCCTCCTGTGGAGCAACGCAAAGGACATTTCATCTTTCACTCTGTCAGAGGAGCAAATTAAAAAAGCGTCAACCAAAAGGCAAAGCTCCTCGGGGGGGGGGGGGGGTGAGGTTTTATTACATGTGGTCTTTATTTTGTAAAATTGTTGCGCGGAAAACATCCCTGAGGGAGACCCAGGCGCTGTCATTTTTCTGGATCAAGGTCTCAATTTGATGTTTGAAAAAAATGCTTTGAAGCTGGACAGTAATCTGTGAATTGTCTTTCTTCACAAGGACGGGCGGCCGCTGAAGAACGAGCACGTCGCATGATAAAATTCACAGCATGTTCATCTCCATGTGAACTCTGTCAAACAGAAATCTATTTTTCCTTATTTAGGTCATCACCCTTTGCACGCGTTAAGATTCCAATGTTCGCCATCGTGCACTGGAGAACAGACTATCCATGCGCACTGCGGGCTGAGAAGCGTGTCTACCAGTGCATATATTCAATCTCACGGCACTGAAAATAGCTATCATAATGGATATATTCACTGGAGTGAAAATACACGGCCACAATGAATCTGGAGTATCTTCTCACAGTTTTTCAAAGCACAAGGGGGGCGAGCGGAGGGGTGAACTGTGGGTGAAGCTGTTACCCTCCCAAAAACTTTCAAGCGGGGACTCCACGCTGATCTGATGAAACAAACGCTTTGAGGTTTCTGCTGCTGCAGAAAGCAACACCTCACACTTGTCATGTCTCATCGAACAAATACACACACACACACACATATTTCCTCAGTCATGTTACCACACTCGCATTCGATTTCATTTCATGCACAGCATTCTGAGTATCATGGGACTTTTTCCACTTTATTTTTGTTCATTGTTTTTGTGTTTTTGTTTCCCATTAAGTCATGATTATTTGCCATTTATTTTATTCAGTAACTTATTTTCTGCTGTAACTTGCTGATGACATTTGCATGTTTATTATTTTTTTTCTGTGAACATGCCGAGTTTTTATGAGGCTCATTATTTTTTTTCTTCAGCAAAAATAAGCACTTTATTTATTTTTAATTGCTTCTGTCTTTTATTGTGACGTTCAAGGGGTCAGTACACACCAATTACAACAAACATATTTCTTCACACACAGCTAACGTGCTGTGTTCCCCAGGTTTTGAGATATTTGCTTTTCAGACGTCTCCCAACGCCTGACCGGTGGCGTTGTTAAAATCCACAGCCCTGTCACCGCCGTTCGTTTGTTCAGTAGAAACTAGATCCCATGAAAACGTCTGACTGTGTGGAGTTTCTGCAAGAACATACCGAAGTAAAACAATTCAATTTGAAGTTTTCAGTCACTGGCTTTTCTTAAACATAATTTCTGGACCGTGCAGTAATATGCTTGTATGGTAAATTCATCTCAATGAAATAATTTAAACTCTCCCTAAATCCTTCAGTGAGTCTTCTCCAGTTTAACAAGAATCAAGGTGACTTCTAACAATAATGGAAGATTTTGTGATTTTTTACATTTTGACAAATGAAATACAGTTCTATTCAAAAACCTTCCTCTGTACCTGCTCAGAAGAATTTGGATTGGTTTTATGCCAGTGGCTATCTATAATTATATCCATTATGTCTTTGTGTGAATAAATTGTCACATTTGGCAGAGCGGACAGGAGGTGAGGAAGAGGTTTTTTGATAAAGAAACTTGCGTAACGTTTGCAGCCTTGTGTCAGGGCTGAGAGACAGAAGCAGGAAAGAGAATTTGTGCACATGCACTCAATCTGACGGAGTTTGAATCCTTTGACATTATTGTTTCTTTGTTTCATTTAGTTTTTAATATTATAATAAAAACTAGATCACTAGATCTTGACTGTGCAGATTCTGGCACCAAATGACATCATCAGCACAAGATGGCTGCATTTGTATCCAGAACATTTTGGCTTTGTTTCTGGATAGTGGGGGAGGAGGAGTCACGTCGTCCATCTTCATAAACATTCTGTGGTTAGATCTTCAACAAACTTCAGAAACTTTTCACAAGCTAAAATTTCAAGGCAAAATGAAGAACTAAGGATTTGCCAAATAAATTATTAATTTGCAATTGATCTAAATACACTGCTTTATACTCTCATGAATCAAAACAAGAGGCAGGAAATAACAGACTTTAAAATCATCCCTTAAGTTTGTTACTTAACCAACAGGGAACCAAACCAAACATTTAACATCAGCACTGAGAGACTGGGACAGATTAAAGCATTAAGTTATGCACAAGTGTCCCTGTATAACACACACACACACACATACATAGATTTGTGCAGCTATCCTTGCATCTTGAACAGCTTAACCTAAACCTTATCCCCAACCTTAACCAATTCACAGCTAACCCTAACCTTACCCTAACCACTATTCACATCTTACCCCTAACCAGAATCTCAGATGTTAAGTTTAATAGATCATCATGAAGTCTACTGGTCCTGACAAGGTCAGTGTGTATGCTGGACCAGGTCTTAAGGAAGTAACAAAAATACACACACAGACACACACAGACACACACACGCACACACACACACACACACACACACACACACACACACAAAATCAGCCGTACAAAATGCTCCCATGCCGCTGGAGGGTGGGGGCAGCACTTCAGGCCCAACTCCTCCACTAGTTGTGCTGATGGGGAGAGTTATTGGCGAAACATCTTGTACAGATCCAGGCCTCAGGGCGGCACCATGACAGATTCCACCTGACTGCATTTCACCTTAGCTCTACATTTCGTCTCGAGTTGCACCCCCCCCCATCCTGCTTTTCTTTTTATCTCGAGGAATTGACGTTTTTAGCCTTGAAGCGCCGGCCCAGGAACAAAACACTCCTCCTTTGACTACAGGTTGACTACACTTCTTTCAGCTTTAATTCATATTTTTTTAATTTATTTGATTATTGCATTTCAGTCTTAACCGTAACTTGGGTCAATATTTCCAGTATGCTGAGCTTTCAGCAATCAGGGGGAAAAAATGTATGTCTGACTTTTAAAACCCACTGGAGAGAAACTAAGTGTTCCACGTGTCAATGCATCATGTTTGTACCAGATATCGATCCTGTAAAAAAAGCAGCTCCTGACACAATGGAGCAGTAATGGAACCAGTGTTTGCCCAAAAGATGCTGCGTGTTCATCCAGCTAATTATCCACCATCTCCTCTGTAACAGTTTTTCCAATGTCCCACAAGAAAAGTACATATTTGGATGGAGCATCATACCGTAAACTGTCCTTATTTTTTTCCCTGTGGCCAAAGACGCTGCACTGATGCCAAAGTCTCTGCTTCTCCACCGTGCGACGGGTGCTTCTGTCAATGTCACACACTCTGAGGAGCCCACACTCAACGCAGTGCCACTGGCTCTTAGACCCAAGCGCCCACATTAACACTGACTTGGAAGACTTCACACTTCCCTTTCTGGAGTGACTCTCGACACATCTTTTCTACTGAACCATGAAGAAAATCATCCCCTCAAAACAGGATTTTGAGGCTGGAGCAGAGTTTGCGTTCCGTCTTCTATTCCCTTGCGAGTGGGGCATTGTTGGGGAGATGGAGCTGACAGACGGAGAACGGGTGACTGTTGATATTGAGGGACACTTCTGCCCTCTCTTGTATGACAGCAAATGTGTGCATAGGCTGTGTGTGTCTGTATGCACACACCATATATGAGTGTCTCAAAATGTATGTGGACATCTCTGTATGTACAGGATGAATGTCTTTCTCTGTGAAAACACAGGATTTTCACGATTACACTATAGGCTCCATGGAAATGACAGCTGGATAATCTGCCTTTTTCCAAAATGTGTTTAATTGAATTACGAGCAGTATGGCTCTTGTATGAAAATCCATGTGCGTATTGAATTACTAAAATTAACCACAACCAGCATGAACATGTCTGGTTTTGATCCTCGTCGAGTCTGTCCACAATGTTCCCATTCAACATTCCAGAAAGTGGATCTCTGGAAGATTACAGATGCGATTAATAGTATGTTTGCTGAAGGGCAAGCGTCAGAGGGTGACGCAGTAAAGACGCTAAAATGTGCTACGACTGGGGTTGTAACACAAAGGGGAGGGTTTATATGGGAATTACACAGAGATGAGTATGCACCGTCTCCTGCGTCATAACCAAGTGCTTTAGATATGTTTAGTGTGTGAGCATAATTGGTATCATACAAACTATTTTTGCATCAACCCCATGATTAACTGCAGAAATATAAGATGTTTTTGCAAAATTGGCAGGAGAGGATACGAGGGTGCGTGTGGACAATTAAGTGTAAGAATCTGAAATTCAACATTACGACTTATTGTGTTGATAATTAAAAAGACTGCTTACACCCAAAGGGCCGGCAGTGGAAGTTCTACTGTACGACGTTCCCTTGTTGAAGGATACAGATGACAGAAGTCTGCTGGTGATCCTCATCAAGATGAACGATGCTAACTACACATTTTGAGACTGTGGGAAAGACAGCACACACACACACACTTGCATCCATGCACGTGTTCTGATCTGCTGACACCCAGCACAGCTACAGTGCACCACTAATGGGTACATAAGGATTTGTGTAAATCAGTCATGGTGTTGGTGGGAGATGAGCTGAGACACAAGCTGAAGACATCCCTCTCTCTCTACCCCTCCAGGGTTACAGCTTAATGGCATAGCACTTCTTAATATACAGGCCCAGACAACAGTGGGCATCAGTAACTAACTCGCTTTCCCTTCCTCATCAATAATGAGGCCTGGCAGCAGCTGAGAGGGAGACGTGCAGACAAGGCTTGCATTTCATCACTCTGTCAGGGAATCAAACTGTAACACATAACTGCACACATGTAAACACACACATGCAAAGTGTCAAAATAAATTAACTGCCTGAGAATAGTTGTGGTTACAGTTAAAAGCAAAATTGCTGACATTAACTTGGGACAGTCCCAGAGTGGACTCTGCTGAGGGTTTCTATCCCAGGTGTCTTCTGCCATGATGAAGCTGAAGAATCAAATCTTATCAGTAAGATCTGATATTCATCAAACCAAATTTCAGTGTCTTGACTCTGGTTTGCACGCGTGATGTGTGTTGAATGTTTTGTGATTATTGAAGCTTCAGTGCAACAGAAATGTTTGTGATAAGCTCTCAGCCACAGTGGGCCGGGCAGCTGCTCTGAACTTAAACCATAGCAGATACATTACAGCACAAATGGCTGCACCATGAGTTAATTTAGTATCTCCGGGTTTGGAAGTTACACAACCACCATAACTTAAAGCTCCCAATTTTCAACCAACTTTTTAGGTTTTTTTTGCCTCCCCAGCAAAGCTACTGCTGATGAAACAATGATGAAATTAATCTCTACACTCTGTGCTGGTGAATTACTGTAAGTTATTTTTGAAATCCCGGGAGGGGAGATTTTGATTGTGCTCTGATTGGCTGCTTCCCGCTGCAGAATCGGAGTGACGACTGACGACGCTCCCTTTTTCCCAGCCACCCCCCAGCCAACCCCCCGCCCGCTCCTTTCTCCCTCTCTCACCCAAGATAATCCGTTGAAAGTTGGTCAAACACTGCTGCAAGTCTGCCACTCGACGAGCTTCAAAGTGAAATCCCACAGTCTTCTTCGGCATGTCGTAGCCCGGGAGCGCGGGCCGTCCCCGAGCTCCGGCTCCCCGCAGATCGCAAAGCGGGCTGCCGTCACTGCGCTTAATAAAGACCTTGCATTCTATTTCATCAACCCTTTCTTCTTCAGCTACCACTACGGATTGCATATAGTGATTTCATCATTAATATGTGCTCGTCTCTTCACTAATGAGTACACTGATTTCAGAGTTGTCTCATTTGGAGTGCTCTCGTGACAGACTTCATTCCGCAGATCTTTTGTGAATGCACTTTTTTTGCTGATGGTGGACCATTAAACTTGAAAGAATAAAAACGTCATCTCAAGTGGTCGGGGATAAAACTTTTGCACATCTGGGTAGAAACAATCGGATAATAAAAGAAAAATGAAGAAATTGTGAAGGAAGAGGGAGAGATCTAAAGGTGCAGGCGTATTAATGCCGCTCTCAATCTAGAACCCGGTGACCTTTCTAGCTCAAACATTTATTTTTGCGCGTAACATTTCATGCCAATTACGCCGAGGACAGTCATTTCCTCGCTCCTCCATTTCGCCTTCCTTCTAATCCCACCTCATCTTTGTTTCCCTCGTTTATCTCATCTCCTCTCCTTCGCTTCCCTCCCCTCTTCTCTCTGCATCTCCTCCCCTCCCTTTTTTTATCCACTCTACCTTTTACCATTTCACCTGTTAGTTCCGGCGCAGCGTAGCCGGAGAGCTGTCAGCGTGCAGATCCACTTTTCTCCCCGTGGTCGCAGAACCAACTTAATCAGACCCCAAGCAACAGCCCTCAGCTCCACGTCCTCCTGCAAGACACTGATAGAAGTGTTGCTTTGTTTTGCTGCTAGTGTTAATTATGTAACCCAATTATACCATCACAGAGCTGAAGCAGGGAAGCTAAATTAAAAGTGATTGGCTTCATTAACGTCACTTGAATGCTGCACAGGGTGCTTTCAGGAGGTCCTATTTAAAGTTACTTCCCTGGTGAAAAACATTCCGATCTGTAGAGAGTCATTATATTGGTTTTTCAGACCGACGGCAGCATATATTTAGCACAAATTGGATTTTTGTTTGTTTCCATAAGTATGCAGCATATAGATTGATGTTTAAAACCACCATGTGATCTACAGGGCTCTTTTGCTTCCAGCCATGTTGCTGTGCTTATTTGTGTTGTAGCACTGCCAGAGAAGTCATTACCGGAGAGAGACAAAGTCAAAAGGTGTTTGTTCTGCTGCATTATAACTACCTGGGAGCTTTCAAACCTGAAAGGCCACAATCTGCATAGATTTCTCCTGGATGTGACTCGTGATCCGTCCAACTTTCTCCCTCAGCGAGCTGCACCTTTCTTGCCATTTATTCTTGATGGTGATATGATGATGAGTTTAAGTAGCAGGCAACCGTGCTCCCTCACACAGTGTATTTAATGCATTTGTGTATTTGTAACACTAAGAATGTCAAATAGTGAAATATCAGCAACTGTAATAGACACTGGTACAGAAAAAACTTGTGACAAGATTTTTATGGAACACTGTCTGTTTGCCTGAACATAAAACCTGAAGAAAGAATGGTTTATAATCAGGAGCTTTATTTCTCATTTATATCATTTATATGCCTCCTCCATGTTAGTGGATAGACCAACGATTAATCTCAAACATGTTTTTTGTTGTTCTCCCACTGATTTATGTATATGAGTGTTCATGTTTCTGTTCAATTTGGTTTCAATTAGTTATTTGATGTTTATTGTAGTTATATATGCAGAATATTTTATCTTTATGTATATTTTTGTACATTGGGAGCAAGTGGAGACGTGTTGTCAATCTTCATCTACAGTCTATGGTTTATATCAGGTCTGTGATTACAAGTTTGACCTAATGAAGGCATAAGATGAAAAGTCATTCTACTAAAGTTACAAAATTTCATCCTATGAGGAATTTGAACGTCTCAACTAAATTTCATTGCAACCTATTGAATTGTTGGTGAGATATTTCCAACCTTGTAGCACCACTAAAAGAAAACCTTAGTGGATGAACAACAACAACAACAACAAAAACAACATTACTAATGTAGAGATATTGTACATGAATAAAAACGGGACCTGCAATTGGCTGCTATATGAAAATTCATTGGTTAACTAGATTCATTAGAAATTATCCTCAGAGCAACACAGCTTTTGGACCAAATTCATGGCAATTACACAAACAAATGACATGATATCCTACTCAAAATTTAAACTGTCAAGACACTCTGATGTTAGCATCAATCTCATTCGCTCTCCTCTAGTTTCCCGTCTGTCTACAAATCTCATTTGTAACTCTTTTTTTACTCAGACAAAATAAACAGTATTAATAAGATTGGTAGTATACGTGCGGTATCACGATAGATAATATCGATTTTTATCAATATAAGGCCAGATGCTAACATGACGCCTGTGAATAAGAATTTCTCTCCAGCACCCTCTGTCATTACATCCGTGTGACTACCCAGTAAAAGTGGGTCAGATTATGACAAAATGAAACTGTGAGCCAGTCCCTGCCTCCTTGGGACTCAACATCAGAAAGATGGCGTGAGGCCCTGCGACAGTCTGACGTCTTGTCCAGAGGATGTGTTTGTACATCCCCTGGACAATCTGCCTCGGGCTACAAAACAGAAGATTAGCTGCAGCTCTGTGGGCTGTTTTGATATTAAGACACACACACACACACACACACACATGCACACACACACACACACACACACACACACACACACACACACACACACTATAGTTAGTTACTGCCTTCTTTCCTCTTGGCTTGCATATTTAGTTGCTTGTTTTCATCCGTACTTTTTGAGAAATCTTCAGTACTGACTCCTGACTTATTTTCAATGTAACCCCCTTGACCTACTTCTGAAGACAAAGCGTTTTTTGAGACACCACCGACATGCAGTTTCTTTGGAGTTGATTAATTTCTCTGAAGTAACTTGATTCCAAATCCACAGTATGGGCACTGACACAAATGCCTCCACTTGATCAAGGGCCAGATCCACCTGGAGAGACAGACACAGAAGGACAGACCGTGACGAGGGAAAGAGACGAAGAGGAGGAAGAGAGGAAGGAACCAAGCGGGGGATGAGGACGGGAGGGATCGGGGGAAGACGCGAGATGAGGGTGCGGAGGAAATGCATTCAGCTCGGTTTAAGTGTGACTGCCACACTTTGCTGTATATTTAGCTTTCATAAACAGAGAGAGCTATATTTATACACCAAACCAAAAGCGACGCTTCGCTCGACTTGCTGCTCTTTCTTTCGTTTAGAATCCACGGACACTACTGACTTCTGCCTTCCATATGTGAAACAAGGAGGAAATTTAAGCCTGTTTTTTTACAGAGTCATGACAGAGGAGAGGAGAGATGCTTACCAAACACAACATAATTAACTTTCGCATTGCTGCATCACACTTGTGTTCATGTGCAGCCTTTCAAACTTAACACCCCTCCCCCCCCTGTTCTCTGCCCACCTTTTTGTCAGCATCTGCACTCATCTCGCTTCTCTCACTCGCTTTCTTCTTCCCAACATTTCTTCTCTCCAAACTCCTACACTTTCCAGCCTCTTCTCCTTCGACTCAGTCATTCCCTCCTCCATAAAGTGGTTGTAAGCACTTTCAACATGTCCCCCAACATGAGGTATGAACCAACACTGCCCCCTAAAGGCTGAAGGAACTTGGGAAAACTAGTGAAGCTGTTCAGAGAGCTGCAGACAATTTTTCACAGGAACTTCATTGACATTATAAGCTACATAAAAGATTCTTTAGTTTCTGTTCTGAAATCATAAACCCTTTTTTAATGCACCCTTCTATTCTATTCTCTCAAAATATAGTGTGTGCTTGGATGGTTCATTCACTTGGATGTGCCTTATCCTTCCAGACAGCAATGAGCTGCAAAGACACTTGTTTTTTTGGTGCTGCCCCTCTGACATTTTTTATACAAAAGCTTGAATGACCGTCCAGGTATGAATATCATTGCAGTTGTATGTCAACATATAGTAACATAACTGGTGTGAGCAAAAGGAAAGTTTGTCCTTCAAAGGTAATAATTTATGTCCAATAATGGAAACAGAAGACAAATGTGAAAATCGAGAATTCCTCATCAAGAGAAGTCACAATTAAAAGTCTTGCCGTTAGCTTAAAGTTTAGTTTCCTTGTTTTGTCATCAAATGCAATTAATTACACTCTGATGAATGTGGACTTTCATAACCAATGGCACAACATCTACTATTGTTTCATGATCTTTGCAGTACCAGACACTTTAAGCACTTGCCACGTTTTTTCTCAAATGTTGGCTCCATCATTCCGAGGAGCTATAAACCATGACTGTATTGTTGGAGTGCCTGACAAATGTTTAATTGAAGCTCTGATGTGATGAGATATATATTCTTTGCAAAGTACTGTTTTGTAATGTTGCAGTATAATCACATACATCAGCATTCCATTAAGAAAATTACCATTTTTTTTACAGTCTGTGAGATGCATTGCTGAGTGAAACTTGGCCAACTGCAAGTCACTGATATTCAGTATTCAGGGTGGATTCAGACTTTAGTACACATCCTCACAGTGTCCATCAGTATAACAACACTCTTCAGCCAAGAGACTTTACCGCAGAGGGAAACACACCCCAGTTACAATTAAAAACCTTTTCTTAAAACAAATGTGGGTAAACTCGCCTAAAACCAGACGTGTGCATCAATTGTGATTAGCAGTCTATGACTTTGAGTTTTTTTCCTGCTGTGTCATGTTCGACTTCACTAATGCTCTGTAAAACAGCAGTAAACAGCAGACAGCAGTATTGAGTAGCAATAACTATGCTGCGATGATTACTTTTTAGTTATTTTTACTCCAGTCTTGTCAAACTCAATGTCGACTTAATGATGTTAAAGACACATGGAAATCTGCGTCTGAGATGGCAAAGAGTTGCAGGAAGTTTCCCACGGAGGCATCAAGCCTTCATTGCCTCTGTGACGCACATCATATCATCACAAGCGTATTTTATGATGTCCTTCAGGTCACTTTTTTAAATTATTGCCATTCGGAGCTGCAGCCTATAAATACCCCTGCAAAGTAATTTGACCTGGGACTGAATGCTGATTGTCCCCTTTTCCCCAATGGGTGTGGGATTTTTTTTTTCTGTGTAAAAGGGGCTTTAGTAAGAATTAACCCCATAAAATGTCACATGTCTCCGACGTTCGCTAAAATACTCACAAAACACTCGATTTTCTGCAGGGGAGCCATTAAGCGGGAGACTCCGAATAAATCAGAGGAATGGCAAAGGACATGTCTCCGTGTCACAGCTGTTGATGATTGTCTTTTAAGTGCCACATAATTTTAACATCTGTGGATTTATATAACAAGTATTGGCCTTATGTCTGTTTGTTTGTTTAAGTACGAGCTGTTTCCCTTCAAGATGTGTTTCCTCTGCAAGTTTCACTGAAAGTGCCACTTAGCAGTGAAGGCCGTAGAGACGTAATGCTTTAATGTATGTTGGTGGAAAAAAACAACAATGTGTAGCAACAAGAGGCTTTCAAACGGTGCAGTGAAGGATTGCGAGTGAAAGTGTGATGTGGATGAAAACAGAAGTTCCTGTTCTACCTCACTGTGCTGGCATAGGTTTGTTGTATTCCCAATGGCTGTGACTGACGGTGTGAGGTAAAGTGAGTGTTAAATTACTCAAGATCATAAAGATGCAACGTTATGTGCATAATGTAACAGTGAGTCAGACGACTAATTAGTCAATCCAGATGAATCTCGCTACTGGCAGTGGGTATTAAGTTTCCAAGATCAAGTTCCGTGAATTACTCATTTGCTTGTAAAACATTTCAAATTTACAATTCAATTGGGTTGGCGGCATTCTTGTTTGCTGGGGAGGCAGTTCAGGCAAGAAGGCACGCACATCCCTGATTTAGACAGATTGTTGCTATCACCACCGGAAAACACCGACAACTTCATTTTTTAATGAAAATGGTCGGCTCAGTACATATTTTGATCATTAAAAAACAGAATTGATCCTCCAATGAAGTTAAAAAATGAACAAAACAACAATGTAATATTATTAAATGTGTTTGAAACCCTGACGTACGATTGTTGTCCAGCATTGAGTGAATTGTAATTTCCACCATTGATCACGTTACATCATGTCTATCTCTATCAATACGGTGTCTAGACAGGCTGTGTAACAACTTACATTACTGCCCTTTTTCTGTCCCAAAGAATGATTATATTGATCAGCAATAACTAACCATCCATTAAGCCTGACTAATAAAGTAAAGGGATAAATGCAAAATTAAAATAACCGACTGTACCAGTGTCAGACGTGAGAAGAGTCATGAAGTCAGTGACACAGCGATATCTACCCTAGCTGACATCAATCATCATAAGTTACTGGTCATGTCAGAACAAGTAGGGCTGGAGCTGCAGAACTCAAAATCTATTGCTTTAAGCAAAGGCACATTTCACTGACCATAAATTCAGACTTTAATTTGGAAAAGGACAAATGTACCGTTTCTTCCTTTGAAAGTTACATGAGCTTAAATAAATGACAGTTTTTATTTCAGCGACTTGGTTATTAAAAATGTTGAGTTAAAACTTTATTAAAGCTTATTCAAAATTATGATGAGTATTTTTACAGTACGATGTAGCAGAGTCACTTCCATGTGCTTTTGAGATCAGACAAGAGTTCTCTAATCTGGGGGAGAACACGCACAATGTGCATGTACCACCATGTGTCCAAAATGTAAGCACAGTTCAACTGTCAAATACAGCAAATTAAGATTTAAGATTTGACCGTGCCATTGTCAGCAGCAATGTGGCTTTAAGGGGCAGCCATCCACCTTTTCACTACTTGAATCAGTGGACTGTGAGCTGATGGAATAAATACAAAAATTAAGGTTTATTTTTTTCCTCTACAAAGGCTGCCTAAAATAATTTCTCATTCCAAATTCCTCATAATCTCACATTCATCTTCTCCCTCATAGTTGGGGTCAACTACTCTCTGTCTTATTTCCCTGTGAATAACTGTACACTTCCAATAGTGTTACAGTGTTTGGCTGTTAAACACGGATGGTAACCCTAATTACCTTCTCCCTTCAGACAACACGGACCTCTGTGCTGTGTCATCTGTTCTCTTTGTTGATCCGTGTGACCCCACAAGGATTAGGAAGTGACCCCAGCCGCAACGGAGCTACTGGAACACTGCCTAATGAGAGACACACACACACACACACACACACACACACACACACACACACACACACACACACACACACACACAAAGAGAGAGAAAAGATGAGATGGGAAATAATGAATACCATCCCAGCTCCTGTGTGGACCCCACTATCCAATTACTGTCCATGTGGTGAAGCCCTGTGTTGTCAATGATGCAGCTCTGGTAGGTGCAGGAAATCTCTGTGAGATGTGTTAATAAAAAGGACAAACCCATCTATTGTGTTTGCTATACTGCAGGTGACAGTTCTGAATTCAAAGATTACTCTAAGAGCATCATTAACCAATATTCAGAGGTCAAATATTGTATCTTAAAATAGAAGACAATGCTCTAGCAAGAATAGCAGCTCCACAAGGCTGTACATCACCATGCCACTCAATGGCCATGGCACTGCAGGTGCTAACTGCCGATGCTGAAGGGAACGTCGTCTGCTCTGATGTTATTTGGTCATAAACTGTGTACTGAATGAATAAAAGCTTGACCCAATGATGACAAAAAGCCAGGGGATCACTAGCTTTTATCATTTGGGGGCCATGAATGTCACTAAAGCACTTCATGGAAATCCATTTAAAAATTGTTAAGATATTTTGGGACCAACCATCGACAGATAGACCTTCATTCCCAGACTTGTTTTTTGTATTCCAATCTTAAATTACTGAAATTGCTATGAGTAATATAAGTACCCAAAGTCAGTACTCAGGTCAGCAACCACAGGGTTGCAATCTAAATTTTAAGCGCAAGTCTCATCTGCAACATTTGTAGCAGTGAGCCACACAGTCATGACCTCTGGCAGCTAAGTAACTAACCACGAAAATCACGGCACAACTGCCAGGTCTGCAGGCCTTGATTCGGTGCCAACACGACAGAACCAATGAAATAGTAATCTAAAGTACCACAGGGAGTGGTGAAAGTTCAACTATTTCCACAAAAAAGACATTTGTGTTTGATTTAACAGTGATGGTTTGTGGCAGAGTCAATAAACAGAATAAGGAGTGGCAGAGGAAAGTTAATCAACTTCATATTTGATTGAACTTTAACAATGGAGGACATCTCTGTTGAAGCAAAGGACAAAGTATAATAACAGAAAAAGAAATCATTAAAAATAATGATAAGTTCTATATAAATTTTAGCTATTATTATTATTATTAATGTATGACTTATAAATGCAAATTATTTTCAGAAGTCAGTAAAAGCAGGAATTGTACGTGTACAAATGTGTGTCAACTTAGTAAATACAGAAATGCAGCCAGTATGTCATAATCCCCCTCAAGAGTCCAAGTACAAGAATGCAGGGTTTTTTCACCCTTTTAACAAGATAAGGCAGCTGAGGTCACGTTCCTATTTGCAGAAGAAACCTGGGGGAGCAGTTGCATGTGATGAAATGGTTACACTAATTCACACACTCACACCTGGGAGCTGCCCAGTGTTATCAGCAGCATTATGCTGCAGTTCCTCCGAACAACTGAGGAATCCAAGTTCACCTCACAGTGAGACTCGTTCACCAGTTAAACAGACAGCACCGGTTGTTTATGCAAGCTGATTTTTAAGATTCATTACTGACTCGCATTTAATAAATGTTTTCATCTTTGAATTGTCAGAAAATGCATAGAATATGCCAATCAATTTCACACAGCTCAAATTAGCATTTATCTTGAGTGAAAATATATAACAAAAATGCATATGTTTACTATCACAGACATCTGATAAAATAAGCAAATATTCATGTTTGAACATCTGAGCAGTTTTGGGCATTTTTGTTAGAAAGTTACTTACTGAATGATTCATTTATTCTCAAAACGGTTGCAGGCTATTTTTTGACAGCTCCAGAGTCAGAGGAAGACAAAAAAGCATTTCAGTCCTAGTTTGTTAGCAAAGTCAGTTGAATGGTTTTAAACTGTTGCGAAAGAAAGGTTAGTAAGAAAGGTTAGTAAGAAAGGTTAGTAAGATAGTCGGCCAAAGAAAATATCTGACCTTGACAACAACTGTCTTTTCACTTTTTTACCTATTTTCTCACATATAAAGGTTGTTCTACATTGCATTTTCTCACTTGATGCTAAATAGTCGTTACATATCAAAACATAGCATTAAGAGTAATACTGCTATACAATTAAACATACAATTCAATGAAGAAATAAACACTAACTGTCACATTGGACAAGTTCTGGCCCTGGTACTAAGGGTTTGCAAGGTTAACAAAATGTACATCTTGATGTTGAGCATGAACTTGTCTTACACCTCATTTCACAGGACTGCAGTCCCATAATCCCTCCAAAACCTACTACAAAGACATTACCTGTGAGAGTTAGGATCATGATCAATGATCCTCAAATACAGTTAAGAGCCTTAATAAATATACTACACTCTGCTGAACCCATGTCCAGCAGCTGCTAACAGCCCCGTCTCTGTTGTTGTGAAGGACACACAGAAGTCACAAACAGTCCACTTTCTTTTATGCCTACCCTTTAAACTTAAGGTGATTTTACCCCCATTTGTTTTGTAACTCCTCCGGTGTGTGTCCTTGTTTTCATATTCATGGCTTTTCCTTTCAATCCAATGGCAATCTGTGGGGAGAGCCTCTCAGAAGCATTACATGTTTGGAATAAATCCAATCTAAAAAAAATAGCTAAAATAACTTTAAGGCTATCAATTTGATGGAATTGGGGACTGTGAAAAGAGCCACTGGCAAAGTTGTCTGAGGTCCTGACATTTCAGAGATTCAGTTTGTGAACTCCCAAAGCAATGAAAAATTGCTATAGTATCCTGTGTATATATTATAAACAAAACTATTTCTGTAGAGAAATCTGTGCTAAGAACATTAGCATAAACGACAAAAGCACTTTTAATATGATATTATAAAAGCCAATGGTCAATATCAAAACTTTGGATCTGGACTCAGTTAGACATATGACACATTGTCTACACGAACCATCCATTAAAATGCAAGTTGGGAGCACAGACTGGATATAAAGATGGATGAGATGACTGGTCCCCAATAGTGAAGCCAAAGTGGCTTGATAGCCTTCGAATGGCTGGCTGCAGTATAGGTCATAAACCCTGCTTCCTCCATGTTAGCAGACAGGACATGGGCCAAACAAAAAGGTAAACGTACACACCAAGTAAAAGAAACCAACAAAGGGGATCAGTCCATCACAGAGATGAGAGGCGACCTTGCTTTGATGGGAAAGATCTGCAATTCCTGTTGGTAAAATTTCTCTCTTTAACGAAACAAGATAAGAATGCAAATGAGGAGACTCTTTCAAAGGGCAAAGAATCAATAATGTAAATAACAAAACAGGAATTTATGCTGCATCATAGCATAAATTCACAAAGCACTATCTTTGGTAAAAGAGTACCAATGATTTCCTTTAGTCGTCATTTGAACCCTCTTTCTCAATTTTAACCTCCAGCTCAACTCATCCGTCAATCGACACTGAACCTGGTGTGTACACAACACTTTTCCAGACTTGTCCATCCAGCAAAATATCCCTTTGTAATTGTGGTCACATAGGACAGTTGTGCATCTCACCATTTACATTAAATGCCAGCATTCAGTGCCAATGCAAGAATACTTTATGTAGCATGGTCAGAAGTAAGGATGTAGAGGTTGGAGAGCAGGAGACCTGTTACAGATCTACTTTCTATTTATGAAACCACAATTCCCCACCCTGGAATTCTGCCTGAATTTAACCATATTTCCAACTTCTCCATCTTTCCTAAACTTTACTCTGCCATAGTGGCAACTTGCAGATATTGTAGAGAGAAAATGTGCACGAGATAAGTCACTAAATGCAACCCAGGGTTTTACAGAATCGCACATGGTCTATGTTTGTGTGTGGAAAAGACCATCTGAAACTATTAATGACCAGTTAAAGATGACCTTGTGTTTTATCTCCCAGTTCTTCCCTTTGCCTAAAACCATTAAGCATTTACAACCACTCAATAAACTACTTCGAGCCACCAATTAATTTGCTGTACAGCTTATCCTTTGAGGGTCAAAGGGAGCTGACATTGACTAAGAGGCAGGTTATATCCAAAACATGATAAACTACAATTCATTCTAACGTTGTACTAGAAACATGTACACAATGAGGTTCACACACATTCAGAGTAATACATCCAGACACATCTACAGAGTAGATGAGTCATTCATGGTACAGTAGCTGTGATGTGTCCATCCAGGGAGCTATGTGATAAAACTACCTGGGGGGTCTTCTGTGGCCTATTAGATTGACACTCATCAAGTCTCCGATAGAAAACTTTGACAATTTCATCAGCTCCATTTGTCAAGTGGACGATGTCGCCGTCAAAAAGCCCAAAATATTAAAGTTGAGAAAGTTCACAGCTAATGGGTGGTGATGGGGGTTTTGTCTTGTGTGAGCTGCAGGGAAGCACTGTCATTTCAAGAGTCTCTTTAATGGAGCTGTCTTCTATTCAACAGAAGCCTAAGCAGAACATGCAGTAAAGGAAATGAAGACACAGGTGTGTACTGTGTCAACGGATCACGGAGAAGAAAAATGATCATGTGACAGGGTGGTCACATTCAATACCAACGGCTTTTACCAAAACTGTCTCTCAAAAGTATAAGCAAAATGAAAACAGAAGTGCATTGGTATACTTGCTCAATGGTTGACATTGTGGTTATCTTGTTGCCTCACCTGTGTTTTCGACCAGCGTGTACACAGAGACCCCTTTTCCACCAAGGTAGTTCAAGGGCCGGTTCCCAGGCAGTGTCTCATCTGGAACCAATCCTTTGTGTTTCGACAGCCAAAGAACTGCGTCTAATTGGCCAGAAAAATCGGTTTGATTCTGGCACCAACACTTCACTCGTCTGGAAAAAAAGAACTGCTTAACATGAGCAGCTGGTGGTGGGATTACTGTGAGCAACAAGTGAGAACAACAACAACAACAACTTTGTGACCCCCACTAAGATTAAAAGACAGAGCTCTGTTGTTTGTAGAAGATTGAATATCGTTTACTATGGACCCATCTTGTTTGGAAGCCAACATTTGCACAGCCAGAAGCAAAACTAGAAAAGAGAAGCTGGAAGTGTTGCTGGAAAAAAAGTAAAGAGTGACATAGAATGACATATATACAGTACAGTGGCGTTATGAAGTGGCTCTTGCCAGTGGAAAAGCAAACTAGATGCTTCAAAACTTAACAAGCTAAACAAATTCTGAAACACCACTCGCTGTTCACCTTGGTCCAAAAGGCTGTATGAGAGACAGTGTGCGAGAGACACATCCCTCCTGGAAACTTGGCTACCGACACTCAGGCCTGGAGGCCACCCACAGCCTTCGAAAAGTTAAACATTTTCACAATAATAGCACCCTAAACTTCTACTCTGAAACTAGTTGAAAGCTGTCTCTCAAGTAATTTCATCCATGGTTGCTGGTTCAATAAAAAAAAAAACTTCAGTGAGGCTCTCTGAAAGTAGGCCGACTTTAATTGAATCACAGAAACAGGAAAAAGGTTTTTAATTTGTTCATCTTGAGGCAAAGCATGGACGGTGCAAATTCTTTAATTAGCAGTGACTGCCGTGGTGACGGATGCCTACATGACTAGGGTAATAATTTTGATTTACCTCAATCATAAGCCTGGAGGTAGAACTGAACATCTTACTTTTGCTTTTCACTGTCTCCTCTGAAGATAGCACCCAGACTGAGATAATTTATTTTTATACTAGGCCTATGTGAGAGCCAGATGTAATGAAATGGCTCTATAGTGACATGTAACATCACTGCAATGGCTCTCCAGAAAAGGAGCAAATTAT
Organism: Verasper variegatus; assembly: GCA_026259375.1. Lineage (NCBI taxonomy): Eukaryota > Metazoa > Chordata > Actinopteri > Pleuronectiformes > Pleuronectidae > Verasper > Verasper variegatus. The sequence goes on from CM048051.1 coordinate 7,189,536, forward strand.
TTATTTCCCTTTTTCAGCTTTAAAGTTTACTTTTAAAGATAGACTTTATGAAATAGCTGAACAAATTAAAGCACAACTCTGCCCCTGAAGGCTAATTTATACTCAATGTTAGATACCTGGGGAAGGAAAGGGACAGGACCTTCTGTCTGTACGCCGTGTTCATTTCCTCCATATTTGTGCATGTCTTCTGAAAGCTTACGGATACGGACGAAACGGAGCAGTACCAGCAGAAATTGTGGCAGTGCAGAGTAGCCATTAGTAGAAATGTCAACAATGGCGGACATTTTTGAGGAGAGACTTTGTGAGTTAAAAAGAACCTACAGGCATCTATATGATGTTGCCTCTCCCAGGCACAAGGACAATGACTTTCTTAAGAGGTACGGTAAGACATCAGAACATGAGTAGAACAGGTTTTTGATATCAAAACTTTCTTGTTTCAAATCCAAGCAAGTGGCATAAAGTAGAAAATGCTGAATTCCATTCTGGCAAAGGTCAAGGTAGTGTGTGATCGTGTGTGCATATATATTCTTATATGTGTACTTATATAAATGCTAATGCAATGGTATACATTATGGTCATGCTGTATTCTCACAAAGTGCCCTTTAGCCTCTCCTTTAAAAGGTCTTACTCACACAGAGAGATATTTGTGCAGTACTGATAATCGCAGCACCCTTTAATGTATTAACATGAACTTTATTTTATGGCTTTGACTTTACCACCTGTACACAGTGAATCATTGCTTTCTCTGCAGCCTTATTCTGCATTAGAATATAAGCTATATGACAACCAGGCAAGTCACCCAAGGCAGTGAGAGATGAGGGCAACGCTAATGAGTTTAAAAAAAGAAAAGAATCCACTGCACTGTTACTGGTAATGTTTCCCATCTGTATTCCCCTGCACATTATCACCCTCAGCTCATACTGTGTATCTCTCACACACCATTATGCCCCAGGAAGCAGAGGTAATCCTCCTGTGGCAGTGATGGATTGCATAGAAAAAGGTTACAAATATTCCCAGTAACAACAAGAGACTGTGATACGATGTAAAACATCATAAGCGTGACACTGGATTCAGGCACTAAAAATAAAAAGGCGCAGTCCTTAAAAATACCTTCAATCTTTGTTTCCTGCCAGGTCAGCAAGGGGAGATTTGGCATTGTGGCATTCTCTGTCTTCCTCTGACTCTCGAGCTGTCCAGGCAGGCAGGACAAGAAGCAGAAAATCTGGGCATTACACAGCCAAACCAAACTGTAGTGAAGGCGGCTGAGCCTAAGCCGTGAGTGCAAGTACAACTCTCTTAAACAAATTAAGTATCAAGCATCGCTGATTCAGCCAAATTTCAAAACTCCGGGTTTGCCAACAAAGCTGCTGAGAAACACTTTGATGCAGGATTTTCACTATACCCTTGTAAAACTCAAACGGGAGGAGTAACTAAGGCTAAGTCTGGTGGGAAAAAAAAAACTCTTCTCCTTTTGAAAACATGGAGAAAAGGACTCATAAAAAGAGTAGGATTTCAGCTAAATTAAATTGGGTAGCTAGTGTCAAGATGTTTAAATGTCAGGACCGATCTCAGAGGTGCTCTTTAGCAGCTAAATTTACCCTCAACTGATCCAGTACAGTCCCTCTGTGACCACTAATAAAGGGCCGCAGTGAATTAGGCCATTAATGTTTGTAATGGAAACACAAAAGCAGATGAACTCTGGTAAATTTCTGGAAAATTAGGTCTGGACATTTTCCAGACTTTGCTTATTAGACATGAATGCAGCATAAGATTGTCTGGGTCAAACACCTTATTACGGCACATCGACACTGACGTCAGTTTCTTCATCAAATGCTCTTGAATCTCATCGTCTGTCCAAGTCGGCATCTTCATCAGCAACTTCTACGTGTATGTCTCCACTTTTTCATCCTGATGTATATAAATTCTTATGTATAAAGTCTGTTGCGTGTTACAAACTCCATCAACATGCCGATTCACTGGCTGTGAAGTCGACATTTTCCTGCTGATTTCTCTCATGGGCTTACTCTGACATTTTCTGGACATTTTACTAAAAAGGTCTGCAGCAACTGACTCTGACATTTGCATTCTCACATATAGACCCTCCTGATAATTTCAGGAAAATGTCCAGAGTTCAGTGCATGTCTGAAAAGAGTAAAATGCTACAAACACACTGGTTTCGGTGCAGGGACACTGTGGATAGCCAGATACATTCGTGCACCAACTAGCCCTGCAAATTGTCATTTTTCAAAACATGACACTTGAAACACATTCTACATTCAAACAGCAGCACCTATTGACACTACATTTATTTTAATTAGAGATGCACCTTTTTAAAGAGTGTAGCATACATTATCCTGAAGCCATAAATTGAGTTCCCTCCCTCTCATAGTCAACAGTGTGTTTGTAATCCTGCTTGCAGCACACATACACAGTCAAAGTTGCTGCCAGGCAAAGCTAAGAAGACAGAGTATGAGTTTCCACACACACACACACACACACACACACACACACACACACACACACACTTATGGATGCTGCAAAGTAAGCAATGCACTTTAAGCTAAAAATGTCTCTGCTATGCACTGGGAAAAAAAGTTGGCAAGAGTACGGTGTTAAAAAAAAGAAAAGGATGTATAGTGTATAGAGGGAGATGCATGGATGAAATGTTCAAGGAGGGTGAAGGAGAAAGAGGAGGGAGCAGAGGGTAGGGGTTTGGGTAACTCAACAAATTGGATATCAGATTAGATTATGAGCTCAGACATGCCTTTTTTGCACTCAGGCCTCCTCCCTTTGTCTCATTCTCTATCCGATTCTCCCCCTCTGTCACACCTGATCAAGATACAATAGTGTGGGAGGATAGTGTGCATTTGGCTACAGTGAAATGTTTCCACTGTCAACACAAATTGACAAAAAAAATACACACACACGGGCAAGCACAGTGATGGCGATACATCAGGTCCACTAAGAAAAGAGGACAGGGGGAGGATTGACTTTCAACATCGCCTCTTACGACTACTCTCCTCTCTCACTTTCCATTTTGCACCACTCTGTTGTGTAAGTGCACAGGGTCACAGTGCGACTGACCTGACAAAAGTAAGTACTTGAGTTGAGGGAATGTGTGGCGGATGCGGGCCTTCATTGAAGAAAACTTTGCCTCCGACAACAAGCACAACATAACAGCCTGTTTTGATGCTGTCATTCCTGCTCTGCTGTCAGAGCAGATTGCTCTTCACAGAGGCAGAGTTCAGATGCAGGTTGCAAGTTTCGTAAGCAGATCTGAAAATATAAGATCTCCTCTGTCAGGGCGAAAAAACAAACGTACATCGATACATACAATGTCAAACTAAGCTTTGAGGGTTACAGCGGCAGACCAGCAAAGAGAGCGCAGAGCTGCAGTGAACACAGAGAAATGTGTGGAATTGTGAAAACAGGCTCAACAGAGCAGAGCCAAGGTCAGTAGCTATATTCATCTGTATTCTCCGAATGAGCCCTCACACAAGGATCTATAGGAGGGTTTATCAAGCTTTACTGGGCCATGACCCCACTTTTATTACCCATAATTCTCCCACTTGCAGCAATTAACTGTGAAATTGAGTGTGGAATTAATGTATGTTCATTTTCAAGAGCATTATAGAAGCTCAGCATTGTACACAAATTATTAAACATTTCAAATATTGTTTTATTGTAAAAGCCTTCTAAAAATCGGACTAATTATTAGAAACTGAACCCCGTTTGTTTAACAATCAGACATTAAGCAAAGGTTAACAAGAAGTTTACTGTATTGCTACTCTATCATCATGATCGAATCTATTGAACAAATCTGTTCTTGCCTCTGTCCATCTGTTTGTTGGTTGGTTGGTTGGTTTGTCAGTAGAATAACACAAAAACTACTCAGTTGATTTCCACAAAAGCTTGGACATTTTCACAGATTCATGGAGAGTAATTCATAGATCTTACTGAATTTAAGGGGGCTGTTGGGAGGTATGAGGCGTACTAACTGTCATTCTTATAAAATAGAAGCAGCAACATACTGTGGTTCCTCATCCACAGTCTTCAGCAGGAAAACTCATCGGAAGACCACATGAGATCAAAGACCTTGAGTTACACCAATATTCTACAAATCTGTTCTTTTGATAATCCTATATTATTCCAATGTAAAATGGCAGTTGATGTCATTTCCTGTGATATACATACGTCTAGCAATCAAATGTTTGGCTGCTACAGTGAAATGCCGCAACTAAGCCAGTGGGAAAGTCCTAGCTTAACCAAAAACACCGTCCCCACCCCACATGGCAAAGAGCCTCTTTGTGTGCTGAACAGAAGTCAACATACATATGGACCTAAAACAGAGTGCTAATGATGGCAACTGTCTGTTTTCCTAGTGAAGCTGAATGATCAACTTAGTGAAATCAATGAGTTCTAGTTAAAATCGCTTTTGAAAAACCTAATCCTTCGGCTTCAAATCTCATATCTTGAGTTGCCTGCACGATCCAAGCCAAGGCTGGTCATCATGCCTTTTGCACATTTAAATGTCCAACCAATTCTATGAATGATTTTAATACCCTCAGGACAGGAAGACGATAGAATCGCCAGAGGATGTTAATGCTTAAGCTGGTCACCACAGGGACACTGATCTCCCAAGAGCCCAAGATTTCTGAAAATCAAGGGAGCAATGAAAACTGTCTTAGCTGCCATAGCAACACTTTAGGTGTCCTTCAGTAGATTACTGGTACAGCACAGAGGGCAAGGAGAACAAGGCTTTTCAAAGGATTCCCATCAAACTGAAGAAGTCAGAGAGGGGGGTGCAAGGGTTGTGGACCATGGGTACCTCTCGAGTTCTGATAAAGCTACTTTGAAGCTGGACATTTAATGACGCAAGTCAGCAAACTTTGTCTGATGCAGGTAGCAGCATTTGTAGGAGACACTTCTAATCTACTCACACCTTCAAATGCACGACAAGACGAAAGCTGTCCGCAGTGAAGTATGCTAAAGATTGAATTAAGCACTCTGCAGAGTATTGAGCTGAAACACGTCTTTCCGCAACGTAGTATTCCTAGTTTTCACTTTAACCAAAGTTGAATTAAATCAAATAGCTGGGAGGCGAGTAGCAGTGGTCCATATACGGCAGGGGTCACCGCACTCCAGCTCTGTGATAACAGTGAAACTCTTCTCCAAATAATGCTGCCATTTTACAAATGACAAAGCCGGGCATTTAATGAACTACAGCTGGTCTACTGTCCCAGAAGTGCCAGGGTCGGCCTGCAGGCACGTTAGATAGCAGGGGTGACTTTTAAGCACAAAAACAGGTTGATAAAAACAAAAATTCCACACTATATCAAGTGTGATATAAATGAGGCGCATCAAGTATTTTTCAGGCAAAATCCTTGACATGAAGGTCGGAAGGTGCCTGAGGCAAAAACATTTTCTATAGCAGAAATATATATGGCTTCAACAAAAAGGTTTCACTTCTCAGCCTGAAATACCCGTTTACTTAACTGAAGCATTGTGTCATCGCAGAAAATTACAAGTAGATCGGTGTCTCTTTCGTGTAAATTAAATCTAAGAATTTAAGAGAGTGTACATTACACGAGGGTTTGAGATGCAAGCATGCACCATATTAAATACGATTTTTGCGATGGATGTTCAAATCTTTCACCAGCACTGTTTAATTAATAAACATACCCAAGAAGAATCTGATCTCTGACCTGATACGGACACTTTTTTGATGAAGTTATTGACGTAATCATGCTACATCTTCCTGTGATGCACCCTGTATCCCGATCTCCACAACATACGCTGGCTACCTTGCACATTGGAGATTCCAAGACAATCAGAGCGTGCAGTCACTAAGAAGAATGAAATACTTTACGTGCCAAATAAGACACCCTTGTGGATGAAAGGTAGCCTCACAGGTAGAAATGAATCTCCCATGACAGAAGTAGGCAGACAGACAGACAAACAATTGTTCTCTTGATGGCACCCTCTCGCTCAGTCCCATTCACACTCGCACACACACACAAATGTGCAAGCATTGAGCGATTGAGCCAGAGACACACAGGAGGGGATTTGCTCAAATGAGCTGCATGCAGAAGATGAGTGTTGAGTGTAATCCCTGCAGAAGGTAAATAGACTGGGGAGGTTTTATGTGGGAGCCAGGGAGCAGAGCTGAGAGTGTCACCTCCTGCTGAGGCTTTGAAGAGTGGGGTTGGAGAGCACAGAGCCAGATAGGACAGGGAGAACAGGGAGCAAGCATCTGTTTTTTTGGCTTGGTCTGTTGGGCTGTTTATCTGACTGTCTGCCTGCCTGTGTGTTTCTTACCATTTTCTGTCTTGTCCTATTTTCCTCTGTGTCTCCGTCTGCATTGTTCTCTCCCTGACTGACTTCCCCTCTATGAAGTTACGATGAATCTTTAATGTTTCTCTGCGGAAACTTTTGCGAGAAGCAGAAGTGATAGAATAAAGCAGGGGAAAATATAAACATGAGTACAAGGATTTAGGATTATATAAAGTTATTTATGAGTTGTCAAATGAAAAACCTTGTAAATCAAAAGATGTTTTTCCCCAAACTTGTAAGGAGCTAGGAGAAGCAACAGCTTTCCTGGATGATAACAGTTGATTCATGACACCAGGCACAGGACATCTGAGAGGAGTGAATAATCCCCCGAGACTGAAACTGCCCCAAACTGAAATAGTGTGTATTTGGATGTTGAGAAAAAAAAAAGGACATAACAAGTTGATAACTCAATTCCTGCTTCCCAAAATATGTAATATGCACAGCTTGTTTACCGACCCTACTAGAGGATATCAAATGACTTGGTGAAGTTCTATAGTCAGACAACTTATGCGCTCAAATTTACTGGACCGTTTTTATTCCACTATCAGGTTCTGGATAGATCGCATCCATTAAACGAAGATTATGTCAGTGACTGAAACTGCCAACAGAATTTAATCTAATTTAAGGAGGAATGTAGCCTCTCAGGCACAGGAGGTGAGACACTCTTCATGATTTAAGATGATACATTGAGAGTCTATAAATGTTGTCAAATGAATGGACAACTTTATTACAGGCAGTATGGGGCCGTAGATGTGTATTGGTGATCTCCTAAATTTTTACCGTATTCTTAATTTTCTATTTATTCAGCACTAAATCTACTAAGTCTGCGTGTTTCCAGGAAATATTACAAACTTTTGATATTTCCATCTACATCACAGTAAATTAAAAATCTAACTTGTGATCAGATAAAACAAGACATGTATAGAGGCCATCTTAGATTCAGGGACATAGCAATTAATCTAGGACCTCGCACTTTTTTCCATTTAATTGTGATACCGATCCAAGAAATGAAATATTCCAGATTCCATCCATCCAGCACTTGTTGTTTGGTGTTTGAAGAGTGTTACAGCCTCGCAGATCCAGTGGCTACAGATGTTTTATATAAACCTTTGCTTCTGCAGTTTTAATAAAAAAAACTTGCCTCGAGCAACTCGACCAAATAACCATATTACTATAATATGTGAGAATATTGTCTTAAATACTTTACATGGAGCCAGTGGCATTTTGTTACTGCAGCTGCTTCTTCTACATATTAATGTTTCTCCTACGTGTCTATCACTCTCTCCCTTGAATCTCTTTATCTGCATCGCAACACACTCCCTCCCCCTCCACCTCAAGCACCCAACTCTCCTCTCATCGCCCTCTCAACATCCACATCTCCCTCCCCCTGCCCTATCTCCCCTTCATCTCACACGCTGTCATCTCCTCCTCCTCCTCCTCCTCCTCCTCCTCCCCACCAAACCAGCTCTCACTCTGTCAGCACCGAGATCAAAGTAACACGACATGGGGTATTTAACCCATCAGTGTTCCTGCTGATCAGCACCTTCTGAAGTCGTGCTGGCAGACTGACACAGGCTGATATTGGTCCAGACACACAAACACAAACATGCACACACACACAGATTTACATGTATGACTCAGAGAAGTGAGGCGATACATATAAACCTACTTTCCTTAGTTTTTACTTTCCTATATTATAAAAAAGGATAAATATGTCTGTCTTGTTTCACAAACTTAAATTCATAAAAATCCACAGAGTTCATATACACTGTTATGGCCCCACAAAGATCAATAAACAAACAAAAGGTTCTTTGCAATTTATTTGCAAAACCAAAGGAAAACCATAAACCACAAAAAGAGGAGGATATACCAGCCTAAATGAACAAAATATAAGGAAAACTCTGGGCCAGCCCCACGATTGTCCGTCGCAGACAGCACTTCCCCCTAAACTATAAGAATCTAAATGCATAAACAGTGCACACACACACTGTGGATGGTAATATCCAATCTAGTCAAAAAGTAAACAGAAAGTAAAGTCCCAAACTTCACAGTTTACAAAATCTGCATGTGTGCATACATACTTTAAAATATTACCGATAGAAACATCTTCTATTTTTCATAAAATATCATGCACACACACACACACACTAAGAGCAACTCCTAAGCCTGCAAGGCAAAGAGAGAGCGAGAGAGAGAAGGGGGGAGACGACAGGTTATTGGCCTTTAAAGCGCAGAAAGTGCTGATGCTTGCCATCGATGAGGTAAATGCATGCATAATCACAATTACGCAGGGCTCTGATCTTTAATCTACAGCCGATTCATTTTTGTCGATGCCTTTCATTTATATTCATTAGCTCTTTGAACCTGGAAGGGTAGATTTCCTTTCACACTGTTGAGGTCAGATGCTGCTTGCAGTCACAAAACTTTGTACCAGAGATTCTGTGCCCGCTCTATCTTTATCTGTCCGATTATCTGTAACATTCATCCATATCTCTGGAAACATATCTGCATTTGATTTGGAGATATAGTGTTAAAATTCTCAACTTTGTTGGAAAAACAGCTGCCTCATCTGTTTTCACAAACTCTCATTGTGGACGCTCCTGCAAGAAATTCAGTTTCAAAGTGGTTTCATCATAAAACAGGCGCCTTCATAGTATCTGAGGAGAGCAGAGGAGAGGCCATAAATTAGCACATTTATTACTCTTTCATCAGAGTTGCCAAAGTAAGCTTGTGCTTTAAAGTGAGGGGAAGCAGACAAGTAAGACAGAGGATTCAAATGTTGCCCAAAGGGGGACTAGAAATGAGCTAAATGAGGGCCCTCGCAGTCTCACCACTAATTGACCTGAGCTTTTGCAAATAGCGTGTGAAGTCACTTCACACACAATGGAGGTGTGAATATACTTCACACACAATAATAACTGTTTTGACAGATTTCTTTTTTGAGTGGTGCAATTTCAAGATGAGCAGACACAAAAAGCAACATGAGTGTGTTTCTAATCAAGACCTCTGGGATGTACAGTGTGAAACCAATGTATGAGAGAAACAATCCATCGAGAGAGAACATGTAAACACAGGGATTCAGATGCCGTCCAGTTGTCAACACTTGTACAGGGCAGTGACACCTTGAACAAGCAGCCTCGTCTTTTCTTCTGTAGCCTTTCACCTCAGCCATAACCTCAGACACGCCATCATTTTAGGGGCAGCGATAAAACTTGACAGGGTAGCAAAGTGGCATCATTAAAAATGCAATTACCATAATTGGTGTGACAGAATGTTCAGTTTTTTGTGGAAATGGGGGAACTATTTCTCTCCTGACCTCTGTAACCCTTTCTCAAATTCATCACAGCTAAAGAGCTATGGGCAACCAAATATTGACAGATCAGTTTGGCAAGGATGATCAGGCTGATTGATTGATGAGAAGACTCGGGTTGAATATGAGAAGACACCCGTGGAGCAGAAGGTAATAAAATCGGTGAAAAGAACTTCTCTGCAGCTTGGGAAGGTTTAGCGATAACAAAACATTCTTTTGCAGACTGAACTGTCTCATTTGAAAAATAACAATCCGACACTTTCCGTATTGCGTTTGAGTAAATTGCTCAGTGAAGCAACCTGAAAATGACTCCATACATTAAAGGAGCCAGTCAAAAGGTTTTCCTGCATTGCCTCTACCACATAAAGAATGTGTTGTTTTTTTTAATGGGGAAAAAGGGAAGTTTAAGGTTCCTACACATATGTACATGTCAAAATGACGATGGTTAAAACATTACCTCACTTTTTACACCAATTACCACTGAGAAACAGACATAAAGAAGGAAAATCATCCAATTGTAAAACCCTTCAGTGGAGCATCAAAGGCTACATCGACTGAGACTGTGAGGGTATTTTTTTATTTTCAGTGATACATGCATCATAGGGAGATCAAAATCTAGGGAAGAAACGGACATTCCTGGATGTTGATATTTTGTCTTCTTTTTTGTTTTCATCCCCATTCAAAACCAATCCCTGTCTCAACTCTCATGACTCCGAGCAAATCAGAAACAGGAGCTTGTTCCTGTTTTGTTGGATCGTTTCAGGTTTGCCAGCTGTCAGATCCTTCTTTGCAAACAGATGTGCGAACAAACTCAGCACATCAGCAATGCGATGACGGGCAGCAGGGGTCCGGGTGCAACTTGTTGTGGCAGAAGAAATTAATTGCAACATCTAGCCAAGCCTAACAGTCGTGCGGTCCATAATTTAAATCGTCACTGTTCGTGTTACTGTGGTTCATTCACAAGTCATCCTTCCTTTTTGAGAATGACTCGTCAGGATCTGCGTTATGCAAATCCTCTTCCTGTGGTTTTGACAGCACCTGTGCTCAGACGCACCCTGCGAGGTTTGATTGTGAATGTAATTGTTGTTTTTGTTTGTTCAGACGAATTTGTCAGTAAATTAGCTCCGACTTTGTCACAAAAACATCGGCTGATTTTCACCATTTTACAACATTAACCTTTTGGTTGTTAACAATCATGAATCTCTCCGGTTGAGCGACGCAGCAGGGTTAGAGCCTTGACGTTTGCTCCCTGAAGTCTCTATGCGTCTTAGAGTCGTACATTTGCTAATGTGTGTCTCTTAAAGGGTCACTTCACCCAAATCGCTAAAAATACTTTGCCCGCTTCGCAATTATCATGCATGCCAATGTTCTAAATGTCTTATTTCCTCTACAGTGGAGGTGATTGCAAGTTTATTTTTTGTATCAAACTACATTTTTCAACTTCACCAACAAAAATAATTTTCTACTTAGTAATAGACAGGCAATGGTCTCGCAACAGAAATTTTCCATCAAAGCTTGTAAAAATACTTATAAAGCAAAGTGTTCTCACGTCCCCGTCTCACTCATGTTTCACTTTCATCTAAAGTTACCTGCGCTTGGGCCTTTTTTTGACAATTCTTCTAAAGCTATTACTTTACCCTGGTCTTACTAAATTTTGCATCACTTTTAGCCCAGAGACACATACACCTTATATCCACCCTCTTCCATCTCTTGGTTTGGTTGTGATTAGGTTAAATGTGCCGTTCCAGAAAACAATTTAAAATCACACTAAGACTTCTTCTCAGATTTCATTATATATCTCCAAAGAGTTGCAGAGTTGCTAAGTGCTTTATGAGACAAAAATGAAAAGTTGACGACATCAAAGTAGAAGACATTAAAAAACACACTTGGGGAATATAAGAGCAAAAACTACAAATGAGAAAAGAGTAAAATACAGTTTTCTAAAGAATTCAATAACACCAGGAGAAAGGACTGGTAAAAGAAAACAGTTTTAAGAAGTAACAGCAAAAGTTGAAAGTGAATTTTACACCACAAAGCTCTGAGAAGGCACTTTAGAAATGTGTCTCTTACAGGGATTGAAAAGAGGATAAGGTGCTCGCCAGTCAAATCTCCCTCAGAGAGGTTGTTCCAAAGACTAGAGGCCCTAACGGAAAAAGGCAGAGACTGTGGAATGGCGAGGAAAGCCTCGACTGGGGCTTAGTAAACTAAGAGTAATGAGCTGCCTTTTTCGGTTTCAGCAAGAAGTCTGGCTGCTGCATTTTGAACGAGCTGTAATTTATGTCGACTCTCTTGACTCAGGCATGTTAAGGGAGAGTCGTCTCACTGAGAGGAGATGAAGGTATGTATGATAGTCTATAATCTACATCTTCTCCTGGATCAAATGAGACAGATTTCTTTAGACTGAAACATAACGAGAGTGGAAAACTGCTAATTCAAGCTCAGGTGACAAATGTGACAAATTTAGAGTTATGTGTTACATTTTGAGACAGAGCGCCCAAATGCTTGAGGTACAAACATTGACTGTGTCAGTAATTACCTTGGTAATTACCTCAGTCTAATCAATATTTGGCTGCAGGAAATCCTGGGCTATCCAGCATTTCGGAACAAGGACAGTCATTAATTTGATTAGAGCCGTTGGGGTTAAAACACACATACAATTTCGTGTCATCTGCAAAGAAGTGGAAGCTCACTTTATGCTGGAGGCTGACAAGCAAACCAGAGGCAGAGACAAAAAGAGACTTAAGGTAGTTCAGGGGGAAAGTGCTTTAAGTCCTGGAGAGTCGATAGGGCTCCGTAACTCAATTTCCTCCAAGTTCAGGAACATCACGAAGATAATGGATTTCTTGTCGAGGGAGCAGGAGCTCGGTGGTGTGAGATGGTAGCTTCACACACACCGACACTCACTCATGTGCACATATAGTGTAGTATAGTTTATGTAGAGGGAAGGATGACTAAGACATCTAAAAAGTGAAAGGATAAGAAAAGAGAGAAGCTGGCGGAGAGAGAGCGAGACTCCAACCAAAGATAAATGCAGAGAGGATAGAGGAGTGGATATTCTAGCTGGAGGATAAAGAGAGACCCTCTGGGAAATGCAGCAGGCAGAGGAAAAGTTGAAAAGAAAGAGGGAAAGAAAGTGAGAGAGAGAGAAGCAAAGTGACCAAAGAAATAATAGAGACAGGAGGCAAATAAAGTACCTGAATGAAAAGGAAGAGAAGAAGAGGGAGTGAAGAGAGTGCAAATAATTCAACTGGTGGTTTAAATGACACCCTTAGGGAGAGGGCAAGAGGGGGGAGAGTTGAGGAGGCAGAGAGAGTAATTTAAAAAGAGGGAGAAAAAGAAAAAGAGAATTATATGAAAGCATTTGAAGGTTAAATAATTTTGCTTGAGGATCCGGCAACACAGATGAGTGTTGATCAAAAGAAAGAGAAAAATAAGCGAGAGGTGAAACAACAGAAGAAAAGAGAAAGACAGAGGAAGGAGGGGAAGAGGGAAGCCGTGATATAGTTTAGCTGAAGGATTAAAAAAGGACCCTGGGGGCCGTCCCACAGCAAGGGAGGCTGATCAGAGAGAAGACAGTTGGCACAGATTTAAATTCGCACATGAACTACACTCTGGGTTTTGAAAGTAACAACGAGTTCACTTAGAAGTTTGCGCCTGCTGATGGAAAAACGTCTCAACCACCTGGAGCCTGAAATAACTGATTCAATGCACCGCCCGGTTATTACGCTAAATAACCCAAATCAAACACACCTGCAATGTTGTGTGACCAACAAGCAGGTGCATGCTGGGCCTGGATAAATAGCGAATGCTAAATCGCTCACGATGGAGCCTCCAGCTGTGGCTTCTACCTTGAGTGAGGTGTGCAGCAAAGCGCTCGTTCAGTGCCATGTTTGAAAACTTTGGGGAAGCCGATGACATGGATTGGCTGAGTGGGCTGAAAAGCATATCGTGACTGTGACGTTCAGACAGGCGAGCACAACAACTAATCCCTTATTTTGCATCTCTTCACTACAAGTTTCTTTGTGGTCGTTTCACTTCTCTTTTTGGTCATTTTGTATCAGCCGTCATTTTGTCTTTCTTTGCCGTTCTTGTTTTGTACCATTTTGTTCACACACTTTTTGCATCATGAAACTCCACCTGTATGCACCAAAACAATCAATAAAGCTGATTTCGTTCAATTGTTTTAAACATTGTTTCATGTTGTATGATTAATAAAACAGCTGCAGACCAAAACAACAAAGTCAAATTTGCTTAAACCATCTCACATACAACAATTACAAACATATCGGAAAGGTTGAGAGTTACACTGAACAAAAGTACAGGTCCCCTGCTCCATGAAAAATAAATACTAAATAACGATCTGCATGTCAACTTGTAAAATGTTGAAATGCTTTAAGCTGGATAAATATCCTCGGAATAATAAATGTGTCACCTGTTACACATATTTTAGGATAAATCAAGATAAACCATGTTACTGCTGAAAATACACTCATAACCTGAAAGTTTAGGTTAACTCTTTTCTAATTGATTCTCATAACAGAAATAAAATAAAGTACAGATATGACAGCAAATGATAGTTCTCTTTACTACAATTAGCATTCAGAAGATGAATCGGTGGATAGACCAAACACCAAATCGTACTTTTCCTACATCTGCCAACAGGGCCTTTTTAATTAGGTCGGGCTCTCACTCTGAAACGTTTAATTTGTGTTCAGAAACCTTCCTGTAGGAGCTGAGTGTTTACCTCTGGACATTTAAAGAGTTAATCGGGGCTTATCTTAACATGTTGTTGCAGTAGTAAGAAATCAATTATCTCTCTCGCTGCGCACACAAACACAGCATTACTTGTTTTCCCAGCCTGCTGCTCTTTTCCCACACACACTTAACTTCCTGCTCAACGGTGAAAGTGCATTTTCTCCACACTGTTATTTTTTTTATTTTAAATGGTACATTTCCCTGTTGCACATCCTCCGTCTCCGTACTGAAGCGCACAGTAAACAGCAAACTACGAAATGCTGTGCAGTACATCAGCTGTTGCACCATGTGTGTCGTCCACATGGGAATAAGGCAGAGATGGAGCAGAGGGGGGGGGGGGGGGGGTCAGGGGAGTGTTTCCCTGCTGTTCAGCCATGACAGTTTGATTTAGGAGGTTTTAGATGTTGCTCAGTCATGTATGACAACAAATGCGTTCAATTTTTGCACTCGGCCATACACAATTACACGTGCACTTGAAGCACAAACACACATATGCTGAACTGTATATCTAACAGTGTTTACACTGCACAGCCTCAGCAGCTCTCAACTGGTTCAAACAGCATTGAGGCAACAGGAACTTGCACACGCCACTGACTCCCTTGGATGTACTACTGAGATTATGTATATAATTAGGTGATTAATCAGTTGACTGACAGACAATGAACTATGAATCAGTTAAGTCCTTCATCGGGCAAAAACCCTCACTGGAGTGGATTTGCCATTTTTCTCTGTTGTATGTTAAATACCTCCACTTAACATGTTTTCACCTCTGTCCGTTTTTGTTGGTTGGTTTGTCTGTAAGCAAGATAACACAAAACCAGTAAGTGTGGATCCAGATCTGAGTTTTTCCCCCCTTTCTTTAACACTGTGAGAGAAGGCATTTTTCATAATTTTCACAGTTTTTACCAGAAATAATTCAAATATCTGGATGACAAAATGTGGCACATTTAGGGAACAGATATCTCAGAGTTTGTGTGCAATTTGGTGCACTTGATTGAAATGGAGGGGACTGTTGGGACCTTGACGAAGGTATGTCCTTTATACTGAGTGCCATAGTTGTAAATATGATACCGTTCTGTTGTAGCGAGTCGTCACATGACATGGTGACGCAAAACAGATGGGGCTGGAAACCCCCCGTCTTCAAAAGTTAGTAAATGAGGAGGGAAACGTTCCCTCGATTTTCCAAATATATTGGAAATAATAATAAATATTCTTGTCAAGCATGGGTCAATAAATAATCAATTAATAAAAATGATAACAAATAGTTAGAATAATCAGCTCCAGCTCAAACTAAGATGAACAAGATTCTACTTTGATCAAAATTTCCTCAGCAACCTTCCATCAGCTCTGGTATCAAATCTGTAACCTACTTATCGGGGAGAAAAACTTTCCGTTTCAAATGCAGGTCCATCTGAAAAAGTAAGAGAACATGTCACAAGGTGAGTTGGAGGGAGTTCAAGAAATACCTGCACTCACGATGATGATAAGAAACTTGTTTTCTTCTGGACAGTTCAAACCTGCAGGATTTCAAGTTCAACCCTGCAGGATCAGGGGGTGATGGCAGCTTGACCTTCACCTGGCAGTCTATTGTGTTTTGTATTTTTGTAGTCTCGGCAGGAGTCGTGTCACTTGTGATGGAAAGGTCTTGTAGCGAGAAGGAGAAGGAAAAAAACTTGTCTAGATTGAGATTGTGAAGTTGGGCAGATTTCCAGCTGCAGATTTTAAGGGGAGCGTGGAGATGGGCTCCAATCCTGGTGTCAGCAGAGAGGAAAAGTAGAGCATCAGAGCCGAGGCATCAGCAGGAGATATTGTGGGATGTGGTGACTGGTGGTGGAGGCTAGTTGAGAGGGTGCGCTGTGACACAAAATGGGAAGACGACCTCTTGTCATGCTGCCTTTTCTTGTTTATACAGAAGCAAACAAGCCGATGCAATGCCGCCCCAGGGTGTAGTGTTCAGGAATCAGTCACGATGTGTGACACAACAGCATCGGCGCAGTGTCTCGCCATGACAGCTCGCCCCTTCACACAGACGTCAGTGTGGCTCTGTGGCTATAAAAGGCACAACATTCCCACCTTCAACAGGCTGTGTGAACAAGACTACAGAGAGCAAACCACTGGCAGATCTCCACGTCTGCAGAGGTGGCAAGAAACATCGAGTGCACCAAACTTTTGAAGGCATGAACGATGGACAGCAAAGAGGGAGAATAAGGAGCATGACACACAGCTTTGGAGAGAGAAAAAATATGTTCTTTAGTTTCCTCTAGTTTTTGAAACAAACAGAGCGACTGTAGCTGATTGAAGGGAGTTGGTGTCAAAGGAGGAGCCAATGATGGTTGACAACCAAATGGGAACGATGATAAGAAATACTGGTGAGAAAAGTCAGAGATCAAAAGACTAAAGCAGAGACATAAATTAAATGAAATGAGAATATTCATGGTGACTGGGTTCCCATCTTCAAAACCATTATCTGCAACGAGACTACTCATACAAGACCTGCTGTCCTATAAGCATTATATAATAGTGCAGCTAATTTAGTATAACAAAATACAGATCAGAGTCATGTACCTGTAGAGAAATTTGAGGAAAGGCTAAATTTCGATCAAAACTACAACAATTACTTAACTGGATTCCTCGCTTTTTTACTCATTCATCCATCCATCACTCTTGCGCAGGCTCACAGTGGCTTAATGCATTTGAAGATCGGTTAGTGTAACATCCTATACAGTCACTACAGTGCTTCTCTCAATTTGCTCTGCCTTCCCTTTTGTGTCTCTCCCTCTTTTCCTTTCCCCTCTCCCACTCTTGTTACATTTTGCTTTTATCTCTTTCAGTTCAATCCAATTTCTCCTCTAGGTTTTCTCTGCCTTCTTTTCTGAGTGATTAAGGTTCAACTTCGGGCCCTTTTCAGAATCATATCAGCCGCATTACCGGGTACGGCCAAACAGGAATGACGTAAGCGGAGCAGGCTTGGAGGTAATAATGTGTGTGCATGTCTCTGGATGGCCGTCTGCATGTTTAATAACTTCTATGTAAAGGTTAATAATCTGTACCAACAATGTTACACTTGAGGATTCCAGGAGATCAAGTATAAATTAAGTATGAAAATCTAGGAACCTTGACTGAAAAGCAGGTATATAGCAGGAAGGGGAGATGGTTCAGATTCATGAGAACCCCGGGCTGGAAAAGTTCCACTTCGCAGAAAGGCAGCTTTTAAAGCACTATTACTGAAGTTAATTAACCTCAAACTGTTCTGATGGTGCCGTGCGAAGCTGGAACACTGTGATTCTACCGGCCACGTCCCAGGTTCCTGAGTGAGGGAAAGATTAAATTGCAGCAGAATATATATATTCAGCAAACTATGGACAGATAAATCGACAGAACAACCAGTCTGACAGATCCCTCACCTTTCCTCTCTCCCCCTTTCTTCCCTCTTATCCCAACTGGTTGAGGCAGATGTTCGCCGACACAGAGCCTGGTTGCGTTGGAGCTTCCTCTTAAAAAATAGTTTCTTCTTGTCACTGTCTCCAAGTGTTTAGTCATTGTGCAAACTGATTGTTTTCTCTGTAATATTGTTACTATGTGAAGTGTCTTGAGATAAAGTATGTTGTGATTTGGCCGGGCCTTGAACCACAAGAGGTCAGGACCTCTATTTAAGCTTCATATCTAAAGAAAAGGGTTAGGGTATTGCATGGTTAAATCTGTGATTTGTATTTGACGCAATACAAATAAAATTGAAATAAACAAATCCAATGCAAATGTCATGGAAAAATCCAATTCATTCATTCACAAAAGGTTATTTTAAGCTCTGACCAAACTAAGCCAATGCTAGGTTTCTATTAAATAGCAAAGCAGGAATGATATATAAAGCACTGTGCTATTAAAATCATACCACATCCTCTCAAGCCTCAATCTTTCTCCAACCTACTTTTGTTGCCTTAATAATGCCGATGTGCATTCATCCTACAAATGTTGGCACCAAAATCAATAAAATGCTTGAATGATTCCCTGAGAAGAAACTATCAAACAATCAGTGTTGTGGGCGAGTTTAAGAATGGGGGGGGGGGAAATCATTCTCCTGCATGGCTCACTGACTCCATTAAGAAAATAGCAACAGAAAAGAGGAGCACAGAATTTGGCAAAGGCACAGCTGCACAGGCCATTGTTAATTCGATTTACAGATTAAACAGCTCTTAAAACAACCTCGTTCAGATTAACTAAAAGCAACAATGCTGCGTCTGTGTCGACTCAAAGTGATATAAGCAGGAGAGACATGTTACTTACACCTGATTGGTTGTGCGCTCAATGCACTCTGATCATAAAAGTGAAACCAAAACATTAATTCAGGCTTGTTAGTATTCTATTAAAAAAAAAAAAATCACGTAACGTTGATGCCAATTAAATCGATGAATTCATGTGTTCACTTTGGAACAATCATCTGTGGCAGTGCACATCGTCAGTAAAAAAAAAAAAAACATTTACATGTTGCTCACATCAAAATCTTCTTTCGGGCTGAAACAACAATCATGAATGAACTGAAAATGGCATCACTTTGTGCAGCGGCTATAAATTATATGGATGTGAAACTGACCGAATCAGCTTTGCCCACCCATCCAAACATGGCCACAGAAAAATTACATGGCCAATAATAGCCTATCATATAGCAGCCATGAGAGAGGGAGCCATCCATCAGAGCCTGATGACAGCTGGGTAATTTAAACTGCAGGCTGCCTCGGGCTCAAGCATGCATATCTGCGCTTGTGTGTGTGTGTGTGTGTACGTGTGCGTATGACTGTACAGTGTGTGAGAGCATGCTCCTCATCCGCGTGTCGTCTCCCCGCACGGGTCTACTAGCGCTCAGCCCCACAGCCACTGGCAGGTAATGAGAGCTTTATGTGTTTTCATTACTTTGGGCCTGACAACAGAATCACACTGAGGGTAGTTGGTGGAGACAGAGGCTGGAGAAATGCAGTCAAATCAGATTAAGGAGCAGAGATGTATGGTACCACAGGTGAGCAGGTAGGCCGACTGAACTAACAAAGCCCTGCTCTGGGGAGCGGCGCGCACAAACACACACCGGCAGCTGCATCACAAAGTGTAAAAGTATACGCCTACAGCTGTGTGAGCACAAACACCAAGCACAGTACAGTGAGCACAGAGAGAGGTAAATGAACAAACAGCTCGTGATGTGCTGAAAGGTAGAAAGGGAATGCACCTCTGTGTGTGTGCACGTGGGGACTCTGAATGGTGTATTTGACAGTCAAACTACTAGAAGACAAATGTGACCTGTAATAATGTGTCCGAATTCGAATTTTGTGACAGGCCAAATTGTGTGTGCCTCATAAAACCTTTAAAATGTAAAGCTGTTGGCTAAATTTAATAAAATCACGACAAAGTGTGTTGGTTCTCATTTGTTTTTGAAAAGTCAAAGCATTAAAAAGGTTCAGTGTGTAAGATTTAGGTGAAAGGGATCTATTGGCAGAAATTGAAAATAAAATAATCCTAGTGATGTTTTCACTGGAGTTTTTCATCTAAATTGTATGAATTGTTGTTTCCTTTACCCTAGAATGGGTTTTTATTTACATCGGGAGGCTGCTATGTTATTTACAGTAGCTCAAACTGGACAAAACATCCCGCAATTATTGAACTTTTAAGTAAAATAAATCACTTCGGCGCCCATGTTAACAGATTGGATTTGTCTACACTGTCTGAGTGAGCAGAGCGGTTCAGCTGTGGATCAGCAGCGTGACTCTGCTCTTCTGCTCTTTTCTCATCACTCACACACAGAGCTGATCTTTATAAAAACCTGCTGAATTCGCATTTATAAGTTCCTGGATAAACAGGGCTTCACTTCTTCTGCAACAATGAAGTTAAAACACTGCATTTTGTCGTAATCTGCGGGAAGAACTTCTCTCCTGTCTGCAGGAGTGAGTGTGTGTGTGTGTGTGTATCACAAACTGACTTATGAAATGTATTTAATTATTAATCAATGAAGTCGGATCATGAATTTGATCTCCCAGCCCTACTATGGAGTATCAAATACAGTCTGAGCTGCGAGTTACATGGTTATTGAGACTCATTTACTCAAACTGTGTTGGTTTACCTAAAATAAAAATTATCATCAAACAAAGTCAAGATTTCAATTCAAGAGGAAACCATTAAATATACTTAAAACAGTTTTTGAAAACTAACGAACAATTGGGTCCTCACCCAAATGGATTTGTGTCATGTGTCCTTTGGAGCTGCTCAATGTGCAGAACAAAAAGATATTAAGTTTAGTTGTTTGAAGACAGAAACCAAGAGAGAACAGTTCTATAGTCTGGAAGGCTCAGGTGAAATGTATAAACAGAACAGGAGAGAAAAGTTCCTGCTTCTTCTTAAGCTGCGTGTTGTATCACTCCACTTCAAGAACCGACAGAGACAAAAGGCTACAGTCTGTGATGTCTTGTAGAGTGAGTAAAGACTGGAGATACCACTGCAAATGGAAGGAAACACCCGAGCTCTTTGATCCATAATGCATCTTCAGAATCCTTTGGTAATTTTAGATTAGAATCAGTTCCACACAGACACACACACACACACACACACACACACACACACACACACACACACACACACACACACACACACACACACACACACACCACCCTGATGACATTGCATTTTTAGTTTTATGAACATTGCGTTTGCATGTACGAAGCTTCAGAAGAACGACTCTACAAACACAGCCTGACAGAGCAGGTCAATAACAGGAAGAGGATGAAGTGAGAAAAATAAATGAAAAGAAAGACGGGGGAGAGCCTCACAGGGGTGAGAAAGTGAGACCAAAAAGGCAGCATGGATATGGGAATTTTTTAAAAAATGGGACAGATTTGAGGAAAAGATTACGAGGGAATAGAAGGTAGGTGCCCTGAGAAAGTACAATATTTCATGTTGCTGCCTCCGGACTCACCGATATCCCTGATGAGTTTAGCCTGGATCTCTTCCACTTTTGTTAGATTTTTCCTGCAGGCCTGTTACAAAAAATGGGAACATATTAAGGACTGGACTTCTCTTTCTTCTTTGCAATAAGAAATAGCAGCGGCTAGCCCAGGGAGAAAAAGGAGTAGCCACATGAACTATTAGTCATAAATTATTGATGGGGGACCGCATGAGAGACTGGAAATTAATAAATGGAATGAAGGGAGAAGTGACAAGCAGAGGTGGAGAGAGAACGAGCTGTGGTGTTATTGTGAGGAATGAAAAACAATTAAAGTTATTTCTGATGCAGTTGCTATATTAAAACTTAACTTAATGACTAAAAGTTTAGGCTGCAATATCTTTTAAAGATGCAAACACAGTCATTTATATTCACAGAAGTTACATCCACCAGTAATGGGACAGTAGTTTCAAGAAATAACTCCTACTTCACCCTCTCTTGTCAAGAGTATTAAAATATTAAAACTAAGAAGAAATATACATCCATTATCTATACTGCTTATCCTGGGTTGAAGAGGGGCTAGAAACAATCCAGGCTGACACTGAGTGAGAGGCACATTAAAGCTCTACTAGAAAGTGCAACTAGAAACAACCAAATTCATTTCAAGTGGATTAAAACTTGACCCAAGCAAGATAACCTTCACCAGTTTGACACGACCCGATTTTTCCACCACTACCCTTAGTTAATGCATTTGTTTGGAAGAGCATGGTATAAAAAAACATGGAATAAATGAATGAGAGAACTAGATTTTGACTTGAAATCAAGTGTCATCATCACCTATCTTGAACTGCATTTTGAAGCCTTGAGTTTGGTGTTATGACATCAGAGGTAAGGTGGGTGGAGCCTAACTGAGCTCAACACCTGCCCACCTACACCTGCGACCTGCATCCATTGGACCGTACCAATGCAAACCATTCTTTATAGTCTTAAACAATAAATAAATGGGACCAGCGAATGAGAAAATTAAATCTGTATGGAAATGTTTTCTGGCATTATAAATCAAATGAGAAGTATTTTCTCAGACCTTTATAGAAACATACTTCTTTTTTTGCAACCAGAAGAGTCACACTCTGCTGGTCATTCAAAGAGAACATTCAGGTTTCAGCTACTTTACTTCACTTTCTGGACCTGGAGCCAAGTTCATTTTCATATCCATACTAGAAAACCTAATTTAATTTAAAAAAGAAATTCTGAGACTGAAAAGACAAACTACTCATGACTCAGAACAAGTTTATATGGACTATATGGAGCATATGGTAGCAATAGCAAACAACACTTCCAGCAGCTGGGCTGGTTACATTTCAAAACACAGAGCCATACAACTACAGCTCAATGTGGTACTTAATAATGATTATTATTTATAATAACACCATGGTAGGATTCACAAGTTCAACTCGGTGACTCCCCAACTCGCACGTGCTCCCGCAAATCCTGCTCTCACACGACTTGCAACCTGACTATGCAAGAAGAGCAGCATGGGGACTCCGACAGACGATGAGGGTGAAGTGGGATTTTAGAAAAAAGATGAAAATACAACTCTCCTTCTTCCAGGACACACAGTTGGGTTACTTTGGGAAAGAAATATGCGGGGGGGGGGGGGGGGGGGGGGAAATGAGAAACATCAGTAAATAGAGTAGAGCTTGTTGGCGGCGCCTGCTCCTCCTGAGACTGTGTCATCTATTTTGGCTTCCCGACAAGCAGCAGTGTGCGTCAGGGCAGGGGGAGACACAGTGAATGCACAGTGAATCAGCGCCATCTCTCTCTAAATCTCTCTTCTTCACTACATCCCTCTTTCTCTCTCTCTCTCTCACACACACACACTCATCTCCCCATGGATGCCATGTCACCGACTTGAAGAGAGGAGCATTTGCATTCCTCTTTCCCTGTGTCTCCGAACTCACATGCTGATTCACGTGACAGCATGTGTGCGTGAATATGCATAAAGATCCAGGATATGTACCTGCTTACAAGCATGTCATGTTTTTCACCATTTGCATGTGCCTCTACAAGCAAAGGGTGTATTTGGATTTTGACACGTGTCGTGTGTCGTCAAGAAGTGATGCTCTTCAGCCTACATCTTTACGCTGTTAGACATGGAGCTTACAGCAGACAGGAAACACAGAGGGGATCTCGCCGTTTTCCAGCAGAGGGCCTCGAGGCAGAATGGAGAACACATGAAAAATATGAAAATCAGCAGCGTTTGGCACTTCTTACCACCATGCAAGATTTTACACAAGTATCTCGAGCGACAGCAGGCGAGGAGACAGACTCATAAAATCTAAAATGGGAGAAGCAAATGGAACAATTTTTTGAAGAAAACTGCCAAGTTCTATTTTGATTTAGTTTGAATAAATTTGATTATAACCTTATAAACAGCCCAGATGCAACACGACTATGTGCATACTGTACACACAAACCATAGACTGTATATAAAGATGGACGGCAGTTCTCCACTTCTTCCCACTATCCAGATAAGAGTCCAAAATATCTTGGATATGAACGAGTTTACACAGCAACGATCAGGGGATTGTGCCACAGTCACTATACACTTGCTCGACAAACCGCAAGTCGGTATCAGTTGAGGGAGGCGGGGTTTATGACCTATACTGCAGCCATCCACCAGGTGGCTGCTTTAATCAAGATGCTTTGGCTTCACTTTTGGGAAGCTGTCATGTCGTCCATCTTTATATACAGTGTATGACACAAGAGTGTGAAATATATTATAACTATAGGATATCAGATGATGTTCCCAGTCATCAGAGACTAACCGGTTGAGTTGAAAATAAAATTGACATTTAAAAAAATTGAATGAACTACACATCAGATGAAAATCCAACAGTGGTGTGGCATGTTCAGTTGCTGAAATTACAGGTAGTACTGTTAATGTTACAAACAAAATATTCTATCACAAGAAGAACAATCAAACTTTGAAACTATAAAAGTTTGAGAAAACCAAATCAAGAACCCTTTTAAATAACTATTACAAAATGCGTATAGCAGACGAGCTTTGATAAAACTCCTCAGTACTACAAGCTTGTACCACTTATACAACAGAAACAGTACAGCAGAGGGGACCAGAGGAGTCCGGAGCGAGCCAACTGCAGAGCCGCTGAGGGTTCAGTGACTCGATGACAGACTGACGAAGATGGACATATTGGCTGCCGCTGTGATTAACCTTGTGGTTACGAGTCACAGAAAAGGTTGAGTAGTTTAACCCGCCAGAAAACAGAAAGATGTGTGTGAAAGAGAAGAAATGAGAGAGAGAGAGGAAAGAGCAAGGAATTTGCCTAAGCATTTTATCTCACCCACCTCTTATTCCTTCCCCTCCCCTGACCTGTGGAGCTTAAGTGTTTTAATTAAACTCATTATCCTTGGGGAGGGCGTGCGGATAAGCAGGAGCAGGGAGGGAACAGGAGGGCAGGGGTGAGAGTGTAAGAGCAGGAGGGAGGCAGGGGCATGGGAGACATGAGACCAGAGTGAGATAGGGTGAAAGATGCAATCACCCGACTCTGAATTCTATGTCTCTCTGACCGTCCCTCTCATGAAATTTCCTGCGAGTTCTCCAACATGAATTATTTCCATTTTCCTTTGCGCTTAATGGATGGATTATGATGTCGATTTAACATTGTCAAGTATGTAAAGCTTAACTGCGCTCAGATGGGAAGGTTAATGTCCCTGCACGTCAACCAAGATAGACCATGTCGATGATAAAGAGAAAATGTTTGCTTGTCTTACACTTCCAAGATAAACAGGTGGGATTTGAACATGAATTTATCTCTTTTAAAGAATTGCATCTTAATCCATAGGTTTTCTATCACTGGATAATGTAATGTCTGTCAGTTCTCGATGATCCCTGCACAATATTCTCTACCTTTTTTAGTTTGAAATGCTCTCAAAGTTTTTCTCCTTCTGTGGCTCGTCTCTCAGCTTTGCACCTTATTATCACTCTGTGTTTCTCCTTCACAACATCTACTCAGGTCTTATCACGTTAGGTAAGCATGTGACAGCACAACCTATGCAGCAGTAATAAACCAAGAAACAGGGTGACCGCTGAGCAGTCATTCGTTATATTGATTAAATGAAGCTACGATGCAAACGATTCGAAAAACAAGGATTTTTTTTTTTTTTGTTGAGTTATTCAAGTAATTATGCAGTCCTACTTACAAACCATGAAACCAACCAACAAATAAATGGACAGAAGTGAAAGCACTGGGCGATGTAATGATCAAGAGTAATGGAAGGCACCTGAGCTAAATTTCAAGTATCAGCGAAAAGGTTCTAAAACGTTTTGTCAATGTGATGTTGCATTTTTCTTATTGATAACAAAAAAACATTGCAAAAAATACAGTTGTTTGCTTTGTCACTATAGTGTAAGCAGTATAGATAAAAATGTATTGTGTGTTTTTAGCCGAAAGCTACAAAAGGGCCCTGAATACTGAATACTCTGAATGTACTGTATATCTGAACCTCTAATATACTGTGGCCCATAATGTCAACATTTTACTCAGTAAAACTTTCCTTTCATCTAATATGTGAAAAAATAAATCCTCCGAAGGAGACCTTATTCAGTGGGGAGCCATTTATTTTGAAACTGGGGAATCCATCTTAATGCACTAATCTAAGGCTTTTTGCTTTGTAGTTGTGAATTAGATTCATGTTGTTAAGGATCTGAGAGAACTCCATGGAAGTCAAAGTGGTCACAGGAAGGTTAGAGACAAGCGAGCTATCTATCAAGCTATAATAACTTTGTCACTGTTTTCCATCCTTTCTTCCTATCACACTTAAACCATCTTAACGACTTTGTGCATTTGAGCATTCATCAAAGCTGCACCCAATGCATCAACCACATCACGCCATCGCTCCTGCAATTAATAATGCAACACACACATAAACAGACACACATCCAGGCACTCAAACAAACATGTGCCCCCCCCCCCCCCCCCCCCAACCTACAAAGGAAGGAAACTTGCAATACTGACAGCAGTTGTTGACCTTGGGGCAACTAGATAAAGAGAAGACAAATAAGCAAACCCTGCTATTATACAACCAAACCTCTAGTACTAGAAAACATGCTCACTGCTCTAGGTCATCTAAGGCTGGATTTCTAACTGGGCGAAGCAGGTGACTGCCCTGGAGAATTACAGAGGCCCCAAAATCGACAACTTCTCAAGCATTAATTGTCTCTTCTCTCGATTTAATTTAGAATTTGTATGGAAATATGCACTGAAACCAGTCGTCAACCATTGGTTTGTGAACTGCCTCCGGTTTGGCATCTTGTCCAGCACCATCTTGGAGCTAGTGACTGAGACATATACAAGTCTATAAACATTTACAAAACGTAGGGTCATTTTCTCTGCTGGTTATTAAAAAGAATACAGGTTTAAAGGGCTTCCGCATTGGCTTCACTTTCCAGACCTAGAGTCTATTTTAATGTTCTATCTATCTATCTATCTATCTATCTATCTATCTACTCTAGACAATTGTGTAAAGTTTATGTATCAGGGTTAAATCTTAGTGGAACAGTGTATTTCTTTGACTTCAAGATATCATTAAATTAAGAGGTCAAAGACACTTTTTCTTCAAGTGAAGTTTACCAATGAGGTAAATGTCACCTATATTTCAACATATAGTCCTTAACGATAGCACATATATGTGTCATACCTTTGTATAACTGTGGACAAACAACAGACATCCACAAACACTGCACCTCCTCATGTCAAGAAAAAGGACAAAACAACCAAGGTGCTCGGAGCATTTGATTAAACTGTCATGGGAGTCGGCAGTTGTCCAGTCCAGTCCTGCACTGGGGTCTAATGGCCATTAGACTCAGCAGTGACTGGGGGTTGTAGAGTGAGCAATACTGATGTACTCTTAATGGAGAACTCACTGTCACCACTGGGAACATCGTCTGCTAGCCACACCACTGCAGTGACATCAAGCCAATTACAATGCTTTTGAGTCCAATCAATTAAGCCGATCAACGGACTTGTGGAGGTTTGTGCTGCCATAGGAAATTATCACCTTCAGGGAAAATAAAGTTTTTATTATAAGTGTGATCTGGAAACATATTGATATTTTTACACTAACCACTATGTGGATCTATAAATGTACTGTGTGTGTGTGTGTGTGTGTGTGTGTGTGTGTGTGTGTGTGTGTGCTCCATGAGGTCAACAATATAGTTACGCGGCACCACTTTAGAGTCGTCACATTTTATGTTAAATTTGAACGTCTGTTCAACCTGTAATGATCTCATCAAGTTAGAAATGTCATAGCCCAGGCTGCACCCTTGTACTCCAATGGGTGGTGTTTATATAATACACTGTCACAAAGATATATGACACGCAACATTACCTTCTCACTTAATCACTTTTGTTGATTAAACAATGAAAACTAGCCATTTGTAATGAATGGGTAATCATGACACCAAGACATCTGATGAATGTGGAAGCATTGTGGGTAAAAAAAAACATGATAAAAATGTCAGCGTACAACTACTACAAGTACCTTACTATAACATTACCACAGACACAATTCTGAAACCCTGTTAGTGGCCAGATCATCACACTAAACCTTCAATTACTGAACAGTCACAGGCGATGACTGTGATTTAGAGGTTTCAAACAGGATGAAGCTGCTATTGTTAAAAAAAACAATGGTCAAGCTTTGGTTACGTTTAATAAGGTTGTGTGGGTTTTCCCGGGGTCTTTCCCCCCCATAGTCCACAGACATGCAGATTGAGGTTAGGTTGGCTGGGGACTTTAAATTGACCATCGGAGTGAATATGAAGAGTGACTGGTTGTTTGTCTCAGGGTGACCTGTCCAGGGTGTCTCGCCTAATGTCTGCTGGGATTGGTTCTATCCCATATTGTACATTTTGCTGACCCATCCCACTGCCCTCTGACCTCCTCACACTGTGGTAATTTAAATGCTCCACTACATCCTCCTTTCCTCCCATTGTAGAAGAGTCATAATTCCTACAGTCAAGTTTGAGTTAAGTTAGACAGTTAACAATACACAACCAAAATTGTGATGGATTTGTAAAATATGTAAGCTATGTTAAAAAAAAGACAACCCTACAGTGTTTTTTATACAGTTAACAACAGTTCTATTATAACACATTTGATTAATCACGAGAGAAATACATCATATCTTCAAATTATATTTACTCAGGGTCACTGATAACCTAATTATTTCCACTTCATTAAAAGCAATAAGGAGATAAACAGGAGAATATTAATCTGCATTAAGGATGTGCACTTTCTCATTTGCACGTGGCAGCACTGGAACCACACATTTTAGATTCTAATTCTCTAAGACCCATTTGAGAATAACAGAATGATCAAGATTTTAAAAAATAAAAAGGGCAAAGTGAGAGGCACCACAAGAAAAAAGATCCAAGACTTTAGGGAAAAGTAATTTTTCCTCTGGGTTTGTTTTTTTTGCAGCTTTTTTAATGAACATGGGAAAAAAATAGTCCAGTGACGCAAATAATTTTAAATTGAGTCGTTTCTTTGTGAAATTGCTTGTATCCACTCCCAAGTGAATATTTTACCATAGCAATTTTGGTAGTGTAGAAAATTGTATCTTATAAAACAATTTGCAGAACTATTACACAAGCCCAACAGAATAAATATAGTGAGTTCTGCTATTACAGGGGCAAATAGTTATTTGTCAGAAGACGGTAAAATGCCCTTTGCTCGATTTATTTCTGTGTCGCTGTACTTGACACCAGGACAGGATGGGAGGGGGGTAAAATTGGCTCTTGAACTGTGCTGATCTATGCACAGCGATGGATGATTAAACTGCAGCGCTGCTCAGACAATGATGGAAGTATTTATTGATTGTTGGTTGTCCAAAGGTGTGAGGACGTCTCAGGATGTGGCGGTAATGCTGACTCAGCAGGAGGGCAATGTGACTTTTTCTTGGCGACAACACAGGGGGACGACGGCTTTATCAAAACAGTTTGGCACCGAGCAGTCTCCAGCAAATCTAACTAATCACCTTATGTTTGTGCTTGTTGGCACTGGATCCGACTCAACACCATCACAATACTGAAAAAACTTGATTAGCTTGACATATCATTTTCAGTAGGAGTTGACATGGCGTAGCAACGATTTTTCCAGCAAGGTTTTCCGACCCTCCTGTCTCGGCCATATACCCAGTAGCCAATGGTTGGGTTGGTTTGGTTTGTTTAGTTGGTTGGTTGTTTGTTACGTTGCTTTATTCATTAACTCACATACATTTGTTTATTTATTTTGCATATATATATTTTTTCACTCATTCATTCACTATAATGTAGCTTTATTTTTTATTAGAATTCAAATTGACCCTGTCGATTATGGGAGGGGGACACATGGACACTTACTTCATTAAAGACAACAGGATTCAAACTAAAGTCTCAGGATTTCTGTCAGCTGTCGTCCGCGTGTGCTGAAGTTGACTTTAGAGGATTGATTGCAGGTCGGCAGTCGACATGAACTATGTGTCTGCAGTTGATGATGAGAGCGCTGATTCAGCAGGGATTCAGAAGGGTATGATGACTCATTTCTAATGCTCCCAATTAGAGTTTTATTAGTTTAGTTTCACAGACCATAAAATTTATGGTTGCAGTGAATTGCAATACATTATTTGGGGGGGGGAGGGTTAGCTCAGACGCATTGCAGGCCAAAAACAGTTTACTTTGTATATGTTAATGCTAATTACTGTGAACTATTTAGCTACAAGAATGGTCTGTTTTTTCCCTGCTGCGGTTGGTTGAATTTATAATCATTGCACCAACTTTGCGCAGCCTAGAGGGACCTGTCTTTGGAGGCCACAGTATATGACCCATATTACTGCTGTCAAATTAGTAACCTCACTCACTGGATGCAGTAAAACTCTTGCAGGGTAGCCTTTATCATGTCAGCAGTTTTACATGAGCAGGGCCGAGGAAACCTTCAACTCCGCTGTAAAGTTTGAATAGATTGATTCAGTCGTGTAATAAAATCGAATGTACATTGTGGGGGTTTTGTCAAATCAGGAACTAATGTAGTGTCATACTCATGGTGTTGTTGTAGGTTGTGTTGATTGCCTGGCAAAACACTTGTGTACATCTATGGTAATACAGATTTTTTAAATGAAAAAGATCTGTGCACATATGCCTTAATTTAAGCTCTGTATCACTAAATCCACATCCATAACACATCTGAAATAACTGGGCATGTGGGTATCGCTGTAAACAGGAAGCAATTGTCTACTCTGCAGTCAGTTGCTACGAATACAAATGAGTAAGAGTAAGAGCGACCAGCAGAGAATTTTGTAGTCCCTGCTGGTCGTCCAGTCGTGACTGATAAGAACCAATCAGGAAACAAATATGGGTTTGTCAACATTTCCAAATGTCTCCTTTTCTGGACGTCCGTAATACAACACAGACGTGTTCTGGATTTTAGGCCCTCTATTACTCTATGTCTTTAAAATAAAAACGTATCAAATTGTTGATCCTTTTGTTTGAGATGCCATTTGAAAATGAGGTTAATATCTCTACTGACAAAAGAAAGACGTGTGTTAGTGTGTGTTATCACATCTACAAAGTACCAATGTTGACATCCCTCAGCCGTCCAATCTCAAATTGTTTTTCCTGCTTGGCTGGGTCAACTTGAGCCCTGGGTGTGAAGTTTATCGATCCGTCCTGAGAAAGAGATTGAAGGCTGCCAGTGACACCGTTTCCGACCGACAGTGGAGCTTAAGTCTTTTTGTCGGGCCGTCCCTTTTTGGACAAGCCGTCTGATCAGTGTACAATTAAAGTTAAGAGTGGAGCAAGTTGGGAGAAAGAAAAGGCAGCGGCCGGGCAGAGGATAGAAGACAAGATGAGCCAGGGGCAAGGGAAAAGAAATGGGAAGATGGGAGGCAGAAGCCCCTTGAAAAGAAGTTAAAGAGCAGAGCTTGTAGGAGAACAGAGACTAAATTGAGCTCCAGGCTGGAGGCAGAATTGGCAGTGATACAATCCAGAATGCAATATCGACATAATCTTTATGGATCATTCATTTCACTTAGGATGTGTCAGTCTTCACTTACTCGCAGGAGCCTTAGCTCACTTCACACCTTAAATGAATATCTCGGGGAAGAATATGGAGACTCACTCTATAGCAGCGCTGCAAAATAAAACAACTTCATAGAGAACGACTCTGCTTCTCCAAAATGATTCTTAATGAGCAAGTCGTTTTTGTTTTACTTTAATTTGTCAGTCTGCTGAGCCTGCATGCTATTTTTAAGGGATGCTCATTTTCCTTGCCGAGCTTCTTCCTCCACATTGTGTTATCCTCGGTCTCAGTTGGGTTTCTCTCACTCTCTACTTCCCCTTTCCCTATATTCGTCTTCGCGCTCCTCTTTAATGTTCTACCATGCATCTCCTCTGTTACATTTTCCTTTCCTCTCCTCACTGCTCCTTTTCCTCGGTGCCTTCTAAACTCCCACCAAACTTCTTCCTACACTTTTCACAACTTCAATATTCAAACATCTCTCTGCTGAATTCTGCTACGTCTTTTATTATACATTTACATATTTTAGTTTTTTAAAGAGCTTTAAAAAGAGGAAAAAAAGGAAAATAACTCCATTACCATTAATCCAAATGCGATAAGAAAATGTTTGTTACCTACTTCCCGTGGCTGTATTTATTCAAATCTGATTTATTAAATCAATTCATTTTTGCACTTCCTCCTGATCCCCTTAATATGTGAGAGATTTGGATCTCACCAACAGCCCAACTTCTACCCAGCGCTTGACAGCTGGCAATGCATATGAATATTAGTCCTCTTGGTACCACAAATTACTATTAAATCAAAATACCATTGGTAATATTGTTTACCAATATAAGCTATACTATCATCGTGCATGTTGATTCTCACAATTTCACTTGCTCCCTCGTGTTTCCTTTCCCTCCTTCTCCACCTTTCATTCTTATCCATTATCAGTCCGGTACATCCTCACTTCCAACATCTGTGTTGTCAAGAGACAAGTTGTGCTCAAGGCCACATGCTCGTCTGTGGTTGAAGCTGTGCCAGATATTGAAATCACCTGTTGCACTGTTTATTTACATGAGTCATATGGTTCTAAGAGGCTGGTGGTAACTTTTACAGCAAATTTACATTCAGCTGCTATTCCTGCTTAAATCTGTCTTATACCTGCACAGCAGAAAAACAGTACCCGCGTTATATTCATCCCACCTTCTCTCTTCTCTTTCAATCAGTTTCTCCCTATTTCTTGTTTTTCCTCCTCCCCCCTCCTTCCTCCTCAGCTGTAGAGGACATGACTGACAGTTCACAAACAAAAACTCATCCTTTCCAAAATAAAACGTGTACTGCAACAAGGCCACGTTGTGTGCAACTCACAAGTACACATGTGTGTAGTGGACAAATTATCAGCTGTAATGCGGGAGCTCACAGCGAAAGGCTTGCAGTTATTTCATACTCAACTGTAACAGTATATGTTGTTAAAATGAGTCACTGCCATGAACACTGCACATGACTCATGTGCTTCATACGCACTCACATGTATAATCACATTAACCTGAGGCTAATCTTGTAACTTTTCCAACATCAGAAGGCAGAAGAAATGGACTACGAGCTGCTGATGCAGGAGGCATGATGTATTTTTATGCTCTAATCTGCAGAATCAGCTCTTCTACACTTTTGATACATGAAAAATTTGCTGAGGTCCGTGTTTTTCCAGTAATCACTTTGATCCTTCTGCATCCAATGACCTGACCCCAAACTTCCATCCTGCTAAAAACTTCCTTGCATTTATATACACACCATCATTCACGTTGCAAAAAAAAAATCTATGTAAATCCTTGATAGAAAAGTGCACAGCTGCCTTTTCAGCAGGATGTTCTGCCTCAGGTACTATGTCCTGAGGGGCCTCGCTACCGTGTATTGGTTTGCATTAAAACCACGCAGTAAATGGAAGGACGCCGCTTAGCAAGCTAATTGTAAAAAGCAGAGGCTCCACTCAGGAGGCTCCGCTCAGGACTGAGAAGCAAAAGATATTCAGCCACTAACATTGGACCATTCTTCTTACCTGTTGTTAGTTTTTCTCATTACTTTGGAGTATTTGTTGGCTGAAGTTGCAGCTGCAGTGATTAGTGAAAGAATAGGGCAGAGCAATGCATGAAAAGAAGCCGGTTTATTAGTACACCTAACAACAATATCTATCCTTTATTTTGTCCTCCAATATTTTTGTCCGTGACACTTATAGGCAGTAAGTCTACAATATTTACTAAAACTATGGATCTGTGTGTGTATTAGTGAAATCAGCACTGTGGATTAAGGGGTTTGGGCTCAGGGGACAATATTTAGAGACGAAGCTGCCTCCAATGGCTTAAAATTATTCTGAACAACTGTGACACCAGGAATTTATTTTCACATGTGGCTCGGTGTGCAGAAAAGTTTAGAAATGTCCACAAGGTCCAGATTATGACAGTGTGGAGTGGCGCTGTACCGATGCCTTCCGTCGTCTGAGGAGAGGATGACAGAACACACCTATTAGTTTTTTAAAGAAAATAAGAGAACAAAATGAGCAGGCAAACATTATACGTTAATAGCTCGGATGAGAAATCTAATTCGTCCCATGAATGAACAATGACAGAATAACGCGAGAACAGTTGTTCAGAATATATGTAGTTCATCTGCTGGCGTTCAGAGTGGTCGTGCCCCCTGGCAGCGTGTCTTGGCATCTGGTCTACAGACAGCTGCGGTGGTGATGAGACAGAGCAGTCATTAGATGTGGTCAAGTTCACCCAGAACAACAACAACCTTGCTCAGTTGGAGTTGAGTTCAGCTAGGTGGACCCACAGGGCCCATACTCCCTTTTCTGGCCCAGAAATGAAAAATTCAAATTGAAAAATATATAAAATGTGGGAAACTTTACATGGCTGCTTTATATTGTAAAGCTCATAGCACCTCTAATCTTTAAACTCTGTGTACCTTATTGTTCAAACTGTTTTATGATTGCGATACAGCATTTCATTACTTTACAGTGAAAAGTATGTTGCCTGAGCAGTTACTGTTATAATAAGATGGTAGATCTAAACTTGATATTCACACAAGCATTTCAAGGAACTTTAGGGGCCCCAGGCGACAGGGACTTGGGGGCCCAACCAACCCAAAGAACCCATAATACATGACAGACAATCTAATTCAACCAAACCTCTAAAATTGAGAAGCCTTTGGCAGAGAGTCCGTGGCATGGGGACTGGTTAGAGGGGGTTTCTGACCGTGGTGTAATCTCCTGTTCGTAACCAATCAAAGAATTTAAGGGGTTTCTAACAAAATTGTCAGTGCTGTAGACTGACGTAATCAGCTGTGTTCAGGGGCCCCTGTGCTCACCAGATAATCACAACACTGAATCAGAGAAGCCAGTGTTTCCCCTACACGAGTGTAGCAGCGGCAGTTGGCATAATAAATGCTGAGTTATGCTGATATCATGTCACGGTGTGTGTCAGTTAACCTTGTCAGAGGGGACATCCTGAATCCAGTTTGTGAGCAGCGAGCAGAGAAGCTGAGGTTTCACACACTAAGGAGGAGATGAAGAGGGGGAAGGCTGAGAAAGGGGGAGCATGGGAATCTATCAAAGAGCGCACCTCTAACTTTGGACAGTACTCTTGCAATTAGTCAAATCAGTCACACTGCAATTTAGTAATAATACTATGAATGTCTAGTATGAATGTACATATTGTTCCAATTTGTTCCGTGAAATCGTTAAGAATGATACAAAACTGAAGCTTCTCCAAGCTGAAGCTCATCGAGTCCTGCCTGAGGCCCAACATGTGGCTTTTCGGTGATTAGTAGTAACGATGCAATTATTGGGCAGAATGATGTGATTGATGACTTTGCATCAAGGAAGGTCAGGATTAAGCAGTTTTGTGTGTGCAATAGTTTTGGTTCTATTTGTGTATTTGTGTGATACACGAAGGAGGATTTGTGCAGTTTAGTTTTGTTTGTGTTTTTTGCGAGCAATATGTTGGAATGTATAGGTAATAATTTGATTTTATATTTAATTTGTATCTATAAACTATATATTTGTCACTTAATCTTTGGTATTTGTCATGACTGTCCATAGTTTTGACAGTAAATATATATATTCTTATGGACATGGAAAAAACAGACAAAACATTGCAGAACCACTGATTATTTATGGGGGGCAGTGTAGTCAATATAGTTGAAGCAAGACAACCAAAGGACATGATGAAGAAATTTCAACCCTCTAGTGGGTTCATTGCTTAACAAACATGCCGAGGTAAAGGTTGCATGCGAGTATGTGGGCAGTGACATTTACATCGTTTGAAAATAGACGTATCTCTTTTCCAGTATAAATGAGCCTCAAAGATACGAGTAAATCCATTAATGCCTGAACATTTACCAAGAAGAAATGTAAACACTGCATCACAATGAACAGTAACTGCAAAAAAAAAATCATAAAACAATCAAGTTGAACCTAATTCACTTTCCCTCTGCTCAGGCATTACTGAGGCATAAACAGAGCACTTTAATAAAGCTCAGTTCTGCTGTATACCGGAGTCATCAATGCAAGATCGCTGGAACACTTGCTCATGCCCCCAAGATGAACACTAATACGAATCTCGACCTGCTTCAGTGTTTATTCTCATTAAAAAAGTTCAAGAGTAGGGGTTCTGTTAAAGGCTACAGTTTTCGGAAAAAAAAAAAAACGTTTTAAGCAAAATTCTCTTTTCACACGTTCTTAAATTTGCGGGATTCAACACCCTGGTGAAATCACGTAAGCAGGGTAGAGTGTTATTTTCCCCCCCTCGCTTGAGGCTGGTTTGTGAACACACGCTGCTGGGTAGCTCCAACTCCCACGACTGCTGCTGCTGCTGCTGCTGAGGTTGCAGTCTTGCGCAGCCGTGCATGCCTCCATGACTTCCAAGGATCAGTTGGTCCTTCTGTGGGAACTTCGGGGTCCAACCTCTCCCACAGACATCACACGCTCTTCCTCCATAAACTCCCCTTGACACTGGCTTACATGTGTGGAAACACACGGCCTGCACATGCATGCATGCGACTCAGACAGACCCTCACTCATCCTCAGCGGGGCACTGCTGACATCACCCCTGAACCTCGCCAATCCTGATTAAAACGTGACTGCTTGCTTACCGCACTCCGCCTTTTTTTCCTGTGCTGTTAGCCATTGATTTCCTAATTTAATCCTAGGTTTCACATGTAGCTGAGCATTAATTAGAAAGGGAGATAGAGCAGGAGAGAGAGGAGCAGAGATCTAGTATAACATACACCCAAGGCTTTCAATTGCAGGTTCAGAGTTGGATCAAGGGCCAGTGGAGAGAAAAAGATGGACAGAACCCGAGTCAACTGCTTTTATTTCATTTGTGTCGGCCAGACCTTGTGGTGTCTTGTAAACTGAATTCTTTAATAAAATCTGTTGTTTCTCATTGCCAACACTCTCCTCCTCACTTTCCTCTCTCCGCGGCCATTTCTATTTTCCCTCTGTGCTCCTGCTCTCGCTGTCAGGGGCCAGGTCTGTTGGATATGAAACGGTGTCTCGTCACATTGGAATGAAACTCTCGCAAAGCTCCTGCTGTAAAAAGCGCTGGGTCTCCTTCTGCCTTTATGTGAACTTGATTGAAGAGACTTGAAAAGGACCCGTCTGCCGTCTTGGGGGGAAAGAAGGGCAGAGTAGCTCCTGTGTGCCACTCACCATCTGGGAAAACTCACACCCAACAACTTTGGATTTCCTCTTGGTCCGTGTGGCTTTGCTTCCATCTACTGGGCAGAGGGAACACTGCAGGGAGAGGCAGGTGGGGGGGGTGGAGGGTGACAGAATCTGAGAAAGTTTATGTATCATGAATCAGTGAGAGTATATTTCAAATCAGTGAGAGGATCATTGTAATGAGTTACTAACTTAATGACACTAATGCTGAGTTGTGAAAACGACCGAGGCATCTTGTCTCCTCACCATCTTTCACTCACTCCTCTCTGCTCTGGGACACGTCCACACACACCCGACGCTCTCAAGCTGTCCTCCTGCAGGTCTGAGCATCGTCTCAAATATATACTCTCAAAATGTTCACTCACTGAATTGCAATTAATTCAAGGCCGGGTAAATAACATTAAGATTTCTCTTTCTGCTGCAGTGGTTCATACTTTTTTCCAGTAAAACCTGCCACAGCCTCAGCGCTAACGACAATGATGGACAGATTTTGGAAACAATATGAAGCTTCCAGATGTGCCGATATCAGGCTGTTACGGCTGTGCCCTGCACTCAAATGTAGCTATTTAAAGAAAAAAAAAAGATTTGAGGTAATTAACAGAATTTTAACTCCTGCCCACAACTTACAAGGTTGGACAATTTGGACATGTGATACATTCCATATAAAAAAAAAACACATTGAATACACAGACGGCCAGCGCTCTATAGCCACAGCATCAACTGCAACCAGCATTTTCACAGCAAATAGCCAGGTATAAAATGGGCACTGCACTAGTACCACAGATTACATTTTGTGACTCGTTGAGATCAATTTACTTTTATTTGTGGTCATTGTGGTGATTGATTGAAAAGTTATTAAACTAGTTGAATGCTATTTCTTATCACTGATTGAACTTCGAATACAAAATAATGACATATTTGAATTCATTTGGATCGTGAGAGGTTGTTTTCAGATAATTTAATCTAGTCTATTGGACACAAACATGCATATGTACAGACACACACACATACACACACATTTTCTATCTGTTAAGCACACTTGCCATCTTAAGGACATTAGCAAGATTTTATGAGCGCTGCAGTCTTCTTATAGCACATATAGGTCACCATACATGACAATGAATACAAAGAGTTGAGATAACATGTATGATTTGAAAAGTAAGCAATGAAAATAAACAAGCCACGGTAGTAAACTATAATCGCTTTCCCTCTCCACTCAGGAACCAAGTGAGTCAGCTTGATATACGAGTCTTTGAATTAGAATAAAGAAAAATATTCCATAACTACGATGAGAAGATTATCAGAGGGTTGTTAGCTCTTGTACGCTGCTTTATGACTTGTAAATAAAAGGCTTTCGACGGGAAATGAATTTCTTGCACATTTGCGCTCATTACGATGAGGGTAAATTGTGAAGTGTGGCGTGGCTGCCTGTGGGCCAAAGCACGATGAGTACTTTCACATGGGTTTTTCTGGTTGGCAGCAGCTGTCTTCTGCCAATTAGACGCATTGTGCGCGTACGTCTGTGTGTGTCTGTGTATGTGCGCTTATTCATCTCCAAACAAATACATCCCGGTCCGTCCGTCCCCCCCCCCCCCAGGCACATGCTGCCTGAGCCTTGGCACCCCTCCTGACAGTGCTCGAACACAAACACGTACTATCCTCACACTCACATTAGATGCCCCGGTCTCCCCCATCGCTGTCCCTGCCCCCACTGGGGCCCGGAGTTGCTCTCGGGCAGACAAACACACACAAACTCCGTCTCTCATCAATTCAGATTTAATGCCATCTAAATATGGAACAAGCTGTGGTGGAGAAGAAAGGGAGGAAGAACAGAAGGCAGGAGGGCTAAGATGTTATCGAAAATTAAAGAAGGCAAGGCAGTGACGGAATGATACTTCATGTCAGCACAACAGTTTGCACGTGATAAAACACAGCAGTTAATGAAGATTCCCTTGGTGTCAGACACCACTCACTGCTCTGAAAACAGACCTTTTTATAAGTGATTCACTGTTTAAAATATTAAATATTGATATCATGTCAACAGTCTAGTGCCTTTTAAATCCTTTTTTAAAAAATGTCATCATGACGCATCAAACGGCGATCAATTTGGGCGCAAAGTGTTATTTACAACCCTGAAAAATGAAAAGCAAGAAGATAAACAAACTGATATGTTCTGTCTGGCTCTGATCTCCTCCACCTCATTACTGTAACAGCAGGGCACCTGCACACAAACAGGGCAGTCAAAGTGGCCTGCATGTTGGTTATTTGCAGGAGATGCAGATGTTAAACTAATATTAAAAATAATTAAAATGTAGCTAATTTATTGGAAAATTAGCCACATATCATGTTGACATTGGGCCGACCATCTTAAAAATGTACACTTAAAATTCAAAAGATGCACATTGTGATTTTAGGAACGGATACAGCATCGTAGAAGACATTAATCAAATATGAAATGATAAGGCCAAATGAAAGACTTGATAAAAAGGCTGTCGTACAAAGACAAAAGTGAAATAGAACTGTGCACACAGAGGCAAAACTAATCAATCAGTAGCCTTCTCCTAACACAATAAGCTAATCAATAAATGACTAATCCAAATAAATGGTGCTCCGTGTCCCATTTACATATCAATACACCTTGACCATAACAGTGACGGCTGCCATGTTAAAACAGCTTTGTTTCAATCCAGGGGCTCCGTGACAAGGCTGTGCCATTTTGAAGAACCCTTCAAATTGCAGCCGACAAATGCGGCCATCCATTCCGGAACAATGTGGGATCCAATCAGGCCAATCTTTCCCAGGATTCATTGCGTGCTGGTAGCGAAGCTAACGAGCTAGCTATGCGAGTGGCTGAGCTGGAATAGGTGTAGCCACTCAAAGTAGCAACTGATGCAATGGACAAGCTGGTGCCACAAATAGGAAATCCTCAGTAGACAAGATCGTCACATATATTGACGTCCTCTGAAGGATACAGCCACAGAATTGTGACACAGCTACTTTATTAAGAAAGTCTAGATTTCATTTTTAGAGGCTGATTGTTTGACTGGCCGCACATTTGCTGTCATTTTGTGCTGCAATCACCTCTAAATGTGTCTCCGTACAAACAAAGTGTTAGAGCAGGTAAATTGTGGTGGGTGGTGAGCAGCAGTGTTTAATGTTCATCGTTGCTCATGATGAGATGATCAATTGCAGTGAAGTGCCGCTGTAGCGACTGGAATATTTTTCTCTTTCTTGTCTACACAGGGAGAGAAATGATGCCGAAGACATTTAATTTTTAACCTCACGAAAAAGAAATAATGGATGGATGGATAAAAGCTTGAGAGTGCGGAGGGTCCCCGTGCCAGACTGCCCCCTAATTCCCACGGCGAAACCATGAACTCACACAAGCGAACGTGTGTGCACTAGTAAGCACTAATAAGGGTTGTGTGCCAGTTATGACAGCTGTGTTTGTGCTAAATCTTTGGGCATGGAGACCTTAACCAGGCTGCCTGCCCAGCCTGGCTGTTGGCCTGGCTCAAACTGATGCCACACACACACATATATACACACATACACACACACACACACACATACACACAATGCACGTGGGTAAATAAGAAACATAAACACTGAAAAAACAGCCCCAATAACGTGAGAACTGGCAGGTAAAGATGCATTTTTCAGGTGACCTCCCGTTTTCAACCTCACACAAAAATTGGACAAATTATGGACTTTTCTCCTACTTAAAATCCCATCATCTCCTACTAACAGAATATAACCACCAACCATCACCATCTCTCAAGACAGAGAGACCTGAAAATGACAGTCTGTTGGAAGGTCACCGCCTATGGTGCGCTGAATTTCCATTTGAGCTCTTTTGGCATGGCGATCTGCTATGATAATGGCTGCCCGGAGGGGGAAGTCGCTGGATGGATGGAGCCGTTTTAATCTCAAAATGGCAGACCTCTGTGACCTTGTCAGGAGGTGTCCTACGTCTGGGTGACTGACGAGATTCCCTACAGGCGCAGCACATAGCTGGGGACACGAATCGCCTTGCATGCAGTGGAGAGGGGTGGCAAGGAAATGATGAGACGGGGAGCGTGCAGGGCTCACTTCTCGGAATCAGATACAAGAGGAAATGAAGTAGCTGCAGAGAGAGGCAGGATAAAGTCGAGCACGGGACATCAGCTGAGGCTCACATGGAGCGACTGGGGCTCAGGTTGTACAGCAGGTTGTCCACAAACTGGACTCAGGTTCAGCACCCTCTGCAGACACAAGTGGCAACTAATTCTGTGTAGTGGTCCAAGCGTCATGTACAGAAAACAAAGTCTATCAATCGCTTGACTGGAGCTTGACTGCATTGTCCCACTCACTGAAATGAAACAGCTGTAAACAACACTCACTTATTTTCACCTGTGTAGAGCATATTGAGCTTACACGGGCAGGGGCAGTGGACTAAGCTGCACAAGGTGTTTAACCTGTTACAGTTTGAATCCGAGGTAACCACAAATATCAATCTGTGCTGTGGTCCTTTGAGAATCATGAGAGTCTCCAATCAAGCTGCATGCACGCCATTTTGATTTGAGGCAACAGTGCTAACCACTGCACCACCGCTCTTTTTTCATTTAATCATTACACCAATAAAAAATGTGATAACTAGTCCACTAATGGCCTGACAACAAGTCGACAAGGCGGATCTGTTGTCGGGGGCAGCCCTATATATGCTACACACAGAGAACTTGCTCTTTTTAATTCACCTCTAGACTTTACTTTCCCCCCCAGGAGTTGTGGACTTGTAGTTCTGAAGTCAACACTTTCTCATGCAGTGCATAAGAAACATCTGTCTGGTAATGTGGCATCTGTCAGCAGTGCACTGCGTGGTGACAAGAATGATGTTCCGCCCCTTCAACCCAATGCAGAAGTCAGCTCTCGAGGTTTGGCCCTGAGGCATTTCATTAGAAAATGAGAGTGCGGGTTGGCGTGACATGTGGATATTATGGAATGCCAGATGGATGGAATGGTCAATTATTAAAATCTTGACTGATGGCTGTGGTAAAAAACAACACGGTTTGCCTGCAGAGAGACACATCCTGCGTCCTTTAACGTAATGTGTCATTCCCACAATTCAATCAATAACCAATACACCATTAAGCATAAACTGTTCTGTAGCCTTTTTTCTTTTTTTGCAAGTGGATGGGTCACCGAAAGCAAACATAACGCAAGGCTTAAGACTCGTGTCTGT
Source organism: Verasper variegatus (assembly GCA_026259375.1). NCBI lineage: Eukaryota > Metazoa > Chordata > Actinopteri > Pleuronectiformes > Pleuronectidae > Verasper > Verasper variegatus. The sequence goes on from CM048051.1 coordinate 7,231,848, forward strand.
TCTTTAAACAGTTCCATCTTCCCTGCAGCACTAGCTTTGGCTGAGCTGCATCTGTCTCCAGGCACAGCTGCTGCTCAAGAGTGCCGCCAATTTAGAGTTTGGGTTGCGTGTGTTGTCACCGTCTCCCACCTGTGTCTATGCTGGCAGCCTGGGTTTGGCAAACATAGTGCCTCTCCCTAGGTCCATGTTTCACACTTTGAAAATCCGGCCTCATTTGAGAGAAGTGATTGTTCCAACTGTGCAGACTGAGCGTCATGATGCTGTCTCAGATCATTTTAAGGCCATTGCAAGAGCAACGGAATGCATGAGGACATCAAAGGATTAGTAATAGTGATGTGATTAGGTGTCTACTTTTTGTTGAATTACCCAAATATTTTTTTTATTTCAAAATACCCAATAGTATGATAATGTATGTTTATAATACTAATGTATTAAATAATATTTTCTTTATTTAGCCGTATTTTTAAAAAATCTGTCTTCCTTGACACTAACTAATTAATCAATTAATCATTTCATCTCTATTTTAGACAGTTACAGAATATAAACACCTTTAATTGCTCATTGTATAAGCTGTCATAAATATGTTTTGAATTTAATAATATTTTGTATCTTTACAGATGTTAAAAACATGACATAAATGACACAAAGAGGGAGTGGCTGTATATCAATTTTGTACAAGTTAGATGTCAGACCGTCTCAAGTGGTTTTCCTCACGATCCACACACACACAAACACACCCCCACACAAAGTCTTTATACCTCCACCCAGTGATAGCACACCATTAAAAAAACATTTTTAATAAACCAATCTAACTCCTAACCCCTGATCCAGAGCATTCCAGAGGAGAAAGGCTCCGGCTGAGAACTGACCAAAGTTGAAACACAAAACCACCAGTTGCTCCCGCAGGACATGTATTTTCTCTCTCAGTGACGCATGGTCGCCATCTGGACTTCCTGATTGCCTTTCTGAGAAACACAATCATTTACCATAACTCAGTAATTACTGCTGATTACTGAAGACTGAAAGCAATCAATTAATGTTATTTCCAGTGTCAGGCCTTAGCTTAACGCATGCTTACATGATTGACTTGAGCCGTCCAACACAATGATAAAAATCGATTTCACACAACCATCAATAATGCAGCAATTTTGATGATTTAATGTGGTGTTGGTGTCTCTAATGTTAATTATATGCTGCGCTGCCCATAATTGTGAAGCACATGATTTGTTTCTTTGGATTGAGACATAATTACATGAACAGTGAACAAATAGTAATGAGCTCAGGTGCTTAACTTCACCTACACATCCACGGCTGCCTAATCCACGTGTTTGTTGGAAAAGAACAAGAGCGGGCAGGCAGCTGCACGCAGCTATTATCTGCACTTTGGAAGTGACTAAGCTTGTTATGGAGGGCTGGGAGAACATTGCTTTACCTTCCTGTAAAACTTTGATTTACAATGAATCCTGAAATCCAAAGTATCGCTCTCCTGAGTAATTTAAACTAGATCACACAGACCAGTAAACTCCCTGGAGGACGCAGTTGTTTGACCCAATTTCAACATAAATGTGAAAAATGGACTGTTTATAAAGATGGACAAAATGGCAGGTCCCCAAAGGTGAAGCCAAAGCGCCTAGTTCTTATTACCTTGATGCAGGTGTTTCTCCAGTTTTTATTATTAAGTTATTTCTGGTTATAAAACATCATGATTAACAGCTTATTGGTGATTGTACATCAACAGGATATATACCGTGGAACCCTACTGCACAGACTCTGGGAGTAAATGATGTCACCAGCGTCAGATGGTAGCAGCCGTATCCAGGATATTTTGGCTTCATTTTGGACGTTGTGTGCAGTAATTTGTGTAAACGATAACATTCAAAAATGACTGCAGTGTATTAACGTAAGCTAGTTCCAGGGTCCTGGTATTGTGCATACATTATATTGGTTCACTGCTATTTCTACTGAGACATTTAAATAGAACTGAGACATCATTAACTATTGCTGCAGTTTGTGAATTTCTTCTTCAGTGTTAATCAACCTTCATGAATTCACACTAATTTAAGTCACTTGCCATTCTACCTTCCCTGTATCTCCTGATCCTCACACTTCTCTCCACACTCCCCTGCTTTTCTGTCTTTGTGCTTTTCTTCAGGAGTCTCACGGGAACAAGATGAGGCTTCGACTGCAAAAAAGAGACGGCAGACTCTCTCTCTCTCTCTCGCTCTCTCCCTCGTCTCTCGAGCACCATCATCCTCCATCACAGTTGCCCAAGTTTCATTGGACTTATGACCGATGAACACCCCACATCCAGTTTAAATTACTAAGTTATTTGTCGAATCCTTTGAGGGCCAACGTCGTACCTGCCACGCATGTGTTTTGTTTCGAAATGCAAATAAGAAAACACATATATAGTCATTGTGGTATTCATCTGTAACGAAACCCACTGAGCGGGGCCATCCATCAGCCAATGACTCGTACATAAACATTGGATGCAAACATACATACATACATACATACATACATACATACATACATACATACATACATACATACATACATACATACATATATATATATACACACATATATCTGTACATCATGTATTGCACATCAGTAATGAGCAACAGCAGGAAGCATCCTACTCTGCATGCACTATTCAATAATCAAATTCCATTCATTCTGCTCAAGGTTAATAGTTTTCTATGGCGAACACAAATGGCTTGTAAGTAGCATGTTCATGCAGCTGTTGGTGCATGTCTGTGTGTGTCTGCAAGTGCGTGTGTGTGTTTGTGTGTGTCTGCCACTGTCACACTAATTCAGCATCACCATTAACATCACTTCGTGAATATAACAGGCGTGTGTTTGTCCACCTCTGGTGAATAAAAACACAGTGACAAACAAACGCACACACAAACACAAATGTGTTCTGTTGGACGTGCAGCTGTGTTTTCACATGGATAAACAATCAGTCCATGTCAACCAGTCAAACAGAAGACCCACCAGTTGGGAAAAGAAAAAACATTTACATACATACATCTATAACTATCAGCATTGATCTGGTCAGTGTGAAACCAGTGGAGAGAATCTCACTAATACCACATTTGAGAAGCAGACAGACAACTGACTGCAGGACTCATTAAAGTCATTTTACATGAACTCACCAAGCAAATCATGTGTTAATTAAATGCTAACTTGCAAACACATCTTAATGTCATACAGCTACCAGAGGTTCTCTGGTTGTAGCGTCATCAGTGGGAGGATTTCCTGCTGTTTTATAATCACAGTGAGCTGATCTTTGGGTTTAGGACAGTTGAAGAATAAAACAGACATCGGAAAACATCATCAAGGACATTTCTACTATATTTCTGGCATTTCATAGACCAAATGAATAATTGATTAATTGTTTAAAGATATTTTGACCATTGTTAAATCGCCCTAAACGCGATACATTTAAATCTTTCTCAAAAAATGCAAAACAAAAATAATCTGACCACCATATATGGGATTCCAACACTGAATGAACAAAGTAATAAGTTAAATAACAGACATGTATAATACTTCTTTCTTGTTCTTTCAACATGAACTGAGACAGGGCAAGCATTAGCAAATGTAGTTGTCAAGTAAAGTCAAGTTTACTTAAATTGTTTACCTAAAGATGCAGATCCCCTTTTCTGATTGCTTGACAAAGTAAAGTTTGCCTGAACCAATATCTTATGTATATGGAGGTTTGCTCTTTATACTGTGAAAGTTTTCCTCAAGTTAGATTTAAAAGAAAAAAAAAAACGTATATAATACAGAAGCCCAGACTGCCATCTACCCTCTGGTTGTCCGTGGTCGAGACTTGTTAACTGTCCTCCACCGCCATTTAAAGCCACTTAGTGCAGGCAACAACTCCCTCACTCGTTCTCTTCCTCCATCTCTCCTGTACCTCACTCTGTCACTGGCTCATTCGCTCTCTCGCTCGCTCTACCACTCGTTTGTTTTATGACAGTGTTTCCCCCCCCCCCCCCCCCCCCCCACAACTCTTCTCTCTGCCTTATTCACTGGGTTCTGGCCATTTAGCAAAGCCTATTACAGGGGGCCCATTGTCTTTCGAGAGCAATGGCCAGTCAAACCGGCATAGCCTAATCAGAGTGCAGGGAATTCATCACAATCTTAAGGGAAGAATGGTGCTGATGCTTTTAAGTTGTTGTTTCTTTCACGCCTTTCATGAGGAAAAGACACACATCGCTCAACTAAACAGCATCCACAGAGAGAGGGATACATGGGTAAATTGTCGACTTTCAGGCCATTCGCGCAGGCATAAATACACAACCGCCCCACTCCCACAGGCCATTAAACTCACACAGGCATAAATATTCATCTGCCACACTTCCACACCCGGCAATCAATCACATTTAAGCTTTTAGAGTATTACAAGCAATTGTACCTGAATTGCTTAATGATATGCAGGTCACAGATGGACAAATTAGCATCTGTGAGTGAGCATGGCTAACATTTTTTTTCCCGTGCTAGCTGCCACATCTAGCAGATCGTGACAATCGGGCAAAGTAACATAGACAACTACATAAACCATAACACGAGGGTCAGGTAGAAATTCAACATGCGGATCAAACAGCCAGTGGTAATCGAATTAGTCATCTGATCGTTTCAATAATCCTGATCATCTGCTCTCTGTATTGCCACAATATATTCTGAATTGTTGATTAGCGCTGAAGATTTGACAAATGGGGGAATTAAAACTTAAATATGGCCGAACGATGACTAAAAGTGCAGCTGACAAGCCCGTTTGTCTTTCGTTTTAATTACAGGACGCTCAGTTACTTTTCATTACAAATCTAATTTGTTGACCAATTTGGTCAAATGAGCTCTGAACCAGGGGATAGAAACCTTTTCATTTTAACTGTTTTATAAAAGACGTGGAGCAGCTGAAGCAATGATCATTTGTCTTGTTGGTTTTTACGTCAAAAAGTTTGTTAAAAATCAATATGATCACCTTTATGGTAAATTATAAAGATAAACTATCACAACTCATCCAACTCAATGGGATTTCATTTATTAGAAAATGGGTTTTGCATTAAGCCTCTGACCTCATCATTCATCACACCATCTCAGCCAAGCACCAAAACAATCACTTCCATTTTTCTTGGGAATTGTCGAGTTAATCTAAATGGATAGATCTAAAGCCAGTGATCATCGTGAAGTGCAGCAGCAGAGCTAAAAGCAGACAAATATTACAATCTATGGATTAAGCCCCCAACTAATGACTGGTTGTCATTGTCAACGTGCAGTTTGAGGGAGATCATGAAATCTCGTCCCATCGGTTGCATTTATATTGGATAATTGGCTCTGCTACCGTACAGCTAGAGAAGTTTCTATTTCCCACATGGCTTCGGTCAAAAGATGCAATATAAACTGTAGTGAGCTATTTTTATATTATTGGAAAGGTGTTTTACAAGCTGTGACTAAATATTTACTGCGATATAAAAGGGAATTTCTCTGTGGATTTCTTTTCATTTCTTCCAACTTAACAACGCAGTAGAAATACACAAAGCAATGCTCCCTTGAGGAGGCAGTTCATGTTTGCAAAAAAATGTATGGGAGTTGTCACCGGTCGAGCCACCAAAAGCAATCGTAGAGTTTCTGAGATTTGGCGAGCTCAAAAAAAACAAACAAAGATGGACCGGAGCCAAGGCAACAAGTCAGAAAACTGACGGGAGAAGCAGGAAACGGTGACAGGAGTGAGGTAGAGTGAGGTAGAGATGCCAGAGTCCTCTCACTGAAAGTTTAATCCTTCTTTGGGAGAAGTTCATGTGCAGGACAGATGAGCAAAAAAACTGCCTGTTTGCAGCCTAGCAACAATGAGCTAATTTACCAATGGGCAAGTGTTTTTAGCACTTTTCAAGATAGTTATAGACAAACAGCAGCTTAAATAGTTTTGAACAATACATTTGAAGTTCATAAAAGTTAAATATAGAAACCATGAGAAACATGAGATAAATGAAACTGCAGATTTGTTTCCAAAAGAAAAATGTAGTTTTCACACACAAGCTGATTTATTAAAACATCATACAAACACAAACATCTGCAATGTGGTGCCACTGCTGTCTTTGTTGCGCCCCAAGCAAAGGATTCGACAGGTGAAACCTTATTTTTCCTCCTCTCCTGCTCCCCTCCACCGAGCCACTCATCAATCATTTAAGAGGCAGTGGGCCCGTGTGATACTATATTGATTACCTGCCTTTTATTTCCTGCCACTTGTTGCTTCCACTGGGGAGGTCGCACTGGTTCAGCTACAAAATGTCACCCATCTGCAGCCTGTAAGGACTTACTTGTGTACAGACTTTGATTCATTCCTAATGAGTACATCAGCACAGCGGTGACAGCGCTTGATCCCAGGCCTGCTGTTGAAGAGCAGACTGCGACTCGATAAGCCTGTACATGCATGTAAAGCATGAAAAACTGAAAAAAGCTGCTCTAGGGCCTGAGCCATATGTGATACATACAGAGTGGATGATATGAATTGTAGATATTGAACAAAGGGAACCTGAATCTGAGGAGGATGCTTAGAAGCTTTGCAGGAGTTTTCCAAAGAGCACAAAGAGCAGAACTTCCCTCCGGGCACAGCTCACACTACAAAAGCTCAATCAGTGGGATCAATAAAACAAAGAGGAGGGAGGTGAAAAGAGGAAAGAGAGGGAACTGAATAATTCTTCAGTGTCAGTGTTTGTCGTTTGTAAATATGTATGCATGCATGTGGTATAACTTCAGGAGTGTTTGAGTGTGTGGCTGTGCACATGCAAGTGACTGTCAGTCATTGTCATTTAGAGAGGAATTACATCTCTGCAATGCATGTAGCAATTAGCATATTTTTCATTGAGTGAATGTGCTCCTGGGGCGAACACATCTCCGCTCCACTTTATGACACATATGGGATGTTATTGCACTGATTCAGAGAGAAAGCGGTGCTTTTAAATGCTGCAGAGCTCCGAGGGAGAGTGACACAAGTGAGCTTTGATGTAACAGGAGCATGAGCAGCGATGACGCAGGCTGGATGTGGGAGCGTTAATTGTGTCAGTGAAGCAATATTTCACCTATTTTTAGTCTGACTTTAACATACGGAGGTAAACACATAAATAAAACATAGCAACTGTCCTATAGGGAATCTGATCTTTTTTATTTGAGAGAATATTCAGACTGAATCATGTCGGTTTTACAAGATTTTGTACGCTCTGTTGTTGAGGGGGGAGAAAGGACAAAGAACCCACACTGTGATAAACTGCATGTTATCAGCATGTTCAACATTAGCTCTGATAATGCATGATACATTACAGCATGATAAACATTTTATCTCTACGGGCCCCCTTAATGAATTCACCCACATAATGGTAAGCATCTATAGATTAAAGGATGCCGGCAGGCCACTTTACATGTTTTTTTTAAATCATATAAATATAAAATAAATTCACAACCATGAGCTTTCACTGTAGCTCAACCTCCTCTCAAATTGTTTCATTCTAAAAAGGTGGTTCTAGGATCTAAATTCACTCCAGCACGATATCGTTGGGTCTCCACAGGAGAGCCAAAGCCTTGGGGGCATTAAGCAAATTAGTCTACTGATGTATCACAAGCATAACGGTCACCTTTCACCATTTTTGTACACACATGGAAATGTTATGAGCCTGGAATGGCGTTTTCCTTGGCCCATAAACCACTTTACCACCAAATTTCAATAAAATACAGTTAAAATGAAGTTTTTGCATAATCCTGCTATAAGCCAGACAAACAAATGGCAATGAAAACATAACCTCCTAAGCAGAGGTACTTCAGTGCGTTGAGCTTTTCTCCAAAACTTCTGAGCCAACACAAAGTTTACTACCCCCTGAGCAGAGACTTCCTGGGGGGTTAAACTATCTCCCCTGAACATAATTAAGACCCTGGCTCCTCAAAAGGTTTCTGGTAAGAAATCCTGTGGTGCATAGTTTTTGAGGATTTTTTTGGCCTGAAATATTAACACTCCAATTTCAATAGTAGAAAAAGCTTTGAGACAAATCTGAAAATAAACATAATTTTGCATAGCAGAAACTTGTTTTCTTCTTCTTTTGGACCCTAGTGCACTGGATCAGAGTCTTGCTGCAGGGCCAGACATGAACTTCAGACAGTGTAGTGGGCAGCACCAGAGCTCCTCAGGGCCCTGTATCCCTTCCAGTTCACCCTCTTCACCTCACACCTCGGGTCACTCATTTCTCTGCTGCTCGTGGGCACGTTTGTGGAGCAGCGTGGGCTGAACAACCTGCAGCTCAACATCACTACAAAAACCAAGATAGTGGTGGACTCCCCTTTCGCCTGCACTCTTTAAAGAAACAGATTGAACTACAAATATCAAGAAGTGCAACTCCTCTCACCCCCTCTATGCCTTTCTGGATAAACACAGTAGAACCTTTAGTAATAGACTGAGCCCAGCAACGCTGAGCACCACAGGGGATCTTTCTTCCAGTGGCCATCAGTCAGCCTGCACAACTCCTCTCCCTCTCACTGCTGGACACTGACAAGGATTACTAAATATAAAACTCATAAGAAGTGGTAAGTGGATGGGAGTTGTGGTGCAGGATGACGGCTGCAGGGAGGGGAGACTTAGCAGAGGATCTGACATGGCTCCTGGGCTTGGCAGACCCACGGGGGACCCTGTGAATAAATGGGGGATGAAGGAACAAGAAGCAGCAGGAATGCAGGGCAGGAGGTGTCTGTAGTGTTGGTACTTCTCTGGAATATCAGTAAAATTATTACAGTAACAAATTGTCACCTCGCTAAACAGTCATTTCAGTGCTATGACAACTGGAAGTACAAAGTTCCCTTTCCAGTAAGGGATTATTTTTTGGTCTATTTTCAGATTTATGTTATTATCCTTTTGGGGGTTGTCAGGCTGGAATCCATAGACATTTCAGTGGGTTTGGTTCATGTGACTTTTTATACTGATTGATTGGAAACCAAACAAAGTTCTAATCAATGCGCTAAACTAAGGAAAAATATGTAAATGTTAAATCTCCTGTAAGAATATAACAGCACTGTGAAATGTTTGAGGAATGACATCTGCAACTACAATCATAATTACTTCCCCATGGAGATTATATTTTCATCTGCATTTTGCATTGTGTATTATTTACAGAATTATGCTTAAACTACTGGACAAATTACCCCAGGCCTTGGTGGAAGGATGCAGTACGGGTCAGGGAAGCACATCAGGGGCTGATCAAAGAAAAATGATTCACTTATATTAACTTATGATTATAATTAGACTACACTTTGTAGGATGTTTCATAATTTCAGCATTTGAACAAATATGAGAATTCAACCTTGCTACTCAATGACAGAGTTCAAATACGTCAACATTAAAATCTGAACAGGAAACATAAAAAACTGCTGCTCTGCTTGACCGACAGTCTACAACTCCCATAAATCAGGGTACAGCAGAAGTCAGCTCTTAAACTATCAGGACATTTGTTCCCTGGTTTTGAAAATTCTGACATTCAAGTCTTCTTCCTCAAACCTCATTAGTTTAGCCGTGGAGTCAACTTTTTTTTCGCCCCTCCTGAACATCTCTCTAGTGCCTCGCTAAAGGCAACTTAACAGTAATAAGGAGGTGGAGAGCTTTCACTTCTTCCCAAAGGGGCAGGCAATTCAAACCAGAACATGCACATATTAACACACATGTTCAGCCGACTGTACCATCCCATCCTTTTCTCCAGCAGTAATAACTTCCCTTATCCACACACATGAGCAGTCTGGTCATGCCATTTTCTATTCAATCATCTGTTATTTAATATTCTGAGAAGCAGCTGACATCTCCAGACTTTTTGTTCACTGGCTTTAATAACAGTCCTGGTGTTTGCAGGTAATGATTTTGAACAAACAAGATCATGATTACGCTCTTTTGTTATGTAGCATTCCTGCCAGGTTGGTCGTTTTATTTGGATACTTTCTTTCGTTCAATTGTTCAGTCAGGTAATTGGGAAAATTGCGGCGACGGCAAACTTGTGAATGAAATAGCAAATGCTTCTCCGGCAGCAGACAAACACAGAAAAAACTAATTCACACTTGCAAACAATACAAAAGCGAGTTCTACAACTTCTACCTGAGCTTCTCATAGTACGACTTCTCATGATACTCTGTCGTGATACATGCCGTTAAATGGCAGAAAAGCATCGCTTCTACAGAAAGACTCCCCGATTGCTTTTTAGAACAACACAAGCCATTTCTCAGGGACCATGAAGACAGACGGCAAGAGTAGTTTGAAGCATGTTAAACAGGAAGCTGGCAGATATTTTCTAAATCCGAAGCAGAGAAAACAGTGATTGTGCAGGAGGAAGACAGACGGACCGAGAGAGAATGGAAATGAGATGGAGAGCGAATGCTGATCTTGAGGCTGATTACGACAGCCAGTCTAACAGGGAATGTGCCTGTAATTAAGAAACCCAATTTATTTTATCATGCCAAATGTAATATTGATAATCTGTGCTGTAATGACTTGTTTAAAAAACTCCCATATCCAAAGTCATCTTGTTATTGCAAGCTATAAGCTGAATCTTGTGTGACATCTTCATCCAAATTCCCGAAATAAGCTGTAAAAAAAAGAAAAGTCGCAGATGACAAACTGTGGAAAAAAGCAGCTTCTACTTCATCAAAAGATTTATTTGATCACAAGACGCCTGAAGAGAAACTGGCCAGCACAAATTCCAAAGGTCATTAAATATTGAAATTTGGGCAGATGACACAGCTTTGATCTCAGCCTTAAGTCCACTGACCACACTTGTGGCTTGAGCAGCTAAACAGAATGTTTGCAAGGTCATGGTGAAACTCCACCTCCCGTTTTCCCCCACAACCTCTGCACAAGCCGGATGCCACGCATGGGCGATCGCAGATGTGTCACACTAACAGGCCTGGCACCAAGTGAATAAATCATCAAACAAGTGTACACAGATGAGGCACCGCTGACATGAAATGCAGTTTAGCCAGTGCTCTTGAATAATATATTCTGCCTCATGGAGTTGAAATTATGTTCACGGGTTGTGGGGTTTGTTCTCTCTGGATATTTCTTGCTTTTAATGTCATTACTCAAATGTGAACTATGAACCTGCATATGTGTTTCCATGCAACAGACATGCAGTGATGTTTCTATGTGAAACTCCACAGTTTCAGAACTAAAACACTTAACCGTCTTTGTGGCGTCCTGGGAGCAGCAGAAACCAACTAGTTTGGTAACGAACAAGCCACTTTTAGAGCTGAACACTGCAGCCATGGTGTATTATCAATAAAATATTGATATGGTTGAGTAAAATATTGATAATAGCCACTCTAATCCAAATCATGATCATGCCCAGACCTTGGCCAAACAGTTTCTTTTAGCGGAACCAAACCACTCACCCTCTTTAGCTGTTTTCAGACATAAACTCTGGAGAATGGCAACTCAAACAGGTCCAGGCTTTCTCTGCAGTTTGCCTTTCACATATATGATGAACACAGAGGATTCGCCTGGTCAGATGTGTGCATGACTGAAACACGCTTTGGTGTCAAAATCTTGCCATCCAGGAACTCTGTACAACTTCAAAACACGGACTTACTGCATATATATAATCCATGCAGCAAAGCATATATTAGGAGAACAAATTAATAATATAATAAACGTAATATCTAGGATGGGCTTTCCTTATATGATCCTCAAACCTGACAGTAACCACTTATTCTATGAATAAATTCTAAATAACAAATCCAGCATTGGACAAAATCCTTCTGCAAAAAGTTGAATCCTTACATGTATTTTAGAAATCTTCACATTGTTCCCCCCCAAAAAAACCATAAATTATTCAATGGCTGCGATATCTCTAACTGTAGAAACAGCCCCCGAAAGGTCTCTCTGTTCAAGCTGAGAAGGAAGCCAAATAGTGGGTCAGAGGATTCAACTTGAGGCGCTTATTTTCCCGCTCACCTCACAAGGGGTTAGTACGAGGACAAATCCAGCAGGAGGGCGCCGTGAGTTAATGGGCCGGGAAGTCACAGAGAGTTCATTAGCATATCCTTAACTAATGCGGGCCCAAAACTTTGAGTCAAAGGATGAATTAAACTTTAAGCTGAAGAGATCTGCAAGTTTAAATCGAATAAACGACTTAAGAGTTGAACTGAGAGGCTGTTTTGAGGCAGAACGTCTGCTGACGACACTAAGTTTCATAATTGGTGCCTGGATTTTTGCTGTTGCATTGTGATAAGCTCCATTTTCAACACTTTCAACAAAAAATGTCTACGCTCACTACACATTCACAGACAAGTACTATCAAAAGCACCAATTGACCATCACAGCGGGAGACGCATGTTGAATTCACAAGCTGTTCTGACACAGCTGCCAGAGTTACTCAGCACAAACACATTAAATGCTGAGAGTATATAAAGATGGACAACATGACAGCTCTCCAAAGGTGAAGTCAAAAGTGGCTTCATTTCAAGATAATGGAAGGAAGAGGGGACGCATCATGCATCTTTATATGCATGTCTATGCTTTAACTGCTCGACAGTGGCCATTGGAATATCCTATAGAGTGTGGATACCCAACCCAGGTCCAGAGTCAGGCCAGGTTTGGACAAATTTTGATAAGATATTTACGTCTGTGTCACATTCCGACACACTGGCTGGGCCGTCTACTTGATTTTCTTACATTGCACGTGCCGGTAATTCGGGAAAACATCAGGCTGCCAACGCTGCACTCTACTCTACAACCAGATAAATACGACTCATTAACTACTTCTGCTTCCGCTCTCCATTCCAATGGTTGAGTATTTGCTTGAACACGATTTGATCGGATGGTGCTTGCAAAGTTCAGCTTTTCTCAAATTCTGCTGCACGCAGTGAAAGGACAGCGAAAGCAACAGAACCACAATGCAGTGAAGCAGAGTGGGACATCACCACATTTATAGTCAATGATTGTTTCTGTTGAAGCCTCAAACACGGACACCATGTAAGTGCTTTGTTAAGAGCAAAACTAGGGATATGGTGGATTCAGGCAATCCAGCGCCTCAGATGTGATTGTCTTTGTCACAGATAAAAACACAGATCCACTCATGCTCACTCCAGTGCGAGTAATTGAACGTGCTCTGAATGAAATGTTACATAAACCAGTAGATTTGGTTTGCTGATTTAATAAAGCATAATCGAACCAAACTTTTTGCTCTGTGCAGAACTTATAAACAAGAAACTGAGACTTTTTGACACCCTGTCAGAGAAAACGTCTTTTTTCTGATAACGGAGAATATCCCTATTTCTGTCTGCATGAAACCCGGAAGCCTCGCACACAAAACAATAAGTAACTTTTCACCTCGAGGCAGGAAAATGAATCATTAGTCATCACCTCTTGCCCTCATTTGGTCAGGTTCACGCTGCCACATTTGTCATCCATTCTGATGAGCTGTCTGCCTCGCCTGTGGTAAAGGTGCCACGAATGTTGGAGAAGCGAATCTTCCAGAGGTGAAGTAACACCGGTGTCGCTCCTTATTTTTGACCTTTCTTTTTCTGCCACATGTGGTGACCTGTGCACCCTGACCCACCAACAAATACACACTCTGGGATAAATAAACTTCTTGATACTCTAAAGCAACGCTATGTCACTTCTTTTTTTTTTTTACTCATTCCCATTCCTCCCCTCAAACCCCTGTTCTTGAGCTAGGTAACTTTGGTCGATGATCTCCTGTGAGAAGTGTGGAACTGACTGATAGTCACAGCTTGTGTTGCCAGAGTCAGGTCCAGCAAGTTCAAGAGCAGAGATTTACTGTAAATCGGTTATAAATACTTAGAAGTCATTTAAAAAGCATTTATCTCCAATATTCAGGCAAGGAACCTTTTGTTCGGTGTATTTGTAACAAAGGATTTAAGAGTATTTAAAAAAATAAGAAATGCTCACATACAACTTCAATAAAATATCGATCAGTTCTCTGGACAGCAGTCCAACTGGACTTTTACACTAACGTATGATTTGTTAATGTATTGATGAGTATTTCTGCAAAACAGAGGTTGACTACTGTTATGTATCTGTGACTTCATGCTTCAGATGATCTCAACAGATTGTGAACATATACATTTAGTTGCACTGTAACAGATGTATTTCAAACCCCACAGCAATGTGAATCCATGCACTTGGTTGTACGTGTGGTCTCAAGGGAAACAAACCCCCCTCAGTACTGCACATACTCCCCACTGAGCAGCTTTCCGCATGCAGACCCTTGCTCCCTTTTCATTTTCCTAGCTTCCAGCCCTTTGAACCAAGTGTTGCTCCATTCATTAATATTTATTTCCCTTTACATCACTTTGATGGTGGAGCCTTTTAAATGTTTAATTTGGTTCAGAACCATTAAACAGTAAAGCTGGAGTCTTTTAATTCTAATGTACGGTATATATTATGGCACAGGCTGAGCGCAGGCTGTATGGGAATGATCCGTACACCCTGCAACATGATGGCCTGGTTTCCTGTTTGCCACATTTCTCTGTTGTTTTGAAGCATTACTTCCTTCTCATTGCAAAGTTTAATTAGAAGCAGCTTTTCATCATAGCTGTTAATCTTTAATCTCTACTTCTCCTGCTTTGTAATTGCTACAGATTTTAAATATAAAATCATTAATGGTTTGTTGTGTTTACCTGGATTTACCTCATCAGTCCAGTTTGTTTAAAGAGCCAAAACAAAATTACACATTCCTATATTGTCACTGGCACCTTTACTGTTGAAGAATATGTTTACCACATTATTAAATGTGTTGGAAAGTAAATCATAAAAGGGGCCTACTCAGTAATGCAATAAAAAAACAGAATGACACTAGATCCAGAAATTTTATTGTATTTTAGTTTTTGCGTAATACTGCTAACTATGAGACAACAAACAGATGAAACCATAACCTCCTTGGTGAAGGTAATTAATTGATGACAACAGTTTCACTAAGGATCTGTTAGTTTAACATCTGGGGGTCTGCTGATTTGTTGTCTCATTGGAGACTGAGAGTTTGATATTGACTTGATATTAAACTGGTCTCTGTATGATCAAGTCTGCATTTGGAAGCCTACAAGCATCTAATGAGAATAAGTTTGGTCTGTGGTCAATGAACGAGAACCCATAATGCTTCTACAACTGTGGGTCTGGATTGTAAAAAAAACTGTACCAGTTAGTGCAGGTTTAAAGAAAGGCACCATTATGTTGCATTATGGGAAGTTTAGGAGCCTCTGTATTCTGAAACAGGGCAAGCAATTAAAACAACAACAACTTATATTTGTGAGTTATCTTATCTTATAACTATACAACAGTTCACTTCAAGAGCCAGAGCTATAACCCTCACTATTGGGTCTTATATGTTTTATGACTTTGTTAAAAAGTCATCAGCTGGCCTGCTCTGATCTATGTTCACTAATTTCACACAGAAGCTGTGATGAATGAATGTGCTTGAATTTCAATCAATATATTGTGTGTATTTGAAAAGTGTGTTCGTAGTGTGCAAAAATGTGTGGTAACCTTGAATATTTAACAGAAGTTAAATATACTTACAAGTCTTTTGATAAAGATACATTTTACAGAGCTGTAAATAACTGTTTGCTTTTTGTGTGCAGGGCTGCATATCCAATGAATCAGATTAAAGAAAAGTAAATAAGTACAATTTGCTTCAAAAAAGCCAAACTACAACTTACCTGCAACATGACAGGAAATTACTAAATGTGATTTTGTTGAGTTTAAGTATAAAGTAAAACAAAATGGAAAAATGCTCAAATTAAGGGAACGTACCATGGAACTTTATTTACGTTCAATCGTTACAGGTGTTGGGCAGCAAGTAACATAACGATAACTATAAAGTGACACTCACTTGTCCCAGTTGTAAAACAGGTCTCGCAGAACAACCTTTATGTTAAGTACGAGGAACAAATGAACGATAAGTGATGCATAAAAATGGGACTTGAGAGGAACCCAACAACACATAGCCTGAAGCAGTAACTAGAGAGGAGTTTGGCACCATCGCAGCTGAGACAAACAGGGGTGAATACCATTAGCATGGATGAGTCCTGCTGGAGGCCACAGCACTGGCTAGCACAGCCGGATCATGGCTGGGCTTAATGTGAAGGAACAATATTGTTACAGCTGATAGACTGTCGGATGTGACAAAATGTGTAAGTAAGTATATCCACATTTTTTAAATATAATGTATCTTCAATTGTGACTATATTATTGATATTAGGAGCAGAAATGCCTCTAATACTGCCAAAAATGTCAGGTCAGGCATCGGTGAGTACGTAAATCTATGTACTGATCCGAGTCTTTGAAGTACATTAGTTTCCCCCAGATAAAACTTCCATTTCCTGGATATCACTTCCTCTTCGCTGCTCCAAAGCAGCAGTTGTGCTGTTCTGCCACTGGCAAGTTTCTAGAGCGGCAAAGAAGTTGTAATTTCCGGTAGTGTAGCGTTAGCCAGAGCCAGTTAAAATGTCAGCAATTTGGAAATATTTCACACTGGAAAGTCCCACAAGCAAAACTGTGACGTGTATCGTAATTTTCAAGCTATTTGAAAGGTTGTATTCCTTCATTTATTTGTGTTCTTTTTCAGTTATGACTGACAAACTATATGCCAAGGTATTCATGATTCTCTGTATGAGTAAATCGTTTTTAAAGGGTTAAACCTGAGCCAGGCCATACGACAACGATAGCAATCATCACTTTCATACAGGGTTAGTAGCATAAAGCTGCTAAAATGCCGGCCGATAGTCAACATCACTAAAATAGTCTATGGTTTGTCCACTTCTCTCAAGTTTATATATGAACGTTTCACCACAGTTTTGTCAAAGAGCAGGTGTCGCTTGCAGAAGATACATTTGTCTAATAGATTGAACAATCTGTTTCTGCCCAGCTGTTGCAGCACCAGCCACGTTAAACCTAAATGTCTGCAAGGCTCCTCTGCTACCGTCCTCAGTGGCACTCGTTAGGAGGCGTTCCAAACCCATTTTACACATAACTAGCAGAACAGATACACTCACATCTTCATCAATCCAGCTGTCAACACAAAAGACAACATAACAGCTTACGTTTAGCTCCTTATATAGGCTTGCAAAGTTTTGATTTCTTTAGGTGCTGGGCTCTGAGCGCGGTCGAAATTGAAGTGACCGATATTCAGTCCTTAGTATCCTCTATAGACACAGAGGAGTGAAGCTGCTGCTGACGTTTCAACTGGAGACTGTGTTTCTGTGAGTGCATCAACGAGGAATCAAAACCCATCTACAAACTAATTCCAAACAGTCATGGCCCTTTCAAATTGTATTTTACTTACACTACGTTACGATGGGTTGCTTGTTTTCTGTGCCACCGACAGCAACAGGTGATTTCATCCCATGACAAATGAATTACTCAGAGTTATTGGGATATGTTGGGGAAGAAAACAATGTTGTGTACCTAAACAAAAATACACATTATATAGGAGGACAGTTGGAAGATGAAACTGATGATAACATCCTTAAAACAGACTTAAATGTGATAATGAAGATGTCCAGCCCTTCTGTTTACAGTGTGTGTGTGTGTGTGTGTGTGTGTGTGTGTGCACGTGTGCATGCACGTGTTTGCTGAGACAGGTGTAATCTGACAGCTGTTAAAAACCTATCCTCATTTTAAAATACAGAGAAAAACGGTTATTTGGGCCATTGGAGTAAATAAGGTAGAAAGGTGTGGGTTGTGTGCGTGTGCGTGTTTCCCTCATTTCATTAATGAGCACCTTCCAGGCAGGTTACTGTGAAGACAACTGGTGCTCTCCTTTCCACGCAGCGATGACAAATGATGGTGGCAGCCCAGAGTCTAATTATGAAGTGGGGCCTCACAAACCAGTGTCTCTCACAGCTTATTGCCTCTGAAGAGGAAAGTGTGGATTTTCCTGTGGTGTTCATTGTTTTGTTTCTTTATCTTTCATGTGTTTCACTCCTTCAGAACTGTGATGGTTGCTGTGCATTGTGCCTCCTCCTCCTCTTCCACCTACACACTGGCCGCTCTCCTCCACCAGCAAGATATCTCCCCCCCGGTGACTTTTTTCCAGGATGTAATGACATCACCAACGGGGTTGTCATGGTAATTAAACTGTAGCAATGTGTGTTGAGATATTCAATCTATTCTTTTGGACTGACACTTTTGTAAAAGGACCGGTGTGAAGGATTTAGGGACAGAAAGGGAATTTAATATTCATAGTTATGTTTTCATTGGCGTGAATCACCTGAAACTAAGAGTAGCTATGTTTTTTTGTCAGCTTAGAATGAGCGCGTCACATCTTTAAAGATAGCGATTCATATTTAGCAAACACTGGCTCTTCATAGGGTCTTTCACATTTTATGTTACCTGAAGGACTTTACCCTGCATGCTTGGAAGGGGGGGGGGGGGGGGGTAGTGGTATTCAGTTGACTAATGCTAACGTCGCCCTAAACAGGAAGTGAAAGTCTCCAAAAGGTCAGAAGTTCAACACCTGCGCTGCCCCCGCTGGTTGAGTCAGGTCACTTGTGTTTCCTTTATTCGAGAATAATTGTTTATATTCATGTATTTATTTATTATTGAACTTTTTAGGGGGTTGCTATGGTTCTCCCATAGACTTTATAAAGATGGACAACGCGTCTCAACTTCCTCCCACTATCCAGAAATGAAAGTACAAACATCCTGGATACAAACTCTGCCATGTTGTGCATTTGGAGCCACAGTCTGCGCTGTAGCGAGGTTCCAACGGTAAATACACAAAAGAAACACTTGAACATGCATCAGTGTGAAAACAACGACCATCTTTGAGGTGTACTTTGACTATTTTACGTGGTCATGTCTCCTCCATGTTAATGAGTTGAGATTTTACGACCTATACTGCAGTCAGCCACCAGATGACAGTCGAGATTATTTGACTTCTCTTTTTGGGAGCTGCCATGTCGTCCATCTTTACCGAGAGTCTATGGGGTAGTCAAAGTCAAACGTCAACTTTATTGTCAATTCTGTCTTATGTACAGGACATAGACAAGATTGAAATGCCGTTTCTCTCTGATCCCAAGTGTAAACACATAAGTAGACAGATCATATCATTACAAAAAAACAGAAAATATAAGTACACTACATGTTAAGTACTCAAACAAAGTACAACATAGTATGCAGTCCTACGGTACACAGTGGATAGGATGAGAGTAGTGCAAAACGGAATAGTGCAAAAATGGATTGAGATTTCAAAAACACTTCATGGGAAGTAATGTTATGTGCCTCGACAGTGTGTAGTAAATAACAGTTAAAGATAGCAGCATTTACAGTAAAGAAAAAGGTGAATTTCGCCGCTAGTCTCCCGAAGTCTCCTCTCCTCACATTTCCAGTGAATAAGTGCAGTCGACTCGTTACATAAGAGAGCGAGCCAAAGCAAGCAGATGAAAAACAGTTGGAGAGGGGTGGAGGTGGCGGTGCAGCACGGAAACTCACCAGCTGCAGCTCCTCCTTCACCTTGGTGAAATTAGATCAAACGGGACTTTGATATTCCTACACTGACGAACAGTCGGTATCACAAAGGGAAAGTACACTATCCAGAAATGTGCTTTTAGGGCTCAGTGACGTTGATTTCATACATTAACACAATTTCATTGTTCAGCGAGTAGATTATAAAACAGCTTATATTTCACATAATGAGCAGAATTTTCTCCCTAATCTCCAGTGAAGTCGGGATAAGTGTAAAGAATGCCCTTGCAGGTATTCCTGCTAAAATGATATGTACAATAGTGGACAATTAGCTGTGCAGTAATGATTATTATACAGTGGGTGGTTTCCGCCAAGCTAATGCCATGAATTGTAATTTGTTTAATGCCTGAAGTAAACCCACACTCAATACTGATTAGGCCTAAATTTAATTCTGCACCCAAGGTGCTATACAACAGAGAAGTGATTTAAATGGAAATTTGCTTATTCCATTTTTAGCACTTTCATGAGACTGGTGATTTGAATTTAATTTCTAAGTTATTTCACAATAGTGCAGCTCAGCTGATTAGAAATAGAAACGCGACCAAAGATTTTTGATACGTTATTATGTTTGATTTTCGGGTACAGAGATGAGTGACGGAAATTTAAAAAACTGCTCTCACAGAGAAGATTATTGACTCCTTGCTCTTCAATTTAACAGCAGAGGAACAGTTTGATGCACTTGTGAAGTATCAGGACAAGGTTAAATCGAAAGGCAAACATCCAAGGTTTACTCTCACATTACAGAATCAGATGCCAGGAGAGAGACGGCAAACACAAACTGAACTCTGGAGACAGTGCTTGTGATGTAGTGCCCTCTATGGGCCAGAGCAGTTGAATTGAATGTCACCTACGGCTGTTATGTACTTCCAACTCATTATGTGTTTGTCAGACCCTGAAGAAGACCTGGAGTCGATGCACGTCGGTTTGTTTGTTTGCCAATATGCTCGAGGAATGAATTAATATTGTTTCACCTGCAGACCTGCAGAGCCTGGCCTATTTTTTATTCAACGGTTGTCTGTATTATTTAATATCTACCAAGACTTTTGGGATTCTTTTTTATTTCTTTTTTTAGATTAAAAGTTTCTTTTTTGCCAGTATTAAGATAGCTTTAATATGAAAGGCAGATGGAGACAAGAATCAGGCAGAAACTCAGACACCGAAAGATATTAGTTTCCAGAAATTCCTAGGCAACTGCTTCTGCTTCCAAGATGAGTTTATTATATAATATTTTTCTCCTTTTGTACTCAAGAGAGCTTTTGTGCAGTGGATATTGAAGGCGGAACAGCTCCTGTGTAACCATACTGCCCCCTATTGAAAATAAAGACAACCCCAGCATCACGCCTGGTGCTCGCCTGACTTCAGAGCAAAACACTTTCTGTCACAGATTTTTCATAAAGTTTGTACCTTTCCAAAAAATCTGTTAAAAGGAGAAACCCGTGAAAAGTAGAACGTTAGAGCTCAGGAGAGGGAGAAGGAGTTAGAGCTACAGAACAAAACATCCTAACAGCCTGTGTAACTGCGGCCCACAGAAGCAGCTTTCCTTACCTGCATCCTTTCATGCATGGGATGCATTATCAAAATTAAGTGAAAGGTTCTGATGAATTTCCGTTGAAAACTATTTCAAGTCCTCGTTGCTCAGGTGTCAATAAGGCACGTGGGCTGGTGATTTTACCTTCCACTGTTTTATGTTCATCCATTATTCCACATCAGACACACTGACGACAGAACGTAATAGGACAACCTGCCACCTCTCTATTAAACAGACCATGAAATTGACTGAGCCGGCCTCAGCCTTATTATCTTGATGTTTTCCACCTTCAGCACGCAACATTTAATATGACATGAGGGCAGAGAGAGGAGCCGTGTGTATTTAGTGATGAGGGTCAAACCATAAGCAAAGGAAGTGGTTTTAATGAGAAGTGGAATTTGCATTTTAATATTTTATTTTTGATTGGGGGGGGGGCAATGGGACGCTGCTGAATGATGAGCACCTGTCGTTACAGCTATAAACTGGCCTCTGTCTCCCTCCAGTGGTAGGCGGTAGATCTTTCTTTGAATCGTTACTGTATGTTAAATATTACTGTGTCAGGTGGCAGGAAGTGAGCCGATCTGCCTCTGATGATTCCAGCAGCATTTTCACAGCCAGTTTTCAGTCGCTCCTCCTGTAGCTGCATTATGAGAAAGTCGACGAGTCAGAAAACCCAGTCAGCGCTGTTGGCCAGGAGACAGCCGCTATAGTCTGCTGTAATAGTTTGACTGTATTTGTTCAACAGATGCTGACACAGCTCAGCCGGAAGGCCAAATATTAGCACTATGACTCTGTCCTGCTGCAATGCCCCGATTAGATTTCACACATGGACACAAACTGAACGCAGATGAGGTCATTTTGTGGTCAAAACACCATCCTCCTAAACGGCAAGATTTCATTGTCTGTGTGAAAACTGCTCAGTAAGCAGCCATCTGGTGGTTTTACTGGCCAGAAGATTAGAGGTATGAATTAAAACTGGAATCAATCTGGTTGCATGTGCATTAAAATCCTTTGTTTTATATTATATTAAATTTAAATGATGTCTAGTAATTGTGAAATTATGTATATTTTTCAACTTAATATTATCTCAGTTTTAACATGAACTTCAAGCCATCTGTCGACCTGTAAATCACCAAATCATGACCGACAAGGGGCCTTCATGAACAAATCATAAAACTTAAAGACTGAAAACTTCAAACTGTACTTCTGCAATGTGTGTTAAGGTTTGGAGGGTTAGTGCTGACAAAATAACTTTTGGCTCATCATTACAAAATAACAATTTTGTTAAATAAGTAATCGTTAAGTCACATATCAAAATCAAAATATGAAATATTTGTTGGTTCAAGCCTCTGAAACGTATTCAGATATAAAGTAACATATAAAATATTCGCTGCTTTTTTTTCCTTTGTAAAAACAAGCAACTTTGTAGGAATTTGTGATGGGTATTCTTCACTATTATGACACTTGGGACCAAACAGATCAACGTTTGATAAAGTAAAATATGAAAGTAATCAACAGATTTTCTGCAGTTACTGTCTATAGGTGTCTGTACCATGATGCAGTCTGCACATTATGTCCAAATGGCACATTCCAGGCAAACTGCACAGCCCTCTGTGAACTGCAGGCGCACATACATGTAAGTTTAGCTAAGCCGGTGCCGAGGCGGCGGTGCTTGCGAGGGGCCTCAAAACCCATCTCAATTTGGCCCGACACGCAGTGATCAAAGGCCGAGATCAGATGTGACTTTGGGAACATAATGTGCTCAGCCAAGTGCACCGAGCTTTCCTGACAGGACAAAGTTGGTTCAGGGTTGACATTGATTTACGGTGCGGTGCAGAGTCTTTGTCTACGGCAGTGGAGAGAGGAGTCACGGGGGGTCTGCAGACATATTGTAGATTCTTGTTAAGGTGATCAGATCACAGTGTTCAAACCATCACTGAGACATCAAACTAAACATGTAGAGTCTCCCCTTCTCTTTCATACTTAGGATCCAAGAAGCTGAAGCCAGTGTTCCCCCCCCCCCCCCCCACCCCCCCACCCCCGGGCTCTGTAAGTGTTTTCATCTCTTGTACAAGCCGTCCAGCTGGGCTCCCTTGAGAATATACGGTAGCTCCGTAAATGCTTATATATATACGTGTGGATTCCTTGTGAATAATTCATTGTTTAGAGATATTTCAAACTTAAGATATGTAAATCTTCTAAAGAGTGTGAAGAAAATGTGCCGAAGAAAATATTAATGTAGTATTTCTTTGTGAACATTCCACCCCACACACATATTCATACATGTATATCACTTTCACTTTCACTTTAACTATTAAACATTTAACCAATTTCATTTATTAAGCATGTACAATTTTTACATTTTATTTAATTTTAGTACTGGAAGCAAATATGTTTCATTATTAGAATGATTATTATATTTGTTAAAGTTTGTACTTGCCAAATAAGATTTATTAACAAACTGATTGATTTATCTTCACATCAAACTGGACAGTTGTGCAACACTACACACAGATGTGCACAGAGTAGATCAGGTAAAGGGTGAATGGACTGATATTTTATTATTGTCAATCATTTCCAATCCCAACCATGAACTGATTCCATGAACAGGTTTTGTCTGTGTGGACGAAGCTTAATGTAACTTATTTATCGTACTGGTTGAAATCTTTGTTTTTCAGTGTTTTCATTTTTTAGCCTGGCTTTTACTAGAATCAGTGGGGTTACTGCCGGGCTCTTTCTCCCACAGCCAAACAAAACCAACCTAAAAAACACCCTGAGCTGAGTGAGACAGATGCTTATGTTGCTATGTTGTGTTCCATTAGGCTGCAGCTTTGCACTCAAGACCGTGAATATCAACAGTTTCCCACCCAGCCTGGTTCCCACAGGTGATTGGAGAGTGATGGAATGTAAACACACACATTACTGTGCAAACACATAAAACGTCCTATCAGCAGAAGCAGCAGAAAGCACGAGATACAGTTGGCTTCGTGGAGTTTGGGGAATGGAGACAAATGAAGAGACTCTCAGTGCGACAGGAAGATAACGAGAGAAATATGACGATTCAAGCCCCGGACTGAGTGAGAATAACCTTTACGATATGAAATCAATACTCAGCATTCACTGTGTGTGTGTGTGTGTGTGTGTGTGTGTGTGTGTGTGTGTGTGTGTTTGTGTTTGTGTGTCTGACCAGTGGCAGCACACAACCCCTGTGTTCCCACTGGCTGTTACACTCTGTCAACATGCAGAGATGCTGCTTGCTGCGAGCATCAGTCCTGCAGTGACCTTGGCTCAGACACATGGGTCAACTTTCTTTTCTTTATTTTTCGTTGGCTGCTGTGAGGTCAAGTGTGTTGACTGTACGTGTCCAGAGCTTCTGACCGTCGTTTCTGAGGTTACCAGTCATAAACAGACAGAAACAGGAAGGAGAGATGCTGCCAACTATCTTAGTTTGCATAGCTAATCCTTTTAGATTAGAAAGTGGCATTAATCAATCCTGCAGCTGACCTCCATCAGGCACTGAGAACCTACTACTTTCTGCAACAGCTAACTGGGCTGCATTGGACTTAACAAATCATTTCTTATTTAAATCATAACAATTAGCAAATTAGAGCTACTTCAATCATTTTCATTATTACAAAATAGAAAATAACACAACTTCCATAAAGTTAAATGACTTCCATTTAAGTTCTCGACCTTAATTTGTTTGCACTTAAAATTTAATTGTTTTTCTGCCATGTATTTTGTGAAGCACTTTGTAGCCTTGCTTAGACAAGTGCTATAAAAATAAAGTTTTTATTATTATAATTATCACTTTATTGCATTGCCATGTGATGCAGCGTTAACACACACACTCACACACGTCGTTTCTTCATGACTTCAGAGAACACTTACATTACATTGATTTCCTGGAGACTTACTCCAACTAAACCTCAACCTCAACCTCAAAACATGTCTTCACCTTAAGATGTAATGAATTACATTTTGGGGACTTGCTCTTTGTCCCCACATAGAAGACAAGTCTCTGTAATGTGTCTGTTTAAACCGATGTATGTGGAGCAAAGAAGGAAAACAAGCCACTAAGCAACACTGAGTGAGGACTGCAACATTCCCTGGAGTCGTAATCTCAGCTCTGCTGTTTTGAAGGAACAAGGTTTAGTTTCATCATCAGTTGTGACATATTATAACATTTAAAAGACAATGGGTGAAACAGACGACCACGCTGCAATAACAACAAACAAACAAACTGTTTAGGTCAATGCTGTGACGTCATTTCAAACTCAATGAAAATGAAAGAACTTTTTTTATGTTCTCTTCGTGCAGTGATCATAATACATAACATGGTAAGTTGTGGGCGTGAGTAGTTAAATATAGTATAGTCGTACTCCAGTATTCACACATCTTTCTTTGTTTAAGTACTAATACATAGACAAAAATGGACCACATTAAGGTTTTCTACTTAAAAAAAGTAAGTACTAGTATAAGTATTAACATAAGAGTACTTGTAGAGTGTAGCTTATCCCCTAATGCAACAGTGTACTGCATCATTATGGCTGAGTCTCAGAGTCTTCATTGAATATGTTTCATGGAAATGTTCAGAGCTCAGATTATCGCCGTGTTTGTCTCTCGATCAAAAATCAAGTCACAGGACAAAATGAGAAATAAAAACATCCCTCGGGGCAGAAAAAGATTCTCCAGCTCCTCAACAGACACTTTGTTGACTCTCACACAAAAAATCTTCCATTTCCAGAGAGAGCTCGACCATTTTGTGTGACGTGTCCCGTATGTCTGACCCACTAACACACTTCCGAGAGGAAGAGGCGGCGCGGCGTCACGCAGGGGGGCGGGGTCCTCGGCGTTGAAAACAGAGACTGCCTCTAAATCTCTCTACTTCCGGTTCTCTGGAGGGGTTGTTTTTTTTTGCGCTTAATTCTTCTTCTCTCTTCCTTTGCGTCAGGTATTTTGAAAACGACACCTCGGTTTAACACTTTAAAGCTTTTACTAAATTTCCTCGCACTTTTTTATTTTATTTATAATGCGGCTGCTTTCATTGGATTCGACGCGAAGCCCCTCCGAAGGTTGTCCTCTGCAGCACGATCCCGTTTGTTTTGTTTTGTTTGCTGCTCTGATGGAGTGAAGCTGGATTTGCTGTAGATCTTTAAAAACCCAGGGGAGGCTCGTTTAAATGCTCCTGTCGTCGAGGAGCGTCCCTGCGTTTGAAAACCAAGAGGTGAGCGAGAGAGAAAGAGTGCAAGCGTTATTGTCCGAGGCAGCTGCAGCTCGTTATCCCGCCTGCACGCGCGCGCGCGCACACACACACACACACACAGAGAGAGAAAGACATCCAAACACACTCGCACAGCAGTGGTTTTAAACTTTGCATGTGTTCGCATTGAAGTCTGAAAAATGGCCCGTGTTTGTGTTGTTGTTGTTGTTGTTGTTGTTGTTGTTGTTGTTGAAGCTGCGCCTGCTTCCTGCTGCAGACTTGGCTCTACAACTGTTGACCCACATCACAATAAGGGACACACAAAAGTGGCCCCATGCACGGAGGGAATCCTTTTCAATACAATATATATAAATGAGTTGTCCTCAGACCAGTTTTTATTTAAGATTTGTAAACTTTTCTGATGTGTTTGTTTTTATTGCATCATCTTTTATTTTCTTCTATTCCTCATAAACAGATATGAACATTGCAGCCAGGAGTGAAATGTGAATTGAAATAATCCTAAACTAATCCTATCCCTCTGCAAAATGTCATGTACTGAGTAGTTTTTGCTTAATCCTGCTAACAAACCAACACAGAGAAAAACATATCCTCCTTGGCAGAGGTAATAAATAAGTGACTCTTATGGTTTGACCTATGCAGTGGGAGCAGTGGGCCCTGTTCATGCATTCCTCAATTTATATGGAGGATTATTAGATCATGAAATTTACAGGAGTCATGTGTAGTTCTTTTTGTTCATCATACTTAAAATCCAAATGGAGATACTGTCAAGAAAAGACAGTGCTACATAGACAGATACAGATTTATAAACTCAATCATCAATGTTTACATCAATGTTTAAACTAGAATGTCACTAAGCGGAGCACATACCTCCCCCATGGCCCAACAGGCCCCTCATGAAACCACATTGAAATCCTCAAGATCCAGATTTGTATTTGGTTCTGCACCAAATTTCACCAACTCATTAATATTAGTCCCCCGGAATGTCCCTGAATTTTTTATCCTAGAAAAAGTAATGATAATGTGGGAAAACACTATCTCGCAATGTTCAAGAAAGTAAAAAGAAATCCTGGACTCCATGTCTTTCCTGACCGATACCGCCTCCTTCCACCAAATGTCATGATAAACCTCCCAGTAGGTTTGTTGTAATCATGCTGTCTAACAGACAAACGAAAACATAACCTCCCTGGTGGGTAAAATAATGCAAACATATCACTGTGGCCTTGTCGTTATGTGTTTGCCAATCATCTCACATTGTAACGTCTCTCCCTCTCTCCACCTCTATCAGGTGTGTGTGCCCGGGGCGCAGCCTGGCCTGTGCCGATGAAGAACCCGGGAGCTGCCGAGAGCCGCCGGCTGGTCGGGCTGTTGGAGGGCGCCCTGCTCAGAGAGGCCCGCCTGTGGAAGGTGCCCGTCTTCAAGAATGGATGCATCCAGGTGAGACACGTGACGCGTCCGTGATTTGATTTCTGTCCTACAGCTGCACTCGATGACCAAACATGGCGTTAAAATAATTTTGTGGGTTTTTTTCCCTCCTCTGACGCCTCAGGGTGCTGACATCTCTTCATCCCAACACAAAGAGATGATCGTCTGGCTCGGAGAAATGAGCCGACTCTTCCATTTCTGTCCAGAGACCTTTGCACTGGGAGTCTGTGTCCTCAACCGCCTGCTGTCCACTGTCAAGGTACATGGCCTAAAAACCTTAAAGTCAAACATAAAACAAATTCTTCTTGAACCAGTGGTCTGTATTGATGGAGGCTATAAATGTTGCCTTTATTTGACATGTGATTCAACAAACGGCTGCACAGGGAATCATGAATAATCGATATATATTCACTTAAGTCTGTTTACTTTGAGTTTTAACAGTATAAAATGCTTTTGAATTTAATTCGACCTGGAAAAGCCACCCCCTCCGAAATCAAGCTAGTATCAACACGTCCGATCTGTCACAGCCACTCCTTACATTTCTTCATACTTGCATAGTGTAAATTAGATGTTATTAAATGTGCTTGTTTCCCAGATTCATTCACGTGTGTATATATATGTTTAATCTGTCAAATCTTGCTACGTGTTTAACAAACGTTTCTTTTTAGGCTCAACCAAAATACCTGAAATGCATCTCGTTCACCTCCCTGGTCCTAGCTGCCAAGATCAATGAGGAAGACGAGGTGAGATCACACACAGACGATAATCTTCAGCTTTATAGGAAGGGGAAAAAAAGAACCACACACTGACTTCAATGCTATTTGAAAACAGTACGTTTATTTGCTTCCCTTTTGTTTTGAACAGGTTATAGGTTCTGTCAGAGACCTGGTTGTGCAGAGCGGATGCAACTTTTCAACAGCGGAGATTCTTCGCATGGAGAGGATCATTCTAGACAAGCTGCACTGGGACTTGTACACCGCCACACCAGTCGACTTCATTCACATAGTAAGTTCAGACTTCAGCAGAGAGACGGGCGAACAGAACACCCCCCCCCCCCCCCCCCTCCTGTTTTCTAGCCGGACCTGAAGTCGTCAGAGCGTCTCACACGGAGCCGCTCGCACTCTGAGACGCTCCGTGACTCGGGTCCTGGTCTCGCCCTTAAAAACGCAGCAGTACAAAAAGCACACGTTAAAACCATCATGCTCGCTTCAAGGTGGTGCTCACGTACCCGCACACCCCGACCACCCACCCACCCACAGCAAAGAATTGGTCCTAGTAGAGATTGTGCATTTAATTGATTTGACTCCTTGTGCCCACGACGATCTTATAAAATCCACAACAGTGTCCTTCACTTTTTTTCCTAATGAAACACTGCAGCCGAGAGTGAAAAATAAAATCAAGTCTGTCACTGATGTGAAATAAAAGGGTCTGATTAGAGGATACGGTAATTTACGTGTATTTTTTCCAACACATCGGAATAAGCAAATTAAATAGTGGCTGTCAGACAGTTGATTTTATTTAACCAATAATATGATGTTGCTGCCTGATCACAGCTAAGATTAAACAGTCTCTGCACTTTACCCACTTGGTTTAGGTCTAATCTAACAGATGGAATAAATCAACTTGCTTTAAATCGGTAGTTCTCAAAGTAAATTCAGTATTTCAGTATTCTGGTGCTGAATTCTATACTTTTCCTGTGATAAGACAACTAAAAGTAAAAAATCTTGTCAAACGTGGGTCTATATGAGTCAGTTTATGGCTCCTTGATGTGCAGGAGTTTGAGAATCACTGCTTTAAATGACCCGTAAACCTGAAACTCGCTGCTTTAGTGTCACGTCTTGGTGTAATTGCAAAAGCTTTCTGCAGCTTCAGAGCAAAAGAGACAGCATTGGACTTGAAAACCACATATTGGACAAAGTTAAGTTATATATCGGCGGCCAATGACTTACATTGCATGTATGTGGGCAAAAATCCGTACACATTTCAGCGGCAGGTCTGTTCAGAGCTGGATGAGATTCCTCTGACTGCGTTTTCAAGCTGCCAGCAAAATAACATGCGTGTCGCACATCAGGCCAAGGCACTTCTGACTAACTCTTCCCTGCAGCTCGACAATGGAACCCTGCTGCCACCAGAGGGAGCGTGTGCAGTCGGATCATCTTTTGCAATCAAACCTCAAACTAACAAAAACATACTCGGGTTGTTATTGTTCATGCACACTCAGGTTTTGGCACAATACTGTCTCACTCTCTAGTTTAACTGTTAATCCTGACGAATCATTACCAGAGGCAGACAGTAGCACCCGACTGAGCTGTCGACAAACACACACACACACACACACACACACACACACACACACACACACACACACACACACACACACACACACACACACACACACACACACACACACAGGCCTTCATGCAGTTAGGTTCAGGGCTGTATTCATAATGCTGTTCAAAACGAGGTCAGGCAGGATCTTATGTTTAAAGATCCGTATTTAAAAGGTCAGGAAAGCAGGTAGAGCAGGTTTTAATGAAGTAAACATAGAGCTGAGTGTTATGAGCTCCACTTCGGTCCAGGCTGAAATGAATCATAAAAACTTAACATTCTAATACTTCTTTCTTATTCTAACTAAAGTTAACTCAGTGCCATTCAGTCAAATGTAACTGCTGTGTTACAGATTGACCCTAAACTTTATGTTAAATAACTATTAATATAAAGAAAGACAAAACAAATATACAGAACTTGAAATAAGAAAATAAATGTTCTACAGTTTGTAAAATATAAACATCATCTCTGCATTGTTCTGTAAAATACAAGTTTTCATATTGGCAAATATAAGGGCAATAACACTGTCTGTAAAAGGCTCATAGTCAAAACCTGTTTATAGAAGATGATGAGGAATCTGACCTGAGAACCAGATCAAACTGAAAGAGGAAGTAAAACCGGTTGTTTGCCTGCGAGTCGGACGCTTTATGAACACAGCCCATCATTTTCCTGACATAAATAAACGGCGTATCGATCCACGCGACAGGAAGGTTTTCCACGGAGAAGACATTTTAGAAGATAAAGATTATTTGTCCAGGAAACGTCCCTCGGGTTGATTTGTGAAGCCTTGTTCTGTGAATCAATAATCTCCCACAATCCCTCGAGAAAGAAATAACAGTGTTTACATTTCTTGTGATATTGACGTTGGCAGAGGAAGGAAACCGTTTTCTTAAAGCCACAAACCATAAATTGTCACCGGAACGCGTCTTGACACATTAGATATTTTCAGTTGGACCGTTTCAGCAAAACGAAACAAGTGCAAATCAATTCCCTTTTACTGTTACAGTTTGAAACTGGTGTTCGCAGGTTTACAGCGGGTTATTGGGAATCTAATATTGTCCTTGCACTTCACTTTGAGCAATACAAAAATCCAGGACTTTCAAAGTAAAGGGACATAATGTATTAATAAATGCTATCATAAAATAAAGACATTTTCTCTTTTTTATATCATTCAAATAAATATTGTTTTTCAAATAAATACTTTAACTATACTGTTTAATATCTCACAATCACATTCCCTCCCTCCCCGGAAGAAATTTCTCTGCTTTCC
The DNA here is from genome assembly GCA_026259375.1 of Verasper variegatus. Taxonomy (NCBI): domain Eukaryota; kingdom Metazoa; phylum Chordata; class Actinopteri; order Pleuronectiformes; family Pleuronectidae; genus Verasper; species Verasper variegatus. The sequence continues at coordinate 7,263,136 of CM048051.1, forward strand.
CCTTTTTCTATATCCCCTGTCTATAAACAGCGATCAATAAAATCTATCGGTAGTTTGTCACAGACTCTCAACTATGACACTGGGATGTGAATAAATAGGAGGATTTATAGAGATGAGTCGTCACTACCTCTTGATATTTATCGGTATTAATGTCTCTTCAATCTCCACTTTTATGTAGTTCTTTTTTCTTTTGATAATTAATGCTGTAAAAACGATGAAACCTCACGATTGACAGCTGAGACTGTGTGAATGGGCGTGGCCTTGATACCCCGGCTCCTCACCACGATCACTACTGGCTCCAAATTACTTTAAAAGTGTAAAATGGCCGCAGCTATTTTAGCTAGTTCTTTAAGTGGAGCCGTGTCGTCCATCTTTCTATACAGTCCGTGGATTATATGAGCGTTTACTGTGAGAATCCAATATTCTTTACTTGCTACATTACCCTGCATCACATGAAAATGAAAAAGGTCAGAGGAGCAGACATTAGAAAGCAGTAACCGTCTGGAGCAACAGTTTTCGGGACGACTGCTCGACTTTGGCGCCACGTTGCTGAAGCACCCTCTCAGCGAATTCCACTTTCTTTTAAAAACCCAGGACTTGCTGCTGCTACAGAGCGAGACACGAACAAAGCAAACGAGCTATTCACAACAACGTGAGTGAGAGAAACACAAGAGACGCTTGGCGAGAACAAACGGAAGAAGAACGTGTCGATATTTCTAAAATCTAGTGGGGATTTTTCTTCCCCGGCCGCTCGTCAGTGTCCCGCTCACACTCATTTAAACTAAAGTGGGTTTTACCGGCTGTAACAAAAGACGTTTATTAAACTATAATTTATTCTTTTTCTTTTTACATTGAGCCCCCTCAGAGTTCCTGCCTACAGATGGGAACACAAAGCACTGCACATACAATACAATACGAAGATTACTATGATTCCTCAGGCAGGGGAAGGGGGGGGGGGGTCTTCATGAGTTAAACCTGATAGTGAGAGTCTCCGTCTGTTGCTCCAAGTGTTGAAGCAGTGATGGACACTTGAGAACAGAAGAGAGAATCACAGACAGAGACAAGTGTCCTGGGTGGATGAGAATGAAGGGGTGGATGACGTGCTGTCCTTTTTCCTTCTGGCTGGACATTAAATGCACTGGTGGGTTTGACGTGTGATGTGAATGATGACATCGTAGATGGATGACTAGATGAGACGGCGATGACATCGTTATGCTAACGTTTTGGTCTCGTTCCTCTTCCTCTCCCCGTTCGCCTCTGTCCCCAGTTCCACGCCCTGCTCGTCTCCGGCCACCCCCACCTCATTCCGTCCATCGGGCTCGGCCCCGGCGCGCTCCCCGGCGGGCCTGGCCATCAGAAGAGGCCTTCCTTCTTCCAGGCGGCGCTGTGGACCAGGCAGGTGCAGCACTGTATGGCCTGCCACCAGCTTTGGCAGTTCAAGGGCTCCACGTTGGCCTTGGCCATCATCACCTTGGAGCTGGAGGCGCTCACGGCCGAATGGTTCTCCGTGGTCACCGACCTGCTGAAGAAGGCTCAGGTGAGAGAAATGCTCAGGACAAGGGACACGCGCTTGTCCTCATCAGCTGCTGTTTGAAAAGAGACAAATCAATTGTGTTGTGATTATTGATACATTAATTAATGTATAAGACATTTTGGCATAGAATAATCAATATTTTTATATAGTTTCTATTTCATTTTTTCTTGACTAATAAATCCAATATATCTACTGTTGGTAACAAATGGCAGAACAGCTTATAAATATGAATCCATTATCTATTACTCTGCTTCTAGTCATTGGATTGATTGATTAACTGAGGCTGGAAAGAATGAACAAATTGACACTCTTATATCAATACTCTACATATTTGTCTTTTTGGATACGGGTCCTTTTCTACATTTTTAAACGTCTTTACTGTTTTTCAAAACCTGATTTCATTGATCACGTTTGCACCTTTTTGATCCGGAGCAGCTTCCCAGTGGAGGCTGTGCCCGATGAAGGCACAGCGTTAAAGGCACATTCAGATAACCACATCACACCTCTGTGGTTAAATCGGTTAAATGCGGCTGCAACCACAGATCCAACAATGTCCGAATAATGATCACAACAAGGAAAACAAGGGAACAGGATATTTATCCTAGAGATATTTGTGCAAGTGTACAACTTAAAACTCTAGAACACAAACGTGGACTTGTCAGGAAAGTAACTGAAGCCACATCGTCTTATGTATTCAGTCCTTCTTATTTAATGACCCCGACCACAATGTTGATCACCTGAAATCATTTCTTTGGATCCATTTTTGACTCTTTGACCGGGTAAGATTCACCTTTTCTTCTTCTTCTTCTTCCAGGTCGACAGTGCCGAGTTCATCCACTGCAAAGAGACAGTGGACGAGTACCTGCACAGCTTGGAGTTCTCGCTGCCGGCCAACGCCGTCTACATCTTCGACAGCGCACAGATCCCGGAGGATGAGCGAGCCTGGAGCCCCACGCAGCCCCTCTGGCAGGCCGGGAGGGGGCGTGGCGGCGGCGAGCAGGGGAACTCGGATGAGTATTACGATGGTTTTCTGCGTTTGTACGATCAGGAGTCGAACCCGGGCTCGGAGGGAAGCTTGTGCGACCCCCAGCAGAAGAACGTGTCCCCCTGCCCGCCGCTGCACCCTGCTGTCAACTAGCTGCACGTTTATCCACGACCATCCATCTCTGTACAAGTGCACAGCGCCCCCTAGTCCACGTTTAAGATATTAAGAAGTCACATTACAGAGCCTCAATCATTAGTTATGAAATCTGAAGGCAGAAATAATTTTGTTGTGACTTGACTCAAATTTGAAACCTGTTTTATTCCCGTCTGTGCACTAGTCGACCAAATGTGAATGTGGATGTGTGTGTTGATCGGTGCACGAGGTCACCGCCGTGCACGAGAAGTTGAATGTTCCTCTCTGGCCAAGTTCTATAGGTCCAGTTCTGTTCTCTACCTATTAATAACGCCACATTTTTCCATATTTCTTAACCTTTGTCCTTTTTACAGCCACGACAAATTTTAGTTCCACACGTCGGTGGTGAAGGACGATTATTATGCAGTTGTATGCGTGTTTTTTTTATTAAGTGTGGGTGAGGCCAAGAACTTTTTTTATGTTTGAGAGTTGATCCTGGTTTTGTCTGTCGGTGCTCAGGCTCCCTGCAGAGCCACAAAGCACTTTGAGGAAAAGAGAGATTTTTTTTTTAATGCATATATTTTTGTTTGCTATTTTTATTATTATTTTAATCTTTTACTTGTACTTAACATTTCCGTGTGGTTTAATTAACTAGTTATTTACAAAAACTACACTTCACCAAAAAAAAGCTTTAATTTCATAACGAAATGCTGCAATTTGTTTTCAGTCGGTGTAGATTTACTTCTACTGTTGTTACTTATCAGACACCTTTTGGAAAACGAGTCCAACACTTGACATGAGATTATTGGATTTTTTAAGGTTCTCATTTAAATGTTCATTAATTTTATTCTACATTCAATGGTAGAACCAATAATCCTACTCAACATGTCACGCTGGATATTATACTGTTTTACTTTGTTAATATAACTCTGTTTCGTCAGTGTTACTGAATTTATCCTTTTGTATGGCGTTGGCTGAAACGCGTCCGCGGGGACGTCACCCCACTGCCGAACAGTCGAAGCCATTAGACACTGAACAGATTTAATCTCCGTTCGACTGGAGGCTGCTGAAATCGGCATTAATGTGAACTGTCCATTTTCTCCACTGTTCAATCTGCTGCGACTGAGTGAAAGCGACAGCAGTGACCAATGTAAAGTTGTTTTTGTTCTGAGGCAGCTAAATCTCTCCTGTTTGTGTTGACGACAGAAATAAAGTTATGATTTCAAAAGTCTAAACCTGTGATTCGTTTTTTTATTATTTTAAATGTCTAAAGACCAAGTGCCTTTGAGCAAACTACTTCATTACTTACGTCAGGAATGCTTGAAATAAAAATAAGAATATAATAGATTTTTAAAAACTTGACTAAATGTAGTATTCAAATTTTATTTTTATTTGTGCCAATGTCAAACATTTAGCAATGAGACAAAAACAAAGCTGTGTAAAATATCAACACCAAAACATCTTTTAGTCAAGTTTAAAAAAGCAGTAATATATATATAGTGAAAAACTTAAACCTTCTTACCCTCATACTTTTAATAGATTTTTGATACTATATTGAAATTCATACTAAATCCAAATAAACATAAAATTCTATTAATAGGTTTTAGCAAGTCAGTAGAGTTGTTTCTGTTTTCATATCTAAACTTATCAAATAGCATCTCAGCCCCTAATGTAATTTCCTAATATCTATTCCAGTTAACCAGTTTAATAACTGTTTGAATGTGCAGCATCACAGCCTGTATGTTGAGTGTGTTCTGTCCCTGTCAGCAGAGTGTTCATGTTCCACAGGACACAGAGAACACAGAGCCCTGGACACATTGTGCTGCTGGACCAGATCCAGTGAGGCCTGCAGGTGGTGGCCAGAATAATAACAGTGCTGGCAGAGAACGTTCAGTCAACAGAACCATCACAATGAGTCCTTGTCAGTGCTTCACTATGAATCACTCAACATATTCTAATACAACGGTTCTACAGAACAAATTAAACATTTGGCAGCTTGGGAACTTTGTGACCATTAGATCAAGAACTAATGAAACTAATCGATAGTCGCAGGCCTACAACACATCATGCATTTTATAAAGGAATTGATTTATTGAATCTTAAAATGTCCATTTAAAATGTTGCTTGATTGTCTTCAGCAATTATTACTTTCTCATTCACATTTCAATCAGCAGGAATCATATGATTGAAACCTACATGATCCAGTTTATAGCTGTGAGGGAGAAATGGCAGAAGCTCTTCTTGAGGTTTGAGATGCAGCCATGAGGTTTCTAAACAACCAACCACACACACAGACACACAAACAAACACACACCGCTCACTAACGTCCTCTCCCATTTGGACTTCCTCCACTGACAGTCAGTAAATTTCAGTTTTCTTTCTCACACACACACATATATTGTTCTCTACCTGGAAAACACACAAACACGTGCACGCACCCACACAGCTGAGGTCAGCAGCTCAGTGGTGAAAACAGGGTGGATTATGTGCAGAGTAAGCAAACGTCACTCGGCTCTGCAGCCTCGGTTCTCTAAAACAGGAACCACTGCCTCTCAAGCTGACAGCCTCTGCGTGCCGCGTGTGTGTCTGTGTATGTGAGGGTTTAAGTGCCATCACCTGCCTGTTTTTCACGTTCATCTCCTTCCCGGTTGAATATCGGCTAACGGATCGTTGTGAGAGAGACACACATCAAAGCAGAGAAGGATGGAGGAGGAGGTGGTGGAGGTGCTGGTGGAGCATTTATTTCCAACGACAGACAGTAAATACAGCTGCTCTCATCTGAGTGTAAACTCTTCTACAGCGAGCTGAGGCTTGTGTGTTTTCCTGCATCCTGTTTGTGAGCGTGTGTGTGTGTGTGTGTGTGTGTGTGTGTGTGTGTGTGTGTGTGTGTGTGTGTGTGTGTGTGTGTGTGTGTGTACTGGCTTCATGTTTCTGTGCGTGTCCACTGTCACACACTCACATCAAGGTGGTCACTCGTGGTTTACAATAAAGTTACATCACTTATTGACAATGTAAACACAACCATGTCTGCTCATTACAATAATATTTAAAAAATTAGTACATTTTGCATAATAGGCTGAGTAAGCTCTAGAAAATATTCACATACATGAGTTAATATGAAACAGCACCAGAATATTGCATACACTTTTATTAAGAGTTAAGACTAAGGTTTAGGTCGTCAGTACCGACGTATATGCAGTTAATGATACAATATACAGGTACTCAGTTTTATATTGCTATTAAAATGGATTATTTGGGCTCATTGGATACAGGGATTTATTCTCTTGTGAAATGCATTAAATCTAAAGTCTCAAACAAAAAGGTAAACAGACACACCAGGACAACTTTTCAAACAGTTTGAGATATTCAGATAAAAAAAACTTTAGGAAAAGACTTTATTACACTCGTATCTTCAATTTAAAGGATTTTCTAAAATACACATTGAGTGTTTACAAAGAGTTGCGACATGTCTCCACTTCCTCCCACTATCCAAAGATGAAGCCGAAATATCCAGGACACAAACACCTCCAATCTGGAGATTTGGCTACGGACTCTGGCGTGAGAAGAACAACATGGCAGCAGCCGTACCAAGGATTGTTTGGCTTCATTTTTTTTGGTACAACACGAGGAAGTGGAGACGCGGCGTCCATCTTTATATTCAGCCTCGGTTTCAAATATTTGACCCTGGTGTGTTACACTGTAGTACCAAAAAGGTGAAAAGGGGTTGACGGGGTTATAATCTCTCGTTTCTGTATGAATAACTGAAACAAAACAGAAAATCACAACATAGGAAAACAAATTGCATATATATATATATATATATATATATAAAAAAGTGTCCAAAACAAATGGAATGAAAGATCCTGACTAAATGAGACGGCCACTGTTGGCAACTGAACATCCTTTTCTTTTTTTTTCATGATTATTTCTCACCATCTTTCATTCTTTTCTCCCCTGTGGCTTCATCATGATCATCATCATCCTCAGTGTCTTTGGTCCATGTGCACAATGTAAGATGGAATGTCAAAAAGAAAAACAAACAAACAAAACAAAACATAAACAGGTGTTGACGTTGCTATGGTGATGGAGGACAAATCCGTGGTCGTGTGTGGGAGGGTTTACAGCGCCCATAAATTAACTGAAAAACAATGACAAACAATAAAGAAAATAAATTGAACGAATGAATGGAAACAGTAAATCAGGAAGACATTGAAATTCTACAGAAAAAAACAAAATTTGTGAGGAAGGAAAAAGGTGCTTCAGCTCAGAGAAAGGCCACAGCTTGTGTTAGCGAAGAGAACAGTGGGAGACATGTACAACTCCATCTTCCTTTTCAAGCGTCACTCCTCTGTCTCTGAATAAACTGCAATGAACAATATTTTACCATCAACATGTTGGCTCTAGTTTAACTGAAGGCTGGATGGCATGAAGACATGAAAGGAATGTCAATGATGGAAGCGTTTCTTACAGCAGCAAATGACACAGGAGTGTGAGAGCAGCCACAAGAGGGAGCCACGTGTCCTCACTTGAACGCTCAGCCTCCGACTAAAGACTTTGAGGAAGTCATGTGCCGATCACATCACTGCAGACCTTTGTCTGAAGTTGAGCAAATGTTGGATGTTTCCAGTCTCCCAGGCAGACATTAGCTTCAGCTCCTCACAGGACAGTTTGACAATTAACCTGCAGAGACTTAAGAACCTGCTCTGATTATGTCTCTAATCCATCAAAACTACATGTTTATTCTCCACCTTCCTGTTTGACGAGGAGATGTTCCTCCAACTGCATTTAGAAGCTACACTGAATAAGAAAAAATACCTGAACAACAGCCGTGTGTGATTTTCCACCATCTCAAAAAACCAGGAGCATTAATCTGCTGCTGTTACAGCCTCTGCTCTTCAAATCATCCCAAAGGAGTTGGGCGTGGTTGAGGTCGGGGCTCTTGAGCTATCAGTGAAGTAAGACAGTGATGTCGTTTGGCCAGGAAAATGGAGGAGGCCACCAAGCAAAGCAGGTCGAACAATTGCTTTTCTTGTTGAAATTTGTCTGAACTTGATTTGTAGAAACACAAAGACCACAAGAGGAAACTTCAAAAGGGGCCAAACACATGTTACCGTCTAAAATATGATTTGCTGTACGATTATGATTCATCTTAACTGAAACTAAAGACTCCTTAAAGTTTCCGTAGCAAAGAAACAACTAAGGTGTCACAGAAAAGTAAAGCCCTCTTAACTCTGGAGGAAAAATGTAAATGTCACATGACGTGTTCACTACAACCGGGTTACTCAATAATGCATGTGCCACGCGTCTCTGCAGGTGAACCGTCACACTGTCGTGTATGAACACAAACCAGTGGCTGTGTGAAAGGTAGGAAATCCAACATTGTATTGAATGGTTTGCAGTGCAGTGAAATATACATGATGTGTACTAAGAGCTTGAAGCAGTAGTAGTATTTATACCTGGACCACCAGCATCCCCTTACTCAAGGTAGGCTGTATTCTGCATCACCTATTTATAAGCCAAGCTCGCTATTGTCTCAGAGTGGGTTTGCTGCCTCCTCCCTGAATGTCCTGAATAATTAGAGCGAGGCGAAAGGGAAAGAGTGAAAGGACAGGAAATGTTAAGCTTGGGCAGGACATAAAGGGAAGTTCCCTCAGCCGATGCCAGGCCCTTTATAATGGCCGACATGCTTGTGTATTGGAGATAAGTAGACAACAGCGCAGCACATTAGATTCAAGGCTCCTGAACGTGACACAGAATGACCCCCCCCCCCCAGCTAGAAAAGAGCTAAAGAGCAGAAAGAGAAGGATTTCAGGCTTTAAGGCACAAATTTTAAAGTCAACAGGATTAGTTGGAGTAGGGGGCTGGGAAATAGGAGCTTCCTGTTAAGGAAAGAAGAAGGAGGAGAGGCGAGTGAGGGACTGACTTACTTTTTCTTGTCCTTGTCTTTCTTGAGCGGCTGAGATAAGGAGAGTGTCTCGGCTGCCACCTTCTTCCTGTTGAAGGCGTTCATCTCCTCCTCCAGATCTCTCCGCTTCTCCTCCACCTTCCTCTTCTCCTCCTGATGCATCCGCTTCAGCTGCTCGAACTTGTCATGCAGCTGAGAGGGAGGAGACGAGGCGGATGATTGACAGAGGATAAAGGGAACAGATGGCAAGCACTGATATTTATCGTGTTTCTTTTAACAATCAATGTGTCAGGTAAAAGCGTTTGCTGAACACCAAGCGGCAGCGTGAGATTAAATCAGGTTATTATTCTACAACAAGCTGATTGTTCAAAACAGTTTGTTACATGATAGATATTACAGATTTAAATTTAATAAGCTTCGATGAATCAGACTCTAGGTCAACAAAGTTACCTAATTTAGTGAGTGAATAATTGAATCAACAGCATCATCATGATGAAAATTGATCATTACAGCTCATGACATTTTCACAATATAAAACAGCACAAAGTAAATTAGTGGAGCCGCATCATTTAATTCAATCTGAAATAATTTTGCACGTGTTTACAGTAGTTACTGCTTCTGACTGGCTGGCGGGTGTCAGTTAATACAGTTAACTGGGACACGTGAAACATTCTACGGTATCCATAGCGACAGCACCTGCAATGGTTGGTACAGGAACACTGACCCTCACTGGTGAATTAGACCCAACGGAAACCAAGAAATGAATATTTGCCCTTTGCCTCCACCTCATCCATTGTTTCATATCTGAGGACAGACTGTACTGAATTATCATGAACTTGTGGTGTTTACATACCTGTAATGCTTTATCCGAATCAAGGGTCTAATGATACAATTTGGCTGAACTGGTTAAATAAGTGATTAAAATAATAAACCAGTAACCATGTAGCTTGAAAAAGTACCTCTGAATTCGCAGGGTTGTTGAGATAACGATGTTCTTTTAAAACAACCTATTTCTGTCCATAGCCATAGTTTCATTTCCCTGGACTCACCTCTCGCTCCTTTTCTTTCAGCTCTGCTTCCGTCTCTTTTACTTTGTTGACGAACATTTGTCGCATTTCCTCCTCTTTGCGCTGCAAGTCGCCCAAGAACTCTTTCCTCTTTGCCTCATACGTCTCCTGCAGGCTGGAGAGAGGAAAACACAGGAGGATATATTAGGTATTGTCTCTCAGTGGAAACTGCTGTTGACAGTTGAGTATCGCTGTGGTTTCAGATATTGTGTTATATTGAGTGTGTGTGTACGTGTTAACTCTCTCTCTCTACCTGAAAGGCTGGCTGTCGGGGTCAGTATCTTTGAAGCCCATTTCTTCTAACTTGCATCGCCGGTACAGCTCGTAATGGCGGGCATGGGTCTGCTCCCTCAGATCCTCCATATTGACCCTGATCAGCATCTCTCGGAGTTTGACAAAGTCGCAGTGGCTCTCGTTCTCAACTGAGGAAAAAAAAAAAAAGAAGACACCACAATAAGTGACTTACTTTGTTGTTTACGATGACAAATCCTGCTCTGTGAAAAAAATGGTGTTGGATTGTGTTAGTGAGTCAGAGCTACACATGTGCAGTTGTGTCTTGTTTCACATTCTGAGTCTTTGCTTCTCACATTTCCTTCTGTGCCTGGCTGTCTTTTTCATTGCTTTTACCATATCTTTACTCTCCATCTGCCACCCTGTCACACTTCCTCACCCTCCCTCCCCATCTCTCTCTCTCCAAAGCAGGAAAATCTGTACAGAACTAAACACACTAAATCACATTTGATATCAATTAAACCAAATCTATCATCCTTTGCCACCAAACAGGAGTTAATACATGTGAGATATTCTACATTTTTACTTCTGGAGCGACTCTAACAACTTTAGTTTCATGTCTGAGCGACTTTCACAGTTAAATGAATTCATGGAGAGGAAAGGGCAGATAAGTGTTTCCTGCCTGACAGACTGACAGCCGAGGGAGGGGGGGGGGGCCATCATTTCCATCCCGATGAAGCCTTTTTACTCATAGGTCACCTCACTTAACTCTGCCAGAACAATATGGGCTGTTCCGGATATTAAAAAGTAGAGTTCTTTTGCTTGGTTTGAGGCCAGGACAAAGTCAATGTGGGACTAAGATGGACTGAATCCTCGTGTACTGCGAAATCAGTCTGGGAAAATATAGTCGGCATGAATATACGTACCGCTAATGTGTTTTCTGTAGGGTTCAACAACCTTGAATTTTTTAATGTAAAATCAAATGTTTCTGTACTTCTCAGCTGCATTAAATAAACACGAGGTTAAAATAAGATAAAAGATTGACAATGCAACGTCTGATTAACCTGCAGAAAAGTACTCATTTATTACATTTCAAAATTGTAAAGTTTGTGCAGAAGAATCGAGACTCGTACTTCACAGCTGCTGCAGCTAAAATAACTGACTGGTTGTCGTAGGTCTGATGGTGCTCAACAAACTTGATAGACAAGTACTGAGAGCTTCCTCCCCACACACTCCAATGCTGCTCGAATCCCACTCAGTGTATTTGTGTGTAATGTCTCCCACAATAGATATAAATATCCCTTATCACTAACATTAATGCAGATGGCAGTGAAAGGGAAATATGTTAAACTTTTATTAGGTATGTTTAAGACTTTAATTCAGTGTTTTTTAAGTCAAATAGCCAGATTTCCCTTCTGCCATATTCTGCACTGTCCAGTTTTTCCTTCTTAGTTTTATTTTTCCTTATTTACAGACTTGACATTACCTTCAGAGTCCAAATGGAAACTAGAAAAACTCTTAATAATTGGATGTGATTGAGCAGAAATGAAGACCACAAGAACCTGGAGCATATAACTCAAAACACCGGCCAAATTATCCTGGCAAAACAAGAGAAGAGTGGCTTGTTAAAACAGACATGTGATGTCAAAGGGGAAAAAAAATAATTTTCCCCTTTCAGGAACAAAATGTGATCAACCTGTTAAGCAGAACTCAGAGAACACTATTAAGAGATCTTCTGTTGTGTCAGATGTGATGTGTGCGGCGGCCAAGTGCACATGAAGAGAGGAGGCAGGTGGTCTCTCAGGCGCTGAAACATATGCCGTCCACTCAGCGGTGCAGGGACGGGATGTATGTTGTGTTTAAATACCACCACAAGCTGTGAGCTCAGAGGATGAAGACGGCAATAATTTTGACGGCAATGCCCAATTAGTGTGGCATTTAGCTTCTCCTCATGGAAAAATGCTGTTTAAGCAGTGCAAGGTAGCAAAACCACACAGCAGCATAAGAAAAGTCAGGTTGCTGTAACTTTCCTTTATTAGATTCAGATGAAAACAGCAAACGAACGGGACTCATCCTCTTCTACTTAACGCTACAGCTTCGCTCGCTCTTAATTGTATTCAAATTTGCCGGCTAACCACACGTCATTAGAGGGAGAAGACGAGTTAAAGACAGAAATGAACTGGCCTCAGCGTCCAGGCTCCTGGCAGTGCCTGTTCATTTGGCATCTAATTGCCTCTTTGCAGTGGCCTCCCCGCTGAGAGCTGAGTGAGAGCCAATCCTGTGACTGACTGCAGCACTGAGCCCTCAAGATATCTGAGCACAGGCTCCACACACACACACACACAAATGGATTACAGAGACATGCTGCAAACAAATAGAGCCAAATGAGCAAAATAAAATTGAGCAGAAACATGTACACTGAAAGCTTCTGTGTGTACCAGGCTGATCTTATTATTATTATTATTATTAAAACAAACTCCTAAGCTCAGTGGTAAATAATTATAATATATCGGATAGTTTTATGTAACGTATCGGCAAAAATCACAGAAATAAATATCAACGTTTTTAGTGTTAGAAAGAAGCTCAATATCTTCAATTAGACACTTCTTTAAAATTAAGAGAATTATTATTTCTATATTCACCCCAAAGCAGAGGATGACATCATTCGTTTTTAAAGAAATTGATTTATCTTGTCCTTCTTAGAGAATTACAACAAGAATGAAATGGTTTATTCTGAGTGTTGATACTTATACCCCTAAAAATACATTTGTTGTGATGAAAGGATCGTAAAGTTCCTAAATTTCAAACTAGTTAAAATAAAAACCGACAGAACAATTTGTAGTTTTTGATTCACACGTGAATAGAAATGTAATTCACCAAACACATTATTTTATGTATAGTTTTGCATCTACTGCATTTGCCACATATCCCACAGTAGCTTGTGATGAAGAAACACACTGTCGGGTAGGTCACAGATGTCTGGAGTTCAGAGACTAACAGAGCACTATGATTCTAAAGAAAGATAACACACACACACTCACTCACTCACACACACACACACACACACACACACACACACACACACACACACACACACACACACACACACACACACACACACACACACACACACTGTCCTCTCTCATTAAGATGTTACCATAACCCATCTCCATGACATCTGGCCTCTGCCAACTGTTTGTACGGATACAGACCCTCCTTTCAGTCGGCCGAGTGTCGGGAAACACAGACACTTCTGTCCTCCTCTGCCCCTGCCCTCATGACAAACTGCGGTGTATGTATGGTGAGCCATCGGTTTGCATGTCTGCCCGACTATTAGCAAGACAGCAAAGTAGTGTCAGAGTGTTACATCCCATTAGATCTCACTTCTGTTGTCAGACAGAGATGTGCGAGGGTGATAGGATGAGAAGATGGAGACAATAACGAAACTCTTCAAGAAATCATTTAAATCTTAAGATGCACATGGACACAAAACAGCATCATCACACGGCCTCAGTGGCTCAATATCAGAAATCTTTTTAGTACACAAACTTAGCTTTTCATGAAAATCTGATCTGTAAATTTAAGAAATCATCAGGTTTCACAAAGTTTACTGAGCTAAATAATGTTTTCAGCAGGACTGGACTTCTGCTTCATAGTGACCGATGGAGTCATCTGGAGGAATCTGTCCCCAAGGGACATGCAGCAGGCTTTATAAATAACCATGTGTCTTCTGAGGGATGAAGAATGAGCGTTGTCAGTGGGTAATGGAGAGAGAGAAAAGGAAGAGTGTGAGGGCAGTAAACAGAAGAGAGGAACGGAGGGAGCGATGGTCGGAGGGAATGAGAGAGAGAATAACTCCCATCTGAGCAGTAATATTCTCACAGCACAACTCTGCCTGATGTTATTAAATTAAGCTGTTTACCCTCAATGGCAAACACAGAGGAATGAGCCATGGGAAACAAACGGTGACGTCTCCAGGGGCAACGTACACACGCAGACATACAAGGGCAAGGCTAAAGTTTCTACATGCACGCAAAGAAAGATATGCATCACCATGGGCATCACACACAGGCAACCCACTCGCTCGCCCTTCATCTCACAGTGTCACTCCTCATGAAGTCACAATCACAGCTGTGCAGGGCACTGCACACTGAGAGGGAGGGTATAAATAAACAGGAAAATGGTGGGACGCACTCGCCCTCTGACAAGAGCAGGAAACATCCCTCACCATGGATACTGATTAAGAGGCTTGACTGTTCAGCTGTTGAGTTCCACTGCATGTCCTTTCTCCACATCTACAACATATCCTCATAACAACCAGCATGGGGTGCAAAATACATCCCGCACTCTTCTCGACTGAAGCGCAGGATTTCATTTTGCCAATATGATGGACTGTAAAATTAAAACGTTCCAGTTTGCCCATTCTCTTGCATGTGTGTTCCTATAGACCCTTTTCCACTGGTGAAAAAAAACCACCAAGACCTACTAACTAACTTATCAGATATTCACAATATTTATAAGATACTGAAGAGAGTGAACTTTTGCTGTTTCTTGAATTTTTCTGTTCATTGACAAATCGATGAATAGCATAATTGTTGCAGTACTTCCTTGGATTAATGCTAATGAACCAGTGGTATGAAGAAAACAGCACTACTTCCACCCTCTGACCTGTGTCTATCATCACACCACACAAGTGCCAACGTCACAGTGAGGCCTCTCTCTGTAGCGGTCTGGAGAAAGGAGTTCGACGCCAGCTGAACCCTCCGTGTTGCGTTTGCTTGAGAAACACAAACATCCACACACACACAAACAGCACGATTAACTTGCTCTTAAACGCTTCTCACCTTGCACAACACCCCAGGGGTACTGTCTGGCCCTCACTGTTTTGTTCCCCACTTTGACCTCTTCCAAGCTGCCCACCACAGCGAACGGCAGATGGGCCTGCACAGGAAAAAAGGTGTGTGTTAGAAAGGTCAAGAGGTCACAGGGGGTAACTGCAAGCATAACAAGGGACTGATTCCTGGCTATTTGTCTTCTGGGGTTACACTTCCTCTGAGATGTTCCCCCCCTGGTTGCTTCATGCCAGTGTTCAAAGTCTTAACAGCACAGATTTCACTGGACACAAGCATGTTGCTGCGCAGCACTAATAATTCAACAGAGGGGATTAATGAAAGTGGAGGGGTCTTTTCACTGTGGCCTGTCCTCTCTCTTATCTTTCACAACCAGACCACACCAGAGCGACTTGTGACCACGTTGGCACACGAGCTGCAGCAGACGGCTGTTTTAAAGAATGTGGCTCAGTTGAGGTGGTAAGGGGCTATTTTGTTGCAGTGATTAAACACACACACACTTTATATTTTGCTGTAAACCCGTTGGGTTTGACATGTTGGCATCAGAGGGGAAAACATGCCCCATAGCAACCTCAAAAATTAGGTGGTGAGTTGAAACCAGCTGGCCGGTTGCAGCTCAGAGGAACAAGCTGGTGGAGTGTGGGCGTTGATGTAACCAGCTATGAATAGACGGGGACAGTGTACAAGCACCGTGCCTGGGAGAACCAGCACCACTTTTATTTCCATGCAGTATTATTTATCCATAAGAGAATGAATTGTATAGGGGTCTGTTCAAACAGTGATTTCACACACAACCTATTTGTACTCAAAAGTCTGAATATTCACTTTAGCAAATGTCTTTGTGCTAGCTACCTGAGGAAAGGTCATTAGTTTATGTTCAATTATATATCTACTCAGTTTCTTTTCAGTATCTGATGTATTTTGACATTGTAAAATATGTAAGTGAAAACAATAACCCAGTTAGAGGAAAGAATGTGTGCCACCAAATTCATAAATTCTTTTACTATGGAAAAAATGGGTAACTGGTGCTGTTGAGCACTGTTTAGCTATTTATAACATCTATATATACTGTATGTCCAAGCACATGGCAAGGAACAGCTCGTATTTGGAAATATTTATTTCCATGCACGTAGTCACAGATTTGTGGGATTTCAGTGTCGAGATAAGCGTAACATTACAGTTGAGCACATATGTTAAAAGCCAGTGAAACAGCGTCAGCACATACTGCCAGTACCAGATGTGTAACACATGTGGTGCCTAGGACATGAGGGTGCAAGTTTTAAAAACTAAATATTTTTTATGACAGCAATTATGAGACAAATGTAAAAGGTCTAAAAACACAATTGTTTTATTTGTGAACATATAAAAGTGCATTTGTTATCATCCAGCAATGTGCTGGTGTGTTCAGTCTATTAAAAAGAGTGCATGAGAATTTTTTTCGAGTGTTTCTGGTTTACTTACGTTCATGGAGGCGTTGATCTCACTCACGGTTTCGTCGTCGGTTGGGAACTGATAAATCTGGACGCCGTTGCTCACCAGCTCACTCATGATCTTTATCTTGAATTTATGGAGCTCACTCTTGGAGATTGTGTCCGCTTTGGCAATGATGGGAATGATGTTGACCTGAGGAGAGGATGAGAAGAATATAGAGGAAAGAGTTGGCTCCGAGTCAAAAAAGAGAGTATAATGCATTTTTAATTGACATCAGCTATGTGTCGTATGTGATTATTTGGTTTAACCTGGTTTGATGACAGGACTAAACAACCCTTTTAAATTAAAGATGCACAGAGAATAAACCAACATTTTTCACTAATTTACAGATGGACTTTTTGTCTGATTGTTATTGTTCAGAGTCGGCATGAAAAAAAAAAATATATATTCATATTGAACAGCCGAATTGGATTACACGAGCAAAATCTTCAAGTGGGTACAGGCCTAAAGCAAACACTGTAAAAATAAAGCTGAATTACCACCTCGTCAAAAACACAAACCAAACATGTCTGAGGAAGAACGAGATCATGTGCAGCTGAACTATACAGCAAAAATAAGCTCAGTCAAATCCCCAATAGATAAATTAAACAAACAGTGATTATGAAAACAAACTGGGCTCCATGTCCAATCAGCTGCAGATGTGCAGAAACAAACACAGTGTGTCTGCATTCCTCTGTGTGGCTGCATTACCCAACATATTTAACCGAGGGGGGGAGGGGGGGAGGATTCCTGCAGATTCACTCATCAATTCCATACTGTGCCTCCCAGAGCAGGAGCCAGTGCTTGTTACAAGTCAAATTACAGGCTCATCATACTTATCTGGATCGTTAATTTACAGCAGGTCAGCTCGTATCACGTTGTAACCCTTATTAAATAAACCAACTTCATTAATTGCTCTAATTCAGTGCTGAGTAAAAAAAACTTTGGTGGGACCGGTTAGAGATATTTGCTGATTTCCCATAACCGGGACTTTACCAGCTGGCCAAAGAGTATTCCTAAATAGCACTCAGTGTTTATGCTGAGCAACTGAAGGACACCAGTCACGCAGCTGTGACCACATCAAAACAGTTCACATGTAAGATAATAGCTAGAAAAATAAAAATCACACGGGAGCTTGATATTTCTGGCACCTTTTGTTTTTATCTTATATGAACAGACTGAGGCAAACGTCAGTGTTCCAGGGATACAAGCAACATGTTTATACATTCTGAGCCTGAGTTATATCAAAAATATTTGGAAAAAACTTTTTCTTACTTCAATATGGGGAATAATCATGATCTACGTTTTTTTTTTTATCAATTTCCCATAATCTGGAGGCCACAGGGGATGTAACCACCAAATACGGTGTTGTCATAGAGACAGCTAGCTGTGTGTAACTTAAGGCATATTCATTGCCTGTTTCATTACATTATGTTTTCCATAGTAGTAGTAGGAAATATCAATCCTTTTTGTCAAATGGCATTTACAAACTGAATCCTATCCATCATACTATTGGATAATTAATTAGAAAGATCTCTCTTCCTGCCTTAATTCACCACAAACCACAGTTGCTCTGCTGGGCCTTCCACCATCCTCTGTAGAGAGTATTGATTTGTATCCCCGTTAACAAGAAAAACACTATTGTCTAGCCTCAACAACAAAATCTCCAGTCTGAGGGGAAAGCGGTTTCTGGTCAGCTTCCTCTGCTTTTCCTGTGACAGGGCAATCTGGCAGAAAGATCTGTTCGTTTATCTTCAGTGTCCAGATTGATGCGAATATTCACACACAGTAATGTTTCCACTGACATGAAGTCAGCACAGAAAGCTAAAATTAGTGACTGGACAACCAAGACAGTCTTGAAATGAATGGATTATTGGGACTGGTGTTTGGGCTCTAATCTCCACTGGTATCATTCATTTTAGTGCTGACACAATTAGCTGATTAATTGATCAACAGAAATGTTTTTGGCATCAATCCTATTTCTTCTGCTTTGGTGATTTTCTCAGTTTTATATCTACAGATGTAAGTTGAGGGTCTGTAAAGACAGAAAGCTACTTTTAACTATTGCAAACATTTCACAGACTCAACAGTGAATCGGGTCGTTGACAAATAACCAGTATGATGAATGAAAGTTGAATAACTTGTCGAAGCAACACTTATTTGGGCAAACAGCAACTTTCTTATGTCGTCCTGTAGCCATCAAACAGTCACATACAGAAATAATGTGAGGAGTGGCTGCAGGATTTATTGCATTCAAAACATTAATTCTATCTGGAAGAGAGACCAGTGCATAAACCTCACCGAGCCAGTTTAACAAAACATTGTCACATCCACATTGTGGTCACTCAACACTGGCCTGGTTTCAGATAAAACACTGGTCGTATTGCACGCTGTGGAAAGATTTGCTGGGACAGAGTCACGGAGGTCAGAGCGGTGTTCACACTGTGGCCACCCACTCAGGCTAAGAACTGGGTCCATTGTTGCACAACGTCATAAATCACTTCGGATAGAGGTGCCTTCTGTTACTTTAAACTTTAAAGTATCAACAATTTCTGGCGCCGTGCAACTGCAAAACACAGGGAATTTGTAATAGTCACACTGGAGTTGGGTTCATTG
Organism: Verasper variegatus; assembly: GCA_026259375.1. NCBI lineage: Eukaryota > Metazoa > Chordata > Actinopteri > Pleuronectiformes > Pleuronectidae > Verasper > Verasper variegatus. Next base: position 7,281,926 of record CM048051.1, read on the forward strand.
GGCATTTAGCTGCGGTAAGCTGCTTTGCTCCCACTCATATTAGTGCAGGGTATAACAGGTAAGCTGCTGTCCGATAGCAAACGCATTTAACTCGTGTTTACTGCTTTTTCTGTCGTTCATATAAAAAGAGATAAAAATAATATATTTGGCTCAGGACAGCTACCATGGTTCAAAGCAGAGGGTTCAGAGAGTTGGCCGTGTGTGTTGTGGTGGTTTGGATGGTGTCAGGAGCCAGTTGGCAAACACACGGTGGCAGGTTTTGATCGCTCTGTTGGCTGGTAATGACGGCACAGAGGCTCCGTGGTCAGCGCTGTCACCTCACAGCAAGAAACGTCCTGAATATGGATCTCAGACCCATCTTTGGGGTTTGTGTAGGTTTTCCTCTCGCGTCAGAACACAAGTCTGGTCTTCTCGTGGGGATAATTAAGACCTGTAGAGTTCTTCTTGTCATATGTGTCTGGATAAATCAAAAATGGTCAAGTATTATCTTAAGACTTAAGAATGTTAAGATTATTATGTGTGCGTTAAAACATTACAAACAAATTAAAAATGTTCCTGGATTGCTAATAAAACTATAAAGTGTCCCTTCGGAGTGAGTTGACTGAGGTAGCCGGGTCACTATTTTGAAGAGTTTCAGGAGACATGTGGCAGAGATGTGCAGCCGTGCGTCGACAGTTGGCAGAGGTAAGCCAGCAGGTTTCCATCACAAGCTGACCATCTGCTTTGTTCTGGATTTATTATCATTGCATCAACAGACACACACAGGCCTAAAGCTGCCACTCTGTCCTTCCTACAGCAGGGCTATCAGTGGATGTACCGTTTGCATGCACTGAAGGACTGTGGAGGCAGAATGCAAAAACCCTCAGAGTGAGGGAGCGGTAAGTCTATTTGACTGATGTATTTAAATTTGATTAGTGAACCGTAGCACAGTTGTATGGCTGGATGTAAACAAGCGTATGCACAAAAACACACACAAAGGCAACAAGGTGAAAACCTAGTATATAGCTGGACCATGTTTGTTCAATGAGCAAAACTGAGAATGTAGCTGCCGTATAACTACAATACACCAATTAGCATTTCCATGTCATCATTGCAAAATAATTGCATTCTGCCTCGTGTCAGCCGGTTTCACTGCTTTATTTGTTTGCACATTTTTGGGCTATGGAGCCGCCAGGGTAAAGTCTGTTTGATGTAAAATTCATCGGACATGTGCGTTCACACACACACGACTCCTCCGGGTGATGTCTAGAAAAGTTCAGGGATGCGGTGCATGTGTGAACTTTTGTCTCTCACACAGCGCACGGCCTCAGACTGGGCAACAAACTCTGCCTCTGTGCCAATCGCTGAAATGAATAGACGCGGAGAAAGGTCCGATTCTCACTCGCAGGGCAGCACTGGCGACTGTCTTCTCCAGAAAGAAGTCGATAAATTTGTTGCTGGGTGCTTTTCAAAAAAAAAAAAAGCCACTGAGGGAGTCAGAGAAAGTCTGGAAATCTGGCAACAAATGTTAACTTGGCAGTAAAATGCAAACTGTTGGCACAAATGTATTTTGAAAGCGCAATGGCCCATGGGAAAAAAAAACCCGAGCAATGATGTAGCTTTAGTCAGCGTCACAGAGCACTCACTTGGTCACGGACATTTTGAGGATGTAGCAAAGAGGAGATAGATGCTACTTTATTCTTTTCATGCAGTTTTCTCTGTTTAAGTGTTGGTAGATGTAGATTAAGGCCAAAATGTCTCCAAAAATCCCGTTCCACACATTTCTTCTCTCATTATTGCATTAAGTCAAACACCAATCTTCACTTATCTGGCTGTGTCTTTGTACTCACTCTCCTCTGTGCTTTGGAAACGCGTGTTTTCCACACTGACCACATTTTGACACCATGATTGAGGATGAAAAACCACTGAATGCTTTTAGCTGTGTTTATGGCACTGAGCAGTTCTCGAAAAACATTTGAACAAAATGTCAATAGGTAGAACTTATTCAAGTGTGTTGTAAAGGGGAATAAAAATACCTGACAGTAAAGAACTATGGTGGGTTGGGGAACTCAACCTTCAATAGAAAAATTCAAGAGAAGCCTCAGCAAAGATCAACTATCACCGTTTTTTTCCACTAAATTAAAATATGAAATGGCTGCAGCTTACACTTTAAAATTCACGTACCTTCCCATTCATGACCCTGTCCTTCTCCACTGAGTCCCCCCCCCCACTTCCTGTCATGCTCCAAGTGTTGTTGTGATGAGATTTTTCCCACCAGTTTTCTAAATGAGGCCAGTGTACACCAATAATCTGTGTAGTAATACTCACACAAGAGCCACAAAAAAAAAGCCACAAATCCATATGACTCAGAATGTGACTATTGACTGGTATAGAGCATTGTGTTGTTCTATAAACATGTCAAACTGGAACACAGCACAACAAGGATGCATTTCAACAATAACTGACGTGCTATATACTGACTGCAATCCAAATTTATGGATGAGACTTTAAAAAATGTGACACATCTGCCTCCTCAACAGAGTAAAGCAGGTCTTCCCAAGTATCTGGACTGTTGGCGTCCAAATCTTTTTCCATAGAAACGGCCAAATGAGTTCACTCCAAAGAATGGCATGTGAACTAGTCTTGAAATCCTATGCGCTGAAATGGAAGCTCGGCACGTTCACTGAAACCTTTTGCTTTTCAGCTTTATTCTTTTGGGACACAGAGTCCACACCCTTGCTCGGGGATCAGTGATCTCCATGTCTCAGTGGAGCGCACACTGGTCACAGTAAAAGGGAGATCGGGTTTCAGTGCACTGATACTATTCACAGACAATGGGAAATGACTGGGAGTGTGCTTTTTGCCAAAGGGGAAGAGAACAGTGTGTTTGCGTGTACCTTGCTGTCCAGTTTTTTCATAGTGACGAGGTCCAGAGACTTGAGGGAGTGTCCTGTTGGGGCGATGAAATAAAGGCAAATGTGGATCCTGGTGTCGTGGTAGTTAAACAGCGAGCGCTTGATCTTCAGCTCCTCCTGGAGATAGTTTTCAAACTGAGTGTCGATGTAGTCGACGATGGGCTTGTAGCTGTGAAGAAGGGAGACAAAGAGAAAACTGTGAGGATTTACGACTTTGGTTAAGCACAAAATACTGTATCTGTCCTCTTGTTTGTGCTTTGGTAAGAATATGGACTCGTCACTGGGGAAATGAACTGGAGACAGTTATGTTTGCAGAAACTGTGTGATCTGATTCTATGCCAAGATTTCAGCTTAGAGTTGTACAGCTTAATGCTGCATGAATTTATGTCCAGCGTATGAGAGTCTGGATGAAACAAATCACAGAGGCCGCAAAACGTCCTGTCCGCTCTCACAGCACTGTGATGACCTGTGGACTCCACAGTATCAACAGTACATCAGTGGAAATTAAGAATAGACAATCTGAAAATATCAGAGTTATGTAATATTTTCGCATGAGCTCTTTGCATGTGGAGGCAGGCATTCAGGCAAGAAAAATAACATGCAGCTGAATTGCATTTTTTTTAAAGTAGTCGATTAAAATTCACCGTTTGGGGACATGTCAGGAATTCTGATTTAGAAAACATTCAGAAACATTATCATCAGATCCCATGAATACAATCATATTTCCTAAAATGACTAACAATTGTCTCTTCGTGGTGTTTCCTAAAGAATGTTTTCAGTTTTTCCATTTGGATGCACTGTAAACACACTTCTGGTTGCAATGAGTAATTCAAAACAAGACAATTCAATTAGGGCAGACTGTGAGAGCCGTGTGATTTTGCACTTCTCTCTCACTGCAGCAATTATCAAGTTTAACTGTCACTAAATATCAAATTAAGTGATTTTTACAAATGATAAAAGTATGCTTGCTAATGCAGCAGCACAGTTTGTCTCTGTAAGTTGTTTTTAATATATTTCAACAGCACAACAGGCACCAGTCTAACTGGAAGGATCATGGGACAGCTCAAATATGTTTCAGATTACATCCACATTAGGCTGTAAAAATAAATGCACATATTTTCTGCATCGTTTATTCAATCAAATAAAAGCTTGCATATTGGCAAAAAATAAACCCTGATACCAACATGTCTGAAAGGCTCATATTTTTCAGCCAACTGATAAATCGGTCCGTCTCTATTACGTTGCTATGCTTGGCCACAAATACCTCAGTCTCATTGATTCCAGCTGGTGTCACCTCTGCTTTCACATTTACACCAGCTCCCAGTGGTGAGACTTACAAGCCAATGTGTTACTTTTTATGTTTCTACATTGGATTGAGCAGTTTCTTTGTCTAATCTGGAACAATGTAAACACCAGAGAAAGGAAAATAACATCCACAATTACAGAGTTCATTGTGTCAGACTTAGAGTTACGGACATGAATTAGATCTTTGATTTATAAACGAGTGACAACAGTAAACCAAAATTACTGCTTACGTATAAGATCTTTAGACATGTTAAAAATAATCTTGTTTAATGACAATCCCCTAAATTAACAACCAACTGTCTTGGTTAACTTGTTCCATGTTCTATTCAGCTCAGAGTGAGATTCAAGTAAACATTGATTCTGTTTCCTCAGCCAGAACCATGTTTACAGTCGTCTGTTCACTCCCATCGCATGTATCTTCAATCTTCTCTGTGGAATGCACCAACTCTGACATTTGGGAGCCCTCTCTGTGTGCATGTACAGTCTGCCGCAGGAGTCTGTCCTTCAGCATGTTGATTTTATACGGCCAGCAGAGAAAGCTGCTACCAAAGGGCGTGAGAGTGCTGCTTGCTGGATAGGTCACAACAAGAACGAGCCATTCCACAGCTGAATGTTAGATTAGAAAAAAAAAAAATCTATTTCCTCTTTATTGCTGCTGCACTTCTTCCTATTTTCATCCCACTGAGAAAAGAAAAATGTGCAGGATGCTGGACTGATGTTAGTCTTTATCTGTTTCTCCAATTTTCATCCCTTGGATCTAATTTAGGCAAAACTATGACACTGTCATCTTGCAACTTCTAAAAGGAAGATTTGATCATTATAGACGGCAAAACCTGTGCCCTGAGTATTTGCACAATAGGACAAAATAACAAGTATTTTTTATCAGAATATATCAAAACAGTCCTGATGGTCAGATGCACCATGTTTTTCTGGTGATCGGCAGGTCAAGAAACCTCTGAGTTCGGCTTTAAAGTGGGTCAAATTTATTTTAAGTTATTTTAAGACATCTAAATTATATATATTATTCAAATCATTCAGAATTATATTCTTTGATTTATTTCAAAGACTGAGCTGCTTTCAGACGTCATCATCATCAAAATTGTCCGGAAATTTACTGGGCTGTACGTGAGAACGCAAATGTCCAAGTCAGTTGCTCTAGAACTTTTCCTGTCAGCCTCTTAGTAAAATGTACGAAGTTTCCAAAGTTCACGTCTGAAAACAGCTCCAGAGTAAGGAATAGCTTCTCATTAATATCGCAACTGAGCTGATGCTGCCACAGGTTATTTGTACTGTCTAGTCCCGTCACTCTTAACATCATCCATTACCATTTCACTGTGCTCACCTGTCCTCTTTGTTGATCTGATCACCGAAGCCAACACTATCAACAATCGTCAGTTTGAGGTGGACGTTGCTTTCTTTAAGGTCGTAAGTTCGTGGCCGCAGGTACACGCCGTTCTGGTAATGGCTTGCCTCTTCGTTCTCAAACATAGTGTTGAAAAGTGTGTTCATTAACGTCGACTTGCCAATACCAGTCTCCCCTGAGGATGGCAGCAACCAGAGAGAGACGAGAGAGACAGAGAGAGGGGGGGGAGAAATTCATCAGCTTTCAGACATGGCTTTTTACAACAACACCTGGGTGGCCTGTGCATCTCTATCATGTCAGAAGTAGAGAAATGTTCAGCATACATGCTGCCGTTTGATACTCACCTACACAGAGAATGTTAAAACAAAATCCCTGAGTGACCGATTTACTGACAAGTTGGTCAGGGAGGCTGTCGAATCCAACATGGCCGCCCAAAGTCAGGTTACGCTTCTCTTCATTCTGAAAGAATCAGACAAAAAGAAATAAATTTATAAAAGAATCACAAGCCTGGCTGCATGTGAGGAAAACACAAGGAGAAGACATTAGACAGAGGTATGAAGAGTTGGGTGGTACAGAGGCTGATGCCTTCACATTCTGATGCAAATTAACATCAAAGTGCATTGGTTCATTCTGCAGATGTTAAACCCATCAACTAACAGTGAGTTCAGTGAGCAGGGCCTGCTGTGAGGATGAGCTTCAAGAATAATCCTTCACAAGCATGAGCAGCTAAAGACATTTCCACACACTTTGAACAAAACAACCGGGGAGATGAGCTGATTCTGTGATTTAATACAGAGTATGGAAAATGAGAATATCTTCAGACGGGGAAAAAAAAACTTTTCTTTAAGTTCAGCTGATGGGTCAACACAGCCACGTAGTAGAAGCAAAGAAAATATATGATGTGAAACCATTTATCTTAATTCAAAGCTCAGTATCAACACATTTTACAAACTAATCAAACTGAGTGTGACAAGCTTCACCAGTCAGAAATGATCTGCATTCACCACAGCTATTGTGGATTATTGCACATAGCGTGCACAAACACTTTTGTAATCAATCTGCATTTGGGGAGGAGCCGCCTGGAGCTTCAACCACAAAGACTATGATGTACAACAAATCGAAGATCAACAGACAGACACTTTTGGATTGTAAGCGTTTCACCCCTGATCTCCCTTATCTGTCCCACCTTGACTGAAGCACAGACAGCCGGTGAGCAGGGGGAGCGTGTGTGTGAGAACTGTAGAGGAGGGGAGGCAGACGGCACCTTGAGATGAATGGGGCCACCCGAGCTCGTCTGGCTCAGCCACGACGGACTGCATATTTAGAGGCTGATGTCACCGAGCGCAGGCAGCCAGAGAGCAGAGCTCAGCTGAACGCAGCCTGGCTGTGCTGAGCCGAGGGGTGGAGGCAGGCTCTGCGTTTACTGCAGATGAGTTATAAACCTAACAGAAGTGTACAATACAGGATGAGCACTAAATATATATATGCACACTCATACATGTGTGTAATTACGAGGTGTAAAAAAGGAATGAGCATAATGTGTCAGCGAACACAGCTGAAGTAATCGGATGTGAGCTGAGCTAAGCAAAACTGAGCTGAGCTGCAGCACTGTGAGTCTATTACATTACGTTAGCACAAGCATTCAATAAATCAATACAAGCTGTATATCTGCCTTGAATGTTGTTAAATGTGTCGCGGTTTGTAAAACATCAAGCAAAAATGAAGAAATATACTTCATAGCAATTCAGGTAACAATATCTGGTTGACTTGCTGAAGGGGGGGGGGGGGGGGGGGGGGGGGCTCTGGTGTCGTGCCTGCAAGGACACCGGTGCAATGACTCTGGAGATTGCTGAGAAGTGTTTAAAATCAGGGAAGCTGATAATTTGTATTTGCCTTTTTTTAATCAAGGAAAGGATAAATACAGGCATGCATGGTCATTTTATCTGTTGCTTCATGTCCGGTTTCACATGTGGCAGCTGCATAGTCTGTGTAAGTGGGAAAAGTTTTGGTCTCACGCTCCAAGTCTGGGAGATTACATGTGAGGTCATACGCTCACTTCAGAAAGCTAATGGTACACACTAACAACTGTTAAGGCCTTAAGAGAAAGGTAAGCTTGCCCCTGAAGACAATGTCATCAGGGACAAGCCTATTTGATAAGCACGATCACACATGTGCTGAAGTCCAGACATTTTCCAGACATTTTAAGTATTTTTAAGTATGATAGAGTCAATCAGATTCAGAAAAATGCCAAATATTCTTATTCATGAGAGAGCTGTGGGTTGACCTCCCTGTCATTAGCACATGATCTTTGTGTAAAAGTATGCGAGAGGCTGATGACTGTGTCTGTGACTGAGGGTTACTAAAAGAGAATGTAGACGTGACTATCAGTGTTATCTTTTAGGGATCCGACAGAAGAAAATGACCAATTCCCCTGCTGTGACTTCTATTTTGTGCTCATAACCTACTGGATTATAACAACACTAACAATGATGCCTTTTCGTAGTTCCTAATACCTTTACACCAATAAGCAAATATGGGATATAACCAACCAACAAGAGCGATTAAGAAAACTGTGACTAATCTGCTCTCCCATCTATGCAGGCTACTTCAGAAAGTACAAGAGTCCCAGCATGAATTATGACAGGAATGAAAAGCTTGTCAGTAACTGCTCCTGGGTCAAGAAAGAACACAGTCCCCAGGCCACCGTATCACCAGGCCAACAGGAAATGGCTGCGCTGAACGAAATGACTCGACTCATGTGGGCCAGCTCACAGTGTCGTGAGTCTGCAGCTGATGGCTGATGTGAACCACCTTCTTTTTTACAATTTGATATGAAACCAAAGAAATGCACAAGGACGTAAATGATAAAATAAATAATTGCTTTTACACCTAAATTAGCAGGTACACAGGTAATCCCTTCCCATTGCCAGTAGAGGAGTTTGAGGTTTTTTCCCCACTGCAAATCTGAAATATTGCTCTTGCCAGAAAATTCAGAGTTGCATGTTCTTCCCAAGATGTTAAAAAAAAACATAATTACACAAACGTTTGTGGCTATTTATGCACAGGCACCGGAAAGTGAAATGTATATCATAATGTTGCACTGGAAAAGGTGCATCATCAGTGTCTAGACAGGCCAAAATAAAGAAGTAAAAGAAATTAGCGAGTTTCCCAAGGTGATGCGTTTCCATAACTGTAAAACCTGTGTCTACTGCAGAGTCATTTGACCGAGGAGTGAACACCAATTGTATGTATTCCCACTGCAGACAAAAGCCAGATGTTAGTGGGTGTTGGTTGGTTTTTTGACCATTGGAAAAAAAGGGGCTCGAGTGTCAGTTGTGAGAAGCTAAATAATAATGATTATTTTCACCTAAGGATTGATTTTCCCATTATGTTTCTGATTAAATCATAAATTGTTTGGCCTTTAAAATACCAAATGATGGAGAAATTTGTCCGGCCTCCTCCTCAAGCCCATAAATACATTTTTTAGAATGAATTATGTTAAAGGCTACAACTTTAGCTTGTTTTTTAGCCTGTGTTGGTTTACAAGTCTGCAAACTGGCACCATGAAAACCATGCTGAATTAGCACTTTCAATTTGCAGTGTACTCCACTGCTATACAGGCCTCTCGCTGAATTTTCTCCAGCACTAATCGGCCCGTTAAAAACAATAAACTTAATCATCTCAACCTTCAACTATGCTCACGAGGCAGCCAACTGTGACAACAACTTTCCAGAAGGTTAAATAAATACAGCATGTGACACAGATTCAACCTGACACAACCAAGATAACTCCACTATAGAGAAACCTTTTCTGTGAACAGCCCTGACGCGACCCGAAAATCCTCCAAATCAGTTGTTCTATCTTTCACCAGACACCGCTGTTATTCTGTCCATCACCCCCTCAGCTTATCTTCCGCCTTCTGGCGTGTTCCCACCTGACTGGTGTCTTGACCTGTGTTTGCACCTCGTTTCTGCCTCAGTGAGCCTCCACTGGACGGACAGGGCAGCCTGACAGACTTCGACACACACCGCTGCAGTCGATGCTTGTGTGTGATGGGGGGGTAAACAGAGGGGGAGGGGTCTTTGAAAAGGGCTTTAAATATTTACAGGATATTGAGGTGCACTTTGGTTTACCTTAAATGTTGTTTCCACATTCAGCTAATAATAGGCCACATCAAATGTAAGTTTTTTCACCCTCAGATCACTTAACTGGACGTTTTTCCACCTCTTAAATACAATATTTATATTTAGTATTTTTAAGACATACATATTTACTATACACGTTCTGATGCATATTCATGAATTAGGTAACAAAGTGTAGGATGCAGTGGGTTTTTTTGGAGATAGACATGTATTGCTCAGTTGCAATTGGACTGAGTTGTGTGAAAATCAAGCTGCTCTGCATCCCTACAGAGACGTCCTTATCTTGATTTGAGTTCTAGTAGCTTCAACCTCGATCCGACTAGTCGTTTTTTAAACTTGACACTCCAATACTGGACGGTAGCAAAACTGACTTGCCTGTGGCGTGACTGGACAGTAGAAACTGTAATTAAAACAGAGACCTGTATAAAAAATGCACCTCAAGCTAAGTTAAAGGATGAGTACAAATTGGGGAACTGAGCCGTGAGTTACTTGCTGTCGGCAAAATAAGCTTTATTTGGTGTTGCAGGCAGATGTTGGCTTCTAGAGAGGCAATGGGTGTCTGTGAGGGGCGGACACCACATACACAGCAACCTCAGTGATAAAGCCACATGAACCGGCAGTACGCTTTAGGCGAGGGGGCTTGTGATGGTGCTTCCTGTCCAAAGGCTGTCACGTAGACTTATGAAAGTGTAGCTTCACGTCCTCTATAAAGTCAAAATGTTTAGACTGATACATCCTGCTTTTGGTATCGGAGTGGATTAGCACAAACCGTTTTACAGCTTGTCTTATGCCACCAACTAAGAAATCAATTTTCCAATATTTCAAACCACACCTACATATTTTGCCCTCATGTGCTGCTGTAGCCGTTCTCCTGCTGCTACTTGTGCCGATGGCGATGTTGTAATGGTAAAAATGTGGACGGTTGGGATGCGGATGACGCAAGGACATGGAATCCACAAGCACATATAGACAAACAAGTTTTTATCTGATTATTGTCTTATCAGTACACTCGTGCACAACAATTGCAATGCACTGCTCAGCTTTGTTTTCTCATCTAGTGAGTGCCCATCAGGAAGACTAAAAAATGAGTGAGAGAGACGGGAGTAGAGACAGGAACCATTTTATGGGACAGATGTACAGCACACTTTACAGGGCCTTTAAAAACTATGCCGTTTCCTTACTTTCACTGAATGGACACAGACCTAGATTTGCCAGCTTTTCCTCTCATGTGCATGTTAAGCTTTTATACATGCAGAGTAAGATGAAAAGCATTCCTGTTTCAAGATCTAGACGAGCTGTGCACAATGCTAAGGAGAGGTGAAGTTGATTTAATCATAGAGTGCAGAAAAATGTGGATCCTAGTAGAGTGTGCCTGAAGTCAGTAATTTAAGAATCTTCTGTGAGTCACTGTGAGGTGTTTGTGTCACAAAGGACGCAAACAGAAATCTGCCGTATTCGTGTGTTGCAAATAGTTTTGACTCAAGAAAATAACCTCATGCATTTTTTTTTTTTTTTTTTTACAGACATCACAACCCAACTGAATTTTGCATTACACTCACTATTGTAAGGTATAAAATGTCAGAAAAATGACCAATCCCTTTCTTTTACTTTCTATCGGTTTGAAGTCCTTGTCCACTCTGCTGGTGCTGACTCAGCCATGTCAGCGTCAGGCGACTTGTGCAAGTTGCTTAGTTCAGCGTATAAATATCCATGTAACGGAAGCAAATGTAAATAACTGCAGCTTTTTTAGTGTCCACACGTCTACATCCTATTTAAGGCGAATAAGAATAAAAGCCCTTTGAGCTGTAAACCCATAGTTTTACCAAGCCACATGACTGCTGATAGGATTCACTGGGTGCTACCAGGATCAAACCTGTGACTCTTTTTATGATAAACTAAAAAGGGACCACTGGTGGTTTCACGACACCAACAACAAATAGTACAGCCTCAAAATCTCCATTCAGCGTTAGCCGAGAAACATATCTTAGAGCGTCACTGATTTTGAGCTCTGTACTGGTCTTTGAGGGGGAAAAAAACTTGAACCTATTCTATACATGGATATTGACTCATCACCACAGGCTGCAGCTGGGCTGTCATTATTCATCTACAACACTGGATTTCACAAACTCACCCTCTGGGCAATTTTTGGCCTGCATGTTCTATGTACAGCTAACAACACTAATGACACCAAACAGTCAGTAAACCAGACCTAATCAACCTGATCAACAAACAGATGGGGAAAGCAGTAACTAAGGTTTCCGGTTCAGGGTACGGCGTTTTAAGTCCTCTGATTTGTTTAAAAATTAAATGCAGACTGATTCTGATTACTCTGTATATAAATGTAACTGGAGAACATATGTGAATCATGAATTCACAAGTGAACAACACAGCACAAACAAGCAAATCAACTCTTTTAAAGTACAAGCCTTCCCCCACAATTTGTCAGTCCACATCTTCTGCCCTGAGGCACTTTGTGAAGCTAATTTAATTTTATGCTCACGGGAGAGACGATGCTCTTCAGGGTCAGCAAGCAGTGTACATGAATATGTTGGCGGCCTTTTCATTACATAACCACCGACACATATAGCATCCTCTTTATGCTACACACTCGACTGCAATCAGCGAGTGAAAAAAACAAAACAATAGAAGTTGTTAGCTACATTGATCACCTCATGCAGCTCTGGCCTAGAAAGTAATCCCGAAGCTACAGCCTCCATTGGACAGGATTGATGTGGGACAACAACGCAACCAACCGCACATCCCTATCAATAGCTGCACATAATTAATAGCATGCCCTGTACACAAACTGCCCGGGCACACATGCGAGTTTGTTCAATATGGTCTCACTTAGTTCCGAAGGTTAGACAGGAAGTCAGACTGTCAGGCAACTATGCTGCTCCTCGCACTGGCCTGTTTCGCTGCATTCTCAGCATTTTTCTCATTAATCAGCTCTCCAATTTCCTCTCTCCCAAAGAGACGGTTAAGAAGTCGCGAAACCCGCAATGTCTTCCGCCCAACCCGAACTCCTTCTTGGACATGTTCCTAAATGTCAACTGTGCAAATGTCTTTCTCTGGATCCTCTTTTCATTTGGGATCCTCTCTTCCTTCTTTTTCTTCGTAGACATGAGTTGCACCAATAAATGGAAGGAGTGGCCCGGAGTGTGTTCTTAATCTCTTTATCCCTGCAGCTCAGTGCTGCTTACTGTCCAATTCCACACCACAAGGATCTCCTCAGGCATCTGCCAAAAAGTTAATCACCCTTTTTAAATCTCCCCCTGTGCATTCGCCTCGTCACTAAAATGTTGAGTTCTCCATAACGCATGCTTGGTTGTGTGAATTCTCCACATATAGAGCTGCCTACACCAACCATGTGTTGCTGCCCTTTTCTACAGTACTGTGTTGCATCACCATGATAAAGCTGAAAAATAAGGTTACACCTGAATGACGACAAGGCTTGGCACAATGAAAATAATGCAGGATGCACGCATTCCACTCTCATCTACTTGTGTGCCCAACCTACTGCTGAGATATGCAAAGAGAAATGAAGCAAAGTATCAGTCTGATCAGCATCTGGCGGGAAATGGCCTTTGGAGTAAATGTGACAAAAGAAGTTGAAAATAAAGAAATGTTTAATTTTGCAACTAAATATCAACTGGGATATTATAAAGTATTAAGTGCTGTGGACTAACACCAAATAATATGGCAGTTCTACACTAGAAAACTCACATACATATATAAAATAAGTACACTTGTCTCAGTAGTATAGAGCACTGACTTTATAACAACTATTTCCTGTTTTATAGCATTTTAACCACTAAGTAAAAAATAATTTTGCATCCCTGAAGAGGAAGTTAAAACGAAGTCAATTATTAACTATGACATTATATAGTTGTAAGTGCTGTAGACTAACACCAAAAAATATGGCAGTTCTACACTAGAAAACTCAGGTAAATACACAAAATAGGTACAATTGTCTCAGTAGTACAGAGCATTGACTTTATAACAACTGTATCCTGTTTTATAGCATTTCATCCACTAGGTTTCCAAATAATTTGACACCCCTGAAGAGGAAGTAAAAATGAAACCACATGGCAGCACATCATGCAGTATTAAGTACTAATTCAAAGTAATACTGCAGTTTTTACACAACAAACCTGCAGTCACTTCACATCAGCAGGGACTGAGGTGCACGACGCTGACTTTAAAGCAACCACCTCCTGTTTTTAGAGCATTTTCCCCATGTTGTGCTGTTGAGTGTTGTGACTGGATGTATTAACGTGTGTTTGGAGACCGGGTTTGTTTACGGCCACTTGTAAATAACACGATCTGTGCACAGTGTAACACGCTACACCCCCCCCCCCCCTGGGTTCAGCCCTACGTGATTTCCAATAACAGACAATAAACGTTACGTGGCACATTGTTCGCCCCAACAATGGCAGCGTTGTCTTCGTTTGTGTGAGGTGAAAAGGAAACATGACAGACACCCGTGCCACCGCCTCGACTGAGCCCCACGTCGGGGTCCAGAAAGCGGACAGGGGGGTTGAAGGAGGCGGCTCGGTTAGCTTACACGGCGGCTAACACCCACACTTCTACTAATCACAACCCGGAGTCTCATCTCTCTCCGCGGGGCTGCACTTAGCAAAGGTGTCCCAGGGGGGGAAGGGGAATAAAACGGATAAATGCGCCTCCACTCACCGAGAACACGTCAACGTCCGTGGCAGCCATGGTGCGGAATGTGCGGCGGCGAGTGTGACCGAGCTGAGGCGAAAGGGAGCAGCCCTCGACTCTCCGTGCTAGCCTGGTGCTAGCCTGGTGCCAAACTAGCGAGTGAGCGGGAGGCGGCTGTAGTGACACGGGAGGAGAGGCACTCAGGGCGGGGGAGAGCTGGCGAGAGCACCGGGAGGGAGGGAGGGAGGGAGGGAGGCTAGCAAGCCAGCTAGGCGCCGAGATGGCTCCCTGACACGCCACTTCCCCTTCGTTTGCAGGCTGAGTCGTGTATTTCCTTCGTTTTGACTCGATGTGGCGTCGATACAAGTGGAGAATAATATATTAATTAAATGCTAATTAGGCTAGGTGGTGTTTAAAATGAAATTAATTAAAGAGTTGCAAATTGTTGTTGAGCGAGGTAGTTGTTCCCGTTTCGCTCCGAACAATTATCGCGATTTCTCATTTAAACAAAATAGTTCCCCTTCTCATTAATTATACAGGACTTTCATTTGATTTAATTATGATTTGTTCTCTACTTTGACCAGTTTGAAGTCTCCTATAAGTGTTCCCAGGCGGTTTCTACCATTAAACTGCAGCCAGGAGAGAGAGGGGGGGGGGGATCATCTCGACGTCGTGAGGACATCTTTGGGCCGGGACAGACAGGTTCCAATATGGCCGCTGCTCAGGAACTCCGCTCCAGGAATGTGACGCTGCTCAGACGCTGCAAGCCCGGACAGGAGGGAGCGATCCCGGGGTGGGATGAGGGCAGAGAGGGGGGTGGGATATGTCCCCCTCTTTCAGGATATAGATTTTATAAGTGTAGAAAAGTATAGAAAGACTTTATTGTCTTTGTATCAGCAGAATACAACGAGATCCAAACTGCTGCTCAGGCGATGCATTGCCAAGAGAATAAAGCACAATGCACATTTTACTACAATGTGACTCAGCCAATCAGAGCAAACTGGGTTATTATTATTTTTACACTACTTATTTTATTCCCAGTGTTAGTTGCATTGTGTGTATTGCAGTCTTGATGCCCTGAGGGCTTTTTGCACCGTTATGCTGGCATCACAGTTGTTGTGACCTGGAAAACTCCAGGTCACAACAAACACTTTGGTGCTGATGATAATATTGATAAAACAAACAGGACACTCTATTTAAAGTTACAACAATGGGACAAAGGCAAATACAGATTATTTCGATAAAAAACGAGGACATACCAGAAATTAACTCATGTGTAAAGATTCAAGATTCAAGACTCAGGACTTTATTGTCACGTGCACACCAAACTGGGGGAAAGAGAAAAACATACACACATACATACATGTTACACACAGTATTGTACTGGTTTAATAACCAAATAAAGTACAGATAACCAGAACATTCAGAAGTCTTGCTCATATTTTATTCATATAAACAAAGGAGGCCATTTTCACACATTTTATTTATTCAATTATTTATTTATTCTTTTGTGTGTGTTTGTTACTAGAGAGAATATAGGACTACTGGTATATTATTTAAATCATTAATAGTAGGTTAATGGTGGGATAAGTTATTATATTAATATATCATTTTGTCATTACTTATTTATAACAAAGTTCTGTATAAATAAAGTATTAATTATTGTTATTATTATTAATAACTAAGTAAATTAATGGAATACAACATTTCATTTCAAATTAGTTCTCATATACTTGTATATATACTTTTATAGTATTGAGGCTGTTAAATTTCTCATGTTTAATTCTAACCCAGGAAGAAAGAAAGAAAGAAAGAAAGAAAGAAAGAAAGACAGACAGGAATGGTTTGCAGTTTTACAGAATCAGCACAGAACAGACACTTTAACTCCATTTGTTATTTCAAGTGAAGGTTTGCATATTTTATTCAAATCATATCCACGTCCGCACTTCTCCCGGAAAAAGCCTCCTGCAGGTGAGGAGGAGGAGGAGAAGGAGGAGGAGGAGGAGAAGCGAGCGGCCAGGTGGAGGTGCTGCCCTGACTCCGGGACAAAGGTGAAACACTGCGTCTCTATTACCGGAGTTACAGGGTTTAACTTGAACCAGCCTGGAGAAGTTTTACCATCATGTCGTTGACGCAGGAGTCCGTCCTGTCTCTGCTCGTATCGGAGGGAGGCCGAGTGAAGAAGTCTGAGCTGGTGAGGAAGTTCAGAGGCTCCGTGGACTGCGGGGATCCCGCGGAGAAGGAGCGGAACAAGGAGCTTTTCAAGACCTTCGTCAACAACGTCGCCGTCGTCAGAGAAATCGACGGCGTCCGCTATGTTGTCGTCAAGAAAGTGTACCAGCATTTACTGGAGGGAGTCCAGACCGAGAGCAGCCGCGAGGAGGAGCCGGGAAGCGAAGGACCGGCGGGGACAGGTGAGCAGCAGCGCCTACCTGTGCGGGGCCGGGGCTCTGCGGGTCCTGGAGAAGACGAGCCAGATGTCCCTGACCTGGATCAGGCGAGTGAAAGTAGAGACAACCCAACCGAATCACTGTGTCCTATACAGCTGGCTCTGCAGAGGACCAAGTTCACAGGGTGTCAGGGTTAAACGGATGCTGGATTTTGAGATCCAGAGCCAGGGCACCAGTGGAGATGGTTGCTTTACAAGGGGCGAAGCAACAAAGTCCAAAACCATCCAGAGCAAACCTTTCGCCTTGCCTCTGAGAGTGCCCCCCAGCGCCACTAGGGTGGAGGTCCGCAAGCTGAAGGTGGACCCAGATGATCCTCCTGAAAGTCCAACACCAGATGCCCACAGGAACAAGAGAAGACCCCCCTCAGTGGAGGACAAGACGGGCGGCAGCGTGGGCTCACCCCAGCTCAGGAGGGCGATGAAGAGCACCAAGGCGTCAGAGGAGCAGAAAGAGAACAGGGTTCCATCCCTGGTTCCCCTGGAGCAGTCGGAGCATGAGTGGCTGGTCAAGTGTGCCGCCGGCCACTGGAGCCAGGTGTACGGCCTGCTGCTGAGAGACAGCCAGCTGGCCGAGAAGAGGGACTTCATGTCAGGGTTCACCGCCCTGCACTGGGCAGCCAAGTGTGGAAACAGTGACATGCTCACCAAGATTGTTGACCTGTCGAGGCAGGGGGGAGTTGAAGTCGACATTAACGCGAGGACACATGGCGGTTACACTCCTCTGCACATTGCTGCCTTGCACGACCAGGAGTACATCATAGCCACGCTGGTCGGGGAGCACAACGCCAACGTGAGGGTCAGGGACAACTGCGGAAAGAGGGCCTACCACTATCTGCACAAGGGTGTTTCCAAGAGTGTGAGGGAGATGCTGAGCGAACCCAAGGTCCAGCCGGCTCCGGGCAGGGCCCCGCCTGAGAAAGAAGAGCCGGAGCTGTTCCCAGATCTCCCCAAGGGTCTGCATTCAATAAGCCGTCTCTTCCAGCCGCACGTGACGGGCCTCAAGAAGAAGCCCAAGCAAAGGTCAGCGCTTTACTCCCTGAGCGACGACCCCGGCGAGGAGAGAGAGGACAACGCTTTCAGACAGAGATTCCTGTCAGAAGCTTTGATCTAAAGGAAGAACTCTCACTTGCCTCACGTGAAAGACGTATTTTGACATTTTACTGATTTATGGGCCTTCTTTCACACACAAAAACTGAAAAATACTCAAAATAATAATGATTTGAAGTATTAAGTTTATCAGTTAACGACTTCTGGAGATAATTCATTACTGGGAATGAGCAGATTTTAGATTTTTACATTTGGTTTCCTATGACAGCTGAATCTAAAGGTTTGGGTTTCCAACTTTGAATCAGACGTGACTCAGAAAATATCCGACTTATTAATCATCATCTGTGGTCTCCTGGTCTTGTCAGTCTTTCAGTCTTTATTATAATTTTAGATATAGTGAATTATTTTTTATTGTAGCATTTCAGTTCAGGCAACAAAAAACGACACCAAGTTTGTATTTATTGCAATCATTCAGGAATTTGACTTGATTTCGAAATGGCTGTTCTCAAAGAATAATTTCTCAATCTATTTTTGTCGTAAAAAAAGAAATGAATCTTTACTGATGTAAAAGACTTGACTCGTTCTCCTGTGTTTTCGTCTCTGAGTCAGAACTGAACCGAGAACGGTGAGATGGTCAGACTCTCGATTTCCAGATGCAAAAAAAAAAAAAAGGAAGAGGGGTTGTGTGTTGACTCATTGGGGAATCAAACCTGTAGCAGCAAAACAAAATAAATTCATAAAACTGAAAAATGTTTGTGTCTCTGAGGAGCTTTTAGAAAATCTCTCTTCCTCATCGCTTCACTTTATAACAGATTCATAATTAAACACTGAAGCGTTAGAGAGAACATCCGGTGGTTTTACCCTGGAAGAAAACAAACACTGGGTTTTTATTGAGTCACGTACATTTGACTAAAACAGGGCAGAGGCTGTGTTATTCATTAAGGTGTGTGTGGGTATTTCATAAATCATTAGACTGCCTGTACGTGTCAAAACGCCTGAAAAACGACTGAGGTATGTTCCTTTTGTGGCTTGTTGAGACGGCTGTGATTCAGCCAGAGGAGCAGCTGTCTGGGGATGAGTGTGTGTTCGTGTGTGTTTGCACATGCATGTCTGAAAGTGTGTGTGTGACGGTCCCCACTTTTTCAAAGGGCTGTTAGAGGGTTAAGACTTAAGGGTTAGGGTTAGAATTAGGGTTAGGCATTTAGTTTGGATGGTTAAGGTTAAGGTAAGGGGCTTGGGAATGTATGATGCCGATGAGTGTCCTCACTAGATAGAAGTAAAAACGCGTGTGTGTGTGTGTGTGTGTGTGTGTGTGTGTGTGTGTGTGTGTGTGTGTGTGTGTGTGTGTGTGTGTGTGTGTGTGTGTGTGTATGTTAATGGCCAAGCAACAGCAGAAGGAGAAGAGCAGCATTCATCTGCCTCCTCCCCTGTCTGTCCTGTTTGTCCTTGCTCATCTTCCTCAACAGATGACTACGTGTCACCAAATAGGACTCGACAAGTTGCCGAAGATGACGTGCTTAGTCAGCAGAAAAGCAATAGCAGTGTTTAGTAATGGTATTTGCATCCTCACCCTCATTCTCCCACTGCTTCCCCCCCCCCCCCCCCCCGTCCCCCCGTCCCCGTCCCTGCCTAGAGTGGTCTTATGTCTCATGATGTCACTTCCCCAGCAGCGTACATCGTCTTTACGTCAAGACGATGTTTTCATCTCAGAGCCTCGAGGTGTTATTAAGCAAATGTTCTTTTCTGCTGCTGCTGCTGCCCGGAGGAGAAAGGCCGGCACATGGTCAGCCACATGAGCCAGATGTAAGTCCTTTGAATCAAAGACGCAGCAACACCATGACTGTTAAATTACACTGTTAGTGTAGCGTTAGTATATTGATTCAACACATGTAACACAATAATTGGACGAAGACACGCTAGCTGTTTCCCTCTGCTTCCAGTCTTAATGCTAAGCTAACTGCCTCCTGGCTTTAGCTTGGCCCCGAATGCACAGACATGAGAGTGATATCAATCTTCTTTCATTATTGGCAAGAGCGTAACTATACTGGTTTCTCGTTTTTGTCGATATGGAGGCGGTTGCTCAGAGAAAAAACGAAAGTATTGATTTGTTCTCTTCCCATTGGATTGTTTATCCATCAACTATATGTGTGACTCTTTTATTAGGTTTTTCCACTTTTTTTAACAACATAATAACGTAATAACACACGTTATTTGTATAGCACTTTTAATGATGCTTAAAAAAACACTTGACACTTTGACATTGTTGAAAATGTGCACATTAAATTATATGGTAATGGTTGAGATTGTCGTTAAAGTTAATTGGTAAATTTCTTTTCGTCGTTCGATTGGGGTCAGAATATTAGAAACGCCTCAATTAGTCCAGCACAACACCCCCATTTAACCATGACCCAATTTGAATAGCACTGTCAGTGTCAAAATAACGAGGAGGGTCCGGAATGCTAAACCGTTCCCGTGCGTGTGTGTGTGTGTGTGTGTGTGTGTGTGTGTTTGTGCGGGTTGTAAACAAGTTAAATTAGCTTTGACTATAGCAGAGCTTGAACAGAAACATCTGCTGTAATGAAAAGTCAATAAACCACGGTGATATAAAACCAGCACAGTTTTACAATCTGCAATTTCACTTTGATACTCGTCACCACTGATCTGTGTGTAAAAGCTGATGGAGGAGTTCAGGGTTCAGGTCCGAAAAGTGAAGCCACTAATCTGAATAATCACTGAGTCACCGGGTTATAGATAAATAACCTAACTGACCGGCAGACCCTGTAGATTATGACACAGTTACTCTGGTGGTGGCAGGAGGCAATAAAGAAATAAAATCCCTGCCTCTGTCATGGCTGACGTTGATGTTTCATCCACCGTAACACTTGAGACAGAGGGACAAAGCACCTCATTATCCAGCAATGTGACAGAGGTGCTGCTGCTGCGCTCAGGCCGCCCTGTTCCCACACAGACACACACAGAATGCTAGGCCTATGTGGCAACTGCTAAACCTGATTATCATGCAATTAGTGTGTGACAAAGATCTTTCCTTGTTTAGAATTCCCCGTGTTGTGTTAAATGTCCCTGTTGCCATGATTGTGATGGAGGTCTACGCTAAGTGCTGTCCACTGTCTCTCTCCGGCCTCCTGGGGTTTCCCTCCCTCTACTTGCCAAACACGAAATCCATTTTCCATTCTCAACCCATTCTGTTCATTCTTTTAATCAGCTTATGTTGTCGCTGACACACAAATTGGACGGACGTCCGCTGTGAGCAATCGAGGCCGAGTGGCGTGAGAGACGAGGGAGATACAATGTGTCACCAACATCAGATCATTTTCTTACACTTTATTAAACACACAATATTATATTAAGTAAATATTCAGTATTTGCTGTAAAATATGAGAGCTGGTATCCAATCAATAATTCTCATCTCATAAAGCGAAGAAGTTAATTTCCTGTGTCAAATTATTCTCCTAAAGCCAGTGAAACATTTAAGATATTAGTAACAGTTTATATCCGACACTGACTATGAGTGAGAGCAGTGCAGAATTAATACACAACAAAATCTCCCACTTTATATACACAACATAATGCGGATTACTCTGGAGGCAGCATGCCCGGACTCACATAATCCAACAGAAAGAACATTAGTTCTTACATTTAAAAACTCCTCCACGTTGACTGGAATATTCTTTACAAGAAATGATTTACAGGTTTGAATACGATGAAGAATTGTTTGTTTCAACAAATACATTAGAATTTAAATGTAGGAGGTAAAAGAGTGAATCACTGGATTCTCACAGGCAGTGTGTTTATGTGCCTACAGAGGGCAGAGGTGAACTCTGAATAAACCTGACCACTGAGGAAACGTCAGACCTCATCACAGGTGTCCCCTGCTCCTAGTGAGTGAAACATTTTCTTTTGACTTTAAAACAAGTTCCCTGTGGAATCAAAACATAAGAAATGTAGAAACACCAGAATCAGAGGGAGAGCTTAATTTATTCACAATATTACAAACATCATGGAATTTACAACTCCACACAGGCACAACAACACAACTCACACTCTCACACAGAAAACAGGAGTGAAATTTAGCAGAACAAACGTGGATTTAGAAATGTCTCTGCTGTCGTCCCACCAGCTGGGACTCACTGAAATACGTCTTTCCTTGTTGGGTTTTAAACAGATTCTGTTCATATCAATGTCACACGCCTGCAGCAATCGAAAACACCCCCCCCCCACAACTAAAGTATAATCCTACAAACAGCCCACATTTCTGCTACCTGAGCTGTTGTCAAATGTTTGCTGCAGATGCACCAACAACTAAAACAAATGACTATTTATCCATGTGCTGCTCCTTGTGGGAGTATTTTTCCCTCGCAGTCTTCGCCTTCTCCAAAATGTTGGTCTTTTGCATACTTTAGGAATTCCAGCTCGCTGCAGGGAACAACACGAGAGTCTTTTTCTAAACCCTCGGCCCTGCGTCAGCACAAAAGGCCAAAACAAACATACATTTGTTAGGCAAACTGAGGGACACAGGCGTAAATCTCCACAGAAATGTGTCGGGGGGGGGGGGGGGGGTGAATCTGTTTAGCTAAAAACATAATATTTCTCAGGGTAGAGGAGTTTCCTCTTTCTGAGGAAAACTGGCTTTTTTTTAGTTGTCCACCTGTTTTTTTGTTGTTAGTCAATAAATATACACAACTGTCACAACCCATACACTGGATCACTTAAATATTCTGAGAATCTTATGACTTCATAGGAGTTTTGTTGAAAACTAACGCAGCAAACACAGAGAGAAGTTCTGTCTTTTTCTGTTCCGACAACCAGACAAAATTCATGATTTCACACACACACACACACACACACACACACACACACACACACACACACACACACACACACACACACACACACACACACACACACACACACACACACACACACACACACACACACACACACACACACACACACACACAACTATCCCATGTGTCTGGTCAAGGAATCAATACAAAAGAAATTAAATACAGCCATCAAACACTAATTACAAATATCAATGAGGAAGTACAGACGCTGTTCCAACATGTGAGATTCTTGTGGGGAAAGTGATTTGTGTTTTCAGGCGGTCAAGAAGAGCCTTTTAATTACTGTTTAAATAAACTTCAAGGTTCGATGTGTCTACTCGGGACTACGCTGTGGAGGTAGTGAATAAAGAATCTGTTTAAGACACCTGACGTGAAGGTTGTGGACTTTCCGCTTATTAAAAAAGTAATTTCAAGTATCACGTGTCACTTCTGCGACAAAGACGTTGATATAATCGTTGCTTAGTCATAAACGGCTTTGAAGAGGTTCAGTAACCTCAGTGCGAGGAAGTAGCTCCAGCATGAAATCATCAAAACTTAATAACATGAAGTAAGAAATTAACCAGAAACGAATTTGAACTCAATCCTTATTGTTGCCGTGTGTGCTCATGTACCTTTTTTAATAAAACTTACAGTAAATTCCTATTTAAAATTCGTGACAAACAAACAGAATAAGTAAAATAACAAATTAAAAAAGTCGTTTAACTGGATGGAGTAAGGCTTTCACTTGAAATTACTTTTGAAAAGAAATCTGATTTGAAGAAATGTGCATTTATGTATCATTACAAAGTGCTTTTTTTTTCATTTCACCTTTTTTGGTTTTTAGTGCCTTAATTTGAAACATTAAAAAATAAGAACATTAAGATGATATCTTCTACATCTACTGTACATTTTACTGACACGATACAGTACGTCGCCCCCCTCAGGCCACTCTCTTTCACTGAAGCCCTATACAATCTTAAAGCTTATAACAGGTTTCCACGGGTGCAGATTCAGGGCTGGAGCACTACCATCATCCTAATGAAAACACGAGGAGGACAGTTACTGAATAGCTAACAGGGGACGCAAAGTTTCCACACAGCAGCTCTAATGGAAAACGCTCCACAGCAACAGCAAGGCACACAGAGAAACAGAAAACAGGCGTTCTGTTTAAAGTCAAAGGAAACGAGTACAACGAGTCCTCAGATGCAGATTGTGCAGGCTGAGAGGGACGTTGGGGCGGAAAGTGGGTGAGCCTCCTGGGCGCCCGTGGGGGGGGAGAGAGAAAGGCATCGAGCTTCAGTCTCAACAGTCTTTAATGCTCATCTCATGTAGAGCCTGTGGTTGTGAGAGGAGAGCTGAACTACATGATCATTTCCCCTGCTCTCTTCTTTTAAAAAGGACAAAAGAAAGTCATGGCAGGGTGCGAAGGGTTCGGGATATCAGCTCCAACATTTATAATCCATGTGTATGTGGCACAGATACAAGTTCTGCACTTCCTATTTCAAGGCAAGTAAAAGGAGGAGAGGAGACATCTTCAGCTCCCTCAAAGGTGGAGGCTGTTGGAGAGCGCCTCCAGCTGCTCCTCTCCCAGCCTCTGCTTCTCCTCCAGGTCCTTCTGCTGGATGAGCAGCGAGGCCTTGGTCTGGACAAACCGCCGGTAGTCCTGCAGCTGCTCGGCCGACAGCTGGCGCGACAGGAAGGTGGAGACCAGGTTCTCTCGGCGGTCCAGGTTATCCTTCAGATCTTTGGCATCCTCCCTCTGTTTGCACAGCAGACGGTGGCGACTGTCCAGAGATTGCTGGAGTGGAGAGATGAGGAGAGAGGACAAGGAAAACTATAAATCATCCCTGAAATTATACATCACACTGGGGACAAAGACATACGTTAGATCTCACTGCTTACAAGTAGTTGTGTATAATATTTCAAATATTATTTGTATCCTGCTTTGACAAGGACAGAGTATTAAGATATCTAAGAAAATAGCTTTATTTTCAACCACAAGTGTCAGATTAGCATTTTGAACTGAAAGCTGATATGTCACTCAAGCTGTAAAAGTTGTCGGATCATGTTTCGAAACAGCCACAGGTCAGAAGGTGCAGTCTTTCCTTGTGTCAACAGAGGGCAGGGTAGATATAAATGCCATCGAAACCAGGCTGCAGTTTCGGTGAGTCAGTGTAAATACCAGTGTTGCTGATAACAGCAGGAAAACAAATGAGCCCTGTAACAAGCCCTCAGTACGCAACACGTTCAGCCGGGCTTTTACAGATGGACAAACCAACAAAGAGCCCTTTCAGGGGCAAATCTAGAAATCGAAGGCATCCATGCAAAACTAAATTGATGCTGAAAAATACTGGGGATTCAGACTCAAACAGGATAATCAGAGATAATCACACGCACGACGATGTGTGAGGAAGAATAACAGACCTTAATGACTGACAGCAAAAATGATTTCTCTACATGCTAAACCATTTAGAGACAAACTGCAATAAATGAATAATGGTCTCCAATTGTCTGATAAATCTTCAGGCTCAAACAGAGATAAGCTAATAATGGCCAATTAAACACAGATAAACCTGACAACGTGTTTGGAATTCCACACGGCAGGAAAACCTTGACTCCATTAAAGTCACCCTTCAACTTTTCCCAAGTGGCCTGTTTGCTGTTCTAAGGTAAACAGAAGGAGAGAATATCTGAGGGCATGGGAGCAGCCGCGCACTTCAAACACTCATGATTGTTTTTCAGCAGAGCGTAATGAGCCACACTCAATGCATCATATTATTCCACCAGGAGCACTCGCGGGCAGAACGCTTTTACTCTCATACATCAGCGTTTACAGTGCAAACAGCTTCAGGCAGGCTCATAAGCTACAGAGCCTGTGGTGGTGCATTAGAGCACATCAGTAGGTGACCTTTAACCCCAAATATCAGTCAAAGTATGTGTTCACGTTCAGTCACAATCTGTGTGTTTGTACTGTGATAGACATTAACAGGTTGTGTGATATGAGCTGAGAATAATCAGTGTTTTTGAGGACTGGCTGCTTAAATTGTGACAAGGATTATGTCAATTTATTGTTCTTGAGCAGAATCTGAGGTTTTGGAAGGTCACTGAATGCAACAATCATCTATTAGGCTTATCCTTTAAGAGTCAGGGGGCTGGAGCCAATCCCAAATGACATATGGTGAGAGGCGATCGCCCCTGTATCATATTAACAGAGACGATGACAAACAACCATTTGCATACACAATCGCACCTTTTGTGGTTTCAGAGTCTCTAATTAAACTAACCCCTTTGGACTGTGGGAGGAAGCCAGAGAATCATACTCCACACAGAAAGGCCTCAGGATTCGAACCGACAACATTCTGCGAGAAGACAATGCTAACCCCTGCGCCGCCCCCACAAACAAGTGTTTTGAAAACAATCCACGATGGCAAATGACAACTATGCAACTTTATCAAATATTTAAGCATTAAATTATTCAAGGTGAGTTCAAGTTCTTACAAGCTATTTCTCATTGCATGCACAAATGAAAAGGAGAAAAAAAAATTCCAACAGACCATGAACTCTACTTGAACCCTTAAAAAAAAAAAAAGATGACCGGTCCCTCACCTTCTCCTCAGCATCAGTGTGCTGGTCCACGGTGCTCAGGGCATTCTGCACCCTGGCCAGCCGGGCTGAGAGGCACAACAGCAGGCTCACCACCCTCTCCAGGTCTCCTATGAACAGGTTGTACCTCTCCAGCTCCACGGGCACACAGCAGCTCACGGACCAGCACCTCCAGCGTCTCCCCACAGGCCGTGTTCTCCTGAATCTCCGCTTGGAGGGCGCTGCGTGCCTCTTCCAGCGAACGCAGACGCTTCTCAATACAAGACACTATTAGATGCTGTGAATTCAAGCAGAGAGGAAGACGTGTGAGGGATTTTAGGCAATGGTGCTATAACACATTGATAGATACAAATACTTAATCATCATTTTAGATTCCAGGCGAACCATTTATAATATTTACTTAACATTTGCTGTTCAGGACAGTTCGGAAAAAGGAGGAGATGATTTGCTAAGCCAAACATTGGACAAGTGGGAGACAGTGATAAGAGGCAGCCGGTAACGTCATGTGATAAGAGACACAGCTATCTCTGCTTGAAAAGAGTCCACTTAAGGCCAAATAGCATCCAGATGGTATGAGCCAAGTTCGTGTAAAAAAATAACACAGTGTAGTTTAATGTTTTGTTAGTCCTGCTGCCCTGTTTGATTTGTCGCCTGCAGCAGAGCAGAGACTATTTTACAGAATATTGCCTCTTATTAGCAAAAATATACAATAATGTTGTTTTGTGAAACAATCCTCCTTCTCTGCCCCGAGGAACTGATGTACAATATACACATGTGCGGCGACCACACAGTGTTTTTGCATAAATTATAATTACCTTCTTCTCAGTGATGTCAGTTTTGCTCTGCAGGTCTACACACTGAGGTTTGAGGTCGTCAGTAGCAGAAAGACAATTGGACGATTCAGCTCCTTTGACCACTTCAGCACTGGAAAAACAAAGACATGTTTTGGTCAGGATAACTTTCAGGTACGCTGTTGTAGAACCCGACCAATTTATCGGTTGGTCGATAAATATTGGCTGATGTGAGCCTTTCACAGACATATCGGTATCTGCATTTAATATTAAATAATATATTAATAGAAATATAATATTTTACTTTACAGAATAAAACATGCAGAAAAGAGTATGTTTATATTTGACACAAGTTCTATATATTTGATTGTATTTGTATTTTCTATCTATCGTGAGTTAGAATAAAATCTATGGTCAACTAAAATATCAAGCCTCAATTACAACTATTCGTCATGAGGGTTTAATAACAACACATTTGGAATCATTGCCAAATTATTTCAGTATCAGAAGCTTTGTTCTTCCCAAACATCAGTAACAGTCAGGCTCTACTTACTGTTATAACAAATAATTCATGTCATCA
Organism: Verasper variegatus; assembly: GCA_026259375.1. Lineage (NCBI taxonomy): Eukaryota > Metazoa > Chordata > Actinopteri > Pleuronectiformes > Pleuronectidae > Verasper > Verasper variegatus. Next base: position 7,309,612 of record CM048051.1, read on the forward strand.
CAATACATAATATGCTCAAAGGTAGTTCTTGTTTCGCCTGCGCCACATATACAGTCGTCCCTTCACACGCAATGGACTTTGAGCGAGACCCCGGTGGTATTTACTCATGCATTTGCACATTCTTCGTGTATCTGAAGTATGCTTACGCTGGCAGAAATCTGAGTGCTTGTACAGCAGTAAGCAGATATCCAGGTCTGTCTGCACATGTGATTCAACAAAAAGGTAACGCAGCACTGCTGGAGTTCTGGACATTAGGATTTCACCAGTATCACATTTATGGAGGAACATTAAACTAAGAGTCTTAATCGACTTAGCTGCAGCAGCACCAAGTCAACTATAACATAGTTTGAAAGGTGTGAATGAAATGAGTTATTATTTCCATCTACATATATGTGTATAAACAGAACAATATAAAGGAGTTAAATAGTGCTTTGGGAAATTTATGAAGCAAAATTTAGTTATCTTCAATTTCCATAATTTGACTTTAATAAGTCATATGCGTCATTTCAGGTTTCAGGTATTCTGAGTGGTTTTTGATCTTCTCTAAATCAGGCAGTAAAATGCTCTACAACAGACCACTCAGAGTTCATGTGCAGTATGACTGCCACCGCTGCTGTAATATTCCAGGACATTAAAGTTTACCTCTCTGCAGCTCCCCTCTGCTCTTGTTTCTTTTTGTAGTGCTCCTCCATCAGAAGCGTGTCCTCCGACAGCAGCTGCTCCATCAGCATCAACGCTGTCTTACGATTGGTCAGTGGGTAGAGCACCCTGGCCAGAGACTGGTCGGCGTTGACCACTGCTACTACAAGCTCCTCCCACCGAGGTTTCTTACTGGGCTCCTCCAGGCTCTTCGTCTCTCCCTCCGGCACTCCCCTCTCCTCCAGCTCCCGGTTTTCTCCTGACTTCTCGTCCTCCGTTTCTGTATTTTTCTCCTCTTCCGTCCGCTGAGTGACGTCGGCATTGGAGACGGAGGTGCAGGGAGACACAGAGGTCTCGCTTGTCTGCGTTTGAGGAGCCGAGCAGGTGGACTCGTCCTCAAATACGCTGTCTGTCAGCAGCACATCCTGGACTTCCTCTTTGATCTCTTCCTCTGGAGGCAGGATCCACAGCGACGGATCCGTGGTGACGCCGCAGCTCAGAGACACTTCGTGATTTGAATGGGGTGGTGGGGTGTCACTGCTTAGTTCATCCACTGACTCCTCTCTCTCTGATCCAGTCACAGAAGGAGAAGTCCTGACTCGACTGGAAGTGAAATAAATTACGATTAAGAATCACATAAGAGCAAAATCATATTTGCAGAATCACAAACACCTGGCAAAGTTCATTTTAGCCTAGTGAGTTGCATGAAGGTTGAAGGTTGTCTGCAGTGATATGGGGTTTAATCTTACCTGGAGCAAGGTTTGTTTTCACAAGGAACCTTTGTCTGGGTAGGGGTGGACGAGGTGGATTTGATCTCCCCCTCTCTTGGACTCTAAACCTCTGGGAGAAGGTGGATTAGATGAAGTCTCGCTGGGCGGTCTAATGGACCTGAACTCATCTGTGACCGGGTTGGGAGATCTAGGAGATCCAGAGTGAACCCTGACCCTGGAAGAGGAGCAGGACGCTGGGGAGGTGGATCTACTCGAGTTGCTTGTTACTAATGTTGCGTTCTCCCCCGGTTCTGAGCTCTGATTCATCTGGGACCTTTTCTGGGTTTGGTTTTGTATCTGTCCCCGAGTGTTCTTCTGACCAATAATATCTTCTTTTCCTGCCTGCTCTGTTAGATATTGTTTCTTCCTCCCGCTTTCCAATCGCTGGGCTTCTCTGACTTCAGCAATAAACGAAAAACTCTTGTCTACTTCTGGGCCTCCGGGTCCAGTCGATTGTCTCCACAGTTGATCCAGCTGCTCAGAACTTTTACTCAAGGCATAGGATCTTGTTAATTTTAAAGCCCCAAGCTCTTCCATGGACTTCCCCCTCTGTGCAACCACACGGGCATATGGCTGGCTCTCTGAGACGGGCTTTACTGAGGGATTCTCAGTGGCATTTCTCTGTGGACTGAAATAGACATAAATTGTCAAATGTGAAGAATACAACATGGACTCATACACACTATGAATAATTCAGAACAGGAAAACCTTAGAAACAGGGCACATTTCTCTCATATATTCGTTGAGGGCAAAAACAAATACAAATATACATTCCAACAAATCCCATAGTTTTGAGAAATATAACAACTACTTAAAGATGTTTGAGTCAATGATTCTTCTGTTGGAGCTCGTACATAAATCTTTTGAGAGGAATGCTGCTTTGCTGGAGCAGGTGGGTGTTGAATTTCCACTGCCACAGTGAATCAAGCTGAGATTTATATTCTGTGCCACAGTGCACACATCACTGACTTAATACTCTTCTGACCTAAAACCACAAAAAAATGTCCCAACATGTCTGCAGCGCTGGTACATACCTACAGGTTTCCATAGTATTAACTGGTAATGGATCCTTGTCGTAGTTGTGTGCCTGCAGAATCAAAGGAGGAACAAAAAGGTACATGTTTAAGTTACATGTTTAAGATTTTCCTCTGAGCTCAATAGCAGATAATGTGGAAACCAAACATGGGTCAGAAATATCTTTGTTTGCTTGATTAAATAATTCTCACATCAATGTCATTTAAGAAAGCGATTAAATGTTAACGTTTATTTTTGACCAATATCTACAACTGTCTGGAAATGCTTACCTGAAATGCATGTGGTGTGGATGTTGATCTGTTTCTGCAGAATCTCAGAGGATCTGGCTGGTCCAAGAGACTCTCTACTGAGGCAGACCTCCCCTGATATGGACCTTGACTCTCCCTCCATCTTGGCTGATTCGACTGGACAGTGTATTGGCCTGAACAAGACTGTGCTGAGAAGAACTGTGCATACCTGTTTTATGGAAAATCAAAAACAGAATAGTCAAAATGTGTGATCTAATGCAAACCCCAAAAAACTGCATTAAAAAGGGAATTATTGCTCTGTCTATCCTACCTTGCAGAGCTGGTGGAGGAATCGAGGATGCGGCCTGCAGAGTGCGGTCTGTGGAGCTTCTTCTTCGTATTTTTGACTTCATGATTTCCTGATAGAGGCCTGGGACCCCAGTCAAATGGTTTCTCTCCCAGTGAGTGCCTCTGTCTGGACGAAGGTGGTAACTGTGGCGCTGGTTGCTGTGGCTCAGCCACTTTCTGGCCTGTCTTACGCTCCATGTACTCCACCAGGGCCTTTTGTTGCAGATGTTTAAGGTTTGTCTTTGAGGTGCTTGAGGCTGAAAGTGCTCGACCTCTCGTCTCAAACATCTTCCTACGTGCTGCAACCAGCCCCAGCTCTCCTTGCTGCTCACGTTCCTCTTCTTCACATTCAGATGCAAACACGTCGTTTTCGTTGCCGAAGGAGCGACACGTAGAGTGGCTGGGGGCGCCGCCGAGCTGGTGGAGTTTCTCTGGTTCAGAGAAGAACATCTTCTTCTGCTCGGGAGTCAGTCGCTTCCTGTATCCGATGCGTCCCACCTGGGGCTGCGCCACGTTTGCTGATCTCACATTTTCTTCTTCAGTCTCCTTGTCAATCTCCTTCTGATTCTCACTGACTTCTTCCATCATGCTCCCTCGCTCCGTCTCCTCAGAGTTCACCGACGGAGTGAGTGTGTCTGTGGACGTCTCAGAGTCCTGTGATGGGGTGAAAGAGTGAATCACTGTCGGCCTCATCTCAGGTTTTTGCCTGATGCGGTTTGGCCAAGACAGCTGCAGGTCCCTCCGTTTAAATGAAGTCTCCCTCAAGACTTTAGACTGGGCATCCTTCAGCCTCTCTTTGTAGTACTTTTTAAATGAGTCATCAAGAGTATTACAGGCAACAGAGACAACGTCTCCTCTGTCGTTCTTGCTCGTGTCACCTTGTGGAGGTCTCTCTTTGTTGTTTCCTAACATGTCTCCATGATCCGTTTTGTTTCGAATCTCCGCCTTGCCTTTTATAATGATATCAGCATCCTTTTTGGGCTGTAACGCTGCCCTGTTAGCTTCAGTGAGGTGATAGAGAAGCGGGGTGGTTTCTTTGTTTATCCTCTCACTGGCTACATCCCCCAAAGGCTGCCGTTTACCTCTCTTTGCCTGTTCCTCTCTCTTATGATTGGGCTGTTCATTGCTTATTAATGAGGTTCCCTCCTTCATTTGCGTTACTGAATGTGGTAGGCAGTTTCTGTCAGGTCCACAGTAGAATATAGGGTTGTTGGCAGTGTGGCGTCCGATATCTCGACTCTGGATCATTTCGATTTCTTCTAAGGCATGAAGGCTTTGTGTGGACTGCGTTGAGATGAAAGATGGTCTGTGATTCTCCTGATCCTGACTCCTGGAAGACAGGTCTTTGCCCTGGGACACAGAAGTGAAAACCTCGCCGTCATCTGGAATCGTACCGCTGGATGTACGAGAACTCTCTTGGAGAGGTCTAAACAAATTATCCATAGTGCTGTGGCTTCTTTCGTTCTCTCTTATCCGGTGCTTCTCCACCACAGTAGAGCTCTCACTCCCAGCGTCAGATCCGCACACAGATGATGAATTTGTCCTCATCCCAGAGTCAGACAGCTTACACACTCCTGTGACAAAGTAGAACTGACCCTTGTGTTGGATGCTGCTGTTGATGAAACTCTGACCAGCGTTCCAGGGGCTGGCGGCTCTGGTTGTCTCTGACCCGAGCCAATCATGAGCTGAGTGCGCCCTTTTGCGCTGACACTCCAAAATGCTACTGCTTCCACTGGACTTGCGATTATCTCCATTGCATCCACCACTGGCTGAGTGCTGTCTGGGTTTCAGGTGCTCAGACTGGCTTGTGCCTCGGGGGGGTGATCCACTGAGGATGCTTTTTGATTTCTGCTGCTCAGACGCAGCATTGTTATCCACAATGAAAGGGTATTCTGGGTTCAATGGAGCCCTGGTCTGATCGTGAGACTGTCGGTGTGTGCGGTAACCTGATGGTTGCTGGGCCTGCGGTTGCTGGCGTTCAGAGCCCCTCCAAACTGAATACACTGAGTCAGAATTGAAGCTCGAGTTGCCTGTATCTGTGTTAGGCTTCTCAGGGCTTCGGGCGTTCAGACCTATGGAGTCGATCAGTAGCATCGGGGCTGTTGTTGAGGCTGTGGTTGAAACTCAGTACCGTGGTGGTGGACCCTGCTGTTCTCCAAGTTTTTTGTGGCTATGAAACTATCCAGGCGTGCTGGGACTGGAGGAGGGTGGACAGGAGGGTAAGAACTTTGGGAAGGAGCCCCCAAAGGCACCTCCTGTTTAGAGAGTACTTTGTTGTTGTTGTTGTTATGGAAACTGACATTGCCATTGTGGTGGTTTACATTGGGGCTGGTGTTGTTGCGATAGTGCTGAGAGATAGCTTCCACAGAGCGATAGAGCTGGTCCATGGTCTTTGAATCAGACTGCACAACCTGTGTGGGGTGGTAGATGGACTTTACATACTTGAGATCAGCATAGTGGCTGAAGGAGCTGGACTGCAGGTCGTCTGGTAGGAAGGGTGAAGGGTAGTCTGGGGCAGTGGACCCACCAGAGAAGGAGCTGTAGGCGGAGTCTCCTTTGCCGTGTTGGTGGTGGGCGAGCTGTTCGACGATGCTGCTATTGGACTTGGCTGGGGAGAGCCGGCTGACGGGCAGGCTCAGAGTATGCAGGTCCACGTTGCTCATTCTCTCAAAGTGGAAGTTGTAGGAATCCATGGAGGACCGGGGCAGACGGCAAGAAGGAAAGGGCAGGGTCTGCGAATATGTCGTGCGTGTATGTGCGCTGATGCATGTGTGTGCCTTGTGGGTGAAACTGAGGGAAATTACCACCAACACATTTGCACCAGGTTGTCAGTCACACTTGTCGCTAATTAGGTCATTTTCCTGCCTCCTTTTGGTTTTATTCAAAGCCTCTTCGGATAGTCTGCTCAGTAGATCCTGAAGGAGAAAACACAAACACAGCACAGACAGGTTATCAGCCTGAAAACTTAACCCTGGACTCAAACTACAAAAAAGGTTTTTTCGCAGGGAGTTTCCTGCTGAAACTATTAAGGTGCCAGAAGACAGTAATTCACCAGTGTGGAATCTTATCCTGGCATTTCTAGGTCAAATTCCTCGAGTGGAAATTTTTGATTATAAGCTGTTAAGAAACAAATATTACCACTCCACAAAAAAATAAAGAACTAAGATTTCAAATATGTCTTCTTCATTCTTTTGGTATTTAACCTTCTTGATCAACACAATTCACATTTTTGTAATTAAAAGCCAACGATTTTTTACAGCTTTAAAGTTGTCAGACTGGATGATTTAGAGCAAAACAATGTTTGACAAGTCTGTGTCAAAATAGTAATTTAAACCCAATGAATGTAAGGAATGTTAAGTATAACCCCCTTGTACTGCAATAAATACTCCTGTCGGCTTTAAACACCATCACCTCCTCTTATATTATAAAGTCAACACTAAAATCTTCATGTGAGCAAGATATAAAGTTTTATGTCGTTTTTTTCTGTTTCATGGCTGACATGGTTTACTGCGGCTCGGTTTTGTAGGTCAGTTCAGTTTACCACCTGCTGAAGGAGTCTGTCGTTTTGCATCAACGAGGCCTCTAATTAAGGGCCTTGAGGTTCCTGGTGCACGTTGCAGTGCACACATGGAAAAATGTCAGGAATTCCATATGGATCTAGAGAAATATGTGAAGATTAGTCATGTGACAGATGTATAATGCCTTGTTATACAGCCCTGCTCATTATTCTTGGGCTATTTAAATAGCTGCATTATTATTCCCTAAATGCAACAATTGAAGATTTACCTTTCTTTTAACTATACTAGCAATACTTCTGTTGTCCTTTGCATATAAACCTATTTATGTCCAACCCAGACACAGTCAAGCAAATAAATCCCATGAGATATTTGCAGATAACACATGATCAATAATCTTTGGGTCTTCTCAAATGGATTTGCTGAAGAACTAATACAATACATTGGCATTTAAACTGGGATACATGGATACATCTTTTAATGACCAGAAACTAGTAAACAACAGGACTGATTTCCCGTGGTCCGGTAATACATGGAGACCTATCATCATCCGTTATCCTGAAAACTCCAGTCATCTCCAATGAGCCCCAGCAGGTTAATGACAGGTTCAGGTTTTTACTTGGGACTAATGACTCTCTCTGCTTTGACCTGCATACCTTTCATTGTCATCAAGCTGAAGCTACATACCTGTCATGCACACAGGAAGGTCAGTGCTGCCAATAAAACAAAGACGATCCAACCAGTTCATCAACTCTGCCACCACAGTATGAACACTGGGCCTCACCATTGATGGGAAAGTACAAGAAATATTGTCCACATTGTGCCTCTTTTCCTTTTTGTTTTTACCAACTAATAACAACTCTTACCAGCAAAGACAAAAATCCTGTACAACTACTAAGCAAATTAAACCGACAACTGAAGACTCCTCATAATTATTGCCAAGTTTGTTGGCTGAGCTGAAAAACCTGAATCAAAGATGATCCTAGGTGGTCGTTTTGCATACGCACAAAACCCACCTCCCAAGAGCCTTTCAAACTACAGTATTAAGGGGGATTCCATGTGTTTATGAAGGGTCTTCTGATCTGTGGTGTGTCCCAGTGTGTGTGGTTTTCAGCCCTCCTCTTCCCTCTGCGAAAAGAGAGGGGCTCTCAAACAGGGGAGCGCTCAAGTGGAAGTGATGGAGGGGACAGGCAGTGACAAAATGTACAGAGGGGAGGGAGGGAGGAAGGGAGGGAGGGTGAGGCAGAGGGTGACCAGCCCAGACAAATACCCTCACACGCAAACCACAACAAGAGAAGTGAACAATGACAGCAGGAAAGCTGAACACAAAGTTGGGAGACTGGATCAACAGTCACACCAGCATGGCAGACTGGAAACCACTCAGTGATCAGTGATCAGACTGGTTTGCTTGAAAGGTTACAAACTTTAAGTAAAAAGCAAGCAAAGAAAAAAACTCACCCAAACTTTGAGGCTAAGCTGTTGACCTTCCTAAGTTCCATCTGAGACAGAAATATGTTTTCCAAGTTTTAACTTCAGTAAAGTTTATCCAAATGATTTCCCCCCTTGTTTCTCGTTCAGAACATCTTTCTTCCTCTGAAGAGGGGACCAGACCAAGTAACCAGGAGAGCCTGATATTAGAGGGAAGACTTCCAGTGAGTCCCTTCTCCCCCCACTAAGACCCAAGGCTGCATAGCGGGACCCGCTGATTGGCCAGCCTATGACGTCCGGCTCTCTGATGCACAATGAGCGCAGCGGAGGGAATATTTCACTGCTGCAGATAGCTGCTAGTGCTGCCGGCAGCCTGAACAACAGGGGGGGGGGGGAGAGAGAGAGAGAGAGAGAGAGAGAGAGAGAGAGAGAGAGAGAGAAAAAAAGAGGCCTCGCATTCCTGGCTGGCTTCAAAGACGGAGCAGAGCCCAGGCGCCATTCATTCCCAAGGCCCTGAGCCCAGCACATGGAGACTGGCCAAGGCAGGAGGGAGAACAGGGGAGGGGGAAGTGGTGGTGGGATAGATGACCTCCCAGCCTCCACCCCCAAAAAAAAAGACCAACATCCCTACCATCACACCAATTTTCCCTTTTCTCTCTTATTTCTAACACCTATTAATCTCCCTAATTCATAAAGAATATACTAATCCATAACAAACTAACCCAAAATTATCATAATTACTACCGGAGTCAGGCCAAGTTAATTAATGGTGTAATTTAATTTAGAAACCTTGGGTTTGATTCATGCACTTGTTGCCACACCAGTGATCGCTGCTCTCTTTCAAATGTTCTGAAAATGAAACCTATTCACTGTACATACACGAGCAAAGTTAGAATGAGAATGATGATTTACTGTGCTGTTAATACCAACACTAATTCCACAGCAATTAGCCAATGCCATAAAACCTAAAAACACACCGTAATACGCTGATCTGTCTGTAGCTGGTCAAAACACGCTCTTAATGACACCATTAGCTTTTCATTAGACAAAGGCCCTCTCTGCCTTCTCTATTGTTTTCTATTGTGGCTGGCGGTGCTCAGCTACGCACACGTTTTTGTTACTGTTAGCAGCACAGTGTCGGACAAAGTGGAGCAAAGAGCTGCATCCAGGTTTATGTTGTTGTTGTTGGTTTCACTGCTGCTGTTACCGTCTCCGTGTCATAAACAGATTCTTACGAGACTGAGGCTGAAAGAAGTATTGAAACCACACGACGTGCTAAACTCAAGGAAATCTCTACTTCTTCATATACAGGCTACATTCTCATTTCTATGTTTTAGGTTTAAAACACATCACTGTTGCTGCATTTATGCGTCGTCTGCACTACCCCAGAGGATTCGAGCACCTAAAATGGGGAAACAATGCTGGGCCTGTTTTAGTTTGAAAATGCATTGTCATATGGACGGGCAAACACTGAGACGTTTGGAAATGATGATGCAGTCACCAGCACTCACTTTGTGGTTGGTTCTTATCGGTCACAAATCGACTGCCAGTGGTTGACAACAGCCCCACGTAGTTGTTAGTCCAAGAAAATAAATCACTGCTCTTAAATTCCCTCGTTCTTAGATTTTGCTGCAACTAAGCAATCAACTGCAGAGTAGATCATCTGCTTCCTGTTTACACTGGTATGCACATGCCCAGTGTGTGAATGGTTAAGGGATATGCGTAATGCATTACTATGTAATGAATATTTAACGATCCATATACGGATGGATGAAGCCACAGCCACCGACAACCAGAGAGTTGTATTGTATTCAGCCTGACACATTAAGAAAATGTGTAGGCCTAGTTTAACCTGCACCACCGTCCAGTTGAAAACAAGCTGGACCCGGTACGTTTCACAACAGGGGTCAACAAACAAACAAGAAAGGATAAGCTCATGACCACTTTCTGCCTGGTAACTCAGCTCAAAACTCTAATCAGAGAGTTAGCTGTAAGAACTGTAAGAATTTAAAGAGCATATATATCTTTTTTTAAACTGCAACGTGGTCAGGGAAAGGGTCAGGCAAGGACACAGTGTCTTATTAAATTAGATTGTGTTTATTAAAACCAGTGAATGAGAAGGAGAGAGAGGGAACACAGAGTGAGTCTGATTGAAAGAGAGAGAGAGAGAGAGAGAGAGGAATGAAGGATGGGGGGGAGGGTGTTAAATTCTTTAAGATTTTTTCCTTTGTCTTTCATTGGTGATTATGTGTTCCCACATGACCTTCGCCATGCAGCCACGAGACTGGACCACCAGGCACCTGAGAGGCAGAGGCCAGAGTTAACAGATAGAGAATGAGGGTGAGACAGACGACAAAAAGATGCCACAAACCCATATGTCGAAAAAGATAAGAAACATGGAGGACAAAGATGAGAGAGAGAGAGAGGAGGGAATAAAAAGAGATGAGCCAGGAATTTGAGGAGTTATAGTCGGTATAGTCAGCCAACCAACTAGCAGACCAAAACCTATAATCTTGTTAGCCCTGCTGGCCCTTCTGCGTCTGCTGACAAAGATGATGATGATGATGGGCTGACGGACCCCTGACTGAGGAGCTGAATGGATTGGTCCTCAAAAATGTACTGCAAGCACTGTTGCTCTCAATCAGGGACTTTCACTGGTGAGACAATTGCAAGACAATCTTACTGTACAAATTTTAAAATGTCTAAGTAGGTGTAATTAATACGATTACTAATGAAGGCTGCATACCATTAGAACAGTAGGACCGGTTTCACAAATAGAATCAGGCTGCCCATCATTTTTTGTTCTCAGAGTTTCACAAAAATGTATTTAATTACGGGCCACGTTTCCATGGTAACAACTAATGACACCTGCTTACCAGTGGTCTAAAATGTGATTGTATTTTCTGCTGTCTCCAGAAAATATTGTTAAAAGCCTCCAACACAAACCAATTCAGTTTTGCTGTAAAGCCCTTTTCTGTATTCTTACACGGGCACGATCGAACATTTTTACGAGGAGGCTGTAAGTGAGGCTGTTACGGGAAATCTCCAAAGTTCAGTGCATATCTCAAGGCAACTCATGTCACTCAAAGTGTTAATTTGAGTCCCTTAGACAACTACACCTTATTCCAATGTGATTATTCTTTATTTAATTTTTTTAATCTATTCGTAGGTTGGCCCTGTCATTGGAGCAACCCAATGAAGAAGACATGCTTCTTGGACTGTATGCAGACATCATTACCCACAACTCCTACTGGGTAATATTGGGGTAACATTTTAACTGTAACCTAAATTGTTGCCTTAGAGGATGGAGTAGTCACTATGTCTTAAAAACAGACAGGTCACATGACAGTGATGTAACTCAAGGACAAGCATCAGAGCTTTGACTACACATGCAACAAAAACAAATACATGCATACAGTAGATCACAGTCACTCTTACTTACAGCATTCATGATTTAAGCTACCATGGGATTAAAAAATTGTTCCACTGACCTTTTGGTCTACGGAGGCCTTCACGTGAACATGTGCTAGTAAACTTGGAAATCACTCACAGTGAAAAGTAGACATATTGCTTGACCCTCCATCCTCCACCACTGAGCAAACCGTAACCAGAGGCCGGAGATACCTAACACAAGACACCCGAAACGTTAACCTGGTTTCTTCTAATCAGAAATCTGTGAGGATAAAACAGATGGAGGAGGAATCAGAGCAGCAACAATGCTCAGCTATGACTTAACTTCTGGGATCCAATCTCCCACAGGACCTCAAAGACATCATTCCCATTGTGTCCGATCAAACAGAAATGGAGAGGAAGCCGTTTTTGAAAAGGTGGAAGTGGTCGGGTGTCGATTACTGACATGGCAAAGCATCTAGTAGCGGGAAAGGGAAAGCCGTGTTCTTGTGCAGTGTAATCACCAACGCCTGCAGGGCAGTTTCTCTCGTCTGTGCATGTGCGTCAAACTGAAAAAAGACGAGAGATTAATCTGTGTCCATGTGGAGAAAGAAACTGGCTGCAAATCTCTAACTGACCAAGACAAGCTGTCACACTCAAATAAGCTCTGCATTTCTGCACTGATCTGACCTCAATACTTCAATATTAATATAAATGCTACTCAATTTGTGTTGATGTTTCCACCAAAACTTACATAAACCTGAAGAAACTTGTTGTCACCACTGAATAGTGAATGCGCACACACACAAATGCAACAAGGTCAAAAAGCGTATATATTAATAACAATATTCTCTGCAATAAAAAACAGCTTTCTGTATCTTTCCTGGTCAACCATTAACCAGGAACTGGTTAACCAGGAATCGCTGGTGGCAGCAGTAGGTTTCAAAATGAACTCTGCAAATGATAAACTTCTTATTGCCTTCGAGTGGCTTGTGAGAAGACAATTACTTTTGTATTAAGGACCCCCCAGGGGGCTGCAATATGATCTAGTCATGGTGAGTTTGACAGGATACTGTAGAAATTCCTCCGCACTAGAATAGAACAAGGCTATGGGCCATTTTCTGCATTTTCATGAGTGTGTGTGTTAAGTCTAAAAATGGGCCGTGCGAAATCATCCTTACTGCAGCATATTGTTTTCAATCTTTGGCATGCGTGTTAGAACCACAGAATATATTAACCGGGGTCAAAGTCAGATGTGGAATGATTATAAAAAGGGCAATCACAGTTGCCATTGGACAGCCAGGAGCCAAACTGAATTCTGCCCAAGTGCCATCTCACTCACTTTTTTTATAGCTGACATAAAAAGTCATGCAACAAATGAGAGTATCATCCATCCACTTGTGCAGAAGCAAACAAAACTTTCTTGATGCAAAACGGTAACCATCGATGTCAATGGGCCTGAGTAACGTCCGAGGGCTTTAGATTAACAAGTTTCACTGGATAAAAATCAGTCACAGCATCTGATCTCTTCAAAAGTAGGAGATTACCTTAGTTAGATCATATGTGTGGTACAACAATGAAGAGAAAAGAGGACTAGGATGAGGAATGTATAAGTAGGTAAAAAAACAGAAAGTGAGAAAGAAGAGACTTGGCCCTGCAGGAAGCTGTGGACAAACACCGCAGGAAGAAAAATAAAATGACCCACTTCCTGTTCAAAAGGTGGGGAAAGTCTCCATGACTTCACCATGATGGGAAAGATGCTGTCCTTAAAGAAAAGCAACAACGGCTATTGTTCTTGTGTTCCCAGTGTTTTCTACAACACTTTGTCTCTCAACAGTCCCTAAAGACACTAAGAAGTAGAAGCGGAGCAATTCATATGGAGCTCAGTTCGGTCTTGACACTTATTTCAATCCCTGTTTTTCTTTGGACAACATCTGTCCAACAAACTTTGCAAACAAGGATTAAGACTTATACTGACCACTGAGTCAAATTCATCCTCCCTAGCAGCTAGCTCAGCCTGCGTCAGCTGCTGTCAGTAGTTGTCTCTGTCCTGCCAGGCTGTGGCAACCATCTCTGTCTTGTTATATAATGAGCCGTGGTCCGACCAGCTGACCACAGACATAACAGATGCAGGAATTCACCCACGGTGGCCCCTGAGCTGGTACTGCGACAGCGATGACACACTGCGTGACTTCACCATGAGCACATGAGATTTATCACTGGAGCAAAAGACACTGACCTCACTGTTCTGTCAAGATAACCAATCATTAATTAATCCAAACAGAAGAGAGGACCAGCATTTGTTCACGATGTGAGGGAAGACCAAAGGAGGATGAATGTCATTTAATTAATTAAATGTATGTGTTTCATAAAATGAAGAAATAAGTCTGAGGAAATCTTTCTGCAAACGAACAGCAGAGAACAACAAAATCTTTGTGCGAAATCTATACATTAGCCCCTAACGAGTATTTACTGCACTATTCATGGAATGTAGTAATGCTGGTCAAATCGGATGCAAAAGCTATTTACGGGCTTATCACACACACTATACAGCGTGGTGTCACATAAAGGTCATATGATATGACCTGGTTCTATTCTGCATACCGTTGTTAGGAGTCCTTCTGAAAAAAATAACAGTGCAGAAAAGCAATATAATGGAAAGACAATTTGAATATGTAGCAACATATACACACCTTAAAAATAGACCTTGTATTTGATATGAGTTACTTGTTGGTGTACTTCTCTTTTTTTTTTTAAATCTCCCTCACACTTCATCCTCTGTACTGGAGATATTGCAGTGGCAACTATCACAACATTAAGTTTGTTTTTTACTCTCCACTACTATGCAGAGGAAAATGGTAATGTTCAGTCACACTACAAGCTGGTTAAAGTTGTCACTTATCCAGCCAAACATCTCAACAAGGACTAGGTCGATCAAACTAGCAAAAGTGGATTTGGACACTTCTTAAATACACATAAACCTTCCATCTGACACCATGTGCTCTGACTGTTAGAATAGAGCCATTAGTGTGTGTCCTCTTATCTTTCTGCTCCTTGAGAAAGAAGAGAAAGTCGCAGAAAGTGAAACTGTCTTCAGGCAATTTCAACATCAAAGACGATATAAACCATACAGTAAAACAATCTGTACTGGGTAAACATGACCAGGAGGCCACACACCTGACACTTTACGGCAGAACCACGTGGAAAGAAATGTGCTTGGTTAGCAGCTAGCACAGGTAAAGCAAACCGGTTGTTATACTCAGTAAATAAATGGCCTTCGGTTTGACACCTAAAAAAGGGATAGTTCACCTAAAAATACACTCATTATCTACTCACCACTGTGCCGATGGAGGGGTTGGTGAAGTGTTTGAATCCACAAAACACTTCTGGAGTTTCAGGGGTATCCCATACAATTGAAGTAACTGGCGACCTATACTTCAGACATAATAAAACAACAGAAAATACACAACATGCTGCTCGTGTTTTGTCATCCCTGTGTCCGTTCTCTGACATTCATATTCGACTTGAAACAGCGTCCTTTACATGGCGTTTTTAGCATAAATGTCCTCTGATATCTTCCTACAAGATGCATTCATGGACCCTCGGACACACCATCATGAGGCTGTGTGCCCTAGCTTAGCCACTTCTAGTGGACTTTTAGGCTTAAAACACGGTGTAAATTACCTCATTTCGAGTCGAATATGAATGTCTGGGCTTGTAGACACTTGGATGACACCACAGGAGCAGTACGGAGGCATGTCATGTTTTTTTCTGTTGTTTGATTACATCTGAAGAAGGACTCACCATTGACTTCAATTGTTTTGGATTCGGCTGCAACAAAGTTTACCCCTGAGACTCCAGAAGTGTTTTGTGGACTCAAAGACTTCCCCTCACCCCTCCATCGGCATAGCGTTGAGTAGATGATGAGAACTATCCCTTTGAATATAAATATGTAAAGTGCTCTATTCAGCTAACACATCCGCACCGCTGGGCAAACAAAGAGTACCATCTAGTCCATTTATCAGTTGGGTAAGCAGCAATAATGTAATAACATCATTCGTCATTTAGTGTCACAACTGGACTGGTAACAGTGCTTGTTCACACTATCTACTGTTGTATTCTGCATTATTTCTAACAAAATACGGTCATTTGAACTGAAAACTTTGAATACGCTGCTCTATTCAAATATCTCTTACATAAGTGACATTCATGGGTGCATCAGTCATCTACTGCCCTGTGCAGATGGCAGGTGAGTACACCTGATAAGAGCACAGCTTGTAGGACACTTCCTGGAATAGAACAAACAAAATGTGCACAGAGATGATCACAGGGATATAAACCTGCAAGATTACATGGAATAAAGTAACTGTGGTGACTTGTGACTTTATTGCTTTCAATTGTGGACAATGTCCATCACAAGTCCAAAGTGTCATCTACCAAATTCTTATGTATGAAAAACAGTCCTAAAAGATTCTCAATTTACTGTCATAGTGGAATAAGAAAACCAGAAAATATAAATGCCTTTCGAATAAAGACATTACATAATTAATCCTGCAGTGAAGAAAGATGCCAGAGGAAGAAGTCCCAGGTTAATAACACGCCAGGGGCCAAACACATGATTTGCCTGTGGTGTTTAACAACAGCACCTCAGATGTAGTTGTTTCGACTCCACCGGGCCGTCTACAGACAAGCATTCCATCTAGCTGCAGCAGATGGAGATTCTTTGGCTATTGCTTTTGGGTTTTTCCAATATTGCACACCAATTTCTTTCATGGGAAAACCCACAAAACTGTATCCCCTATCCTTCTGCAGCCACACACAAATCCTGAGTCTCCACATCAACACACTATCCTGTTCACTTTAAGAAACTCAGACTGCATAATGAGAACTGGGTGTTCCCCTCCTGTAATCGCCCGACCTCCTGGAGTGGCTAAAGTCAGGTTGCAGTACTAAATGACCGGCTGAGCTCCAGGACAACAGCATTCCTCGTCTGGGCTTACTGCTCCCCGAGACCTGTCTAATATGAGGCAATTACAGCCAGTAAATGGACAGTTGTAGACACCAGAAAGCAATTCGAGCTGTACACTAGTTTTGAAGGGGAAAAACACACTCCTGCCTCCACTCCACTGCTATTTAACACCCACTGCATGCAGAGATTCAGACAGGAAGTCAAGTGGCAGTACACAAACTCAGGCTACATCCATAATAATATGTTTTCTTTTCAAAAAGAGCTTTAAAACGAAAACAATCTTTGGCCAAACAAGCACAGCTACTTATTAGCGATACACTCCATCCATAATAACACAGTCAAAAATGAATAACACGTGAACCTAGTAAACATGAACCTGAGCAGTACAGAACCATAATAACTGCAAACACCTGTGTGGCAGTGCAGGGGTATTAAATTAAAAAATGTTCGGCACACACACACACACTTCAACACCAAATTAAAAACAAACATAAAAGTTGACCAATGGGTGAAGAGAATTTTAAATCATGTGTGCTTCCCTGAGGTCATTTTAAGGGATAACCAGTAAAATAGCACATTTCCTACTTGCCCTAATTTAGCTGAATAGCTCTTCACAAGGTGCAGTAAACACACAAACGGTGCAGAGTCTGACATGTGAGGTAAAGGCTCACTCATTCACACATGGAGCTCCTGCTGCTACAGGGGCACGTTGGTGACATCATGTCTGGTAAGGGAGCAGAAGCAGCAGAACACAAAGAGAAATATGAGGATAAGAAAATAAAAGGTGTGAGAAACTGGGTCAGCATTCACTATGTAATACGGTGTGATGAAAGCGAACAGACATCCCTGTAATCTCTCTTTTTATACCTGCCAGGATGCCTTAAGAAGCATGAAAAGAACAGTCCAGACACATGATAGGCTGCCCTGTGGACACGCAGCAACAAGGAAACATTTGCTCAGTGTTGCACCATTGAATAGCTATTAACCCTCCAGGTAGACAGAGACACAGTCTGAGGGTTAACTTCTCCTCTCTGACCCCAACGAGGCTGCTGATGAAGCTCAATCACTTAAACAACACTCAAAATGTCCACTGAAGTTAAGCAAGTTAAACTGACAGGCGGAAGAAAAATATTTGAAAGACACAAATAGAAAGAAATGTTTGCTTTGCATTTATTTACCCAGGTTAGTTTCATGTGAAGCGTATCAGTAAAACACACACACGCACACACACAGCTGGGACAAATCACTGACAGTTTTCACTGGTAGGAGACCAGGTCAACTCCAAATCTGAGTCTGTATTTCTACACGTTTTTGCTTCTGTTCTGCGAGACTCTAAATTTTTATACCGCTTTTCTATCAACCACTCAAAGTGCATTTATGCTCACAAATTCATCAGCACTTCTATACACAGCACTTTCTTTTAGTCAGACACCATTCGTACGCTGTCGTCAGGGGCAATTTAGGTTCAGTATTTTGCTCTAGGACACGTCAGACGAGGAGGAGCCGACAGTTGAACCAGCGGCCTTCTCTACCTCCTGAGCAACAGCCACCAACTTTACATATTAGGTCACCAGGAAAACAACAAGGCAGATGCTAAAGTTCTTTAACTAAAAATAGCAAACACTGCACCCATGTGAGGCAGAATCTAATACAGAAAAATCAGAGAACGGCTTGCTATAAAAATCTAGGTTTATGATTTCACCAAACCTGAGATAATTACTATATGAGGTGAAGTGGACTTTATTGGCCATATCTGGCCAAAAATGTCATTTACTCAAGTTGATCCCTGACCAGATGTTATTACTTCATAAACATGTAATGCAATACGGCTTTTGTATTACCCATCATAAACAGAAAAGGTCTGGATTTTGGCCACACAAAAAACATTTAGAAAGTTTGATAAGAGAAGCCAAACATCTGGCAAACCATTAATCCCCTTTCTGTCTCACACTTTCTCAATTTCCAAGTCAAGGCTACTGGGGGAATTTTCCTTGTAAAATAAACCTAGAATAAATTTGATTTAGTAGATAGCTTAGCGCTAGAAAAGCAAAACTGCGGCTTAAAGTGCAAAGATCTCAGCTTTCAACAGGTTCCTCAATGGGTTTTCCATTCAGACACTGCACTAAACTGGCACTGCTGCATTTTTTTTAATCACAACAGTAATAAGCCTTTATTATAATTTCTACTTCCTTCAGGCTTGTTGCTGACGGGAAAAAAACCCCACAGCATCTGGCATGACAGCGTTGACAGCTTTTGACATTTAATTAATCTGTTCAAGGTAGATACCGAGTTAGGCATTTCGCTTGTTTTGTCATTCCTCAGGCCATTATGAAGCAGATGATCAAGGGGTTTTTTCCTACGGTTTTCTGCACGCTGATAAGTCTGAGTAATCCTGGGTAAGCGCTTTTCCCCTGAGAAGTTTGCTTTATGCTGCAAACAGCTTTAAAATTAAAATAACGTAACAATGAAAAAGAAAACTATTATTCTATCCTGGATACAGCAGGTCTTTATCTTGCGGCTCAATTGCGATATGGATTGCGTTATTTCCCATTTATTCCACCTCAATGACAGAACACATGTCGGAGCACAACTATTAGAACAAATGTGTCTTTAATGGGTTGATAATTACAGCGTCCCACCTACACCTCAGGCAATAGACTACAGGCTGCAGGGGATCTCCCATTATGCTGACGCCTCTGCCCAAATAGAACCGCCAGTGTTAACTTTTAATCGTCTTGCTTTTGAAACATATACAGTAACCGGATAGTGCTGATTGTCATACTCAGGAGTCAAGTGATTTCTAATCTCTATTGTGTTTCCCTGCACCGCCTCTGCCACCGTGGTTAATTTTGGGGTCCTGGTCACAATGGGCTCTTTTTACTGCTGGCAGAGCAGGTTTCTTACTTCAGAGCAGGGGATGGCGGTTAGAGGAGAAGGGGCGGTGGTGGGGGTAAGGTGGTGCTTTGGGCTGTAAAACAAATCACACAGAGATTAACCTTCACCAGAAAACAGCGCAACACACTCTGGACTTTGTAACCTGGAAGGGAAAAATGTAGTGTGACGGCCTGAAGAGGAAGTGGCACAATTATTGACGAGGACCATTTCTCCTACTATTTCTGTGATATGATAAAATACACCCTTGTGTCCAATTCAGTATTTTTTCTTCCACTATTATTTTGCTTTTCCTACACTGTCCAATTAAGCACGGCTGGTTGAGTAGGCTACATACAAAATGTATGTACAAAATGTATGTAGCCTACTGACGTTTGTTTTACATTTTTCTTGTGGCTCATTCATGTCAGTTGGATTATAGGTCTCAAAGGTCCAATTTGGAATAAAACAGATTGCAAGTTAAATTACAGTTATTTGCAGACAAAATCTAAAACACATGGGTTCGAGCTTACTTTAGGGCAGCAGCTAATGCCAGTTTTCATTATTTCTCATCGATCTATTAATCTTAAGTCTATTCAATGTCAAAAATAGCAAAGCAAACGCCCATAGCAACTTCTGAGAACAAGATGAAGTCTGGCAAACTCAACTCTTGGTCTCAAAACCATATATATTTAGTTAATGATATAAAACACAGGAAATCCACAAATCTCCTCACATACAACAAACTATCACTATTCTTGTTTGAAAAATGATTTAAACAATAAATAACAGCCCTGAGGCAACAATATTAAGATAAGATGATTTCATAACCAGTTAAACACTTATGTAGGGGCTTTCAGCAGTTTTATTTCAGTAACTCGAATCAAAAAAAATTGTCCAAGTATAAGTGTGTCACAACACAGGTGTCAAGGCCGCAGCTACCGCTGGACGCAAACACACACACAAAGAAAAAGACATGTCTGACAGCTGTAAATGCCTCTTTTATTAGTCAATATCAAAGCCACATTACTGCGTCTGTGGGCAGCTCAAGTCTCAATGACAAGCCCTCACCCACACCTCTTCATCAGGGGCTATGAAACAGGAGACAGCCCTCCAGCAACACTAACAGACTATTATTATTATTATGGAGGTACAACACGCACGCACACAAATGTATCTGCCATTGTGGCTTTTGTTGCTCATGTTATCTTTACAAATGATAAATCTTCCAGGTAGATACGTCATGTGATATGAGCTTATTGCACATTTAATGTTAAATGTATATAAAGATGGACGCCACGTCTCAACTTCCTCCTACTATCCAGAAATGAAGCCAAAATATCCAGGAGACCAATGCCACCATCTTGCACATTATGTGCCCGAGTCTGCGCAGTAGCGATTGGGGGATGGAGCTGCGGTAACAAGGTCCCATCAGTATGTGCTCTGGACCCATCACAAGTCAGTTTCAGCTGTCAATCATGAGGTTTCACCCCAAATCAGATCATCAGTGTGATAAGAAATATAAAAAAAATTGGATTTGACTTTGACTTTTTAGTTTAGTCCATGTCCCACCACCAACATGGAGGAGGAAGGGTTGATGACCTGTACTGTGGCCAGCCAATCAAGGTGATAACTAAAATAATTCTGTTGTATGTTAGTTCTTCCTGTAATTAAATACTATTGGCTGATGTATAATAGTCTGAAATTTGAACTCCCAAGTATCATTATTAGTATCTGCCTCCAAAATCCAGTACCAGTCTTGTGTAAGTCTCATATAAGGCACCCTGAGGAGTTTTGAACAGGAGTTTCACTACAGAGCAGGATTTGTTTTTTGATGAATGGATCTGATGATTTCACTACGATTCCACTGATCAACAGGTGATGTACAGAGCAAATTCAACTGGACTTCAGGTAGGTTACGAACAAACTGACACCACACACATGCACGAATACCCACATGACACATGACACTGCCATGTCACAATGAGAGTCCTATAGGGGCACACAATAGTGTAGGTGTGGTTCTGTTAGAAAAACAGAAAAGGCAGACGGACGCACATAACCATACACACTTTCCCACCTGCCCTCAGGGGTTCTCCTATCAACCAGTGATTATCTCTGGCAGCCATTTGTCTCCTTCACATCCATCTGCTGTATAGGACCTGAAGAGCCCTTTCTGTTCCTCTGACAAAAGAAGGAGGATCTGACAATAATTCACAGCTGCAGACAAGTGAGTGGTCTAACCCTGGTGGAAACAAAAAGACTGTGTCTCTGCCCGCTGAGTGGAGCTCTGAAGTAACAACTGAGGAGAGGAAACTAGACGAAAGGTGGGGGAAGAGACATGGAGTAAGGCTGTGAATGTCTGAGTCTGGAGTTGGAGAACTTTCTGGCTAGGTTCCTGTAACACAGAGTGATTTGAATATCAACCGATGACGCTCATAATGTCAGGATTTCCATGTCATGCATGAGGAGGAGGAAAGGTGTGCACCATATTCCTTTCAGGTGCTGGTTTAAGTGAAGGAAAGAGGAGTAATATAAGCTTTGGTAATACAGTCTAATATTTCCTTTTCTTTTAACTGTGTTGCTCTTCACAAGCTCTTTAGCTGCTGTTGTTTACGTAGCTTTAAGTCAGTATTGAGCTGGAAACTACACCTAAGTATTTACATTATAATTGCTCTACATGGAAGACAAGGCCATATTCAAAATTGCCAGGCAAGTCATGATCACATCACTGCTAGACCTATGTGGTAACAAGCAATTTTCTCACTATTGCCAGAGAAACCCTTGCATTGGGTTAACCTTGATATAAAGGGCATACTACTGTATATATCCCTAACTGAGCCACAGCACATTCGAAACACCAAAAATAAGAATCTACACAAAGCTCCACTCTGATTGGTCTGAGGTCAAGTCATATTTCATTTAGGTAAATTCCATCCAGTTATCAAACAAGCTTTGATTCCCCTTTTCTGGCAGTTGCAACAACACCCTCAGATTTTCCCTTCTATTATTTGTATTATTTTACTCTTCCTGCTCAGTGCTCTTATGAGAGATAATTAAATCATTCAACCTTATCTCCTTATCAGTGTTTGAAATAACCTCCCAGTAATGATGCAATACAACGAAAGCGCAGCACACCTGAATACCGGCACATCACAACCATGCATTCATCTTGTTATCAGCTTTTCCAGTGACATTATTCTCAAGAGGAGCATGACATCATGATGACTCTCAAGAACAAAATCCCTATGCTATCTACAGTTCAATTATGTTAGGGACAAGATTTAAAGGTTCCAAAATACAAACTGTCCTAATCTTATCGCTATACTCTCAAAGATATGTAATCCTGATCAGTTGTTACAACCTATTCAATCTTGATAATAACGACTTTGGTGGACTTTGGTCGATAGCTACTTTACAAGCACTCTCGGAGGCCAGGCGGAGAAAATCTGCAGAAACTGCAGAGCCTCTAACTCTCACTCTCACATTTGTGTTCCATTGCTGATACCAATATATCTGTCAAAGGCTCATAGTGGCCAACAAATAAATTGGTCTGGCTCAAGTTTACACTGAAGATCAATATTATCACAAGCAATCCTTTCTTATACCCAATGATAGCCAGTGAGAGTCAACCCTTTTTAAATAATTAAAAAATAAATCCCCACTGAATTCCCCCATTTCCTTACAGTGAGTAATTCATTTCATTAGCTTAGGAGTATTTATATTTCCTGAAAACAACAATGCCAGTGGAAGCCTCACTTGCAGGCCATCATGCTGGTACAAAGGGTGTGACAACATCACACTTGTGTTGCGGGAATAAAAAGGGAAAACCAAACAGGTAAGAATAACACAAACTGACGAGCTGTAAAATGATTTACACCTCTCACCCCTTCCTGCTACGTCCTCGTCCATTATCTCACTGTGACGCCGTCAGTAGAGTTCAAAGTGAAATCATACAGGGTGATAATGATGTAATTAAAGCAGCATTACGCAATTTGATAGAGCTCTCTCATCCTTTTAGCTGCCATTTCTACGACTTCAGTTTTTTATGGCTTTTTCCATCAACACCATGTGCACTTTTTCTGTTCCCTTAGAAGGAGGGAGGCCGAGTGAAAGAGATCCTGTTTCACCAGGGTAAGTTTACATGTATGGCCCATGACTTTGTGACCCTTCTCTATTTTATAGCCCAGCCCTTCTATTTGATTCCATCTTTTGTTTCTGGCTTCCTTTCCTCTTTAATCTTCCAGAACACTCACAAACAGGCACCACCTTCTCAAGCCATTAGAAATAAAACCAACTTCGTACAACAATGACAAAAGGTGTGTCAGTATTTAATGTGACATCCACTCATGCATGAGTCTTAGCAAAGAAACATTAGAGTTTCGATTCCGCAGGTGTTTGTGAAGGCACGTGTGTAAAGACGGTACTCTGCCTTCCTCTGCGCACACAAGTCTCTTGTCTTTGTCCATCTGTGTATATAGTTCATGCATGCCTGACACCCACATGCACATCTACTCTGCACTAACGTCTGTGTCAGGGTCTCGCTGCAGCCTCCAGGTCAGACTCTGTGGGTGCAGCGGAGTCGGGTTGGGTCAGCGGCCTGAGCACGGCATCCAGCACCAGCACACAGAGGGGCCAGTGTGCGCCCTCCAGCTCCCACCATCTGACCAACGAGCCGCATGAGTGCTTCAGTTTCAGCCACAGCACAAAACACCAGTGTCTGGTTTCCTCCAAAGCAACCCTGCCACAGCCGTGGTGCCTTTTGTCCCCACTTTAAATAAAACATTGTCCAGTCATTAGGTAGAAAGGCCCTCCTGTGCATAATTCAGGGCCAGGTATCAGTTTGAAGCGAGGAGACGAGGTTAAGGAAAGACACATGACTGACAAACAGATACAACGTGCAACACAAATAGTATGACATTGGTAATTAAAGAGGGTGATGACAGAAGTTTGGGTTGCAGTTTGTTTTCCTCGTGCTCTCACCACAAATAACCATTGTTTTCATCCTTAATGCTTCTCATGCCACTACCGGTTATTTATCTGTTTTATTAGATAAATAACTTGGATTAGCTTTGTATTCGTGTCCATTGATGATCTGTAAATTGACAAATCAGTCCATCACATAAACATGAAGTACTTATCCCTAAGAAACTGTAAAAAATAAAATTATGAAAGTAAAAAAGGCCAAACAGATGAGTACGCACCTTGGGCTGGAGGTTACGCTCAGTCCAGTGATTAGATGTTGGGTCTAAAAAATGTCAACCACAAATATCTCTTTGAATGATCAACAGCTCAAACAAGGAATTTTAGTTTTATTAAATGAACGACTTTGTTGACTATCTACATTATTTTTCTTAGAATTTACAAATCAGCTAAATGTTTGAGCGCTAATCCATTAGAAACTGAAAGAAACAGAACACGTATTACAAAGAAATTACACGAGAATGCACCTGGGGCTGGAACTAACTATTATTGATGGGTCTTCCTGTGATTTATCAATCGATCGATTAGTGGTTTGGTCAATAAAATGTCTTATTTGTAAGATCAACCGAGCTGCAATTAGGTCAAATAAATAAAATTCCAACATTGGATGAGCGTAAAACAAAAACATCTGGGGACTATCAGCTTCAAAAGTGATTAACTGATTATCAAGATTGCCTCCAATCATTTTTACAGCGTCGACTAAGCCATTAACCGATTAATCGCCCGGTCGTTTGCGGCTCTGCGTGCACGAAAAGCCCCATTTGTATGACGCTGTGAAACAATCTCAACATTGCCAACACAGCTGCGGGAGGCAGAGAGCGACACCGCGGTCAGGGAGCCCAGGAGCAGAGCGCAGATACCGAGTAGGTTCTGCTGTGCTACGTCAGCTCCTCCGCCAACAGCCGAGCTGCTGCGGCTCATCTGGGCGGAAGAAAAGTTTCCTTCTCCGCCTCACGCGAGTCTCCCTGTGAAGCTGCAGAAAACAAGCGGCTTTAACGCTAACAACACGCTAACAGCCATCTTGTGCGCGTCCTCCTCCTCCTCCTCCTCCTCCTCCTTCTCCTTCCCTCAGGGTGACGGATGACAACCGAAACCGAGCTGCGGCAGCGATACTGGATGCACCTGTTGCTAGCAGCCTCACCTACCTGTTGATTCTCGGGCACTTTCCGGGACGTGCGGCCCCCTCTGGTCCCCTCGGTTCCGCTTCTCCGGTGGATAAAACACGGAGGAAAACCCCCCTGGCGTGGGAAAGTAGCTTTACTTTCTCCAGGTAGTGAGCGTGTGTCGCTGCGGGAATAATGAGCTTTCCTCTGGCTCTCCTCCTCCTCCTCCTCCTCTTCCTCCTCCTCCTCCGCCGCTCGCTGTTAGCTTAGCTCCCCCCGGAGAGCGCTGACAGACAGAGCCAGCGGGCCAATCAGGCGCGGCGGGGGGCGGCGGCTCCGGGGCGAACACGGCATCCCATTGGTCGTCCCGAGTCAGTGGTGGAGGAGCGGTGAGCAGTGGAGTTTTCTGTGCTTTGTTTTGTTCAGTGAAGAGACGCAGGTGTCATCAGGAGGAAGTATTTCAAGTATTTACTGCAGTAAAAGTACTTAATGCCTGACAGCTGGGTTTACGATTCAGCTTCACTGATCAAGGAGCGGATTTGACAAGTGGTTCTATAATCACATTTTGTGTGTGTGGCCCAGGGCAGTAGTCATAATAAATATTAAATATGGTCTAATTGTCTCCCCCAATACACCGAATTGTGAACTGGCCGAATAATAATGATAATAAAACTGTTATGCTATGAAGCAAAACAGATGACTGGAGAGGAGAATATATATATACAATGTTCCCTTCATGACTACGGCCTTTGTGTGGCCCATATTTACAAATCACAATTTGTCTCATAGGGCTTAACAGGGTTCAACATCTTCTGTTCTTAACCCTCAAGAGTCAGGAAAAAGTACAAAATACACTTGTGAACTTGGGGGAAAACATAGAAACCTTGCAGAAGTGCAATAGATGCCACGTGTAATGGAGATTATCAGCAAAACAACAGCATTTACAACACAGATTAGAGGAAAGAGTACAGTTAAAGTTCAATTAAAGATTCAAGACTTTATTTATCATGTGCACAACAGTTACATTAAGCAGTCGCTGGCAATGAAATGCTTGGGTCAGAGGCTCCTTTCTAGCCATGCTCAAAAATATTACACAAGCAAAAAATAATAAAAACTAGAATAAAATGTAAAAAAATAAGACTTGAGCGTGTCAATGTTTGAAGTATTCGTACATACGGAGATGTATGATGGAGATGAGCAGCAATGACACATGAATTGAGGAGTTATTGTCAGTAATGGTGGAGTACGTGAGGTGTATTGTATGTCAAGCAGATGAACTCAGCAGAACCAAGCCGAGCAAAGAAAGATCACGATGAACCATTTCATAAAAGCAATTTTTTTTATTAACTGTTTGTATGTTTTACACGCAAGTATCTGAACTAAGTTGTTAAAATAAATGTAAAACCGTAAAAACAATACTATTTCCCACTGAAATGTAGAGAAGTGGTATTGTGGCATGAAAAGAAAATACTGAAGTAAAGGCAGCTTTAATCAGGAGGAAGTATTTAAAATATTTACTGCAGTAAAAGTACTAATGCCTGACAGCTGGATTACAATTCAGCTTCACTGATCAAGGAGTGAAGTTGACAAGTGGTTCTAAAATGTCCAACAATGTTCAGGAAAAACCAAGCCGAGCAAAGCTTAATAAAGATCACGATAAACCACTTCGTATAGGCCTGCTTCTTGTGATTATTTTCAGCATGGATTAATCAGCTGATTAATCAACTTATTGTTTGGTTTGCACCGATTCAGAAACTATTGAGAAACGCCTGTTGCAACGAGCAAGAGCCAACGTGTTCATTCCAACTAACAAAATGCTGCAGTGTTGCATGAAACATGATTAAAAGTTCATTTTACTGTCAATTGATTGACATTTTTGTCATCTACTGTTTAAATAAACATATTTATCAACTAGATATTTAACATGCAAGTATCTAAACTTAAGCTGTTAAAATAAATATAAAAGAGTAAAACGAATATTATTTCCCACTGAAATGTAGAGAAGTGAGATTGTGGCATGAAAAGAAAATACTCAAGTAAAGTACAAGTACCTCCAAATGATACTTAGGATACAGTGCTTGAGTAAATGCAGTCACATCTCCCTACTGAGTGATAATAGAAATACCAACCTTAAAAGTATACTCCATTAAGTTAAAGTCCTGCCTTCAAAATAACATTTGATCAAGTTAATGTACCCTGTGAAAAACTAGTCTCTTGGTTTATCGTTATCTGTGGTAATATGTTTTATGTTGTTCAAGGTGGAGCTAAATTTAACTACTTCATGATTCACTGAGTTGTTTTATTTAAACCAATGCTTTGTATTTAATAAGTTGATCATACAGTATTGTTTCAGTTTGAAATCTAGTATTTGAGTATAAGTTGTACTGAACTGACGTGTAGTAAAAGTTAACTCTTTGATTTGCACATTGAAACTGTCACTAATCAAATGCTAATCATGGTAATAACAAATAAAAACCTAATAGAGAACAAACTCAGGGTAAAATGTGGAAAAGCAACGTGACAATGAAACAAAGTCCTCTGAAGAGTTAATGTTCTGGGGGGGGGCAGCACAATGTGGATTGAAAGCAGCTAATCATTTCTAAGAGGCTCTGCAATGCAAAGCTATGTAAACTACTTTGAATACCTTCGCTTCACGCACAGAAAGATTAACAGAGCACCACCGAACTGACGGGATGACAGCAGTGACGGTAGCAGCACGTGACCACTTGGTGGACATTTCTTCACAGGCCTGGACGGTTGACAGCAGCCGACTGTGTTTGTACATCACACACGACGCTGCAATAAACAAACATCACGAGGAGTTTATGAAGTAAAATGCATGGCTGTGGGTTTCTGCACACAGCTGTAAGACACAGCTCCACCTCAAGCAGCTGCAAAGTAACTCTTAGATAATAACACTGGACAGGAGACACTTTACTGAGCTACAACTGATCTTCATGTATTTACAATTACACGTTGAATGCTGAATATTTACTGTTCTTTATTTAAGCTGATTTTATAAATTAATGCAACTATTTGGCCATGGATTTGGACTTTTACTTATTTTTGACACGTGCTTCTAAAAAGGCAAATCAAGCAATAAGACAGAACTGACTGAGTTGATTTCTTTATCCACAAAATGTTAAGAAAACATTGGCCATTTACATTTTATACATTATGAAAAGTTCTTACTTAACAGACCATAGTTTGGAAAACCATAGAAAGTCAGTCATCCTAATCCACTATTACCCAATATTTAAATGTAGTGCTTCTTACCCACTTGCTTCTTTCTAGGTTTCATGATTTTACCTTTTTGTTTCAACGTCTTTCATACGAGTATATCTTGGTAAAAGAAATAATGTTTCAAAGGTTTTACGGCTCTCGTTTGAGACACCGAAGACTGAATAAATACAACTCCATTAAACATATCCATATATATTTTATTCTCAATACGGCAAAATACAAAGAATATTCAGGACAGACTCTCATTAGTCACAATTAATACTCACTTCACAAGAATGCTTTTAAATTACATAACCTAAGTTTGAAGATCAAACTCAATGAGTACCTTTAATCATATTGCATCGATCATATATAGTATCTCTATCGTCACTTTTTCTTAAAACTAATCGAATTTTGACTATTGTACATAGTGTATGCTGCAGGTCTCACCTTGGAGAGGACTTTTAGAAAAACAATGGCGTCATACAACATATTGTATAAACTGCTACAACTGTTTCGATGTGTAGAGAAATACCTCTGTTTCAAAAAGACATGTTGGACCAATTGTTCAAAAGGGACACGTAGTAAATACATCTCTCGTGAGGAAGAAACAGACACGACAGACTGTACACGCCATCCATCCGTCCCGTGAGAGCGACAATATACATTTCATGAAAAGTACACGCCTCCATATCAAATACAGAGAAGACAAAATATTCGCACTTGGATCTAGAGACGATAATGATTATGTGGTGTTACGTGATACTGAGAGACAGTGAAGCAGAAGACAGGTGTACGAGCACAGAAAGGAAAAAAAAAAGGACGAGAAATCAAATTGATAAACAGCATTAAGAGACTGGGATGTCGTCTGAAACAACTTGGAAGAAGAGAACAGAAAAGCCCACAGAGAGAAAGAAAAAAAAAAAACATGTGCGTAAAGTATCTCACAAAATGTATTTACAGGATTTTTAAATTTAATAAAAATGTCAACCTGTAGTAGAAATTCACCCTTAAAGAAATGTTATATTTACAATTTATACATTTGTATTTAAATAGAAACATGCAAGTGTTAACATCTTCCTACTGAATGTCAAAAAAAAAAAAAAACTCATCTTACCCTGGATTCTTTAAAGTTAGAATTAATATTAATTACTACTTACAAGGAAATCTCATCATCAACAACCCCAATACATTTACATCTTCCTATTTCATAAAATGGTAGTCCTTAAAAAGGCAAAAATAGAAAAAAAAAAACAAAAAAAAATAAAACATTAAGCAAAGGGGCAGAAAAATAAATAAGTGTGAGTAGCAAACAGTTAAAAATAATTCTAATGCTAAATTTGTACAATTGACTATAAGAGGCGCGGACCTGTACTTACAAAGTGTACCAGTGTATGAAGACATTGACGGGGCTGGCAAAACCCACAGAGGAATTCCTATGAGAAAAGTGGCCTCCAGCTTTTAGTACAAAATGGCTCAAGCCATTGGTGTTTGGTTATAAAAACAGATCTATATACATATATACTAAACCAGTACACAAAATTGCAAAAGCTAAAGGCATTGGACACTTGAGTTTAACAGGTTTCTCACTGAGGCGGAAAAAAAGAGAGAAGTGGGGGGAAAAACATCCCAAGCCTAAAAATTAGTTGTTTTTTTCCACAGAAACAAGACAATTTTTTGTAAAAATCCTGCATAGATTAAAATAATACCTCCTCTGACTTTCTCCTTTTCAAGTGCAAGAGGAAATAACAGTATCCCCTCCAACAATAAAGGCCAGGGAGCCGGTGAAGGAAAGAAAATACAAAAACGCAACAATGGAAAAAAGGTGAAACCTGGGCCACAGAGTGATGCTTAAGATTTTGTTTTGCTGAGATGAAAACTATGGTGTCCATAAAAAAATAAAATAAACACCAAATATGTTTTAAAATAGAAGAAAAGTGCAAGAGAGTTAAGGACGATCACTCTTTAACTGTCTTGTCCTTAATCGTCTACAACAAAATCAGCCATTAATAGTTTCCAAGAATACTACTTGGTCCAGGCTTTAATATTTCCAGCATGTTTCTGTAGGAAGTGGGATCAAAAATAATCTGACAGTCCTTTGTGTCACTGACCATCAAACACCAAAATGTCTTCTTCATTCATCCAGAATTTTAAATAACAGAAATGTTCTTATCTGGACAGTGGGCACTCACAGTTACTCTGCTGTGTCTCCCCCACCTGCTGAACAACGTCAACAACAACTGGCATTTCTCATCTACGGTCTTGTAATACAGGCATGATTAAGGTTTTTAAAATTTAAATAGCGACTATTACATATACAATACATTGCATCTTATAACCCCTGCTCAACCCTGTTTAAACGTATGCATTTGAAACATCCGACTTCTGCTCTGGCAGAAGAAAAAAAAAAACTGCTTGGTATATAAATAAAATCTATTTTGGCCGTTATACTTCTTATTTGAAATATATAATCGTAGATTTAAAACTCTTTGTTCAATAAATGCAACACTGCTAATCTGCATCACTAATATGTTTGCCTCTCTAAAGAGCACATTTCATTTCCGATTCATTTGCTTTCCTTGTGCCGAATTAGTGTTCACACGTTCCCAGGTTTTAGAAACTAGGATGTGACTAACTGCATTGTATAAATAACTGGATACGATCTTCAATACTTATAGACACTCCCTGCTGTTCCTTAGAAAAATGCACTGAGCAAACAAGGGGATCAAAAAGAAAAAAATAACACTGACTGGAAGTGACTGTTCCTCAAGGAAACTGCTTGGTGGACAAAAGTTGCTACGAGGGTTAAAAAGACATGTCATGGGAAGATGCTTGTATGGTTGCGCTTCAAAGAAGCAGAAAATCTCTTGTATAGAGTGTTAACATGATAAATTTTATTAAGGCCTAGAGTCTAAAAGCCCCACTAGCAGCCCCTAGAGGCCAGGTTGCTCCTTACAGCCAACTGGACCAAAGGGATTCAGTCGGGGCAAAAATAAAATTCATGGTTCTGAAATATAAAATGACACCACATTCGCGTGTGTATGTTTGTGTCAGAAGTATTAATCTGCTGCAGTAGCCCTTCCTAAAGTCCTTTAACCTTGTGGGCATGATCTGATTAACCATTGGGATTTGATGGGAAGATCAATCAAAATGGCAGCTTGATTAATATGTTACCAGGACTTCACTTAAAACGGCTCAATTAAAAACGTTCATGTTGCCAGCTTCCCTTGATAGTTAAAAGTTTAAAATACATAACATGACAACTGTGGCTACAGCAAAAACTAAAAAGGGAAATTAAAAATAATTTATTCAGGTATGACGAGTGACCGTTTGTTTTCCTGTAGCTCACATACAAGGCACAAAAATGATAAAGAGAAACCTTCATTTTAAAGCACCTTTGGTGTTCATGGGAGGTACTTTGGTGAAACAAAGTAAAAGAAAAAGTCAAAAGCCAAAGTAGCCTAAAAACCAAAACCCCATTTTTAGTGTATTGATAATAAATAATTTGTCTAGCACTTCCATGCCGAAGAGATAAAAACACTTCAAAGGTTTTGTAAGAATGCCGATATATGACGTATGGCGATAAGCTCGTATTTTTCCCCGTGTTGCAGTTTTTGATGCTTCTCCCTGTGCGGTGCCGTCGAAGGTGTGAGATGTTTCTAAATTGCTCAGTGTTTTTGGCAAGCTGGTGTAGAAAATGGACACAGTGTTGGAGATATGTCTGAGAAGTTCTTCACCTGTGTGTACATGGAGGACCAGAGGTGGTCTGTGTGTGTGTGTGTGCATACAGTTCATAGTTGTTTGTATGTATGTTGTTGAGGGTATGCATGTGCCTTTGAGCACACGCTGCTGAGCACAAGAGGCTGAGGTGGTGGGTGTGTCTGGAAGCAGCGAGCAGGGAGCGAGTCCTCACTGGGGAATAGCCTTTGCGTCCAGGCGCAGCCAGTGGAGGCCCTGCCGTGTGTAACGCACCAGTTCTGTCATGCTGCTGGTGTTGAAGATAAGAGGACCCATCACCTTGTCCAACTCCAGGAAAAAGTCTGGGGAAAAAAGAGACACAGCAAGAGAGAGACATTGTGAGCTTCAGTGTATTTACCATCATTTCATCTGTTCACTTTTTAAAAGAATTACCTCTGCTAAGGAGGTTGTGTTTAGTTTGATTGTTTGCTGGCAGGATTACGCAAAAACGACCAAATGGATTTCCACGCAACTTGCTGGAAGGATGAGACACGGGCCAAGAAAGAACCCATCTAATTTTGGCAGTGAACCTGGATTATATTTTCCCCTTTTTAGCAAGATAGACATGTTCACTGATTTCCCAGCA
Source organism: Verasper variegatus (assembly GCA_026259375.1). Classification (NCBI taxonomy): domain Eukaryota; kingdom Metazoa; phylum Chordata; class Actinopteri; order Pleuronectiformes; family Pleuronectidae; genus Verasper; species Verasper variegatus. Next base: position 7,342,436 of record CM048051.1, read on the forward strand.
AATAATTCACATTCAATCATATTCAGTGGACTTATATCCAGGACTTGGTACAATTTGGATGAGTCAGGTTTTTCCAGTCACTGTTCGGTAACAAATAGGACTCGAAAACTAACTGCCACCATTATGCAGCTGAGATAATGTGAATGCAGTAAGTAATCAACAGTGTATATGTAAGCTGCAAGAGTTTATACATATTTTGTTACATCCAAAATTAAGACAACTTTTCCATTCAAACATATCTTCAATGACAAAATATAAGAAATATAAATTTAAATACCTATTTTTTTAAGTTCACCTTTCTGCTCCTTAGAAAGTTGCTCAGCCTGGTCCCAGACCTCAGTGGCGTACAGGAAGTTGGAGGTGACCTGAACGTAGCTGGCGGCCATCTGGTGGATACGCTGAGGTATGGTCACAGACGAGCTGGCGCTGCTACTGCTGCTGACTGACGAGTAACCGCCGGCCGTGCCCGGGGACAGTTTGGGAGACACTGGAGAGGGCATACCCGCTGCCTTACTGCATCAGGACACAGACGGACATAACGTGACATTTAAGCAAACTGAGCACAAACTGAAAACCATTGCTGCACTGTACGACTGTATGATTAAAGCAGGTCGACAAGTATCTGCAAGTGTTTTCTTCCTTTGTGAGAAATTCCGGAAAATGTCAAACTAATATGACTCAGTTCCTCAACATTTAAACACGTGTGTGGAAAACACTTTTAACAGCAAAGCAGGACATGACTTACTTTCCCATTCCAGGAGAGGGAGCCTGGGTGTTACTCAGAGAGTTCTGTCAAACAAAATGAGAGAGAGAACATTATGTACACACACAGGGAGCAGGTTACACATTCACAGAGGATAACTATATTCATGGAATTCATATTGCCTTCCTGTGGTTCTGAGAGTTTGCCAAGCAAAACTTGAATCCAGCTTCTTGAGGACAAATGTACCTTTAAGTGCTCTGTGAGTGTTTTGGAGTATTTGAGTGCACTGTCTTTCCTCAGCTTGAATAACCGCAGGTACAGGAGGGACTGGCATCGTAAGCTGGAGAGAGAAATAAGTAAATTTATTGATTTACAGCTTTGCAAGAAGAAAGCAATGACCGGCCATGAGAGTCTCTGAAATAAACAACATTTCCTTTATCAAATAGAAGGGATTTTGAGTCGCAGCTTAAAGACAAGCAACACGTAAACCACATCAAATGGAAATCCATCACCTGATGTCAGTCAGCCCACTTACCAAAGCACAGCTAGCCTCTTGTCTGCTGAAGTAGCATCTGGGGCCATATAGCTTTTTAACTTCATAGTGTATCTGAAACTACAGGTCGAAAAAAAAAACATTTAGTTTCTACAAATATCAACATTTTCAGTTGGTATAGAATTTTTTTATAGTATATAGTAGGTACATATAATACACAGGACAGGAGATACTTTGTTATTACTACTTGTTAGAATCTAGTGCCTAAATTACTCACAGCATAACTCAACCAATGACGGTTTCATTTTGTGCAATGTTAACAGCAGCTAATGTGGCCTTGAGTCTAACTCCACGGGTCATTTAAAAAGGCTTCAAACGGCTTTCTTTCACATCTACGGTTGAACTTCCCCTTTAAATTTGAATTGTGTGACAGTGATGAATGTGTGTATTGGGGTTTGTCCTTACTTGATAAGCTCCACAGTTTCAGCATACATGGGGAAGGGAGACTTGGACTCTTGGGCACTCTTCTCCAAAGCGTTACCACATTCAACGAAAGACACCACGGCGTCCAGGTAGTAAACTGCCTTCTCGAAACGGTCCAACTGTAAATGAGGGATCAGGGACATCATAAAAGTAAACCATTGTTAAAGTTTTATCTCGAGTTAGGGAGCGGGTACAAGTCAAATGTTGTATTCTCCCCTTTTTAATCTGTTTTAGTGGTAGAGACAAACTGACATGGTTCTGGTCCTGTATGTTACATAACTGATGTGTGTTCCGACTTGGTGAGGATTACATAAAATAATGCATAATTCATAACCTCCGCCAAGAAGGTTAGGTTTTCACCAATGTTGGTTTAATTGTTAGCAGAATTACACAAAAACTGATTTCCCCCAACCTCAGTGGGGGGATGGAGCCTGTGTGTGGGAGGAACCCATTGAATTATTGAGCAGATACAGATTAAGGGGCAGATCAGTTTGTTTAACAGTGATTAAGGCATTTTTGCTCTTTTTTCTGTTATATTTCTAATTAAGACTTGGCGGAGGAATATCAATCTCGTTTATATACGTGTTTTTTATTGTTATTGAATGTACAACATAACAGATGTGGACAAATGGGGAACAGTGTGGGTTAATCAGTTGTAATCCAGGTCCATTATAGCAAAAAAAGATAGATATAAGACAATGACAATAATAGACAGTGTAAAATAACCTCTCAACCCTTCAGAAACCTTGTAATTTTATGCATGAACTGTTTTCATACGGAACATTTGTATTTACATAAGCAACAAAATATAAAAAGGTATTTAAATGTTTTGGACTGGAAATACCAGGTAGCACACCTTGTCTTCAGATAATCCCCAGGTTAGTCATTGATACCAGAGCCAGCAGTTAAATTATAGACACCAGCTCATGTTACAATAAATAGGTAAAAAAACGAAACAGAAAAATCTATTATGTATTCCTTTCCTTTCACTCAAAAACTGAGAACGCACAGGAGGAAAAAAAAAGTGCTATGGATACTGAGGCAAACCTCCAAGTCAGAACAATAAATACTATACGATCACATACATTTCACCAGTAAAGGAAAGATGTTAAAAGCAGCATTAAACTCTATGTAAAAATCTGACCAGGATGTAGTTTTACATTAAAAAGGTGTAGACTGTTATTTTACACCCTGTCTGTCAAGGCTCTGCATGCAGCAACATACACTGTGACATCTCAATTACACATAGAAAGTCTTTAGGCTCTTGTTCTTACCAGAGCATCTGCATTGTGTTTAAGTTTCTTAGCCTCTTGTAAGTAGTGATCGGCTGAATGGACCCTAAAAAAAAAAAAGAAATGGGAGAAACAAATACAATTATTGAAATAGTACTTTTAAAAATAAATAATAAACTACACCTTCAAAACATTCCTATAAATAAAACCCAGGAAATAAAAGATACAAAAATAAGAAGTGTGGTTTTTCTGCTAGCATGAAAAGGACAAAGATTTCCAGCAGAGAACCTTTTAAAATGGAAATCACATCACCTTGCATACCAGTCACATCTATTCATGACCTCCACAGCCTCATACGGTTTTATGCATTCAAAGGCAACTCTAGCTCCCCCACAGCAGCCCTTTTCTGCATGTCCCACTGTGGGGTTATCCACAGTGGAAAGAGCTCCTCTTACCTGTCCTCAAACACCAGCTTGGATCTCTGAGACTTGGAGCCGTCTGTGGAGAGCGGAGGCACAGCCAGCTGGTTATCACAGCCCTTTGAGGATTTCTCCTGCAGAGACAGTAAGCGAGAGGGAATAAAGTTTCAGGAGGGAAAAAAAGGGGGTGAGGTGTTTGAAGTGGCGGATAAAACGGAGGAAAAGGTGAAAGTGAAAAACTGGGAAGGTGGAAATATACTGCGTTCTGTGGATATTGGGCATATACAATGTATAGACCCATATACTGCAGTGATAAGACTAGTTTGACACAGTGGAAATACGTATTAGAATCCTTAGGGATTTGAACAATATCTAAATGTTCCTCAAACATATATATATTTATAATTATACATACACATTCATCAAGTACCTTGTTTGGTGCTTGCTTTGTTATTCAATTTCCTCCGGGGGAAATAAACTGCACAGCTGGCAAACATGATGAAAGGCTGCACTCACACTTAACAGTATCTGCAGCGTTTGCCAGGTATTCACAGCCACAGCAGCAGATTCCTGACTCCTAAGGTTACTCGCACCCACCTTGCCATCGCGTGTGCTGCGTCCCTTGTCCTCCCCTTTTCTGTGCTTGGAGGTGGAGTTGCCCTTCGTGCTGTGGCCCCCCTCCTTTCCACTTCCTGTCCCACTAGACAAAGAGGTGGAGGACTGGCTGACCGTCCTCTTCCGACTCGGATGCTCTGCCTTGGGCGTCCGCTGCAGACCCGACATGGATGGAGAGGGGGCTGGCTCCTCTTTCTTCTCCAAAGACCTCTTCGACCTGATGGGATATGAATCATTTGTTATGTTACGTAAATAGAACTTTCTGCAGTATTACTTTAAAATACATAGCAAAATATTGAAACTTGAATTTGTGATCCGAAAGAAGAGAGAAAATCGTTCTAGAATCACACCAAGTGAGCCAGAGGTTCCTGTTGTACAGAGGAGTTAATGTGAATAATTACCAGATAGTAAAAGCAAGAATACTCACTCTTTACTGCTGTTTTTATGATGGGATAGAGACTTCTCCTCTAGCTTGCATCGCTTGCTCTCTGTCTTGGTGCCTTCTTCGTCGTTCTAAAAAGATACAAAGATCACATGAAATTTAAAAGCACGCTCACATTTATTGGTGTGTGTAAAAAGGGAACTAATCTGTAGACGTGTCGAAATCTAAAGTCAAGCACGTTTATCTCTTAGGACTCGTAGTACAATAGTACAACTGTTAGTGTGCTACTCTGGTAGTTTCACAACTTTTAATAGAAAACAGCACAATCATCCAATGACAAATATTCCAGGGAGGAATTAAAAAGAAAACAACCAAAATTAAATCAATTGTTCCTTGGCTCAAAGCAGTTTCTTACTTTGATGAGAGTCTGTTTGTACGTTATTGTAAGTCACATCTTGTTTAGAAAAATGCTGACTAAACTGAAGTGGTGCAATTACAACATCCCCCAACAAGGACCTAAATAAATCATTCAGTCATGAAGGTCACGCTGAAAACAACTTTAGTTTTTTTTGTTAAAGCACTTATTGGTCAGTTTTATTTTTAAATGATTACAATAATTAACATGACGTTTAAATGACGGTTAAACTCATCATCAGATGTATTTTTAGCGAAAAAACACTCAAAAGTGTTCTACCTTGTGTTTCCTCTTGGCCTTGCTCGAGCTCTTCTCAGAGCTCTGCTTACTGAAGTCTTTGCTGTCCCTGTCTAGAGAGTCGTCCCGCTCCACTTTTATCTCTGCAGGATCCTTGTAGGGCCGCCCTGGGATCCTCGACAGCAAAGTGAGATCTACAGGAAATGGGAAGAAAAGGGAAGAGTAGGGTTTAACTTGGTCCAAAGTAAAGAGAAGTGTGAGGACTGTGCACTCCATCTAGACAAAGTGAAAATTTGTATTATATTATTTTAAGACATCTTTGCCTAATGAGCAGTTTCAACTGACCTATCTTCACGAGTAGAACCTGCTGCTGAGGCGGCCTCGCAGGATATCGCTCCTCAGGGTCACTCAGTGGAGACAACAGCTCTTTTTCTTCCATTGGAGAAAACACACACACTGGGGTCCTGATGCTCTCTGTGTACTTGGGCGTCTGCGACGAGGACGGGATGCTTTCGTTCCCCTCAGAGTCGGACGACGAAGAGTCCGTATCAACAAACTCACGAGACTTCTGGGAAGTCTTGGTGGCTGCCTTCGGCTTGCGTTTGTCCACAGTGCTGGTGACAGCAGCAGCGGTGGGCCTCGGTGAGGACTTGGGTTCTTTTTTGATACTTGGTTTGCGGGAACCCTTTGTAGCAGCTTTGGGCCGATGGGGAGGAATCTCTGGGGCTGGCTCACTCTCCACTCTCAGACCTCCCTTGGGTTCCTCTACCACTGGAGGCTTCTCCGATTTTTTGGGCTGTTTTTTACCTACACGGATTCGCGGATTCGTGCCACCCTCACTCTGGGCGGGGGATTTTTGCCGGCCACGGCCACCCTCCGCGCCCTTTTGTGCTGCCCGTAAGTCTCTACTTGGGGTGGGTGTCACTGAGTCTTTAGACCCCCCTCCCTGGCTACCATAGCCGCGTCCTGAGCCGTTATCTCTGCCCTCTTTCTTGCACTTGGTTGGAACACTATTGTTGTCCACTGGAGAAGCTGGGGAGAACTGCTTGGCCTTCTTGAACCAGTTGTCCAGCTGCCACTTGTTGGCCATGGGTTGTTCAGGCTGAATGGGAGCAGGAGAACACAAAGGAGGTGAGAAAATGTCTTGGGGAGAAAAAACATCTATAAAAAATGATTTAAACATAGAAAGGTAAAAAGAAATGTATTACAGGCAAGAGAAAGAACACATAACCAAAATATCAGTGGAGAGTGTTAGAACCAAAATTGTTGACACAGAGCAAATTAAAAGCAGTAACTAACTACACCATTACTATAGCTGTGGTTAAATCATTACTTCAGGAGAGGCAGGCCGCGGGGGCTCGTTGGCCTCGCTGTCCGTCGTGCTGCTTTCGCTCTCGCTGTCTGAGCCCGAACTGCTTTCCGAGCCGCTGTGGCTGCTGGAGTCATCCCTCGACTGCTCCGCTCCTTCACTGTTATTGCTGTTGTTACAGAAACACGGAGTCGTAGAATATTATGTTGTGTTCAAAAAGTGTAGTCACGTTTGGATTAACTCAAGATGAAACAGCACATTTAATGTTTGCAGAGATCCCACACCACTCTCCACAGACACCCAGCTAAACCCCCGACTGAAGCGACGTGGACCCACTTTTTCAATTTGTTAACGTGTAAATTAACATAATATTTCACACTTCAGGAATTTCCATTTTTGTGTTAAGGGCACCCAGACCCTAAAACACAAGCTAAATACTGTATATCTGTGAATAGATCTTCGGTAGAACAATACTATCCTTTAATTTCTGACAGAGGAAAATGCTTCAATCCAACCTGGGAACCATCTCTTTCACGATAAGGATCAAAATAAAAACACCTTTCAATAAAATGAGCCTAAACACCACTACAGCTTCACAACTTTGAACTGAGTCAATGCTTCCTGCAAAAAGTCACAACAAAAAGGTAGGATTCAAATTTCAAGTAAATTTACTATGCTCTGTTCTTTACCTTGCTGATGTGTTCCTTGAGGCATTCTTGGCAGAGTCCTGTTCTACATCACTATCTTCGCTGCTGCTCAGCTTCAGGTCATCTTCGAGCATACTGAGATATAATGAAGCATAATTAAATCTTTGTACTTTATTACAGCAGTGTAATTGCTGCAGACTGGGAGTGCTGGATGTGTCTACCTAAGCATGTCTGGTTACTTTAGATTTACCTAATTTATTATAAATAGTCATTCTAGTACCCTGCTCTCTGGTGTCTGGGAAAACTACAAACAAAAGGATGAGGGAAAAGGAGGTAAAGAGGGAAATGGACGCAGTACTTACGTGGGCTGTTCATCGCAAGTTTTGGACTGGTGACTGCTGGAGCTCTTGGAAGAACTGCCTCGTTCTGGAAACACAAACAGACTAATTAGCAAAATGTAAATATATACATGTATATTGTGTCACGGTTTGGATGTGAAATGGGTCTAATACTCACTGTGTCCACCAGGAAAAGGGTGTGAGTCCTGAGGTAAAAAAATATATACATTTACATTTTAATGAAATTGTATTTTTCTCATCCTTGAAATTGCAAACTGTAAATGAATAAGTGAAATTAAGCAATATATTATTTTCTCTTTCAGTTTGGGCCATAAGTTAATGTAGGTAACACCATAACAGTAAGAAAAGGGTTTTAACCTTATTTCAGATCAAATATTTATCAACGATCTCTCATATCTCTATAGCCACCAAACAAAGCTTGTTAGGTATGTTATACAAGGTCTTTCTGCGGCATAAAAAAGTATTAAACAAAAAACTAAGCTATATTTATTAATCGTGACACACAATCTTCTGAGTCAATCGACTAACACTGCCACTGATGCAATGCTGACCTTGGTAGGGAATGGAAACTTGGAGGGCTCTGTTTTGCAGGGGGTGTGAATGGCCGTCAGTGGAGGGGGCCACGACTGAGTCATTTCCTGAAAGAAACAAAAAACACACACACACACACAGAAGGAAATTGGTACATGAGTTGAAAGATATGTGATTGTGAAAAGCTCTTTCATTGACTCAAGATAGTTGGGTTTTCTCTTAATACTCATGATGTAAGGTGGGTGTTTTAAAAAATACAATAATGTGCATACCTTCAGAATCTCATCGACACAGTTGGCATCACCGGAGCCCTAAAGACAGAAACATCAGGCTCAGCACACGTGTTCAAAAACAACATGATGTTAGTGCAGCAGTGAGAGGTGGCTTCCATTTTGAGCACCACGAGTCACTCTACAGGAATTTTATGAGCCCTACAAGTTCAGTCAGACCACATGTAACATGCTGTGAGGCAATTTAATGCAGTTACTACGTCATTATAAATATTTGCTCCATTCATTAACAGTGCTCTGTCATTATATAGCTTAAGGGCCACATAAAACACACAGTACGCCCTTTATGTGAGCAGTGGACATATGCTGCAGGGTTGATAATAAATCATAAATTGAGGGCCTGTAGATGACGCCTTACCTCCACAGGCTGTGAAGGGATCTTGAGTTTGGAAAGCGAGGCCTTGCCGTTGGACTTCATCTCTCCCATGGTGCTGCTGTGCGACTGACCGCTGTAGCTTTCTGCTTGCGAGCTCTTGGGCTCTGCCGTTTCCTGGCCGTCCATAGGCCGCACATAGGCCGTGGGCTTCTGCAGCATGGAGCCGGGCTTGGACATGAGAGACGGGGGAAAGGCCTGACTCGAGTGCTGTCCACTAGTGAAGGAGGTGTGAACCCGTGAGGGCGAGTCCCAGTTGGCCTCTCTGTCTCGCGGGGACTTAGAGCGGTAGCGCTCCTTGCTGTGGTGCTGCTCGGCGGACAAGGTGCTCCGTGAGTGGCTGTTGCTGCTGGAGGAGCTCAGAGAGCCCTTGGCGGGACTTGACGTGTGTGACTTTGAGTGCTCTGATCCTCCGCTGTGTTTACTTGATTTCTTTTCACGCACCTCTCCTCCGTGTCTTTGGCTACTGCTGCTGCTACTGCCTCCGTTGTTTCTCTGGCTGCCGTGCCCACCCTGGAGTCCTGAGCGTTTCTGGGACTGGGATGAAGATCCACCTGCTGGACCAACAGGAGTCCACTTATTGGTCTGGCTGCTGCCACCGCTGCCGACGCCACGCTGGTCCCCAAACAAAGGTGGGCCTGACTTCTCCTCGGAGGAAGATGAGCTGTTTGAAGGTTTACTGCTAAGCTTTGGAAGTGTGTCACCAATCGGTTCTTTCATCTCGTCGTAATTGCCCAGCATGCTCTGAATACGGCTGGACAGTTTATCTTCCTTGCTGGACTGAAGGGAGAAGCAGAGGTGGGGGGAGAGGAAGAGGAGGTGGGGCAGAGGAAAGAGAGATGATTAAAAAAAAAAACAGAAAGAGAAACAGAGAGAGAAGAGACAGAAAATTAATTAAGAAGAAGATAAATTAGAGGAAAGAGGGGAAGCAGAGTGGGGAGAGAAAATAGTTCAACACTTAGGTTAATTGCTTTCCATCAAAAATATTGAAAATTGAGAAAATCCCTCCTACATAAAACACTTAAAAGTCAGTCAAACAATCACAAATGAGCACCACAGAAATGCAGATTTACAACCCAAGAAACAAAGTTCCTCTCAATCAAACGTCACCAGTTTTACAAATAATAAATGACTGAACTTGGAGAGAGGCCTGATCAGTCAATCACAAAGTGTGTTCAAACTGGGACCAGATCAGTCCACACCCATATGTGGTCGCAGATAAGGGTCTACCCATAGTTCCAACTCGGGGGGTTAATCAATCGCTTTGAGCTCACGTGTCCCAGTCGACCTGTTTGCAATCAGCCTGCGACAGAATTCTCTGCTGAATATCCAGTTTCACACGTGGGCTCAGACCTCTGTTGCGTTTGACAGCTTCACACAGAAGGTGGAGAAACTTAAGCTGCTATCTATTGGCAGGTAATGTAACTACCTTGGTCATAATGTGCACTGCACTTCCCCTGCAAGCACAGCCTGGCTCCCATGTGTTTCCCTTTGTATGAAGAACAGAAATGACGAGCTTTATTATTACTGTATTAGACCTCCAGACAAACTTCAACCGAAACACAACCACTGATCGCCATCTTATCTAAATTTCCTGTCAAGAGTGACAGAACTGGAAAGAACTGGTCTGTAGTCTGACTGATACTTCTGGGACAACTCTCCTCATTTGCATATTGTAAGCCTAGCAGCTTCTCTGGCACGCGCCCTAACAAAGCCAGAGCTGCATTCAGCCTGATGAAGCATAGTAAAACGTTAAAGGTAAACCACCCGCCCACTGCTGATTAGGCAACACCTCTGACACACCCACCAGAAAACTAAACAAACATACAGTGAAGCCTTTCCACGAAACACGTCCGACTTGAAGACTAACATATTGCACAAGGTTTAGAGATTGAACGTGCGCCAGGTAAAGCATGAATGAGCTCAATGGAGTTTTCTTTTTTTCTGAATTCAAAACTTTTTTTGTTTCTGGGTTTAGTTGGATCTTAGCATAATTTGATAAAAAAGGCCTATTTGATAATCACATTAGAGGGATCCTGGATGGAAAAAAATGTTGCATTCGCCTGATAAATCTAATATTGTGCGGCTCAAATTTTCAAGAGACAATTTTGTGCATCTCAGTAACGAGTGCGTGAACTCTGCACCATAAAAATCGTACTGCTCTGCTGGTCTACATCTGGGAGGCCACAGCTGCAGCTGCGTGCACACATGGCCTTTAATGCAGAACACAGTAAACTTCCACTTAGTGGAGCATGACAGAGGAGGAGGAGGGGTGGAGAAAAAAGTCAAACTGAGGTTTACGTAACATCCAGACAAGCAGGAGATAAGTGATACAAAGTGCAGAAGAGCCAGTGACAGTTGGCTTTTTCCACGTGATATACTAACGTGCTTCCTTCTTTTTTTCTTAAAAACATTTCTGACAACAGAACGTACATGCACAATAGAACTATTTGCTGCAAACGCCTTTCTTCCTTTGCAAAAGGTCAATGACTTTCCTTCTTCGATGTCAGCTATTTACCTTTCACTTTGTTGCGGCCCACAACACACAGGCCAGCACTCATCACTCACCTCTGGTTCCCTTTCTATTTCCAACCTGTCAGGACACATTCCTCATTGCTGCTTTGATGTGTAGCCCTCACTAAGGAGAGGAGCCACTTACCTCTGCTCAAATCTGGTTAGTGGCAAAGATTAGACCAGTACAGAGAACTCAAATCCTCTTTACAATTATACTGGCTGCGGTAGGATCCGGGAGCTGGCTGGCCTACATCTATGTGTCTGTGAGCACAGGAGGAAGACACAGAAGGTGCAGGAGGAGGGGAAGCTGGCGTGTCCTTATGTTTATTTTCTACAGCGCCACTACAAAAACAGCTAAGCAGGAACATGTGCAGTAAATTCAACAGACTTTTAGGTATGTTCTGCAGAGTTAGTCCACAGTCGACTATCTGAAAGCTAACAATGATTCAATTCAAAAAGCATCCGATACCGTTTTCAATATGCAACCACATACTGTTCTGCCCACGCATCAGTAAATTACACCTTTAAATTTGTGTGAGGTTATCTGGATTAGTAGAAGGTGGACTGTCATTGTAAAAAGAGCTTGTTCTGATATCGTACATAAACCACTTCACGGGCATTAAAGGGATAGTTCACCTAGAAATGAAAGTTCACTCATTATCTACTCACCCCTATGCTGATAGGGTGGGTGGGGGAAGTGTTTAAGTCCACAAAACACTTTGAGTTTCAGGGGTAACAGTGTAGCTGATTAGTGACCTATCTTCACACGTAATCAAACAGAAAAACGAAACATACCTCCATACTGCTCGTTTGGTGTCATCCAACATCATCTAAATCATATTGGACTTGAAATTAGGTCATTTACACCGTGTTTTATGTTATGTTTTTCTGTTTTATTACGTCTGAAGTAGGACTCACCATTGACTTCAATTGTATTGGATTCTGCTCTAACGAAGTTTACCCCTGAAACTCCAGAGGTGTTTGTGGACTCAAACACTTCACCCACCCCCCATCGGCATAGGAGTGAGTAGATAATAAGTGAATTTTCATTTTCATCTTGCCTTGTTTAGGGTTCACCAACAGTAAACAAAACCAAGCCAGCAGGATCCTGGTGGTCATTGTCGAAAAAAGAAATCACAATTCTTTTTGTCATTGAGACAGCAACAAAAACCTTTCTCAAGCCTAAATCAAGCCTGATTTTCTTGAGAAATTGTAATCAACTGGCAACAACTATTTTTCAAGATTCAAGATTGTTGTCAAGACCACCAAATACGACATCTACCGTGCACATGCACCTGTAGATTGACACCAAAAGAAAGAGGGTTTCCTTCCACATAAAACCCCGAAGCTAAGCATTCCTCTGCAGTTATTCTATATTCAAACAAACAATGCTCCTGCTAGAACGAGCAGCTCTCACTTCCTGTCACTGTTTCAAATTCCTCTAAACTGACAATCAATTACTGTCATATGTGAACACGAGGTAAATACAACTTACCACTTTGTAGGGTTCGGGGAAGAGAGGGGAATTTGCTGGAAAAGCCTCTCCTCCTCCCTGCTGGATTTCTTGATTTCTCCTTTCTCTTTCTTTCATTCGGAGCACATTCCGGTCCTCACGGTTCATGTTGCTAAAAACATTAACAACAGCAGCAAAATGTCAACACAAAAAACAACCTGAAGAGAGACAATAGATGAACTTTTTATGGCATGGCTTTACCCATGGATTTCAAGGATGAATATAGAATAAGCAGTGTTATGAAAACAAGACATTCATCAACCCTTCAGTTCTCTTTTTTATGCCAAGATTACTTAATTCACAAAGCAAAACCAAGTAGTTCAAGTTTCCACTGGGGCCTGTACTACGACATACCCAGGATATCTTTACGATATCCAGACGAACTTAACCTAACAATCGCAAATCAGGCTAAGGGGTCACAAGATGCTGGTAAGTCAACCCATGTTTGCCTCATTCAGACCTGAGCATGTTCACACAAACGGGGGCGTGTTTACTGCATATGAACAATCACCGACATGGACAAGTGTACTGGCAGCAGAGCCGCATATTTCACAACAAGGAACAAACTGTAATATTCGAAAATAAAAACCCAGACTGAAAGAAACAGTTACAGCTGCTAAATGCAGGAAGGGCAGCTGGTAAAAAATCTCAGATTGTGTGAATGTGTACTTTAGGTAGCCCCCCCGGTGACATTTGGGAAGAAATCATTACGTGACTACGACATAATAAAAGGGAACGAGATAATAAACTTGGGGCCACGAGATATGAATCTGTTCTTTACTAACAAGACCTGTCAAACTAAACTGAAGAAGCCACTTGGATGAGCGATGAAACATTTCATTTAAATCACATGATGTAGCCTCTATAATGAGCTTTAGTTTGACACACACTGTCTGCACTGACTCTGAGGACACTGGAAACATTTACTAGACAATAAAATAGATGGAGCTTTTTTCATGGTCCGTGGCGCACGGAACATGACTGTACGTATTTGGTATCTAGGTGACAGGATGTGCCTGCACATCTGGAAATAGGGAGAGATTCAGATGTACTGGGTGTGTTAGGGGCTGGGATTGACTTAACCAACCAGACCTCATTTTAAACTTTCCTTGTCCTTCCCTTTAAGGAGAGTGAGCACCTTGAAACAGTGTAGTGTTATTTGGTGAGGACCGACTGTGTGAGTTTCACAAAGGGAGAGGGGAGGGAGGGAGGCGGTCAGAAGGTAAATCTGTAAACTATCTAACCCCCATTCCAAATTAATATTTAATTTCATAGGATAAATCTAATTAAAAAAGGAAGGATAAAACAATAAAACTATGTCTGGTTATCCTCCCACTAACACACCCAGTACATGAATATTAGTAACTCCCACAAGTAAAGAAATGTAGATCAATGCAGACAGTCTGTGGTACTGTGTGCACATAGCTCATACATGTCGGTTTGGTTATATAGAGCTCCAGCAGTTGACAGAGGTACATCATTCCCTCCGATGAGAATCTTTATATTTCATAAAGACACTCATCAGAGTAGGTAAAAGGATTTTGTCATCGGACGACTCATGTCCTCCTCAAAGAGCCTCTAACAATCCGCACACCGAGCTGCACAGGTTCCTCTAAGAACAGTAATGTTATGTTTCAAAGGAATTGATTCGTCAGTGGGCGGTGCTTTTTATACGAGTTGATGTCTCATCTCCAACTTAACCTGCTCTGGACCAGGTCAGCCATTCAGCATAAGTTACCATGGTGATTTACCCCAATATGAAGTGAACGAGCTTCGTAGGACTGACAAGCCTGAAGTAAACCTGAAGTTATCCTGATAACCACAAATCCTGCTTCTTGCTACAGGCCACAGGTCCCAGCAAATCATACAGTCGGGTTGCCATTACCGACTCTCCACTCTGAGTCACCGTTTATTGGGTAAACCACAAATAGGACGATCATTAGTGAACGCAACACATCATAAACAGATGACCTGAGGAGAAAGTAGTCTCTAATAGGCTTAGGCTGGTCTAGACACTGCAGTAGCCTACTTCTACTGCAAACAATCTCCTTGTGCAGATGGATAGAGGACATTTGTCAGCAGCTGAAAGAAAGCCATTTTTTCATGTAGTTGGACAATGACTGTTTTTTTTTAACTGCAATTTGTACAGATGCTAATTCCACACATCTAGGAATCGAATATAAACAATCATTTTCAAAAATATTTGAAATTCTGAGTAATTCTGAGAGCACACAGGAGACAGGACAATTTGTTTACAGTACATCGACACCGGCGTCCACCCTTTTCACCAAAACCTCTTGAATCTCATTGGCTCTTCAAGTTGACATATTTCGACAGTGTATTCTATGTGAATGAAACCTTTCATCCTGAGATATTTGTTGTCCATTTGCATTCTCACAAGGGCTTACTCAGACATTTTCTTGACATTTTACGAGGGGGGCTGACAGGAAAAGTTCCAGCCAATGTCCAGAAAACCTGACTCAGCCATTTGCGTTCTCGCACAAAGCTCGTCTGGAACATTTCGGGAAAATGCCTGGACTTCAGTGCATGCCTGAAAGCAGCCTTATTAACACCTCGTAAAAATAACTGGGATATTTTCCTATGGAACAACATGAAAGCAAATAGACAATATAAAATAATAACCTGGTGCCATCAAACCAAGGACTCCATCTCTGGCAGCTAAACACACCTCTTTGCCCTTATTACCCTTCTGATTATAGCGTGTGGAAACATAAAAGAGCAATTTGAGTGCAGCGTTCTTGTACTAAGTGGATGTGTGGACTGACACCAGAGAGGCAAACGACGCCAAATGCATGAAGATGTATTAAATCAGTGTAAGACAACCAGATCTTAAGCACAATGTCTTAACATAAAGCTTGCAATAAAATCCGTTGGTGCCATCTGGAATATCTAAAGATAGACATTTGGACAGAACAAGTATGTGTTCATTCGAAAAAACTCAGCCTGACAATGACAGAATATGACCGTTGAGCACCTTGTTCAACAGAGAGGTACTACAGAGTGTTGTAACCTGAAGGAAGTGGATTATCAGTCAGGTGTGTCACCTCTCCCTCTAAGTTGACAGCTCCAGGCTCTGCCAGCAACAACAATGATGATTGTAAGACCGTTGACAGAGGATGATTATGCTGCAACCACCCGGCCTCTTCCTAAATTATACACACAACACACAGGGGTGTTTTCAATCCTCACTAAGTATGACTGAAAAGATGAAAAGAAGCGGATAGGAAACTGATTCTAGTACCAAAAAAAAATAATTCAAAAAAACACAATACACAGGGGCTTCCAACTAAACAAAGACACCCAAACTAGACTACACACTGTATATAAAACTATGGGCGTTTTCTTGAAGAGTTCACACAAATCACATAAAACAGATCTGAATTATAAGACACTCAATCTTGCCAGCACTTGAGAAAAACAGGTTTGTGTGCATTTTTTTTTTTTTTACAACTTTTACCTGGCTATTATATACCGTACACTTTTATCTGCAAGCTTATCGGCAAGGAGAAATATTTATTTACTTACTCCTTCTTTCCCCTTTCATTTTTTACTAAACCGTTTTACTGGTAATTGTAACATCAGTCGTCAGAGTTGTTGAAGTCATTTCAGAAGACATTGTTTGAGCTACCCATCAATGGATGAAAATCTGCTTATTGTCAGATATTTATCATTCTCTACCACTAGGGATGAAACTTTGCCTTGTGCCATGATAATCGGTCAACTTTTCAAATGTGTTGATGATCACAATTATAAATACAATCATTACTACAACAAAAATCACAAATAGATCATGAAATAAGAAATAGTAACATGTTTCATTATGCATAAACACGCATTTATAAAAGTTATTCTCAGATAAGGAAATTAAAACTTAGTGATGGTTTGTTACATACCAGCACCAACACTGGTAGTGACATGTGACCATGTAACAGGCAAAATGTGGAAAGAGTGTCTGGAATAATGTCCACATTTATG
Organism: Verasper variegatus; assembly: GCA_026259375.1. Classification (NCBI taxonomy): domain Eukaryota; kingdom Metazoa; phylum Chordata; class Actinopteri; order Pleuronectiformes; family Pleuronectidae; genus Verasper; species Verasper variegatus. The sequence continues at coordinate 7,358,947 of CM048051.1, forward strand.
AAAAGGACCTTTCAAAAAGACAGAGTGACAGATGTGCCAAAGGAAACCTGTAAGTACCAAAATGACATTCAAGACTTCAGGAAAGTCCTACCTGCCACTCAGCTGAGTAACATTTTATGAAAATGATTAAAGTTAGGGACTTATTTAGTTTCATGCCTTGGATATAAAGCTCTCCACTGGTCAGACAAAAAATTGAACTAAATGATGATCTACCAAGGGCACTTCGAGCATGCTGGTTCCACATGTACATGTAAATGAGACTGTTGATGTCAGTCTTGAAGTGTGTGAGTTGGCCACTGTTGGCTCAGTGCCACAGGATCAAATATCCCGGGTCAAGAATCATTAGTTAACACTGCTTATGTCCTTTCAGCCTAATTGACTATTGTTTTTTTATTAGTTGAACAGGGGGTTACACCCTTACCTCCTGTGGTATAGCACTAAAGAAAATAATAACACTCATCCATTTGATGGTGGTTTCAACAATACTGGTGTATAAATCCTAGTGTTTATCAGCCCGCAGTCTTTTATTTTGTACCTTTCCTAAATCAAAACAACTTCACTGACAAGTACCTGTATACCCTTTCAAGTAATCTATTCCAGTGAAAATGAGGAGCTAAATGTCGGTTTGTTATCATATACTACTTTTTAAAGTTCACTCAAGTACGAAAAAGCAAAGATAAGATAGTACACTTAGTATCCAAATGAAGAAAAGACTGTAAAAAAAACAACATGTGGCTATTATGATCTTTTATACAGACCCCGCTACATTACCATTAAAAATCGCCGTGTGTGAGTTAAGGTAACATGCTGGCATCATAGAATCAGAGGTACACCTTGTAACACAACAGCATCAGAGTCTGTTCCACCATGCTGGTTCTCCCTTTTCCACAGATGTCGATCTGGGTCTGTCACTACCTCCACTGCAGGATGTTTGCTGGAGCAGCGATGTTGTCCCCCATTCAGTGCAACAACATTCCCCCCTTGAACAGGCTGTATAAAAAAAAAAAAAAAGGGCTTCTGTTAATACGAGTAAGCCTCTGAGCTCAACCGGTTTACGAGTTGACTTCAGACCAGCAACAAAACTCGAGCTAGGCAAATGGGCAACCTCAAACATGTCAACATGTGGGGAAAGACCTTGCCTTACCACAGTGGACTAACAAACCCATTCTCATGTGGTTGAGGATCGAGAAGTGTTTTTGTTTAGCCTAGTTCTAGACTGAATCTGTATCAATCAAAAACTCGCAAAGAAACATGTTTCTTCCGATTGATTCCAGAGAAAGACTGCACCAAATGCACCTCTGTATACATTGCCAGCGTCCCTCGCTTAAACACATGTGTACTGTTTACAATATGGTGGCACATGTGGGTTAGTGTGACAATAGCCAGAGAGCTGTAATCACTGTGAAAAAACTATATTATGCAATAGAGAAAGTTTGTGTGACGTGCCAAAGTAACTGCTACATCATGGTGGATGGGATATCCCCAGTCATAGAGATAATAGCTCAGAAATCATCTTTTCTATACTAATAGTGGGGGGTTTCTTGACATATTAAGCAGAGCCCAATAGAGTATATTCTATATTTCTTTACCAGTACAAAGAAAAGAAAAACTACTAACTTGTTCCAAGTCAGGCCTGTGTGGAAAACACCCAGGACAAACCTTGATTTATAATTTACCAATTTAAAACAGCAAACATTAGAGGCACAAGTAATAACTGAGCCTTGGTTTTAAAGATTTGGCCAAACCCACATGAAAGGCCCAAACCTTCCAGAGCAACCGATTTTCCAACATAGTAAAGTAGATTGTTTCAAAACAGAGAAAAGCGTGGCCAAGCAAATTTCTTCACACGCAACATGAATTTTGATTACAATTAATACTATGACAGTGTAATGGCCACCTATGTTTATAGCAATCATTCAATAATATGTGCCAGACTGAAAAGGTCAAAGTCTGCTGTGATGAAAAAGGCAGTTCACTCTGTACCTAAATTAATCAGCTCATCTGCCTCTTCTCAGCCACAACATAACAGCCAGGCCACGTCTTCAACACAAGCAAAAAAAAAAGAGAACAACTGATGGTTATCTGAACACCATGAATACAGAGCTGGATCTTCTGTGACACAGCCATGATGTACCAGCCGACCAGAAAACATGTTTATATGACTTGAACATACAAAGAGAAAGAGATTGAGAGAACATGTAGTGCTTTATTCCTACCAGACACCAACAGAAATGAGTAAAGCAGCCAACTAGTTGTGCATTTCTTACCCTGACTGAGAGGCCATGGCCCCAACCACTGAAACATTGGAAGGAGGAGGGGAGGAGGGCTCAGAGGATCTCCCAGGGATTCAGAAGTACTCTCGTCATGAATTGTCAGCCTAAATGTCTACGCCAACCTCCTTCAGTGAAGACAACCTGGCCTCTTTCTAAATGTATCTGTGGGCGTCCATCTTGAAGAGTGTTAAATACAGATTCTTTACTCCACTCGATGGTACAGTGCATTTCCTTGGAGTGGGGAGAAATCTGACTTAGTGAGAGGGAGGTGACTGCTCGCTCTCGGGAGATACCACATCAGCAAGCAGCCGGGGTTGTCGCATGCGAGGTGAAGTCGAGAGGCAGCCACAGCTTTTGTTTCTTGTCCGTGTGGTGTTCTGAAGTTAAAGATTGTTCAGAAAGCAGAGTGAGTGTGTGGTGAACTAATGTAGTGAGTGAAAGTAAGAGAAAGAGACAGCAGGCTGGAAAGAACGTTGACAGAACGGTTCTGTTGGGATTACTTTTTTTAGTAAGTATCATCCTAAAAACGCACAAAATTATGCATTTTAACCATTCTATCTTCTTTTAAAGTTTGCTGTGCAAAAACATTTTTATTTTCACGTCACTGTGTCTGTAGTTACTGCACTCTGTCTCTGTTTGACAAAATACAACCATGTGTAAAATAAAGTAATAAATCAAAAGAGATATGACAAAAAAAGTTTTGAGGTAGTTTTTCACAGCTATAACTTTAACTCAAAATTAAGCTGTGAGATAAGAGGAGGTTTAAAAACAGGATTAACTCTAAACAAAAGAAAGAGCTGGGTATTAATTTACAAAACAACTATGAAGCCAACCAGGGACAAGATGCATTAGGGAGGAAATCAGCACTGAGGGAGTTAAGAGAGGGGAATAAAATCAACCCTCTCTCTGAGAATGGAACGGTCCGCCTCATCCCATAAAAGGAGATGTTATTTTACACCACAGGGCCTCTCCTCCGGTGTGATGTCACTGCCCTCGGTAAAGCCCAGCCAATCAGAGCCCATCATTCCGTCAACAACCTCCCTCCCTCCCCCACTATGCCCTGAGCACAGGGCCAAGCAGCAGTGCAGCCTGTTAAAGAGACAGCGCTCGGTTTCCGGCGTGTGGGTTGTAACAAACCGGAGACATTTTCATCAGCTGCAGATGATGATGATGACACATGCTGACAAATGTGTTATCACATGTCGCAAGGTTTTAAAAAAAAATAAAAATCTGGTACAAACACAGCATCTACACTTTGTTTTGTGGGTTTTTATTCATCCACGTGACGGTAGTAGCAATTAGTTCTCTCATAACTAGTTTTTATGACCGATGGAAATGTGTTTAAGGTCGTTCTGAACGGCTGCACTGAAATACTGAGTAAAACAGTGGCCTTGATAGAGAAGGGAGAGACACCAGGGGCCTCATTTATGAAGCAGCGCATAGGATTCATACTAAAAAAGTGTATGTGAGCACAAAAGCCGGAAAAAAAATTCTACGATGAATCATGCATTAAGCGATAAAAAGAAGAAGCAAACTTTCTGACACCAACATCGAGGTGTTTGTGAGGGAGGTGGAGGTGAAGAGCAACAGGTGCGGATAATACACTGAGTGAGAACGAGCCTGAAAAAGACAAATTCAAAGGCTTCACTGTCAGAATGTGAGGAAACTCTAATCCTCCAAAATTGCAGGATTATTTAATTCAGAGACAGCTGTGATGTCCCCAATCTATAAAATTTAACAGAATTATATTTTTTAAATGACTAAATGAGGCTTGACAAAGAAAGGTTAATATTATACAGTGTTAATCATATCACACACAGACCTGTCGGCGAATAATCCAGAGTGGTTCGGTCCCGTCAGGTCAGTCTGTGTGATACTGGACTCAAATCAGCACAAAAGATCAAAAGATATAAATAATCTATATCAGGTGATTAGTCGCGATCATCATGGGACCAAAAAAAAACTGAACAGTCATTTCTTCCTCATTCTTCCATTCACACTCTCCTCCATCAGTGCGAGTGCATTCATCACGCAGCATTACGCTTGTGTCACCGCAGTATTTATATATTTAGAAACAACGGACCAATTACTTCACAGATCAGTTGGATCCTAACCTCCACTCTGGGATATTATTTGGAAATCGAACTTTCAAAGTTAATAGTTAAAAAAAAAAAAAAAAACCTTCCTTAATGATCAAATTAGACGACTAATCAATTGTTTCAGCTCCTATGACCAGTTCTCTGTCCTCGACAATGATTTGCCCTCATTTATCTCCTTCTGGAAACATATTTTGGATATGTTAACTCCTTTAAACTCTGTAAAGTTATAATTTCTACTTATCCTATACTTTTCCAAAATGTCTTGGTATGTCAAAGTATGAATGTGTGCTTTACACTTTCACTTTCAGTTTTTAGCTCAACTTAATTGAAACTAAGAATTAAGTAGTAAAGATTTATTATTGTATTAAAAGACGCCTAAGCCTATTGTATTATGATTCTGCCAGCTCTTTTTGTAATCTTCATAGAGTGCGATTTATTGTGGTGGCATTTCCGTGAAGTGAAAAAGAGCTATCCTGAAAAAAAGTCCTGACATAACATGTTGGAACTTGGGAAACTCCCTTTGAGTCAGTTTACAATCACATTATTGTGACACTTTGAAATGCGTAGCTTGTCTTTATGATCAAGGTCGATAACTATGGAAATGCTGTGCCGTTTTGAATAATTTTAATTTAACACTTTCTCTTTGGTTACTTGCATGGAGTTGTCGGCTATTTGCAGCACATCAATTGTATAAGCCATTTAGTTTTAAAAATACAAGCAGACTAGTACGCTTTCCTGATTTAAATCACAAACAAAGCTCCTAAGGTAAAGAATCCAACTGGGCACATACAAATCTCTGTGGTACAACTGAGTTTGTATGAAATCTACACATTGATATTCTGCTGCAACTACAATGATCATAAATGGTCTCAATTTAACACCAACTGCTTGAAAGAAAAAGAAAAAAAAAGCCTTTTCATTTGAGCCGTTTGGAGGTTGGCCTCATGTTCGGTCAAAAACATTTTTAAAACAAAACCCAAAACTGTTAACTGCCACATTCGGTTTCCTGTGTGTCACAAATGCAGCCCACAAAGAGGATTTCATCATGTATCTGAACAACAAGATCTCAATCATGGAGGTACAGATGGGCAGCCAGTGCCACCACCCCTGGTGCTTTTGAAGTAAACCTGCTGACTGCAGGAATTCCAGAGGGTCCATTCAAATGCGGTAAACCTGCCTCATATAAGCAGCTGTTTGGGGAGGAGAGCCGGCAAGACAACATGCAGCTACGACAAGTACTCCATCAGAAACTGACAAAAAAAAAGAAGCAATCTACGACAACATAAAATAACTTTACTCAAGAAACTATATCAGCATCGCAGAAAGGTTCTTATTCACAAAACAACAAAGGTGATGAATAAGCCTGGTTTTCTGTCTTTTGTGTCAACGTATTTTTCTCATGATGTTTAAAGAAGAGCATGTCAAAATGGTTATTAGGTCAGAATGCTGAGAATTCTTCAGTTCCTCCTTCAGTCTTTAGTCAAAAGCCTTTTAATATATCCGCACAGCTTCACATTAGCTCTAATTAACATATCAAAACAAAACTCTAAGCCTTGATTGGCATGTTCTCTAAACAACTGCTTATATCCTTTCTTTGAGGCAAGTTTGAAGCATTTGAACTGAGTAGCTGTGTGGAATGCCTCCACTCAGCAGGCGTGCATTATCTGAATCAGCAGGAGCTGGTAGCATTTACCAATCACAGCTTATTGCTGTGACTGTTCTGCGCTTACAAAGAAATTTGATCATATTCATTTCGGAGCAAACATGTTCGCTGCATTACTCTCTGTCAACACAAAACTTTGATGCCAATATTTACATGTATATTTCAAAAGCTGTAATATAATCCTGGGGTGGTCTTCATGGTAAGATCATGCAAACTAAAAACGGATCTTAAAGATAGCATCAGTTGAGCTGAAAATGTTCTTGCTTGCAGCTTTGACAGAAAATGTTCACGGATTTTTTTGTACAACATGAAACACAACCCTCAATTATCTTGGCAAGGTTTCCAACGAATCTGCGTCACACAAGCCCTTCCCTGTGCACACAGTGCTTGCCAAGAAGATTTCAACTTTTTTTTGCATAACCCCCTTCACCTGTGTCTGAACCATGGCATGATTTTTGAACAATTTACAACTGAAACCCTTGGCCCAGAGTAAATATTGATTCAATGAACTGGTGTATGATGCAAGTACAGTTAAAAGTCAGCATGTTTCAGCATGTTTACTTCGAATACTTTGGCTTACCCGATATTTGCAAAGCACTATTGTACTAAAACTGTGAACATGTCAAAGTTGTTAGAGCAGCATGTGAAATAATTCAGACCTGATGAGTAAAACAAGCAGAGAAATGTAACAAATAGATACTGCCAACAGCTGTCAGTTACTGTTTTCAGACGTGAAAATGCCCGGACCCTATTTTCAGGACATTTTCGGGAGATTGCCTTTCACATAAAAAGAATGCAGCAAGAGATCGTCCAGGTCTAAGACATTCACAAAATGTCCATAACCTCCGGGTGAGGGGTGGCGACTGGATAGAACACACAGGAGGCAGGCAGTGACATACGAATTCCACAGTAATTTCTTATCAGAGCCCATCCAGACAATTTAAGGAGAATGTCTGGACTTCGGTGCATTTCTAAATCTAAAATGTCTCATCTAATAATAACAAAATTATCAAAGTCTCATGTCAGTAATTTTAAAAAGCTTTGCTGTGTGTATAATGAATATTTGTGCTTGTATTAACGCAGTGATTATTGAGCATTAATGTAGTTGATAAGGAAATAGTTTTGATAGACTTCAAACAGATCTCCACTAAACTTAGCTATTTCAGGCTGTTTTAAGCCGGAGGTTGTAACTGACATGAAACGCTTAATAGCTTGTTACTCACACAAGTCATGAATTAACCTTTCCTTAGTCACGGTAATTTTACCATCTGTAACATGACCCAAGCTAAACTGCAGGCATCATGCGATCTTTTACTGAGATTGATCACAAGCGGGAAACAAAAATAAAAGGTCAAACGTTACCCAAACATTATGTAGGAGCCAGGAATTTCTGTACTGTGGCATAGTTTTCCATATGTCCCCAATCGCAATACTCTGATAACAGTCTGGACTATATTTGACAGTGTAAGTATCTGAGGACCTGCATGGCTACAAATAGAAACGTGGTGAACTATAGCTTACTACGCTAAACCTCAAAATAAACCTCTGCACTTTGATCCACGCTGGAGAACAGAAACGGGAAATAAGTGATCGGTTGGTGAATAAAAAACTGCATGATTGATGAATTTGCAGAATCAAGGGCTTGTACTGCATAAGTGTATTAAGTTAGCAACACTGGTGTCCTTTGAATCACTTATAACGGAAGTGTTATGTAGGTATCGCTCAGACTTTTACTGTTTATGATACTGATCCATTTGTTATGGCCTGCAAAACACCTAGTCGGAGAAATTATATGCTAATGAATTTCACTGCTGTTTTTCATTAGTACTGCTGCTGCAATAAACTATGATTGTTTGACTGATGCAACAATTTCCAGAGCGATATGACAAAGCAGTATCGCACAGTACGGATCCATCTAAGCTATATCTGTGAGAATGAAATGGATTTAATGAGCTTCACCTCCACAGGACTACACAGCCACATGAGAGCTTAATTCACATCCTAGAGAACAAAAGCTGAAGAACAGATGCATGAGGTCAGGACACAGTGAATAGCATATTGTTCTGCTGTGTGAGCAACAGTAGTGAGGGATAGAAAAAGAGCTGCTGATGTCTGATTAGATTCAGGCTAATTAAACTGGCAGACTCTGGAAGAGCCTTCAAACAACTTTGTTTAGACAAGTTGCTCTCTGTAAAAGGGAAATAAGATTCGATTCGAAACTTACAGACCAAGATGAGAACATAATTAGCTGTTACTTTGGTTTCAGAAAAGAAGGCAACTGATAAAAAAGCACCTGTATTTTAAACAAAGTATTTGATGGCAACAACTCTTTTTTTTTTTACTTTTAAAATTCACTTTAGCTATCAACGGAAGCTGAGGGCAAAGATGATGAGATATGATAAAGGATTAACCTTTTGGTAAATTCACACAAGGACGACTCAGTTTATGGGGGGGGGGCGCTGCTACAGTCTTGCACAATCACTTGTTGTCTTATATCTCAGATGTACTTGTCATAGTCTGACTGTGAAACCATCTGTTGCTCATTTCCCAAAAAATCCAGCCTTCAAAAATTACACCGTATTACCGCTGTAATGTAAAATAGATGTGTCATAGCTAAAGGAAACAAGCACCCACTTTTCTGTCTGGAATGGACAAACCACTGAACATCGCAGCAGGACATGTGTACATATGCACTGGGCTTGGCTGCATCACACACACACACACTTATACTAAAAGCCACAGAGCAAAACCTTAACAGGAAATGAAGAGGATTTCAGAGTGAGCTGTGTCACAGTGAGAACAAGACAGAAAGCTTTTATCAGCTGTAACTGTACAGTCTATCACCGTAACACACTGACAATTCATGCATTAATTTGAATATGTACTTTAAAATGTATTATAATTACTGATGATGACCTGTAGGTCATTAAACAAACTACTACTCTCGTTGCTTGCACGTACTCTGACAATATTACAATAACATTGACCTCGCCTAATTTGCTTATCTAGTATGTCTACTTAAAATGGTGCCTCAGTGATAAACCTGACCTAAAGTACACACCCAGAGGTAACACCCAGTGATCTTGCATTTCACAGTTTTCACCCATTAGAAAAAGTAATGTAAATAATGCGATAGCTAAAAATATCATATTTGTTTCTCCTTTTAATGTTTTGTATAAAATGACTGCATCTGTAATAGATGTGTGATGGTATCCAGACCTTTAGCATATAAACTATTAAGGGACAAAAGCTGTGCCAACAACGTAGACATCAGTGTTCCTCCCATATTTCCGGTGAACTTTCTGTCATTTTGATATCATGGTCCACAGTTTACAGAAGTTTAAAAAAAGTATGATTTTAGAAATGAAGAATATTCAGATATTGATATACCGGCTGATATTAGTTAGTAGGTTGTCCTCTTCTAGTGGAGTCATGTTTTACTCTGTTGTATTGTTGTTGTTCACCTGCCTAGGGCTACCAAGGGAAATTAGTTAGTTAAGTTTCGTTCAAAGCTCTTTTTACCGTATCATGCTCTGTAATAAAAACTTTTCTGATTTTAGCATTTCAGACAAAACATAATCTGATGCCAATCCATCTGTGAAAGTAGGATAAATACATAGATAGAAACTTAATTGATCCCTAGGGAAATTTAGGAAGGACAATGGCGACTGATATAATTACTTGAGCAATGCATTGGTCTGGTTTTACTTTTAACTGCAATACATGGGAATAGCTATCAATCATCACACAGCTGGGGTGACCTCTGTTCCACTGAATGTCATTAAACATTACTGCAATAAAGCAAGTTGGGATACAAAGCATGATGTACAGTCATTAAAAACATTTCTAACTGGGGCTGAGCTTAAATCAATAAGTGTAACGCAGATTGGCTTTTTGGCAGGATCTTTCACAAAATGTCATCTCAAACTTGGGAATGCTGCGGGTTAGGGTCGCTGTCTGAAAGCAGAGGTTGGTGTTTTCACTTTGAGTAAACGTTAAAGCAATAAAACCACTCTTGGACTACACACAGAACACACTTCATACAACAAATGCACCCACAACTCAAAACAGCCCAAGTCCTCCATTCCAACACTAGACTACATTTGTTGGGCCAGTTCACAGCTACCTGCCACCAATAAGTTCATGACCTCAGGGCCCACCCCCCCACCCCCACAACATGACGTGTCAACCAAGATAAACAAGTTGATTGCTCTGTCCTTGTGTCCTGCTCGATGTAAACACGCATCACTGATAACTGTGGCGACTAACTCTGGACTTATGATGCATTTTCAAGCCCTTCCCCCCCCCACAACTGTGGCACGTAAAATGGCTTCCTAGAAAAAAAAAAAAGCACATCAGCTGTCCCTTCATTTCTGGTGGAACTAACCTAGACACATAAGCTGCTGTTGTGTTGCTCTTGTGCGCAATTATAGTGTTGAAGTAAATCAGGGATTGGGATTTTAATTTGGGAGGGGGGGGGGGGTGTGCTAAGTGATATAAGAAATAGAGAATACGTGCGGAGGTAGCAGCACAACAAAGTTTCTGATCGTCACTGTGAGCAAACTAAACACAGTTGTTTAGGCCTGGGATCAGCCTGGTAAAAGGTGAAGGAACCGCAAGGAAATGAAACCTATGAAACTCGCATTTAAATTGTGCAGCTTTGATAGTTTAAATCCCCGAGCTGAGTTGTATAAACGCTGAGTAAACAAAGTGAGCAGCTTCTGTTTATCAGGTGTATTTAAAGCTCCATTCTACACGTGTATATATGTTCTAATCCATACGCACACACTGGCACCAGTTAGCAAACTAGTTAGTTTCGTGAATGTCTGAACAGAGCAAGCAGACGTCATGAGTTAACATAACAGGAACAAAAACACGACCACTTTCCCAGCGGTGTTTATCTTACCTTTCGACCGCAGAGCGCCTTAGCACTAGTCAAATTAAAACCTGTCGTCGATATCATTTCCAATAAGGAATAAAGTTTGCTGTCAGCGGAAGTTCAAAGTAGCTGCGAGGAGCGGTCCGTGTAGCCGGAGGTTAACTACCTACAGGACTACCTGCATTAGCATCACGTTAGCTAGCCGGACGCTGCTAGTGGCGTTCGGAGGCTAAGCTAGCGGCTGGCTAGCCCCCGAAACCATTGATATTTTCCGCGGAGATTTAAACTAACAGTCCCCCCAGATGGAAGATTAATATCAGCCCCAGCAAGTCACCAAGCAGCGTCTCCTGTGACACTCGGCATCCTTACCTCTTGTCTTCTTTTTAGGCCCAAACCATTCTAGCTGCTGGAAAAGCTCTTTTCTCTTTGTCTTTTCCACTTCCAGTCTCACACGCAAAATGGACTCAGCAAGACGCCGTAACAGCGAAAACCCTCAAACTACATGGACGCTCTCCATGTCGGGCCTCAAAACGCGTCGGCTCGTCGAGCGGGGACCGGCAGGACACGATTTAGCGAGTCGTTCATTTTGTTGTTGCTGCACAGAAGTGTCTGGTAGGTGAGGCTACAGCTAAGTTCAGTCGCCAGCAGGTACCACAGACAGGACTGGATGCATGGATGGCAGCGAGCGGCGCCGCCTTCACTGCTGTCGGAAATGGTACAACCAGCCACCTATACTAATAAACATGACAGGGGGAAGTTAATGTGTCCCGGACGGTTCTTTATTTTGGGGGAAAACACGACCGATATACATCAGCTGTTCGGGTGTATGCTTTGTGGTGTTTTATTCAACTTTAAAATAAATTATAATTATTGACAAACACACCCAGAGTCGATAGATATTCGCAAATTATCGATAAGAAACTTGAGGCAAGTTAAATTAACCATTTGCAATGGCAGCATGTCCATTTATCCCAGCCATAGACTGCATATCAAGCCATGTACTCCTACATTTCTCTCGGGATCAATAAAACATATATCCTTCTATATATCTGTCTGTCGATCTGTCAGTCGACCAATCAATCAATCAATCATTATCTCTATCTATCTATCAACCAATCAGTCTCTCTCTCTCTAGATTCTAACTAATCTGATCTAATCTATGAATAATGGTGATAATTCCCACACACTGTGAATGCAGCATTGCTGTGACGCACAGGTTGCTCAGAGTTGACGTTCAGCGGAAATCTCAGAGCGTGTCATTGTTCCCTGTACTCAGAGATCTAATTTTAAATACACAGTTAAACTACTACACTCGGTACTTTAGCTAATAAATAAGTTAATTCACACATACACGCACACTCGTGGTTTCCTCACTTCCACCAATAGTCCATATTTGTTTTCTCCTATTAACTTCAAACCTTTTTTATGACTTTTATGTGCAAAAGGTTTTTAGTGTTTTATTTTTCTTTATTACTTGCCCCACAAGTTAAGAAAGCTTTTGTAGAAACCTGGTCAGATGCATATCACTTAAGGGATGAATTATAAAATGGGCAGCTGCTTAGCGACCCCATGATCCACAGATTCATTTATCTCACTAGGTTTAAATTTATTTCCTCATGTTGAGCACCTTCCTAAATAAAGCAGTTTTCTTCAAGGTAAGCCTGTTTGCATAGAAGAAATAAGCCCCTCAGTGATTGATGGCATTATGGATATAGTTTTGTAATATTCCTTATGGATATTCCACACACAAACTCATCATCATTGTTTTTGCCATAGGGTGTGGTCTCACGGTGAGATGCAGTTTTTCAACAATATCGTCTATGTAAACCAGTTAAATTCATTACGGTGCATTTTCACTTTGACAAAATTAACAATTCTAAAAGATCAAATACACAAGAGCCTTCAAAGCAAAAAACAAGGCGAGTTTATTTTACAGTGAAACAATTTTATAGCGACAATACCATTTCAACAAATTAATAACTGAACAAATTTCACTTTGTATCCTTTAAAATCTATTTTACTAATGTCTATATATTACTAGGTGTGTTGTTGCCTTAATGATGTTATGAGCTGTACGTATTCAGTTTGCCTAAAAATATATTTTAGTACAAAAATCACATGATCCAACATTACTGAACACACTAGTTTCCTCATGGTATCTAAAATATATATATCCTCCTCAGTAGACTGACAATCTTGAGAAAATATCACATTAGTAGAAGTAACTGGGGAAATGGGTTTATGAAAACAGCACATTTAAACCTCAAAATAATTTCTCTTCTCATCCATGTCCACTTCTACTAACAAAACTGTACAAGCAAGTAAGCAGCTGTGAGATTCCCAGCCCTATCCATGCAGATCCAACCAGCTATGATGGGTTTGAGAAAAAACAAAAAAAAGAGAAAAGTGGACAGCTAAAAATGTACTCAGGGTCGGGGGGGGGGGGACATCACGACAACCCACTCAGTCGTCTATTTCTTCTTTTTCTTCTTCTTTGGAGGACCTTGATCTGAGTCGCTGCTGCCTCCTGAGTCTGAGCTGTCTGAGGACGAAGAGGAGGAGGAGGGCGACGAGGAGGAGCTGTCATCGTCGCTGTCGCTGCTGCTGTCGCTGTCATCTGAAGAGGAGCTGGAGGAGTCGCTGCTGTCTGACGATGAGTCACTGGAGGAACCGTCGGAGCCACTGCTGCTGTCGCTGGAGTCTTTAGTCCTGAGAGGTGAAGTGGCAGAGAGCAGAGTGGTCATAAACACAGAAAACAGTTGTGAAGTCTCACTGCAGTGACGGAGGCTACACGGGCTGTGGTGGCTGTGGTTGCAGGAGCAAAGGAGAGGAAAAAACTGCTTTTTACCAACTCACTAGACTTACTTTGGATTTTTAATACCTTGGTTTTAGAAAAGGTTTTTATGTTTCACTTTGGGAGAACTGGAAAACTAGACCCGACCAATTAATCAGTTGGCCGATGCCTTTAACAGACATCTTGGTAACAACTTTTATGTTTTATTTAACCTTTATTTAATCAGGAAGGTCCCATTGAGATACAATATCTCTGGTCAAGAATGGCAGCAATAAGTAAAAAAGATTCAAATAAAAATAAAAGCAGGGATTGATATGCGTTTCTGTTTATAGTCTATTCAGAATTTTTTTGTTATTAAAATTTATATATATATATATATAAAGCAGACATTGGCTGATATAATGGTATTGGACATTTTCCACCCTTTAATATTTGCCCCTAAAAATCCACATCTGTCAGGCTCTACTGGAAACCTTGAATGCACATGTACTGTTCTTTCTGTTTTGACCAGTGTGGTCATGTGAGAGGAAGAGCAGTCGGATTAGTGTTGCCCATCAGTGCTTCGGTCTCATCTTGTGTGAAGAGAGAGCGACACATTTAGTCCTGAACATGACACATCGTGGATGTGATGGCGTGCACAGTCACAGCCTCTCATGTCCTCTGACTGACGGCATCTGCTCCCCCCACCATAAGACAAGCACGGCCTACAACATAGCGGTCTATCCCACACTGAATAAATAAGTTCTGCATAAACTAAATTAACCATTTGGTCATATGGGTTATGCTTTTTGTTGCATTTGACGGCCACATATTCAACAATCAACCTTTGATAATAAGAGTCAGTGGTTTCCATGCTGAGGGGGTGGCTGCCCACATGACCAGGGGGAAATTATGGATTTAGACGGCTTCAGCTGAATGGAGCTTTATGTCACAGCAGACGTTTTGACTTGGCAAACACTGTGTAGCTAATAACATTATTAATGGCTGCATTGCACAGCGATAACTGCAGGAATAGAGCCATCGTGAAGGTTACGAGTTCCACCTGTGCGTCAGCGAGTCAAAAAACATCTGCTTCACAAGAAAAAGCCTTCACATGTGACTCAGTCAAGAATGATAAAGAAAAAGATGAGTGAGGGGAGTAAAGTTGAACCATCGTTAAAAGTTAGTACTTCCACCTGCACTTTACCAGCTATGAAAAAACGTCTGTGGTGAAAAAGGTTTATTACATGTGATTAACAACAGTCACCTACTTGTCCGGGAATTCCAAACTTTATATAAAACCTATTAATACCGGCCCAGGAGCAATAGAACTACACAGAAACATATCAATACAGCCACGAGTACCATTTTTTAAGCATGCATTGAAAGAACTGTTTGAGAAAGCACTGACTGCCTTTGCAAAATGACTCCACAGTATAGCAATAAAAAACATCGTTTCTGGTCTACAAGATTTTTATTGAACTGATGTGACTCACAGTGGTCAAGAGCCGCCACTAGAGGGCAGGTCTTCACACCAATTCAGACATCTTTCATGTGACTCCAGTAAATCACGCGTGTGACCTTATACAAGCGTGTGCAAATGACCCAAATTAATTCAAATGCCAAGGGAATTTAAAGAAGACTCAGTGGGATTGAAGGAGCCAAGTGGTGTAACATGTTCAAGACTAAAACCTTCAATGTACTTACTGCCAAAGAATATCCTCATGTTGCTTTAATAAATGAAGTGATTTACAGTTTTCTTGCTACCTGACCAGGGTAACTTTGATACAGCTCCGAGTAAGCACTCCTACTTACTAATAAACATGTATATAAATGTTTTGTTCATATTAAAATGCGGAGGATTATTTCAACGTTAAATTGCTTTAGAATTACATGAAGCTTTTTTGCACAACCTCAAAAAACATTGATCTTTTTTTTGTATTTCGATACTGTGTATAAATAGAGCCCCTTTATTCATTTTGTCACATCAAAACATATCATGTGAAGACAAGACATCCAACACTGTAGAAAATGGTTATTACTTACTTCTTTTTAACTTTCTTCTCATTGGCGCCTTCACTTCCTGGTCTGTAAAGAGAGAGCGTGTAACAGTGGAATTTGTTGTATTTATCATTACATCCTCTAGATGGCAGTAAAAAGCAATACTTTTTTAATTCAGTGATTCACACCTTAACTTTTCCGAATATAAAAGAGGCTCCAATCAGCAGGTGAAATGTGTGTTTTTACTGCTTTAACAACAACCATTGATTGATTGTTCACTGTTGCGCTAATGAGCCAAATTTTCATTTGCATATCAGAGGAGGTAGTAGCTGTGAAACCAAATCTTTTTTATATTCAGAGATGTGTGCTTTGATGAGACATCAACAGTTTCCTTTAGCAGGTCCGTTATACTCCAGATTCTTAAAGGAGTCACGCTCGATCACTCAAAAGCACTGTCACATTGCTGTTCTGGACAAACAGGTGGAGATTTATGTTATAATCTTTAACATGTACTTTAATGGCATACAACAGAATCAGCAAAGGCCTGCCTTTCTGTCACTAGTGGTGAACTGGTGGAGACTTCTTACCCAGTGATGCTGAGCACTTTGTTGTCATTCTCCTTCAGTTTCTTTTTCATCTCGACTGTTCTCGAGGGTCTGTGCACATATTTCCTCTTCCCTGTGCATTCAGTAGGTCCAGTGTCCCATCTCCAAACACTTCTGGCAACGCACATGTTGCTTGTTCGCCTCTCTGTGTGGAAGAAAAACAGAAAAATCTGAGTACAGTGTTTTCCATGATGCTAAACAGCAATCGCTACAACTGTAGAGAAAAGGCAGATAACCACGGCTACACCTACATTCCCTTGTTGTAGTTTCATGGCTGATGAAGGTTTAAATTCTCTTCAAGCTTTTGCAGATGCTTGTAAATCAAACTCTCTTTAGCCTATACTTTCTTATTCAAACAACACATGACTGCTGTCTAAGCTTCCATCTTTATTGTTAGAATTAGGGTAACTCTTACAGGTTCTTGACACATCCCGGCAGGAAGAAAGATTCTTTCACAGGGGGACAGGATTCAAACTCAAGTAATTTGTACATGACTGACACCACCCCAACCATATCTTGGTATTTTCTATAAGCTTTTATGATGTTTTATGTGTGCGAGTGGATTTTCTTTTCTTCTGCTTCTTCTTTGATCGCACACTTGATCTCAAAGTAAATATCTGAATTAAAGAACATCTTGTGAAGATAGTTTTGAGAGTTACATTTTTTTTGACTACGGGGGAAAGAGCGCAAAAGGCACTTGATGATTAGAGCCGTTGAGCTCTGGCTAAGAAAATAAGCAATCTAAGTAGAAATGGTAAAATTAAATCATTGTTAATTTCCATGGGCAGGATTTCTAAAGTTAACCTTCGAACGTATAGAAAATGCATTCGAAGGTTGCCCCAAACACAGATTGGATGGCAGGAATATTTTAATGCTTTGTACAATCATTTAAAAACCTACCAAAGTGATGCTGAACGACCCTTCCACTGAAAATGTCCCACACTTCCTTACTCATTTTATTTTGTTGATCAAAGTCTCGACAGTGATAATAAACCCAGGCAGTTGTCACCCTCCCTTCAGACTTAATGTGACCCGAGTGCTGTCAAATTTCTGTTAATAAATAATATTCGTATATTAGCAATATTCTGTATTTGATGTCTTTAAAAAAGGTCCTATTTTTATGTTTTCACCAATGTTTGTCTTTATCAGGGACATTATCCGGAGCGGTCACACAGTTGGGATCTGAACCATTCATCCTGGAGTGATGAAGACATCCTCCTTTCTCAAACAGCAAACCCCCATTTTCCTGTTCCGTTTAAATAACATGAAAATATACTGTATAGTCAGAATAAGTGGGACTATATCTGAGACCATATGTCCATATTTACACAGGATTATTATGATGCTATTGTCCACATGACTCAGTCCAACAGACAAACATTTCACTTGATATTGATTCACTTGGAGTATACGGAAAATAGCTAATGTCGTATTAGCTGTTCGGGTGTTTCGTATTAACACAGCTCAGCCGTGAACTTAAGAGGTTAAATAACTGTTTGCTGGCAGAAAAACATCCCTAAAGTTTACCGATCATTCATTTTTTGGGGTTTGGTGAGACAGCGGCGCGGCGGTGTTGTGATTCAGCTCCGCAGCGCTCATTGTTATCCCGCTCAGACCTGAGGCCGGAGGCGGGACGAGCTCACAGTCAGAGTCACGATCGATTTAAATGCGGTTCAATTCACAAAACACACGATCGGAGGAGCTGCAGCTCCAGTAAAACTACAGATACTCACGCTTGTCTCCGGGCGATTATCCTGTGCATGGGAGTCGCCATGCTGCGCTTCACTTTATTCTCCTTCGTCGACAACTAATCAGTCCGTACTTCCGGTAAGGTTGAGGCAACCAGTGCTCTCTACCGGTAAAAGTAGAGAACTGCACGTGTGTCACCCAGTCTTCTTGAATAAAATAAAAATAAATGATTCATTCAATTAGAAAAACAAGATAAAATAAAACAAAACCAGTTAAATTTAAATAATTGACATTTACTTATGTGGTGGCATCAGACTCATCCCTCTAACAATAACATGAGGGTTTGGGAGCTTCATTCAACAACACTCGATGATCACAATAATTTTAGTTGTACATTATATACAATACAGAGCACAGGTAAAAAAACATATTTATATATATATAGGAAGCTGGTTACTTATGAATTAATGACTTATGGAGAAGGGGTGTGATGAAATAAGTTTGTACTTCTTCTCACTCCTTTTCGAATAAGTAGATTAAATCATCAAGTATTAGATTTTCTTTCCTCATCATTGTTTGTAAATTTTCTGTTTATATTTTCTTCACTTGTTACTGCATTTTAATTGACATAAAAATAAATAAATAAATCAAAATGAATGAATGAATGAATAGAAACACTTGTGAACATTTATGTGAATGTAAAACAGTGTACAAGTTTGTTAATAGTTATGTCATAGACAATGGCATAGGCATACAGCTGGCAAATACTTGACATCATTTGGCAACATATAATAATATTAATACTACTACTATTACTATTACTATTACTTCTACTACCACTAATAATAATGATAATAATAACAATAGTAATTTTACTCATACTAATACTACTATTACTACTTCAAATAAAAATATAAATATGTCCATGCTTCAGTGTTACGCATTTGTATAACCAATATTTGGAATTTACTGTTTATTTCCCTGTCTTTTTATTGTCTCATGTTGGTGTACATGTGTGGTTGTTTTTCTCTTTTAAAAATGTGATCCTTTATGGACACAGACAATCTTTCACCAACAGCAACTAATCATAGGGAAATTAACACTGATTCTCTCTGGTCTTCTTTGTGCAATGTGGGTCAGAATAAACCCTGAAGTGTTTGAAAATGTCGACGGATATTATTTCCCCTTAAAACCTCGAACATTGGAGCACGACCTCCCACATGGTTGTAGAAAAGTCCAGAGCGATCTGGAACTGCGCAAGTCTCGCGATGGGTGCCGACGAGAAGTCCGCATCATCCCCCCTCGCTGCTGCGGCCAGCACAGATCAGAGACACCGGTAACAGTCGGCGCTGTGTGGATTAAGACCAGGAGGATCCCGACTTAACGCGGAGACGAACGACTTACTCCTCCACCTGACTCCCACATCCTCTTACAGCCGCTGAGAGCGCCTCCATTTCCCCCCCCCCTCACTTCTCCTCCAGACTCCGCTGAAGCCGGGGAGACGAGACGCAGCGCAGAACATGTCAGTGGTGGGCTTCGACCTGGGCTTCCAGAGCTGCTATGTGGCTGTAGCCCGGGCAGGAGGCATCGAGACGGTGGCCAACGAGTACAGCGACAGATGCACACCGTGAGTACCCGAAACACACGCAGTTATCCCCACGGGCGTGCGGGGGGTCGGGGGGGGGGGCAGATGCGGGAGGAGGCGAAACGCTCGCAAGAACCGATAACAGGTGATGCACGTGAACGCAGCTCACTCAATGGCCACCCCCGTTTTCTGCGCAACTTCAACCATGTGCTGGATAATTGATATGAATTAGACTGCGCGTAAATCAATGAAAGGCTCGCTAATATTCCAATGGCGGATGTAAAAAATCATTTTATCATGAATCTTTGAAGCACGCAGCCTCGTTCACCCCCCCCCCCCCTCCCCCCCTACCCCGTTAGCTAGTTAGCTCGTTAGCTAAGCCGAGTTTTTAACTAACGTGACAGTGCTGCTTCAAAAAGCGGCTTTCGTTGCCCGGCGGTCACACTCACGCGGGCGGTGTTTACCTCCCGCTTTCTTAATGGTGTTGAGCGCGTGAAGGCGTTAGCTCCGACCAACCGGCGTGTCCCGGTGTGACTAAAGTGTGCGTCCCCCATTACGTCCTCCTATGACAGCATCAGCATGTTGTTGGAACATTCTAGATACTTTACAGAAACTAGTTTATCTTGTATGAATCTAATCTTATTTAAAATATTTAAAATGTTATCATTAAAGGGTTTTTGTGTTGAGTTCAGTTTATTTCACTGACGAAGCACACATTGTACCCACAGTAGTTTTATACAATAATACAAATATTTCTTAACTAATTAATAACAGAAAGCTTTATTATTATGGCCAATATCTCAATTACGTAATACGAATTTGAATATAAATACATTTGGCCGTATAAATTAATATACATTTATATTTAGATTTCATTGATTTTTTTTTTTATGAAATCATTTTTGGTGGCTTTGTTTGCATATATGCTAAAATGAATAAGAAACATTACCTGGGATCTAAATTGAGTTTATCAATCAAACCTGTTTGTAACAGACGAGTTATTACTGAAGCAATAGGTGCATTTATTGGATTAGTTAATGGAGGGAAATATCAGTTTATCTATTATAATTCAAATAATTTAGCATCTCAAGTCTCTATCTGCAGCGTTAAAATGGCAAAGAGTGTTTTGTTTCTTTCAGTTTTGTTAATATTTTATCAGAATACCTTCTTCTTATGTGAAATATGAATAGTGATTAAATCTCCAAGATTTATTATTTCCGCAAAAGAATAGACATTTAATCAGTAATAAACATCGCCTTTTACAATCAAGATCTTAAAATACGCTTGTTGAGCAATTATTAAAGGTCTTGAAATAAACTGCCATCTTTTCCTCTTTCATTTCTATTCTTAAATTATCCCTGAATGTTTTTATTCTCCTGCGTCCAGCCCCTTGCGTCACTAAAAACAACTAGTATGTTCTTGGGTCAAGTTGTGGCCAAGCAGTGCCCGTTGAGTCACTTTTCCACCGAGACCTGACGCACTGGTCTTTGACATCACCAACTGCACTTGTTTGTGTTGACAGCGACCGTCGCTCAGACATCTGCGCTTGATAGGTGTGACGATAGCAGGCATGTTTAGACCACAACCCGCTGGGATACAAGTGGACCGACCACACCACTTCACACTGTGTTTATAGTGTGAGAGATGAATCTTAACAAGCCTGTGTGCAGACGAGAAAGAATTTAATTAAGAAAGCTGAAACCTTGATTATATATTTATATATATATATATATATATATATATACACACACACACACACACACTTGGTATTTTACTTTTAGGCAAACCTAAACAAACTGCTAGTGTTGCCACTGCAGACCTGGATTATTGTCTCTTCACTTTATGTGGGTGGGGCTCAGAAATGCCATGTGTAGGCATGACCAAATGGGCGTGATAATCTGTTTTGATTTGGGTCTATTCACAATTAGATGGAGGATTAAAAAGAGCATTTTTGTAATAACATGTCATGTTGTATCTTAACACTTCTTGTTGTCTTGCAGGTCATTTGTATCGTTTGGACCACGAAATCGATCCATAGGAGCAGCTGCAAAAAGCCAGGTAAAATCAGTTCCCCCACTCTGTCACCTTCCTCAGAGGTCTTCGCAGTTACAATGCAAAAATTTGAAACCGCCTCAAGGTTAATGATCGTCATCGTAACTTCATTTTTTCCTCTCCTCTTTTACCTTTTTTACACAATGTCCAGGTGGTGACCAACTGTAAAAACACGGTGCAGGGCTTCAAGCGATTCCATGGCAGGGCGTTCTCAGACTCCAAAGTCCATGCAACCAAATCTAACTTGGTGTATGACTTGGCACCGATGCCCTCTGGATCCACTGGAATAAAAGTAAGATTAAGAATGCTGACATGCTTTTTCTTCATTTGAGACAGTACTGATAGATAGGCATTAATAGTGGAAGCAAAATAATAGTTGAAAATAATGGACCTTGAACTTAATTTAATGCCTGAATAGGAAAACTTATCAAGTGTTTGTTGCCATCAGATTGCTTGTGTGTGGTCTAAAATGTACTCACAGTTCTTGCAAGGACTCAAATGAAAGGTGGTGATGTTGTTGAGTGTTGGGGTCAGTTTTTGAAACAATTTGTCTTCAACTCCAGGTGATGTACATGGAGGAGGAGCGGGTGTTCAGCATCGAGCAGGTCACCGGCATGCTGCTGACCAAACTGAAGGAGACTGCTGAGAGTGCACTGAAGAAACCAGTTGCAGACTGTGTGATCTCTGTAAGCATTCCTGTGGACAACTGCATCCATTACACAGCTTCAGCAGGGTGTCTGAAAATCTGCATTATCTTTCTGCTTATCCCAATTCAACTAGATATAGTTATCTAATTGCTTTTAAGCGCCTTTTAATGTCGGCAGAGGTGTTCATTTACTTGTTGGATCTCTGCACCCAGATTATTTAAAGACATTACACAGACTTCAAAAGACCTATGACTCACTTTAAATTCTGCACTTTATGCCAGTCTCTGTGTTTAATTGGAGAACTGCATCACATTTACATCCTGATTTTATAATGGTAACTATTAATGTCACCCTCTCGGATTTTCTAGCACTTTGGTCGGAATAAAAATGTTCTGCGAAATATGCCTTCAAGGTCTATAAATGTATTACCACCTGCTCATGTGACACGTTGAGCACTTAACCAGATGTCTTGTCTGAAAGCTTTATTTCCTCTCTTGCACCTTGTTGGTGAGGGGTGGGAAGTGTGTGTCTCTTGCTGTTCTCGGTACATGAAATTACCACCAGCACCCTGTTATGTAATATTACAGGTCTGACACAACATGGCTGTTACCTTCACTGGGCCTAAATCTACAGTTTACATCAACCCCAGTTATGGATAATATGTTGTTATTACTGTGGCCAGCAGCTAAATTTAACTCTTGAGCTTTTCCACAAGGAGATGTTTTGTTTTGGCACCCACAGCAACTAACTCGGTAATGTTATCCAGACGTCTTGTGATGCCGGCCGTTCACGCATCATTAGTGCTCAAAGTAATCATTTACATCCAACACATGAAGGATAACCTTTAGCCTGTGGACACATGTGGCACGTTATCATTGTCCAACAGTGATACCATTTTAATATAGCTAGTTCCAGTCAAATCTCTCATTCTGAAACTGTCAATGACTCTTAATAATACAGTTTACATCATTGATGCTATTTTTCTTCTCCTTGCAGGTCCCAAGTTATTTCACCGATGTTGAGAGGAGGTCAGTTATTGATGCAGCTCAGATCGCAGGCCTCAACTGTCTCCGACTAATGAATGAGACCACTGCAGGTACACGGAAACACAGTAAACTCTGTGCTGGACTCACAGGCAGCATCTGAATCATTTATCCCTTATTGCTCTTTTTAGCTCCACAAGGGAATTATAACGATTATATTACATCGATTAAAGAAGCTGTGAGAAAGTATTAAGTAATCAGCTTCTATCAAGTGCTAAAAATGCTAAAATATCTAATTATTTTTACAGTTGGAACCACACTAGCTGTAAATCCATGTAAATATCACATTGGTGTAGCTTTGCAATAAACACGCAGAAATTGAGATTCATATTTTAATTGAATTGATGGATTTCATACATTTAGGCCTTCATTTTATTCATTTATATGCATTGCTGTTCTGAAGGTCAGATGTAGCTCAGGCTTGTACACTTGGAACAGAGCTTGCTAACTAGTATCCTTTTGTGATGGTGAGGATAAACTAACCTCATTTATCTGTCTATTGCAGTGACTCTTGCGTATGGAATCTACAAGCAGGACCTGCCGGCTCCAGAGGAGAAGCCCAGGATCGTGGTGTTTGTGGACTTGGGCCACTCCGGTTACCAGGTGTCGGTTTGTGCCTTCAACAAGGGAAAGCTCAAGGCGAGTGATGAATAATTTGTGTCCACATTGAAAAGCAATCCTGAACGGGAAAATATATTGGGGCAGGTTATGAGGATACACCAGTACTGGAGGTTGTTGTCAGGTTTGAGAAATGTGGGAATATTTTTTCTCTCATGGGTTCAAACAGATTTAATCATTTGCTCATGTTTCTTTTTGCTGAGGTGTAAAGATGGATGACTAACTTACATGTTAACTTACATCTGTTTTTACAACTTTTTTTAATCTTACATCACTGAAATAGTTTTTTTTCATCTCTTATCTTGATTTTGGTTTTATTTTGTTGCCCCATCGTAGCACTCTAACAGTTCTTCTGCCTGTGGCGTACAGTGCTTTACATATTAAGATTGTTACTTTTTAGAAATCCTACACATACAGTGTTTATGAAACTAATTGTTCCATATTTTAATAATTTACCCCTTGGTTCCCTCCATCAGATCCTGGCTTCAGCATTTGATTCAGAGCTCGGTGGGAAGGACTTTGACGACATCTTGGTCAACCACTTCTGCGAGGAGTTTGGAAAGAAGTACAAACTGGACGTCAAGACCAAACCCCGGGCGCTGGTGAGGCTGTACCAAGAGAGTGAGAAGCTCAAGAAGCTGATGAGCGCCAACTCCTCCGACCTGCCTCTCAACATCGAGTGCTTCATGAACGACATCGACGTTTCCAGCAAACTCAACAGGTGAGCTGCGAAGTTACTTTACAAAATAAGAGGACAAAGATGCACTAGAAATCGTCGATGGATATTTGGATTCTTCGTGATTCTGTTTATTTTTATTAACTAGTTATAATAAAGCTACTTGTCCTCCCCATTTATAGATCATTTATAGATTTTCTCATTCTATAAGCGTATTTTACAGCATGCTGTCTATAGTTCAGGCACAGATTAAAAATTGTGTTGATAAATTTAGAAGTAACTAGTAGAAGTATCCATCTGCTTGTGACACTGTTAGCTCCTCACCACATTTTCATGTGTCTGTGTGTATGTGTGTATGTGAGTCTGAATCTATTAATAATCTATTACCATGTGTCCCCAGAGGTCAGTTTGAGGAGATGTGTGCAGGGCTGCTGGCCAAAGTAGAGGGTCCCCTGCGCAGTGTCATGGAACAAGCCAGTGAGTACATATGACTTTAATAGCAGCTGGACTATCCCCGTAAGCACACTTGACTGAGATGAGGCTCAGTCATGTGCTTTGCTGAGACAGCCCTTCCCTCAGGACACTGGGGGCATGCCTGCCTCCGATTAATGCTTCCTCTCTATCTCTGGCTGCTCTTGCTTGTCCATGCTAAGCAGTAATATGGCTCAAAGTAATGAAAATATATCAGATTATATCAGATATGCCATTTTAAATAGGTAATACATTTTATTTTATACACATTTTCTTCCATTCAGCCTCTGGGACTTTTCACTGTCTTGAGTTAACAAGCTCTGTTTTGCATCATCCTTATCTCCTGCTTCCTGTGTCCAGAGATGAAAAAGGAAGACATCTATGCAGTGGAGATCGTCGGTGGCGCCTCCAGAATGCCCGCCATCAAAGAGCGAATCAGCAAATTCTTTGGCAAAGAGCTGAACACCACCCTGAACCTGGACGAGGCAGTGGCCAGAGGCTGTGCTCTGCAGGTACAGATCACCTATCGTGATGGTCACACATGGCAGACTCACCTTCTGACAGCTGAGATAAGAGTGTGGGGGAAAGATTACACACATCTATACATGCTCACATTCTTAATTGTGGTTATATGTACAGTTACTGACTCTGGATCAACACTTTTTGTTATGTCAGTGAAGAGGGTTCCTCTGCTTCCTGCCTTCTTTCAACCGACTCAACTTTATTCACACTCATTTTGTAATTGTCTTCTTTCTCTTCTCCTCAGTGTGCCATCTTGTCACCTGCCTTCAAAGTCAGAGAGTTCTCCATCACAGACGTTGTCCCCTACTCCATCTCCCTGAAATGGAATTCCGCCGCCGAGGACGGAGTGAGGTACGATCTGTGTCTGAAATGCAGCTGGGTCTTTGTTTGACTTCAGGTTTGGATCCCACAGAGCAAATGGGAAACTTGAGGCTTTACAGGCAGCTTTACTGTAGATACATTTATCATTGGATTTATTCACATTTTTATCATTGTTTAGTTTCCTTTTCTTTCTCCCTCTTTGTGTGAGCTACGGGATGTTTGAATATCTATCTGCAGCCTCTGCCAGTTGCCCTCTCATTTTACAAAATCATTTTGGAATGCTAATGTTTCATTAACTGTTGCTTAAACAAAGCTATGGTATGATCTGCTGCAGATTAGGTGCCAGCCCACCCCACTGTTTTCAGTCTCTCATGGATCTCGACCTGTTGTGTTTTCAGTGATTGTGAAGTTTTCCCAAAGAACCACGCAGCTCCCTTCTCCAAAGTTTTGACCTTTTACCGGAAAGAGCCGTTCACCCTCGAAGGCTACTACAACAACCCAAAGGAGCTGCTGTGCTCCAGCACCACTATAGGTACTGTTAGTTCACCATCAGTGGTCAGAATGAATGTGGACGTTGAGTACGGAATAATTCCCTTTTTATTAAATTTATTTTGGTAATTAAACAAAGTGTACGTACATTGAAAAAGTTGTAGATGTGACAGGAAAACGTCCAAAGTTTGTCAGTTGTAAATAACTTACCCACAGTTATTTTTTTTAACTTTAAACAAATTTATTGATCCTCTTACTCACAAGACTTCATGTTTATTATAACGTCTAATAATTTCATTTAGATTTTTCCTCTAATTCAATCTAGTTTATTATTTATTCTTGTAGATATTTTCACCTGTTCTGACCTTTGACCTGCTACTTTGTCCTGCAGGTCAGTTCCTTATCCAGAATGTGGTTCCGCAGGCGTCTGGGGAGAGTGCAAAGGTCAAGGTGAAGGTTCGGGTCAATGTTCACGGTATGTTCAGCGTATCGAGTGCGTCCCTCGTAGAGGTCATAAAAACCGCTGAAGGTGAGGAGCCAATGGAGACGGAGCAGACAGCGAAGGAAGAGGAGGTCTGTATTGTGTGTATTTGCGCTGGGTCTATGACACTTGTGGAATACTGTTTGTGTTTTGCGTGTGCATGTGTGTGAGAGGTACTCGTGAATTGTTATATGCTGTTTTGTTTTAAATCACAGATGCCTTTCACACAGTACATCAGTCTGACCACACCTTGGTTTTAAATAGGCAGTCTTGTCATCATCATGGAATTCAGAGGTCCTGCCTTAACAAGCTCAAGACGCCTTCAATGGGATGTTTTTATTAGACTGATATGGAGTTTTGGGCCCAATGCAGATACGAATATTAGTGTATAAAAATACTGATATATCAACCAATATATACTTATTTTTACCGTTAAACCATGAACTTTATCGTAAATGCCTAGAAAACAAATGCAACCAAGTATATAGAACTTGAGTTGAAAATAAACTGTAATTTTCTTTACCATGTTAAATCTTAACATTAGTGCACATCTTCTATCCATTTTGTATTCTATTTCCTGGTAGGGCTTAGTTATTATTTCTTCTTTCTAAACCTCTTTCTAATTTATTTGGTCTGGATGAATGTGACTGAGTATAAACTGATGAGAATTGATGCTATCAAACACAATCATATCTGCAATGAATAAAACCTACAAGTGGTTTAAAAGTATTATTGAGACTAAGTTTAAGGGATTTTAATGCAGTGAGAGGCAGACTTCTCTGAACGGAAGGAAAACAAGTGTATTTGGTGTTTCTGATTCTGAACCCTAAAAGTTTGTTTTTAAATGGTAAGTAATGTAATATAATTTCAGTTGGTTGTTTCTTTCCTTACGATGTGTCAGAACAAAATGCAGGTGGATCCGGAGGATCAGAAACCTCAGGCTGGAGACAACGGAGAGAAGAAGTCTGAGACAGAGGAGATGGAGGTAAAGTTGTGGTGGTCGATTGGGAAATCCTTTGAAAGGAAGTCCACCCCTTTTCAGTATAAAGAGAAAAAAAGCTTACAAAGTCGAGGAGAGCTGCAAGTCAGAATTTTAGTGCGGCTTCCAATTCAGTGAAAATGGCGAGATAACCTCAATGTCTTTGTGGACACACACATTCTATAGAATCAGCGTTTCATCGAAAATGCTTATTAAAAGGATTTAACACTGCATAACTGCACCAAAACCAGTGGTGTTCTAATAAGCCTTAATGACGAATTTCTAAGAAATTGAGGGGAATAAAATGCCAGTGAAAGAAGCAATGAAATTCAAAAACAAATGGGACATGTGATCATGTGTGAACAGAAAAATGTCAATTGTTCCATATTATTTGCTGTCATTTATTTTCTTGTGCGACATTGAATTCTTTGGATGATGCTTCCGCAAGGCATGCATGCAGCAGGAAATTTGCACTGAACGTGACACTGAACAGGATCATTCCAAACAGAGGGACTTAATCTAAAAGAGGGGCAACTTCTGAGTGTTTTGGTCAAATCTCACAGGCCTGCCCCCCCCCCCCCCCCCCCACTAAAGCAGCAGTATTTGCTCAGAATTTAATGATTTATTATCTCACATTTTGCAGACGACCGAGGATACCAAGCAGGAGAAGAAGAACGACCAGCCCCCGCAGGCCAAGAAACCCAAAGTGAAAACGAAGACAGTGGAGCTGCCCATAGAGAACAATTTGCACTGGCAGCTGTCCACTGAAGTACTAAATTTGTTGGTGGAGAATGAGGTAATGCTCTAAAACTCACCAGGAATGTCTCGCACGCACATGCAGTATTTGTCCAAGCAACTTTCTAGTGAGACAAACTGGTACTAGCTTTTATTAGAAAGGAGCAACTGTTGATCAATTTATTATCATAGTTATATTTTCTGATTATATAGTAAGGATGTTGTTCTTATTCTTATAATATTATATATTAAAGGTACATTAGTGTAATATATGAAAATTACATTCTAGACTAACACCTTCACTGTGTCTCTTCAAGGGTAAAATGATCATGCAGGATAAGCTGGAGAAGGAGAGGAACGACGCAAAGAACTACGTAGAGGAGTATGTGTACGACATGAGAGACAAACTGCACGGCGTCCTGGAGAAGTTTGTGAATGAGGCTGTGAGTATTAGATTGAGAAGAAAAAAGGTCACTTTGCTCGGTGCATGGTTATAACATACAGTAATCCAGTGGGTCATCCCCAATCCTCTTTATACACTATCTGCTTGCACCTTGTTGGGTTGCTACTATAATGGCAGATTTATCAGGAAGAAATAGAGAACACCTCTCTGCAGTGGAAACAGATCTGCACGCACTCTTTCAGTTCACACACGAGCAGTCATCTGTTCCTACATCTGTGGTAACACATCGTACGCCCACCTCTGTAGGTGGTTATCATTTTCTTTTCTTATTTTAAAACACCCTCACCTTAAAATAACAGTGAAGTATGCCATTAACTTCAGATCAGAGTTTTATGGGTCAATCTCGCTGTTGCTCTCCACTGCCTCAAGAGGGCAACATGCCGACTATTTGCCAGAGCACACCTAGTTATAAGCCACAGGGGCGCCCTGTTGGGCACAAATGTAATTGCTGTTTAAAGTGGAAAAATGACAACCACCTCAGTCTAAAACCAGTTCAGACCTAGCTTTGCTCCAGGTTTAAGATAAGGGTCTCTTAACTTTCTTGTTGTTTCTCATGATTTGTTCTTTGAACTGTTAATGTTCGTGAAATGTGAATTTAATCTGATATTGTTTACAACTCGTAGGATCGCGATGTGTTCTCATTGAAACTGGAGGAAACCGAGATCTGGCTGTATGAAGACGGAGAGGACCAACTGAAACAAGTTTACATCGACAAACTGGCTGAACTGAAGGTAACTAGGCCTGCAATGTATGGACATTGAATATGGACACTTTTTACTAATGGACTAGTAATATTCTCATTTTAAATATTTAAAATAACAGGTAACAACTTAAGTAATAATTTGTTAATGTTGTCGTTAGCTGATGAAAAAAGTATTTCAATTAATCTTCAGTTTTTTGTTTTTCTGGACGACTGCTTGACTAAAAGTGATGTTCCTCTCTTTAGAAACTTGGTCAGCCGATCCAAGAAAGATTCAGGGAAGCTGAGGAGAGGCCAAAAGCATTTGATGATTTTGGCAGACAAATCCAAATGTACATGAAGATCATTGAAGCTTACAAGGCAAAGGTAATGTGGCACAGAGACATGCGTTTGTTGACCTGTTAGATTGACTCGGTTAGATTTTGTTGGTGTGATGTTGGCTCATCACTTTAATTTATATTGTCCTCACTAAACAATATGAGGAATTGCTAAACGGGTTTCATAAATAACCTGTGCATCTCCTGACAGGATGAGCAGTACGATCACCTGGATGAGCTGGAGGTGACTCGGGTGGACAAGCAGGTGAACGAAGCCATGGTCTGGATGAACAGCAAGATGAACCAGCAGAAAAGTCAGGACCTCAACCTGGACCCAGTGGTAAAAGTTCAGGAGATCAAGGCCAAGACTAAGGTACAGATCATGGCTCACATACACACAACACACCAAAAATCATGTATCAATTATCATTCCATTATCCAAAAATCATTTTTGAATCATCCTTGCAAAGCCAGCCTACAGACTGCCTGTCGTCCTTGTAGGAATCAGCAAGCGTTTTACTGTGATTAGGGGTAATTCACATCATATCCACTCCCGGTAGATATGTGATGAGTCTGGTTTCCTGAAGCTGCAATCAAGAACACTGACATGGGGGAAATTATGAAGCGGAGAAATATCAACAAAGCACTTATTTATTCAGTGTCACAGAACGTTGCTGTAGTCATGTTTGTATCGTGTAATGTTTGAGTATTTTTGATACCATCTAACCAATGGTAGAACAAATACCATCTCCACCCAAAGTAAATCAATCTCTTAACAGTACATTCACACACACATTGCAGTATCTGGCCTTTCATGAATCTGTAGTTCCCAGAGGTGAGGTTATTGAGTTAAGCATGCAATTTACATCCTCTACTCTTACTGGACAGCTTTGTTTCTGCTGTCTGTGTTGCAGCCGAGCATCTCATTCTTTTCAAAATAAATTTGTAAAACACACAGAGGATTTGGGAGCTGCAGACTGACAGTCAAAATGATTGTGATTGGCTCTAACCCGGCTGTCGCTCCCAGGCTGTTGCACCCTGCTGACTGCGTTAGAGGATATTTCAATAAAGTTGAGCTTCTCTCAACTTCCCCCTGTAGTGTGGCTGAGTGCCCTTTGAGTCTCAGCTGGGGCTGCGTGATGTCTCATTCACAATAAATAGCACCTGTTGCTCTCCTAGCTTCTTCTAATCCCTGCTACAATTTGCACTAGCAGCAAAGAAGTGTGAAATATTACAACAAGTTTATCTGTTCCAATTTGTTGTAGAAAGTAGATTAGTATAGAAATTAATTTGAAACTAAACTGGTCTCGGAAGATAGTTACTTATTTGCCCTTCTTCTAACAAATGTTGAATTTTTCTTTTTTTTTGCAGGAGCTTTACTCAGCCTGCAACCCTGTGATGTCCAAACCCAAGCCCAGGGTGGAGCCTCCTAAAGAGGAGAAGACAGAGAATGGACCAGTCAACGGGCAGGAGCAGACCGAGAGTCAGCCATCCAGTCAAGACAAAGCCACACCTGCAGGGACGGAACAGGAAACAGGCAGAGAACAAGCTCCCTGAAATGGACATTGACTAAGTGTTGCGGCTGCTATCCAAGCTTCACCTCCGTCTGTCCTGCTTCTTGCCTCTGTTTCTGTCGTTCTTCTGAGATTGTGATTGATGACACAGCAGCATCTCTCTTCTGGAGACAGACAGCAGCATCTCTAATCAATACAGTTCATACGTCAGCCTCCTCAACATGTCGTTTCTCATTTTCTTAGAACACAAAAAACATGCATAAATATTAATATTGAATGGGATTACTTTATGACATAAAGGTGTGTGGGATAAAAACAGCTTCTTCTGTGTTTCTTTGTTTTATTCAGCAGCTCCTGAGGACATTTAAGCACCGAATGTTCAGTAGTTCTGGGAAACTAGTAATAAACACAGGATTCTTTAAATTGTAAAATATAATGGCATGTCTAAATACAGTTTAGGTACAGTGGCACTTGTAAACGAATGTGGATTGTTCCAAATTGTACATTACATTTTTTTTCACAACAAATAATTGTAACTGCTGGAATGTCATGTATTTAGTTTAAGAGGAAAGGCCGAGTTTTTGTGTTTACTTGTACTGTCTGTTGAAACTAGATACAAGTTACCGTCATGCAGTATATAATCGTTTGGCTTTTTCTCATTTAAGAGCAATGGTCCATTGGTTGTTTTCTGGTAGCCTTGTATTGCTTTTTTCTACCCAACTGTGAATGCTGGTCTAACAAATCACCTTCCGGGTGCTGCTGTTGTTGCCACATCACAAAAAAAACAAAAATAAATCAAATTGAAAAAGCATATGAATTAATTGATGATTCCTGACAGTTCTTTCTAGTCCTTTGTGTTAATAAACCTCATTTAGACAAACTTTTTACATGTGGGATGATTAGATGTAAATTTCTCTCAAATAATCATTGTTCTTTTTCTTACTACAGAAATAAAGTATGTAGGTAATACAATCTTCGTAGACAAATACTAATACAATTAGCTTACATTTGAATAGAAACATAAATATATCCCCCCCTCTTTAAAAGGGGGGATTATTCAATTAATTATATATATATGTATATATGATGAGTGAATAATTGTAAACAAACTAATTTGTATGAGTACAAAGTTGTATCAGAAATCACACTTTAAAAGGTCTACTCCTTCCACTCGAGTGTTGAATTATTATATTTTTATTAAACATATATTAGTTATATGTTTAAGTTATAATAGCATTTCATGTAGGTGGTTGAACGAGGGGCTAAGTTAATGTACTTTGTGTTTTTATAACAATTTATTATTCATTTATTTATTTAATGATATACAAAGTTGTTTAATTTAATTCGCAGCTCAACTACTTACATTAAGTTTACATTACGCACTTCTCACATGTGAACGCAACATAAATATCTGCGTGATATTCACGTGGAGTTTGCGCGTTACGAACCCTCCTGGTTTTTGTCCTCTTTGCCTTCCCGTACTCATGGACTGCAGTCCGCGGTGTGTGTAGAGGGTCCAGTCTGGAGGCAGCAGCTGTCAGTGCTGGTACTTGTGTCTCTGAGAAGGTAAAGAACACGTGGATTTCACTGTGTGATCGGTACTGTACCGTGTGAGAGCTGCAGGACGGTGACACCGCAGAGCAACAGCTGCGGCAGGTTCGAGCTCCCTCTGGAGCCGTAGCTGTTGTTTACATTAGCTAGCCCTGCTATGTAGCGGGGCTAGCTAAACTGCTACTCCCTAAAGTTACCTGTCTACTTATTTAGCTTGAGTACCTCCCTGTGTTGTGTTTGGTTGTTCGCCTCTGACCACAACAACCCACATTGCTAAGTAGTCTAATGTTAAACATTAAAGTCATTAAAACACGACTTTGTCTAATGTCGATTAAGTTAACTTATGCTAGCTAGCTAGCTGTTGGGCTACAGTGTAGCTTAACGAGAGCTGATGTAATGTCACCACTCAGGTTCCAGTTTATTGAATACTGTTAAATAAATGTTAAACTAATCCAGTCTCATTCAGTAATTCTACAATACATCTTCATTGTGGCTGTGAAGCTCAGTTTGTGTCGTAGCTTGTTTTTCCTGTATGATCACGTTTCAGGCTGAAGTATGAGGAGCTGTGGAACTTGTTTATTTTGTCTTTTTTACATCTTGCTCAAACGGATCAGTGTAGGTCAAATCACAAAAGCACAAGTGTGTGTGTGTGTGTGTGTAGCAAAATCCAGCAGCACAAACTACAGCCTCCAAAATGATCACACAGTGAAGTCAACACTCTAAAATATTTCAATAAATCTGAAGAGAGGATTTATTCCTGGACTGTATTAACTTGAGTAAACTTCTTCCACTGACCATTGACTGTGCAATGATCAATGTCAGTTTATTAGTGTTACTGCCTGTTCGGCTTTCAGCTGTTTTGTTCTGTTCAGTCGCCAAAAACTCCCTTTCAACGATTTGAACGATTTGAACATCAAAATGTTTCCGCTTTTTCAGGACGTTCCTACTCTCATTGCTTTTCTCTCAACTCCTCGTGCTTATTGAAATATTCGCCCTTTTCTGCAGTTCTTGCAGTTACAAACTGCATATTTGAACCAATTTCAACCCTTTAGCTCAAACACTAAATAGTTGGGCTCGTTCAGGACGTTCCCACTCTCGTTCTTCTTTTTACCAAATTCTTGTAATCATGGAAATAATCAGCCTCTTCTGCAGTTTTTGGCCTTTGGTCGACAACATCTGCTGCATAATTTAATAAATTTCAACCCTTCAAATTCTGATTTATTTTTATTTGAAGGGTGGTAAAATCACTGAAGGACTTTGACTTTGTGGCCTCTACTTCTGACCATCATCGCATTTTCAACAGGAAATGCATTATTTAGTGTTCATTTTAAAGAGTCAGCAGGATAGCAAGTAACCAATGTTTGATTAAAACATCAATGCACAAGTTATAAGGTAGGAATGTCAACAGTTGCTTTTGTGTTTGTATTGATCTGATGTCTGTTGCTGATGACCGTTGCTACATCCGTGTTTGGAACTGCTTTACTTTGACAATGATGAATTTATGTCACTCGTGTCATTGTTCTTGCAGGAATGTAAATGTCTGAGGACAAGGAAGCCCAGGAGGATGAGCTGCTTGCTTTAGCAAGTATTTATGATGAGGAGGAGTTCCGCCGAGCTGAGTCGGCCCAGGGGGGAGAGATTCAGCTCTGTTTGGAGCTTCCTCCTGATTTCAAAATTGTTGTTAAAGGTAATTGTAATAATGCTTTATTGTACAAAGATGAAAATGTAAGGCATTAAACAATAAACAATAATTGATTCTTATTCATCATGTGGGAGGTGTCTGATCTCAGATCCATTCTGCATTAATAGAATAACGTTTTTGTACTGTCTGTAACTTTAACACTGAACTGTAGATGTTTTTCATAATGTTATTCTCTCCTAATCTTACTAAGACATTAGTTAATTAGACACACTCCTTATGTCTTCTATCTGTTGCAGGAGAGAACAAATCAGAATACAATGTCTGCTTCTTGCCTCCTCTGGTGCTCAACTTCGAGCTTCCTGCAGAATATCCCTCCACGTTATCTCCAATCTTCACTCTCAGCTCCAAATGGATAACCAGAGCACAGGTAAGAATAAACCCTAAATAAAGAATGATACCACCAACCCCATTTTTATGTCCATGCTCTGGCAAGCAGCCAAAATATTTTTCTCAGATATTCAATATTTTTCAAGATATTTGAGTTTGTTATCTTGTCTCTTGTGATTTATTTCGACCATAAAGATGTTACTGCAGTAAAACAGAATCACTTAAACTTCATCACCCTCAATACCCGCTCTTTCTCTTTTTCCGCTTTCCCTCATCAGATGAGTTCTCTGTGCAGACGTCTGGATGAGCTGTGGGAGGAGAACCAAGGCTGCGTGATTCTGTTCACATGGATCCAGTTACTCAAAGAGGAGGCTGTGGACTTTCTTGGCATCCAGTCTCCCCTTGAAATCACCAGGGGAGGAAGTAAAGCAGGTGGGGAGCGCAGGAAAACCGACCCAGCAGCTACAGGTATAGTATTTCTTTTTTTTTGTGATGCATGAACATTAGCCAAGATAACAAGGGTAGTATAGATCATGTTGTATTTTGTAATCTCACTTCATTTAAAGTTTTACTGAGAGGAGGACAGGGTGAGTGCAAGTACACTGTTATCCTGTGAAGTTGATTGGCTTATTTCCTTTAACATTCATCCACTCTGCCGAATGTATTTGAACGTTTCTCAAAATAGTGCTTTATTTCACCAAAGCACACAATATGTATGTCTTCACTTTAGTAAAATACTTTATTTTGATGTGTATTATGAATAAGGGTTGATGAGTTTTTGTTTTGCTAAAGTATGTGTGAGGCGTGAACTGAGTGAATTATGATTCTATAGAGTCAGTTGTATAGATTTCAACTTAATTAAACCATGATTTAGTTGCTTCTTGAGATTGATTCTATCCTTTACCTGTTATCCTCAGCTCTGACGCAGCCTGGGAGTCTTTCTGAAAACGCCGAGGAGAAGAAAAGAGAAGTGAAGAAGGAAAAGTCTGAAATGCAGTTGACGGCGTCTTCTCAACTGGACCCGCGGACCATCCTGTTGAGGGACCCACATTCTGACCTCCTACCTCAGCTCCTGGACTTTGATGAGGCGCAGCGCCAGAAGGTGTTTGACAGCAAGGGGTTCTGCTGTGGGATCTGCTTCATAGAGAAGCTGGGCTCCATGTGCCTCTGCTTTAAGGAGTGCCAGCACGTCTACTGCAAGGCCTGCATGACCGAATACTTCCAGATCCAAATACGGGACGGCAACGTTCAGTGCCTTAATTGCCCTGAGCCAAATTGTACCTCCTTAGCCACACCATCGCAGGTACGGTACGTTTACACGGTATGAGTGTATATCTGTGTTCTTAGTTCTAAAATCATTTTCACACTGACTTCCCACGGTGCAACAAGTTTCCCAGCTTTATCATTTCTATTATACCAATCACTCCTCTGTTTCCCTGCCTCCGTCTTAATTCTGCAGGTGAAGCAGCTGGTGGATGAAGAGCTGTTCGCCCGTTATGACCGCTTGCTGCTTCAGTCGTCTCTGGACCTCATGCCCGACGTGGTCTACTGTCCCCGTCAGTCCTGCGGCACCGCCGTTATGGTGGAGCCAGACACAACCATGGGCATTTGCACTGCCTGCCAGTATGCTTTCTGTACACTGTGCAAGCTCGGCTATCACGGCGTCTCCAACTGTAAAATCCCTACAGGTAATGTTATTGGAAATAGTTAAGTTTATTACTCCTGATACTTTGGTATGGACACTGCCCTTCAATTTAAACACGTAGATTTGAAACGTGTCCTGTGATTTTACCTGATAGATTCTTCTTTTTCAACCAGGTGTCTTTGTTTTAATGGAGAAAAATCTAGAGTGTAAATACAGTATCGAGTTATTTCCCTGTTTATCCACTTGTCTCTGTCCGCTGTATTTCGCTTTATCATTTTATGTTGCTTCTTTTAGTCTAAACTGGACATTTTTGAGATCAACTGTTTGTGGGTAAAGCTGTGAATTCATAAATGAAATAAACGTTTTATACAATACATTTCAGAAACAATTAACTCAAAACTTTTAGATTTTTGATTGCTGAACCCATCATAACGTTTCTTATGGATTTTAGACATTGTGATGACTTTTTTTCAAAGATACCAATAAAGCAATCGTTGAATAGTTAAATAGCTAAATTTCTAAACAATAATCAACAACATTACCGACCCGGACTCCTCACACTAAACCCAGTTCTTTCCCTGCCTTTGTTCGTGTGTCACAGATGAGCTGCGTAATCTCAGAGACGAATACCTGTCAGCCACGTCTCAGGGGAGAAAGTTCTTGGAGCAGCGCTTTGGGAAGAGGGTGATCCAGAAAGCGGTGGAAGAGTCCTTTAGCAGAGACTGGCTCAATGAGAACTGCAAATCCTGTCCACGCTGTGGAACCAATATCCAGGTTGGGCTCCCCCTGCTGGCCACAGCACAGTAGAACAGAGGGATGAATGCAGAAATGAATGATGCAGAGTTTTGTCCCTGAGCTGTTCTCCTTCAGTTTTAAATGTAACAATGACAAAGTATTTGCTTGGTGCTTCTATTAAACTGCACTAACTCTACTGTCCTGTAGCTCACGTCCAGTCCCAGGACACGGTCCGTTAATTGATGTTCGCTGCGTCTTCTCCCTCTGATGTTTTGTCTCTGCAGAAAGTGGACGGCTGCAACAAGATGACCTGTACCTCGTGTAAACAATACTTCTGTTGGCTGTGCCTGGGCATCCTCAGCCGAGTCAACCCATACAGCCACTTTAACAACCCACATTCACCCTGTTTCAACCAGTGAGTGATCGCTTCCTCTTTTCAATCAGTCAGTTGCACTTTTAGATCCATCTGCCACGCCGTGCTCTGAACGCGTGCTGTCTTTCTCCCCGCAGACTCTTCCATGGTGTGGATCTGGATGACGAAGATGCCTTGTGGAGCGACGAGGAGGACTGACACCAGTGCGGTGCCTCTCGAACCGTTTGCTCCTTCTGAATGCACTTTAGCTCATGATACCATCACTTCACCTTCTCTGTGTCTGGATTAGAACAACCGTCACCGCAACCATTTACCGAGATATGATGTTCGAACATGGCGTGGCATCTCGCGTATTTCAATGCCTGGATGACTTTTCTTCATATTCATATAAAAAATAAATAATCCCTCTTCAGGGACCTTAATATTTTTGCCACTAAGCCACACTTTTAAAACAGAGGTTTGTTTTTATTGTTTTAATTTTAGTTTTGTATTTCTTTTTTTTTGTCGAGGTCCATAGTGGGGAAACTCTAACACAGACATGATGGGCCGTCTTTTCTTTGGATGCAGTTTTTGGGAAGAGTAATTTCTCGAGATTGGTTGCGCGGATTTAATTCCTTATTTTCATTTGTCCTTACAGATTGTGATAAAGGAGGATATTCATGACAGGACGTCCTCTGTTTGGGTTACTGGGGTTGCGATTATCGTTCTGTGTTTGTGTGTAGAAAAGGATAACCTATCTTGTTAAACAGGTATTTGAATTATGGTTATAACTAGATTTATTCACACTTTGTACAACTGACATTTTAATGTTGCCAAATGTTAGTGTCAGACGGAGGCCATACTCTGTTGGTTATGCCTAAATACAAAAACGACTTTGTATGTTAATTTATGTATTTTCTTTTTTTTCCAAATCGGATTACATTGAGGACTCTGATGCAAGCAGCTTTTGTCTGAGTTCGAACTTGCATCAGATCTGTTTTTCATTGTTCAATGCTTCAAAACTTAATGTTGGTCGGAGCTGTTTAAAAGACAATCCCCTGTTCAGAATTGCACAGATTCAACTTTCCCGTCAACGCAGACCCACGGTCACTTCATGCCTCACATGTAAGTTACGTTTGAATAAAGGATTTACCGAATCCTGCTGCAAGGCATTTAACATACTGTTCCTCAAAATAAATGTTACCACGGAACATATTGTCTGTTTTATTGGCTTCTAGATGGATTTATCTGGCAAGTAAGATGTATTCAGGGATTATTTCTTAGGTTTATCAAGTGATTATCTATTGGTAAGAAATAATTATGTTGAAGTATTTGATGACGCCATTTAACCTCAACCCCCTAATGTTCAACCCAAAGTTACATCCTTGCGACCAACAAAGGACGGAGGTGACAACATGTCCTCTTTAGCAGAGGTACTAGAAGTTGCAGATTGGGCTCTGAGTTTTTTATTGTATTTTGGAAATCATGAAAACAGTGTTTGGCAAAAAGTTCGATCCCAGTTAATACAAATTGGACAAAGATGACATTCCATAGATTCAGATGAAAAGTGTCAAATTGAGTTCATGTATGTTCAATAAGCTCTTTCCCCCATTTTTCTTTTAGTTAATGACATGAATTATGTTGATGTTACTTTCTCGTACTCGCTTTCATTGTTCCTCACAAATGGGACCGAAAAAAGGGACCAAAAATCTAGGATTTAACATGACACACGATGTCACCCTTATATGAGCCATTACAACAAATACGGCATTCAGTGTAACAAGTTAAAATATATAATTAGAAACCATTTAAAAAGTTACATACTGTAGATGTATGAATATATAAAACACTTTTAGCAGGTCAATAATTCAAATGTTTTAAAAGTAACAAAGAAAATGCTGAGTGTCAAACTTTGTCAAATCTGATAAGAGGACTCACTTGAATCTGCTTTTTTCACAAATTGCGGGACCCATTTATAAATGATGAACAAACATTTTAACATGAGATCATTCACAATAAGACACATTTAAAAAACTAAATCAGCTATATTCCCTAATTCAAATGAGCATTTTGTGTTGATTTAACATTTCTTTTTGCTCTTTGCCTTGCTTTATGCAAACTCTCCTTTAGAATATCTTGTTACCTGGAACATGACCCATATTTACCCTGTGGTCCAGAGGTTATGCTGTGACAGAGAGAGAAAACAATGAAACACTAAAGAAACAAAGAGCCCACGTTTTAGCCTGAGACTGAAAAGAGACGACAACATGGTGTAAAGCCCTTTGGCTAGAGTTGCTGACAGGGGATAACCCTTTAAAACGGCCCCTCTCTCCTGTCCTGTCCACTGCTGCCTCGTGCTCTCTGTCCGCCCCCCAACCCCTGCCTGTCTTTCTCCATACACTGACCGAGCGGCCGGACTGTTTCTATGCCCCTAAAGACACCTGCTCTCACAAACACAGGGGAGCAGCACCAGCAGCATCTGACCAGCAGCACGGAGGAACGTCCCTGACCCTTGTGAACCATCAGCGTTTTTTCACCTCCCTCAACCACAAAGACAAGACGAGACTTTCAACAATTTCCCCCCAAAAAAAGGTCAGTGGATTTTGATGTGGTGCATGATGGGATGCGGCCCTGGGTCTTGGATGGACGGTGATGGAGTTCTCACATGTCGCTGTCACGGATGTGTGGTCTGCTGTCAGCCATGTTTTTGTGGAATGCAGTGGTGGAGCCGTGGCACACGCGTGTTCTCTGCTTGTTGTGTTTGAACAATGCTTTGGACTCTCACAGGCCCGTGTTCACTTCATGACTGTTCCATGATCAATGTGTGAAAGGATTGGTCTTCAATTGATCTCTCTGAGGATGT
The DNA here is from genome assembly GCA_026259375.1 of Verasper variegatus. Classification (NCBI taxonomy): domain Eukaryota; kingdom Metazoa; phylum Chordata; class Actinopteri; order Pleuronectiformes; family Pleuronectidae; genus Verasper; species Verasper variegatus. The sequence goes on from CM048051.1 coordinate 7,399,717, forward strand.
TTGAGTTTGTTCTTTAAGTTGTATTATTATTTGTATGTGCTTTATTTATAACCGTGTACCAACAACATAAATTCAGTTAATTACACTTAAAGTGCCATAAAACTACAACATCAGATATATTGATATGATTAATATAAAATATGAATAAACCGGAAAGATAGGCTATTGACTGAAAATAATCAATTTACTTATTTACTAATTTACTTAAGTGATTAACTTAAATTCCATAATAATTCAAATAATATGTGACTAAAGATATGAAAATTCAACAATTTAAAACTCAACATCCATCCAAAAAGTATTTAAATGATACGGGAACATTGGCACTAAAAATACTTCATTACAAAATGGTTTAGCAAAGCATGATGTTTTATTAATTCATATAAATTATTAAATACAAATACTTTGTAAAAGTGTGTGTCTTATTAGGGTAAATGTAATTTTCCCTGTCCACCACATGAGCTCATTGTCAAACCTCCAGACGATGTCGATGTCAAAAACCAGAGTCTTCTTTAACTGTTTCTCTCCCGTCAGAGACGTGACCGGAAAACACAACAGTCCCCGGCTGATCCACTGCAGCAGCACCAACACAACCCAGCGGTCGTATCATGATTGAGAGCGACAGAGAGCTGTCGGCCATGGTGCAGGAGCTGTGGGACAACGATGTCAACAGACTCCAACCAGGAAAAGACTACAGGATCTCCTTGCAGGTGCAACACACACACACACACACACACACACACACACAGACACTTATGCCTACATCTTTGACCTTTAACCTACCGGGCCCTTAAAACACATCTACAATTTAAACACCATCTTATCACATGCAGCATCAAGAAAAAGCCACAACACAAATTTCTTTTCACAACATATTTATGTGATTCATGCGAACACAGCCCGTGAGTATTGTACATTGTGAATTTGCCATGAAAGCTGTTGGTTTATTTCATTAATTGCAAACAGAAAATGAAGCTTTTGTCCGTCAGTCACTTCCACTTAATACTTCCCCACTTCGAAAAGAGAAAATCCACTAATTGGATGCAAAACGTCACAAAGAGATCATATCTTGCACATTAAACTAGAGACATGACACACATACCTCCACCAAGGCCCAACAGTCCCCAATCAAACAATCGTGTAATGGTAAAGAAAGTGAAAAAAAGAAAGTCCTGGATCCACACTGTGATTTTATGGGTTCTTTTCTTGTCCCATTCCTCCACCAAGTTTCACGGAAATCAGTTTTGTAGGTTTTGCGTAATCCTGCTGACAAACAAACAGAACCAACCAACCAATGAATACAAAGACATAACATCCTTGCTGGAGGTGATGATGATGATGATGTTTTTATGGGGAAACCTATAATATTTGTCAGATGTTGGAGTTTGAATGCTTCTCTTTCTGCCTCAGGGCAAAGCTGGAGACAGCATGTCCATCAACGACAACAACGACGGAGCGGGATATCCTCTGTTTACATTTGTTGACGAGAACATTTTCAAAAAGGAGACCTTTCTGGGTAAGTGGGCGGAGGGATATGTTTGGGGTTGAGTACTTTTTATTTGTAATTATTTGACTTTATGCAGAGTGAGCCATCTTTCCATGAGTCCTAATATTCAGTGTGTCTCTTCTGTGGAACAAGGCAGCCACCCACTGGATTCCTGTGGAAGTAGCACCAGGCTGCTGCTGCTGCCTCTTACACAACTGACTCAAAAAAAAAAAGTCCTTGTTTATTCCTCAGCCCCATTTTTCCAGTTTGCCACTATCCTCCTCGTCATCTCCCTTCAGAGTAAAGCCTTTTTTATACACTCATAATCTCCTTATGACGAACAGCGGCGCGTTGCGTAATCACAGAGCATGCAGAGTTCACAGAGAGACGCTCCTCTGGAACCACTGGCTTCTCATTCAAGTCTTCCTCTGCAGTGATAAGTGCTGAGGCTGAGACACACGCTCCTCTCTGATGATTCTCGTCACAGATTCATCGTCGTGCACGGCGATAGAGAGAGCTCCACGGGGAGATGAGTTATGTAAGAGTCGGTATTAAGAGCTCAGTCTGAGGCTGACGTCTGCTAGAAATAAAAGGGGAGGATTCCTCCCTCTGTGCTATTTATGTATTTGCTCATGTTCATGTGACCTGGTTAAAGAGCAGGTGCATCTTTTCATGAATCTAAACATGATTTTTGCTTTTTAAATCCAGGAGTTTCAAAAGGTTTGTGAATTAGAATTAGAATTAGAAAGCTTCACTGTCATTGCATCTCTAAATCTGTTGTGTAGCACCTAAGAATGATACATACAGACACATACTCCTGCACACACATGTGTCATGAATAAATAACAGAAGAAAGATAAAAGCTTCCTATCATACACATGGGCACTTAGATAAAGAGTTATGTGAGGCTGAAATCAGGAAATATAGAACTACACTGACAACAAATTGCGACACAGGCTCTAATAAAGGGGCTCAAAGAGTAAAATAACTTTATGTGTCAGAGTTAATATTCGACTGATAAGAAAAGAAAACTTTCCATCTTTGTCTCTGTCCTCTGTCTTTGATTTTATCATCAATTGTCCGAGACTGTACAAAAATCAGTGTTTGAAGAGTGTGTGTGTGTCTTCTTTCTTCAGCCTTTATTTCCCTGCTGGATAACTACGTGAGTGACACTGGCGAGCCAGAAATTGTAACCCCCGAGGAGGTGGCAGAAAACCACAAGTTCCTGGACTCCATCATTCAGACTCCCACCATGAAGGTAGCTCCCCATCTTCCTGTGCCTCATGAAGGCCCATACATCCATCCATCAACCCACCCACCCATCCATCCAACCACCCAACCATCCATCCATACCACTTATCCATTGACGTTCACAGGGGGGTGGGGGGTGTTATATAGCTAAATATAACCATCATTTTACATAAGATATATCATGAGGGTTTGATTCTCAAGAACAGCTCATGCAAAACACTTCACAGTTGACACTACACTTCCCAGAATCCTCAGCAACACACCTGCCAAGTTTAAAGTCAACAAGTTGAGTGTTAGTCAAGAACCAAAAACTGTAATGGCAGCAATGTTTGTGCTGTTTAACTGTGACACAGCAAAGGTTAACAGTGTAATGTTTGATTTGTAAAATAACATTTCATTCAAACGCCTCTCCTTGTTTGCAGATAGCCCATAAATACCTGGTAGAGAAGCACCTCTCTCCTGCGGATACGACAAAATTCAAGGAGCAGCTGTACAGGATCTGGTTTGAACTGTATGCGAGGAGGGGATCCAGCAGGTGGGTGGAATCTGGCACCGAACCTAAACATACAGTAACTTCAGCGGTGGAATCTGGCACCGTCATGGCAGCTGTCTTAATGCTGAGAAACTGTTCCACATCCAGTAAGCATTGCCTCGAAGATGACTGAAGATGTTGAAAGGTGTTTATCTGCAGCATGTTCAGGATGGAAGCTGCCACTTCTCGACTTAATGTGACCGAACAATGCAGGGCTTTGTTAAACTGGCCATTTTAAACAATGCTACGCTGCAGAGTTTAGAGATGTGAGGGGGCAAGATCCTTCAGGGAAGAACATATCTCATCATTGCAAGGAGAGGGAATGGGACATCAGCATGAATGAGTTTGTGGTGTGACGTTCTCCTCTCCGTCTCCCCCCAGGCCAGACTCCTCGGGGTTCGAGCACGTGTTCGTTGGAGAGACGAGAGGAGGCCGGACTGTGATTGGCTTTCACAACTGGATCCAGCTCTACCTGCAGGAGAAGCTGGGACACATCGATTACAAAGGCTACAGCGTCACTGCGCATTCACCCCAGGTACGCTGTGTGGTTTTTTAAAATCAGGATGGTAAAATTAAAGGCGCCAGGAGTAAACTATGACACATTGTAAATGATACATACGCATGTTAAAGACTCAACAAGTGGGAGAAACCATTTGATGTCTTCTACGACCTTCTCAAAAGCCAAATCATGAATTCCCAGGCAACACCACCATCTACATTTGACACCTCATGCTCCTCTGTCTTTTCTTTTCTTTTTACTTCTCCTCTACTCCCACAAGTTGACACTCGCTCTTTGTGATCTCATCATTGTTCTTGCACTCTGATGAGAAACCTCACATTCTGCTGTGGCCACGTTCACTCTCTCTCCTCTTGCTCAGCAGCTTTGTGGATGTGATTTTCGAAACAGAAATCATAATGCAGGGGTCTGAGCAGGTATTTGTCATGTTTAGGTCACTCAGGGTACCTGTGTGTGTTCTTAAATCTTTAAGCTTTGTATTCTTATGCTTATGTTCAGGGGGATTATCCAAGAATTACTCTTTAATAACTATAAACCTAGTCAAAATACACTTATAATAATAAGTCTTTAGTCAGAAGTTCAGGTTTAATTATTTGAGGTGAGTTATTTTAGACATTAGCATCTTTTCTTTAAACACAGAAAAGCGTAGCATAGTTTTCATATCTCATTTTGTGATGGGATAGGGAAATTCTACTTTCATAGTATAATGCAGTGTAGTACAAGACAAAGTATTTACATACTGGATATAAGGGATTTATTATGTGCTTACCAAGCTTTTTGTATCCAAGTTATGTCTAAATGGAGTCCCATTTACACCAGGAGGAGAAAATAGACGAAAGGTGATGCATAATAATACATAAGACAATTTGACAAACTGAGTTAAAATAATTTATATATTTATAAATTCTAACTCAAAATTTGAAGATTAGTCAGAGATTTTGACTTGTGAAGTAAAAAATTCCAGTCAACAATTTTGTCTCAGTATTTTAAATTTATGAGGTAAAATTCAAGATTATTCGAAAATGAAAAACATACGGGATTGGCTATTTAGTCAAACATTGCGACACATTAAAACAAGTCAAAAGTTTTCTAAATAGATAAAGGTTCTGTTGAATCACTGAGATACTTAATGAAAATTATGAGATCCATAGTCAAAACCTAATGAGTCGAAATTATCCTAAGTGTTGACAATTTTTCTTAAAATTTTCTATCATATGGAACTTTTCTCTTTTCTTGGCAAAACGGGGCTTTCATACAATATGTCCACTCCCACGTTGTGTGTACGAATATGTAAAACACTGGCAGGATGTCTAGTTTCTTTAAATCTAATTTATTGTTTTACTCTCCCCTCCTCCTGCTAGTTGCAAATGTTGTATCTCTGCTACGACTAATAACGCTGACCCTGCAAAGTCACATTCCTCTCGCTGTCCCTTCTCTCACTGCAGCCTGACGAGAACAAACACATCCTGGCCCTACAGTTCAGCTGGAAGAACGGTATAAAGCCCAAGGGCAGCATCTTCATCGGCGTCAGTCCCGAGTTCGAGTTCGCCCTCTACACCCTCTGTTTCCTCACCTCGCCCAATGAGCGCGTCAAAGTCCAGTTCAGTTTCTACGATGTGGAGATCGTTTGCCACCACTACAACCAAAAGCACATAGGCACCACCTACCCTGTGCTCCTCAAGTACCAGAACCTTTAGTAACCCGACCTGGAAATCAATTTGCATTACACAAAAATGTCATAGGTATTGTTGTTGCCTTTTTATTTTAGATAAAGATACAATAAAACCTTACAAGACCAACTTGCATCCGTCTTTGTTTTTTATTGAGTATTTGAAGATTTGAAGTCAGAATATTATTATTGACCTCGGTCAGTGTCAGACTGGGCATCGTAGGTGCAAACAATAAAACACATCTAACCCCACAGTGCAATTATCTCTTTGCCAGTGTTTGAGTCTACAGATTGATGCAATACAAATATATGCAATGTACCTCATAGGAGAACTGGCAAGTCCAATAATCTCATCTGCTTATATATATTGAAAAAGGCTATGATAAGGTTTTTAAAGTTTAGAAACTGAAGAGCAAAACCATCCTATTATTAACTAATATAACTATTATTATTATTATTGGCCTGACTATTGCTTTGTGTGACACTGGTGCTGTTATTTCACCTTCACATTCAGAAGGGGGCGCTGGAGAGTTTGTTGTGGCCGTTGACGTCAATGCTTTGACGAGCAGGAGCCGATCACGTTGACGTGAATGTACACGACACAGGTTGATATAAGTTTCAAAATAAAAGCATCGGAACAATCCTATGAAACAAAACTGACAGTTGTTCTTACTGGATATTGAGGATATTGAATAGTGACACATGTGTGGCACCTTTATCAATGCATCACAAATTAAACACATTAAACCTAGTTAGTTCGGTTGGTTTACGAGTATTTTTCATTCTTTCCCATCCTTCATTGTATCAGCTCCTATATTGTCGATGTGATATAAACACTTCAATAAGCTGATGGAACATCTCAATTTCTTTTTTTCATCTTTTTTAAACATTTTTAAACAGAATCAGAAATACTTTATTGATCCTGAGGGATACATCATTTACTTACTGCCACGTTTCCACTGTTGTTTTACTTTTAGTTTCATGTAACTTGCTTATTTTATTGTAATTTCATAGATATTTACTATCAGACACTGGTTCTGCATTACTAGGTACACATTCTATACATTTTATTTCATTTACGAACACATATACCTTTATTTTTATTATCTCTTATATTCTTAGACTCGGTCATATTTTATATTGTTCAAATTACTGAAGAAGCTGAAAAAGAATTTGTAAAAATACAGTGCAAAACCCCCCCCCCCCTGAATATAACTGTGTGACTGTGTACATTTCTAAGAATCATATTTGATGTGGGTTTCATGCATGTTGAGATCCGGGTGCTGTCTTTTACTTTGAAACCGGAAGAGCGTCCCCTCCCTTGTCAGCGGTGTGGTCGCTGCAGGAAGAAGAAGAAGAGGAAGGAGGAGGAGGAGGAGAAGACGCTTCTTCTCGTTGTGGACGATTCACTTCACTCTTTGCTCTGTTGTATCTTTTCTCTGGTTCTCTCTCGGCTTCTTTCTCCCTGTGGTCGACGACGAGCCGTTGTCAGCGGAATGGCCGAGCCCGGCGCCAGATACCAGCAGGTAGGAGCAACTCCCATAACGTCAACACGTTGAAACCTTTCGAGTTGACGTCGATCAAAGCAGATTAAAGAAGCCCGACGTGTGTGTCGGTGTCATGTCGGTGTCATGTCGGTGTCACCGTCAGAAACACGACGCTTCCTCTCGGGGCTCATTTTGTCGCTAGTTTACGTCAAGTTTGTCTCCGAGGACACCATTGTTTTCATCGACAGGCGTTAGCATGCTAGCTGTAGCTAACGCCTCTGTGCTAGCTAGCTGTTTAACTAACTAGGTATTTAGTGGTAAGTTACACGTGAACGCGACGTAATGGAATATACAGTTAAAAAGTATTGAATTAACGCAATGTAAAGATATATTATTATAAATAAAAGTATTGGATTAATGCAGTGTAAAAAAAAACAACTAACTGTTATAAGTAAAAGTATGAGATTAATGCAATGTAATAAAATACACTGTGATAAGTAAAAGCATTGAAGTAATACAATGCAATAAAATACACTGATAAGCAAACGTATTTAATTAAAACAATGTAATAAAATACACAGCGATATGTAAGAGTTCGAATTTTGAATAATGAAATAATACAAATGAAAAAAACGAATGTGTGATATGTGAAGGTATTAAATTAATGCAATAGTTACACTGTGATGAGTAAGAGTATTGAATGAATGCAATACAATAAGTCACACTGTAATAAGTAAAAGTATTGAATTAATGGACTGTCTGAATCTTTATTTACTGAATATTTAGTTTAAAAAGTCTTTGCAGACACTAAATTATATGTAAATAGTGCAATATTTCAGTAGTTGAGTTGAAGTATAAGGTAGCATAAAATGTAAATACTCAAATTAAGAACAAGTACCTCCATGATTGCACTGAAGTACAACACATACTAATAAATAATACCCACATCCATGTTTACGTGTTGGGTATCACATGATGCGCAGCAGTGGGCGTGTTCCGTGGTCATCTAGCTTAACCTCCAAATCTGCCAGCTGACCTGCTTACTGTTGGTAGAGCAGACAGTCCTTATTATAAGTCTGCTCATGTGACTGATTGCAGTTATAATTAATGTGCAGACCCAATATAGAGCACTCTGCTATAAAGCCAGTTAATGTTGCAGGTGTTGGCAGCAAGTCCATGTTTTTTACCTGTTTTTTATTTAATTACGTTTTTTATCCTAATGTCACTGCAAGTTCTTCACTGTACTACAATGACCATGTACTCACCCAAAAAAGCGACTCATAAAAACATAGACTTTGTGATAAAGAGGTTCTCGAAAATCCTTTAAGCCTTAAATGGTTTCAGGAGAGGAGTTTACAAATGGTTTTCTCGTGCTTTATCTCAGGGAATGAAAAGTAACAGTCTATTTTAGTGCTTCCTAAAAAGGAACAAGTTCTTTTCCAGAGAAAGTACCCTGAAATAAATGCTTTATTCTAACAAGAGTGATGATGTTGTTAATCCTCCATGTTGTATATTTCTGTTTTTGTAAGTTTATCTCACACACAACATAAATTCAAAATACATAAATGAAATGTAGAAGTATGTGTGGGGTGTGGTAGAAAGCAGGAAAAAGGAAAAATGTACATTTTCACTATTAATTACTTGAACATGGAGTGTTTCTATTCAATCCTGTGGGTTTATTGCTGCATATCTTTCTAAGAGTTTGTAGTAAACCACAGGATGTGTTACCCACACCAAAGGGGAAATGAAGGTGTTGTTAACCTGTAATTTACACCTCCGTAACACCATTAGTACAGATTTGCTACTTGGGATTCAGTAACACATCACTGTCCTGTGCTTGAAAATTAGCTGACATGAGTGTTAATGGATCAAAAGTGCTTGGTTTTTGAATTCTTGCGTAGCTGAATCAGCAGGACAGAGAAGTTGAGGTGACCAACAAAACTGTGGTTTTTGATTGGGCCGCTAATGTGCTTTTAATGAGACACAGAGAAAGTGGTCAGGGCTCATTTTTTCTTTTTAATGTTTGCATGTTCTTGTAAAAGTTTTATTTGGTTTCAGTTTCATTCCTCTTCTCTGATCAGTTGATGCTTCATGTTCGAGCTACTTTGCAATAATCATTTAACTCTCGTCAGGCAATGTGAAGCGCCTTTGTTTGAAAGAATCTATTGTAAAATGGAAAGCAGCCAGTGATGACACAAATGCATTTAGCCTTAGATAAACCAGGAAGTGTTTATTTTTTTTTTACCTCCTCCAGCTGCCCAATGAGGAGGATCCAGAAGAGAGTCCACAGGTAGCAGCTGACGCTCCTCCCCCGTACAGCAGCATCACAGAGGACAATGCTGGTAAGACCGCAACCCTTCCAGATGTTTCTCTGGTGCTGATGTCATAAACAATGGTGGCGCGTTGGTGAATTGTTTGGTAACAATCTGAGTAAAAACAAAAGGTGTTTAGTTTGTCCAGTCTGGGCTACTGTAAAAAACATGGCGGCCTCCGTAGAGGGGACCCGCTCCTGATGTAAATATAAAGTATTTAAATATAAAGGGCTCATTCTAGAGTAAAGAAAACAACAATTCTTACAATTTAGATGAAACAGACTAGTAAAAACATGATTTCATATAAAATGTTTGCCAGTAGATCCCTTTCACCTTAATCTTTCTCACTGGACCTTTTTAAGAAGCTTGTCTGAGAAAAGAAACCATTTGAAAACATCTCAAAGTTTGAGTCATTGCAACAGACATTTTCCACTTTTCTGACAACATACAGTTATTGCAGATGACATTCTGCCAATTTGTGATAAGACCTGTGTTTGTAATACTTCTGTCCTTTTGTTTTTAATGTTGCTGTTTCCGCATCAGCCTACTTTGACTACAAGGAAGACGGTGCTTTCCCCAAGCCTCCATCATACAACGTAGCCACTACGCTACCCTCCTACGATGAAGCAGAAAGAACCAAAGCTGAGACGACTGTTCCACTGGTAACCGGAAGAGTGAGCATCTCACTTATTATTTTCCTTTGTGCAAGTGGTAACATTTTCACTGTATACATAAACTGTTGCTCAAAGATGTCTTGTATTGGGGAGCAGGAAGTGCTTAGTGTCTAACCACAGAAAATTCTTTTGATTTGTCTTTGGAATGTACTTCACTTATCTGGTTGTGTAACTGTCTTTTCTGCATGAGTCGCTGCCAGCGTTTGTTGCTGTTTTGAGCAACTGCAGATGTTCAGAAATTTAAAAACAAATCTTATCACTCAGATTCAAAGCTACTCAGTCTTTTCGCACGCAATGAACAAAATCTGTCGCACTGCCAGACTTAAAAAAAAAAGTGAGTTAGTTCCCTACAAAATGTGACTTAATATTGGTGCCACATCTAATAAGTGGAGGGAGCTTCTGAAGAAAATAGGGGTCTTAAAAAGTAAAAAATAAACATTGACTTCAGTTCTTTCCAAAAACATTTTTGTTTAATTCAAGTGCTGACAAAACTATAATATTAATGTCTATAAATGAATGTACCTAATAAATAAAAGGAGGCCTTATTGTTTCCTGGCCTTCCCTCATGCTTCAGCTTATTTGAATGAGAAAAAGTTATTATAATTTTGTTCTATGTAGTATAAAAAAACCACAACAGGTATTGAACCTGAGATCGAGCTCAAGTTAAGCCATTGTTTCCAGTGGTACCGGCTTGTTTTGCCACTTGCCAGTTGTGCACCTTAAAAATAGCTATGAAATGCAGGTTTATCTCTCTATCACCGATGCGTGATTCCATTGGCTGCGTCTACACATTACTAATCGACCTTACTTATATGTTCATCTAAAATTTACAAAAGTTAATGTTTAGTAATATATTGTAGGCATTATATTACATTATATTGGACACAGAGGTGTCAAAGCTCTGATGACACATTTGCTTTGATTGCAATGTATGTTTTGAAACCTGTAACTGCAGTTCTCCTTTTGTTTACTGAAGGCAAAGTACAATTTGTCCTGTACAGAGTGCAGGTTTATCAGAAGTAGCTCACACACACAAAGGCCATATCTGTCTCTTTGTGTGTCTGTGAGCAGCGGAAATTCAAACATCCTCGGCAGAAAGTTTGTTCTGAAAAAACTGCTGTTTCTGTTCAAGTCCATAGAGACAATCTAAACAACCCAACTTCTGGGAATAAGAAAAGACAGCTAATCTCTGACCACTAGTGGTCACTGTGATGCATTACTGCATGTGGGGCCACCGTGTTTGATTGTTGGTGTTGTGTTTCTCTGCCACACACTGCCGTGCGCTCAGCAGCAGCCTCAGCACAGGGAACGCCTGGAGACTTTTGACGATGTAATTCGCAGTTCACTGGAGGTAACTGGGAGGAGAGTGTATGATGAGAGGGAGTGTATTTGGTCCTGGTTTGGTGTGTTGTGAAGACGCAGATGTACCCACAGTGTTTATGTATTTAGTTCCCCACCTTTTCCTGTATGTTTGTGTACTTAGTGTTAGTGAGTGCTTAGTTGATAGTTAAACAGTGGTCCTGTTGTCCTGCTTTGTATTTCACTGAGTCCAGACCTCTGGGTGAAGTGACAGTGAATAGTCATTAAATAGGATTGCTGTGTTGTGATGTTTCCATTGGTCTGTTAGATGTTTGTGTTGTTCAACATCTATTGTCAGCAGAACTTACTCTCCACCTTGTGTTGTACTGTGTTGTAACTTGAATATATCATCGTGAAGTAGTTAAAATAAGACATAGTTTGTCAAAAGGATTGATTTGATTGAGCAGTACATACAATAGGATGTAAAGCTTGACCTTGGAAAAAATTTTGAAGCGTAGCTGACTTTTTTTTTCTTCTCCTTTCTGTCGCTTCCTCCATCAGGATGAAGACTTTGTGACCAGAGACGACTTTGAAGATGCCGATCAGCTGAGAATAGGAAATGACGGCATCTTCATGCTCACTTTCTTCAGTAAGTTAACTATCTACACGTACCTGTTTTTCTCTATAGCAGCTTTCACACATGCACTGAAGTCTGGACATTTTCCGGAGGGGTTGTATGTGAGAAGGCAAATGTGTGAGTCTGTTGCTCTTGAAATTTTCCGGATCTTTTGCTGCCAGGAAAATGTCTGGACTCGACTTTCCGGACGTTCGTGTCAGTATTAGTAATTTTAAGTTTGTTTCTTATCTAATCTAGTTCTTATCTCCTCCTTTTGTACTGACATTATCTTATTTGTTTATTGTATAATGTTATACTGTTATATATTGTATATTACAAATGAAAAGGGTAATTATATAACCTGTCTTTACTGTTTACTTTCTGGTGACATGCCTAACTTTTCTTTTTCTTTCCAGTGGCATTCCTCTTCAACTGGATTGGGTTCTTCCTGTCTTTCTGTCTGACCACGTCCGCAGCCGGCCGCTACGGAGCCATCTCAGGCTTTGGCCTCTCTCTCATCAAATGGATCCTCATCGTGCGGGTATGAGCCCACACATACACACATACACACACACACACACACACACACACAGACACACACACACACACACACACACACACAGACACACACACACACACACACACACACACACACACACACACACTCATTCAGTGACATAAAATGTGGTTTTATGTACGCACAAACAATAAAAGCCCCAAACACCACTCTGGTATTTTGATGTTGTTTCTGTTGTGGCTGGCTGGTTGGCACTTTGCTGTTTCCTCAAAGGTTTCTTGCTGCTTCCTTCCTTCAGTTTTAAAATGCAGGACTCATTTGAGTGAAACCAGTGTAAGCCATATTTATTGTAACCCATCATTTCTGTCATTCTGTTGGTTTCTAGTTCTCCACATACTTCCCCGGTTACTTTGATGGACAGTACTGGCTGTGGTGGGTGTTCCTGGTGTTGGGTAAGTAGCCAACCTCTGCATTTAAATAGATGAAATGGGGACTCAAATGTTCTGTTATGCTTGCGACACATTTGTGTTCTCTTCAACTCCAATGTTAAGGCATCATATGTTGTGCAAACATATATAATGGAGTAGTTACAGCAGGATAGTTGATTTTACCATTGATCGTAGAGGCATTACTCCTTTCAGAAGTATTTCCCCAGCTTTTAAACATAGTCGGCCATTTTACAGTTTCCCTTCAGGAGGTACTGGAAATCAAACAGAGCTGAAAGGATTAGTTGAGTGGGACAGAAACACAGATGCAAAGATGCTGTGTCTGCTTGATGAGTAATTACTGTTTGCTTACACGTCTGCCTTATCTAAATCATCAAAACAGGCCAGTGTCATATTTACAGCTGGTTGAGTTTCCACCAAAGTGCAAAGTAATACAGGATTAAATTATTTCAACTTCATTTATTTGTTTTTAACTCAGCTAAATGCACTTTGGGAGTCAGAGCCAACTTATCTTCTGTATTTACATCTTGCACATTTCCTTATTTGAAAATCAGAGAAGCAGATATTTCATATTGCAGTTATTCATCTTGTGTAATGATTATTCTTTAATGCCTTTCCAAAGCCTTAAACTCCCCCATTTGCAATTCAGCTTACAGTTATCCCTAAATACCTATCAGCTTTAAAGTAACAGGCACTGCTCTATACCAGAATACAATATATTGAACTGAGAGTCTTTGCTAACCTCAGTGCGTCGTCGTTACTCAATCGGTCACATGTTGCCAAACCAGTTCACTGTGCCATGTTGATCCACAGTCTGCATCCACCTGATGTAACTCTGTGTACACGACAAGTGAATGTGAGCTGTTCAAAGTGCCTGCAAGAGTTGGCTGCTACTTAAATTTTGCTTTGTACAGTTATAGCTTTTAATGTATTAGTTGTGTTTCTTTTATCAGAGTTTATATGAGTCACTGGGCCACTGTATATATAAGTGTGTTGCTTACTGTTGCACTAATCTGTACTGTCGGTCTCACCATCACATTTCTTTGCTCTTCAGGATTTTTGCTCTTCCTGCGCGGATTCATCAACTATGCCAGAATCCGCAAGATGGCCGACACCTTCTCCACCCTGCCACGAACCCGAGTCCTCTTCATCTACTAATCCCACAATCCTTCAGTCATCATTCCCCACCCCCCTCTCTTTCACTGAGGCCCACTGTCTGGCTCAATTCAATCAAAACCGTAGAAAGGAATATTTCTTTCCTCTGCTTGACATAATTTGGACAATATGCCTATTGTCCCCTTTAGGTGTAAATTAGTGAATGCTGAGAAATCTGTAAAACCCATCAGTTGTTAGTGGTGAACTGTTAAGTGCTATTTGCAGTTTTGAAGTATGTGATGTATAAATTGAATGCCTTATTTACTATTTTACATACTGTTGGTAGCAGCTGCATGCACTGTCTGCCTGTTTAACCACCAGGGGGCAGGCTTGTTTGTATTATTTTTTTCATGGGTCTTCAACCTCATGAAGTCATTTGTTCAGAGGGGCCAGGGGCCAGTGGGCAATTTTGAAGTTATGGGTTGATTTACACAATGTGAAATAATATATTTCAAGTATCATTTTGTTGTGTTTTTACATTCCTGCCCAATACTTATTGTTCCTGTTGTGAAATAGAAAATAAATCAGGTAATACAAAGTGGAAAGGGGAAAGGGGATAATATTGGCTGTTTTTGGGTTCAGGAGCTAATATAGTTGAGGGCCACTTGTGTAGAAGATCAGGGGGTCGGGTTTCCCCTAAATCATCGTTTCCTTGAGTATTTAAGCTTCATCTATGCACTCACTGTAAGCAGGAATCATTATTTACCTAACAAGTTATTTCATCTGAAGCATAAAGGTGCAGTGATGGCCAGGGTGGTCACTGCCTTGCTCAAGGGATGGAATTAGCTGATAGTCTGTGACAGGATTCACATGTGCAATTACGTAGTTTTCGTCAAAAAACTAATGATTCCAATTCTTTATCTTATTGGCACCCCACTGGTTTCCAATTAGGAAAATAATATTGTATCACTAGATGTGAATTGGAAACTCTGGCCTTTTTAGAACAAAGTATACAAATTAATTAAGAGCAGAGACTTTTATTTTCTTTTACGTAGCAGTGAAATATTCAGCAGGCGTTATTTTTATGTTAACCCCCGTTCTAATTTCAGGATTGTTTTTATTGCGAGAATTGTGCGTATCTGGCTTGGAACATGTTTGGAATTAAACTGGAAAAGTTCACGTTGGTGCCGAGACCTTTTATTTCGGGATCCCACTTCCTCTCTGTACTTCCTCGAGATTTATAGAACGTTATCAATTACAGAGATACATTTCAGCCCAGTGGTTTTAATGTCGTCTTACTTTAGCCAAAATGTCTAAATAGGAAAGTTGTATGAGTTTTTAGAGATAATGTTCTGTCAGTGGATAATAAATTGTAGACGAGTTATCAGAAATATCGATTCGATATGTGAATACTTTTAAATATTTTATGTTTAAAATGATACAATCTCCATTATTTTACTGGGAATATTAAATGTAAAAGTACTCGATGAAGCAGACAGTTATGCTTTATCGTTAGATTGTTATTAGTCATGTATTCAAAACCTTGTTGTGGTGAAGCTCATTTTGAACTTCATTTGTATAGGACCACAACTAACAGTTATTTTTTTATTGTCGATTAACACTATTGTAAACTTTTATCAACATACATTTCAATTCAGCCTGAAGATCTTACAAATGTTAATCTGTTAAGTATTTATTTATTTAAGAGTGTGTTTGGTGTGTAAAGGGTTAAAAGCAGAGAGAGAGAAAGCCTCCCTGACCATGATCTTCACTTACCGATCTGAGACATATTTTTAAGCTGTGCTAATTTGAACACAGGACGTATGCGTGTGGAAATGGATGATTTACAGTCGGTGGCTAATTATACGTGTCGGCAGTGTTTCGTTTTTTTTCTTCTTGCAGTTGGGGCAGGAAGTAAAGGTCACCCCACCTGGAAGACATGTCGCAGCAACTGTCTTCGGTTTCACTGGAAACGTTCAGTGTCACATCACCTCTCAGGCCCCCCCCCCCCCCCTGATCATAGCTGGATAATGGCCTCTAGTGGTGCTCAGCGGAAACGACATTGGCTCAGTTCATCTTTCACAGGTCACAAGGGGGTAAAATGTCACCATCAACACGCTGAAATAGTTATTTTACAGGGTATGAATCCAAACTGCTGCCAATAGCAGAACAGGGAAGTCGAGCAATAAGATTTTCATGCAGTTAAAGTCTAGAGGCATGTTTGGCCTTCTGGTGCTGTAATATTAACCAGGGCCGTACTTCTTATTTCCTGATTTAGATTATCAAAGATTTCATGAAAGGAAACAATCTGCATATTGAAAAGCAACTGTTCAATGTTTCTCCTCGTTACTTCAAGTCTCCGCCGCTGCGCCACTTGAACTTGAAAATCAGATTTCCTGAAGTCATTTCTTCTTCTGCCGTGTGCCCTTTGGAAAAGCAGAAACAGCTGTCAGTAAAAACTCACAGATGTTCAGTAGCTCAGGGCTGAAAGTGTGAACTTTGAACTGCCTGAGCTGTAGAAAAACCTTATCATTTTAAGATTTTAAAGTAGACTTTGGTCGGTTCCTTAAATTTAACGCAGAATATATCATCCGTGAAGGTCGGAGAAGGGGAACGACAAGTCGGGCAAAGGTCGTACGTCCAGTGATCCACCGTGTCACCAGATGACCTTGGACAAACAGACTTCATTTTGCCAGGTGCAGACGGGTTTAACCGATGACCGTCTTTCAGCTGTAAATTCTGGCAGAGCACACAAACAACAACATTCCTTATCATCCACATCTTCCCCAGATTCGGCCTCGGTGCACTCGAATCCCTCCGTAACGTCATCTCGCCTCCGCTCCAGCAGGGTCACCCGGTGCAGGTGTTCTTGTTATCCAGATGTCATTCATAAAACAGCTCCATTGTGCCAAGAGCTGTCTGTGTCTTGTCAGCTGTCCCCGATTTACAGAGATGGAAGTATTTCTCAGAGTAATTGATGGGAATTATGTGTGCTTGCCAAGTGCCTGCACTGCTTGCATGTTTTGGCTATCTAAAGATAAGAGGAGACTTTTTTTTGATTTACAGAGAGCAGGGGAGTGAGCTGTCTCTGCAAAGAGACAAGCTTTCCTCTTCTGGCTTCTGTTAGACAGAGTCTGTGCAGTGACGATGGGAATTTAGAATCGACGGCTGATAAAGTCGTGTGAAATGTTGAAGTCTGAAATGCGAAAAATCCTAATTACTTAAAAAAAAAATATATATATATATATATAACGTAGGTTTGCTGAGCTGAAGCTTGGTCATTAAGAAAAGCACAGCTGCTGTAATAACAATAAAGATGTCTGTTTATTATTCAACTGTCCCAGTAAACCATTACTATATGACAGTATGCCAGCATTACCAGGACGCTGAAACGGAAGCAGCTAAATGGAATTGAACCATCATTCATTTAAACTTTGAATTTCCTGTTTTGGGGAATTTGAGTTTTTTTACTGATACATAAAATAATTATTTTCATTATTACACATGTTTCTGGCTTGGAGGAATAGTGGCCGACCCCTGCTAGAGAAAAATAGCACAGTCCAGTAAG
The DNA here is from genome assembly GCA_026259375.1 of Verasper variegatus. Classification (NCBI taxonomy): domain Eukaryota; kingdom Metazoa; phylum Chordata; class Actinopteri; order Pleuronectiformes; family Pleuronectidae; genus Verasper; species Verasper variegatus. The sequence goes on from CM048051.1 coordinate 7,417,186, forward strand.
AACTGGAAAATTATTCACTTTTGTTGTCCACAGTTTAATGAGTAGATTAATACCACTCTTTTATTTCTACGCTAAATATGAAGCCACCACTAGAGGCTAGTTGGCTGCAGCATAGAGAATTTTATCCACTTTGGTATTTCTTTGATTTAACCACAGAAAATGTTATGCATTAATTGATGAGATTTGACTAAAGAGGAAATTATATTTTACTTGTCTTTGGACGGAGCCAGGCTAACTGTCTCCAGTTGTTATGCTAAACTAAAGCTAACTGGCTGCTAGCTACTACTACTAATTCGAGTGTCGTTGAATCTGCACACGGGTGAGTCCGATCAGAACTGTTATATGATCTCCAATTGTCAAGCTCTATGAGAAAAGAATCTTTCATTATTATTATATATTAAATTATTATTCATTTTATTATTAATATTTATTATTTCAATTTGTTAAATATTGCTCACACATTCAGCAGCTGTCTGGTATGAAACTACTGCTGCTAAGCTAAATAAAGCAGAAATGAAACCTGCCAAAAGTGATTCTCACAATAATATATTGGCATTTACATTATTCATCGTCTTTGAGACAAGAAACCTTGAGCCCGGTTACTGGTAAACAACAGTAAAATTCTCACATTTTGACTTTACCCGTCATTAGTCAATGGTAGAATATCCTACCAGAGAATCCTCATCACCTTAGACAAACTGCATTTGGTCAGAGCCTCCCGCTGTCAGTCTGACTTTTAGATGGGAGGTTCCCCAGGATGTGGGGAGGATGTGGGTTGCATCCAAATGATATGTCCTTCTTGTGTGTGCGCGTGTGTGTGTGTGTGTGTGATTGGGCGGGGGGAGGGGTGTTATCATTGATGTGTGAGTCATCCTGACCCTCCCCTCCTCTCGCTGCACTTCGTGTGGTGTGTGTGAGTATATGTGTGCGTATATGTGTGTGTATATGACTCCATTTACACTTGGCAATAAAATGCGTCTGGTATCCACATATTGCATTTTTACACCTGGTGTTATTTGTCTCCAGTGTCCACGCTGAGATCTGATTGTCCAGCTTGCGTCACATCCTCCAATCGTTTGCATTGGATCGTTGGATCGGGTGTTAAAAAAAAAAAAGCTGCGATATTGCGTTTGCTTGCGTTTCGATTGGTCGCGTCTTCACGTTATCCAGGATTGTCTCTAATAACATTGACAACATGACAGTTACACACAGTTGTTGTTGTTGTACGGAGATTTACATTGAAATTGCTTTTAAACATTGCATCCCTGACCACCTCCTCTGGATCTGATCGGATCACAATCTGGCCTCAGTGCATCTTGGGCACATTTACACCTGTGCACATGAGGTCAATCTTTATCTGACTGCAAACCCAATCACCCAGAACGTTGTTCGATGCCGGGTGTAATTGGAGTATGTGTTGCGAATAAGTCTACATGCTTCTAATGAAACAGAATGTGTGTGCATGCATGATGTGTTTTTACGTGTTTGTCATGGCTTATGGTGCGAGCATCCCTGTGTATTGTGTGTGTGTGTGTGTGTGTGTGTGTGTGTGTGTGTGTGTGTGTGTGTGGGGCTGGTAAAGCAGTGGTGAGTCATCCACAGGCCAGCATCGCCTGTTACCATGGGTCACACACAGCAGGTACCCCACCTCCCCATCTACTCCTTTTTTTTTTTTTCCTTACCCACCTCTCTTCCTTATCCTCTTCCTCCTCCTCCTCCTCCTCCTCCTCCATCTCCTCCTCTTCTTTTCCTCTCTGACTCACAGATGACTCCTCCACCACCAACACCACCACCAATGACATCACCACCCCCCTCCCTGGCACTTTGTTGTGGTGAATCATACTGTACGTTGAGATTTTTTCTTCTCTCCTGCTCCCGTCTTCAGCCAACCAGCGGGGCGAAACCTGAATGTCAGCCGATCATTCATTAAATGGGACTCGAGTCGCTGAAGCGTCTGTCTCTGACGACTGTGGCTGGTAGATAGGTAGGTTACCTCAGTGATGTCATCCATTAGAACGTATATCCAGTTATGTAAGTAAACAGATTAGACACACTCAGACAGGTCTGGTGATTACATTCGGAGGAAGACATCAGCCTCCCATGCGGACAACATCCTTTTTCTGCTTTTTCACATATCACGTCTGTCTGCAGTTTTCTAGATGCAAATGTGTGTCCCAGTGTGAAAAGCCCTGAAAGGTTAAACACGTCTGAAGATGGACGAGAAGAAACAGGGATGTAAATATTACATGTTTTGAAATATGAGGAAGGAAACACACTCTATATATCAAGCCTCCTTAGATATATACAATGTACTACATACTAACCCTAAGAAATCTGAATATATTATTTACGCTGAATAACTTCCACTTACATGGTTACAGTGATTATATATTAATTCCTTCATATTTTGTGTTTAACATGCATTTTGTGATAATGGATTTCTTTATTAAGGATTTATTTTTCATGATTTCCAGATTCTGCGACTTTCAAATAAATGGTTGACCATCCCTTCTGTGCTTTCTGCTAATCATCCATTGCCAATACTGTAATGTCACCATATCCCTCCTTCTGTTTTCCTTCTTGCGTGGCATTATTTAGTCTATGATGTGAAACGCGACCCTTGTTCCTCACGTCACCACTGACTTCCACAGTTTCTGCAGACGTGCCTGAAAGTCATCAGACACAAATCGGTGGCGTCGTCTGTGTTATTACTGGTGAAGAGTGGCGGTGAATGGCCACGGTTAATGAAATGCCGCGGAGGGAAGTGTTTATCCGTGACTTAATTCTGTAGTGATGTCCGAAACTCCAGTGTGAAGTCACTGGGCTTTATATTGTATGGCATTATATGACAATGTGTAATGTACTATATGCATTCTATTATATTCAGATCCAGCTATTTGTTTTCTTCACAATTTCGTGCAACTTTTACCCGAATTTTGACTAAATCAGCAAAAGCAAATGCTGAATAATACGTGTTTCCATTCATGATGTGAATATGAGGAGTTGGTTCATTGAAATAAGCAGCTGGGGCCACTAATTCTCTGGTATGGTTCCATTAAACCATCACAGTAGAAGAGGGTGAGATGACAAGATTTCCAGTAAAAAACGAGCAATGATGCATGATGTCGAAAACGTTTTGTACATGAATTCATTTTAAGGATGGTCGTCTCCAAATCGCTCCAGATGTTTTCTCCGATGGAGTGGGAACTTCAGTGCACTTCAATTTACATGCTTCATGTAAGTCACGATTTATTCACTGATTTAAAAAAAGGTAGCCATTTTTTAGTTTGTTTTAAATTCTTAAATAAAAAATGCAAATAAAATAGAGGTGTATGGAACCCGCCTCTACTGCCACTTACTACAATGTGTCATGCATGCATTGTGTGGGGATATTGTATTATAGTTCATTTGCATTTCTCTTCTCTTCTACTCACGAGTTTTGATCGGGCATTGTCCGTCCCCATCATCTGTCAGGACACTTTCACGCACACTTCCCGTCAACAGTTTAATTACTGTCACAAGTCAGTGCTCTTGGCAGTCCAGCTCATATTTGCCTGCACATGCTGTAACCATGGCAACAGTAAAACCTTGAACAACTCACACGTATTGGTGAAACTAACTCTCGAGCGTGTCGGTGCGTATTGAATTCGCCAAGATTTTTTTGAGTTTTTGTCGTGTCATTTTTTAAGCCTAGGTGCTGATAATTGTGTTGTATTTTAACGTGTTGTATTGTGTTATTGTATTCTACCAGGAATGTATTATTTTCTACTGGTGTTAAAAGGTTTGTGTTTGCTCTCCTGTTGTGAATCCACCTGCTGTCTCTCTCTCTCTCTCTCTCTCTCTCTCTCTCTCTCTCTCTCTCTCTCTCTCTCTCTCTCTCTCTCTCTCTCTGCTTTTTGTGAATGAAGACTTGCTGTGCTATGACGAGAGGGTGGATGAATGGGAGGGAGCGATGGACGCGTGAATGGGAGAGACGCGTGTGGCGAGGGCGGGGAAGAATGGAGACTACGTCACATTACGTTTCCGCAGTGCATCAAGGGAACTGGTCTGTCTGTGACTCATACCATCAGGATGGGAGAGGGAGGGGGGGGGGAGAGAGAGAGAGACAGAAGGGCAGAGGGAGGAGGAGGAGGAGGAGGAGGAGGAGACAGAGAGGAAGAGGATGAGGAAGAGAGGAAAGGGAAAGGAGGGGGTCTGGTCTTTTTTTGTCCCATCTTTGTTTTTTTTTCTTCCCCTCCCATCTCCATCACTCCATCCCCCATCAGTGATGTAATACAGGTGACCTATTCATCACAGGGAGGGAGCCTCTCCTCTCCTCTCTCCTCTCCTCTCCTCTCCTCTCCATCCATCTCTGTCTCCCCTCCTCTCTCTCTCCTCCCTCTCTCCTCCCTCTCTCCTTGCTCAGCTGACTGGCTGGATGCTTGAATGAACAGGCCTCTCCTCCTCCTTTTTTTTTTATTGCGACGGGGGGGGATGACACAGGAAGCCAGAGGAGGAAAGAATGAGCGATAAAGAACGAAGAGAGAGAGAGAGGGAGGAGGAGGAGAGAGCGAGCGAGTTCCCATGGAATCCGAGCGGATACACATTGACTGCTGATCTCATCCTTTACGTGTGAAGCCGCTGCGATTGTCTGTCTGTCTGAGTGTGTGTGTGTGTGTGTGTGTGTGTGTGTGTGTGTGTGTGCGTAATGTATGAATGGATGCAACCTTGCTTCTTTTCATTGAGAAATTACATTTTCTCTGCCTCTAACTCGGATACTGTGCTCTACAGAAACTGGGATGTAGGCAAAACATATAAATACAGGGAGCTGTCACCCAGTTTCCTCCTGATAATTAGGTCAACATATATATAAAAATGGAAATGTTGAGAGTCTATATCCACCATGTATTTATGGTAGAAGAAATCCTTCTAGGGCAGTTTGGTGCCTAGCAAAATGTGACTTTTAAAGAGAAGTACAGAAGTACAGTATAACCTGGATTTAAATGCATTTGGTATCTAGATATGATGTTAAGGAAGTAATCAAGTTAAGTTAATTCAATATAGCACTTTTCTCAAGACCAAAGTCACAAATTGCTTCACGGAAATATATGAACAATAAATATATGCAATAGAAAACAGTGAAATGAAACAGAAAGACAATAAAATGGATTTAAACACTACAATTCACAAATGCCATGTGAATCAATTGGGCTTCAGGTATAGAAGCTCAGCCCATGTTAACTGTTCACATTCACACCTGCTACTTATTTATATCCAGAGATCCTGCAAACTTTCTCCGCCCCCCCCCCCCATTGTACAAAGTCCCCAGAAAGTCCGGAGCAACAGGAAGTCCTCTGCAGGATTCACAGAGATCTCGTGGGGGTGTTGATGACGTTTCTAACATGGGACAGACGCAAAAGAAGACGTCATAGAAGACAAAGGACGGAGATGTCAAGGGAGTTTGTGGTGATAGACAAAAGCACGTGATCTCTGCAGGTGAATTAACAGGTGACGTCCGGATTGACAACTCAATAGCATTTACACTTGTGTTGAATGCAGGCTGATCACATTCACAATCCATCTTCAAACCCTTAACATTTTATACCAGATGTAAATGACCCATTTAAAATACAACATTTTTAAGACCGGCCTTGTTTTTAGCTTGACTCCTACATGTTTTTTTAAACTTCATTTTTCCGGCTTTCACATGACAGTTAGAAGCTTTTTGACCCTAAGATCTAAGTAAGTGGGAAGATATGATGAGCTGCACTGATACATAACAATACTGGACAAGGCAGAGTTGAATAAACACAGTGATGTAAAGCAGACGCTTCCTCTGAGTGGATTATCACAGTTATATCACAAACTACAGGAAACACAAGAAGAACCACAGAGACCACTGAAGGTCTAATAATCAAAACGATGTTTGAAAATCACTGTGGAACCTAAAGGACAACATTTTATTCAACATCATAAACTGATCCTCCTGTTGGTAATTTATGCCACCGCCCATTGTCGTGGTCTTAAAGCCATTGTTGTACTTTTTTTTTGAATGCCCACCAAATTAACACACAGGCACAAGCACACACACACACACACACACACACACACACACCAGTCAGTCATCAGACCCTGGTTGTCTCTGCCTCCACCTTGTATGAGTCAGAGCTGCAGTACAGTGTAGGAGAGGCTGGGATTGGATATCCTGCTGGTGGCTCGTCCACACACGCACACTCATGCATGCACGTACATGCATGCACCCACACTTCTACATTAATATACTTGCGAGGACCCTCAGTGATGGAATACATTGTTGAATTTTAAGAATGAGAGAGCGATATCCACTCAAATGGCTCCTCACGAGGACAGATGTACACACGATATCACACGAACACGTACTGGACATGCACGTACCCCCCCCCTTAAAACCCAAAAGACACGTGTGTGGACTGGCAACGGTGACATACATGTGCACGCACTTAACACAAATAAGCACACATACATACAGTGCACAGACGCACACAAACAGAGCATGCTGTCACATCCGGCCCTGCGCTCCACAGCATAGCCTATAATTAGCTGCCTGCAAAGCTGACTGCCTGGAGATGAGATGAGCTAACCAGGGAGAGAAGGAGAGGAAGAAAAGGAGATGAGCTAAACCTGAGCAGTGACACACACTCATCCTCGGCCCATTCAGCTATACAGGCTGACCAAATAAGGGATTGGAGCTGTGTGTGTGTGTGTGTGTCTTCCTCTGCACAGGGAGGACTGGAGAATCTTTTTTATGAATGGGGCTCAGGCATCCAGCGCAGCAATGTATGTCAGAGCACTATAATGAGAGCTGCGACGGCCCCTTAAGTTGCTCGATTTCATCTGTGGACCAAAAGTGGGCTTGCGACTCGGCTGTGAATGAATGAGTCAGGATCGACGTAACTCAGCTTCATTGTCGGGGGTGGGGGGGGGGGCTGGAAGGCGAGAGAGGGAGGGGTCTGTGTATGACTCATACTCTCTCCTCTCTCTCATTGTCACTCCACTGCAGCAGCAGCAGCGGCAGCAGCAGCAGCAGCCGCAGCCGAGGACTTGTGGCCTGCTGTGGGTTCTCCCTCCCCTTTATCTCCATCTCCCCGTCTGCCTCCACCGCTCCTGTGTCGTCACTGTGTCTCATCCATGTGTCTCATCCATGTGTCTCATCCATGTGTCTCATCCATGTGTCTGTACCCAACATCTCTCTCTTTTATGATGCAGGTAATGAGGGAGATTTTTAACCTCTTAACCTGAACCCCCCCCCCCCACCACCACCACCACCAGGACAAACTTGTGCCGTGCAGTGAAACATTGTCAGAACCCGTAAAACTTAATTATAAATTCCAGTGGAGATTCCAAAGTTTCCATAGACACAGAATAAAGCCCCTACGCGTAGACGTGTACCCTACGCGGAGCACCACGCTGTACCCTGCCATGCATCTCGCAAGAGCTGTGATTGGTCCACTTGGTGGTGTTTCATCTCCGTCAGTGACATCATCATTCAGATCCAACTCCAACACGATTCCGCTCAGTAACACTTGCCATTTATCTGAAGTAAACAGAGACGCCAGAGAATTAGTACACTTAGAATTAGTAGCAGCACCTGCATAGAAACTCTACCGCCACTAGTGTTTCGGCGATGTAATTGCAGCATGACTCACACACACCTACGCACAACTAGGAACGCTCAGCCCGGTGCGTTGGCTACGTACGTACCTACGGCATAACTTCGACGCAGAAGCATGAATCAGCCTTAAGTCAGACGTGCTCATGAATCTGTCTCTTCTCGTACATTTGAAAACCAATGTGCACACAAATGAAAATATTTAGCAAAATACATTGTAAAAAACTCGATGACGTCACAGCTGACTTTGTATATGCCCACTGTTTCTTTGTGTGATGTGCAAGCAACTAAAACAATGATAATAATCATAATAATATAAAAATAGAATATGGAAATCAAACAAAGCGTATTCAAATTCTGACATTGAAATGTCATTAAATAGATATAAAAAGCTATAACAATACAAAAATATATATTTTTAAAAGTACTATAAATAGAGAGCATACATTTTACAAACACATATTAACAGCAGATATTATTGAATGAAATGTAAAACTATATGCAATAAAGTAATGTCTATAAACCGTTCTTAATCAAAAGCCAGTTTAAAGAGAGGACTTTTAAGCTCGCGTTTGAAAATTCCTTCACTGCCGGCTGCTCTCCTGACTTTTCTTTTACATTTGATCCAAGGAGCCAGACTGAACATGAGGAAAAGCCAGACACAGCATGCAGCTCGGCATGACATGGGAAAAGACTACAGGGCTGGAGGCTGTTGAGACAGTTTACTGCCTGTAGCCACGGAACTGGTCTGATGAGGTTGTTTGCTCGACAGTGATAAAATGAAGTTACACAATCAAACAACTGTGGAAAACGAGTATGTAAAAAAAACAAAAAAAAAGGACGCCACAAAAAAAGTGAGAGATGTATAAAATAATCCAGAAGGACGACGAGCAAACCAAATGTAAAACTACACGGTGACGTGACTGTGAAGATTCATGATGATGATGCTGATGACAACTACAGATCAACAATCATGGCGACGTGATGTGAAGTAAACCTGTAACGTCTGTTTTTTCTGCCATTTCAGTCGCTCCACGTCACCGTGCAGAAAACAGAAAGTCTCCTCGCTTGATGGAGGATGGACGGATCTGTTGAAGGGAGAGGGACATACATTTTACATGATGGAAATACCTCCTGGAAACTCACTGGCGGTGGCAGCGGCGGCGGCGGCGGTGGTGGAGGTGGTGGGGAGGGGGCTGTACTTGCTCATGCGTGTGAGGTGCGTTCATTATTATTCCATGCCTTCCTCGGCTTGACTAATGGGTGCACTGGGCCCCGTGCTTTCCCGCTGGGCCGGAGGAGGCATGGAAATAAGATACAGGGTGTGTGAGTCAGTCCGTGGTCATTACAAATTAACAAGCAGCTGGTAACCTACACACTGTCTGCAACCCAAGCTGCACATCTTTAATCAGGGCAACTTGGAAAGTCTACGTGTACATAGCATTTCTTAATGTGCAGGTTGGTTAATCACTAGTATGTAGTATGCAGAGATAGTATTTACAAGGTAAACCCTTGGTTTTACCAGCTCCATAATGCTTTTCACAGCACTGAGGAGGTTTGTATTTGACCTTTTGGTGACCTCCTTTGTCAAGTTGTGGTTTCACTACTTTTGGCAGAGAAGCAGCATTTTAAAGGAGACATGTGCTTTTTCACTTTTATCTTTCCTCTAGTGTGTTATTTAGGTTTTTTTGTGGATGCAAAAAGTATGTTAAGTCAAACCCCCCCCCCCCTCAAAATACATTTACATGATCCACGTCTAACCGCTATTCAGGCAAAGCCAGGTAAAGCTTCATGCGCCCGGAAGTGGTTGACCAATCACAACAGAGCGGAGCAGACTGGGGTTATTGGGAGAGGGGGGGGGGGGCCTTAAAGATACAGAATCTAAAACCAGGCATTTCAGACAGAGGCTGAAAAGAGGGACTGCAGCAGTGGACAGTGAGGAAAGTGATGTGTTTTCTGAACATTAGAGTAAAAACTCAAGTTAAAATGAACTTGAGAATAACATGTCTGCTTTAACTTTCACATTTTCAGAGTGATCTTTAACTTTAGCTAAAATAAGCAAGCCTTAACCAGCAAGCCAAAAAGAGTCAGAGAACAGCTCTGTTCTGTTTGTACTATTTTGGTCAGTTATGCCAAACATTCCAAACATGGCTGATATGGACAGTAATCACTGTCAGGTCTCATACTGATGTGCTGATATTTTCTGTGGTCATCATTTAAACTGGGGGTGGATCCTGGGGCAGGGCAAGGGAGGTACCTGGCCCCAGCTGAAATCGGATTGGCCCCTGAAGTGCCCCTGACCTGTCAGTCATCTTAAAAAAAACAAGATTGCTAAGAATACTAACAATAAATATGAAAACTTGTTCAATTATGTGGACTAAACTAAAATAAGGACTGAAATAAATGTGCAGATTACTGAATCAGAAACTGTTCATGTGCACGAATATCCAGAATCTGCCACTGCTGCTTTCTCTTCTGTGTTGTGCTGAATTTGTCTTTTAAAATCAATCAATCAAAAGCTTTGGAACTTTTGTTTTTAACACGTCATTTATCTGTATGAAATAACAGACTTCTCGGGCTGATGTTGGGTTATACATTAGACCACAATGAATCACGATTAGTTCTCCATTTTATAGCTCCCACGAGCAGCTTTCTATCAGACTGTTTTATTATTTTACCTCCTCGACGTGTTCACTTTCCAGTCCAGCAGCGAAACGACGTGTGAAGATCTTGTTGGAAAATGAGCCTGAAACCGACGCAAGGAGCCAAAAGAAAGTTCATTGTTCTCCTACATCACCCGGCTGACACTGTATTAATTTAGTCTATTTTTTACCTAATATGACGGCTATTTGTTCATTTAAAAAATCTTCAGAACGTAAGATACAAGCACAGCTGGGCTTTAATTTTTCCTTAACTTTTCCAAATACGTGCTACTTTTATGAGCAGACAGGTCAGCCGCTGACAGATGTGAAGTGCCACAGGAACAGCGAGTCATTGTGAGGCACTGGCCAGAGGAAGAGAGGAAGAGGAGAGGTAATGAAGGTGTAATTTGCTAACCATCTGTGAGGTGCCTGACTGCCCTGGGGGTTTCCTCCTCTCCGGAACTCCCCCTCTGCAGGGGCACAGGTGCTGGAGAGAAGAGGAGGAGGAGGAGGAGGCTGCTATGGACGGAAGGGAGGGGTAAAGTAGTAAACGTAACAGAATTTAAAAAAAAGAAAAACAGAAGGGAGAAAGATAAGGCTGGTGGGAAGGAGAGAGATGGAAAAAAGATAACTCTTGATGAATAAATAACCTTCTCTCAATGACGCGACATTGATTTGGTTTAGACACAAAGACACAACCCTAACCTAAATTATTCATGCTGTAAATTTATTTTATCGATTAAATAATATGTCAGCAATTCCTTAGATGTTAAATCTATTGATTACCCCACATTACACACATATTTTTACTTACTTGTGTAAGTGTTTCTTTTAAACTGGATGTGGTTTGTACTATAGTACTTATATTTCAAAACTAAATAAATTCCCAGCACATTGATTTTAGCACCTAACTCAACCATATTGTACATACTGTATATGTATATATAAATCTTATCATTCATTTCATTTATCACTCATTTATCATAATTATTATTGCTGTTATTTATTATTGTTTATCTTGTCACATTAACATGCCTCAGGTTTCTTCATTAACAGCTGGAGAAGAGGCCTTAGAGGTTGGGAGAATATTTCAAATTTCATAAGAACTATACAAAACTTTTACCTGTGCTCTTTTAAACCTTCCTTTATGTAATTATATTCATCTATTCCTTTTATGGTATATTGATATTCACCAATCAATTATGGTTTTAATTAGCGACTTTAACACTCGTGCTCCCTCGTAGAACTCATTCAGAGCTTTGTGTTTTAACCCGAACCCAAGGGAAAGATCAAGGTTACCATAAGTACCTCTGTGCTTTGAGGACTTTTTTGTCGTCATGGACCCATCAATCTACCCCCGACCTCCTCCCTGGTTTTGGGGCATTTGCTGAAACTATTGATGTCAACTGTCTCGCACAACCGGTAGTCATAGTTACAATAAAACATAACTATGGGTTGTAATAAGCTGCTTCCGCAAACAACCTCTGTGGCTGCATTTTTTATGGTAGGACGGTCTCAGAAATTAGAGAGCGAAGGGAAGTGGGCATGGAAAAACCAACAAAACAGAGGTAGGGATGATGAGATTATTGGAGAAGAAGACAATACTCCGAAAAAGGAAGGATTATTACCAATATTTTTGGAAATAATCCACATTATGGCCATGACATGGGAGGAAAAATCCTTGAAAAATATCCTTAATATTCTCAAGTACATTGTTTTATTTTGGAAATGGAACAGGAAGTGGTCTGTTTCTCCATCGCGCTGTTCCAACAGCCGTCAACAGTTCAACTACTCCTCTTGTTTATGGTTTTACTACAGCCAAGCCATTTTCTCTTCCATGAAAACCTCTTTTCTCCATCCTTCACCCACTGCTTTCCGTCCTTACGCTCTGCAAGAACTCACCGCCGTCTTTTCCTTCCTTTTCGTTCCATCCCATCCCACAACAATCATCACTTTACATCATCTCTATCCCTGCTCCTTCAATTTAATTCTTGGAATAATAAAAAGAAGAAAAAAAAATCATTCCAGTATTCGGAAGGTTGTGTTCAGTTCTAAAACAGAACACTACTTAAGCTTCTGCGTTGTTATGGGAGGACAGTCTCAAGAATTACCGAGCATACAAAGAATGATGAATTTGATCTCTGGGTTGTTTTTGCAGCTCAGGTGTAAACGCCGCAAAGATGCATCACCTGTACATGTTAGCTGTAGCACTGTAGGACACATTGATTCCAAAAGGAAAATCCAGTATCTGTTATTTTAGTCCAGAGCAGCTGCTTTCCTTCTGTCTTTTTACTGTCATGGGATGTCATAGAAACATTGAACTGGGGCAGAGGAACAATCTGTTAACATAACTTTTACACATAAACATTTGAATTTGTTTACAGTCATTTCTCTGTCCACCCAATGAAGTCCAGTATTAACTCTCTGTTTTGCCCAGTCTATGTTTAATGGTTGGTTGTTAATTCTTCTTCCTGCTGTTAAGTGTTGGATAGGAAATATATAGTCGGTTTTTCAGAGCCTTCTGCTTGAAACAGCTGCTGCTCTGGAGCAAACCTAGGCCACAATCATTTTCAGTTGTAAAATCGATCACTTTTGAAACGTTTACACTACTCTACAGTTTCCGAGTCCCCAAATTGGAGAACTTTGAAAAGGCTTCTATACTTATTTTAGTTTGAGATGTTTAGAAACAATGACGCATCTGTTTCCTGATTTTCTAAGTCACGACACGATTACTGGCCGTGAATGCGAAGCGACTTTCTATAACAATTTCCCCTCGTTTTTGGCTCAAGGAAAGAAATCCCTGCTCTTACTTTGTACTGTTGTGCGTTTGTTGTATTTTCTGGAACTAAGCAACCAACTGCAGAGCAGACAATCTGCTTCCTGTTTACACCAGCATGCACATACCCAGTGTACGTGAATGATCATGCGATATACAGGTGTATAAAATGGACAGAGATTAAAACGTGTGGATTGGTCTTTGTTGACACATTTCCTGGTTTATTTTGAAAATTCTTTCCTTGTGTGTCTCGCTTTACTTCCTGCATTTGTCTGGTTTCCCTCCTCTGTTGATTACCTGCTCCGCCCTCACTGGCTTCACCTGTGTCTTGTTAACTCCTGTATTTAATCCCAGTGTTTCCTCTTTGCCAGTTCATCTCTTCAGTTTCTCAGTGTCCTCCATGTGTTTGAGTTTTTGACCAATTCTCTTTTTTTTGGCCATGCTTTATGCTTTTATTTTGGATACATTTCTACTTTATTCATAAGTCATATTAGAGACTCTTATCTGTCCCCATGTGTCATCTGCATTTTCATCCTCATCTTGCTCTGGTCGTGACACAAAAATGTGCTAAAACACTTCAGACCTGTGTTGAGCTGCAGCTGTAGAGTTCACAACTCATCATTTCATCCTTTTTTTACTATAAAAATATGAATTAGTCCATCTTTAATCAGAAAGTAGTCTCTTTATGTTCAATGATGTGAGCACCAATAACTGAATCCAATCCCCTCCTTTGTTTTGCGATGTTGGCAGAAATCTCAGCAGATGAAACCGAAGCTAGACGCCGTTAAACTTACACAAAACCACATATCGAACTAGAGTAAAGAGGGCCTACAAAATCATCCCCTTCCCTTCATATACCCTTGTATCTCTTCTCAATCGGCCTGCCATGTAACCCCCATCTCACCCTGTAAACTCCTCACTTCCCCTTGAACATGCAGACTCAGTGGAGGTGGCGGTGGCTGGGATCCTTCCTGCTTTGAAGCGCTCCAGTCAGCCGTGTTGCCTCCGACTGCCTCTGTCTCTGAGGGGCATATAATGGCTTTAAGACGCCCTGGCTTCCTCCATAATGACTGCTTCCTCTGCTCTTGTCCTGTCCTGGCTGGCTGGGTGTGTGGGTGGCTGGCCGGCCACCTGACAGGCCTGCCAGTGCTCCGCTAGCATCTGCAGTATCACTACAAAACTCCACTGTCGTCTGCCGGAATCTTTCCTCGTACACGAGGTTTTCTTACGGTTAATGTTTAGTTGTATGTTGCTCTTTAGTGCTGCCTTGCTTGTTGCCATTGCAAGTGGCTGCTTACTTTCCGATTTTTTTCCCAGTAACTCCCAGTAACTGTGTGGATAATAACTGGTTTACTTGTTGACTAACTGTCGGGATGCATTGTGTCTTTATTGCCCCGGCTGTTTGACCGGCTGATTAAAAGCTGGCTCCTTAAGTAGCTGACTTATTGGCTGTGGAATGCAGCAGGTGGCTCAAAATCTGAAATGGCTTTTGCAGTTGTGCGAGTGTGTGTATGTGCACAAGTATGTTTGTGTCTATGTGTGTGCGGCTGAGTGCATGTTTTTCCCAGGGTTGAAGCTATTGAGCTTATCTGCAGGCCCTCAGTTTTCTTCTGTAATCTGGCATGTTTCACATTCCCAATTTCCTCCGCTGATGCTTGACTCCTTCACTCTGCGTCCAATCGGAAACTGCAGAGAGAAAAGTACGACAACTGCCTGTCTGTCTTTATCGCACTTAGCTGGAGCTCTTCCTCGTAGCTGATGAATCTCACCTGTTGTTCTTATCTGTATTTGCTCAAACTCTTTCCAGAATAATGTCCAGTAACCAACAGAACAGTGGCCATGATGGCATACAGTGTGCCATTTCTTTTTTCCAACAATATCTGCTCTTGTAATAAAGTACTTCAAGTTTGGCACAGGTGACAGTTTTAATTAAATATTACAAAAACTCAAAAGTGACCTGAGGCACTCATTAACCACTCCAGCATATGCTCCTAGCTAGCCAGGTTAAACCTAATGTTACCTGAACCAGTTGATACGCAGCTCTGCGGTACTGGTGTTATCCTGGTGTTTAGCTCAGTCTAGAGTTGACTTAGTTGAACTTGTTTTGTGGAACAGGTCTCTGTTGGTGGCACAATGGAAGCTTGAAACTACCCACATAGCAAGTTCTCACGTTTTCTCTCCCTCACACACACACACACACACACACACACACACACTTGATCATTAGGTAAACAAAAGGCAGCGGAAGCAAGAGAACACTCTATCAGCAGGCTATCTACAGAACTGTTGACTCTACCGTCCCTTATCTTTTACATGAACTCTACACTGTCACATAAACATGCCGAGTCAGTGTGTGTTTGCACGTGTTTGTGTATGCAGACACACATTTTACGAAATTAGATACAAACATATACATATAATCTTAATAAGTGTGTGTTAGATCTAATTTCTTTTCAGAGCAGACAAGCGTGTGACAGAATATACATCTGTGTGCGTTGATGCCGCCATTTGCTGATGCAACAACGCTGCTGGATTGATTTTTGTTTGTCATCGGGCCCATTTCTTCTTTCTTAGAAAGGCCGATTCTTTTGATTGACTCTGCAAGATGGTGATGGCTGTTTTTTTAATAAAGTTTATTTATAATGAATTCAGAAAGTAAGCGATGAGAAGAAACAGAAGACGATGGTCACAGGGACAGTTTGCAACGTGGCTGCTTTTGCGTTTATCGCAACCACCTCCATCATCGCAGTGTTTGTTGTCGTCAGCATCTCTATACTCTGCGCTGCCCTCTAGCGAATGTTTTGCCTCACGACCATGCCAACGTAAAGGACTCATGGATGTGTTATTTGGGCAAAAAAACATACATCTTGTAGTATGTAAAGGCAGTATTATTAGTAGTTTATAGCTCCCTAATCCCACGTTCACCGCCAAATAACACTAAATTATATTTCATTATTTAATGATTAAACCTTAATTTTCTTTGCCTTATGTGTTGGCAGGCAAATCTTTAAAAACTCAGGACAGACCTTGCTTACTCTCTCCCACTAATTCCAGTATTTATGCTAAGCTAGGCTATCCACCTCTTGACTTTACCTTCATATTAAACTGAGAGATGTGAGTGATTTATCATCATTATCCTTTCTAGCCACCTGAATAGGATGAGAGACCCACTTTTCATAATTGATGGGCACGGACCCCACGGCAGCATGTACATAAGATAGCAGAGTTTAAAAGCAAAAAAACAAAACATGTGAATGTAGTTTGATAGTGGAGCTGCGTTGACTCCAGGGAAAATCCACATGCAGGTCTTTGAGGAATATTCCAGAGGGAACCAACTCATACCAGAATATATCGGATGTTTGTCACGAGGTCTTTCCTCTGGACAGCAGGTTATCAGAGTTTATCATAATCGCTCAGGGAAACTAGGGTAAACTTCTTTTTTTTTTGCAGTGTAAATAAATAAAATCGATACAGGTTCTGTGCCACAGTGTATCGCCCCAGATCAGTTCAGTAGCTCAGAAGAGACCCAAGTTCACCAGCCGATGCCAACTTTAGCACAATCTTAAAAAAGAAAAAAATACGTCAGTCTTTTGCTTTGCTTATTTTGTTTGGCTGGCAGTCATCTCTCATTTTCCACTCACCTCTCTCATTGTGTCCTCCTCTCCCCATCTAACCTCCCTTTCTTTCTTTCTCTCTCTCTCTCTCCAACCCATCCTCCATCCTAAATGAGAACCAGACGTTTAGCCGACCCAATCAAGATGTCCTCAGCTGAATGAGTCACATTATGTGATGGGTAAACGGCGAGTTCGGATATTGCCTGCGGATAAAGTCCCATAACAAACCAGGGAGTGATTGAGAGGAACGATAATCACACAGTGAACACTTGTCAATTATGACTGCAATTTGTTGATGTCTGAGGAGGAGGAAGAGGAACAGACATTGACTGAAAAAAGAACATATTTAAATGTTGGGATAGGAGCTAGCGCACAGATAGCTTAGTGTTCTATATACAATCTGTACAGTGATCATATACCTTACAACAGTTGCATGTGTTTATTAGGTTCACTACGAGAGTCCTGCAATAAATTAAAGTTTGTTTTCATGATCATTTTAGAGCATGTAGTTTGAGTTGCTGTTGAACTGCACTGGATTATATCAAGATGCATTTGTTATTCAGCCTCCTCTCATTGATGGTGTGGACAAACTAGAAATACCAGTTTTTTATGGAGAGATACTTTCGAGTTTCCTGCTTTTAATGATGTCAGTACTGTGTTGAGCATTGTGAAATTATTAAAAACAATTCAGCCCATTTGGTCTAAATGTCACAAACTAAAACAAGCTGAAGTGCAGTTTCACACAAACTCATGTGAATGATGAATATGACACAACACCAATGCACTTATCCTTTATTCCTATTTACATGCGTTTTACTTCATCCAACAGTAGTTGTCGTATATACATTGATCAGGTTGTAGAATGTGATTTTAAGATGTATGGGTTACAAAGTTAAAGCTTCATGTTTTACTTTTTCTAAAGTTTCTTCCATTTCTTGTGTGGTCCTGCGCAGCGCGCGCTCCACCGATCCTTTGCCAAAGTGCCATAAAAGAAATCACAGTAACTATCATCCCACCCTGTTTGACCCGGGCCTGGAGTGTGGAGCTCCAAGCCAGACTCAGCTGAATCTCTAAGAGCAACAATTAGGTTTTTATAAATACTACGTTCCCCACTGTGGCCTCTCTGTTGACTGCAGCTTAACTGGTAGTCAAACAGAAAGCCCTTATCATAGGTAAACACTAAGTGGCCACTCAGCCATCCGGCTACAGAGATAGGCAGGGACAGATAAACATCTCTGTATCGCCATGCAGAACTGTGTTCAAATCAAATTTCCGCTCTCTGATTTGGAGGCTTGTTTTTATTCAAAAGCATCTGGAATATTAACATGCCCTTGAAAGAATTTCCTGGCATGCCTCATGCAGTGACCACATATGTCTTTGAGTGCCATGTTAGTGTGTGTGTGCCTGCGCATTAGTCCTCGTCACAGTGTGTATACGTGTGTGTGTGTCTCTTTGGGAGTTTACATTCATGATATGTGATCTTGTATGTGTGTCGGATGTGTTCCAATATTTAACAGCTTGTAGGGTCAAAGTCGTTATGACCGTAAAAACCACAAAATATGAGGGTATTTGACAACCACTTACAGCACTTCTACATTTTCTTTACAATTGTTTGAGTTGTTTTCCCTTCAAGCAGAACACTGACACTATTAACTTTATCATTTTGTCCTCACTGTTAACTATCTTGAGGGACCAAAACCCCAAATTGTGTTGGTTTTGTATGTTCCCTCTATTTTTAACTGGCATGTCTGGGACCTCAAGGCCATTTGTTCCTATTCATGATGAAAATTATAGAATGAAAGTCCTGGTATATGTTGGTGTGCACTCGTAGATTTGTCTGTATAACTGTGTGATACGGACTTTGATGGTGTTGTATGTAAATTAATATTTTGGGTTTTAGATTTAGTGTGTGGAAATTAGCTGATAGTTAAATCTGGCATGAATCATCTCTTCTCATTTAAAGATTTTAAATTTTGTAAAATCAACCACAGTATCTATGTTCTTTGAAAAGACGGAACAAGTGACCCAGTGAAACTTTGTGCCTTCATCTGCCTCATCCTTCAGTGTAAAGCACTGGACACAGTTGGCGTACAAAACGAACCTGAGCTACTACTGGAGTTAGCATGCTAACCAGCTAGCCCCAGTCTGTCACTTCCAGATAGCAAGTCACTATCCTAGCCTCCCGTCTGCCCTGGAGAAGTAACATCGCTCGAAGGCCTTTTAGCAACCTCTTGACCTTTAAACCCAGCAATGGCTGAATCTCTTGGCAGGCAACCATCCCTGCACCTGAAAACTTGCATGTAGGTTTCCATAGCGCCTTCAATGTAGGTCAACATCAAACTTTCTAGCATACTAATACAAACATGTAGGTTCCACTTCACATGAGAACTGTGTTTGCATATTAAAAACTTTTTGGGCCACCTAAAGTCTGTATCTCACGATGAACTTGGCCCCACAGCTCTCTGGAGAGAGGGACGCTGTAAGAAATCTAAAAACAACTCCCTGCCTGCTTGTTTTGCCCTTGTTTTCCTGCAGCACACCAGTTTTTCATTTCTGGGAGGGATGGAGGGATGGAGCAAGGAGTGGAAGGCGGGATGGAGTGCGTAGCGCTGACAGTATTTATAGCCCGGTGTTCTGACCAAAATTATCAGTGTACCACAAAATAACTTCCTCTAGCCTCACCGCCAAATAACAGGAAGCCTTCAATTGTGTGTATTTATTAATTTTAACACACACATGCACGGACCCAGACACACATGGCTGTGCACATGCTGACGTGCACTCACGCAAACACAAACAGCACAAGAAAACATACTCTTGTGTACACGAACACACACATATATAGTGAGGGTTTGCTGTCTTTATAAATAGAGCAGCTCCTGGAGCTCTGCAGTGTCGGCTGTGTAAACTTCCTCCACTTTCTGGAGTTGGTTTTTCTTTGTGCTCACAAACTCTCCCTCTCTCTCTCTCTCTCTCTTTCCTCTCTCTGTCACTCTCTTGCACATACAGATGGACACATGCAACCAAGTACGAGTGCACGTGGAAACACACAAACACACACTCAAAGTCTGGCCTCCATTAGAGAGCCATTCAGTGGAGTTTGGGTGAGGGGGTCAAAGGTGAGAGTGACATGACGTGGGTGGTCTTTTCTGCTTGGCTGACCATCATTGCCATATGCACACAAATACATGCACACATGCACACATACATGTATTTATAAATTACACTAATTTGTCCTTTCCCAACGCCACTTCTCTCTGTCTTTCTGTCCTCCCTTCGCTCTGTTCTGCCTTTAGGTCTGTAAATCATAGGTTTCAACACTGCTCAAAATACAATTGCAGACTCTGCACCTGGTAGACATGTTAGTGAGCGTGTGCAGCTCTGTGTGTGTGTGTGTGTGTGTGTGTGTGTGTACATGTGCACGTACGCTTGCTAGCTGGTGACTCTGTAATGCTAATCGTGCACATGACCAGTGTGTGTGGGTGAACAGTCATGTAATTTGGATTTCCAGGTTTGTTATTTAGGATGGAGATTATTTCCTAATGCTAAAATCCTTGTTTGGCCTTTGCATAAAAATGGATGTGAACTCAGGTTCCAGAAAGTGAAGCCAATGTTGAAGTGCCTAAAACCTGTGTTCTTTTGAAAGACCAGCAGAGGGCGACTCCACTGGTTGCAAGAAAAAGTCAGTTTTTATAGAAGTCTATGAGAAAACAATCCTATTTCTTACTTTCAGAATGCATAGTGGTCATGGATACCAGATGATTGACAGCTAGTACCGTCCTATGGGTGCAGGTTGCAGGTGTAAGTAGGGCGTGCACTTGTCCTTGTGCTCTCTGTCACTTCTGGTTTCTTAAAGCCAAGATGGCGCTAGACGAAATTGCGTGAACACACCCAAGACCGATTGATCGCCATCTAGTGGTGGTATGACAATTCTGATATCCTTCGCTAAGTGGTAAAAATCTGTTCCTACTTCTGAAGCATCTGCAACAGGGCCACCGGAACATGCTAACAGGAATGACAAATCCAGCTTCAGTACATTCTGTGCACAACAGCCTTTAGAGTTACCATCCATGTGAGGAAGAGTGACGCTGTTTTGTTTGGTTAAGTGTAGCGTGGAGTTTAAGTCCCATCGAGCTGGTGTGAAAACCCTTGAATGTGCTTGCATTCATGTGAGTGCGTCTGTTTCCCTATGTGCATTATCAGTGTGTGTGTGTTTGCTTCTGTGTGTGTGAGTGTGTGTGTTTGTTTCTGTGTGTGTGTGTGTGTGTGTGTGTGTGTATGTGAGAGGAAAAGAGGAGTTGGCTGAGATTGCGTAATCACCATGTGCCTGGGTGCCTGGAGCCGGCAGCTCGTTAACCTGCCTTCCTTCCTGCTGTCACCTCAAACTAAATAAACACAGAGGCTATCTGCTGCACACGTGCACACAGTCACACACACACACAACACACACACACACACACACACACACACACACACACACACACACACACACACACACACACACATTAGTTCACAGACTTTCACACGCACTCATGCATTTGTGTCTTTCTCTTGCCTAAACACATGAGCTGTGCATGTAAGTACGTCAATGGAGGCTCTTTCCTTTGAGCGGGGTAAATCATATATCGTTTTCTGATTACACACACACACACACACACACACACACACACACACACATACACACAAAGTTAGAGTTTTTATTTACCCTGTGGGGAGGATGTTACAGTTAGGATGGGATACAACATGTCATTGAGGAATCCTGCCTCCCTGACGGTTGAAAACAAGCTGCCGGGTCTCTACAGACTTTAACCTCTGCTTGGTGTTTTTCAGCAGGTGGCTTATTGGCACCCGACAGAGGTTTGCAGATGTTTTGACAGGACGACAAAGATGTTATGAAAATAAGACATGAAGGCTATTCGGCAAAGTTAAAAAAAACGTGCATGGCGGCGCAGAGTCGCAGCAACACTTGTCGCTCGACCTGAACTTGGTAAAAAGAATTGTCTTTATTTGTAAGGTAAACATAGTTGTAAATACTTCACGAGTAAACATCAGAAAGGGTTTGTGTTCACTTTACTGCCACACAGCAGGCTTAGGTCATCGTTTTCTAAATGCTCCATCATCCCCAATCCAAACTAAACGCTTTCCAATACACACACATTTTGAAATATGTCAGTTTTTGGATTGGATGTTGTCTGTAAGTCAAGATACTGTATATGAAAAATTTGACAACACGGCAGAGGTCACGTGATGCTTTCCTGCCCCTGTTGCTTATTATTGCTAAAAGAGCTGATGTATTCATGGTGTTTTTTTCCTTCATTTCAAATAAAAACCACTTTGAAAGTCCTATTACAGCACGTCGGTCCACATGCAGACACACAACTGGGCAAACTTTGACCTCATCCGATTTTAACTTTTCACTTTCTTTGCCCCGAGGCCTTTAAATCTGTTTAATTTCCACTTTGAAACTTCAGCTTCTCATTCCGCAAACACAAAACATAACAAACCACATGTAAGGAACCCACATCAAGGACTCATGTTTGTTTCATAAAAGATAATGACATTAGCATACCCCCCTTTCTACTTTTTTTTCTTTTCTTTTTCTTTTAAAAAATGTGGACACACTTTTTCGTGCCTCCGAGTCAGTCAGGTTATATGTATTAGTTTCTTTCTTTAAATAAAAACGCACGGGGACACACGGGGGGGTTAGCATTAATAAACACAGGAATAAATAATGTTTATTGCAAGTCAGACATCACAGTGAGTTTATGGCTGGACTGTAAACTAGAAGACCAGCTTAGAATTTACATAATTACTTCCTGGTGTAAATTACTCACCCTCTCCCTCTCCCACACCACCTCTCTCTCTCTCTCTCTCTCTCCCTCCCTCTCTCTCTTTGTCTCTCCTCAGTCGTACTAGCACTTTTCTTTTTTCAAGAGCACATTAACCAATGGACAAAATATTTCTAAAAAAGTTTGCCCCACCCAAAAGTATGTTCACCCATTAACAACAACCAAAATAGCAAAATAATAAATTATACTTAAAATAGACCACAATGCAAGATTTACATGTTTTTGTCCCACAATGTTATTAACAACAGAAGGAGAGGAGCTCCATGCAGCTGGAAAAATGTGGCCGGTTGTGTAACCGCTCAGAAAAACAACGGAAACAAAAAAACAACAAACTGGTAGAAAAACATCTTTACTCGCTATTTGTAAAGGTTTGAAATTCCAAGTTATCAATTTAAAGTCAGTAGTTAACTGAAAGCCTTCTGCTCATGACTTTTTACGAGTAGTTAGATCGTCCCGAACACTTTCTCCTGGAAGTTACATTAATACAGCATATTACAGATAATACAGCTTTCGGGGCCACGTTTGGAGCCAGAGTCATTTATCAACATTGATCTTTAGATACAGTCTATGATGTTCATGGTGGTTACATTTGCAAAAAACATTTATATAAGTATATACGTATTTCATTTTCTTACAAGATCTTGCAACAGGTTTTCTGCACATTGCATTTATTTTGTTTCTATTTTTTTACGGAGCTGCACTCAAAAGCACATTGCATAACTTTAAGGTAAGTATTATTAATATTCAAATGTACAATTTTTGATCTTCAATGTTGATGTTTCATTTTAATTTGGGATAATATCGAATATCTAATTCACTTCTACATTGATAAATGTACTGTAGTGTGATATGAACGTAACCTTCAGTTACAGGAAGGACTA
The DNA here is from genome assembly GCA_026259375.1 of Verasper variegatus. Lineage (NCBI taxonomy): Eukaryota > Metazoa > Chordata > Actinopteri > Pleuronectiformes > Pleuronectidae > Verasper > Verasper variegatus. Next base: position 7,440,575 of record CM048051.1, read on the forward strand.
ATAAACAGCTCAAGTTAGTTTTTTTTAAAGCTTATAAAAACAGTGAGTCATGATCATGAGAAATCTTTGTTGTTTTTACCTTTAGATGGTGAAAGAACTCGCTCGACAATGGAACCCTTCAGCTTCGAGCTGCAGGGAGTGTTTTCTGTCTCTGCTCCAGCACTGAATTGTAGAGCACAGGGTTGGGTTAGGTTAGTGGAGGTCAAGGAACACAAGGACAAATTGCTAAATGAATTACTTACTCTTCTTTAGGTCAGCCTCTTCGCCTATCTGGTGTTTATGGCCTGGACTCGACAAGAGAGGGATGGAGGGAGGAAGTGAGGTCGACCTGGAAGAAAGAAGAACTTTCTGCGGCTCGGGCGACAAGTGTCCATCTCTGTGGTCTTTTTCTCTCTTTTCTCCCTTTGTCTTTCTGTCATTTTGTCTGTCCCTTTCGTCTCTTTCTGGCCTCTTTTTCGTTCTTTCACTCTTTTCAACTGCCTCTCTTCTGTCTCTGTCCATCTTTCCCACTGGGACAGCAGCCATGTGCTTTGGAGGCCCTCAGAGATGAAACCACACACTGGAGCTGTAGCAGGGGGTAGAAGAAGACGAGGACGGCTCCAGAATAAGCTCTGCTGGCGCTCCTGGCCAAGACACTCGCCAGAAACCAAACTGGATGTGGTGAAACTGTCAAATTACTTAAGGAAACTGCATCGAAACCTCAGGAGGCAAAAAACAGAGAGAAAGATGAGGGTTTCTTTCTTTTTTTTCAGCGCATTGCAAAACAAGCAAAGCAAAATGGTAATTAAAGAAGAATTTAATAACTTAAAAAGTTGTCAGTGAGGAGGCCTCTTGTTAGGGAGCATGTTTAGTCAGGATGTTGCAGTATTGATTGACTATGACTACGACAGAGGATAAATTCACTCAGATTACTTTGCACAGTATTTGTTTTTTAGTCATAAAGGTATTTATTGTGTTGGCCTACAACTGTATCATATGATTCACCCATATGACATTACAGCTCTCTAATTAAAAGCCTCAAATACTTTCTTTCAATATCTTTAAAGAATAAAGCCATGTACATGTAAAGAATAAAAAAGAAACACTGGTAAAACAATGTATGCTGTCCTGATGTCTGATATAATTACATAGTATAAAATAACAAAATAAAAATAAATCTTTGGCTAATGGTTTAGATAGATGATCTAAATCTTTCAAATTAATAAAGAATATGTTTAATCTTTTATTTTACTGTTGAAAATCTACTGAAATTGTAAATTAAAGAAACTTTGAATAAAATTGGGCTTTTTTAAAGTCATCAGTTGTGTACTTTGCAACCAGTACCAATCAGTATCCGCAAAACCTTAATCCATATACACTGATGTCAAACCACTCATACACACAGGCCGCAGATGTGCACTGCTCTTGAGCTTCCATGTGTCAGCGATGCAGTGACAAGTTATTGTAATGCACAGCTCCATGGTGTCAGTTATTAGTGACACACTCAAGCAGGTTTTCCATGAACTAAACTGCCATGAAAGGATATTGAAATCCTGCTCTCACTTGAGTTTGTTTCAGAATCTGAATCAGAAAATTGTGGGGCTTTTTGGATGGGATGCTTGACGACATTGAAAATTCTCCAAGGCAACAATGAAAATGTCTTTATTATCATGGTCATATTAAAGCCAAACTTCTAGGTTTGCTGATATGTTCCATACAGTATTAACATTTGCAACAAATTCATTGTTGGGATGAAACATAAATGAGATGACATGTTTCTTTCAAAGAATTGTTGCTGCAGTATAAGGACCTGACATTGTAAAGCCTATCGGAAACTATAGATTCTTATGAATGCACTGGTTCCTATGCATGCTGCACTAAAAGAGATTAAATTGCTGTTATTGCTCCACCGAGTACAGTGGTAAAAACATCTAATCTCTCAACGTTGTCTGGAATGTGCAACAGTGCGTCGCCTCCCAGCGAAAAAGAAGCTCTCAGGCACATCAGCTGCTTGTTTGGTGTCATTGTCTTTGCCTGTACATTTAATTTTCTAGTGGTGCACTGGTTCTATATGAATTTCTTTATAAACCAGGGCTTTTATTTTGACATTGCCGCCTGTGAAACGAAAGCAGGACTCCAGTTTAATGTCAGTTAAGAGGAAGATGTAACATGAAAACGTTGTGAGAGTTGACATGAGCGATGAATGAGCTTGAGGGCCTAGTGGCTCATTAGGGTGCTATAAATCACTGCTATATGTTTCAAATAAAGTGTTACCATTTGTGTGTGTGTGTGTGTGTGAGCATGTGCGTGTGTGTGTGTGTGTGTGTGTGTGTGTGTGTGTGTGTGTGTGTGTGTGTGTGCGCCCTTGCACTACACTCTGGCTCCACTAAGACTCCATGCCCAGCAGTTATAGACAGCAGAGACGGCTATAACTTCCACTGCCTCCACTGTCTCCTCTCTCTCTCTCTCTCTTTCTCTCTCCTACACACACACACACACACACACACACACATTAACACACACACACTACCTCCTCCTCCTCACTCCATAACAAACAGCCTGGGCCCCCAAGGCTTCCTGTATCCTACACACAGCCAGCAAATAAACACAATCACATTCATTTAGCCCTACACACACACACACACACACACACACAAGCATTCATTCGTGCATAGCCGTGCTGCAAACACACCCACCCAAACGCACACAAGCATTACGGCATGTGCAGACACAAACACACACTGCGACTGAAAGAGGACTCAAATGGGTAACCACTGCTATTTCTTCCCTCATTAAGCCACAATATTACGAGCTGACACTCTGAGAGGCCTGTGGGCTTGGACCCCGTGTCCCGAGGTTTCCACTGTTCAGGGGTGAACGTCTCCTTCTGTTACAGGAAGAGGGGAGCGGAGGAATCAGAGGAGATAACCAGCGATCCCGCAGAGATTTAATGTGCATATTTTAGAGGTTAAATCTGGAAAATCAAGAAGACTGTGTGTCCACAAGATGATTAAAGGTCGGAGTGAGGCGGATGACTTTTCTTTTGGCTCGCTCACACTCTGTGTTTCTTACAATTAAGTGTTGAAACTTAGATGATTTCCTTTTCCACTCTCTGCCTGTTTTCCTTTATTATCGTCCGACCAGGAGCATTTAGCAATTTATCATGGCACTGTTAAGACTCGCATTGTATTCCCACACTCGCTGGATTAAACAGTGCAGGACTTGTAGCTCTGAGTTTTTGGACAATGAACAGAGCAAAGAAACCAAGGAATTATTTTTCTAAACAGTGTTTAATTGGCAGAGATAGTCTGACAGAGACAGTCTGACCCTTGACCTCACCTTGTTTGGTGCAGAACTTCTGAACCAAAGATTTAATCCGAAATAAGGTGTTCTTACTCTGAATCAGACTGAACCATGGTTTGGATCGTGTACAGTTTAAAAACACTTTTTGAGGATTGGATTTTCAGACCAATCGCAGGGAGTTGAGACCGAAGGGATGTATCACATATAGCTCGACAAATCCCACGTGGTGGTGACGACATGACGTGTATATATGTCGTAGAAAAGTCTGTAGTCTGATCGCTAAATTACAACGTGCAACCAAAGCTAACCAGATTAAATGTAAACAATGTAACATTGGTTTTGACTCTCAGGAGTAAAAAGGCACTAAGAAGACGGTAAGTGAAGATAAATGTGTGGGGATCAGGGATTTAAATTATTCACTGCAACACATTTGCAACATTTTACTGAATATGTTTAATTTAGATTCAATTAGTAGTTTGACATTTTGGGAAATTATTTCTGAGTGCACTTTTGAACAGATTAAACAAACACGATGCATGTGAGTGTGTGAAATAGTGGGACTGACAGATTATAGACAGACATTTTTTGATATTTGCATTTAGCTAAACAAGTGTTTCCCCCTGTTTCTGCTGAGATAAGTTGTTGGTACGATATTAACAGACATAAGAGATGATCCCTCGACTATTTTCAAAAATGTCCAACTGTTTCCTTTAACTTATGTCATATTATATATTTAATGTGTGTTAAAATGTGCCTATTTGTGTTGATCTGCACTGAACTGGCTGTGAAGGGACGATACAGATTAAAGTCTAAAAAAAGTCTCCATTTAATTTTCACCACCATAAACCTAATGGACAATGTGTGTAAACAGGGCTCAGTTTACTAACCCATTAATCTGATGCAGGAGTAAACACCATTAAATCATCGCTGAAAATAATCACTTTACCTTTTTTTTGTCACTGTTCAAATTCAGTGTGCAGCGACATGGACTCCACTGTGTGTACACTATGAATAATAGAAGACTTGGAAAATTAATTCACTGCCGTATTTGCTTTGTTCAGGCAGAAGCAAAGACTTCACGGCTCCGTGTCGCCCGTTTGACTGAAACCGCTGCGGCACATTCAGATGCTCTGAACTTGGACTGGGAGAAGTGGTTTCTGGGTAACCATAGCGCACATGGGCCTCCGAACGAGCCAGCGTGCGAGCCTTCAAAATGTCAAATATTCGTTGTGCAAATCTGTGGTTCTTTGTGTCAAACAAATTGTTGTAAGTCGTGCAGGGAAGACGATCGTGTGGTGTGGGATCACGCCAAGCATCCAGCATGGGACTAAAACAAACAACCGAAGGCTGAGTTTATGCAGAATGATTCATTTATTTGTTTTTATGTATTAACAGTACATGACACTGTCCCCGTTTGTACATATTGTCATGTTTAGTAGGACACTGTTTATATAATGTTATAATCCAGGACCACTTCATATGAATTAAGGTGAACCACTAAGACCACCATTGTAAAGGTTTATAAACTTCAACTAATTACATCATCACTGTTACTCGAATCATTTAATTAAATAGTCAAATAATTTACAATCGCAACTTCAACGACAAAGTCTGTTTGAATACGCTGATGTGTTCTGACAGGTCCAGCCGGGTTTGTACAGAAAGTTTGAAATGATTTTCGGGTTTGGGTCGAGTTAGGTCACGTTGGCTGGGCCGCTTGATTTATCACACTGCACATGCCTGTAATTGGAGGAAACGTTTGGCTCGGCTCGGCTCGGCTCGGGCTCAGTTGGTTTTCTCTCTGGCTCGGACGGGTTCGGCGGAAAATTGCGGCCTAGCTGGAGAATTGGTGATTTATTTATTTTTTAGGTATATATGTCCTATAACAGATCTCTTAAGTTTAACAGGGGATTTAACTAAAGCCATTAGTTGAAGCTTACCAAGTCCTTCATAAAGGAATCTTCATTAGAAACTGGAACCAATAAAGATCAGTTGTTCGGTTTGATGTTTACTTTCGTGGAGCAACATTCACTTGTTGGTGCTTTTATTGCTACTTTGCAGAAAGTGCAGCAGCCAATCGACTGTCTCACTGGTGTATGGGTGAGCAGACAGTTAACGTATACAAGTGGAAGTGTTTTTTTTATCTGCAGCCTGAGTGTGATTCAGGGTTTCTAATGTGTTTCAGTGGAGAAAAACACGCCTGACACTTTAAATCCATCAACAGGAAATCTAAAACAAACACTACAACAATGATCATTTAAGTCACACGTGAAATAACCTGTTGCTACCATCTCATGAACTCACTTATCGTCCCTATTGTTAGTCCCACGATAACACAGTTTTGACTTCATCTTTACGTACAACATGTGTTTATAACATCCTCTCCCCTCTTCCTCCTCCTCCTCCTCCTCCTCCTCCCGTGGCGTGTGAAAAGAAGATACCAGGGTAGCAACAGAGGAAACATAGCAACCACATAATTGGTGGCCAGGATCAAACTTCAGTCACGCCGTCCTATCGGCGAGGCTCTGTTCCCTGTCCTTTTCCCATATATCTTGCACCGTAATGACTGTGACACAGCTCCGCTACTAGAGGCTTGGGTTGAGTTGGAATGTATGTAATTGGTTTACAGAAGTTGCATTTAAGGACAAAAAAGATCTGAAAGGTTGCAATCACTGACATGTACTCCCTGTTGTAGTGGAAGCTGAGCTCACCAGAAATCTGTTTATCTGCCTCTTTGGGTGACTTTATTCTTTGTAACATAAATCATCCGTTTGAATTTAGTGTTTATTGAGTTTAACGTCACAGTGAATCGATTTGTAAATTTTGAGTGGAAACATGTATTCGGTCAAAGTTTGGCCTCGTTCTTTCAAAGGCCGTGTCTGTTTTTGATATAAATAGTTAGATTATGTGAAGCCGTTTGCAAACTTTAAGTCTGGAGGATGTGCGGACACGGGGGTCTGGACTGTCTCTCAGATGGGAAGGACGCAGCAGGAGAATCTCCGGTCAGACGCGTTCACATTAACAGGAAAATATCCGGAGCGTTCCAGCGAGGGAAGGTGCAGGAGGCGTAACGTTTAGATTCTGCTGCGGAGATCACACCTTTTTTTTTTTACAGCACGTTGACACCAGCTTCAGCCCTTATAACCAAAAGCTCTCGAATCTCATCCTTCCAAGTTGACCTCTTCTACGTGTATTACACCTCTTTTTCATTCTCAGATACTTACATTCTTTTATTTTTTAATTACTTGAATTACAACCTGAAGTAATTAGGGAGTCAAATTTCATCATTGAATCGGTTATTGATTAAACTTGTAACCAGCAAACCAGTTAACTCTAAAGGTTTGTACATTTCCAAATTGTAGGATTTAAAGCCACAGCTGCAGCAGCTCGAAAAACTCAAATAGATTTAGTTTCTAAATCTGTTTGCAGGAAGAGGAGGTCAGACATTTTTTTAGGCCTTGATTTCCTTGAACTGTGCAGCTATAAAAAAAGAAAGAATCAAGGTTTGTTGATTATAAATTTTGAGTCTCCTTCCTGTTGTCAAAGACAGACATTGAGATACTGCATGTTGTGGACTTGTTGCTGAGCTGAGTTAGAAAAAGATTCAAGCTTCTCCTCTCTCTTTCCTTCTTACTTCCTATTTGGTAACTACAGTATTTGAGAGACGCTACCTACATTTCTTCCATGGCCGTTGAGCTGTTTCCATGGCGATGGGAGTCTCACGTTTAGCATCCAAAATTTATCCCTGAAGGAGGAGGACGGCCAACTTTAGCGGCTCATAATAAGTCAAGTTTATTTCTACTTCTTTTTTTTGCACCAGACTCTTGGTATTGCTTCTTTTTTTACCTCTTGTATACAAAATACAAAATCTGGTAAGTTATGATGAATAAACTTTGAATCCTAAATCTAAAAGGAAAGAATCTTAAAGGACAAAGGACAAGAAGCAAGTTGATCACCAACATTTCAAGTTTAAAATGTTAAAGATTGATATAAAGATTAATTTCATACTGGAGACAGTTTTTTGTGTCTGCACAGAATGACCGTTGGTTGGAAACATTTGGGTTTGATGACTGCCCACCACTGTGTGTGTGTGTGTGTGTATGAGAGAGAATAGCTCCAGCTCACACAAACAGCCAGCTTGCTGTGCTGTTTGGTCGTCCCACCAGACACAGGAAGTCACAGTATCCCGGACGTCATTGTACTGTGGGACAGAGGTGTCCTTTGTCCTGGCTGCGGTCGCTGAACAGGTGCTCTGTCTTTGTTCCCTCGGTGCCTCTCAGTCACTCTCTCTTTTCTCTCCCTCCGTCTCCGTCCTGCTCTCACTCACTCCTCACATCTCTCGCTGCGTTTACCCCCTCAAAGTATTAAACACCTGAAATTACCAACAATTGAGGATTATCTGTGGAACCTATTAAGTGAAACCTAAAACTACAGGAAATGGAGATTCTTCTGTGTTGTCATGTTTGTTCAGCTTCATCTTTTTATCTAGTTTGCGATAAAAAACAAATACCTTTACTGACTCCGGGCATATGAACATGAACGAGACCACCTGGCCACACGGCCCACAAAGGAAGATGCCTTTTTGGGCCGCGTAAGAACGCGAAGGCCGAACTAAAATGAGACGGTCTGGTCTTTGGAGTATTTCCATGATCTGCGTCTCCCGCTTGTCCTTGCTTTACCGTTGTTGCCTAGCAATAGAGCTGCTGTTGGACACGAGAAAGTTTTAATGCCCTTTGGTTTTTTAACATTTGCACAGCTGTTTGATGAGTTGAAGCCTGATAGCTACATTTAAAAGTGTAAGCACATTGGCACCATTATCTCTTTGAATAACAGTTTGTCACCAATTGATGATGAATCCTGGCTTAGGTTGGACAGAAAAGAATCCACTTGTTGGAGTCTTTGTTGCTCCAGAATGGAAGGATGCATTTCTCGGCTGCATTTAGAGGGGCCTTCGAAATGGGACAATCTAGTCATCCCGCTGTGATGCAGTCTTCAAATGCAGCATCTGAAACACACTAATGAATTTAAAAGTAAATTCTGGTTTATTGGAAGCAGAATTCATGACGTCACACGAGGATCTGTTCCACTAGCTTCTGTAAATTCAGTGCAATCTCTTATTCAGCAAAATATGATATGGAAAAAAATATATAAAAGTATGTTCCTTAGGTTTACTTTGCACAATCTAACACTAATCACCGTCCACAGCAGCAGCTGCTATCAGTTGAAACCTTTGTGATTTTAACAACAACATCGACTCTCTCATGGACGTCCCTCTTCTCTTGATGTTTAGCCATAAGCCATAAAGGGCTTATGGGAAATTATTTTCGTTTAAGCCTGCAAAAACACACAAACATAAAAAAAAAAGCAATGATATTACATAATTTCTTTGAGAGAACAGCTACCATCCTTTTCTAGGCACATTAGGCAGAGCCACAGACTATTATTGTTAGTTATTAGCGTATAAACGTCAGTGGTTTCCTGAAAGAGGTTTTCTTACTTTTGGACGAGAATTCGGAAGTTCTGGTTTCACTTTGGCTCTTTATCACAACTTGAGTCTTATTTGTAGTTCTGGCTGAAGCTTTGGCTCTTTCCTATTGGTCATGATATAATTGTGCTCCTCAAGGTAATTGCCGGGATCTCAAAACCACTTACATCAAGTCTGATGCGGCGATAAAAAACGAGGAGTTAGCAGAACTAACAGGCTTTAAAGAAACCTTGAGGTGAGTCAAACTTTAAAGGTCATATATTCAAGATTTTAATCATCATTAAAGCAGCCAACAACTGTTTTCCACCGAAATATATAGTGGAGTAACGCTGCCCTCAGCAAAGAACAAAGACTCGGACTGTGTGTGATCCCAGCCTCTGTTCTTTGGTTTCGTTGTTGGTCCAGCACTGTGTTCATGTTGTGTTCAGTGTGTGTGTGTGTGTGTGTGTGTGTGTGTGTGTGTGTGTGTGTGTGTGTGTGTGTGTGTGTGTGTGTGTGTGTGTGTGTTTGTGTTTGTGTTTGTGACTCGCTGTCTTTGATTGGGCCTGCCCATCATGAGGTGGCTTGAGCACCAATTAGCAGTGATGTACACGTGTCACCCTGGTCGTCTCTTTTCGGCACTTTGACCAATACATAATAATAAAATGACTTTAGAAGTTTTGAGAGTTAGATCTGTGTCATATCGGTTGTCTTTAAAAGTACAAAGTACATGTAGTTGTGTGTGTTTCCTCACCAGCTTCGTGGCTCTGAACCGTAATAAGAAGAGCTCTTGTTTAACGCTAGCGTACTTAGCTTAGCCTTGGCTCCTCGATAGTAACAGTAAAACAGTCCGGACCAACTCTTATTGCAGTACCAACCACCAACATCAGCCAAAACACCACATCATACTTCCCCGTACGTCAAACACATGATACCCACAAGGCCACCTTCTTAAAGGGCCAGGCTTGTAACATGTGTCTGTGAGGGGTAAAATCTTTTTTTGATCTGGTCTTTGGCTAAAAGCCTTAAATCAGAGCCTTCACTGCTATAGTATTACTTAAAAGATAATTTTCTTTTATTGTCAGTATTAGTTATAATTTATTTATAATTTAATTTAGTTATCAGTCATTACCAGGTAAGGAGGATGGGCCGGGAATGCCAGGAAGGGTTAAAGTATGCAACCACACACACACACACACTGGATAGAGGAACGTGAGAAAAGAATGAGGGGAAGATTAACACTAATCCAATATCCGATGCTCCTGGATGGAGGAGCGGCTGTTGAGCGATGCCCCTCTCTCTACCTCTCTCTCTCTCTCTCTCTCTCTCTCTCTCTCTCTCTCTCTCTCTCTCTCTCTCTCACGCATGAATATGTACATGGGGGGGTCTTAAGGATCTGTCCCGTAAGCATTTCAGTTTGACCACATCCTTGCCTAACCCACACACACACACACACACACCCCACAGGAATAGTATTGTGGGCCAGAGGGCTTCACAGGCCAGACCACTTCTCACAGACAACACTACAACCACAGCGTTTACAATACTTACAGCTAATATACGTTACACTTGTGTGTTTGTGCGTGTGTGTGTGCAGATGTGTGGTTCAGCTCAACTAGTTCCTGTAGTTCCTAGAGATTCCTTTTCTTGGAAACCATTAACTAAATCACTTTTCACAATGGCTGGCAGGAAGTGTGTCCAGAGGGTTTATAATTCATTCCCTCTCTCCGTGTTTTCAGAGCTTCAGTCCTGTGAGGCCTATTGATTGGCAGCTGGATACAGCGCTTTGTTGAGTCAGATTAAAAGAGCATTTCATCAGGTCGGGGGACTCACAATCACAAACCTAAAAACTAGGTTTTAATCGGCAAGATTAAAGCAATAGAACATTTTAGGTCTTAGATGCACTTAGACGCAGAATTATCTCTGTTTTCTTTTACTTTACACCTCGTCCCTACATTTATTACTTCATTACTTGATCATTTTAGTTCATTGTTATTTTTGCAGATTCAGTGTAATAATACAAAATTAAGCAAAGTTCACACTACACCATTTTTCTAAATCGTCGGATGGTTGTTCAGTTCACACAACAGCTTCTGTATCATATTGCTCACAGAATCACATCAGGTGGAGGAGAGGTGAAACAGTGCAGGGGATGGACATCACGGTTTTAGAATAGAACGCAGCTCGGGCTACAATCTTTCAGTTCGAACCAATCTGATCCCGACCCGAGCCTGACTAAATATCAATGTATTATCACAAGAAAGCACAAACGATGGCGTAAGTCATTGTATTTTTTGTCCTTTGCCAGGCTATTGTCATTTGCTGGATATGTCATTCATGGATTTGACTGCATGATGAAGAAATCACTGCTTTTTTTCTGACTCAGGAGTGTGAGTAACTTTCACTACACTCCAGCTTTACTGTCTCAATATTTCAAATAGTCATCTCTGTTATCTGGGTTACCTCTTTCTAAGCATCAGCACAACTGGCGCCGGCAAAGAGATCCGTGACCTTCGAGAACAGAGAACGCATGACAGGAACTTCACAGGAAGTGAAAAGGTCAGCCAACAGGAACACGACAGTGCCAGCAGAGCTAAAAGGAAACATTGAACCACAGTGAGACACGCCAAGATACCCCACCCTGAGGTCCTCAGCGTGCACGCGCAAACACACATACGCATGCAACCACACACGTGCACCAATGCACACAAATCCCACATATCTGAGAGAACATGGCTTGACCTCTTCTCTTTTCTCTGACAGGTGAGCCAGTGTGAGAGGCGGTGAGTTGGTGGCTGTTTCTGAAGGGTTGCCGTGGTGATTTTCCTTGTTGCTCATGATATTGACTAAACAGATGTATGTTAACAGGAAGGAAGGAGGGCATCCCGGGGTAGAGCTATGTTAGCGAGCGACTGAAGAAGTGGATGAGGCCGTGTGAAATTTACAAGAGGAAAGTTTCACAAATGTCTCCTCTTACAAGATTTGTAATACAAAGCACATCACAACCCCAGAGTGAGTGGGATGAGTGCATTTGTATTTTTGTGCATGTGTGTATGCATTCACAGTTTGTCCACAGCATTACGAAGCAGTTCAGTCCAACATTTGTGCAGATCCACATGATAAAGTTCACATAACCTGGCTGTGTCCAGTTTGATGTGTAAGCTGGATTAATGTCCTACAAAAGTAGTTTACCAAGACTAAATTTCAAGCGTACCAATGTCTAACTGTCCATCACATTACCTCTTGTCTTAATTCCTTGCCAGCGATTTAGTTAGACAGCGTTTTCATTCACAAGCTGATGGAAACCCTCATCCCACCAACATTTTCTACATATTTAGGGATTTGGACGGGAACATGTCTTTCTGTTGTCCTCTCTGTGCGGTGACTCATACATGGAACCACGAGTCAAACTGGACATTGATTTGTCCTCACGTCTCTTCTGACGCTGAGTCCATCAACAAAGCTGTATTGTGGGAGCTGATACACACACACACACACAAGGTCAAACTCACACATGCACACATGTTTCAGCCCTGAGCAACCTGCCCACATATGCACTCACACACAAACATGCACATACACACTGACATCCCATCGCATGCATATATGAGCGTGTATACTCACACACAGAGGATGTACACAAGTGGAGGAACAAACAAACACACAACAGAGCCAACTGGCTAATAAGTCATTCCTTTTACATGAGTCACTCTCTCTTTTTCTCTGTGTTCGGCTGATTTTCTGTTCGTGAATGAAGCAGAGCTGAGAGACGAAGCGTTTGATGGTGACTCTGACACTTTTGCTGAATCTAGGAAACACTGATCTTCTGCAGCCAATCAGTCATGTTTACACGTGGCTCCACATTTGATATCAGACAGATAGATAGAGCATGAGAATAATACAAGGTCAATATAGACAGAACTACTACAAAGTATCTGCTAATTGAGATATTGACGATCCAATATTAATATAAGTATGAGGTGATTGAAAAACTGAAGCTGTACAAAGTTGTGCCCTAGACCACCTTATATAGCTCTTAAAGTTGAATGCATCATATTGCATGACCCATACTGACCTTATACATATATGAAGTGATTTCTGTTGCATTCTTTATCATTCAAGTTAGTATTTTTACTCGTGAGAACTTTTCGAGGATTTTGTAAAGTTCTCACAGTGAAAAGGTTTTTCTGAGAGTCCAAGAAAAGAGGCCCATGGGGCGGAGCAGGACAGGATATCATCGGAGTCCCGTAACAAGTGGAGGTCAGGTTTGAGGTGATGTTCTTCACTGTCTGGTTAAATCGTGAGAGAGAGAGAAAAGAGTCAGCTCCACTTCAGACGAGAGAAAACAAGATTAGAGAAAGAACAGAGATAGGAGGACTTGGACAGAGAGGAGGGGAGATATGGGAGCAAAGATGGGAGTCACAACAGGGTTTTGCAATACTGTGTTCCGTATGTGTGTGCATGCACGTACACGCAACTTTGTGTATGCACGCGTCTGTCTTCAGAGTTTGTGTCAGTACTGAGTGTAAGAGACTCAAGCCAAGAGATAAATGTATGAAATGTTATTGTGGTGGGGCTGGCCCTGCTCCAGAGGAAGTGCTTGGCTTTGACAATGCTCTCACCAGGAATGCACTGCAGGCCGCCGCCAAGTGGGCGTGTCGCTGCTCCGGGGTCGGAAGCCAAGTTTGGTCGGTTCAGTTTTTGGCCCCTCCGATGCCTCGGGGGACCGTCCCGCTCCACTGTTGTTCAGAAAAGAGAGAGAGAGAGAGGGAAAAGAGGGAGAAAGAGGCGAGAGAGGGTGTACGTTTGTGTGTTCTTGTAAGCTTAGTTTGTATAGATTTGAATGAATGTGTGTGTGTTTGTGTGTGTGTGTGTTTTCCCTTTGAGAGGAGGATCTGAAAGGAATGCAACTGTTCCTTTACACATGTCCACCCCCCTTAGGCAGCCACAGGGCCTGTTGAAAACAGACACGCATCCATGACACACGCACACACACACACACGTGTACTCACACACGCGTACACACACACACACACACACAGTGAGAGAGAGAGAGACTCAGAGGTTGTGGAATGGAAGGAAGTATCAAACTACACCGGCAGAATACTTATCAAGGAGCAAAAGCTGCCCATTAAGATTCCAGGCTTTCACTGCTTAACTTCTGCAATAAGAAAATAATAGGATCACAGTAGAATCGAAGAAAAAGATATGTGAAATATCATATTTGTATATTTCTAAACAAGTAAATAAAAAAAGTTCAGCTGTAAATCCAAGAACGTAGACGTGCGGTCTCTGACCACAAAGGGGAGAACTGATAAGTGCATTCCTAAATGCATATTGTAGGAACATTATGTAACATCACATGCACTAAAATGTTCATATCTAATAAGAAACAGTTGTATGTTTGGAGGTCAGATGACATTTGATTGAAAAATGCTGTTTGGTGGATTCAATTTATTTGGTCTTTTATATGTGCTGCCACTTTTGTTGACATACAGCCCCCCCCCCGGGTACAGGCTGAGTATAATGGTGGTATAATGGGAGAGGGCTGTAAAGAGGCTGGTGTGGTGGAGGCCTCGGTGCGCTGCAGACTGGCAGTGCCTGGTGATAAGAGGCTGCGGCCTGGATGGCCTCTCTGAGGGGAAGTGATGCAAGACAGTAGCTCTTTGTTTCGTGGCATTACTTGGTCCCGTGCCAGTGGCCCCGCTGAATGAAACGGACCGGTTGGCTTGTTTGCTGGCTGGGTGACTGGCTTCATGGTGCACAGGCTGACTGCCTGGCTGACTTACCGGTAGGCAGGCAACTGTGGCACTAAAAATCGTGGCTAATCTCTCTTTTCTCCTCTTCTTCCCGTCTTTCTTCCTCTCTCGCCTCCTTGGACTCAAAGGAACACTTAAGCCGTGAACTGAGTATTATTTTTTCTCCAAGAAAGCAAAAAAAAAAAACCCCATTACCACAGGGTCTGGTTTTCGACTGGAAATTAAAACTGTTTGGATATTTTACATTAAATGATTTAAATTTAACACACGTACAGCTGTCATTGACCATCTTTATATCAGACCAACTTCCTAGAATCCTGAACTACCGCTCCTCCTTCGCTCCCTGTTCTCCTCCTCCTCCTCCTCCTCCTCCTCCTCCTCTGTCCCGGCAGCTCCTGCACCTCTCCTCGCTGCTTTCCCTGCCACTTCCTGAGTGTTGAAATGTGTGTTTTTCCTGCAGCTGAAGCCGTCCTGTCACACTTAGGTTCATTTTACTTTTGAATTCCACAGAGGAAAGAGGAGGAGGGGAAAGGGAGGGGGGGCAGAGGAGGAGATACCGTGTGTGTTTCTACATCTGTTGCCTGCATGCAGGGTGTGTGTGTGTGTGTGTGTGTGTGTGTGTGTGTGTGTGTGTGTGTGTGTGTGGTGAAGCATTCTGCAGGTCTAAATGTCAGGGGTTCCATTTCCAAACACCGTGCACTTGCCATTTCTGCCTCATATACAGTGTGAGCTACATTACAGACGAGCATTTTGATCACTCTCCAAATGCGAGCGAGCACACGCACACATGCAAACACGCACATGCGCTTATATAACACACAAACTACCTTCCACAGACCTGCCCTCATCATCACCCTGGTCCAGAGTCAACCATGTCTCTAAATGCATTTCCATCCACCTGTCGAAGTACACTTCAAATAATCACACGTCGTATGTTCATGTTTGTTCTTCCAGTAAGTTTGGTTTTAATTCATTATTCGATGCTATAAGAGACACGGGTTGAAACTACAGTTGCAGCTGAGACTGACTCACGATTGGTTGAGCACATTTATCGTCAGGACCTTGACTGCGCAGACTCTGGCTCAAAATTATGTCAAAAGTCCAAGATGGCTGCCCCCCATCTCCAGAATTTTTTGGCAGGAGAAAGTGGAGACATGTTGTCCATCTTCATACACAGTCTACGGCCGCTGCTGTTGTTTTCCACACAATAACAAACTACCAGAATAAAAAGACAAGTTGTCACGTATGGTGCTGATCGAAGTTCCCACTGCTTAATGTCTACTGGTTATGGGTCAGTTGCCTGGTCTGACATTTTGGAGTTTGATCCTACAAAAGACACAATTTGTCTCGTGTTGTTTTCTAATTCTATCAAAGACAGACGAACAGTGTTACACTATGAATTAAACAAATCCAAAATGTGGTAAAAGGAAAAGAAAGAGAGCAAAGTGTGTGTGTGACCATATGTGTGTGTGTCTGGGGGTTGTCGCTGGTGCAAGGGGGTTCGGTTGAGCGCTGCACCAGATGTGAAAATGACTTTTGCAATATGTCATCTAAACAGCAAACTGCGGGGGATTTACTTGAGCTAACTTGATGCACATAAGTGCTGGAAAGTCAAAACTACAGTTAGCTTCTTGAAAACTCTCGGATGGATTCCGAGACCAGCTGAGGGGAAACATTATTCATTGCAGGAAACGGGCATGTGGTTTTCCCCCGCGGCCGCTGAGCATTAGTCTAACACATGTTGCCTTTAACGCGAGATTCGCGCTGCAAAAAAACAAAAATGAAAAAGTGGTGGCCTGCCCCTTTAAGTGGTATCTGGGAGCACATCGTTTCACAGCGATATGGTGACTGAGCAACTTCACAATACAAGTTCTGCCAGTTGTGAAACGTGGCAGATAAGAAACCAAACATGAGATGGGTCAAGTCAGATTATGTCGCTCAGAGGGTGCACCTGATGATCCCTTTTGTCCCAGGTTATCGCAACGCAATGGGGAGGGCACTCATATGTAGTGACGGTCCAGCACACGCACACACACACACACACACACACTTGTTACATGTGTCCTAACCAGAACAAAGTCCCATCCAGCCTGAGGGCCTCTGACACACTTTCGCCGAATGAGATGACCCCTCTGTTGCTCTCTCCTCTTGTTTCTCTTTCTATCCCATCTCTTCTTTACTTTTCACTTTATCAACAACCTGTTTACAGATAATTTAAGTTTTGTTTTCTCATGTGCATTCGCGTAAACACTTGGATTTGCAAGAACTTACCAGCAAAATGGAGATTTGTTGTTAGGCCATAACAACAGCTGATGTGCGTGTGTGTGTTCTGGGTGTGACGACCTTATTTTTGACATTGCACAATGATACTGCAAATGCAACAGAGCGCAACAGTCGTCCTCCTAACACTGTTTGGCATATTTAAAAAACAAGACAGTAAACATTATAAACTATGAAATGTGTTTCCTGCTGGTGTGTGTTGCATTGTCTCCTGTGGTAAAGTCATCTCGTTCTCGCAGCAGGCCAAACCACAGCACAAATAATTATTCGCATACACAGGCTTTGACCCAGCACTTGTTCCTCAGTGAATCCAGCCTGCCATAATAGTAGCTGATAATAAATGGTTTCCTCCTCACCTGCCTGCGCCGAAGCTTCCTGTGTTGATGATATGTATGTGGCGGAGTGGGGTGGAGATGACAATGTAGGTGTGGAGGAAGTCAATTGCAGGTGTGTGTGTGTGTGTGTGTGTGTGTGTGTGTGTCCGTCCGTCCGTCCGTCCGTCCCAGGTGGGTGCTGACAGACCGGCAGGTAAACAGGCAGGTTGGTCTCTGATCTCACCTGTTGGAGCAGACACAGCAGCGCCTGCAGGGCCTCTGCACAGGAAACATGTTCTTTATGTGATGCTGGAAAATCCAGATCAGCTCTTCTCTTCTCTTTTCTTGTCTTAACCTCTCTTCTGTTCTGTTCTCTTGTTCTATTTTCCTTTTCTTGTCTTCACTTCTGTTCTGTTCTATTTTCCTCCTCTTTCTCGTCTCTATCTTTTCTCCATCTTTTCTCTCTCTCATCTAGCCTTTACCCGGTCATTTGTTCTCCTCTTCTCTCCAGGTGCAGGGAAGGGACTGGGAATGAGGGGAGGAAGAATGCCTCAGGGCAACGGCAGTGCAGGTGGGCTGGGATTTTTTTTTTTTGGGGGGGGGTGACAGTGTATGTATGTGTGTGTGTGGTCTAGGTTTTACTCATGTTGTGGGGACATAAATCCGTTTACACACCTTGTCATCCTTATCAATTTTAAGGTGAAGACATGATTTAGGTTAGGGTATGGTTAGGTTTGGGGTATGGTTAGGTTTAGGTTGAGTAAGGTTAAGTTTGGGTTTGGGTTTGGTTTGGATTAGGGTATGGGTATGGTTAGGTTGAGAGTTGTATGATTAGGCAAACAATAGTTATGGTCAAAATTACAGTAAGTCTCCAAAAAAATGTAATGTAAGTCAGTGTAATGTCGCAGAGATATGTCTCTCTCCTTCTCTGTGTGTGTGCATGTGTGTGTGTGTGTGTGTGTGTGTGTGTGTGTGTGTGTGTGTGTGTGTGTGTGTGTGTGAGTGAGAGGGAGAGAGAGACAGCAGGGTGATTCTGTGCATGTTCCAGTTTCATAAGAGGTGCTTTGGAGAGACAGGAATGTTACACATCCAGATTAAAACAGACCACCCCTATAAAGGAGGAGGAAGTCAGTTTAACCCGCGAGTCAAACACCAACACACACAGCAGCCGTCGTGCACAGTCCCTGATATGAAGTCACCAGCATCTCACCACCTCGCGTCTCGCGTTACATCTCCAGAGGAAGTCCATGAATTATTTCCTGTTACTTATGTAATGTTTTCTTTTGAGTTTAAGGTCAGACTGCTTTATTTGGCTGTTGCGGTGTTTTATAGAGCACTGATCTATTCACACACAGGAAGGAGCCGGGGGACCTCAGGAAGTGGAAGTGTTGATGTAAAACAACTAAAGCCCGGGAATGTTGATTTAGAGAGCGATTAATAGATAAATTAATCAGCATCTAGTGACTGAAGTGCATTCATGTGACATAAATTAGCAGCTACACAGATGTTTACAGTAGCTTCACGTGCATTTTCTGGAAAAATCGAACTCTGTACAGCAGGATTTAACATGGTTTGTGCCATTTTAGGAATAAATAATAGAAAATCTTGCTTAATGTAGGCGTGGGTATATATTTAATCCTTAAATACTCCCCCAAAATCCCACTTATTGTACCCATATTGCATGGTCATTCTGAAAGTAGTGTGTATTTGCATTTGTGTGTGTGTGTGTGTAAAAACTCAAGAGTAATGACACGACAGCCCGATATATTTAACAATATATATTTCCATTGTCAATGTACATTCCATTTCGACATAAGCTTTCTTCACAAACAAAAAGTTGGCATCTAAATAAATACTATATAAAATAGAACTTCAAAATAAATATATCTATAAAGGGAACCTTTTATATGAGAGATTTTTTTTTTCTCTTTTTGTTATATCTAAACAAAACAAATGCACAGATCTCGTTTCTTAATCCCCAACGTTGACATTGCAAAGGCAGAAAGGAATGGAGTAGCATCACCCAGCTGTATGAGACTTTTCCTCTTGTTCAGGATGAGAAAAAAACAAAAAACATCTGTGCTCACAAATGAGCTAAACAAAGGAGTTTGAAGTGTGTAAAAATCACAGCGTTGTAGCAGAGAAATAAAGAGCGAAAAGGTTTTTTATCATTGAGTTGTCGTCGTCTGTGATTCTTCCACACCCCGAACAGGCTAGCGAGCACATGTAAAAAGTATAAATCTAACATGAAGTGAAGAACATTTACTCTTTAGCGGTGACAGATCTGAGGAGTTAAAAGAAAAAGAAAGGCAGCGACTGTCGAGAAAAGAGGTCCACTGGTTAAAAAAAAAAAAGATGGCACTAAACACAAGAGAGAGAGAGAGAGAGAGAGAGAGAGAGAGAGAGAGAGAGAGAGAGAAAACAAGAGGCAGAAACCAGCGAGAAAGGGAGAGAGAGACAGACTTGTCTTTCTCTCCCGTCTCTGTGGTATGACAAGTTTATGCACAGCAGCTGTGTTTGTCAATCAAGGCCAGGGGTGTTTGTTGGACAATTTCTCAGGGAGGAAGGAGAGGGACCCGAGGAAAAGAGAGGGGGGAGGAAGGAAAGCAAGGAGAGAGAAAGAGAGGGGGAGAGAGCTGAGACACTGAGCAGTAACAGCAGGAAATGGGTTGATCCGGATAGGGGTAGATTGTGTTCCCTGTGTGGATTCAATGAGTCCACAGTCTTTGGGACTCGGAGAGGAACCAGGGAATTAGCTTAGCCTCTCGGCTGCTAATGAGCCGTGGATAGCATAAACAGCAGGATTTTTTTATTTTTGTTTTTTTATTATTGCCGGGTACACTTTTCTAAATCAAGTGCTAGGGATAGAAAGACTTGTCATTTTTGTTCCCCCTCCCCAAAACCATCCTCTCTCCACCCTCCCGCTTTTTCTTTTTCTCGCGACCTCGAAAAACATCTTTATCTTACCCTCAAAATATATATATCTAATATATTCTCTACATATTTTGTACTGAATTGTAGTTATAATGTACCATGCAATCTTTCAAGGACATTTAAAAGTCTCTTCTAAAGAACACAAATGTTGTGAAACTATTTACAGCAAATAACATTTCACCTGCATAGCTCTATTACTAAATATATTGTCAAAACATTTGTGATTTTTGCTGCCCACCTACAAACCGGGCGTTTACCCAGTCACACAATCATTCTCAGATTTGGCACCTTTCTCTCAGACTGAATTGCTAGGTTTTGAAAATATTGCCTCATACATTCAAGACTAAGGACAGTTTTTCTTTCCTTTTTTAAAAATCCTGTGTAATATCGACTTTGTGCAACAAGACAAATGTGGGTGTGAGCAACGTTCGGTGCCCGAATGGAAGTTTGGGGTCCAACGTGAAAGAGAGGTGTGTTACAGAGCAAAAAAGGCAGTATGCCTTTATGCCAAACAGAAAAGGCCATCCGTATTAAAGGGCAGCGTGCCTTTAAGAACCAACTGCCATCATCTCCCATTTGGCAAGAGTGCATAACAACTGTGATCACTCAGACAGCGAAGACATGCTACTGTACGCTAGCTTTCCTTTGGCAAAGTCCTCAGACCGTCATGCAAGCCACAAAAATAGACTTTGAGAATAAAAGATAGACTATCTGACTAATGCAGCTACGCAGCATAATGATTAGAATTGAATGAAGACACTGTGTGTGTAAGGGGAGGCTGGGGTGTGTGGGCTAAATGTAGTGCACGCCAATGTAATGTGAGATAGCTGAGGTGGTTAATACTGTGCTTTAGTACATCCTTTAAGGGGTTTGCGTCGTCCTTAAAAGGTTGTGCAAGTGGCAGGTTTGATTTCGACATAGGCTGAATAGATACAAACACAACAACAACAACTTTTGCTATGCCTTCTCTCCTCCTCGTCACTCTCTATAACTTGCATCCCCCCCCCCCTCCGGAAACACTATTTTCTGGCCAGTTTGTCTCTCACTTAGCTTACTTGTTTTAAATTATTCAGTATTGCCTTTTTGCCCCTAAATGTTTCTTTGCCGTCTTGTGCAAAGAGGAAGCAGACCAGGCTCTTAGGCAGTTTAGAAATCAACATGCAGTAGGCCAAGTTCTAGAGAGGATTACCGTAACAGTCCCTGAGAAGGTTGGGTGTACTTTTTTTTCACACGTTTCTCTACGACACATCGACTTCTAGCACGGTGGGTAACCATTACACTAGAGCATGCAGGTCATGACATGCATTACCTCTGAGGTGATTGGTGAACTGCATTCAAAATCTTTTAGAATGTCTGTGCTTCATCCCCCCAAAGTAGGAACACACGCTGTAAAGTGATTATCTCTCCCTCACCTGCAGTGCGACTGCTCGCACACGACGCAGAGTGAGAATTATGGGAAATTACTATTATTTTAAAGTCTCAAAAAGTTAGTTTTTACAGGCCCTCCATGAAGATTAAGTGTTAGCAATACCAAGCTAGCATTTTTAAGGTGTCAGAGGAACAATAGTGACACTAAGAGACGGTGATCATCATAACAGCAGAGAGAGTAAGTGAGTAAGTGGTGGTTTCACTTCTGCAGCGGCCTATCATAAAGCCACGCTATAGGTAATCACTCTTCTTCCTGTTTGTTCAGATGGGGGGGGGGGGGGGCACAGGGCTGTGCTTTTTGGGGGTGGGAGGGGTTGCACAGATTATTTATCTCCGTCACATAACTTCTATGTTATCCAAGGATCCGCAACCAGCTTCTGGTTAGTTACCGATACAAAATTAGCTGAGAAAATACAGAGCAGCAGAGAGGTACAATGACTTTTGTGCCTTCAGCCATCTTTGCACAACAACACAAACACCAGTCCCACAATCTTGTCTTTTCTTCTTGTGTCCCTCTTTCAAACAAACAAAAAAAATCAAACAAAACAACAATTTAAAAAAAAAATCTCAGAGGAGCTGGTTAGCCATTTCAACTAGCCAACTCTCTCAGACCAGGCCCGTTTTGTTCACCACCCTATCAAACAAAAAGCCATTTAAGTACCTTTGTTTTACATAAGTCATCTTCCAGCAGATTAATGGGGTAGTTTAAGGGGTTGGTGTTGGATTGTCCTATCCTTAGAGAGCTAGCAAGTACTGTGTGGTCCTGTCTATTTTTAGCACGGCCAATGCCAGCCAGTTAGGTCCAGTATCATGACCCCTGCTGCTGCTGCTTCTCTAAAGTCCCAACTTTTGCTTCCACGCCTCCGTTTTTACACACAGGGACGCCCACGCCACCCTGCAAGTTCTTGCAGCGGCAGCCGGGCCTACTAACATTGTCGTAACACTTCTGTCCCAGTTTGGCCAGGCCCGTGGCTGGAAGATAGCAGACCAGGCAAGGCAGGACAAGGGAAATGGCAGCCATAAAGGACCAGCGTGCGCAGCAGTTGGCCTGGGAGCACGAGCAGGGCTTGTCAGCACAGGAGCCCTCGTCATCCTCATCTTCAGTACAGTGGTAGAAGATCCCTTTGACCAGGCACATGCAGGTGGCTGTATCTACCAGGCTCTGGGCAGAGCACAGGCACTCCTGGTTGCAGACCCAGCAAGAGGGTAGGGTTCTGGGAAGCGTACACTCTGTGCAGCGGCATTTCCCACAGTGCTCGCAGAGAAGGAGATGCTTCTTCTCGGCTGGGGAGGAAGGAATCAGTGCCAGCCCCTGCTGGCCACCAGTGGAGCACACACCTCCCGCAGGCATCTTTGCAGACTTGAGGTCCAGCGATTTTGAGGAGGAGGTGCAGGACGAAGCAGAGGAGGAGGAGGTAAGGACCTTAGATTCAGAGGAAGTGAAGCAGCCTGGAGTTCGGGCAGTGACTGTGTTAAAGGGGCCCTGGTGGGGGTGCAGGTTTGGGTTGTGGTCCACCATTGGGGTGGGTGCAGCGTGGTCCAGCAGCCTCTGATCAGACGAGGTGCTGCTGCTGCTGCTGATAGAGCTGGGCCTCCCACTGAAGGAAATCCATGGGTGGGTGGTGGTGTCCGGTTGAGGGTGAGGTTCGCACCTGCCCTGCTGGTGGTGCTGGTGTTGGTGATTGTGATGATGGTTGTGATTCGCCCCCAGGAAGCCCTCCTGATTCTGACCGAGCCAGGTGATTCTTCGGTTTGTGGACTTCTGGCTCGGGGGCTGCTGGGAGACAACAGCGGGGCTGTCAATGTAGTCATTCTCCACATGCGAGGACTTTATCTGGTCAATGGGGTAGATGGTGAGGGGGTGCTGAAGGCGGCCGTAGGGCACTCGACTGTCCAGCAGGGGCTGGGATATGAGGGAGGAGGACACTCCTGGGATGTGGTGGGGAACCCTGGACTCCATGTGTAGGCTGGTGCCTTGCACGTCTTCACTCTAAAGCAGCATTTAGCAATACTGCAAAGACAGATACAAAAGAGACAGTTACGACCGGCAGCAACTACTGATGTTCTTCACCCTTTTCATCCTCTTTTTTCTGAAGGCTTTATCATAAGGATCAAATAACAAGTATATCATGGGAAGTGTTTGACAGTGAGAAAATAACATTGTGATCATTACTGAATGACAGCCAGGTTAGTGAATGAGAACAACGTGTGAAGTATATGAACACATTTTTAATTTGTCTTTTATCAAACCAGGGTAGGTCAAGATTGAAACCTACGTTTGAAATACCACTGCTGATGAATTAACATTTATCTCGTGAATAAAATTGACACCTGATTGAGTCTTTTCTCTGAAAATCATACTGACTATCCAAGAACTAGAGGGGCCAAATGATTTCAAATCAACACATCAGACAGCATGTTAAACTGAATGTATTTGTATCTATATGTAATTTACAACAGCCAAGAAAATTCTTCATCTTTCTTCTTTTCTTTTTCTTTTTTAACCAAAGCATTTGAGTCTCTCAACAGAAATCGTTCTCTTTTCTTTTCCAGGCCGGATCTTGGGCAATAATCTGAGTTTCCAACCGATCTTGATTTTTAGACTGAATACCAACAGGGTTTCAGACCTCCTCCATTCTAACTTTGACATTAGAACAATAGAAGTTGGGCTCTCATCGCCTCCCTTCTAAAGAGCAGGGAGCACCAGAGAGCAGGGCTTGCATGCAAAAGACTCAAAGATGCAAAACAAGGCAGAGCAAAGAGAGGCTGCCTGAAAAGGGGAGTTTGACAAAGACGAAATGAACACAAGAGGCGAGAGGAGACGAGGTCTTTGCACAGAATCACACAGGAAAATGAGAATAAGTATGCACTGGGGTAGTATAATTTGCCTTTAACTATAGCTTTTGCACATTTTCTCCCTCAACACGTGAGGTCTATACAGTTGAATCTGTGTAGTAACGGACCAATCTGGGAAATTGTGAATGAAGCTGATTTTATGAACTGCAGCTCTTTTTTTGTGAATGGACGCTTCTGTCTGCACTCGGTTTTGCAAGCATGAATCATTGCGCCCCGGTCGTGATGAGCCTAAATGAAATGGGTTTCGTGCATTTCGTCAATGAACGCTCGGCAGCCGTCAAAAAAACACATACATAATAATAGATTCCTTCTTTACAGAAATCTAAAAACACGATTGAAGACAAAGGACGTAGAACATCTGACAGATCTGCTGGCTCCAATAACCTTATTGGCAAATATACGCCACAAAACCAGGTTCGCTCGGATCATCTGATGTGATATGTTCTTGGTTATTCTTTCCATCCAACGTGTGCATTTTACGCAAACGTACCTACATACTGAGGGTCTATTTCTATTTGAGTCAGTGGTCGTCACCGCTTCTCTCCGCCTGACACCCTCTGCTCTGCTCGTGTTCGTCTCTTTCTCTTTATTCCCCCCGATTTTGCAAACGCCTGATCTGGAAACCTGTTGCGACACTGAGCTGGCACCGACACAGACACTTGTGATCGTCAAAAGCGCGACCATTATGAGCTCAAAGTCGGAACTGTGCGTGTGCGAGCGCGCGTGTGCGTCCCTCCCTTCAATGTGTGAATGAACTGAGTCATAAAAAACCGGAGGCGGCCGCTCGACATACTCAAATTGCGTGTTTATATAGGCTAAGGGCGCTTGTAACGCCGCATTCGGCACCGAGCACTCGTCTGTAGCTAGAACATGACACAAATATAACGTTGGACTCAGAACACTGTGTGCCACCGACGGACACACGGATCGTGGGGTGGTTTCAAGCGGCGGCGGTGAAGTGCGTAATTCCATGCGTAAAGCTGGAGCTTTTGGACCAAATGCAGCGAAAATGGGCAAATTTAAGCATAAGAAAAAACACAATACGCTTGTAATAGAAAGAGGTGAGGGGGATAGAGATTGAAATTCGCTTTGAATTAAGGGCAAAAAACACCTGACACAAGCTACACGGTGTGGCAACCGGGCGGTCGCTGCAGAGCAAGGAGACACGCAACCAAACCACCCGGGGTAAAACATGTTGGAGCTTCAGATGTGGAAACACTCGCCTGTCCCGCTGCCTCTTAACGTGACACTGACATTAAAATAATTAAAAAAAAAACCTCAGCGTGTTCAAATCCACATTTGCTGCCAAGAGAATCAGCGTTTCGAGTGCATCTCTCCCTTCCTCTGCGCCCGCAGCCCCGCTCGTTGTGGTTAAATATTGACTCTGTGTGCAAACACGTTCCGAGAAGCAGCTTGTTGCAAAATAGACATTTACAAGCGCAGTTTTTTTTTTTGTTGGTGCCTGCGAATCCAGTGCGTTGGGGTATAAGGAGAGGGAGTGGGTTGGAGCGTACAGACAGAGAAGAGACGGAGCAGTCGTGTCTGTGCAGCCACACGCACAAGTTACTGACATTAAACCGGGAGACATACAGTGAGAGAGACCGGGGTGGGGGGGGGGTGGGTGGGGGGGCGACAACTTACTGTCGTTTCAGGATAAAAATCTCATCTCTTCGTTGCGCACGACGTCTGCGCGCAGGTTATAGTCCAGTCCGCGCGCGAGAGAGAGAGAGTAGCTCCACAGACGCCGAGCGAGGATTAGTCCAAATATCGTGGAGACGGATGATATGAGGAAGGTGCAGGCGAAGGGAGAGCGAGTCTCCGCCACTAATCTCCACTCGCTGGTGCGTAAAATGCGACTGCGGTTGTGGACGCAGAGCTTTGGGTATGATGTTGCAACCACCGAGGGGGAGGGAAGTGAGTTTTTATGAATGGGAGGGTAGAGGGAAGGAAATGAGGGACGGGTACTGCGCAGATGCCTGGGCCCCCTCCCTCCCTCCCCCTCTCTCTCTCTCCCTCCCTCTCTATCTCTCCTCCTCTCTCTCTTTTTTGTGAATGGGAGGGCAGAGCGACTCGGGAGGGCCGAATTGCGGAGGTTACATTTTTATGAATGGGGAGGACTCGAGAATGGCATTGCGCATGCGCCATGCCGAGATTTTTATGAATGGGAAGAAATGGCGAATGAGGCGTGTGTGTGTGTGTGAGAGAGAGAGAGAGAGAGCTAGAGAGGGGGGGGTGAGGAAATGGGGGCTTTTATTGGTCACAAGGGCAATGTCAGGCCTGATTTACATAAGGAGCCGGTGCCACTCTCGCTTTATTTTAGCCTGTTAATTTATCCACGCAGCTTCCTGCTCCAAGGAGACACTCTGGATGTGAGTGGGCTAAACCTGCGATTAATTAATTTATTCCTTCATCGCTGGCAAATCTCAAATATCCACTAGTCTCTGATTCTGGAGTCTTTACGCAAAGCTCATCTGGAGGAACACGGCACAAGAACACGAGCCGGAGTGCGTCCCAGGGGCTATTTCTCACCATATAACCTAGAATCAGTGTGTTCTCATCTACATGCGCAGGGTAAATAAGACCCTTCCTGTTTCTATCTAAAGCCGTTTATTGCGAACAAGGACGTGTCCTTCCTTCCTTCCTCTGCAACAATGTGAGGTATGACTATACAGCTTCTATGGCAATGTAAAAAAAAAAAAAAAAAGAAGAAACACAGAGGAGGAGGAGGAGAGAGGGGGGATGGAGGTGGGGGGTGTCGGGAGGGGGCAATAACGCCTCCTCTGAAACGCAAACCAGCATGAGGGCAGGCAGGATTCACAAAGGGACAGGATGTTGTTGATTTGTACCGAAACCACACGGAGGAAATGAGTGTGAATTTCCTTTCTCTCTGACATCCCAGTGAGTGTGTGTGTGTGTGTGTGTGCGTGTTTCCCTGCTACCCCCTCCCTCAGCTCGGGGCTTTTAACCAGTCAAAGGTTAACAGTTGCCCCATTATCCATTTGCACTCATCACCATGGCAACCACTACACCTCCAAATTGGGATTACTGTTTTGGCGAAAGCTCCAGACAGAGAAGAGACAAAGGCAAAGAAAGAGATTAATTGAATTATTGACACATAAAATATAAACCATATTGAAAAATAAATCATGTTTCATATACTGAACTGGAAATATCTCCTGATCGATAGCAGAAGATCAATGGCCACAAGTTCATTTGTATTGCATAATTGTGAGTTTTGTGTTTTTTTATGGCACTCCAATATTATTCTTAACATGTAACTGGGATATTCATCTGGGGATTTAAGGTGTGACCTTATGTAAGTGGCACTTTTCTTGTTTTTCGTCTGTCAGCACAAGTTTTTATATCTTAATGTTATTGTAGTAACACAACCGTGAAATAATTTGGTAAATAAATAACCAGTAAGTAAGTGAAACTAATGGTAGAGGATGTTGTATATTGATTTGAATGGCTTTTGGGGCAGATTCGTGACCTACTTTCTGTTTTATCGTATTAATAACCCACATTTTTGACCATGTAGTCAAAAATAACGAATAAGTAATAAAAAACATAATTATAACAAAATACATCGTAGCAACTATATGTAAGTAAAAGTGAAGCTAGTCCTTTGAGATGTATTCATTAATTTGACTTAATTGTATGAATATATTTTAACCCTTTTACACAGTTAATATGAAATTAAAAACAACTGAATAAATTTGAATATTATATAACTGTAATGTTTTTAAATAGTATCCGTCAAAATCTACTGTAGAGTTCAAAACAGCAGAGTACAAAACGAGATGCTGTGACTTTGGGCTTTTACTTTATGGGATCGTCTCAGTAAAAAGTGAGTGAAAGTAGCTATTTTAAAGATGTATTTTATGATATAAAAGAGTAAAATCTTCCTTTACAGACCCACAAATATATAAATCTTACATGTCAGCCACCCTCTCCTTTTCCTAACATCTCTCCTCTCTCCCTCTCTCTCTCACACACACACACACACATGCAGAGATGCACAACTGGACATACTCGCAGATTTCTGTCTGCAGCTGCGTGGCTTTCTGGCACGGCTTACACCAAGTGCTTGTTGAATTGTAGATTTCTGGTCGGTGTGATCATCCAGGCATACATGCACGGAAGGGAAGGCCTAGATTTCTCTCCAGAGTCTCCTCTCCCGGCCTTCCTTCCTGCCACATCTGCTGGCTGCTGCTGCGAGCATGGGATCATAATGGACAGCCCCATCTGCTTCCAGAGCAGTTTCACATACTAGATGTGAAAAGTTGCCTTTTATTTTTTGTCATTCCGTTGAACAAACTTAAAAAAACGTAATTATTTGTACTTTTAGAAAATTGCCTTTTCCTCTTTAGACCCAGAGTAATCGTGTCAGTGAAAATCAAATTACAACGTCAACACCCCTTTTGTTTATCACTTAAGTCTATCACTTGATGTATTTCACTAATCTGCTGTTGTTTGTCGGCCTTGTATTTCCTGACTGATCCCAAGACACAATAACTTGATAACGGTCGTAATTGTGTGTCAGTGTGAGTGTTGGCAGAGCTCAAATGCAAATGCCCAGCGATGGCTCTGCAGAGTGCTGTCAGCTTTACATCAAACAGCTTCTTGTTGCAGGTAAACCAACCAACCAAATCCCCCCCCCCCCCCCCCCCCCCCCCGACTCCTGACACGTCACAATACGCATCTCTCACCTATTAGCAGCTGTGTTGGCCTGTATAGTTGCAGTCGTATCAGATGAGAGTGTCTTCAGAGTGACTTTCACACAAGGTCCCCATGTTTCTCTGCTTCCTCTGTTTCTCAGAAACTGTTGGATTCTGGTTCTTTGTATTTGATGCACATGAATAACATTTGGTATACACATGGTCAGATTATCCTCCTGAGGGGTCGCGTGGCAAGTATTTGTTGTTTGGCCCCCGAAGATGGCAGTGTCTTTACTTTACTTATTTACACAGGCACCAAGAAACTAACTTTAAACGATTTAGAGACTGAAGGAACATAAATTGGTCACCAAATTCTTTTGTAGCTTTTAAAGCAAAAATAAAATATTGTTTTAACAGATTGTGTTGAGAGAAATGTTATTTATTCAACTTCAGTTCCCAAGCACTGCATCACAACAACTGGATCTGGATGCAATGAAATTCTCCCCAGTTTCAGAACAGAAGGTTCATCAAAATATATAATAGTTTGCCTGCAGCGCGAGGCGGAGCATGAGGCCGCAGGTAGCCCCAGCTCCTCAAATATTGACTTCCTTCCTCGCTGCCTGCCTGGTCAGGAGGTGTGTTTGTGTGCTCTGGAGCCAGAAAAGGTGTGTGGTGAGAGAGGTAGGAAGGGGTAGGCGGGGGTGCATGTGCATGTGGTCGTGCGAGTCTGTGTGTCCACATCCATCAAAATAAAGAGTTTGATGACTTTGGCCTGCCCTCATTGCACCATAATAGGATACATTAGGCCTAATTCACTTAGAGCCATTAGAGAAAATTCCTCTACAGGAGTAAAAACACAGCGGCCCAATGAGCCGCACTGGATCTGCTGCTGTAGTTTCAGGACAAGTAACAGGAGCCTAACTATTATATTACTTTTCGTCGAATATTTCTTTTGCGCACTTTGGAAAATCTAATTTCCCTGTAAAATTCTTGTCGCTAAACCCAACCCTTGGACTTTGACTTCATCTACTCACACTGTAAGTCACTTTAAATCCGCTTTAAATGCCTCAAAGTTTAGATTTCATGTTTTCAAAGATGAAGATTTAAAGTCTTTCTTTGGATAATGAATTACGTTTAACCAGAGTACACACAAGGAATACATTCATACAAATTAGTGTCATCTCCAGGGTTAAAGTATTTCCCGGCCATAAGAAAGTGTTTCAGCTCTTACATGACTTTGTTCCACTTCAGTCAATAATCTCTCCATGATTTTAAAAAGGAAAATCTTGTGACCAATAATTTGACATGGTTATGCAGGAGGAAATGGGTTTTGTGGCTCGAGAGTCACACCCATTGTGAGAAAGGCCCTGGTCAGTGTTCTTGTTTTTTTACTGGGCAGCCATCCCAGGAAATGTGGCCTCACCTGGTTCAGGTTGGTCAAACTTGAGACAACATCAAGTAACATGTGCCATTTAGCAGAGGCTTTTTTCCACAGTACGGCCTATAGAGGTACGTTGAGCCCTCAAATTACTGACCTCAAAACTGCAAATAGTCTGCAGGCCCCCATTAGGAAGAGTTTCAGAGTGCGTCGACTGAAAAGGTTTAAGTGGAAAGAAAACTAAACTTTATGTGGTGAGATAAGCAACAATCAAGTGATTCATGCTTTTACATGTGAAGTCCACCAGCTTCCTCTTGCTGTGACTCTCAGGGACAGCTGAGGGTCCCTCATTAGGAAAACCCTAACCCCGAGGTCAGGAGGACCATATTTCCACTGGATGACCTGGGCTTGTTGTCCATGTTGACAAGCATCTGCTCTGCCAACGTGCTCTCGAGCGAGACCCCGAATCCATGTCAGCTGCAGGGGTGCTGCTCTGTCACTGACCCTGACCTCTGCACTTCCTGAGTTTGTGGAAAAGCCATAAAAGTGTTTGCCTGTAGTGATCAATAAAACCAGCTGTATGATAGAGTTTAATATCAGAGATACCAGGGACTTAAAGATTATGAGGCCTGGACTTATTATTACCTGCTCATATGTTTACTTTTTCTATTCATTCTATCTTTGGCACCTGATGAAAGAATAAGAACAAAACTATAGACAACAGAACAATTTGAGTGTGAGGTTCTAGTTTTATAACTTTAAATACAACATAATTAGTGCAAATAGTCGGTCACGGCAGTCGAGTTGTGATTGATTAGACCCAATCAGGCTGTGAATGTGGGTGAATGCATCGTCGTTTCCCAAAACTCTCGGTTTCTGCACGTCCAAACTAAAACACAATGCCAAAGTTTTCAAACTCTTTTTGCTTTTCAAAAAAGCTTCGTAAACATTTTAAAAGCAAGTTCTAAAACTTTACAGAGTTTGTTTTAAAAATATTAGCAGATTTTTGACAAAACAGTTTCGCATCTGTGGTCCCCAAACTAGACGCCAAGCGACCCTTGGAACCACTGTCATAGATCAACTGGGTTTTTTTCTTGATAGAAAATATCTCATCCTTCACTTTCCGATCTTCTCCTTTTATCTGACTCAGCTGTTTGTGACTCCTGATACCCATGAGTATAAACACACATGCACAGAAAGACATCCATGAACGTACATGAACACACGCGCCCACACACGCACACACACACACACACACACGCGCACACACACACGCGCCCACACACGCACACACACACACACACACACACACACACACACACACACACACACACACACACACACACACACACCCCTAACTTGGCCTTCCATCACTGTTTCCATAGTCAACCGGCTGGCTGATATTATGTCTAATTTCAGGCATGTAATTAGTGTGTAGCCTGGTCTGGTTCTGTCTGGGTCAGTGTGGAGACTGTGTGTGTGTGTGTGTGTGTGTGAGAGGATAATGTGTGTATGACTGGTGTATGTATGTTGACGTGTGTATGAGGGATGTGTGTGAGTATGAAGTTAGCCAGCACCACAGGATGGGACTGCATCAGCCCAAGCCGGATAGAAGGCAAAATAAAAATGACATTAGTGCGCTGACACACACACACACACACACACACACACACACACACACACACACACACACACACACACACACACACTGAGTAGGTCTATCCTCGGTAAGAGATGTGCTCATGCACAAATGCGGAATGTGGAGCATTGGGCGGCCGCAAAGCACACACACATCGGTCATATTAAGACTCATGAATGTGCCAAACTAAGCAGACGCACAGACGAGTGATAATGTTTTCACTTTCAAATTTAGATGAAATGCTAATGACCCGCATCCCACTGAGTAGTAATGGACAACATCAAAGATAGAATATTAGCCTACATAAATGAAAACAGCATGTGTGGCCCTGAATGTTTCATGGATGAAACTAATTCAGACACTTTTGACATAATTGAGACAAATGAAAATCTTCCAACTTCCACGTCAACTACAGAGGAGAGAAAGGATTTTTTTCAAAGTCGCCCAGAGAGAAATCTTCGTCTTCTTGTTGCGTCAGTGGTGCAGAGCTGGTTTTCTGAAGGCTGGCTTTAATTCACAGTCTTCAGTCTATGGACTTTTACACTCCCCTCGTAGTTTATTGTAAGTCTTCAACTGTTCAGTTACATGCAGCACTTTGTTGCGGTACAAGTATTAGGTGACATGAAATGGAAATACGTAAGTGAGGTACATCAAATGTGAATGAAGGTACCATTGAATCAGTGTGCAGTGCGTGCATGCATGTAGGTTTGTGTGTGTGTGTGTGTGTGTGTGTGTGTTCGTCCCTGGGGTGCCTGGATGATATGTGCCGCAGCGACACTTGGAATGCCCAGAATGCGAGAGGTGCCGAGGAGAAGCGAGGGTCTTCGGGGCCACACCCCTGACGGCTGGTCACACTTCAGTGATTGGTTCGTCCCTGGAGGTCGGAGTGCAATTGGGGTCCAGTCATTCCTGAGAAGAAAGGTCAAAGGTCAGCTTCCACCGGAGCTCTCCTTTCCTCCCCTTGCCCAGCGGGGTTCTTCCAGCTTAGACCGAGCAGAGCCATGAAGTTAATGGGAATGGAAAAACAAAACCTTAAATCTAAAATCCTTTTATGATCAGCTACGTACTCATTGTTTATCTATGAATCATCTGTCATTACTCTCTCCCCATTGTTTGCATTTCAAGCTTTAAAAGTATAATCTTGATGTTTCATCCAAAGGGTCATTTAAAGCTTCTGTGTTTCGACTCTGACCTTAACGATCAACTAATTCTGTATCGTTACATCTTCTCAGTTTTCATTTTTGTTGTGTTACAGCTTTGTATCCTGAAGGAAAAGTGGAATTACAAATAACAGAAGACATTTGCTGCTTTCCGACATGTACTGAAGTCCTTTTTCCTGAAATACTCTGAAGGGCCTGATTGTTTGTCTATTTGCTTGAGTTCTCTTAAGTTTGAATGTACATGAGCTGCTGCCATGCGAAATGATCACTGAAATAAAATTAGAGAGAAATAATATCAGGGAAGAGATGCCTTTTGCACCAATACTGGTTTTGAAGTCAGTTTCAGAAGCCAGCTTGTCTTGGAGCCAGTTAAGATATTTGTAAAATCCAAAATCTATTTCCTACTTTTAGACGAGTGCCTTAAGTCTGTTAACGAAATGTTTCGGCCTGTTTGTTTAAAAAAAAATCTATTTCTGCTCTCAACATCATAAAAGAAGCGAGTAATATTCACGTCCTCTTGTGAAACAGGCCAAAATCGAGGCAGACAGTATCGCAGGCAAGTTATCAGCATCCAGGAAAGCTGTGATGGCTGCAGCATCATCAGCAGTATCCAACTTCAGCTCACAGTCACTCTGATGACAAGCTTAAATTAAACCTTCAGAGGAGGGAAGGGAGGACAAGGGGAGAGGAGTGGAGGAGAGGAGCAAACACAAGAGGATCAGATGAGTGGAAAAAAGAAGGTAAATGAGAGGACCGGCAGATGAGAGGGGTGAGGAGATCAAAGGAAAGGAAGAAGGAGGTGAGAAGAAGACGAGGAGGAGATAAGTATAAAATGATGACGGGGGAGGAGAGGGAATGAGGACGGGAGGAGCAGAGGAAGGAATCGTGGCCAGTGGAAGGAAAGGAGGAGAGGAGACGGGGAGGGATGGACGTGAGTTACAGTCACTTCCTATGAGACATGAGTCTGGAGAGGAACATGTGGAGGATTGAAGGAGGTGGTTTAGGAACCTACCCATGACTTAATTTCCTGGTATGGTCAGATGTGAACTGAGAGACGAGCTCATGAACCTGAATCTGGAGTGGTTGCCAGCCCAGAAACCACTCCAATGATTCTCAGCACTGAAGGTTCCTGTTTGTTCTTACGTTGTTCATCAGTCTCATTTTATCATTGTTACTAAAGAATGTTTAAAAACAAGTAGTCTGGTGATATGTTTGCACGCATGGATCAAGTATTCAAACATTTTACTCAAGTAAAAGTACAAATAAATCAAAGGTCAAATGTCGCATCATACGGTGGAGAAGAAAGTACAGACATTTGCAGCCATATGCTGTGGAGCCAAAGTGAAATGTACCTTAAAATAAATCCACTTCAGTAAATTAAAGATACATTAAAAGTACACTTAAGTACAGTGTCACAGTAAATGCACCACTGTAGTTTTGTACACTTGCGGTGCACGGCTTCCGGTTAATGATCTGAAACTGTCAAATTAACTCTGATGTTTTAAACTGTAAGGTTATAACAGGAATTTATGTTCAGGATCCGTGAAGGTGTATGTAAATCAGATGTATCCGATACGAGTTGGTGTGTGTTGGTGTCCAGATGTGAGCGCAGTGACTGTGCTTCACACGCCTCTGATTAACATCAGCAGATCTCCTCCTGAGCTGAGAGGATGTGGCTCAAGAGGGATGCTTTGACTCACCGGCTCTTTTGTTGTGATGGATGAGGAGGTGGTCGGTTTCCGAGAGCGGGCTCAGTCGATACAGGATATGAATCAGGATCCGATTCAATGGGAAAGGAAAATAAACAGCATGCTTTTCACTATGGGGTCTATTTTTACACGATGGGATTCTCACTAAAATGAATCGATGTCAGGTGGATGTGGTGTGATCACATCCAGGCAGACTAAGACAGGTGAATGGGGAAACTAGTATGTAATTATACACTATACAATGATGTAGTTGTGAATATTGTTTTGTCTTCACTCACACCAAGGGGGTTAATATATGTGTGTTTTAGTTGCTGTTTGACTTTGAGCAGGATCACTGAGAAACAATTTTGGAACAGTATTGATTCATTTTGATTTTATTTCACTTTCTTAAACATTGCAAGACATTTTCCAGACGTTTTTTGAATTTGGGTGTAGGCAATTTGGTGCAGCTTGAGTGAATTCAAGGCGACTGTTGGGCCTTTAGCGTTTTTACGAGCTCTACTGAGGATCATTCTACTTATTGATGTATCATCTTCTCCTCTGGTGTATCAACTCTCTCTGTTACTGTACTGTTAACACTTGAAATATCATCTGTCACATGAACAACATTTAATATATGTCTGTTCTTTGTAAACAATATTATAGTATACTATATATGTCGTATTTAAAAAAATATATATTTATTTTCTGTTATTTTCACACATAAACTTAATGAAACATTTCTTCTTTATGACCATTATAAGAAAGCAAATGACACAAATACTGTCCTGTCACCACCAAACAACCTAATGCTTTTTTATTCCTTTCTTAACCAAGCACTCCGCATGTTTCTTTAACAATCCTTAACCTAACAGAAGAAGAATCTGCATAATTAACCTGGAAATGAGACATTTCTGAGCCTCACCTTTCCTATTTCCTCCACCACCACACCTTCATTCCCTTAATTGATCCCCACATCCTGCATATCAAGCAGATTAACCTCGGATTAGCCAGGTAAACAGAGCAGTGTGTGTGTGTGGGTGTGTGGGTGTGTGTGTGTGTGTGTGTGTGTGGGTGTGTGTGTGTTAAACTCGAGGGGGAAGTGGAGTCTTTGATCAGGCTAATGAGCTGCCAGTCCTTCCTCCAGGGCCTGCTGCTTGGCTGGGGGTGTGTGGACACCTGAAACAACATAGAGACTTTGCATAGCCTCCAGTGGCACGCACACACACACACACACACACACACACACACACACACACACACACACACACAGCACACACACACACAGCACAGCACAGCACACCCGCATCCTGCCACCATTATTGTCTGCCTGCCACCTCCTACCACCCACTGCTAGTCTCTCTATCCATGTGTCAGTCACACCCTCACTTCACCTCCAATCTCCTCTGCAGCCCCCACCCGACTAACAGTAGCCTAACCTTTCACAACGCTCGCACCACCCACCTACTGCCTTGCCCCCCACCTCTCCTCTATTCTGTCCCTCACACCATCTCCCACGTCCACTCACCATCCCCCGCCCACCTTCATCCACTGTTTGTCCTCTAATGAAGCTTCAAGCCAAGTGTCAAAATACCTCAGGGGAATTTCTTTTCCTTCCTCTTTCTTTTTCTTCCTGTCGTTGCAGTGAATACACACACACACACACATATAGATCCACAGATAATGTATGTACAAACATGTACAGTCACAACCTCTAACACTACTGCTTCCTTCCTTTCCTGCAGCCTTCACATCCACCTTCAATGGGACCAAATGTCCCTTCAGATGTCATTATTTCCTGCCATTTTGGCCACTAGCACGAAGGTGAAAACAGTCTTTTGGGTGTTTTTGGAGACGATTCAATGCTACTTCACATAAATCAGTATTTTGTTTATGCATCATGCAAGCACAGTGCAGATGTTTAACTCATAATTGTCATTCTCTGCTCATAAAGAAGAATTTAAAACCACAACCTTCACTCAGGAGCAAAAAGCTGTGTTTAAACTTAAAAGAAATAACAATGTGACATTTAAGACTGATAATTATCAATAATCGACTAATGCGACCATTTACATCTGGACATATTTTTTGGGGCATGTCACTCAGCTCTATCAGCTCATAAACAAAACCAGTCATCACAGAGCAAGTTTGATAAGTTGCAACAAATAAAGTGTTAAAATACAAGAAGTTGGGACTTTTTGCAAAGCTTTCATATGATTAACGACAATGTGACACAGATACAAGGTTAAAACTGAGAGGAAAACACTGCTATCTGCATTATTGTAATAATACTTTATGTGAACATTCTGAATTGCTATGGTGAATTTTTAAAATGCACGTCCAAGAACGTTTGAGTAACACGAAAAACTAAAAGTGCAAATTCAATTCGTGTCAAAATTTTCCAAGGGGGTTATACATGCGAGTCATCTGTATATTTCCTGTCTTGTAGGTGGTCCGCATTATCTGGGCCTTAGTTTCCACCGCCCCTGAAAAAACCTTCTGCTGAGATATTAAATCCTAATGGCCCAGGAAGCAGAAGAAGCATTTTACACTTCCACAAGACTTTGCTTCACTTTATAATCTTAACAGACTATAACTAGAAATGAGACACTCCAGCTCCGTCGGGTCAAACAGGCTCAAAACCTGTCCTGCAATTACCACTTTTATTGCCCCCTCTGAGGAGGTTTACAGCTCCTCACTCACACACCCACATACATCACACTTCCTCACCCCTGCTGACCCCTCAACCCTGATGCATGTCACTCAAGGTGATGACAGTCAGAGATGGCGCTGCCGACACGAGGGCACTCAAGCGATAAGCATTTGTCCTTTCCCTCCTGCTTTTTTTCCCCACTTCTGTGTCTCCCTCTTCCTCTGTGGCCCTTGCAGCCTGTTGCTGTGTGACCCGGTGACCCATGACGTGATTGGTCTCTGACAGCACTTTCCTATTTCTCCCTGACAGCTACTGGACGATATGTGACCTGGATTTGTGGAGAATACGCCTTTAAAAATACGTTTAAAACAACGAGCAGCTGGTTTTAAGGTAGAACCTTCAATGTATCTGACCATCTAAAATTGGTTGTTACTCACATTATCCTCTTTCCCATGTGTTTGTTATGTTTTCTAGCTAAGGAACCTTCGTAACCTATCATAACTCAAATTACAGGTCTGAAATGATCAGGGGAGAAACTTAATATTAAGGTAGAGCCTCCAGTCCAGTGAATCACATGGCTTTTTTAAAATAAAGCCACATCTCCTGAATACACTCACCATCCTGTCTCGAAGCCATCCTTAGAATAACTGAGAAATTCACATTTTCACAGCCCACATCTGCGCAAAACGCTTTATCTGCCTGATTTCAAAACCTTCTTGCCACAGATGTCTCGGTGTTATATTTAGATCTCTGGTGTAGCAGCACTTTCAGCTGCGGGGCCTCCGACACAGGAAACCAAAGAATAAGTTTCCGAGGTGAGGAAAACAAAACGCTGATATGTCTTGGAACAGATGATGCATGGTGTCAAGGCAATAAAGGTCCAAATTCTTGGTATTTGGTTATGAAATCGAAACGTTAGGGTTCTAGATAATGATGTGGTTTGTTGAGATGTGCCATCAGACTCATCCTGTCATCATCATGTTTCCAAGAGATAAAGAAAATGTTGATTTTAACCTTAAATCTCATTACTTCACTTCACCTCCTTCCAGAAGCTGAATTATTACTCATCTCACTCGGACAGTTCTAGTGTTTGTGCATGTGTGTGTGTGTGTGTGTGTGTGTGTGTGTGTGTGTCTCACTTTGCACTCAGGATGTTTTTACAGCACTCACTTTTGACGGGGTGATTTACCACCTCTTAGACTTTCTTATTGAAGAGGCACACACACACACACACACACACACACACGCGCGCACACACACACACACAAAAGAACGGAAGACATGCTCAGCGAGAAAACAGGTTGCTGATCAAACTGATTTAACAGAGGCCTTATGATGTTTGTGTAGAGATCTTGTCCTAGAAATCTGTTTCACATACTCAACCCTGACAGCGCTTCCGCTGAACTCTGAATGTGAGGGTGATGGATATTTCAGAAGTTAGCGGGGTCCTGTCACACAAACATTCTGTTTCTTTAAAGGCTGGTTTCCTGGCACAGGATTAAGACGGGTCCCGAAGCAATATTTCACTTTTGGTAGCGAAGAAATACATCATAAATGCCCACCTTGACATATCATGAGCCGTAAACCTCGGAGCTTAACGCATCACCATCAGGGTTATTCATAGCTGTAAAGGTTAAAGCTGAATGTGTTATTCCACTGAGGAAGTAACATGCATTTCCTCCACCGGTTTCATAATTGTCGTGAATAAGTGTCTAAAACACTATGAAGGCTGTAAAGTGGTCGTATAAAAGTCACCAAGTGAAATGACTTTATTCTATTTTCAAAGGTATGAGGGAAGTTCTAAAGTTACTTTCTAAAAGTGTATAAAAACCTCTTTCTATTGATTTTAAAGTATAGCTGCATCAATATGCATGCTTTTATTAGTATTCACTGCCTTGTTTAATGTTATTTAAATTAATGCACTGTGTTTTTGTTAAATGCCAATGAGTTAGATTTCATGGGGGATTTGCCAGGTTGTTTCCAGAGATAACAGAGATTTAAACACCAAAAGAATCGACGTACAAAACCTAATCTCTTTCCACAATGTGTCTATAAGAAAAGTGATGAGAAAAAGTTTGACCATTTATACACTGGGCATGTGAAAACCAGTGTAAACTGGGAGTATATTGTCTACACTGTTTCTGAACAGTAGAGGCTTGATATGATTGTACGTCGCTAAGTTTCTCCGTGAAAAGAGTCACATGATGCAATGCGAGACGAATCTGAGGAGGATGCGTTGATGGGACCCAATCAGGAAGAGAGTGTGGGTGTGTGCGTCATTGTCTCTGTCAGTGACTGCTCTTCCAGACTAAAACACAACCCTACTGTATATCTGTACCGGTGTCCATTTTATTGTGTGTGTGTGTGTGTGTGTTTGCACTTTATTCCTGCTCTCCGTCAGCCTCTCTGTGTCACCCCTTTGTCCCCGTGCTGTTCTCCTCCTCAGGTGAAAGGGATCCTGGGAAAAAGTCAGGTTCCCAAAAGCCTCTGGTTGTAATGGAACAAAGATGGTCTCAGTGTTGGGATGCTTACAGGAAACCCAACCCAGAGTGTAATGGCCTCCGTTTGGACGACAGGATACATCTCCTGAATGAGCCTGAGAGATGAGGTGAGATTTACACCCGAGTGTTTTATATAAAAATAGAAAGTCCGGTAACCTACTCAATGTTGGGCTTGTAGGATGTAAAATATGATACAACCAATTATTACATAACAAAGAGCAATGAGAGTTCGTTGAGCACCAAAGAGGAAAGACGTTTCAGACATGAACTACAGGAAAATGTCTGGAACATTGGGTCCTGATGTTTTTTCCAAAATTTCACTTTCACATATAGAAAACCCAGCAGGAGATTTTCTGTCTGACGTGCTCATAAAAAAAGGAAAATACCTGGAACATTCAGATGAGGGGTCTAGGTCAGAGGCAGGAGGCAGGAGGCAGGAGGCAGGAGGCAGGAGGCAGGAGGCAGGAGGCAGGAGGCAGGAGGCAGGAGGCAGGAGGCAGGAGGCAGGAGGCAGGAGGCAGGACATGAAGCATAAATTCCACTTTGGAAATCCCACGTTTTGTTGACACAGACAAATACCTCTTTTACTTCCTGAGATATTTGTATTCATTTAGTTTTGCATCCGTCAAGTGTAAAAAATATCAAAATACCCACTTGATCGCCGTGAAATTTCAGGTCATTTTCCCGCTGTGATCTCTCACATGGGCTCATTTGGACATTCTGCGGACATTCTCCTCGGGGGCTGCCAGGAAAAGTCTGAGCAACTGCCAGCTTGACAGACAGCGCACAGACTTCTGATCCTTTGCAGTGTGTTTAATGTTACAAGATGATGGGAGAGCCAGAAGAAGAAAGAAGAAAACCACAGTGTCAAACCAGTATTTTCTTTTTAACTGAAACCCTCCGATATTAAAGATCAAGTAAATCAAGACAAAACAGATGGTAAGAATGAACAGGAGCCACGGGTGAAAAAAAACAACAGGTGACGAAAGACAGAATGCATTATTCACAGGGTGTGACACCACAACAGAGGCTCCAATGGTAAACATGTGTGGTGGTTTGGAGCCTAGCGGCGGCCCGCACTCTTAGCCAGGATGTCGGATTTTGGATTATATACCGGGCCTGTCCAGAACAAATGTGCAACTTGAATGGCATGTTGAAGGATATCAATGTTCAATTCACTTCAAATCAGGTCATTAGCTATCCAGACGCCGGTATATCAATATCTGAACCCAAGCTTACTTCACTGGTTGGAGATTTTTGCCTGTTTTCGATTCCGTTTGATGAACTGATTTGTGTGTGACCTGTTGACCTGAGCCTTTTTACCCACACCTGTCTCCTGTACATTATATATAAACGTAAATGCAAAGCAGAGATAAAAAAAAACCCAGTTTCATTCCTTATATAAAAACCTGTAGTGTCCATTAATGCCGTGTTTCCATCCTATTTTCTTCATTGTGTCTCATCGTTGAAACTGGGGCTTTTGGAATTGCATCATATTGTTGCATTGTCTTCCTCTACATGTGTTTCTTAAGAAAGAGGCATGAGCCACTGCTTTGTAAATGGCATTGTTCTGTGAGACCATTAAATACATGGTGACACGTGGACGGTGAATTCTGCGATGTCTGTCCTGCCCCGAACATTGGCAATTGCGAATGTGTGCACCGAGTTTATGGCAAATCTACCAATGTTGTTATTAACATATTTCAATCTGGACCAAATTGGACGAACTAAGCGTCAGGAGCGACAAGTCATCATCCAGAGTCTTATCCAGAGGAAAGTTTAATGCAGGGACATTTTGGGTGGCTGGTTCAATAAAGTGTGAATATGTCCAGTCTCCCTGTCATTTAAGATAAGATACAGTACAATGGACTTTATTGATCTCATGCTGGGAACATTTACTTTCTACAGCAGCAGATATATAAATAGATAGATAGAAAAGATACGTATAGAGATATATATACCTTTCACATAATTCACTTTATGATGTTGGTTTGTCTGTCCGTCTGCGTGTTTGGCCGTCCGTCCGTCTGTGTGGGTGTGGCCGTGCCTGTCTGAAGTTTCGGAGGCTCAGAATGGAGCATTGTACAAAGTGACAACCCCATCAAAGAGACCGGGCCGGCATAAAA
Source organism: Verasper variegatus (assembly GCA_026259375.1). NCBI lineage: Eukaryota > Metazoa > Chordata > Actinopteri > Pleuronectiformes > Pleuronectidae > Verasper > Verasper variegatus. The sequence goes on from CM048051.1 coordinate 7,482,695, forward strand.
GGACGTTTTACGACTCTGCCCTTCAAAAGAACAGTTTGAGGAGTTCAAAGCGCACACACACAGGGAGAGGCCGACTGTGGATGGAAAGTTCAGAGCAAAAAACCAGGGGAGAGACGGAGGATGAAGGCAGGAGAGAGGCCGAGCGAGGTAGAGACATAAAAGACGAGGAGAGGAAAACCCTCGGAAAAGCCACTCGATATCTCTCATCAAAGAGCGATGCTAACCTGTCTCACTTTGCATTTCCAGCCCTGTGCTGAATCTTCAACATGAGGTTGTCATTCTCCCCACAGCCGGCGCACATCAATCCCCAGCCGTGGTGTTTGATCGATCTCACCGGTTCGCACGTATGTTTGTAGAGCACACACCTTCCAACCACATGCTGGGGATTTCTTCAGAAGACAGGAAATGTCTTTTTGTGATTTACAGCGAGGTACTGATGGATGGTTAAAATAGGAAGAATGGTCAGTACTGACGGACCGCCCTTTGGTAAACCCACCCGTTATGGTGCAAAGATTTAGAGCCCCAGTCCAACGGCCCAGCAACAAGGCAGACACCTACTGTGTTTCTAATTAATGGGTTGAAATAAAAGCTGTCAGGCTACACTTTCTTTCTGAAATACTTTCAATCCACAATAAATGTTTTTGGAAGCAAGATGCTTGTATTCTGTTTCTATATCTTCTTCTTATCGTATGTTCTTGTTCCTAGGTTGTCTGTGGCTCGGATTTCGTGTGTTGCGTGTTTGTTAAGCAAAGTTTCGATATAATACGTGCATTTTTGGGTACTACCTAAACTTTCTATAACTCTACATGTGCTGCAGGGTGCTGGGTTTATCTGTTGCACCTGCAGCAATGAAATGGCTCAAAATCATGCAGCAGACCATTGACTTTGGTGCAGTCACCACTCTTGAATTACAACACTTTGAAGACAAACTTAACTAGCTAACTTTCCTGGGTCTTCTGGTGAGGAGTTGACATGTTCCTTGTGTCTGTGTGTTTTTTTCTCTGGGTTCTCCAGCTTCCTCCCACAATCCAAAGACATGCAGATTAGACACAAAATTGTCCATGTGTGTGGATATGAGCGATATACTGTGGTGACCTTTCCACACCCAGGGTGCACCTCGCCTCTGGCCCATTGTCAGCTGGGAATGGCTCCAGCCCCCGTGACCCTCAAAGGATAAAGTTTTATTTATAATGGATGGAAAAACAAGGACTTTAGTTTTGCGTATGGACTCATGGTTTATATTAGTTGGACTAGAATTCAGAGGGGAGCAGGGCCAAAGAGATCAACTGTATCAGTTATCCTACATTTATTTTATTTGCACATATTGAATATATTTTTTCTGCAAATATTTTTACTCAGATAAGGATCTGAGTTCTGACTGTATTTTAATAGTCTTTTTTGAGTTTCTTTTTTTGCACCTTCTGACATCTGGAGCGCTGTCACCTTGAGGTGTTGCCCCGATTTCTTCAGCGCATGACAAACACTCAGTTTCTCTGCACATGAAACAAACTGTCCTCTTTCAACGTCGAGCTGGGAGGTTGTACGTCTTCCATTCATGCATTTCTTATTTAGTTTGAACCCTCTGACTGTCGACTGTCACGGACACCTTCCACCACAGCTGCAGTGTTTGCCATTGTTCTCTGTTTGGTAAACTTGCTTTTCTTCAAACGGTTGTTAAACATGTACTCACTCCTGTGGTGGTAAAATGTGGAATAACACAGAATGAATCCAGAGGAAACGGTATAATTGGAGATTGGAGACAGGCAGCAGGTAATGGCTCATTCATTATTATTCATCCACAGATGCTCACTTTTCCCAAATGACTGTAACAGTAAAAGTGACTACAGAGCCATGATGTATAACTAATGCAGCAACTAATACTGATTTGCACATTAACCGGAGTGGTCGTCTTTAAATCTTTTTTCTGTTTTAAAAGCCTGGAAAGCATCTTAAAGCTCACTGCGCCGGAAGTTTTACTTTTTTGGGGGGTAATTTTATGTGTGTGTGTAACTGGTTGTGTTGTACCGGTGGCGGTGATTATAGCGGTGGTGGTGGCGTGGGGGGTACAACGTAGGAGGTGGCAACCCTCACCTCCCTTCACTAATCCCCCCAATAACAAAGGCCTGCTTCTCTGCTCGGCTGGACTCTGAGCCCTGTCGGACTCAGCCTCGGCCTCCAGGCCCCGAAAACCTGCTGTTTACAATTTCCCTATTCCTGCTTTAAATGTTTCTTCACTCCAAGAGAGAGAGAGAGAGAGAGAGAGAGAGAGAGAGAGAGAGAGAGAGAGAGAGGGGGGGGGTGGAGTGACATTAGAGGAACGGAGAGAGAGAGAGAGAGAGAGAGAGAGAGAAAGAGGGCAGAGAGGCCACAAAGGTGCTGTTTTGTCCGGTGGGAACAAGGGAGCTATTACACGAGAGATGGAGGGAGGAAGGAAGGAAGGAAGGGAGATCCAGGGAGGTAGGGAGGGGGGGTGGTCGGGTGGAAGAGGAGGAGGGGGAGGAGGAGGAGGAGGAGGAGAAGGCCCCCGTCGGGGATTAGCTTGGCCAGCTGCTCCCTCAGGGACCAGACATGAGAGACACTTTTATTCTGACAGGAAGAGCGACTCCAGAGAGCAGTGAAGAAGAGACAGGAAGAATAACCGAGGAAGGACAAACATTGAAAAAAGCCGAGGGGCAGCAGAAGGACGAATGTTAAAAAAAATGAAGCAAAACAAAGGAAGTATAGTAAAAAGAAGGGATGAGATGCTATTTAAGGTGCCTGCTCCTGAAGCCGGCACAGGGAACCACCACGAGCGAGGTTTCCAGTCAAATGCTACAAGAATTCAACGTCGCTTTCTTATTTCTTTAACATATCTCTATTTCACATGCCTTATATTCACATTACCAGAGGCTAAGAATAGACGGATAAAGTGAGTAAAATTTAAGTTAAAAGTAAAACTCCACAACTACACATTTAGATGTGAATTGAAATGAGAGAAGACATCTTTATAACCAAGTCTTTAAAAGCACAAAGGTTGTGAGACACGGAAGTTTTCCCAGTTATGTTTATAGTTAAAACGTGCATCATACCTTTTCTCAAAATGGCCACGCGTTGATTGGTCACATAAAACAGTAACAATGAACACATACTGGCTTTCTTAAGCTGCTTCCAATTATGTTACGTCCTGCCGCACCACCCCTCACCTGTATCCTGTAGGAGGATTTGTTGCTGATGTGAACGCGTCTCATACTCATACTCATCACTATCATCCGTTATGTGCAGTTTTGACCATGCAGTTTAACTTTTCTCACTCCAGTCACAAGCAGCTATAGTGTGGGAGGTCACTCTCACAACTGATCTGAGTCAGATTGCATTGAAACTGCTTGGAGTGCAAAGTAAATTGTGTTTCAGACCAGACCCTGACCACAGTCCGACCTGAGCATGTGGTTTCTAGAGGATGTGACTGATTAATTAAGCATCCACATCGTTGATTCATCACAGCCGTTCGGAGCTGAACATTTGTTTACATAATGACTGAATTTGCCTGATCTGATCTACACGTGTCCTGTGGTGTTGGGACATTGGGAAGCACAAAAATATTTTACACATGGACAAGGCAGCAGGAGCTTTTTCTACAAAGGACGTTCACAACAGCAACAACTCCTCTACATTATTCAGGAGAGAAGTGGAGCAGCCGGGGGACAGCAGGCAGAGGCAGGAAGTGACGTATTGATTACTCTGCGTAGATCATGTGATCATGTTCACAGCACCTCGACACCGGCGTCAGCTCTCATCACCACAAACTCTCTCGACATCTTAGTCGGTGTCTTCTACGTGTGTCTCACAGAGAGGGACTGAGATATTAGATATCAGTATTATTTTGTTCTTTTCTTTCATTTTTGCGCCTGTCACGTGTTCAAAGCATTATCAGCCCCCCCCCACTTGCTCGTGGCGAATCCAGTGGGGGGGATCCCCCGCTGAGTTCAAACATCGAATTCTCCTGACTGTCTACGGACATTATACCAGGGGGCCGGGGGGAAACTGTGGAGGCTCTCACTCGGACATTTGCGTTCACACATCTTCTCCAGAGAAAATACAGAGGATCTTCGGAGTTCAGTGCATGTCTGAAAGCTCCTATGGTGACTCCACTGTGGAGTTATAAAGCCCCGGAAATGGAGACGTTTGAAAACGCTAGCAGCCCCCATTTTAGTTTGAAATCTATTCTGCATGTTAGCATGGATGTGCAGAAAAAGACTTCTGGAGACGTAGACACCGACAATAGAGTCATTAGACTAAATCGTGATATGTGGATTTGTCAGACATGGCCGTTATTCCTTAAGTATTATTTCGCCTGATTTGTTATGTGTGCATTCAATGCCACTACTGATTATAATACCACCTCATCTATAAATGATGTGTCCCTGTTGACCACGGAAACTGGTGTGAGTGCGGTCATGGTTTACGGCCCTCAGAAGCTGTAGATCTCTTTACAATGAGCCAGGATTGAGATCTACATCAGCTCGATGAGACGTCAGGCAGCTCACATGTTCGTGTTGCCATCCATGTGGAGGCATCAGACAGGAAATACAACAAAAGGCCCGTGAACCGTTGTCAAAAACTGATCAAGCTTCAAAAACCCTTGAAGAAAAACTCACAGGCCAGAGAGAAATAGGATGCAGAGAGGTTTTTTTTTCCTTCCTTCCTTCTCCTCTGCCTTTCTGTCTTTCTTTCTCCATATGGCAGCCATTTGTCTGGAGGAGGTCTGTCAGACATAAATAATAGGTTATGAAAAAACAGAAGGAGGGAGGGGGACTCTTGCTTTCTTCCTGAGGGACAGGATCTCCAGAGGCCTGTTGTCCTTCATGGCAAAAAAAAAAAAAAAGAATTGGGGAAAAAGCGAGACAGAGAGAGAGACAGATTGAAGGGGAGACAGGGAGGAAATGCAAACTGTAGTGGCCAGTGTGTTGTCTAGAGAACTTGGGGCCATTGATGAAAATGCAAGGGGCAGCTGCAGAAAACCAAAAGCAAACTCTGCTTTTCGTGTCATATCTAAATCTTTTTCTCCCTCTGGAGCTTTGACCTCCACGACACCAGCAATCACGGCACGAAAACAGGACCGATCGTGTCTGCGTGGAAGACGAAGAAAAAAAGTGAAATCGAGACAGAGAGGAGAGGAGGAGGGTGCTTTATGAGAGGGAGATGGAGTGCGAGGCAGAGAACATTAAGGCCTTCTCGAGTTCGTGTGCGCTGATTTACATCTGAAACCAATTAGTTCCAAACCACGAAGACAACACCAAGCTGAGTTTTTAAAAACATCCTCTCTTCAGCCCCCCAACACACACACACACACACACACACACACACACACACACACACACACACACACACACACACACACACACACACACCCTCCCATCCACTCATGTGTCAGGCTCTGCAGCGTTCTGCTCGGGCTACACTCCTATGTGCGCATGCATGCAAGCGTGTGTGTGTGTGCGTGTGTGTGTGTGTGTGTGTGTGTGTGTGTGTGTGTGTGTGCGTGCATTTAAAGGCATCGTGATTAACATTCGCCCCAATTCGCTGAGGGACACACATTCTAAGCCCTTCCTTCCTGCTCCGAGTGGAATTCTCATTAGCTGATAACTACTTTTCAAGAGACTGCTGCATTCCTCTGCTGGATACCAGGGGCCTTACAGGACTCAAGAACACACACACACACACACACACACACACACACACACACACACACACACACACACACACCCACACACACACCCACACACACACACACACATGCATGCACGAGCAAAACCATAGATACAAACAAGCATTGGCACAGTGACAGGCAGACACGCAAACGGATACACTTGTCCGGCTTGTAAATCTGATATTGAGCTTTTGCTTTTCTTTCTTGTTTTTATTTAAAAGTTGAAGACGTTTCATGGACCTTTTCTCGTGCACGAGCGTCTCTCATAAACTCAAAAGTTTCCACATGCACAGGACAGGTAGAAGGGCAATAACAACGTCCGATACTTTCCTGCCATAATTCTGCCGTGCCGCGCTGGAGGAAGAGCACACTTCCCTTATTAGATTCTCCCCAGAAGTTTATGGTATCTGTTAGTATTGAAACCAAATGCTCTCCAACATCTCTCACTCACTTCCCAGGAGCGTGAGGCTGCCAAAGCAGACCAGGTGGGGGGAGGAGGTGGAGAGAGAGAGAGGGAAAGAGGAAGGAAAAGAGAGGGAGAGAGAGGTGAGGGTTTTGAAGTGAGGGCAGACAGAGGAGAGACAGGGACACCTGGTGCTTAGTTTTCTCATCATCACCACACCTCATTGGGTTTCATCTGATTCTGAACTTTAGGGGAAGCGTTCCATACGATATCGACTACATTCAGAGGAAGCTGACATTTATAATGCCTTTGGGGGGCATGAAACCTGTTGATGGCATGAAGAAATATGGTTATATGTGCTGACATGGAGTAAAAACATCACATTAGAGGGGATGTGGGGAACCGCATATGTGCAGAAAGAGGAAGAAAAGCAAATCGGGGGTCTTTACTCGGCCACGTCTTGTCGGAGTGTAAATGTGCAAAAGGTGCTCGGTGACAAATTAGTCAACAAATGACCATCTGTCTCATATTCCCTCTTCCTCTGCATATGTAAACTCACCTCCTCCACCTCGCCATCTGCCTTTTTGCTCACAGTATAACTCCTGCAAGGGCCATTTTTTGTTTTACAACATTCAGCTCTCCAACAAACCCTCAAATTTCTCCCGTGCTCCAAGCGCAGCACTTGCTCAATGTTTCATGTCAACACACGGGGGCCGTTAGTTTATAACGTGGAACGCAGAGTTGCTTCGTTACGACAGAGACAGAGGGAGGGGAAGCTTTTTGTAATAATGGAGAATCAGAGAACTATGGGAGAGAATAGGAAATCAGGAGGTTCTTGGTTGTTCCACTGAAAAAAACCCTAATTGAAAGCAGAGACGACATTTATCAACATGTTAACACACATAATGCAAGTGGGCAAAGTCTACAGGAGTTCACATTCGGGACAATTTGGAAACAGATTTAGTTTCTTTAGTTTCCCTTTTGACTGATTATTGCAGAAATACAATGGTAGGGATATAAATGTGATTATTTGGTCACAATGTCCTGAAGGAAAACAAGAGTGCAAGTCCAAAAACTTTTTTATACAACCCTCCTGGGGCTGAAGTAATTGACTCTTGTCTTTCAGCGGCAATAAATAAAAACTGTGACGTTAGTTTATAGCTAAAAGATCAGCATGTAGAGGACGTAGCAGAGTCAATGAAAAAAGGAAACAAAATATGGCTTTTTAATGAAAGACAGTGGTTTGTTTTCTGTTTTCTAACCAATAGGAAGCTTTGTTTTAGCCGTGACCATCCCTGCAATTTATCAAAGCCTTGTAAGATCATTGTTTTAATAGTGAAACAGCAGCGATGTCCACTGGTATCAGATTAGAAGTGATTTTCTGGAGAACAGACAAGGCCGATATATTGAATGTTATGTTTTCTTAAGTTTGTTTGTTTGTCAGCAGGATTACACAAAAACTACGGAACAAATTTCCACGAAACCTAGAAGCATGGAACATTGGCCAAGCAAGAACCCATTACATTTTGTATTGCATGAGTGTGAGTGCAGCCTGGGCCGCAATGTTCTATCTGGACCTGACCGAGGCCGAGAGAAGATTAGCCAAGCCTGACCCCAACCCGCTAGGAATTCTGTTCTTTGTGTCCGAACCCAACCCGAGCCCGGAGTTCCCCGCAATTGCAGACATGTGCAGCATAAAAAATAGAGTAGACAGCCGGGCCAACGTGAATAGCCCAAATATAATTGGAGTTTGGGTCGGGTATCCGCACTCTGATACACAGATACTACAAAACACGTCATCCCTATTACTTCAAAACTCAGTTATTTGATGGCTACGGTCAGACTTTTATGTTGATATTTCTACTTGTAAATTTGCCAGTAAGTCCCAGTTCCCCTCTGTAGTTCCTGTTGTCTACCTGCAGGACTGGTGGAGGCCCGTAGCTTTGTAATAGGCCTGTGTTGCCACCCACTTAGATCTCATTCAGTCATTTGTCTGGCTCCTTCCCCTCTCCAGGAACACTTCCCCTCCGCCTGTAAAATGATCACCGGATGGCTACTTGATTTCCCTCTCTTTTTCTCTGTCTACTCTCTTTTCCTCCCTTCCTCTCATCTTGTCTCCTCTTATTTTCACTCTCCCAGCCCCATCTGCTGCTCTCCAGCTCACCCACCCCTTTCCCTACACCCCGACACACAGCCTCAATCCTCTCAGTCCTCCCTCTCCTATTCTCCCCCTCCATCATTTTGCCTTTCTTCCATTGCTCTTTTCCTCCCTAAAATGGATGCTGTTCCCCCGGGAGTGGTCAGCGGAGAGCAGAGGAAGGAGGAGGCTCTTACAGTGGAGCCTCTGGTGCCTCAACACTGATGCTTCCTGGAAAAGACAGCGACTAATTCACGGAGGTATTAGATGATGGTTGTTAAAGATGATGAAGAGAGGCGCTGGAATGATTTCCTGTCCTTTAATCTAAGCTGATTAACAGTTTCTTATATTAATCTGCAATGCATTGTGTCTGTAGATTTCTTTTTTTATCAGTATGATATTCCAGCATACACATAGTTACACAAATGTACAATATGTAACTTTGGCCACTAGGGATCTCTCAATCAACAATAGACCTAGTTTGATGATGTTATGAAGCAGCGGGGGATCATGGGAGTCTTCACCACCATTCCCCGATGAACATCTACCGGACGTGACTCAGACGCAAATCCAGTTCACGGATGAAGGGATGCATTAAAGTTTTATTCACGTTACGCAGCAATGAATAATCGTGACTCATTACAAGTGACAACGGAACTAGACGAGCACTCAGACAGCGAAAAGCTCTGCAGGGCTGATGTCCATTTATTTAAGTCCGCGCCAAAATGGAATAGGTCCTTCTTTGGGTCGTGCCCCACTCCTCCACAAAATGTCATGGATATTGACTCGTCCGTTTTTGAGTAATCCTGCTGACCAAAAAATAAATGGCGATGAAAACATCACCTGCTTGATCCGGTTTTTCACCATTTTCCAACAGACAGTTAACAACCTGTTACTCAAATCACAACATTTCTACAGCTCGCAATCAATTTTGGCAAATTCAGGCTACAAGGAGAAATGTGTGCCAGTGTTTTACATTCAGTGCCACGCGATAATTCGAAAACTTCAAAAATTACTATCGTGTTTTATTGAATTCAAGTTTTATTCTGTATTTATTGTTGAAAAAGCTACAAGAAATCTTTTGGCTGTGCCGCTCCTCAGAACATCCGACCAGTCAGCTCTGCACCAGTCCGGAGCCCGGTGCCCCCGTTGTTGCGTGATCAGACAGGCTCAGGGGCCCCCGGTCGCACTGGCTGACTCCACTTCTTTTCAATGGGGTCTTCCGCTGTCACAGTCACAGCCATGGCCCCGAATTCCCATACTCACGCACAGACACACATTAACACACACACACGAACACACAGACACACACACACACACACACACACACACACACACACACACACAGAGTCCCTGCCCATCCACACGTGCACACACTCACAGAAATCAGGCACGGCAGGGGCTGACGTTAGGGTGGGGGTGGGGGTGGGGGCACATGGGGATAGCCCCGACCGGAGGCACGCTTCTAGACTTGTGGATGAGGCAGAAAAGCCATTATGGATTGTTATGGTTGGCTGATCGCCCCCTTTCAGCTGCTGAGCTGCACACAAAAGCAGCAGGCAGAAGCAAAAATAATGGATCTCTTTTCCACACACCCCCTCCGGAGCGTATCTGACTTTATGTGATCACAAATGCATGTTGGGAGGTGGAGGATGTGTGTGCGTGTGTGTGTGTTTATGTGTGTGTGTGCACGCGCCTGTTTAAGTGTGAGGAAGAAGGAATTTTTACGAATCACGCAAGCGAGCGTTTTCTGAATGGGTTCAGAAATATCACAGTTTCATTGACAAAAATGTTCATGGGTGCCGAGGCGCTAAAGGTAGGAACATCAGATGTTACCAGGGAAACAAGGCTATATTTAGTAACACACACACACACACACCCACACACACACACACTAATGCATGAATGTGGACACAAACTATTGAATGAGATGTTGTACTGCCCTGCTTGCTTTGGTTAAACTGTAACGCTGAATATGGTCAGCATCACAGTGAGCGCATTAGACGACCTCTCTCTCTCTCTCTCTCTCTCTCTCTCTCTCTCTCTCTCTCTCTCTCTCTCTCTCTCTATATATATATATATATATATATATATATATATATATATATATATATATCTGAGACGTTATTGTGGTTTGCTGTGGCACACTGGCTCCTGTTATGTCTGTTATGTCTGTTATGCTCCTGTCAGGGCTTAAGTGACATTGAGGGGGTCACATCCATCCATCCATCAAGCTAAAAATAGACCCGGAGCTATTTTTAGACTAATGCCACATTATGATGCTGAGCCGCTGCTTGGACGATGTCTCAGTGAACGTGTGACAATTATGTCTCAGTGTTATGTCACAGGGCCTCACCCCGAAAAAAACGATTCACGAATTGAAAGTATGCATTCATTTTTTGTATTTATTTGTCTGTAAAACAAAGATTCACTGTATCTCACTGCAGGTTTTCTGTCACTCTGCATCACGTTGTCTTTGTCAAAGATAAAGCAGCATTTTGGGTTTGCTTTAGATTCTCTGTCAGAAAGTAGGAGCGCTTGTTTTGATGCAGCTGATATCCCTGATGGGAATAAATTTCAGATCACTATTTGTATACGATTAATTGTGCAGCCCTGTATTTGTCCCAGTTTTTGTGCATGTTGCAATACATATCACATATTTTACCTTCTCCCTTGTTCGATTTTACAGCGTTTTTGTGCTGCTGCTGCTGCTGCTGCTCCACATCTGGAGCGACCACATGTCGTCTCTCTGAAAGGTCACATTGCTCCCCATGCTGGCCGCTGCAGATCGAAATGCCTGTGTGTGCCATATGCAGAGGTGTGGTAGTGAGGGGGAATATTGTAATAGTGGAACCAGGTTTTGTTCACAGTGCCGCAACACTGGTGAGGGTCCTCACAAAGCCTGGAATTAAACTGTATAGTGTTTATCTTGAATGTTGAAATTTTGCATTATTAATCAGCTACTTTGGCTGAATAAACATGTTAATGATCTATTTCTTGTATCTGATACAACATCAGTGTTTGTTCAGTTTTACTGGTGGAAATGAACCTCCTGTGTATACGTCACTGAGGTCTTTGCACACCAAGTCCCTATTCGTCATTGTCGAATAGTTTAAAAATAAATACGTCGTCACGTTGTGTCAAACACAAAGTTTTTTTCCCCTTTTAAGTTTTCGGTAAAAAGGTTTGATTTGCTGCTTCTTCTTTTTTTGCATCCATCACAGGCGTGACAGAGAGTTGTTTAAGCTGTTCAGGGATCAATTGGAACACAGAAATTTGTCTCCTTTAATGTAATGTGCTGTCTCTGTGTTGCTTGCAAACTGGACCACTAGCGTCCTTAAATAGACTCGGAAGCGATGAAATTGTCCTTTGTTCCTGACGGCTTCTCAGGAGTGGAATCTTATTTTAAGAAGTGAGACAACAAAAATCCTCCTCACTGATCGTTGCTTGTGCTGTGAATATTCTGAACAAACAGAAAAATAAAACTCAATGAACTCAGTGTCCAAGGTTTCTGTGCATGACGCTTTTTTATAAGATAATGGATTTAAAAAGAAAGAAACGTGAAAAATACGGACCTGCAAAGACCGTCACTTTTATCAGTTTGGGATGGACACCAGGCTCATTTCCTCGGTTTTCTGTTTCAATACTCTGTTTTGTACAGTCATTGATTGTGTATTCAGTATTCACGATGATGCTCAAGCCGTTCAACATCTCCCTGAATGGAAACATCAGGGGTTTTATCATTGCTGACGAGGCTACTTGCAGTTTATGTCACATATTTACTCAGCAGTTATATAAACTGCTGCCATCAAACTCACAACCCTGGGTGGAATCTGAAGCTAGTTTGTGTCCGGTAAGAAGGTACTTTCCCTGCTGTTCTTTTTAACCCCGAGTGAAGATTAAGATAAAGACAAATGACCTTTATCAGGCAGATTTGACTGTACAGGCGAACGTGTCTGGGACGCCAGCGCTATTATGGCGTGTTCCAGCCGCTTTCCCACCCAGTTTGATAAGAAAGCTGAACTGACTCAGTGTTCAAACAGTTATTTCCTCTCATTGTGTTTGATTCAAACACACTCACTTGGACACAATTGACTGGAGGTGGTGAACTTGTCTATTTGCGTCTAGTTCCACTGAAATGACATTAATGAAAGATATTTCTGGATGATTAATGTGTTGTCAGCTGAGAGAGAAGTTTTATACAAGCCTTATTATTACCAGCAAACTTTTAGCATGTACTTTATTTATCTCTATGAAACTATTTGTACCAAACTAAATATAAAAAGTTCCCAAAAAATCTCCATTTTCCAGACCAATGGAGGTGGTGGCGATCAACCTTTTCAGGACTGAGATCCATGGCAGCTCCAGGAATGAGAAATCTAAGTTTTCAAAAGTCATCTTTTCTCTTACAAATGAACAAACAGACAGTTTGTTGTAAGTTGCCAAAGCTGTTTTCACACATGAATTCCAGATCATTTCAGCCACCCAACTTTCCAGATATAGTTTGCCTTTCACATATAGAGAACGCTGCAGGAGATTGTCGGGGTAAGACGTGTCCACGACTCTCTGGAACATTCAGTCAAAGCACGGCGACAGGGAGGAGCATGCCATATGAATTACGTCGCATATATCACATGTTTTTGTTTACAGCACATCGACACATCAAAAGCTCTCGAATCCCGTCTTTCATCGAGGTCTTCGCGTGTGGCGCCTCTTTCTCATCGGAGATATTTGTCTCGTCTCACGTCTGTCATGTGTTAGAAACATGCCCACTCCTGCTCTATTCCCACATGCGCTCACTCAGACATTTTCTGGACATTTTACTAGTTGAGTTCTCACATGCAGCCTTTCCGGGAAATCTTCAGGAAACTGCTCGGACTTCAGTACACGTCTGAAAGCAGCTCAGTCCACGTTATGAATGCTTTCTCCTAACGTTGAAGACATATTATTAAGTTTACAAAGTGGAGGTCAAACAGTATATTTGGGTTCGTACTAATGCACTGATGGATAAACAACATCCCCATATGAGTAACATTTCTTATCCGGGAGATGAGGAATGGATCCCAGTGTTCTGTCAGCCCCGATCATGAGTGATTCTTGGTCATGTGTGAGTAATAAAACCCAGCACACTGTTTATTTCCTCAACGTGACCTCTTCTCAGAGCATGCATAACGAGGATTATTACCCCGACCGCAGTGATTGTTTTCAGAGATCTCTGTTTTTAACACATACCATGTAACGGAAGTTCCAGTGTGTGTTTGTGCGTATGTGTGCGCGTGATTGACAGAAACAGATTTAATGGAGCAGTGTGTGTGTGTGTGTGTGTGTGTGTGTGTGTGTGTGTGTGTGTGTGATCACATGTTTGTTCTGATGCTTTTGTCACATCTGGGAACATCTCATCTTCTTCTTTCCTCATATCACTGCCTTTTCTTCTTGGACTCCATTCTGTCATTTCTCTCTCTCTCTCTCTCTCTCTCTCTCTCTCTTTCTCTTCCTCCTTCCCTCCCTCAGTCTCCCCCCCTCCGGTCTTCCCATGGGCCCACAGAAGATAATAAGGTGATGTCATACCTCCGTTTCCTGGGGATATGAGTAACTGTACACTCTGTGCCTTGGGCCATGGCAGGGAGTGTGTGTGTGTGTGTGTGTGTGTGTGTGTGTGTGTGTGTGTGTGTGTGTGTGTGTGTGTGTGCGTGCGTGAGTGTGTGTGAGAAAGAGTGTGAGGAGCGAGTACTTTGCGTTTTTGAAGAAGAGAGAGACAAATGGAGAGAAGACGAAGAGGAGGAGAGAGAAGTGGAGGAATGGTTGCAAAAGCTGTTTGGACAAAATGTTTTTCAATGATTGCTAAATGCCTCGTAACACACACACACACACACACACACAGTTTACTGTAGGGTCATGTTCAACATTTACTTGATGCAAAAGATGGGAGGAAAAACCACAATCTTTAACTGACCAATGTAATCAATCTTAATCAATAAGTTATCGCTCTTAGTGACGCACCCACAGAGAGGATCAGCCAATAAGAGCATTTTAGAAGAGGAGGGTAAACGGACTGTATTTGCACACTCCTTCTCTAGTGGACTACTCGATGACAGCTGACATTCACTCATTCACACAAATATTCACACAGCATTTGTATTTTGAGCGTTTTGCCAGTCCCTCATGCATGTCATTCAAAAAGCTGTCTCGACCAAGGACACTTCAGCATGCAGGCTGGACAGAATCAAACCACCAACCCCCTGAGTCACAGCTGCCAAATGGAACAGGTCTCATGCTTTTAGTTTTCAGGTGTTTCAATGTTTTAATTCATTTAATTCTCATCAGCATCACTTTTGGATGCAGTAAGCAGCCATTTTCAAGAAAAAGGCCCTAAAATTGACTGTTAACAAACAGCACAGAAAATGACATGAAGTTAGCGGCCCACTGGTGAACACAGTGGATTATATAAAGAGACGCATGTTTTCCTCAGGAGCTGGTAGAGAACAAAACTGAGCTAAAAGCGAGAGGGAATATTTGATTTGCATTCACCAGAAGGCCAGAGAAATTGTTCCTGATGAACAGTTAATGCTGCTCCGTGCCGAGAAGGTACTCTGTCATTGATTTCAGACACGACAAGACATGTAAATCAAACTGAATTATTGTTTTAATTACATGAGTAACATTTAGCACTGGACCAACAAAGAGTACAATGTACAACAAATTATAAGAAGGCAGCAGTGTGTTCTTGACAACTTCAAATAAAGTGCAGCTCGGTCGTGTTCACTGCTTTGTTGTTGAACAGCTGACGAACCCTCCCACTGTTATGTTACAGTAACCGACGTGCTATTTCGGGCGAGATGTTCTTGGCACTCATTTTTAGTAAAATTATACAGACAAAATCGTTGGGAGTGGAGTGAAGAGAACAGGGCCAGAACAGAGGGAGACTGAAAATAACCAAAGGGGCTGGAAGAAAGAGGAGATTCCTCCCTCCTGTTGTCCCCCTCAGATCTGCCTGTGTCCCGGGCCTTGGGCAGGTAAAGCTGGACGGCAGCGTGAGGCTGTAAAACAACTCTGAGAGTGTGCTCCGAGCATTTCCCTTATAAATCAAACATAAAACCATGCTGGCGCTGCGGTCCATCTGGGGCAGCACTTTGGACGGTGCTCACGTGGCGCTTTCGCCTCAAAGGAAAGCAGAGATGCATTCAGCTTTGACGGTGCACTTAACAGGATATGTTTTTTTTAAAGGCTTGTGCCAATCATCTATATTTCTGACGCTGCCTAATATCTACAGGAACGATGAGGTTACCGTCAGGTTATGTCAGATTTTGCTTCTTGTTTCTTTGTGTTGTGGATCTTGTTGTAACTGTGACTAATTCAATCGGGGGTTGTTTCCAGACGTGAACACTGGAAAATGTCATTTTCTAGATTTTGCCTTTCATATATGAAGAACACAGCAAACGCAACAAATTAAACATGGTCACAACAACAGGAAAGTGCCTGAAGCATTCAGACGAAGGCTGGCACCAGGGTAAGGCACATAGGAATGGACACATCGGTACTTACTTTTATTGCTCTCGAATCACATCGTCTTTCCAAGTTGGCATCTTGGTCAGCGTCTTCTAAGAGTAAGTGCATGTTTGTTTGTTTGTTTGTTTTCTGTCGCGTGTTAGAACCTTTATCGAAACGCCACCTCGCTCGCTGTGAACTCTCCGGACATTTTCCTGCTGTGTGCTCACACGGTCTCACTCCCGAGCAACTGACTCGGATATTTGGGTTCTCATAATTAGCCCTTCTGAAAGATCTAAGGAAAATGTCCCGACTTCAGACTTCAAATTTCAAATTAGCATTATTTTCTTCTTTTAAGACAACTTTCACTCATTTATCATCACTTCTTTCTCTTCTTCACTTCACTCCCGACTCCCACCACCCCCTCCATCACCTCCTCACCTATGAGGTCAACAGACAATGGGCCACTTCAAAAGCCCGGTATGTCTGAAACATTCTTTCTGGAGAGCGAGAGAACAATTATAGCTGCTCCTTTGGTCTGGGTAGGAAGTTGCCTAAAAACAGAAAGGAGAGGATGCAGGGGCAGAATAAAATGGGGGGAGTGAGCTGGATAGAAAGAAAGAGGGAGGAAGCCACGGTATCCTGCAGTGACACGGCCGCAGCCACAACAAAACAGTATGACATATCTACGGTGTGCGGAATGCGAGGTATTCACCATAAATAGGCCCGGGTTCTTTGTTCAGATATCTATTTCCCCCTCAGTTGTACAAGTTGTTTTCTTCGTCTTTTATCATTTCATGCTCTGAATGACAGGAAGGGGAGAGGAAAGAGGAAGCGATAAGAGGTTAAACTTGGACGTTTCTTTCCCAGAGTGGAGACTGGGCAGCGACGCAGAGAAGAGTGGGTGTAATGGCTTTGCTTACGCATTGACTGCCAGAAAAAGAATTATTCCATGACAACTTCCAGGAAAATGGAAAGAGGATATTTGTAATGTCTTTTGCATCATGTCCTTGACACACATGCAGTCGTGCCTACGTTTTTCTGTGTAACAGGAACTGACTCTTTGTTTTTTCGATTCATTTTAAGATTTTGTTTTTTCATTGACGTAGAAGAGAATGAATGAAACATCTGAGTTATTGTTACAAATCCAAGCAGATGCTGAGTCATGAAGATGTATTGACATCTTAAATTTGAGTTTCAAAATAAATGAGAATGACATTTCTTTTCCTTATTTGTGGTACATATAAAAAGTAAAAATATTCAGAGCTGAACTTTCCTTCTTTTACTTATTTGTAGTCATAATAACCATCATTATCATTATCTAAATGATTATCCGTGTTTCTGTGTTTGGAATCATTCCTGGTAGAGTAAGTGTATGAAGGGTAAATTGTGTTCAGGAAGTTTAAAAGACGAAATGAGAAGAACAAGAAGAACAAGAAGAACAAGATTTGACTTCATTGCCTACCTCTTCCAGTCAGGATATTTTGGAAAAATCACAGGCGTCATCGCTGCAGTTGGTCTGTGTGTGTGAGGGTGTATTTGTCTATGTGAGACATCACAGCTGAGAAGACGGGCCAGTTTCCGGTCTCAACAAGCTGAGTGTGTGGTGTGTGTTTGTGTGTGTGTGTGTGTGTGTGTGTGTGTGTGTGTGTGTGAGTCTATTAGAACAATGGATGACAGTTGTCCCATTTTTGCGGAAGCAGTCGCAGTGATTTAGAGAGTCATAGAGGGATGAGGGATGAGAGAGAGAGAGAGAGAGAGAGAGAGAGAGAGAGAGAGAGAGAGAGAGAGAGACCATCACATTATCCTTAATAACACCATTACATCTATAAATATCACTTATTGTTATTAAGCAACCAGTCTGACAAAGCTTAAACAGAACAGTTACTCAACTGCAGGAGTTGCCTGGTTTGGTCTGGGGGCCTTTGTGTGGGAAGATTGAATGTTAACTCCACACCTGTGTGTGTTTTCTGTGGGTTCTTTGGATCACACCCAACAGTTAGTTGAATTGGAGACTCAGTCCAACCTCAGCCAAACTAGGATCTGAACTGAGAACCCTCTGACTGTGAGGGCATTGAGAGTGAATTGTTGTTTGTGTGTTAGTCTTGCATCACACCAAAGAAACATTTTTTGCTACTGCTGTACCCCGACTTCTTCTTCTTCTTCTTCTTCTTCTTCTACTTCTTCTTCTTCTCTTATTTGCTGACACACAAGAGAATTTCGTGGCTGGGACCTAAAGAGTCTACTGGTTGACAAATGCCATTCGCCCTCGCTCAGTGGCCAAAGCTGCATGTTTGGAGCCCCCTTCAGAATGTGTCTATCCAGCACAAATCGCGCATTAGAAAAACAGTTGCTGCAGGGCCAACCACAAGCATCCGGGCAAAATCCCTGGGTTTGTCGAAAGGCTCCTTCTTATGCTCTCTCTGTCCCCCACTATCTGCCTCTCTCTTCCTCTCCGTCGTCTTGGAGAGCTGCTACAGATGGGGAGAGCAATGTTAGCATATCCAGTTGGATCAGCTGACGGATATGCATCCTCTGTTTCCGTTCCTGACAGTGTGTGTGTGTGTGTGTGTGTGTGTGTGTGTGTCTGGAGGAGAAAACTGAAGGGAATTGCATGCATACAGTAATGTTGACAAAGCATCTCTGTTTTCATGGTGAAGCCACCTGAACAGGAAGAGAGTGACAGAGTGCTGAGGCGTGGATTTCAGTCACTTCTTCATCATGGGTGATTATTTGGTACAACTTCGCCCACTGGATCTTTTAATGGAGAAGAGCCTTGTGATTAAAGAAGCATTACACTCTATAAAGCTGTTTTCAGACGCGAGCTCCAGAACATTTCTGGACCATTTGGTTTGGACTTTCTCCGAGGTGGCCTTTCACGTACGAATAACGCAGCAGGAGATTGTCAGGAGAAAATTCGAGTGAGGGGTGGCGTCTGGGTAGACCATGCAGAAGACAGGATGTGACGTTTAATTCCGCTGTAGGAATCATGTTTTTATCGACAGCACATCGACACCTGCGTCGACCCTTACCGCCAAAAGCTCTCGAATCTGGTTGTCGTTCCAAGTTACCATTTTCGTCTTCTACGTGTTTTTCATCCTGAGATTCTTTTTGTTTTCAAGTTCATCAATACATTCACTGAACACTTTCCTACTGTGTTCTCACTTGTTTGCCTCACTTGTTTATTTTCTGGACATTTTACTTGGAGGCTGAAAGGTAAAAGTTCCAGAAAATGTCCAGAGATACTGACTTGTACAAAACTTTCAGGAGAATGATCGGTGCGCGTCTGAAAGCAGCTTGACATATAAATAAAATGAAGACTGGCTTCAAAATCCAACTTCTAATTGAAACTTTTCTGAAGTTGTTGACACCTCACATTTAAGAACTCATCTCTCATGAAAGTTCATTGCATTGAAGAAAGACGTAGAGAAACAGAAAGTTTGGGGAAATAGTAAAAGGAAATATATACATATACACATTTGTGAATGCATAGGAAAGAGAAAATACTGGAAGATAAGGTAGAAAATACAGAAGGATAAGAGCAGAGAGGAACAAAAACAGAAGAGAAAATGATGAGGAGAAAGCAATAAGACAGAGAGGGAGGTTATAGCAGGCTGGAAACTGAGAGACGGACAGGAAGGGAGAGTAAAGAAAGACGGAATTGAGGAAAGGGAGACGAGTAACAGATGAGAGAATGTGTCCCAGTTCCTGGGTGTGTGCGTGTTGTTCTGCACGTGTGTGTGTGTGTGTGTGTGTCTGCTAGAGTGGTTTGTGTTGCATGGATCTTGGCTGCTGTCAGGCTAGGGGA
Source organism: Verasper variegatus (assembly GCA_026259375.1). Classification (NCBI taxonomy): domain Eukaryota; kingdom Metazoa; phylum Chordata; class Actinopteri; order Pleuronectiformes; family Pleuronectidae; genus Verasper; species Verasper variegatus. Next base: position 7,502,214 of record CM048051.1, read on the forward strand.
CTCCCAGAGGAAGCTAGTCCTTGTTCAGTTTACAGTGAATGATTCCCTTCCTGCCCTGCACAGCCCTGCAGGCCAACGGCCAACCAGGCTTGTGTGTGTGTGTGCGTGTGTGTGTCCTTGTGTTGTATTGGTTCATGTGGTCTGGTGAACAGAAGGCGAGAGAACCTCCTGTAAATGAGAGGTTGTGTAATTTTTTTGTTTGCTTGACCTTTCGAACAGACCTGTACCTTTTCGAGGAAAAACTATTTTCTTAAAATTCTTGTTTCTTTTTAACCTCTCTGAGTTGCAAATGTTCTAAAGTTGAATTTCACAACTATTCCTTCCAATGGGTTCAAATTGTTAGTTTTCAAGAGAGTAAAAGTAAAAATAGGATGAATAGCAAGCTGAAGGTGGTAGATGAACTAAAACCCTTTACTAGAAAGAGATTATGTGTCAAGCTCTGCATTTATGCTGCAAAAAAGAATGATCAGAAAATGAGATAGAACATCGAAAGCAAAACTCATCATACAGAATGTCAATACTTTAATATCCTAGCTGTTTAAAATGATAATAATTGTTTTATGTCAGGAAAAGGAACCAGGGTTTAGTACAATCAAATGTTGGATCATTTGTAGTGGGAGAACACAGAAGTATTGCTTAATTTGTAACAGTAATTTTTCACACTCTTCTTACTTGGAAAAAGTAATAATCCTCCTGCGCTGATCGCTGCCAACGCTGTTTAAAATCCCACAATAATATGAAACTTTGTTGGAGCCATGAATCAGCTCCACTCCTCCCAAACATCTCAAACCACGTTCCAGAGCTTCTTCCAGGATCTTTTTCCTGGCACAGCCGCGTCTAAAACAACGTTTCAGGCCGATGTTCTGTTTCAGCCGTTTGACATTAAATTTGGATTAGAAGCAGAATGTCGCTTCATGAATGAATAGCCAGGCAAAATGAACATCTGCTCAGGGGCCAATCACACACAGGCCCCCAAATGACCCCGGTGATTTTTTGCAAAATTTTAAATCACGAAACTAATGAAAACGAGATTTATTTTATTTGGATTAAAGGTTCAGTAAAAGCTCTCGATTTCTATATCTGAAGTATTTCATGTGTCGGATTTACAAGTTGAAATTGAAGGTTGTGAACACGTCTTCTAAAAGAGTGTCATCAACAGTGTGTCACCAGCTATAGGCTAAGTACTAGGTCATCTTTTTATTGGGTTTTATCAAACTCCATTTCCCATAAGCCCTCGAAGTTTGGCAGGTAAACGACTTAATAATAAACCAAGACTCAAAGAGTGGCAGCCTGAGCGACAACATCTAGTGAACCTAAAGCAATGCTGCCATCTAGTGATCAAACACTATTTTCAAGGTTTTGTGTCCAAAGGAGTAACATAAATATCTGGTAAACATCCGTAAGAGTGTTAATTTACTATTAGAACCAGATGTTGATATGCTCCGTCAGAAACACAAATAAATATTAATTTAATTGTATGAATGTACAATGATCAAAGAACAATAATCAGTCTATAGGTCGAGCAAATCAAACAGTTTATTTGTTCACAGATAATAATGCATATTTAGTTTTATTAACATTGTCTTGAGAAAAGGTGATTGAATTATCTTAATATATATATATATATGTACAAATTATTCTTCAAATATTCATGACAATGTTCAGTGAGATTAAAACTTAGCAATAGCAGCAACATGTTATATATAAATATTCACAATGGTAATTCAACCCAGTATAATGTCACAGCAACATGTGTTTCCTCCATAGACTGTAAAGATGGACGCTCCCCAGAAGTGAGGCCAAAGCCACCTGATGGCTTGCTGCAGTATACAGGTCATAAACCTGCTCCTCCATGTTAAAGGATGGGACTAAAGTCCAAAGTACATGTTATATTTATCATGTTTAAGAAATGGACATTCTTGAAACTGATATACATTTTTCTGGTCATTCTAGGTAGTTCTCACCACACTGATGTATGTGCAACTGCTCATTTCCCCAGTAAGTTTAGTTATAATTATCCCATGCTATATAAAACGGTGTGTAACGTCATGATTGACAGCCGAGACTGACTAATGGTTGGTTTAGCGTGTGTATCACTTCAAATTCTCTACACGTCTGTAACTGGGAAAATGTAGCTTTATTTCTGGATAGTGGGGGGAGGTGAAGATGCATTGTCCAGCTGTACACAGCCTATGATCCCGACAAAATGCAGAACAACAGATAAACTCGTTGAAACCTCTGTTGGACGACGATGCCGAGTGAAGGATAGTTTGTGTAACCTCTGTAGATCACGACAGAAAGTACAACTCAACAATAAGTTCAATGACAACTGAAACAAAGTCTTCACATTTGCTTTGCTACACTTGCAGACTGTCAGCTGACCTCGACACATAGGAACAATACAATAATATAATGTCGTCATGGCTAATGATGCTATAAACAAGTGTGCTGCTGCTTTCAGGACGATAACAGCTTGAACCCTTTGCAAGGACACTGATAATATAACTTTTAGTCCTGTTAAAGTTTCTTATACTTAGTGAAGAATCTTTTTTGTCTGATTACATAAAATGAGCTTTTAGAGATGCAGATGTTCCACATAGAACCGAAGTGGTTACAGAAATAGGCTCGAGCAAATTCCGAGGCCCAACTGAAATAGGCCTACTGGAATAATTCTATTATTATTCCATGTGCTTTGTTTACTTGAGTTTAAAGCCAAATGTTGGATACCTTTATTTTTTCTGTTTTAATGTTTCCTTTATGCCAGACACAACCAACTGTGGAACTAAGTAGAAGTGGTGCATCGCTGTCTCCCAGCAGTGGTATTTCATACCAGGGCTCAAAGTAAACACTCATCTATTAGGACTGACATGCACTGATATCACAAACATGTTCTGTCTGCTGTGAGTGGGTGTATATGTGCTCATAGTCAGAAAATATTATGCATATATAGCCATGTATAAACTCTTTACATGAAGCAGAATAGTCAGATCATATGTATCCTGCATAAATGAGTGGAAAACACTAATTTATAGGTTGTTTATATGGAAACAAACTGTAGAAACAGTATTATGTGTTTGCATCAGGCTTCCCCAGCCTCACATAACTTTTCACTATAAATGTAATTTCACATGTTTCCTGTGACGTCTCGCTTTACATGTTGCCTGCAGCCCTCGGCAGGAAAAAGATGGCCTTCTGACCTTGGTGTGTGTCCGGTCCCGCTTTGGGTCGGCCGTTTCTCTTCAGCGCGACATACCAGTTGTACTTCTGAGAGCAATACGTGTTGTAGTGGTTTTCTTCATACTTCTCCAGGAAGTAACACTCGTCGTTCACTGCTTGCTGAGACAAGAAAATGAAATGGGATTTGTTTGTAGGCAAACACACAGCAACAGGAGAGAAAAGAGAGATGTACACTGTGAAGGGCTGGATAGAAATAAGAATTTACATTAGAATCTATAATATATTTTGTAATTCCTTTATGTGCATCTGTTGTTTGATGTGAGTCTCAGGCCAGCTGTTTGGGGGGAGGCAGCTAGACTGGACTCTACTGTGCTCGGCTCGGCTCATTTCGGCTCAACTCGACTTGAAGTGAAAGTGGAATAAATGAATGTTTTTTGTCTTCTTAATTAAGTCCCGGTGCAAGCCTATTAAACCTGGATTCAGGAGTCTAGTGTGTTAGATTTCTCTTTTACTGCTGAAATGCAATTTTTCTGTAGTCGATTGCATATAGTTTTTGGGTGCAGGATTGATTTTAGTCCAAAACCTGTGATTTTTTGATTTTGAGGTCAATTATCTATATGGATACAAGAGCCATTGCAGACTGACTCAACTTTTAAATGTTGTCAGGCAGAAGTGTAGAATCTATGTTGGGAAACTGTGGGGATGTTGGCAGTAAGCACATTGAGACAATACTGATTTCATTATTCTAATGCAAAAATGTTACCCTCATAAAATATGGATTAAGTGGTTATTTTTTCAACATTTAATATGTGACCAGAATTAGAATTTTCAACTTCAACCATATTGAACATTTTCTGGCATAATGTTGAACAAGCGACTGTTGCCATCTGGTAATTGTGATATAAACTAGTATAAACAAGATATAATACAAAGATATAGGAAAAAAGTCACATTTCAGATGTACTGCAATAAAAAAATCAAATCATTCAGTGTCTCCGATTTTGCCGGCTGAACAAAACAAAACAATAAAATTGTTTTGCTCAGTTTTTCCCCACAAATAAATCTTCCTTCCAGCCAAAGGTTATTTTTATGGAGTTGAATAATGGTCATTAATATTTAGAGTTTTGGAAATTATTTTCATGGATAATTTGTTGAAAGAAAATATGTATTTGAAAACATGTCACGTACAATATTCATCCCTTGGGGGATTCTGCTGCTTTTTCTTACAAACTGAAGCTCAACACAGATTTAGCTTCAACTTTTCCAGAGAGCAACAATCTTACCATGATTTCTTCAGTTCACCTTATGCTATGGACTTTCCAGTGTTTTGCAAAAAACCTAAACTGTTTCAAAACTACATGAATTTGCGAGTTTAGACCTTTACCGACAAACTAGAAAATGTTACATGACTAAAACTAATTATTAGTCACAAAGAGAAATAGGGTCTCCATCCAAAAATGAGGTTTCAAACCACAAAATGTAAAAACTCACAGATCCATAGAGGTGTCCGTTTTGGTTCATAGCCAGGTACCTTTCTGTCACCTCCCCCTTGATGACCACCACTCCCACACTCACAGCCTTCAGCCTGAGGACGTCTGCAACACAAACGAACCACACTGCTCAATATTTAATGACACACAACAACTTAAATCCATTGTAACCATCGTTTTTTTATCCTGAGATAAATATTTCAGGTCCTGTGCACACACAGTGAGCAGCCTACTCATGATTAAAGTCACTGAGCAGCTTTACCAGAACCACTGGGTTCAAATGCCTTGCTCAAGAGTATAAACAGTTCTTTAAAGTAAATTCCTCATTCATGAGCCTTCGCTTTCTTCCATTTTTACTACCTTCAAACCTCTTCTCTTTTGTTTCTTATTATTTTAACAACCATGAAGACCTTAAACCATCAAGTTTAAGGTCAAAATATTTAACAGTAGTATGAAACATTTTGTGGACTTAATCCTTTCTATCTTAAAGACTTGGTAACATATCCTGAACTAAAACAACGAATCACAAATCAAAAAGAAGAATAAAGTAGACTTCTTCCTCACCATACGTATCATTTTCCTGCCTCCCACCACTCACGGTGCCGTCGGGTAAAATCCTCAGGTGATAGCCTCCGTTCTGGCAGTAGAGCCTGGTCAGTGTTCGGGGCTCCTGCCTGGACCGATCCAGAGACGTGGATCTGAACGACAGCACAGTGACGTCTCCCTCAGTCATCCTTCACGGGGTTTGAGGCCTGGACGAAGCAGAGCGATGTCCCTGTGCCTGCAAGTATAGAGATCCACAGTGTTTGTGTTACCTGGGCTGTGTTTAGGACTCAAGAGAGAACAGGAAGGGGAGGATAACATCGCCTTTATGAGGAGATAACTACGGGAAATGATTCCCTCCCCTGCCTCTCTCGGATACATTCCCCTCTAACCCTATTTCTATCCCTCTGTTTTTATCTGTGAGCCTTTTAAAGCATTCTTGTTTTTTCTAAATGAAGTGATCGGCTCTGGATGGAGGCCGGGCAGAGCCGACACATGCCCAAACATGTTCCCTCACAGAAAATCACTTAGATTCCTTCTTTGTGAAAATAATTTCCAGATGACTTTCACCTTAAACCGGTGCGAGGTCAGACAACAGAACAAACAAATGGTTTTGCTCCCTCCCGGAAATGTTGCAAGACCTGCAACAGCCTCACAACTAAAGGCAACAGTTTAACTCATGACATTTTAATCCACCAGTGAAACAAAAAGAGCCATTTTCCTGATAGTGTTTGAAGTAAAACCACTTTGTATTAACACCCTAACAGCAGCCACGTGAAAACCAGCCAGCTCCATCTTCCTTATCCCCAAACTGAATTCTTCCTCATTGAGCTTTTCCAAAAACAAACAAGCCCATTTTAAAGCCATGAAATCAGTGTAACCTCTCGCCTGTATCCTGCAGGGTGGAGATCCCAGAACAGTAGCTGTCATCCAATTGAAAAGCAGCAGAGAAGGACACACTCAGCGGTGGTAATGTAAAGATCTGCTCTATTTTATCATTAGTAGCTGGAGGTAGAGTGGAGCTGTTGCAGCCAAGCTGGCCCACATCTGGAATGTCTTGGTGAGGTACGAGAAATAGAGGCAGCGAGAGGGAGAGCGAAAAACAGAGCGGTGCAAAGCCACAAGAGGAATGTGAGGCCTTCCCACTCACAGCCGGTTCTCCTGAGATCGGGACCTGGAGATGGATGTCGTGTTATGGGACATGAGAGCCACACTGGTCCGCAGGGACCTTTGGACAGATGTGGTGGTGAGAGTGACGTCAAATGTTCGAGTGGTGGTTCAGTCAGAGTCCAGAAGCGTGGGAGGAGAGGCTGAACCTGTTTGTTGTTATTCTAGCGAACATCTGAAAGTGATGTTGACTTACCAAAAGCATGGCTACCTTTGACCCTTAACCTTACAAAAGCACACAAAAAGCCAGATCAACTTAAGATAGGTTGATAGAGACGAGATAGACGATGAAATAAGTTGAGACAAGACAAGGCGAGACAAGATAGAGGATAAGATGAGACAAAACGAAATCGACGATAGAGGATAGACGATAGGCGATAAAATGAAACGAGATAGACAATAGATGATAAGATGGGACGAACAAATAAAAACATAAGTAAGTCAAACTAATAAACGCCATGCAATATAAACACAATGAAATATGTTACAAGAATTTATACATTGTAACAAGATTGCACAATTTTACAGATAGAAAATGAGCATTAGACAGTTAAATGAAAATCAATTCCTCAACATTAAGAAAGATTGTTATCACCTTGCTTTCCTGTCATATTCAACCATCTGTCAGTGAATAAGCCAAAGTGATATACCCCTTTACTGGATTCTCACACAGACAACACGTACCTGTGGGAAAGTCAAGGGACAGTGGCCCAGATGAGCCAGCATCTCCTCCTCTTCACGTCCTATTAACTGAGGTTTGGGTGAAACCAGCCTATGGGGCCTTTGGAGCCATACACCTTCTTCCTCTTGTTGCCACTAGAGAAGTGTCTGGACTCCAGGGAGTTGAGTACGTACTCCTATATCTGCTCTCCACCCGGCCCCCCCCTCACCTCACCATCCTTCCAACAACGTCAGAGGAGCCATTTTAACGGGCCAACGTCAGGACCAAAATTACCACGCTGGAATTGAGAGAGAGAGGGAGACGGAGTGACGAGCGTGTCCACGCCATGGCAGCCTGGAAATGAGCGGGGCAGCCTGTCTGACTGAGCACTGACACATTCTGACACCGGTGTCCTCCTGGAGACACCGGTGAGCAACACTATACAAACATTTGTCACAGACACAACAAGAACGACTTCGGTTCCCAGAAGGAATCTTACATAACGTCCACGCTGCTGAAACCCAGGCCAGGTCTCAAAGGTAGAGTGAGGTCACATCGTTGGAATTGCTTCACATTCCTGCAAACGTAAAAACACCTAAATAAATAAACATGTGACAACAAATAATCTCTGAAGAAGTAAATGTCATCAGTGCAGAAAGGCAGGTAGGAATCGTGAAGTAAGGGGAAGGTGGCACAGTCAGTTTTCTGGTTCGAAACATTGACAGGTTTTCAGTTAAGTGTCTCTCTGCCTCTCAGATTCCTGGTTTGTAACCAGAGCCTTCGACAGGAGTGAGCAAACAGCAGCAGTGACACTGGTCTCCATCTGTAAACATGTACTGCCCCGGGTTTTAGACTACAGGGATGTCATCTATATCTTTGTGTATTTTCTGAGTGAATGAACTGGGTTGAAAAATTCATATTTAAGTATGTATCGTGACATTTCTCAATGTGGTGGAAATGGTTTCTAAGAACACAGCGAGCCCAGAATCTATTTTTGCACACTCCCACTGTCTGTGTCACACTCGCATGACAATAAACAGCAGCAGTGTGGCAGGCCGGGTGGATTATTCCGAGTGGCTGCCTTGTGTCGAGCTCCTCTCCAGGCTTTGTCCTCTAAAGGACATCTGGATTTCAAAATCCTGCAGCCGCTCTAAGTTTTACAATCACGAGACTGTGATGTAGAACGGAAAGAAAAGAGTGAGAGCTCGGCCAGAAAGAGACACTGACCTACTTTTCTCTCACCTGTACACCACTGGTGTCACCTCATAAATTCTCACTTTCAGATGTGAAAGTGTAAAATTCACTGTTGGTGGACTCCCACTAATCAGGTGACGAAATACATTTAAAATGTGATTTGTTGATGATGTTTAGACCCAGATTTGTAAATGAGTTTCTCAGCAAAGCTCATATAATATTTCCTTATAAAAAATGCAAAGTAAACAGTTGCCTATTTACACATCCATGTGTGGTGATACATAATGGTTCTTTAGGGTTAGTGTTTGAATTCACAGGATTAATCACTTTTAAATGTTCAGTCTCCTTTTAGCTCCTGAGGGAAAATATGTCTCTTTGTTCAAAAGAAAGTCATCAAGGTTTGAGTTTTATGTTTAAAACGCCCTGAAAACTGCATTCGAAAAGTTTAAAAAAAACCCTCAAACATTTAAAATAAAATAAAATAACAGACTTACCTAAAACAATGAAGCTGCCATCTGTAACATTAAAGGAAGAGAGAGGAGCAAAATAAAGGCTTATCGTATCTTATTTTATTTTAATTTAGAAGTTTAAAGTTCACAGGTGAGTTTCTCTCCAGCTCATCAAGCTCAAAATTGGACTAAACCAAGTTATACTGAGGAGAGGGGGGATTTTGTTCAGAATAGTTTAGTTTCTTGTTTTCTGTCATTGGAATTTGTTGTGGCTTTTATTTCCTTGATGAAATATAATCATGCTTTATATTCTGGCACTTAATTATCGTATCGATATAAATACTCTGTGGACTAATCACATGGGCCACCTCTGCTGTGAATATAATGGTGGGGACCATGGTTGTATATATATGTAGAGTGGTGGACATGTTTCAGATGAACTTCATGTTTCCAAATGAGTTCAAGAAATATGTCCTCCAACTTTGCATCTTCCTACTTTGTAAGTACTGTCCACCCTAAAATCGGATATTTCCCATCACTACTTAGTCTAAATTCAACGTCCTCAAACATGAACATATTGTCACAAAGCTTTATTTGCTAAGTACATTTGGACACAAGAAATGTGACTCCAGTGTCCAGTGCCTCTCAGTGTACAGGAATGACCCCCACCCCTACAATGGTTGTATTCATTGCCATGAAAGGATATTGTGCTCAGAAATTAGTGTCAACCAGACAGTGGGCGACCAGTGTCCTGATTTTATCACCGCTGACCGATTCTGCTTCAGTGCTTTGTGAAGAGAGACAGCCTCTGACTCTCCATGCTGGAAAAACTGGCTGAGAATATAACAGTATAAGGCCGGGGGCTTCTGAGGACATGACATACATCATCTACAATACATGAGCTTATACAGGAAGGGGTTTGTGTGACGGCTCAACCTGCGTTTGAGGCCGTTTGGAGAAAAGGACAGAAATTAGCTTTCTGTACCTACATGTCGTGTGTTCTTAAGGCTTAAGCCTTTGATTTAACCTGTCATAATGTTATGTTTTAGTATTGCCAAAGAACAGTTATCAACTTTTAACGCTCGTAATTGTATTTGAAATGAGACCCGATGTTAAAACTCAGCGTGTCTTTTCCTGCAAGTGTAAATCGGTTCATTCTGTTTTCTCAGGTCTCAGCTTTTTAGACTATATACACCACCAACACCAGCATACTGTGACTTCCTGTAGGTCTTTGTGCACCATAGTGTGGCAGACGGAGAAATGAGCAAGCTGTGGTCTGGCAAAGGAAGCAGCATGTCCGACCCGAGCTGTTTTTACTTCATAACCACAAACGCAAACTGTGTCCATGTGTCCCTTACGTGCATGCAGAGTTTAAAAAAGTGGAGGTGTCAACTTCTTAATGGTAAGAAGCACAGACCATAGAATTACTAAGAGTCAATACTGTAGAGTCAATTCAACACAGGCCTACTTAATCTAAACAAGTTGTAATAAATTACCTTAAATCATCTTTGATCATTTTAACATCAGATGATAGTGCAGGAGCTTCACACACCACTAGAACAGTTTTTACCACCAGGCCATCCGATTTCTTCAGTTCACATCCAACCATCCTCTGCACATCTGTCTACCTGCCTGCTTGCACTGTTTTGCTCACTCACCTCTGGATAATGTTCAGTGACCTATCCATACATATGTATGTCAATACAGTTTACACCCGTTCACCTTTGTTTTACCGCTGCATCCTTTAATGTATAGTTTTATAGTTTTGGTTTGGACCTTTTTTACACTGAGCTCTTTTTACTTTGTTTTATTTAAATGTAATTATTGCTGTAATTGCACTGCTGACCCTGTGTTAGCTTACATATGACAAATCAAACTTGAACTATAGTACAGTCATCTTTTCAAGTGTCCCACTGAGATGTGATAGGGAAACCAAAGCAGCTAAATTCCTGAATTCCATCATACATTTTATTGTCTACAGTTTTATAGTTTTTCTTTTGGATGAACCTCAAGAAAACTCAAAATGGACTAAATTCGTTTTTCAAAATGTTGCTGGGCACCATCCTACCAACAGAGGGCGGCAGAGAGTTTGGGTATTTAATCTTAATCCAAGGCAGATCCAGCTCTGCAGAATTTCCCCGCTCTGCACGAAATGACGTCAGCGTCATCGCCCACCAATCAGGCCTGCTGCGTGCAAAGATCGTCTGTGTTCAGGAAGATGCAACTCCACACGCACGCACACACCCACACACAAACACACACCCTTTAAATCATTAAGATGACATTTAATGAAATTAGAGTCTTAATCTCTGCTTAACGCCTGCAGTCTTACTTTCTCTCTTGTTCCACATAAAACTCCACATGCACACAAATTGATGAGCTGACTATACATACTATATATACTAATATATATGGGTAGCTGTTGTGTTCAAGAAGCTGAATCTGTATCTCTATACATGTGCTTCATATCTGAGCAGCTACACCCTCCTCCTATAAAAGGCCCTTGAAGTCTGAAATGCCAAGCAGACGCAATCTAGCCTTTAAGTGACCCAATTCAATGGAACATGCAACAAGGCAACAAAGTGGAAAAGTGGTAAATCCAATAATGACGTTAAGCAGGAAATTGTTCTGTGATCATTAAGTTTACTGTGAGGCACACCAGACAATTAAAGCGCAGTGACTGACAACTGAAGCAGACAAAACTAACAGCCTTGAGGTCTGTAGTGGTTTTTCACAGTTTTGTAGATGACCACCTGATTGCACACGGCCATGTTGTTGGTCAGAATTCCTGTAGTGACAAATGAACTGGCATTGCCTGAAAGTCCCAGGTTTGTTCATAACAGATTCCAGGATAGTGAGAGCTGCAAAGGATGGATTATTTGATGGCAACACACCACATAAATAACCCGGGACCTTTGTTACATGTCATCCCTGTTTTTTTTAAAGTGTGGTAGCGAGGTCTCACTGAAACATGGGCTTGACTAATAGTGAGTCAGTCTCCGCTGTCAGCAGCACGTAACTGTTTTTATAGCATAAATAGCTAATACCAAACTTACTGGGAAAATGAAAAATTGGATATACATCAGTGTGACAGAAGCTGTCTTTGAGGAAACATTTATTTGTTTATTTATTTTTAATTACTTTTGTACCATCCGCTAATGCCGCACTACATTACACCTCGGAGCTCGGCCCTCAGAATGGTGTCACAGCGTTCCACTTGCACAGGAAAATGTTTTACGTTACGCCAGCTAGCCATTATAAGCAAAAACAGTTCATAATAACGCAATATTTCACACATACTAACATTTCGGTAAAATGTCCACAGGCAGTAATTGGACAGTACTTTGTGTACGACACATACGTGCTAATAAAGACTAAAAACTACAGCTTCCAAAACTGTTGATATACAGAGCTGCCCTCTTGGATTTTGAAGTCAGGGGTGGTGAGGTTCCTCTGAGTCGAAATTCCGGCTTGAGGGGGCGTTTAAATTGAAACATCCGACTCAAGGGTCGGTAATTCCTAGCTCCGAGGATTAATGGAACATAGAGGAGGTGGGACTTATGACCTGTACTGCAGCGAGTCACTAGGTGGCGATCAAGAGGCTTTGGCTTCACTTTAGAAGAGCTGTCATGTCGTCCATCTTCATATAAAGTAGTCGATGAATGAGTTGAACCCAACGAGTGAGACATCTTCGCTTTTTCCCTCCATCTTTGCTCTGGAGCGGCTCAACTCACACCCGCCCCCCGGAGGGTTCAGCGCTCCGCTGCGGACACCTGATTGGCTGAGAGAGCAGTCCGTCAGCGCCTTATCCGCGTCGGGGTAGGTTGGTTACGTTGTGCGGCAGCGCCGGCCTGAGCGGGGCTTGTGGTGGGGGACGGCAGTGCGTTTAAAAAACCGCCCAGGGGAGACACCGCGTTTACGAGCCCGGAGTTCTGTGTGTGTTTTCCGCGGACTGCCTCCCTCCCTCCCTCCCTCCGCGGCCCCGGTTCACTCCGTCCGGTGCGGGATGAGCTGGTCGAGAGGAACACGGCAGCACCGGTTCACCTGAAGCAAGTGGACCCTTCTCCGGTTTTTAACCCCAACAAACATGCGCGGACTTTTTGTGATCTCATGTGACTGGAAGCCGTGTGGAGACTGTTCCTCTGGAGGACTTTGAAACCACAGGGAAGCTGGTTTTCTCTCGCTGTGTTGTTTACATGCTGTGATAGGATTTCCCATCATTTGCAGCAGCAGCGGCGGCAGCAGCTCAGGGTTTCTTCCTCTTCCTCCTCCTCCTCCTCCTCCTCCTCCTCTTGTCCCTCTGCCTCCTCCTCGGATCCTCCAGGTCGTGCGGAGGCCGGTGCTGGTGCAGCTGGTGCCGGGCTGAGAAGATGGGACTACCTGCCCTGGAGTTCAGTGACTGCTACCTGGACAGTCCTCAGTTCCGGGAGAGACTCAAGTCCCACGAGCTGGAGCTGGACAAGACCAACAAGTTCATCAAGGAGCTGATCAAAGATGGAAAAGCTCTCATCCAGGCGCTGAAATGTAAGTCTCCTCTCTGTCCCCTCCTGAGGACATTTAGCAGCATGAACACTGACCTTGTGGCGACCGACATGTCATGTCTGAGGTCCTGGTTCAGGTTTGGCAGGGGACACACTGTTTTGATTAGGCTGTTTGCAATGAATGGAAGGAGGTCAATGAGAAATCCCAAGGAGGATAGCTGCTGATAAAGGGTGTGACTGCCAGAGGGTCCATGCTGTCCAGTGGCTGGTAAACCACTTGGTTTGTGGCTTGAGTCAAACCATTATGAATGGAAACCTGTACAGGTGTTGAGTTTACAAGAGGGGACCACGGCGGCCCCCTGATCTTAATCAGGGGGCCGCATCCTTCGGAGGCTGCATTTGTGGACTGATTGTGTCGCAGTGGTGGGACTGGACTGTCCCAATTCGAAGGCTCCTTCAATTGCAAGGAATTGCCCGAGGAGGTGAATCCTTCCCAGGTCCACCTATCCCATGATACATTGCGCTTCAGTGTCAAACTGTTTTTCAAAGAGGGCGAAAACGTTGGAAAGAATTTATGTTTAAAGGTTCAGTGTGTAGAATTTAGTGACATCTAGTGGTAGAGTTGCGTGTTGCAGCTGAATATCCTTCGCCTCACCCACTCAAAAGGTGTTTGGTTTGTCCAGTTTGGGCCCCGGTAGAGAGGACCCGCTCCCGATGTAAATATGAAGTATTCAAATATAAAAAGCCCATTCTAGAGTAAAGAAAACAACTTGCACAGTTTATATGGAAAACACTTCACCAGGATTATTTCATATTCAATTTCTGCCAATAGATCCATTTCACCCAAATCGTACACACTGGACCTGTAAATGTAAGTGCTCAATCCAACAGCTGACGTTAAAAAAAACACTGTTTCAGTGTTTACGATAAACCAAATGACTTTCTGTCCACAGCTCTGTTGCTAGGCGACGGCAGTAAGGCCCGGACAAAATGCAAAAGAGTTGATATTTTTAGCTTTTTAAAATCCTGCTTTGAAGGCGACATACACAACAAGTTCCCACCAGACTAACTCAGAAAACATGTAAACTGGATGATCCCAGAGCAGTGCCGATTGGAACTTGTATGAGATTGTATAAACAAATGGTGTTGATTAGTGTTACTCCTAATAGTCAATAGTATCAGCTTGATATTTGACATCAGCTACGTGTTCAGGTGTAAAATCTCTCTCTTGATTTTGTTCAACAAATGAGCAGAGATAGAATTTGTAAAATTAACAATTTAAAACATTGTCTTTTGACTTTTCAGTAACACAACTTGTAGGTGTTTAAACTCTATTTGCGTAAGTGTGTGTGTGTGTGTGTGTGTGTACGTGCCGCACTGTACATCCACACCCCTGACACTGCTGATAGTGTTGTGTTATGGTAGCTAATGTGTTATTTACACAGCTCAAATCCAGAGTGGAACAAACCCTGGAAAGTCCAGAGCAAACCAGTGTGCCAGTTCACCTGAACGTTCCACCCTCGTGTTATTGTCTGTGCCCTTTTTAAAACAAACTATCAAGCCCAGTCCTCTCTGTCACCACAAAGCTCTGTCAGCTGACATCCAGCGATAACGATGAGTCTACTCTTGTTCATTGGTTGGATCTAGAAGTCATGAGTGAGCGTTTCACCGAGGTCAGGTGGAGTCATTTGCTTGTTTTGTGTCCAACAAGAAGCAAATTTCCCCCGGTTAATCTTTATTTGCCCATAATCACAGTGTTGTATTGATTAATCAGTTACAACAGGTTTTGAAAGTCCAACGGCATTTTTAAGTTCTCCTTTCCACTGCACCATAAATCTCGTCTGCTGCGTCTTTCGACCTCCTCAGCTTTTCTGCGCCTGGAGGCACTGACGCTGTCCTGGGACGCCCCTGCAGTTTAGATGGTTACTAATTGCTGCTGGAGTCCACACGTGTGCACGTAATGACTACGTGCATGAATGGTGCCACAGGAGGACAAAGTGGAAGATTTACAATCATAGTGCGCCATGACACTTCAGAAATGACACACTATACTGTCAACTTACTGAAGCCTGCTATACAGTATGAGCTGCTCTCAGATGTGCACTGAAGTCCAGACATTTCCCCTGATGTTATGTGGAGGGGCTGTATGTGAAAACGCAAATGTCCAAGTCAGTTGCTTCGGACATTTTCTGAAACTTATCCTGTCGGCCCCCAAGTACAGTGTGAGCATGCAAAACTGGAAGAACGTAGATACATCTCAAATGTATGAAATAGAGCTGCCATAACTAAATTAATTGTTATAAATTAAATGGAAAAAGTAAATATAAAAGAAAATGGCTAATCTTTTGTAAGCAGACTTCAGAAGAAGTCTCTTATGTTGAAAAACCTCATTGTACCTAAACTGACAATCAGTGACATTCCTTTCTTTTTTTTTGATTTTCCTGATATTTTTGGTGAGAAATTATTGTTACACTTTCTTCTATGGGAGAATATAAGAATTTCTTTAGTTTAATGGAAGAGCATCTATTGCAAACTTGCAGTCGTGTCATCCTGTTTGTGCGTGTCAGCAATTAAAAACCTAGACACATTTAGACACACACACACGCACACACTGTTTCAGCATAGACTTTGAAAACCACAGAATTCCTTGAATATGTAGTCGTGAGACATGCACAAAGTTAGGTGGCAAGTGCATATGCATGCATTTTTACACACTGTGTGTGTGTGTGTGTGTGTGTGTGTGTGTGTGAGCCAGCTGTGACCTCAGGGCAGATCTAGCTTGTTATTACGCCTGTAGAAATGTTTGGTTCTCTGCTCCACCTCTAACATGACACAGCTCAATCAGCCAAACTAACCCTAATTACAAGCTGTGCAGTCACTGTAGCTGTGAGGGAGACGACACACAGTGTTTAGACAGTTCGTATGACAATGAGACATGACGTTACCATGTTGTCAGCTGGAAGTCTGCAGTTATTTTCAGAACAGTATGTTCATTCAAGTCTCTTGAGTGTGACCTCTTACTTTACTAACTTTTCAATTTGTAATGTTGCACAGATGTACTGAGGTAATGTGTAATGTGGCCATCCAGGTCTGTTTTGATGCCAGAATGGGTTTCAAAAAATGAAATGTTTTCACATAATTCAGTGAAACACTTTGATTAGACTCTGTAGGTATGAATTGTATGCATAGGTTTAATTATATAACTTGTATTGTGTTATTTTTACTAGTATTATCATTGAGTTTGTTTAAATAATCTATTAGTGGTTTCTTGAGCCTCTCAAAGAACATTCTGGTTAAAAATTAAACTTCCTTGACATGAAAATGGTGACATTTCTTTTAACACCTGTTTCAAGCACAGTCCAAAAATCCTAGTTGAAAAGTCTAATCAAAAAGACTAGTTGTAATCTGACATTACATCATTATTAATTTAAATCAATCAACAATCCTCTCATTTTAGTTATAAAACTAGACTGGCACCTGGTAGAGTGGGCACAGTAAATTCTTTCGCTCCTTTGCCCCGATCATGACCCGGATCCCCGCCAAAATGTAATGAATTCTTTCTTGGCCCGTGTCCGAGCCTTCCACCGGGTTTCATGGGAATCTCTTCAGTAGTTTTGGTTGAATACTGGTGATGAACCAACAAACAAACAGACGTAAGGTGGAGGTAACAATGCTAGAACCAGCTCATCCGATGCATATTCTACTGGTGAATGTTTTAGTCTGAGAGTCATTGCTGTGCCATTAAGTTGTAATAATTACATGGTCATGCACATGTGTAACAGCGAAAGCATGACATCACTCTGTCATGCAGATCATTTTACTCCAGCAGTAAACTGTAGTTTCGGGGCCTGGGAGCATGAAACATGAGAGAGAAAGCAGCTCGGCCTGCAGCTGGTTCGTAAAGTGTAAATTGTGGATATCATGTGATATCATACATTCCTTTAACGTGTGTTTTATGCGACATCTGTGTGCCCTGTATTTGTGGTGGACTGTGTGTCAAACTGAGTGTGTGTGTGTATTGTGATGTTGAATGAGCTGCTGAGATCAGGCCTGTGGATGGAGCATTGACCTGTCAGGAAGAGAGATAGAAATACACATCGAGAACGACAAAGAAAAGAAAGGGACACGAGAAACTAGAGACGATAAAGCAAATGGAGGATGACATAGGAATAAATGCGTTATCTAAATTGTCAAAATCAAAATTCAAAGCCAAGGAACCATCAGAACATTAAGCTGAAAGATGTTAAAAAGTTACTCACACTAGATCACTACTTGTGTAGAAAACTAGCTTAAAACTTTATTCAAACAGTTTTAGACTCAACAGAGGTTCCATAGCCTCTTCAGGAGATGTTATTTTATATTATTATGTCGGGAGTCATGTTAACTGGGAATAGTTTGAAGCAACTTATTTTGTTTTTAACTTTTTTTGTACAATACGTAAAATTTTGGCTTAATTTGACAGTTGACAAAACAGGTGATGGTAATCAAACTATGCACGTTGCAGTTATGTGCCTTATAGCCCACTGGAAATAATGTTGGTTTGTTGATAGCTAAGGCATGAAGAGGAAGAGGAAGTCTGTGTCTGGTTTAGTTTGGACCAAAATGGCTTGATGCTAAAATTGAATCGACTATTTTAGCTTCATATGAGGGTCATGAGGGACAGACCATTGAAATGCTGTTTGCCAGCCCTTTCGGAGAAATAGTTGATTCTTAAATTTGTATATACATAATCAAAAACTAAACTCACTGGACAAGAGCTATCGCAGTTTTAAAACGACACAGTGAACTTGAAAGGGTCTTCTGCATTAAAGAAAAAAAAGTACAGTACACTTTATAAAGGCATTTGACAAACATTGTTCAGGTATGTGTTCTTCATTGTGTTTCGGCCTGTTACTGGTTAAAAACAGCCCTTCAGCCCTTATCACCGTCTTGATAATGGCTTCGTTTGCAGGCGCTTACTCCGTGACTTCAAATTGAACCTTTTAACTGCCCCCTAGCAACCTCACAAACGAGCTGCTGGCGAACTTGTGTGTAGTGGGAATTCCCTGCGACGGAACCGGGCAATGTCGCAATGCATCTATTTTTCTCTCTGTCTGTCTTCTTCCCTCTTTACCGTCTGTCTTTGTTTTCCTGCAGCCACCCTCTGTGCTGTTGGTGAGTAATAAGGAAGATAATGGCAGTCATTCAGTGGCTCAACTGTCAACCGTGCTGATAGATGAGGGTCTCACACACACACACACACACACACACACACACACACACACACACACACACACACACACATACACACACACACCACACCAGAACTAATTCTCAATTACGGTGTCTGATGGAGGGAGGGGACCCCCCCACTTTTTAAATAGGTGCAGAGCAAAAGGAGAGTAAGTCCTGAGGGGGGGAAAGAAAGCGAGAAAGAGCGTCTGTGAGCGAAAGAAACACAAGAAGAGGTGGGGGTGATGTTTCTTTTGTGTCTTAAAACCTGACATGGCCTTATTTTTCTAGCCACTGACCTATAGAGGAGCTTGGAGCAAAGCAACCTCGGTTGTGGAGAGAAGAGGATGAAGATGTCGGAAGAGGAAAGAAGCGAGGATGGGGGTGGAGGGTGGTGGGGTTGGGAGCAAGCAGGGTGTCACTGTCTGAGGGCATTCCTCTGCATTCATCACATTGGAACAAAGAGCAGAGAAGGGTGTGCGTGTTTTAATACATGCAGAATATTGTCTGCAGTCGTGAATATTTTGGGTATAGCCAGGGATCATGAAACATGCCTGTTTCCCATTATGCCAATTTTTTTATACACGTACACATAAGAAGCTGTGTGTGTGTGTGTGTGTGTGTGTATGTGTGTGTAAAGTGTGTGTAAGTGTGTGTTGCCACTGCTGTACAGCACAATGGGGGTTGGGGGTCTTCCTCTCGCTGTGACGTAGTGCGGAGGAGAAGGAAATTAGGGCACGACTCAGCCCAGTTCTGGTGCTATTGTTGCTTCGCTTTTGTCAGGGTAGACTCTCTAACACACACACACACAGACACACACACAGTCTCTGACTTTTAGCACCGCGCTGAATCAAAATTATGTACGTTTGTCATTTAAAAGACTCCCACAACCCTTTTCTGTCTTGTGTAACTTATATTTGTTGCAATATATATATATACATATTTATATTTTTTGACAGATTTATTTTCTGTACATATATAAACTGGCTTAGCTCATAGATTGACCTTGCTCCAGTCAGGCTGCAGCTTCATCTCATTAGTTGAATCTTTGATGTGTAGTGTTACACAGCCCTGCTAGGTTTTCAAATGTATATCAAATACACATGAAAAATATTTAGAGATGCAACATGTTCGTGATTTACACATTTTTTTATGAAAGAATGTTTCCAGAAAGAGGAAACGCAAAAGAGACAGGTTGGTTTTCTAATGGTTAAAAATACACTGAAGCAAAAAAATGAATTAGAACACAATGTCGACAGTTAGCGGTGCATGTCACTGTAAAGAAGGAAGTGGGATTCACACGTTAACATGTGTCTAGATATGACTGTGTGAGATATGAAAGTCTTACAGTGAATTGAAAGCAGAACCATAAGTGGCGTCTGTGGTTTGCATATGACTGTACAAGCCTCAAGTACATCTGCTTGGCCGTAATGATCAATTTAAACTTCATTTCATTCAATTTACATTTATTGAATGCACGACAGAACTGCTTCCATCAAAATGCATCCACAGTTGAATTCAATGTCAACATAATACTGAAATCATGTTTCAAATGGGGCCCGGTGAGATCTCTACGCCATTTGTCGCTTTTTGTTGCCTCAATCAAGCAGCGTTTCTAGGAGGTAAATTGAGTAGATGTTATTTTGCAGCAACGTGTCAACATATCTTGAACATCTACTTAAAGTGAGCACTTAAAAACTTTCCCCCTTTCAGCAGGTGAATGTGAAAACAGCGTTCAGGTGTCAAACACTGCAGACAAATCATTGTCACTGGAAGGTCAAACACCCAAGTGCAACTATAATAAGAAAAACTAATTGTAAGTGGAGGGTGGACTTGAGTGTCAAGGGAAATTGAACCCTCACTTTAGTGTTTTGACATAAAGATATATGATTTTTGTTTTCCAATATGCATTCAAGATAAATGAAAAAATACACTTCCATGAATGAGTAGTTGTGGAATAATAAAACATGTGTGTAACGTAAGGTCACCTGCAACTTAATCCTGATTTACTGTGTGTATTTTGTGCCTTTTGCTGCTGCACCAAAGTCATATTGACGTGTTCACAAACATAGCTCTATCATAACATTCTCAAGAAATGAAGCAGTTTGCCATTAGGATGACATAATGTCACCTGTCTTCCAATGAAAACCAATTTGATTCAAGAATGTTCTTGAATCGAGCCTTGGTTTTCCTCTTGTGATCATAAAACTCTGGGAACGGAGCAGGACGAAAGGAGGAGGAGGAGGAGGAACGGTGTGAACTCTGCAGGAATGCACGTTCAACTTTCTGCACATGGTTACCTGATCGCTGTTGTTGGGGCATAAAAGAAACAGCTGCGCTTTGCAAAACCTGCTTTCACTGCAGGTGGTAATGAGGCAAATTGTTTGATTGCCACTATTTGAACAGCAGATGAAGGGTAGGGAATTACTTGAGCTGACGCCGCACCCTACTGCATGAGGGCGGGGCCGTCAGCCAGACAAATGGATTTAAGTTTGTGATTGAAGATTTGACTCATATTTCACGGTTGATCAGAACCTAATACGCCCAATTAGAACATCATCATGATTCTCTTTACAAGTCTGAACTCATTAAACAGGGAGTTTAAATGAAGCAGAACTTAGTAACTGGCCTTCCATTCTAGTTGTTCTACTTTTAGGAAATTTTCTGAATTTAATGAATACATTCTGGTCATTATCCTCTTTTATACAGCTTGTTAAAGATGGTAACATTGTATATTCTGCCTCGCCGTTCTGTAGAAAATGTTAAATGATGGAAAGGGGAATTGATGTTGTGTTTTTCACAGAGACTATATATAAAGATGCATGACATGTCCCCACTTCCTCCCTCTATCAGGAGTCTCAGGTCCAACGTCAGTTTCAGCCTTAAAATGACAAATCAGAGAAAAGTGTGTGTGTGTATATATATATATATATATAAATATAAAATCAATACCCTTGCTTTGTTTGATTCAGTGTGACCAAGAAAAGACATGATGAATTATCTTCTTAACGGCAATTTAACACAATCTCTGTTTAATAGGTGGTTTTTGAGTATGTGTGTCGTCTCCTCTACGATCTGACCTCGTAAAGGCACAGTTTTTCTTTTGGACTTTTGGGAATATTTTTATTGTCATGTCTGACAGCTGCACGTTGTTATTGTTACTATCCATGAATTGTCATAAGACCTGAATGACTTTGTTTACAGCGTTGTATGATGCCCAGATTAGCAAAACAGGATCGTCAAGCCCAAAGTTAGTTATTGAAAACCATGGGAATCAAAGGATTTTTTCCCTCTCTCCTATACAGCAAGACAAATGTCACTTAAGAACAGGGTGGTTTATTTAGCCCTCCGAACCTCTTAAAAGTAAAGCTGTAGCTACAGGTGATTATTCACTCCTTAACCCTCAAATTCAAGACGTGTGTGTGGTAATGAAGTAGAAACTCTCAGCCTGCGGTGGAGAAAAGGTGTGGCCCTCAGCTGCTTTAACAAGAAAGCTTAGGCCACCATGTAACTCGCTGCCCAGACTTGCAACAGGTGTCATATTGAGCTGGGAGTTTTTTTTTTTTTTTTTTTTTTAACGCACTGGTATCTTGAAATGTTGCAACATTTACAGAGGAAGGTGATTTGTGGCTCAAATCAAGCAGAAGTACACAAATACACACACTCAAACTCTCCCACACTCGCACACATGCTGACACATGTTGTTGATAAAATATAGCTATTTTCTACAGCAAAGCTGTCGAAGTGAGTCGGAACAAAAGGATAGGAGCCAGTGTTAGAAGTCCAAAGCTGGCGCGGTGTTTGAGTCTCGCCTCATTTCAGTCTGCAGGTTGTGAGGTGAAAACAGGTTGTTGTGTCCAGGAGGGACGATACTGTGTTTGACACAGGAGAGAACAGTCCCTCTTTGTTGTGTTTGGAAAAAGCCAGCGTGGACTTTATTTCAACTTCCAGAGTTTCACTTCACTTTCACTTTTTTTTGTGGGCACAAAAGAAAGTGCACCTGTTTTCCACCTGTGGCCACATTACACTGCCAGAGGTGAAAACACTGTTCCATTTTCTACACCCACTATAGTTTAATAACACATACTGTACCTTACTACAGTTATTTGACAGCTACAGCTACTGGTCTTTTTTATAAATTAAGATGCGCTTACAGTATATGATGCATTGTTTCAAATTGTAATATCTGACAATAAATAAATGAATTTAGAAATATTGCAAATATATATATTTCCTAACCCAATATTTTCTTCATACAATAATCCTAGTGAAATTGCAATGGAATGAAACTATTGTTATCTTCTCATTCTTTGCGGCTGTTTATCTGAATGGGTCCAGTTCAGACATGTTCCTTAGAAATTGTTGAGCCATTCCGATGGCAGACATAGACAAATATAAACTCAAGGGCTACACTAGCAAGACAAACTGCAAATTTCCATCACAAGCGATAACATCTATAAGGAGAACTTCTGGATTTTCTGTCACAGCACACAAATGAAAGAGCGACAATGTTTGGTCCGAGGTCATGAACTCAATTTGATCTCGATGAGTAGTGAGATTGCCATCAGTGCTTCCAGCCCGATGAGCTGGACACTCAAACACTGTCCTTTGTTGGATTCCTCCTCATCAAGCTCGTGGTGTTTTTCATTTTGAAACTTTTTTCCGTGAACCACGAGTCCAAAGCTTTTCTTTTCTGTGTTTAGCATGAAGGCGACAAGTTTAGTTTCCGTGAAGAAAGATTGGTGTAAAGGATTATCACTCTTACAATAAACTGATTCATCCAAGACTCTGTACGACGATTATAACTCTTTGTGGTGTTTTCATGGAAAGGTGAACCGGTGGTCTTCATTTCCATTACTGTTAAATACAATCAAGAGTTTGTTTCCAAACGGGAAATGTTATGTGGGAAAATACTGTAAAAATTCTCACAATTTACGGGGCTTTAGGAACATGATGTATGACTACATCCATCAGGGAACACTTCATTTAAGAGGCCAGTCCTCTGGCCAGAATCTATGACTTTCAAATTTATATCCTCAAAATCTTGTGTGTCCTTAACTGACTCGGATATCACATCCTTCTGCCCCTTCACCACATAGATCTTTTTATTACACATTAATGGTTTTGCTAAGGGAAATGACACCTACTGTGTAAAGTCTTTTACTTGTAAAACGATATGTCATCTTCCCACTCTTGACCTTGGAAAAGACACTTCGTCTCCGCTTAATTTTCTATCAGGAGGCTTTAAACAGGTCATGACTGAAGGCTCAATAAGTCCTTAGGGCTTTCATTGTCAGACCAGTATTTAAGGAGACGGATGACCTTCCAAAATTGTAATTCTGCTTTCCTTTTCCCGTTCTCTTCCTCTTCCTCTTTCTTCCCACTTCCTCTTTCCTTTTAGCTGTGGTTGTGCTCATATCTTCTCATCTGCCTTCACCTTCATTTTCTCATCTCCTGTCCCTCCTCATTTCCTTCTGTCAATCTGACATGGCACTGCCTATTACCCTTCTTCTGTCCTCCAGTCTCGCCCATCCTGCTTCCCTCTCTGAAGTAACTCTGTTTTGTGTTATTAAAATAGGAAAAGGGCTTGCAGTGAAACCTGAATTGGCTGTTATTGGATGAGTGAAGGAGTGGGTATTTAATGAAGTGCAGGACGGTCTAGCTCTCTCCATCACTCCCATTGTTTCATTTTGTTCCACGGCAAGCATGGCAGCCTGCCTGACCAGTCCTTATGATACCTCTTGCCAGTGGTTGTGTTATATTTATAACAATGAGACATGAGAAAACCCCCACTGTGGTGAAGTAATCATACTGGACATCGATCTGAGACACTTGGTTAGTGTAATATGATTCATCAAAATACTAGATTTCTCTCTTGATCTTTAGAACGTGTCTTTCAAAAACTAGTAAATGGTTCAAGCTGTGGTACATTTTCTATTTACGTCATAGTGATATGCTGTATGGGGGAACTGTGCTTGAGGTGACTGCAAAACAGTCTCAAAAAGGAGCGGATGCACTGAATTATTGAACACAATACAGTGATCTGAGCTGCGGCCTGCTTTCTGTGTTACTATTGTTGTCCTGTTGAGTGAAGAATCAGCAGCCTTAAAGACCTGAGCTGCTATAACAAGGGAGTGCAAGAAACTACAGAGCATTTTCAAGACTCATTACCCATTTCATGGTGAAAGACAGTGTGAGGTTGTCCTGTCTAGTGGCTGCAGTCTTATCCTACTTAAAGTTGAGAATGATGGGGGGGGGCTTGAGGTGGTGCAATTGGAAGCAGAGTAGGTAAGAGAAAAGTTTCATGTGTCAGGTTTCAAGGTTGTAAAGTGGACCCAACTGAACTCATGGTATAATGTACAGATGTGCTTACTCAAGTTTTAAATAAGTCATTGAGGACTCCTGGGGAGTTCCAGTGGCCCATTTATTATGTATCTGCAGGGGGAATGTCTTTTAAGATTCATGGAGCAAATTAAATAAAATCTTTGTTGCTGGGATTGACATGAGAATTCTCTTCGTTGTATACCTCTAGCAAAGCACGTATTTTTAGCCTCTTTCATACCATTCCACATCTATTGTTTTGTTTCAGTAGCACTACTCTTGTCTTCCAGCAGCAGGCATCTGTTGTATCAGACATGCTCTGATAAACTTGCTGAACATTACCTGGCCAGCACCAGATGGCAGACAAATGTAGAAAGCAGCTGGAGAACATACAACCCTTTTCGACAAAGGTGAACCTGATGCAAGTGCTGGTTCGGAGTTGGTTCAACTTGCAAACCTTTTAAGATCCAGCTTGCTTCTCCACAAGCTCTGTTACAATGTTGTTTTTGGTCTGACTGGTCCTGTTAGTCACGGTAATCTTAACCCCCTGACGTAAGCCTTTTATTCTTCTAGACCAGCAAAGTGTTGGTGCCAGAGTTGAGCAAGTTTTTCTTTGGCTGTTCTTAAGAACTGGTTAGAGATTAGACACTTGCTCCAAATCGGCCCTTTAAACTGCCTTGGTTTGAAAATGAGTCATAGAGAAACCTCTAGCATCTTAGGAGACAAATATTTTTCACAGAGAGTTGGTGGAAGCCAAGTTAGTGTTAGTTAAGATGTGTTGTTCGTCACCCATAGAGACCAGACTGCGAAGGAATGCTAACGACTGCTCGATGTGTGCAAAGAGGCACTTATCCACAAACACATTTGACATAGTTTTTCTGTCCCCTGGTGGCCCCAAACCCCCCAAATCCATATTAATGCAACTTTAGAACCTTTACGTGACAGGACATACTCTTCCTCTTTCCTTCTATTTCGCTCGAGCACTTCAGCAGTGTTTGCTGGGGGAAGGAAGCATACTGTTCAACTTCCACCTCCTCGATTTTCCCAGCCAATCCAGGGGTTTGACCTGGCAGCCCTCCAGACACAACCTATTATACAGTCTTTGTAATGCAATCATATAATACATTAAATGCACGGTACTGCTTTGCCTCTTATTGATGCAGTGTTCAGTTTACTGAGAGAAACCTGCACTTAAAATTCACCCGGTATCAGTGTGTTTTGAGTGGAAGAGATGGAGCACGTGCAGGGGTGGGCTGAGGGGAAGACTCGTCTCCATCGCCGGCCGGAGCCAACCCAAACAAACCACAGTCCATTGGCACGGAGAGCGAGGGAGTGTGTGTTTGTATTTAACAGTGTGCATGCGTGTGTGTGACTGTGTGCGTGTGTGTGTGTGTGTGTGTGTGTGTGTTCAGCTCCCATCCGTTTTGTCCCGCCTTCTCCAAAAATAACCCCCTGCTAAGAATATTTAATCCCCCAGGTTACCGCTCTCTCTTCTCTGTATGTCTTGCTCTTTATCTCACCCTCACACATTTAATGTGCATACTGTACATGCACAGACACACACCGACACACACACCAACACACACACACACACTCACACACACACACACATACACATACACATATGCAGGGGTAGTATGGGGGGTGGATCTCCGGATTTAAAGCCAGCCAAAACTCAGGGGCTTAGTGGGGGTAATCTGGTAGGTGTGTGTTTTGCTTTATTCTATCTGTTTTCATGTGTCTGGAGTCATTGTCGGGGGTAAAGTGGTTTTGGCTCGGCCTGCTGTCTGGCTCTGGCTTCTGCCCATGGGCTAGAGATTACGGCAGGATGGGGGGAAACTCTCATTCCACATTTAGTGCTTCATCATTGGATTTGAGAACTATACTTTTATGGCTATATTTCCAATCCTTGGTCTTTTGGTCGTAATCACTTCCTGCAGGGTCAGATTGTGGCGCTGATGGGACCCTGTGGTCAGGAGGGCAAGCCAGGATTAATGCTGGAACATTGGGGGGTTAGGGGTGGTGCAGGTGGGATAGGATTCAATTTGAGGGGAGGGGGGCAGGGATTTACTGTGCGTCTATCCCTGGGGGAAAACACAGACAGTTTATGTGGTAGCTTGTGGTTGATACTGGTGGCAGAGGGTGGGGCCCTCTTCTGAAAGAACCACTGTATATTCGTTCAGCTATTTCACTCAAGCTGCCTATTATTCCCGTTTCAGGACATCATTTGTTTAATAAAAGGAACACAGTGATTGCAGTGTTCATAATTTTCACACAAACTTCAATGTGAACACTTTTTTACACTCATTACAGATTTTGAAACCAAATCTTGATGGTTTTATATTGTTACCATTCCCACCATGACTTTTAAAACCCTCCGGACTGAAGGATGCGAATCATGCAGAAAGACACTTAATTCGAATTCTGTCTCCAGTCAGAGAAAATTATTTTCCGTTCTAAATTTATCCCCCGACATATCCTGACATAACCTTTTTCCAAAAGTGATTTGTTTTGTTGTGGCTTCTTTTTTTGAGGAGGAAAATGAGAGCACATGCAAACCAAGGCTCTGACATAATGTAAATAAACTGAATTGACTGAGTAAACAGCAGAAATTAGAAATGAATGAATCAAGTTTTATTTACATGTACATGCAATCATTTAAAAGCTGCATAATTTAAACATTCTGCTGATTTTCATTTGTAATAGTTATGAGTGGATGTTGTATTTCTTTACCATCACTCCTGCTTTGTGCCGCTGGCAGAAACAAAAAATTCATCCAACAAATTTAAGATGTCACATGTTGAGTCGTTTGTTGAAATTCAATAGTTGACCACAGGAATGCTGCGGAGGAATCACACGGTGATAAAAACAAATTTTCTGGCTCACGACTGAAACCCACAAAAAACCCACAATAATGTAAAGCTCATTTGTCTGACTGTGCGCGGGAGGTCCCCACAAAGTAAGTTTTCCATTCGCTGTCAACAGACCATCACATGTTGGACTCCTTGTGCAGCGGACTGAAGTTATTCACGTCTCTTTAAGCAGATATTGATTACACCCCATTTCAACTTCTCTGAACCAGTCCTCTGTCTTATTTATTGGCTGCCCAATGTCATTCCACTGATTTACATTGAAGTCTTGAATTGAGATGGATCCCCTTCAAAACACTGAATTCTATGTGGGGGTAAAACAGTTTCGGCAAACGTAAACTTCGACAACGACTCGTCTGTGAAAGGCTCATATCAATGGATACAATCAGCCAACAGATAAATTGGTTGGCTTCGATCTGAAATGGTCACTAATTAGGATGCCAGCTATTTCACAGTTTATGATGATGATGATGATGGATGGGGAATTCAAGTTGTACACTGTGTCTTCAGTTACAATTTCTTTTATTGACTTACTCTGTTTGAAATTTCCTACCGCATCTTTTACTGTTAGTTTTGCTCTGTGTGTGTCACACTGGCCTCAGAGGACGAACTTAAACTGACAAGCCACCGAGCAGCAGCCACTCGGCCCCACATCCCTCAGGCTGCCATAATCCACCCTGACAGAGAGACAGAGAGAGAGAGAGAGAGAGAGAGAGAGAGCGGGGGGGTAGAAAGAGGGAGTAATGGCTACTCAAACAAAAGACTAACAGACTCATAGGGCAGAATATGTACTCACTATCTCCCTCGTGCACACTGTAACAGTCAGTGAACAGAAAGTGAAACTGTGTGTGTGTGTGGTTGGAAGCTAATAAAGCGTATGATGGTGCCTTCAGGCTGCTTTTATTCTCTCACTGGTCGAGGAAATGAAGGTGAGAAGGGTCAGAGCCAAGAGCGAGGTTTCACTCTGTAATAAATCAATTGAATATATGAGGTAATATGGTCAGTAATGCTCTTGCCATTATTGCAAAGTGCTATAATCCAATTTAATATCGTTTCCGGTGTTTCCTCTAATCAGTCTTCCAAAGTCCCTATTGGATGTTGTATGTGTTGTATTCCTTAGTGTAACATCTGTGGGTTCTGAAAGGTTATTTTTTATGTGACCTCCTCTGACAAAGAAACATGCCTCAAAACGAATGGACCTATATTTCAGGACCATTTACGGTCGTAATAAAAGACAGAACCTCTGTTTTGTGTGTCCAAACCCAAACAAAGCAATGTTTTCCCTCATTTAGAGGCTTAGGGACTTTCTAATAATTAGCTGTTTTGCAAGTGATTCTTATTAACGTCATCAAATTAGCCATAAACAGCAATAGTGTTGAAATACTCTCCCCTGCATCATTAAATGGGCTTTTAGAGAATCTTTTGAAATAGGAGTAAGTGAACAAGGGTTTACTGAATATTTCGACTGAAGGTTGGAGGATGTTTGTCACCGTGTACACAGAATGGAAAAGGATACGTATAATCATGCTGTACAAAACGGAGGCATCCATGTGCTTCCCTTGAGCAAGGCGTTAAAGTCGGATTTAGCACCCATTTTAGCCACCTTTCCGTTTCCTACAGTTCAGAGGTATTGCTTGTTGGCAGCGAGACAGAGATAGAATGACAGACAGAGAGTTGGAAAGAAAATGCATGAACGCTCAAAGAGGGTTTGTTGCATGTGTTTGGTTTTTATTTTTGCAGAATATGAATTTGAGTTTATCCATTCAAGGTTCACAGAGGTTGATCCTCATGTGTAAAAAACATTTGTTAAAGTGAAGTTAAACTTTGATGTGACAAGGATGTAACACAACAGTGGCATGTTAAGTGCAGTGCGAGTACAAGGGGAAAGCCCAGCACTGTATGCCATCTCTGCACACTCACCCCTTATCCCCCAAATCTTCTGTCCTACTTCTGACACTTAAGCTGCTTTCAGGCATGCACTGAACAGTTTCCTGAAGGTTTCCATGTGAGAAAGCAAATGTCCAAATCAGCTGCTTTGGAAATTTTCAGGAACCTTTCCTGCCACTCCCCTGGTAAAATGTCTGTAAAATGTCTGTAGGAATACAGCAGGGAAATGTCCTAAAATCTCAGGATGGAAAAGAGGTGTCATACACGTAGAAGACGCCAACTTGGAATGACCAATGAGAATCGAGAGTCGATTTGCTAAAAACAAAAACTTGTGATTTCCCCAGCTGGAATTTAAACATCATGTCCTGCATCCAGTGTGCACTCCTCAGGTGCCACCCCTCGCCTCATTGTTCTGGAAGTTTTCCTGTTGCTGTGAGGACTTCTGACCGGAAGTCAAACTCTATAAAATGTCCGGACCCAATCTGGTAGACATTTTCTGGATTTCATGTCTGAAAACAGCTTTGTGGCTCAGACTTAGTGAAGGTGGACTGTTTAGTTAGCAATTCTGATACCTGGTTGTAAATGTGAGTCTTTTGTTGTCTTTGGCAGTAAAAATACAAATTTGGTTCAAGTCAGTCATCATGCATCAACACCGTTATCTTCTTTTGAAAAGGTCATCCACATCCCTTCTCCAATACATGTCTCTCACACCTGATTTACACATTTTTGCTCCATTACAAGAACCCAGCAGTAACATAACCTCGAACATCATAACATTCATGCAACACTACCCGAGCACTAATTCGTGACTTGGCTCTCGGCCTCTACCTCACAGCAGCTTGCCCGGGGCTGCAGCAGGTGTCAGCGACAGCTTGCTCACACATGCATGCGTACGCACAGCACCATGAGCTCATGTGTGCTGAGACACACACACATGCACCATTAGTTTGCTTCGTACCTATGGCCACACAAAAGTCAGCACACTTCCACATTTGCAAATTACACTATGAGTTTTCGTCTTGCTCAAGCACAGATGCATGTTTGGAAATTAATGCTCCAGTCAAATGTTTGGACTGGGTAAATTATTAAGATTGCCCTGATAACCTGGTAACATCTCAATGGGAAAGAAGCAAATGAAAGAACAATGGATTAATGAGGGAAGGAGAGGAGAGGGAAGAGAGATTACAGCCTGGTCTTATTTTTGTTTTGTGTGCTGAAGGTCGACGTTTCACTGTTGGGGGTTGGGTCTTGATGTGGAATGACTTCGAGGCTCATTCGTGGAACCAAAAGAATATTCATTTAAATGCATATTTCTCTGCCTCTGGGGTTAAGGAGAAAGAGGGAGGGGAGAATGGCCGAGAGCGAGGTTAATTAAGAGATGTTGAGAGGCAGAAAAGTAGGCCAGTCCCCATAGAAAGATCAAAAGTGCAATTTCTTATTCCATCTCCCAGATTCTGTTTGAAGCTGAATGTCTGAATCCCTGCAGCAGATTCTCTGCTGCCACAGCACATAAAAGGCTGTACAGGGCTAGGAGAGAAGGGGGCAGGGTTGCCAGGCTGGCTGGCGAATGTCAGGTGGCGTTGGACACACAACGAGATGACTGCTCTGTGTCTGCTCAGTGGTTGACTGGTCTCTGGCTTACTTAAAGGTTGCCATGTCTTCGCCTTTCAGACTGTGTATGTGCTCACTGACTCAGAAACATTAAACAATCAGACATTTTGTCAATTTCAAACCCATGTTGCCACAGTGGTTTTCAAACTGGGGGGGGGGGGGGGGCATAGAGCTGAATATAATTTTATATATACAGAAAATAAACAAATGAGTTTGGGGCCGAGATCTTACTCACCTTTACTAAAATTAAAGTTAAAGCTTTGACCCCCACAGTATGTGGTAACATTTCCTGTGCTGTGATATAACAGAATGTTCCCATGTCAGCCATTGGGATCAGTTATTCTGGCTGGAAAATAGTCTGGATGTAGAACCTACTTCCTCTTCCTGTTTGTCACTTCCTCTTTTACAATGAAAGTAGGAAGGGTGGTCTGAGAAAGGTTTCAGTGGATGTCAAAGTGTTACCTACACACGTGGTTCCTACTGTGTTTGTGTTGAGTCTGGAATACTTTGACACATTGTTTGGGGCTTCAGCTCATGATTATTTTGATTATTGATTTATACGCAGATTAATTTCTCAATTGATCGATCAAATACTTACATGGCAAAAAACAGTAGGGTAAACCTCTTTTTGAACAAGCTTGCACCAGATGTTAAACTTTTTTTTTTAAGGGACTTACTAGCTTTTTTATCAGCTTTCAACCGCATCTCTTGATCCTCCTTACTAAATGAAAACTGTTCAGTAGCCATAGAAATGGCTCAGGTGTCTCTGGTTCTTACACTGATGCATCTGGGCTCTAACTGATCTTTCCCTTCATTGGTCCTCACTTCACTTCTAATTTCCACAATTATACAAGTGATTTTATTTTGGAATAAAAAAAAAAAAAAAGCAAAAAAAAGTCCAGTTGGAAAGGAATTTCGTTCCACTTATGACTTTCGCTCCTTTTTGGCTTCTCTTATAATCCTCTTTTCCGTCTGTCTCTCAAGACTTGATGGAATGAGGTCAGGGAGGATTTCAGCCAATCCTGTTAGAGACCGCTGGTTTATTTCCTGGTTGATGTCTCACAGAATCCGTGCTTAGAGCTGCTGCCCTGTGTCTTCTTAGATGGGGGGAAACTGGCATTCGTACAAACAACTTCAGTACAGTCAGCACTGGCACTTGGGCGGCACGCTGGCTGCTAATTCACCGACGTTTTTTATCCAAGCATTCACTTGGAATTGAAGTTGGCATCCGTGGAAGGCAAGTTGCCACGCTGTAGATCTGGCATCTACAGGATTCTCCATTAGCCATGTAATGTGTTTAAGACTGGCATGACAGGACTAATGACTGTAATAGCTTTTCCTATTTCCACTTATCAAGGGGTTGTCTCCGTATCAAATAGTCGACAACCGTGTCTCCTCTGATTTAAGCGATTTAAGCCTTTTCTAAACATTCAGTTCTCTTTATTGACCAGTGCAGGGAGAAATTGAAAGTTCAGATTGTGTGGTTGGTGGTTTTGAGGTTTAGTAAGCATTTTGAACATATTCTCATGCTGAAGTGAAGTATGAATAATACATAATCTCCAGACACTTGGTAGCCCAGCTATCATTAAACGGATTCCCCATTGTGCTTTACCACCATGAAACGTTCAATCTTGCATAAATCCCAAATTTCACATGACACAGGATTCATTTGAATATATTCAAACACTTCCACAAACTGTTTCCCAGATGCTTTTGGTGCCATCATTTGTCCATTGCCTAAATGTGCCTCCTTTTCCCCCCCATCAAGATCCATGTATTGATACCTGGGAAAATGGTGAACATGTTAATAACAAAACATTTAAAAAAAAAAGGAAAAAAAGATTTCATAATGTATTTTGAAGGAATGCTATTTCTTTCACCTTTTTAAGCCATCAGTACCTTCTCAATGTAATTGTGTAATTGTTCCTGATCTGAAAGCACTACCTTGTATTAATAGTTCGTTTACCACTCAATACCAATGTGCAAAATTCCAGTTCTGCAGCTAGCGGAGTAACCAGCAGTGGAGTTAGTTACAATGACTTTGGTCTAAGTGAGTTCACAAGGTCACAGCTTGGCTCTCCGAGTCGAAGGCAGTGTTTTGTTGCATGTTTGTGTTGTTCTCCTGGACAGAGGTCAGATTTGTGCTGGGCGTAGGGAGGAAGTGGACGAAGGCTATTTGCAGACTGGCACTAATCTGGTTAGTGTGGTTTCCACCCTTTCTCTTTCTCCTGACACCACTCTGTGGTCTGAGCAACATAATCTATCATATGCCCAACAGCCCTTCATACTGTTTTCATGAGTGTAGACTACAAGCACTTATTATTTGAGAATACAGCGTTATGAAAGGACAGAGCTGATGGAAAATGTGCGAACAAAGTTGCCTCAGTATGATTTATTTGCAACCCCTCGACGTGGCGATGAGGACTAAATGTTCTTTTTCCACAAGTTTGTCTTGTACCAGCGATGACCTCATAGGACAACGGATTCTCCCCGGCAGCTCAGAACAAGTACAACAGGCCAACAACGGGGAGGAAACTCTTCTGTCATCCTCTGGCTCCTTCTTTGCATCTTCCAGCTTGTTTTTCACTCCTCTGTCAGCAGGTTTCTCTCTGTCACCTTGCACGGGTGTATGTCTCTTGGTGCATCTCTGTGTGTTTCCATTGTCCAATGTTGTCGGCAGCGAAGGCAAGGTCATATATTCTCTTACGTTTCCTGTTTTGTAGGAGACAGCTGGGCTTCGAGTCAGGTCCTGGTTGTCATATCAGGGAATGTTAGTCGCAGAGTTGTGTTGGGGAGTATTTGTTGCCTTCAGGGCAGAAGCAAATAGCCCTTTCGTCGTTATTATTCATTATTTATTATTTGACAGTGGTTTTGTCTATAAAATGTCAGGAAGTTTCAGCCTAAAATCGCATCAAAGTTGTGGTTGCTCACCTTTGAATAAATAATCAGATTTTTCTTTTTATAATTCTGTCTTTTTCAACATCATGAATATTCTTATAAATCAAATGATAGCAGGGACACATGACTCATGAGAGCATTATAAAACTGGGTGCTTTCCTTTTTTTATATTATGAGCTCAGTTTTTTAAGGCAGAGCTGGGCATTTCTGGCCGTGTGTCCTCGCTCAGATTCCAAGTCAGTTTGTCCCACATTCCTGCTGTGGATTTTTCCAGCGGCAGCCGGCGGTCCGCAGGATGATTTCACCCCACAGACGCTCTTTTTATTTTTTTATTTTTATTTTAAAGAGGGAGAGTGGAAAACCTCCCCGGTTGTCTGTGTTTGCTGTGTCAGCAACAGGCGTGGCAATGCCAAAAAGAGAGCGGGAGAGAAAGAGAGGTTGAAAGAAGGTTAGTCTAGAGTAAAAGAGGGGGAGAGTGATGGAGGTGACAGAGCGTTAAGGTGAAAGAAGCTGATGTGATCACTAAACAGAAGCAAGAACACAGACATTACACACGAGCAGGATGAAGAAGTAGGTAGGAGCACTGTGTGAGACCAAAACAAAAAGAGACCCAGAAAGTGAACTTCCTGCTCCTCGCGGTGTCCTGGCTCCTTTGTGTCCGTTGCCAGGATACGATAGCTATGTGGCCCAGGACGAGAGGAGGGAGGACGAGCGACAGTGATGTACAGTGTCCCTCTTTTCACTCCCACAGCTGCACAGATCATTTCTGACCACATGAGAATCAATTACACAGCGAGATTGGAGGTCAAATGACTCATTGTTGAGGTGAAAATATAAAGTGAACGGTCAGATATTTACCTCCCTTTTGATTACATAAAAACAACTGAACATAGTTCCAGGAAACTTGGTGGAATTTAGGTGTGGATCAAGATCAGGGGGCAGATCCAAGAATGTTTTTTTTTTCACTTTCCTGAACAACAGGGCGGTTTTCAACATTTTCTATGGATCTAGATTAAACAAATCAGGCGCATTTAAGAGGTAGATATCTATGAGCATGTGTAATTTGGTGCAGCTTGATTTGAATGTCAGGGGACTGTTGGGCCCTGGTGGAGGTATGTGCTCCATGAAGAGTGATTGATGGAGCGTGACCAGTAACGGATTCAATTAGTTGATAAAACACAAAAAGGGCTTGATACAGTTTTGATAAACCATCATCTAGGGGATTTATCAAACAACAATGTCATACATTTTTTAAGGATTTTATTGTTTAGGAAAGGTAGGACACTTCACATTATTAAATTACAGAAATTCATATATGTTGATATTTGCATTAAAGCAAACCTTATATATATCCGTTAATATCTGACAGTAAAGTTGAAGTTTTACCATGTTGGACAGGAGTCCAGTAAAATAATTGTTAAATGATTGTTAGTGTTTCTATGCAAGTGTCTCATTTGGAAATTAAATTATATCATTGCTAATAATTAGTTTTTCTTTTCCCCCATCGTTAATTTTTCCCGCAGCCCTTAAATATTTCTCTCTTCCTCTTCCTCCCCGTTTCCTTAAATCTCTCCAGAAACGGCTCATGTTTCCTCCTCTTACAGCTGCTTCTCAGCTCAGTTCCTTGTTGCCCCTTCTCTAAAACTATATGACTTTCTTCCTCTTTCCCTTCTCCCTGTTTCCGTCTCTTTCCTGCCCCCCTCTCCACCATCTCACCCTCAGTTCATTCTAGTCGGGACTGTGAGGGTCTTTGTTGAATTCCTTTTTGTTCCCAGGCTTTATTTAGCCATTGTTAATCACTTTGTTGGCCTGTGACCACCATTCAGGCAGTTTCTGATGAGCAAAGGGCTATTACAGGGCAAAGAAAAGCCACCATCAACTCGCACAGAGCTTCATTGACTTTATAATCTCTGGGAGATTTGGTGGTGGTGGTGGTGGTGGGGTTTGTAGGAGCTTGTTTCTCCATCATTTTCTTGTTCTTTCTTGAAATTCCTTCCTTGGGATTCCCTCCCTGCATGGGATGGGCAGTTTGATGCTCATCGGACAGGAATGAAGATACATTGTGTGTGTGTGTGTGTGTGTGTGTGTGTGTGTGTGTGTGTGTGTCGTTTTTAGATTGTTTAGCTTGATTACAGATCGTCCGTAGAAAATTAATGGTTTCTCTCCATGCTCGGCTTATTACAGTCAACAATAAACACTCTCACACAAACACACACACACACACACACTTGCCGCCCCCCCTCGGCCTCTGCACTGACACATTCAGATGTGATGAAAGCCATCTGCTGAGATAGACATTGGGAGTGTTTCCAGTGTGTGTGTGTGTGTGTGTGTGTGTGTGTGTGTGTGTGTGTGTGTGTGTGTGTGTGTGTGTGTGTTTGTGTGTTTGTGTGTTTGTGTGTGTGTGTGTGTGTGTGTGTGTGTTTGTTTGTGTATGTTGGGGTCTGCTTTGTCAACCCCAGTACTGTGTCATGTGTTGGCCCGTGTTTGCTTGCATAAGTGATTCCAAATGTGTGTGTGTGTGTACATGTGTGCGTAAGTGTGTGCGTACGTGTACTGTCATGACTCCCACATGCTAGGGAGTTCCATCACAGTGTAGCGGTGTTTAAGGTCCACAGAGCTGCTGTTTGCAAACACACAAAGGTTTTCACAACATTATCCCAGTAAATAGGAAGACGAATGTTCGTAATGTGTTCCCTGCAGAGACTCGCGTCCTGGACACATTTAAACAGACTCGTTTGTCACCACGCTACAAATGTTTCAGGATTTATGAGCGTGAACGGTTTGAGTTGTACAAAATACAAATTAAAGGTATAAACCGAAGAAGCACAAATCATTTTGACTTTTATCCTGTTTACAATAAGACATGACAAGTACAGTATATTTCTTATAGCAGCTGTACAGTCAGGTTCCATGCACCGAGTTTAAGATGTGGAAAACACATTTTGAACCATTGTCAAATTCAAGCCTCATACTGTAGCTTCAATATTACCTCATTTCCCCTGCATTACACTATGTGGTTAAACATGTGTTAAATATAAAATTGACATTGATTGGCTGACATTTGCAGGTCGCTGGGGTTTGACTGAGGTATTGGACCTCAGGTCTGTATGTTAGCCTGTAGTTAAGCCACTGGCAGGAATATTTATACAAGTGGTGGCAATTAGTGTGTGATTGAGAGGTATGTAGAAACCGTGTGTGTGTATTTTTTTTGTCTGTTGAAACAGCTTGATACTGTGACTACATTTTGGATTAACCTGGAGCGCACACAGTCATGTCACTGCGGGTAATAGGTAATAAGTAGAGTTATGTGGCCAATTAACGTTTGCTCTGTATCTTAAATCACATTAGATGTACAGTGTAAATAAAATTTGTTTTAACCTTTTCTTTCTTGCAGGTATAATCTAATGTAAGACGTGTGGATCACTATGAAATATAAATAATAAACTCTTGAACATTGCCGGCATCTCAAATGCTTTGAATTCCCAATGAAAATCAATTACCAACATTTATTTATTGTAATTGAAAGGAGGCATATGCGCATGGTAACCTTTTAACAACAATTCAATGCTCTAATGCTCTCAAAACATCCTCACACTAGCCCATTGCAGCAGCCTCTGTCTGAAACGCTTGGTTTTAGCTCCTGTCTCTTTAAGACCACCCTCCTGATAAAGTCCTGTCTGCTGTGATTGGCAAAATTCCCAAACAATGTAATAATATTAATACTTACATCCAGAGATTAGTGTAAAATATTGTTTACAGACTTTCATGGTCTCAAATGCATGAAGATTGCACTGTATTAAAAGAAATCTCTTTTTGGCGCTATAATATGTAAACGTTCTTGCGTGCACATACAGAATTTGTATGCATGTGTGCACCAATGTGTGATGAGTTGTCTGCAGCCTGGATGTCGTCCAGGTGTCTTGGCAGCAGGTCGTCCTGATGACATATTTACAGTTCGGGCAGCCAGCTCAGCCCTTGGAAGGTGATGAGATAAAATATAGCTCTGAGCCGCGTTCCATCTCTGAAACCCCATTTCTCTGCCAATCTCGTATTCTTTCTCTCAATCCACGAAGTGACGTTATTTCGGTTTGAGTCCAACACAAACTTTTACACTGAAATGACCTTGGCTATGATTTCTCTTCTGCCGTAACAAAACATCAACAAACAGACTTCCTGACATTCTCGCACAAGGGGAAGAAATGCTCTCATATACGTTCATGCCACAATATATTCAGACGACGGAAGAGGCCTAATGTGATCCCACTGCGATTAGTAATCCACCTTTAACCTTCAAACATTATCCCACTTTACACAGCCCGATGGGACTGTAAAACAAGGTACTAGATGGTAATATTACTGAACAGCGGTGAGCTTTTTGCTGCCTGTTCTCCAGCTGTGTTAAAGGATCGTATTACAGGATGATGATGGACCTGAAAAGTGGGTCTGTAACGGGATCTACATTCATGGCCGCAGCTTTGACCTTAATCACCCATATATGGTCCACTTAGTCAGAACAAGAGTGATGACTGTATACGTCGTCCATGTTTACGTTTTTGCAAGTCGACCGGCGAGGCGGTCGACTTCGCAAAAAGCTGACTAAGCAGAATGGACAGACGAAGAGTGACCTTTGACTCGAAGCCATCTCCACTTCCTTGCCCTTTCTCTCGCTCTCACACACAAACACACACTTTCCCTGATTCTGTGACGTAATGTTGCCATGAAACAATTGTTTCCTCTACGCTAAATGTCAATGTGACCTTGTGTTCTCTGTCCAACCGGAAACAACGTCCGTGTACTGTAGTTTCCTGCTCAATGCTTGACGACAATCACTCGCATCGGGCATATGTTTATTTTCTTAAAAGTCCTTAACCCTGTATTGTTGAGGAAGGAAAGGGATTTTAAACACACACAGTCTCATTTAGAACGTCACTCAGTAGAGCACATTCCTCCGCCAAGGCCCAACAGTCCCCTTAAATTCTACATCAAATCTGTCATGTTCATTTGTACAAAGTTCAATGACACAGTTCAATGTGATGAATGAAGGCCCATATAAACTGTTGATTCCATAGTGAATCCACAGTATCTCCTTGCTACACATTGGGGGTAGTTACAAATTTGTAGCTTTATCTTTTCTTTACAATTATAAACCACAACATCCCTACGATACCACATTTAATTCCACTTAATCTTGTTGTTATATGTATCCGCACCCAATTGCACGCACACACATATCAATCCTCTAAACGTACCTTATTTTTTTCAGCTCAATCCCTGGGAAATCTGTGAAAATGTCAAAAACGTGACCTATGTTCCATCCTTCCTCCAAGTTCTGTGCAAATATATTCAGAAGATTTAATTTAATCCTGTTGAAAAACAAACAAGAAATTCATCCAACAAATTTTATTTCAGTATATAGCCACAGATTTAATGTTTAACTATGAATTTGCACTCACATGAAAACAACACAGACGATACGGATCAAACAGCAGCAACAACATCTGGCCAAGGAACAGTAAACACGGAGTGGCCCATAACTGAGGAAATTTAGAAGCAACTGACACAATATCTCACCTGTACACATTCTCGAATGATTAGATTCTACTCGAAATGTGTTAATTTATCATGATAACTACATGAATATTATTATATACTGTTTCAAAATCTTTAATTTTGGTTTCAATATCTGCTTCAAAATTCCAGTATTGGTCGAGCTAATCTGTAGACCAGAATATTTATCACATCATGAAAACATATTTGTTTATATCACTTTTCTCAGTAAAGCTTTAAAAAAGGCTTTTAAATAATCAATAGTCTGCCTGAAGGGAAAAGGTTTTGTAGGTGGAATAAAATGTGACTATTTTGGTCGTTGTATAACTTTATTATAAATTCTCCTCACCACCATGAAACATGGAGTGTAGAAATATTTCTCGGAGTATATTGTGGTTTTAATTTGATAAAGATTCTATATTTCTATATATATTTTAAAAGACTGAAATCTGTCTTTGTCTCTGCAGATGAACAGTGTGTGTGTGTGTGTGTGTGTGTGTGTGTGTGTGTGTGTGTGTGTGTGTGTGTGTGTGTGTGTGTGTGTGTGTGTGTGTGTGTGTGTGAGACTTAATGAATAGCGTTTCTATTCACATGCTTGTGGAACAAAGCTACTGCACAGTTCGAGCTACTGCTGGATATCCTGTTGATATCACACAGCCCCATTCTTTTCACTGTGTATGTGTGTTTGTAAGTTATACATAGCAGGCGTTGTACAGTGCTGCTGCATGGTTGAGGTTCATTACAGATGCCTTTTGTGTAGCCTTGTGTGTGTGTGTGTGTGTGTGTGTGTGTGTGTGTGTGTGTGTGTGTGTGTGTGTGTGTGTGTGTGTGTGTGTGTGTGTGTGTGTGTGTGTGTGTGTGTGTGTGTGTGTGTGTGTGTGTGTGTGTGTGTGTGTGGGGAATGGTTCATTCCAGCAGTGTCTAAACCAGTGTCCTTCAAATGTCATTGTTGAAGTGACAGGACTTCTATACACCAGTATGGTCACTAATCAAACACTCTTTATGAAATATTCACAAGGCTCAAATCTTTGCTTAATACTAATGCAATGATGAAAACTATTTATTAGTTTTCTGTCAATTAACTGTGTAATTGTTTAATCTCTAATTCAGATATATCTGTTCTGTTACTGGGTTGAGGTATCTAATTTCTGCTGTAGTGGTGATAACATCTATCTTTTATGATAATGCTGCATTCATCTCCAGGTTTAGACCTAACTTGCTTTTCGAATGTATGTCAAAGTCCCAAGGTCATGACTTACTCTACTGTTTCTTTGTGCAGTTTGTTGTGTGAGTGGTGTCCTGAGCTCAGGAGGAAGTGAAAGAGGGAAGAATGGGGGGGAAGAGTACTAGAGAAGAGGGTAAGAGGACAGAGAGGCGAGCGTCTGCAGGGTCACTTATTTTTAGTTGTCACTGTCCTCTATTGACCTTCCTGCCTGGACACATACACGCACAGACACACACACACACACACACACACACACACACACACACACACACACACACACACACACACACACACACACTTGAACTACTGATTTGACCAGCAAGACCACACTGGGATGCTGCTGTATGGAGCCGCAGTAGCAGCAACACCACATGTAAATCAATTCTGTTTGGTGGTCTGCTCACATGGACCATGGCCCATTTAGACATACATCTATTGATGTGCAGAGTTCAATATAAATATCCATTCTCATCGCAGTCTAAGGTCACATACTGCATTAATGTCATTGTCCTGTACAGTAGTTTTTTATATGCAGTGTGTTATTTCTACTCTGGTAAAAGATTCTTAAAACTTTACAGAATGAATTCGGTGCATCATCTAAGTAACTTGGCACCAAAGTCTAAACATCTGGAAACCCTCAGCACCTAACCATCTGCTTACCGCCAAAAATATTTATTACTTCTAATCTTCACATACATTGGTCCAACATATTTTAATCTCGGGCTTTAACTTGTGAATGACTGCACTCAAACAGCTTCCTTACATGTCGAGGCATCACTGCTCCCTACATCTGCAAGTTGGCATTCAAAAGTTGCTCTGGACTGTGTACCTGTTATGGGATGAAATTCTTTCTATGTTGTGTTTTCAAGATAAACCACAATTATATGGTTCAGCAATGTGGTTTTCATTTGAAGACAGAGTTTGAGCTACGTATGTGCTTGTGTGTGTCTGAGTGGTTGCCAGAATCTACTGAGAAAATGCCGAAATGCCAGATACGAGTTGTGTGATTTATGTGACACGCGTGATGAATTTACATGTAGAAGCCAGAAAAACCTAATAAAACATGTGTTGCCTCATCACAGCGTTTGCCAAAATGTACATTGAGACATTGTCCAAGGGCGAATCGAATCAAACAGGTGAAATCCATTAAACCTGTTTTTTCTTTAACATTTGAATGCTCTACTTGAGACACATTTGAGTTTATGACAGTTTATTTTGAAAAAAACATAAATTTGAACTTCATGCTGAATTCAAGATTTTGTTTTTCTGTTTAGACTGAAACTTGTTCAACTATGACTCAGCCCTTCAGCTATGAACTGACGGAGTTCAGGTCTGTCTTTTTTCATGTGGCCTTGTTTTAATGAGAACAGTTTTTTGCTCTCATCAAAGTAAAAAGTTTAAATATAAAATACAGTAAAGCTTCCATTTACACACACATTCATACAGAACTTCTATAAGCAGAACTTTTTCTATTACACACCACTCACACACTATGTCTATGAACCCTAATTAACTCTAATTAACTCCTAATGAACCCTAAATTAACCCCACATTGCCCCCCCCCCCCCCCCCCCCCCCGTCGGGTATCATTGTCTTGCTCAAGGACACTTTGGCTGAGTGGAGGATCTGGGGATCAATTCACAGCATGCTTTTTCTGGATTCAAACCCTGGTTCAGCCTGGGCTTTTCTGTGTGGACTTTGCATGTTCTCCCCTCGTATGTGTGGGTTTTCTCTAGGTGCTCGGCTTCCTCCAAAGAGTTTTGTGAGCGTTAAACGTGTTTGTTTGTCAGCCCTGTGACTTGGGATTGGCTCCAGACCCCGGCGACGCTCAAAGACAAAGTGGCATTGATAATGGATAGCTGGAACAAGGAGTGGATGACTGTGGAACTAATACGCATAAACTTCAAGGCTGTATTTTTTTAAACAGTCTTCTGTTTTTCTACTCCTGCAGTCTGTGGTTAGTTTTTGATGTGTGAGTGACCACGTGGCGTGTGGCCGGATCCAGAGTGAAGATTTTATCCAAGACCGGCAGGTTTTTTCGCTGACTAGGTGCCAAGAGGAACTGTCAGTGGCACAATGGAGCAGTCAGATAAGAGAGGGAAGGGGAGTTGGATGCCCCAAAAAAATTTAAACAGCAGCGAAGTCGGAGCGAGGAGGAGAGTGCAGAGAGAGTTATCGTTTTGTGTACCTCAGTGGACACGTAGCATGACATCAGTGCTGCCAGAGCCGGACTTGATTCACTGAGGCCACCCATGCAGAGAGTAACACACTCATGCTACTAACAGAACAACTGAAAAGATACAAACATA
Organism: Verasper variegatus; assembly: GCA_026259375.1. Lineage (NCBI taxonomy): Eukaryota > Metazoa > Chordata > Actinopteri > Pleuronectiformes > Pleuronectidae > Verasper > Verasper variegatus. Next base: position 7,545,258 of record CM048051.1, read on the forward strand.
AAAAGGTCAGTGAATAATGTGTGATAGAAAACAAGCACTGCTCTGAAAAGAAAGATCCAGTGGGTAATGCATTTTATTATGGTTTATAACAGTGTTACAGGAAAGTATGCATCGGTCCTTAAAGATGATACTTCATTAACAGTCAGAAATGCCACCTAGTCACCTCAAACTCTCCTGAATCACATTATCGCTGCACGTGTGCTTTAAAACATACAAAATACAAAATATAAAAGATATTATAACCAAACCACTTGTTTCAGTTGACTGTAAACGTGTGAGAGTCTGCTGTTTTACACTACAACACCCCAACACTGGGTCTGCAGAGCTGTCACCTGGAGCTGCTCTTGTATCTCACAGATGACTTTACCAGGTGCTGTCTGACACACACACACACACACACACACACACACACACACACACACACACACACACACACACACACACACACACACACACACACACACACACACACACCAGTGACATAGACAAGAACAAACTCTGCTCTCTGCTCTGTCTCAAGCCTAAACATGAGTTTGTTTGCTCAACAGTGAAGAGCAGAACCACAACTGAGTGTCAATTGTCACTTCCCATTTACTTTCGTGGACACGGATATTGAGTAATCGTGGAGATGAGTCAGAGTAGCGGCCTCTTATTTGGAGGAAAAAGCTTTAAAAGGCCCAGTAAACAGGAACTTGTTGCTAATTTATATTAAAGGACACATTATGCTTTTGAAGTTTTTCTTTTCTCTGGTATGTTATGTGGATTTTTTGTGTATGCAGAAGTTAAAAAGCCCAAAGTCCTCAGTACCTCTCCACAATCTCTTCTCTTCCATAAAAGGCGCCGATAGTGAAGCTCATGGAATGCCTCGTCAGTTGTCCAGTCCATACTTCCGGGGCATCGTGATATCACACGACATCACCATTCCCCACATTTGCATAATATACACCTAGCGGCTAGTCCTGCATTCCCCCTGCGTGTGTCAGATACAGCAGAGGCCGACATTTCCTTTTCAAAGATCCAGGAGCTAAAACCCAGTGTTTGAGACAGAGGCTGAAAAGAGGAGCTGCAGCATTGGACAGTATGAGGAGAGTTATGTGTTCTCTGAACAACAAATATATAACACAAATTTAATTTACAAACCTGAATAAGAGCATAATATGTCTCCTTTAATTTGTTAATGATATGATACATTTTATTTGTGCAAATGTTTTGTAAGCCGAGCAGCTTGAGAGTCATGTTGTTTTTCAGTCCGTTGTCCTTTTCCAGCCGACGTTGCTTGTATATCGTGTATAATACTTGCCCTCCAGCTGCTATGTATTTCACTGAATGAACGTTTTTTTTTCTTTTTCTTCAATGGACACAGGCACCGTATAACCACAGTTTATCTTCAAGGTTGGAATGTGGTCTGATCATTCTTTAGTTATTTTGATGCAGCAGAGTGACTCACTGCTAACTGACATCCTACAATGTTTTCATGAGTCAGTCGCAAGAGAAAGAGGGGTGTGTGTGTGTGTGTGTGTGTGTGTGTGTGTGTGTGTGTGTGTGTGTGTGTGTGTGTGTGTGTGTGTGTGTGTGTGTGTGTGTGTGTGTGTGTGTGTGTGTGTGTGTGTGTGTGTGTGTGCTTGTATTTTGAGCATAGACCGTACGTGTTTGTGTGCCATCATGTGTATGGCAACACATGCAGGAGCTGCAACGCCTGCGTTTCATTTCTGCTACTGGCAAGCACAGAGCAGATCTTTCCAAATGCACATTTTGTCCACACACACAGATATGCATGGTGAACATTTGGTATTCACACGAACATGGCCTATTGCGCTGCGTCTGTCTGCTCTCTCAACCCCTCTCCGTCCTTTCCCTGACTCCCATCTGTCTTTTCACGTGAGACTCTTGATCTCACGTCTTGTTTTTTCCGTCTCTTTCTCTTCATATTTGTCTGGATTTAATTCTGAGCTCCATCCATATTTTCAAAACACTGCTGAAATACATCTTTGCTGCTTGTGCACATTTGGTGTAGTTCCTGTCCCTCATCTCTCTGGAACGATTGGCATTCTCCTGCTGGGATTGACCACATCATACTTTCACCTATTTTGTAAATTCCTATATCTGACTATGTTTCAATGTCAGGATATTGTGCAAGTGCGGTGTTGTTTCTCAGTGTCTAGTTTCTAAGAAAGTTAAAGAGGTTCCTCTCTCTCAGTATCTTCCCCTCCGTCCTTCCTCTATTTCACTACAACTCTGTAGGACACGTGTGTGACCTTGGTCCGCCCAGCAACAGGGACATTTTGTAGTGGAGGTGACCCTGCCTTGACTTAAAACGTCCAGGAAGCTTAAGCCGTGAGTGGCTGTCTCCTAGGAGCTCCTAGCGCCTCATGTATTATTTGAAAGACATCCATCCATCTGTCCGAGGCCTTTCACTGCCTCACTTGGCCAACGTGAGTCAGGATTAATGGCACTTTTCACAGCGCGTGCACAGATGCACACAAACGTAGTAGCTGTCAACCTTCATCACTAACACCACTGGGGATCCACTCACAGTATCCCCAGTCTACAGTCAGGCCTTTTCCACTTTCTCTCACTTTCTGTAACTGCATAAAAAAGCGAATCAAAGAATGGTTTTCTGTGACATGGTGGTAGGAATGAAGTGAGAGTAACAATGTGATGTTTTACAGTGAGTGGGTGAATAAGGTTTTTCTTCCTCTCTAGTGTCCAGTCTGGTCTGCTCTTCTAAACCTCTAACATCTTCTCTCTTTTCTCTCAGGTCTGTCGACGGCCAAGAGGAAGTTTGCCGACTCTCTCAACGAGTTTAAATTCCAGTGTATTGGAGACGCGGAGACAGACGATGAGATTTGCATAGGTGAGCTCGCTGATATGAAATCTGATCTGGGCAGTTGAAAGCTCCTCAGTAAATCAGTAGACAGCACATTTCCATTTATAGTCACCAAAATAGAAACAGTCGTGTCAGCTGCGATATAAAGAGCAGCTTGATTCTTTTTTTTTTTCGATAAACAAGCTCAAATGATGCCTGTTCTGGGCCTTTTTTTAGAATCAAAGATTTATGTTTGATGGAAATCGTATGAAAAGTGTCATTTTCTCTGCCAGACTTTTTTGTTGCCTGACGAAGAGCCAAATAAGGAAAAGGAGAAAAACTGAACTCACATTTAAATCCTCTAAGTTTATTGGTAGATAAATAGATTTTCACAAACAGATAAATACTTATACTTAAGGGTTTTGAGTAGAAGGTGATGCCTATTTAAAAACACATATACACTGTAAACATTGCAGTATTGTGCCAGTGGAGAGTGGGCTGAGGTCATTTGTATCCGGTAATGTTCAGTACAATATCAATAATGTAGTATTGGTCTACATGGCAACAGTCATTCCATGAACTCGTCCAGGCTTTGCAACATGCGGCGGACACCACACCCTCTCCTGGCTCTGTCTCTGCAGGCCGCAGCTCTTAAACTGACCTCACCCACCCACCACTGTTGTTTAACTAGCCTCAACTATCTTTCCTGAACAGCTTGCTGCTCAACCGGGCTGCACAACGTCTGTTTTGTAGGATAGTCGTTTTCATTCACGTGTCAAACTGACTTCTTCTCTGCCGTGCAATGCTTGTTACACCCTAATCTGAAAATGTTTGAATCTAAACAGTTTAAAAAGTAATTGGTCTTTACACAGTAATATAAAAATGGCCAAAAACAGTCTGTTATTTGTATTGGTTTAGTGTCTCATTATATCCACTGTGATTGATTTTGTGCGATTGTGCTAAAAGGTTTGACTGCATTTATAAGCTTCATTAAAAGGTTGTGTTGCTTTTTAATGCATTCCTGCATAGATCCCTCTTTTATAGTTAGGGTTAGGGTTCCAAGATCCAAATCCTGCAGCTTAAGCTTAATTTCGAGGAGCTGTATGTTTGTGTGCGTTTGCCATATAATGATTAAGGATTAATCGTGTGTGTGTGTGTGTGTGTGTGTGTGTGTGTGTGTGTGTGTGTGTGTGTGTGTGTGTGTGTGTGTGTGTGTGTGTGTGTGTGTGTGTGTGTGTGTGTGTGTGTGTGTGTGTGTGTGTGTGTGTGTGTGTGTGTCTAGTGCTGGGCAGGGACAGAGGCAACTGAAATGGAAACTTTGGCCCAAAACAATGCAGCCGGGCTGTGCTCACTTTGAGAGCACCGTAGAAACGAACCCTCTGAATTGAGGTTTTATTTCCAGTTAATCAATCTGCTGTGTCATGACTTTAGAAACTTTTCTGAAAGGTCCAAGAACAGAAACAAAGGCGCCCTCATCACGTCCGCCTCATGCCAACTCACTTCAAACACCGTTTCTGTTTGTACTGTCGCACACCATCATTTTCTCTTTTCTTTCCAATTGTGTCTTGTTTTTAATTTGTCTTTCTCATTCCCCCCCCCCCCCCCCGCCTCTTGATGTGTCTGCCCTCAGCCAAGTCTCTTCAGGAGTTTTCAGCGGTTCTGCAGAACCTGGAGGATGAGAGGACACGGATGGTGAGTGAGATCACAAACTGTCAGGGATCTAATAGGCTTGACGATGGGAGGGAGTACGTTTTTCAAAATAAAGCTTTTCATTACTCAGTAAATCGGCTAATATATGTAGATATGTGTCAGTAATGCAGTATATGTAAATAATGTCTATAATAACGTGTGTGTTTCTCCAGATCGAGAACGCCAGCGATGTTCTGATTATGCCTCTGGAGCGGTTCAGGAAAGAACAGATCAGCGCAGCCAAGGCAAGTGAACAACATTGTACAGCCACAGTGATGGTTCACGTGTGCTGTGCGCCAGTATTGACACGTGTTCGGTGGCAGTGAAACACAAGTACATCAATAATATTCTGTCGTCGTGCTGCAGCTATTAACTGGCTGACTATCTAAAATGTAAATTGTTTAATTTTAGTTTAAAATAATCTTTATTTTACTGTAACACAGTGAAAGATGATGGTATTTTTCAGCAGCTTCACAAAAAACCTTGGGTGTGATTCAACTTTGTTTTATAATGACGACAGTTAGATTTCCTGAGAGGCTTCAGATCTCACTGGATGAGGCACTTCAGGTGAAACCATTTCCTGTCTCAGAAACACTCACCACCTGGTTGTTCTGCAGTTTATCAGATTTTCATTTACAGGAGAGTGTCTTCATTTTTTTTATATCCAGTACATCTGGATACGATTACTCATTTCATTTGCTGTTACTGTAGTCTTATGTAATGCTCCCTGAAATAACTTGATGAATGCAGCTCCATAGAAACGGCACATCTACTGCTCATACGGCCTTTTTCTAAACTATTGGCACATGTTAAAGTTCCTCTGAGACCCTCCAAATAATTAGACTATTTCCTGTAGTGTCAGAAGCAATGCTCATTATGCAGCACAGCGGTATTAAGTACATCCTATAATGTTTCTGCATTCACAGCTTTGCAAGGATACTTTGGAATAAGTTGAATGAACAAGAAAAATATCACCAACTACTGAAAACAGTTCCCTGATAGAATACTTTGCATTGATGTGTTGATGACACCTTACAATCCTCAGTCTAAGGTGCTAAAGTCTGTTATTTTACCTCACAATAACTTTGCTCGGGACAGAAACTCCCTTTAAAACAAGCCTGTAATGAAAGGCTACAGTAAAATATTTATTAAATGTGTCCAGGTCTCTTCTCCTTCACTAAGTCTCCCAGTATCACAGTCTGTGCCGTCACTTCCGTGACCTGGATAGGAGATTAGAGAAATACATAATCCTGACATAAATCACCGCTTCCCACTGGGGGGTCTCTGCGGATGACAGGGCTCCCTCACGGCACAGGCACTGTTGTTTTTAGCGTTTCAGCGAGTATAAATCTTTTCTACCTTGACTGAGGGTACAGGATGGTATGGAAACTTTGACAAAAAATAAAGTAGGTACAGGGAGGACCTCAAATTTACAACACCCTTAATTTACAAGATAAGAACTACACCGTACATGCTTTAGGGGTAATCTCCTGCCCCATTTAGTGAATTTGCCATGTTTCAGTAAGCTCCTTTCATCAGGTCATGCTTCACTTGCCCTGTGCAGTCATTAGCTATAGGACCTAGATGAGTATCTTCAGGGTTTCCTCTGATACATGCCGTATTTAACATGTTATCGGCGCATATACTCTTCTAATCCATCCCGATATAGCAGGTCATTGTTTGATTGTGACACGGTGGCCCGATTAAGAAGGGAACGGGTAATCTGTGCTGTTAGGTCACCGCGAGCGATCCACTAATCCTGGTTTAGAACCTGAAAGAACCGACAACATCTTCGCCTGCCTGAGTTTCATCTTGACGCAGAAAAGAGAGATGGATGTGTGTTCAAAATGTGCAATTGTATATTATACAGTTACTCTATTCAAATAGCTGCAGACAGGAGGTAACTCCTTTTTAGATTCAACATTCAGCAGCCTTACGACTAAAGGAAATAGTGCAGCTCATATCTATGTAATATCAAAAAATCTGCCCTCAAGCAATGTTAGAAGAATTCCTGCTGAATGAGTGTGAATAAAGTGTTGTAAATTAAGCTTTTAATTACCTTATTAACTTTTGAATCACCTCCCAGGTATTAGTTTCAGGCTCAGGCTGGTTTTTACTTTATCTGACCTGATCTGTGCCCGAACTGTTACCTGGGGGGGCACCAACTGGCATTTAAACATTTCTTATCTTCTCCTCCTTTGACTTTTCTCACAGATTACAACTTGTTAATGCTGAAACGTTAAAGTGTGATGACTCGGTGAGACCTGACGTCTCCTCGCTGCAGCAGTGTTTTTCAGTTTAAGCTCCTGACAGACTCAGCAGATTCTGCTTCTGCTGCCGGCAACATAGTTACTGATATAGTGCAGAAAATCCCTGGTACTGTCTGTAAACTTTGGTGCTGTGTAAAAAAAAAGAAAAAAAAGTGAATGTTCATAAAATGTGCCAACGCCATCTGCTGCGTGCAGAAACAGGCAGGAGGTGATGATGTGGTTGAAGTTGGAGTTTCTGTGGGACTTTCTTCATTCACATGACGGTGGATTCAAACAGTAGTCGGTCCGGTGGCAGGACATTGTGCAGTATTCAAACATTTCATTAAATTCACTCCTCTGACAAAGAAAAAAAACCCATCAAGGAGTTGACACAGTGTGAGGATACTGCCACCTGCTGGACGAGGATGACTCTGGAAAACCAATTTGAATGCTTCTATATATTTTCTATAAAGTTTGGTGAAAAGTGAGCAGTGATTTAGAGTAAACATTAACACACACATGCACACACTACATATACCTTTTATATAGGAGAGTGTAATAAAAGTAGGAGTCTTTCTGTTGGTATGAATTTCCCACAAAAGCATGTTTCAGTGAATATTACAGTTGAGGTGATCACATTGTAAATATGACATAAATAAAAGGAACATATGTCATTTTTCATGTAAAAGGCAAAAATCGGTCCCTTTTGAAAACTACAATTGAAAAGAAAAGCGCTTTAACACAAGACAATTGATCATTTTCATGACTTTTTTGTAAAAAGTATATCATGAAATCCACGATGAGGGCGATACAGAGAGAGCAATTTCCGACATGAGCATGTATTTCAACGACGCAGACTTTAAACAGAGACCTTGTTGTTCAGAGGAATGTTCATCAGCTCTGATGTTTTCTGCAGCTGCTGTCTGTTCCTCCTCGAGCCTCGACAGAGCATCAGGTTGAAGGAAAAAACATTTCAAGGATAAAGTCGGAATATTAAGAGAATAAAGTCGTACACGTGGGCTAAAACTTTTTTTTCTTGGAATATTTCAACCTTATTCTCGAAAGCTCCGAATGTATTTTTCTTGAACATGGTCCTATTTCTCCGTGGCACCATAAACTGTAACTTTAATGGCTATTTTTTGGTCTGTTACCAAATATAATGTCTGAAAACGGTCAGAAATGTACACCTCAATTTACTGCTTTTTGCTGCAGCACCAAATATTCAGATTTTAACAGTAAATCTTAAATTTGATCTTAGCCCTGAAGCTCTTATCCGGTCACGTCATGAGTTTTGGATAAAGAAATGCAATAACGCTAACAAGCCGGGGCAGATGTACAGTTAATAACACCCCAGTGTCTCTCTGACAGAGGGCGACCCACCCTGACCTGCCCCTCCTCTGTTTATGTCTCTGCTTTTGTTTCCCTCCTCCGTCTCTACGTCCACATCTCTTCCTTCCATCGGCTAGAATTAGATTAAAGTATAATGAACCTAACATGACTGATAATCGCTGATAGAACATGTTCAGGGAAGAAACGACTGCATTGTGTGTTCTTTCCTCTCTTGATCTTCCCGGAGGCTTTTCAGTTTTTTTTTTCCTCTGTAGTTTTAAAGCCAGCAGTCGTAAGAAAGCCACACCCTGCTCTATCTGTCCCTGGTTCATCATTCGTCCATCTGTCCTGTCTCTGATGATGGTGATCTCAGCTCTCGGTGTGAAACAGTCTGTTGTTTTATAAGCAGCTGTGCTCCCCAGAGGAACCATTTCAATCTGCACTCCCTGACAAATGGAAAATATTATGCGAAAGCTAAAAGAAATTCACTCTAAATAAAGATCACCTTAACTCTCTGTTCTCCAAACATGCTCTTAAGTCAATTGTACTCGAGGGCTATGGATGAACACAGATGGTAGTCACTAATCAAATTAGTCCATGATAATATGTTTAAAGTTAATTAATCAGATTAGATGTTTTGTCTGTTAACATGACAGAAATGTTCCGTCTGATGTCTCTGAGTCGAATTAGCTGAGATGAGGCTTGATTATATCGTCTGTCACCCAAATCTGTTACAGGAAGCCAAGAAGAAGTATGACAAAGAGACAGAGAAGTATTGTGCAGTGCTGGAGAAACATCTGAGCCTCTCAGCCCGGAAGAAGGAGTCACATCTACATGAAGTAAGAGGCCTAAGTTTACAACATAGACTTCATATAAAGATGGACGTCATGTCTCTGCTTCCTCCCAGTTTCCAGAAATGAAGCCAAAATATCTCAGACACAAAGTCCGCCAATCTTGCACCGATGAGGTCATCCGGAAGATCGTCTCAGCTGTCAATCATGACATTTCATTGCATGTTTTATAGCATTGAATAACTCGTTAAAGCCAAACCAATCAGAAACATACTAAATAAACTAAAGTGACAGACACCATCTTTGAGAGAAAGTGAATTCACTGTGTGCTTTGACTTTTTGATTTGGTCCAAGTCCCATCTGCTAACATGTAGGTGGTGGGATGTATGACCTCTTCTGCAGCCAGCCACCAGGGGGTGATCAAGACAGCCTTCCATCTTTATATGCAGTGCATGGTTTACACCTGTTTTTTTCTTCCACCTGATTGGTCTTAATTTCCTTCCCTGTCATAGGCGGACAACCAGGTCGATAATGTACGGCAGCACTTCTACGAGGTTTCTCTGGAGTATGTCTTCAAGGTGCAGGAGGTCCAGGAGAGGAAGATGTTCGACTTTGTGGAGCCGGTAAGAAGACACTCGTTCATTTTCCCCTTGTTTCTTAACTTTTCCCTTGAGTCGCCGAGCACACTTGCTGTTTTTCCAGCACAGTCGCTGACTCTGAGATATCCACACCCAGCAGCTGCTGTCTGAAGTCAGTTATTCTGTTACTGGCAAACAGCCGTTTGGAAGTTTCAGGTGCCGAGTTGCCCGAGGGTAACTCGGCGGTTACCGCTGAGGAAATAGAGACACACAAAACAAACCTCAATTTAAGTTAAGTGGGAAAGTACAAAGTAGGTCTATTTCCCTATTGTCTTTTGTTATCATTATTTTATTCTTTATCATATGGCAACATTACTAGATATTTATCTTCCTCCTCACTTCACCTCCTCATTCTTTCCTCCTCCTCATCTACCTTCTCGTCCTATCTTTCTCTCCCTCCTCCTCCTCCTCCTCCTCTTCCTTCACTGTCCTCACTTTGTTTTCATTTTGTCTCCCTCAGCTGTTGGCGTTTCTCCAAGGCCTGTTCACCTACTATCACCACGGCTACGAGCTGGCAAAGGACTTTAATCATTTCAAGACTGATCTCACTATCAGCATACAGAATGTACGACACACACACACACACACACACACACACACACACAAACTTATTAAGATTTTGTTTGTCCACCAATGAAAAGTCAGTCTCCTCCAAATCTGTTTAAAGTTTTGAGAGAATCAAATGTATTTAGGGTCATTAGTGCAGTGGAAGCTGTTTTAATTCATGAAGATGCCTCAGAGAAAATAATAATCTAAATGTGAAGCTGCCACTAACTGAGAGGAATTCAAAGGTCACAGTTACTCATCTGGAAATAGTACTGGAGAATCAATGAAAAAATCGATGAAAATGTCAAATTGTTATCTCGCAATGTTAAAGAAAGTCCGAAAAAAAATATTCCTGAATCTACCCCTTCATCCAGATCCATGCCAAGTTTTAATGTGCTAGTTTTTTAGCCGATACCCCGTGTTTACACCAGGGTTTGTGGAAATCCTTTCAATAGTTTTTGTGTAATTCTGCTCACAGACACACAAACAAAGAAGAGGGGCGAAAACATTTTCTTCTTGGCAGAGGTAAAAAATGATAATTAGAAACTGAAAAACCTCAAATATTTAGGATTTATAGTGCGGAGAATTTCTGGTTCATTCTGCTCTTATAGAGCTTTTTGTGTGTCTCTTGTTCTGCAGAAAAATAGATAGGTGCAGCTTCTGCTGTTGTGGCAAGTTGAGCTTTATTTCAGGATCACAACATTCGATGAAAGGCCTAAGGCGTGTGCCTCCCTGTTTCTTGTGTTTGCACAGACGAGGAACCGCTTTGAGAGCACACGGTCGGAGGTGGAGAGTCTGATGGGGAAGATGAAGGAGAATCCACACGATCACAAGAGTGTCAGCCAGCACACCATGGAAGGATACCTGTTTGTACAGGAGAAGCGTATGTATCTGCGTGTGTATAATACATGTTTCACATCTTACAGTAAGGACGCATTTCAGCAACAATTTACAGTGTGTCAGTGCCATGGAAACAGGCTCTGTGTGTGAATCTTGGTACATGCGTGTTAGTGGCATGCTTTTCTCCCACACACATCAACAGAGCAGCAGAAGAAATAAAACAATGATGAAACGACAGTTGACAAAGTCATGTGACCTGCTGGAGACGTGACAGCCACTATTTACAACTAAGACTCAACCTTTTATTTGAAATCCTAGTCTCCTCCTACTGCCTCTGATTTAGTTTTTCTGTCTTTTCCTCTTATTCCCTTCTTCTCATGTGCTGTTAACCTTTTCTCCATTAATTTCTCTCCATTTCTTTCTCTCTTTCCCTTAGGCTCATTTGTATCTACCTGGGTGAAGTACTACTGTACATACCATCGGGAGCCCAAGAGGGTGACCATGGTTCTGTTTGACCCTAAATCAGTAGGGAAAATGGTGAGTGACATTCAAATGTGCAGATACATGTAAATACACTGTACAAGCGTCTCCTGTGACCACTTGACCACGTGATTAGATCTCAAATGTGGTTTGAGTGATAGGCTCTCAAGGCGTTCATACTGTACATACTATACAGATGGACAAGGTGTCTCTTCTTCCTCCCATAATCCAGAATTGAAGTTAAAATATTCCGTATATGAAAACTACCCTCCTGCGCCTTAGAGCGATACACGTGCTCGACCGATCGCTTGTCAGTCTCAACTGTCAATCGTGACTTTCAACCCGTTTTTATAGCATCAAATAATGAACTAAAACCCTCAAAACAAATATGTATACAAACATTTGTATCTACAACTACTAAACTGAAAGTTAGGTTAGTCCATTTAGTTTGGTCCATTAACCATTTATCCACTATAATGGAGGACTCAGGGGTTATGACCACTACGGCAGCCAGCCACCAGGGGGCAATCAAATGCTTTGGCTTCACTTTTGAGTTGTCATGTGGTCCACATTCACATGCAGTATATGGTTCACACCTGTACGTAGAGCGTTCCTCACACTGACACTAAACATCCAAGATATGCTTCTCTCCTGCTTTCTTTGTTTCCCTCTGTTAGAAAAGACAGTTTTTACAAAGTTAGAAACGTAAACAGTCACATGCACACAAACGTTCCACAAGTGTCTTTTCAGCCTATACAGAATCACCATGTTGTCACATCCCTCTGCCTGCTCTCCAGCTCTCAGTCACACTCTGCTCCTTGCTGAGCACAACTAGCTCTCACCACTGTGTGCGCTTGGGTTTACTTTATTATCTCCAACACATGACATGCTGTCAAGAGATAGTTCAGGGGAAGCTGCAATTAAGTTTTTTTGACAGCAGAGGAGTGTAGAATTAAGGTTTTATCTCAGTCGTTCAGTAACAAGACAAAGAGCAAATTTGACACATGATTCACACCAGTGCACCGTCACGCAGGGAGATACAAGTTTTAGGACAGAGGCCAATTTATTCTGCGACAGCCGCCTTAAAAGACGAGCGTGCAGCTTCATTTTCTTAAAGAGCTCCTGTATCTCTTTTCACTCCCACCTACGCTCTGTATAACGCAAGCTCAGGCCTGTTTCCTGCTAGTTGCCACGCAGCATTTCCACCATGTATGTGTTGGATCAAAATACTGTGAGTGTAAAGCTCAGTTGTTTCATACTTTCCTTACATTTTCCCCCTCTATTTCTCTCTTTGTCAGGGAGAAGAGGAGAGCTTCATCCTCAAGTCCTGCACCAGGAGGAAGTCGGACTCCATAGAAAAGAGGTTTTGTTTTGATGTGGAGTCTGTGGACAGGTCAGTGACCGAGCTTCCTTTCACCCACTTCCACCTGGTTCCTTTTCACATTTTTCCCACTTAATTTCTTAGCAAAACGACGCAATACATTTCCGATCAAGGTACAAATTGCGTCTTTATTAATCAGTGCAATGCAATATCCAAACTTTACTGTAGTTTTAAGGTCCTATTATTCATTTATTTACAGTTTTCCAAAACTGTAAAATCAGGGCTGGTAAAACTTTGGCAATATGCTCTTTAATTTATAAATTAATTATTTAATTAAATCTACTTACTCATATACCGTACATGGGATGAAGATTTTTAGGAGATTTTATTTCTAACCAGTAAGAAGAAGACTGCTGTGTTCTAGAGGTTTACAAAGTGTAATTACAGGTAGGATACACGCGGGGGTGCTGTTCAGTTGAGTTGGACCTGGGGACCGGACAGTGTGGCTGCTGGTCTTCCTCTCAGGCTTTGACCCTGCAGTGTTGTTCTTCCTACTCTCCTCTCCTCCCCCTCTTCCTCTTCCATCTCCTCTTTTTACTCTCCTCCCTCTCTGCCTGTGCTTCCTCAGTCCCAGCCCTCCTCCATCGAAACAACCTCACCTTGTCATCACCCCATCCTATTTTTTCCTGTTCCCACATGCCTCTTCTTCATTTTTATGAATTTCTTCTTGTGTTATTGTTGTTGTATAGACTAGTAGAAGCACATTAAGTGATTTTTATCAAGGTTTGTATTACTTTTGCATTTGTAGAATGTGGCTGTGCACTCGCAACTGTGTGTGTTTGGATGAATGTTCTGCAGAGGAAACATGACTGAAAGACACTGTGTTGACGTGTGTGTGCATCTATCAGGATGATATATCATAGTTACTCTTAGTTTCTTACTCAAACAAATCCCCATTCGGTTGTTTTATTCATAAGCTTCAGATTATTCATCTGTTTTGGTGAAAGGTGATATTGTCGTCATACCTCAGGCACCCATACATGAATATGCTTTGCTTTTTGAATAAGGTTTTCGATACTGACACAGATCCTTTCACCGATTCTGGAGGACAACAAGCGTTTTCTAAGAAATGTATTGTACAGATTTTTTTCAACTAGTTTGTTGGAAAAACTCCAGAGGGAATTCTGAGAAGCTCTTTGTTTAAAGTGTGATCCTATGATTACAGCTGTAGTTTGTTTTACAGGCGTTGCTGCACTCTGTATACTAACTGTATTTGCATGTACTTAGTAGACAATGTTTCCCACTGACCTCAGTATTCAATAAGCAATTGTTTTGGCTTGTGTGTGTGTGTGCGTGCGTGTCTGTGTGTGTGTGTGTGTATGCGAAGGCCGGGAGTGATCACCATGCAGGCTCTGTCAGAAGAGGACCGGAGGTTGTGGATGGAGGCCATGGATGGGAGAGAACCGGTAGGTTACCATGGTTACCGGTTTGTTCTTATGTGGTGAAACAATAAAGCTTTCCTACCTCAGAACATTTGATATATCACAAAGCCGCATTCTCGGATTAATAGGATTGACAAGGAGGAGAAATCCAGCAGTTTTCCAATATTCTTTTTTTTCCTGTGAAATACTGGATAATTTACTACCTTAAGTGTCTCACAATGAGGCAATCATAGAGGCTTAGAAGGGCATATTATGTTTATGTGAAGCTGCTCACTGTGTTGATGTAGAGTGCACTATCCACGGTGAGAGGTCACAGGTAAAGTCAAGTGGGATCACGCGAAGGGTCACAAGCCAGAAAGTTTTGGTAACCACTGGCACGGAGCCATTACCACAGACATAATGAATGCTAATAGGATAGTTGACTGAAAGCCAGTCTCCCTGACACTTGGAATATGCCTTTTTATTATACATCTCTTTCACCCTGAGGCTGAAAACGTGTTACTGAGTGTTACTTTCCACACTGTCATTTTGCTCATGTCCCAACACTTGCCCCGTCGTCACGTTGGTATTCAAACGAGGTAAAGGTAAACTGCATCCGTAAACACAACACAAGCTGGAGCAGGCAGCGGTGCGCTCCGATCGTATTGTGATAATAAAGCAAAGTGATGTTGATGTTTTGCTCTTAAGGACTTGCCTACGTTCTGTTGTGTGGATGCTTCACCTTGATAATCAAGGTACAAGGCCACACAACGACACCTGAGGGGAACAAAACAGGGTGGCTTTGAGCTTGAACACAGTCATGCAGACAAATTCATGCCTTTTTTTTTCTTCTACAGTATCTGTATATCTTTGTGATAATGGCTGCATGCCAGTTAGTTCAGCTCTGTCTCAAGAGATAAGGTGGGTCTTCCTCTAACCAGAAGGTTGGCGGTTCGATCTCAGCCTCCTCCAGTCCGTAAGGGAAGTGTCCTTGAGCAAGACACTGAACCCTAAATTGCCCATGTTTGTATCAGTGTGTTAATAATGTGTGGTAGAAAAGGCACTGCATTTAGGAGCGCTGCATGGATGTGCGTGTAAATGGGTGAATGTAACTTGTACTGTGTGGTCAATGAGACTAGAAATGTTAAACATAGATACAGTCCATTTACCGTGTTCTGTTGCAGAGGTTTTTCAATCTTCTGTGAATCGATCTTAGTCATTGTGTTGAAATTTTCAGTTAACTTAGAAACATTCAAAACCTAATTGATAGATGCAGAAGAATATCTCATAAAACCCTTTGTTCTGTCATCAGGCCTCTCTGTAAATTAGCTGAAGAAGTTGGTGTTTTCTTTTTGTTTGCAGGTTTACAATCTGAACAAAGACAACCAGGCTGAAGGCCGTAAGTAGCTTTAAGTGATTCATTAACTGATTTATATAAAAATGCTCTGTTGCGCTTTTATTTGCGATACAGAGAATAATTTTGTACGTCTAAAATATAAATTCTGTGCACTTTATTTCAATCATTTATTCACATCATTTAATAATAGATGATTATACTGTTTCGCAAAGCAAATGTAAATGAAAACCATTTTTTTCCCTCTGACCCTGACACATTTCACTGCGACGGCTCACACCTCCTCTGTTCCTCTCCCTCTTTCCGTCAGTAGCCCAGCTGGATGTCACTGGGTTTAACGTGATGAAAAAATTCATCTATGCAGTGGAGACGCGAGGTACGATGTTACATCAGATTCTGTGGATTTCCTGCTTCTTATGTATGATACGCTGCCCTTGAGAGGATCTATGTTCAATGTCGCAACACTGTGGTGCATTTGCTGTCTGAACCGTCAGCAGCTGTCGGCTAGAATTGGGCACTATGATACCAGCCGACATCTCTGAACATTTTCTTCTTACTCTATTTACTTAGTGTTCTTTAATACATCCAAATACATCAAGTGTACTTGCATGCATATCAAATGTGAAGAGAGACTGATTCTGTTTTTCATATGAATAAGTCAACTATGAGAAGATTACAAGCATTTTGCATAATGTGGTAAAACTCGGAATGATAAGTCAGATCAATGAAAATGAATGGGCAGCTGTTTTCATTTTTGTTTTTATTATGTATCATATGGTCAATGGATCCTTTTTGGTGTTTTTGATTGTTTGCAAGTCAGAAGAAGTTAATTGAAAATATCATCTCTGGACATGGGGATATTGTAAAATACATTTTGTTTACTATTATCTTAGATTTTATTGTCCAAGTGATTAATCAAGAAAATAATTGCAGATGAATTGGTGATAATGGTCCCTAAATGCAGTAATAATTATTAACTATAACAATAAATTATACAAAAGAGAAGCATATTTACTGATTATATAAATAATATTAGGGGATAAGAAAGACAATATTTGCTTGGTCGCAGATCTGATAAAATTGTGGCCATATCAGTTGAACACCTCTAGAGCTGTACCAGAAGTTGCTATAGCAACTGAAAAGCAACTGCAACCCACTGTCGGTGGCAGAATAGTAGTTGTAATAGTATGTATGTAATAGTATGTACAGCTGATACTTATCCCTTCTTATAAAAAGTCTTGTAAAGACTCTGAACATGTAAATAAATACACATAAATGTATAAAAAGAATACATTTCCATACACTAAGATGTATCACACAAGCTGTTGGTGAAGGCTGCTTTGAAATGACAGTCATTCTTCTGAAATGTCACAGGAAAGGTCCACATGTGCAGGAGCATTACCTTTTCCCTTCATGTGCTGCACCAATCCATTGCTATACACTCTCTGCATCTTCCATCACTTGGCAGATACAGATTTACATTTTGATAGAATATAATGATGTTTGTGTTCTTCTTCAGCTGCCACGATTATTCTTTACACAAGGAGGACATAGAATGGGGACAAAATAATGGATGTTGATAAATAAACTGTTGAGGAAAATGCACATGTACATAAATGCTAAAATCTTCTTTATTTCACTAAAATAATATGGTATAATATAATATACCCTCATTAAATGCAAATTGTAGGTTTTGTGTAATTGGATGATTTAACTGTTAATTAATAACATTTCCTTTGCAGCTGCATGCCACCTCAATCTTTATTCATTTCAAAAACAGTGTACAACAACATGTATAATTGAGAAAGTAAGGAAATTGATCATCTACTTTGGTCGCTTTAAAATTTCCATTGAATAAGAACAGCAGGTTCTTTCCTTTTCTCTCTCTAGGTATTAATGATCAGGGCCTGTACAGAATCGTTGGTGTCAACTCCAGGGTACAAAAACTACTGAGCTTCGCTATGGGTAAACACAGAAACACACACATTTAAGTCAAAACTGAAGCTAAAATCCATTTCCTCCTCCTCAATTAAATGTCTCTCTTTTTATCTTCATATTTTATGCCCATCAGATCCAAAGACGTGTGCTGACGTGGAGCTGGAAAACCAAGAGTGGGAGATAAAGACAATCACAAGTGCAATCAAGCACTACCTCAGGTTTGTGTGAAAAGGCTCAAATGAACATATGATGAATGTTCACCACAATTGTTAAATATAATTAGAACACAATCTCTATAGTTATTATCATAATTTCTCCATTTTTCTACTTAGACGGACGTCATTAAATTGTATTTGACTTAAAGAATAAGAGTACATTTTAACCCCCACAGTGAATGAAAGGACTTTGAAGTATTCCTCTCATAACTGTACTTTTCTGCTCCTTTCACTCATAGTGCTTGAATAAATGCATAAAGCTGCTTTCAGTCTCGTGCAGAATAAAGCAGATCTGTGGCCTGGATTCAGCATAATCAATTCTTAATTTTCTCTATTAATTCGTTCACTATTTGCTATAAGTGATTTTTAAATTGCAACAAAATTTAACTAACACCAATGTTATTAAATCTACCTAAAATGACAGAAACCGTCTTAATGTATTTGATATGTATTTGGAGTTTTTTGGTTGGGCCCATGTCCCATCCACTAACACAGAGGAGGCGGGAATTTAGGCATGTAATGCAGCGAGCCACCAGGGGGTGATTGAGATGCTTTAGTCTTTCTGGGGAGCTTTCATGTTGTCAATCTTTATACAGTCAATGAGTCCTTTGAGTTCATCCGCAGCCTCACTTCCAGGTTGCTGCAGATCAACATATGAGTTAATGGAGGGATCAGGGCGGTAGAGGGTCGGCAATGGGCAGCTAAGAGGATTGAGAAATACATGAAGGGAAAGAAAGGAGTGTTGGTGCTCAAGCTGTGCTCAATTTACTGCGACACATTTACTCCGTGCACCACTCGCATACACGTCAGTACACAAATCATTCACATGTGGACACACTGGCGGCATCAGGACCTCAGGTCAGGTGTCGTTGAGTAGTAGCAGAAGCCATTACGCTCCTCAGGCGGCAGCGATAAACTGATGTCCAGCTGTGCACGTCTGCACGGTGGAGGAAAAATTGAAAAGACGCGAGGAAGAATGGTGTTCATTCAGTATGTTTACTAACCTGAGACATCTCCGTCCTCTGTGTTCACAGGGTGCTGCCCGCGCCTCTCATGACCTACCAGTACCAGAGGAGCTTCATCAAAGCTGCCAGTGAGTTTTCACCTTTTTTAAACGTCTTATTTGCTTCTGTGCTGTGATTGCAGCTTGTATGACACACAACTAACCCTCCTGCAGTTTGAGGTTTGTTTGATTCCCACTGAAAACACTGCAAACAGTTATTCTAAGGCCACAGAGGATTACGCTGATTAGACTGAATTAAATAGATCATATGGTTGACATGGAGTGCACATGTTCCAACAACAAACCGGTGGGTCGCTGAATCCTGTGGTTTGGTATTCATTTAAGCTGAAATCCTCATGGGTAAAGTCATGTTTATATATTGAGTTTATGAATTGGATTATATATGGATTCCCTTTTTATGTAACTATGGTTTCTATTTCCTCTCTGTATGAATCTGTTTGAAGATGCTTCCTAAGCCGGAGAATGAGAACATCATATGACTGATCGTGTGATTGAGGTCACGACTTGCTATTAAACCAGTTGCCAGTTGTAAATAGACCTTAACCTGCTGAGATACCAGCAAACCCACTGTGCTGTGAGGATGCCTCTGTGTATTTGGTCTGGTGGAGGCCCCTCGACTGCACGGCTCAATGTTGTGTGTGACACACAGCGTGTCGCTGACCTGCTGCGTGTTGTGTTTTCATGAAATATTTATGAGATTCAAATTCCACATGAAGTGTAATAGCCTGCAGAGTAGATCTTAAAGTGATAAAACTAAGTGGATCGAGGGTTTTTTTTCAGACAGCAGCTGCAAAAACGTTCCTTTATTTCATACCAACACTTGATGGGTGTGGTGTATTGATTCAGGATGAACAATCTCATAATTCACATTCATCTGGCTTGAGAACAGTTTGCCAAAATAATTTCAGTGCACTGGATTCTTCACATGTGGCTCCTAGGCAACAAAATAAACTCAGGCAAGCTCTATCTGTTTTCAGCATTAAAGTAGAGACTCTTCACAGCATAGTCCGGGTTGTTTCTGGCCTTATTCTAAAATACCAGTGAAAAGTTTGAGAACACCTTCATTTCTACTTCTTCAGCTTTACAATTCAAGATGTCATAATCAAAACATATAACAAATACAGATTTATAGATTAAAAACTTACCCTTTTTGGGGGGGGGGGGCAGAATTATAAGTGTGAAAGGTGGAGAGAGAGCGGGGAAAGCATGCAGTAAGAAGTAACCAACAAACGTTTGAGGACCTGTGGGAATGATTTGCATTAGGGATGTAAACATAAACTAAAAAAGATTAGGTTGTCTGTTAATCAGTGCAATTTAGTTAAGTTAATCTTTATTAGCTTTACTTTTTCTAGTGTTATCTGTATCTTTAGTGTAATCTTTATCTGTGTTCTACTAAATGCTTGAAACTTTGGTTTATTCCATCAGGCTCAGGTGCAGCTCAGTCTGCTCCTCGCTCAGTTTACTCTCGTCTGATAGGATGTGTCGGTGACCTGCTTTCTTTGTTTGGTCGGTAGCTAAGCGTCTTAAAAGCCGAGCTGACAGGGGAAAGGAGTCCAGGAAATGGCCGTGTGTCTCTGGCAACACAATCAAGAAATGGCTGCACAGTGAGGCCAACTGGACGCAGTATGAGAAAGTGTGTTAATGTGTGTGTCAGGGGAGAGGAGAAGTGTGTAGCGTGGCAGTTGAGGATGCCAAGCTAGCTGGACTGATACCAGCCTGGACCACCCATGCTATAAAACATGCATTCACGGATTTGTAATAATCATAAAATAGAGCATGTGCTTGCCAGGCGTTCATATATGTTAAGAAATGTATACGTTTGACCTCACCTCTGCTCTCTCCCTCTGTTAAACCTCTTATCTCTCTTTTATCCCGAGCCATTCATCAGGTTCTGTTTACGTGGGTGTCATGGATCTGTGTGAATGCATGTCTACAAGAATGTGTGTGTCTGAATATTGAGAGTGTGCTGCTTTTGTATTTCGTCCAAGGCAGAGTTTTACAGAAGAGGCGAGGTGTTGTAAGGACAGCGTCCTCGCTTGAACTCCCTCGTTCCGCTCCTCCTTTCTCCTCCTCTCTCTTTCGCGTGTCTTTTCCAACTCCTCCCGGCACTCCTCAAATCCTCCTCCTCCTCTTGTTTCATCTCATTGTATTTGCTCCCATCCTGCCCAACTCTGGTTTTACGGATTTGGTTTGAACAGAGAGCAGAGGTAGTAAGAAAAAGGAAGAAATTGAGTGGAAGAAAAGGAGGAGAGAAAAACGAGGAGTATAGAAGGGAGAGAGATGAAGGCTGTGCCCCCTGGAATTCAGATACCTGTCTCAGGCATGTGCCAACAAGAAATCACACATACAGTAATTACACTGTCTGTAGTCATTAGTTTTGCTGTCATTGTGTCTCTCAAGTAGATCAATTATTTGTTTTTTTATATTTTACATTTGCGTCTCTTTTTCGTCACTCGATTTTCATTAGGATCAAATCTTTCACTCTGCAAGGTGATGTTTGTTATTTCTCAGGGCTGCATCAAACATTTTTTCTTGTTTTTGCTCCATAAACTTGTCACATATGTGAAAAAAATCGGAGGAATTGGTGGTGAAAGATATTTACCATGACTTTTGTTATTTATTTCTTCTTTATGTATTTGAGGTTATATACAGTAGATACAGATATGCATGGCCAACATAGACTATTCCCCAAAAAACCTTACAACTGGCTTTTCTCTGCAATGTGTATGAATACTATTGGCATTCACCCCCTGGTCAACTCAGCAGTAGATACTTTTTTATTGGCTTCGATCGTCCGTAATGAAAACATGACACACAACTGAACACCCTAATTTCTTCTTCCTCGTCTTTATTTTGGACGACTAGACACTGGCACTGCACCTTTTCAGGCACGATGTGTAGACACACATCGAACTTCTCGCCGTTGGCGATGAAATAGCCGTGAACATTTGTACACTTATTGATTTGGGGGATAATGTGTTCTTTTTTCTTTGTGTTGTGCAAGACAGCAAGGTTTCCGGCGCGTCTGTGACGTCGACATGACTCACCAGGGAAAAGGCAAATAACTGAGAGGCTAACTCCTCGTGGCACAAGGAAACACATTTTTGTAAAACCTGTTGCAGCATTCAGAGTTCTTGTCAGATGGTTAAACTTGATATGAAACCTCATTCCTCCATAACCTTTCCAACACTGTTATATGTTTATATGTGTTTTAACTTTTCAAAATCAGCCTCATAGCTATGTTCATATTTTTGAACTTATGATGCTAATTTATGTCTTTTCATTTCTACTCAAACGTTTAATTGCCTTGACAGGTTTAGCCATTTTTAGCCTTTTGACCTGATGAACATCTGAGATTGACAGTTTGTCCTTTTGAACCTTACGTGTGGCTCGGGGTTAATGTGTTTTACGTTGATGCTAAGTTTCCCAAACTGACAATCCACCAAGCAATCTACTTCAGGCAACGATTTGGCCATTGAAGCGTAAAAGGATTTTAACTCCACCCTCAGGCCCTCTTTTTTTCATTTTTCACACAACCATTTCCATCACCTTTTTGTCTGCAACCGAGTGGAATGCCATGATTGCTTTCGAGACATCTGAAAGTATGCAGCGTTAGCCCTGTTTCTATGATTGATGTGTCGCGCTTTGGATTCTATTCAAGTTTTAAATATTTGGAACAGACGTGAGCCTTTAGACATAGGTGTTAATAGTTAGTTTCAAGCGTACATTATAGCCTTTAGCAAAGATGCCCTTCTCAATATCTACTTCCCCCAGCTCCTCATAGGGGATCCAAAGGCATTCCCGGGGCCACATGGAATAAAACTCCTGGATGTGGCCCAAAGTTGGCCTCCTACCAGTCGGATGTGCCAGGAATATCTAAACAGACAGGCCCCTCCAGGTGGCCTCCTAATTAGGGGCCTGAACCACCTCAGTTGAATTCCTTTTAACCCAAAGAAGCAGCGGTTGAACCCCGAGACCTCACAGGTGTGTGAAGTCCTCACCCTACTAACTTTAAAGTCTAACTTACCTTAATAGTTTACTAAGTAGAATTTAGTCGAATTTAAATCGTCTTTTTAAGCCAATGACATTAAGACAAATTAAATCATACATACTTTTACCTCAGGAGCCCTGATGGCAAATGCCTGGTCACCCTCAGTTACCAGCCTTGATTTAGAAAGGTGTTACCTTCAATAGTGCCGGGAAATCTTTTTCATTGTTGTACACATTGTTATTGCCTATCCGAAGCTCATGATCCTCGATGCACGCTGCTCTGTTTTCCCGAAACACCCATTTTCCTGACACTGCAGTTATGTACCTGTTGAGCAACTTGTTTTGAGGACAGTTTTCACGAAGGTCCTGACACAACTTTTACAGACAAAGATGAGCACGTTAGCGAAGGACAGATCCCAACAGTACATGGACATAATCTGTTGAAACAAGACATTTGATTGTACATGTGCACACGGGAGATTTCGAGGAACGGCACATCCGGAGTTTAAGTTGAGTTCAAAGCTCGAACAGTAACATCTTTCCACTTAACATCGAAACCTGGCTGGCATCGCTCCCATCGATGGAAACGCTGTAGTCAATAATTTAGACTGCTTTGTGTGTGTGAATGGGTGCAGGCGGTGTTGTATTGCTGCCAGCCAGGTGGTGTAATTTCAGCCTTCTTCTAAAAAACAGTGGTCAAACATTTTGCTTTCTCAATTCCACCGTGATAATTACAATCCTTTCTGCAGGGGCGTTCAGACAGATTCCAGCATGTCTTTCAGCTTGATGTGAAAACATGAAATAGAAAAGTGGAGATTTCACATTCTGGGTTTTGTTCTGGGCAGAGACAGGAACTTAAGGCAAATGGAAATACACAGCATTTACTCCTGCTTCAGATTTTTAACACTCTATAAGCTGTTGATGGACATTATTCAAATTGTTGTGTGGCTTTAACACCAAAAAAGAACAGTTGAAACATTGATTGGTGCTGCTCTAAACTACATACATGTGCAGTATTTTGGTTTCTGATGACTCAGAAAGATGCAATATTTCAAATGAAATACATGTTTAAATATTCTGTTCTTTTATCAATCATGTTCCAAATAAATTAAAATAATGAGACCTGCTCTTAAATTAGCAACACATGATGTCAAATTCGATAAGCATACCCTTCTCCTCAAGAGTTTTCATACTGCAGCCATATGGTTGAAAATGAAAAATAAAACTGTAGATGTTTTTGTATTTGTTCTCTTTTCTCTTGAGCACTTCATTACAATAAGAATCCAGGAAACCTGCTATAGATGAAATGTAGGATACACTGCTGGCACAGGCCAGGATTAATTTATGAATTTGAATAATGAATGATAAGAAAGTAGAACAGGTGATGGTGCTGGAGTTTAAGGATGAGACGTTGGTCAGCAGATGTGGTGAGCACGCTTCATTTACCGTGTATGGTAAAAGTATGCACTCCATACATAATCAAAACCCCTGCTTGCTTAAGAGATGCACACATTCATTTTTGATGAAGTGAGGTCCAGACTTGTTTTCAGGCTCTTTTCTTGGCTTATTCAGATCCACATTCAAGATTTCCCATCTGGTTTCAAACAAATAATCACTTGAATAAGAAGCACAGTTAGGTTTGTAACAAGAGTCGGCCAAAGTCAATGATGAGCCTGAACCTGGGTCAGACAATGTTAGTAAAATGTGCCCCCAGACTTATTGTCCTCGGCTGGGAGACGCATGTATGGACTCACTCCTGGTTGTCTGTCCATCTCATTCTGGAATTTCAATATCTCTTCTCTTCATTACTCCCGCCACAGCGGTTATGGTTTTATTGCTGTCTGTGAATTACTGAAAAAATACTTAATTGATTTCCATTTAGTTTCAGAGTTGATCCGGATAAATGGTCGGTTAGGTTGTTAGCCTCTGTGGTTAGATGCACTCTGAGTGCCCTTCTAATTGACCACAGGTCTGGAAAGACATGGATGTAAACTACTTGCCTGGTTGGCTGGAGGCCACAGACCATGGGGCAGTAGTGTGTAATGTCATGTTGAGAAAAATATGAAAATATTCTAATTCATCAAATTTCAGCATCACCAAGTTAAAGTTTAATCACAGTGTTGGGAAATGCAACCACATGCATGTGTAACAAGAAGGGAGGACGTGCGTGGATTCTGATTGGATGTTGTGCATAAGTACATACGTCTTTGTGTGCAGGTGTGAGCGTATTCAGATTCCTGTGCCCGAAATTTCAAAAGCTAAAAATAAAGAGGGCATAGTTTGTTTGTGTGTTCTGTGCAAAGGGCTGAAATTCAAAGTAAGAAAAAGAAATTCAAAATGTTGTCGTCTGTTCAGTGATGGATGAGGTGGAGGCTACGATCATGATAAATGACTTGTGCTTGTTGTAATCACTTGTGACTCAGCACCACAGCAACTGACCAGTGTTGCTGCGCTGCTCTGAATGCAGTTTGTGCCAGTGTGTGTTTTTACAATATTTGCATATAAAATTGTGTCTGTTGTATTTATTTGGAGAAGATGAAGCCGAATACTTAATAATCACATGGTTTGTAGGGCAGTTTGTGAGGCTTCTGTGGGTTTTTAAGCACAGAAAAATGGAAAAATTAACCAATATAAATGAAAATGAACAGAGGCAGTCTGGTTGATATTACATTTAGTTTGATTTTTTAAATATACATTGAGTAGAGGTATTGCTGCACTCAAAAATTTGGTTTTCTCAAAGCCTGACATGTTTTCATACATTGCTCTATGTGGATGCATCCAATGTACCAAGTCACGAGTTGTGGTTTGAAGGCAGAGTCGTGTGGGTTTGAGCACAGTGTGTGTAAAGTGGTGAACTGCATTGGAATATAATGTATTATACGGAACCAGAGGGAAGGACGAGTGTAGCTCTTTTCATGTGCATGCATGTCTGTCTGTCTGTCTGTCTGTCTGTCTGTCTGTCTGTCTGTCTGTCTGTCCACCACCAGGTCGCAGCTCCTTCATCCCGCAGCACCACTCCTTTATTCATTTCTGCTCATTACTCTACCTATCCTGTCTGCTCTCTGCATCTCTCTCCGTCTCGAAATAAATACTCTGTCAGCCATGATACTAATTGCTAGTGTCTGATTGCACAATAAGAACTGGTTGAATCCTTGTAACAACAGGAATGAAAGCACTCTGGCTGTTCACCTGTAGACGATTTTCTTCGTCTATGAATCAGTGATATACTGACCTTCTCTGTCTACCTGTTTTTCTCTGTCTGATCAGAATTGGACAACCAGGAGGCCAGGGTGACAGAGATCCACGCTCTGGTGCATCGACTGCCTGAGAAGAACAGACAGATGCTTGAGCTGCTGATGAAACACCTGAACAAGTAGGTGGAGACATTACACACACACACACACACACACACACACACACACACACACACACACACACTACACACACACACACACATGTTTGTACAACTGTCTTAATGAGGAAACTCGTTGGCATAATACATTCCCTAGCCCCTAACCCTAACCATCCAAACTAAATGCCTAACCCTAACTCTTAGTCACCATTTTTCAATCATCTCATTTACCTGACTGCGGTTTCCCCACATATGACCTCAGGTTTAATTCAAACCTGGCCCTTTGCCTCGTCTTCCCTCATTCTCTCTCCCCATTTCAAGCTTGAACTGTGCTCACAATAAAGCCAACAAATGCTCAAAGAATAAATTAAATGATTAATGCTTGTGGAACAATAGCTTTATATTTATATTTTTACAAGATAAAAAAAAAACGTCAAAACCTTTTAGACAAATTCATCCCAGTTTAGTCAGCCACTCGCAAATCACTGCTTATTAGCTGATAATAGAAGGCTGCTCACCCTTTGAGCTGATTTGAATTCACTGTTTAGCTCAAGAGTGTTTTAACGGGACAGATAATGATGAGTACTCCACTCAATTATGTTCAACAAATCTGTACTGAGACTCCTGCAAAGATCTCTAGAGTCGGTTCCCTGATGCATGACCCTGCATCGTCTCTTTCCGACAGTGGTAAATCCAACGTTTTCGTCCAGATGTTGGCATTATTCCCCAAAATTTCAGGCAAACAGGTTGTAACCAAAAATCTGCAGCAGCTTATAAGTAAGAGAAAAAACACTGAGCATGACACTGCCGCTTTATGCGTAATACTTCCTCTAATGCAGCTGACTGACGTGGTGTTTTCAGTCTAACACCCACATCTAAGCCCTGTGGCTTTTTCAGGCTTTTCTTCAACGGTGGCAGCAAAATATAATGAATTAAAAAACGGACCGTCAGCCATGTCTTTACACAGCACGTAGGCACATTTAATGCAGGTATTCTGAGAACCTGTACCTGGGTTTAGTGGATTATACTTTTTGAATGGCTGAATCACAATAAGCACACCTCGGCTCCCAGTCTCTTTCAGATCAGATCAGAAGGTTCATCATCGGTGCCAACTGTTCAAATAGAAACATTCACGTTATGCAGTGAGCAGACGGATATTAGGGTTGGGGAAAATGTACAGTGTGAAAAATGAGACAAAATAATACATTAAAAGATGTGTAATGGATGAAATTAAAAGACAGTTGCATTTAAGGTCATTTATGTCAAAGATTGTCTCACTGTATATCACTTTCTCTATAAATTGTGGGATTTTTAACTTACATTTCGGAATGTTTTCTACGCCGATAAGATTTTCTGCTTGTCAGGGCGTCTTAGTTTGAAATCTCTTAAGCTTTACTGTCATGTTTTTATCTTTAAAGCATATTTCAAAAATACAAACATGAGAAAAACAGATAAAACTAACCCTTGGTCTTTGTCATCTTTTGTGGTCAATGGCTTCAACATCCTCCCAGTTGATGGTGTTGTTTTTTGTTGCCAGAGCTTTTTATTAATTATATTTTCTCCAAAGCCCCTGCAGTATTGTTCATGCACTTTCATAAAACTCTCCACCAGAGATTTCAAGTGTATAATGGTATGTGGACATGTGATGGCTCTTGACAGATACATCTATACAAGGAGATTATAAATAGAATATAAGACGCTCTCACAGGAAGGCATCTGTTGATTTGGCAGTGTATATTTTAGTGGGTGAATCCGCTACTTCCACCATAAGTGAGTGTTGGTTTATGATCTGTCAGAACTTGTTTTCGTAGGATGCAAACCAACAGTGTTTATACCTGATCTGCGCGGCCACACACACAGACGCTGCGAAATTATTTCATGGTGTTTGTGCTCATTTGTAAAAAATGAGAAGTGCCAAGAGTTGTTACATACGAAATGTAAAAAAAAAGAGACTTATAGGGAGAGAAAGGTTGTCTTCTTTACCACCTCTGAGCAGCCGACCAATCGCAGCGTGAAGTGGCTGGACATGATCTATATGTCGGTTCTAGAAAGTTACAGAAATGGT
This sequence comes from Verasper variegatus, assembly GCA_026259375.1. NCBI lineage: Eukaryota > Metazoa > Chordata > Actinopteri > Pleuronectiformes > Pleuronectidae > Verasper > Verasper variegatus. The sequence goes on from CM048051.1 coordinate 7,573,306, forward strand.
TAGGAACACTCAAGGATCTTTAAAAAAAACTATGATGACTGTGTTATCCTGTCAATTCAGCCACTTCATTAGTTCCTCCGAGGAGGGTTTTTCACTCCTTGGAGGCAAGAACAGACTTGGCTTTTATTTCTTGTTGCTTGGCAGAACTGAACAAGCTGTAAACACAACATCGTTGTGTTATTAAATGGTCCATTACATATTCTAAAGCAACATTAACATTTCTTCAGAGGCTTTATTTCAGGAGATCCCTTTTGAATGTCCAAATTCAAAAGATTTCAAGCCTGATTGGATCAGTGGATCAGATCAACACCCCTCTCGTTATTGATTATTTAAAAAAATGTAAAAATATGAACATACATGCATACATTACATACATGTAACATAATGCACTATCAAAATGTAGTAGAGTAGAAAGTACAGATCTTTGTTGACGTACGTAGTGGAGTAAAAGTGAAAAGCATCTGAAATTGAACAGTACTTAAGCAAAGTAACTAAGTAAATGTATTTTGATACATCCCACCACTGATTGTCACCCACTCCCTCCCTCTCTCTCTTTCTGTCCAACCCCTTCACCAGTGTGGCCAGTCACGACCAGCAGAACCTGATGACCATCGCTAACCTGGGTGTGGTCTTCGGGCCGACTCTGCTCCGCCCCCAGGAGGAGACGGTGGCGGCCATCATGGACATCAAGTTCCAGAACATTGTGGTGGAGATCCTCATAGAGCACCATGAAAAGGTGAGACGTTGTGTGAGTATGTACACAAATGAATAACACCAACAGTAGTGTCTGGTGACGTGGTACAGGCTTAAATGAAACCCCTGGCTTTGTCCAGGGGATTAGGGGGATTGTGTGATTGTGCATTAAACCGACAATTAATGCACCAAACCGTTATATCTGTACACCTGCTACACACAGAAACACACTCTCACGAACACACACACACACACACACCAAATAACTGTATAGATTGTACTGCTCATAAACTTCAAAGCCACTTTCCCCCTTAGATCCAAGCAGCTTATTTGCAGGTCAAGCTGCTTACAGATGTCGCCATGGCAACAGATACATCAGCGTTACTGTTGGAAACTCCAGCACACACACACACACACACAAAAACAGGCCCCTACACACATGTACATTCAGAATTCCCAGTCAACAGCTGTGTTTTCGTGTGTGATTGAAATCTTAACAGTTGCATGGTTGTACATTTGCCCTACATGCGATAAGATAATACATCTTCATTGCCCTGCAGTCACATATGAAGCCATACATTACTTAACATATACAAGAACATGATGTACACATTCAATTTTATTTAAACCTCACTGTCTTGTTGCCTCAGATATTCAGGGACGTGCCGAGTTCTGCAGCAGGTTCGACCAACCTGCAGCTCAACCTGTCCAGGAGAAAAAGCACTGACAGCAAAGCCCCGTCCTGCAGCGAGAGGCCTCTCACACTCTTTCACACCCCAACACATTCCCAGAAAGGTGAGCTGACCAACATAATTTGCTCGATACACATGATAGTAACAATCTTTTCTCTCCCTTAGTTTTCTCTGTTTTTTCCGACAGAAAAAATGTCTGTTTTTCTGCAAAGAGTTTGCAATTATTTCTCTTTTCATGTAGGTGAAAAGAGCAACAGTGTCGTCAATGCCACAGTCAGTGAGCTGCAGCAGCCGGTCTCCTCCACTTCTGCCAACTGTAACAGCAGCAGCAGCAGCAGCAGCAGCAGCCAAGGCCGAACCCCGAGACACAGCCTGACCAGCAACGACGGAGAGCAAGACGCACGGCAGATCCGCCCCAGTTCACTGTGAGTGTGACAGAGCAATGGCATAAAACTCATGCTGATCTGTGCAGTTCCTCAGGTCTGCCTAGGAGGTTACGTTTTCACCAGTGTTTATCTTTAAGTCAGCAGAGTAACTCAAAAATTACTGAACCGATTTCTATTACATTTTGTGGAGGTGTGCAGCATGACCCAGAGATGATCCTATCATTTTAAAGTGGATCCAGATATACCTTCCTGATCCAGGAATACTTGTACTTTTTTTTTACTTTCTTTAATATAGCATTGTAGGGCTTTATCCTTGCCTCTGCACTCAAAGTGTATTTAAAAATAGGGAATTGTTGACTGATTAATTCCATCAACACCAATTTAGCAGTGTTGCAATAATAGAACATATAAAATATAAAGAATATGAAACCCGATTTCAACTGTATCTTTTGCTGGGCAGACTTTTTTTTCTTGTACTTGTTTACTATAAGCAGAAGTGAGAAGCGTCTAAGAGATAACACAAACTTTTGGATGTCATAAAGATGCAGCTCAGGGAATTTTGCGCAAACATTATTAAGATAGACATTTGTTTTTATAAAGAAGCCAAAAGGAAAGAAAATAAAAATGTAATTAGAAGCTTTTCAGTTTGACATGTTTGTGAGTCAGAGGTGAAGGATGGAAACTTTGGATACACAAAGAGACGCACTGTGTGCGCACACATGTGCAAACATTAACTGATGTACTCACAAACACAAGGGTTCCAAGAATGTACACACATTTTCATTTTTTACATGCATACGGAAATTCACAGGCGCAGGAATGCATGACCACATGCACACACGTCAGAACACATGTGCATATGTGGCAGCTAAGAGCTTAAGCAGAAGTAGTCTTGTGAGTGGCGGGTTGTCGGTTTAAATCCCAAAAGCATCTGGAAAACATTTGCGACAAGGAGCTGAACTCCCAACTCCACCGACAATCGGATCTGTGCTCCCCCACAACAGGACTTAAAAACAATTACACGAAACCCCATTCACATTTATACACAATGTATGAGGGAGCAGTTACATAATGTGCATGTCCTCCCACCACTTGGCCTCCTCTCAGTGTTTGATCAATAGTTTACATAACTAACAGAGACCGAGTGAAACAGAAATAGTTCTGCAGGTCTGAGCAAGCCCCTCTCCCTGTGAGAAGTACCATGCGTCTTCATATAAACACCGGCGATGCCTACACTGAGGTCTCTACACAGGATTAACACACACACCTTCATATGGAATTCACAGCGACATGATAGTGAGCTTACACACATAATGTACACACACACACACACACACACAGCGTCTTCATTCGTCTGATAGTAAGCATGAAGATCGTCTGTTCAGTGATGTTTTCTTTGGCGTTGACATGCACCTTCTGGGACTTGCAGAAGATGCCATATGCACCACCGATCATTTCATCGATTGAGTGACAGACCGGCAAATACAACATGTTGCCAAGATGATTGCACGTTGCCGCAGATTATTTTTCCTCCTGGTTTCACTCCACCACCTCCTCTCAGTTCTTTAATCGCTGATCCACATATCATTTCAGGATAAGCAGTATAGATAATATATGGATGGTCGTTGTTCTGTATATCTGATTCATAGACTGTATATAAAAATGTCCGCCATCTTGCGCTTTGGACCTCATTTGGAGCCAGAGTCTGCTCAGTAGTGATCATCGTGTAGAGCCGCAGCATTGATGTCCCGCCAATGCACACACTCGACCAATCGTGACTCATTGTCAGGACATTTCACCGCAGTTTTAAAGCATCAAATAACCAATTAAAACCTCACTTGCCGGAAAAAATAACACTTGAACAAACAGTGCGATAAGAACTACCCTGAATTATAGAAATAGCCTTTGAGATAAAAATATTTGACCTGTGCTTTGACTTTTTAGTTTGGTCCATGTCCCTTTTACTGACATGAAGGAGGTGAGGTTTATAACCTATAATGCAGCCATCCACCAGGGGGCGGTCAAGGTGATTTGGCTTCACTTTTGGGGGGCCAACTTTTATATATTTATATTATATATTTATATATGTCTACTTAAAAATGACTTGACTTCTTACTAGCATGTAAATAAGCGACTTCGTCCTTCAGTCAAGTGAACGAAATGCAAACTTTTTGTCTTTTGTGTCAACACTAAAAACCTTTCTCCAAATTAAAGACCCCAACCACAGTAAACAGATGAAACACTGTAATAACTGCAGAGAAAAACAATCTTTACAGCTTCAGTAAAGTCCTCTGAGCAAAGTGCTGCAATGATACCAGCTCACATAAAATGGGCTGTATTTAACTGCTGCTGCGTCATAAATCTGAAAAGTAAGGAACTGTCCACATAAACCTCTTGGCAAGAAGCTTCATCCTCTAAAAGTAACAAACCCGTCTCCCAAGTTTGAAATTGATGGTTCTTTTTTAAATGAGGTGCATGGAACCTCGTGTATGTGTGAACTGTGCTTCAAGTGCAAAATCTGAACTTGATGCATAAGGGACACACTTTAAATTGCGGCTATGGATTTAAGTAATAGCGCTTTCACACCTGGTGCACACACGTTCGATCGTGAAAGGTGCGTTGGACCACAGTGCCAGACTGACTGACCAAAAGAGGCGGTCATGGTCCGGATCAAACTGAACCATGGTTTGGTTCGTTTGCAGGATTGCTCGCACTCCTCTTCCTTGACGACATAACGGTTAACTTTTTTTTCTCGCTTTTCCCGACCCAAAAGATTGAACATGTCGTCCATAGCGACTTGCTGGTGATGGAGATGGCTAAAGGTAAACAAGTGACAGAGATAACGGGTCTAAAGAGACATTCAAGAGCACAGAGAGCAAAGAGCAGATGGAAAAGCGTTTCAGATGATATTTAATGAACTGTTGGTCGTGGCATGGCACTTAATGGTGTGTGAAATTGTATGTTTACAAGCTTTTACCTTTATTCTTTGACTTTTCTCCTCTTAAGGTCATGCTTGTACCGAACAGAGTGCTGTCAAGTGTTTCATACACATTGCTCTTTATATTTGTATAATGTGTACACATGTGGCATCAAAGAGTAACGAGTTTCCCGTCATTATCTCAGCAACATCTGATGCCGTCGAGCGGCTTCGGAGATGGAAACCGTTGTGCTTCTTGCGCTTGGAGAATGGCAGCAAAGTTTTATTTTCATGCATGAGAAAAGAGCAGCGTCTGTGTATGTTTAATACTCAACCAGCTCAACTGAGGGTTTTATCTGAATAACGTCACGACAGAAGTGTTGAATGGTTTCCAGCTCCTCAACAACTAAACACAACTAAACACAACACACAAATGTGGCTCCGAAGGCAAATCTGGCTCGATCGATGAATGAATGAACAAACAGGCAGATTTGTTTCTTTTATAAATAAAAAATGAGTTTTTAATTAAATAAAATCAGTAATCTAGAGGAAATGATGACATATTCTATTATAAAGTTTAGCTTTCTAAAAGGAAAAATATGTAAATAAACAGAATGATTCAAGAGATGCAATTTTCAATACTTTGCCATATAAACAGAGTTGATTGGATTTTGTCTCGGTGAACTCACCCAAACATGAGTTAAATAAACAGACACTGAGTATGAGGATCGAAACCTGCTGGTCGCAGTTTATTGCAGAGTCCACCACATGTTTTCAGGAGCTTTGAAGACACACAAACATTCACATAACCCCCGTGAACACAATGATTCCTTCTCACATTTGTATACTAACATATTAGCATTCATTATAGCGCGTGGAAACCACCTTGACTAATTACAAGCACACTGCACAGATGCAGTCCTCATTGTCAAAAGTGAGATGTGTGATATTTGAATGGCATTGGTTTTACCAGTGAGGGAGGGTTTACCAAGGAGGCACTATTTAGTGGCATTGTGGGTAGTGTAGTACATTGGAGCCTCTGCTGCCTCAATCATGATTGTTCTCTCAACTTTCCCATATTTGATGTAAGTAGACACTAAGTTGTGGGTGAAGCTCTTTGTAGATCCCAAAAAGTTAAAGCCCCTGTTATAGCTTCAAATGCCGCCTATAGCCCAGAAAATGCCAGCGTGTGTCCTCATCACAGGGACGAGACGTACAAAGGTCAGAGGTAGATCTGAGGCAGATGTTATTTTCAGCTTTGGCACCTTTTGTTGTTTTCAGCCGGGAAACACCTGTAGGTCTTTTTATAGCATCTACGTTTTTTCACATACAGATGATACAATGCAGGAAAAAATAAAGAGAGATAAAGTATTTAAAAAAAACAGTAATAGACGTTGTAATTCGCTCTAGAGAAGCATACGTGATCAATCTAACCCTGCACACCTGACCTGCGACCTGATGTACTGACATGAGCACATTGAGTGTAAATGGCAAAACGTCACTTTCTATCTTCTTTTTCTGTCTGTCGGGCAAAGTCAGTGTCTTTCTATTTGTTCCTGCATCCTGTTTGGCATTTGAAAGGGGAAAAAAAGAGAAGTGAAAAGAAAGTCATGAGTACAGAGAGGTTAGAGGTAAAGAGACAGAAATTCTTAATATACCACCATAGGGAGGAAAAAAAAGAAAAGCTGTAAAAATCTCCATGGTGACTTTAACATTTAGGAAACCTGTCATAGAAATATTTCCTCCACACAGCAACACACATGCACACACACCAGACTAAATGTGTCTGCTTCTGCTACTTTTAGTGATGAGCTGCCTCTTAAAAATGGGTTTTAAAAGGTTTTAAATTCTTGAGCAAAGGTATAGGGACGTTTTCTGCCTTCTTCAGTGACTTTGAGCTCAACAATAGTGAGCACAATCTCTTGCTGCATCGCGGCGCGGCTGCATGTTCCAACTCGATCTGTTTGGATGTTGATAAAAAAATTCCACATAAATCAGAATGATGAATCAACAAGTGAGCAAGCCTCATTACTGCGACTGAATAAGTGTAAACCAGCTGCTTATTACTTCTTTGCTGTAATTGCTGTTAGTTCAGAAAAGTGCGTACACCTCCGCTAAGGCCCAACAGTCCCCTTATGAAACCACAAATTCATTATATCTGGATGTTTATTTACATCTGCACCAACTCTCTCTCTCTCTCTCTCTCTCTCTCTCTCTCTCTCTCTCTCTCTCTCTCTCTCTCTCTCTCTCTCTCTCTCTCTCTATATATATATATATATATATATATATATATATCTATATATATATATATATCTATATATATATATATATATATATATATATTTTTTTTTCAAGTAGACATGGCAGTTTAATCGACATCACACTATACAAGCAGAGCATTGCTTTCAGTCCTGACAGACTGAAAAATCTGTTGGAAGTGTTGTTTCGCCACTGATCAGGAAAGAGGAAATGACTGGAATTAATTTGTGAATGAAAAAGTGTTTTGTCAAAGAGGAGAAATTGAGAGCAGCAGACTGGTGAGTGTGACATGAATATGAAGGAATTGGTGTCCTAGAAAGGAAAATTACACTGAAAAGATCAAAACAACAAGTAAATACAGAGGAAATGTTGTACTAAAAACCACAAAGTGAAACAGAGCCCCAGTGTTCTGCCGCTGCGGTGAAATATTTTCCAGAAAAGTAAAACAGTAAATAAAAAACCAGATCCGGTTCAGTAATGTCCTCGTTTGTATAGAGAAGTTTCTTATCCAACGTAACTTGTCTCATCTGTTCAATCAGCACGATGACATCATTTATGATGCTCATTACTGAAATATTCATGTGTTTTTTGTCTGGTGCCCAAACTTGATATTTGCAGGTCACGGGGTTCCTGCAGGTTTATCGCTCGCCGCAGCCTTTAGGCAGTAGACGATACATTCCTACTTTAGGAATCTTTCCGAGGCGGTAAACTGTAATTTGTCACTTAAAAAAACAGATGTGATCCACACAACTGGCGACACGAGAACGGTGAGTTTGTTGTTGCTGTGCAGCGGAATTTAAGTAATAATAATCGGAAACATTGGTCACGGCAGTAATTTGCACGTGGGTGTGTTATGAGAGTCAATAAATGGCCCATGAGGGGGAGAAGGGGGAGGCTGTGGATATATTTATTAAACTGAGCTGTCAAACATGCTGTGGGGGTGATGAGGAGGCTGCGTTTACCGGAAACCTGTTGTTTCACTTTTGTAACCTGTTATCTTTGGGAATTTTCCCTGTGACGTCCTGTCTGAGAAACAGAAAAAAGCCCACAAATACGAAACATCCAGATTTTTGCTGGAAATCCATCAGCTACGGGGGCAGGGAGTGAAGATGAATGGGCAAGAAGAGGTTATTGACAAGCACTGAGTTACTGAGGATCATCGAGACGCTCTCTCAAATGATCATTTAAAAGATAGATTACTCATAACCACAGCTTTAAGCTCTATGTTCCTTAAAATGGATGAAAATGGAAGAAAATTCATCCATTAAGAGGAACCACAAGCAAGACGAATAAAGCTAAATAAGCCGATGCGACATTATGTGGCCGAAATATCAGTTATTGCAGGTTTAACATTTAAAGAAGGACAAATTCCACATTATTACAGTATTACTGTCTGAATCTGCCTGTTCAAACTGTTCATTGAGGCCGTATATTTAAATATTTATACGGACACCATGTTCTTTTCTCCGATTTTTCCAACAGAGGTATTTTAGATGTCTTCTCCATGATTTTACACGTGGTTTGACATTGTCTGTATCCATGCAGGGCTGAATATTGTGCTCTCATACTGTAACTAACAGTGTGGTGTGGCTGCATGCTGCTGATTCAGTCCTTCACTTAAACCTCTCTGTGACTCTTATAGCAACAAAATGCCTGTAGAGCATACAAGCTGTGTTTGGTATGTGTTCCACAATCTACATAACAAAATCCTCAGTACAAATGACTCAGCGCAAATATTTGCTTGTTCCCTCTTTGACCAAAATGTAAGTTTCAATCAATGAAAGTGACGCTGATTGACTTGGTTCTATTAAAAGTATTAGTTCCTCCTTGCAGCTGAATCATTTATTTCAACTTTTATTTCCTTTTGCCCAACAAGCCGGGAGCTCTATTCTATGGACTTGCAACCTAATGCAAGCAGACCTCAGTGAAAGAAGAACTCCATTCAGTGACTTAATTAAAATCAAGTTGGTTTTCACTTGTCCAGAAATCTCAGTCTTCACCTTGTTTTTAATCTTCTGTTTTTAGGCTGAACCCAAAAGGTCGTGGCAGCATCCCAGCCAAAAGGTACGAAAACTATGTCTTTAATTTGAGAGAGTCACATTTGTCACAGCTGATAATGTCCTGAACTGTATTTTATACCTTTTAGTCTTTTATTTCCGTATTATTTCATATTCAGTGTTCATGTCTCCATCAGTGCGGCGTCTCCCAGCCCCACCTCACCACGTTCCCCCTCCTGGCCGATGTTCTCTGCCCCGTCGAGTCCTCAGCCGACGTCCTCGGCCTCCAGCGACTCCTCTCCCATCAGGTTGGTCCACATTGTTTGTGTAATGATTTTTGTCACAACTGATCAGTGAAGCGATAATGGAAAACTCTTGAGGTGAAAATGTGTGCGCCTGTTTGCAGATGACACCACAATATGAGTGGAGAGGAAAGAAAAACTAAAGTAGAATATTTATCTTCTATAATAAGAAGTGCTGGGATATTTCATTCAAGCTAATGTTAGCAAAATGCTAATGTGCAATGATTTACTTTTGTAGCTCTTCAATATTCATCACCTGGAAAATCATGAACAGCTCAAATTATTTTTATTTGAACACAAATTAGATGCAGTAGTTTTATATGAGCTTCTCTATATACATTTTAATCCAGAATGTACCTTATTTGGATGCAGTTCTCTAACTCAACCTTGGCTTCATGTTTTAAGCTGGTCCATATTTCCACTGCCCCTGCACCCCCCCCCCCGTCCTCCAATCACAAACCAAAACTGTAAAAGGAATTCTGCGTCCAATAAAACATTTTTTTTTTAACTTGGACGTAAAATCCTAAAGAGTTCAGGAGCATCACATCATTTAAATCTGACTTGAAAATGTGCGAATGAAGCCCATTGGCATTTGGCACTCATTTAAAGTAACGACCTGCCTGTGGCTCGAGCAGCTGAAAGCACAACGTTCACTTTAGTTTGAGGCGTCCAAGTGAAGCATTGTAAACGCTTTCTTCCTAACTTCCTTAATGTCTCCAGTCTTGCGGGCAGGAAGGCTCGGGCGCTGTATGCCTGCAAGGCAGAGCATGACTCCGAGCTGTCCTTCATCGCTGGAACCATCTTTGAAAACGGTGAGTCAGCCTCTGGACCTGCCAGCAGAAAAAAGGAAAACAAATAATTACTGTAGAAACAATACGTCAGCCATGGGAATTTGCTGGACTTAATTTATTGAGCCCTGGTCCTGGATCTCACCACTGGGGTTGAAAATATGTAAGTTATCCAAAGTTCTCTAAACACTCGTTGGTTCTGGCCCAAAAAAATCACAACTGAAAGTTTTTTTTAACACATTTTCTCTCAGTTACCATTTTAATTCTTCAATTTTTTGGCTACTTTAATTTCTCCATGGAGGAAACAGGAAGGTGTGCTGGATACTTTGTGATTACATGTTATTATGGGAGTGAAGGGTGTGATATGCACAAGATTATCACAAGGTTGCAAACAGACAAAACTGTAAAAGATGCAGTCAAGTGCAACACAGCTAATATCTTTCAACGGAGGAGTAAATTTGCGTTTTGGGGGGGGAAAGTAAATAAATAATTCTTCAATAATTAAATTAGATATTACGAAAGTATTGAAAAGCACATGTCTATTATTCAATGGCTTCCTTGCTTCCTTACTGTTGTGGTTTATTTTCCTTTTCACCTCCCCTCACTGTCGGAATCTCGTGAGACCGACCTCTCTCTCTCTCTCTCTCTCTCTCTCTCTCTCTCTCTCTCTCTCTCTCTCTCTCTCTCTCTCTCTCTCTCTCTCTCTCTCTCTCGCTCTCGCTCTCGCTCTCTTCTCATCTCATGCCTCTTTTCATTCCTCTCCAACCCTGAGCTCCCAAAACTTTTCATGTTTGTCTCTCCAAAGTTTTCTTTCAGCTCAAATGAAAACCAGACTTGCACAAACTTAAGGAAAGTAAAACCTACTTTGAGCTGCTAAGACTTATAATCACGCAGATAAGGCATATGAACTGATTATTAGGGATTCAGTTTTTGGTCACGCCAGTTGACACATGTCCTCTCACACCCCCCCCCCCCCCCCCCCCCCCCCCCCCGACCGGACCTAAATAGAGTTTGCAGCAAGAAGACTGTTAAGCTATGCAATGCAGAGCAGTGTCACCGGAGCCCCTTTTGGGCAAAATGTGACCTTGCGGACATGTAATCCTCACGGTGGCATCCCAACACCCCTGTCTGCTCATGGCGAGCCAAGGAGGGAGCATCCCAGCTGTCCCCACGGAGCTTACACTGCAGCCACACAGCCACAGAACACTGTTACAGTACGACAGCCATATAAATGAAGATCCAAACACAGCTGTCTCATCGGGTTTCTCTCTTTGTCTTTGTTTAAGTCCACATAACACTTTTGGAGTTTCAGGGGTTTCAGGGTTTTCATTTTTGGGTGAACTGTCCCTTCCAGTGCCTCTTATTTATGGAAAGGTTTGAGTTTATCTTGAGATGTTTAAACAAATCGAATGTTTCTCCTTTTTCTCTCTCTCTCTCTGCAGTTCATGGCTCCAGGGAGCCGGGTTGGCTCGAAGGGACCCTGGATGGTCGAACAGGACTGATACCAGAAAACTATGTGGAGTTTTTAAAGTCCACGTAGTTTGTGGTATCAGTCCTGACTCGTAAGATACTGGACCGGAAACCAGAACCGGAGGAGGGGACTGGACTTGACTGCACAAGACCGGACAGACTATATTAGCTCGTATACTATAGTGGACTGGAACATTGTTGGAGAACTGAAACTGGACCAAGCAAAACCATATCAAATGGATGTGATGCAGAAGTGAAGCGGAGTGGACTGGGGAGAGACCCGTGAATTGCACTGGAAAAAAGAGAAAAAAAAAAAGGTTTTGAATCCCTGTGTGGTTTGGATGTTATTGGTGTGGATGACTCCCCGAGTCCTGATGATGATGTAATATGTGTGGAGAGAAAAGTGTATACACGTGTGTGTGTGTGTGTGTGTGATATATATCTGGGGTTGATATTTCTGAGCTGTGAGGCTTGTGATTTTTATTTTTCAGCCCTTGCTTTATTATTTGGAGCTGCACTGCCCCACCGCTTCAGCATCTCCTCTTTTGTACCGCCTGCGAATGGAAAAGCTCTCTGGAGGTGATTGATCTGAAAACAGTGAACTAACTCCGTGCGGTGACGGCACCGTGGTTTGTCCGACTGGGGGAGTGGAGCGTTTAAAAGCAGATTTTGAATGATCAGGTTCGTGCTCAGCGGCTTCGATATGTGTTTGCGAGCACTTTTCCGCGGAAGGCGGGTTTTCCCCCAGAACAAGACTCGACCTGGCTAATGTTTCGGAGCAGGAACCCCAAGGCAGATCAGCCACAGGATGAGGTCACCTGGAAAACAGTCTGGCCAAAGGTCAGCATTGGGTTTCAGCTTTATTTTTTATAAATCTCCCTCCAGAGCCCTCAAGAAAAATGTCAAACCAGCTCCACAAGCTTATCAGCGGTTTACAACGCAGTGTGGGAGAAAACAACCGATTCCCGTTGGTTAAAACAAGCCCAGCTGGGAGGCCTCGCTCCGCTTCCTCAGGCTCGGGCTCACATTTTTTTGGATTGTTGGAGATAACTGGATCCTGTGTCACATATAGTTTGGAGTCATGTTTGCACTATTTCATCAAACAGGATGTTGTCCTTTTCCACATCACAGAGCACTGGCGTTCCAAAACACCACTGCTCCACTTCAGAAATACACGTGTTTTATCACGTTTATTTATTTATAGCACGGGTGGTTTTCTTCATGTCGGAGCCATCGTACGGATCCTGTCCCAAACAAGTGAAGTTTGGAAGTAGGGATGTGACTCGGTTATCTTGTATATGTTATCTCACACCACAACCCCCTTTTGTTTCTCTTCGTTCGTGCACAATCACGACAAAGCTAATAGTGTCATTGTCTGAAGAGGACTGACATTTACGTTTGGGTCTGGTGTTTACAGACAAGACATTCATTCTCGAGAAAATGAAATGCAGATGTGTCTTTTCAGAGACACTGAAAAAAAAAAAAAAAGAAAGAAAAATCCTCAAATTGTTCAGATACATGTGTGAAAGCTGATCTGCGTCGGGGCTCCAATGAATCTCCTCCCTTCGTGAGTTAAAGCTAAAAAATTTTCCTTGAACCACTTGATGAACATCTGCATCGACTCTTCTGGGGGAAAAAAAAAAAAAAAAGATTTTCATTGAACTTCCAGGACAAAATATCAATAATCAAACGGGAGAGTAAAACAAATGTGAAACGAGACTACTTTGTTCATATCTAAACTTCTTATTTATGAGACTTTCCTGAACTGTATTCTTTTTGAGGTGTTTTATTGACCTTGTAAATAAATATACACAAACATTTGATAAGGTATAATTTTTTAAGTCTGAAATTTTATATTTTGTATTCTTAGCCTACTAACTTAATTCCTTCTTCGTTGCCCGACATTTTGTATCATTTAAGTCTATCTACAGCCTTAAATATTCCTTCAGATGTTTTGGTGAATTGATGAGCATGAGCAGAATTAAAGACAAATGTTGAACAGCTGCAGCTTTGATCGTTCTTTCTGATTCAGCGTCTGATGAGGATATTTATACTGTGGCACTGTTCACACATGTTGCACTGCTTCCTCTGTGTTTTGTCATTTAACTGCAAAGTATGAGAAGTCGCACAAACATCTTCTGTGGTGAACCTTTTCAGAACAAAACAAAGTAGTTTCAGTAGAATCGCTGCAGTGAATGGATTAGCTCAGTGCCACGTGCCATTGATAATCATCACATCACCGAGCGTTGGGCAAAACCGTTCTTGTTAAGATGCACAGGTGAATTTAATCTGAACCATTTTTGGTAAACAGCAGCACTTTGTGTAGATAACTGAGATAATTAAGTAGAACCTCTGGTTGGCTTAACTTCCTGCAAGATCAGAAATATGGGTCAATTTGTTCTTTTGAGCACAAACTCAAATAATACACAACATACTATTTAGTGAGCTTTGTGTGTTGTTCAGCACATTTTTATTATTCTGATTTTATAAATATATACATTATATAATAGTCATTTTCAGGTACCTTCAACCTTAACTCCACTACATATATCAGCAAATAAGTTCTTTGAAATCGTAAAAACAAAAGACTGGAGCTGAGCGTTGGAAAACAGAAAACTTTATTGTGTAAGATGTTGGAACTGAAGAGAGATCGGTTCTTCCGAATTTCCGCTTTTAACCAGTGAAGACAGAAAACATTGAGATGTTACCGACAGGATGTCAAATGTCAAAGAACAACACAGATAACTTAATTCAACATTTAATCAAATAGGTGAAAATATCGACACTGACTACAGAAGAGGTGTAATACAGAAGTAATACAAACTATTGTTTTTTTCAAACAAACATTTTATACTTTCTGTTTGTTTTTTTTTGTGTCTTTTTTACATTGGATTACATTTACATAACTGAAATACGAACAGAACAGACTTCGATGAAAGCCATAGCCATATATAACAATGAAACATGATCTGCCCTTAAACTTTAAAGATAACATTTGCATGTATTTTATACAAAATAGACTTTTATCAACCAGTTGGAGGGTAGTGCAATTCCATCAGGCTCTGGCAGATTTACTTTCATGTGGAGATTCAACAGGGTTTTTTTTATTCTTTTTTATTCTTTTCCTAATTTAAAGTGACCAGTAAATCCTCACAGCAATATACACGAGAGCCAAAGCCTTGACCTTTACAAAAGATACCTTTTCCAATAAAGTAAGAAGTACTACAAGTTGGATAATAAGTGCTACTTAAAATGTAACTACTTGAATACTTCGTTTGTTAAAATCTTTTTAATTTTTTTTAAATTTTAAATCCTCTGCTTTGGTCACTCTATTACACTAAACCTCCCCCCCCCCACCAACCCACGTTTTCCTCACAACATTTAAAACACAGTGAGCGTTCGTGTAGACTTTCCCATTGACTCGTAAAATTTACATTTACTTCACAAGACAAAAAAAAAAGGTTCAACACTTCCTAATGTATTCAACACGTCTACCTGGTTTTTTTTTCTTCTTTTTCTTTTGAAATCAAACACAAACCAACAAACAGAAAAAAAGACAAAATATTTACTTTCTTGACTCGTTCAATGTACAAAAAGGATTCGAGTAAAACTATTATATCAAAGAGGATCAAGCGGATGTACTCAAAATTGCAGAAAATATTGTCATATTTTTTCTTCTTTACAACAGATCAATCTCTACAAGCATCGAGATTTCTTAAGGGTTTAATCTGTTTCCTGATTTGAAATCGTATTTCTATGGCTCGCTGTCTCCCTTTCGCAAGGCCTTTATTCAAACACGAAGCTAAAAGGCAAAAAGAGAAAATGTGTAGGAATATAGAGGTTATGTCTATGTAAAAATATTTTGTAGTAATAGACACTTTATGTTTAGAGGATATGTCTGCGCTGCTATATACACCTATGGCCATTAAGAAGTGAGCAGGGATATGGTTACGTCTACGTGTTAAAGCTGGTTTTCTGAAGCACCATGGCTTGGAAACGACTAATACTGTACGCAAAGTTACCCCAACAGATAAGATGGCGCTTTAGTCAAATCGTACCCCCCCGGGAATCATCGACAAGGACGTGAGCAGCATCAAACCCATGTTCTTTAAAGCCTAAGGCCACAACAGCGAGTTCGCAGGTGAGGCTGAGAGCCGGGCTCTGCACATGAAAACATCCCTGGTGCGAATGACCGTCCTTTGGCTGAGTGGCTGATTAAAAACACGATGGCTTCTTAATGAATAGTGGCTCGTGTGTGTCCAGAGCCCGCTGTGCTGTTAGCTGTGAGTAAAACACAAATGGCCGGTCTCTATGACAACCTGCAACCTGGTCTGTTCACCGCCATTCAGACTTAAGCGCCGCGGAGAGGACGAGTACCATTCAGAGTAAACAGCTGAAAATCTATATGGTCGACGTTTCAGGGCGGAGGGGCCCGGCCGTTACAAAAAAAGCACTAAGGGAAATAGAACAGCATCTATTTAACTGTTAATGTATTTTTGCTTTGGCTGTCGCATTAAGAAGGTACAATCATATTTTCATGTTACAAATGTACCAAAATGCTGATCACCACCTGCCCGACAACAAATAGAAAGTACTGCTAAAATAAAAAAAATAAAATAAAAGAACATCTTGTGCATCTGCTGTGAAAAAAAAATAAAACCATCATACAATTACTTGAATGATAACAATCAGTACGTTTAAGCTGGTGTAGGTGCGACGCTGAATTGAAGCTCCCTCTCATGAACGAGGAACCTTCAGCAAAGGGCCACGTGCCGTCAAATCACAACTGAATTATCACTCGATCACAACTCCAAGAAAGAAAGAACAAAAACAAATCAAAACACAAAGCTTGCACATTGCATTTGGCACTAGTGGGAAATCATCCAGGTGATGTAGTCACTCGGGGCCTGAGCTCAGATCGAAAAATATTATTTGGACCAAACTGCGTCTTCTTCCAAAAATATTTCAACTTTAGAGGTGAAATCTTGTGCTGAGAACAGAGGCTCCATTGATTATGTCTGTCTACAGCCCATATACAAAATATATAGAGATATATATATACGTATTTACCTTTTCATTCATGTTGACCTCTACAGCTTAATAATCACTGCAGGTCGGGTTTGTGCAAACACACTGACATGAAGCTGATTAAAGGGTCAATTCAATCTAAAATGGTATTTTATGGTTCACCCATCAGGAGAACTACACAGTGAAGTTAATCACAAACTTTAAGTGTGTTGAAGTTTGAGAATTATTACACCTTATCTCTAAAATGGAACCAGTCAGTAACCTTATGAGGTGGCAACACACACCAGGAAGTATTCCCGTCCGTAATTTACCTCTCTGTGATTTCTGAGATAGCAACAGGCGGCCTGACCAGGTGAGACAGTTCCAGTGACATTTGTATTTTAAAATGAAGTTAAATAAAACTGGATCCTCTGTGTTAAAGCAGCTGGCGATGACAGGACGGTTTTGACTTATGGCTTTTCATCAAAACACACTCATGGGATCAAAAACGTGATTAGTCAAAGCACTGGAATATTTAAGTCAGTCTGTTGCTAAATATAACAAAACATCCGATATTTCCAGTGGTTTCAGTTCAGCACAAAGCAGCTTTTGCTTCTTTTTTTTTTTTTTTTTTTACCTCCGCTTAGAGATATATCTTTTTTTCCGCCCCCGTCCATTTGTCTGATTGTTGGTTTAACGCAAAAGCTACAGAACAGTTTTCCACAAAACTTCACGGGGCAAAGAAAGAACCCGTTTCATTTTGGTGGCAAATCCAAACAAAGAGGCAAAATTTCATCAATCACTTTCCTGACCAGATTATCTTGGGAATAACTGAAAAAAGTCTGCCACGTTAAGATGACTTATCTATGAGTGTGTGAAATTTGGTGCAGCTCGATTGACTTTAATGAGAATGTTGGGCCCTGGCGGAGGCATGTGCTCTACTGAGTGCTATTCAAGAGAAGAGGGGGAAATATCTGGACGTGTATTCAACATTACATCTGTTGAAATAATTGACGTACTGTAACTTTCAACACAATGAAATCTGAATTGGGAGATCCGGTATATTTATCTAATATACGCCACACCGGGAGAAAAGACACATGAGACTTGTGATCCTGAAGTAACTTTTAGCTGAAAATGTTTTGCGATGTAAAAAATGAAGATCCTAACATGTCCTACTTCTCTACGCTTTTCCTATCTGCATCTAATTGTAGCGTCCTCGTGTGCACGTCTGGGGATCCGAACAGAGAGAGCTGCCCACTTTGAAAACACTGAAATGGCAATCTGGAAAGAAAACAGAAAATTGCCAGCATGGGAAAAAAACAAAAAAACTTAAAACAGACAAAATATGTGGAAGGATGTCGAGGTTACATTCTTATGCAAACAAACAACGGTTTAGAGAGGATGGCTATGAAGAGCTTGAAAAAGCTAAAAGGCACTGGTTTTCCCTTCTCGGATACATCCTGTGTAAACATTTTTCTGTGTGACTGCATGTCTGCGTGTGTTTGTGTGACTTTCGCATGTGAGTTCCCCAAAAAAATAAAAAGGGGAGAATAATCCTCTGGCAGTTTTTTTTTTGTTTTTTCTTCCCTGTGGTCAGGTGAACAGCTGAAAACAGTTTGTCCTCACTGTCCTTGGGTCCAGAGCAGGGGGGGGGGGGGGAGAGAGAAAACAAAAACGATTGTATTGTGTTGTATGTTTCTAATTTTGTCTGCGTGCACTTTTTGTTTTGTTTGTCCCCCTTTCGTCGCCAGCAGCTCTCTGAAAAAACCCCACAACAAGCGAGTGGCTCACTACATTCTCCGCACAGTGGATCTGGGACGAGGACGGGCAGGTGAGCAGAGGAACAGCAGGTCGCTGATCCAGGGAGGAGGAAACGGTGGTTGTAAAGAGTTGGCAGGTCACTAAGAAAAGCAGTAGAACAATGGAGGCAGGAAAGACATGGGAGGAGAAGGTGAGCTGAGCTGAGCAGGGCTGGCCAGGGGGGTGGGGGGGGGGGGGGGGGGGTAGATCACCAGAATGCAGTCTGCCCGAAAGACATTCAGAGCCAGAAACATTTCCTCTGGAGGCCAGAATGTCTTCCTGTTTCTCTGAGAGGAAGGGCCACAGGTCGGTAGTCGGGCCTCCTGCACTGTAGTCCGGCCAAATCTGGGAGCGGATTAGGAGGCGTGAGGCTACAGGTATTGTGCTCTTGGAGGAGGATTTGAGTCATTGCTTCACAGTTTTTTTAAGGCAGTCATTTCTGATGAAACAGCAGAGGCTTGACGCTCCCGTCTTTGAATTTTGGTATCTGGTTGGTGATGATCTCCGCCAGCATCTCCGGGAATTCCACGCTGAGGGTTTTATTCACAAAGGTGTAGAAACAGATCTGGAGGAGGCCCTCGACCATCTGGAGGACGAGGGGACACAGACAGATTAGATGAGACAAGTCGTGAAGCTTTTCTTTTAATTTTGCACGGTAGTCTTTAAATTAGCCTCAGGTCTATACGCCGTAGATCTTTACAGAGGAGCGAGCGGCTGAAGCACATCGACTGGAACATGATGCATTCATGTTTTTACACTGAATCAGTAGAACACCAAGATATTGATGCACTTGATCCACAAGATATGAAAAAAAAAATCCTGGCTTCTATAAAAGAGATAGAAAGAAATCCATTGTGGACTTGTTGAGCACGTTGGTAAACTTCATGGACATGATTGCTTTCAAATCTGTGATGTGTAAGGAATTCCATATAAAACCAAGAAGAGGAAAGACATGAATCATAATAGGTACATACTGTATCTGTGTGTGTGTGTGTGTGTGTGTGTGTGTGTCTCTGACCTCCTGCATGGAGTCCAGTAGCTTAGTTAGCTGGTAGAAGCGCTGCCAGTTTTGACTGGGGTTCTCCTCTCTCTTGACGATGGCTTTCCCGAGCTCCTTGATATACGTCATCCGGATCTCGTCAAACACCGCCTGGCTCTTCAGGCCGTCTTTTGGTACTACACACAAACACACACAAACACACACAAACAGATAAACAAAAGAAAACCTGGTCAATGAATGATTCTTTGAACTCAAATTTTATTTGTAGCGTCCTTGTGACGTCACAAAGAGAGTTTCACAATGTCAGGAACGGAACCGATAGTTAGAAGAAGAAAACAACTTTGATTAGAGAAAATATAAATGTTTTATAATGTGAGTTTTCACAGCTGAAAGTCTGAACCAAGGTTCATCTCTTTACATTTGATCTGGTTAGTTTTGGTTTCACACTGCAGTTAAAGAGCACACGAAAGACTTTTGTATGACATGTGTACGTCCTGTCGTCATCTGCGTGTATAGGTATACTCTGCATTGATTGGTTTGATTGGAAACTTCCTGCTCGGGGTCTGAACTATTAAACTATTTCACACTGCACATGAACTGAACCCTGTTGGAATCGGACCGAGAGCACCTCTATTATCTGGACTGCATTTTGATCCGTTGGGCCGAGGCCCATTTCACACCTGTTATCTGAGGGTCTGAAGGTCTGAAAGTGTGAAAGCGAGTCTATAAATCCAGTACTGGAGGGGGTTGTGTTATCTTTAACAGAAATTAATAATTCTCAGTGTACCCATGCTATTTATATTTACACTCAAAACTGTGTAATTTACAGACCTATTCATAAATATATACATCTCAACAGCTGCTTATGAAACATCTGCCTGAAACTGAAAATCCATCCATAATGTTTCTATCTGCGCGAGTCTGTTCTTCATCCTGTTCCCCGCTGCAACAAACAGCATGAGGCATTAAAACTTCATTAAAACTGACTGTGTGGGACTCCGACCCTCAGGAGAGGCTGGGTAAACACACACAGATGCACAAACACACACACACACGCACCTCCTCACCAGAACGCTGTAGGCAGTGGAAAATATGCAAAAGCTAAAAGCAACACCAAATGCTACCGTGCAGCGTCGGTGTGGAGAGGAGACACTAACATCATTCACTCTGCATGTGCAGCGTGATTCAAAGACCACGAGCTGAGGATTCTCACTGAGCCGGTCACGAGTAAGAAGCTAAAAAAAACCCAAGAAGGGATGAAAAAAACATCAATGTACAGTTGTCATAACAACCACGTCAACACATTATGGATTCCTCGTCAGCCCGCTGCCTGGCAATGAGCCCAGGCAGAGCCACAGTCACTGACCCAGAGATTATGCGAAGCCAAAGAGGCCGGGATCAGAATGAAATACCGTCCGATTTACATAATCAGACGAGTGCAATCTGGCCTCTACATTATGCATTTGTAGGTTTGGCAGAGAGACAGATTTTACGGGAGAGAAAACGGGTTTTCTTCAAGCTTTTCTGCACTTTTTGTTTCGGAAAAGACAAAATGCATCACTGTTACTTTCATTTAACGCAAGCTTGACAGTAATTTAAACCTCGTTGAGCAGAAAGTGAGGTCGGGCCTTTTGAACGTAATCGGCGGGTCATAACAAATTGACCTTTCATTTTCAGTCCTGTGCACATGGGACTTACTCCAAACGGCTCAAACCAAAGTTGTTCTAACCTGATAGTATTTCCATCCCTGAGGGGAACAGATGGAAATAGCTCCCAGGTAAGAACATGCAACCAGTGCTCCCTATGGAAATGTCATTTCCTCCGCGTAACGAGCAAATCGCCTCTTAAGTGCATCCTTTCCCCCTGCTCCTCTCTGAGAGTGTGGTGGAACAGTCACCTCTCCGCAAAAGGGAAACGTACATAATTGGGACAAAGTCCGACACAGTAATAATTTCTTTATGCTGTATAATGTTACTCTGCTGATTTTAATGGTGATAATTGCATTTGCTGGAACGGTCGCCCACTGCTTCCATGTGACATTTTAAAGCGACTCAAGCGAAGGATAAATTTAGAACGACGATGACAAATCTGTTCTGTGTCCAATTTACACTCATCAAACCTGAAATGATCAAAATTGGGAAAAAAGGTTTTGCAGTTAAAAAACGTAAAAAAGTTTTTCATAAAGCGTTTTTTAATTCAAGCAATTTGCAACCATGTTGATTACAAAGCTGCATGTTATCCTCCGAGATAACTTGTTTTTATTGAACTGTGAGTTGTAATTTTCAAGCTAACTTTGGAAGCAAACCTGCAATTACAAAACAAAGCAACGCCACTGTTTCTGTCACCGGGCAGGAAAAAACAAAAGATCTGTCCACAAAGACACCTGCTGAAACTCAAAGGAGACAGTGATGAACAAACCAGACTAAAAACAGCAAATCCTCACATTTGAGACGTTGGAAGTACTGAAACAATTCATTTCCTGTCACTGAATTACAGAAACACGTTTTAAATAACAGAATGAGTGACATTATGAAACTTCATTTGCAGTAAAGTGGTCCGATGGAAACACTTCTGTGCCACATAATAGTGAAAGGGTAAACCAGATAAAAACAGACTCCTCTTTCTCTTTGTGTCCGTTCACTTCTCCACAGACCCAGAGACGCAGCCTGCCGTTGCAGTTATTAGATGTGGAGGTGAAGATGCACTCTGGCTGCATTCATGATAGTGTTTACCCTAAATCCACAACACAAACTACTACCCTGTGATAAACTGAGCCGCCGAGGGTTTCAGCAGTATTACCTGCTCGATACAGTGGAGAAAAGATGTTGATTTTAAATCAGAATAATTGCAGTGCGTGTTTCTTTAAAGCAGAGTGTGTTCTGTTACCTGTACTGAGCAGTAATAGGACCTTCATGCACAGGTACTCGTCGTAGGACACCTGCAGTCTGACAAACTCGTTGCAGATCTTCAGCATTTGCTCGCACTGGTCGGTCATGAAGGGCAGCTTCATTCGCTCTCTGAAAGGAGGGCAGGAAGGAGGGGGGGGGGGCATAGAATAGGTAGAGACAAACAAGGAGGAAAGGGAGTAAAACGGGGAGAAGAGAGACATACAAATTAGATTGAGGCTCTTTCACTCATCCTGTTATTCTCATCCTCAATAAACAGCCCCAGCAGGGAAGTGCTTCAGCGCTGCAAGAGGAAACCGGACTGTGAAATCAGTCCTGATGGATTTTCACACCTCGCTCCCACCAGCACACAGTCCACATTACTTTCTACCTTCACAATCAATAGAGATGCACATTCTCCAGATTTGTGGCATTTGGTTTCTCGCCCTTTTATTCATTCTGACCAACTTCAGCGCTATCCGGCCGTGACCTCTTCACTTCTATTTTCAGATCTCTTTGAGTTTGCATGTCACAGCTCAGATCTCTCTTTCTAGGTATTTAAGAGCGAAGTGAGCTATTTGCAGGTTTTCAGGAACAAGAAAGAGTTCAGCGTGTTTGTTGGGTCGTTGTCATTTAGCCTAAAGTAAACATTTACACACAAAAAAAAAAAGGTTCTGCACTTGAGACATTTTCCAAATGGCTACATCAGAGTGAGTGGTTATATAAAATCAAGAGCCATGAACAGAACCTCACCACGTGTTCAGCAAACTGAAGAATCCAAGATCCAAAAAACATCTAATGTTTAAGCTTTTTAGAAAAATGCTAAAACGGAAGCTAGCAGAACACAGGCTAGCTATAGTCCGAGGGACTTTTCTCTGTTAGCAGTAATGGTTAAAAATAATAATGGCGATTTGGAGATATAATCAGCAAAAGCATATAAAAGCGTGGGGAGTTTTCAAGGATTGAGATGATGAAATGGCCCAGTGTTGTTTCACCTCTTTATAAGTGTTTGAATTCTGACCCTTCAAATTACAAGCAGCTCTCTGGGAACAGACGAGCTAACGGGGGATTAGCCTCGATCCTGTTTCCTCCAGAGACTGAAGTCTGTGACTGACACAATCATTTTCTCACTGTTGAAGTATGCACGAGGAATGTGCTACTGCAATAAGCAAATAAGAGCCGATTCATCCACAGCACTTTAAAAACACTTTACACCTTTCAACGTGAGAAGTAGATACAAAGATCTGTGGGTTAAGCAGCAAGCGAGGAGGTTTGGCCTCAACACAGTTTGAATTCAAAGTTTCCAGGAAATTCATCTCTGTTTCAGTTTCATTTTCCCAGTCTTTGTCTTAGTCTAATTTCCTCTGTTTCCGTTTTATTTCCTCAGAAATTCCTCTCAGTTTCAGTTAAATTTGCTCATAAATTCCTCTCAGTTTCAGTCTAAATTGCTCATAAATTCCTCTCAGTTTCAGTTAAATTTCCCCATACCTACGACTTGCCCTTTGCTCTATTCAATCTGAGTCATTGACAGAAACGTGTTTGAGCGCGTGAGCCAAGCGATGAAGTGAGCCTGACACCCCGAAATGAGCGAATGCGAAATGAAGCCAGCCAACAGAATGTGGTGCTGAGCGGACTGCACAAACACACAACAGCTGGCCGTGGTACGCACTGGTTGATGACGAGATCGGGGGCGAAGCAGAGCATGTTGCCGTTGCACTGCTCATACGATCTCCAGCCCAGGCTGAAGGACATGAGAAAGAGCCAGGAGCACTGCAGCAATGTCATCTGGTCGTCCAGGTGCAGGTTGCGGAAGCCTAGGAAGGTCAGAGGAAAAACGATTACAAAGAAAATCTAGACACGGTGGACACAAACACATATTCACAACAAATAAAAAGGGATCATTTATTTGGGGTGTTTAGTTGTTGGTGGTGAATAATTCTAAGGTGATGATATTTGTCATCTTATCTTAAGTTGTATGATGCATCTATTCATTAATTTAAACACACAGCACAATGTCTTTAAATCTAGATTTCAGGGGAGATACAGTGACACAGAAGAACAGGACATGTAATCATTAAAACACAACTACACAGCCAGCTTACCCAAAACAGAAAAGGACAATCTAGTTAAGTCGATGTTCACATTGGATTCAAACCACAGTTGTGTTGTTTCCACACTGTCGAAACTTTCAAAAGTGGAACTGCACATGAAAAAGTCCTTTCACATTGCATTTGTTTGAAACCAGCGCTGTTATGTAAGAGCCTCCCGCCCCCTCGGAGCTTTTCCTCACTATCACCTTGGCCGGCCGCCAGCTGCCGACAGTGCGCACACACAACAAGACTGGAGCCAGATTTGTCGCTCAACATACTGTCACACAAGAAATCTACCGCAGGAAAAAAGGAAAAGGGTTACGGTTTCTCCGAGAAATCTGATCTCACACCTGCGCTGTGACCAACAGCAGCAATTACAGTGGGAAAAAATCTCCAAGCGAATACTTGCAGCGATTACAGGGTCATGTGCCTTCTTTCTCATGAGCAGAGACCAGCATGGGTGGTAAACATGTCAAAATCCTGGTGTTTCCAGTTTTGTGTCAAGGAAACGTGACGCCTTCAAACCATTATCTTTTGTAATGTTTACGACATGAACTGACATTATGTGGGACGATGGTAAAATGTAAATATATCTTATTTCACCTTGGAGCTAATGTTTAATCATATACTGATGAGGATGATGTATTAATATCCCACCAGACGAGTCGTGTGCTGCTCCTCATTTACAGCACGACTCTGTAGAGCCTTATCTGAGGGATCCAGACCTTCGTTGGGATACGTAACATATTTTGCATTTTCTCGCAAACTTAACTCGCGGCTACTCCTGTTTTTCTCTTCTACAGAGGAACGGTAACAATGCTGACAAACAGATGCTTGTCTAACTAGAGGGCAAAAGTGCCTGGGCGTCTAGTCTGCAAAGGGGTTTGCCGTGCACAACCAAAGGAAATGTTCCCAGTTTGATCTCTAAGTGATGTAACTTCCTTGACCAGCTGCATGTGATAAAAATAACAAATGGCTGAACATGTGTGTCTTTTTTTTCTTCCCACCACTGGTTTATCTCGCCTCGCTGCACATTAGACTCGATTTCAGGCTGTTAATAATGTCAGGGACACACTTGGCTTGAGCAGCGATATGCATCGAAAAACACACCCTAGGCAACACGTGGGAGATCTTTACAACCTGGCAGTGACTTGGCCCACTTGACTGCAGAGATGACCTGCTGGCCCCCCAGCCTGTTGAGAGTGGTCATGAGCCGCGTGGAGGTGTCGGGCAGAGTGCTGTCGTAGCCCGAGTAGATGACCTCCGGCTCGATGGCTTTGAGCACAGACAGCATGGTCGGCACAAGCTGGGGCATCCTGGGGATGACGGAGACTGGCATGCTGCTGATGGGCTCCGCCGCTCCGGGGGGCCGGTGCACTTTCATCTTGATCAGCTTCTTGTTTTTCCTCGCTGGAGGGAGAGGTGGAGCAGAGGAAATGAAAGGGAGGAAGGGGAGAAGTGAAGCAGGGACAGTCCTTTTATTGTGAATTTGTTTAGTTTTTTTTTACTTTTTAGGAATGAGGCACAGGCTCAGTTTTCAACACCTCAGACACAGCTTAATGGATCTTCAACCTTAGTGGCTGCCTGAAGGTAGTAAACTAAATTCAATAGGGTTATGGCAAATTTATATTTATTAATATAACATTTATTTTCTTATTTCCCACAGCCCAGGTCAATGCCTCAGAATTAGAGCTAAAAAAATTGGTTGATATGAGGGTTTAACGACATTAAAACTATTAATTTACAGAATTAACAACAAAGATGTGCATTTATGTTTACGTTTCATGTCTAAAAAATGTATATTTCCTTAATAAAAGTTCTTTATATTTAATATCAAGCTTCAACTTTATTTCTTCGTCATAAGGGTTTCATCTTAGGAATCTAACTATTACCAATTTTCTTTTAAAGAAATGTATCAGCCGATGTATCCGTATCTACAATGTTTTGAAAAGTGCAAATGCCGACACCCCAAATATATCTTCAACCATATTATTCTCATGCCCATTTCCACTGAGACTTAACTAGAAGTAAATGTACAAGGTTTGTATCTTATGATGCATCAAGAAATGAGTCACAGTATCAAAGAGAGGAAAGAAAAAAATCCCTCCCTGGTCTAAACTCGACCTCCAATCACATCAGGACATATCCTCACCTGGTCTCTGCCCCCTTTGGCCTGAGCCCACCTCATACTTTAACCCTGATGTAAAGCTGAAACAAGTGCAGCAGTCATTGAAACTAAATGGCTGGATTGTTGGTGATTGGCAAGAGTAACAACAATAAAATTAAACCATGTTTTTCTGACGAGCGACTAAAAGGTGAGAAGAATTCAAGGAGCTGGTTTGTGTCCGGTAGTTAACCTGCGAAGTCCTCAAAACCTTTTCTCAGAGGAGCCATTTTTCCCCACATGTACATGTAGTTTCTCTTGAGCGCAACAACAGCGGTGGCAAATAGCCGTGTTTCTGCTCTCAATATGTAGATTATCTAAGAGTCTTTTTGACATTTTCTCCCACTAAATGTGCAAAACATGTCAGGGGGTGAGAGGTTATCATGTAAGAGCGTGTTTTTCCTACTCTCTACCTTTTTTAATTTCCTCTCCTGGTGTTTCTATGGCAACTAAGAGCCTTTCCGGTGGGAGTTTGTCTGCTGATTCACCGACGTCCATCAAATCCCTCTCTCTGTCTTTCTCTCTCTCTCTCTCTCCCCCCGTGAAACTACCTTCACCTCCGCCTGACAACCAAACACAGCACGGCTTGAATGCAATCTCACTCAGCACTAATTTGTACAAGCGATTGACAACACTTTACTGCCCAGAGGGAGCTTCAGCTGGGAACAACACAAGAACCAGGTTCCAGGCACTTAAGGCAGATGTTGTACCTGACCTGTTGCTTCCCGTGTTCCTCCACCTCAGCCCTGACGGTCCCTTGTTGTTGGATTGTGTCCCTTAACATTCATCCTCTGTAGCAGCATCAGGTGAAAGATCATCAGGTGATCCAAGGCTTGGACTTGACACTGGATGCATTATGCATTGATCATTGTGGCCTTGATATAAGCAAGCGTGTGCAGAACCACATCCATAGATACCTGTGCAGATGATGCACACTGCAGCCGTAAAAGAATCAGGAGGACTTGCACATTAGGTTTCGACAATCGTCAGTAATTTCCAAAGCACAATGATAGAGATAGTTCATTTCAAAATTGTAGCTCTATTTTTGTGTAATAGAGATGTGTTCACATTCAACGCTTCCCTTCGACACATTTCCCACAGAGCTGTGGCTTATTGCAGAGTCGTGACTGGAGTCCATTCATTCACATATCTGAAGGGCTGACTTTATCGCTCTTAAATTGGCCGACCTTGAAAGCATCAAAACCACTAATTCAAAACAGATCTTCAAGGCATGCAGGTAATCTGCTTTCATTTCTGGCACTGTTGCCGTTTTTTTTTTTTTTTTAAAACTGTATTTCAACTAAAAGTTAAAATCCCAGATAATCATATGGGAGCAGAGACATTAGATCTGACGTAAGGGTATGGAAACACCTGGGAGAGAAGATGTGAGAGAATGTTTCAGTGATGTATTTCTCATCGAATGGTGAAAGCAGAAGGTCTTTCAGTAAAAACGAGCAGCTCTCCTCATCTCTGCCTTCCCCTGTCATTACCCAGGCTTGTATAGAACATTCACAGTGATGGTTACGGGTTTGGTTTAATGTTTGTATGCATGTTTTTTTTCTCTGTTCCTTTCCTACTAACATGTTTCCATTAAATCTCACCGGAAAAACAATGAATACAAACTGAAAAGATGTTGCCTTAATTGACCCCTGGTTTAGCCTGATAATAAAATAGGTGTTCAGTAATTCTACAGTAAATTCAATATAGTTTTGTATAATTTTCAAATATTAAATGGCTGTATGATATTGAATGTTTCTTTTGATTGTTAAGGTTTTAATTTTTTCTGGTTATGTTGTAAGAGTCAGATTGTGTTGGATTTACTGATGTAGTTGAATCTTCCCAGTCTCAATATTTTAAAACCAGTTAGTTCAAGTCTTATTGGAAAGCTGGTTAGCAAAGTTTGATTAAGTTCTTCTTCTTGGTCTTGACAAAAGACAATAAAAGAGTTAAACGACTGATAAACAGTTATCCCTGTCATAACTGTTCTGTTGTATATGTGCATATATGTATATGTATGTTGTCTATCGTCTCGTAAAATTAGTGCTTTCATAAACTACTTCTCATACTTCTTGGGAGTGTCTACAATCCAAAGTAATTGGTGGTGACTGGCTAATCCAGCCCAACATGTAAAACTGCAGGGTTTACATAGAATGTGGCTGAGCCGTACTTGATTCCTTTTACCCTGTAGCTGATAAGCCATGCAAATGGAACATGTCACATACACCCCACTCACATGTTCCATTTCACCCGGAAATGCGGCATATTAGAAAAAACTGAATCCACGTGAACTGCCATTTCTCCGTGACTCTAAAGCCGGCAAGTGAGTGCTCGCAGCCTTTTTGAATGTAGCCTGGCCTGTTTACCTTCCAAGTTCATTCCGGCTTGAAGACATTTCCTGAAGCGGCAGGCTGGACAGTTCTTCCTGCGGATCTTATCTATGATGCAGTCGTTCCTTCCTGCACAGAGGTAGTTGTGTTGGCCTGTAAAGGGGAGAGGAAGAGGAAGATGAAGAAGGGAGACATTAGCAGGCTAAGTGGGTTTAAGAGGGATTAGTCTGAGCAGTATGTATTTTGACCACACTAACCACCTTTTGATTCTACAGTAAGTCTGAGAAACCTGTGGTGTCCCACTGGTGTTGACAGCTTTACTTAAAACACATGGCGCGATCTACAACTATGACTTCTTGTAGCCCAACAATCAGATATTGTTAACAGGGCCAACATGTGCCATTGTGACACATGACCTAGAATCAAAAATGTTCCACAATGCTTTCTTTTCTCTTAATAATTATTTTACAAACTGAGAATCACTACCCTACGGAATCAGGATGCGGGCAAATAAACCAGGGACAAAAATGTGATTAAATTAAGTGAATTTTAATAAGAGGCAGCAGGAGATATTTGACCAGAGGTAAGAATTTACTGTGTGTGTTAACGTCATCAAACGTTTTGTATGTCAGTGATGCACAAGCACCACTATTCACAGAAACAAATTTAATCAAATCTGATAAAAAGATCAACCCCAACAGTGAATTAGTCCCCCCCCCCTCAATACTCTCTCTCTCTCTCTCTCTCTCTCTCTCTCTCTCTCCTCACCTCCCACCCAAGCTCATTATTTCCCACTCCATCCAACTATCCATCTTCTTCACTTATATGGTGTCAGGTCATGGAGGCAGCAGGTTAACAAAGGCAGTCCTCTCCCTAACCACATTTTGCAGCTCCTCAAGGCTCTAGTCCGAGCCCCCTGCTGATGTGGGACTTACTTACCCTCTCCTTTCTCCAAGGCTGAGCTCAGCCACCCTGTGGAGTTAATCAATTCCATCCACTTGTATCTGCTATTTCATTCTTTCAGTCAATACTCAAAGCTCATCACCATGAGGCGATGGTTAAATCATGGACTGACTTGAAGATCGAAAAACGATGCCTTTCGAACTCAGCTCTGTCACCTGACAACTCATCAATCCCCCTGTCAATCGACCGCTACTTCGTACCCTCACTCCTGAACAAGACC
Source organism: Verasper variegatus (assembly GCA_026259375.1). NCBI lineage: Eukaryota > Metazoa > Chordata > Actinopteri > Pleuronectiformes > Pleuronectidae > Verasper > Verasper variegatus. The sequence continues at coordinate 7,603,269 of CM048051.1, forward strand.
CCTAACTACTTTAAACCCTTGACTTGGGGCAGAATATCAAACTCCACCAGAAGGGGAGGAATCTCTCATTTTACAGCACAGAACAATGACCTAAGACTTAGAGGTGGTCACTCCACACTTGGCTGCAAACCAGTCCAGAACATGCTGAAGGTCTCGGCCACAAAACAACATCATCTGCAAATAGCAGAGATGCAATTCTGAGGCCTCCGAACCCGGCCACTCTCCTCCCTCCAAGCCGCAGCATTAGATTTCGTCCATGAAGATCATAAATAGGATTAGGGACAAGGGACAGCCTGACAGAGGTCAATACCCACGAATACATGTGTGAGATCCAAGAACACAATATCACTCTGGTAATAGGGGCTGAATGACTCATATCATGGCACCAGGAACTCTATATTCATGCAGTACCTCCCCTTAAGGCTGTGCAGTGTGATACCTGGATGGTTAAAGCACACCGACTGGTCTAAGCCTCTTTAAAAAACGGGAACCATCACCCCGGTCTGCCTGTCGTCAACCTCCTTGCAAAGCTGAAGAGGCAGGTCGGACAAAGTAGTCCAACAATGTCTGCAGCCTTCAGCATGTGATGGAAAATCAGACGCATTCTTCATTAACTTCATATGATCTATTTCTATTCACTAGTACTTTTCTGTTCTTAGGCATTTCATTGTTGGACATTTGTTGCTCGTGCTGTCTCCTGAGCCTTTCAAATGTCAAAAGCTCCTGGTCCAATAACACACGTGAGGATTCTAACGTGGTGTTAAGATATTTGTCCACCAACGTGGCACAAATACTGAAATACACTTTGTGGAAAACCCTACGAGATCATCGTGTGTTTTGCGAGGCACTCCTAACTCACATTGCAGGATGATCTATTTTACATCATGTTACAATGTCAGTTTGGCAGAAGGAGCCTGGGCCTCAATGCAACTGGGTATTTGCTTTTAGTACATACAGTACTTGTCTGACGGAGCCCGGGGAGAGTCACATGAATCTTATTTTTCAAGCATCAACACATTCTCTCGAGTTCAGACTGAGACATAATCAATCTAATGGACAAAATTAATGAGGGGACGTTGCATCACGCCAAGCATGCACAGCCATTTTCTAGGTTTCACAAAGACAGAAGTTCTCTGAAATCAAACTGTCCTAATTAACTACGATCACAACTTAGCCGCCTCTTGTGTTCTGACCATCCACAGGTAACAATACAATAATGAAGGGTGGGCACTGAAGCTGCTGTAGAATTTGGAAAGATGAAAGACAAAAGAACAGACCATGTGCCCCTTCCGGTTGACTGTGTGACTAAACTACAAGATACTACTGACTGTAGCTTTGGATAGGTCCGGTAAAGCCCACGCATTAATCACTCCTTTTATAATAGCATTACTGATTATAGAACAGATATACACAGCGATTAGTCTGTGATCTGTGGCAAAAGCAGAGGATACGTTAAATAAAAATAGCAGCATGGAAACCTTCTTAAGACTTTGTGCGATATTCTCACTTGATTCAGAGATCATCGCAATGGATGATACAATAAAACTTCACTTGTTGTGCCTCTGCAAGATTTAAAAGGTTTAAATCAAAACTGCTTTGACAAAAGCCTGGTAAGTAATAAAAACAAAATGCCTTTTCACACTTGCCAAAGAGGTTGGGTTTTTTGTCTGTTTGTTAGCAGGATTATGTAATAACTAGATAACTGAAGAAAGAACCAAGAAAGAACACGTAACTTTTGGAGCAGAATTGATTAAGGATTTTTTCCCCCCTTATTCAACATTGGGAGATGGGGCGACTTTTTGTGAATCTATCCGGCACATCAATGACATGCTTTGGTAATTGCATATGAACGGTGAAATGTGGTGAAGATCTGGAGAATGATCCAGATTTTGTGGATAAAAATATTTATTATTAGGGGGAAGATTTTTATTCAGTTGCTGTTACCGTACAATTTCAAACCTGCAACAACTACCAATGTGTCAGGTGCAAGCACTTTTGACAGATCTCTAATGGTAACAGAGATATGTCGAGACTTCGACTCTCAAAATGTTGAAGTGTGGCAAATAGAGTGGCAGAGGTGCGCTCTCCAAGTGCCTGTCTCTTTTTAGTCTGTATTGATGTCTGAGCTTTGACAGGTTTATATTTGACAGGCTGTCAACGCATTTCAAGGCTTTCCGACCTCTGTTACACCTCAATAACAGTGAGTCACTTCAGGTACAATTTCCTTTATCATGCAGGCCTTTACATCATCCCCCCCCCCCCCCCTCCCCTCCTGTACGCCCACAGTAAGTGACTATACTGAACATACTACAGGAGCTGACACACATGTACATGAGTACCTGCAAACACTGAATCTGGGACATCAAGCAAATGATTAGCTGAGTTTAATGATACTTCAGAGAAGCAGGGTCCTGTATTTATTTTAGTAGAAGTCAGTTCTTCAATCAATGTGGAGCAAACATGTGCCTGTAAGTTACATCAACATATGTAAATCTAAAACACGTTTACAGTATTACATTGATTAAACTAGGCAGTGTTTTAGTTGATTCTATAAATATATAATAATTAAGTTAATATTCTAGTAGTGGCATTTAAATTATATTATATTATATTATCGAGACATTTGTCAAAATCACGGAGGGATCCAGCTTTGAAACTCAAGAATAATCATGCTCCACAGAGACTGGAAATTAATCCGCAGGGCTGGTGGTGTGACAACAAGATAGCAGCCTCGGGGGTGCCAGTTGCAGCCATCACTGATATCACAGGAAGATATTGCAAACAACGGCGTAAACAGCCATCTGTGGTGTCAAAAGTGCCAGCTGATTCCCACTGATATCCTCTCTCCCTTATCCTGACCTGATCTGCTAACAAGGACCTGGCAGCACCCTCACCGGGGGCTGATGAAGCCTCGGGCTGGTCTCTGTAGCTCACACTCGCGGAAGGGGCTCGAACAATGAACGGTTTGCACTATAAGAGTGAGGAGGTACCGAGTTTCTTTCAGCTCAACTATAAATATTAATGTCTGTAACTGTCCTTTTGTTTGTTTGTTGGTTTGTTTGGAAGCAAGATTACGCAGGAACCACTGGACAGATTACACTGAACCTTGGGGAAAGGACGCAAACCTATTCAATTTTGGTGTGAATCTGGATTACGGGGCTGGTCCAGGAATTTCTTTCTTTAAAGTTGCAAGATGTAAAAGCTTAACATTTTCTCTGATTTCCCAGAGAATTATTCCTGGATCTTGATGAAATAAAAATTTGGCATATTTACAGGACTGATTACTTTAAGTGTGTGCAATTCGTTGCAGCTTGATTGAATTTAAGGGGACTATTGGAACTTGGCAGAGGCATGCGCTCCAACCAGGGCCATTCTCATTAATTAATCTGATAGGCTGCTAATTAAGAAGCAAACTAATGCTTGTATAATGCAGCTTCGCCATCTTCCTGCTGGTGAAATACTGATACAAGTTGATTAATATGAAAATGATTGGTTTAACATGTCTGTCACTGCTATGACAGGAGCCAGGACACGGCCTCAATACACCAATCAGCAGAAGCAGGAAAACTCAAGAGAGTTAATGAAACACTTAAACACAAAAAGTAAAAAAAATGTCTGACATCAGATCTTAGGAGGTTAATGTGGGTCAAGTGCAAAGCAATCGGGCTAATTTGTGACAGGCCGCGATTGCAATTATTGGCTCGGCCACCTGCGAGGATGATGAGGTGGAGCGGTCCAAGCAGAAACTCAAGAGAAAAAAAATCACTCACAGGCCATTTACTCTGATTTGAATTACCAAATCATTACATTTGCATGCATCAACAGATAGTTGGCAGAGGAGACTGCACACAGTACATGTTTCGAGGCAGACTGGTCTTATTTTAGTGCTGAAGGAAAATACAGGGAAATTGGCAAATCAGAGGCCATAGTTTTATCATCATCATCATCATTATTATCATCATCTTCATATTATTATTAATAAAAGTGCATTATTTACCATCTGTGTTTTGTCGTGCTCTCCATCCTTCACCATAAAGACAAGGACCAGAGAATGGAGAGTTGTGGGGGGGGGGGAGAAAAACAAGAATATCATATCTCAGTGCTACTTTCGGCAGCTCTTTTCAAAATAAAAGTCACACTACAGCTGATTCACAGGATAATATTTAGCAATCATACAACTCTAGACATTCACTGTAGCGGCTCATTTCAAGTGCTTGTATATATAATTTGACACGTTTCTACATATATTCTGTAGCCTAAAACAATATTTAATTGCAGAGAGGAAACAAAAAATGCTGACATTATTAACCACCGGTCACATTTGAGTCCAGAGCTGTTATATCCATGTTCACAACATAAACTTACATTCAGAGAACTGATTTCCCTGCAGCAAGTTCTGGTCACTAATTGTGTTATTCCACTAGCAGTGTTAGTGACAGATATGGAGGGAATGGGCAGATAGTGAGTGTGGGAAGAAAACAGGCTGTAGGTCTTCTAACTGTTAATACTGGTTATGTCTGTGCATTCAGTAGCAGAGCAGGGTCCATATAATAAACAGAGTGGTTAAGTAACTGTTCACCAGTGCATTGTTTATGAATGTGTATGCAATAATCCGTTTATGGAAGAGGAGCGGAGCTGAGGCAGTGGAAGGCACGGTACAAAGCACACAACTACTTTCTATTTGATAGATGCATTCCTGCCCCTCCCATCACACGGATATTTCGTCATGGCAATTCGTTTTAAGGTGAACTTCCTGACACGTAATCTACTTGCCTGAGACATGATCTGAGTTCTGTAGTTGAATGGCTGTGTTAAGATTAACATATACAAATACAAGGCGATACTATGTTAATGGGAAATTGTCATGGTGGAGGTAATATTTCTTTTCAAAATGACTAACTTTTTACTTGTAATTTTGATCCTGGTTGTTTCGGGACAAACAGGGAATTACAAGAGAAGGTGAGGTGGTGACATGCGAGGACCAGGATTCAAACCTGCAAAGCGACTACGTGATGTGTGTCTACTGAAGCTCCACAAAAGCACAACTATTCCACTCTGACATTGGACGGTGAGACGGGATTAGATTTTTATTCCTGCGTAAGAGAAGAGCTTCAAGAGATGACCTTATGTGATTCAAATGAATGAGCCTTTGGAACAAAGTGGAACTGATGTTAACTGCTAGTAGGGGCATGTCCAAGGTTGTGAATGTATAAATAAAGAATATATGCGATATATGTGATTAAACCTTGTGTAAATGCGGCCAGGAATCTTTGGTACAAAATGAAAAAAAGAGACATTTCTGCTACGTGCTTCTTGAAGCCTCTGCACATTTATAGGCCGCCCATGCACGTGATTTTTGATTAGACCTCTTCTAAAGGACTGTGTGGGTGTGGACAAACTGGATTTGAGTTTTATGACATCATAACTTCCCCCCATATTTCCATCCATTTTCAACCTAACCAGGTCCAGTCAGTCGGGGTAATTAAGAAAACATCTGGTGGTTGTGTGCAGAGGCTTTAAAACATCGGTGTGAACCCTATCATTTGTCATCATGCCGGTTGTCACGTTGTGGTGAATGATGGAGTGATTGATTGAGGGAGTGGATGCAGGAAAGTGAAACCAACCTTCGACGGCCCTCTTGAAGAACACCTTGCAGCTGCCGCAGGTTACGACACCGTAGTGGCATCCCGACGCCTCGTCCGAACACACCAAGCAGATCTTATGGGTCTGACCGCTGGGCTTGGACTGGCCTGCCACTGCAGAGCTGCTGTTCTCTCCTGCTCTGGGAGATGAGCTGGAAAATGAGCAGAAGGAGAAAGAGAGAAATGTGAAGAGGGGTGACTTACAGATGTTTGTGGCAAGTGTGCAGAGGCTTGGTTTGTGGGTATAGACAGCCTCAATGGAATATTGTGAGGATGTTAGGAGACATGACAACCATTCGGACAGATGCAGTCTCCTAAGGAAAAGCTTAACTAACAAATGTCTGAAAATTGATAAACATGAGAGTTCTGTTCGTTCTTTGTTTCCTGTATTTCACTTGTGATATTCATTGAGTAATAAATATAGAAAAGAATACAGAAATATTGGCCACCTGAATGAAAGAAAAGTTTAATAAAAAAAACTGATAAACATTTCCATTGTGATGCTGCTTCTGCTGATATTACTGACAGAATTGAATGAAATGAAATGAACAATATTATATTTTACAACGTGTAGTCTGGAGACAAGAGACTGGATCCTGGATATGTGCTGTTGTAAACCAAATGAAAAAAACCCATTAAATATAAGAGATCATTTTTGAGTTTTTGTGCACAAAGTAAAGTACAAAGTAATCTTCAAAACTGTGAAAGGTCAAATGTGACTCAGACTAAACTCTGACTGAGAATATGGGAAATAATTCTGAGAAACACACTTCATTTTTTCACACCCATAAAAGAAATGTAGATTGATACTGTGTTGAGTGACTGAAGCTGGAGGAGCAGCGGCTCGTCCCTACACGACTGCAGCTCAGTAGAAATTAAACCCAGTGAATCATCACCGCTGGTGACAGATCCTCTGCAGTTCCAAACAAGGCTTCAGAGTGTGAACATTTTGGTCATTCATGTGACCAGAAATCTGTCAAGTGCGACTAAACATTTTCACTGGTCACACCAGTGCACTTGACATTTAGCAGGTCTGTTTCTGCGTGTGTAAATGAGTAATTCCTTATTCCCACCCACATTCTGCAAAAACCTGCTCCTGCTCTGCCTCTGACTGGCTCTGACCCTGATGTCCCTCACCTCTGAATGCAGGTAGGGGGGAAAAAAACAAGGCATTGTGCAAGCTCCACCCTGTATAACTCCTGGAGTGATATCACAACCTTAAAAACATACCAGCAATTCAAAGTGACGATAAGAACTGATTGTTTCAAGAATAATGCTGCAGTGCCTGGTATCACCTGTCTCCAGCCCTGATAGACACAGTCCATACCCAACCCCCCTCCGACTGCTGTCTCCCCTGCCGCCTCTCAAGACACATAACACTGACCCCACATCTTCAGTCGAGATGACCTCATTTGACTCAGAGCCAGCGCCAACAACAGTAAAAAATATACACTCCCCTCACGAAGAATGGGTTGTCTCATTTCCTGGGCTCCTCCCACATAATAAAACTGCCAACGATATGATTTACATTTGTCACAAAGAGTGCTGCTAAGGTATGGCTGGGAACGGTTGGCTTTCCCAAATGTACAATGTCTCTCAGAATCACATCCTGAACCATGACAGGTGTTTGGACAGAAGAAGTCCCCCCCCCCGGCCCCAGTGCAACCACAGCAGCAAACCTAGTCCTAATCTCACCCCAAAGCCTACACTTGTGTTACAATGCAAATGAAAGCCTTGTTTAAAGAACTTGTTTGAGAGATTAACATGCGCACACAAAGCTGCCATTATCCCCGGTCGTCTATAATTAGAGTTAAAGCAACTGAGACACCTGAGCATCAGCGTGAAGCTTAACTAGGCAACTGAGACCAATTTGTCAGCTGTATCGCAGGCAAATTGTCAGCATGTCAGATGAGAGTATGTGAGGTTATAGGGGCGCGTGGTGGCTAGACTCCAGACTAGTGTTAGACTGACACTGCTCCATGATCCAGGACAGGAATTTGACGGCATTAGAGGGTCTTAAATTTCCCTCTGTTCTCTCCCTTGATTGTTTTTACAGCGCCCTAGTCGGAATGTATATGGGAACTATGTAACAGAGCTGGCTGGCTCAGCTCGATAATGACTTGACATTCAGACCTATAGATATCTCAATGTTGTAATCGAGTTATGCTCCAAGTGTTATTTCTGTCACTTTTTTTTCTGTGCAGGGCCTCAAAGCTACAGAACCCTGCAGTAGCGTGTGAAATAAAATTTAGCATCCAAACACGCACACCAGGAGCCACACCCCCGCTCGTAACCGCAAAACAAGCATGACCCAACTTCACCGTGGCTGGTGCCTCATGGTCATTGGAAAGACAACACTCGCTTATGCAAACTGGACGGCGACCAAGGGGAGTAGAGGTGCTGGATGTTGGAAGGCGTCCAGCTATGTTTATATCCCCAGCTTCACAGTGAACTAGCCAAGATCATTCCAGACACATGAAGACAGGTTTGGCAAGTCGTCTGGACAAAATATACAATCACACTGTTTTGAAGATTGGCATAAACACAGTGGGAGCAGGGAGCTCGTTCCCAGAGTCTGAAAGAGAGAGAAGCTAAATCTAGAAATACCATCCCCTGCATATTCAAAGAATCCATGCATAATTTTGGCTCTAAAAAAAGAAAGTACAGTATGGCACCGCAATGACAATTTAAAGACGACTAGCTTTTGTGGTGAAAAGTACACCAGTGCAAAAGGTTTATTCAAACATACAACATACACAAGTCAACCTCAGACCATGAAGGTTGTATGACTTGCACGCTTCATTCAGAAACTCTCCAAAGCCACAAACTTGGACTGTTTTTAACTCTCATACTAATTTTTAGACGAACACATTCATATAGGCGCCCAGATGGCCACAAGTGAATTTGTTGTAACATAAGGCTCTATTCAGTGCAAAGCAAGAGTTATTTATTCACAGCAATACTAACATGAATTCCCACAGTGATCACATTGCCTATCATGACCTGCACAGACTATGACAAGACTTTATGTCGTACCACACTTTGGATTGTCAGTCAGGTAATAATGGGGGTGTTTATGGAAGCTGTCCTCCTTTAACCTCCGTGAAGATAAGGACGAGGATTGCGGTGTCCGGTGATTTGCTCATCTTCCCGGCTCGCTCATTACTTGTCAACTTGAAGCAGCTACGGTCGGATGCTGTGAACACTAATTACTGACCTGTGATGGCTCTATCAAGAGACTCCCCAGACACTGAAGCCAGACACAGCCACCAACCACCCAACTGCAGCAAGTTCAGGCATTTACTGTACACTGCATTTGTGTCATCAGTCAGAGCTACACTTCAAGACTTGAACTAAAGGAGGTTATGTTTTCACCTGCCTGTTTGTTTGCGAGACAACGCAAAAACGACTGGATGGATTAACACATCACTTGGGGGAACGCTGCTGTGTTGGCCCTGTTAGAACCAATTACACTTTGGTGCAGATCCACGGTTTCATTTTCTTTAACACTGCAAAATAGGGCATTCTCAAACATTTGAATAGATTTGTCAGTGAACAATTTCAAGGATCTTGATCTTGAAAAATATCAGGGATGTTGTGGGAACCCATTCATGGATGTGTACAATTTGGTGCAGCTCCAAATAAGGAATTTAAATGTGGTTAAGGGAGAGGACTGCTGGGCCTCGGCAGAAGTATGTGCTCTCATGAGTGCCATTCTAATGTTTAAAGTTTTCTTTTTAATGATCCTTTCTGTTTTTTTATTGGGGACTATTTTGGCATTTTAATGTTCATTCCAGAGCTAAAAAAACACATCACATGATACACAATTCAATTTGCTTTTGTTCTGGTAGTGTAAAATGACCACAGGGTGGAGTATGAATTAAAACACCACCCACCGACTGACTCCTGCTCTGACTTACACGCTCCTCCTTTCACTCAGCCAACAAGCATGGCTCTGAGCCACGCAGCACAGTTTCAGGCCTCATTAGTTTTGTCTTCATTCTGGATGATTCACTGCAATAAATAACTGCACTTTTGTTTGGTCACTCACACACACACACACACACACACGCTCAGCATAAATAATTTGAGTGTGCTGATGGACAAGAACATATCTGAAACTGCAGACAGTGAATGACACACACACAAACTCTAATCTAGCAAACACGCCCACACACACTATCACCAATTCTATCAGGGGAAACTTAAGCGACACATGTGAATGCACAGGAAAAAGTAGGTTGCACTTCTTTGCTGCGCTATCTCTGCCCACATTTCCCCAGACGTGTGTGAACACATTTATTCAAAAGGCAAACGAAATGAAAATCTGAGCGAGCTAGTCTGTGCTGAGGGTTCGAGGCATGCTGCCAGTCACGTCTGCCTACAAACATGATCCTCTGTGCGAACACATGAAAACAATATGCGTCAATACCAAGAGGCTGTTCAGACATATTGGAGGGCCTTGGCAGCGAGACTTAAAAATAAGACAATAAATTAAGCGAAACCCTGCCTGCAACTGCCAGCGTGTGCATGCAGGTCTTTGTTAAGAATGCACAAATATTTCTAGAGTGCGCAATGCATGACTGAAAGTCAGATTTAGACTTCTCTCTCCAGTTACTCAGCTTTTTATCCCAATGCTAATAAATATCTACAGTAATGTACATGAAAACACCAACTGCCAACATATTATGCTCACATTCAGGATCATATTTTTAATTTGGATTATTACTTCAAAAAGGTTCTCATGCACCAATGTTCAGGAAACGCATCACTTTCCTCATATTGTCCAATGCTGCAGCTCCTCTTTTCAGCCTGGGTCTGAAACACTTGGTTTTAGCTCCTGTCTCTTTAAGCCCCCCCCCCCTTGCTCTTATTGGCCAGCTGGCTCACTCTGTTGGGATTGGTCAACCGCTTCCAGCACATGTCGGTAATGGCGGCCGCTGCTATCGATTTACCTGGCTCTGTTAGACTAACTGCTACTAACTGTGTTTATTAGGCAAATGAAGAGGAAGTCAGTGTTTTCTATGGGGCAGAGGAGCTCCCTCTATCTCGGACTTTGGGCTTTTAAACTTAACAGACTTGTTAAATGCACAAAAAACAACAACACAATGACAACGCAAATAGGTCTACTTTAAATTTAACCAGATAATATAGTTATATCTATAAATAAATGACTTTGATCAGCGCTAATGACACTCCACAACAAATGGTCTCCAAAGGGCGACCAGTCTGAACTGGGCTGACCTGCTGTGTCCCTGGGGAACTGCAAACCAGAAAATACAGTGGGAACCGATTATGAGCTAAACTTTTCCATCAAGATCAAAGCTTGTTGGGACTAACGTGTGGGAGCAGGAGGTATGAGATGGACAGTGGGAGAAAGAGCTGGAGAGAAACCGTCCCAGTGCTGAGGCTCGGCACAAATATAGAAACTGATAGACTTGGTCAAGCACATCATGGTAAACATCTGAGAGAACTGTATGGAATGAAAGCATGAGAGTTGTTTCGTCTTCGATTAAAGCCACGTGTCCTTAAATGTCTTGTATCTGTACCCTTTGATAAAAAAAAAATGATATTCTCTCATGGGAACTATGTCTGAGGCACTTAAATTATTTTCCTTCATTGGCGTTTGCGACACTTGATGTTACAGCTGTTGTCTGGATGCCAGTCTATTGTTTGGTTTGTGGTTACCCTCAGAAAAAAGGCCACATGAATTTCACATGCTAGAACATGTTAAAATCATATGTGAAATGTGTGACACACATGTGCCTGTGCATGTGCGTTGAGATTAAGGGACGTCACATGTTGCTGTCATAAGTTTAACACAGGGACCTGCGTCGGTTTCAAACGAACACCACATATCTCACGTGGGATTTTAACATCTTCTCTCATGTGAAATACATTTTGTTTTGTTTTTCTTATTTCTTTTAATTCCGGAAAGCTCTGACAAAGCCTGAGAGGCAGAGAGCATTTATTCTGTACTTTTTCTGAGGTGTTTTCATGTTGGCTTTTGCTAAATATTTATGTCCATTTTTATTATGGCAACCTTGGCACATAATGAACCATATGAATCCATATTCAATGCTCTGTCTACTCCAATAGAGAGGGGGTTGTTAGAAAGGTTTTCCATTGGTGGACAGGGTTGGCTATTGGCACTGATCTACCAATTTGATTTAATTTGATTTGTGATAATTCAGTTATATTAGATATGAATGCATCTTTACATCTTAGAATTTATAATGGAAACTTGGATTTCTGATCACTCAACAAGTGAGCAACTATTGTTTCCTTGGAAAAAAAAAAATGTGTCAAGTGAAAACATCGTATGATGACTAAAACACAAGACACATTTATATTGTTTAGACCTGCATGTCCAACACAGCCTAGCCACAATGACACTTACAAAGGTGACGTCATCATTCAGATTCAAAAAGAATGAATGCTATCCATGCACGTGGACTGTCAGTAGCAGATGCTTCGACGATCACAGACAGAGCAGGAAAGTCTGCTCACTAATTCATCTGCACTGTTTGTGTTGGCAAGCTCCGCCTGATATCTGCACACAGCTGGTTAGCTAACATCAGCTCCCAAGCAGGGACACACTGAATAATAGTCCACTTGTCAAGCTTTACAAATAGAAGCCAGAGATAATATCTCATGGACAAAAAGACAAACCCTAAACTCAGAGCTCACCATCCTCTCTCACCTTGCTATGACATAGCCAACTGTCCTGAGTCACGACAACTTAAGGTTACTTTTTAACTTTAAATAGCATTTCCGTGTTTGTTGTAAAAAATGCAGTTTGAGCAAAGTAGATGTTTTACATATCGTGCAGCCCTGACTAAACTACTTATAAATAACCACTGCCTACATGTAACATTTCACACAGATCTTGGCTTTTTCCAATTAACCTGAACCAGAATGTGGTCTCCGATGTCTGGACCCCACTGTGTTCACTGAGAAAAGAAGGAGCAAATGAAAAGATCGATGTTGGGATTTCAGGAATCGATATTGTATCATTCATAATCAATTCATAAAAGTTGGAGGATTGGAAAAAATCCTTTTCAATAAAAAAAACTTTTCCTCTGGTCTATCTGAAGGGCATCTCTCGATAAACCGCAACTAAAAAAAAAATCAACATCACATATTTGAATAGAAGAAAACCCAAGTTAATGTAGAAGGCATCATGAACACTTGCACTTGATGTAGGCGTGATGCTGGCATGTATTCAAATATGTTCATTATTCTTTGAGCACTTTCTTCACAAAATGCCATTTGCTAATTCTGTGAAGCCCTGAATGCATCCGTGGTCATTCCACCATTTCTCTTTTTGCCTTTCTAAAATCATTATTGTGCAATTTTCACTCTTTTACTGTACATTTTGTCTTCCTGCCTTTCCCGACTCTCACTTCCTCTTTCCATCACATTTGTCTTTCTTTCATTGCGTATTCCCCCCCCCTCCCCTCCTCTTCCTCTTCCTCTCACCCCGCCTCATCTGCCTGTTATATAATATGTGTGTTGCCGCTGCTGCTCGGGCCGACTATACCCCCACCCCCCACCCAGCCCCCTCTCGCTCGACCTCTCAGCCAATCCGGTGTCACTACTGGCAGGGAGTATGGAGTAGGTCAGGCGAGTCATGGGATTATCCAACTCACCTACCCGGAGACAAGCATACACAGCGTACAGTGTGTGTTGATTTGGTCTTTGAATTACTGAGCAGAGCCGTTGGTTGCTACAGAGGAGCACAGTTATAAAGCTACCCTTGTTTCAGAAATCATCATGTGATCTCTCTCTTTCTCTCTCTCTCTCTCTCTCTCTAAACTCCAACCCCTCCTCACATCTGAGTCTCTGCATCTCCTACACACTGCTGTCACTTCAATCGTCATTTCATTGCATTAGCCTATTCTTACTCTCTTGTTTTGCCTTGATCTGGTTCAGTTGTTTAGTTTTTTTTCATTTGATGTAGACTCACTGTTAACGAGACAACACTGGCTTCATGTTCAAATCCCACGTTTACCTAAGTCGTTGCAGCCACACGATTTATGACTGTTCCGTGTCAGAGGCGGAACAAGTAATGTTATAGAGCTGCAAAACCTGTTGGCGCTGACGTTGGGTTTAATGGATGAGTCAACAACTTCTACGACCTGGGCGGTTCACATCCATTTCCTCCCAATGGTTTCTATTGACCTTGATCTTTGTCTAACCTGAACATATTCAAACCGTAACCATAGTAATGGTTAGCAGATCAGGAAGTAAAAGATAAACTGACCAAAGAAAGGCAGGAACACCAGCTCCGAATATATTCATACCTCTCAAATTGCAAAGCGATGACAAACTTCTTACTTTTGTTCTAGCATTCCGCATTTTTTGCTGTTACATTCCATTTTTTGGCTGCTTTCACGTCTTGTTTGATTGAGACTAGCTGGTGCCTCAAATGACGGTCCCAACCCACGGACTAAAATTTACTCCGAACCAAAGAGGTGGTTTCAGACTTCCAGGAAAGGGAGATAGCATTAAATGATAGAAGAAGAAGGATAGATGACTGTCCTGCAAGCCTACGTCTTGAAATCAAAACTGTAAGAGTACGAGAGCAGGAGAACTGAAAGATAATATTGGAGAAAAACAAGTTTATAATCCAACCAGGCTCTTTGACTTCCTCTCACACACAGAGTGACAGTTGTTTGTGCTAATTCTCCCACATGTTGCATTGTGTTACTTTCCCTCTCTCTGGTCTATGGACACAGATGCTCATAAACAATCATAAGCAACGCAGCCAGGGTGATGTCTCATTAACAGTTATTTCCACTGTGACTGGCAGTGGACCAGGGGACTTTTAATTCAGACACTGAAACAAATGACTGGTCTGCTCCGCCAACCTTCTTTACGTCAGTCCTGATTGCACATTTTCTCTCTAACCTTAAGATGCATCGTGTGCCCACAGAGCGTGCTAACACTGCGCTATAAACAGACGCAACACATGGCAAAACACTGCATTTACTTGACATAAGGAAAATGTGAAACATATAAAACACATTCAGAAGTGAGGAGGGATCAAATTTGGGCTCCTGACTGCAGCCATGAACAAGAGGGATTGAAGCTTGTGAGAGACCTTTCCCCTCTGGGCCACAAAATAATTCAATATCCCCGTTTATATTGCTCTTACTGGAATCACGTGGTGATGATCAGCGGATGTCAAAGATATTGAGGATATTGTTGTCAAAGCGGATGATAACAAGAGTGTTGTGATTAAAAACGGATAAAAAAAAAAGGATATTAAATAAGATTTAACAACATCAATAATGCTATCTCGGTAATAGGATCGATGTGAATATTTAACATAAGAGGACAAATGAGAGCAGCCGAACGGGAGACAAACCGTCCACTGTGTCTTTCTGAGAAGGTTACGGTTTAGGCTAGATGAGGTCACATGTTAAATCTCTGGAGTGTAGCTATGCCGTTGGAATGTGGAGCTTTACAGGAAATTGGGCCACATGGTGTCGACCACAAGGGAATACAATGAAGGGCAATGACATAATCTTTCAACTTTATCCCTGTTAGACTCAATGTGAGTTATACAACAAGAGCATGTTAATCGTCCGGTTGAGCAAACTGTCAAAACTGATATTGCTTTAGAAAATGAGGACTCTGTGCTGTTTGTGTAAATATGTGCGGGATATAATGATGTGTGTTATGTTTACATTTGTACTGATTCGACTGCATTATTCATTTCAGCAAAAAAAAACACAAAATTGGGGTTATGGATATTAAAAGGTGACTTTTAAACCTAAACTGCCTGATGAATATTGCAATATGAAAATAATTGTTTTTATTTGTTAAATCAATCCGAAATGAACTGTTAATCAATCTGTAATAAACTTTATTACAAATAAACACAAATAAAACACACACAATACCCAATGTATAATACTTGAATAAAGTAAAACAGAAACATAAATTCACTTGTTTTCTGCATTGTTTACTCTGGAAAATTATTTTCTTTACTTTTCATATCAGCAAACATAAAACCTGATAATGAAAGTGTACTGCCCCCTCACAATCTAACATTTGATGAATTTTACTTGGCTGCTACAAACTAACTCCTGTAACGAATGCTCGGCGGTCGAAGCAGCTCATCTTTGAACAATATTATATTAATGAGATGTGTGAGATGAGTCTCTGACCTGCAGAGTAAAGGGACCCTTGGGGAACCTGAAGGGGTGATTCTAACACTGCTGCAATAAAGCCTGTAAGTGTGTGTTGTACAGCCTAACCTCAGCAAAAGGAAGGTGGACGCTGTGTGTGTGTGTGTGTGTGTGTGTTTTGCAGGGAACCTTCAATTGCTCCCTGTAGATTCAATTTGCTGCTGACACATTGTGTGTCTTAAATCAGATAGATGGCCAGGGCCTGGGGTCACACAGCACCCATTTCCCCTGGTGCCCTCATGTAATTAGCTTTCATTTAGCACCTTAATGCCTCGCTTCCCCCACAACATAGTCTGTCTTTCTCTCTCTTTCTCTCTCTCTCTCTCTCTCTCTCTCTCTCTCTCTCACAACAGCCAATTGACAGAGAAGCCCACTTTACTCTCTCACCACTCATCTCACTATTAACATCACAGCTCGTGCACTAAAATAATGGCATAATAACATGCAAGAGTGCAAATGTGCCAATGTAACTGTCAGATTGAACCGTCACTTTTCCTTTTTCGCTGCTGTGTGAACAAACAGCGTTAACTTGTAAAAATCGATTACATAACAACAGGTTTAACCAGAACGACGTAAATATTGTAAATATGGTCTAGACCATAAACATGTTAAACATAATGACCTAAACATCCTACTGCTGCACAGAAGAGCTCTGACTCTCACAAGTTAGTTGGATAAAGTTCAAATTCACTTTCTAAAAAGGACAAATTATCATTTTTGAAATGTGCCGCATTGTTTCGTGAGATTCCACACTACCTCAAAGAAGTCACAAGATATTTCAAATGCATTCGATCACGTGAAACGAGAGATTAAGTGATAAGTAGATACTGCGCTGTGGTGCCGTGAAAAGGAAAGACAGAGAAAATCCACTCATTCATTCCACTGTTTGGCCTGAAGTTACTGGACTTCTTCATACGACCCAGTGGAGGAAGGGGAGAGCCAGGGTTAACCTCGCCGTTGAATGACAGCGAACTTCACACAAAATACAGTAGGCGCTGAAATTCGATACGTGCACCTCGAGGTCTGGCTTGACACAACTCATGAAAATAAGTCTTTGTGTCACATGAAGCGGAGGGAGAGATTGCAACTCACCAACATGACTGACTGCTACCACATGCCATTGATTCCTATCATTGAATTGGCATTATATTACTGCCCACTAGCAACCAGTGGACAGAATTGGCTCTGACCTCAACTAAAGTGGAGCAGTTTTGAATTGATTTCTCTTTTTTTCCCTTTCCCCTGCACTGTATCACTGATAAGATTATGTACTCTCACATCCTGGGATTTCAGCCGGGGTCAGTGTGTGGGCAGGTCTACACCCTGCAGCCCTTTTTGTTGAATAAATTCAATATCATCTTTTATTGTTGCCCTTAAAAGACTGAGTGAGCAACTTTACATGCAGACCCAGAGGTGGGCTATTAAAGGATGTGGCCGTGGCTAACACTGATGTAGTCAGTGGTGGGGTCCCAGCTGTGGGGTCCTGGCTGTGTGATGTCAGAAAACAGGTGACTCGTAGACGAGAATGCAGAGAACATGTTCCCGGCTGCTGCTGCTGGTAGTTGTGGTGGTGGTGGAAGCTTAGGCTGACTAATGAAGGGTTAAATTTGCATACGCCCACCATCTCTGCTAGTGAAAAAGATGCAAAATGAAACACTGCCTGAGCGTGAGAAAGCCGTGAGAGTAGAGAGACAGGCAGGTGCAGACATAACACCCATATTTATGTGAATCAAAATCTAAATATTCAGTTTAAAGATAGACAGAGACTCAGGTAATTCACAGGCATGCATCTACATAATCAAAAGAAATTTGTATATTTTCAAAGCTCATTCATTTTGTTTATGCAGCAGGAGGGCTTTGAACACAGCTTTTTTCCCCCAATCGAATGTTAACTAGAGCTACAGCTTATGTTGTTATGTCCTGTGACCTGACATCGCAAGTGCTGTTTGTATTTAAATGTAACCGCAGAGGACAGGAGCCTTATGAATCAACACAATTTCAATGCGAGTCAATGGTGAGTAAGGAAAGTATCACCTGTGATGAAGTGCAGCACACTATGTAGTCAACCGGCTTTAAGGTGGAAGGAGAATATGCAATATAACCATAATCAAGCGATGGCACAACGTTTTTTTCCACTTGCAGAAGAGGACATGATTTGTTTCGAGACAGAAACTCTGGTTGTTACTTTCAGTTTGTTTGATGGTTAGATTACCTATGAAACAGACCTCAGTGGAACAGGTGCCAAGTGGAAAAGAAGCTTTTCAATTATGGTTAGTCTACACTGCTGCATTACACAGGCATCAGTGCACATGTAACGTGGTCAACCAGTGTTTGTTTGTGTGTGTGTGTGTTTCCTTTATACAATGCAACTGTGAAATGTAATCACTTTGGCAAACTAGTTTCTTGCCACAGAGAGGCCTAAAATGACAAAGCACTTAACTGCAGCATGGGATATGAAGTGTCATCCGAAGTCAAACATCCCAGAGGCAACTACACGCCGCAAGCTGAATAAGCAGTTGTGCAGGAAATGAGAGACAATTTGCATTTTTTATGTTTTCTTTTACCTAAACCAATTAGAATGATAATGTACACTTTCAATAATGATGACTGATTATGGCAGACTTCATCTGCAATTTCTAAATCAGTATTCTTTAAGTGCTTAAGAACCAAGAATCAGACATCCAACCTTTCGTTTTAAGATCCGTGTTGCTATTGTTACGTGTGTGCTCCACACTAATCCAGAGTTTCCAGTGCCTAAAACTGAGCTGTTTGGAAACTCTATGGCTGTGTTTTAGTTTTGATGGACAGAAACTGTGATGTTTGGAAACGATGACGCCGGAATTTTCCTTCTGGTTGGTTCTTATCAGTCACGACCCGACCGGCAGTGGTGAACGCAAACAGCTGTCGACAGTTCAACCTCTTCATTGAATACATCGAGAGATCCCTTCCTCCGACTTTTAACCATAGCTGTTACTCGTTCATGGAACTAAGGAACCAGTTGCTTCCTGTTTACACCAGCATGTGTACGCGCATGTGACATAATAATCGTTATACAAAATACAAAGAATTCAAGCAGAATCTCCATTAGTAAACTATTACCAGTCCTTTGCACTTTTGTGATTCACAGGCAAGGCCTCTCCTGACAGCTAATGCAGACTTATATATCGCCAAGAAAAAGATTCATCTATTATGAACAGCAGCTGGCCGTCAGCTACATCATCAAACAGGGATGAAAAGTGGCACAGTTGTATCTTCAGACAACAGCACAACACAGACAGTATGCAAAACAGCATAGTTTCCATCAAGGTCTGCGGCCTCACATGTATTTAAAAGTGCAGACTGATTTAGAGGGTCGAAGAGAATTGTGCATTGTAAAGAAAATGACTTCCTTCCCACAGCATCAGATGTCGACATGAAAATGCATGTTCTGATTTTGATTATTGTTTTTATAAGCATATTCGCATACAGCGCAGCGCACAGTGCATAGTTGGCTTGTTAATTCATGTGAGCAGCTGCTACGTGGCCAAATATAGAACATGGCAGATTAAACTATACATGGAAGCAATGCTTTTCACATTCAGCTCCATCAGATAAGTCTGTGGGCTCTGTGAGCACTTGAGTCCATGTGCATGGTTTGTGCATCCAAGTGCGCGAGCAGGGCTATCTTTACCCAGTGATGGTACATTTTATAACCCATGCTTTGGCAAGAAAGGCAACATCACACTAAAATTGAGATATTGAGTAAACATGAGCATTAGATCTTCCTGAGATGCAACACATTAACTCACTCGTTGGTTTTGCACAAATCGCGAGCAGGCAGGAGACTGGAAGGAGCTTGACAATGAACCCTGAACTCCCAACGTCTGCAGTCGTCCAAAGAAAAAAAAACACTTTCTACTCTGCTGCAGTGTGTTCGCTTTTCAAATGTGCACTCAAGTGTTGCAGGAACCCTACCAATCTATGGAGCTGCCTGCTGACACAGTGTTTCCACTGAGGTGCAGCGGCAGAGGTGGTGGTGGTCCGTTCTGTGGTCCCTTAAAATGTCCCCGTCAGTCCAGCAACCATGTATTCGCAGCATGTGTGGGATCAATGGCTATGCAGCTATCTGAATCGTTTTCAAAAAGAGTCTGATAGCGTCCTTCACCTGACGTCTCCACTTGCAGCTTGATCAGGGTGCCGCACATTCTTGAAATATGATTTATGAATTGATTGTTACTTTTCAACCACCGATCAATCAGACAGCAACCACGGAAGACGGCTTTATCGATGGTTAGACAGTGTACTGTTTTGTTTTTAACTCCACTCCACAACACAGGCAATAGTTCTATGTCAAAAAATCCTTCCTGTCAGCATAGCCACAATATCAGTGATGAATCATTTTCAACGTTAAATTGGAACACAGTGTGACCTGTGGCTGCAGCCCACTACCGCTTGCTGATTCATTGCCATTATATAGGCAACAGAACAACTGCCATGTTTTGACTCACAAATCCAGTAAATGTGAAGATGGGGGTCAGATTGCTACGTGGAGAGCAAAATGCAAAATCTGCCTGAATTGAGTCTCTGCTTTCATTCCAGGAGCCGCTCACTGATATTTATTTGCTTTAGAAAAGATGTGCACACTATGAATAAGAATTTGGAATATGATTGGGGGGTTTTACCCGTTGTACCCTCTCTCTTTCATTGACTCACGATAACCAGCACTGCTACAAACAATAATAATCTAACGCATTAATGTAATCTTGACATTGAGCTTCTGGTGATCACTTGGACGATTGTCGATCTCCAAGATCATTGTCTCACCAACACAACACATCTTACTCTGCAGGAACAGTTGGTAAGACATCAGTGATGTTCCATTACCTGCAAGAACGTTCATATGGATGAAGACATGACAGCTGGTAGTAAATACAGGATCATGTCCATACATTCTATGCAGAGATTTGTTATGTAATATTACTGATAACGTCTTTTAAATAAAGACTAATCAGGAGCATATAAAAAAAATGGAAATATAACTTTCATCAGAGTCAAAATCCAAAAGTCATAGTTCAGTTTACCTTCATGAGCAGCTTTACGTCTTAATGACTAATCTAATGCTTTTTAACCATTGTCTCTTCTTGAATAGACGTATTGGGGACAGTAATATAGGCACAGCTGCTTTTCAAATATAACAGCACAAACAAATGGCTGTGGTTACTAAAAATATAAAATGGTCCTGCACGAAAAAGGCAAAATGAATGCATGGATGTTTAGCCAATCCGATTCCACCACAGCCCAGGGCACACAAACAGCCAACAGTTCAGTGTGGTGCATTACAACCGAGCTCAGTTAAATATTTATCAGTTATTCGAAAACTGAAGCAATGTTTGTTTTGAGCAGTTGTCAAAGCGCCTCTGAAGAAGATGAACGAAACAGCGAACAGTCAAGTTTTGGCCTGAATTCAACTTGAAAACCAATATTCCTTTCGATAGTAAAACAACAACAGTCTCTTAATATTTTTGCAAAAAATGTGTTACGTGTTCAACAGCTCCTGGTAAAACTCAACTCTTCAGTCGTGTGGGTGGAGCAGACTTTTACCCTGAGTCCATGAGCAACGCTTTTATTTGGCTACCCTGGTTTTAATGCACATAAGGTTGCCCTCTCTCCCTTCACATACAGTGGAAGATGCCAATCATTAACCCAGAGAAATAGGCCAACTATCTCTTCATAAAACATATCATCCGTTCCTCCCCGAGGTGAAATCATACAAGGGGAGAGATGTGTGGTGAAAAATCAGATAGGAGATAAGAGGGGAGCGTAAAGAGAAAGTGAAAAAACACAAAGATAAGATAAGATTAGATAAATAAATTAGGGAGAGGAGCACTACATAGAGCACAGATTTCACAACTCACATTTAGCAAACAGCACCCACTCAAATGACCTTATTCAAAGACAGCAAGTGATAGGGTGAGCAGAGAGGAGATGGAGTAGACGAGAAGAAAAACAAAATGAAGATCTGTAAAGAGGCGAGTGTCAGTGTAACTGGAACAGCCCGTGATAGGAGGGGAGTTTGGTGGATTCTGGCTTTGAGGCTGCATCAATAAAGAGAAAAATGTGTGGCCAGAGGCCATGACGGCCAGTTGACCACCTTCCATCCACAATCATTTCGATTTTATTCTCATTCTGCTTATCAGGTTTGGTTTTAATCGAACAAATTAAAGGAGACGTATTATGATTTATTCAGTTATTCCCTTTCCTCTAGTGTGTTGTGTAAGTTTTATGTAAAGTGTTTCCGACAGAGGTTGAAAAAAGAGGCTGCAGCAACAGACAGTGTGAGGAAAGTGATTTCAGTCTTGAAATTAAAAGTAACAACCCAAATTACAGTCATGAACCTAAAGATGAGTATGATCATAATGTCATTCAAACAAATATATCAAAGAAGGTTAAATTCCATGGACGACTAATGTTGCATTAGTTCACTTTACACGAGTTTCAGCCCAGTTTTTCCAGTTGTTGACGAGTTTTGCGAGTCTCTGACAAAAGCCCCTGACCGGCACTCGACCGCCAATCACTGTGCGTGAACTCATCAAAGACGCAATTAGAGAGGGTTGCAATGGGTTGCAGTGGCGTCAAGGTCGAGTCGCAGACTCCAATCAGATTTCCAATCTGGAGTCTGACAACTTCAGCCAATCAGAGCACAGGACAAGGTGAAGGTGGTGAAGGAACTTGTAGTGGTCATTTTTCTACACAGCTGTAATAAGGCATTACGTGGCTGCTTACGTTGAACTCGGTAATAACCGAAGTGACGTTAGGTCTGTGAACCAGATCTTGGCAGATAACTACAACTTTTATGGAGTGGAAAATACTCACTGCATCACAAGGGAGCGTGACAGGAATATGCAAACACTAAAAGTGCACGTGTCCATGGCTCTTAAACCGGTTCCAAGGTGGTTTTTGATACCCGACCCTCCAGGCTGAGGGAGGGAGGGATCCTCCAGAGGTTAGCTTTCACTCAGGTGAATTCATTGCCTGACATAAAGAAGAGCAGGGGGGGGGATAAAGAGCTTAATAAGAGCTCTGGAGAGACAGTGATTCCGTTGGCCCTGCTGCTATTATTATTATCCAAACAACCACAAATAGCGCCAACAACAAGTTCACAGCATGAAGTGGGGGAAATTACCTGTATCTCGATCAGTGCTCCACAAAAGAGTGCATGTTTGCAGGAACAGAATAAACACGTTTGGATTGATATAAGACGTCCAGAGGTTGATGCTTTCTCAAAAAGGACAAGGGTTTTTTTTTAGTTTTTGTTAGAGACAGAAAAGCTACAATAAATCAAGCATTAAGGTTTGAATTTGATCAGAAATGTAAAGTATGGACAGGGAACCTCATAAATAAAATGAGGAGAAATATTAGCTACGCGTGATCAACACTAAATCTCAATCAATTTCCCTCTGCTGGCTGAGCAAATACAAAAACAGCCTTATCATTGATTTAATGGAGGTAAACAAATCCATTAGTGGCGAAAGTAGCAGTTTTCACCATGGACTTGCATTAATGGACCGACCACAACAAAGCACAGACTCCACAAAGAAGTGCCTAAGAGGTGTGTTTGAGGGAGCATGTTTGTCCTAACTCGAGTCTCGTATACTCACATAACTCATTCCTCGTAGCTTTCCATGCTAATCTCCCCACGAGATCCAGCTATAGTTACGATCGCTGCTCGTCTTGGCTTCCCAGTCCACAGCCGAGCCAAGATCATCTAAGGACAGATCTCCCACTCCCCTGCGCCACGACCACATCCTACTGTATCGGACAAATGTTTGGAGTACGGAGAAGCACTGCGTTTCTTATTATTTCATTTTTACTTTAATGGATAACAGGTGGGATGAGACTTTTCTTTCATTTTTTTGTTTTCCAAACAGCACTTTAGATTCTGATGTCAGACGACCTCAGTGAGTGCTGGTGGGTGTTGTGTCAGACTGATTTTGTGCCTCATGGGAGGATAATACTGAAAAAAGAGATCACAAAGAAGGCGAGGAGCAGTTTAAAGGACACGTGACAAATGTAACCCATAAGCCGAAGCCTTGAAAGGTAAAACATCCTTACAGTGAACTGAAAACTGAGGCCGTGCCTCTGTCTCCCACCTATATAAAGTATGACGAGGTAATTTGATAGACAGAGGAAACATGGCAGACACATCATTTAAACCAAACCAGACCTATAATTTAGGAAAATCTTTCATTTCATTTACAAAAGAAAGCCTGTAAATCATGTACTGACAACAAGAACTCCAAGGTGCCAGGTCTGACTGAATCAGTGTTATACTTAATGATATGGAGGTGTTAAGATGAGGCTCTTGACAGAATGCAAATTTCTGTCGACATTTTAATATTGACTATAAAACAGATTATATAACAAATATTTATTAGCAGTGTGACTTCAATGCAAGAAGGTTCTTGGTTCGAATCCCTATTCAGCATGTTTTCCCTGCGTCTGTATGGGATTTCTCCAGGTACTACAACTTGCTCCCAAAGTCCAAAGACATGCAAATTTAGGTTGATAGATGGATGAATGGATGGATGGATGAATAGATGTCATCTTCCTGTGCAGACCCATTTACTTGCAATGGCATTCACCACAACAAGACAGCAGAGGATTACAAATCCCCTCACTTTTCACCTCATAAAAAAAAAACAATCCACGTCATTAACTCTGTCCATCACAACTGCACAGAGCAAAAAATTTATAATCCAAGGACATACAGGCAGAAGGGAATTCGAAGATATCTTCATCTAGTATTAGTATTCCAACAGGTTCCCCAAGTCCAGTGAACAACCTCAGATGCTCCATCTTTCCTGCAGCAATGAAATTACACGAAGAACCTTCAAAGCCATAATGCAAACAATTCCTACAGGTTCCCCAACTTTGGCTGATTGCTCAAACCCTCTGTTCACACAGTTTTAAAACAACCTGTGTTACTAAACTTTCTGCTGCATCATTCTAACAACACAGTAATGCAGGAAGTAGTTCTCTTTGTTGTTGTCAGAATGTTGAGACAATGGCAAGTAACGAAGGGATTGGTTTGTGAGGGAAGAACTAGGCTTCAAGTGATGGAAGAGCAGGACAGAAACCCAGTGAACTGGTTTGGGATAAACTTTTTTCTCTCCAATTGTTTATTTGTTACGTACCTTTTCATTTTATTTACGGTCTTGAAATCTGGACATAGGGATGTGTTTCACATTGTGTTGCCGTTTGACTGTTTCACTCCACATGTGGAGGTGATCACATCGCATTACTATCAACGTCAGGCGTCTGTTTCTTCTCCAGGTATAAGTCAAATCGCAGCCAACAACTTCTTCTCATATCAGCCCAACTTCAGATAAGAGACCTCTCTTTGTGCTTGGCAGACTAATCCTCCGAATAACAATCTTGCTCAAAAAGGGAAATCAAAGCCAGGTTGATTTCGCTCACACAGGCACAGAGCCTCCAAGCGCCGTTCCAACACTAACAGAGAGCATTAAAAGTCGTTGGTTTTCCAAATTACAAGGTACAGAAACAACTGCCCTTCACTTTTGACGACGTAAAACAGACCACATGGTTTAAAGCTGCTAATCCAATGGCTTTATTTCGGCTAATTTAACAGGAAGCAACAAATGTGGACAACTTCCAGTGGTTACGTGGACTCGAAACAATGCAGAGGAATCGTCAGTGGAAGAGAGGAGCGAATGAAAATATTGTTCTTTAGCAGGAGGTATTCAGAAAATGCAGCGTTGCTCTCGTCTATTGAAAATCCTGCATGTTGAGCAGACGTATTCTGGCCAGCAACAGAGTTTCGAATTGGTCAGTCTGTTTAATTCACTCACCATAGAATGCCACATTCTGCGATTCAGTTAAATGAATTTATCAGAACAGGGAATTTAGCCAACAGAAAAATGTATTTGGAGGTCTGGTCATTTTATGATGTCACTTATTCCCAGTGCAACACCACAGTATGATATATGTATAACAATCAATGATGTTACTTTTCAAAATTACTTAATCATTTTTTTAATTATTTATGCAACATGTCAATGTGCCAGATTTAACCTTCGTCCGCAGGTCCTGGGAGGCTGGTGGTACAGGAGAGGCCTCTTAAACTAATTTGTTGTGTTTTACTTTGGGATTTGAATGTAAGTTGTGACTTATTAAACCTGAATATTCATACAAATGCTGTCTTTAATATTGACTCCCGTCCACCAGCTTGTGACCATGTCGCTAAGGTCAGGTTTTGTAACTTGTGTGATGTTTCAGGGAGGGACCTTGGAAAAGACACAGGTGAACACCATGTGTCTTCAAAGTAAACACTGTATTTTCCACTAACAGCCTGTGATTTTTTAATTAGCAGGATATGAAGCACAGCTCACTCACTGACTAAAAGTAAATCAGATTAGACATAGGAACCCACCGAAGTATAATAAATTCTGATAACATAATTGGCCTTGAAGCAGTAAGGAAGCACAGATATGGAGGAAAGAGGGGACAGCAGAGAGCAGGCTGGGGAGAGAGCGTTTCACCTGTAGTAAATGCATAACAGGATAGCAAACCAACAAGGAGGCAACATTAGAGATCCCAGACAAGCCGTGATCGAGCAAGTATAAAAACACGGGAAAAGTCCAAGCTTGCAAGAGTGATACGCAACCTGAAGAGGTTTAAGTAATACTCGAGAACTCCTGTTGCTGGAAAGCACAATGAGCTGCATCTCACGTATGAAAGGTGAGACACAAAGTTCAGGTCAAGTCCTCTCAAGATGTAGACAGTTCACATGGTGTCCTCATGAGCAAATCATTTTTTTCAAGTTGATCATTCATTAAAGAAAAATGTGAATCAATGTGAGAATTTGCTGCTTTTTAGTTTTATTTAGAAATTGAGTATCTTTGGATTTTTTTTTACTGGTCATTGCACCAAACAAGCAATTCAAGTTTGTGACACCTATTAGCCCCATTCTCAATCAACATTTTTTGGACCAATGGATTAATCGTTTAACTCAAAAACTAATTAGATTAAAATAACTGAAAAAACATTTCAAGAGAAGACGATAAGTGTGAAGTATACGTCCACCCAGAACTGAGATGCATCACCAATCAACATATTTTCCTCTGTTCTCTTTTGCTATTGTTTTTACTTTTGTTTGTTTTTTGAACTGTTTGTTATTTGCCCCAGAATGTGCACAATGTGTCCTCAGTGATCGAAAGTTCTCAGAAGTAGGTGACCTAAATGTGGCAAACGGGAGGCTTTCGGGATTTCCAGCGAGAGGTTCCCTGGTTCGAGGCTTCAGAAGAACAATAGCAAAGTTAGAGCAGCGTCTCGAACAAAAGTGAGAGCGCAGCACACCAACAAAGCCGAGTCTTGCACAGGCGGGTTCTAACAGTCAGCTGAGAGAGGACATGAAAGTAGAGTAACGATACAGTAGAGGTACAGTGGTTTCAGAAGACGGCAAACAAACTGAAATGAGAGTTTACGAGGTTTAGAGGAGCGGGAGACTGAAAATAACCAGTGAGGAGGAGGAGAAGAACAAATGCCAAAAGAGCTTTAAATTACAAGTCAAATTCACACACAAATCTATCTTTCACACAGCCAGCGGGGTCAGGGGCAATTTGGGGTTCTGCGTCTCCGCCAAGGCCTCGAACATGAGGATTCGTGGAGCTGAGGATCTAACCATCGACGATCTGATCAGTGGACAGCCCGCTCTATCTCCTGAGCCACAGCCGCACATGAAGTGAAAATAATTGAAAGCGTGAGAAATGGGGAGAGTGAAAGAAAGCAGCACGGCAAAAGAGGCACAGCCAGACACAGAGATATGGAGAGACTCAGGCCCGGGTGGATTATGGGTCATTTCTAGTTAAGCAGGTCTGCCTACTCTTTCTTCTTTTGTTCCTCTCCCACAAATTTAGACAGGGAACAAGAAACAATACTAATTATTATTATTATCGCTATGAATCATGAATTATTCTTATTAGATCTTAAAAAACAGTGGGGGCAACTGCTGAGGTGAGTAAAGCCCCGATCACTCCGCTGAAAGACTTCATCATGATGCTTTTGGACAAATAACTAGTCTCCTCTAGTTACCACCATAAACTCCACACCAGTGTTCAAGTAAAAAACTGTTATCATCGATCTCAAGAGCTGATAGTCTCATGATCCGCCTCTCAGAAGAAGAAAAAAGCCAGATTCACATGATCTACATGTGCTTTTCTCAAACATTTTTCAATCACACACACACACACACAGACCACCACCACCACTCAAGACTTTCACATCACCCCCCCCCCCCCACACACATGAATCATATTAGTTTCACTCCATATATTGTCCCCCAGGTCATTATATAATCTTAAGGCATTGCTCCACTGTGCATGTGATCAATAGCAAATTACGCACCCTGACATTGTTTAATTTACCACAGAGGGGCTTCAGACAGCTGACCATACATTAGCCGTAACTGTTGTTCAAGCCACATTAGAGAGGAAATGGAGACTGCACGCTTTAAACGAGAGACCAACGGCTTAGTTAGTAGTTCTCTTCTCTTTCAAGGAACAATTCAAATAATTCAGGGGCTGAATTTGACAAAAATTCCATTAAACGATTTTACACGAATACACCAATGTTTCAAAAAGATGTTTTACCTCAGCCAGGGAGGTTATGTTTTCACCAGAGTGTGTTTTTTGTTAGCAGCAAAACTTTTCATCATACTTGGTGGAGGGACAATGCCCAGGAAGAACCCAAACACCCAAATTGGATGATTTAAACTTTGATGGGTTTAAAATCATGAAAACAGAGTTTTATGACATGTTTTATGACTAATAACATGGATGTATATTACTCCACTTCCTTTTTTCTTTTAGACAATCCTGTGTTGGGTTGTTAGGCCTTGGCAGAGATATGCATTTTACCGGGTGCAGTTCTAGTCAAGAATATTTCTTGTGGTTTCTATTGAAGAGTAGTCGATCTCAGCCAGATAAACAGCTGTAGACTCTGCTATGGATTCACACACACACACACACACACACACACACACACACACACATAAACGTATTAGTGTAAAAGACATGAGGAGCAAGCAGTGAGTATGATTGGACACGGTGTGCATGACAACTTGGGAAAGGTTTGGTCTCACTGCTAAGTTATATTTATCTATATTTTTATGAATGCTTTTCCTTGTCAGGATCGGGTCATTCATTCCAATCACATTCATCGTTTTGAGGTAATGCCAAGTGCAGACAACACAACTTTTATTGAATCACCAATGTGCAGTTTTAAACTACAACGACACGACTTGCTGTCTTGTGTTCAGGAGTCTTGCGGTCATTGTGAGTTCATACCACATGGCTCACTGGTGGCAGGGAGTTACACAGTACACGATCTTTAATCAGAAAAAAAAACACACTAATGTGTCTGGTCTCCAAACTTTAAAGTGCCTTCAGCCAGTCCTGCGCTCTAGTTGCAATTCGTCGCTGATCCATCCAGGTATTTAGCCTGATAGAAATCTACTGTTGCAGAGCCCGAACAAATTGTGTCTCTGAAAAGTTCACACATCGCAATTGGTGACTGCTGATCAAATTGCAATTTGGCTCCACTGTTGGGCTTTTGTCCAGGAGTTTCAACGGTTGTTGGCAAACAGAAAATCTGACTCAAAGTCATGTGGTATGAACCAGGCATTAGCTACATTAGCTACAGTTGTTCTATAAATTTGACAGATAACATCGTATCATACTGAAGAGCCTCCCTAAATTACCTGTCTATTAAACAAGCTAAGTACCAATTAGCAGTCTGCACTCCTGTCTGCTAATTCTTGACAAGCATGGGATACATGATGGATGCATAAAAAAAGCATGTTTACTTGTGATTCATGTACGCTTTGGTGCTATAGTGTGCTCCAGGCAGCTAAATAATGTAATCGCATGGAGCATTGAAGGTATGCATGACAGGCTGTCACCAAATCTCTACATAGAAATGTTATTTTTGCTTTAATACAGCTTTGAAAGTTGTGACATAATTCTGTCAAGCCAAAGCAAAAGAACAGGAAAAAACAGATATGGAAAAGCTATAAAATCCCCCACGAAAGGTTTTTGGAAACAGATCCAAAACACGCTGTAAGTTAGGAAAGATGCCAACAATTTCAATATTCAGACACAAGCTACCCATTGTGAGAACTCCCAGGAGCTTTATGTAAATGTGTCGGAGGCATGACATATGAACAGATACGGATTTCAAATACCGTTATATCCGAATATGCGTTCCAGTTGCTGCTTTCCGTTACAACGGTCTACAAGGAAACTTGTGAGGGATGTAAGATGAGATGAGGTCAGACCTAAGCCTTTAATTTCAGCTGCTAAATCAGTAAGCTTGGCTCCCACTGTTAGCAGACATGCTACATGCTCTGACTTACTAGAGGCATGCAAGTATCAGCATGCAATATACAACTGCAAAATCCTTCTGACAATTCAAGTTCAAGCAAGACCATACCCTTGTTAACACAGTGGAAGCTAATTCTGCAAGTTAGTAAGAGCAGACAGGCAGCTGTCAAAATAGCCACTGTTAAATTGCCACTCGAAGATGAAAAACCTCAGACAGAACTTGCAGCTTTCCAAATAACTAAGGGAATAGTCATTACTCCAGACGTTTTTCTTATTGTAGCTTGGTCCAGCTATGTGCTATTTGCGAAAACAAGTTCAGGTCAAGTCTGCTGGATGCCTAAAATGTGCCAGGGTTTAACAATGCAAGGCAGTGCAGGGCTGCAGTCCAAACCAGGACACTCTTCCCAAAAGTCAGAAGGAGAAAGAGAAGGGCGAGGTCGCTGTACTGTTGTTTTGTAATCAAATACTTTAAATGTCTCCGAGTGTGAGATCACTACTCGAGGAGGAGACTGAGTTTACTACTGGTGACTCATATTTAGCCAGAGGAGCGCTGACCTAAATAATGCATGTTTTGATTCCCGCAGCTTGAATGGCTGTGGTGTGTCTGAGCAATGAGAACACATCTATAATAAAATAGTTCTTCTTATTCGGAAACATCAAAAGATGTCTGCTCAGTGCATATCCATATATCACATGGTCCGGAAACTTTTGCAAGCAGGTTCGCCTGGTCTGCTCAGCTATTGGTCTACAAAAAGGACCGCCCGGATACATGGATTACTTGATATTTCAACGGAGAGCTTTGGTTTGGTGCAGTAGCCACATCATGGCCATCGTTGTGTTGTCTAGTGTTGAACTTTTTACTTGCACACATGCCACTAAATGCATTTTATAGTCTGTAGGCATCTACTTTTATTTGCAAATAAAAGTAAAATCCTCGCACCATCGAGCACTGCAGACCCAAAAATCTATTTTTTTGTTGTGTCCTCTTTCTCTCACACAGACTTGCTCTCATCTAGTAATGAAGTAAAATGAAAGCAAATAAACAACTAGAGTGGGGACAGTAAATTGTCCGTGCCTTCCTGTTGCAGTAAATGTCAAGTGACCGATTTATTACAAGCAATTATTGGGCCTATTCCTTTTGTTTCACGTAAATCATGTATGTGCAGTTGGCTGAAAAAGCCCCCACACCGCTACTATATGGATCAGGGCAAAGTAACAGGGAACATTCTATTGTGCGAAATGTGAGCAATGAAAGATTTACAGCACAATGTCTGAGCAGAAAATGCAGAAAAGCAGAGAGATGCTGTACCGTAAGAAACAAAAGAGAAATGCATAAGGGGAGATAGAGACATCAAAGAAGGAAGAGTCTGGAGGAAGAGCAAGAGGGTAAGGTGTGTAGGTGGGTGTTGGCTATATAGCTCAACACTGTTAATCATTCTGTGTTTCTAGCAGGCAAACAGTTCAAATACATGGTCTTTAGTCCAGGGTAGGAAAGGTGAATGTGTGAGGTATGTGACTGTTACACAAGGGGCCAGAATCTAAAACGAATGTGTCTACAACTTAGAGCAGAAGCAGAAAAACATAATCATTATCAATTAATGATGCAATTATTCTTTTCCAATTTACAGATTAAATGTTCGTATTTTGAAATGTCAAAAGTAATGACGAAACCACACCACACCTTAATAGAGCCGTATCAAAATAAAAGCATGCTTTTGCTCTGACAACCCAGTAATATGACAAACATCCACAGCCAGACATGGACATTTAGATTTTCAGCGTTAAGTTATTTAAATGAGATCGAAGGTGTGGCTGAATCATTTCGATGCTTCACATTCTTCTTTATGGTGAATCTCGCTGAAAATACATTAAGTGTTCTTCTTGTTGTTAATTAATTAATGGCAGAAAATGTTATATTTTAATGACAATAACAGCTCTGACCTCAGCTGCACTGTGACCTATAGCAGGAGTAACCCTAACCCAAACAAGAACTTAAAAGAGGCACAGGCTTCAAAAGCCTTTGGCCTTATCCCCACATTTGAATCTTGGCCAACTTACAGTATGTCAGTAAATAAGCTATAAATATAATGAGACTGGAACCTTGCTGCTTCCATCACATAGGTCTATTTCCAACATTGTTTTGGCGAGGCAGAAATTGGCACACTAAAACTTGCAGTAGCGCATTATCATCAAAAGCTAAAGCGCCTTTAAAAATAGCTGATTGGCCTTAGCACTAGCTTGTGCTAAAAATAAACAGGCTCCAGACCCAGAGGGGCGTCTATTTTAAAGAATGACAGAATGGTGGCTGAGAGGTGGGTCAGTATTCCCACGCAAATGAATGGATCCAAGTAGCAAAGAGGGAACAGGCTGAATTTACTTCCACTGCAGAGACGGAAAGTTCTTAAAATGAAAGAAAATGTATTTGGTAGTTATAACAATAAAACTTTGCAGAATAAAAACAAGATTAGAAAAAGACACAGACAGATCTACCACACTATCATCCAGTCCTTAACCCCATGTGTCCTGAACAGACCCCAGTCAGTGATTAACTCACTCACAGACCAGCCTGTCGACGAGCAGCTTGCTTAGTCACTCTACGTCTTCAACACTGTCTACGCCCCTTTCTACTGTGGCCTGCTCCACCCACCCAGACATACAGAGTATTTTTCCTTTCGCACCAAGACTGCTGCTTCATCCTTGGTCTGTGTTCTCTTATAACTCCCTGTTTTGCAAAGGACTTTCTGGTATTTTATTTCTGGACTAGCAGTCAAACTGGAAATGAAAATGCCCACTTCTACAGATTGTCTGGCACATTTATTCTGTTCAATGTGTCATTTCTTTCTTTGCCATTCAGCCGTAGGATCAAGTGGACACTGAAGAAAACGAGAACATGCTTTCACACCAAACCACAAAATCTCACATGCTTCCCAGAGTTGACTTTGGAGAAACGTAAAATGTAGCCTCGATGTCCATCCATTAGGTGGTCACGGGGAGAGGAGAGGAGAGGGAGGGGAGGGGGGATGCACAGCAAAGGTCAGGTCATGGCCATTTTGTTGAATATATAAACTCCTTAATACGAGTTTCCAGATGTTGAAGTTATCTACTGGAAAAATAATAAATAAGTGTAAATAGGAATGTACATTTTTCCTGCCTTTCAACTAAGATTGGGCGTAACTTTATGTAAATTCTTGTATAGGTTTGAATGTTTAAAAGAAATAAGAAGGTCTACTAAAGTCATTCAATAATATTTACTGTCAATACTGAGTGCACTTTGATAAAATGGTTAAAAACAGGTCCTTCTATCAGCTTCAACAGTCAATTTAAAATATCTGGAAAAAGGTTTATTTAAGTGCACAGCATTAGCTCAGCAAACACAACAACAAGAAGTGGGTCACCTAAGAGTATAAAGCGAGACCTGTGCTGAATCTCATTAATGGTGTTTTCACTGAGGCCATTTTCAAGTTTCCCTTCAGACCAGCTGCAAAGGATCTTAAGATTACACAAGGTGCAAGTCTGAACAGCAGCTACGGGGGGGGGGGGGGAATTCTTTGCCTCCACATGTACCGTATCCTTGGTCAGGTAAATCATTGATCGGCCTATGGCACAAGGTCCTCTGCGTTGTCTGGTGACAACCTATGACATTGCCAGCTGAACACATGCAGCCTTCAGTGCTGCAAATGCACATAGGTGTGTACTAGGTGCGTATCTACACAGGTTTATCAATAGTTCAGATGCAATAAAAAAAAATGCAATTCATCGCACCATAAAAATTCCAGTAGAAACTAGTAATCCCCCCGAGTATTTTTCTTATTTTGCTTAACGTGGGAGGGTGACAGGTGACAATCCATCCACTCTCACATCATTCTACAGCTCTAACCTTACATAGTGTATATGATCTCCAGGGTCCTAAATCTGGCAGGTAAGTGATATCTGAAATTATCTATAATTAAATGATCCGAATTAAAGGAACGCATGCAGCTCTGGGACTGGAGGGATTCATCAAGTTGCTCACACTTCAACAGGTTGGATGCTCACTACCAGAGGGGTCTGAACCTGTGGCCTCCTGCTGACAGTCTCCACGGTTACTCTGCCTCCCTAGCAACACTGAGAGTGTCAGGTGCAGGAAAACGCCTCTTATTTCTTGAACAGTCATCCAGTACAGGAGGGAAAGGAAGAAGAACTTCAGAAACTCACCAACACTTCTTTTCTGAACCTCATTTGTGCACATTGGTATTAAATGTAGACTTCGTCAAATAAGTACAATGCAGCAAGTCCTCCAACCTGTACAACCATGTCGCACAGGTTGATATGACCCATAGTATATCTAGTGCAGGGCTGAGGAATGTCCAGCATCAGAGCCACAAGACAGCTTGACCTGGCTGTCAAGGTCATTGAGAAATGATTACTTTCTGCAATTCAAGAAAACAACATAAAATGGTGGTTGGAGAGTTGTGTAGTACTTCAGAGTCTTCCCTTCTAGCCGAGTGTCTGTAATGTCAGGGTCAGAGTGAACATAGGTCATGAGTCATCATTGACCACCATCATAGTGAGCACGAAAAGGAAAGGAGATGTGTAATGCAGCAATTTCCAAGAGGAACTGTGCACAGTGATGAAAAAGGCTTGAGCTTTAATATAGGAAGAAACATGCATCTCAGAAGAATGTGCTGTAAAAACACAAACACACTTGGATCAAGTTATTGCTCGTCAGCAGAGTTTGGGAGCCGAAGAAGCAGCTTTCTGAAGACCACACCCTGACAGACACATGCATGTCAGGATTGTAGTGAGTTAGCTTATAGCTGGAAAGCTGAAACCGTGTTCACAAGGAGAATTTGTGCAGGAGTGTCCTGCTGCCACGGCAGAGCTGCACTCTCCACTTGTGTCAAAGTACCGTTGCAAAAACAAACAAAAAACTGTTTTCGCCCTTTGTAGCTTTTCACTCTGCTACAACCACATGATACAACCGATGAAAATAACTTAACTGGGCATTGGTGTGGGTGAAATGATTGCCAAGTTTGATGTGAAGAGGGACTTTGTCTCTTTGCAATGACGCGCACACCATCAACAAAGGTTTGCATCAGTTTGAGCATGTTGTTTTGGTGAAAACCAGCTGTGAGCAGCATCATCAATACCATCTGACATCAGATACCTCATCAACGAGAAGCAGTTCCAGTCATTACAGTGGTGAGGTTAGTGTTATAGGTTAGAATTAATAATGGCCCTGGAAGGATCTTCTAAGAAGTGAAATAGCCCCTGATAGGAAAAACCCTGATCCACCTTTGAACTTGTGAGATTCCACAACTGTCATCGCCATGGGTACGATCACAAACACCCATTGTGTCCTGGTAGCTGGTTTAGTCAAATAAGTTTCTTGCTGAAATGATAATTTTTTGGGATAAGTGCAACTACTCGTATTTAGTGTTGGACGACATTTTTGAATGGTTTGGAATGGATGATGGTTAAAACAAGAACTTGACATGGGTTCAAAGTCCTGTGTGTTGTCAACCCATCCATCCACTCCGGCCTTCTACTAACGTGGACCTTGTTCCTCTACGTCACCTGATTTCTTCCACTGCTGCTTACAATGCTGCTTCTGTAATTACACTAGAGATCCCCTACCAATAAAACATAAGTATGGGTTGTAATAAGCTGCCGGCACAGACAATCTATGGGCCCATTTTTTACAGGACAGTCTCATAAAATGAAGATATAACTGAAATTCTTACTATACAATCAGACAGATAATTTAAGCATGATTTAAATTAATTGATGATTACAGACTACATTAGTTCAAACTAAAGAGATCTAACAAAAACCAAGTGTAAATCAAACTTCCTCTAAAATTCGTCCTAGTTCTGTTTAAGGGGAAGATAAACAGTTGAACTAACAGTGATCCTTGAACCTTGGCAGTCAACCCCAGGCACACCCTGCCTACTTTTCATTTTGTCCAATCAGGAACGTGCAGAAGGGGTGACATGCGCATTCCTCCTACAGATTAAGGGCATTCGTTGCCTTGCTGACTCGGGGAGGAGGGATTTAACATCTGTGCTGGAGGTGAGAGACAGACGGAGAGAGGAAGTGATCGACAGCCCACAGAAAATCAAACCAATAGTAAAGAGCAGAGAAAACACAGCGACACGGACCGGCTCAGAAAGCTGGACAGCTGCAAAGACAGGAAATTCCACCGAAATGATTCGTCAATCTGAAAACACATCTTGATACGTCAGAGAATTTACAGGACTTACAGTGAAACACAGCTAATAAAATGAACTGTTATGAACATATTTGTCTCAGAAGAGAGGAACGAGAGATTTGACAAGTAATAATGCTAATGGGTAAAAAGCAGATATGTTTAGATCTAGTAACTGAGTAGGATCTCTCCTTGTGTTTTTATCAAAAATAAACCTAGTTCTGTAGACTTTTACCTTTGATTAAGCTCAATCACATGTCAACAGGTGACATATTAAAGGGGTTACAAAAATAAATGAGGAGAGAAACCTGTTCACGGATGTTTGCATGAAGAGATCAGTGGCTCTCTGGATGTATGAGGACAGTAAAAAGATGTGGATTGTATTCTATAGCTTTTGGAGTCACCAGATCTCAACCCAAATATAAACATATGGGAGAATATGCAGTAACATCAGCGTTACCCACAGAAGTTTATCTGTGGCAATGAAGCGTGCTGTGTGCTACCCCCAGTCACTACTACCACACAGGGAAGCACTGGCTGCATAGACGTGCAAATTGGTCTCAACTTCTGAGCAAGGTACCTACATAATGATAAACGACGACAATAATAATAATAATAATAATAATAATAATAATAATAATAATAATAATATAATTTTCTCTTTTAATCCAGAGCAGCACAAAGAGCAAAAAGAGCAGCGGTCGGAGCCACTATCCTCCAGACTCCACACTTCCTGTTTCCTGGCCGAGTTGTTGCCAAACATAACCTCAGTCCTCTGTTTATGAAGCAGAGAGTCAGATTAGTCGGAGCTATATTTACGCTCACTCCTGTTGTATCCGAGCACAGTTTGCTTGCATGAACTTTTTTTTTTGTAATGCAGCGGAGAAAGAAACAAACTTTTGTCAATTTACAAACAAACACCAATTATCATGTTTGCGTTCTGGCCCCGGTTGCGAGCTGAGCTAGGTTACGCTGGTTAAGTGCCATCAGAAGCATCTCATCACATGATGGGAAATGAAGCATTTGTTGTTGTATGTATGTGTATGTGTATGAATAGTTATAGTTATAAGTACTGAACGCTTAATCCCAATGGTTCCCTTTTACCTTGTTTTTATTTTGTCCTGCAAAGAGGTTAAATCCATCATGTGGCCTGTTACACAGGCCTGGGATATGTCCAACACCTAACACCGAACGTAAACAAGCCCTCAGCCACCAGAGCAGTCTTAAAAACAGCTTGGCTGCTAAGAGGCCTAGACCTGCTTTGGCTCCCTGCACTACAGTGACCCTAAAGCTGTTTTCAGACATGATCTGCGTGGTGAAATCTGGAGAATTGTCTACTGAGTTAACCCGCAGTTTGCCTTCCACACATGCACAGAGCAGCGGGAGGTTCTCTGCACAGACACGTTCACAACAGCATCAAATCCTCTGTGTCATTCAGCAAGTAGCTGGGTGCTGCAGACAGAGGCAGGAAGTGACGTATTAAGTCTGCTACACACAGACACCAGTTATCAACAAAAACTCTCATGACATCTTCGCCGGTGCCTACTACGTGTGTCACCTCTTTTTCACCAGAAGAGTTTTTGTTTTGTCATTAACCCCACCACTCGCTGGCAGTGAATCCAGCGGGGGATCGCCTGCTGTGTTCACACATCGGATTCTCCGGGATTTCTACGGACATAATGCTAGCAGGCCAGGCAGAGAAAGCCAGCAGAAACTGTGAAGCATCTCACTCGGATATTTCCATTAACACATACACCTCCTGTGAAGAAAATGCAGAAGAGCTGCGGAGTTGAGTGCATGTCTGAAAGCAGCTCGAGTGAGGCCTGCTTCAAAGACTCTGTACAGTAGGCTCCATAGTGGACAGCAAGGAGGGGGCAGCTAAGAGGGAGGAAGAGTTACAACAAGACAGAGTGAAAGAAAGAAAGAAATTCTTCAGAAATTATATATGTTATATATTGTGGCTGATGATCACAGCTGATATGTATAAAGCCTCTTCAAAGAGACAGCACCAATATGGCATCAGCTCGATCTTTTAGATTCGCAATGACTTAAACAAGTTAGAGGCACAAGTGATATCCACTAACAGCATTATGATACATCTCCACCGTTAATGTAATACAAGGCACCAGAACATTTCCACACACCCAACAACACACGGCCTGCATGTGTGCGCCCCACGAACCTTTGAGGCCCCGTCTGGCTCATCAGTCAGTGAACAGAAACTGCATCAGCGTTAACAAATGATGAAGGATGGTGGAAACACGCTGCAGAAAGTGGTAATTAAACCACAAGTCGCAGCGAAAGGAAAAGAGGAGGGAAACGTAGACTTGCATGCATCAAACGTTATCAGTAAGCCTATTAAGCAACAGGAACTCAAGCAAACAATGTGGATTGAGGTTGGCATAATCTCAGAGATTACAAATCCAGGAAACTGTCAACAGACATGAGTCTGACCTAGTTTGGCTTTAGGTTTTGTGTCAGCGACCTGGTACAGTACCTGAAGTAGCTGTTGTGAATATGAGTATCCAGTTCATAAAATATATTCAAATGCTATATTTCATATTTGTTTTATGTCAAAAAATATAAAGAACAAAGCTCCAGCAAAAGAATATATTGAAGGATTTGTTCAAATCAATATAACAATATTGATTTGAATTTATTGAGACTGTTTTGTCATAATTAAAAAGGTGGATCAAATGACATAAAGAAATTAAATACAATCAAAACCCTTTATCCTTTAAAATCAAGCATAACATACAACATTTTAGTTATGATAATTGATTGATTTACTTTCAATCAGCAGAGTGTAAAATAAGCACAAGATATGATCTACCCGATGCAATCAGTCAAAGCTGCTGTGACCACAACTGGAAACAAAATGGAACAAAGCAGTTGCAGCTTTCAGTAAAAACAAAGCTGGTATGTCTGTTACCTATAGTTTGCACAAACAACATGTGAAATAATGTAACTGTAATTACTGAAGGTGGGCAGACAACCAGGGCACCGCACTCGTACCAAGCTCTGACTGAAACTAAGGGGCAATTATATCATAATTATCAACCTATGCATCAACGTAATCGTCTACATCATTAGTTGTTGTTTTTTTACATCAGGGAACATTCATGGGACACACCCCACAAGTTCAACAACTCGTGTTTACGTTTCTGCTGCTGCACAACTCTTCCCTTCTATTGGCCCCTCGGATCAGTCTCTCCAACTGTGAACAGACTGTGCACTTTGTTCACGGGCCCTTAGCTTCTATCCCAGGGAGGAGGCCAGATTGCCAGTCGCAGCTAAAGAGCTGGGAGCTCCGTTTTATTGTTTTTCTCTCAAACTGTAAATGTTTCACACCACAAAAAGATCTGCATCTGATATGCTCATAGACTTAAGAATATTCCATACAGAGAAGGCATTGTTGTGGAACCCGTTTCAGTGGTTTTATTGCGTTAGATTAGACTCAGAATTAAGTTCATTGCACCCAAGGGTGAAGGTCATCTAATCACAGATAAGCCTAAAGTCCTTGTGTCAAACTGACATATACGTTTTTCCAAGTAGAGCATGAAGCCTCGTGCCCCACCACAGCTTCACCACGATGCATCTGCAAACTCAGGTCTGGCAGAAAACCCGTCTTCCCTGTTTTAAGAAGCAGCTGCAAAAATATCATTTGGCAATAAACAGTGATTTTAAGATTTCCAAACGTCGAGCAAAACCACAGTCTTCATGTAAAAAAAATAAAAAAGGATGTGTGTGAGAGCCTGCTTTGACTTCTACAATCTGAAGCACACTTCTAACATAAGAGTCTGTGTGTGTGTGTGTGTGTGTGTGTGTGTGTGTGTGTGTGTGTGTGTGTGTGTGTGTGTGTGTGCGTGTGCGTGTGCCCGACATCCTTGTGTGTTCAGCTCTGGCATGCCTCTGTGAAATGCAGAAAGCTCGGAGAGGCCTATCAGGGGTGAGAAGGTGAGAAGAAAAAAGTGACTGAGTAGCAGGAAAGAGAGACGCAACAGCACGCCAGAGCAGATATGTACACGTGGCCTCCCAGCCTCCTCTGTGTGTACAAACATACACACACACACACACAGAAACACACACACAGAGTGTCTATCTTGCTGTCCACAGCTGGCACACACTCACACGCGCAGCACGGCAACCGAGACAAGTTTACATCAGCTTTTCAACCGTATTACAGTCAGCGTGGCTCAGGACGTCTTATGGCCAGGTTTTAAACTTAAACGCGCATATCATACATGCTGCATGTTGTCTGCTGCATGTAAAGAAAAGATACAATGCACTATATAGTGATTCCCAATCACAAAAAAGAAAATAACTGAATATCTAACTAATAAAAGTAGCATAATGCTGTTTGAAAGAACGTTTCAGGGGCCCCATTTCACCCTGAGCTTAAAAGCATCATTTGTCTATTTAATTATCAGTTATATAACAGGAGGCTGGAGCCAAGCAACGTGATTGAGCCAAATTGTGTTCCATCTGCGCAGAAAATTCCCATAGTACAGCAGGCTCCATGATATACAGTACAGTACAGTAAATGGAGTCGGCTGCTCATGTTGGAAGCCAGTCATTTGATATCCCGGGTTGGGCCGGTGTGAAAATGTCAAAGCTGGATTCATATTAAGCCAAACGCCGTAACAGACCACCAGGTGTCCCAATGGACTCAGCCGATGCCCCCCCAAGGGGAACATAATGACACAGAGAGAGCCCGTGAATTAGGGTGTAGCAACTCCAGTCCTCTTGGTGGCGATACTGCTCCTGTAAGCTTGTTTACAAACCACCAATGAACACTAAAAGAGAAAGAAATACCCGAGTGTAGTGGCAACAATCAGCACAACAACAGAGCGACCAGGGTTGGGGCGGTATCCCAGTACACCAATTAATGATTGTCATGCCGTGTGCATTTGCTCATGGGAAAAAACGTGAATCAGCACACAATCTAACCTGGATGATACATGCACGTGTCCCCCCCCCCCCCCCCCCCCGACTGACTTCCTCCCCACACACACACACACACACACACACACACACACACACACACACACACACACACACACACACACACACACACACACACACACTTTAGATTTCATCGGGTGAACATCTCAGATGGTTGAAACCCTGTGAGCGACACATGGTGGTTTTACTTCTCACAACAATTATTCAAACCAAAATGTTGCCATAATGACACAGATTTTCTTTCAGGCTACCACTTTGAGTTTGCCATGACTTCTCTCGTCATTACTCACCCAAAGAAATACCCTGATGAAATCTCTCGGAAACGGACACTACACGTGACCTTCCGTTGACTTAAATTTGATCTTCTTCACATGTCTTCTCGGATCGGCAGTAAATTGCGAAAGGCTAAAAGTTAATCACGTTGTCATATTGCGTAATCGTGCCGTCAGCACTTTTAAAATGTGCAGGAATGTGTCATAATGACAAATATTGGATCAGACAGTTTAGAACAAATC
Source organism: Verasper variegatus (assembly GCA_026259375.1). NCBI lineage: Eukaryota > Metazoa > Chordata > Actinopteri > Pleuronectiformes > Pleuronectidae > Verasper > Verasper variegatus. The sequence continues at coordinate 7,645,155 of CM048051.1, forward strand.
AAATCATGTTCTTGTTCCAATTGAGAGGATTCCTATTTTTCAAAGCTGGTCAAATAAAACACATCAATACAAGATGTCACTTTAGAAATCATGAGTTGGGTAGAAGACAAATAACAACTATGTACCAAATGATAAACTACTGATGAAAACGAGCATTAGTTTCAGCCTTACAATCATAATAATCTGAAGATTTTATTTTCAAATCGATCTTCTACCTCTAACATAACTCCAAATATACCAAATATACAGTCGTCGAACTTGGTGTATCATGATCATTTCAAAGAACAGCACAAACAAGAAATAAGAATACCTAATTATTGCTAATCTATGCTTTTCTGTTGCATGATTTTTTATCGTTTTTTGGACGTAATTATGCACTGGCCTTGCGGAGCCTTAGTGCTGAGCATCAGGGGGAATGAGAATTGATGAAAGTAGCCCAGGTACAGAGGCACTGAGGCACAGATTCTTGGCAAACTGAGTTCTTTAAAAACACCTTTAACCTTTAGTTATTTACTAATATTAACAAATGATAAAATGATAAAACCCTTAAGAAGAGAAAATAAAGACATTTCATGAAGCATTTAGTTTTTACAAAGCCTTGACATCAGTGTTTATAATGCAATCTGCAGTGTATTATCTGTATATAAAAGACCTAAAGCAAACAGTGACTAAAGGAGAGTATAGATAACACATATAAACCATCACTCAAGAGACTTTAAGAACAGTTCAAACTGGTTCACAGCAGAACGACCCAGGAGCATATCAGTGTGATAGCAGGGAGATAACAGTAGCTGCTGACACCCAAACACCTCAATGCTCGTTCAGAAGTGACATCCCCATTTGTAAAGCAACATCCTGGGATGTGCCCGTTCAAGCTGCGCTCACAAAACGCTCGTATAGCAGCGAGTTTATACCTCTCTTTTAACATTGCACTCACAGCCAGTGCAGTTATCAGATAGCACTGCTAAGCTGAAGTGAAGCGCGCCCACCAGACACTGCATCCTCTGAAATGCACATATTGTGTTTTCACAATGAATCATTTCCTGTGAGATTACACTATTAGGTAACTCTGTGATATCTTTGTGGCAAGAGCCTTCTTACAACACAAAAAACGCAAGAACACGGAGGAGGGAAGGTTTCATAGTTCCACTAGAAATAGACAGATTTTTAATATATGACTCGTGAGCAACCAAAATATCCCCACAGCTGCAACGTTTATTCTTGTAACCTGCCAGCTCCTAAACTAACTCATCACCTTATCTTGCATCTTCGTTCTCTGTCAATAATAAAAGATTTTCCATTTGCCATGGCATTCCTAAAATATGATGTGATGTGAACGAATTGGAGCAACGCGTGACCCCTATTGGAGGCGATAAGCACCAGATGCCCTCCACCCCAGGGAGGCTAGAGCTCCATCCCAAAAAGAAAAAAATAACAATAACTGTCACAGACAAACATACAACACCACCTGAGCTCCCTCCTTTCTAGCTGCTCAGCTAGAATCACACTCTCTGACTCACTGGCTTAAATACTTTCCCCAAATCCACACTCAAGGTGTCCCGTGGGGATGTGAAGTGTCCTGATACATCACTCTGAACCTGATCTGATTTCAGGAGCAGTGCAAAAGAAAATAAGCTTATTTGCTTTGTTGTTTTAAAGGTTAGGGTTACATATATCAGTTGATGTAATTGGTGACCCCCTCAAAAAGGTAGAGCAGTTTTATAAATTACAAGGGTTATACTTTGAATTTCATGACTTCTATTCTGAAAACCTGACTGATTTTAAAGATGACCAGAACAGGACACTGTCTGGAGAATCAGTTTCCTCTTTAAATGCAGTTAACAGAGCAGGATAAAGTTATTTTAAGTGACCTACCTGGAGAAGTTGACAGAGAAGGCTGCCATGGCTGCAGAGGGGAGCCCATCGTTGCCCCTCTGTATCCCGGAGGGCTCTCCAAACCTGCTCCCCCTCGTCCAGCTCTCCCCGAGTGGAGGCAAATTCGCGAACATGCCAAAAGGCTTCTGGTCTTGTAGGCCCACGGTGGAGGACGGGCTGGCTTTGTAGTGGTAGCCAGGTCCTGTGTCGACACCTGTGGTCGAGGACATCGGGCCTCCTCCGTGCAGAGAGCTCATGCTGCTCTGGAGGCACTGCGACTGGCAGAAACTGACGTTCTCCTGCTTCTCCTGTTTGACCACGCCAGGGGTGCGGATGTGAATGAAAGAGTTGTCGTGGTCTTTCTCCTCCTTGATCATGACGCTGGAGAGAAGCGACGGAGGCTGCTGATGCTGATGTTGTAGCTGATGTTGCTGATGCTGTAGCAGGTGGCGATGCTGCTGCTGCTGGTGTTGATGTTGCTGTAATTGGTGCTGACTGTCCGCGCCATTCACATTGGTACAGTTTCCTCTGTTACCCACCAGAGCCTTTGATTCCTTGAGCAAGCTGCCGGCAGGACTGCCACTGCCGCTGCTGTCATGTAGGATGTTATCCAAGTGTGCCACTTCTGAATCCAACTCAAAATCACTGATTTCTGGCAATGAATTAGGAAGGTCCAGGTCTTGCCAAATCTCTGTATCCTCAATAAGGCGACCATTGTTGCCATCCAAATCACACGGACCGCCGCCCGTATGTCCGCCGTAAATTCCCAGGTCCTTTTCCAGAGAAAAACCTCCCTCCTGCTTGATGTGCTGTGGGAAAAGGTTGGGCAAAGGCAGGTTTCTCAGGACGGAGGTGTCTGAGGTGCTGATGACAGAGGTGGACGTCCGTTCAAGATCAGAAATACTCTGGTTCAGCAACGGCAAATTGTCCTCCATGTTGAACATAGCAATATCCGGCCGTTGTTGTTGTTTCTGCAATCTGATGATTTTACCCTCCTTCATGTCTGACCCCTCACACTGGCCACGAGGGGACTCAAAGAGGCCACCGAACTCCCCCTGGTCTTTGGTTGCAGCCCCTCCCTTTGGGGCCACTGTGAGCTGGGGCAGGGACCCTGGGCTGGGCAGGTGCATCGCAGCGGGCTGGAGCAGCGAACCAGCCGTGTCACCTGTGTCACTGCCTTCTGCTGTCTTCCCAAATGTCAGGCTGTCGTCTCGATTACCGTTGCGCTTCAGTCCACGCTGATCCATTTCTTTATCCTGACAGGACAGTGGTGGGGGGGGGCGGTTAAAGGGACACAACACACACAGTGAGAGAGAGATAAGACATGGTTAGCCTATGAAAACAGGGTTGATGGATAGGATGACACACATGAGGTTATTCCAGAAGGAAAAGCTAAAAACAGCCTATCGAAACATAGATCTTTGACGGGATTACGGTGTCTTGAAACATCTGTATCGCATCTACTGCCTCTTCCACTATGTCTCTGCCCACACTGCCGTCTTATGTCTTTTCATTTTTCACGAAATTCAAGCGATCTTCTCCTTTTCACTCCCACACTGGAACAATATGGAACAATATGGCACAAACCAGGCCAGGTGAAGTCGGTATAAAAAAAGGGAAAAAGAACAGAGAAGACCATAACCATCCCAATTAGATAAACGACTACATTGTTCATGGTATTTCTTTGAACTGTGCCCTCAACTCAAAGAGTCAAGAGGCACATGACAGCCAGTGCTACTGAACAGTGAGCACGTGTGTAACAGCATACATCTATTGGAAGAGATTAACCCACAGTGGGCCTCCCAGACACTTGTTCGCTCTTTTTGCATGAAAGGGGGAAGATTGGAAATTCCATCAAAGCTCCATTTAAGAACATTTGGCATTTAAATGACTTGGATTTGAAAAAGAACTGAATTCAAGAAGAAATTTTAAAAAAAGAGAAGCTTTTTGCATGTCAGGGTTCTGCAGCATGTATCTGTTGATCATTAACAGTGATAAGTGGCATGTCAGCAGGGGCAGAAATGGACCAACAAAGCGAGCTGTGTTTTCAAAGTCAGTGCCACTGGATTCATATTAATTAAGTTACATTCTGCGTTGAGTTTTGCTTGCGATTTTTATTTTAGTATTTTTGCTCATAGCTTTCACCGCTTTCCCCCGCCCACATATGTAATGTAGTGTGACTCTGCACTGTCATAAGCTGTGTTGCATATAGATTATATATGGTGCTCAATCCTACCATATTTAGGTGGCTGGTGTGATGCATTTAATGGTGAAGTAACAGTTACAGTAAAGTTTGGGAGGTTCGGATCCTGGACTTTGACACTGAGAACAGCCACCACGCAGCATGACAGCATTAGTGCAACCTGTTGGCGCCGAGGGGAAACTGCGCTGCTCGCACGCCTACAGCCCGCGGGCGCTGATAAACACGCGCATCGTGGAAGTTTGCGCAGCGTTTGTCCCTTTTTTCCTCACACGAAAATAAAAGCGGCTCCTGTGCGCGCTGCCGGCGGATACTGGCTCAGTGCCCCAGGGTGCACGGGGCTGGAGGTGCGAGCGCGGGCAGAGCGCACGGAGCCTCTCGTCGTCGGCCTACCTCGCCCCCCCCCCCCCACCCCCCTTCTGTCTCAATATTTCTGCAGAAATATAAAAACTGATCACGTGTGACAAGCTGGATCTTACCTGTGGTGAAAAGGGGGAATGCACGCCCCGCCGCTCAGGTCATCACCCGTTTTAAGTCCCGAGTTTGGAGGAACAATATTCGGAGAAATTACGCAGCGTCCACCGATCCAGTCAAGCCCTCGGATAAAGCCCCTTCCTCGCAGGAGCGTTGCGCGTTGAAATGTCAGCCAGGTCCGTCGCTGCCCCTCCGGCCGTGGGGCAGGAAAACATCGTCCGCGGCGTTGAACTGTTCCGAACTCGAGTCAAGAGGAGCGTCGCTGACCCCGCGGGAGTTTAGCGATCCATCGTGTGCACGCCCCAGCCTGGGCTCGATGTGTCGGTAACTTTTAACACACGTCGCCGGTGCAGGGGAGGAAGAAAAATGAAGGTGGTGGTCGATCACTTTGTGCGCAAGGAAATTCAGGACAAATCCGCGACGGAGCGACAGATCTGAGGCGCTGTCCTCCGCTGTTGCGCCATTAAACCCCGTGAGTACATTAAAGTTATATAATTCAGCCGTACTGCCCTGGCGCACTCAACTGCAAACTCAGGCAGGGCAGGGCGGACAGATAGGGAGGCAGCGTCAAGGCTGGAACAACTAGGGGACTGCTTCCACTCTGTCCTTTCACAATAAAAGCTTTGTATTTTTTTTTTGTTCACAGCCTTACAAATTACATAACAATCAATTAACCAATCAATAAATCAATTAATCAAGCAAGCAGGAACTCAATCAGGCAATCAGACTTTATTTATATAGCACTTTTCACACTAACACAAAATGTAACACAAAGTGCTTTACTCAAAAAGAACGCACACACGCACACACACACTCGCATACACACGCACACACACACACACACACACACACACACACACACACACACACACACACACACACACACACAGCAAGGGCTTAATGGGGCACTGAGACAAAAATAAATAAGCACTCAGCAAAAACAGGAAGTGATGAAACATATGGAAACATGCATGTGTCCATACAGGAAATAAAAATGCATATTGTGTGCGCAATGGCAATATAATGAAATGAAATAATGAAATACATTTCTTTTTTGTTCTTCCTCTGCTTTTATTCGGAAGCAGCACAGCACAGCTTCCTGCCCCCCTGTGTGCGTGTGGGGCAGCTTGACGCAGCTGTTAGTTTGACACTTACTGGTGAACGCCCCTTTCCCCTCCACCGAAACTCTCCCTGCTGGAGAATCTGTCAAAACGGGTCTTCCTCTGCGCATGGTGGCACTGAGGAGACCGTTAGAGGTCGTAACTTATATGCTCCACTACAGCCACCACCCACCAAGCGTGGTTGATGTGAATACCGCCATAGTTCTGAGATCCCAAAAGTCTCATCCTGTGGGGGCTCCTTTTAGAGAGGAGGAACCTACTAATTCCAACCATAGCTGTCTGACACCATGTTATTAGGACTGGACTATCAGGAGAAACTTTTCTTCTGGGAACGAGCCCTGAAAATGGATCCCTGCGAGTCCTCGTCTGGCCCAGTCCACACCAGACAAGCTCTTTAATGTGACCAAGAAATATGAAATGTACTTTGTTTTGTCGCCTTTAATGGCATTCACGCAGACGCTCACAGATAGATGAGAAGTGTTCAGGGAGTTGCTGGAGAAAAGATGGCGCCAGATATAATAAATAATAATGAAGAAAGCCAGTCAGACAGGGTAAACAAAACACGTCCTTTTATGCAAACCTCAGACACAAGCTGCAGCCTCCAAACAAAACCGCCTTCAGCAGTTTCACATCTATGACATTAATCGTTCCTCCTCGGGCCCTGCACTTTCTCCCCTCTCAACAAAGCAGGAGTTGAAACCTGTGCTGTTTCGAGAGTGAGGGGTGAAAGGTCAAGCTGGCAGCCAGGCGCACACTGGGAGCCGGGAGCCTGGAGCCTGACTCCCGATCGTGTGTACACGTGAACCTCCCTACACAGAGGAGATCTCTGCTCCAACAACATGGTCTGCCTGCAGGCCTCCACTGTGCATGTCTGGTTCCGGTGCAGGCCCCTCTCTGAAGTCAGCTGCGCTCAGGACAGGAAATGAGCACGAGGAGCAACAAAATAAAAGCATGTTCACACTTGGAAATTGTTTAGTCAACATTGTATCATGACAAATATCTTAAATGTAGTTCAATATTGTTTTCCTATTGTTTTCCTATCTAACGGGATTATCTATGCCAGTGCAGCCGCAAATTTTATAATTCTAAGAGAATCCTGTTCACACACATTCTTGGTTTATTTTGTCAAAATAGAAAATAACCTCTGTTCGTAAAACCTAGCGACATGAATACATATTTGATCCATGCAACCAATTCTGTAAATGTATTTAAAAGGATTGCTTGAGTCCTTCCTGAAACGACGAGTGACTTCTCTGTGACTATAATGCCAGTCAGTCACTTCCACTAAACAAGGTCATTGGTTAGAAATTCATTTTCCTGATGGCACTTCAGTGGAGCAGCAGAAGGACCAATTTGAGATATGAGTCAAGCAGAGTCCGATCACGATGAAGAGGGAGACGGAGGCAGGGGAGGAAGGAGGAATGGACGGTGCAGGCCCGTGCAAACAGACGCCCCTTCTGTTCCATCAGCAAGAAAAGAAACACGGACGGGGCAGACGCAAACCAACAGCCAGAAGAAGAAGAAGACGGGCGGAAAAGGGGCGGGGAAAAAGGCGGTGGGGGGAGGCAGGTGTGGCCCTCCATGCAAGTCATTTGATTAGATGGAGCATGGTGTGTCCTGTGCATGTGGATGTCTCATTAAACGCTAGTGTGGCTGGAGAGAGGCAGGAGCTCCCCAGGGCCTGAGAAAACCACACTGTTCTCAAAACATCACAGGGAACACTGTGAGTTTTTAATGCAGCTGGGTAACAATGGGTGTATCCTATTTACTGATAAATAATAAACACACTGGACACGTGGTGCTCTATGTGCATGTATATGCAACTGGGAATTCATGGAAAAAAAATGTTATGTGGTTGTGTGTGCTCTATGCATTTTAGGTTAAACTAGTGTCAGTGCTGCAGAGAGTGACTGTTTATCACCTGATATACATTTGGATGTGCTGGTGCCTGATAGAGGCCGAGGTTTGGTTTCAAATGTTCTTATTTGAATTCAGTGGATTGAATTTTTTCATCAGGAATCATGGGAGCCAAGGTACACGTTGTACACATGCACACACACACACACATGCATATTAACCCTTTCATCACTATCTGCGCAAGGGGAGTTATTAGGTTTTCTCAAAAGGTTCGACCACATTTTACCAATATTTACTAATATTTGGGGAGTAGTGGTGGTACTGACAAACAGATTTAAATATATTTTAAATATGGTAACCTTGGTTGCAGAAGTTATAGTGTGGAAGACAGCATGCAAAAGATGATGTAAGCCTACTGGACAGTCAGGATGGAAACTAGACATTTTTAATTAGTCAAGAATTATGGAGATGGAATCTTTAACCGCTACAAATCATCCATTTTAATTTCATGTTTAAAGTTTTTTTGAAGATGCTCATCAGAGCCATTCTACCGTTTTCTTGCATTATAACAAAAATAACAATAACAAACGAAAATCTATCTGATAAGTATGATTTAAACCAGCTAGCACCGTTCCTTAATCCCTTCATGTTCCAGTGACTGTAGTATGTACAGAGAGGAGTCTGAGGCCATGACACATTTGTCGGTGACTTTCTCAACTGCTATGAAGTGCTTTAAATCACATAATCAGTGTGCAACAGCTGTATCAAAGAATTAAAAAAGGTTGCACTTAGGTTTTTAGTTACTTTTAACATCTTGATCAAGGTTTGTTTCTTCAAATTGAGGTTTAAATATTGAATCCTCATCATCACCTAAAAATGATCATCTCATCATGAATTAGCAAAGAAGCTGCGCCAAATATCTCAATTAAAACAAATTATCTGCGAGGTTAGAAATCTCATGGAGTAAGAAGGAAATATGTTGTTTTATGGTTCCATGAGCGCTGATCTGTTAAATGAACATGTTTGGGGTTGTAATTTAATTTCAATCTCATGTATGGTTTGGAGATTTTATGCCTTTATTAGAGAGTTGAAAATGAGGCTAGGACCTGAAACGAGGATGCTGCAGTTTGTCATTGAAGCCAATTACCACCTGTGCACCCTGTTCTCAGTCTAATCGAAACAAACCCTCTGATTAACTGGTGTTAATGCAAATGAGGGTAAATTGAGTGACAGGGTGCAGACAGGCCTCGTGTTAGAGGCTGGACTGGAGTCAGATTTGTTTTTACTTCAGTTTCTGCCAAGGTCTCTTCCCTTGTTTGCTGATCATTTCTTCCATCTCTGATTGTTAGCGGGAGCATGCAGTGATGTGCTAAATATAGAGTTTTCAAGCTCTCTCCATCTGATCTTACATAAGTTGTAAAGTTTCAGCAATGTAAGGTACAAAGATAAATTACAGTAATTCAATATATATATATAGGGGCCACAACGTTTTACACAAACTGTTGAGTGAACTTTGAGTGACTTTCTGATGCAATTATGCAATTCTTTTGTACTTCCATCAAGTCCTGTGTCCTTTTTCTTGACAACAACAATTTTGTATTCATGAGAACGTAAGAAAAGACAACTGCGATGTTGATGTGTATCAAGAAATTTGGCTGCTGCAAGGAATGAGAAAGGAAAAACTGGAGCATATTTCCCAAAGCATTTCGAGAATTTGATGAGTTCTTATCATGGCTGCGACTTGGAAGCTTCCTGGTCATTTCATGCAGTCAGGAACCTTCGATCACCACCTCTCAGTCATTAATTAGACATACATTTCCCTCTTTAAAGGACCAGAAGAATAGAATAATTTGTCAGGCACAGATGTATTCAACAACGATGGACAGACAACGCAAAACCAACAGCTAGAAGAAGAAGGACGGAGGAGGAAAAGGGGCGTGGAAAAGGGGTGGAAGGGGAGGGACAGGTGCCGCCCACCGTGCAAGTCATTCGATGAGATGGAGCATGGTGTGTCCTGTGCATGTGGATGTCTCATTAAACGCTAGTGTGGCTGGAGAGAGGCAGGAGCTCCCCAGGGCCTGAGAAAACCACACTGTTCTCAAAACATCACAGGGAACACTGTGAGTTTTTAATGCAGCTGGGTAACAATGGGTGTATCCTATTTACTGATAAATAAAACACACTGGACTGTTCTATGTGCATGTATGTGCAATCGGGAGTTCATGTGAAGATATGTAACGTGGTTGTGTGATGCACGTCGCTCTGTATGCGAAGCAGGTTATTCTAGATTCAGAACTTGGATGTGCTGGTGTTTGATGGAGGCCAAGGTTTGTGTTTCAAATGTTCTTGATCATTGAAAAAAACCCCAAACGAGTGGTCGGACCCAAGGAGACGTACATGTTGTACAATCACAATCAATTCACTTGTGCCGTCAAGGCCTGTGCCACACGGCTGGAAAATCTCTTTACAGGCATCTTCAGCATCTCTCTGAACCAAACATACTTCAACCCAACCGTCATCATCCCAGTGCCACACAAGTCTTCCATGTGGCTGTCTGAATGAAACCCATAGCACTCAATCCTGACATCATGAAGTGCTTTGAGGGCCCTGTCCAGCAGCACATTAATCCAGTGCCTGCATCACATCTGAGCCCCCCTCCAGTTTGCTTACCACTCCAACTCCAGTGAGGATACGGTAACTGCTTCCTAGCAGCTGGTATCTCAGATTTTCTGAGAATAAAACCAAAAGTATCATCATAGATAAGAGAACCATGCAGGAAAATATGTTTCTCTGAAGTTCCGCTCTTTAAAGTGAACATTGAATTCCATTTTTTCGAGGTTTTATGCCTTTTATGAGATAATTTACAGGTGAAATGAGGATAGGACTTCAACCAATGATGCTGCAGTTCATGGTTGATGCGTTAAACTCTTATATCAGCAGCAAAACGTGTCCTCAAAACAATTACAAATTCAGTACAATCTAATGGTAGATAGATAGATAGATAGATAGATAGATAGATAGATAGATAGATAGATAGATAGATAGATAGATAGGTAGATAGATAGATAGATAGATAGATAGATAGATAGATAGATAGATAGATAGATAGATAGATAGGTAGATAGATAGATAGATAGATAGATAGATAGATAGATGGACAGACAGACAGATGGACAGATGGACAGATGAACAGATGGATAGAGAATTGAAGCCCAAGCTATTTGCCCACTTTCTTACATAAAGTGAGACATTATGATTGTATTGTTGTTGGTGTTTTCACTCTTGTTGTTGCTCTTTGTTATAGTTATAATAATGAAGAAAGCTCGTCTGGCCTCAGTTAAAAGACCAATAATGTCGTATACAGTGTCCGTGACTGAGTTCGATTTCCCGCTCAGCATCATCTTTCTTTTCTTCAGAAGGAAACACATTGCTGCTGATTTGCTTGTTCTTTACCGTATTTGATTTTCAAGGAATTTGTTCACAAATGTAGGTAATCGTCAGTCATTTAATGAGCTCGGAGAGAACGGCACGGCTCGTTTGGTCTTTTAGTCGGTGTCTCGTAGCAATTGATCTTCAGTGTTTGTAATGTATTTTCTAGAGCAGTTCTCATTGGGAGGAACTAATTGCAAAAGACAAGGCAGCTTCACGAAGCTTCATATTGGGTCTGGCACATCGTGTGGAGTGCTCTCCGAGGACAGGCATCGGTTTTGAATTGAACCACTGCTCCATAAAATGTCAGAGCACGAACCTGCACGAACATCCAAATCTGACACAGAGAGAAAGAAAGAAGGAAAGAAAGACGGAAAGAAAGAAGGAAAGAAAGAAGGAAAGAAAGAAGGAAAGAAAGAAAGAGGGAAAGAAAGAATGAGAGAACACCATCCAAATCAAATGACTGACTAGCCATTGGTCATTAACTGAATCTGCAATCCTAGACTTGCATCACCTCAAATGTTACAGAAATTTCAACTAAACCAGTGCATTTCCTCCCTCTCTGCATTTCCTTGGTACATTCCCACTTTCCTTCAAAGGGATACTATTCTTGTGAGTTATGTCAGACATTGAGGAGAAAGCCCCGAGGGGAAGGAAGACTTTCTTTGAAGAAGGAAGCAGAGAAAGGAAGGAGGGATTTCTTTTTAAAGACAAACAGGCAGTTCACACCCTTCTGTATTTCTTCTTCGAGTCAGCGGGGAGGCCGAGTTGAACAATGAGTAGGAAACGTCTGATGGAAGAAGGAAAGATTATGACACCGCGAGGAAGGATTTCTCGACAGACTACTAACAACTTATCGCTGCGTGTGTGACGTGTGCGTCTGCTGCCCAACAGCTCTGAGGCTGGAGCTGCACTGAGCAGATGTAGTCTCGTGCTGTAATTCTTTCATAGTCAAACACAGCTGCACCGCACCCCTGTCAGACACGAGGCATGGACGGCAAATCCTGGATGACGTTAGGTGCACAATCTTTCTGTCATGCCACAGAAGCCAGTGCTTGAGTGCTTTACATTACATACACTCCTCCGAGTCACAGCAGGTTTCTCCAGAACTTATCTGGATTAAACTGTAGATAGGGAAATACAATGAGTGTCAAAAACCTCTTTCAAATAACGCAAGTAAGTACCTTGACTCAAGAACTGCACTCAGACCACAGTTTTGAAATACAGGTTTACTCCTCCAAAGAGTGATATTTCTACTCCACTCCACTTATATCACAACTACTAGGTAATATGATCAGTTTATCAAAGATGCAGTGTTACTATCCAAGTTGTTAACATTGCTGTTAATTCACAACAGTAATATAGGCAAGTGCACCCAAATGAGTCAATACATATATTTACCAGCAAAATTGAGTAACAGTGATTTAAATGATATCCCTTAAAATAAAGTTGTAGCACTTGAGTGATTTCTCCTCTTAGGTTAGTAAGTTGATATAAACCATTTTATTTGCTCATTCGACTAAAATGATTTTCACACATGCACAGAAATCCACTGAAACGACAAACACAACACATTTGGAACCATTATTTTCCTGAATCGGGGGATGCCAGATATTTGTAGCCTAACTGCTGCTGGACACTGTGGCCAAATTACAGGATAATAGTTCATGCTTAAATGGAGCAACAATAACATAAGTAGGGAAGAATAATAAAGTAAAAAAAACAGTTATGCAAGTAAGGTTGTAAGAAAAAAACCCTGAGTGCATTCAAATGACCAAGGGTGCATTTTTATTTGTTCTAATATCAAAGGTTTTGCTTTAATGAAGATGTTTGCTTATCTATTATAATACAGCGTACAACCACAGCAGTATGGTAGAAGTCACCTCTAACTTTCACGTTGCGTCAATACACATAAACTATTATAAAAACAGTTCAATAAAAACAAAATAAAATAACAAAAATCCCACTCAGTTTTTGGTTTTGTAGTTCAGACCCTTCACAGCTTCCCTGTCTCTCCAGCAGTGACATTAATGTCAAACCACAAACCGCACGATGTCTGTGAAATAGATCATCTCGATATATATATATATAAAATCGCTTCACCCCTCACAAGAGAAGCGAGGGCAGAATATTTTGGATCTTCAGTATCAGTATCTGCTTTGCATCGAGAGCAAGGCGCGGACGTTCAATCCACTGACCGTGGTGACCTTTGGATTGAATAGTTCAAAAGGGAATATGATCTTTGTGCAGCAAAGGAGGGTTTTAGAAGAGATCAGGCTCACAAAACACCCATTAGCGGACAACAAAGTGGCTGCAGAGGCGATAGGTTTTCATTTTTCTCTCATAGGAAGGACACCAGTCTATAAAACATTTATTTAGTGCCTACTGCTTACTTTAAAAAATCCTTGTCTCCCCGTGGGGGAGATATGTGTTGACACTGACTTTGTGCTTTTGAATGAATTCAGTTTGATGGCAGCCTTGTGTAACGGATCTCCCGCCAAAAACAGTCAGAAAGGAGCCGCAAACCTGCTCGTCAACTCAGGGATCGGTGCAGCCGCTGCACGAGGTTAGCTGAGGGAAAAATGTTGTTTACGTTCCCATTCATTAAACCAGTGACTTCACATGTGGTGTAACTTTGAATCAGATATACTGTGCAGCCAAAGAGAGAGAGAGAGAGAGAGAGAGAGAGAGAGACAGTCAGGTCACAAGAGGACGGAGCGGCAGCAACATGAGGGGGAAGAAAAGTTGGCGCGCCCCTGCCTGTCACGTCTGCATGATGCCACTAACAGTCAACGGCAGAGTAGATAATATATTGAACCTGGCGACACAGGAAGAACAGAACAGACTGTGCCCCTCATTCTGTTCCTCAACCAGGAAGCTAAATTTTGGATTTGTGATTTAGATTTGGAAATGGCTGCTGCTGCAAATTCCTTGTGTACTTGCATTGCTCCAGTTCCAAACTTCACCCAACCCAATCCAAATGGAAAAATAAAAAAGATTGAATCAACAACTGGCTGTCACGCAGAGGAGAGCCGGGGATTCCAAGCAAACACCTACAGGGGGATGAGACAGAAAAGTACACACTTGAGCAGGTAAACACACAAATGATAAGAATGAGTCAGATAATGTCTTGAAGGAAAAGGGTCACATAGGAAAAAATAACTTTTTCAAAAAGTTAATAGACAAATTAATTCACATTTCCATCAATAGAGACACAGAGAGTTCATGCAGGGCCATGGCCCTCACAATCTAAACAGGCAAACGCAACAAAGCTTTTTGGTTAAGTGACAACAGGCGCAGCAAAGCAGCCAGCTCACCAACCCAAAGCAAAACAAATGTTTGATGTGTCAATAGTCAGTTAATACTGTGCACATGAGCAAGATCTGGAACCAGATCTGTGTTCCCTCAACTCGTTTTCTAGGCAGGACAAACAGGGGTATTTTAAAGATATCAGTTATATAGTTAAGATATGAATTATGACATAGTTGAAAAAAAAGAAACTACATCGTAGGATATTAAAAGTTTTTTTTGGGATGAGTGAAAATATAAATTTTGGTGATTTATGGTTTAACGCTTCTAAATGAGTGTGGAAGGGTGATGTAGTTTTGAGATTCACTCACCACACTGATGTTGGGGAGCCATTTTATCATTAGATCATTCACAGTTATTAATACAAAAATTATGATAAGCTCTCATTCAAAGTTTTCAAAGCTTTACCAACTTATATTGGTCGTATATAATGACAAATATAATGTATAATAATGACAAAACATCACTGATCAGGACAAAGCACTGTTTTATATCACAAGTTTTCATAAAACATAAAGTGGAACAACGTTCACTTGACATATTGTCAGATCATCATATCAGAATGATTCTGATTGATCTGTGGGGGGGGGGGGGCGGCTGGTATGTACATTTATTTATCAACAATGCCAAGTTTTCTACTAAATACAAATTTTCACAGAACGTGCGTTAATATAAGGACATGAGGGAACAGTGGCGATGATCACGACTCATTTGTGCAACACCCCCCCCATTAGGATCGTTGCTTATTTTGTTTGTAGGATCCAGCCAGCTGTTGTTTTCACAGCCGATATGTGACACACAGATGTTCCATTTAACAGGGTGACTCACTCGCTCACCTGGCAATCAGAGAGAGAGAGAGAGAGAGAGAGAGAGAGAGAGAGAGAGAGAGAGAGAGAGAGAGAGAGAGAGGGGGGGGGGGGGGGAGAGATCCTGCTGTTTTGTTCTTTATGCAAGAAGAGTGAAATGGGATCAGGTAACAAATCCTCCGTCTGATTGTAAATGGATTATAGAGGTTTCACAGCCAGTGCATCTAAAAAAAGATGATCCAGATTCAGAGAGGAGCGCAGGGCCTTGTCTTGAGGTGATGATGGGGAGCTACAATTCAACGGCTTTCAATTATCTGCAGAGATAAAGAGACATTTACTGAGACACAAAGACATATCTGTATATTATCTATACTGTATTAAATAGGAGACACAGCCCGTATTGAGAATATTTCACACTGTAGCTTTTACATATGTTTGGATTAAGGATCGGGACATTATCTCAGCCACACAGTTATATTTCATCATGGCACCACTTGTGTGTGTTCATGAAGATGAGTCTCCATATTTCTCTCTGTCTGCTCGGAAGCCATTTTTAGTGTTCATGCAGTCTTACTGGCTGAGCTCGTCCGTGTGCTGAGATCTTTTTTTTTCTTCTAATAAAAGCATGTTGTGGAACAGCTGACACATCTTTTCATTTGCCGACGTCTATAAAAGAGCATGTATATATATGAAGCTGCTGGTCCCTCCGCTCTCTGCAGCTCGATGAGACTAAGAATAAAGGATGAGAAGAGTCAGTGTTCAGTTCAAACCACCTTTTCCTCTCTGTCTGAACTCATTCTCCTGCACCTTCCCCTTCGTTACCACCGCTCTTCCCCCCTGACAGCGCTTGTGTTTGTGTATTTTTAATTTTTTTGGGGAGGTTATACACAGATTTGTGTGCTGAATTGATTTTTGTTCGCAGCTTTTAACCCAGCTCATTTTTCTACTGGCAAAGCTGTCACCATGGATACATGCTGTGTTGTGACCTTTTTGGGGTCGTCCTATCATGTGCTAAGTGGCTGGTATACACTAAAGCACAGAGGATACGGCTTAGTGTGGAGTTGTGATCTCACAAAGGAACACACACACACACACACACACACACACCTAAGTGTTACACACTCATGCACAGACAGGCCAGGCTTTGACCTTTGTGATGCTTTAGCACTGCTTGCGAATTCAAATCATGAGCTGTCGTCCTGAAATATGAAAATCTTTCCAGTTTGACCAGTTGGACGAAGCAAGATGTTATAAGAACATAGCTGAGATGACTGGATTCTGCCACAGGCGATTAAAGCCCTCTCTGCCCATTGTGGTGCAAGACTTCAAACAAACTAGTGAAAACATTCAGGGAGAGGAGAAGGTGTGTCTGCAATGGAAATATGTCTCTGTTAGCCAACACCAAAAGAGAGAGGAATGTTGTTTAGTTGTCTGATCATCATCCGCTGACTCTGGCACCATTTTCTATGAGTTTTAAGTTATGGTAGGTCGTATAACACTGATGTACAATATGTTAAATAAACTAAAATAAATTAACTTTTTATTTATTAATTAGAAATGCCGGACATTCACTGCCTCCAGTGTGAGGATGTTCTGCTTTCTCTATTTCATATCATTGTAAATTTAGCTGCATGTCAATATTTTTTGGACAATGATCACTCAGCTCTGAGTTTCCTGCAGGTCTCCTCATCATTTGAACATTTTCTGCTGCCTCGGTGTGGCCACAAATATATTGATTTTATACGCTGAGCAATATATCTAAAAAATAAAGGAAGAAATAATGTGAATGAAATAATGTGAATGAATGATTATGAATACAATAACTGGCTCTGCAGACGAGTCTTATTTCGTCATTGCAGCTGTGTAACCTCACTGATTCTGATCATCCGGCCTGACTCATCCTTTTACCTTCACATCCCTGCCTACACCTCAAGCCAAGGAGACGAGAGGCGGCCGCAAGAGTTCAGTGCACCTGAAGGAGACATAGAAATAAATAAAGTGGGTGTTCGTTCACATCCCAGATGAGTCAGCCGTCCTCTCAGCAGTACATAATAAAGTGGGAATTGAAAAAATACCTTGAGAAGCTCAGAAAAATAAAGGTTATCCGTTGCACATCTTTTTTCTCGTTCCATTTCTGTAATTGTAAAATATACTATTTCATATGCAGCCTCATGAGCTGAAATAAGCCAAAGTGTTTTCCATGATGGATTATCAATCAGAAATACTCACGAGCACATTATACATCAGAATCACTTAACAGGACACACTTAAATAAAATTAAAAGTCAAATCTACTATTGCGTGTATTCCCACTCCTCTGTCCATGTGATCTGGTCTATTATAAATGTGCAGGTCTCATATAGCAGTCATCAAAGAGTGGGTGAGACATACTGAGGCAAAACCACACTAACTGAAACTCAGCGCCACAGTTTCCATCACGGATCGAAATATTTTTCACATTCAACTCCACCAGTTCCAACACATTCACACATGTTTGTTTTGTCTTCTCCTACGCAGCGGTTCAGACGGAGCAACCACACACTGATCCCTCAGATTGTATCCGTCGACATCTGTCACATGGCTCTTTAAAATGTGTCTTGTTATGTTTTGTATAGTCAGACAGTTAATAATAATAATAATAATAAGTATAATAATAATATGATTTGGTAAAAGAACAGGACAATATCTCCTAACTGTGCTTACATGAAGTATAAATTGTTGATTTTGTTCACAATAAAATCACTTCATTCTGTTTTATACCTACGCACACTTAGTAGAAGAAACTATAGCATATTGGCCAGAATTTAAGTCTAATTAAACGGTGTGTTGTTGTTATATATTGTTGACAAGCTGCAATACACCTCTGGATTTGTTTGTCTAACTTTTTGTAAACATTAAATCATCGTAATTATGGCCTGGGCATTGGGATTATTTTTGAAAACCCAAATAGTGAAGGTTTCAGTTTGTAGTCCCTCAGTGATTATAGTCCTGTGTAACCCTCGACAGTGACTCACTATCCTGACAGAGAAGTCAAGAGTCTTTTAGGGACACTAAAGAGAAGGAAACACTCAGATCTGTCTCTGCAAACAACACTGAGAAATAAATACATCCAGAGAACACTGATCAGCAGAAGAGATTTTTTTATAGTTTCTTTAAATACTTTTTAAGGTTCTGAAAACAGCATGTTTTGTTTATGGGTAAAATATAGATGTATTGCATTATATAATATTAAAATTAAATTACTGACAACTGAGTCAATTGTTCAAAAGCTGTTTATTTGAGATTTTTGGACAGATTGAACCCTCTTGCTTTGTAATTAAAGATCCTATGGTGGCACAAAACCCCCCTTTCAAAATAAGAGTCCCCTCCAGAGTCAAAACATTTCCCTCATACGCCCTTTGTTCAGAGATGTCCCTGTAAGGACTGCATTTTATCTTGATCTCTCCCTTCCCTTTTTGTCATTTTTGACAAGGGCTTCATTACTTGACTAATTGTTGCACTAATGAGAAGCTTGTTTATCAAGGAGGAGTAATTAGATGTGTCATTTAGCACCAATTACACCCGTGGTGTTTTAATGTGCCATTAGGATGCAGCCACAGAGAATGTACCCATGCCTACTCCAGGTTGAACACAGCTGTTATGAAGGATGTGTACAATTTGCCCCCAGATAGAAGGATGTGTCTTTAATATGAGTGTTTAGTGGACAGAGGAGATATTGCAGCGCTTATTCCAAATATTAGCAGGGAGAAGGGCCTTGAAAGCACCATGTGAATACACAATATAACATGTATGGAGCTAATATTTTTATATTTACCTCGGCCGTGAATGTCGTCCTTGTGAATTGAAAAACCAATCTACTATACAATATGAAAACGTATTGTATTTACTTCTTCATATAACATATTGTATAATATATATCATGTCAAAGAGCAGACTGCTTTTCCTTATTAATTGTTATGTATGATTCATTTAGCGTGAACAGGCTACTCTGACAAATAGACTGTGTACACAACAACACTAATATCTATATCAGCTGTAATGCAACATGCAGCTTTATATGCTTTATTTATATTTTACTGACACAATACATACTAATATTATATTTTGATGTATTTTCTAATTTACAGATTAAACAAATATGGAAAAGATATGCACGTTATGTTAAAAAAGTTTAATTTTCATAATTCAAGTTCTATATGTTTTAATTTTGTCCTTTTTTAAAATGTATTGCCATTTATAATAAAGTTAATGGTTTAACTGTAACATTTCAAGTCAAGCTTACATTTCTTTTTTTTTATAAAACTGCCTTTTATTAAAATGTATATGTTGGCCAATACATCTCTATTGGTAAGTATATTGGTATCTGCATCAACCCTTGAACATCCATATTGATCAAGCTCTAGTACTCTTTGCTATTTCCCATATTTCCAATCACACTGGCCTGAAGACGACTCATGCATTGATAGACCAAATATCGTGCACCAACACTCATGAGCTTCATGGAGTGAAACAGTCTCCAAAAACTCACCAAATTGGCAGAATAAGAAAATTGGATTGAAGAGATGTTTGAGATCAGACGTGATGATGAGAATTTTGTAACTCAGACACAACTACTTTCTCCACAAAGCCTTTCTGAATGCACGTCATCAGGTTGTTGCCAGGTTAACTTTCAGCAGCAGGAGGTTTTTCGCTGCAGTGTTACAGCAGAACTACCCCCGAGGTCTTAAATAGCTCATCTTACAGTGAACCATGTGTTGGGTAACCAGTATGTGGACCAGTGGATGTCATCATGAGTGTAGTTCGGTGTTCTAAGTGATTAGCGCCTTAACAATTAGAGCACAATGATCTAATCTGCTATGAAGCTGTGCATCATACATGTGCGGCTGCGGAGAGAAGAAGGGCCGCGCTGCCTCTGAGGACAGAGCAACGAGAGCGACGGGGATGATAATGAGCAAATGATTCCCATAATTGCATTTATGCATTATGTTAAATATCAAGAACAACCTGAACACTATTACATGTTTCATCTCGTGCCCTTTTCCTCATTTATAATATTTCCAGTAACCAATCAAAATGTCGGTAGAGGTTGATTCCTGTGGATGATGTTCCTGCAGGTTGTACACTGTTTTATGTTTAATTTGATATAACCAGTGTGATATCCCAATAATAACATGTGCATGCTTTATGTAGTCATAGCTCTAACAGTGTATTTGAACGAAGCCATTTTAAGACAGTCAGATATAGGTCAATATCCCGTTTAATATAGAAGTAATAAGAGAAGAGATTATAATCTAAGCATTGCAGTACTACACAAAACTAAGCACATCCTGAATCAGAAAACATTATATTTATTATACTGTTCCCTCATTGTTCCATACAGAGCTTATTGTGTGGAGGTTTGAGTAAACATCTGCAAAACAAACACAAATATCATTTTCTTTTTTAGCAAAAAATAGCAACAAGATTTAGATCTTAGTTAAATGCCTTAAAATGTTATTTAGTTGAATTAAACACTGCACAAATAATGTATCAAGCCTCACAATTCACTCCTCAACAGTATACAATGATTATTTGAACTACAACAGAGTCAATATGAACTGAGGGGAACAGGCAAGTTTAAGGAAATTAGGGAAAGGACAAATATAAAAACAAAGGTGTTTGTGTAAAAGAGGCAAATATATAGAATAATTATGATGATTAATTAAAGTCACTTTTCATGTTTAAAAAAAGTTTAAAAGAAAAAAATATGTTACAAATCATTTTAATCATAATTATTTGTTTAATTCTGTTTTATTTAATACATTTTAGGGCCTAATAGGGTTGCGAGTTGAATTCTTATGGGTATGAAGGTTAGTCATGATAAGTGCTGATGATAATGCTTTATTTATTTAGCTATTTTTTGTAAACTTATTGACTTGGTTTATTTTTGTGTAACAAATCCTTCATCTGAAATATGTTTTGTGGACTAAAATAAAGTAAACTGAACTCAACTGAAGTATGAAAATGGGAAGTAAGTATTGATTTCAATTCAATTCAAACCAGGACCAGTTGTGTACCTGTTGTATTTAAGCACTGTCGGATTGTTTATTATAACGAAAATAATAATTCTGATACTCATATAGATGTTATTATGGGATAGAACCATTAATAATAGTAAAAATGATAGTAATATGATAATGATAAGAGTAATGCTGATAAAATAATTGAGTAGCTGATCTGAGTCAGAGATATAGGTGATGGTGTGTAAATAATCCTTTAACTCAATGGACATTGTGCTGTTTGTGTATATTTTCCATATCATGATAAAGATAGGTGATGCAGTTACATGTTGGTAAAAGGTAGAAACACTAGACGTGCATGTCACACATTATACGACGAGACCCTGACAAGCCTGTAACCTGCAGCACAAAGCGTATAATTACTTAGTATTTCGGTACATCATATTACTCACTAAATATCAGGGAGTTATTCAGCTCGGTCTCTGCATATTAATTAGTGACCTTGTACAGTCTCTCACAGGTTGATTGGAATGCAGGCGGAGGAATAACTCACTGTGGGGCCAACGCTGTGCTATTTGCTTAATAACACAGCCTTCTCTATTGGTATCATTTTGTTCATATCGTGAGTGTTCTCATGTCTTTATTGAAACACAAATACACAGTGCAGTGGGGATCTGTGTGTGCAGACTCTATGTACATAGTATAGAATGTACATCACATGCCGTACATTTAAAATGCATATTCACTGATGTTTTATGCAACTACACGTGAAAACTCCACTGATTAAATGAAGTAGGTCCATTTACAGACTGCATCTGAAACGAGGGTCTAAGTGGTCCGGTGAATTCCAGCTGCCTGTCGTAGGGTTTCTACCACAGACTGGAAACTCGCCATTCTTTGTGCGTATGAGCCATAACTCAATACCAAACACTTCTCAACCCACTGGAAACCAATGGCTAACAAATACCTTGTCAAAGGTTGTTACAGTTGATATTTCACGATTAATTCTCCTGGAATCAAAAAAACAGGAAACTGTGGTTTGTTATATTCAAATGGGAAAATCCAACTTATGATTTCTCTGTAATAATCATAATAAACTGTATTTGTATAGCGCCTTTCAAAGTGCTTTACATACATTATAGATTAAAAAACAAACGTGATAAAATGTAATTCAAATAAGAAGATAACCGATTTTAAGAAAACTTAGAACATGTTAAAATGACATTTTAAAGAATAGGAAAACAAAATAATTAAAGAAAAATGTTACAATTAAAATTTTAAAAAAGTATGAAAGCAAAAAAGAAAGAAAGTGATAAGAGATCTAAGAGAGCAAGAGTGCAGCCAAGTGCAGGATTCAGTTAACGGCTGAAGTAAAGAGACATTTATTTTGTAATTTCTTCTTTAACCTGACTAAAATTATGTGAATAAGAGATGTTATATATGTTATATATGATATAATAACAGACACAAAGGGGTCATAATTATACTTACATATTTACACCATGTACAAGCAGACTTACCACTCTGAACAGAAACCCAGTGCTATAGCAGATCATGCTGTAGCTGATGATGATGATGATGAAGCCATTTACAATATAACTATACTGTAATTCTGTAAATGTAAAAAAATGATTATGGTAAATGACAAAATAGGTTTTCAACAGATCAGGTTGCACGACCTGACCTAAATGAGACCCACTCTCTGTTGCAGAAAATGTTCTAACCGGACTTGATATGACAAAATACAAGTTGGGTCCATCTATCCATTAAAACATGGACCTCGTAGCAATAGACTCCATAAAGACTCTATACTGAAGTTTTCTCCATTATTGATATCTAAAAATACTTTGTATTTTTATTTATTTTTAGAGTTGATCCTCCCGCTCTCCCTTTCCTCTCACTCGCTCTTTATCCAGTGTCTTGGTCGGCCGCGTCAAACCCAGCAACACGTTTGTCACAGAGCCATTTAATGAATAATTAAAGCCACAAGGTTATACAAGGCCCTGTCAAGACATTTCTCCGCTCTAGCTCTTCCCTTTGAGCTGCGATGGGGTCCATACGTCCCTCCACAGCCCTCCGACATGATGCCAATTACTTCCGGGCTCCTTGAGGGAAGCGAGAGTGGCTCCAACTGTGCGGCTGCCATGGCATGCTCTACTTTTAACTATTGAACTGATGACTCCTGAAATAATCATTATGCTACCCTTACCCCACTGAGCAGGGATGAGACTCACTGCTTTGTGAGGGCCAGAAAAAAGAGGGCTGCAGAAAAATCATGTTCAGGGCAAAAGACATTCACCCAGTGAATTAAAAAAAAGTATTACTGGAGAGCTGAATGAAATGAGAATGTGAAGTGTTCACATTATGAAGACCATGGTTACAATGTGATATATGTGTGCTATGTGCATTTCTAGGCCACACACACACACACACACACACACACATGAGCATCCTGCTCTCTGTGCATATCTAAAGTTTTTAATACAAACTACACATACTACCCTTTTCTACAAATAAAGCAAATAGTATTAACCGAGAAGGTTTAAGTAAATTTAGATTTTATTACACTTGGTGTACATGAAAAAAAACAGATAAAGGTATAAAGACTTCAAATATGTGTAGACAATAAACTCAAAGCATGAACAATGCCAGATTTTCTTTTTAATGAAGTCTAATATTCTCATAATATACTGATACAGGTGTGTTTATGTGCTACACTCATTTCCCCATCAATTCTCATGTGTCTTGGAAGGTAATTAAATCAATAACATTTCTATATTTAATCTCCCTGTATTTGTAAATTGCACATTAATTGTACACATTGCAAGTCATCATTCATTGGCAATTTTGTTTGATTTCCTATAATTTACTGCAGAGAGCAAAGAATAGACACTGGAATTCAAAATAAGTCACATTTGGACTACTGGAGCCACAGACATGGAATGACATTAGTTGCTGCATGCTGTGGTTTAGCTGAAATTCTGAATTACGATCCCTATGTCATGCATTTTGGATGAGAACGCCCCCAGCAAGACCGAATGGGTTCCCAATCGTTGTAGCTGCTCTAATGTGACGTATCCACAACTTTACAGCCCAAAGTCAAAAGTTTAATTCTTTTGTAAAGCATTGAAGAAGATTAATGGAGTTAAACAGAGGATGACTGACAAAAGGTTTCCAACAACGGGACGGTGAATGTGTCAAGATTTCGCAGAATTGTTAAAGCCAAAATGTTGCTATGGGTAAAAATACTACATAGAGATACAGCTATGTTATACACAGTGTTTCCAGTCTTCTCTTGTCATCCACTAAACCCTGCTCGGCTTATTTAGCATCAGGTGACTTATTTCTTTATTTCCTCTTTGTTTAGGTTTCATATCTCATGATCCCTTCACGTTGTTTTTCCTTTGCCTCAAAAAAAACCCTCCCTTTTCTTAGAGAGCAGAGGAGAGAGATACACTATCATACCCAAAACACACATTTTGTGAAGAATCAAGATGCAGGTTAGGGAATCGACTGAAGGAGTGAAGTGTTTCTTCTCCTATACTGGAGTAGATGGTTCCCAGTAGTACATGGGAGCGGAGAGAGTGGAGTAGAAGAACTGCTGTTTCTATTACACATTGGAGAGGAGTGAACTATTTTATATTCTTTTTATATTTCTCACCCCAACAGTGTTTGATCAGCTGAAAGTATGTCTCGCTAAAGCATCGATCCATTCTGTTCCATGAAATTCTTTGTGCAGAAGCAGTTGCAGAAAAAGCTCCTCCCTGATTAAATCCTTGCAATCTGCTCGTAAAAGAATAAGAAAACTGAAGCATTTCAAAAATCAACTTCTGTAGATATACTGCAATTGTTTTTTTCTGTTCTTGTCTTGGAACACAGCCATTTGACAGAGCCATTAACAAATCTGTGTTTCCTGCTACGACATGTCGCACTGTTTGCTGTCGAAAGGGCCCGAAGGCAATATTCAATCTGTGGTCTGACTTCCTTTTGAAGTTTGATGAGTTCACAGATGTTATGTGCGCATTTTTGGGTCCTTGCATAATCGTGTGTTCTAACATGTTGAGTTTATTTTTATATTTACGACATCGACACACTTTGGGCGATCTGCCGAGCCGAGAATCAAATCCAATCAATGCAATTCCATTCATTCTTATTCGTACAGCGCCCATTCACAACATTATCCAAAGTAATTTCACATAGGGTGGAAGCCTTATTAATATTTTAGACAGTAACCCAACAGTTACATCAGTGAAGAAACACTTGGGGATAGAGAGGAAAGAAACGGGGGTAAGAGAGGAGAGTTGGGGGGGAGATAAGAGAGAGAGAGAAACCAGGAGTCATTTTTAAATATATGCATTTCTATCAAAAACACACAAATATACTGTATGTACATATGAGTGCATACTTAAAATGTAATGCTTGTACAGCAGTGCATGCATACATATCAAATTCACACCCACTCATGAAGACACACACACACACACACACACTTCCCCCCTCAGCTGGACTCTTATGCTTATCGTCCCCTTGCAGTGTTTGTGTTAGTTCATTGAGTTCTGAACCAACTGTTAGTCCGCGGTGCCACGAGAGGGGACAATTAGCCTAATGAAATGCAGGAGCAAATCACACTCAGTGCTGTGCAAACACTTGCTCAGTGAATATTCATGTGCTGTTGGCTTTGCAGATGCATTAAAAGGCGGCGCCGCTTTGCTTGAATACCAATCGTTACATTTCCACCTGAAGCTAACACCGTAATCAGCGACATTGCTGGTGCTTTGGAGCTCGTCTTCACTCGAACACAGACCACATCTGTTGCCGCCTGTGCTCCAGCAACACCTGCAGCTGTTCGACATTTATAAACAGAGGCGCCCGCTCACCTTTTACTTTAATGGATGGAGGAGGAAATGTCAGACAGTGGAGTTCGCCGGATGAACTTCAATCCCCACAAAAGTTGATGATCTTGTTACAGTGCAGCAGCCTTCCGGCGTACATGACACTAGATGCTGTTATCTTGAAAAGAAGGTCGTGAATCAGGGGAGGTTACAGCTCTTAGGGACAATTCACTAAAATGGTTTAGAGTGAACATCATGAAAGGTGAAAAAGAAGTGGCTGCAGGGTCTAATAACATGTAACTAAACCCTCTGCCATGTTCAACCTGTCGCCCTTCATCATTTACACAAGAAAACACGAATAATCCAAACATCTTTTCACCTTACCTTGGAAAATAATATCAGGAGGCACTAAATTAATTTTTGACATGCTATAACACCACTTAGACACGCAGACCAGGAGAGACTGGACTCAAACCATCAACCCTCTGGTTAGTGGAAGACCTGCTTTACCTCCCGAGCCAAAGCCATACTGTATCTCTATATAGATAGACTATATGAACCTGGATGAATGTAGTCAGGTAGACAAAACATGAAGGCCTGGATGACCTGTATTTTCTTTTTATTTCTGATTTCAGACAAAACCAAAGTTATTGTAATTGACCCTAAACAACACAGAAAACGTTTTGTTATCTAATCATTTAGTTCTTGTACTCTTCTAGTTGTTGTGCGCGAGAATGTAAAAAAAACACATCTTGTCTCAAAAGGATGCTGAAAAACGTGTCGTCCCAGTAAGTCTGTGAAAAGCCTCCAGTTGATCCAAAATGCTGACAGGGACTAGTTAGGCCTCCTTTAAAACCCAGGCCAGAATTTAAAATCCTTCTCCCTACGTACAAAGCCCCTAATGACCAAGCTCCATCACAGCATAAAGAGCTCATAATACCCTATTATCCAAATACAACACATCAGTCTGAGAACTCAGGCTGGTGCTATTCAGAAGTGCAGCCTCTATTATTGATAAAACTATTACACATACAAGTATTATTATTGTTACCATCATTACAGCCAGCGTGACAGTGCTTGAACAAAATAAACAGTGGAGCTGCTCCTGGTCTCTTTATCCTATCTCTCCCCTCTTCTCTTCTGTAAATGAACTAACATTGAAACAAGTCACAGCAGGAAACTGTAAAATTCTGGCCTAATACTGTGAGGGGAACTCAAATACAACTGTCAAAAATACTTCCACTCTTGTGTGTATTAATGCTTATGTCACATTCATTCATGCATGAATCCTTAGAGAGTATCTTTTCTGATTCAGCCGCTGTGCAAAAGACATTTAAATTTTTTATATGAAAAAAATCCAGGGTAAGTGTCTGTTAAGCCTCTCTGCCTCCAAACCCCACAGCCTGTCTTACTTTACGCATTGATTTCTAGCAGAGCAGGAGAGGATCCCATCATTAGCTGCTACTCATCAGTCAGACAGAGCGGACTGTGGCTCGGGCCGGCCAGATGGAGGCGAGATTATCCTCCATTAGATAACGTAGGTTAGGTACGGTGGCCTGTATTCACAAGAAGTCCAGTAAACTAGTCGGCTATTTATAAAAAATC
Organism: Verasper variegatus; assembly: GCA_026259375.1. NCBI lineage: Eukaryota > Metazoa > Chordata > Actinopteri > Pleuronectiformes > Pleuronectidae > Verasper > Verasper variegatus. The sequence continues at coordinate 7,672,661 of CM048051.1, forward strand.
CTGAGGATGATAAGGGAGGATTTTTTATCATTAGATGCATTGTTAATACTATTACTATAAGAGAAGTGATGAGAGTAGTAGTTCAATAGTTTTGCACAGTCACAAAACTGATGGGATTCCTCAGGGTCCGCTCATGGTAAAGGTACATTATGTGTATTCAGGGTACCTCGGGAACTCAAACAAATGCGAAATTGAAATTTTTACACTGCTTTATGTAAGATGAGCCAAATAAGATGAATAATGTGTCATCAAACAACCGATAAATCCACCACGGCTGGGCTGACTCACACAAACCCGCAGATTTCCTGAGAATGAATGACTCGGTGAAGTTTCTAAGAAAGAATAAAGGCCAGGGGGGGGATGGATTCATTGCTCTGTTGGAAATGTCAATTTAATGAACACAGGAGAGATGATACGTAACCTTACTCAACACTGTCATCTGGAGGCACTTGAGTGTAAAGGTTTTAGGAGGTAATGAATAACAGGAAGCCAAGTCTTCCTGTTTTTAATAAGCCTGTTGTATTGGAGCTGTTTCTGCCAACAGTCAACCAGTTTTTTTTCTGGACTCATGTTTCTATTGTTGAATTCGCCTTTTCTATTTCTAATCTGCATCCTTGACAAAACTGCAGAATCACTGACTCATCAACTGATATAAATGGATTGAAATGAACAAGCAGATCAAACAACCACTCAAGTTTCAGTGATAATACTGAGAGAACATTGTGGTTAGGAAGTTGCACAGATGTAAAAGCCTGGCTGAATTTGCATATTCAGCATATTCTGAAACAATTTTGGCCTCATGAAATAATAAAATCCAAAAAGAAGGGCAACATGTGTGAAAACATGCAACCAAGGGTCCTGAGATCTTATTTATTGTCTTTATTTAAATATATTTTAGGTGCACACATCATAGATTTGACTGAAAGTCATGACTGAGAGCGTGAGTAAGTCTATGATTATTAAAATGGGTTAATTCCCACACTATTGCTAACGTATTGCAGGTTAGTCTGTATTATAGGAAATGATTCTCAGGCAAGGATATGATCTGTATTTACACAGGAAGAGAATGTTTGTGTGCTTGTCTGGACCATGGTGATGATACAGTGACTAAAGCCACTGAGTTCATCCTGTCCCTGTTATTTTAATGTCTCCTGTATATCAGTATTGATTATGTAACTGTACCCAATTTATTGCTTGTACATTTAATTATTTTAGACGCAATCATGCGTTCGATCAAATATCAATAAAAATGCAAAAACAGTTTAAACTAAAATGTTGAAGCTGATCCTGAACACAACATCCTGTAATGTTTATCTGTAACGTGAGTTTTACCTTTACTTTGACATGTTAGAGCAATGTTACAAACAGGAAATCTGGTAAACTATCCTCACTTCTCATCAGAGGAAAGCAAAGTGAATGCGTTTTAATTGTTTAAGGCGCATGTTTTTTTTCCAGCATTCCTACGATCTAACGTTGAGTAGGATGAGAATAAGGACGAAGGAAAAGCTGGACATTTTGGAGGGAGCTCTCCTATGTGCTGTCTCTGTACGGCTCAGGAGGGTGCGACGCCCTTGAGGGAACACCGATGCAAGATATTGAAAACCTGACAATCTCAGCAAATTGGCTGGAACCAGACACTGTACACTTCGCAGAGGGTGCGTGAATGTCAATATCTGGCTCACTTGTATATACCCTGAATATAAACTGATTCAGGGAACAGCAGAGCTGAGGAGACACAGAGCTACAGAATAATATGCAAGAAGCTGCTCATGACTTATACCAGCAATGTTTTATTTAGAGAGAAACCAAATGCATCCCTGTGGAAGTGCAACACTGGACACTTTCACACATTAAAAAAAAATAATAATCTGACACTACAAATACAAATGTAGGTAGATTTTACCATCTTTTTAACTTGATATACAAAACAGATTATACATGCAGAAGATGCACATATAAACACGTGGCTGTGAGAGAGAGGCCTTTCGAGACTGAACAGCTCCTGCTAGGTTTGCTTGAAATGCAAAGCGTCCCCTTGATGTTGAGTTGGCTGGAATAGAAAAAGCACTCAATCTTAATTTTTTGAATTATTCATCCCTGCCTAACTGGGTTATCAACCATTTAAGGAGCCCTCCCCTTTTTGCAGTTTGTGTATGTTAGTGAAAACGAAAACCCAGAGGGAACTAGAATAAACAGACAATTCTGTTTTTACCATACATCTTTCTTTACAGTACCTAGTTAGGAGTTTTTCTATTGTAAAGCTTTGCTAAAGAATGAAAACATCAATAAATATAATTTTAAGGAGACCTTTTAAAAACAGCCCAAATTGTGGGTTTTCAAATATATAGTTGTAGTTCCACTGATCAAGATGACGATCTTAAACACTCTGCAGAAACGTGACACGGTGGCGTGTATACACAAGTAGAGGATTATCCTTCAATGTATTTGTTACAGTATTTTGAGCTTGTAAATGTTGAGCTCTTGTATTTTGTGCCCGGGGAATAAAAAGGAGACGTTATTAACGACGCTGCATATGTGAACAAGCTTTAGTCGGTGGTGCAAACATATCCAGCATAAGAAAACACACCTTTCATGCAAAATTATCTTCCATATCGAAAAAGCAATAACCACGAAGTGGGCTAAAAAGCGTGCAGACTGTTTCCTTTGATGTACCAATCAGCTGTGATAGAATCTCCCCAGGTTGATGGAAACTGGCATTTTGAATCATACACCCACTTCTTCCTGTGCACATGGGACTTTCTTCCGCCACACAGCGAGCACTGTAGGTCTACAGGCCAGATAAAATCCACGGTTCAGTCTCACAGAGGTTACGCCACTGCTTACAGTTATCTGCTCGACCATAGATTGTACCATTCAACATCACACTGCAGAAAACCTGCAAAGACAACTTTAATAAGAAGACACGATCGACAGATGACACATCAAAGCATACAAAGAAAGCTGATGCTCTAATAAAGATTTAAGAAATGTAAGGGGTGCAAATTACACAGACACAATATATGTTGGTACACGGACATATTTAGTATCTCTCAAACTATTCGTTCTGAATATATTTTCAATTTTGGTGGGTTTTGAGAATTAGAACGAGTTTTATGTGCAATCTGTACTTCTGTCTTCCTGAAAGGCATCAAAACTGGAATGAATCTCTAGAGAATGCAATAAAATGTTACATGAGAAAAGCAGAGCTGCTGATTTTATATCAAAGATCAGGTCGCTGCTGTGATGAGCACATGGTGAGATTCATGGCTCCTGAGTCCTAGAGAACAGAAGATACTTCTCTATCCTTTCTGGGTGGAGAGGTAGAGAGAGCAGCTGTAATCTTGCACAGAATAGATGTGAATGCTTCCCTTTATCTTGCACTTGTAGAATTTACTTTCTCGAAATGGTTCACAAAAGCAAAAAATCATTGAGCAAAAATCGTTATACATGGCGTTTTCCACTGGCTTCAAATAAACCAGCAGGGCGTGCTGAGGGTTGGTCATCTGTCCGCCTTGGAAACTGAGAACCTTTTCCCACTTGTGCCCAAATTAAACTCTCGGGTTCCCATTGTGTGAAGTACATGCTCACTTCCTTCCCCTCCATGTCCTTAAAATCATCGGACTGCAACAGACCCTTTAAGGCCCAACGTGGTGCACGGGAGAGTTCTTCTTCACCAGGTTTATTTGACAGCCCTCTCCTTTAAGATGCATGAAGGAAGCAAGGTGGAAAGTAGACGATGGGTGAGATGATACACTCCGCCCTGCACATGGTCAAGTTGGAACGCTGTGAGAGGTGGAGGCTCATAAAAGAAAAATAAATCTTGGTGCCATTTCAAACAGCAGCTCCTCTTTTCTGTAATAACACTGTAATTAGCCAACAATTACACTAATTAGACTGACATTACAGAAATTGGGGAGCAGTTATTTTCAGCTGTTATTCGATGAGTTTCTTTAGAAGACAGAGATGAGCGCAAAGACCCCGTATAAGAGAGCGCAGGGGTAAGCCACCAACAGCTGCTGCCCATCCATGGCCAACGCCGAGATGAAGATCTTTGAGGCCGAGAGGCTGCACCAGCCGATGATTGCCGAAGTTAAGATTATACCCACCAAGCCCCTAGAGAGGAAACAAAGAAGAAGCAGGACGTTATCTTTGGTTATGTCAAAAATGACCTGCAGTAAAGGAGCATTTATAGAATTTTATTGCACGTGGAAGATAAAGAAATATGTGTTTACCTTCAGTTATTAACTATCCAGTACATAAAAGTATAGCTTGGTTTTTACTACTAGACAGTGTCTTGAGTTGTGTCTATACACAGAAAAACCCTGGCTTCATTTACAGGATATATCAACACGGTGTACTCACTGTAAAGAGAGGAGGACTCCGAAGCTGGAGAGGAGGATCATGGGGAGGAGGCAGTATCCCAGCACGCTGGCCACACAGCCGAAGGAGACGCCCGTCATACTCATAAGGTTGAGTAGGCAGTACATGCCAAGGCAGCCAATTGCGCTGATACCGTATACATAGCCAAACTGGATCTTTCCTGCCTGTGAATGAAAAAAACAACAACATATGGATGCACCTACATGACGACAGCCGTACAGGTGGGTGTATATATTGTATATGTGCAGCAGTAGAGAATCAAGTATTTAATAAATTACCATTCACTAATGTTAATCAAACTATTTACCAGGAGGAGTGTTGCTCCAAAGGCCAAACAGAAGACCATGGGGCCCGCGAGGTCCGTCTCATTCATGATGCTGCCGTCTGCTGCTTTCAGCGGATGCAGCACCGTCAGGGTCTTCTGCCAGATGTGGTCAAAGTTGATTCCTAATTCTAAGAGGAAAGCAACCAAATGACACATTAGACACAATGGACATAACTGTAAACAAACATAGTCATAGGAGAAGACAATAATTCCACAAAGTTGTTAAATAAACACTAGAGCCTCGCAATGGTCTCCAAAATACCTGATTATTGTTATTGTTAGAACCATTTAGCACTTTTGTTACTTTACGGGGAAAGCAGCTATAATTTATTGCTGCCATTAACTCTCTCAATTTTAAATTACTATGCTCAAATGTGTTTTGAGTTTATTTCTTTATTATCAACATTAGTTCATTTTCAGCTTTGAATAAGAAACACGGTGGGTAATGTGAATTCTCACTCTTTAGCAGCCGTAGCCACATATGACATTAAGGTTTTATCTATTATTTAAAAAATTGCTAAAATATATTATCACGGTTTACAAAAACAATAGACATGAGAAGGACAGTAGTATAAGCAAAGTCAGAGAAACTGTACAAGAGCCACAGAGCTATGAGGAGGTCAGATCCTCCAGGTTGTGGTTCACCTACCTTCTAACAGCGGTGGCTCGTCATCAAAGCTGCTACTGTACATTGATTGTGCCGGGGATGGAGTGTAGGTCTGTGCGGGCTGGAAGATTTGTCCTGTGTACGGCTGCTGAGGCTGCATTATCCCTGGGGTAGCGTAGCCCATGGGCTGGGAGTAGTCATACTGACCGTATGGCCTGGAAAACACATAGTAATTAGGCTAAATAACACTCTTTGACAGAAGGACGGATCATTTCTACTTTCAAATTGCATTTTTCTTCACTATGATGACTCAATGAGGCAGTGTTAACAATTTAAAAATAGTTTGGAGACATTCAGTTGACAAATCTGCGCCTACTCTTATAAAACAATCATCCTTCCACATCCTAAATACAAACTTGGATGTAATTTTCAAACTCACTTCAACACTTAACGCATCTTAAATAAAGTGTTAAACACAGGTAAGTAAAAAGTCTTTAGCAGCTAAAACAGCACGTAAATAATGAGAAACTGTGTTGCTCTTGGAGGAGTAAAGAGCTGAGGGAGAATCGGGAAAGGATGACTTCCTGTGACTTACTTGTTGTAGGGGTTTTCAGTGTTGCTGTTGCTGTAGCCATAGGCGGCCTGGTTCTGGTCCTCTACACTGTAGCTTGACTGGTAAAAGTCCGTGTTTAAGTTGTCAAACCCCGACATCTCTCACTCTGGAAGAAACAGGAGGGTAACTGATCAGCTGGAGTCAGGTATCCTAATCTCTTTACATATACTACAGGTTACACACTCTCTGCCAACCTTGTTCCTTTCCTGTTTACGCAATGACTGTGAAATTATTACAAATCCTAAAGGCTGTTCTGTTGAACAATTATGCTTCGTGATGAATTAGGTCAAATTGTCTAGAGACACATTCGACATGTTTTCATTGGACATTGAACTATTTTTATGATCAAACCAACACGTTCAGTTGTACGCAGAGGATTGGGCTTCAAATAATGTATTTTGTAGTTTAGATTCAATTCCAAAGATTAGCTTTAGACTGTCTTGCACACAAAACATTTTTTTTATCTGTTATCTATAGATTTTGTGTTCAAGTCCTAAGAGCTGCATCTCCTGCTTCATGTCTCTATTGACCGTGGATCATCTGCATTCAGACTTTGCTGATATTCAGTGGAATCCATTCTTCCCTCTCTCCGTGCATCTGCTGCTGGAAGCCACACAAACCTGAAACATTTCATACCCAGCCCTAAGCTTACACAGACGAGGACTGGTGTGTACTGAAGGGCTGACTCTGTGGGGTGCCAAAAGACCTAAACACTTAGTATTTGCTAATTGTCACCATGTAACAGGGCAAAAATAAATATCAAGAGACTCGCATCTAAACGTGTTTATAGATCTGAATTTCGTGCAGTAGTTTTCACTGGTGATGAAGCAGCTTTGAGCCTGAAAGCCGGAGTCCAACCAAACCTCCAAGGTAACATTTCTACAAAGTGAAATCACGAGAACAAGAGCAAAACAAGAGCAGGTTTAAACTTACAGACTCACGGGGCGTCACCAAGTGTTTAATCATACTCACATTAAACATGGCTGCATGACGGATGTAGGCTATTATCTTTTATTTCAAAAAAAAAAACATTTGATCGTCAACACTTTGAAGCGACAATCACCACCACAAACCACTGTCCGCCCACTGTTACTAAGACAACGTAATCTTATGATTTAAAACAAAGCTAAAAGAGGCTAATTTATGTAGCTCCACACAACACAGGGACATGATCTGGTGTTAGCAGGGATATTATTTATAAAGTGTGCTAACTATCAGACAACTGGACGATCGCTGCTAATCAGAAAAAACACGAACCAAAACACCTGATAAGCTGCTAATCTTTGGGTGGCTAACGTCCCGTTAACTCTGCTGCTACTTGGGGAGCTAATGCTAGCTAAATACATTTTAGGGACGTTTTGTCCCTAACGTCAGCGGTGGTTTTAATATTTCACTATCTTTCGTACGAATTATGTTTATCCTTGAGCCATGAAGTCAGCACGAACGTCAACAGTTACCTTTGTTGTTGACGAGTCCGTCCGCGGCGCTGCCAACTTGTTCGCGGCTGCTACGTGTCAGCAGCGCAAATGTAAATCTTCCGGGATGAGACGGAATGGACCGGAAGCGGCGAGGGAAACAGTCAGAAGCTGCCCTGTGGAGAAAATGTAGCGCGACCTACAGACCGTCAGTGGTATTACACAATAGTCCTCGACTGAGAACGCTACGTGCAGAAAATGAAAAATGCAAACAAAAACACAAACTTGCTCTTTCTGTGATGACACCAAGAACTTTGTTTATATTCGGTCCTATTTTTAAAGAATTTTCATTATTTTGGGAACATGTGGTATGTGGTTTTGTTACCCCCCCCCCAGAAAAGTCTTTCTTCATAATAAATGTGATTTTTTTTTGCTGCAAAAAATTCTCATCCATAATAGCAAATATAGCAATGAAAGATCCTGTTTTATTATTTATTCAGAAAGACGTTGAACAATATGTAAACCTGTTTCAACAAAAAGGCTGTTGAAACTTTGAAAATCTCCAAACTCCACAGGATATTTACATGATTCATATGTATATTGTAAAACACCCCCGGCTTGTTTGTCTGTATGGTCCTGTATGTTATTGTATAAAACCACAGGTATATTTGTTTCTTATTCTGAATTGTAGAGTTAATTGATTCTCAAAACTGTGATTGTTCGTGTGAGTGGTTGTTTATTTCTATAGCTCAGCCCTGGGATACGCTGGTGACGCGTCATAGATGGATGGAAGGATGATCAGACTGGTTAGAGCAAACAGAAAATCTAACATCCTTACAACTGTAGTGAGCATCTCAGAGTAGACATCATGTCCAACCTTAAACTTTCCCCTCATATCTGCCGAAAACGATGTGATGCAAAGTAAAATATGGTGATCACTGAAAGGTCACTTGTACCCATTTAGAGAAACATTAGCAATAGAGATTCTTTATATAATGATTAATAAACAAACTCAAGACTTTGGGGGAAAATCTCTGAATTTCTAAAGAGACATGGTAAGACATCTGAAACTACTTTGCCCATCAGAGGTAGGTATGAGACACTTGTGGGTTCTGAGTCATCGTCTGAGAAAACCAGGGTCTGATGGTAACAGAGACAGAGGGTAGAAGATAATTTAACAGGACAAGTGCGGAGCTCCTGGCAAGAACAAAGGTAGTCTCTTTCATCAGGAGGCAGAGGAGCACATCGATCACTCGGCCCCGTGTGGGAGAGCTGCGCCACTACCAAATACCGCAGGCGGATCCATCGTCACTGATGATGACAGATAATGTAAAATAATTGGCTGATGACCTCTGCTGAGAGGAAACAGGGACGGGAGGAGACGACGGGCTGAGACATCATCAGGGATGTTGGCGTGGCCGATAATGAATGGCACACTACAAACGAGGGACAGAAATTAAGACAAATTGTCGACCCCCTCTCCAGTACAGGAGGGATACGAATACAAGATGAGCAACTATTATCTTGGACTTTTACTCTGCATTTACTAAAAATTGATTATTTCTGCCTCTTTGCTGAAACTGAAACATCTCTGTTATCTATTATAATAAACTGTTTGAATTTCAGCCATAGATTAAATGCCACAGTGTTAAGAGAAACTCAATTTCACAGACTTGGCTCTAATCCTAGCCCGGAGTTATAAAGGGATTTTGCCCTCTTGAGGATCATTTTCTTGCCAGGAAACTTTGTTGCCATCACTTATGTTGTGTTCCCTGTTGAAGACTATGCTGCCAACTGGATCCAAGACTTTATGTTGAATCACATATTCCAAGATTGTTCTATTAAAGGAGACCTACTATGGTCATTTTCAGGTTCGTAATTTTAATTTGGGCTATTGATTAAAAAGGTTTACGTGCTCTAATGTTCAGAAAAGTCTATTGCTCCTCTTTTCAGCCTCTGTCGGCCTCCACTCTTGCTTTACCTGGCTTGTTGAGGGGGCGTGCCAGACTAGATGAATGGTGTGCATTGTGCAAATATAGGCGATTATGTCACATGACATCACAATGATTAGAAAGTATCTGCCAGACTTCTACCAGTGTGTTTCTGGAGATTCAGGAGCAGAGTTTCCTGTCGGGGAGACGAGCCTCTTTACTGGGAACTTTGGGCTTTTCAACTTTGTAGATACAAAGTACAGTATAGATACAGACACAAAAGCAAAGATAACACACCTGAGGAAAGAAAAACTGAAAGGGCACAATATGGCTCCTCTAAGGTTTGTTTTTATACTGAACAACAGGCAGATGCAACGTGGAGCACACCAAAGGTTGAGGTGGATGAGAAAAACAACAGAAAACAATAAAATAATATCATTAACAAACCTCTCGGCTGTATAGGCCCGGCATGTATCATTTCACTGTTTTCTCTGCTGTGGAACAAAATCAATTTGATGCACCCAACACAAATTCCTGCAGCAAATACTAATCATAAGCAGTAATGAGTTGCCTCCCCTCCACTGCCTCTCGTTGTTCCTCGGACTTTAAATCATATCCAAACTTGAAGAACATGTTTCTTCTTAATCCACTTAATGAGAGAAAATTGAAAAGTGCCAGAGAGGGTAATTGAATACAGGGCAGTGTATTTCTATGTGCTGTCATAATTGCCTTCTTTTATAAAGTCTCTGCTGTAATCCTGCTGTCACTGCCTGGGTGGATGAGTGGATTAAAACTAGAGAATTTCCTCACGCTGCTGGAACCTCTCGTCTCCATCCACCTACTACAGCCTCAATTAGGATTTCTCTCTCCGCCTCTCCGGGATCAAGGGGAGAGGAAGAAGACAGAAATCTACCTATTTTATCATGAGTTTTTCTGTTCAAAAATGGCAGAAGGGAGATCATTTTCCTCCTTCTCCACATAACATACAATAATAAGCGCCAAACACGCACAGCTCTATCTTTACAGCAGAAATGGATGCAGACGTTTCCTCGGTACATTACGAGAATAAATTCCTTTAAATCATTTAATTCAATTTCCTGCTGCCCCGTTGACACGACTGCTGCACAGATCATAAATTAATAGGCATCTGCTTCTTGCGCTGTCCTTTCTCTGGAGCAGCTCTCTTCACTCTGTGAGCGAGTCTCAGCACACGAGCAATAAAATAACAAACAGCAGCTAAAGTTTGTCTGCTCCAAGATGAGATTTCCACCCACTTGAGATTTAGCAGCTTCTGCTAAAATGATATCAACGTGAAATTACACCACATCTCAGAATCTTTTGATTACACCAAATCTAAACGTAAAGGAGGAAAAATGTGTTATTCTGAGATATCCGTGCTTTGTTTTGTCGTCCACATGTATAAATGAACACATATAGGTACATTAAGGCGATTGTAATTTCACGTGAACCCTTGATTCTGGAACTGCAGCCAAGCCTAATACAGGTCTGATGCTTTCTGGGGGAGGGCACTGTGGAGCTCTGCCATCTCTTCCTCATGCGCCTCTGGCTGGCACCGAGGACGACACCAGTCGACCCACGAGTGTTCTACCTGTCAAAACAGATTTAGAAGCTTCTATAATAAGTCTTATATTGTAAACAGAACATGGCCTTGGTTCCCCTTCCTTCTTCCACACCACCCTCACAGCCACTCAGCCAAGTTTCACTTTCCGGTAACTTTTGTCGTATAGGATTTAGTATTAGTGATGCCATTCACTTGTATACACCCTGCTGGACATTAATTAGTTTTATCCCAGTGGATTAATGCTGCTTTGTTATTGCAGATCAAATTATAGAAATTCTATATTTGTTTTCTCCCCCCGCACATGAAAGCATCTTGGGAGTTGTTGTTTGTAACATTTCCAAAGTGGAGAATCCATATCTCACAATTAAAATTCCATATCTCTTACATTGTTGATGCAATGATCGATCAAGATTGATTTTAGCATCAAGGCTGATGCCAAAATCAATGTGTTTGGATAGAGGACTGCTAATAAGCAACATTTCATGCCAATATGTAATAACTATAAATGAGCACCTTTCAGCGTTGGCCATATTTCAATGGTGGTAAATACCAAACTAAGCAAAAACTAAATAAATATGAAATGTAGAATAGTAAAAGGAATGATAATATCACATCTTTAACCACAATTATGAATCAAAAATAAATTCAGTAAATCTAAAGGCTTTCTCCATCTAACAGAAACAAATGGTTTGACAGAGGTAAAAGTAAGTCCAGGACTTGAGATTTCTTATGGGACTCCAGCAGAATTGCCAGCTTACATTTTCGGATCATCAGTCTGGCCACTCAAAGCCAGAAAAATACTCCCTCGGATACGCTCACATGCTTTTATATCATCAGTTTATGAAGTTTAACTCATTCCAGAAGTTATGATGAAGCATCGCAATTTCTTTTGCGTTTGCTGTGGGCCGACCCCCTCAAACCCTCGCAATCCTTGGAGAGCAGGTATGATCTGTTTGCCTTCGGCTGTGTTCACCGGACGGCAAAAAAAGAAGGAGAAAGCCACAAGTCTCCTTCTCTGGATGCAAAGAGTCTTTGGGTACCACTGCATTGTTGCATTATTAAAGCTATTCTGTTAGTGGAAAAATAGATATCTTCCCTGTGTGACTGTCAGTGCTCAACGATACGAAGCCCTTACTCTTGCTTTACTAATTTTGTATTAAATGGCCTTAGATTTTTCTGCTGTTATCAACAGCTGTACTGGAAATATCTCAGTAACAGTTTGATTCCTGATTGTAATAATCTTTTTCTTCGTCCATCCTGTTGTGCATTAAAACATAAAAAAGAAGATGATCAGCTCCGGACATGCACAGTGCGTGGGTTCCCCTGTAGTTACTGTTATTTACTTTTGTTAACCCATACACCGCTTCTAAAGATGGACGACACATCTCCACCTCCTCCCACTATCCAGAAATGAAGCCAAAAAATATCCTGGAAACGGAAGCTGCCATCTTGTGCAGCAGATGTCATGTGGAGTCTGCTCAGAAGCGATTGGAGGATGAAGCCGCGATAGTGAAGTCGCACCGATACATGTGCTCCACCAAGCATGATCATCCAAACTTACAGGTTAAATGAACACAAAGAAAGAATCATCTCATTGGAAAACATCCTTAAATGACAGAAATCATCTTTGAGAAACATATATGACACCTATTTTGACATTTTAGTGTGGTCCATGTACCATCCACAAACATGGAGGAGGCCTGTTTTATGATCCATACCGCAGCCAGGCACCAGGTGGCGATCAGGACCCTTTGGCTTCACCTTTGCAGAGCCGCCGTGTCGTCCATCTTCATACACATTTGTCAATGGGTTCACCACACAGGACCGTTTTCCTGATGAAATCACAGGCGACAGGAGAGAACCACCGCTCGTTCATTTATTCCTCTTCTGCTCACAATCAGTCACTTTAGTTTTCTCACCCTGACAGAAGTTATTCCTTCACAGAGAGCCTCATACTCTTCTCCGGCGCTCACTCCATCCGTCTTACTTCTGCACTGTATCTCAACTTTGTCAGCCGCAGCAGGGAGAGGGATGCTCTGCAAATAAATTCTGTTGATACACACGTTATATAAGGGGAAAATAAATGAATGTGTCCTGTGATTCAGCAACACATTTGAAGCATTAATAATACACCGAACACCCTTCAAAGCATTTACAGTAAATTACTGAGAGTAGCGGAGGAGGAAAAGAAGTAAAATCCCCTTAAAGCACCTTTACAGTTCAGAGGACTTTTGGAGATTTGGCCCCATCGAGAGATTTGTCACACACTGAGGACCTGTGGAAACCACCCTTTAATCCCAAGAGCCAGGGAGTAATGCCCGGAAAATACTGAGGGGAGGCAGAGAGGGAGGGAGGGAGAGAAACACACATGCACACACTCACACACACACACACACACACACACACACACCGAGCTGACTATGGCAGTAAACTACAGCTATCTGCCCCTCCACGGTGTTCCCACATGGCCTTTTACGCTGGAGACTGGGTGCTTAGCAACATCTCATCTGCATGGTTTGCCAAATCAACAGGGTCAAGATCCCTTTAGGGTTGAAGAACCTCAGTGTGCTGTGCTGTGCTCTGCCAAACGGCGGCCTGAGATATGGAGAGAATCATACAGATACGGTCTGACTCTCCGCCCGGCAAAAAGAAAATCCCTTCTTCAGTTGCTTAGTCTCAGATTTTAGCCTCCAGGATTTACTCTGCTTTAAATCAGGTTGCTGGTGTGGAGCGATCGGGAACATCAGCTGTTTCAAGTGCAGTTTCTCTTGTTTCAGGATTTTATGTCTGTGTCGAGAAAAAATGAAAAATGAACCTCGATTTCAAAAGAAAAGGAGAAAGATTTAAAACAAATTGAAATTATTAGAAGCAGCTTTTTTGCATTTCATTTTACAAATGAGCCGGACAAGGTGTTTTATTCCCTGGAGAGTTTCTCAAATGATCTTTTACAATTATTTTAATTACAATTATAAGCTCTGCATATAATTACAGTCCCTTTACCTTTTAATTTAATGTAGAGCTTTTCCAGCCTTATTAACTACTCAAAGCTCTTTAGACTTCAAGTCACATTCACCCACACGTGTGCTGCTATAGGGAAAACTTTTTCTACTAAACATTCATACACTGTCAGTACAGTCATCAGGGACAATTCAGTGTTAAGTGTCTTGCCCAAGGACACTTCAGATTGCAGACTCAAGGAGCTTAGGATCAAACCACCAACCCTCTGATTAGTGGACGACCCTCTGTACCTCCTGAGCCACAGCCTGACAGACACCAGTCAGATGTAACCTAAATCAACAAATCAAGGCCACAAGCAGAGTATTAAATATATATTAAATGCAGTTAACACAACAATGAGACTAATGCTGACGTGTTTTAATGATGCTAACTGTGACCTAAAGTACGAGCTACATTAAAATTAAAGCATGTGCACTGCAGGTTACATTTTAAATGGGTTTGGTGAAATGCTACCGAACTGTAGACTGGTTTTACCTTGGATGAGAGTTAAATGTGCAGAGAACAACGTGGATCTGAGTGAATGGTAACTGTACGTGGTCATTACGGCTCATCTGCGTCCAACAGAAAGATGAGTCAGAATACATTTACACACAGTTTGACTCAAGTGAGGTTTCATTTTTTTAAATCTGTACAGATCCACCGCCCCCTCCCATCCTTTCACTACACCCACAACTTGATCCTGGCCATGTTGAGTCAGCTGAATCCAACACCAGCTACTGTACACTCAAAATCCACTGGTTTAATACGGTACACACGTTTAATTACTTTCTAGTTCCTTTTAACAAAGAGAAAAAGGACATTAAGAAAGAGCCCTTGGGTTGTGTTGGTGTTCCCAGTCTATATTGGACTGTTTATAGATAATTATCATATCATACTTGTTCATCCTGATAATATTGTTTTAGATATTTTCATCAACTTTATCTTTATCAAGTGTTCCTGGTCAAAAATAAAACAATAATAATAGTAATAATAATAATCAAGAAAGGACATAGTTCATAGGACATAGTGTATATTCACACACAGAAGCATTATGCAGCAACATGTGTTTTTGTTATGTATGTATGTATATGCTAATGCACATGACTGACAATGTGTGCTGGTTTGTCATATCTGCCATGCAAATATCTGTGTCACACTAATGGGACGTGATGCTCGCTGCTCCTTTTTGTCTCTTTTGTCTGTGGCAGGGTTGTATAACTTAGTCCTGGTCCTTGTGTGTCTCTCATCAATCCGGCGGAGAGAGTGTTGGCGCCTTTGACTGAAAGAAAACAGCTCCTCCAGGAAAAGCCTCCACTTGAATGCTTTCCTCTGATTCCAGCCTTTGTTCACACTATAGAAACAATGTAGGCTGTGAAAAACAAGAGCCAGGCATGATCTTTTACCCTGCAACAGCCAATTAAACATCAAAAATATGTAAGTGATCACAGAAATGTCTTCTTTTCATCACAGCTTAAAACACATTTGCATATTGAAGGGAAGTTAAATTCAAATTGTTTCAAATGTAATGTGAAAATGGCTTGTTCCGTCTGACTGTCCCCAGCCTGGTCAGGTTTTCCATTGCAACTCTTCACGGAGTACATGCAAAGTAAAGATATTTTTACCTGTGACGTGTCCCTGGAGACCTGCTTTCATGTCCTGGACCAAACATGTGGCCTGGTTCTCCTCCGGGAAACCCGCGGCAGCAGCTTCGCCAGGTTTGTACACCTGCATGTTCCAGTCGTCACGCGTTGATCACACCTTGATCCCGAAACAGTGACAGCGAGCAATCTTGTTGTGTTGATGATGGTCAAGTCAGGTTTCTATGAGAACAGATAACATACTGTAGTGGTGATACTAGTTAGAAAGTAACAGTGAACTCAGCGATGGTGGGGAGGGCCGCGGTGAGCCTGTAACCTTCCAGTCAAAGAAAGAGTGGAATTTGTCCTGGTCTTTATCCCCGTCTGAGAGCAGAGTCTGACCATCAGCTCAGGTTGTTATTAGAATGACCCCAGGGCCTACGAGGTATCCCTAACATCAAAGCCTGCTTTGAACTGCTCCTGATGGAGCCTATGGAAATCACAGTCCTGAATATGACCAACTTTGAAAGGGGACAGATTTCAAAGAGAAGAGGAAGAGGGTCGACCAGACAGACACTCAGACGTACATGAGTCTGTCGGTTCTGTCTGCTGTAGATCCACCTGTGATTCACGGAATGCTTAATCTGGTCTCATATTTCTTTTCACCTCACCACGTCATTCCAGAGCTTACGTCTAAAATCTATCAATGCATGTAGTAAAGTGACTTTGAATTGTAATTTCCCTTTGTTGTATCGGTTGTATCTGTGATAGAGTGGTGACCTCTGACCTAATGCATGCAGGGATAAGGCTTGACAGGGTATGAAGTGAAGACAGGTGATGGACTGAATTCACTTTCAGTTTATTAACTTTTTGGGGCCTGTAGTGAGCTGGTCTATAAATTAAAAAGTCTGCTCAGGTATATAATGCCTATAACACCATCCTTGTAGAACTGTAAAGCATAAATTAAAAAAGATCTAATAAAGGAATGACTTGCAGATAAGTCGGCAAAAACTGCACTGCACTAATAACACCGCTGCAGGCTCATGATTTTTACCACCACCAAGCAAATTGTGTCTTGTGAATTTGGGCTATTCAAATAGAACTTTATCGATTGAGAGATCGATTAAGTTCTCGAAGAATAATTCATGGATCTTGTTTAGGTGGCTGATATTTATGATTGTGTGCAGTTTGGTGCAGATCCAAATAAAAACCTGAATCTATTTAAATGTGGTTTCATAAGGGGACTGTTGGGTCGCTCTTCTCATTTTTGGGGTATTATGATCACATCTCTAAGTAAATGCATCCACACTATACAGCTAGTAAAAAAATACATTTAAAGAAATATTAAATCATTTAGCATCATCATCACCATCTTTCCTTCCTGCTCTCCGCTCCACAAATTCCATTTACATTTGAACATGAGAATAACTCCTGGCTCATGGTGGCTGCATCTAAAATAGCTGTGGATCCATATTTCCTCTGTTCTGTTTACACTTGGCTCCAAGGCTACAGCCTCTGTCTTGATGCCTTCGCCGGCTGTTCAGCACACACACAGAGAGACACCTGCAGAGTCAGTGTTAGTGAGTGGGATGACAGCTCTGCTGCTGTGTTTCTACCCACAAGACAAGCTGAGACATTCAACTTCCTGGTCGGCTGTGGTGTCTTGGAGGCTTCTTCACTTATCCTGGCTCCAGGAGTGGCTTGTGTGTCCCTCGGTGCCCTGCTCTGCTCCAGCTGCCAAAGCCCTTAATGTTTAGTGGGGCTCTCTGTTAAATATCCTCGACTCCGGGGGAAGCAGTGGACCTAGTTTAGCACAGAGCGGAGGAATGACACAAAGCAAGAAGGAACTCATTGTTTGGCCTGTTGCAATCGGCAGAAATTCAGAAATACTGTTGTTTCATTGCGCAGTAACCAAAAGAATATCCCACTCAGCTCGTCAATCTGTGTTTTGAGCCACAGAGGAAATCATTTTTTTCCGTAGAAACTGTTTGTAAATCAAAATATTGATCTGTTGATGTATTGAGATATGATGATTACAGTGCAACAACTAAATCTCCTTTGCTGTTGTAGTGGGTCTGACTGCGAGGAGGAAGAGGCTGTTTTCAACTGGAATCAGCTAAAAATATCTTGTTTTGATACCAAATCTGGGGCATTGGGACTTGTTGCTGATTCCCACCAGGACGTCGCAGAGTTTATGGCTGAAGATCAATATAGGAGAGATATTTTCGGATGTTCATGAGTTCATCGGCAGATTCCTGTAATGAGCCACAAACCTGGAAAGTCTTTGAAGACTCAGACTTGAGATTGATGAGTCATTAGTAGCCAGAGGTGTTGACCTGCATACGGTAAGAGTTCAGCCTGGTCACCAGTCTGCTAAGACGATCTAATGGGGACTGAAAACACATACTAATATATCTCCAATGTATATATATATATATATATATATATATATATATACACACATATGTGCCTCTTTTTTCAGTTCCCCAAACCAGATTCACCAGTCTAACTTCATATAGAGTGGTGCGGCCAATTCTGAGACAAAAATCATGTTTAAGTTCAATTTAAGTAGAAAATATAAACTTATATAATCAATGTGTGGCTGATAAATTTAGAGTAAAGTGATGAATAATGTGTTCACTGTAAAAAAATGTGTTAAGTAGGCCACCAAAGTAAAAGTGCTACAGTATGAGGCTGGTTGGGTTTTAACTATAAAGTTATTTAGTCAAGTGTGGACAAATATGAAATAAACAGCATAATGATACAACTGATGACCATGTGTGACTTCAAGATCCTCATTAAGCTGATAAGATGAGAGAGAGAGACCAACTGTCCCAAAGCTCTTATGCAAACCATGTATGTGCACAAACACACACA
This sequence comes from Verasper variegatus, assembly GCA_026259375.1. Classification (NCBI taxonomy): domain Eukaryota; kingdom Metazoa; phylum Chordata; class Actinopteri; order Pleuronectiformes; family Pleuronectidae; genus Verasper; species Verasper variegatus. The sequence goes on from CM048051.1 coordinate 7,690,965, forward strand.
CACACACACACACACACTCACACTCACGCAGTCTAGCTTCCCTGCCTTCAGACCATCTAATCAAACAGTGACTCACAACACTTGATGGCTCCCTATTAGCATCACTGATGAGTTCAAAAATAAATAAGCAGAATGCCACCAGCAAGGTCCCTTCCATGGCGTCTATAATCACTTTCCCCGGGTTCCTTATTAGACCTGAAAAACACCTTGTTTCACCCTCAGTCTCCTTTCCTCTCCCCTGCTTGGTCCAGTTTGAGCTCTGGCAAAATTCACGGTGGCTGCCAACTGCAGCATGCTTTTAAATAGCTGCCGCAATTTAAATAATAATAAACATTCATGTTTGAGGGATGATTCTCAAAACTCATCTGGCAAATCCTCATCCTCTGTGAGTCGGCTGAATTTACACACTAGATTTCTGCCCTGCTGCACATTTCCCATCAAGGCCTGACATTATTCAGTGTGGCTGTAATGAGAGATGGAAGTGGTAGAAGGAGTGGTGTGCTGTTTATTTCAACCATCTGCGACTGGCCTGAAAATTCCCTTTAATAGTCCCCGCTGCACAGCACAGGGAGAGAGTGACTCCACGTGAGCTATGTCTGTGTCAAGAGAGTGACACGAAAGAAAAGGAGGTGGTTAGGATTTCAAGTGAATTTGTTTTGTAAGTCAAACATTTTAAATCTCTTTGACATTGTGTCTCCTTCGGGAATAATGGTAAATTGCTGCTGTGCTTGAAGAATCAATAAAAAGATAGAAATAAATATCATCATATATTTTGCATAGATTCAAATGAAACTGAAATGAGGGAAATAACACAAACGTCACAACCTGTTTGATGTTAAAGGGATACTTCACCCAAAAAGGAAAATTCACTCATTATCTACTCACCTTTACTCATGCCAATGTGCTTTTCCTACATTTGAAGAATTGGTCACCTTTTACTTCAATTGTATTGGATTTGGCTGCAACGCTGTTTTACCCCTGAAACTCCAAAAGTGTTTTGAGGACTCAAACACTTCCCCCAACCCTCCATCGGCAGAGTGGTGAGTAGATAATGAGGGAATTTCCATTTTGGGGTGAACTATCCCTTTCATATGCCGCATCTGTCATTTTAGCTCTGAGGTCTTGTTTGTTTCGGCTGACTGAAGAAATTCTGAATTTCCAAATCTCCTGTGGTGTTCGTCTTTAAACTATCAACATACTTGCATGTGTTGCTGTCGACTTAGCTACATTTTGAGATACAAGCGCAACACCGAGGCCGTGGGGGGAACATGTCGCCTGATTTGTCAATGGTCCTGCCGTGTGTTTTGCGAGCTTTTAATGCCATTAAAACCGAGTGCTGTCTGGGGACGGAGAAAGCAGAGTTGAAATGTGTCAGCCGAACAAGTTTAACTCCTTACAGGTGGTCAATAATGTGCTCTTTAAATAGCAGGGAGCCGTGTAGTGGCTACATGTATTTATGATGTGGCTACAGCCGTGCTGGCCTACTTCTGGGTGACTGCTCAGGTCCCAGCGAGGAACACCTCCTCGCTCTCCCTCTGTCTTTTTTGGTTTTTGGTTTCACTTCTATCACACGTTCTCTTGCCCCATTTCTCTCCTGTAGTGTTAGATCTGTCCTGACTGGAGGTTTGCTTTTCTTAGCCAGGGGGGAAGATTGGAGCTATATTGTATAACCATCATCTCAATAGTAATCACACTTGCTTGTTTATCATGAGTATTCTGATGCATGTTTGGATTCTAAAGTGGGCTTTTACTTTGTAATTTCTCGAGTGAGACTTTATCGACATGCAAAACATGGTTTGAACGAGTTGTTTATATTACAGGCTACAAACAGGCAGCACCTCTCCAGAGGCAAGAGTTGGGTGCTTGCTTGCTAATGTCAGTGATCCCCAAAATAGCTAAAGTGCCTTTGAGCAAAAACAACAAATCCTACTGACTCTTGTACCAATGCAATGCAGGTGAATACCCCCATGTCTTCTTCTCTGACCCTACAGTCAATGCAGCACTAAATTTAAAATTTAAATTTAAGTGTTAAGTGAAACAGTGTTTCCTCAGAGGGAAAGCACACACAGTGCAGGAAAGCTGAAAATGCAGTTTGGCTTCAGGCAATGTTGGTTAAGTGGACACATGAAAAGACTAAAGGAAATTACAGCGTTGTGTGTGTACAGGCTGCAATAAGGACACGTTTTAGTATGAAACAGACTATCTGAGACTTCTGTGATTTGGCCCTGCAGCTGGTGTGTGTTTGTACGACTGCAAGTTACACTTCATTATAATTATTTTCATCACAAACTAAATTTTGAATGAATCTAATGACGTCAGTGGGCGTTTTTTTTTCTGTGTTTTGTGTGGATGTGAATTGTGATGTGGCAGGAAGAGATTAACCTTTGTCCAATATACCTGAAAAAAAATTCATATATGATCTGTTTTAAAACCAATTTATTGTACTTTTCTGTACAAAACAATATACATTGCAGTGTTTTGTGATACAGATGTAAAGAAATAAAACAAAAACAAACCCCCAAATAATCCAAAAGAAATAAAAAGTGCACATAATGATATTACCAACTTTCTGTAGACAAGAAGAATTAAAGTATATCATTATATCATATTATAATTACATCAATTCTGTACTTTTCTGTGGTCCTGTCCATGGTGCTGAGAGAAGAAATCTCAGCCATGTCGCAGTACAAACAGAGGGAGGCGCTGTTGGTCATTTCAAGTGCAAGAGAAATCTCCCATAATGTTGCAACTCCATGGCTCTAACAACCATTTATCTGTCTATTGAAGATAATAATTGTGTGAGCAGATTTGTACCATTGTTGCAAAACATAAACACTGCAATAATGACCCACTCTGAATGTTAAACTGGGATAAATAAACTCGGTTTGTCTCGTGGAAGTCAAAAAAACATGTCCTGTATTAATGCATTCAAATGAAATGTCTAATGCTAATGGATTCACGCTGGGGGTCAAGTTGCAGCATTGTGAGAGTTTAGCTTATGATAATAATGGGACAAAGATGGGTGCAGCAGTTAGTTTGTTAACCTCGGACAAAGCCAAGTCCTTTCAACATGTAGTTGAGGCTAATAATACAAAAATACAAAAATATATTACAAAACCATTTGATATATAATAATATACTAATTTAATGACAAAAATCATGATATCGTTTTAATGCTTTCAGGGAATGTGATGATGATGGGTCATAAACATTTTTTTCCACCAACCACCAGCAGCCTGGGATCGCCCCTAAAGCGTGTTAGTGTGTGTATGTGAGGGGTGTGCATGTGTGTGTGTGTGTGTGTGTGTGTGTGTGCGTGTGTGTGAGGGGGGGAGGCAGCCGTTCAGGCACCACCCAGCTCTGAGGGTGAGATGCTCGTTTCAGCACCGCGGGCAGCTCCCGGTGAAAGCAGCCGCTCCTCTCCGCTGCTCCGAGGAGAAGAAGAAGAAGAAATAAAAACCCTCCTATCAAACAGCAGAAATTTCTTTAACACCCCCGGAGAACTGGAGCATTTGGTTTAATTCAATCTCGAGAAGGCGACATATTTGTAGTGACAGGCTACGGACAAAACCATTACAGGACTCCCGAGGTTGGCGTGTGCAATCTCTGCGAAGTTTCCCTCGCCGCTGAAAAAGGCGCTCTGCCTCCATCCCGACCCGGAAAAAAAAACTAACACCTGCTTGTCGTTCAGGGGGAAGTTGAAGTGAGAAGACACCCGCACCTTATTTCTGTGCGGACTGCATCCGTGGAGAAGTTGTTGGACTTTTATCTTCGTTTCACCAGCTCGACTGCATGCGTAAATGTCTGGTTTTGCGCGCGTGTGCAGAGGGATTGCCATTTTCTTGTTGGATAATACTCCCAGAAGCAAAGCAGGGGCAGAAAAGACAAGTTTCTCATCTTTTCCGGTGCAATAGGCTTCTTCAGCCTTCGTCGCTCCCCCTGTGCAATACTCTTTTTTCCCCCCCCGGTACAGCGAGGGGAGACAGACAACCCCATGACGCGAGCTTTTGATGCGTCCGGCTCACCTCTCTGGCTGCACCGCTCCTGATCCATTCCTCCTCCTCCGAGTCTGTTTCATTCAGCATCCACAGAGGCACTGCCATCTTTCTCCCTGCTAAAGACTGGTAGGTGATAATGGCCATGGATGGATGAGCGTTGCCTTATTCAGATCGCTGTGAGATGAAGTTCGAGGCCCAGCAGCGCAGATTAAAGGAGGGCAAAGCTTAGACAACTTTTTGTTCCTGATCCATGGTGTTTTAAACTTGCAAGCAGAGGAAAGGTGTGTATCCTGTGTGTGCATGACGGAAAGGATGGCGCTGACGACAAACTGCAGGACTAACCCCAAAGAGCAGGCATCCGTCCAGAACAGCTTCCCAGATGTGGTTGAATTAAACGTCGGCGGGCAGGTTTATTACACGCGTCACTCAACTTTGGTGAACAACCCGAATTCATTACTCGGTAAGTTATTCTCCTCCAAGAAAGAGGCGTCGAATGATTTGGCGAGGGACCCGAAGGGACGTTATTTCATCGACAGAGACGGGTTTTTATTCCGGTATGTGTTGGACTTCCTCCGGGACAGACAGGTCGTCCTCCCGGACCACTTCCCGGAGAAAGGGCGGCTCAGGAAGGAGGCGGAGTACTTCCAGCTGCCCGACCTGGTGAAGCTGCTGAGCCCCGAGGATATCAAGCAAAGCCCGGACGACTACTTCCACAGCGACTACGAGGATGGATCCCAGGGCAGCGACCACCGGCAGTGCCCGCCGCCCTCCCTCGTCCCCGCGGACAGAAAGAGCGGCTTCATCACGGTGGGGTACCGGGGGTCGTGCACCATGGGCCGAGAGAGCCAGAGCGACGCCAAGTTCAGGAGGGTCCCTCGGATACTTATATGCGGACGCGTGGCCCTGGCCAAAGAAGTTTTTGGGGAGACCCTGAACGAGAGCCGGGACCCGGACCGGACCCCGGATCGGTACACCTCCCGGTTTTACCTAAAGTTCAAACACCTGGAGAGATCCTTTGACATGCTGTCGGAGTGCGGGTTCCAGATGGTGGCCTGCAACTCCTCGGTCACAGCGTCGGTCGTCAACCAGCACACAGAGGACAAGGTCTGGTCCAGCTACACAGAATACGTCTTTTACCGTAAGTCACACCTTTGACACATGCACGTGCACGCACACAAACGAACTTGGGAGTCGCCGCTAGTGGGCGCGCTTGGTTTGCTGGCTGCTGGGGTGGAGAGGAACATCTGGTAATGGGGACGGAAGGGCGTTTCTGGTAGGGGGCAGTCTAGTCTGACTAGGTGAACACAATAATGAAAGCCCCCCTGTGGTGATTTGAAATGTGTCCACCCTTTTCTACAGCTGCAGCTCTTCTTTCCATTGGTTGAAAAGCACGCTAAGGTAGCATCAAACTTTACGCTCCGTTGGTGTGCAAAGTTTTTTCCGAGCCCTGTCGAACAAAACCAGATTTGAATGATTTCTCTCCAATCCGAGCCACAGTAATCGTCGTTGCAATGACGCTTGCCACTTCTCATCATGGTGAAATGATCCACGCCACCTCTCTGCTTTCATCCAGCCCATCCTTTCATCTCGGAGCATTTCCTTCTGGCACTCCTACACCGTCGCCCTGCAATTACTCCATCGCTGCAGCTGACAAGAATCTGGCAGCGAGAGAGTGGTGGTGGTGAAGAAGAAGAGATCATTGTTACGTTTATGTTGCACCTTGTAAAGTTTAACGATGCAACAAAATAATCCATATATATTTATGTCGGAGATAACTGCCACAATGCTGCTGCCACGGTGTAGATCCTGTTAACTGCCTCTGTACCTGTGACTAATTGGACGTTATGAGACAATCTTCCCATAGAATAACCCCTGACCCTGTAGCAGCAGCCATTTTTGAAACGTCATTAAATATTTAGAAGGAAATCAGAACAAAAAATAAACTGAAATTTGGGAATTGTATTGCTTTAACTTGTATGGAGACCCCCATTAATGGTGTTTGGCAACATGTTAGACACTGACAAACTGCCAGACACATTAGACAGACTTGTGAATCACAAGAAAACCGAATAAACTCTGTGAAACTTGTGATCACAAAATCTATTTCTACCGTGAGTAGACTATGGCTTCATGAATATTTGAAACTGCTGCTGGACTTTGTTTCAGAGTGAATTGATGTGAGAATCCCCAAAAGATCAAATCAAGTCTTGTTACATAAGTGAAACATCAGTGCACAATGTGCTGAGTGTTGCTGCAAATAAAACTGGAGAAGCTGCCAAAGGCTCTGAGATCTATGTGTCAAGGCAGCGATATGATATCCACTAATAACACAGAGGAAGAGTTTCTATTCTTAGTTCAGTGATGTAATAAATATGGTTATTTTAATTCAAACAGGAGTGGTGACGTTCACTCATCTTTCTCTATTCTTAAAAAAATAATAATTTGTGTTTTTATATATGAATAATGAATGAAGACTTTTATTGTAACATTCATTGAGGTACCAAACCAACTCATCAAACAAACACAGAAACTACAGAAAACTATTTGCGTTTGACCTTTCGCAGCCGGAATAGTTCAGAATTCCTGCCCCGTTCTCGTTTGAAAGTCATTTCTGATTGCAGAGAAGACATTTTTGGTTCTTTTGTCAGTCGTAATGAAGCAGCAGACGCCGTCTCTTATTCATGTGGAACACTTTTCAGTTCAAATAGAGACATCTGTCCAAGTTGTTTGGACTTTGCCCATTCGTTTCACTGCCCAGTGCTCCAGATGTTTGGCAAATGAAAACAGTTATGGTCAGAAATCCTTAAAAAGGCTCATTTTCAATCTGTCACGTGACTCATAGGACGTTCTTCACATTTCCAAATGATATTTTATTGAATTTGTTCCAAGATTGACTTGTAAAGAGTAAGATGAGGGTTCAGGAGCGCTGGTTAGAAATCACTAAGTCGTGCCTTTGGGAAACCCCTGCTGGCCCCATAAATCACACAAGTCAAAAGATCACATGATCACAGAGCAAACACAGTTAAAAGACGATTGTGCTGGTTCCCGGCTAAATGAGCTCTGCATTAATGGTCCGGATGCAGCAGCCACAACAACTGGATGGCTCTTGGCTCTCATAACCCCCAGGAGTAGCACTAACAAGCCAAATCAAGTAGTGGTGGGGGATGGGGACACACACTCACTCTTACACGCTCATGCAGAGACGCAGGCACGCACACAGGCACACAAACAGGCACGCTCAGTCTCCTTGTGTATTATACGACAGTGTGTGTGCGGCCTCCAAAGACCTCTTACTTACCGACAAACAACAACTGCTTCCTGCTTTGTTGACAAATGTTCAGCGTGTTCGAGGGCACACACTCAAAGACGAGGGCACAAACAGCAGCAGATGTGTCGGGCCCCAACACACACGGGTGGCACAAAAGCCTACACGCGGCACTGCAAAAGTAAGAGTAAAAATGATAATGATAATGATAACGCCCACTCAGAGGCGGCAGTTACACAAACAGATAACCAGGCCGCGCTGTCAGAGGCAAAGGTGCACACAAGGACACACAGGGAGGCACGTGCACACAGGTAAGCATGCAGGGAGTCTGTTAAAGGAAGCAGTCATCCAGTGGATTAAGTGCAGTCAATGAAGTCAGATATTAGACGTTACTGTAGTGTGACAGGCCAAACCATTAGAGGAAAGGGAAGTAAAGGGAGATGTCTGTGATTCACAAATACTTTATACAGTTTCCACAAATGTACTTTACTCTTTTACACCAAAATGAGCAGTTGTTTCCTTTCCAATCGTCATTCAAGGACTTTGCCTCTTTGTTTTTTGTCATGAACGGCCAGATGCTCAACACGACATCCTAAAAATGCGCAGAAAGTGCAGCAGACTGCCAAAATAAAGCAGAAAAAGAATGACTGATTTTACCTGGTTGTCCTGTTTTCCGATTAAAACCTGCCTCTACTGCAAAGTCATTTGACCCGGGAGTGAGTGCAGATTTTATCCATTCCCACTGCAGAAGATGGGCGTGATGGGTTTTTTGACCGGTGGAGATGCGGCTTAAGAGCAGTTTATTTAAAGGTTAGAGGCCTTTTCTGGGAACTCCCTTGACCCAAGGCCTGAGACACAGTATTTTGTTTACCTGCTCATCATATCTTTTGGTGTGCTCATCTTTTCCTTCTCCCCCCTTGTCTTTTCTCTCCCTCTTCTCATTTCACGGCTCCACATTTCTCTCTAGTCAATCACGCCCAGCCTTTCTCTCGTATCTCAGCTCCCCACCTTCCATCTCTCCTTCTTCAATTTGCTGTGTGTGCCTCTGGGGCACGGAGCAGCGCGGTGCACCAGTTACCTTTACATGCCTCGATGCATCATCACGGCTCCTGTCTCGCTTCTTATTCACGTCTCTGTGCCTGTCCATCTCCATGATGCTTTACTCATTACTTCAAATTCAGCCGTGTCATTCCACATTTTGGGGATTTTATTTGCTGTTCTGTTTGAGGTCCTAAGGTCTTTGGCAACAGCGGCAAGCCATTGTGTTTCTCACATTGTGATTGGATCCTGTAAGCGGTTTGACAGGGTTTTGACGAGCTCATGTTCTGGGCATGCTTGAGGCAAAAGTGGTCTTTAAACATCTCTCTCGCTCCACTTTCGAGATGCACAACGTCTGGACCCACGACATGGACCTCACTGAACATCAGGGAGGTGAACAGAAAGTTGGTGGTTGGTTCTCCGGTCTGCATGTTAAGGCATCAAGACACTGAACCTCAAAGTGTGTGAGAAAGTATACAGAGAAATGTATACGATAAGATAAAACTTTATTGATCCCGAACCCGGGAAATTCCCTTAGTACATCAGAAGACAGGTCAGAATGAGGTAGATAAGAGAATAAAAATATAAAAGAAGTACAGAATATGTACATAATAAACACCCTTCACTACAGAACAAATATTGTTCATATGGAAAAAACATATTTCGGTAGAATGCTGAGGTACAGAATTATTGCAGAATGTAAAAGCACAAGGTGATACTGAGATAGGCAAAATTACTGATGTGCAAAAAGACCATTTTTAGTTAACAAATAAAAAGATATGATATGTTACATGATATGATCATGCTACATAGGTAGTGTGCAGGGGATGTTGTGCAAAATATTGTAAAAATAGTTAAGAAGTAGATTGTGATGATGGAAGAAAACAGCCACTATTTATTTGATGTTATCTTTGCTGCCTGCTGCTGCTGAAAGAGCTGTTCAGGGCCTCCACAGTGTCGTGTAGGGGGTGAAACTCCCCCAGCATCCTCCTCTCACCCTCTTCCTCAGTGAAATCCAGAGGGGGATCCGGGAACGAGCCGGCTCTCCTAATGTATGAACAGGTGAATGGTATGTTCAGTAGAGCTCGATATAAGTGGTCACTTAGTGTTGTATAAAAGCAATCCATTGACCGTATACCTCTTAGGAATGTGAGTCAGGCTTTACTTCAGAAGTCAACCCCACTAATGTTCCTGTTACTGGATTGGACTAAATCTATAGATTCATTTATATTGAATCTATATTTTGAATCTATAATATATAGATTTATTCCTCATAGATCAATAGATCCAGTTATCCTCTGCACATAGCCAGTTGGGTTCAGAAATCTTGTGGAAAGTCTCCTAGAAGAGAAGAAGCTGTTATTGCGTCATATTGATCCACATTGATTTGTAATGAGATCTGGAACAATCACATGAGGATGTGATGTTCTATCCATATACCCTTATATCTGCCTTTATAGCCACGCCAAGGAGATTATGTTTTCACCCCTGTGCGTTTGTTTGTAGGTTGGTTTGTATGTTTGTTAGGATTAATTACCTTGAAACTTGGTGGAAGGATTCTATCTTCATCAGAGAGGAACCAATTAAAATGTTCTAGATCAGAGAGTGGGTCCAGGAATTTATCGTTCACTTTCTTTAACATTGTGAGATGGTGTGTTTTTCACTTATTTCCCAGGAATGACTTAATTCATGGATCTTGATAAAAAAATGTTTTTATTTGCATTGGTGATTGAGACTCATCTGCCAAAATCTCAAACTGGTCGCTTCACTAAATTAGCCAGTCTGCAATTAGAGTTTGACGTATCACATAATTATAGATTTGGGGACAAACTCACCTGGTTAGAGGAATCCTCTTTAACGTGGAGGACTGGTAAATCTACTTACACACCACAACAATTTCAGGTATTTTGTTATTTTATAAATTGGAACACATCCAATTCACCTCCGCTCCTTCATAATGGAGCCAAGTGCATCAAGGACACCGCCACAGTAGTTTTAAAGACAACTCATTTGCTTTCTCTGCCCAATTTGATTGACCCAACTTCCACTTACGACCTTCCTTTGCCGGAAGCTTGAACCTGCATTATGTCTTTCAATCCTCTGTTTTTCTTGTTAATCTATTGCCCCGGATTCCTACGCGGCTCTGACTCTACCTATCAATCTGTTCTCTGTTTGTAGTTAGTCAAATTCTTGATGGCCTCTAGGCAAATATATTTACAAATGTGTTGCATAGCAAGAACCATAATTAATCATCTCTACGAACAGTGGATTCAGTGGTTCTCACCGCAGGGCCTGACAGAGCCCGTGCTGCAACAGAGCCATCCAACACAACATCCTCCGTGAGGCAGAAGAAGGAAACATTTCTAAAAACCTGCTGAGAGAATACAAACAAAAACAACATGTTTTCTGGCTCAGGATGTGTTTCCCCAGGCATTATTTTTTTTTTACCTCAGCTGAACATGCCAGGGTGAAGTGTGTGTCGGTACAAATGGCCACTTCGATATGGACCATGTGTGTTGGTGTGTGACACATTGTGCCATTAGCCTGTTACACGCAGATGAGCAACTCCTTGTATGGCAAATGTGTTTTGGCAGGTGGGAAGAAAGGGGTTATGGTAATGGTTATGGCGTTTGTGAGTGAGTGTGTGTGTGTGTGTGTGTGATAATGTGACCCATGTTGCACTACCGGAGGCATTTCCACACCCGTTGAGCCTCTAGCTAAACACACCGGCAATCCACCAAGCAGCCACACACACGCACACGCACACACACACCAACACACACGTACACCCACTTGTAGACACAAATACCCATCGCTATAAGAACCTATCATCCTGCGAGCCTCTCCCTGCCCAGTCGGTGAAGACATTAGCAGCGGCGGTCCCATGCTGCATGCCTGTAGGAAGTGATTAGCCGAGGAGCAGACAGGCCGTGACAGCTCTGAGGAGAGTCTTGATAGGGACAGCTGCTACCCTGGCCTCAGCTCCACAGGGGAGTCCACCGCCGCACACCTTAACTCTGCATTATTCAGACAAAAAGGAAGAGGAGAGGAAGCAGGTGCAGAACTCGGTTTGATTTATGAAAGGAGTGAAAAAAACTGCTATTTGCTGCTATTTTCTACAGCTCTGTTACTATGAATACTCTGTTACAGATGACGACGACTTCTACTGCTACAAGTAGTACTGGATTTCAAACTCTACCAAGACTTGAACCATAAAAGTGCTAACATTAAGATTTATTCATCCATCCATCAATTATCTATACCACCTTTCCTTTTGAGGGTCACGGGGGAGAGCTGGAGCCAATCCTAGCCCTGGACAGGTCGCCAGCGTATCACAGGGCAAACATACAGAGACAAACAACCATTCAAACCTATGGACAATTTAGAGTCTGGACCTAACCTCCAGTCTGCATGTCCCTGGACTGTGGGAGGAGGCCGAAAGACAACAGAAAGAGTTGTAAAAAAAACCCCATGAAAGCTCACGTGATCCTTTCTCTTCCTCGTCAAAACGATAAAAAAAAGAAAACTGCGATTTTTCCAGGTAAAGTAAAACAAAATACTTCTTCTCATGCAAGGACGACTGATTTAAAGCAGCGACGGAAAAAGGGGAAAGTGAGACTTGTTTCGAGAGCAGTGGAAGGAGTGAGCGATTGAAGGTGAAACTCCAAAAGCAGCTGAGGGTAAAGAGAAAGGGAACTCAATTTTCACTTTTCAAATAGAGTTTATTCACCTTCTCACAATGATTGGGGGGGGGTTACGGTGTATGTTAGAGGAAGTAAGTTAAATTTCAAGGAACTCAATGTAGATTAAGCTTATCCTGAAACAATATACTTATTTGCATTTATATTGCGGTCATTGGATTGTTTTTCACGGTGGGAGGTGCAGGTGGGGTTATAACAAAATAAGGGGAGAACACTCTAAAAGCAAAAATGAAAAAGGGGCAAGTGGGTCGTATGAAAAGAAGATCAACTTTCTTGTTTGTCTAGCCTCCCCTTGACCCTCTCTCCTGGAGAGAATATTCCCATAATCCCCAGTCTCTGGAGAATACGGGGAACTGCAGAGCTCTGGGAGAGAGTGCAAGAGAGAGAGAGAGAGAGCGAGAGAGAGAGAGAGAGAGAGAGAGAGAGAGAGAGAGAGAGAGAGAAAGAAAGAGTGAACACCGGAGCGTCAACAAGCTCCTCTAAGCCTGCTGAGACTCCCTCCTCGCTGTCTATCAGCCCATTTTCTCCTCCTCTGTGACTCTTGACACTCTATTCTCTCCACGGCGGTGGGCGCTGTTGATACAATGCCGACGCTCTCCCCCTTTTGTGTTGGAATAAGTGCTTCGCGGTGCGACGAGGTGTGGAGCGTCGCCATAATGACAGAAACTGCAGCTGGAGAGCCTCTTCACTCGCTCAATCCGCCGGCTGGCTGCTGTAATGCATCACTGCTTTAATATCCCGGCTATGTGCGAGTCCAGATTGGCTGGGAAACATGCAAAGAATCCCCATCCCATCAGTAATTGCACAGCATAATCAAACCAATGGCTGTTGCCACTGTGGGGGTGCGGGTCACGCATCAGAATAATGCCGCTGCCGTTAGAGTTTCTCCAACTGAGGATCTGGCACAAAGAGATGAAAATCAGAGAATAAAAGCTAAGCTCCTATGCATGCGCCTGTTTGTTGCTTCGTTTTTGTTTGTCAGCAGGATTACAAAAAAATCAACTCAATGGATTTTTACAAAACCTGTTAGAAGGATGGGAGAAGAAAGAAACCATCACATTTTGACATGGATTCCGTCAAAGGGGCCGATCCAGGGACTTTTTTGTCAGATCAAGCATTTTTGGACATTTCTACCAATTTACTAGGGAATAATTGATAAATCAATCCAATATGATGTCATGACATATTTATGTGTGTGTGAAATATGGTGTGGCTCCATTTAAGGAGACTGTTGGTCCTTGGCAGAGAAGGAGTCAGATTGTAGTTGATACTGATGTATGAACCCACTGGTGGTGACTTTCTGCAGTGTGAGGCTTTTATTTTCTAAGTTTGGTTTGGGTAGATTTCTACATTTTTAGTGAAGAATTCAACTCAAACTGAAACTTGACTTAAATAAACGGATGATTTTTGTATTTGTCTCTTTTACATGGGGGGTCAAGAAGCAGGCTCACATGTAGCGGTGCACGTCTGGTGTTTGCAGGGCACGTGGTAGCTGCAAAGCCTGTTTCCTGGTTGTGCTTGTTTTTACTTCAGCAACCCAGGGCTAAATTCTCAACAGAGCTCGTAAAATTCAACATGGCACAAACTAAGAAATCTACAAAAGTGTTTTGGGAGTGAATTTGTGTTGCTTCACTGGCACGTTTGTCTTCTCCCCCCCCCCCCCCCCCCCCACCTCGCTCCTCATTCACCTCCACCTGCCTCAACCATCTGCAGGGAGTGGGACTGATGAAGCAGCGGGTCAATTCTCAGGATACTACTACTTAAACTTCCTCATGAAACTCCCCAGTTTGACTGTGTTTGTGGAGCACTCCTTATTCCCCGGCGCCTCATTAGAAACACACAGTGTCACTCACACAGCAGTGGTCCCGCAGCGTGATGGAGCATATGGTCATAACGCTGTAATCTCACTCCACCGTGCTTTATGGCTTCCCAGGGCAGGGTGTCAGTGGCATTTCATTTGTAAGTGGAAATAAAGACTTCATGTCCATTAAGGAAGCCAGGAGCACTAATGTAGCAACTCCAGAGGAAATTAACTCTGGGGGAAATTACGGAAACCACCTATGGTACTCTGTGATAAAAGCTTAATGAGTCTTAAGCTTCTGAAAAACTATAGTATAACTGTTCTTTAGTCTTATTTGTAGTAAGAGGGGTGTGCCACTGCAAGGATACAAATAAAGGTCATTAAAAGATACAAATCTGAAAGAGGATGTCAAAATTAGACAAATATTTAACTTGAAGACAACTAAATAGGAGACTGGATTATAATAAATACACATAATTCCGTTTCTAACATATTTTAATGATTGAAAATAACTTTATACTGTGTTCAAATAGTTTGGCTCTATGGTATCAGACAGACCATGACTTGGTGTCACTGCAGAGGATGAGCGTCAGTCCTGCGTCTCATCAGTAATCCATCTGTGTCATTTCAGAGTACTCAGCTGCTTGCTCGAGCATAATGTCATCACCATTTTATTGCTAAGTGGCTGTAAAGCTCCCTGTCCATTAAAGCACACACACACACACACACACACACACACACACACTTGCTGAACAAGCGTGCACACACATGCCCTGCCCCACTCACTCACTCACACACACACACACACACACACACACACACACACACACACACACGCTGGGAAGTTAACCTGTACAAACAGCTCACAGGTGAAAAAAGACAGATTAAAGATCAGACGGCACATTTAAAACACACTCACTGTGTCTACAGAGATCCACCTCTTCTCCCACTGTGGTGCTGGATCCCCTCCATCTGTTAATTTCTCTCCTCTTACAATTTTACTGCGATGGATGAGATGCATTTTATTTTATTCTGCCTGGATTCATGTGAGCAGCACTGAGAACACGCGACATCGCACCACCAAGCTTTTACTGTGCTGCAACGTTTCTTCATTAATGTCTTTATAATCAATTCGCCTCAATCAGTAGCTCACGTTCAAAACGGAACAGGGCAGGTTCAGGCGAGTAGGAGGGAGAAAATAAAACAAAGACATTATGGAGTTACTGTTTCTAACAGTGGATGTAAAATATCAGAGGAAAACAAACTATTAAACATGCTGGGGTAAAACATTAGAGATGGTTTTATTGTCTTTTTATTCAGCAAAAAAACGTAGTAAAGAAACAAGTAAAGAAAAGACGTCGGCATCCGACTGTTTGGTTTCACGATGAAGATTTTATGGCAAATCACTCAGTGTTTTCTGTCTTAAAGTGAACATGATTTATAGAAAATGAGAATGTCCTCTATTGTCGCATCAAGCCCCAGCTCCTGTTTACCATTCACGGTGTAATGAATTATTGAGTCTTGTTCACAAAGGCACTGCACAGTATGTGGCAGCCACACAGGGGTCCCGACTGCTTGCTTGCTAAAGTAACGGGTTGCTACCTGGGGTCCTACGTACACATCCTACCTCTGTAATGGTCTCACATCCGCACGAGCCGTGTATTAGCTGTGTGCGGATAATCACTTGCTGGCTGTGAACCGGCGTGATTACGGCCCGCACACAGGAAGTAATGCTGGTAAATTGGTTTCGTGTAAACACTCGGTGGGGCATATGCAGAAACGCACACATGCACCCTCGCACACACAATGTAGATAAGATCAGACAACATGGTCTAGCCGAGAGACACATTATTCACTATGAGATTAACCTGGCCAGAGCTGCAGAGGGATTAGTAAGCTGCGTGCGTCTTTTCTAAATCCAAACAACCGATGAACCGACACAAAGTCTAATCTGCAGACCTATAGTGTAAAACGTTTTCTGCATGGAGGCTGCAGCCAGATTGAAAGTCTAGATCTGATCTCGGGAGCGCACAAGGGCTGCGTTTGTACACGGGCGCGCACTCGCGTGTGCTGGGACGACAAACAAGCAAATGGAGCAAGACAATTATCAACATCCATCACTTCAGAAACTCATTTAGCCAATTACAGGCGTTACAGGCTGACATGTAGGTGCAACTCTCTCCTTTAATCTCTCCTTTTTCACACACACACCGACATACTTGCACATGCACACGCACACACACACACACACTATACTTTAGTGTGTTAAAATGCTGGTATTGAAGCAATAATGTAGTTGTCTTGTTAAATAATTGCATGTTCTCCTGGAAGAGCAAATCTCATTCATCTTGATTAGGATTTCATATGTGTTGCATGTTTTCCTGTGTGTGTCTGTGTGTCTGTGTGTGTGTGTGTGTGTGTGTGTGTGTGTGTGTATGAGGTGGAATAGAGGACACAGTCTTTACCAGATCTCACTCTCCTGTTTTCATGCAACACCCAATAACTAATGTCACTTGGCTTTCCACCCTCAGACATCACTCACCCTCTGAAGGAGCTCCCCTCCTCCTCCTCCTCCTCCTCCTCCTCCTCCTCCTCCTCCTCCTCTCCTCCACTTCACCCAGCTTCACCGCCAGTTTACATTCCCCTCATGAATACACCATTAGCTATGCTTTTTTTCCCAGCAAAAAGACGAGACATGTGCCACATTGTGCAGGCAAACAAACCCAAAATAGGCACGGAAATAGACAAAGTCAAAAGAAAGATATGCATATTGAGATCGTCGACCAATGAGCCAAAACTGCGGAGACGGAATAAATATTCAGGACGTGTTTGTCGGAGACAGTTTGCTTTGGAACTCAAAATCTTTTCAAAGTTGGTTTTGACTCATCTGTTAAAACCTGAACTCCTCAAGGGCACAAGGTTTGTTATTTTTTCCAGCTTTGTAGGGTTTTTGATTTAAAACGAGTTTTGCATCTCAACGCTGGTGTTGTTAAAGACACCACGTGGTTCCTTCTGGGTATTTGTCAGTAAATTGTCCTGCATACAGCATGTGAAATATAACATGGCACCAAATGTTACATTCTGTGCTTTGAGAGAGTAAACATGGAGAAGAGGAGGCAGAAAAAGGAGCAGTAGAAATGAAGAGCAGAGGACACACACACACACACACACACACACACACACACACACACACACACACACACACACACACACACACACACACACACACACACACACACACACACACACACACACACACACACACACACACACACAGCTTAATCTCTTGAGATCCTATCAGTGTATCTCTCTGCCTCTTGGTTCTTACCATTTTTTAAGCTATGGGCAGTGGAGCCAGCTGAGTGAGCAAATCCATAGTGGTTAACAAACTAGATGTTTAGTTTTGATTCACTGGGAGCATGCAAACGTGTTTTGGCTTGAATTCTTCAAGTCGGCATCAAGCACTTTTGACATTTTTCTTTCTCTGCTTCTGGATTTTTCTTCTCGGGGTCTCATGTTCCTGTTCTCTGCTGCTGCTTTGAGCGTTTGAATCTGTGCCAGCTGTGCACATCAGATATATATTTTTTTTGGGGGGGGGGGTTCTCCGGTGTTGTGCCGAGAGCTCAGCCTGTAAACAATCTCTGGCATGGTGTTGATCTCAAACATCTCACCTGGAGTGCACCGAGTGCTACGTTGGCTGCCAGGAGATGTTTTTGGTTGCTGTGGCTTTGGCTGCCGTTGGTGCTCTGAGCCTCTGTCTCACTCCATAGCCCTTTCTCTTATTAACCCTCCTACATCCACCTCTTCTTCCCCCTTAATGTCTCCCTCTGACAGCCGGAGTGAAGAGTTTGCTTGCTGCTGTTCTCACTGCTCCAGGACTTTGTCTCTTTGTGTTTGTCCTTTTTCTACATCCACCTCTTCTCTGCCTTTTTCTTCCTCCCTGAAAGAGCAGGGGGTTTGCTGTGATTTGGCCCTAATCTAATTTTCTGAGAGTTTTGTAACCATTGCTCTCAGTGCTCTGTCTTTATCTACTTGTGCCTCTTTATTTGGTTGTTTTTTTTATCCCTTTTCTCTCTCTGAGTGCCCGAGGAGAAGTGAAATCAACGGCAGCCAGAACAACAGTCCTAATCTCCCTTCCTTTTTATTCCGTTCCATTTTATTTTCTGCTCCTCTTCACTCTGCGCTATTGGCTCCGTTTTTTTTTTTCCTCCTGTTGTCTCTTCACCGGATCCTCATTGGTTGCTACTTCCAAAGAGGGAGAAGTAGACACTTCACAGCAAGTGAAATGGAAATAGAGTTCAGCTCAGCACAAGAGATGCACTTCTTGGTCGTTTGCTGCTCTTACATTAAAACCTATATAACATAAATACTTGACCTCGCTGAATGAACGTTTCAGTCGTCGACGAGACCGTAAAATAAACCTCGAAAGGTCAGCTTACGAGGGAGTCATTTGTAACTGAGGCTGGGTTTCTTGTTAGGTGTATTTCCACAATCGATTAGGAGGTTCCGCTGTGTGAAAATAGGAAAAAAGGTTACATTAGGACTATTTCTGGTTCAGGTATATCAGGTCTCTCTGGTAAATGTCAGAATTTATCTCACTTTATTTGAGCATATTTGCAAACTAAAGTACCTTCCACAGCAAAGTAACTTCATCAGTTTTCATTTCTGCTGCACAAAGCTGTTATTTTGCCAGTGAGCGGAGATGAAAAATAATGCTCAGTGCCACACACACACACACACACACACACACACACACACACACACACACACACACACACACACACACACACACACACACACACACACACACACACACACACACACACACACACACACACACACACACACACACACACACACCTCAATAGATCCTTCCATCTAGTGCAGCTGGAGCAAACTAAACTCAAAGCCCTGATGCCCTTCACCCAATGTAATTCCTCCAGCATGTTTTGGGTCGGCCCTGGCGTCTCCCATCAGGTCGACGTGCTCAGAATATCGCTGCAGGGAGGCGTCATATACCGGCATCCTGATCAGATAAAATCAACCACTGAAACTGGCTCCTCTTAATGCAAAGCAACAGCAATTCTACTCTGGGCTCTTTAGAGCAATTGTACATATGGACGCCCCCAGAGTGGGAGTTTATTTATAGCCCAGTTTTGGGTTTCATCCACTGTGCAACACTATACTGGTGTGTTGTACATCCTTAAGTATAACTGGATTCTCTTACAACCCAAAATAACTGTTTATGTTCTTGGAGAGTAAATTTGCAGCCTCAGCAAACGACTAAACACAAGCGGCCCAAGTTCTCACGGTTTCCATATTGTGCCTCTGTGGAGACGTAACTCTGATGTGTAGCTTTATTTTTTGAGTTGCTTTGAAAATTAGACACAAGTGTGTGTGCAACATCCGTTACACAACCAAACCTCTGACTGTCGGCAGGGAAGTTGCACTGTGTTTGACAGGTTTTGAGTTTCCACAATATGTGGAATATCAAAGACAATGTCTCTGGTTCTGCTGCATCGATTTTAATGTTGTTTTTTTTTGGTAAACTGTACATCACAAGTCTGACAGTTGCACAGAATTGCACAAGTAAAGCATAGAATATTTCTCTGTTGGATCTTCACTTCATTCTTTTGGTCACTAACTGAAGCTGAAGATCGCTGATGAGAGCTGGAATGTAAATTCCCATTGCTTTTCATTGCCACAGCCTTGGTGGACCCAGAACACACTTGACTTATTAGTGAGAACTCAGATGAATCTCATATGATGGTCTTTTCGGCCATTTTTCCTTTTTCTCCTGTTGAACATGTGGATTGTTGTCGATTTGCTTTGAGAATTTTTGTTCTGTTGTTGCTCTTATGAATTCTTAATGGTTATGATTGTAGATTGGTTCACTTTTTGTGGGTGCTTCTTTCATTCCATCTTGGTGGCAGTGGTTTTTCTTGTTCCATTTTTCTCCTGACATAGATAGAAAAGCCTCCTACTTTAAATGTCACTGAAATTGTCACTCTGTGTGTTTGCGTACATTTGTTTGCAGAGCATGCACACACACCCACCCACACACACACCCACACACACACACACAAAACTGACCTGGGAATGTGTCTGTGATGTTCCTTTCTCATCTTAGTTTGATTCTGTTTGCATCTGTGCTAGTTTGTATTCATGAGCTTGTTTGGCTTGCCACACACGGGGTGACCATAAGAAAAGTCAGAGTGTCAGAACACACACACACACACACACACACACACACACACACACACACACACACACACACACACACACACACACACACACACACACACACACACACACACACACACACACACACACACACACACACTAATGCTTACAGTAAGACAGGAATCCATTATCAGTCTGGAGTAGCCCATAGAGAGTGTGAGTTATGAGGTATACGAGTGGATGGGGTGCTAATATGAATGGATGCCTCTCATATACTGCATGCTGCTGCCAGCCAACTGAAGTGATGACTTTGTGCATTCACGCTGAGCGGAGGACTTCCTGCGATCAACTCGGTTACGGTGTGATGAATGCAATTTCAGTATGACTTCATTTTGGGGAGGGCGAGGTGCAGGACGCTCAGATGTGATGACTCTGTTTTTGAATTTAGTCGAGAATAACTTTGAAAGTGACAGACTGGCTGCAGGTCCTCATTTTGTTTATGGATGCATTTGTTATTATGACATGGCTGTGATATTGGATCACACTTTGTCTAATGGACTCTGTCATTGGTAGAATAGTTGAGGTAAAAGCTTACACAGCTAATAAGCTACAATAGCCTCCTCTGTGCCCTCAAAGTTCAACACTGTCAAGGCAGCACGCTTTTGGTCAGCAGCGCAAATTTACAGGCCTGCGTCCCTAAGGACCTGAACTCTTAAGGCATAACAGTAACACTTTGCCGTTTCCGTGTACTACTTGCCTGCAGTTGTTTTCCCTATAGTGGTCAAAAGTCTTTGGAATATGTTACCAAACAAGTATTTGGCTGACAAATGCAAACGGACATCAGAAATGGATTCACATCATGTTTTAAAAGTGGTTTAAAGTGGTGTTGATCATCTCATCCAATAATGATGGTCCAGTTTGGGCAACTGCTACTCCCAATATAAATATAAAGTATCCGAATAGAAAGGGCCTGGTATGATCAAGTGATACTTCCTCTACATGGGCTGGCTTTCACTGCTGCTCCACATGCTCATGGATCATCAGATAAGGCAGCGCTCTGACAGGGAAGCTATTGGCTGGCAGTGCCGCTGGAGTCTCCGCAACTCCACAGCTCACGCAGACAGCATGAATGGGGCGCGCGCGCACACACACACAAAACACAAATTCACAGGTACAACGCAGCGAAATAGAAATGCAGATACAGAGTGACCTACTGGACATGCACCGTTACTGTCACAACACTGGATGAATTATTTAAATCCTCCACTGCGTATAATGTACATGTAAGTGGGGCTCTGGCTCTGGCTCAGAAGGTAGAGCAGGTCATACATTAATCACACAGTTTGTGGATCGATCTCCTCCTCTTCCCATGTCCTTGAAGCACTGATCCCTCTGGTTTCCTCTGGTATTTTATGAACAAAATAACTGAGCAAGTTATTGAAAAGTCAATCAATTATTATCAAAATGAAAGTAATTGATAGATGCAGCGCTAGTGTGTAACCTAGAGAGTTGTTGGTAAACGGTTATGATCTTAACTCAAACTCAGCAAGTGCGACAATGACAACTTTACAGATCCCTTCAAAATCAGCTTGGAGATTTAACAGGTTCCGGGGACGCTACATGATCAGGGATCCAGTGGGACGTTGTGAAAAGAGAAGATGAAAGAAGGGAGATGATGCGCTGTTTTCACCAGCGTTCATTTTGAGGGATACTGTGAAAGCATCCAGACGGAACTCTTTGGTGTGGAACCTTTCAGGAGGACGTGACCTTGAGCTTTGCCTGAAAAGTGACTGTGAAGAATTATTTTCAGGGGCCTTTGAAGTTGCGATTGTTCTGGCAGCAACATACTGGGTGTCTTTTGCACATTATGATACCAGCGCCGATGGCTCGAGGAAACGTCTGCTCCCAAATGGAATTCTCTACGGAATTCAATTTGTGTGTGTCTCAGCGTGCTCTGGGGACCTCTGGCTCCATCGCGTACAGTGAAAGAGATATATAGTATGGATGCGACCAGATGGGGCCCAGAATAGCCATGGACACACAAAGCAGATCACCTGGTGCAAATGTTAGCTCACTTTTTAAGAGCTGGTGAAAGAGAACTTCAGATTGTTAGGTATTTTTTATCTCGTGAACGCTAATCGGGACCATTTATACACAGATGCACCATAGTTAGATATATTGTATATAGGTGTTTCAGCTCCAGACGACATATTGGCTACTCTCTATTAACAGCTACCTGCATATGGATGCAGATAAATTTAAAAGCTGAGAGCCGATGCCTTTGGGTGAATGTGTTGCACATCTTTTGCTCTGCACACGAAGCCTGCTCCAATGTGATTGGTCGAACTAGAAATGGAAACCTGAAGGCTTCCAGATCCCAAATCTTGTCCCTCACCTAGAGATTGTGAATATTCACATACAGTATCTTGTCCTCATTCAGTCACTACACAGTTAGTTAGAAGGGGGAGTAAATGGCCGTGTGTGGCACGATGGTACAGTGGTTTGCACCGTTGCCTCAGGGAGAGAAGGCTGAACCATGTGTACCCCGCCTTTCGCCCCCGTGTGAGCTGTGTCAGCCCCCACTCCCAGCACCTTCTAAAGGATTTGCACTGTAGCTGATGAATGGATTATATCAAAACGCGAATAAAAATAGAAAACATCGTTAAAGGGCTGCAAAATAAATTGTTCAGGAAATGAGCTCCGGTGACACATGTGATCCTTTCAACGTTAACAAATGCCTGAGCCCAAAGCGAACATCTGCTGCAGGAGGTTAACAGCAGGGATTCGTGCTGACAGTTGATAAATCAAGAGTCAGAAAAGCTGCAGATGCCTTTGAACCACTCAAACTGTCTCTATTGTAAACAAGAGTGAAAGTGCCTGGTAACTTCACTCTCTGCCTGTGTGACAGTGAAGCCTTGATTTAAGAAAAAGCTATTTCATAACCAAGCGGACTTCTGACATCAAGATGAACATTAACTGCAAACTAAAATGTCCTTTGCAATTAAAACTTATCAGCACACATTTTATAGCTGCCATTATTATATTGTATCACCCAGTCCTCCATTATTTATTTGAAGAGGGAAGTTTGTTCTGCTCTCATTCATTTAGTGAACCGGTTTGACCTGCGGTTTAGTATAAATCAATTGCAAGGCGCTCTGTATTGAAGGAGAAATTCCAGGAAAGAGACAGATATTGGACTGAGAGTGGATATTGCATTCAGTCGTAGAAACAGTGCTCCATCCCCACAGCTGAAATCAGTAAGTTGTTAAGGTAAAACGAAAAAGTCATTATTCACTCCAACTGCTCTTGTGTATTTCTTCACAAAGAATATGCAAGTTTTTAAGAGGGCTATTAAATCATTTGCTTGTCTCGCGAATTAAAGAAAAATAGAGTCCCACAGTGTTCCTAATATACTGAACGCTGACGCCTGTTACCTCAGTCATTCCGGGTCGTAAGGTAAAACATAAGCTGTAATTACCGAGTGCGTCCCCACCTCTGGATCTGGTGATTGTATGTCCGCTGCACCGAGAGGTTGTTTCAACTTCAGGATGTCACGGGAACTTGATTTGCATAAAAGCACAAAATTATACCACGGACAAACTAATTTGCATGTAAATACATGATTGGATAAGCACCGACCGTCCACCTGGACATGAGCGAGTGAGTGGATGTTTGCCGGCGGTGCAAAGTCTACACTGCGCAGTGCTGAGAAAAGACATGATTAAGACATTTTGTGCAATTACCTGACCCTCTTGTCCAGAGTGCTCTCGTCAGAGGGGGAGTCTATCTTTTAGCAACACTCGCTGAGGAGTAGTTCCACCTGGCTGCCTCTGAACTGTGGGTTTAACCATCACCCTGTCAGTATAATTTAAGGGGAATAAGTCATAGCAGCTCCACCTCTGTAAAAGATGCATTCTGAACTGTTTCAAATGGTATTTTCTGGTTTGTTTAATGTCTTATTCAGTTGACTTTGACTTGCATGACAG
Organism: Verasper variegatus; assembly: GCA_026259375.1. Taxonomy (NCBI): domain Eukaryota; kingdom Metazoa; phylum Chordata; class Actinopteri; order Pleuronectiformes; family Pleuronectidae; genus Verasper; species Verasper variegatus. The sequence goes on from CM048051.1 coordinate 7,714,937, forward strand.
CTCAATGCTATTTATAAATACCCAAGTGAAGAATGCACCTCTTGTGCTTTTTTGATTGGCTCCATATTCCATTTGTTTGTTTCCCCTCCAATCCTTTTCCATTCCTTTCCCATCCCATCCCTTTCTATCCTGACCTATTCTAAACTAAACCATCCCATCTTCCTTTCTATTCCTTTCTTTTCTCGTGGCTGTGCAAGTCATTTCCAGATCGTCACACACTGTCAGACTGATATGGATCACAGGCAATGTGGCCTTTACATCAATGGGTTGTCATATATGAATATCGATCTCTTTTCAATAGTGTGCTCTGGAGAGGAACAGGACTATTGCCGTCGTATTACAGAACATGTCATTGGTATTTAGTTGGTAATGATTGCAGGGCAAAAGCTAATAAAGATTTACTTACCAATAGCAGTGCTCTGTCATCTCCACCTGACCATGTGACATTTCACTGCGTCCTCTCTGCAATAATCTTGCAATTTCACAGTGGAGCACGATTAAGAAACGCTCCGACAACTCAATGATCAAAACATCATTTCTTATAGATGATTCACAGTCAAATCTTTCAGCCTGTTGGTTGATAGACAGCTTTTAAAGCAGCAGCAGCAGGAGACGTTTGGTTTATGACTCAACTCGGCTCTAAAACAGCTGATCGGTATGTTTCAGCACGATACGATTCAATACTTCATGTCTTAGTTTTCTAGCAGTAGCAGTTGCATGTTTAGTATCATTGCCAAAATCAATCAATAACTTGATTTACTAGAACTGATTTAGATGAATAAATGATTGTTCAATGTTTTTTTGTATCAAGAATATTTCAATGTGAGCTCTCTCAGTATTTAATATTTCATCTTTATATCAACTATGGGCAATAGGGGGTTGTAATGAAGTATATTTACTTAGAAACGTAAGTTTCTATTTATTATTTATTGGACTTAAGTAGATTTATTTTCTGGTAATTTTTACTTTTACTGTACTATATATATACTATCAAATATCTCTCACTTGCACTTCTTATATTGTGTAACTTGTTCACATTGTTTTTCAATTTTTAAAAAAAGTTATCAATAGTGAGAGGGGGAGTGGTCCATTCATCCAATCAGAGGATCCCTCCTGGATTTAGAGACCACCCGCCGAAACTCCACTGTAATGATGTAGTAGAGCCTTGCATGAGAAAATAGGAAACACTCGGCAAGTATTGAAGGTTTTTTTTATTTTACTACATTAGGTTTATTAAAAACCAAGTAGCTATTAAATTGTATCTATTTTGCATTTACTTGTGTAAATTTATTGTCTATCTATTTGTACTTGAGTGCTTCCTCCATCACTGACTTTGGACAAAATGGCTCCATGACTCTGCAGTTCCCTTTACCTTTACAGAGCTTCGAGCGTCTTTCAGCTCATTGGGTTTTTGTTGTATGACGTTCAACTTTGACATTTTGGTTCAGTTTCACTTTTATTACGACCTTTACAGCAGAAAACAAGCTGCGAGTGTGCACATCTTTCAGAGCTCTGTACATGGCCCCATGACTTCTAGATATATAGTAAAAGGTTCATCTTATCAACATCATCTACGTGATCATGTGTCAAGGTGAATGGGCACAATAAGCATAATTATCAAGATCTCAAGATGAATTCTATCATGTATTAGAGTACATCAAGGAAAGAAGTAATCATAATAACAATGCAGCTAATGGTCAATCGTTTCTCTGACAATACCACAATTTATTACAGAGACTTGCCATTGAACACAATAGAGAGCTCCGGGTGGAAGCAATTTTACAGTCACATGCTATTAATTAACTAGACAGCTCCCAACAACAAGGAGGGAGAAACACACACACACACACACACACACACACACACACACACACACACACACACACACACACACACACACACACACACACACACACACACACACACACACACACACACACACACACACACACACACACACACACACACACACACACACACACAGAGACTAAATCTAAATGTCACTGATAGCCTCTGTGACTGGAGGGAGACTCCTCTCTCAAGAACAGTGAAGAGTGAGCGAAGCTGCCATCCCTTTATAAACAAAACCTACAATTATCCAGTTAATTAATCTTAATTTCACTCCTCGAGCACACTCTTCACAGCCAGACACTTTATATCCTCACCTCAGGGAGCTTTCCACAACAACAGCTCACTACTGAGCAGCCTCAGTGGAAACATTGGTTTAAGGGCACAATGAGAATGACCATCCATCTGACCTTTAGGGATACACCTCCAGGAAAAACTAATGATTAAATGGAGGGTATTGATCAAGGGAAAAGTTAAATGAAACAACCCCCCCAAAAACAGCCTATGCAGTACATTCATGATGTTAGTCACTGTGCTCCTGAGACCATGTCCTGTAGTCAGACACCAGTCCACTTTCACTCTATTTTTTTTTTGTTTTGACTTTTTAGCAAACTCAGAATTATGAAACTTCAAAGACTTGGACTTGAAAGACTGTTTGAGCCTTCGAGGCTTAATTTGACATGTAGCATGTCTCAGATTTTGTTTGCTGAACTCTTAACGCACAGAGGGAGCTTCTGAAATGCAGTGTTTGCAAGATGAGAATGTCGATGAATGAGATTATTGATGATTTCCTGTTCGTTTTTATGAATATAGTGGAAAAATGTAACTGCTTTCAAACAAAGTGCCACATCAGATAAATGTAGTGTAATAAAAAAAAAAAACAGAATTATTATACAATGTTATTCAAGTGCTGTTTGTATAAGTTCAGACTAATTCCAATGCAAGTTTCGGTTTTCAGCTGAAGGTTGTGACACCAACTTAGTACAATATTCATTTTACAGTTATGGCACTGTAGAACATTTTTGGTGGTAATTTGTGTTACATACTTTTTTTTTTAAACTTCATGAATGATGCTCAGCAGATGAGAATCAGAGAATATCAGAGAATAGCCAAAGTATAAAGACAAATTATAAAAAGTAGTGCTCGACCCCACAACCTTGTCATACAATAAGCATCAAACATAATTCAAAATGTAAGTTACTTCCTTTAGAACTTCCATCCATCTATTATTTATACAGCTTATCCTATGAGGGTGGGGCTGGAGCCGATCCCAGCTGACATTGAGGAGACAACCTTCACAGTTCTCAAATGAACCTCACACAGAAAAGCCCCGGCCGTCCATCGCGCTCAAACCCAGAACCTTCTAGCTGTGAGCTGACAGTATAAACCACTGCACCACCGCCCCACCCTCACCAGTACTCTTTCAACCTTTTATGAAATCAGTTTCAGCAATTCTGCCGCACTCAGACTATTTACAGGTCTTATTCTGGGGCTCATTGGCGTCTGCTGGGAAGTAGGTTAGGTCAACAATGACATCACATCGTCATTGTTTACCAGTCTGAAGAATTTGAACCCTATTTGAAATCACTTTGTAGTTTGGAATTGGGGCACAGCTCCTTTATCTCGCTCTGACTGTCACTCTCCGTGGTGCTGAAATATTCAAACAGTCGCTCTCCTCGGTGCTGAAACATTCAAATGCCGTCTTTCTTCAGCGCATCTAAACAAAAAAAACTGTCTTTCTACGCCACGTGTCAGAATCTGTGTGTATGTAATCGCACATACACAAACATTCTGAGCCTAATTCTCAATATTAAATAAAAATATTTTTTTTGATGAGCTTTACAATCATACCATGGATTTCACAGCATTTAGATTATAGAATAAAAATCCTGCCGCTTTCAAAGCCAGGATCTGTGCTTTCCACCCGCCCACACACCATTAGGCAAGTTTGCCTTCTCTCTTCAAACGTGTCTTCCCCTGTTCGGGGCCCGTTGAAGGAGCTGAAGCTTTTTCCTCGGAGTCTCATGCACATCAAAGTCGTCCAGTTACGCACAGATAGAGGAAGAGAGAACAAGAACGAGGGAGAGGAAGAAGGAGCGGGAGAAGACGGTGAATGTATTGTGACGCTCATCAGTTGGATGCATCTCTGTTTCCACATTCACTCACATGCTGAGGAACAGCACGCCGCCTCTTCATTTCACACCATCTACTCCTCCACATACACACGTGCACACACAGACACACGCTGACACGCACGCATGCATGCACACGCATTGTAGGATCAAATAATGTCATGATGTCTCTTAAAAGTAAAGTATAGCTGAGAGGCAACATCTCCAACGGTCTTCAGTGATTTAATACAAACAAGTTGATCCTGCTAATGAGAATCAACAACTCTCAGTTTTTCTTCAATTCCTCCGTGAACTTTTTTTCTTCTTACTTCTCCATCTCCCTCTCTTCTTTGCCACTTTAAGTCCATTTCTGTCCTCATCTGGCCCCAGTCGCATCGCCCCGTCATCCTCTCCATCCATCTTTCTTTGCCCATCTTTCCCACCACGTCTTTTCTCCTCATTATCCTTCTCCATCATCCATGATGCTCAAGTTCAGCCCACTGCACCAATTTGCCCTGACGGTGAATTGTGTGGAAAATAATTCCCAATGCTGAGCGGCCCGTACTGGGCTGAGGTTCAGGCAGATAGGAAATGATGGGAAGGGCTGTCAGCCGAGAAATTGTGCGGCCAGGGAAAAACACAGCGCCAGAACAGGACACAGGATTAAATCGCACTATTTACCGGTACTGTACAAAAAAGATATTCAGCCAGTGTACACTTCAAAGCAACACATTGGTTTATTGAAAGTAGCCACAAAATGCAAACTAGGTTGGTGTCCGCTTTGCATTCATAGCTTGAGCTTTCATCAAGTCTTTTATAAAAATAAAAGACCCTTTTGTAATGTTAACACTGAGCAATGAATAAATTGAATTCCTTGTTTCTGTTGCTTTTTTCCCCTGCACATTTGAAAAACAAAGCACTCCACAACTAGCATCTTATCTCTCTTACTATACACTTGCATTACAAATAGGCTAAACTCATTTATATAATCCGCTAATCTCCCCAGCAGCGTTCTCATATCACAAAACACACACACACACAAACAGGCACGCACACACACACTTGGAAAATACACAAATTTACCTGACACACACAAACACGCACACACTTCTGTGTCTGGCTGACATGGATCCAACTGTATTTGCTCGGGTGTTGGACGCCGAGTGTCTGGTCGTAGCCAAGAAAGCTTCGGGGCCAATGTATAATTCCTGCACATTCAATAGCAATCTGATTAGAGCTCTAAATTGCTTTTCCGCTCAACCTTTTAGTGTTTTAACAGTTTCTCTCTCCCTTAACACCCCATCTCAGTTCCTTTCACCCTCTCTCTCTCTTTTTCTCTGCATCTGCAGCACATCTACCTTCCTTTTTCCTTCTGAATCTTTACATTTCTGGCCCATATCACTTCATTTCTCCTTCCTCTCTCTCTCTCTCTCTCTCTCTCTCTCTCTCTCTCTCTCTCTCTCTCTCAAATTTTTGCTCCATAACTTTCATTCTCTTTACTCTCCACCGCCCCTGTTTCACTGGGTTTTTTCTTTATCCTGATGAGTCAAAGTGGAGGATGTTCTCCATTCTTTTCCACACTCTCCCCCATTAGTCCATTAGAAGCTGCAGCAAGATGTACATTATTCTGGTCTCAGGGGCCAGGCTATCACTTTCACTGTAGCCAGAGAGCCATAGAGAATGGGGTGTACTCAAGGCGAGGGGCCTGGCATGCCTTGTTAGGTGTGTCTCAAGCTTGAACGATTAGCAATTACACTGTCTGGCTAAACTTCTTGGGATTTGATGGAGTCAGCACGCTTGTCCAATCAGATATCAGGATGAAGTTGTTTTCCCCCTCAGAGTGACTAAGCATTCGATGGTGGGGGTTGCTTTTTCTAAGATTTGGTTATATAGCTTGTTTTCTCCCAAATGCAAAAATCAGAGGATGTCAAGTCGAATTCAGTGCCAAGTCAAAACAAAAGTTATCTCAGGGCACTTTTCATAAAGAGCACGTCTAGGCCACACAATTGAGTATGATGAGTAAGCGCTAAGAGACAGGATCAAAGAAAAAAGAGAGAGGGTGAGTGAGAGATTGAGACAGCGAGGGGGGCGGGGCTGTGTGTGTGTGTGTGTGTGTTGGGGGGTGGGGGTGGGGGGGTTGTACAATGCTCAAAGTCATGTAAATTGAATGAGCCACCCTCCAACAAAGTCAGAGCTCAAGGTGGTCCACACAAGCTGGAGAGTGGCAGTTTGAAAACAAGTTGTAAATCTGCACGAACATATTGTACTCTTCATTTGGTTAGGCACAGTAGGTCGGTCAGTGGGTTTTTTGGGGGGGTTTGGGGTTTGGTTCGTATGCTTGTTGGGTGAACGTGGCATCCAACGAGATAATGCTGAACTCTGCTGAAGGCAGTAAAATCTTTATGGATGGCCACAGACCATCGTTGTAGGAGAGAGAGGGAGAGAAAGGGCACTTTCCTTCTGTTGTTTTTTCAGTTCCATTGGGCTTGAACTTTTGAAAGTAAACGGCAGATCGTGCAGTTTAGTTAGCCACACATCTGCACACACAGTCCTCTCTGTTTTAGGGGATTGGGGGGTGGGGAGATGGCTGAGAGGGGATGGCAGACTAGCCAGGTTGATAAGAGGGATGGTTTCTTTGGTCATTTTGGTTTAAAGGCGATGCGTGGGTACACATAGCAATCTCTGGAATTCAGAGTAGTTTAGTTTCACACATGCTGGTTTGATCCCTAGTTTTGTTCTGGCAAGAGAGACTTTGCCAAACCTCTTGGAAACTTTAAACTCTCTGTTGTAAACAAATAAGACTTTGTTCCATGAGGCAGATTAAAGCTGTGTAATGCCTCTTAAAAAGTCACTGGGCTGTGACATTGAGCATTAACTTGTAAAAGCATTTTAGAATGTGAGCCAACATCTCGGAAAAGACATAAATTAGTTTTCTGCACAACTATGACAATGTGCGATATGTGTTTGAATGGAGTTAGTTTTTTTCCTGCCCTTTCATCCCATAGTGTGGATCATAGACACCTTTTATCCACAAGCAGAAAGGGCCTCGTCTGGCTGTGATAATCTCCATCCCTCCTCATCCCTGACCTTAAACATCTGCAGCCGGCTGCCTTTTCTGGCCAGCTCAGCCTTGAGTAGCATCCCACCACCAACACACAAACACACACGCAAAACCTCCTTTCATTCCTGTCCATCCCTCTGCCTCCGTAACCCTAAAGCCCTTCTGCAGCCCTGTAGCCCTTCAGCTCTCTGGCCTGTTACCCAGGCAGCAAAGTGATGGATTTGTTTTCATCAGACCTTGTGACCTCCCCTCTAGCCAAGCACTGGCTACACGGCCCTGACTGTGAATAACATTCGCCCCATCGCCCCACCCTCACGCCACCTCTGCAAGGGCTGCAGATGACCTTTAAACTTCAATTCAACGCGAGCATATTTGTTCAGTATGCAGAGAGGGAGGGTTAGAAATAAGGAAAGAGAGGGTGATAACTTCAGAGGCAAGCGTTTATGAGCGAGGGCAAGTTCACACAGTGCCCATTGATCACTGTCAGCTATTTGCTGATGATAGACTCAGACATCGAAGCATAAACAGAAATCTTTTTGCAAGTGTAAGTTCTACCCTTACACTGCATACGTTTTGCAGTCACACGATCTGCATTATGTAGTTAGCTGACAGTTGATGTGTCTTAAGAGCTCTATTGTGTTTTCATGAGTCATGACAGTGACTCACGATAAGCTGCAAGGACAGTGGTCATTAAACACAACCTTCTCACTCCTGGTGTTTTCCCATTGCATGTCCTCCATGAATGATCTGGAGACGGCAGAAAAGTCGTTTGAGCACCTCCCCTAAAATCACTTTATGTCTCAGCTGCAGATTCGGCAGTATATAAAACTGAATGACATGTAAAAAATTGAATCTGAAGAGCTGAAACAAGGCTACAGGCTGAATTGTCTAGAGTTCATCTTGTCAGTCTCGTTTCTGCTGTCACAAACGATGTCAATGAAAATGTCACAAGTTTTTTCTGGGCCTGGAGTCTTCAAATAAATAACATGACGTTTCTGTTATAAACTAGGGGTGTGAAGTTTGAAAGTTGTGGCCTTGAATGATGGACTCTAATAATTCCAGACATCTCTATTTGTCAGTCTGCATACGGCTCACAAATCTTTGGAACAAACACTTTTTGTAGGTATGTGGAATAACCACCTATAAATCTATAGATTTACATCGGCATTTTACAATAGAGGTATTCTCAATTCAAATTAGATTGATGAAATAGGCAAAGGGTGCAGCTGTGTGTTATTCTTTGTTTAATATATAACCAAATTTTCAAATAATGACAATCAAAGAAGAGTATAAAGTCACAATACTGTGATTGCAAATCAGATATCAAAAGACAGGACCACTCACTCCACACCATGTTCCACCATAAGGCATGTTGGAGTATCACCATGTCCAAACTCCTTCTCAAGTTTCCCCTACTGTACTCTAAGGATACAGCCTTGGTTCTGCCCCCCTGCAGCAAGATGTGTGCTTCATCATGACAAGCCCTTAGACCCTTGCAATTATCACTTGAGCTGTCTCTTTGTCTTACTCCATCACTCTCTCCCCTCTTGTTTTGCACCGTATCTCTGTCTCGCCTTCTGTCTTCTGTCTTCTGTCTTCTTCTTCTTCTTCTGGGCAAGTCATTGCTAAGCTGCCCCAAACAAATTTTAGAGAGTGGATGTGTGGGTACATGGACGACGAGGGGGGGGGCTTATTCAATTTCACTCCCTGTAGGTCTCCTCATACAGCAAAATACCAGCGCGTGAAATGTCAGACACACTCTCTGCTCCGTCTCTTCCTGACTCTGTATTTCTGTCTGGATCTGTCTGCAGAGGCTCATTCCCTGCGCCTTTACTTTTAAAGCTTGCAATCCCCCACTGTACGCGGTTTTGACGTGCACCAAGCTTGTTTGGGCCATTGATAAGGCGGTGTGTCAGTGATGTGTGGTCAAAGTGGTCAAAGTGTTTCTCTGTGGAAGTTAGAGGTGCCTGTTTTGACAGCAAATAAGGAGGAAGGTGGGTGCCTGAATGCTAATGCAAGCCAAAGCGGCTCTGCAGCTTCTTTCATCTATGGAGAGCGGAGATGGAGCGCAGGATGTGAGCAGGCATCAGGGACAACATGGGGAAAGAACTTCAGGTGCTGGTGTTTATTCCTTTACATCTCACGGCTTCTCTTTGACCCACTTATTGGATCTCTGCTTGTTTACTGTGAGTCAAGTTCTTCTTATAACATAAGAACCAAAATCCTGCATGGGTAGATTTTTTGCAAAACCTGCATCCGCAAAACTCTGCACAGAACCCGACCCATTACTCAATGATAACCCAGAGTCAAATCTGGACCCGACTGGACAAGTTAACATACTGTACGTCCGATGTCATCCGTGATGAAACACACATACTACATAACCAATCTCTCACATTGACTGGGTTACAGCCTCCTTTTTCAAACATTCTGCACAATCTGTTCAATTTCTGATTTCTCCAGAGAAAATAATCATACTTAAGTTCTCAGCCGCTGCCCATCCAAGCTCAGATTGTGATGCACACACATATGGGGCAGCTTTTTCTTTTTTTTTTAACGAACACATAAACATACGTGCAGAAAGCAGAGTGCCACTGTGCATTGCACACAAAGATAATTACTATGAACCCTCCCATTAGTTTCTCTTTGTATTTTAGTTCCCCCATCCTCCCTGAGTGAGAAAAGCAAGCCAATTACAAAAGGAGCACTGTTCCAATTACATAAACACTGATATCCAGCTTTGTGGTGGCAGCTGGTTGAATGGTGTTCTTGTTAATGCATAGCTGTTGTTTCTTTCCTCCCCTGATCCCAAGAAAACAAGAAATGAAGAAGGTCATGTGCCTCCTGAAATAACCGCGATGATTCTGTCTCTCTCATTGGCATAGAGCACTATCGATCAAGGGAGGAAGAAAAGGAAGTAATAAAGAGACGCCCGGAGAAACAAATGAGGGGAGGGAGCTGGGACAGGGGGAGGGAATCATGATGGACAAACAGACAGTGAGCTAAAAGAGGGCAATAAGTGATAAAGACAGAACGACACAAATGGACTGAAAGAGCTGTATGGTTCATTGAGTCGCCCCCCCCCCTCCCCCTCCCCCTCCCCGGCCAAACCTGCAGGTGTGACATCTGAACACTTACCACTATCAGAGTAACCTACATTCCGCGGGGTCACAGATAGCTTCTTGAAGACGGCACATTGGGGTCAAGGAGGCTATTGTGGAGGCTGCAGCTGCGCCGGTACCCCAGACGTGCTCGGCGAGAGAGGAGCTCAGGGCCGGGCTCTCGGCGAGGCTGCGAGGGGGGTAAGCAAGATGATGAGTCAGTAGAGACAGGCTCACCATGGCGGGTTTACTCAGTCTTGCCAGTCGATGGCCTCGCTCACACTGACTGATCTGTCCACACACTTATATATACACACACATACACACACAGACACACTCCCTGTGCTTCTTTACTGCAGTGGAAACATCATTATAACCAGCAGTAGCTGCCTCGCATGAATCAAGTTTTACGTTGACGCTCGGTGAGGGAATTGCTCATTCCATTTCCTAAATGTTCTCATCATTGATCTAGGCCTTGAGTACTTTCTGATAAATGGTCTTGGCCTGTAAGGTACACACATGCACACACATCCTATTTGCAATGTATTTGGGTACTTGAAAAATTAGTTGGCATTAAAAAAAGGCCCAACAACAAATGTATTTATTCAACAAACTGCTCAGTTTTTGCATCATTTGTTAAACGCTGCTGGATGTTTTTTTCCAGTACCAACGTGTTTCAGAATATCCACATGATTGAATAAAGCTGGAGGCTGCATTTTACTAAGCAACTGCAGGTCAGGTGCTGTAATATTCAGCTCTGCCACAATTACAGCAAAATGATGTAATGTCATTTAAATACCATTTAACAAGTCTGGTCCATGCACATTGACCAAGTGAGTTAACTACACAGTAATTGAGAGGCAGAGAAAAAGCAAGATGAGGAAATCAGAACAGTAAATCCCTCACTGTTTGAACTTGCATTAAAAGCTTATGTAAGCAATTAGTGCTGGGGAGTTTAATTTCCAGAATCAAGGTCCAACCAACTCTTCGCCCCTGTGGAGGAATATGAAATCAAAAAGCTCGAGAGTTCAGATGCCTGACAAAGCAGATGATGAACAGCAGCTTGGTGAAAAAATGTCATACGAAATTGGGCCCAAGCATCCGTTTGAAAAATAGCTTTCATCTTTTCACTGCGTTTTGTAATCAGCTGAAACATACGTGGAGTATCTACATGCAGATACATCAAATACGGCTCCGTGATTGATTGGACTGGTTTATCGCAACGAAACAATAATGTTGTGAACCCGAGAACAGCATTCGTTTAGCAGTTCAGACAGGCCTGAAAAACCCATAGATGCTAATCTTTTTTTAATAAACAGCCACCACTACTCCCACATGCAGAGCGTTCCTGTGGAAATCTGGTGGTTTACACTCAGATGTAAAACTAGCAAATTGATGCATTAAAGTTCAGTCCTGACCTTGGAAACAGTAGGTGGACTAAAGACAAAATCCTAATTCAAGATCCTCCCACCAGCTTTTATCCACAGCCTGACACCACGTCTCACAGACAACTGAGCAGCCGCCATCTGCCGATGAAGCTCATGACTGCTCTTGTGGAGACATGTTGCAGTTTTGCTCAAGCTGACTCCTACACATGTTGAACAGTTTGCCAACATGTCTGTCGGTCAGTTTGTTGAAGACCACCTGCAGTTAGAATCCTGACTCCCACCGGTTGGACATTTGGTTTTATTGCAAACTCCAACTGGACTTTTACAGATTCACTCATGTTTTCCTGCTTGACTTGAGTAAGGGAATTGTGTTTTGGAGCAGCTCTATAAACAAAGCTACAATGAACATAAAAGTGTGTGTGTGTGTGTGTGTGTGTGGTATTAATCATTTTGTTGGGACCTAAATCTGTTACATAGTCACATTATAGGCACCTCCCTGTGGAAAAAAATGCAAATCCATATACAGAAATCATTCAATTAAATTAAAAGGTATGGGACATGTTTTTATATTAGATTAATGTTAGAATAGGGTAAGGCCTATAGGTTTGGGTTTAGATTTAAGTTTAGGTTAAGGACAAAGGATAAAGTCTAGGACTAAGTGGTTGGACAAGGTTTCCAGGAGTTAAGTATAAATGTAATATTCTCCAAAGTCATAAATACACATCTGTGTGTGTGGTCCAGGTATGACTCATGTTGGGGGGACCTCAATCCACATTATAGGAATCAAGTCCCAGTAATGTAAATCTTATAGGTTTCAGGTTAGAGTCTCCAGGAAATCAATGTAAGTCAATTGTAATGTGAGCGTATGAACACAAGAACAGGAACAATGCATGTATCCCTTTACAGGAAAACCCTGCTCCACCTCTAATCCATCAAATGCATGGAGTACATGGAGTAGAATTAAGTGTCGGGTGGGTGTATCAACATGAATACACAGTGCCTTTAAACCAGAAGTACCTTGAGCAATTTAATAAAGCCACTGTATCTGCACAAACATAATATCTATGTTCTTGCTTCGGTAAATAAACAATTTCAACAGTGTGTTCAAATCTGCGTAGGGATCTCTGCTTCGATCCCTCTCTCACCTTCCCCACTTATTCTGTATCTACTTTACCTTCCTCTCCTTCTCCATTCTCTCTCTCTCTGTCTCTCTCTCTCTCTCTCCTCGCCTCACACAATATATTTTGAACGCTCTCAGGCCTCTGTGTTGCCACTGGAGTGAACCTAACATTATTTGCATTCTTAATGAGTGCTCTCTGAAAGGCACTCTGCTCTAACAGCACGGGCTGCAGTAGAAAACACAATATCAACAAAAACCTACATGCATAGGCTGCTCTTTCGAGTGGCAGTGCCAAGATGCTCTTTTTCCAATTAATGATCTCAATGTTAGGAAAGACTAGAGCAGAAATAATGATCTTGGTCCCTCTCAGTGCCTGAATTACAGCCTTCAATTGTATTATTTATATCAGAATACTCAGCAGGCAGAGATGCAGAGGCCTGGAGAGTGATTCTGACACCAGGCGAGATGTGAAGTCTTCACACTGTCCCCAGGGGAAACTCGGTTTTCAAATCTAGCAAAGACAACAGTGTGAGTCAAATGCAGCAGTAGACAACACACAACACACTATGGTAAAGAGCCTTCTAAGATTTCAATTGGGTAATGCCAGCTCTATAAACGTACTTTACTGGATTATTCCAGACATTATAAATGTAAAGCCTTGTCTCCTTCAACATTCCTGTGGGGTTTTTTTTAGGTAAAAACCTGTTAGATTGATGTGTTTCATTTCAATGCTGCTGAGTCAGGTCTGTGCAGGTTCAAACGATTCAAGAAATGAGGGTGATGGGATGCAACTGATGTGTTTTCGTCATGGGTCTAAAAGCATAAAATCTGCTCAATTAACATCACATTCTAAAACATTTTACTGAGACATATGTGATGTGTGATTATTGATCTTAAATTGTTCTTTTCTTTCTCTGTAAAGACCAAGAGACCTTGTGAACTATATAGAGTCAAAACATGGATATGCAGGTATAAGTACTATGTGTATGTCTTTTTTTTCTTGAAATGTAAATGTTCCCCTTGAGCTGGTTCATCTGTGAGGAAACGGATTATAGGCACCAAAACAACATGAAGGTTCGTCATCACACAGTAACTCCAGTCCCCATTTAATCCTCCAGCTTATCGTTTTTACTTTTATGGTCCAAAACTCTACTTTTCGAGTTTGTCATGTCGTCTTTATGAAGTGATTTTATGTCTCTATTGTGTTTACAGCGTGTAACACAACCCACATTAATAGGGTCATGTCATTTCATTGTGTAAATGTAAAAGATGTCTTTTTAAAACGTGCTATGGTTCGGAGGACAAATTTATTCTTATGGACGCATTCAGTGGGATCATATTTCTTGGGCAATGCATTGTGGATGATAGGCTTTATTAAATAACTTCAGATAAGTTGTTTTAGACTTCTCTGTTACTAATGACTGGTAGTGACAGTGGCAAGAGGTTCTTCAGTATGATAAACACAACTATCTATAGTACCAGTAGAATGGGGGTATATTAAACAGTCCTCAACATTTATCACAACAATTGGACAAATTTGATCAGTCCTCGGCACAAATTTGTTTTTTTTCACTCCATTTCCCAGAGCCCATCCACCCAGGAGCGAAGTCCCGGCCTCCTCCACCTGTAATAAATCAAGAGTGCGTACTCTGGAGTGTGTGCACTCGAACGTTTTATGCAGTGATGAGGGGTTTGTAATGGCCAGAAAATTTGAAGCACAAGAAAAAGTTGTAATTTTTTGTTTTGGTTTAATGATGTGAAGCAACTTTGCGAAGCAGCAGTATGCCAGCGAGAGGAGAAGGGGACTGTCCTCCTGCAATTTGTCTATTTCCATCGCCATGCATAATTTAAAACACTGGGCTATTTTGGGGCATTATGCAGGCTGGCAAGTGAGGGTTGGCCAAGTGAATCTGCGTACAGGACTAATGGTGGTAATGGCTGCAATTATATTCTATATACTATATTTAGAGTTTTGGCTGACAAAGTAACTCCCGTCTCCCTTACAGTCTTTGTCACTTTGAAAGAAAGGGAGCCATCTCATCTTTTTCCATTTCTCAATTTCTCTGCATCTCTCTCTTTTAGTCTGTGCTAGCTTCTGTGTCTGAGAGGGCTCTAAGTTATCGCAGCTCTATTAACCTATCTATGGCCGCAGTGACAATGCTGGTGCAATGACTAAAAACACACAACACCAATCAGACGGTGCGCAACAGCAATTCGTTCTGCTCGCTGTTTGACATCTTTAGTGCACTTGCTCCCGGAGTTTTTCCAAAGAAACGGCTCTTTCTGCAGACAAACATTTTTCAAATCGTCACAGACATCCTCAGAAAAGTTTTTAAATGTTAGGACCTGAACTTTTAAAACTTCATCACTTAAGTAAGGCTACAAAAGTGTTTTTTTTATCATTAATTTGCAGTATACGACTGTTATAAACATCCCCATCCAGCGCTGTACATCCCCTAGTTTTGTCAGTATATGCAGTGCAAACTATAAAACTTTCATGTCTGGCCTTGTTACCCTTTTCCCCATTCAGGCTTTACTCTGGAGGAAGATGCAAGCTCATCACTGACAACTTGGGTGTCACAGTGTTCCGGATGGAGGGGAATTCTCTCACATGTTCATATTTCTCTCAATAGTCATCACATGCTGGTCGGGGTTGACATGATTTATAGAGTTCCCTCTGAATAAATAATCCGTTGCGGTGCCGGGGAATCAGGGATAGGTGATGCATAGGCTTAGAGTGATGGAGAGGAGCGTATGGAGGACAGGATGGAGAGATGGATGGAGGTAAAGACATTAAGAGGAGAGGGGGACTCGGTTAGGTTGTTTGCTCACTTGTTAAAAGCAGTTTGTTTGTCAGCCTGTTACTTTTAAGTATGTGAACCAACAATACACTCTTTCATGCAATTAAATGCAAAGTGGCTTTTAGATTGTTTTTTTTTTACTTCTGAACACATTCAATGTTAGCTTTAAAACAACTTTATTAGCTGTTAGACCATTTTTAATGTAACTACACATTGTTTTATTCATGTTTATTTAATGCCAAGCTGCTGGGAAACAGTCTTGAATTCTGCATAATGTTGCTGGGTCTGCTGAAGCTGAATGCTATGACACAGCAAATGCTGTAGCCTACTGGCAGCACACGGACTATATATAATGGACGATGCATATATTCCTCCTCCCACTGTCTAGAAATGAAGCCAGCGGATTTGCTTCGCCACAGTGTGAGAATATTTTAGTTGCCCCCTCGCTTGCACAGAACAGAAGTGATCAGAAGGCAAAGGTTTGCCTCTGCTACATCCGTGTATGTGGGACCATGCCTTCGATCTTAGCTGAAATTTAAAGTATCAAACAATTCAAACTTTTTGGTTTGGTCAATGTCCCATCCACTAACATGGAGGAAACGTGTTTATAACCTAGTGTAGTAAGCCACGGGGTATTGATCAGGAAGCTTCACTATTGGAGAGCATTAATGTCGTCCATCTTCATTACAGTCTATGGTAGTACAAAACACAATGTATAATATATATGTAAAAATATATCCTAAGAAGAAACATTAATTGCCACTGCTGCTCTGGCTTTGTGCATCAATTATGCATGTTACAGGGCTTTTTGCAAAGTACGTATGCAAATGAAACCTATATGAAGTGCGAGGAGGCCACTTTCCTTTTGTTGATGCCAAGTATCAAATGAAAAAGGTAGAGATCACGAGAGGAGGAAATGGAAAGCTGCCACATGCATCTCTCTCTCTCTCTGAAGTGAGCACTATGGAGCGGCCTTTGATACCAAATCGAGCCACTGAACTCTACGTTGATTTGCATTGCAAATAAACCCAACGTATTGTGCATGTAACATGACCAAACAGGGTAAGTGTTTGCTCTTCACGTTCGTGCAAATCATCCTCATTGCTCCAGGCTCCAGGCAGTCGCACTGAATACTTATTCTGTGATTGACTATGATTTCAAGCTCTAAGTGTGAGGGTGCAGATTATGTTCGGTGCCAATCATCCTAAAGCCTCTTATACATTTTAATAATCTGATCACATTTCTCTTTTCCACAGATTTAATCTACAACTGCAAATCTGGAATAGTTGGAATATCAGCTCAAGTAATTTATTATTATTTGCTCAGTTAGTTGTGCTCAGGAAGCAGATACTGAAACATGGTAGCACAATAAGCTCAGCTTAATACTTGTGTACGTGATAAATGAAACCACAACATTCCTGTGTTGGGCCAGCTGGATAGGAATCAGAAATCAAGGAGAGGTTTTATATGACTGCTCCAGACAGCTTTTGAGTTGGGATCATCCTATATTTAGCACCGGCTGCTTGGTAACTGGTCCCAGCAAATGAATAGACAAACCTTTTTTAATACTTTAGACTAAATTGAAGTTTGGAGCTGTAACACAGAACGAGGTGAGCTTTTCCCCCCTTGGATTTTATGCTTCCCATGCAGACTAAAATCAATTGGCCTCTTGCAACAAAATGTTCATATTCTTCTACATTTGTTTATGTGGGGAGTTTGAAACTCAGAATGCAAACAAAGCTTTTTCTTCAAAATGACAAACTGTTCCTTGAATGACCCCAAATTTCCCATAACCCCAAAACCAATTGTCTGATATTCAAACTTAACCAGAGCCGTTTGAAAATGTTATTCAAAAGGGGGGATTTGCTAATGAAATTCAATATGTATAACCTTGGATTTTGTTCCAAGACATTAAAAAGGTGGGACGGTCTTTTTCGTTTTACCTCATTGCCGCAGTATGTCCACTGTTAACTACGGGTCGTGTGTGATGGAGCCTGTGCTGTATATTACAAGGTTAATGCAAACAGTTCATTCAGGTTATTGCACTTTGACAGGATGCAAAACCATAGTTTCAAACTGTGTTATTCAATCTTCAGCTTGTTTTATCCAGTATTTGCTCGTCAAGCTGCATAAGCGCAATAACCTTTACATCAACATCACTATGCAAAGTATATATGTAAATATTCAATTCAATATACAGAGCCTTTGTTTTCCTTATAATGAAATCACCATTAGAAATCCAGCACTTCTACTGCAGGTGTATACGTGGTCACGCCAAACTTTCACGTTTAACAGCTGCATCTGCAAACCTGTCGATCCAGCTGCGAGCACCTCAGAAGTCACAGTATGTGAGAGCTTATGATATGTGACAGCCCCTCTGTTTTCAAAGTCTCTTCTGGGTCTTCTCTCCGTCGTAGTCGGTAGCAGAGTAGGGGAGCTCTTCAGGAGCACCAATCAGAGTGCGTTGGGTGTCTTAGGCTCCCTCATTACGCTGATGGAAGACTGGATCAATCCGTCCCGGGGATCATTATCCAGTCATTCAGATTCGGCTGCTGTTTTCACACAGACTGTTGCTAACAGACGTGTGTAACTCATCGCACCTCTGACTCTTATGTTGCATCATTAGACTTCATAAAGTCATTTGGTGGAATCGGTGGATTTCTAACGAGTCCGTACATGTATTCGTGGAAATCTAAGGACGTGCTTTGAAGAAATTCTTGTGTAATATCCCAATTAGTATGAAGCTCCCTCAGCTGGACTTTGGCAATCGCTGTAGCCGAGATGTGAGAGTGAGAGGCGGATATGAAGTCGACATTCTTATTCAGGAAACATTTTTGAAGCTTCAGTCATTCAGTTATTCATGCTCTCTCCTACCATAACAGCTTACAACCACAGCCTGCCAATACTGGTGTTCCACATTCAAGCCGTTATTGGAGCGGAGCAGTAATGCATCACTGGAAACCAATGATATGTCGACAGAGATCACTGCCGGGTGTCAAACTCAAACCACCCACGCTGACCGACCCTCGGCGAAGCAGAACTGAAAGTCAGGGAAACAAAATGTTATCCGGTGGAGATGTAACGTGTTCTTGTTGTACTTTTATCTCGCCTTCAGAAGAACCCAGCAGCCCCTTTGATATTCGTCCCACATGTTTTTCAGATGAGCCCGAGAGTGGAGTA
Source organism: Verasper variegatus (assembly GCA_026259375.1). NCBI lineage: Eukaryota > Metazoa > Chordata > Actinopteri > Pleuronectiformes > Pleuronectidae > Verasper > Verasper variegatus. The sequence continues at coordinate 7,733,547 of CM048051.1, forward strand.
GAGTGCGTTTGAGAGTCCTCTGTGACTGTCTCTTCTGCTTTGTCTGACCCACAATCCCTTGCGTGCTCACATGGACACACACACACATACACACACTCTCTCCTCTCGCTCGATTGATTGCTATAATCAAACAGCGGACAGTAGCGTGGTCGTATACGAGTGCCACGCCATTTTCCACTTTTGAAACCCATGCTGGGTGGAATAGTCTCATTTTCTGCACAACCAGTCACAGGGTGAACGAGGCTGCTGGTAAATAGGGGAAACAAAAGACAGACACATTATCATTGTGGAGAAAAAAAAATTCCCTCTGGTAAAAGAGCAGAGAAGATATTTTTTGACACAGTTTATGTGGGTGGCAGAGAAAATGAAACATGAAAGACAAAAGGTAAACTGTGAAAGGATTAGGCCCAGATTAGCTCTGTATTTATTTTATACCATCACAAATATGTGATGTGCCGTTTATTTTATTTATTTTACCATCTTTAAAAGAGAATATATTCCTTCCTGGCACGAGGAGAGACAAGTGACAGGCGGAGCACGCAGGTTAATCGGCTGGCAGAGAGTCAAGCTGGTGCACAGATAGGAAGTCGGGGCAGACAAGGTGCTTCAGTGCAGAAACAGACTAAAGCTCAGGTCAGAGTAAAGTTAGTGCTGATGCTTTTGGAAAACTGTTTGGTGCTTTTTTTTAATATGATGTAAACGACAAGTATTTACTAAATCCAAATATCTCCGTCGGTATGTGGCTCACATATCTCGAGATCCGTTCCTCTTGTCAGGTTCACACATGGCAGACGTATCATTAAGGGCCCAAGGAAGTGCAGTTTTCGAAATTTGCCACGATTTGGACACGAGTCCTGAAGCTGGTCTTTACTCGCTGCTGCTCAATTACTGCAGGTCACCTTTAAAGTTTCATAAAGAACAGGCCGAGCAAACAGCCCATTCCAAAGAGGCACTGAACTTTTCAAGATGTGAGTCAAATGCAAAAAAAAAAAAAAAAAAGACTCACATTAGTTGTGTGCCATTAGAGACGCTCGTATCAACCCATTTTTATGCACATTTTCTAATTGCTTTATAAAACAGTGTATAAAACGTTGCTTTGGGGAAATTTGTGTATCAGTGCAAAACTGTAGCAGGAGATCGAAACACAAGACAGGACAAGAGGTATGCAGTTACAAATGAACAGACATTTAATTTTGTAATCTTGCAGTTGCATCTCGTAGGGCCTTTTTCTGAATGCTGAAGAAAACACAGTTTTGCATTTAAATGCAAAGCACATTGCAAGTCCTTGGACCTTTGAGGACTATATTCTTAGCGTGTTAAAAAAGTATATACATTAAGTCTCCAAACAAGCTGACAAGACAATATCTGACATTTATATCATTGGAGTCATTTTACACGGGATATCTAATAATCACTCCCTTGTAGCTCTGTTTGATTCTCCTACAATTCTGTCCTTTGGTTGGGCAGAGTGCAGTAACTTATTTGAAGTTTTGGTGACAACTTCTTATTTGGGTGTGTGAGCAGATCTCTAAATATTTAATTAACTCTGTATATGATATTCTAGGCCTATACCCTGGATACACCCAAGCAGACAGGCTAAATAAAGCAAATGGAGATGCACAAACAGGAAATAAGTGGCAAAGCCTTTAATACTGGTAAACAACTGTGTATCTTCAAATTAAATGGTACTTAGTTTTATTTTGCACTGAAGGAGAAATGTGCAACCTTAACTTGTTTGTGTTCCAGTAAATATTGTTTAATTTTTTGTTTCCTTCACGCAAAAGGGAAGTGGTCATTTGATCCAGTGAAATGATTATATGTATCTGCATTTTAGTGAGTGTGACGCTAGTGCACAGACAAGGAAAAAGAGCAGCAGCAGCAGCTGAGGGGAAAGGCAGCAGAAGAGCGTGTGATTGAGGTGCAGAACAGTCAGAAAACAAAGAAATGAGACAAGTTAAGTCCCAATAAGGACGAGAGGAGAGATGAGCAGGAGAGAGATAAAAGGAAGAAAAGAGAAATGAGAGCGAGCAGAGATGAGACACGTATGAGCCAAAGCAGAAAAGAAGAAAGGGAGGGGGAGACGGAAGAGTGAGAGGGACGCAGAGAAATGTGTGTGTGTGTGTGTGTGTGTGTGTGTGTGTGTGTGTGACTGAGTGGTGGCAAGATTAGGAAGGCAATATCAGACTGTCCATCAATGTCACAGTGCTTGTGTCCTCTGTAAGCCATTTCATCCATCAGCCGGGAAGGCCTGGCTGCGTGTAGACGGCAGTGCCTGGCTGTTTACCTATTCTACATGGTGACACACACAAATCCCTCTCTCTAATACCAGGTTTAGATTGGGGCTTTCTGCAATCATTCTACAGACGCTACATTCTCACTGAAAACAGACCCCAAATACAGAATTTGAATATTTGAAAAATGGGAAACTAAATGTGGATAGAATGTCGTAGGAAGACAATAACTAGGAGCGACCCTATAGCCAATGGCAGCGTCCCTTTTTTACGCCCATTGACTGTTTATAAAGATGGACGACATAACTGCTCAAAGAGTCTATCCCCCTCAGGTGGCTGGCTGTCGCATAGTTCATCAAGCCAGTCTCCTCCGTGTTAACAGACGTGACACGGACCAAACTAAAAAGTCAAAACACACGTCAAGTACATTTTTCTCGAAGAAGGGTTTGTCCTTTTAGGCTTTCTTATCACAGGGGTGTTTGTTCATGTGATCATTTTACCAATGAGTTTGTTTAGCTGAAATCTGTGTCACTGGGACCTTGCTACCACAGCTCAATCCCAATGATTGCTACTGTGCAGACTCTGGATATTGGGGCTATTTAAGATATATGTTATCATCCTTCTTTATCTATGGATATGACAAAAAAAAAATCTAATTACAGTCAATGCATCAACATGAAATAGCTCCAATAAATAACATGTTTGTTGGTATAGTAAAAAAAAAATAATATACATTGACAAATAATGATTTTTACACGTGTTGGTAGACATGTGATTAACATGGGACAGAGCTAGGCTAGCCTCTGATCTTTATGCTTTAACTTCGCCAAAACATGACTCCCTCTGTACATTAAACACACAGGCATGAGATCGACATTGGTTCTAAATTGTTGAATAATTCCTTTAAAACATAACCTAAAATGTAGAATATTTATAAATAGTAGCATCCTGTCATGTTCTTTAATATGATGCACACCTGGAGACCTTTATTTTTGCACACTAGACATGAGGAGATCACATATTGAGCGCATGTACAAAACTACAGCGTACATTTCAGCGTACCACCTCGCTCAACATTTATACACTGTTAAGTCTTGATAGGGGGATTAGAGCTCAATTAACAGGAGCTTTTAATCATCACTGTTTCCGCATGTTTTTAACACCAATGCTACAAAAAAAATCTGAAGTGTCTCTCCGCTGTTAAAATCCCCCGTGTACCGCTGTGTAAAAGTGGCATGGCTTTGAAAACACACCAAAGTACTTTTCTTTTAGGTTACAAGTACCACAGAGTGAATCTGAACGGATCCAGCTGCAGTGATTAACCCCCAGTCCCCACCACCACCTTAAAACAGACAGACTGGCTCAGTTTCAGTATAATGATGCTCCATATGTAAATATCTGCTGCTCAGGTTCTGACAGAGCACAAGGCCTGTCGAGCGCCGGGCGAGACCACCTGAGGGTTCCTCCGAGGCCGTTTTGTGTGCTGTATTTTAATTGGTCCGGAGAACAGCGAGAGCTTTCCAGGAATATTCACAGATTACAAGGCTGAAACTCAGAAAATGTCCCAATTAAATGACGACGCGCGAACAGGAGTTCGAGCGGCCTGTTCCAAATGAAGCAGCAATTATTTAGAGCATGCAGGGAAATAGACACAATCAAAATTCATTTGTAATTCTGGTGTAAAAGGAAAAGGTAATATTGGAGGAATGTCATCATTTTGCAAAGATCATCGTGTTCCAGCGAGAGCTCCCCTGTTTTTCTTATAGGGTTTGAACTGTTTTCTCAGCATATGGAGAACAATCTGTAATGAAGGGTTGGGGTTGTTTTCTATCGGGAGACTCGATAACAAAACCTCATGTTTAGTAAATGGGGAGGTGCTAGTTTCGGGGCTCCAGCGAGTCCAACTCTATTTATATCCATGTTATTTCTGACACTTAAATAACAGTTATCAGGATTTAGGATTTTTTTAACAAAGGCTGTCACACGGTGTGTTTAAGCTCTCGACATTGACAGATACTGATTATAGGTTAGAAGCATTTTATAACCTTTACAAATTTGTCCCCGACTTCACCCTTTTTTTTTTTTTATCTTTTTCATTTTCAACCAAGAAAGTCTCCATCCATCGTGTATTTTTTTTTGTTTACTGGTATTTGGTCGACCATTACAGCGCCGTATGAAGTTCTGCTCTGTGCTAGAAAATCCCTGATTGTCACCATTTTCTGCCTCTGCTTAGGAGAATAATCTGGTGGGGCCGCTGCACTGCAGGCTTCAAATAAGATTTTCAACCCTACATAATTCTCCCCGGGGGAATTTATTCATTTTCTGCTCTGTATGCACGCACATATTCGAGAAGCTCAAACGTGACAAAGGTCCAAGAAACTGCGGTCTATTCACACAGCTTGGGATGAAGGTGCCTTTATTTAAACGGTGTGTGTGTGTGTGTGTGTGTGTGTGTGTGTGCGCTAAGTACTGCACTGCAAAGACGCTTTACCCACAGTTAGGTTTTGCCCGGAGGATGCTTTGATTTGCCTGATGATGATGGCGATGATGATACTCATTTCCTTATCACTTACTGTAAAGATGAATGAGCACAAATTTAAAATACTGCACAGCTCTGAAATAATACACCTTTTTTCTCTTTCGCTCTCGCTGCATCTCCAGTGGCTGAAAAATGAAATAAATAACAGGACCCTCCTCATTTTTCAAAATAGACGTGTGCTATCTGACCCCTGTCTCTTTGCCAGTCTCCGCTCTATTTCTCCATGATGTTCTCTCCATTTCCATCAGTCATCAAAGTCCATTAAAGGACTGTTCATCACACAGGCCGCATCATGTCATGCAGTGACACAGTGAATAATGCACCGTTTGAGTATGGAGGGGGGGGGGAATTAGTGGCACTGATTGAGAACCAAGTTTCCTCTGATTAGTTTGAAGCTGATGGAGCATGGAGAGGCTTTTTTTTTGTAAAAACCCACTCGCTACGTCACATGGAGTGCATGTAGGATATGGCAAGAAGATGAAGAAAAGAACAACAGGGCAGTAATAAAGACAAATCAAGAGTTTATTTCGCCGCCGTGTTGAATGGCTGTTGCCTTGGATACGATGAATTTAAACTGAGAGGGTGACGCAGAGTGCAAAAACGAGCAGATACTGAGAAATAGGAGAAAAGAGAGAAACAGCGGGACACATCGTTTAGCATTGTGCCTCTTATCGATTCCACCCTGTCATTGCTCAGGTAATGGCCGAGACTACCTACCAATTAGAAGATTAGGGATGTGGTCTATCTCACATGGACAGCTGGAGAGCGGGGGGTGAGTGGGTGGGGGTGGGGTGGGGGGGTTAGAGTCCTCCAAATCCAATCCAACACGAAAACCAACATATGGCTAACAGAGTGCAACAGTAAAAGAGAACGACGGGAGTGATTCGCAGAGGTTTTCATTCGCCGTGTTGTCCTGCTGAGTCACAAGTATTGCTAAAGGGAGCTGACATCTGGCACATGAAATCCTTCATGCACATATGCAAACACAGCCACCAACACCTGCCTCCTGCCATCAACGCTCATGCTGCAATTTCTCCATGAGCCTGCATAAGCATCAGCTCACAGTCAAGCACCAATAATCCAGAATGCCTTTATTAAGACTAGTGCAGTGGCCGCTCTAACTCTGCCTGTCTGGAATGGGCTGTTTGCTTGAAACTGTGGTGATGCTGGTTGCGGCTTTCTTTCTGAAACTGTAAAAGTGACCCGCGGCGAGTAAAGACTGTCCGGCTGCAGGACCCGGCAGAACCCTGAAGCTACCGCTGCTGCACAAAGAGCTGTTCGCCTGTTTGTTCAAAGTCTTGGGGGAGCTTAACTCAGAACGCAGAACCTGAAGTGGAGAATCCGTTGTTGTGAAAACGCTGTTGTCGTGCTTGTCAACGTCATTTAAGTTGATGACTCCTGGACGCCGCTACTGCTACAGAGCGCTGATCGCCACTTTTAGAGAGAAACTGATAAGATGAACAGAGATATGTGAGCCACAAACAGACAAAGAGAGATTTTGGAATTAGTAGATAGACGTTTTTCACACTGTGCATAGACTGTTGGCACACATTTATCACTTTGCTGGGATTTCAGTAAATCTTTTTTGCAAACAGATATTACTCAAAATGCATTTTACAAAACACATTCACATCATAAATGTAAACTGTGCATTTTTATAGTGTAAGTGATATTAGCCGCCTAAACAATTAAAAGTAGCCCCCCTCCCCTCATCAGTGATTTATTGATGTAGTTTACTAACTACTTGACTGAGATGTTTCACAGCTGCCTGTCACTGGCAGGCCTGCAGCCCTTGCATATGCCATCATCCCTCTCCCCTTTCCTAATGCCTGTATGGCGTCAACACAGCCGTCTGTCATATTCAGACAGGCCCTCAAAAGCCCTGGGAAAAATCCGAGCACATCAGTGGACCATCCAAAACAATCCAAAAGGTTTTTTCACCCTCCCCAGCCACTCAAATAGTCAAGATTTCTTGTTATACTTGCTATTTTTTGCCTCTCGAGCAGAGCAGGAACTTTCCTGGACACAAACCAACTCACATGCTTCATGTCATGATTTATTTGCCGTTTTGATTTATGTGCTGTCTGCTGCACTTTGTTGTATCGATTTTGCTGCTATGGATTTGCCAACTTTTTCTCACCTAACTTTTTCACAGATTTCTTTATGCTTTGTGCTCAAATATAGCTTAGACATGCAGCTGCTATGAAACAGCTATACGCAACAGAGCTATAACTGTAACATTTCAAAAAGGCCAATATTTTAGCCTGTGGTCACATATCATTAGTCAAAGACACCCTTAAGCTGTTTTCAGACATGAATTGCAGATAAAATCCGGAGAATCGGGTACAGACTTTACCCACAGTTTGCCTTTCACACATGCACAACACTGCGGGAGGTTCTCGGCACAGAAAGCAAAAAACCCTTTTCTTATTCAGACGAGAGGTGGAGCAGCCGGCAGAGGCAGGAAGTAAAGTATTAACTCTGCTGCAGAGATCATATGATTTACTTTAAAAACACACAGACTCCGTGTCAGCTCTTATCACCACAGACATCCTCGCCTGTGTCCTCGCCTGTGTCCTCGCCTGTGTCTTCTGCGCTTGTGCGTTTTCACCGGGAAATATGTGTTTTCTTTTTCTTTTTTTTTATTACCGTGTCTGTCATGTGTTAGAAGCATCATCAACCCCCACCTTATGCACAGCCTCTCGCTTTGACATTTGCGTTCACACATGCACCTCCTATGGATGAAATACAGAGTATCTGCACAGTTCAGTGCATGTCTGAGAAGAAAAGAAGAAGAAGTCTAAACTTCCCCTTCGGTAACGGCAAAGAAAAGCTTCTCGACCCCCTTCAGAGTACCTTGCTGCCTTTTGCTTTTATTCCTGGGGGGATGGGAAGAATACAAACCCTCCTACTCTGGCATCTAAGCTCATTACAGGACAAACTCTGTATGACACTGAACAGTTTGAAAACAGCCATTTATTATAGACTCCACAGTATGGGTAGCTAGACCTACTGTATTATTGGTTTCTGCTTTTAAGTCTTAATTGGGTCAACAATATCAAAACCTGTCCAGGAAAATGGCTAAGTGCTTTTACCACATCAGTGATAAGTTGCATGTTCCGCCTGTCTGTGTATGAATGGGGGTCTGCCTATTAAAAAAGCATAAATCACACATTGTGATGGGTGCATGAGGTAGAAGCTGAGAGACGACATATGGAGCTCCGTCAGCGAGCTGTAGAGGAGCTAAATGTAGGGTGTCGGGAGCACAGACTGCTCCCAGGATAGGAACAAACACAAACACAGAAGTTACAAATATACGCACAGATGCATTGAGACGCACACACACACACACACCAGCTGCGTGAGAAGACGAGTGGCTTAATGACACTGTGCGTGAGATCAACTGTGGAGACGCTCCGAGAGTCACAGTGGGCCAAAGCTGTTGTAGCTTATGAACACACACACACACACACACACACACACACACACACACACACACACACACACACACACACACACACACACACACACACACACACACACACACACACACACACACACAATTAACTATACCTTTGAAAAAAATATTTAAGTGGTCTGTCCCTTTTTATTCTTTCCATGAGTGTCAACTTGTTCCTGGCACTTGCCTGACACTTGGTGTACACACTAGTCCTGACACTTCACTTTACTGCCAATTACTTTTGGGCTCTCTCATTGCTCCGAGGGTCTCTCTCGCCCCCTGCTATGTGTCTGCATTCATAAGTGTGGACAAGAGAGCGAGAGGCAGCATATGTGTGTGTGTGTGTGTGTGTGCGTGTGTTTGCTGTGCTTACATGAGTGGGAACTTTTGTGATGTGTGTGTGCACGTCTTCGGTAGCTGTGTCCCACTTCATCCATCTACCCATCATGCATAGTCCCTAATGAGGCCCCTGGGAAGCTGTCCAGAGCTTGTGGTTCCACAAAAAATGGCTCCTGTTCCAACTCTATTTCAAAGCTGTTGCCTGCGAGGCTCCGCAGCCTCTGAACCACGATGGTCGGTAACCAGCAGTCCAACTTTGTCACGGTCCTTACTGACGTTAACACCATCAGATTTGGCCTAAATACCCTAATGATGTCTGAACTAATGTTGTACACCCATTTGTTCTCTCACACACACACACAATGTGGATTTATAGTTTATCCAAGCTGTTACTTTTCCATTTTTCCCTCATTATTCTGTCGATTGTGTGTCATCATGAGTGGCAGGAGAAGAGAAGCAGTTGCGACTCAAGACAGAGCGACCACACAGAGGGAGACATAATGTCTCCAGTTTGAACAAAATGCCTGCAAATGGGCAACACAATGGTTTATTGGCAGGGAAGCAAAGAGGAAAAAGCTGGGGGAAATTAAACAAGTAAATGAAAGAGAAGGAGGCTGCAAAATGTGCCAGCATCCACATGTAGAGATTTACAGTGGGTCGTGTTAAAGAATGTCAATTCCCCTCAGGCAGTACCATATTACTCTTGGTTCACCAGCCATGCCTTTTTCTTGCACACCCTGTCCTGTGTTGTTTTCTTTAAGCCCTCCCTGCTGGGAATACTCCAGGTGAAATGGGACAACCGCGATGAGCCATTCACCGGTGATGCTCCAGACTGAGGCACTTCACGTGGAGTACATGCTTGGATGGAGTGTAAAGAGGGAAGAGCAGTTCTCAAGTTCACGTAGTGTTTTGTTTTTGCGGAATTCATAGGGATGAGATGTTAAACTCGCAGAAGCAAGCGCTCTCACAGCCATCTGCACAGAGAGAAAGCTTAAAAGAGAGCGATTCACAATGCTGAGGGATGGTGTAGTGGTCCAATCTTAAATGCCTAAATTGAAAATTATCTTTGCTGGCCTCAGACCAAATCTCTCCAGAGCTCGTCGCATCTGTTTCCTCCCTCAGCTTTTCCTCTCAGTAGAGAAAAGCTATTGTGGACCATGTGGCCACCTCCTTAAAAAAAGCAAAGCGGGTCAAGTTAAAAAAAAAAAAAGAGTGCCTGATGGAGTCAGAGATAAAAGGGGCCAAGTACAGAGAGTCCTGCCAGGATGGGAGAGGATTTAACACCATGATAAGGTTGTATTGATCAGACGCCTCGCAGTCTGTATGCCTTCCTGAGCCAACAACAGCTTCCCTTAATCTTTTGATGCTTCTACTTTACAGTCAATCCTTTCATCACTCCGACCATCCACCCTGGACATCCGCGTCAATTCCGTCTTAATCCAGAACCGCTCGCGTTTCTTTCAAACTCTGTGTTCAGTAGTCCCGAGAGCATCTTTGCCTTCTCTTCTCTGTAATGATCATCTTCCGCTGCATTTTAGAGTTCAGCCTTGATTGTTCCCGACAGTGTTCACACTCGCCTCCGTCATGCACATGCAAAGGCTTCCAAGGCCACAGAATGGGCAACACATTCTCTGCCCCAAACACTTGAGTGTCGAGTTGCAGAATCCTCCGGGGAAATCAGGGCCAGTGCCATGAATTGTTGAATTCAAGTGGTCGCATGGGGCCGTGGTTCATGAACTCCTGAGGAGCTGTATTCAGCAAAAAGGCGGCACGGCAATAACACTTTTGTCGTACTCATATGCAACATGCGTTTCCCTGATGTATACAAAGTGTGATAAGGTTGCAGCACTGAGAGAGAGGCTTTCAGGGAGATATTCAAATGTGTGCATCATTCTCACAAGTCAAAACATGTTTGAACAGGAAAATTGATTGGATGAAACACATCAAAATAATTACCATTCACCACTGGCTCAGGTAAATACACACTTTACAGATACGTAGACGATCACGTCGAGACATTAGCGATGAAGGTTTTTGCATGAATTGATACACATATGCGCCACTTTATTCCACCTCCTTGTTGAAAGTTTAACTTACAACAAGACAAGATGTGACTCAATTAACTGAACGTTGTGTTATCGCTGCTGCTCAGAAACTGGCAGCCTCCTGGGATTTTTTCCCAGCACCAAAGTGTCGTCATCCTTCCGAGGATGACAAACGTAAACAGCAGCGGTTGGTGGTTGCAGTTGAGGATAAGAATGTCAAACAGAATGAGAAATGTCAAAAAAAAGTCAAAGCCGTGACTCCTGTTGAACCGTTCCTGCACACTGATGAATCCAGGACACAAACATTCAGGATGTTCTGCAGGCTGAAGGAGGGCGCTATCTGCTAGTAAGTAGGTGTAAGTGATACACAGGCCACTGAGCATGGAAGGATGCATGAATGTTTTATAAGATGAGTAAGTATTGCGTCACGTGCAAAAACTATCCTGGATGGTGCATGGGTCTAAGTATATTGGTTTTTTTGTCCCTTAGCTCTGATGTGTCCCTTAAAATAGGCAGGGATACTAGACCTTTGTGGCTCGGTCAGGTTTAGAGAAAGATCATGGTTTGGGTTACAATAGCTGTGTCTCAATTCAGGAGGTGCGTCCTACATTTTAAGATAGATTAGACTGCCCCATTTAAAAGTGTCCTTCAAATGAGTCCTTCCATTCTTGAGCAAACGAAGGGCCCATCGAAGGGGGCGCATCCTTCTTAGGCCGACCTATCCCAGGATTTATTGCGCACTTTGATGAAGCTAACGATGCGATGGTAAGAGACGGACAAGCTGATGGCTCCGTAAACCAGATCACCTCATTTCGTCTTGGCCTTCACGGACTACTAGACTGCGTCCTTTGAAGGATGCGGCCACCGATATGGGACACAGAAAGAAAGTAGGCTTTCTAAGTTTGGAGAACCTTTATCATCAGGTGTACAATCAAAAACACAACATTAATGTGGTTAAAAGAAAAATATGAGAAGTTTCAACATCTAACATCTATAATTTGTTAAACACATCAATTCACAATGTAGACTTTGCATATCCATACTCTAGATTTCCATCTGATCAATTATTATGCTGCTCAAGTAACTATGGGTCTTGTAGGATAGGAATAATAGTTTGACTTGTGACTCATGAAATTAAGAGAAGAAGAAGAAGTGACTGGGGAAGAGGGACAGATGATAAAATAGCCAAAAAGTGAAACTGGGTGAGGAGAGAAAAAAGGAGAGAGAGTCTGTGAAGACACTGTTATGTTGGCAGAGAGGGGTAAGAGGGGTCAGATGACAGATTGGGGAAACAGAATGGAGACTGATAGAGGATGGATGAAACCAGGGGATGGACACAGAGTGAAAGTTGCATCAGAGAGAAGAGGAGAAGACGAAAAATGAGTGACAGTGAGGCTCAGTGCTGCTAATGGCGAGAAAAATGAAAAACGTCACCGGTTTAAAAGGATGAAAAATGAACGATCATTCTTGCAAATGATGATAGTGGTGGAATTAAAATGAAATAGAGCACCATTTAACCCCAGTCTGTAGGAAGTCGTGCAGATATAACTGAAACCATCACAGAGTCAGCATAGTCTCAGGATTACAGCAGTCATGGGGAAACACGCAGTAATCTACATTTTCAAAGTAACCTTCCCAACTGTGTGTGTGTGTGTGGGTGTGTGTGTTTGTGTTTCAGTTGGATAATCAGTGAACGTGTGTGTGAGAGAGGGATAGAGATAGTGACTGATGAGCGCTCTGCATAGGCAGAGATAAAGCCTTGTGCAATTGTTCTGCAGATTACAACTGTGTGTTTGTATTGACATCATCTGCAGATAATTCCTCACTGGACACTGGACCAGAGCACCTGGTGTTTGTCAGGAGCAATATGCAGTGTGCACTTTTATTACAACACGTGTCAATATGGACAAGTTTGTGCATGTGTGTGTACACATATTGTACAAATGTTCAGTGTGTAAACTCTTAAAATGTCATTGTTTTTATATTGTAAACACAGCATAAACAAAAGGAAATGAATTTTCCAAAATAACACTAATACTTCCCTTGGTATAGAATTTGTGGGTACATGGTGATCAATAGGTTAATCTGTAATCATTGTGTCTCCTTTTTACGTCTTGGGTTTCTATATATCCTCAGCAGTGACTTTGACTTGGTCAAACTGACAATAGACTGTAAAAGAAAAACGTTATTAAATGAACAGAATCACACAATACTCGACACCTGAACACAAAATATAACCTTTATTAAAACACAATAATAATAATAATCAGAGCGCATACCTGCGCCACATCTCAAGCCCTAACTCGACATGTCAAAGCAATGTTTTATATCAAGATTTCTATTCAATGTGTGAGTTTCAGTATTAACCAGAAGACTTTTTACCCTTCTCATATTAACTAAAGAAAACTCCAACTTGGTTTTGTTTTCATCACTGTGCGCAGCATCCTTGCTCACGCTATCAGCACTGTTGCATGTGAGAGCAACATCTTGTGCTTGCACCCAGTCGGATCACAACATTTCATAGAAATCAATTCATTAGTTTTTGCCATCAAACAAACAGACACAAACAACCTCCTCTGCAGAGGTAATAAATCACAGTGTGTTTGTCTGTGTTTTAAAAAGTTTCTGTTTTGTCACTGAGGGAAATATTAGAACTTGAACTTTCGTGGGTACCAGGGGACATGTCATTCCATTATTACTCCTGTCTACTAACATTTACTTCACGTGTTGGGAGTTTGACTAAATACGCCTTTGAGAGGTTGCCATTTCTTCCCCTTCCCCACATTCAACCCCTTAAGGGAACCCAAAGGCAAATTCTATGACTCCAAGTTTGCTTCTCTACGGCTCAGGAGACAAAGGTGTGATTTTTTTGTCTCCTTTGGAAAAGAAAATACATATTATTCCATTAATACGTTTAGCAATACATCTCCCTTAAGTCTCAAGTATGACTCGCTAAATGTCACGTCTCACCTATTTCTTCTAGTGAATTTTACGAGAAAAATGTGTGAAACATATCAGATGGATAACAAACTAAAATCAGATGTGTTCATTTAAGGCCCTAGGAGACAAATTGTGATTTGTGAATATGGGCTTTTATTGATTGATTGATTATTAAAACTGCCGGCTGTAGCTTTAGCCTTTTTTTGTGTTGTTTCTCACCCCATTTTTAATGTGTCAGCATTTTGTCAACCCTCAGGGCCAGTTTTACCCTTCACATCGATCTCATGTTGCCATTCACTGTTTAATTTATACAGTATTTAAGCAACATTGACGTGTCCTGTCCCAAAGGTGTAATCAAAGGTTGATAAAATGTAATACAGAATAGATGGATCATTAATCAATGGAAGGATCAATGGCAAAGTAGTAATGGAGAGGTGGTAGTTTGATTGACAGCTCTGTGGATTGATGGATAAGCTGTAAATAGACATGGAGATAATGTATCGGAGCGAAAAATACTAATTATATGAAAGTCATTATATAGATCAATACATATGGTTGTGTATCCACTCAGCAAGTACTACCACTCAGCAGTATTATTTATGTGTGTGACCCTGATGTTTTCTGTAGGACCAAAAAGATCTGCATATTTCATATTTTCAACTATCACCATAAACAGACTCATTAAAAGAGAAGTGGTAAATAAAAACAGTAACAGTGTGAGCCCTGGCGTCGTGGCGTTCAGCGTGAAACGGACGGATCAGAGTCTCTCAGAAAAAGGATCATTAACTTGCATCGCCATGAAAGTTTAAGTGCGCAGTCTGGATGTGGAGGATTGAAAGTGATCATCTGCACAAGTATTATTAATGAATGCAGAGGCATGTAGAAATGAGGCTTGATTAGTAATCTGTGGTCTTCAAGAGGAATGTTTCACTGAGCCTGCGTCACTGCAGCTGCTCTGAAGCTACTCTGATTTGCGCATGTGAGGACAGGGCACTACTGATGCTGCTCCATGTCACATATTAATTGGTTATTTTTGCTTCATGTGAAACTTTGTAAAACTTCTTTTCTTGCCATCTTCATTCTTTCCTGCTGCTTTGCCTCTTGGTTTTCTCCACCTCCTCCAAAAATGACTTCTTACACACAGTAAAAGATGGTGACAGTGGTTTTACATGTGTTCTCGAAAGTTGAGGCAATTTGCACAAGTACCTCTTGTGTGGAGAGCCTGCCAGTGAAACATATGGTGAATTATACTGTGGTTTTGAATTACACTGGCTTTAAATAAGAAAAACATTAAGATTAAAAAAAAAAAAAAAAATAGAGAGGGAGGGAGGGCAGGAGTCAGAAGACTTAGAGTAATGCTGCTTTTAGATATGCACTAAACTGCAGATATTCCCCTGAAATGATATGAGGAATGTCCGTATGAGCCCATATGAGAATACAGTGAGTGTGTTGATGAGGTTTCTAACACTCAAAACTGTACAGAAGCTAAAGGAATACAGGGACGTGCCATCCACGTCAAAAAAGACAAGATATGTGATAACTTTTGGTGATAAGAACTGATGCCAGTTCCACAGCGGAATTTATACAAAAGTCCTGCTTCCAATCTGCTCTACCTAAGCTCACCTGATTGCTCTGGAAATGGTTCGGTTGTTGTGAGCGCATTTCTGATCTTCTGCTGCGTTCCTCATACTGTAAGTAAAAGGCAAACTCTGGAAAATGTCTGGTAGCATTTTAATTGAATTAGATTCGATGATGGGGCAGGAGCTGATGCAGTAAGGGAGGCTGATCCAGAACTTGCTTGGTCTCCTCTAGATTTTAAATGGGATACAGAGAGGAGTTGTTGTGGAGGATCCAATAAGGGACAGAAAGAGTAAGAGGGAGAGAAATGTGCTGCGAGAAACTCCTGTCGCTACATAGTGTCACTCTCTGGAGTGAAATGTAGCACCTGCTTGCAGGGAAGAGAAGCATTTCCACTCAGCAAGAAAAACAAAACAAGCGTGAGCAAAGAGAAGATGCTTGCTGTCTTTACTTTGAAAAGGACTAATTATACTGCATCAAGAGAAAGACAGAGACAAGAGAGAGAAAAGAGTGGAAGTAGAAGTTATTTCTGGTTATCTATAATGCAAACCCTGCAATAAAAGCTCAGACCAACAATCAGCTCAGAAATACACGCTGCTTGGATTCTGTATATGCTGATGTTTCATTAGACAGCTGACATCTTTGTCCACAGCTCATTCCTGGGGCCAGGGACAGTTTAATCAATATCTGACCGACTGCGTTTCTTCCCACAGCATCTGTCACGTTGAAGCGTCCTTGGGCAAGACGCTGAATCACCGCTAACTCTAATTGCTCTTCTTTTTGACCTTTGCAAAGAGGAAGGCATGCGAAAGAAGTGTCCCCTCTTTGGGATAAACACATTATCACGTTCTTATTTCATTTAACCTGCGAGGACATTGGGTCATGCCACCGTGCTGCGAGCTGCTCGGCTAACAATCCAGAGAAGAGTGTCTTTGTGGGCCCACAAAGCGTTTGAAATAACATTAATTTTGAGGCAGTGATATCAGCTCTGAACGAGAGAATAGACCCACATGCTGAGAATATCCAGCCGCCGTCTCTTTCTCCCCCTTTTTCACTTTGTTTTTTACTGAACCTTCAGACACAGTCTTTCCCTGGGATACTAGTAATACCATGAGAGGGTTGAAAGCCATTAGTAATTCTGTTTTAAATAGTATAGTCCATCAAAGCCATTTGTCTTCATATTGTAGAAACTGTACTGTAACTGCATGATTTAAGGCTGTTAGACAAAAGGGTTTGAAGAGAAAGGCTTGTGACTTAAATTTTATCCTTGTGGTACAATGTTGTTAAGTCGTCTGATCAGTTCTCATGCTGCAGGCAACACACAGCAATATTAATATGAAGCATCCAAAACCAGGCCCAGTCAATATCAGAATTGCTGTCTTAAAACATGGGTGAACTTGAGTATTAACAACTCACCGAGAGCCGACTCCAGCCGTGCGAAGTGTGACACTGAGGGATGGGACTCAAAACGTAGAGATTACTCAGGAGACATCTTAACCCACAGTCCAAATGATGAAACTCAGTCCAGAACAGTCAGAAATCCGGAGAGTCACACACAAGGAGGCTATAAAACTTATATCCACGAGGGCAATGGTGACTGATGTGGCAGTACACAAACAACAGAGCACACTACGTAAAGGGTTTCTAGGTGGGAAGCACAGGGACAGGAACTCATCAGGTAACAGGTGAGAAGTTGTCAAGTGACTGAAAACCAGGATCTGCAACAACAGAAAATGTGCGTAACATAAAACCTGCCTAACCCTAACCCTAACCCTAATAAAAACAGGAAATGAAAAGACACAATTATCATCAGTGTTTGCTCTGATTCTACTTCCATCAATTCGTTCCCCACTTAAGCAAGAAGAATCCTACCAGCTAACCCTGGTTCATCTGAGCAGTGTTACCCATACAGGGCAGACTGGAGGCTACAGTCAATCAGAAAATGACCAGAGGGTTTATTGTTTCTTCTTGTCTTGCAAACGCAATGAAGCTTTTGGTGAGAGACCCACACCACCACTCGCTCCTGACAAGAAATCCTGTTCAGCGGCATGAGAGGAAACTTAAATGAGCACGTTTATTGTCAGGACAGAGTCTTGGATGTTTAGCGAAGGCAATACATGACACATTTATCATTTAAAAAACATCATCACCATGTCAGAAACTTCAGGTCAAAGCTGCTGTTATCTTCCTATCCTGTAAGTGGTGCTGGCTGCACATTTGTAGGAATCCCTTGATGATAATTTAACCACTTAAGGTTAATCAGTGATTTTGCGAGTAAATGAACAACTTGTTTCCATGAGCTGTTTAACATTTAAAAACAAATCTAATTTACAGCAAAGACATTCATGGATTCATACTGTAGCAATGGATTCTGAGTGCAGGCGTAGGTGTAGAAACACCATCATGTTACTGAGAGTCACAAGTGCCTCTGCCATTGTTTGATGCTTCCCACAGGGACATCCACCATAAAAGAGTCACCGCCACAAACCCTTTTTGAGTTTGACTGACCTTTTCTTAAGCAACCTTTCATGGAACATGTTCAGGTGTTTCTGAAAGTTTTAAGACAAACTATCAAAGTGAAGAGTCTAACTGAGTATATATAGATAACATGAGGCAGGTTCAGGGAGCGTGGGCAAACAAAAAACTGAGATAATCTACGAGTTCATCTTCTTAGAGATGTTCTTACTCTTTTAATGTGAGATCCCAAAGCAAATGTTCTTTATTTCTAGAAATAATTAATGAGTTAATCTGTTTTTATGCGCAGTGCTCATTTGAAAAGAATACCTCCATTGAGTTGTCTCCGTGCATCTGAAACATGAAACCTCTGTCGACAAGAAAATAAGGACTGATGGACTAGATAGTTCAGAGAATAAACTGAGGAAGCACAGGGGAGGGGAAAAAATGGAAAGCATCTAATGGAGGGCAGAAACCTTCATCTGACAGAGGAAGGCAGAGGAAGAAGGGCGAGACTGAGGGAGAGACAGGAAGGCGGGAAGAGGGAGCGGGACACAGGAGCGGAGAGATGCAGACGGCAGAGTTGAGGTGGGAGAGGGAGTGATAGATAGGAGAGGTTTATTTGTTTTTGTTGTGCCAACATCATTTATCTCTGGTGAACAGCCTCCCAGTGCTGAGAGGCTGTATGACAGAAATCAATCAGAGGGCAATCGTCCATACACTTCCACGGATGCGCCAACCCATCGATACAGGCATTAGGAGAGGAGCGGTGAGGGAGGGATGCAAGGAGAGAGAGAGAGAACGATGGAAAATACAGATAAAAGAAAAGATGGGCCAAAAATAGATTAAAAGTGAGGACTGGGAGAAAGGGAGGGGAGTAGTTTTACCCTAAAAAGGACTGTTCTGCATGTTTTGCCAGCGGATTCCAGTGTCAGTCAAAGGTCCCTTCATGTTTGCATGACCACGAAAACACTGAAGCAGTTGTAGGCATTGTTTTGCTTGCAGCTCTGCTCAACAAGAAAACGCAATTATTTCTTTCCCCCAGAACGAGTCGACATAATGAGGTAAATATTTGAGTCTGTTTGCACTCACCATGCAATATTGTGTGAACAAAAGCGTTGAATCATCCTGCACGAGTTGTTTGGATTTATTCAAAAGTCTTTTTTTTAAATTCCTACTCTCTTTGAACGTACAAATTCAGCGGTGGGGGATGGAAGCGGAACAACCAACAGAAGTGAAAAGGGATAGTTCACCAAAAAATTAAAATTCACTGATTATCTACTCACCATTGTGTCGATTTAGGGTTGGGCGAAGTGTTTGAGTCCACAAAACACTTTTTGGAGTGTATGGGGCTAAACAGTGTTGCAGCCAAATCCAAGTAACTGGGACCCCTTCTTCAGGTATAAAAAAATAACAGCGACTCCTGAGTCTCCTAAACTCAAACACCTTCACCCACCCCTCCGTCGGCACAGTGGTGAGGAGTAGAATATGAGTGAATTTTCATTTTTCGCTGAACTATCCCTTTAAGTGTGATGTCAGGCAACAAATATGACATGAAATGTGTTGCTGTAGAAAGTGTATCAGTGTTTTATTGTGATGTACAAAAGCCTGAATTATACTTGTGTGATCATAAATATTAACAGAAAATGTAACTGTCCACATGTGTCAGATGATGTTATACAGCTGCTCATTCAAGAAAATCATCAGACCTTCAAATAGCAGCTCATGCGAGGACATCACAATGACATGACATGAAAGAATTAGGTTTGAGCTTGATTTATTCAGTGTGTACAGTGTGTGCAGTGTGTGCAGTGTGTGCAGTGTGTGCAGTGTGTTGACTCAATTTCATTGTAAGTGTAGTGTAAGTCAGCCAGGTCTTCTAACTGACCATAGCTGGCACACGTTGTTGAGATTCCTGCTGAGATCAATACATCAGGGTCAGGAGCACCTGTCAGAACGCATTCTTTGTTTGTGTGTGTGTGTGTGCGTGTGTGTGTGTGTGTGTTTGTGTGTATAACAGTGCGTGACAGTCATTAGACTTCTGTCCGACCTCCTGCTCCTTTCCCCTGGAAGAGAAACAACATGAGATCACATGAATCAACTGCTGCACCTAACAGTAGAAGACAACACACACACAGACACAGAAACAGTGACACACACGCAACACAAAGCAGGAGTGTGCGTACTGAGTGATGCTGGCCAGAGGCACAGCCGACAGTCTGACACCTCTGATGACATGAATGGGAACCCCACCTGACAACAGCCTCCCTTTTTCTGCCCAACGGCGTACAGATAATAAATCCAAGGCCAATGTCACTTCGACGCTGAGGGATGACCATAGGCACACACACACATGTGCATACCTCTCTGTTACACACACACACACTAAAACATGTATGATGTATGTGCAGGAAAGTAGGCTGCATGGGAACAAACCGACCTACATCTTGGCTCTCATATATGGTGCATCACGTCACATGTTAATACTCTATGTACAGTGAATGGGAAAGCGTGTACTTGTGCACACACACAGACACATCCACACAAACATACACTCCACCCTGAAGGAAAGCATGACCTTATCCCCACATGTGAGCAAAGAACGCCACAGTGTACTGTATACTATAGGTCACACAGATTATATACTGTCACACAATGCATGCAGAAAAAACATGATCAAAGCCAGAGTCTGAGCACATTCAATTCTGAAGAAAAATGTAATTTTCTCAGTGAGATTTTTTTTTTTACTTAATCGGAAAAGTGGGCATAAGAGAGACGGATTGAGACACAAGCACGTTAGAGCAAAATCTATCGCAGACTTGATTTTATTTGTTAAGCCTCGTTTATCCAGGGTGCTGCTCGACAAGCAAAAAAGCTTCCCTTCAAGTTGCCTCAAATTTAAACAGTAAACACAATCTCGCACAAGAGCTGCTCAATACAACTTAAATCTTTTCGCTTGGTCCCAGGGGCAGGTTGCAGATTAAGTGCCTTGCTCACGGCTTAAGGCAAAGACCTCCTGAATCACTTCCTAGGCCAGTTTTAGTCTGAGGGGCCGCGTCTGAATCGAAATAGTAAATGGTCCATCTCTATATAGAGCTTTTCTAGTCTTGACACTTTGGCATGGTGAATTGGGAAGACTGCGATCGAACTGCTGACCCTCTTGTAAGAGGACAACCTGCTCTACGCCCTAAGCCGCCTCTCAATTACTCTCCTAATCACACGCCCCTGCTTGTGTGACCTTTAGTCAGCTGTTTTTTTTGCAGTCTACTTCAACACAAAGATAGAAATGTACAGATATGCACATTTCAGTTTAAATAGATTAGAATTTGTAAGGATGACAACAAAAGAGAAAACACATCTTCTGTTTACTGGTATACATTGTTTTCTGGCTTATTTGTATTTCTAATTTTCATAAATTTGATACATTTACCACCGTAATATATTCAATGATATTACAAAAGCAGGGGGCGGTTGGCCCATGCAGTGGGTTAAAAAAGGTTGTGAAGGAGAAAGATGTTAAAACACAGGCTTAAAAATATCTCCACTGTGTCCAAAAGTAGCAGTGACGTCAATGAAGTAATACAAACAAGAGTGAGACTGAGAATTATCAGGAGTAATGGGACATCTTGTAAAACAATCACCAGTACGCAGGAAAGTTATTCTCATTAGGTATTTTCCCGTCGTGTTAAGTCATATGGTTCTTTTTAAACAAGCTTTTTCTTCCTGCAGATAATTGTGAATCTGTCACCGATATCTCCATTTGGAAGGAAATGAAACTTTAAATTCAAACAAAACATCTCTAATATATTGCTGTTGCAGCCTCATGTTGATTGAAATGAGCGATGAATGAGTGGGTGGAAATATTTTATTATATGAATGTTAAAAACAGCATTAATTTAATATTCAGACACATTCTTGCACCTCCTCCTCGCCTCCTATGATTGATTCAACGTCTTTCCAAACGTGCTGACTTGCACGTGGGCGTGATTGACAGGACACAGAGATGCCCTCACCCCAAGACGTCTTCTGACTGGTATGAACAATAAACCTCAGGTTATTTTTGAGTGAGTGGATCATTCAGTCTATCTGTCATGAGGAGAAAATTCTTGGCAGTTACAGAGCTTAAATACCTTGTCTATGACTGGACAGGACATTGAATAGAATAAAGACGATGTTTGAATTACGTAAGATCTGCACAACCAGCGTTATAATGTGCCAAACCACCAACTTACACAGGACATGAACAAGACATCAGCCTATTAAATGGACTGCTCAGGCATGATACAGGGGGACTCAATACAATTCCTGCAGCTTAAATGACCTCATGATCATTACAAATGTCCACCTGAGTGATGACTGCAGGCAGTCCTTTGAGTCGCTCACTCCAATGTGCGTTCCTCCTCAATATAATTAAAATCAAACCGTTTGTGAGGCAGCTTTAGCCTTTCAAACACTGAAACCTTGACCTTTAACTATGGCACCTCTGTTTCTGTAAATTTAGATGCTCCTGTCATCTTGCTATGATTAAGCAAAATTGGATGAGAGGTGTCTGATATATCAAGTTTGAGGCAAATGTTTTGAGCCTTAATTGCTGCCTCGTGCAATGATTATTTCTGGGCTTGGATACATTTTCATTAGATTAAATTGATAGAAATTACTTCAGACGGATGGAAAATGAAAGGATAAACTCTAAATGACTTCACGTAAACAGCAGTTTATATTTTCATTTCACGTAGTAGAAATGTTGTGCTCATACTCAGGTTATTACTTGATCTAAAGTTCAAGAAACACATCACTTTCCCCACACTGTCAATTGCTGCAGCTCCTCTTTGCAGCCTCTGTCTGAAACACTGGTTTTAGCTCCTGTCTTTAAGGCCCCCCTCCTAGTAAAGCCCAGCCAGCTCTGATTGGCCAGCTGGCCTACTCTGTTGTGATTGGTCAGTTTTGTTCTCTGTCGACTTTGGACTTTTTAACTTTGCAGACATTTTTACATACAAAGAGGGCAAAGAAATGTAAAAACTGAAAAAGCAAACAATTTCTCTCTTCACACATCAATGAGCAAATTTATAGTTTTTTCCCCTTCTATTATCAGGGGAAATTGGTTTTACTGCTAATATAACTTGATGTGCTATGATGCATCAACACTGCATACTGATACATCCCTTTAGAAACATAATGAGGGTGTCACTGTGTGGAAGAGGGTAGCGACACCACTCAGTGAAACATCAGTCCCTCTGAATGGTGTCCTCACCGGAACTATTTGCCCGTCTATTTGTCAGGAAGCAAATGGTTTTCTTAAGGTTTGACAGGGAATCCAATTGGTCAAGATGATGAATCAGATCCATCCCTGGTAGACTTCAGTGTTAGCGAGGCTAATAGCGACTCACAATACCTGTTTATTCAGGCAACATGTCACTGTCAAGACGTACAGCATGAGCCGCAATGAGGTCTGTTTAATTACCAAATTTAATCAGAAGTGTACAGACACAATGGCTGCGCTTACACACTCACAGACTTGGCAAGTTTCTTTTAGACGTTTATTACTGCAGCTCCACCATCATCCCATCGGTGTATTTGGAATGGCAGAGTGGCCTCTGGCAGATTTAACAATTCACAAAAGCATGGGGCCATTTCAAAACTTCAAATATGAGACTACATCCCATCAATCAGAGGGGGCCCCTATTCACTCATGGCATAAATTATCTTATGTGTCCCTAGACAAAGATTTGGAAGAGACACCACTGCACAAATCACGGGTTATGTTCTCTCACCTCCCTGCAGTTTAACTTTATAATGAATGCATGTCTTTATTTGAGGCTGATGCATTTTTAATTGAGTGTTTAACGTTTACAGTGCGATAGTGTGTTGTATTTAGTGCCTTGGTGTTAGACCTGCGTCTATATGCTGTTGAAAGCTCATCCAAGAGGTTTTTCATCTATATATACCCACATAAATGTAGTTGTGATACATGGTGGCCATTCATGAGTGGTAGTTGGAGGAACAAGTATTGGTTGGATGAATCGATTCCTGCCCTGCCGCCTCTCTATAAACACACCGAATATGCTGCTGAGGACAAAGCAAATTAAAAGCAGGGGGGCGTTTATTTTAAGCAGTGTTATTTATAGTCTATCTTGTTTGAAGTGAAATGCTCAGCAGCAAATACAAAGAAACTGCGGTACTATTGAACTTGATGAATAGAAGACACATGAAAAGCTGAATCCTGTGTGTGTGTGTGTGTGTGTGTGTGTGTGTGTGTTTGTGAAAAATGGTGAGGGGCGGAGCTCTGAATCATAAGTGGGTGCAGCATTGCACGTGTGTGTTTGCCTCAAGGGTTTTGATCTCTTTGCCTCACTAAACAGAGAAGAGTCCATCAGCAACAGATACCCCTTCAATTATTCAGGAGGTTAGCATGAAAAATAAATGGCTGGTTTCCGGCAGGGAGAGGTGTGGTGCCGCTCTGGTCTCTCTGAATCTCTCAGCCCACCGTACACTCACACAGAGGTTACGCTGGGCAATTGATTCCATTCAGCGATGATTGTACCTACCAGGTAGTTTTCTTTTTAAGTCTCCAATGAATCCTAACGCCTGTTATTGATCTCACAACAACGCTCCCAATCTTTTTTATTTGGAAGTGCTTGATCAAATCATAAATGTGTAGTGTTCCTGGGTTTAATAGACCTTATGAAGAGTGCAGATAAAAGGCACATAAGTTGTTTGGTCTTTCGCTGCACAGAAAGAGGGTTGTGGGTTCCAAACCCTGACAATCAGGTTGCATGTTCTCCCTGTGCCTTTGGGAGAAGCTCTGGGTTCTTCAACTTCCTCCCACAAGTAGGTAAGGTTAAACTGGCAGTAGATGTGAGCTAAAGGCAATTTTTCTCTTTGTATGTTGGTCCTAAGATTTGCTGACGACCTGTCCAGGTGTACCCCATTTGTCTCCCCAAATCAACTGGAATTGGCCCCAGAAATGAGGTTACCCCTCAAAGGATAAGCAGTATAGCAAATGGATTGATGTTGGAAGTTTTCCATTGAAGACAGCAGAGAAATCAAGTCAAATGCTTGGAGAGTTTGATGTCTGTTCATCTTCCAAATGACGGTCAGAGAGTTTGACAACTTACAACAAATACCGTTGCCTTCTATGTTTTAGTGTAAAAACATGTGGAGTGTGAAAATCTAGACATTATGTCGCTGTCAAAGGTTTTAGCTTTCCCCCTTCTTTCATGTGACAGCAGGGATCTATGAGGGTCATTCTTTGAACAATGCAGGGTTGTCACACAGTCAGCCGGCTCACTTCTTCTCCTGTCTGACTAATTTGTGCCTCTCTTTGTGCTACATTTTTCTGTTCATTGGCCAGAAGGAAAGAAAAGGTGGAAAAAAGTATCCCGCAAAGTACCTAATGTTAGCTTCCTATCTGCTTCTCTCTCTTCCAGGTGGCCAGTCACGTTGGTCCTCCCCTCCATGTGACTGCTGCTGCAAGAACCACAAGGGTGACGGCGAAGGTGAGAGTGGTACCTCCTTTAACGAGCTGTCCACCTCCAGCTCTGAGAGCCAGTCAGAGGCCAGCTCTCCCCAGGGAACAGTCATCTGTGGGCCGGTAAGCCGCCAGCCTCACCCCCGCGCCAACGTCCAAACCCTTGACAGGCCACTAAAAAAGGGCCCTGTCGCCATGCTCCAGCAGTCCGACCAGCGGCGTAAGAGTGACTTGCTGCGCACACTAACGGCAAGCTCCCGCGACACCAGCACATGCAAGAAAAGGCCGGCGAAAGAGAAGCTGACGGTCGAGGAGGAGCTGGATAAGTGCATTCAAGACTTCCGCAAGATCAAGATCCCTGAGAGGTTCCCCGAGAGGAAGTACATGTGGCAGGCCGACCTGCTGAGAAAGTACCGCCTCTGAGCCAGGAAACAGGAGAGAGCGAGCAGCAACACGAGGCCAAGGATCCGTTTACATGTTTTTTGATCTTGACTTTTGCAACAAAAAGGGAGATAACACTAAACTCATTTGAATCTACGTTCTGAGGGGAAGGTTCACCGTTTTGTCAGGAGGTTAAAAATCCACAAAGAAGGGAGAACGAAACATAAAAAACAGATTCCTATTGACGTATGTATGTATGTGTGTGTATGTAGTTTAGGCACTCTGTATGTACTGTAAGTGTGTGCTGTACTTTGCTGAATGCTTCAGAGCTTTGAATAATTTATCACTGAGGACCAATCACAGAGGGCAGAAGACATTCTTTATGAAGCCATCAAATGAACAGCGGGCTTGCAAATGGCCACACAAGGAATTAATGATGGTTTCTGGACTGCACGTACTGTCGTCTGTCATCGTTTCACCGAAAAACTATCACAGGAACCACAGTTTTAGTCCATGGATACAAACACTGATTTAGTATGTGAATATGTGAATGTGTGTTTGTGTGTGTGTGTGTGTGTGTTTGCACCCAGGTGGCCTAGAGGTCACGGATAAATCTGCATCAGGACCCATTAATAATGCATGCTGTCCCGACAGTGCTCTCACTATAAATACACTCAGAGGTCTTTGCTGCCAGGGGAGCGTAAACAGCTGGGTCAATTACTTTACTTTTTTGGCAACATCTGCGGACCTCCGAGGCAGGAGGAGGTGCCATTTCATCAGCGCCGCAATTAATTTCCTCCTCACAATATCATTTATATTGCACACGCACCCCAAGTGAGTCAAATTGCTGTGCACTGCATTGATTTTTTTTTTTTTGTTGCTGTGTTGGCGAGATGAGGAGCAATACCCAGGTTAATGTGTGAAGGGTAAGTGAGAGAGTCGAGGATTTGATTTGATGGTCGAACCGTGGGGAAATACACAGGTTTAATAAAGAAAAGCCCTGATTCAACACACCTGTACACACAGTCATCGGTTTATATCACAGGCATTTAACCCATTTTACATCACCGACATGAAAAGAGCCCTGACAAACACTCATCCCCCATCACAGCGATCAATCGTGAGGTCATTTACACCAAGCTCAATATGACACCTGCAGTTAATACAGACAGGTTTGCTACGTTTGCTAAACCCGTCAAGACAGACTGATGCATCCGGGGCCAACTGGTGACACGCTAATCAATACTTATTGATGACAGGGTCCGGGCGATAGAGCCAATAGCCGCGGCTCTTGTTTAGAGTTATTAATGAAGCCCCTTGGTTACTGACGAGGACAAGCTGTTCATGTATTCAGTGAAAATTAGCCATCATTCATGTGTTCATTTACGTCCCCCCAGCTCTGTCAGAATCAGCGGGATGTGGTGCAGCGTTGTAACAGAAACAAACACAGCGATTTTCAAAAGAGCACAGTTTTAATTTCCCACCAGATTGATTGTTATTTATTTACTGGCAGAGGGATTTAGAGTTGATTCCACAGTGCAAATTAAATGATCGACGACGGTAAATGACGAAAGCACACAGACATCCGCTGATGCCGGAATCACGCGTCAGCTCTCTTTAGACTTACGATGGTAGAGTTTATATCACAATCTCTGTTTTAGGAGAAACGCACAAAGGCTAGGAAATGATTGAACTTTTTCAACAGCGAACAACAACCAAGGGAACAAAATGCATTTCTTGATTCGAGTTCAAGATGTTAATTTCTGTTATTGGTACACAAAAAAAATCGGATGTTTTTGTAATAGGACCATCTGTGTTGGTCGGCAATTAAAAGGCACGCTGTTACAAGTACTGTGGAAGGCTTTCAAACACTCGCCACGTCAAATGTGTGAGAGCAAGTTTTTATGAGTTTCTCCGAGAGGAAATAGCTGAAGTAGAAAACTGCTAATGAAATGCTTAGATGTGTTCGTCAATCACAGCTTCAGGTAACATCCAAGGTATTTAGGAATGTGTGATAGACAGCTTTGATGAAATAATGTGGTTTGTGAGTTATTGCGTTTGAAATATTATGACCTGGATGGTATAGATGATTTAAAAAAGCAGACAGGAAAATGTAAATTTGATGTATTTGTTATAAAAACAGATTATATGATTGATTATATTATATGAAGGCACAGAGGAGTGGGCTTTATCAACAATCAAAGCAAAGCACAAAGTACATGGTTTAATCTAAAGCACACCTAAATAATAAAATATACATAATATATACTTATTCAAAGTTTAAAAAAATGCCCCTGACATGTTAACAGAAATATATACTTATTTTTCTATCCAAAGGCTCTTGAATTCATATACAATCAAATGTCCTTATTCTCCCTTAAAATTAATTTCCGTGAGCGAAGTGGGTCACAGGTTGTTAAAGGTCTCCAGTTCTATTCAGCGGTGCCCATATGTCTGCTACAGTTTATTATAGTATAAATTAATATGGTTGCAATAGGTGCTAGATTAAAAACCAGTTTCCTCATGTCAATATAATGAATATTACTTATTTTTCTACATCTTAGGAATATTACATTTTCATTTTAAAGTCATTTATCTTCTCAGTTTAAGTTGGAATGTGTTAGTCCAGACTACATATCATATGTAAATAAACACCATAAATCACACCTAGCCAGAATAATGTATTATACTCTCACATAACATGCAAATCCATGAGGCGCGGCTGCTTCTCTGATGCAGTAGACTGACGCTAATATAATACAGGCATTCGTGTTTTATCATTTGCAGTGTCGGTCCAAAGGGGGTAAGGGGAATATAATACACACCCATAACATGTATATTTACCACCATAACAAATGATGAGCTGTAGTCGCTTTTCGATACAGTGTCATAAATGAGCTGTCAGTACATTTGTCTGGAAGTCCGTGGTCACCAAGACCCTTCAGCCACTGAAATAAATCATTCGATCTAAAAAAAATTATGTTTACTCCTTTTAAGAAACAAAAAATACTGCCAAAACAAAAGGAAAGCATGTTTAAAACTCAAACTGTTCATCTGGAACCCAGGAGGTTTGTGTTACTGCACAGCACCGTCACAAAGTGTTAGGACAGTGATATTTTGTCGTTGTTTTGGCTCCGTACTCCAGAACATTGGATTTGAAATTAAACAACGGGTGAAAGTGCTGACTTCATGCTTTTAACACAGTTTGTTTCATCCATATGAGAAACTAGTGCAGAACCTCCCCCCCCCAGTGACAGGACGATGCAGCAGGACTTACTGTCTCCATATACAGGCGAGGCAGCTTGAAATGAATAGTGTATATCCATGGTCTATATGGATAATCTTGGCCCTTGTATGAGGTAGCACTTGGATTTCTACAGAGGTTGAAGCATCAGACTAGATGTTACTGGGTCAGAGTAAATGCAGATGGAATACATAATAAATAAAATATTTTATCGCGATGTAAAGAAAGCTACAGTGGGAGAGACAGACTAAAACGGATCAGCCACCAACTACTGAACTCATTTATGACACTGTTCATCTCATAAATATCCTCAATATAAACCACAACTGAGAATCAGAAGCACGGAGCCAACACAACTCTAGATAATGTTAATTGTGGTTCAGCGCTACACAAATCAAATTTAATTGAACTCAACTACAAAATCGTTAATAATTATAATCCAGTTCAAAAGATGTTTTCTTGGTGTAAACCGAAGGTGAAATATTCACTCCAACACATTTTAGTCATTGAATCATAAATATTGTACCAATAATATACGATTATATCCTCTGGTTCATTTTTGCTCTGAAAAGCCTTTCAAAGAAACAGCACAATTATTTGAGATAGTGAAAATATATATATTTTTTTTCCTTCTTTCCGGTAAAAGGTGTTTACGGTTGCTGTTACAATAATCAAGTTTCCAAAAGATCCAAACACAGTAAATAATTTGGATGAACTGGTGGAAATATGAATCATTTGAAAGATAAATGACCAGAAAGGATTGTGTTGGGCAACTCTTTGCATCTGTCGTGCTATTTTTGACATCCTGAGTACTTGTGCTGTTTTTCTTACGCCAAGTTAAAGTGAAAAAGCGAGCTGATATAAGTAGGGATCCTGTTTGCTTGACTCTGCCTGCCATTACAAGAAAAGAATGCAACATGAAATGCTCTTCAACAGACACGCAGTGAAAATAAATACCAAGACACCCGGAGGCCTTCTAGAGTAGACTTCAGCTGTTTTTTGCACAATGTATAAAGTTATATAAAGAAACACACAAGAAAGTATTTGAAAAAAAAAAGACATGAACATGTTAAGAGTAAACTGACAAATACCGCCACACACGACGTGTCTGTCACGAGAAAGAGAAAGATTCGATCGTTTGTTGTATTGTACATTTTCAAAATTTCACCTTAAGAGCATGTGTGATGATATTCAGTTCTCTGGGCCATTAAACAAACAACAGATGATGTAAATGTTATTGACTGAAAAAATGACAATTTGCTTTTAAGCCTGATGTTTGACGTGTGAAAAGGACGATGGGGTGGGTTTTTGTCTATTTCTGTTATTTTAAGAGAGCCCGGCTACAGTCTGTGATTTTCTTTCTTGAAGTTTTCGGCGTGCCCTGCGTCTGAAGCCTGTGCACACGATTGCAGGCCCTTGTTATTTTTTCCCCTCCTGCCTTTGATGAGCCTGCCAACCACAAAGAAAATCACATTATCCTGATACCACCACGGTAGACCCGGCACACGCTGCTTGACAAAAAAAAAACAAAGGGGCGTCTGTTTTTGATGTATGTTGTTCTGACACACAAAAGAAAAGAAAAAATGGTTCAGAAACATTGTGAGCATGTTGGTATACAAAAACTTATAACAGATTTAACCTAGTCTGTTTGTGTGGAAAAAGAAATATGTCAAAAACTGATATTTAACAGAAAAATCTAAAAAAAAAAAAGATAAGCACAAATGTGTCGATAGTGTCTGCTGTTCCTCCACAGTTGTATAACATTATCAGATAAAAGTCGACTCTGCAGCGCGACCGAGCTCCTGCAAAACAGAGCGATTCTCAACAGAGGCTGTGGAATAAATGTCAGTAAAAAAACAATTTCGGCTTCTTTCAAATTACGTAAATCTGTCCATCACAGCTTTTACAACCTTTAAATTATACATAGATTTACTCCTTTAACTTCAAATTGAACACGAGCTGCTAACGACGAAACCTCCGTATCGAGAGTCGCCCTGTGTTCCAGGTGTGAGGTCCCATTACTTTGTCCGCCTTTAGAGACAATACAACTCGTCTGAGAGTGTTTAGATACGAAGCATAGTATAGTCCTTTTGAAAAATGTATGAGTACAACCAATAAACAAGACGTTCTGTACAGCGACCTATGAGTTGTATTTATTCTCTGTGTGTTGACAAGTGAGTTTGAATTAATGAAATTCATTTGTTTTGATGTTTCTGCTGTGGTCCGGGAGGCAATGGAGTTCAAGAAAGAATAACAAATAAATTACTTTTTAATTAATTGGAGATTAAAAGTTAATTAATGACTGGGAGACAAATCGGCTGCTCAGTTGCATTTCAGATAGCATCTCAGTAACGGCAGTATTGTTTACCTGATATGCACTGATTGGCTGTAAATTTTGAGAAAGTGATTGTATATCAGCTGCTGTGTTCAGTTCATATGTCAGAGACCTAAAATCCTTGCATTTGCCAGGGTTTACTTGAAAGCACATATTTCATCAAATCATCCAAATGCGATGATAACAGTTAATAACACGATTTTCACTGTGATCATCAAATCAAATAGCATTCATTTTCACATTCATGACGGCTGTGTTCAAATTTACTCACTTTACTACACAGGGTAATAAATACCATATTGCACCTCGAGTGATGACAGAAAGCAATGAGGATTTGTGTTTTTTTATCAGGACGACTTGGCAGCAGGACTACGCAACATTTACTGGAAAGGATTGCCACAAAACTTGGAAGAGGAAAATGGTATGGGTCAGGGAAAAAAATGTAAATGCTCGGTGCAGATCCAGGTTTTTTTCCCACTTTCATAAACCTTGTGTTTGTGAATATTTTTGCACAGGGAATAATTCATAGATATTAATGAAAGAAATCCATCATGTTTAAGGGACTGATATCTAGTGTTTGCAATTTGGAGCAGCTTGATTGGGTTATAGGGGAAAATTGGGCCTTGGCAGAGGTTTGTGCTCTGCTGACATAGTCATAAATGGAACAGTGCATAAGGGGACAAGAACGTGATTTCAGAAAGAGGTACCATACAGTGCGGAATAAAGATCAAATCCAAAATAACTGTTCAAAATACAAAGTTGCTGTTTTGTTTTTTCTTCAATGGTTAAAGCAGAACTCAACCCCTCCCCCCCCAACCCCCCTCCAGCTAGACCGTCTAAATGAAGCAGGTACAGTTGAGAGCCTTCACTTAAAGGTCAGGCAGAATTACAGCTGTCAACAGACTGACAGTGAGAGGGGAAAACAAACAAAAGGCTGCCAGCAGATGGAGGAAGAGCAGGAGATCAGGCAGGAACCAACAGACGTGAGCAATCCGACAACACCGTGGGCCGCTGTTGTACCTAATGCACTGAGAGGCCAAACGAGAGGCATCTAATGCAGGGAGGTGTTTCATTCAGGCGGTCTGCAGGAAAGCAGGAACTTGACAATGCTGTGTAATGGGCAGGTGAGTGGAGCAGGGTTGGAAATGACAGGTGATTTGAGCTATAGTGGTGCAAGTCGGTGGAACGGGAAGAACGGAGGGAACACGTGTTATTCTGAGATGATCAGCCCCACGGGTAACCTTCAAACCGTGTCAGATCCAGAGGCCAAGGCAGTTTCTTCTTCAGTTGAATGATGTACTGAGGTGATTTATTCCCTTATAGATACAAACAGTGCATCGCTAGTGTAAAATTAGCTGAATTGTCTGAGTGTTAATATTGGATTTGATTTAGATGTAACAGCCAGCAGATTTGCAGCCACTTTTGACACCTCTGTGGTTCTTCTCACCTCAGAAAGTGGGAGGTATCGTCTTTTTGAAATGTCCAAAATCTATAACTGAGAATTACAAGACGGAGGTGTTTCCCCCCCCCCCTCGGCATAAACGAGGTGCAATTCCAACAGTTCATTTACACCATACACACAATATAGTTCAGACATGATACACAATGACAGCACAGTGTATATAATTATATGTAAATAACAGGAAATGATGTAAGACATCACCCAGGTTAAATATTTTCAGTTATGAGTTGCTCCTTTATTTTCTATATACATTGGATAACAACATTAAAGGTCCAGTGTGTAAGATTTAGCTGAAAGGGATCTACTGGCAGAAATTGAGTGTGTTTCATCTAAATTGTACAAATTGTTGTTTTCTTTACACTAGAATGTACCCTTTATATTTAAACACTTTATATTTACATCGGTAGTGGGTCCTCTCTCTCTATTTTGTCAGAACTTTTTAAATGTAGGTTTAGCAGATTTGCACAAAATCAAACCAAAGTGAAAGTTTTACACTGGAACTAACTGACAAGGAGAAGGGATATAAAAGAACAAATATGGAGCAGGACTCACAGTGTTGGGTCTTTTGTACAATGAAAGGCCTGATTGTGTTGACCATGAAGGGAATTAGAAAATTCAAACATTTTAACAATATTATTACAAATTCAAAATGTGCTGTCCTATCTTCAAAAAAGAACATCTTCCCCTTAAGCACTTTCGTTGATCATGCAGATGATCAATAAACAGGGTTTATTTCTCTGGGTGACCACAGGGACTGGACCACAAAGTAATCAGACATAGGAGATGGTAATGGAGCAGAGATCATGGCGATAACACATAATAAAAACATAATAAAATCACCATTAACCATGAAGGAAAAACTCATCCTCTCTCTACTCAAAGTCTTCGGACAAAACTTCAAGAAATGAAATTGTTGTTTAGCAACAGCATATGGAGAGAAATCTGCTGTGCCTGTCAGACTGGCTGCTCCCCTGACAATACAGTTAATTCTACTCATTTCAAAGTCACAATCAGGAAGAGAAAGTCTGGTTGTGAGGGAAGAATGCATGTTTCATGTCTCTCTGTGTGGCTGCCAGCGCTCCATCGAAGGGAAGAGGAGGGGAAGTATACATGGCAGGCTTAAAATAGCATCAGTGGGATCAGCTATCTTAAGATCAGGCGGTGGGGTGGCTGCATGCTGATCTTAGAGCTGACTTGAGCCTGCAATGACAGGACTGATTGGTGGATGAGGGGTGTGGATGGAAGTGTAAGAGGAAGGTGATAAAGGCTGTTGAAAGAGGGAATGGTATTGCATGAGGATTAAGGTGAGAAAATGAAGGGAAATGAGGCAGAAGCAATGCGCAGGAGCGAGGGAGAAGGTAGCGGATGTAAAAGATAGATGGGAGGGATGATGATTAAAGGGAGCAAATGGAAAAAAGTTAAGTCACAGAAGTTTTGTATGAGAAAAGGCACTTTAGATGGAGAAAAGGAAGCTTTCACAACCATAACCAGGAGTATTGAGAAGGGTGGAGGAGTCAAGGAGGGACGTAAGGGCCAATAGAACAATGTCAATGAAAGAGGAAATAAAAAAATTAAGAGGTTTCAGGGGGAAAATAGGAGGACACACAGAGAGCCTGTGTTGGCTGTCAGCATCCATCTCCAAGATAAGAGCTCCGGCTACATGATCTGTTTTCAAGCCTTGTAGATGAAAGTGAGCGCTCCTGCACTGCAATCAGATCAGCCATGTGTATCGCCATTGTTGCCGCTATCGCCGGGATGCTTTTCTCAGCAACGCAGCCTGAATGATGCACAATACCAGGCATTGTGGGGCCAACAATGGTACAAGCATTTGTGCACAATTGGCTGATCCAGCTTGGGTTGTGCCCTGGAGCCGCTATCGCATCGATGAGATTAGTGAAAGGACATTTGATGCAGGTTATTTCTTTTCTTCCTTTTCTCTGTGAACTGAGCCAAGTCAAGGAAGTCACACAACAGATAGAGGCAACCTTAGAGGCAGAAGACAGAGCAACCTTCAGGTAAAGCAGACATGTCAGTGAAGGGAGCAACAACTATAACAGAAGAAACATGACTCTTGAGAGCTGTTAGAGCATTATTCATCCATCTTGTTCACTTTTTCATGTAAAGCACAAGAACATGAAATCCTCCTCCTCACTTATTTATGCAATTATCCAACCAACTGTCTAATCATGTGGCAGCAGTGGCATGCATACAATATAGGTCAAGAGCTTCAGTTTATATTCACATGTAAGTGAGTGGCAGCTCTATGATCGGAAACGTCTTGTTGATGAGAGCGGTCAGAGGGAAACAGCCAGATGGGTTGGAACAGACAGAGAGACTATGGTGAGAAGAACTAGAATTACAGCACTGCGGTTGTATGCCTTCACCAACCAGTGCAGTTTCTGTGTACATATTTCTACATACCTTTTTTTTCACTCCTTTGACAACTGAAACACAGTAACATGAGGTCATTGCGGCCTTGACCTTTGACCTCCAGGCACCAAAATCGTATCCGTTCCTCTTAGAGTTGAAGTGAAAGTTTGCACCAAATTTGAAGACATTCCCTGAAGCTGATCTTAAGACAACTCTGACGAATCTTGATCTCTGGTTGGACCATTTGCTGCAGGTCACCCCCTTTCCAGCATTGAATGAGGCATAAAAAGCCAGAAATCTCACAAGATGAACAAAATGAATATGTAGTGGACAAATCTGCACAAACGTTTTGATGCAATCATGTCAACATGGACCAGAATCTCAAAGGAAAGTTTCAAACATCTCGTAGAATCCTTAAAATGAAGAATTAACGTGATTTTGCATGGGGAGAACCTACAAAGCAATAGTATGGTGTTTCTAATAAACTGCAAGGTGAGTGTGGCTGCAAAGAAGGAAGGACTAATAGTAATTAAGTTGGTGTTTATGAAACTATTCCAGTTCTGGAGTTTGCAACCAGTGACACCATCGGGTTTCTCACAAAACAGAACACACGTGCTTGCAAATGTTTTTATAAATCAGGAAATCTTTTAATTATCCTTGTTAGGCCCCAATAATACACAACACATTTTGATGAGAAACTCACAATGTTTCCAAGAAAACTCCACAGGGAACCTTTAATATTCCTTTTATGTTTACTCTGGGATTCAAGTTTATTATTATATGTTTCATCATCCACATTCCACATCGGAGGAAAAACTATTTATTCAAAACAAACATGTGATAAACAAATGCAACCAGAGAACAATTTATTTTGTAAATATTAACGAGTGATATTTTTAGTTCTGTTTAACAGTGGACTACAAAATATTGTCTTAAGTACGATGATAGATGAAGACGGAGATTTTCATAGAGCATTTCTAATATGGATTCGTCAGTTCATCTGCTCGTTTCCTCTCCTCCCACGTCCACTTGTCTCCTACAGTATGTGTGATGCATCTCAGAGAAACACATGAGAGCACAAAAAAAGCAAAGAAAGGTGCAGAACACACAGAGAACAACAACACATGACAAGTGGCCAAACAGAGCTCCTGTTGCTGCTCGGTGGGGGATTTCATTTTTACTTGATGCGCTGCTTTCACGTCTCCGCATTCAAGAAAGGAATCGTGAAATGGAAATGCAAAGTTGTGACATTCCATCAAATACTCGGATCCTTTTTCAGTTGAAAATATATAATTTAAAGACAAAAACAATGCATTTTTAATGCATAACTTTAACACAAATGTACATTTTCAAAACTGTCTCTAAATTTTTCCTTCATTTGAATGCCTTGTTTTTTTTTTGCTGATGATTGTTTGCATTAATCTAAATGATGAGATGTGTATGTGTTAAAAAATCTGCACTGTTGCATAAATAGAAGATGTTTCTATTCTTTAATGTCTTCAATGTGGGAAGAAATGGGAGGTTTCCTGCGATTCTTTGTTCATTTTCATTTCTCCCCAATGTCAATATGAATCTTTAGTTGAGTTACACAAGATAAACAGATGTTTAAACGTACAGCTTTAATGTAAGTATAATAACATGAGGTATGGATGCATCGACTGAGAATGTGAAGAAACGCCTTCGCCTTGTTGCTGTAAATTTATTCTGTTGTTAACCTTCAAAAAACAAACTATGGCTTCGTCAGCATTCAGGGTAAAAATATTCTTTGAGCACTTCCCTGGAAGTTGAGAGGATGTAGACAAAGGAACGAGGGCATTAATCAGGCTCACTCCAAACCACTTTCTATTTTTATCTCATTCTTGACCTGGAATATTTTTAGACTCGTTGACTCATAATATTTGGCTGCCACTGCTGTCAACAGCTTGTGCATCTTTGCCGCTGATGCCAGATCAACAAAGCCAATAAGCTCACGACAGCTCAATCAGTAAAACGTGTCATTATGGCTGTTTGAAAGCCTCGGATATAGGACTGAATTGTTATTCCACAGATTGTGTTCCAGAAGAGCGTATTATTCCAACCCAAGACAGAATGCCAAATTTCAAAAGAGCCCAAACTACATTAAAAAGAATAAAAATGAGCTGCTATTTCTGCAATGCTTTTGGCAGTTTCTTTGTAACTGAGTCAACACATTTCCAACATTTTAATTAGTTTGTACCATAAAATAAATTCTCAATATGTCAAACACCTCACTAGTGCCGAACAAGATCTGACCAAACAATTTTCACAGACTCACACGGAGACATAAACACTACATATGTCACATCCGTGTCACACTGGCCGTGGTAGCTTCATATATATCTGGCATTTATAGATATACAATATATACTTGATTTGTGCGATATAACATCTTAGAGTTTTGTGTGTAGATTACATTTAAATGCTTGTTAAAAAGTCTTGGGATGTCTCATTTTGGTTGTTAACCCACACTCTTGTTCATTAGGGGTGTTGTGAAGGAATTCTGAAGCATGATGAAGCAGCCAAATAGTTACAGCAGTGGATGTCACTCATTATCTACTCACCACTATGCCGATGGAAAGGATCACTTTTTGAGTTTTGAGTCAAAATGTCCCCTGTGATTCCAACGCGGACGATTTTAGGGATATTTAGGCTAAAAAACACGGTGTTAATGACCTTTCAAGTCGAATTTGAATGTCGGGGCTCACAGACACTTGGATGACAGGAGCATTTTAATGTTTTTTTACGTTGTGGTCACCATTTACTTCAATTGTATTGTATTTGGCTGCAACGCTGTTTACCCATGAAGCTCAAAAGTGTTTTGTGGACTCCAACACTTCACCCACCCCTCCATCGACATAGTGGTGAGTGGATAACAAGTGTGAATTTTCATTTTTTGGGTGAACTATCCCTCTGAGGCCAAGCATTTGCTTACATCTCTTTTTAAGAACAAGGATGTCATCGATCCCAAGACATGGGACGCAATGAAATGCATTGACTTGGTGAAATTTCCCACGTGAATAACATTATGTAAGAATTGCTTTCTTTAAAGTCAGGCTTCAGACGATGACGACCTGAGAGAGGGGAGCGACAATGACGAAGAGTCCTGCAGTTGCCTGGATGAAAACCCCAATGACATTGACTCTGGAGAGTCGGTCTTAGACTTATGGAGCCTGCTGAGCTGTTAGACCTGTATACTCCTGCATGCAGTACAATACAAAGGGGGGAGGGGGGAGCAGCACCATGTGTGAAACATTAATATTGCACCATGTTGTAATATTTAACGTGTTAATTAAAGTGCCCTGTGGGAATACAATCTAACACGCTTCATCAACTCGGTGCAAAATCACCTTTTATTCTCATAAGTCAGAAAGGTATTGCAGTGTTTATGTGCGTGTGACTGTTAGCGTGCATGTGCATTATTGTGAGATAAATTTAGTATTAGCTTTACACGTTGTGATCAGGCCCTGTTAGCTACGCTGCAAGGCCGTGACTATTCATGTAACACTCTGTCGGATTAATAGAAGATACTCATTAATACAAGCAGTGTAATTAATTGTGCTATGCATGGCATGGCTGCGAAACAAATACTGCGGCACACGGGTAAGTATAGTTTTGTCCTGCATAATAAATCATGTTAGATCTGTACTGTCAAAACTCTCTGCTTTTCTCTTCACTTTTGCCTAAAGCTGTCAGGCCCAATATTTAATATTCAATTTCACTTTATTTGTCAAAACATATTCTGCTTCTAATTTCCACTGGGTCCTGGATATATATGGTTAAAAAGACTGAATGCAAAAAGTAATAGTCTTTTAGTAGATTAATTGAATCTCTTTGAATTTAATTGAATTTGGCAGAAAACACAAATTAGTATCTTTTTCATGAGTAGAGCTCATTGGTCAAACTGGTTCCTTAAACAAGTACGACAGTGGTATGAAATCCAAAATGAATGTGAGCTCAAGTCCTTAGAAGTTGCGTTCACAGCACAGAGTTGGAGATGATAGTGAACGAGTGGTGGAAACAAGGAAACAGCCGAATGAGGAAATATATTCCTGCTTTGACACAAAGGAATAGCAGAGTCCTTTGTATAGCCCTCCACAACTTGCATTGCTAACTAGCAGACGGTGCATCCACCCTGAGCAGCCGGATGTTGTTTGTTCCACTGACCTAATCTCAGTGTAACCAGTTATTTTGAGATTTGCAACGTCAGAAAATCATACACTTTTTCAATAATGGATAAATGAAGACACCTGAGTGTTTTTTCTAAGAATTAATTCAATGATTGTCTATAACAGGGGTGCACGTGCATGTGCAATCAAACAAAGGTCACTCTTGTGCAAGAGATTTTGAGTGACGTGTACACAGACTGAAGAGTGGGGAACTGCATTGATGCCACAACCGCAGCTGAATCTATGAGGTCTGACTATCTGCATGGATGGTAAAAATGTTGGGAAGCATAACTAACAGCATTTGGTTTCACTTGTGTTTATTATGGATTGGTGCATAGTCTCTTCAGACTTCCCTGCTTAGTTAACCCTTATCACCACATGATTTACTGATCATTAGTTAGAATGTTTCGATTGGCAGTCACATTGATTATCAATGACAGAAGACAAATGATTATTTCCGATCAGCGATCACCGTCAATCAGCACAAGTAACTAAGCTCAGGTTTATGAGCCATGACTCTCTCCAGCTCGTTTCTCTGCTTCTATTTCTGCTGTTCTCGGTAGAGCTAGTTTTTAGTGACACATTAAACACCCACACGATTGAGAGGAGAAGGAGGAAGACATTTACGAAGCCGTTTCTGCAGACAAACTCCTTCTTTCACAGAATCTTCCAATAAAATGAACCAAAACACAGGTTAATGACGGCAGCTGTGCTGTGAAGCCGGCGACAGTGACATTTAAAATGAGTGATGACTACCAGAGAGCAAGAAGAAAAAACTAGCTGTTGTTATCTCTAAAAAACAGATTTTTACAATAAAAATAAAATGCTCACCACTTTTTCACGATTGGAAATGAAGTTTATACTTTAACACGAAACAGAAAGACACAAAAAAGGCCGAAATAAAAGCTTTGATAGGAGGCGCTAACCATCAGCGCCACAGAAAAAAAACAATTATGCATACAAAATAAAACCTTACGTCCTAATCCGTCATGTGATGCTCATCAGCAGATGATGCTGCGCAGAGCCACACATTTTCCATGACCAGCGATTGGGTGATGGATTCGAATTCGATGCACCATTAGACATGCTACTGGTTATGTATCAGTTTTTACAGCTTCTGGAAGAGCTCAGGTCTCTTTGTGTTTGAGTCTCTGAGTTCCCATCTTCAGATCAATTGTGGATAACGGCCACAGTCTCGGGTGTGTTTCATTTTAATCTCACTTTAGAAGTGGGAATGGGCAATGAGCAAACCTCACAATGGAAAGCTGAAATGAATTGTAAATCAGGCAGGAGGAGAAAAAAAAGTGTTAGGACTCTCTGACTGTTGTTCCAAAGAAGAAGTCAACAGAGGCAATGTGTGAGCCCATTAAACCTCCATTCATCCCTCCTTCCTCACACACTCTGCGAAACAACCAACCTGTTTTCACTCAGGGCAGTTTATAACAAAGTCGTTCTCATATACATATATATCTTTTTTGGTTTATTTAAAGGACCAGTGTAAGATTTAGTGGCTGTGAGGTTGCAAACTGCAAGCCAATGAATACCCCTGCACTTCCAAAGAGAATCCGCAGGGGTCTGCAGGCAACGAGGAAATGCAAAAGGACCTCTCTAAACCTATAGGGGCTCATTCTAAGCCATAAGCCATAATCAATTCTTTATAGTAATTAGGGTATATTTATAGATATAGAATAATAATAATTATGCAAATTATACAGCTCAGATGTCTTGATGTAATTAACACGCTGTTGAGCTGCAGTGGTACAGCCTCTGTGTCTGTGTCACCTTTAATGGGTTTTAATTCATCCAAACTGACAACATCATTTATCTCATCTGCTGTTTGTGTCAGGTCAAATACATTGGAGCAGATAAATAATGCATTAATATAAACTAATGTTAATTAGTTGCAATTGTGAGTTGATAGCTGATAAAATCAAAAGAATATTTGACAACAGCAACATTGACAATATCTATATAAATATGGATTCATTATGTGATGATGTGATATAACACATTTAAGATCAGTGTTCACATAAGCTGTTTTTCTTAATTATGGCACACATCCGGTTCAATATTTCCATGAGTTATCCACCAAGTATCTGACATCCTGAGTCACAGATAAGGATGATTAATGCAGCTCAGTACCTGTGTGGTGCAGTGACAATATTCATAAGCTGCTTTGAATGATGAAGGAGCTACTTTATGACACCCGGTGATTACTACATGCTTACCACAGCATGTACGGGGGGGGGGGGGGGGGGGGGGGACTGACAAACTAATGCATACCTTGTCTCCTGTAACATGAAAACCATGCCATTGTGTTGAGTCTGGTTCGGCTCCTGCTGAAGCTGGAACAGTGCGGTTTCGCATTCTCCGAATTCTGGAAAAGTTCCTTGAAATACAGAAAACCTTGGATTCAGCATGATATAAACACACCTTAACTGGAACTATTAGATCTGATCTAAAAGTCTGACACTTGCCATAGTAGGGTCAGAATGCTGCAATGTCCTTTTATTGTAAATACAAATTGAATATCCTGTAACTTATGTGCAGCTCAGCACACAAACTATTGAGTCAAAGTAAAGTCCAAGGTTCTTTTTCCACCAACAACAGTGAACAACAGCTTGTTTTCCTCATGTGTTCAAACGTTACATCATTTAAAACTCGATCTTGATGAAAATAACCTGGAACATTTACTGATATTTATGAGTGTTTGCACATTGGTTCAGATCGAATTACCAATCAAGATCTAGCAGATTTAAATATGGCTTAATTAGGAGACTGTTGGGCCCACTTCTAGTTATTCCCCTTTATTTATGTCTTCCTTACAAAACTGAAATTATTGTGGACATAAAAATAACATTATAAACCCTTTTATGGGTAACTTCAGAATTTATTGAATATAAACCAAAAGAGAAAACAAATAAGTCCATCCACTTATCATTAAAGTCAGTGAATTAATCTGCTAACTAAGTGGCTCTGCTACATCTGCTCAGAGGCAATAAAAAAGAACAGGAATTGCTTTTGATGCAGTGCTATGACAGGATTACTTGGAGATGGCAGTAAAATCCTTTTACCACCAAAAAAGGTATTACCAGGCCACAAAGAAATAGCGGAGCAGCAAAAGGCATTTTCCATGCTATATTCTAACTGTAAAATGTCCCATAAAATCACAGGGCCACCCAGACTGCGTGTATCTGGACTGAAATGGAAAAAGTTTGAATCGGATGGAGAGAAAAGTGCTACAGGAGTTGTTGTTGTTTTAAAATATATATTATTTTAAAGCTTTAAAGTGAGATTTTAAACTGAAATACAACAGACAATCCTCTTTCATGTTTTGATGACTCCGTTCTTTTGATATTAAAATGGCATAGTGTTTTCATTTGAAAGCAGATAGGACTGGACGGCCACAAAGCCGCAGCGCTCAGCCCTCACATTCAGTAATTACACGGAGGAAAGCTTTTTATTCGAGCAAAGCAACCCCAGGCGCCTCTAACGTGCCTCCTCGCTGCCACTGGGTGACAAATCGGACGCAATATCTCTAACTATCAGGCCACTGTGGCAGAGCTGTCGCTTTCATCCATCCAATTAAACCGGCTCAGTTATTACAGGGACGAGACGCACTTTAGAGGTTAGCTGCATCTGCATCCAGCCAATCACATTTAATGTATTCAGTGATTAGGTCTGTACCCTTAAGAGACAGAGAGGCATGAGACAGGCTTTCCCGTTGACAGGGATTCATCTGTACATGAGAAATATTCTAACAAGCCCCGAGACCACGATCTGAACGCCTGGGCCGCAGCGCTGGCATCATCGGCTCCGTCTCAAGCCATCACAGAGGAAGTCCCACATGTTTCTGCTCCAGCAAATCAACTCCATTAAGTAGTCCATTCATTTTATCAACCCTTCTCATTAACCCTGTTTTTTTCTTTACAGCTCATAACTGAGAATGTGTTAACGTGATTGAACTGACGTATTTTCCAAGTTTGCAAATAATTGCTGCTAAGCTCCATCCATCCAATGTCTTCTGATTATTCAGAGGTTGCCATCGAGGTAGGATCTCCAGATGTCCACGCGCTCCAGCTCTTCCTGGAGGATCCCGGTGCATTTCCAGGGCCGGATAGGATATGTAGTCCCTCCAGCAAGTTCTGGGTCAACCACCAATGGAAGGTGTCCAGGAGACACCCTGACTACTGATGTACTTTCCATCTGATTTTCCCGTTCAAATAACTTCCTCTAACCTGGTGTTCGATTTGAAACTGTCCGATTGATTTTGTGTCATTACCCGAATGCAATTATTTGACTTTCAAATGCAGTGTTATTATTTCAAATAGTAGTGACAACCAAAACTATTGAAATAAGACCCAACTTTTAATAAACAGTTGTTTCCCTAAAATGTATACTATGTAATTTAGCTAAATAGTTTATTATCTCTGGTAAGAAATCAAAAAGCTCTATCATGAGGACGT
Organism: Verasper variegatus; assembly: GCA_026259375.1. Lineage (NCBI taxonomy): Eukaryota > Metazoa > Chordata > Actinopteri > Pleuronectiformes > Pleuronectidae > Verasper > Verasper variegatus. The sequence continues at coordinate 7,777,043 of CM048051.1, forward strand.
CATGATCGTGGGATCATGGGAGTTGTTGTTTTCACCACCATCGGTGATAGAAATCTATTTGACACGACTGCGAATCATGTTCACGGGTGTCAAAGTATTATTCACGTTACGCAGTGAACACCAATGAATAATCATGATCCATTACGAGTGACCAATGACATCATTGGAAGGAAAATAACGCAGACTGGCTAACTGGCTAGCAGTTTTGTTTTCCCTTATGTATCCTACGTCGTTTGCTGCAGAGGTTCTAGCAGTGATGGGCAACATATAATATAATTATAATCAGTCACGTATTAGTGAAAGTTTAATATGCCTGTTGCCTCTGACATTTGCTTGTGAAGTCTTACTTGTTTTGGAAACGATATTTTTAAAAGGTCGACTCTGGACATTCATGAATGGGAACACAGACTCAATTGTTTCTGGAATAATGACTTTCAGTTTTTACCAAAGATTTCACATCCCCATATATTCTGTACCTGCCATCGGGAAAGTAGGACATATTTTTGCCTTGTCGGACAGAAAATGGAACACAAAACCATGAACGGTGGAGCGTGTGCGGTTTGGAAGTGGGTGACAAATACATTATTGCTTGGCGCACAGCAGCAAACAATCCAGCCGCTGCTTCGGAGAGTGAGCTGTCACCGTCCCCACAGCCAGACAGACTCCAGCATAAATATCAATAAAAGAGAGAAAGCGAGATGTCCGCGGGGAGACTGCAGCGAGGTACATGAATTAAAAATGTCACCGATAAGTTTAGAAGCGAGGGAGCGGGTCGACAGCGCAGCTCCCAATTCATTCCGGCACAGAACAAATTTTACCTTGAGGGAGATCATATCCAATGATAGCAGACTGCGGAGTCCTGTCAGCTGTAATGGGAACAACTAGATAACCATCTATCAGGAGCCGGAATGAAAAAGAAAATAATGAGTAGAATAAATTGACGTCACAACAATAGACGGCCCTTATACTACCCTTATAGAGAACAAGTGCATTACATTCTATAGGTCAGGGCCACAGCTAATCATTAGTTGTTATTTGTTGATTTATTTTTTTCTTCAGATTAATCATCAGATTATTTAATCTATATAATATCAGAAAAGTAACATATTAAAAAAATAAATACTGTCAGCTATACAATATTGAGATTTTGCCAGTGTGATTATCTTTATCATTTCGCTCCTTATTTACACTCAATTGAGTCCATTTTAAATAACTTTAAATCACTGGCACATGTAAGCATCAGACTCTGGCCTCTCGCCTGTCTTCCATGATCCCCATCTTTTTAATGGGACCAGAATGTGAGGGAATATTTAGACTCGTAGTCCCGACACCTCTCTGCTCATGTGGCTTGTGCTAGGTCCGCTAGCTACCAGCACACTAACCGGTACGTTAGTGTACATAAAGGTTCCATTAGACATAAACCCTGGGACTATCTTGTCCCGGCACATTACAATGAAGTGGTAATATTATATTTTTACTTAAAAATGTCATGGCATTGAAAATATACACGTAGATGAGAGGATCTTGACCTGCTCTTTGAAAAGACGTGGAGTAATTTGGATACCTAACTCACCAACGCTGAATCCACCGGGCCTTAATGAGAACACTCTAACCGTGATGTTATGATTAATGTGCGGCCATCGCAGGCTCCTTGCAATTTCCTCTTACCCATTATTTGCCCCCTCCTTTTTTTTATGTTGTTGTGAGTTTGATCCTCTAAAATTACTACACAGTTGAATCGCCATGTTTCTTAAAAAAGCTTCAGCAAAAACCAAACATTATAACCTTTCTGAAAAGTAGGATTTATTGCAGGATTAAGATCGAGTTACTTTAAAATGGATGTTCCTTATAAACTGCCTACTTACATGTGGGGCTCTTTGTGTGGTGCAATTTCGATTTAGCCTGATGAAGGCCTGGGGACGGAAACATCATTAATAAAGTGTTGGCACTGGTAAAATTAAATTTTATTATCGTATTTCATACTATCTGTAAGTCATAATTTATGAGCTCACAGTGAGTGCTCATACAGATACTGTGTAAAGTCTTTGGACGATTTTTTTGGGGGGGAAAATACAACCTCCAACTCCACAGCCTGTGGTCAGGCATATGCAGCAATACATCATTCTTACATTCATTGACTCAGGCTTTAATTAATAGCTTGCTCGCAGTGCCTTCCCACATCTCTATTGGCTAAAAATGTTTCTAGAAGTCCACCGAGGTGTAGGCTGCGCTTGAACCCGAAGGCCGTATCAATTAGCTGTTATTTCCTCTGAGGCTCGAGATAAGGAGGCAGTTATGAGCCACACCTGGCGAGACAGATGTCTGACTCTGGATGACTTTTGCCCCCGTCTGGTGTCCTGACCCATGAGACGCTCTCACAACTGAGACGGAGCAGCAGCTTGACGGTGCTACATCAGTGAAAGGTGGGGAACCTTTCAGATGACTGATTGCTTTATTGGGCTGGTCCAGGTGTATGTTTCAGAGTTATTGTTTTGCTCGTGCAAACAGTTAGATCTTTGAGACGACTGGTTCTTTGAGGATACGTGTTTTGGGAAGTTGGCGGAGATGAGGAAAAAGTTGTTGGTTCATTCTTGTTAACTTTTCTTAAATGTGGAAAGTATTTATCTGCATGTGCACTAGCTTTACTTAATTTTCCTATTTGGTCAATTTCCAGTTTGCATCCATATCTGTCCAGACTGTTAATATATTTAACCTTCAATAAAAGGTATTAAGTGTATTTTGCCATAATTAGAATTCTTGAGTTATGGCCAGAGACATTTTTGTGAGGACACAGTGATTTATGGTGCGTTCACACCGAATGCATCGAGAATACTAAGTCAATGCAAAGACACGATTAGATGTGAGTAGCGTGTCCTCACCCCGGACTGTCGCCAATGGCGCATTTGAAGCAGCTCAATTGAAAGATGGAGAATCTGCCTCTTTTCGCCCAAGCATTCGCTCGTTGGACGGGAATTTCATTGATTGCGCTTAAGGTGTTCTTGAGATATCTCATTTAGGAGAATGGGATGGATGGATGGTTCAAACTTTACTATCTCCAGCCGGGGCTCCACAAAGGCTTAATAAAACTGCCAAAATAATATCCTGTCCTCTTGACTTATTTCTCCGTATTTTCTCAGTGGCCGCTCATTCATTAGCGATTCACAGTTAGCCAGCGACCTCCTGATCTTCGCACCATCACAGGGATGAACTCCTGGGCTTTATTTCTTTCCTCCATTCCTTTTCATAAGACTCCTCCTCTGGTTAACAAGTCATTTATTAAGCTCTGTATTATCTCCCACTGAGAGAGTACATCAAGCACCTCCTGACCTGCAGCTCATTTTTGTCTCAATGGGCTCTGCTCCTAAAAAAGTCTTTACCAAGATGGTGTGCGTCGCTCGACGGCAGACTCTGTTGTCTTGATTGTCTCCCGCGCAGTGAGACTTGGAGAGACGCACCTGTGACCTGCGTGCCTGTACACATAACAGACTGCTGGGCTGCGGTTGAAGGACTATGAAACCGAAGAGAACAACGCTCAGTGTGAAAAAATATCTCAAAGTCTTTGTTTTAAGAAAAATAAAACAAGTGGGACCAGTGGTTTCCTCTAAAAGACATGTTTTTGTTTGCTGCATATTCCAGCAGTGGTGTAATGTGCTGCCTGACAGCGCCGTCCTTTCTTCTTCAGCCTAAAGGGAACGCATTGCAAACATTCCCCCTCACGTTTCTACTGAAGATAAAGAAGGTAGTTATTTATTATTTAACACTTTTGCTCTGCATATTGAGAAATAGCTCAATATTTCAAATTATGGCGAGAATTTTCTAGTGTGTCAATCTTGCAATCACTGTTTATTCCAAGTAGTAGCATTTCTCTTTAATTTGATTTTGAAAACTGTGTTTTGAGGCCCTGTGTCCTTTGTTAATATTTAATATTGTCAAAATGCACCCTGGTGGCTTGTTGCAGGACAAGGCAATACACCCTGCCTCCTCCATGTTAGTGGAAGGGACACAGGCCAAACTAAACATATTTTATCTGAATTTGAATTACTTTAGGTAGTTCTTATCTACTTATCACACTGATGTTTGTTCAAGTGTTGATTTTTGTAGTAAGTTTGGCTGTAATTAGTTGTTTGAATATCATGATTGACAGATGAGACTGACTCGTGATTGGTGCAGACTGTCCAACATGGCGGCACCCATATCTGTGTTTTTTACTTCATTTTTATTTTTTTTCAAATGCGATGAAGTGGAGACACGTGCATCTTTATATACAGATAAACATCATACATACATTACATATTAAATTGAAAACACCTTGAAAAGTGTTGCTAACCAGATCCAGTGAGATATTTCATTTATACTGAGTAGAAGTCAAACTCATCCACTTCTGCTGATGTGTACTTTCTGTGGCCAAGGTGTGTAATTACCAGTTTTAGCTGCCCCAGATAGGGAATGAAGACAACAGCAGTCCCAGCATCGGCCATCTGGCTGTGTGAGAACTCAAGTCTCTGCTGGCAGAGAAACAAATGTGTTTTCACCCTCGCTGTTCAAACACCCACCATAAAAACCTCAGCTGTTCTTGTTTTACAGATTGTGTATTTGTCATGGTCACTTGGACACTGTCTCAGTGATTTGGTGCGTGCTCCTTTATTCCAGTTGCCAGCCAACCTGGCTTGTTTCTATTCCCCCTGGCCATGACACGCATTTACAGAGCATCACTGTAAATTTTGTGCAAAGGGCAACTTTGCTCAAAGTGGAGGCTCTATGTCATACATGAGGAAATATAAATGCATATGCATGTCAATAATACATATGGGTAGTTGCTTTGGAGAGAATTTGCCATCAACATTTTAAACTTAAAAACAAAAGCATGCAGCTTCTCTCTCTAAATTCAATCTGGAAACTGACATTTCATCCTACTATATTCCTGTGAGCTTATGGAGTTATTTAATTAGCCTAAACCCCCCACCACCACCACCAAATGAAAGAAAGGCGGGTGAAGGAAAAAAAACAGACTTGATCTTACGCACACATGTATAGGTCACAGCTATCTTTAGTTGAGACTGAAGGCCTATTGCAGTTGTTATCTGTGTGAAACAGGGCCAGATGGGGTCTAACCTTGGCTCAATCCCCACTGGGCATTCATCTTAGCTCTAATTAGTTGCTCTTAGAAGCTCGCTGGGCTAGTTGTATCACCCTGAACACAGACACGTCTGCCGCTCACACCTTGGCTCACAACGCAGCCCGGCTCGTGTTCGGAATAAGAAATCTCAATAGTTTTAAAAGGGGTGAGATTCACTGATAAACCAGAATACTAATAAATGTGACTGACATTGTTTAAATGGAAGGTAAATGAATGATTTGATTTGAGTCTATGGAATCCCCAAATATTATACTTTTTTCTGACATCAGGTCAATGAGGGTTTGATTCAACTTTACAGTAATTCGTTTCAATTTGTCAAAAGACATTGGTCCGTTGGGGAACAACAAGAGCAGCATGTGCTGGAATCTCTTTTCGTGTTTCTGCTTTCACAACGTGCAGCCCTCCCCCCAGAGTTGACTTCTCTGACAGTGTCAACACAAATCTAACTTCACAACACACTGGGAGAGCAGATGTGATAACACAGAGACACGGTTTTATTTTCACATTTTGTCAATATTGTGTTACTTTAGATTCAGTGTGGCCTTTCCACTCGATCCGAGTCACTTGATTTACCAAAAAAAAAAAGAAGCACAAACTGTTTTAATTAGGCCACAGTCACCGGCAGCAGCAGCAGCAGCCGTATTGATTGTCACTTCTGCAGCTGATGATGGATTATGGATCTGATAGGTTTTAGCCGTTGGACAGGGAAGACATGACAAGGTATTCTGTTAACATAGAGAAATCCATACTAACGTTCAATTGGGCCCCTCCCTCCCTCTCTACCTGACTCCTTCAATCCATCACCCCCTCCTCTCCTTCTCCATCCTTCCAGTTTAACTCTCTCCGCTTCCTAACAATTTTCATATTGCTCTTTTTCTCCCCACCTCTCTCCGCTCGTCCTTCCAGTCTCATTACTTACCCATATATTTCTCTGCCTGTCAGTTTTAGTTAAGGATATTTACAGTGCTGTTCTTGCAATAACCAGTTTAGATGGATCTCACCTGTATTTGTGACGGTGCGTTGAGAGGAACAGGGGAAATGACCCGTGTGATGGTTTTCAGCTGTGTACTTTCTGTGCACGTGTGTTTAAATGTAAAGGAAAGAAGAATGATGCAGATTTCCTGGTGGTATAGAAATACGCAGAATGACGTGCATGTGCGTCAGGAACGTGTCATTTCATCTCTCTTTAGAATGAGAGCCAGTACTTTCCTGTCATTTTGAAAATAGCTGGATTTGTCACTGATTCATAACCTCTATAATACAGATGGAATATATTTTTTCTCGACTAAACAGTATTTCTACTTTAAAGATTTCACAGTGGTGATGACCCCCCCACTCTCAATACTAGTATTTGCCAAAAAGGACAAAAATAACAACAGAAGGTCATCTTTTTCAGATATTGTGTTAATTATATAATGTATAATTAAACCAACAGTAGAAAACAGTTTGAGGGAGTTGAGACAACTTTTATTGGATTTGACACATGCCTCTTAACTTCCTGCACTTTTCAACAGTATATTATCCAACGATGTCCTTGAAAATTCTGATGCACCAATTAAAACCTCTTCAGCCTTTGTAGTAGTAACTGGTTTTGTAAGCCGTGAGAGCAGATGTCTTAAATGTGTAATGACTGCTCCTGCTCATAAATATAGCTCCAGTCACACAAGCAAAACTGAGTGAAGAATTTTCAGACCAAGCACAACACAAAAACACACACATAAATACTGTACATGCTCACTAAGCTGGCGCTAACATACCTTGAACTGCAGCAGTACCCATGATCCCTCTCTCCAGCCTCTGGACCAGCCGTCAACTCCCAGTCCACAAGAACCAGGGTGATTTGCATAATTACAGGAGCCCGTCCGACCTGGTGAAAATGGTGTGTCACGACACTGTCAGGAAGCAATTTCCCTCTGAAAGACCAGTAACAAGGGGAAGACAAGAGGAATGGTGGGAAATTATACAGACCCCATGAATGTAATTGGATAGAAGTCATCCTAAAACCAGCCTCTGTGCTGGTTTACAGGGAGAATCAAAGCTGCTCTCACCCGAAAAACTAAATGCGGTCATTCAAACTGTTGAAATTACCAATGCTTAAATTGTCCTGACACATGTTGAGGTTGCACAAGCAGCTACTTTGAGTATTTGTTTCTTAAACTTACAAATCTTAGAGATATGCCGTTAAGTCTTTCATGAAAACTATCGAATCAAATCTTTCCATTCAAGTATGTGAGCACTTTCCAGAGGGAAGAAAAAGGCACATTTGAGAGAAAATGGATTTTTCAAGGTTGTTGAAAAGTCACTCAATTTACACATTTGATGTATATTCACGAAAGGAATGTAAAGTATTACACAACCCAAATATAAACTACAACTAAAAAGACAGTGAACCTAAGAAAACACACAGAACCAATTGTTTGCCCATGAATGACATAACTTCAATTTCAATACAAAGTTCTCCAGAAGATAGGAAGTGTGACGTTGTCCTTTTGGAGAAGAGGATGGAATAATTCGTCATTTTTATGGAGCCACAGAAGGAGGTTGAGGTGGATGAACGGGTCAACATGGAGAACAACAACATTTTCTAATATTTAAAGGAGATGAGATATTAACGATCATTGAATAATTCATATCTCGGTAAGAGGAAGAGAACACAGGGCTCCAGAGCATCCAGTAAATCCTCCTCCAGCCTCGCAGGCTTGTACAACTGGTGTGAAAACCGATGTGAGCAGCCCGGTGCATGAGGTGTGGAGGATGAGTGACACAGCAGAATTATTTGAGGCAGCATTGAAGCATTTTGTGTGGAAAAGGACGAAGCTGGTTTTTTTTTGGTTTTTTTGTTCTGTTCCAGATGGGAGATGAGTGAGACGGGGAGAGAAAACTTAGCCGTGGAAGAATCTGAATGTGATTTTTTTGACAGCTGGTTTAGCTCCGCTGGTTTTTGACTGCACATGTCTCAACATAAGTTAGACACTTTACTTGAACATAAAACAAACCGGGTAGTTTATAAATCCCCACAAGAACAAAGTACTTCTCTAATCATTCATTAGAGCAGAAACGATGCAGACGTGTGAGGTCAGCTCGGCCGGCTGCACCTATAATGTCGCGTCTCATCTTGCAGATTAATTTAATCTTAATTTCATTTCATTATTACATCATTTCTTAAAGTTTGATGTGTAATGTATATTTAATTACCTGTGACATAGCGAGTGGTCACCCCGGCCTTGTTACAGTGGCTGAGGCCGCACAGAGCCATGCACCAAACCTTGAGTGTAAAACTTTTGCACAACTGTCAGACTTCCGTTGATCCCAGTTACAGTAAATCCCTGTTATTACGCAGGGCGGTGTTCGCGACGGCCTCGGTCCCTGAGGTTGCTGCTGCTAATGGACCTGGTTCAAAAGGAGCAACGCTTTCATGTCCCCTTTGATTAGTCAGGTTAGCTGTGACTCAGAGCTACAGCGCACTCTGGAAACAGAGTGAAAGGGTGGCGGCGTTGTGACCTGGATTGTAATGTCCTCTCGGTTGTCGGCATGAAAAGACTGTGAGCAAAGATTCTTCAAAGTCACAGTGGATTGTGGAGGAGATACGTGGTCGTATCTGAGCATGAATAAGCATTTTGTCTCTCGTGAAGATACCGATCACATAATTTTTTCATCCTTTATAAATCTTAATAAGCTTCCAACATTAATTATTAGATAATTTGAGTTTTGGGGCCCGTCTCTCTCTCACGCACCGTCTCTTCCCTCTATGCACTTTCTCTCCTCACGCCTTCCAGTACCCTAGAAGATATAAATTACAATCTGTTGGCGTGCGTATGTGGGGGATGTGTTCATTAGTTATTTGTATCTCTTCAAATAACTCCATTGTTCCTCTTTTTGAGAAAGTGATCAGATAACAACTCTAACGCCCTTGAGAGAAACACAGATGAAGAGAATAATAAAAGTGTCCAGGACAACACTGAGCGTTATACAGAACATACCTTTTTTTTCAAACAATTCCATAATCGATAATGACCTAATTATACATTTCTGTGTCCTCAAATCATCTTTCTGATGATCCAGCACACAAGCAACGCTAAACGTGGCCTATGTGGCATTGTTGCTCTCCATAATGTCGTACAATTACAGAATATCCTATTTGGAGCAGTCCAAACAGAAGTGAACCCGGAGGGTATCTCAGGGTTCTTTGTCATTCTGAAGGTTTTTCCTTTTTCGTTTCTTTCTTATTCATAATGCAAGAGGTGAATTTCATTTGATTCGCTCATGTTGCAATGTTCCAGACTCGGCAATTAAAATCACTTCAATTAAATCTCATCTAATGTGGTTTGGTAAAGACTGAAATGCTTATTCTCAATCTCGACCAAAACTAGACGACAATGTAACGTTTTTTGTTGACTGAAAGTGGATTTAAATATTTATGTTGCTCGTTACTACATCTAACATGTACAGTTTTACTCTACTATAAATTTTATTTAAAAAATGAGTTGGAGGTTGAATAAATATAAAAGTAAAATTGACTTTTTTATTTCAAGATTAAGTCTAAATATAAAAGTAGCTGAAACATATCCACACTAATACAGTCCACTGAGAACACACTTAAAATGCAGAGCATCAGCCTTGTTCAATATGGCATTTGCATTCTATTATGGGCCACAGTTTGCCCTGTAAAGCAGCTAATGTCTGTTAGCACCACATAACTTTACTTTAAATGTTATTAGTAACTATGCTAACATGCTGATACTAGTATAAACCAGGTTAGTATTTGCTGATTGGCACTAAATACGTGAGTAAGTACAGCTTAGGCTGAGGAAAATATATATCAAGTATGTATATAAAGATATATACAAGTCTGTATCTTGTGTTGCAGGTATTATGACACTAGATGAAATCATAACATGGAGTCGATCCTGCAGGCTGGCATGAATGTGTGCATCAAATTTGTAGCCAATAATCTAATAGTTGTTTTGACATTTCACTAAAAACCACAGGCAAGTCTGATGCTGGCACCATGGTGTCATCAGTCATCATCTTGGCTAATAATAGATGTGCCAATCCTTAAAATGTTGCGATATTTCAAAGGGTATGTGAAAACTTAAATGTGTTGGTGGTGCCAGGGTAAAAGTCAGAACACCACCAGGATTCGCAGGAAGAATATCAACACAAAAAAGTGTCTCTATATGAAAGCAATACAAATTCATGAATAATAAGCGTTATTGGCTTCAGCCACCCCACAAATCTAAAAGGAAAAGCTAATGAACGGATGGATGGATAATATAACAACCACCTAACTAACGTCTAAAATGAGTAAACAAATGTTTGTTTTTCAGAGAAATGCAATCTGTTGACAATTTCAAACGTTATCAGTTTCATGCAGAGAACAATTTACATAATTTCTTCAAGAGCATTGAAGAAATTCGAGTAAATTGAGTTCTCCATATGATACCGCCACCGCCGCCTGCCCTTAATCTCACGACTGTGGAAACGGTATAAAATATTCAGCTCGTTCATGTTATAATATGGCCAATATGAAAGGAGTCTGATTGGGAAAAGTGCATGAAACTCATTTTACAAGCCATGAGTGTGTAATTGTTCTGTTGCTGAATTGGGAAGTTCTTGAATCATTTAATGAAATAGTAATAATGACACGTTTTATTTGTATAGCATTTCAAGGAACCCAAAGACGAACTTGATAAACTTATCGAGTTAGCACTACTTTGAAAATAACTGGAGCTACAAAAATAACTCAGGCCTAACCCATAGCCTAATTCAATACTACTAGAGAAGATCAGTCTATGGTGAAAATAAATTGTGGTTGAATCATTTGATATTTCATTTTGTCCCTAAATGATCAGCACCAGCAGAACAATTAAATATTTAATCCATGTCATAACAGTTGTTCTCCTCATGGGCACTGGCATCGTTCTGTTATTAGAGACCACGTGAAATTATAGATTCAGACTGAGAATCATAAATGCTTGTTTTTGAACCCGAGATGCCAAAGGGAGACGACAGCCAGTAAAGTCATAAAATTTGATTATTTGGACCAGAAACACCATTGTTTTTGTGGACTTGTCGTGTGTTTGATTTCGCCTGCGCTCTAATTGCCATTTGGAAGTGAAGAGCACAAGCGGTGTTTGTTTGGCCTCTGGACTGAAGATGAGTTTGTCTTCCAGCCCTTTCGGCCATTAGCTTGACCACTGGAGTGCTGTTCACGACCTTCTCACTTTGCTTTATATCCCCTGTGTTGATTCGTTCCCTCGGCCAGATGTCCATTTATTTTTCTCTACTTTGTTTTTGTCTCCTTTGAGAGTGGGTTTTCATTTAGTGTCATCATTAAGGCTTTGTCCGCATGTCCAGAGTCCAAATGACTAGATTGTGGTTTCATTCCCTCTGTATATATTTACATGCAGTAGCGCACAGTGGTAAAATGTGGCTTTAAAGTTATCAGACCCCCTTATTCACAGATAAAGTACTAATACACTCAACTGCCTCTCCTGGATGGTTTATATCCTGACTGTCAAAAAGTTGAGAAGTGTGAATAGAAAAAACTCCAACATGCAGACGGCACAAGAAATCATTCTTGATGCATCAATAATTCAGTTGTCAAAAACGGACAGAAAACTGGTTTAAGTGTCTCAAGAGAACTAGCAGGGTGTAAAAAAAAAAACATATGTTCGCTCCAGAAATGCTAAGAAGGAAGTGAGCTGTTCACACAAAGTCAGACAAACCCAGTCAGATGGTTCGCTTCTTCCAAGGCAAGATTTGTTTCTCTCTTAAGGGAATAAAGGTAATTTGAATTGTTTGATTTGTTCACCTCAAGGTATTTGTTCTCACCCTACAACTCAGAGCCAGTCAATGACGGTGAATGGATGCATAATTAGGTATTAATCTTACCAAAGCAACAAGAAAGTAAATCAAAGGTTTAACAAAGAGGTAAATTCAAACACGTGTTATTATAATTCATGTTAAGAAAGTCGTGAAGCTTTGGAGAGTATTATTAAGCCATCTGTGAATTGTTTACAACTTTCTTATAATTGCTAGTTGAACAAACATTATGATGCCATTATTAACTCACATATAGTTTTATTTGCACATATGTTAATAAGAAAGTTATAATGGTTTATTAAGATGTCAAGATTACCTATGAACTGACGGTAATTCATATAAAAATCATCATAACAAAGCCATTGAATGTTGGAGCCTAAGTTCACAGTAGCAGAGTCTTTGAAGCTGTGATAAGTTGGGTGCTTGAGGTTTTTTCGGGACATGGGCTGCCTCCCATGATCTTACCAAAATGTCTACGGTGCCCTGATCCACTTCCACAAGTATGAATCCATCTTTTGACAGCTTTCCTTGTTGGAGACAAGAAACGAGCCGCGAGAAAAATGGGACACACCCACGAGTCACTGCATTTAACTGCAGCTATCAGAGAGTGGAGGAGTCACCAGCAATTGAACGGAGGGGAAAGGAGGCTGAGATGATATCAGAGACCAGACAGCTTGTTGTCACGGACTCAATTGGAGCGTATTGCCTTTGTGAGTGTGTTTAGAAGTTTTTGTTGCTCCTGTCTAAACTATGGAGAGACATAGGCAGCAGCTTTTACTGTCATGTCAGAGGCCAATATTAGTATTGCAGGAACAGGAAGTTTTTTTTAGAAAAAGCCTAGAGGGAAACTGTAAAGTTGGTTTGAAAAAAGTGTGCAAGTGCATTTTTCTCCAACTCCTTCCTTCACTTCCTCCCCTTGACCTCATGATGGTTTTCCACAGAGTTCAAGGAAGAGTGGTAATGAAAGGAGGATTGTTTGACTTTGATCTCAACCTTATTAAACACATAGACCTTTTTCACAGAGTGTAATTTCACATAATCTAGGGGGAGAAACTGGGGTGTGAATCATTAAATGTTTCATGTCTGAATTAGATTTGGCTGCTTCAGTTGCAGTTACCTTGTATTTCCCATACTGGCGCACTGCAGTCACTGTTCATGTTATTAGTAAAAATGTGCTTTTCCAAGTTAAAATCTCTGCCGAAAAAGGGCTTATTCCATGTCAGTTTTTCCTGTGAAGTTACATCACTGCTGCATGAAGTGTTGTAAAATGTAACTGACTGCAGTACATGGGCTAAAATATGGGAAAGAAATATATACAGGTATATATAAAAAATATGGACTGCTTTTTTTCATTTATCACTTCCTGTTGTGATTACAGACGTAAACAGAGGAAAACATTCATCTTAAACTATTATATTCGGATCTAGACGATGGAGATGCATCTGGAGTTCCCTGAACTCTGGGAACTATAAATTATGGATGTATGATCGATCTAAAATTGCTAATTGCAATATTTTCCAACATTTCCTTTTGGCCGAAGGCATCATGTTCATCTGTTTGTCCATCAATCCAATTCTCATGAAAGCAATATCCCAGGAAGCCCTGGGGGAAGTTCATTAAATCTGGCACAAATGTCAATTTGGACCCAAGGATAAAGGCATCAATTATTTGAGATTAAAGGTCATGGTTACTGTGACTGCACAGAACATGTTTTGGGTATAACAATAATTTACACACTAATTTTGACAAAATAAACATATAAATAAATAAATATATAAATTCTCCCCCTACAATAGTGCATGTGTGACAGGCCACCAGGCCAAGGAGAACTCTCTGGAGGCCAAAAACAAATATAACAAAATAATCAAAAATTTTAATTATGAAACTATAATTCAATCATCCAATATCTATTAATATCCATTGTTCCAAAATGCCACAATAAAAACAACTGTGAGGCAGAAGTTCTCCTCAAATCTTTAGTTTAATTTCCTGTTTAATTTGCTGCTCCTGTACAGGTTCAGGGTTAATATTCAATTGTTTTTTTTAATATTTCCATGACGCTGAGTGTGAAAGAAAAGTTCCACACATGCACATGCCGTCTATGTGAACATTACAAACGTGGGTGCTATATTTTGTCATTGTATTTGATTATTATTATCTAATTGGCCTTTAATTGGGGTAGAAACAGCTTGGTTCAATCTATAAAGTGAAGCATTTCCACACTAAAGGAAGTAATTTTTGTATATTTTATACAGTATGCACATGTCTGGAACATGTGACTCATTCTGCGCACATCCACCCACCCACATCTGCCTTCTCCCCTCCCTCTCCTCCCCTTCCTTTACTGAACAACATCAAACCCTTAAGCTTTGATCAAAGACCTCCATCTATGTATTTGACAGCTTGCATACATACTGAATTACCATCAGCTAGCAAAAGCAGTAATTTCCTCATCTTATTACCGAGTTATACTCCCCAGAAGGTATTGAAGGGATATTGATGTCTTGGTAATGGTCACTCAGGTATCACTTTGCATTAAGGGCTGCTTACGGGGAGATATTCGCCCTGCACACCCCGTCTGACGAAGGTCACACTCGTTGAGGGTTTAAACTCATATTGTTTAATAATAGCACCTGCTGGCTTCAAGAGGGAGTCAGGTGGACTCCTGGTGGACTCCTGGTTATTTCAGAGTATATTCTTTAAACATAATTATAGATGTATATAGAAATATACTAGGTTTTAAAACCAGTGGAGTTCCCCCTCTGCTTGTCATTCAAGAAAAAACAGGTTTCAGTACTCGATCAGGATGCCTCCTATACTCATCTCTATGGAAGCATTTTAGGCAACTGAGAGGTGACATAGGGACGACCTGCTGGAAGAGTTACGCACTTATTGATCTAGACTCCCGAACATTTTAAGGAGGATGCAGCTGAAGGATTTCTGGACTACGTTGCTTAGTTTGCTGCCATCGTTCCATGGATCGGTGAATGAAAGGTCGGATGGAGGGATAACTGAAAGAAAGAATTAATCATTCATGATCTCAGTTGCATGATCTCAGTATGCATTCTTCAGAATTTGCCACATCACAGCTGCGACTCGTCCTGTTGTCTTGGGAATTTAGTTGAAAGCGCTAAATTGCTTAGCAAAGCTGCCGTCCAAGGATTTCTCTTCAGCCTTTGAAAAGACACGGACTGCTGTATGATCTTAGACTTCAAAGTTTCAATGTTCACACACCCCAGAAACATTCCTCTGTACAGTCGAGAGGACGCATTGAAGAAAGTGACCAACGTGGCGAATTAAAAGAACACCATGCCCTTTCAACTTGGTCAGTGCTGGATGGAAAAACAGGATCAGCAGCAACAGAGATATGACGACGCATCAACTCCCTAGTATTTCAAATGTCATATTTAATCATGATTAAGGACATTTCAAATTATTGTCAATTCAGTTTATGGCCATGTCCCTGGGTGGTGTGGTAGGGTCCTAATTTTGTCTTCTCGAAAATGGCATTTAAGTAGGTAAAATATTACCTCATCTACATTTGCATGAAAAGCAGACAGTGCTGATTGCATGCACATTGACACTTCAGCACATTGCTCCACAGAAACGATTTAAAGGAGATGAATCTCTGTGACTTGACAATGGCACTCGGGCTCTCTGTGCTTCCCGAGCAGGCGATTGGTTCATCAGCGAGTGAAAGAGGCACGGTAGTTCAGTCACCGCTGTGGTCGCAAAACACTTTGGTTATTGGAGGGAGCTGAAAAGACAGATTATCTGCAAGGGAACACTTGGACTGCCTGAGCCTCTGAGTTATTCTCATGGATGAAAAAGTACGGGCTGTGCCAAGATTTGCACAAAAGCTGTTCTCCTTTCTCTTGAGAAGCCTCATTGCTTAAATCAAGTTATCCTCAAAGCGGATATCCCACTTTTTTTTCTAATTGACCTTAAGAAAATATCAATTTATTGCTTGAGGATATGAGATAATGTGCAATTAAGAATACAGAACAAATCTGTTTATGATTTGGTAATTAACTAAACCGAGGCAACAGGACAACATCCCTGATGATGAGTACACACACAAACTGAAACAAACACACCAGTGCGTAGGTAAGAGTGTGATAATGGTTGGGGACAGCAAGGGGGGAGGGTCACGTACAAATTCGTCCCAAAAATATGAGACAGATCTGCATCTACAAATATGAACAAACACAATCTATTTTAATTATCAATATTTCAATGCTTTAATAACAGACACATCATTGTATCCTTCTGTCAGTTTGGAAAACTACAAACAAAAAAACTAAAGGTAAATTCAATGGGTTTGAATCCATATTGTTGCCACTGTTGTCTGTAAATATGCTCATTTGTGGAGGGACAGATGTTGGTAAATGGAGACAACAGCAGAAGTCCAGAATTTACATTGGTAACCTCCGGCTTCGCTGTGGGAGGAACCTCGTTGATCTCCGTGCCAGAGAAGTGGGATGTGCACGGAGAGACGGTCTCTGAAGACTCGCAAGCAAACTGTTGCGTATGCCTCTCAAAAGGGAACTATCGATTTCTACTGGATGTATTCCCCAAAGGGAAGCCATGAGTGCAAGTGTTTTATTTGTCTTGTGTGAATGACTTGACGGGTGAACAGGGAAAGAGACTGATCCCTCTGTTTGTTGTCAGTGGCTGTATGTTGTTGCACAAGTCTCGAGGGTTTCGAGGAACACGCCATTATTTTAAAAGCACAGATTTGACTTAAACAGTTTGTAAGTAACAAATCCAGACAGGAAACAATGAATAAGGAAGCAGAGAACAATAGTGGTTGTGTACTATTTAAACAACATTTAAACTGACATCCAATTGAGAAAATGTATTTTTTTGTAGTTGTTGGTTAGACTCCAGCTTTCAACCATCAAATTCATTTGAGTTGACAGTCGTTTATGACCAAGTCTGCCTCCCACACCTGAAATTAGTCATATTATTGTCCAGTGATTGTCCAATGACATTGCAAGTTATCACCAGAATGAACGTTCCCATCATTACCTTCGATCCCAAGTGAGAAGAGTTTACATGTCCTCAGTCAGATCTCGAGTCCATTGTTGTTTGCTTGATGCTTTGGGAGAATTTTTCACTTCCAAAAAAACCCATTTCAAAATATATAAACGACCAAAGATGGAGGACAGATAGAGATCTACCTTTCAGAAGGAACAGACAGTCGTTGGATGCATTCTAAAGACTAATTGTGTGGAAAAAAGGTGATAAAAGAATGCGTTGGTGTATTAGCACATGAAAAACAGGTGGAGGAAGCACCTGTGTGGCGTAATTAATGGTGCGATCTCGAGCACAAAGCTCAAGCTGCAAAGACGCTTTGTCATGCTTCTGCCCCCCCTTCCCTCCCGATGACTGAGGAGGAACCTCCTTCAGGCAGGTGTTGACTTGGCACTCGCAGGCACCACAATTACCTCCTGGTTCGATTCCAAACGTTAGACCAGCTGATTCCACTAATTAAATTCTTTTGGGCACAGTATTCTGTTGGGTGGTGATTTTACTCAGAGTTGCTTCAGTAAGTCCAATAGACATATCACAATATTGTGCCTTTAAAGAGTTGTTAGAATCAATATGTCGCATTTACTGAATCTCAATGCAGTTTCTATTCCAACACTTTAGGAATTGATTACATCTTGACATCCAACTATTAATGAAAATGCAATTAAAGCTGATACATATAGATGTATCAGATCAGGGCCCCCAGCCAAATGGTTAATGAAAATATATTCAAACCACGAAGATTGAATGATTCACTTTTAAAAGGATGATACTTTTATCTCCCTTGTTGAAAAGGAAATAGGAACATTTAGAACTGCCTGTGTAGAATCTGTTTCCTCTATTTAAAGTGTTGAAAGTCAGTTACGCCATCAGCTACGTGCAGGAAAGCTTAAGAAATGAAAACTGAATTTACAAACAGTGGTTAGCTTTTGCATCCGAGATGCTACACAGCTAACTTCTTCCACAAGCTGAGGTTGCAGCCCCCTCTCCCCCATAAAACATGTCGATATGGCAGTATTTTGATGTAGAAAAAGAAAATAATTTTGGCTGTGTTGGAAGAAAGTGGCGTAAAAGCTCTCGACTGGAGCGACGTGTAACCACTTCCACACATGCATGTGGACGATTACGATTTCTACTGTTTTCTGAGCTCTCAGTTGTCGACAAGTCTAAATGAAAAATGTAGTTTTATCAATTGTTAGGAGCATCCATACAGTAGATGGTTTCCTTTGCATTAAACAGTAAAAATCAAAGAAATAGGTGATTTCATGCTTCAGATTATTACCATTCTTATGTAGGATACTGGCGAGGATAACAATCTGCTCGGCCACTGGGGAGCTGCCGCGCCTCTCAGGGTTTACAGCAGCTGTCACGGACACACAACAACTCTGCCTCTGCCTAAAAAAAAAAAGAAGATCCTGTGAGTAAAGTTAGAAATTGTCAGCTTCTTAAACATCTCTTCATGTTATTATTATTTCTCTCAGTTTGTAGATGTCTGGGCCTAATGTAGGAGCAGCTGAATCAAAACCAAAGAGACGACAGTCAAAATGCCTGTTGGTGGGGGAAGACACCTTATTACTGCCTTTAAACTAATCCAAGGAATTTTCTGTTATGATGACATTTTTCAATATAAATTACATGTTTCTAAAAATATGACCCTTCTGAATCTGCAAAATACACGACTATTCAAGCATTTGCATTTTCCTGAGGCCTTAATAGCCTGGCAACATTTCTGTACAGAGGAGGTGTGACACTGGCTGTTAAATGTGCTGCTGCCTGATACATAGCAGGTGTCAGCAAGGCAGCCTTTTACCATCTGTATAACACATTAGAATCCACGATGTCGAGCATTTGCAGGACAACACCGGCCCTGGTATCTCATCGGCGCTGGCTCCAACCACGTCTGTGTTGTTCTCACTGAAATGCCTAAAAATGTAATAGTTTTTTTTCTCTGTACATCTATCGCGGATCCACATGCACAGATGTTCTTGCAGCCGATCGAGCACAACAAAAGCAATGTTCAGTGATTCAACAAGAATTACAAATAATCAAGTAATTTACATAATCTCAGGTTATAATCTCAAGCAGCAGAAACAACTGGAGTGGTGATACAGAAGGAATAACATGTATTTAATGATTTATATAAAATAATTTAATTAAATAAAACAAATTGGGAAAAATAAGATGATATGAAGAGTGAGGGAATGTCTGAAACAAATGTGTGTTTAAATTGTTTATATAGTCATTGTATGCTAATGTGTTGAAGGGGGTTTTGTGTTTAGACAGAGGTGTATTCATCCGTCTATTTTTGGCTCTGGGCTTAGACACATCACAGAGGAGAGGCACAAAGAAAGGAGTGGTAGAGAGCAAGAGGAGAGGAGTGGAACATGTGGTGCAGCTTTTAGTTATTAGTTCAGTTTTCAAAGAATCGATTCCCCAAGGAGAACTTGCAGGAGAACTAATAGTTTGTGAGCTCTCACTAAAAATGAGGATGCTGCCTGTGTTTTGATGACATACATAGCAGCTTCCTGTGGGGAGAGGACAGGCAGTGGGGAATTACACAGCTAGGCGAAGGTACTGCTGTCATAAATATGTTATGGGAAAAGAAAGAAAAAACGAGAGACTGGCTTCAGCTTCTGTCCACGAGCGCTACAGCCTCACATGTGCAGCTGCAGGTGCATCCATGTCATTTGTGCGATCCTGTTCCGCGGCTTTATTTCATTTTTTTAAGCTACTAGAGGACATGTAGGAGCCAGGATAATTTACTGACCAAATGGTGCGATGTAGTAAAAGAGAAGTGCCAATCACACCTCCTTTTCAGTGTGAGTTCAGTTGTTGAGAAAAGCAAATGTTCCTCCTCCATTAATCAAGCGTCTGAGCAGCCTTTGTCTATTAATATAAAAACATCTTCCTACCAAACTCTCTGCGCCTCCGCAGAGTGGGAGTGATGTCAAGATACTGCAACAGACAATATTGGTGGTGAGAGGGAATTTTTTGCCTCGTAAATGAGACTAATTTCCAAGCGTATTAAATCAATTAGGGGAGGCAAATCTCTCTCATGATGATGTTTATCAACAGTGAAGCTCCATTGGAAGCTGCAAACTAACTGGGTAACAGTTATTCTTGTCCACACTCGCGCAGAGGAACCCGGGAAAATGGGAAACAGATTTGCAGTAATCTACAGTTAAGCAATTTATCCCTTCATCATTGTTGAATGGTTTTCAGAAAACCAGTGAGAAGAAAGGTTGAAACGGGGTTTCCATGCAAGCTTTTCTCCCTACTACAGCAACAGCATTTGGGATTGGAATATTTCAAATAGGCAGGATTTAATAGGAGTGGTAATTTACACTTTAATCAGTTAGATATTGAGGTGGACTCACTTATATTAGTTTTACATTAGGCAATTGTCTTATATAAACAGGAGAATAGTCAATTAAAAATGTTCAGTTTCCATATCGGCATGTTTTATTAAGAAATGACTTGACAAAGTTAACCCTAAAGTCTTATGATAAGCTGAAATGTATGTTTGTCCCATAAGGATGTACACCATGATGTGTCTCCATCGCCTCCTGGTGGCTTGCTGCAGTATAGCTCATACATGCCTCATTCATGTTAGTGGATGGGACACGAAATGAAAACTGTGTAAATGCTAAATCTGAAGTTTGAGGAACAGAAAATGCTACATTTGACATGTCAAAAGGATTATTTCTGACACTACATCCATCCTCTCGTCAGAATGTAGTGGTCTATAATGCCTCCTCTGTATATCACCTTGGTTTCTGTCAGTGGGTAGAGGAGACCACGGGGGGACATTGGCACAGATCAGGTTTAGTTCTCTTCTCTTTGCCAGGGGGGCTTGGCTCTAGCAGTCTGCGATTGGAGTTGACAATTGGACTTTGGAAGCGAGTGGATTACTTCAGATTTTTATGACATGTTGTCAGAGTGTAGGCTGCTGGTACAGCACGAGGCAATGTCCATCAGTGAGGAACTGAAACACGGAGAGCCAGAGAGCCAGCAAGTGGAACAGGCCCGTTGTGTTTGTGCTCGTCTTCAGCTAACTGTGTACGAGCCCGCATTGACGATGGTAGGGAAAATCCTGCTCCTGAAAAACCTTCGACTGAAACTTGACCAAGAAGCCAAACTTTAAGGAAATAATGATGCGTCTCAGGACCACAAAGTGAACTTTGCTTCCCCCTGCTTTCTATATGCTCATTGAGCTATTTACATTTTGGTCTGTAGGCTGATCAAAGTCCTTAAAACCTGAGATGGTTTTTAATTAGAGCTTCGAGCGGCCAATTATTCAAAATGACCTCACTGCATTGGATACTTCTGCAACACACACACAGACCTCCTTCGTCCCCTCTTGTTCTTACCCTAAGCTCGACTGTCAGTGTTCATCTGTCCGTCTCTTCATTCTCTTTCTTTCTCATTAGAGAGTGTTCCCTCTCTTCACAACCCACACTCACTTTAAGTGTGAGTGGGAGAAGGCGCCAGAGAGAAACATCGACTGATTCGATCGAAAAAGCACAGCTCCGTATCAAAAGAATAACAAACATGCAGCCTATTGGCGTTAAGCAAATTCACCTGCTCATCGCCGACACCGCTGCAGCCGCTGATGTAGTTTTGCATCTACAGTAAATAAACTGGAGGTAAACAAAACACAAACACCTGATTACTTAAAGAGGCCGAATGTTTTGCACGGTTTTTAGCCGAAACGTTTTATCAGCTCATTATTGCTCAACTGCAGCAATTCAATTTTTTTTCGGAGTTTAGTTCCGTTTTTCTTAAATTACTTTTCTTTCGATTTTTTTCTACAAGTCTAAATGGGTCTCCTGCTGTGAGTTTCCTCCAGTTCTCACTTTCTCTAGAATATTCAAGGTATCATCTGCAGGAAATTTAGTCTGTGTTCTAAAAGGTTTTCTCAAAAGTATTTTACAGTCTATAGACATCTTTGGTTGTGATTATGAAGACTTATGCTGTGTTTTAAAAGAAACCAAATGAAGCTCATAAAACATTGGTTGGTTGATCGGTGGGTTTTTAGTTTGGATGGTTGATTTGTTGGTTGATTAGTTGGTTGGTCAGTCGGTTGGTCAAACAGTCAATTGGTTTGTGGGTTTGTTGTGTGGATGGTGGATTTTCTTGGTTGGGTGGTTGGTTGGTCAGTCAACAAGATTATGCAAAAACTACCCAATGGATTTCTATGAATCTTGGTGTAAGGATTGGGCATCGGCCGAGAAAGAACCCATTTAGTTTTATAATTTGTTCACCAATTCAACCACAAAGCATGGGTATTTAGGGGACGGATCTCTATAAGTGTATCCATAATGCTGCAGCTTGACTTAATTTAAAGGAATTGTTGTAGGGGTGTGCACAAAAGTTTCTCTACCATTACTCACTACTTTTTCAAGTCCAAATGAAGTTGATAAAGTAGTCATTAAGCTCACACTGTTTTTGCCTGTTCTTCTACAGAGTCAGACATTGTTTTAACCACAGATAATTACTCCCACTCCTGCCCTTTATTCTGATCTCAGAGTGATTGATGCCTCTTCTCTTCTACAGAATGCAAGTCCATCTGCTTCCTCATTCTGCAGTACCACCGCCATAATTCTTAAATCAGGTGATTGCTGCTCTGAAACAAGAAAGCTGCATCTGTAAAAGTGGCATGGGAAATGGTTGTGTGAGCAAGAGGATGAAAAACATTACCCACATCAAAAAGAGAGAGAAGACGGTGTGTGTGTTGTGTGTGTGTTTGACTGCTTCTATCTCTCCCCGTCACTGTATAAATACACATGTTAGATATGCAAATGATCTCTATATGTATGCAAAGCTCAGTGCAACCGTTTGTTTTAACTGCTTGTGCTGTCACTGACACTGCAGCGCAAAGAAAATAGCCTTTTCCCCCTAAACCATTTAAATGTAATGCTGTAGTGTCCGTGCACGTGTGGTCACAGCTATGCGTGTGGTTAAATGTGTGCAGCGGTGCATGTGTGAAAGTGTTTGCATGAGTGTGTGCGCATGTGAATATGGAGGATCATAGGGGAATCTGACTCATTTTTCAATCTTCAACTGCATAGGCCACCTGTCCCATATAATTTTCTCCTGTCAGTCATGTTTGCAGTACCTTTAATCATAGTGAAGTATGGCTGCATGTGTAGGGGTCCATATGTGCACATGTATGTAAGTAGATGTGTACTTCACGTCTACTTGTGTCACCTCAAATCTTGTATAGTATAACGTTTGAAACCATCATTTTCCTGTAATTATTCCTCGTTTGAAATGCGTTTGCTGCGTGCAGGAAACGTGACACTGGGGTCAAGCCGACAAGGACTGATTATTGTGATTGTAAAGCAAGACTGACATTATAATCTGCACCAGACAGACCGATGCACAGAAAGAGCAGGTGTATTGCCGCAGTCTGCCAGCCTGCAGTTCTCAACCACATGGCCGTCCATGGAACAAGCAGCTAAAGTGGAAACCAACTGTGTGTTATACTAACTTCTGTCTTCCTGCTGAGGATGGTAAAAATCTTTATGGCTTTTTTCACAATCAATCGGCCCACTGACGTGATATGGTTTCTCCTGCCGTTGCCAGTGGCCAACCTATGATAGATGTGTTTGTGAAAGAGATTGAATTGATATTGTATTGATAGAATTAGACTCTCTTGATATTCTATTGTTTAGAACCATATGTATTATATACATATTCCAATCATCTGTAGGATTATTCAGCCTTGGTGGAGCTGTGCATTCCACTGAGTGCCATTCCAGTTATGAGAAGGGTTATTATGATGAGTTTGGATAATTATGATATTGTGGTGGGACAAATAAGACAATGGCAAGCCTCCATAATCTAAGTAATGAATGTGAAACACGGGACACACTCAATAAAACTCAGCATCAGCCTCTTTTGACCATTAGCAGATTTTCATGGGTTCATCATCTGCTACTACAGCATCTGCTTTGGCTTCGTCAGATGCCAGTTATCTCTGCCTCAGGCTAGATGGTGTTTTAGCATAGACGACACACCCAGATGATGTGTGTCTGTATTGAGAGGTTCTAAAGAGCTTGTGAAAAAACAAGCATTGTTTTTCCTCAGTTAAAAAAGTTGTACTGCTCGACAGAGACTAATTACATGCGGCAAGGAATTCTTGGATGAAAATGTTTCATCACGTTTAATATAATCTCATTCATGTCGTGGTGAGGCTCTCTACAGCGCATGATAATTCTTCAACCTGGAGTGTGTTTCCTCAGCTGCCTCACATCACAGATGCTCCTCATTGCTCCTCCTCACCGACTGTTTAAAGCAGAAGTGTTCAATTAAAATTCAAAGAGTTCCAGTTAGTTAAGATTTCCTTGGAGTTGGAGGGGGAGTGGGGACGGGGGGACTGCAGGGCTAATGACACTGAAATAACCAAACAGTGCAATATATGTTGAGTTTTCCTTTTTATTCAATTCTGTTCATTAAGTTTTACATATTACAAGTTTTAAATAATTTTATAATAATTTCAACAACTTATTTCTCCACTTATTGTCTCTCATCTCTCTCGTGTGTGTATTGCAATGATTGCCTGAGTATAATCATGGGATTACAAAGGGCAGGGTCGATTGTTTCATATGATTATTGTTGTTGTCCCGCTGCCCAAAATATAAAATAATAGAACTGCTATGTCAATGATCAGCTGTAGGTTAAGGTCTGGATAGGGTGAAGTTCCATTCCAGATGTGGACCATGGACTGTCTTCAGATTTAAGCCACAACATGTCCTTGCAGCCCAAATGTATGATCTTCCTGCAAATTATTCTGTCGCCTCATCAGTTTCCTCAGTTGTGTAAATATCCCAGATACGTCTTTCTGTTTCCATCTGTGTAAGAATAAAAATCCCCTTCAGATTCAAATGCTTTTTCGCCCACTGCGGTCAGGCCACAGAATTTGGACCCGAGATCCTTTTTAGTCTTTCACACATCCTCCAGTCAGAACCTACAGCAGTAGTTTGGTTTTAAATCTGCAGTCCATCGTCCTCGTGGTGATTTCCCATCATGCTCCACCTTTTCTTCAATACAGCCTCACAAACCAGTCTGCATCACTGTGTTATACAGTAAAATGTGGGTGCAGACTCTATAAATCACTGTCAGATTTTCTACCACGTATCTGTTTCTCGGATGCTTGCTTGGTACTTCATATTGAATCTATATTACATTCCAGTTCAATAATATGTTGCATTGTCTGAAAATGTAATATTCCTCTATAACCCACTGCAGTCAGCCAGGAGAGAAACCATTAAAAGAAATTATCAGTGACACTGACTAGACATAAGTGTGAAACACAGCTGTGGGGGCATATATTTATAAATTAGTTTTTCATGAGACAGCTTGAATTTTTCTAAATCGTCTTTTGGTCTCTTACTCTTCCTATGAATTACAGGATTTCAGAAAATATCAAATATAAAAAAACAGAATAAGGAAATGATTTTCTCTGTTTTTTTGTGGGTTTCTTTTGTTATTCATTGCTTCCTTTGCCACAGTCCATCTGAGTTCCAGTCCATGACGTTAAAGGCCTTTGTGGAGACTCTACAATCAGAAGATTGATTACAGTGGAGGGAAAAAGCAGTGTTTCTACCCCTCTGCTAATTATATGATCCATTACTAGGCTCAAATGAGCAGCCTTCATGACAATCCCATTCATTATCATTCTCTTCAAATGGACTAATTACACGATGGCGTTCCCATTTTGTCCCCCTCACTGAGGTCCTTATTCCTCACATGCTCATGGTGCTGGATGCACTCTTCGATCTGCACTGACATATCACATATGTGATATGTCAGTGCAGATACTGATTCTGCAGTCAATTGAAAAGGATGTATGCTGTTGCACCCCCCCCTTAGAAATCTATTTCTCTTTCACACATCACATGCATGTACTCAACCTAGTGTCTTAGCAAACAGAAAACAGTTAACAGCCTTTTACTGCTTAAACATTCATACTTTTAGGTTGCATTGAGAGGGGGATTCAAACTAGTTTCAGATGTTGAGAGGCTTTATAGCTGGAAAAATTGCACTTTTCTGCTGGGCTAAATTCTGCATGACACTCAATCAGTTAAAGCTATTCTGCAGTTCCGCTCGCGTGGCTTTTACGAACAAAAGCATGAATGCCATTTCCACTCTATAATTCAGGCCTGTTCCGAATCTGTAACCCACTATCAATCACGATGGAAATTACTTGATAATTTTCTCTCAATGCAGCAACCGCGGGAATCCAACATCTCCCTGTGACAGACAGACCCCATTCTCTCCGTCTGCCTCATCTCACATTTTCCTATTCTCGTATATTTATGTGATCAAATGAATTGTCCGCTGGGCCTTTTATGAAGCAGGAAATATGTATGAATTTGACTTGATGGCTAATAAAGAGTCTCGAAACCATACGCACACAAACCCAAATAAAAGGAGGGAGGGGAAGGGGAAGGAGGGTGGACGGAGAGGAGGAGGAGACAGGAGGTGAAGAACACGTGACAGGGAAACACAGAAAGATCGGCGAGGAAGAGAAAATTCCATTATCCACTCTACTGGCGGTAAATAACATCACATCATTTTTGCAGAGAGAGGAGAAGCGCTTGCAACGCCGTGCTGGTCATTAGCATTTTCTTCCCATAGCCAGAGAGCTTGAGAATGGAGCAGTAAGTCACAGTACAACAGTAAAGTGCACTTACAGAGAGAGGACAGCTTACTGTGGATCATTTACTTTCCCCGAGATGAATAGGGACAATATTAGAGACAGGAAGAAATTGTGTGTGCCAGTTACATTAAAATGCACGTTAACCTATCCTCACCTACGCTGACGATTCAACACCCTCACAAACCTAACTAACATTTAATGTGCACTTCTTCACCTGATCTCCTACACTTTGTCTTATTGTGCAGATCTGAACGTACTGTACTGAATCCTTAATGTTATTGTCCCACAGATGTAAAGATGCTTTGGATAAAGGTTTCTGCCAAAAGAGTAAATGTAACCAACTTTAGATAAATACTGGAAATGCATTGGCGTGACGTCACTGGATTACCTGATTCAAGTGTTTTATATATAAATCTGACTGGTCCTATTTTTTTGGTCCTAGGTTTTCATTGTTGTTTGTTTGTCAGCATGATTACTCAGAAACTATGGAACAAATTCCCATGAAATTGTGGATGGGTGGGGCCCAGCTTGAGGTACATAAATAATACATTTTGGTGCAGATCTGGTCAAAACAGACAGATTCAGGACTTTATTTTCCCTTTCTTTGACAAGATAGGGCGCCCTTCTAGTTTTATCTTTATTGTGCCAAATTTTGTTCGACAATTCCACCTCCGCTTTTGTCAAAATTTTCAAATGATATTTTCTAATGCCCTAAATACATTAAATTCCATTCATACATTAAATGGTAAACTTAGATTTGGACAGTTTTAATAAAGGACAGCATGAAATGACCTTCATGATGCAATTACCTCCATGATATGATTTTGATTTGAACAAAGTGACCCTCTATGCTGTCCTTTATCAAAACTGTCCAAAACTAAGTCATCCATACATTTTGAGTGATGACCATTGCAGCGATGGGACTGAGCCTCTACCATTCTCTGGCAGTGTAAGTGACGTTTACTGTAGACGCTTTCCAATATATAGCTGCCCACTGCTCCATGTGGTCACTGCCCTTGTGTGTGTTGTGTTCCGCGTGCTGTGTCCACCTATGGATGGGTTAAAAGCAGAAGTTGAATTTCCCGATAGCATGATTGATTTTAAACAAACAAAAGGAAATCTTAATCTTAGAATAATCCTAAATCTACGTCTTGAGTTATGCTTTAATTTCATTGATTCAGAGCTAAAATGAAGCCTCCAAATGTGACTCAGCAGTTATTATTAAGCACACAGGCCAAGGCTCAGCTGGAGCTCCAGACACACTGACATCCTCCCCCTCTGTCACTGCTTCCACTGCCACTAATAGTAAGTAGGTGAGAGAGCTTTCGATAAGTGTTGGTGGACTATGAACTGAAGTCGAGCTACTCCCCTTACTTCCTCAAATAGTGACTGGGACATTTATCATTTTATCTGCAGAAGGTAACAGGCCTATATTTGAGGAACGCTTATATCAGAGAAAAGCTTTAATTTCTAATTCCCTGTGTTTGATTTGTGCAGTTTGTCTTATTTTAATACGAGGGCCCAGAATTGCAAAAGCCTAACTGCATTAGAATTAATACAATTAAGTAATCAAATAACTAAATAACAAAAGTTAGTCACATTTCACGAAGCTTTAAAAGTTCTAGACAAAACTTTTGTGGATCTTGTTTATATTCTTATCCATCGCACCACAGTGCCATCGGGGAGGATTCTGTCAATCCCAGATTGATCCTGCAGCATGACAATGACTCCAACAAGATGAACTGATGCTGTTTTAAAGACAAAGGGTGGTCACAAGAAACATTGATTTGATTTAGGTTTTTTTTCACTTTTTGTTTGAAGTCCCTGCCCCCTGCCCTGAACCGAACACCACTGGGGGTAAAGCTTAAACACGGCACAGCCTGGAAAACATCTCAGAAGAAGAGACGGTAAATGAAAGTTAGGATCAAACACAGAAACGGTCTTAGTTGGAGGAGGAGTTTGGAAAGTTACTTATTGCGACGTTGGAACTTGTGCAGACGCAAAAGAAATCGTGTTTAATCTGTTTTCTGTTTCTGTCAATGAAATAAAAAGGACTGGTGCATTGGCAGGGGTTCTCGTTACTTCTCAAACGTTTCCATACATCAGTGCACCCGTACTACACACAAACCACAACTCACAAAGCAAATGCTTACGAGCAGGTTCACAGTACAGTCACACTTTAAATCATATTTAATTTGAATATAACATTATTATTGTTTTTGTTTCCACAGCTGCTGAACTGAATCTGGGTTTAGTTGTGATTTTATCTTTGCAAATTCAACTTTTGAATTAATCTGGATTCAATTCAAGTCAAAGGGCATAAAAAGAAGAGACAGAATGAGGAATGTCGACAGAAAAACCCAGAGAAATGTACAGTGAGATGAAGGAATGACAGGGATTTGTGTTTGAACTATGGGAAGAGAAACAAAAGACGGAAGGGAGAAAGAATCAAAGGCCTGTATCTTCACGGGAGTCGAGCAGCAGGTTGAGACAGAGGCAGCCTTCTGAGACTAAATGCGTTCTCCAGCTCTGGCACCCTCCCTGCCCACTGCGTCAGCCCACACAATGTCTGCCTGGTCAACCATAGCATTCCTCTCTGAACACTTGCACGAAAAAAAGACTACGCCGCTCCTCTGGCTTACTTCCTGTTACCTTGAGCTTCCCCACCATGATGAAAAACCAGTGTCGGCTTTTGTTCAGACCCGCAGGAATCGCCGTTTGTCTTCTTCACCCCTATTTCTTCTTTTCCCCCTTTTCCCTCGTTAAATAAATCCACAGTCGGTGCATCTGCTCTGATTCCTCCTCATTGATTTCTCCCCATCTCTCTCTCTCTCTCTCCCTCCATCACCTGTTTCTTCTTCTCTCGCTGCCAATCACGGTTTTCTCGACTGCACCCTGCGGACAGACCCTGCAACCATGATCATATGAGACAAAACTGAATGCAACAACATCAACACATCAGTGCGCTCAGACAAACTTCGACCCAGACGTTTGATCTCGGGCTCCTGATGAGATTTTGTTCACCAAAATCCTAACTGTTGTTTCTTGCCTTTGCTGTTATAATGTAACTTAAATGTTTGCTTCATTCAAAGAAATAGGTTTAAAACAAAACAGAAAAGGAATCAGCTAAGATTAGTAGATTCAGTAGTGAAGGGACATGTTTCCATGGTGAACTGTGTCTTTGTATCACAGCTTCATGTCTTTATTTTTAGAGCACTCAATATGAAACAACCTTTCTCTGACTGCTGTAAATCTCTGATTCCAGCTTTGTTCATGACGTGCAGACAGCCAGAGTCCCAGTACCACTGCACAACTGCTTGCTTTTTAATAGTTTATTGTTGCCAAACATCGCACCAAATTAGGAACCAACTGCACTTCCCCAGTGTCCTCATCAATACAGCCGGCAAGGGTGAAGATGATTGGACGAACAGTCCTCAAAAGACAGACAGACATACAAAGAATGATTGTTTACGCTGCTTGCTGGGGTCCTCATCTGTATTCTTTTTTCGTCTAACTCTTTTTTATTTGTTTGCTTTGTTGAGTCCGTATTTCGCCTGATGAAAAACGAAGCTGTGGAGCAGATTATAATTGAAACTTTGATATTTTCCTGATTAATTATGACTGTCACTTCACCAGCCTCAACCCTTCCGCCATTCATCTTTATGACCCAACCCACTGATTAACCATGGTGCCACCAAATACAATCGCTTCTTTCCACATACAGGCTACGCACATTTAGTGTTTAAAGCTACGATATACCCATTGCAACTGTTTAAATTGGATATAACAAATACTCGCGTTGAAGGGGCTAGTATTGTAGAATAAGTATGGTTAAAACGTAAAAAAGTACTACTTAGTCAAAGGTCAAGACTATTTCAATCAGTGGCTTTCTCAGCATTAGCTTATGTGAGAGGATATGCATTTTTTACTTGAGTGCCAGATGGAGTTTTAATTGTTAACATTGAATGCATCCTCACCTCCACCAAGGAGATTATAATTAGTTTTTTCAGTTGTCTCCAAGATTATGCAAAAAACCTCTGAACCAGAGTGCACTAAATTAACAGGAGGGATTGGGGAATGTGTGGAATGAGAAGACCTCAATAAAGTTTAGATATTGCATGTGCTGACATTTTTCGTCCATTCCTCAGAAAATACCGTATTGGATGTGGAAAAATATTTGTGGTGTTGAGATCAAGTTTGTACAATTTGGTAAAGATTATCAGACTACTTTCATATTCCTTTTTATCTTCCCTGCTATTATAACAGCTAGACGGCGTATGGTTGTTTGGCCTTGGCAGAGGTATGTGCTCTACAGAGGGCCATTCTACCTCCGAATGAGATCATTTTGGAAATTGTGCTGTGCGAGTTTAAAATTTGTGACCATATTCATCAGCCCGGGCCAGATTATTCAGCCTCTCGTCCCCACAGACCCGGCTCGATGGAACAGTCATTTCACTTTTGCGCCTCCATGAAACCAAGGCCACATTTTGACTTCAGAGAAATCAGGTTTTATGTGCGATCGTTGTTGGTAGGCGCGAATGTAAATGTATGTGTGTGTGTGTACAGTGTACATGATGATAGCTGTGCCTGTATGTGTCTTCTCAAGGTGAGATTATGCAGTCTGCATCCCCATATGGGTTTAACCTGCCCCAGAAAAACAATGTGAAAAGGCCAACGCATATCAGCAGTTTGGTAAACAACCTCCTAATTAGGCTCATTGATTACACACCGGACCCAGTCAACCATAAGATCACTGTCTGAGGAGCCAGCCAGCATTCTGTCAATCTGAAGGCTTTCATACTGAAGCCCCTGGTATGATGCAATGTCTGGAAGAGAGGGAAAGAGATAGAGAGAGATTAGCGTAATGTCTCCATTGTTGCAGTGGGAGACAAAGATGTATCCCCAAATCTCTCTTTGATCGCAAAAAACATTTTCTCTTCTGAAGATAACCAGAAGGGAACAGCGGCAGCAGAAGTTGTCCAACCACATAACCTCCAGTTATATAAATATGGGGTGTGTTGAACTCAAACTCAAAACACTGGATTTTGCCCAATCAAACCCTTGCAGACCACTGGAGACCAGTGCATGGATAAGTAGTTGAGGTAGAACATTGATGCAATAGTCAAAAATCCATTAAGAAAAGAGACAATGATCTAATACATTCAGGCCTAGAAATGTGTGTAGAGTGTATAATTACTACACACAAGTGACCACTGGACATGAACACAAAGTACAAAGCTCCTTAAAACAAACAAGAACAAAAATGGACTGTGGTAAAAGACTGGAAAACCATCACAAATGATGCTGTGATATCTTAAGATCATAAAATAATTTTATCACTTTACTGTTGTTCAAAGAAACGTGAGCCAGAAGGTCATATGTCCCCAGCTTCAGTTGTGTCTCATATTCTTATTTTGATCTAAAACCCAAATATCTTCAGTGTCCAACGAAAACAAAAAGGTGCTTGCCTGCTGTTGCTAGTTTGAGGTAGGTGTGTGTGTGTGTGTGTGTGTGTGTGTGTGTGTGTGTGTGTGTGTGTGTGTGTGTGTGCACCCAATACTCAGGTAATTGGCCCAGTGTTGTTATGTAGATGCGAAGCGAGACAGCAGCCCTGAAGCTAGCAGTGGTGTAAAGAGTGTAACAGTAGAGAAGAAAAGAATTACCCATATGAAACCAGCCACTATTATATTCAGATTGATGAGTGCCATCGGGAACAACAAGACATTGTTTCTTTGTCTCTAACAGAAATGGCTGCACTCCACTCTGACATTCAGGCTGCGGCGCCTGCAGAAAGTCTAGCCGCCTATCAATTTCCTTTCTGGACAGTTCTGGCATTATGAGTTTAGTCTAACCATAGCTGTAAGGAAAAGCAGACTTTTGGTAATAGATGTAAATCTCGCCTGGGCTGAATTAACGTATTGCTTCAAATGTGGCAGTTTTGCAAAAAGATATTCATTGTACCCTTAGGTTGGTTTTGAAGGACCTTGGGAGGACAGCGCCGCATTAAACATTCTTTTTGTGAAAAGGTGTCCATTCATGTTAATAGAATATAATTTATATGTTGAGGAAATTACAATTTTATTAAATCTCCATTGGGCAAAGAGTGCGTTAAGATGTAAATATACAGAAAATATGCAATAATGATCAGAGAGAATCCATTTTTTTGCGGAGCATTCATTGTTATGCCATCACTGAAGGAAAAAACTTTTGAACTCACAGGGAACTTTCCCATGTAGAGCAGAATATAGAGAGGAGGGATTAACTTTATGTGAGCCTACAGGGGGGGATTCAGGGACTCTGTCTCCCTCTCTCAGAGCCTAATTATGGCTCCATTGTCTTTAGAATTATTTAGCTGTTAATTAATTCCTCATGTGTTCAATCAGCACAATGTAACCGGCCTCCCTTCTGCTCTCTGCTTCAGAGACTAATGATAGGTTACAAAATACATATTCAATGGAGTGAAGAGGATCGGCTTAATGCGATCAATAGAGCTACATCACAGCTTCTATGTGTACGCACATGTGCATGTATTTTACAAATGGCTTAAATCCGTGAGGACTGATCTGCTCCCCGCTCTAATAGCTGGGCGTGAGAGTGCACAGCTTTTCTGCTCATCTCTCTAAACTGACCTCACTTCACCTCTTTTATCCTCTTTTTTTCCACCTCTGCACATTTTTAAATTCTCCCAAAAAAAATCCCATTTTCCCCTGGCACATTTCTCTACAACAGACGTGGTTGTTTAAGACTTGCAGTCCACCGTAAAAGGCTGCAAATCAAAGTATTTACTGTGTCTTCTTTTATTTTCCACGCGTTTAAGTCTGCACCATTGCACTGCATCATCCCTCTACAATGCAGCGCCACCACAGTCCACAGTCTGCTCCTCCTCTCGGGCCGTCTCATTACGAAAGCTAAATTAACCGTGGCGCGTACCTTCAGAGCATGCAGCGGTTTTACAGCGCCATCAGCCTCGCCTGGCAAATACTCCATCACGTAATTGAATATCAGGCCCCTCGTATGGCCGAGCCTGTGCATGTGCGTAATCGCACACACAGATGCATCTGTGCAAACCCACACATGCAAATGCGTTTTCCTCAGCTGTCTGATGCTCTTTTATCTATGGTAACTTACAGTGTGCGCGCCATGTCTTGCTTAAGGGAATCGCAGATGGCTGCTGCTGGGTCGGACATTAAATTTGGATGGTGAGGATTTTGTTTCTGGCTTCACTGCTGCCAGTGCACACTGCGCATACACAGGTGAGACAGAAGGAGCCTTTCAGTTGAGTTTTACAAGAATGTCAAGAATATGTCGTTAATTTCAGTGCAGAGTTATGATTGCAATCATGCTGGAGTCCAAGTGAGTGGGAGAAGTCAAACAACAAAACAGTCACAGTTACATAATATCTATATAATCATCAACTTAATTTCTCCAGTCAAAGCTCATTTAGAAAATACAGACAAAGTGGAACGGTGAACTTGTCCAAGTTTTATCGATAAACCATCATTTGAAAGTTCACCTGTAATGCTTATTCCAAACATTACAGAACCCAAAGGAGGCATCAGATCAGCCATGTATTAATTAGCCTTTTTCTTTTTTTAAAGAAAAAAATCTGATTGTGTTGTTCATATGGTGACCTTAATGCTCTTCCCATTGAAATTACCATGAAACAAACATCTTATAAATAACACAGGGGAGTCGGCACAAAAGCAAGCTGACCCTAACAGACAATACTGGTCAAACTTGAGTCGCTTAATTTAGATTCAGACAAACACGTTGCACTCTTGTTCAACTGTCTGACCAGAAAACTATAAAGCAATTCAGAATTTTACTCATTTTCTTTATTATAATTGCAACTTGTGTGTTTGTGTTTTCTTATGTAACAAAAGGGACATAAGATCTGAATCAACAGTGTATAAAAATACATTTTGCGTAAAATGAGGAAATAAAAAAGGAGAAAAAAGTATGTAGTATTTATAATTCTGAAGACGTTTTTTCTAAAAATGCACCAACAGGATCCCACTGGACCCAAACACTGTTTTGATTAAAGCTACAGTTCAACTTTTTAAGTTTGTTTCAGATTCTTCTGAACTTACAAAGACGGCTTTTATTGTCTTTGATCTTATCAGGAACCAGGTCCAGGAGGACTGTGTGTTAGTGCTGTACTTCTTTTGTCGCAGTCTTTTCATGTGCATCTGTTTCCTTTCACGAGCACGCGTCTCTTCCTCTGTGTCTCCAGGTCCACCTCCCAGTCTGTTGCCTCGTGTAACAACACCGTCTTCATTAATTCCCAGCCACGAAACCAAACGTCTGTCCATTCTCTTTCTCATCAGATTTGAATGGACGTGGAGGATGTGGAAAGCCTGAAATGTCAGGCTGGCAGCTGCCAGGGTAATAATGTGGTAGTACGAGGAAGTAGTGGCAGTTTGTGTCGGCTCTACAGGCATATTTTTCAGTCCCTGAACGGGCATACATAATAAATGTCAAATATGCACATCTATATGAATTACTGCTTCGGCCATGCTGTAAGGACAAAGTGGAAGCCATTAGTCCATGCGTGCTTGCCAAAGCTTGTGGCTAATGTCGAGGCGCTCTCAGTTCAGGTTTATCAGATTTAAATATCCCTCTCTCTCTCTTCTAAAAGCCCATATAATGTTACATACTACAAGTATGGTCCCATTAACTGATCATTCTTCTCCACGGTAACCGATTTTTGGTCCATCTTGCCAGCCCCCCAATCTCCAAACGCCTCATTGATGCAGCATGCTGCCCCCTATGTTCAGCCTCCAGTAATACAGTCTGTGCAGCCAGCTGTGGTGTAATTAATTCCTCATTAGTGTAGGCAATAATGACGATCTTGCTTGCCCTTTCTCTGTCTCTCTCTCCGTCTTGATGCTTGTGTCTTTTTTGCCCCCCCCTTCCAATGTGCCTATCTCACTGCGGCCGCCGCCAAGTGCTCTGCTGGAGGGAAGCATTTGCATTTGTGAAATAAAGAAAGCAAACAAACAACAATTAGCTTCCTGTTGACATAGAGAGTTGTGGACTCATCTCCTGCAAATTATCCCTCAGTGAGGAATGGGCATGGGAGACGGTAAAGCATCGGCTTTAGGTGTGCTTTAATGAACTGTCTACGTGGAGTTACAGAGGCACAAACGTGAATTAAATATGTTTGCCTCCAGCAGTCCCTTTTGTGTTTGAAACATTTGACCAGAGCCACATCTGAACCAATTGGGTTAACAGCTGCTGCACAGACATGATCGAGAAGGATTCTGAAGTTCTTCGCACAGATGGAATCAGGAGACTAAAAACTTTCAAACAATGTGTAATTTGTCAAGGTTGAGAGAGGACAGAGTTCGGTACGGACCAAAACACACCCACCAAGGCCAGAGGGACCCGTGGCTGGGACCATGCATTTTAACAAAAGTATAAAAGTTCTGATGAATGGAGTTTTCCCACAAAAAAATACAGATGTGCGTTAAAGTACTTTGTGTTTGGATTTTCATTATATCTCCATATAGACACAGCCCTACAACCATGACACAAGAGCATGAAATTCTGTTCATCCCGTGTTTCATGAGCTAACGTGCTTCTTGCCGTCTCACTGCAACATATTCATCAACTGCATATTTCATCTCTCCCCCTTCCACAGTGGTGCAAGCCCTCCCGTCCCTCGGTCAAAGTGCAGTAATGTGTCGGATAAAAGTCGGGACTTTGATCGCTCTTTGACTTTGAGCCGCAGCCCTGCTCCGCACTTCTCATCTAATAAATGTACCATTCCAACAGGCTGCACCACAGATCAGCTGAGGACTCTGCTTTCCTCCCTCTGGTTCATTATGCATCACTGGAAGTAGATGAGAACTTTTTGTAGGCGTCTTCTTGAATACTAAGCAGCATCATAATTAAGCCACATTACACACACAAAGTTTGACCTTGACTGGTCAACATTTCTCCAGTGGTACAAGCTTTTCTCGCAATGTTGTGGTAAGCAGAGAATATTAATTAAAGCTTTGCATCACCAGCATTGTCTCCCATGACTAGTCTTGACCTGACAGTGTCTGGCAGGTAATATTACATCCGACTCCTCATTATTTGAGGAATATCAGCTTTTGCCATCAAGCCGAAGAGGAGTCCCCACATGCTCGACTGAACAGACCGCAGAGCTGATTTGTTCCTCAGTCTGTCAAACTGTTAAATCAGAGTTTGATCTCTCAGCAGCCTCAGTGTTCCTGTGTGGGCCGAGCACTGCAAGTTAAAAAGGGAGTGATGGTATCGATTGTGCCGCAGCCACTTATTCATAATGTGTGATGCGGCGTGCATTTGCTTTGTTGTTTGGTGTTTTGGCTTGTGCTTTTATACAAGATTAAACATTTCAAACTTTTCAAACTTGTTTTGAATTCGCTTAATATAAAATCGCTTTGTTTTTTCGAGAAGCCAATGCAGCCAGGTCTGAATGATATACAACACAATTAAAAGTAATTCCTTTTTTTCACAGAGTCAAGGAAGCTAAATAATTTAACACCTGTCTTATTATGAATTATTTATAGACTAAATGCAGAAGCATCCCTTCGTACACAATGGCACCTTTGATATTACAGGGAGACACTTTCATTCACAGTGTGCTTTCGCTAATTGGGCAAACAATGGTGGAGTTTATTACAAGACAGGAAAAGCCAGAGAGCTGAGCTGAGATCCTCACTCGTTTCTCTCTTTGCTTCCAAAGCCTCAACACACAGTAAAACTATGAAATAAAACATTGCATGGAATTGATGCAAGGTCCATTCAGTAAAATCAAGGGTGTTCAAAGACCAAATTTCAAATAAACACAAACAAACAACCTCACACTCAAAGAACGTGTTGGGCGTGTTAATGTTAAGTGTTCACCTTTCATGGGAGATCATCTGAATTATTTCTGCAAACACTGTAAAGGAGAATATTATGCATCTGAGTGATTCCTACACACGTCTCTCTTGTCATGTTAAATATGCATCCCTGCAAATCTTTGAGACCATTTTTAAGATGATTCAGGTTTGTGTGGGTATGTGCATTTGTCTGTCTCCATGTGTGCGTGTGTGTGTGTGTGTGTGTGTGTGTGTGTGTGTGCGTGTGTGCGTGTGTGAAGTGGGATTTGCCCAAATCAAAAATCCTATTCGGCTTTCCAGCCCAGTGAAACTCAATGGTGCACACATTTAACAGGAAAGTGAGAAAACTGCTGACTCAGCATGAGGAAGGGCGAGAAAAAGCCAAAGAAATTGTCCAGCACATCCCGCCTTTGAGACTGCTCCTACTGTAAGATGTGATAAGTTATATATTATTATTATTTATGGAATTATGAAGAGCAGTTACAATGAACAGCATCACCTGGAGGATCAGCACTCTGCTTTTTTCAGCTAAAAAATACCTGTGCATTACTCTTATTTATATCGGTAAATTAAAACTGATTAGGGTTGAAGTCTTTTTCCAATCTCATGAAAGAAATAAGAAGTATGTATACTTTCAGCTTAAGTGGCAGAAAATTAGATGTATGCATTTGAAGGATCAACATCCCAGGGAGTTAATCAATTCAGCCCATAACCCTTACAACACTCGAACATAAGAACCCTTTTTTCACAGCTCGGGGATCAACACCAACGCACGATGATTGAAAACGACCAAAAGGAAAATCCGCTCAGCCAATAGAAACAATTAATTCACAATTAGCATCAATGCAAGTACTACGTCAGGTAGCGCAGAAACAAGCAGCCAGCAGATGCCGTGGAATTACCCACGAGTAGAGAAGAAAACAATAGAACCGTAGCGCTGGGAGCCTCCCAGCTTAGTGATGTTGCCAAGCACACAAACGTGACTGAAGAGAGGTAAAGACAACAGTTCAAGATGTTTATGTTAGCACAGTGAGATGCCAGACATGCAGGCTAAAGAATGCAGGAGGAGGAAAACCCCTGTTTCAGCGCGGTCTGGCTCCCTGTAAGCACACAGTGTAAACCGGAGACAGTCTCCTCCCCTTCCGATCTTACAGCATTAAGTGCATGTTTGAGACCCATAGCTCAGGGCATGGATCACCTCTGGATAGAAGGTCCTCCCAGACAGATGTTTCTGGTACATAAGTTTAAGGTTTAGCTTTTGTTGTGTGAATTTTTCTATACGTGATATATGAGACCATAAAAGAAGAAGAGAAAACTGCTGTCCTCATAAAGTGGACTGGGTTTGGGCCACTAGAGATGCATTGTATTGACAAAAGACCCCCATCAGAGAGAGATCCCACCATAAAATGAATATGTTTCTGGAGAACGGCCTTTTTCCCCATCTGTCAGGTCCCACAGTAACAGGTGGACCCCTCACAAACGAAACCCAGCGACACATGCCCATGAATGCAGATGTTTACATTTACATGCATTCATGTGGAAAAGAGCATTTGTCAATGCAAAGTCCCAGATGAATGTGAGCTCGTATGTCAAAGCCCATCACTCAGTCAGAATAGGTTTTTCCAGGAAACAACAGCCCGCGAACATGGGCAGCTCTTGATTTGTTTGCAGATATTTGGCAGTCGACTGAGCTCACAGCAAAACTTCTGCAGGATAAGTTATTCTTCAAGAAACTTCTTCCATCAGAACGTTCCCTGTTAATCTACTACAATCATGTGATCTGCTGTGCTTGATGTGAATTTGAAAGCATCAGAGAATGTGATGTCTGATCTCCTTGGCCTGTTCTTACAATAACCAGCAGCTCCTCTTTACTGGCCAGTGACTAATGGATCAAATAAATCATTAAGGAGTTTGTGGGAAGGTAAGAGGGGGAAAGAGAGTGATGGATCGGTGCTGCGAGGGAGGGAGGGAGAGACAAAGACAGCCGAGTGATGTCTCCAGCGTACTTGAGCGGGAGAGGTAGAAAGATGGGGCGAGCTGGGAGGAGAGAGTGGCAGGATGGGTACTTGATCGATTATGACTTTATCTCCTGGAAACTTAACAGAATAAGGAGGAGAGGAGTCTCTTAACCACAGATCCCGCTGAGACCAGAGAGAGATGCTGCCACATACTGTAATACACATTCTGTCAAATGGAAAGTTAAGGAATTGATTTAAAAACAAACCAAGGTGCCCTGAACTTTCTACCCAAACTTAGAAGAGTAGAGTTCTTTTTACAGACGTAAGCAGCACACAGTGGACTACATAAAAGGGCCGAAGCGATATTTTACTTTTATTTGACGTTTTCCTTTTCTAGCAGTTTCGTGGCAAAGCTCCATGAGCAGTGTGCAACCGTGCTCGGAGGCTGTGTGCTCTCAGGGGTTTGGACAGGAAGTTAATTATTACAAAGGACGCGAGGAAATATCAGAGAAATGTGCACGTTCAGCGTTTTCAGGTCGACAGTTTAAACTTTGTTAAATTATTATGAATTATTCAGGTTCCCGATTCAAAAACAAGTTATTTTTTCGGGGTCCCTAAAACAGTCGAAAAAAAACCCCAACATACATTATTAATTCCTTTCAGTAAGAGCCATTCCATGTATTTATATTTAATAATTACCTCTGTATAGTATCTTATAATTTATTTTACTTTATAGATACAGCCTCACCTTTTGTTGTTGTTTTTACAACTTCAAGACTACATGGTGTAATGGACCAAGCACTGTCCTCCACACCTTCCACTTCCACTCCTCAGAGTAACCACTACTTTTAATTGTCCCCACTGTTGTGTGGTTAGCTACTCAGGCCGCACTTAGCATGAAATCAGCTCTCAGTTGTTTATGGGTTGAAGAAAAAAATCCTTTAGTGGCTAAAAACCAAATGCAGGTGCCTAATTTTCAGCACTAATAAGACAGGTTACTGTCATTATTGTTGTTTGTTGTTCCATTGTGCATTTATGGATATGGATGAATCATGTTTAAGGGCAAAAAGATGATTCCAAAATCCAGATTAATGTTGTCTCATGTCTGTTCAATGCAATTCAGATATGTATTTAATGTACTCATTAGGCTAGATTGTAAATATGAAATATACAGTCAGAGCTCCCAGGGGCCCTAAACAAAACTTTGCTGTGGGCTCCTTCTACCTAAATGATCCATGACATAGTTAATAATAAAAACAAATATGCATTAAATAAATTATAACACTGATCTTTGGCTCTGCTGCCTGTTGAGTAATTACTGGCCGATGATCCAGTGTCTCCTCTACCAACCAACACAGCACCTGTAAATTATTGATGACAACACCGTTGTTCATTTCATCAGATTCCGAAGGCCCAGAAAATTTGTGGCCACATTTGTGTTGTTATCGTTGACCTGGAAAAAGGTTGTAAAGGGCAGCGAGGAACATAGAGGGTTGTTACTTCTGAGCATTTCCTTTACGAGTCCGAACGGCAGCAAAACACACCTGCTCTAGTGTTGAGTTGAAGTCTGGTTCCATGTTCAAACGCATTTCCCATTAATTTAACCTGGACCTAACTTCACCCAGGGGCCAGGTCATAATGGGAAACACAATTGGAAAAAAAACACATCTTGGAAAAGGAAATAGACTTCGATACAACAGTTCTGGGCTTTGTCCTCTGATGTTAAAAACATGTTTTCATCAACAAATGTCTCATACATGGCCTCTGGAGTCTTCAGCGAGGTTCAAAATAATGAATATTTCTCAGTATTAATAGTTGCATCTCTCTTGGGCTGCAGCTTATACCATCGTTCCTCTGTTTTTCCAGTTGTTCAATGCGAAATCCGCAAATCCTGCGGCAGTAAAAAACACATTGCTAAAACAAACTGCAACTGTTTTGATCTGATTCTCATTCGTTCAAGTGCTGAATTTATTAAGTGTCATTCTTAATTACCTCATGACAATAAACCCATAATTAACTCACTGAGCGTTTTCATTAAGGGTTTAATTAATATGCACCAGACGCACCGAGAATCTTACAAGAGCAAGTAGTTGCCCCTTCTCTCAAAGAGCTTTACCGTCTACCCACATCGCAGCAAGCTGTCATTTGTGCAGACTTATGAGAGAAATGAAAACACAGCTGTTGAGCGTACAAGAAAACTAAAGCACCTTAGCTTGTGCGCACACACACACACACGGGCATATTGCCACACAAAGCACACATGAACACATCCTGACTACACTCTTGGCATGACTCCACAAACACTAGTTAATCACCTGTGTTCCCTGTGACGTCCCGATGCTCCGCGCTGTCACTCGTCAGGTAGAACCCTGCTGCATTAAAAAGGGAAGAAAGGAAAATCTGTTCAGCCTACTGCCACACGCTGTCGTCTTGTGCATATTTGCAGTCGCTGTTTAACTTGTTCTCTTCTGAAAATCAGCTTCTCGATGAATAGCTTTAGAATGGAGGAGGCTGGAAAATACAACAGAACAAAAAGTGTTTTACTTATTCGGGTACATTCATGATTTTGGTTTGTACCAGATTAAGAGATGTATTTAAAGCTGTTGGCCTACGGTGCAGTGTGGTCAATATGCATTTTTACATCTTTTTGGACCATTAGCATTTGGCTCACTTCCCGAGAGGCCACTAGTCAGCCGAGCACAGCGAGTCGATGCACTTTAATTCCTCTCGCATAATTGTCAGTTTTCTCATTTTCTGTGAGGGACATTCTTAGCTGTTTAACGGAATTTCCTGCCCGTTTTACTTTTGCTGTAGTGACATCACATGAAACCACAAGTTCGATTTCACTTCTCGTGAATTTATTTCCTCAGTGGCACCTTAACATGTTACACCAGCCTGCAGAAACTCCTGCAGGTTTAACTGGACTTGAGGTAGTGTGAAATTTGATGAAGCAGACAGGTGGCAGGTAAACTGTAGTCCAAATGAAAACTACAGAAAACAAAGGAACAAACCAGCAATCTGGAGGATAGGGAGAAATCCAACGATGTTACCAGCCAGACTGAGGAAAGTGAGGAGCACAGAGACTTGTATTTGCTGAAAAGGAGGCAGGAGTAGTAAAACTCAGGTGGAACACATCAGAGCAGGTGGAGGCTATCACGAAGGAGGGAAACCCAGACAAAGACAGGAAGTAAAGTAAGAGACACACGCACACACGCACACACACACACTCACACACACTCATGGAAAGAAACTTCAAAGTAAAACAGGAACTAACCAATACCAAAACCAAAGTCTGAACACAAGACCAAACAGAATAACCAATTAAACGACTAAAATAAATCTGACTGACAAGAGCTGTGACACTGTTTACACAAGAAAAGTTGGTAAATCTTTCAAGTAAAGGACTCAAATATGTCATCATCTTGAATATTCTTGTTAATCTTATTCCCTTATCTGTGTCTGTTTAATTGTCTAATTTGTACTAACTGTTGTATATTGTGGATCAGCGTGTATGTTATAAATAATATATATATATATATATTTATATATGTAAGTTTGTGGTCTGTTCTCTTTTTAACATCAACCTGCCTGGGACTGCAGATAATTAATTAATGTACACTGTCAACAGAAAAAGTCCAAGAAGTCTCCTTGATCAACATCATTATTGACAAACTCAAAAATTATCTTCAGCCTAGTGACCTAATAAGGCTACAAATAATTTTAAATGCAACAGGAATACATACTAGTTGTGGTACTAATGTATCCAGCTGCATCTCCTTGCTGCTCACACCTGTAAGTCACCTGAACTGATCAGCACTGCAATGCTAACACAAATCTATCCGTCCTCCCCACAGTAAAATATGTGTGGCACAGCTGATTGATTCTGTCTGAGAGAACAGTAGCCATCTTTATTCATCACACAGAGGTTAAAAGACCAATCAATATTTGTCTATATTGTTTAAATGAGGAGAAACTGACATTTAAGTGAAGACAAGCAGGCTCCACACATGACAACAGTGTACAATGGGATTCCTCTGTTCATTGTTCACAAGGTCATTAAAGTGGAAACGATACAACCAGCTGATACGAGTTTCACATCCAGCTGTAAAGTGAAAACATTTCTTCTGAGGTCCCTGTGTCTCCTGAGAAAAGGGCCACACGGGTGACATTGTATATGATGGTTGTTCTGTTGCTCAGGGCCCTAACCAGGGTAACCAGGGACTTGAGCAGCATCCCCACTGATGGAATATAGATCACATCACAGCAGATCAGAAAATATCCTTTATATGCACATGGACACATCTAACAAGCACTTACACAGAAACCAAACCCCTGCACATCTCAGAAACCACGCTGTAAACATGTCTTTCTTTACTAGTTCAATCTCATTCTGTGTCACCCAGCTTATGACCTTTAAAACACATTTAATAGATATTCTATCTATCGCTTTTCTTTCTTTTATAGATATCCCTGGTTGACAGTTGGCTGTAAATTGCAAATTGTAAAGTAGCAGCACATTGTTCCAGCCCCCAAATTGAAAATATTTATTTCATCATCACTGAATAACTTCTAAATTTAGGATGCCAAGTTTTAACGACCCCCTGCTGAAATATTGAAGGGACACAAAAGGCACATTTCAGTGAACGAGGCTCAGAACCACAGCTTGAAATCGCTGGTGACTCCAGAGATTCGTGGGCACACCAAAGCACAGCATGCTCATCTGATACGAGAACTTACACAGCCGCATTTTGTCCGGCACTGTTATGCCCAAAAGGGGACAACATACATTTTTTAATTCCCCACAAGCAATCCAAGTTTGAGCAGAAGCAAGTCCAGCGCCGCGAGCTGCTACAAGGCCAACTAGCGTGATTGAGGTGAGGGTACTATCGGCGCATGGAACCAGACACGCCTAAGTCTGTTTCCCCGATCACAAGCCTTGCCACGAAAATGAATTCATAGTTGTCCAGATCCGTTGGCAAGCCCGGTGGCACGGAGACGACAGCCCAGTCAGAAACCACAAAAGACTGCGACATCAGCTCTGCCAAGTCACCTGCTTAAACCCAGCAACTTAACCGCTCACAGCAAATAGTCACGAACCAGCGA
This sequence comes from Verasper variegatus, assembly GCA_026259375.1. Taxonomy (NCBI): domain Eukaryota; kingdom Metazoa; phylum Chordata; class Actinopteri; order Pleuronectiformes; family Pleuronectidae; genus Verasper; species Verasper variegatus. The sequence goes on from CM048051.1 coordinate 7,821,620, forward strand.
GTTTGGACCAGACGCTCTGTTTACTCTGCTCCTCCTCGGGCTCAGTGTTTTCTCTCCAACCTTTCGGGTGGTTATAAGCGACCGCCCTCTGTGAAAGAAGATTAAGTCTACCTCACGTCACAAAGAAATAATTTGTTTTCTTTGCAGAGACTCTTTTCCAAGACGGTCCTATGTTTGTCAATGCACACCTTGGCTTTTTTCTCTTGTAGTTGTCCTCTGATCTAAGATGTAAGTTGAAATTGTACTTCATGTGGTAAGCTGTAGCGCTAGGGAATACTGCATGTCCTGGATTTCACTCTCAAATGCAGAATATATTGTCAGTCACATGTTATCTGCCTAGAACATCACTTAGCACCTTATTTGCATCTATATGACAGAAGGTCATTTAATGCAGGAACAATATTTTCTCACCAGCCTGGTGAATACGTGCATTATTCATCAAATTTTAACATACAGTAAAGACTGCTGTGCTTTCCCACAGTCTAGTTTGTCCCTCTACTGGGGACACCGTGGTGGGGACATTTTCTAGATCCATGTAATAAACAACTGTAGTATAAGAATTACCCATTTCTGCAGACCTTTTACAAGCAAAGATGTAGTCTGCTCAATATCTGCAGGGCACTTGATTCAAGCGTTAACATTGGATTTCGCTGCAGGAACCCTCACTCTTGTTGGTGCATTTGAAGGTGGGTGTGTTACCTCCAGATGTTGCAACCTTCATTAGACAAAGTTTGTCTCATTTATATTATCAGGGTCCTCTTTGACATTTAGGTGAAATTTGGGAAATACTGCCAGATTGATTTGGTTTCAGACAGATTTGGCTGTCCACCAAATCCTCTGCCTTGTCAGTCAACCTTGTAAGTCTCTGTTAGGCTAATCTGCAACGCAACGGTGGTCTTTTGCTGCATTGAGCAGATTCTTTCAGTTTGTAATTGCATGTGTCAAAATAAGTACTGGTAATATGTATCGATAATATTTACAAATGAATAACATAAAAGATCTATAACATAGGCAGATTGCGTCATTGCAATAGTTTCCGGCTTGTCCCTGCATGCAAACACCTTCCTTTTTGTGTACCTGTAATTCGAGGTGTGTTTCAAACCCTAGAATCTCATTCTGTGAGAAACTGGACTTCGACCAGTTAAAAATTCTACAGCTGAACAATAGCGGCTCCACTCTGTCAGGCCTCTGCTGCTGATTCTTCACTTCACGACACCCAAAAGCATCGATCTCCGGACGATAAGTCTTCAAACCTCCTGTAAACACTGGAAACACTGCATCTCTACCAGATCTCTCCCTCTCTCCATGTCTGTCTCTGTGATGTCCCTCTTTGTCTCGGCTCTTTGAAGTATAGAAAAACAGATTACTTACTTGGCAACTTAATTTTCCCAATCGTATCATATACTCAGCCTTGAGCTATGCATAATTTTCATAATGCACAATTTCACACTCAGAACCTCCGATGAACCTCACCCAGAATTGAACCAAATAGGGTTTTTTTTGTTGCAAGATATGCGTAGGATGAAACAGAAAGTGGAACGGCTTTATATTTAATTTAGTGTCCTCTATAAGTCAGAAATATTTTTCTGTAAATTAAACCATGTGTTTTTATTAAATAAATTATGCATGTATCACAGGAGCCTGTTTGGAATAGCTTGCATTCAGCAGTATACTCTCAGTTAGTTGGTAAACATCGGTAAAAATAAATTCCCCATCTTCAAATGTCCTGTTTTTGTTCATTTATTATTTAGAGATTGTAGTTTGCGGTGGTGTTAAACTGTCCAGTGTTAAACTGACCCGGACCACTTCAGATGTATCATAAAAATGAATGGATGCTTCTTTTTGTATAGGTTTACTTAATAAACTGGCTATTGAGTGCACGTGGGTATTAAGCCAAACAACCAGGAGTTTGACTGTGTATAGTGTTACATTGATAATCCCCTGAAATCCACAGGAAAAATTAAACCCTGCACAAAATAAGCTCATGTAGACCTCTCCTTATTACACCCATGGCTTCTTGTTTAAAATACCTAATGATATTTGTCCAAACTTTCGGGTTTTAAAAAACGACAGTAGGACGAGATACACTAATCTTAATCCTGACAGAAAGCTTCAGACCCTTCCATAAATAAAACAGACACATCCAGCCGCGCTGCGTTCCCTCTGCCTCGGAGATTTATGTTTTTCTTTCCACACACATCCCTACTGATTGTGACTGACTGAGCCATCTTATACGGCACTTTATACCTAAATGGAGAAAACTCAAAAAGGTTGCACACATTGGAATATGGAATTACCGCACAAAACAAACAATTTCTGTGGGTAATATTACATTAAACATTTTGTTGCTGTTGGCAAATATAATTAATTCCCTCCTTAAATAATCACAACATGGAGGTCTGACCAAGCCTTAGATGTATCAGAGCACCAACCAGAATTCACAGGAGCAATCTTCCTGTCACCACGGTGGGGTACCAAACTCTGGTTCATAGATTGAGTACAGATTCCAATAATGTACTGTTGTGTACTTGTACTTAATTCCAGGTACCCAATGGTACTTCTTTTTGGTACTCTACTCTCTTTGTAGGTTTAACACCTAACACTTTCTGCTTCGTCGTTGTTGTTGTTGTACTGGTTCCAAATGCCGCTTCCAGTAGTGTAGTTGTTTAAATGTGGATGGTGCTCCTCCTTGCCTGTTACACATAAAATAAAAAGCTTTGTGTCCTCCCACCTGAGGATTTTCCCCATCATCCTATCTCTCACACACACACCACGACACACTATGTCATTAAATCCCAATGGAGTTGTAAGACAGATAATGAAGACAGCAGTCCAGAGGGTAACTAGTGGAGCTTCAGCATAAACAAGTCACTGTCACTCCTGCTTTAGAAAACACTTCATTGTGTATAGGATGTCCTCAGCAGGCTGCAGGCTATAAAGTTGGCAAGGTAGAACAGCTTGGAAATTCACTTCAATCCAATTTGACCAATTGACAGCATGCGAAATGAAGTGCAGAGTAAGAACAGTCTCGCCAACCAGAGAGAGAAGCAGAGACAGAGAGCGGAGTCTGGCTTCCATTCAAAGTTTGACGAAACTAAAGGTCAATATTGAATGCCTCCCACAGTTATCCAAGGCAAAACAATATAACTGTTCTCAGAGACCACACACCTTGGTGACAATCCCAGCTAATATCGCTCAAGGTGAAATCGGAAAAAAATGAACGTGCAGAGTTCCGCCAGCCTTCAACGCGAGTACCCCCTGTCAGATCTGCCTCTCCCCTTCACCAGAACTGGATTTGAGGCGGAACCAGAAGGCAACGAAGAATGAACAGCAGACTCCGCGCCTCCATCTGCTCGTAACAAGCCAACAAATTAGCAGCAAATAAATCTCTTAGAGGTGGCACAAAAGGCGCCAGCAGAGGAAGCCGTGGGCCAAAGGATCAAAAGAACTGGCAGCCGGAGAGAGATTTTGTTTTCCTAAAGTAAAAGACAGGAAGGACTCTGTTTCTCCGCCGTAGCTAGGCCTCGCTCAACTGAGGACTTTCCATCTCGGGGTAAGTTTTACCAGCCAAAGATGATTAGCTGCAGACGCAACACAAGGCTGTCAGCATCAGACTGCAGGAAGGGTTAAATATTTGTCTGCCAACAGCTGCTGGAGCTGTTGGATAGCACCGCAGCTTGTCACAAAGGCTGCCATCTTGAATGCCACGAAATCACCGACACTATAGTCGTCTAATAAAATAGTGTCAACGCGAGAAATGCCAGCAGCGATAAAACGGCATCGAGTAAAAAAATGGTATAAAGAGTATTTGGCTTTTGCCCTGCACTTTCTGAAATTACAACTTGAGAGGATTAAGTAGCTGATATACCGTTTAAAAGGGTTGTGCTGCCAGATTTATAGGCAATAAGAAAGCCAGTGTAAAAACTGCCGAAGAAATATTTTCATTGTCCCAAAGCTGTCAAAATATCACATTGTGAAAAACACAGACCCACACACATTCACACCGCACACACACGCGCACACACTTGTGCCCCCACAGCTCTCAAACACTATTCTCATAACTGCCATTGTCATCCAAACGAACCATTCTTCTGTATCAATCAGCCTCACTCTCATAATGTAATCTACTGCTGCAGCTGCTTCTGCCATCACCGCATCTCTCCCTGTTTCCATCAGTCTGTCTCGCACCGTCTCAATCCCAGATAAGTTGGAGGGCAGCCCGACGGGGTGTAAATTGATGCCTCGCCCTCATCTCCCCGTCTGACCTGGACTCCGGCTCTTCAAAGATGAGCACCTCGTGAGCAGCTTGGCTGGGGCTGGTGTGTGGTGGGATTATATTGATTATTGTGTGGCAAATGATAGTCCGTCTGACTGACTGCCTCACAGTTAGGGCTGTGAGATATCGGACCAAAAATGTCATATGCTAGCGGTGGTCATTTCACATATTTTTACTATTACTAATTCATAACCTTTTCTTTACCATGTAAATTTGGGGAATGTCTTTGCAGATGTAAGTTGCAACAGCAGCCGCTAATTCCTGTCACCTCTGTGATGTTCTGTCATGTGGGGTTTCTTTCAAGGTCTGAATCTAATGTTTGTTTTGAGCACTCTATATAGCAGCTAAAGTAGAAGCTACAGAAGATCTGCCTGCCTGCAGATGATGCTAAAAAAATTGACGGATGTTTTGACGGTCAACTGGCCCGGACAGATTTCTATCTGTGCAGCCAATGGCCATGTCCAGTTTGACTATGACAGACAGGTTAAAGTGTTTGTGAGAGCGAGAGAGGGAGAACAGAGAGCGGGCGTATAGACAGCTTTATAATGAAGAAAGGCTGTAAATCACAAAGGTCGAGATTGATTCATTTATTCATTCATTCGTTAGATGAACATATTATTCTTTCAGGGTCGCGAGGTGAAGGGCTGGAATCAATCCCAGGCAGACGCAGGGTCCTCTGTTGGAGTCCGGACAAAAATGATTCATTGCTTCAGTGAATATGAAATAACATAAAAATAAATAAATTACTTGAGAGCAAAAGTGATGTCTATTTATTTTAGTTAAACTAAAATAAGTTTTTCACCTACATCTCACTCGCTGGTTTAATGTACTTTCTTTGGATGTCAATTATTTTGAATGCCTCTTTCCTACACTGGGGTAACATATATTGTAGAGGTACATTAATATAAATGACCGAACCCTCGTCTTTTCCTGACCTTTCACTCTACATCATCACCCTCTTTTGATATAGCCTCTGCCACAATTAATTGATTGTGACACGGAGCCTCTTGTTTACTCTGACCCTCTTGGCCTGCTGTGTCTATGAAGTGACTTGATTAACCGGAGCGGGAACAGATTTTTTTCAGCCTATTACATCTGCTTGTTGGAGGTCAGAGTTTCATACTCTCCGTGTCGGAACAAAGAGCTATTACCTGCTACTTTTACCTGCAGTAATCCTTCAAATTAGCATGAAAACATGATTCAAGTAAGCTGCAGGTGCAAAGATAGATGTGTTTATGCATTTAAGAAGCTGTTACAAGTGAGAACATACTGTAAATGATCACATGAATGCTTTTGTGTGGGTCAAAATTTGATATTTATTTATTGCGTTACTTTATCTGCAAGCATAAAATGTTCTATCTTGAAATACAGCGACCTTTCTGTTATTCACAAGAAACGTCTTGAGAAGCAGCTTGAGTAAGAAGGAGAAATGAATTGTATCTAGCTTCACAGTAGTAAAGCAATAGATTCTATTTCTGGTGTGTCACACATTTCCAATAGCAATAATTGCAAATACACTTCACGCAGAGTGAGGGCTGAGCCAGAAACAAAAAGTGCGGAGCAACAGCATTAATGCATTGGGTTTGGAGGTGAAGAAAAAACATGCAGGAGCTGACAGAAGATATTAGAAAAGAAGACAAAAGGCAAAAAGTAATTTCTCTAAAATATCTATCCCATGCACTTATGATATGTTGATGGTATGGTGGCCCTTAGGGTCAAAACACAACCATATTTCCCAAAACATTTTACAAAACAACACATTACAAAAACTACACATTACAAAAACATCATTCCACAACACAATTTGCCTCACATAACAAAGAAATAAAGATGTGGAGAAAACTAAAATGCTTGACTTTCTGGATATAATAATAATAATAATAAGAAGAAGAAGAAGAAGAAGAAGAAGAAGAAGAAGAAGAAGAAGAAGAAAATAAAATAAATAACAATCTAGAGGAAGCAATGTGACACGAAGGCCAGACATCAACATTGAAAACTATGTCACATACAAACGTATTCACATAAAATAAATAATAATAAAGGTGATAAGAAAATTATTAAAAGCTGAATAAAACTACTATAGCTTTTGTTATTACCATTAATTTCAGGACCAAAAAGAAACCACGACACAGGACATGTTTACGATGTTTTATTTATTTATTGTAAAATCAGGGAGTTTATTATGAGGGTATGAGAAGAGGAGCTGAGGACAGGCAGTCGAGCTGAGAGGAAGACTTGACTGAAAAAGGAGGAATGGTTGAGCAGGAACAGGATCCACAAACTGGCTGGAAATGGTGACCAGGGACAGTAGAACCGTCACGGTGGACCTGAGGCACAGGGAGACTGAAACTTACAAGAGGCAGGTGATCACAGGCCCTGGCCTTGAGATCTGCAGCGAGTGCTGAGGTGTTGATTAGCTGATCGATATGTGTGCAGATGGCACCACAGGTTTCCACAGAAATACTATATATGTCCGATGAAATACAAACACCCTCAGTAAAGACAATGAGTCATATCGTCTGACCAGCTCCCACTGCCCTGCGGGTTGCTGCTCCCTGCTGCACAGCCCCAGCTCTTTTAGCCACACTCAGCTCTAATATCGTTGCCTTTGTGTGGCCCATATCTCAGTGTTATGTATCCTTTGGGTTCTGCACAGCACAGCGTGGGTTTTTGTGCTCCTAGCGGAATTGATTCACTGGGGAACCCCCTCCAGAAACAGAGGCTTTTTAAACCAGATAGGAGAAGATGAGATAGTCCTATGATAGTTGATATGCACCATAGTACAATAACAATCATGACTGGATCACAGATTTCAATCTAGTCTTTATCAGCATATGGGTGATTCTGTGTCAAAGAGAGAAACAAGTAAAGTTGTAGCAGATACATTTTTTCTCTACAATGTTTTGGGTGCTAAAACTAAAACATGTAACATATATATTTTTTTTTTCTGGGTTTTATATTTAAAAAGAAAAGATACACTCTCATCCTGGAAGCCATGCATGAGCATTAATAACTTCTGAGGAAGAGTGAACCATTTCAAGGTTAGCACTGCATGCCTATTTATTTTTTAAATGTAAAGCTACTCAAAAAGAGCAATATTGAGGGTTATATAAACACATTTTGCATGAAATTGATCAGTGTTTTAATCATAGACAACCTTTTGTTAGGCTTGGGACAGTATTTGAGGTCTGCACCACTAATTGACATGATATAAACCAAGGATTTGTACTTTATCAGCAGACAGGAATAGAATAAAAACAAACTTTGAGTACTCTGCATTTCAATGTGGTTCTTTGACCCATAACAAGTGTTTACATACCAAGATGGAAATGAACTCCAGCTTTTTCTGGTGAATAACATTCAGCTTGTCTCATTCCACCAGACGCTTGGGAAGCATTTTTAGTTTGAAGATTGATTCTGCTTAGACACCTGTATCGACTGATACATATTTAGCTTGGGATGAAATCTTTGCATTTGCTTCACGCTACAGCGGCGAAGCAAGTTCAGTCTGAGACTGTGATTAAATTGGTCTGTGTTTGCTTCGGGGAGACATTTTGCTGTTTTGCTGCTTAAACGATTAAAGCTGCCCTTTGGAATCAGGACGTTCCGCATGTTTCAGCTGCTCTTTCATCCTCTTTTCACCAGAAACCATAAAACACACAGTGCTTGGTCACAAATTAAATATGAATAAAAGAATATATTCTTATGTGATTATTGCATTTCTCTAAATATTAGTACGGTTTATTCAACCACATGGAAATTGGGGCAGCCTTTGTTCTACTTTTAGTCCTCATCCCTATTTCTGATCAATGATGGCCACTGTTTACCGCTGCCACACTGTAAATTAATAATTTCCATACATTGATATTCTATGAGCCTCTTGTTTGTTGGTCTTAAAGTATGTTTTTTTCATTTCAATATGTCATTGACCTCAAGCCTCCAGACTTGGAATCTGAAGCAGTAAAAAGCGTTAGAATTTACAAATGTCCCATTAGCAAGTCTATTTTTTCATAATTTCCCACTGTAATAAATAATGTATTATACAATAATGTCTGAATAATTCATGGACATATTTTATTAAGAAATAAATGCATTCATTTTATTTCAGAATATTTCTTACCAAACAAACGCTGTGAATAAACAAGTCTGTGAATTATTAATCTGGGTAAATACAATGATGATTCATGTAACAGGCTGAAACTCTGGAAATGTTAGAAATGTCCGCACTGATATGCCTCCTTCTGTTTGTGACTCACTGGTGTGAAGCACCACTCACATCTCCTGCACTTTACTGTTACTTAGATGGTGCCGTTCTCCTCTGTACATCGACCTTGCTCCTCAGTGTAGTGAGGCCAGTGTGCTGAGCCGTCCTCCTCATCTCTGGATGTGGTGGTGACTCTTCATTTCTTCGCTGCTTTGGGAGAGACTCCTCACAGCTTGGCAGTCTACGTTTGAATCGCGCACTGTGGAGCAGTGGCCGTGTATTTAGACCAATCATGCCCATGACAATGAAAATGATACAAATGTTCCACATGAGCTGACCTTCATAAAACAGAATGCAATTAGTGAAACATTGACATAAGAAAATAACTGATTTGAAGTCCGTCTTCCTCCGCTGCCACAATCAAGTGACACTCTTGTGAACCTTAACTGTGTCAGTGCAACGACATTATAACATCTCTGGTTCTATAGATGATACATGCAGCATTATTTTTGTTGTTTGCACCAAGGTCAGGCATCCAAATGATTGAAATTTAATGCAATTCCCCTTGAGTCACAGAGATATCATTTGTGTCTTCGTTTATGGTGCAGGTTGGAGACTCCTTCCTTTAAATTTCCACATCAATGCATCGGTGTTCATTGACTGAGCTGCTTTTTATTTTCTCAACTGTATATTTGAGATCTGATCTTAAAAAACAGGTCATGGTCTGGAGCATTAGTGCTGTAGTTCAAGGTGTTGTAATTAGAATGCAGTTGGCTTTTCTCCCAACTTATTATTGGCATCACATCAGCTGTTTTGCCTGCTGGTACATGCATGCTGCTGGTACACCACATATTGACATCTAGAAGACAGAAACAATCAGCTGCTCCATTTCCTTCCCTGTTCAGTTCAGGGATGAAATAGATTAGTGAATAAATGCTCCCTGCCGTAGCTAGACACATCTTCCAGACAGGGATCAGATAATAGACACGTACTCCTGATGTCAACAAAAACTTACAACCTTTCACTAACTGATGATTCTCCTCGATGCCTCGTTGCTTCGTCTCCTCCTGCCCTTCCTCACTGCCATCAGTCTCCCTGACGTTATTTCCCTGGTGCTTATTATTCCTCTCGTCCTTTTCTCGCAAGTGCCTCGTCCTCCCGGCTGCTGCCCTCACTGCCCTCAGGAGCAGGCAAAGCTTTGTCTTTCACCTTGCCATAAAAACTTTAGAACATCAACAGCTGGAACGCATGATGTCAAAGTGTCAGTGTCACACACACACACACACACACACACACACACACACAGTGATATTCAATAGTGTTGTCTCATTTGCTGATACAAGGTGTGACCCCCAGCATCCATAATGCAGCAGGTACAATTATAGCACAAGTTAGAAAACCCAACACCCCAAAGGAAGAGAACATCAGAGGCAGAAGTTACGTGTCTTCTTACACTATGGACGTGTGAGAAGAGAAAGAGTACGTGAATGTATCACATGTGTAACGGTCTGAAAACCGCATATCTATTTGAATTCATGATACTTACCGTGTGGTTTTCTCATGTGAAAAACACACGTGTGAATGTGCAGTGGCTTAAGTGCACTGGTTATTTTGAGACCGCACTAAACCCTATTTCTTCAAGTAAATAACTGGACTAATATTGGACTTGATACCAAAATAAACCAACTAATTGCAAACGTGAAGCTGAAGGTCAGAATAAACAGTGTTTCCCCACATTGTGAGAGTGATAATGAACACAATAAAAACACAATTAGAGGATCTTAATTAGAACAAGGAAAAACCGCCATGGTTACTGACCTTATGACCGGTGTATGCATGTGAACCCTTGACGCCCTGGTTATTAATTAAATCTGAAGGGAGGTAGGAGGTTACCATATTCGTTTGCACCTCCTCCCTCCCCAGAGAGGTCAGAGGCGCAGATCAGCTAATAGCAGCTGGAGGTGAGTTCAGTGTTTTTGCCGAACGATGCTTCCGGAGGGTCGATGCTTGCTGGGACGGAGGCTTAATGTCTGATCCATCCGCTGAAGGATGGTCTCTCTAATCACTCAACTGCCTCCCGGCTGCAACCTAAGGGAAAAGTCATGTAATGTGTCTAAGCCGTGGACTCTACATAGAAATGGTCTACGCGTCTCCACTAACTCCCACTAACCAGACATGAAGCCAAAATATCCCAGATAAGAACGCGGCCATCTGGCACATTTGGAGCCAGAGTCTGTGCAGCTAGTGATTATGGGATTTAAACGCAGTAGTGAGGTGTCATTGATACATGCGCTCGACCAATCGCGCGTCAGTCCTGTCAATCACGACTTTTTATATAGCATCAAATAACTAATTAAAACCAAACTTACCGGACATGGTAAGTGACACCCACAATGACAATACATTGTGCTTTGACTTCTTGTTGGTCCATGTCCCATCCACTAACATGGAGGAGGCAGGATGTATGAGCTATACTTCAGCTAGCCACCAGGGGGTGATCAAGCTCATTTGGCTTTATACACATTCTATGATCTAAACACTGCAAAGAAGTTCAACTTTTACATTCCTTGACAAAGGTCTGCAGACTGATTCCAACATGTGTATTAAAAGCAAATAAACATGTAGGTGCATATATACGCTACACTCATCCATTGCAATGACAGTATATTTGTGTTGATATATAAAAGGTAAGAGACAGAGTGAGTTACATAAACGACACAGGCAGCAGGACAGAATGATCAGCACTAACCAAACAGAGAAAGCTAAAGTGCTCGCAGATGAAATGTGGCTCTTACTTCCCAACACTGTGTAATATTCTCGTACGAGAGTCAGATGATTAATGTGCCCGGTCTGCTCCCAGTCTGCTTCCTGTGTTGTATATTGCAAATGGGCTCTTGGAGATCACAGATACATCTATAAAGCATTATAAATGATAACGCTGCCACTGGGGGGGATGTTTCCCTCTGCATTTGTACGCCATTGTTTTATTTGCTGCTATGATTAAACAGGGCATTATTCGGTAATGGCAATCTCTTACAAATTACTATTTTATGTAATGTTCTGTACTGTATCACAGGGATATATATTGGTTTATACATGTGTGGGAGTGCGTGTCCACCCACTGAAATACAGCAAACAAAAGCCAGTGGATTAATCAGTGAAGCCTGCAGGAGCGTTGTTGTGTTGCTTTTAAGGACTGTTTAATGTGTGTGGGTCAAGAGCTCCATGTTACTAGCAAAGAGGTATTAACATTATCAAAACACTGCAGACTCAGGCTGTTTGTCAAATGAAACACATTGGTAAGTGAGGACAAATACAGATGGAGATGAGTAGTAAAGGAGAAAGTATCCACAGACTCTATTATAGCTCTTAAAGTTTATTACACCAAACTCTTTATTTTATAGGTGCACTGAGATACATTGTTTTTAAAGAGGGGATGAGGCCGAAAAGAGGTTGGGATTCATTTGCTCCTTGTCCCGTCTCCCACTGGGTCAATGAGGATTTTCAAATCAAACCCTTATGGTGAACCTGCTCTATTTAAAATCCACATTTATTGGATTTTTTTAATGTGGATATATGATGCAATATTGCTGGCATTTGCTGCTATCTTCTAAATTCAATATTTATGTTTGGATTTTCCCCATCCTTAAATTTAAAGCTTGTAAGTTTTATCCCTATAAATATGAGTTTATTACATAAGTATTTGTCATCCAAGCCATTTGCCTCATGTGTCACAACATTGCCTGTTCCACTTCCTCCCACTGTACAAAAATTAAGTTAAAATATCCTGGAAACGGGCGCCGTAATGCGCGGATTTATAATTTGACTTTTTAGTTTGGTCTATGTCCCGTCCGTTAACATGGAGGAGGCCTATACTATAGCCAGCCAGCAGCGGGCAACCTACCAATTACAACAACGTGTGTGATCTTCGTTTCTCTAATAATTATTTCTCCATTTGTCTAATTTCCACTTTCCTTAGTGGCACACACCGGCAGTATTTCTAAACACCTGCAGACCTCATGCAGAATACTCAGTGAGACTGGGGGAGTTTTAACTTCGGCCGTGTGTGGCAGATGTTTTAAGCAGCGCAGTCAGAAATACAGAGAGGGAAGAAGGAGTTCCAGGCTTCTCCTGTCATCCCAGAAATTACAAGTGTTGATTGCTGATGGGGCTTTTGGAGCAGGCTGCTGATAAGCGATATATTTGTCTCTTTAACCGTGTGTGAAGCTAACATAATAAGACAAAAGCTAATGGGAATGCCAGTACAAAGATGGGAGTATAGGGGCAGGGATAGTGGGTTGTAATGGTATTAGGGGCTTGCTCTGGTTTGAGTTCGGGCCACTGACATCTCAGAGTGGGGGGTTGGTCATTGCTACCCCGCTGCTAACACTGATATTGATTGATCATCTTTGCCTCGCAGCATAAGGATAGTGACAAAAAAAAAAAAGAAGCCATTTCAGCAGCCACCATGAAATGCCCTACGGCTCAGTGCAGTTGATATCTGATTACAGAGCAGGTAGGCATATCAAAAAAAAACTTTTTTATTTTTTTCCATAAAGGAAAAGCATGACCTCCACCTTCACACATCTGCACAGGAAATAACAAACACATAATACAGCTGTACTTGGACCATTTGTGTTCACTGATGATAGGTTAGTTTAAATGCAGACAAGATGAATAATCACATGAAGGTCATGACAACAGCAGTGTGAAAACGTATTAAAGCCTTTTTGCTATTGAGGCGACAATATTTCATTTTGTTATTTCCCATTTCCCGTGAATTCATCCCGATGCCAAATATTGTGGTTGATCGCGGCTGATTTGAGGTTTAATGACTGAGATGTAATGAGAAGGAATTAAAATGTGTTGCCTTTTGTCTTTACGGTTTCCGTTTCATTTCTTTTCCGCGAACCAACACAACCAACCCACTGTGAAAACAGATCAAACGTATGAGCAGTGACTTTCACACGTCAGAGTCAGAGACGCTGCCTGTTGAATTATGATGCTGCTGAGATTAAAGCCCTGAACATCAGATGCCATTGATATGATAGTAGTGTAGACTGTATATAAAGGGGACGACATCTCCACTTCCCCCCCAACGTACAAAAGAAAAATAGTCTGTGTAGTAGTGATTGTGGAGCTGCAGTATCAAGGTTTTCCTGTTACATGCGCATTTCACCCTGTTGTTATAGCATCAAATAACAAAAGCAACACCAGTGTGAATGATGTAAAATGCCATCTTTCAGAAATATGCATTGAAAGTGCATGACGTGCTTCACATTTATGATAGATCGATGATGTATACTGCCGCAATAACAGATGTGGCCTCTTTTCGGGGAGTTGTCATGGCGTCGATCTTTATGTAAATGCAGTCAAACTTATGAATGCTGAATGAAACACTTACACGACCATGAGCCTCACTAATCATATATTATTTAAAAATGTATAATATTATGGGGTGTTAGATAGCAAAGCCCACAAAACATCTGAGCCATATAAGCACCCTTGTGTTAATAAACCAATGTGAAATAAGCAGAGGAAACATTTGGCTTTAAAAAGAGCTTTTAGACACAGTAAATGAAGAAGCATTGTAAATTCATCAGCTTTTATTTCATTCTTATACCAACATTGCTTGGATAAAGTTTTAAAACAAGTTGGAGTGACAAAAACCTGAGAATGAGACTATTAAATAAAAAATAAAACGTCGTCACAATCGTGTCGAGAGGGTTGCTTCCATTGCTGTTCTGTCATATTTCTTATCTCTATCTCATCTGTAAGTTATCACACAACAAAAAGGGACTTTGAGTGATCCTCCTTTGAAAATCTATATTTTTAATGTCAGACATTTATTCGGTATAGGTTTTCTTTTTAAAGAATTCTAACTTCTCTCCTTAAAATCTCCTTATCAACATCAGCTTTCTCTTTTCAGTTTCATCTTCCTCAGGGCAGTGGTGCTTGTTCCCATCATTGTTTGACATTTTCATTAAATCTCCCTTATTAATGTTGTGACCATTTAAGAAACTATCATATTTTGTGTCACTCATCTCACAATCTGTATATTCTTTATGCTCCTTGTTTTTTCTTTCTCAACAAAATGTCATGCAGTGTTGGGATGTTGGGATAAATCAAAAATGTATTCTCTCCTGATGAATGAAGAGGGGCGATAGAAACAGCGCTGCAGAAAAAAAAATGCATCATTTTAATTAGACTGATAACACTGTTGTGAAGCCAGGTTTTATCAGGAAGGAGGCTGCAGATGCAAAATAATGTGACAACAAAAGAGTGATTATGTGTTTGTGTTGTCGCAAGCCGTTTTTTCACTGCACACAGTAATTGTAATTTATGATTTGTGCCCAATACACAATTCCCCCTTTTTTCCCAGTGATGGCTTTTGTTTCCTAGTAGTGCATCGAAAAACACCCCACCAAGAACATTTTGGATTAGACTGAGACGATTCTGAGGAACCGATCACTCACTCACTCAGTCACTCACTCGCTCACACATGTGGGTGTCAGCCAAATGGTGCTATTTGCCGGAGCAGGACTGGCACCTCTCCAGACCATGGGGGTAGCAGGCTTGGCACCGCAGATCACTGATGGACTCATTGAAGCGATTTGCCAGCATAGACAGCTTGCTGCCGTGACACAGGGAGCAGGGAGCGCAGCCCGAGCCGCCACAATGCTGGCAGCTGTCAGCCTCCTGGAGGAAGAAGAAATGCGTTAGAGGAGGGGGGGGGGGAAAGCGGAAGTGAAAGATGGGAACTATGAGGTGAGGCAGAGTAGGGACCCAGATGTGGGGATGGGTGACGGATGCAAGGATCGAGATTGAGCTGAAACTGAAAGTTGGGCGTAAAGTTTTGTGTCACCCGAATTTACAAAGATGCTGCATGACTGAAATGTCACTGTCACACAACTGAACACTCGATTCTCATTGGCTTTTAAAAGTTGAGTGAGAGATGTTGACTTTTTGACTTCTGTGTTTTTCTTCCTTCATAATAAACCACTTTTTTTAATATAAGCATATTGCTTTTTTCATTGCAACCATTTCTAAACTGATAAACTTAAAGGTTCAGCGTGTAGAATTTAGTGACATCTAGTGGTGAAGTTGCATGTTGCAGCTGAATACCCCTCACCTCACCCTCCCCTTCCAAACATGAAGGATAACCTGTGGGACCCTTCAGGTGTCATAAAAACTCAAAAGGTGTTTAGTTTGTCCCATTTGGGCTACTGTAAAAAACATGTTTTTCTTCGTCTGCGTCCTCTACGTGTTCGGCTCCTCGTTTCCATCCCGAGATATTTGCATTCTTTGGAAAATATATATTGACCAACTGACTCGGACATTTGCCTTTTCATATACAGCCCCTCTGGAAAATGTCCAGTGAAATATCAAGAGTTTGGTGCATTTCCAGTGCATCTAAACCTAGAGTCGTGTAGGTTGCACATTTTCAACCATTATATTAGCTGTTGATAGTTTTAGTGATACACATGAAAAGTACAAATCTAAATCTGTTATAACAAATAAAGACAATGAAAAACTAACTACTGTGGAGGAAGAGAGAGAGAGAGAGAGAGAGAGAGATTTCCAAGTGATGGACCCAAAGCTGAGGATTAACTTTTTTTTTCTGGTGGCAGAGAAAATGAGAAAATAACAAGAAAAAGGTGAGAGAAGGATGGAGGGAGTAAAGACAAGGAGGAGAGCAGTAATCATCCAAGGAGGAATGAGGGAGGGGATCCTTGTGGGCTGGTAAGTGGCAGGCAAATGCTGCAAGGGCAGAGTAAAACTGTGGACTCATCAGTATCTGTTCACAGTTGATAGATAACACTAGGACAATGGTGGCTGCTGCAGGAGGAAATAATGGGAGTACAAATAAGGTGGCAGTTTCAAGGAAACACGGAGGAGATTGTGGGATGAGTGTGAACAGATTTGAATTTCAAGAATACAACTGCACGGACGACCCAGCGCTTATTCTCTCAAAGTGGATAAAGAATGACAAGACACACCCGAAGAAAGAAAATGAGAGGAGGAGAAGGACATGGTGAGAATATCTAGAAACAGAAATGGGGTGATAAAAGCCTAACCATACCACTGAGAATAATTTAGCTGAGGACCATTACCTTGGTCTCCGTGTTGCTGATCTGTCTCTCCTCCGACTCCTCCCCATCTTGCGCACGAGGAGCTTTGGCCCTCCTCCTGCTCGTCCTCTCCCTGGCCTTAGGGTGTCCCTCCATGTCCCCACGGGGCTCTATCTGCTGCCGCAGTGCTTCAGGGGTCCTCGGTGGAGCTCTAATGATGCGCAGATTGCTGGTGTAGATGATGATCTTGCCAAAGTCCAACACTTGGGACTGAGGGAAACAGAAAATGTCAGAGATCAGTTTATATTAACAACCTGTGGTGCCTATGAGAATTAATTATTGTAACTCTGTATCTATGGGTGAGAATGGAGATATTTGAAAATCTAAACATCAACCGAAAAGATGAAATATGTATATCACTGGTAACTTTTTCATGAAAATAGAAGAGAATAGAATATAAAAACCTTTATTATTATTGTAAAAGAGACATTTCTTTAAAGGATATACATATAATATTCATAACCAATTGACTGTCACACCAGAGCACAAGCCTCTTGAACTAAATCCAATGCTTCGCTGGTCACAAATCATACATCTGCTTTTCAGGAGTTAATTTCAAACATTACATCAAAATCGAAAAACCTGATAAAGAGACGCTTTGTTCTTTGTAATCTCCCATCATAAAACAGACAGAAAACTCATTAGGCCGTGTAGAGTACAGGCTGCACCTCTCAGACCACTGCACCATCCTTTAAATAATGCCCTTACAAGCATAAATGACATCCAGATTGCTGTCTTCCGCTGATAAATGTGACCTCGGTTGCGAAACTGACACCAGGCCAGCAGCCAATGTACCTGACCTCCCTCTCATCCTGTCATTCTGAAGCCACTGCCTCAACAGCTCAGTAAAAACAGGCTTCTTCCTGTCGCATGAACAAGTTTGCCGCTGTGGTTGTTCCACTCTAAATGTACAATTGGTGCTGCTTGCTGTCATATAGGACAAGATGGTGAATGTACAAAGGACCATCGTGTCCTATATTCTAAAATAATTAGCCAAGGATTATTGTCTGTTTTAAGCCTCGTTCTGATCTAATTATGTATGAATTCATCATTAAATGTCTTTGTGTTGGCTGATGATAGTGTATGTGCTGTGTCTCTTTGATTTTCAGCATATGAAGAGTTCTGTTGTTCTGTCAAAAAAAAAGGAAACAGTGACTCCTCCAAGGAGCTGTCATTCTTTCTTATTGTACTTCCCACTATGCAAGTATGCAAAGAGATGCTGCATAGTTATCATGTAATACACCATCCAAAGGGTTTCACAGAGAGTAATGACTGAATTATCTGTGTCTGTTTATTTATTGCACATGGGCCTTTTTGTGAAACAGATCCCGATCTCTATGAGTCGATGATGATCTGCAGCTGACGGGATGTTCTCAGACAAGGCGCAGGCATCATAAATCTTCCACAGCAGTCAAAACGAGAGCTTTGCTCCTTTTCGAACGATAAGAAATCCATGGGAAAGGTTAGCCGCTCCTGCCTGCGCTCCCCAAGTACCATTGAGATGCTAATGCTGTCTTAAAGATCACTGTAAAGTAAACCGTTGCCACCCTGGACAACTTAATTAAAACTCTGCAAAATCTCATTATTTTTCATACTAGGTAATTTAAAGTGCACTGGAGATTGGATCTGGACAATTAAGAGAGACGTTTGACATTAGGGCAGACAAAACTGACACTGCAAATGGGAAATCTAATCCGACTCTCACCTTGATACCAGAATCCAAAACTCGAGCTAAGAAGCTTTGCTTACTTTTGCATCTCCCTCCGCTTCCTCCGTCAGGCCGACAGTTGGCTTGTAGCCTCCCACTCCTCTGTACACGTTTATTCTCTGTGCAATGAGCCCGGT
Source organism: Verasper variegatus (assembly GCA_026259375.1). Classification (NCBI taxonomy): domain Eukaryota; kingdom Metazoa; phylum Chordata; class Actinopteri; order Pleuronectiformes; family Pleuronectidae; genus Verasper; species Verasper variegatus. The sequence goes on from CM048051.1 coordinate 7,840,077, forward strand.
TGGAGGATAGTCCCCTGGTACAGAATGAAACATGTTGTCAGGACAGATGGAGAACTTTAGTTTAGTTTAGATAGTTTCATCCAGCAAGCGTCTATGTAACACACAGATGTGCTTTTTTGTTTTGGACCAATCATAAGTTGGAAGGCTCAACATGACCAAGTGTGACCACACAGCCATAGTTTGACTATGTAGCATCCAAGTCTAATCAAATCACTTTTCAGCAGTAGTGAATTCTAACCAGAAACATCAATATATTTGAATAGCTCCCACAACAAACTTAAATTGCAGAGATCCTTTTGCAGCTCCCGGCCAATAAATAGTTCAACAACGGAGGTATGAAAAAGATAACTGTCATTTTCACACCTCTTTTGTGAGTAGACGAACAAGACAGAGCCTGGATACCTCTAAGCCAAGCAGGTAACAGAATTAGTCTCAGATTAACTTTCATTAACTGTTTCCTAACTCTCTGCTGCAAAGGGAATCGTTTTAAAGAAGTACATTGAGGTAGAAACATGAAAATAAACTATATTTCCAGACATAAATGGCTCAATTGCTATTTTTCCATTTCATTTTTAAATTGGTTATATTACAAGGTCACAGTTTCATTGACCTGCTCTGGTGTGTGCAGCTAGAATGTCTTGCACAGACACATTAGCTGCTAAAAGAAGGATTGTAATAACCTTTGCACTTCAGCGTCAGGTCAGTTTTACTTATGGTAAATCGCTTACTCTGTTTTCACTGTCGGGCAAATATCTTACCAATCCTTCTCTTGCTTTGAGCCTAAAACACAGTAACTGCTGCTGCAGGCTGTAGTTGAGGATAATGACAACTATCAATGTGTATATTAACAATGAGCTGCAGTTTGTTCTATTATTACTTTTATTACTTTGTCTGGCAAGCCAATGTTTGGAGGGTTAGGGTGAGTACTTACTTGTCGATGTAAATGTTGTATGTTTCTCAGAATAAATACTGTAAATAACATAACAATTGAGTTATGTGCAAGTGCAAATCATTGGGCTGCTGTAGCTTTCTATTGGTAACAACCAGATTGCTGCCACACTTATTATTAGTCCGAAAGATGAAGCGCTGTTAGATCTAGTGTGCTCGCAGAAATACCAAACACATGTACAGCCACTGAATGCACAGATATTTCATTACAAGGAAAGCAAAAAACATGTAAAGGCAAACATGGCCAAATCATTTCATGGATAAAAACCCACCTTGCTGGTCCCCCTGAGCGTCCTGAAACCCACAGAGCTGCTCCATCTCCAGGTGGCTGGGGGGGATCTTCCTGTGGACGAAGCTGTGCGGGTATTTCTCCTCCGGACTGTCCAGCTCCTGGCCGTCCTCATACACATGCTTCAGCACGCGACCACTGTAGGACGACGCCAGCTTGAATCTCACCTGTGGTTTGGAGATGGAGAGATGCATTGACAAGTTACCTATACCGTGTGACTGATTTGCATAGCGTGCAAGCAAAGACATAGAAGATTTTGGAGTAGAATAAAAGTCTTGTTTGATCAGACAAGAGGGAAGAGCGCACACATATCAGCAGCAAGTCAACATACAAGCTGAAATCCTGTTTCATTCTGTCAAACCTGATCTGCTACTGATCAGTCAATCAAACAAATGCATAAAAATATCTTTGCGGAACGCTCAGTATCTGAAATGACCTCAATATGTCTTTTACTCAAAGTACTTCAAAACCCACGGAATTGAGAGTTGTACCATAAATAACTCACCTTTCTGGGCTTGGTGCCTTCATAGCGCTGGTTCAGCTTTCTCTGGAGTTCCTCCATGGTGGCCGAGTGAGGAGTTGGACAGGTCCAGAGAGCGTCAGTCCATCCAAGAAGCTCCTTACATTGGTCAAACTAACGTCAGGTGGACGTCGTGGTGCCTGACGTGATGAAACGACGTAAAGATGGACGGATTGAAATAGTTCTGCCGACTGAGAGCTGTTTGCGAGGCGTGGGCGGACGATGCAGCTTTTTCTCCTCGCGTGTCCTGCCTCCTGGGTTTGACTGTACCTGCTGTTTCCAGGGACCCACCTTTCCAGCTCCCCGTGCTGAATTATTCACGGCTAGATCGTATGTACAAAAGGATTGGTTGAGAAACCAGAAGCTCTGTCATCAAATAATTATGATCACCAGAATAGAACCAAGTTGGAGCTTGTGGAGCACAGAGTGGGTGTGTAATGTCGAGTGAAAGAGGCTGTGTGTGAGTGTGTGAGTGGGACTTGTTTAGTAGTTGTAAGACTGCCTGTCACTGGTCCGGAGCCGAGCACCTCAACGTTGAAAAGCCAACATGACGTTTGATGTGAGTTGCATCAGACTGAAATTTCTTTGGATTGTTTATACGTGTGTGTGTGTGTGTTTTTGTCTTTGATGGTAAAATCGAAAGAGTCCCATATACGGTGGATCTCGTAAAACGTCACAATAATGAGGTTTTTCCGACACCTGAGAATAACCCCGAGAATAAACTCCAGACGATAAACCTTGGGAGCTCGTCTAGAATCCAGCACAATTCACAGAGATGAAACAGACTTAAATATTAATCATGCAAATCCTTTCGAACATACAGACAAAACACGGGTTACTTCCCTTCAAACGGAAACCTGAAATGAACCCAATCAAAAAATAGATTGAAACATTTAACTGGGTATCAAAAGATGTTATCTGCACAAAATGTTGCACAAAAAAAACCTGGAAAGCATCAAATAAACACTTCAGAAACTTCTGCCTCCGTTATAATCCTGTAGTGTAATTACTTGAGCTGATGAGTCACAATTAGTGTTTTTAACTAAATCACTGTGCGCTAAGTGTTTTCCTGCCTAGTGTAATGGCCTTCATTATTTGGTAAATTGCATATCTTTATTCTGTGTTTAACTTGCAATTACCTACTACCTAGGGTGACTAATAGAACGGGTTACCATGCATTAAACACAGTGAAAAGAAGAAATTGGTTTGGTGCTGTTAGGGAAAGGTTCACATTTTTCAAAAATGGGTCTTCACATGCACGTTGGTTATTTCAACTGAGAAGCTCTCCGATTTGAAAACGTACATGTGTGTGTCTTGGGAAAACGAGAATAAAAAATATACTTCCAACATGTGCCAAAAATTGGGTTGGACTGGATTTGTACTCCAAATATAGCAATTATATTCTAATCGTAGGCCTTTGAAAAGAAATAATTCCGTGCCTATTTTATAAAAGAATCCCCCACATCTCCAATTTGGCTCTTTGTCGTTTTCCAGAATTGACTCTCCACACTCTTATTAAAGCCACAGGGGTATGATTCCTGCTGTCATCATCCTTTTATGCATAATTTGATCACTGGTTCAAAGGCTAATTAGAGATTTTGTTCACATCTGTTAGTCCCAGTTGTAAAGTTGAAGACTGCATCTCTTTCTCAAGGCAGTACGAGTTGGACCCTGTGTAAATATTCAATCTTTAAATGGACACATATTTGAATTAGTTAATTACCACCGTCTTCAGAAGGTTTTCTCATCCGTGTTGAGATTGCGCTGATGGCAGTGACTGTTTTTCACTGTCCACAGAACAAACACTAATGGACGCCGTTAACATGTATGTCGAGATAAATACGAGGGTGAATGGATTTTTTATAAAAAGGAGAGAGAAGTGTGGAGAGAGAGAGAGAGAGAGAGAGAGAGAGAGGAGAGGGAGAGAGGGAGAGGGAGAGACAGAGAGAGAGAGAGAGAGAGAGAGAGAGAGAGAGAGAGAGAGAGAGAGAGAGAGAGACAGAGAGAGAGAGTACGGCAAGAAGACAGAGGCGGGCTCTTGTCGCTCCTCTGACCGAGAGTCGGCTTAATCAGATTGCGGAACAAGCAAGTGTGGCCACTCATGTGAGAAATTGTTTTGGGGGCATCACAGTCGAGGATTTGTTTAATGTGTCAGGGTTCTTCGGTGCTTTCAGTCCAAATGATTGCGACTGTAAATAAGTCTCTGTCGCCACATTAACAGCTCATGTACATTGTATTATCCCCATTATCCCTAAATACGTTATGCAATATGAGCTACACTAGTCGAGTACAGATCTCTGTTGGCGATAGATCTAACTCTCATCCATGTTCACTGCTCTCATGGCACTGGATCAAAACATTGAAATGATAGTTTTGGTTTTAGATTTTTCTGTCTAAGAGATAATATATTTCGACCCATTTAAATCCTTATGCATTATTCGCCAGATTGGCTGATGCAAACTGTACGTGTTAAATATTGTGGATGTATAAATTGGAATTAAAACTCCTATGCTGTAAACCAGGTATTATCACCTGTGGAGATAGATGAGGAATGGACCCTGTGCAGAATCAAATCCCACGTAGCCACATGTTTAGTGCACTGAACAACGCGCATGCCACTTTTCATCTCCATGTGAGGAAGGGAACTTTCAAAGTTCATGTAAAACAGTTCACAAGCATTCTTTAGGCACCTGCAGATCTAAACATCACTAAAGTGTATGTCATGCAAGAGTGCCAAACAAATGGAATGCTCAAAGTTGTCATATTGATATTTAAGGTGAGTCAACTCACTGTAACAGGCAAGAAAACTTTATCTTAAAAACTGAGAGAGGAGAAATTATCTCATATCTGAGTAACTACAAACTCTTTCAAGTGAGTTTTTAGCCATTTTGTTGTCTAACATAGTTTTATTGGGTACATATGGGAAGTGGCTAGATAGGTTTTAGGACAGTTTCTATACAATATCTATTAAAAAATGGCTGTTAGTATATATATATATATATATATATATATTTCTAATGGATGAATGAGGCAAAGGTACCATTGACATATAAACATTCTAAATATTTAAAACTTGTTTTTTTAATTCTTTTTTTATATATAGCTAAAAGAGACATTGATGCAAGTCTATTTCTTCACTTCACTTTATCCAAATAGCTGATGAATTTCCAGGAGTTGAGTTATATTTTTATACAAAGCGAGTTCCACATTTAAAGGGAAAGTCTAGTGAAGACATTTAACCACTTCAAATGGGCTTCTGTGAACCAGGATACTTTTTGTTGTTTGTTCTGTTTTGGGTTTTTTTTCCCACATAACATGCTCAGATATTAGCTGCCACATAGAAACATTCATTCATTCATAGAAACATTCAAAGTTGGGTGAAAGCCATTTCTCCTTATTCCTTTAGCCTCTGCAATAAAAGGGTTTCTTGAAGGTTTATTATGCCAAAATACATTCTGAGATTGATGAGCCCAGGGCTACAACTAATCATTTTCTAATCAATACTTGCAGACAGCGAGAAAGAACCTTTTGGTAAAACCGCTCATCTGAACACCATTGGTTCAGCCTGCCTGTGTACAGGGGAGTTCACTGCATCTTTCCTGACTCTGTCAAAATCCAGGTCAAATCAGTTATCATGTGGCTGTGAAATATTGTCCTCAAAGAAAGTGATATATTCAGTAAATATTTTGAATCTACTTGTGTTTTGCATTTCCCTGTGCACATCAATTAGAGAACATGATCCCAGTTGTTTATGCCTCAAACCCTCTGCAGCTACACTTCCACATCCTACCTTACCCTGCATCAGTGGATGTTAATTATAGAAGTTGTTGTGTTTATAGGAGCATGTGCATGTGGAATTTGATTGTCCCCCCCCCCCCCCCCCCCAAGGGTCCAGGATTACCGTAAGGAGGAGTGTATTAACAGTTGGCAAAGTCGCATTGCAAGGGGGCGGAGGAAGCATATACACGTCCTTGCTACCTTCTGTCGTGTATCGCCTATTGTTCTCTCCTGTTTCCTTCTCCCCCTTCATCTCTCTCGCTTTCTCTCTAAACTTCTACGCACCAAAAAAAGAAAGGTGAAAGCCTCGTTTTTTTAAAGACCTCCACTCATTATTTCACTTGTACTATTTCTGACGCCCTCCCAAGGGGAACAGTATCGACTGAGTCTCATATCAGCAGCACCTATTTCGAGGCAACAATGAAAGAGCGATCGGTCACAAACACTGGATTAATTTTCTCCGTAGCGGTCGCTGTCCTTAAGGCACATGGAGGCAATGTTTTTTTTTTTCTTTGCGTGTCGCACAAGGATTTTATAACAATGTCCCCTCAGGTCAGCAGACTCAGAGGTTATGATCACCTGGTGTGAACCAATTGACAAGAGCTTTGCAATTTAAAGACAAAAAACTACCACCACCCTCTCTCTCTCTCCCTCTCTGCCAATTTTCAGCACAAACTCGTGTACTTGTACTTTCTGATTCTCTTGCTCAGGGAGCTGACAGAGGCAGAGGAGGGGAGGAGCATGAGAGGAAGACAAGATAAAGACTGATAGACAGAGGGAGAAAGTGAAAAGCTGGAATTAGAGATGGATGGGACTAGAAGGGGGAGAACCAGGAGGAGACGATAGAGGAGCGATGAATGCGAAAGACCATATTTGTCTTAAATTAAGTCTGGAGACACTAATGTCAAATCCTTTTTCTGAAGGTTACGGACAGAAAGAAAAGACGTGCACCTCAGACTTTGGTCTTATAAGAGTGTTACAGTTAGTAATTGCTTTCAACTATAACTGTACAGAATTTAAATCAGTTCCAGGTTTAGATCCTGGATAAACAGAGACTCTACAGTGAGTGTAGGTGTGAATTTGAGTGTGAAAGGTTGTTTCCCTCCCTCAAAGGTGAAGTGGTAAAGATGATGGATTACCGGGATTTTAGTGGCACAAGTTTATAGGCTGTAAATAGGGAGCAGTAGAGGTTAACAAGGAAACAAGTTGTTTGTCCAAGATTTTGCTTCCGTCTTTGTTTAATATTGTTGTATTATTGTATTTTTTATTGCATTATTATTTGTATTTTTGCAACAGGGACCATTATTAAGCAAATATTTAAATATTTCTTTTTTTTTAAAGGATTTGCAATAACAGGCTGCGCAAACATGGAAACTATGGGTGTCTCCAAAGGGTTTGCAGTGGAGAATGCTCCATGTACAGCTTTCTACAGCGTTTACTGACTGTCGGTTGTTTACTGACTGTCGGTTGTAATAAAGTAGAGATCACACATGGACCATCTCACCTGTGGGACACTTTGGCCTTGGAGGTTACTTAAGGTGTTTTTTGGTCTGTACCCGACTCAATCTCCACACAGCCAAGACAAATAATACGTTGTCTGACAGCTGTCTCCTGACCCTGTGTGAATCATTTTGGATTCCCTTATCACTGCAACAGCTGCTGAAATGGAATTGGGCACAGATTCACCACAAAAAGCACCCGGCTTATTAGCAATTAACATATAAATGACTCAATTTATACATGAAAACAAAGTCTGAGTTACAAACCGACTTTACACAGTTTACAAAGAGACCAAATTGATGACAAAGCAGGAACCCTCTGCACTGAATTAGATTAGACTGTCATTTTGAAAATCTCCTCCACAGCAGCAATGTTTTAAATAGAACTGCTAATGTATTTAAATTTCATTATCTTAATTACAGTGTCTATCAAATGATAGATGTTGCAAGTCACAGTCAAGTTAATATTTAATATTTCACTGGGACTGATATACTATCTCATTTTAATTAGCTGTATGGTTGTGTTGATGGTGCGCGGCTCCCTGGAAAACTTCACTTCATGCAGAAACCTGCAGTTCGGGTGCTACACAGGGCTCCTCCTGTGACCTCTCCACCCCACTCTAATTTCACTCCCTCTCAAAAGATGATGCATGACTGTCTCCACCAACTGCAATACCGGCTAAAATGAGATTCGGGACAGGAGCGAGGGAATAAGGGAAGGGAACCAGCTGGAATCCTACTCTTATACTCTGCTCTCGGAAATTATTTGTTGCAGGGGCTTGTGAAGTGAAGTTAATAATGAACCAACGTGTGTAAACAAACTGCATTTTGATTAGAGCTTTCAACAAGTTAAAACCTTAATTCAAGAACTTTTAACAAGACTTAATACTCTACAAGTTAGCAGCTATGTGAAGCTAATGGGCAAAGAGACTCTGAGCCAATGCTACCTAATCATGCTAACATGCTCACAATGACAGTGTTAACATGCTGATTGCAAAATCTATAATTTAATGTTTACCGTCTTAGTTTGACATTATTTAGAAGCACTAAACGGAAAGTACAGCAGAGGCTGGAGGCAGGTCATAAACCAAAGTACTGGACTTCTTGCACATGCCACTAGTCAGTCAATAATCCTGAGAAGAGCCTGAAGTCAAAAGTATTGAAGACATTTCACTCACAGATGTCAACCTCTTGGTGATACAACATTCTATAGCAATCCATCTGATTCACTCATTCATTCACCGTAGCACTTATTTTGCAGGGATAATTGTAAATATACGTTACTAAAAGGCAAAAATATCACCCTGCTGGTGGCATTTGGGGAAACATGTGTAACGTGTGTACAAAATATCATAGTAATCAATCGAATAGCTGTTGAAATATTACAGTCGGGACTAAAGAGTATTCACAGACTAAAATTACCATTGATAATAATTACCATGATAATTATGCCTATTGTCATGGCGACATATGCAAACTAAATAGGTTATTGAAGAGAAGTTGTACATGGAACATTTTGAAAAGGCCGTAATGACAAGAGCTGCAACCCAGTGGCATGTGGTGATGCAGGGGCCAATATAACTTGACGACAGCTACATCTTAATGCTTTGAAAGGAAAAGCTGAGTCGAGGGCAGTTTGAACGCCCGTTAAAGATCCCAGGATTGTGCCAACATCAAAAATTCTGCTCCCACCTCTTCATGACAAGTTCCAGCCTTTATCATTCGGCCTCCATCAAGAGGGCCACATACACACACCCATAAAAATTACATAAACGATAATGACAATAGCCTACTGCAGCCATTAGAGCAAAGTCATTTACAAGATGAATGCTAACTAGCAATATCAAATTCATTGGACAGAACGCAAGATGTAAGGGGAGCTATTGCTTCCACATCATTGACTGATGTCTATATTTAGCTTTAATTGTTCAAGCACTGATTGCCGTGTTTGTGCTGATGGCATGCCACCGGCTCCAACCGCACCTGACATCTGGTACTTACAGGAGGAAATGGCATGCTACCATTCTATAAGCACCAGAGACAACATAAAGGCTCAGTGGTGAAGCCCTTCTTTCACAGAACTAAAGGTTTCATTAGTGAAGTGGAGGAGAGAGAGAAAGAGGTTCATTCTGCACCAGTGGTTACAAAGAGTGGATGATGAGATTTTCAACCGACCACGACGGACGCTGCCAAATCCACCAGCTCCACCTGAAGCATCCCAGCGGGCCTCTTTCAACACCGTTAGACGTCTGCTGCACCCAGCCGCCAGGACCGGGTTGAAGAGAAAACTGCGGCTTCGGGAGAGGCTACATCAGTGAAAGAACAAGATTACTGGAAACTGGCATGAATCTGAATTGACTTATATGTCACAAGACGGCAACCGAACCCTCTTCATGACAACTGAGCAAATTCCCTCCACATCGCGTCAAGAGAAATCCTGAATTCCCACATCGGAGTTATTCTACTCAAACGATAGCTATCTCATTAGTTTCACTTTCTATTTGAAACCACTGTGCAGTTGACTTGTCAGAATGTATCAGGCTAACTTGAGACGGGCAAATCTGCCTGATTAGCATAGCAGAGGATGTCACAGACAAATACATAATTCATCCTTGTTGAACCTGGGTATTAAAATGTCAAACTGTGTCTGTAGGCCAGTGACTTAACATAGTGATAGACTGATAAATGTCTGGTGCAATGTGAATTGACATCTCTCTTAAACTACTCAGAGAGCTCAAATTTAATCAGGCAGGAACTTCAAAGAGTCAAAACTGTATTCAGACATCTTGAATATTGTTTGATCAGAGCTTCAGTGCAGTGGCATTCTGTGCAAGTTACACCGTGTGCTACAGTCTCATTAAATCGAATTCATAGTTTGAGAAAAACATCATGCATCCAAGAGCATAATAAAACCAACAGGGGTATTAAGAATTCGAAACAGCTACGAAGCAATAGTTACCAAAGCAAGTGTGATGGATGGGATGGCAGAGTGGGACCAGCATGGGTTGACTGAGAGGTTCAATAGATCATTATAATCACAGACAAGCGTGAAGAAGGTGGGAACGAAAAGGTAAATTATCAGAGGAGAGAGAATGAGAGACTGTGTCATTTACCTGCATGAGATGTATTTGTGAGTGATGATCGTGGGGTGAGTACCTGTGCTTTATCACCTCACCTTTGCTTTATTGCTTCCCCTTCCATACAGCAATTAAAAAAACGTTCTCGGCGAATGAGACAACAACTCAGATGAACTCTATACGGAGGATGAATCAAATCGCAGATGAGATAAAATGTTGGTGAGCACATTCCACTGCCAACGTCCAACAGTCCACTTAAATTGAATCACACCAAACCAAATTGTACACACTCATAGATGTCAGTCCCATAAATATACCAGATTTTATTTCATAAAGATCAATGAATTATTGCTTGGGAGAAAAACACCCTGTCCTCTATCATCCAGATTTGCACCAACATTTTATGGTTTCTTCCCTGACATCCACCCCCCATTTACCAAGATTTGTGGGGATCAGCTGCTAACAGACAAATAAACAAACAAACAAACCCCACCTCCTTGGCGGAGGAAACAGTATAGATCGTTACTGCGAACTGAGCAAATAAAGCTGCACACAAATCTGGACATGTCTGCAGTAGCCAGGGTCGGAAATGACAGAGGGAGGTCCCGCTTGGTGAGGGGAACACAAAAAGGCGGGTACAATTTAAATACCATTTCTGCCCTAGTAATTATGTTTAGATCTGTGCCTGATTTAATAGTTGGGTTGTTTGTTTCCAAAAAAAAGCCAAAGGGGCAAAGGAAATACAAGTAGCATTTGGCTGCCTTAGCCTCCATTTAATGATTGTCTTGGCTTTGGAGGAGGCCCCTGTTTTCAAGAGGGTCTGGCTGCTTTGCAAAGAGAGAAAAAGGCTGCGGCAGATGTCACTTGAGAAGATGGAGTTTACTCCGGAGTGAAATCAAGTAAACAGATAATGCTTCCTTCAACATAAACACAATGGTGGCGACACAAAAGGCTGCAGATTTGAATGGTTCAACACCAACACATTTATTTCCAAACATTCTTAAATACTTCCGTGATGACGTACATTCATGAATGGCCTTTCATGCAAGTGCGTCTTCCCTGAATCCTAGTACAGACACCACAGTTGTTGAGGAAGCTGAGCCATGTGTTCAAGCGTTTTGGTGTACACTGAACAGAGGGCTGCTTATAAGTCTTTGATAAATTTATCTAATTACTCCACGAGCATTTGGTTGAAGCAACAAGGGCTTTAGACAAGAGACTGCCGGTGAATAGAGGAAAGTTGGAACTGATGACGATGTCACCACGAAACAGTTGAACAGCTGATTTCAGACATGCACTTTCTCCGGAGGAGGTGCATTTGTGAACGCAAATGTCCGAGTGAGAGCCTCCGGAGTTTCTGCGGACGCTCTACGCCCGGCCCCCTGGTATAAAGTCTGCATGAAGCTCATAGAATCTGATGTGAGAACATAGCAGGGGATCCCCCACTTGATTCACTGCGAGCGAGTGAGGGGGTTGATGACGCTTCTAACGCGAGAGACGAAAAGAAAAAAAAATCTCCCGGCGAAAAAGCGGAGCCACAGACGTTGAAGACACTGACAGAGCATTATTACTTCCTTCCTTCACTTGCTTCACCCGGCTGCTCCACCTCTTGCCTCAATAATGCAGAGGATTTGTTGCTGTTGTGATGACCTCCCGCTGTGTTGTGCATGTGTGAAAGGAAAGCTCTGGATAAAGTCCGGACCCAGTTCTCTGGAATTTATCTGCAGGTCATGTCTGAAACCACTCAACTGCAACTTAGCTTCAAATTTCTCTCATTCCCACACTAGTGCGATCTCTCACTAGTAGGCCTGACTGATTGTCACAGGTTAAAATGCCATAATCAGACCCAGCAAGTTCAAGAGCAATTCTGTGGCATTAGGAGTTTGGTGTGTTTGTTACAGTGACAGCACTTCGCATTCCCAAAGTTGGGGATTATGAGAAACAAACCATTTGGTCGTGGTTCAGTTCAGTGACTGGGAATCTACACAGCCGCAGCTCTGGTAAAGCGATTGATTGGCTTCTGAAAGCATTTCAAATATGAAACTTCAGCAGTCCAAGTTAGTCAAACCAAATATAGGAAACAAGAAAATAGTGTTCAGATATATGAAAAGAGGAAACCCAGCAGAAAGACTAACTCTATAAGTGGGCCATGTTTCATAAAACCAGCAAGTAGCTGTGTCCTGATGAAGAGGTCAGTTTTGAAAGAAATGTCACACCATGAAATCGCATGTCAGAAACAACTCTTCATACCTATTTTGGGATTCCTCTACCTGTTTCCATACATCACCTGCCATAACAAGTCTAAGGTCTTGAAAATGACTTTGTGATTTATGCAGTTTTTGCCAATGAACGCCCACAGGTGTCACATTTGTTTTTCATCCACGTTGTCTTTCTCAATTTCGCTCCGTTCTTTCTCTCTCTCTCTCTCTCCATTTCCATTCAGCATTATAATTGGTCTAATAATGGTGGAGATGACAGCTTGTGGCTGGGGCGTCGCGCTGGGCTTCACCCTGTTGTAGAATCCCATTATTTATGTAGCAAGAACTGGTATCATCTTTCCAGCCTAGTGATAATCTTCCCTCTGCGCAGGTCTCCCCGTTCAGAGGTCACTTTTCCCTCTGTTTGTTCTCGTGCCACAGCCCTAAGGAAAATATTAGAGTCGAATAAAAGACCAAATTGAGTTGTTTTCTACCTTAATTTGTTATAGTTCACAGAACAGTTATTAAAGTTCACTGAGGATATGAAATTGTAGAAGCCAGCAAAAAGAAAATCAACTGAGAGGAAAATAAAGTCTGAATACTCTCCCACCTCTCTGCTGTGTTTACATCACACTGGCTCCAGACAAATCCACTCATGACCTTTAGAGGGATATCACCCAATAACATGAGAATTGAACAGTGGGATCATACCAGAGAAATCACACAATCACAAGAATAAGCTCATATTTGTTTTTGCAGCAGGCTCCCGAATCTTCAAGCCGCAGGTTTTATTAGTTCCTTACTTTACCATCGTAATCCTCAGCACTAAACAATGACAAATACACACATCGGTGCCGTTATGTCATCTAATAATTATTATATTAATTGTTTTGTGACTCCTGTGAGCATGTACGACAATAATTAAAAACTGCATATACAAGACACACATCACTTGACACAGAAAAGAGAGGGGAACACTGCTGGAGCCGGTAAGCCTCTCGATGCTCAACTGGTTATAAAGCAGTGAGGCAAGCAGTTTGCCATTTTTCATGCTTCGTATCTAACTAAGTCTTACTCTCTATCACTGTGTGTGTGTGTGTGTGCGCGCGCCATTTTCCCTCTTCTTGCTAATGATTTTTTATGCATAACAAAAAGCAGCTTACCATCTCTTGGTTGGCGGTTGTTCCCTTGTCTGTCTGTACACTCTCCGTCTACTTAGCCTGTCCATCCATCTCCTCCTGAATCCTGCTCGATAAGCCCAAAACAAGAGATATCACACGCGCACAAAAAGAAGATTTGAATAAATCAACTCAGACGGACCCACAACAATGCGACCGTGGCTAAAGCAAAGCAAATTGGAGAGTACCAAAGGGAAATTGGGGCATGAGCAATTAAAAAGCTACTACTTGCCAAACTGGCAATAATAAAACAATAATCCGCCATGTCTCCAAAAATAAAACCCGACTACAGTGTAGTTGTAGGGTGGACGACAGCATTTACTATCATATTACAGTTCTCAACAGACAAATGCATGCGAGGGAAAACCATAAAGCATTAAAACATGGGGGGAATACATCATGAATCCAAATATACCAAAACTAATGTGATAGCAAAGTAAAATACGTTTCAAATGAAAAATAAACACAAACATCAGCTGTAAGCATCAGTGGAGGAGAGCGGTGGCTGGACCTGTTTTGTATTAGCGGTGCAAAGAAGTTCAAGAAGCTTTGCACTGATTGCTCATGCATCAGGTATCACAATGCAATTTTGGCCCAAGTAATTACAGTCGGGTTCATCGATTAAAACTGCACTTTCAAATATAGATGAAAGAACATTTTCACACAAAAGTGGTGAAGGATGCAAATTTCTGACTCAACCAACTGTGAAAAAAACAACGTATTATTGTCGTCTTGGTTTAAAACAACAAACACTGGCTTTTTTCCCCTCAGGAAATGAGAACCTTTGACCATACGACTGTGCAAGCATGGACTGGTGTGTTATGAGTAAATGCTCAGCTATGGAGGACTACTGACGAGAGGTTTCAGGGGCAGTGTTTTCTGTGGAGTAGAGGAGCACCCATTATCACAGACTTTGGACCTTTTAACTTTACACCCTGATCTGTCTCTTCCTCCGTCCCAGTACCGTACAGCTAGGAGTCTTCTTGTGCAAAGCTTCAGGTGCATATGGTTCTCTGCAACACAGAAAGAGTATGACACAGAGACATGGTGTCAGAACACTTGTTGAGGGAAATGAAGGGATAGATATAGAGGATGGGCCGAGAGAGAAAAATGAAAATCAGCTCTGTTTTCATGAAACAAATGAAGGAAGAACGTCACTTAATACTCTTCTCTACAGTTTGTTTTACTCATAAAAGCAAATTAAAGTATAGTGTACAAAGTGTAAAGTATGATGTACCAGTATAGTACAGGAGAATGTTGTATGCGGGCAACTTCTTCTCCTGGTAGAGATGGATCATGTTTCTTTGTGACGTGTTCTGTAAGAACTTGTATCTTTGCAGTATTTGCCGAGAAAATCAGTGCACTATTTGTTTTAAGTATCACAGGAACTATTAGTGCACTCAGCAACTCTCTTTTAGAAAGTATTGTGTCCTGTGTATGATATTGCCTTTACACTGTTTGCACTATTTGGCAAAGGTTAATTCATTTACTATGAGATAATGTGCTGAGTGGAAGGCTGACCGTGTGAGTGAGGTGAGCTAATGCTGCATAGAGTTGTTCAGTTTAGTTTTATAATGGTTCACGTTCAAGTTTTAAGAACTACAAGTTTGGAGCATGCGTGCATATGCATACACACGCATACACACACACACACACACACACACACACACACACACACACACACACACAATGAATTATCTTTCCCATTATTGCTTTGGGAAACCCCAAAAAAGGCACGTACAGATTTGTGTGAACCCAGGTGAAAGAACAGTAGCCGGGGGTTAAGGCTCGCTCAGGAGAGAGCTGGGCAGAGTTGATACCTCTGAGTCTTTTATCCAGAGATGAATTTAGGTTAGCAGGAGTAGAGCAGAGGCAGAGGTCAGGCAGGAACAATGGTAGACAGAGAAAAAACTCCTAAAGAAAATGCTTTTAAGGAGCGAAACAAGTAAAAGCTGGTATGAGGCAAACCGCTGTGCCTGCGATCGCACAGCGTGGTGGAGTTGGAGTCCAGAGTTTGAAGTCGAGTGTGAGCAGATCTGAGCAGATTGCAGATGATCACCAGCTTGCTGCCCGACACCTTCACACCCGGTCCCACTCCTGAAATAAGCTCACAGAGAAAAACAAGAGAGAGAGCGAGTAAGAGAAAGAAACTAATTACTATACACTGATTTCCTAATCCCTATTGCACTCACTGTTTCCCATAATGCATCATGAAAAATAGGTGGTCACTCACTAAGAAATATGTACCATCATGCATTGCATCCTTTATACTAATCTCCACATGTGGTCCGCTGCATGTCCAACACCCAGCCTCTAATGCATTCACAAAGCATCCACAAAAAATCCTTTGGCTTCTCTGGCTTCATCTTTTCCCTTTGGGGCAGCTCTCCATTAGCCAGATGTGGAAAGAAGTGGTCATATTTATGAAATTATAAGGTAAGGCTTCTGATTCGGCCTTGTCTTTTTCTTCTCTGCACTTCTCTCAGACATAAGTGATCGCTGCCAAAAAATTAGATAAGCAGCCATCATCCCTAAACATGATATTCCATAAACAGTCTGTCTTCCACCCGGGACCTTTTGGACCTTTTACAGCTTTTCAATTTTCCGCAGCATCGTGTTGCTGCAAATTACACAGTCTTATTTCATCAAACAAGCCCTGTAAAGACTGCGACCAACTGTTATTTTTCATTATCAATATGTCTCACAATTACTTTCTTTAACAGCCGACTTGTTGCCAATTACATTTCTGTCAATCAACATGAAGCCCGGTCAGATAAAGATAATTAGAGAAAATTGGTGTGCGGAAAATCCTTTTTTCACACTTTTACTTCATGTGTTTAAATACAAAACGGTCCAATTTACACCTGACATGAAATGTGTTTCTGGTGATTGGATCGCAAAACGGACAGAGCTCGACCACATGACAGTACGGGTGTACTTTTTGGACCTGTGCAACTGACAGTAGAAGGTGGCCTGAGCTGCACAGAGCAAACAGATAACTATCGGATCACAAGTGGAGACACATGTTAATACAAGGTGTAAATGTAACAATCATATTTACATGCAATCTGAATACAAGATGCATTTTGTACCAACCTCTCTTTTTGGAAAAGGTTTTTTGAAAATATAACTTAAAAAAGAAAACAAGCAGCTGTAACAGCAAGAGAACTGATAATGACAATGACAATGATAATGATAATGATAATGCTTCCTATTTATCACATACCACAGAAAACATGAAGACTAAGATAATTGCCTATTTTTAAAAAGGACAGCTATAACCACTTAGTTTCTTCTTAAGGGCTAATCGGGGTTAAACTGCTGCAGGGATGTGACCATGTTCACAGGGGAAGAGAGCTGATGAGGAAGCTCAAGGACCATTTGAAGGTATTGATTTCTTCATTCACAGGTGTTAGCGGTAATTTGAATCACGTTGCTGTGAGCAGGGTAGACCACAGCATTAGCTTTGAAATTCTTATGTATTTTCTACAGCTAACACTACTCTGTCATTGTATTTTATTTTATTTTTTGTGTTATTTTACTTCTTTAACTTGTTTTTAAATCCTTTTTTAATCCCTTCACCTCTTTTACTCTGCTGCTTTGAACTAATTGCTTTAATCGTTTTTGACTTTAATCGTTTTTGACTTCTAATGTTTAATGTTTCCGTGCAGCACCTTGAATCTGCCCTGACCTTACGTGTACAGTAACGGTAAATATCATCCATTATAGTGGCAAGAAAAGGTTTCGTTCTACCTTCCTTTAATCATCCCTCGCTTTATTCCTTGACCTTTGCCTTCATTTCTCATTCTACACCCACCTTCTGTGAATAGCTCTCTTAGCTTGATACTAGTATGGCACAGTGAGGGGGGGAAAGGTCTTTTTAATATGGAACAGCACGGAACATTTCATGGAAGAATTAGTCCAAAATGCCTCGTAGTACGAAGGCAAAATCCATATTTCTGGCACGGCTGTGTCCAGAATAGAAACCCTTTGGTGCCACATTCTGTCCGTTCAGCTACATTTGTCATGGGCAGTGCAGGGGGCAGCTCAGGGTAGCATGGGCGAAACATATCAAGATGTGTGTTTATGCACATCTACAGTCGAGTGTGGCGGGTTTTTTTTTTTTTGCAAGAATGGAGCAACTTTATCTACAACCACAGACTCAGCTCTCCGAATGCCTTCTTGTCACCAGGGGCTTTTTAAAGAAACTTTGGGGGCCCCAGGAAAAAGAGACCTACATAGAACCAACTCTTCAATCAGCCGTCTAAAATTACAAAGCTTTTATTATCAGAGAGCTAGTGGCTTGGGGCTGTATATAGCTGGTTGTTAATTTAAGGGGGTTCTCACAAATTTGTCGCTGCTGTGGAGAAATGCAATATCAGCTTCTTTCAGGGGCCCCCTCTCAGCTCTGAGCCCACCCTGCTGCACGCCCCTGCTTAGCCGCAAAACAACATTTCATGATACTTTGGGACACAAACTTACACTGTGTATTCTCAACATAGGGCAACAGTTGTTTGCAGTTGAGCAAGAGGATTTGTACCATCGGGGTATTTCTGTGTGGAGTTTGCATGTCGTTCCTGTGTCCGCATGGGTTTTCTCCGGGTAAACTTCAGCCACGCAGTTTAGTTGAATCTAAATAGGTGTGAATGAATGGGCTTTTAATTGTCTCTGTATGTCCGACCTCTCATTGACCTGTCCAGGCTGTAAACTGTAGCTGAGATTGGCTCCAGCCCCCATGCAACCCTCAAAGGATAAGCGGCGTAAAAGAGCAGCCAAAAGTAGTGCAGTGCTGCACTTTGGGACAGAATCTGAGCTTATTTTACTGCAGATGTTGTGGTTAACGTACAATTTAGTCTAATGATCACTTCCATTTGGATATAAACCTCAGCTGTGATGACAAGAAAGTTGTTTGTAAAAGACACCACAGTAAACAGTCGTAAACCACAAGACCTAGTTAGTGGGTTTTTTTGTAGGCAGAGGAACTGAGCTCAACAACGTGAACATATTGATGCTTTACAGTCACCTAAATCCTACTGTTCTCACTTCCTGTCTGTCAGGTTTTAGGATCCATGGCGCTCCACACACACTCTGGCTGTCGTTTGTTTTTTCCTGCGTTTGATTTCACTCAGTGTCTGTGTTTTTCTACCCGTCTGTGCCTCCTCCTCTTGTCTTCTGTCCCTCTCATCCTCACCTTCTCTTTTCTTTTCTGCACGTCATTCCCCCCCCCCCCCCCCCCCCGTCACTGACACTCTCAGAGGAGGATGTGGAGCACATTCATTCCTCTTTCTCCTCTCATCTCCAGTTTTGCATAAATAAATTGTCTATCTTTGTCTCAATCGGTGTCTCTTGATATTTGTATCGCTGTCTCTCTTCCTGTCTCGTCTTTTGGTCTCCTCTGCTGCAGCTCCTATCTGTGCTAATGACGGGATGAGTGTTGCTTGGGGGGGTGGGGGGGTGGAGCTTGTCATTTATTTCCTGGTTCTTCCCGGCGGGCTGGCCCGGGGGCTGGACTGGTCTCGACCACAGATGTCAGATTTCCCTGAGAGCTTTTAGACCATGCTGCGATGACACACATGTTTGGAATATTGTACTGCAACCACATGCATGCACAAAAGGACTACAGACACACACACACACACACACACACACACACACACACACACACACACACACACACACACACACACACACCATCCCCAGGCCTCCTAACAGACTGGTGTTTGCTGTTGTCCCTGGGAGTGGGAGTCACAACAGTACTCTGTAATTGAATCCCTGTTGCCACAGTGCACCTCACTCCCTCTCTCTCTCTCATTGTGGCAACAATCTCTCGCAGCGTCTCGCACCGCCCGTGTCTTTTTTGAAGTGTGTTTATTTTCTGTCATCACTCGCCTGTTGCAATGTTCTCTCTCTTTATGTGTCTCTTTACCTGCCCCCCCCCCCCCCTTTTCCCCACCCCATCCCTATACTTCATGTCAGCACCATAGCTCTCTCACAGTTGACCATGTGGAACTTTGGTGAGCTTCCCTGGGCGTGTACACCCGAGTACAATTGTATGTGTAAGTATACACATTTCCACATGTTTGTGTCTTGAATGTGTGTGTGTGTGTGTGTGTGTGTGTGTGTGTGTCCTCTGTGCGCTGAATGACACCTCTACCAGTCGCCTCCTCCATGCCTCATCGCTCTCCATGCTTCCCCGTTCGTTTGACTGACATGTCATCCTCAAAAGATGTCGGCATCGCCTAGACACCCTAGATTGGACACGCTTGTGCGGTCCCAGTCTGGGCTGTGTTTGTCGTTCTGGTTTATTTATAGTCTCTCGTAGTTGTTCCCACTCTGAAGACTATGTTTTGATTAGACACCCTACACAGGGAGCTCGGGGCCTCAGTCGTCTCACAGTGTCTTTGTTTTAATGTCCTCAGATTGTGCCGAACCAAGACAATACAGACAAGTTTTCCTTTACAGGGGAGGAGTCTAAACTTGTTGGTTAATATTTGTCTTTTATTTTTGGATCCGCATTAGTCCCCTAAATTTTCCAACTTTTTTTCATCAAGATCCATGAATTATTTGCTGCGATATTGGTGACAATAAATTCAAGATTCCTGGATCAGCTACAACCTCTAAGGGGTTCTTTCTTGGTCCCATCCTTTCACCAAGTTCAGTGGAAATCCATTCAGTAGTTGTTGTCTAATCACTGACAAACAAACCAAGTGATGGGGGTGAAAACATAACCTTGTATATAGGCAAAGACAGGCCGTGAATAAAAGACACGACAGAGCTTAACAGTCCAGAATGTTATATATTCAGGGAATGAACAGCATGTTCATATTTCAGTAAGGTTTTTCTTTCCTTAAGACTATTTTTGGTTTTAGTATATATAGAGAGAGAGACGGGAACACAGGGAGAGGGGTAGGACACGGCACAAAGGTCCCCCGCCATGGAGTCAAACTGTGGGTGTTGCATTTGCACCTTAACCATTAGGTTACTCACATCTCTTTCCATTAGGTTTTTTTTTAGCACCAGCAGCCACAGGAGAATAACATCGGAGTAGCAAATTTGAACATTTCCACAGAAGCTGCAAAAGGAAATTGTACATGTTTCCGTTCACTACTGTTGAATTTTAAGATCACTGGGATAAATCACTGGTGTTGCTTATTTTCAACTTGTGGCAAATGCTGTTGCTCAAGAACAGTGTGCAAAGAGATGATGTAATTAAAATAACACCCGTCAAACCTCACGTGTTGAAAACAATATAGAAAACATGTCTTTTTTCATGTATTAACTTAAATGATCTCATTTATTGCTCCTGTTTTCTTCTGCCGCAATTGTTTGTGTCTTCGGTGGACGTTTAGGTGACTTCATGTATTATTCTCACCGTGTTTCCACTTTGTTGCGTCTTACACCTCTTACAAAGTGTCAAAACCCTTTTGCTGAGATATAGAATCTTTTCCTAACTTTCCACATTTTCATTTTTCGATATTAGAAATGCGAATAAGAAAATAGAGGACGAAAACATACTGGTTTCCTCTAGCACCATCATTGCATACATTTTTTTTTTTTAAATGCTCCAGTATATGTCCAGTATATTATCCAAAAGCATTTGCATCACCCTCAGTTGTACTTGATGTTTGGTAGTCATTAACAGATAAACTAAGATGTTGAAAATGGGGAACATTAAATCTGCTGACGTTGTCTTTGTGAGCATGTCAGAAGACTTGAGTTTGCTACGTGTCTGACCTGCTCTCTCCACATTTCACGCTTACTATTCTATCAAAAAGGCAACATTTTAAAGTGCGATCCAAGCTGCTTCCATTCTCAAAAGATAATATAAGATATACTTTATTGTCCCCATGGGGAAAATTTGCTTCGGGCACTGTCCATTCTGCAGTTTCACATAAAAACAAATGAAGAACTGGATTGTAAATGTAGTGACAGTATAAGGATAAGTATCAGAGCAACCGGCCATCACTGTATAATCCACAGGCTTTGTTGGACTACGAGACACATCAGTGTTTTAAAAAAGCCACTTTTATTGCTTCTTGAATAATTAAACGAAATATAGTAATCATTAAATAATCAATGCACATTTAAAGACACGTGGACACATTGACTGAGGGACAGATAAGAGTGAGATATATAGACAGGTGAACAAGAGTAACCCACCAACCTGTAAGGAAAAAGCTTGGGTCATACCTCTAAGTGACAAATGTGACGAGCACATATTGGTCTGTGGTCTGTGTGGCGTAATTCATTTACTGGTGGAGGCTGCTGTCCTGCCATCATGCTGAATGATGGAAAGCAGCTTTCATCTTTCATCTCTCCCTGTGACTCTGTCACGCACACACCTATATTTCCAGCGATTAATCGGCTTGTGAGCACATGTAGGTGGCGAGAAGGAAACTCAACCTGACACAGATAAGGAGCAGAATGTTTCCACTCCATCCAGGAGGCGGGTATGATTGTCATTCATTCACATGCTCTCAAACAGCTCATGGTTGAGAGATCTACTAGTTTGACTGTGAATGAGTCAGTAGAAAGAAGACTTTTATAGATTATATAGATGTTTACTGTTAGCCCTACCACTTGTCCTACCACTTCGCTTTGAAGGGGTAGTGTTGTCCCATTTCTCTGTGTGATGTAAAGGAAATGGCCATCTAGCCCTTCAAACAGCCCTTCAACTGTAGTGGATCCAGGACCCCTCCTAGTAACGTCATGTACAGCATTAAACTAAATGAATGCCTGTGCAGACAGACGGACAATAATTCAGGTGGTTACATAAACAACAGCACAAAAAGAAAAAGGATTGAGGTTTGGGCAGGAGAAGAGTCACAGTCACACACACACGCACACACACACACACAATGACAGATGGACCAGAACATAATTCAAAGTTAAGTTCAAAGTAAACTCGAACCCCCTTCTGTGACAGGTGTGTGTGTGTGTGTGTGTGTTCCTTAATGAGGCCCACAGAGCTACTTATTGTTTTGATGTTTTATTCTATTGTTCATTCTGGTACATTTGGAACCATGCACATTTCTTCTCTTTTGGTGCTTTGTGTGTGTGTGTGTGTGTGTGTGTGTGTGTGTGTGTGTGTGTGTGTGTGTGCTTCTCAGGTATTACTCGTGTTGTGGGGACATACTTTTGTTTCCTCAGTTACATTATGGGGACTTGTTTTTCTTATGGGGACAAAAAGTCTTCAGTTTAAATTTTAAGGTGAGGACATTTTAGGTTTGGGTTAGGATACTGTGTGTGTGTGTGTGTGTGTGTGTTAAAATGTATAGGCATTTTACTTGTTGCTAATTAATTATTTTTATGTTTCTCCTGAGGCCAATTGACTAATGTTTCAGCTCTAATCTCAGAGGAACCACAAGTCAACAAACAAGAACCTTACTCTGATAAACACAGAGCAGGCAGCCTGCAGCTCGATCTCTTGAAGAAAAGGTAGTAACTTTTGCAAAATCCTTGAAGAAACAATGAATCACTCAATGATTATTTGAACCGCAAATCCACCATCAGGAAACACAAAATACATCAAGGATTGAACGCTGACCGATAGTAAAGTTAAACAAAGCAGAGGAAAACATTCAGAATGTAAAAACGAGTATTACATAATCATTAAATGGTCCTTTTTGCTTTAATTTAATGTGAATTTTCACCACATCTTGTGAAATGAACAACCTGTTTTTTGCAAGAACACTCTCTCCCTTGAATTATTTAAAATTGTGCATTTTTCATTATTTATCATCATCTCTATGCAAAAAACTAACATCCTGTGCTTCCAGTGGGGCTTTGTGCCCTTTAACAAATGGCGGTATTTCTCTGAAAGGACATCTTTGTTCATGTGTCACTGTGTTGGATCTGCTGTTAAAAACAACAGCTCAGTACTGGAATATTCATAAAGGTAAAACCACGGCAGTGTCATGAGGGAAATTTGAGGGTTTGGACTTGAATGTTACAGAGATTTTGACCTTTAACGTGGAACTGATGACGTGTTTTCAGCGATTAATCACAAGCTGGAGTACGAAAAACAAATGACAGAACAGCAAGTCCATGTAAACAGCCTAACTGGTGTGATACAGGTCTGATTATTGCCATTGTTATGATTATTATGTGCATGTAAATAAAAGCCATTGTCTGGCGTCCTCATTTTCCTTCTGCAGTGCATGCCGTAAGTAATCAGTTTTAACAAGCTTTTATTCATTATTACAAATTGCATTTATTGGAAAAAGGCTCAGTATTATACAGAATGATTTTGGGTGCACAGCAAATACTTTATACCACTAACAAGCTTCAACAAGATGTGACACATATTAACGAGGTATAAATAGGCTCCGTGGTGCCTCACAGCAAGAAGGTTTCGCAGTTGGATATGCAGCTTGTGTAGAGTTTGCATGTTCTGCCCTTGTCTGTGTGGGTTGTCTCCAGGTAATCCGGCTTCCTCCCACAATCCAAAAACATGCAGTTCGAGGTTAAGTTGATCCAGTTGGTGTGAAAGTGAGAGTCAAGGATTGTTTGTCTATGTGTGTCTGAGCCTACGATACAGTGGCGACCCGTCCTGGTTGTACGCGGCCTGCCGCCCACTTGTCAGCAGGGATTTTAATGGGATGATAATAATGTCACCAATGAAGAAGCTCAATATTAGATTATATAAAAAAAGATATTCCTACATATTATGCCTATATGTAGGTTTACTTTGATAGATAAATGTACTCACGCACATTCGTCATTTTGCTGATGTGTTTATCAGCAGAGTAAATAAATAGTTTGTGTCACATGGGACAATTGCAGAAGGAGAACTACAAATCAACACATCTCTAATAATGTGTGTTTTATGTGTGTTGCAGGTTGTTTCAGTGTATATATTGTATTGCTCAGTGTTCTGCGGCTGATTTGTTTGTAGTTACGATGTGAAGAAATCCCAATCTGAAGCTGCTGCACGAGTCTAGTATGGGATGGAGGATGGAGGAGAGAGGGAGAGATGGAGCGAGGACGGAGGTGAAGAATCCCAAAGACTGAGCATCATTCGCTCTTGCACTCTCTTGTCCTCCGTGCACCGTTGGAACTGCCTTCGCTGCGCACGCCCACACATTTTTCCACACTTACCCAGGCATTGCAGCCTTTTGACATGTAGTAATCACACACACACACAGGGTTTGAAGGTGCCAGCAGATGAAAGAACACCTACATCAATGGCAGGACGGTGGAAGCACATGTGTCATAGAGATAAAAGCATTATGCAACACATGCCAGCCTGTAACAACCCTTCATTTCATGTCAGGCACCATATGCACCATATGCACGCACGCACGCACGCACACACTCACGCACACACGCACACACACACGCACACACAAATACAGTAAACACACTTATAGGTGATAGTTGGTTTATCTGTATGGAAACACATACAGGAGACATGGGAAACTAATGTGACAGGACTGACGGATGGAAAATGGCCTGCAGGAGTGTCCTCTGCCCATAGGATGATGATGACGGGTGGCAGGGTGGCGGGGGTTCGCCTTTGTGGTCCATGCAATTATGATTCATGTATCAGAAACACCCACAACAGAAGTACATAATGATGTAACCAATGTATAATGTGGACTAGATATTAGCATGTTACCAATATGTAAGAACGTAAGATTGGCAGAAGATAATAGTTTTATCAGGGAAATCCATCAAATGTCAAATATACGATTTTAGGAGTCATTTGCTTATTTTTCAGCAAACTACACAGACTGAATTCTTGTGAAATCCTCTAACCTCTACGCTGTTTGCACAATAAGTGAAATGCTGCTTTGCACAGAAAAGGCTCCTGGCAAACATGATGAGCGGCAGAGTTGCCTTTAAAGCTTTATTTTATTTTAGCAGCGAGGAGTCTTTTACTGTTGCCCACTGACCGTACACTGAGATATTACAGAAAGTGGGTCCCAGTGCTTGAGAGCGAAGCATCATTCTGTCAGAGCCGCATATGTCACATCAGCCGGCGGTAAATACAGTGGACAATGAAGAGTAAATCTCCTGGGTCTGGTCGTTGCTGACGGTTTCCACCACTCTGTGCCGTCTCCTGTGCTGCAACAACACCGTTTTTGAGATTGAATAGATTGTTTTATTACTTTGTAGCGAGATTTATGGTTGTAATTACTATGCAAATGTGGCATAAAGGCTTTTA
This sequence comes from Verasper variegatus, assembly GCA_026259375.1. NCBI lineage: Eukaryota > Metazoa > Chordata > Actinopteri > Pleuronectiformes > Pleuronectidae > Verasper > Verasper variegatus. The sequence goes on from CM048051.1 coordinate 7,865,732, forward strand.
TTTATTTTTTGTATTTTTTATTATTTCATCCTGATGGCACAAATGGTGTCACAATAAAAACTAAATTGTTGGTACTTTACTTTAGCAGTAGCATTAATGCGGAGCAAACAAATTCTGAAATAACACAATTTAAAAAAAAAAAGAAATAGGCAATTTGAAGCTTATTTGCAACCCTTTACAAATTTCTTATATCCCAAAATGATTTACCACAGAGTGTGTGTGTGTGTGGGGGGGGGGGGGGGACACTGTCATGTCTCTGCATTTGGAATAAAAATGGAGCTGGAGCCAGGGAGTGATTAGCTTATCTCAGCATAAAGACTGGAAGCAAACAGAATTCCAAAAATGACAAGTTGTGATTTTACTCAGAGGCTCTGGCACCGGCACTCTTCACTGAGAAATAGTTACAGTAACAGCCCAGAGGAGCAAACAGACACGTTTCCCAATATGTGGACTTATTCCTTTAAACAAAATGATGTAGATAAGACCAAGTGACCTCCAAAAACATCCAGAACATATGATCTATGAAGGAAACCTTTAGTCACAATGTATTGATCTGTGTGTAGGAAGATACTGGACCATCAAACAAAAACAGTCTTGGTCAATTGAGGGGTGAGAGAGAGTTTTTGGAAAAGAAATGATGTTTACAGCTGGAGAACAGGGAGTTAAATGCAACACTTTCCAGCTCAGACGGTACAGAAACATCTAATGGGCGTCTGTTTCCTTTTCACACATCCCAGCAGGTGGAAGATGATGTGCTGAAGACTTGTTATCAAATGTAAATGCACTAAGTTACATAAATAGTTGACTCATCAAACCGTTTATACTCTTCATTACCTCGGCCCCAAGAAAGAAGCAATTTACATTTTTGGGAAAACACAGTGTCATTGTCTAAAATATTTAACGATAGAATATTTTCACCACTTGCAGGGACTAATCCATCAATGTTGATGAATATTTAAGCGACTGATATGTGTGTGAAATTTATTTTGGCTTAATTGAATTCAAAGGGACTGCTGCATGGGCCTTGGTGGAGGTTTGCCCTCTACTGAATGTCATTCAGGTCCTCACATCCGTGGATGGAAATGGTCCTATCATGCACAAGCAAGAGCTGCTATGTGAAGTGTTTCCTATTAATATTTCTCATTGCACATGCAGTGAAATCACAACCTAAACATTCACTTTGAAGTTGTAGCAATGGAGGGCGCCATCGTGACACCTTCAAAGCGACTGTTTATCCCCTCAGGTTCTCTGTCGGACATTTAGGACGACTGACATCATGCGGCGTGGATCCTGCGAGTCTGCAGCCAGAAGGTAAAGGTGATCACACAGTTGCAAAAAGACGAAACCTTCCTATAATTTCACAATCTGAGCTCACATCAAAAATATTTTTTCGTTTTTTTTCCAAAGAGGAAGATTCAAAAGCCAGTGGTGCTGAGAGCATCTGTTTTTTTTTCCTGTAGTGGAACTCCACAGGTGCTCAAAGAGATGCTGCGGAAAATTACAACTCTACGAGAAGAGCGAGAAGTGTATAAATCACCATCCAGGCATAACTGTATTAAAAGGATCTGTGCGGGAGGGAAAAGGAGTCCTGGGAAATGATGTAGCGGCTTCCTTCTCTGGGGTGTTCCACCACGAATGAGTGACGTTCTCGAGATTCAACGGAGATATATTTATTTTTCTGTCTTTTTAAAAAGTACCTTATCGAGGGCTGTAAATACTCAGAGTTGTGCATGGAGACCCCTTACTCTTACTGGGAAACTGTTTGGGCTTTTGCTGTATTAGAAAACATCAAAATGTTTCTTGGTTATTTGAAACCTGAACTTTTTATGATTTTGAGGCTTGTTTACGTCCGTGTTTGTTTGCTTTTTAGCAGGATTCTGCAGAAACCAACCAATTTTCATGAAATGTTGTGGAGGGGGTGGGGCATCACCCAAAGAAGAACCCATTAAATGTCGGTGTGGATCCAGATCAGGGGTCAGATTCAGGACTGAATAATTCATGGGGGGGGGGGGGGGGGGGGGGGACTTATATTTATGAGTGAGTGCTCAATTTGGTGCACATCCAATTAAAAAAATCCCAATCTAACGAATTTAAATTTGGTTTCACGAGGGGACTGTTCCATTCTCGTTTCTATGATTTGAACTATTTTGACGTAAGCTACTTGCCGAATGTTGCTTCAGCTCAAATATAAATGTGGTCACGTCCAACATTGTTTGAAGTGAACATGTAGCTCTTATCGAAATGTAGCTTTGAAGTCTTTTTGTATTTGATTTCTCAGCTTACTTTTGTAGACTGTTTAACATTCAGAATCCAAATAAGGTGGAATACAACATGTTATAATGGAATTGTTGCTACTGAATTCATCATCAACTGGTCTAATTCATTCTTTCAACACATTCATTTTCCTAAAACATAATTCGGTCGGGCCATATTGTAAACATGGCGCATATTTGTTTTTTCTAATTAATGCTGGTGGGAAACCAATGGATCTGCCAAGTTTTTCTACTTCTGGCAACCGTCGAATTTAATGACCTCAAAGGACACAAAGCCGCCGAAATGAAAGAAATGATCCTCCCTCTTCTTGTCAGACGAGGAATTTAAGGATAAATTCTTTGGCAGAGAAGAATAAAGTCCCGCTGTGGAACAAAAACTACAAAAGCGGGCAAATCTCTGGTATTATAATCCCTGTGTATGACAGTGGTTTTTAAAGTCAAATCATTCCTACAACAAAATCCTCCCCCTGTCTGTCTTTGGAGGAAAGAAATAAGAAAAAAAAAATCTTTAAAACAGCCCGCTTAGTCTGAGGAGCGGAGGGGTGCGACGCAAAATCCAATCCTCCATTATCACACACAAACACACACACACACACAATCCAAAACACGGGCCGCTGCACAAACTGCCAACGCTTCTAGATTTGGGCTAAACAGCAGCAGAAGGAAAAACCGAGCGAGACACTGGGAGGGCAAGGAGAGAAAGAGATATATGAAGAGCGAGTGTGTGTATGTGTGTATGTGTGTGTGTGTGTGTGTGTGTATGTGTGTGTGTGTGTTATGTAAACCCCAGGTGGTGCTTGTTGTCCTGGATAGAAGTATCACCAGGGGGATGACAGCTCCAGCTTTGCAGGCCTCCCTCCCTCTCTCTCAAGGAGGAGTTTGGAAAAGAGGAAGAAAGGAAACAAATGAAAAAGGGCCAACAAAGGAAAAGTGAAGGGAGGGAAAGATATGGGGTGAGTGAGAGGAAAGAGGGGGAAAGGATGAATAGACTTAAGGAGAGGGAAATACAAGTGTTCCAATCGGAGGAAGGGGAAGAGAGAGAGAGAGAGAGAGGAGGGAAATACGTTAAAATACATGTCGGAAATCCCAGGGTGCAGTTTGGGAAATCGCAAACACTCTCCACATTGTTATTCAGACGCAGTGTGTGTGTGTGTGTGTTCAACATGGGAGGGAGTGATGTGTTTCTGCCAGTGTCATGGTTTGCATTCTCCTTACAAATGCTCAGTACGAGTTCTTGGAGAGCACAATCCTGGGGAAAGCCTGATACATCTGCATACATCACACCTCCCCGCCCACGCCAAAAAACACTCCACCCCGAGGGGCCGTCGTCCATAACAGCCTGTACTCTACACCGGATGCCTCTGTAGGGATGGCCGTCTTTCTGCTGACGCGGCACAAGGAGTTTTATGGTCCCTGTCCGACTGCTGACTTGGGATGGGCTTCGCTCCTCCAAATCTTGACCTGCACTACTGCTGCGGAAATCCCAACCCTGACCCCAGATCAGCACTAAAGACTAATTTCACCCCACTGAGCAGCTGCTGGAGGAGAAGAATGGCAGCAGGGGCGCAGATCTGGGGCAACGCTGCCCTCTAATGGGGGCAGCGTGGATGTGTGTCTAAGAGAGATGATGTAAGGCCAGGCCAGGCCAGGCTCTGTGTGTGTGTGTGTGTGTGTGTGTGTGTGTGTGTGTGTGTGTGTGTGTGTGTGTGTGTGTGTGTGTGTGTGTGTGTGTGTGTGTGTGTGTGTGTGTGTGTGTGTGTGTGTGTGTGTGTGTGTGTGTGTGTGTGTGTGTGTGTGTGTGTGTGTGTGTGTGATTGAGAAAGATCCAGGTGAGTCGATAATGAGTGAAGTTTCATTTTTGGGTGAACTATCCCTTTAAGGTTAAGGCAAGGATAAGGGTTAGGCATTAAGTAATTATGGTTAAGGTTGGAGTAAGACTTCAGGAAATCTATGTACGTCAATGTAAAGCCTCAGAAGTCATGTTTCCATGTGCGTTTTCTTTATACTGACATACTTTTCAGCCTCTGAGATTCCACCACAGCAGAGGAAGTGAGGGATTTTCTTCCTGGTGCTCACAGCAAAAAGCTGGCAGGTCCAACAACAGCATCTGATTCCAGAGAACCAACACCCCCCGTCATTCTGGATAAACTACAGACGTCCCTGAAACAGTTTCCATCTGGACCATTTCTTCTGCTAGACGTTCCAATGAAGCTGTTAACAACAAGGTCTGTATGTTGTCCTGTTGTTTGGCGGAGGGGAAAACAGACTTTTATGGTGACCCGGAAAAGTTATTGGCACTCAGTTAAATCAGGGCTTTTAAAGACTGTCACTAACTTGGAAGGAGCTAAGGGCTGCAGGTAATAAGTCCTTATGTACTTAATAAAAAAGTGTGTCAATATAGATATAATGTTTGAAGGAGTGTGTGGAATTTGATTTGCAAAGCAAATAGTCTTTCCGATTTAACAACCCAATTCAGAGGCAGTGATGCTGAAGTAATATCATCTGGTTATTGCACAGGGAGGGGAAGATGCTGCACGATGCCTGAAGGCAGCTCTGCTCCAGGCACATCCTGCTCGCTAACAACCCCCAGTAGACAGAGAACAGAGGGTCTGCAGGAGCGTTTATCCATCCTGGACCGATGTGGAAACACTGGAGGCGAATGCACATATCAGTAAGAAATCACCGCCTTTATTACCCTGGTAATAATCTTGAAACCCACAGAAAAGTATTGTAGTTTATTCTGTGTATAATCAGTATGATTAGAGTCTGTATAATTGGGCAACAAAGATAAGAACATATTTTAAGAATGCTTTTCAGCAGGGAATTTCTGAATTGCAAACTGTTTATTCGTCTGCTGATGTTTCTTTGATCTGCACGGGTACACAGGAGTATGATATGGGCTGCTGCGGATCGTCTGATTAAAAATGTCCATAGAGGGACATAAAGTGGTGGGTGAAAACACCTTGTGATGCAAAGCAAAGCGGTCTCCTCTCTAGAACTAGCAGCAGAAATGAAATGCAGACCACTGCGTCCAAATGGTGCAGGAACTATAATCTGAATCTGCTCCGTGTTAGCAGGATTAGGATCAACTTTTGAAAATCTGTGGGAGGGTGGGGTATGTGCCAAATTAAGAATAAATTAACTTTTGGAGGAGATTCCATTCAGGGGGCGGATCCAGGATTCTTTTTTTTTCTCTGCTTTAGTTAACATTGTAAAATAAAGCTTTTAGCAATATCTTTGTGAATTTTTCAAGAAAATAGAATTGCACTTCCTCGAATGAAAATCCTGTAAGGCCCAACAGTGCCTTTAAATGAAATCAAGCCTTATAGCTAAGGCCAATTTACGTTTTTCAACGACATATTGCTGGGTGTTACAGGTTTCCAGCCGTGTTTGTTACTGGTGGCTGAAAAAGCCTACACCCTTATGAAACCATATTTAAATCCACTGGATCTGCACGAAATAGTGCTCATCGATACCAACCCATTTTTTTTTTAATCAAGATTCACATAAAAGTTCATAGAAATCGGAGAAAATTTAGAAAAACTGCTTATCTTGCAATGTTAAAGTAAAATCCTGCTAACAAACAACCACAGATGAAAAGGTAAACCTCCTTCGCAGAGATGATTATGGAAAAGAATCTGATGCGATTTGGTGCGTAACTAGGTAACGATCTGGTCTCTGTACATGTGGTGATAAAGTGGCCGACCAGCCTTGGTGGAGATGTGCTGTCAGACTGCTCCTCTAGTTTGTCTTCACATGCACGTGTGAATGAACCCTTTGTGTTATCCATCATTCTGCAGTGTTAGTTAAGGCAGAGAACTGGTTTGAAAACATTTATCTTCATTCAGCAGAATAACTCATGGAGGAGTTCATGTAGAATATCATCTGGTTTGATTATACACTGCTCCCGTCTTTCTGACACCAATCCAATCCCCCCCACCCCCACCCCCCTCTCGTTCCATTTAAAGCAGCTGGCAGGTGGGGGACCACATCTGTAGAAGTTAACAAATTACATATTTGCCCTTTGAGGACCCATCTGCTTTGTGTATAAATAACATTTTCATATGCGTTTCTCGCTGGTTGGCATTTCAGGTTCGGGGGGGGAACCACAGCAATCAGAACTGGATTAATACCATGATTGGATGCCGGAGGGTGAACCGAGGAACAGGAGGATAAAAAGAATAACAGAAAATGGAAATCAGCTCTATTATCTGCAGTTGAACTGTTGACTGTAATCCAAGCTCGGGTAAAACAGGTGGTTCTGCATATACTGAGAGAACTCGCACACTTGTCTCCTCCCACACTTAAGAAGCCGAGTGACTTCTTATATCAAACTGAAGTGACACGTACCTTTCTCTGGCTTTATGGCTAGTTCAAGAATACGATTTCTTATTCTAATCTGTAGACATTGTCCCTCATGTGGACTCTCCCGACTCAGTTTGCTCTCCAAGGTCTAAGAAAGCTTTATGTTCCCTCACTTCACTTTCCCTTCATGTCTGAGGGCGACGGGACACATTAATGTGTCTGGTGACCTTTGGCATGCGAGACAGAATCAAAGGGGCCGTTTCACACAAATCAGGTGTAGAGATTTTGCACTCAGCTCATCTGTACCGCCTTCTATCTGAGAAAATGTCCCTGTGAACTGTCGGCAGTGACCTTCATGTAATATAGAGAGGGTGAAGGACTGTGTTTTGGAAAGGATGTGTCGCTGCTGAGTTTTCTCAGTCTTTCACTGTTGTGAGAAGCATAAAAAAAGTTCAGTTTCACTCCTTTGAATAGGAGCATACAGAAAATGTTCAATACAACTGAGTTTCAAGACTTTAACTATGACCTTATTGTGACTATGATGAGCAGATAAAGCTGCTTACATGGGTTTAAGGTATTGGAGTATCGCCTTGTTTGGGTTAAGATGTGAACATGTTTAGAACAACAGTGGAACTCAGTCGAGCACATGCTTCCACCAAGGCTGAACAAACATGATTGTCTGGTTCTTACAGTCGAAATATAAAAGAAAAAAGGAAGAGGTCAAACAGTGGGGAATGACCCAAGGAAGAACCAATTAAATGTTGCTGCAGATCTGGATCAGGGTGTGGACAATCTTTTTAGTTTATTTCTCAGAGAAAGTTCAGGGGACTGATATTTTTTGAGTTTTGAATTCGGTGCAGATCCAAATAAAAGTCTAATTTAAATTTGGTTTCAAAAGATGACAGGTATGTGCTCTATACTGAGTGCCATTCTGGTTTGTTAACTAAACAGTTCAAGAAGGTGAAAATACCGGATGTGTACTTTAATCCGCTACTGCAAGAAAATGGGTTCTAACCAAACGTCCCTCCACCAAGTTCTGTAGGAACCGGATCAGCAGTCAAGTGAAACCAAGAAACAAAGCAACAAACAGACATGGTGTTGGAAATGAAATAAAATAGTCTATTTTTAATTTGCCGGTATTTGACTGAGAGTTACATCAGATGTTCAGTGCTATTTGCTCACAATAAAAATCAAATCAACATGTGTCTCACCACCTGCTTTTCACTCATCTTAGAATTTACTTGACAAACCATCGCCTCTGAAAGAAAAGTAGAATATAGTCGTGGTGTCCTCTCCAAACCCAAGCAGTTAAAAAGAAGGTTTAAGTTGTGATTGTTTACCCTATTAATCAAGGTTCACCCTCTCCGGTCTTCTCTGAATGTCGCAGGCTTGATTTATTGTCCAAGGCGTCCTCAGAGGGGACTTGAGACTAAGTTCAAACCTTATAGTATCGATTCTTTTTCCTGTTCGTACCAGTAATCTCAGCAGGTCCTCGCCGCTCTCCGTTGCATTGTAAGAAGGAAAAGCCTCATTTACTGTCTCCAGTTTCCTCAGGAGCACTCAAGGGCAGTGGACACATGATACGTCTGAGTCTTCATCCTCCGCTTCATCTCTCTTATCATCTGACACACAGCCAGAGGGTAACAGCAGTACACCGTGGTCCAGTCCTCACACACGCTCCCCTGTGGACACACACGCACGGCCGCACACAAAAACACACGCAGAGAGGAAGCAGACGAGACAACGCAGCAAGGGACCCGTCCAGAGCCGTGAGGTTAATGGATCATGAGAAATGAGACATAAAAACATAATCGGAAGAATTCACTCATACAACTTGAACAGAACATATGAGTGCGTTTGAACAAACAAACACAATCACCTTCTTTTACTTGCAGCTTTAAGTTGTTTCCCTTTATCTCTCACCTTTACTGTCTCTTCATTTAAAATATGCATTGTGATGGTTTTATGAGCTGGAACCACCAATCTCTCTGTTGGTGTCTTTGGGGTCGTTCTTTACTTCCCATTGACAAATGTTTGTTTGCATGCACACACACACACATATATATAAACACACACACTCACCCTTATCTTGTACCGCTCTCTGATCCCGACGCGCATGGCAAACGTGGATCCCGGTAAGAGAGGCGTCCACAGACACTCGCCGTACTGGTGAGCCAAACTCAGGTCTAAACAACATGGCACCAGGGCCCCGAGAACACCTGCGAGCACAGACACAGGTCAAGACAACGTGTGTGTGTGTCTGTGTGTGTGTAAGAGAGAGAGACAGTTAGTTTGTATTCTCTGGTACAAATCCATTTTTTATCTCAGTCATATTCTATTAAAAATGTTCTGTCAGTGTGACTCTAATCTAACGATGTATGATGAGAATTAATTGGTTTCTACATGAAATTAATTTAGCAGAAATACAACGTTGAAAAAGCAAACATATAAAGAATCAGAGCATCGTGTGAGTCGATGCAGCTGCTGCGGTGTGTGTCTGCGTTACATGAGGTCTTGTCTCCACAGATGTCGAACAAGCCCGAGCTCCAGCCTCCCCCCGTCTGCGTGATTGTGGTGATGGTTGTCGTGGTGACGCCGAGGCCGGGCTGTGTGAGAATTGGGTCTGTCGCTGCAGGGGCGTCGATTGACCTGCGGTTGGCTTCACTTCCTGTGGCGAGGCCCCCCGCGTCCTCCTCTCCGAAGGCTGATGGTGAGTGTTTGGTGACTGACAGTCCGGGTCTGAAATTAGATTTTTAATGAGTCTATCTTTAGATGGATGTTCGATAAATTCATGTCACCAACACTCAAATTAACCAATGAGTCAGCTCTTGTTTCCTGTGAGAGCGCATTCATGTATTTCATTCAGCTGTTTCCTGGAGCAGCATGTTTTCTGTTCAACTCGCTTTTATGAAAGTTTAGCGGCACATCATCACAATTACACTCATGTATATTTCCACTGCTAAACAACAGTAGATAATGCAGCGTTTTATTCTAGCATTCATTTCATTCAGACCTTTAGTGATATTCACAGAGGCAGAGAAAGAAGAAACACAGACAGCACAAGAAAAGAGTGAATGAGCTGTTGGCTGCTACTCCATTGTGCTGTGATGGCAACACTGTGCACTGGTAGGGACAAAGAAACACTTACTGGTGTGTGACTGTCGTCTGCTCCATGACTAGAAGCTGCTGGCATCCAGAGAGAGAGAGAGAGAGAGGGGTGAGGCGAGGAGACGAAGGGGAGGAGAGGGTGAGCAGGGAGTCAGCAGAAAGGAGGAGGGTGGCGGTCGAGTGACACTTCCCCAGCGAGAGAGGGTGTGTGCCGGAGCAGATAAACCAGCGGTCGGATGGCCCGGCCAGGAGCTGTGTGACAGAGATAAGTCTCGAGTCTTCACTGTGCACCCCCCCCTGCTAAGGTAGCAAATGCAGAGAGGGGCAGATACACATCATGGTGCGCGGGCACACACATCACCGTGCCAAATAATCTGATGTAAATGGATGCAAGCAGCACACACAAGCCCTCACCAGCAGGTCCCAACAGGCCGAGTTCTTGTGAAAAAGTAATTATTGTTTTACGGGATTGTCTGCAGAACATAATAGAGACATATTAGACATAAAATTCACTTTTTATGACTTTATCTCATTAGGAATTCATTCTAATTCAAGCTCCAACACAATAAGGAATCTAATCCAACAGTTTGCTTGCTTGACCCATGACATTCAACTGCCGTCTCTGTTAAAACCACGAAAAAATTGAAAAAGATGCACAGTAAATGTTAGACTCACCCTTAAGGCAGAAACGCAGAGTGAAGAGCTGGGAAGTGAGAGACGCACTTCAGAACCAATGAAACACCAGAGGTTCACGTTTAGAGGGGACTGACTGTGGTCTGACCTTTACATTCAGACACGTACAGCATAAGTGTGCACGTGTGTGTGTGACTGAATGAAATGGAGAAATGAGGGGAGGAAGGACGCAGTGAAACGGCCGCAGGTTAAGAGGCTCAGATGCTTCACACACACATGCACAAATCACAAGTCATTCATGAAAAGCAGAAGTGCCCTCTTGTTTGAAGCTCTTTTTCAGGAGGTAAAATTTGCCATTTTCCAATCTAGACTCAAAGAAAAATGGTTCTAGAAATGGTTTCTATCTCTAGGTCAGTACTTTGCCGGAGCCCCTTTGGCAGCGGCTGCAGCTTCGAGACTTCCTGGCTAAGTCTCTACAAGATTTGCACACTGTAGGATTTGGGCAGTTTATCCCATTCTTCCTTGAAGATCCTCTCAAGCTGCGTGAGATTGGATAGGAAGAGTCTGTGAGCTGCCATCTTTCAAGTCCTCTCCTCAGATGTTCTGTGGAGCTTGAGAAGTGTGGCCCCAGCCACTCAGGGACAGTCAGACTTGACTGTCGGCCACTGCAGTGCTGAAAGGTGAACCGTCATCCCAGGCTCAGGTTGTGTGAGGTTTTCTTTCTGGACCCTTCTTAGAGTTCGCCAGACGTTCTGTTCAGGGTGCACCTCGCCTCTCATCTTACATCAGCTGTGATTGGCTCAACATGATTGGTTAAATGAATTTACTCAGTTAGTTGAGGTTTCTCTTTTCATACCTCTTCTCGGCCTGTAGGTGGTCAAATCTTACAAACTAACTCCTCACAGCTACAGTTTGTATTCACACATCAGCTTCACCAGCATCAAGCTCAGACTCGCCATCGACACTACACAGGCAACGTTCTGGAGACCTCCTCAGAAACCACGACACAGATGAGATTAGATCGGACTTGTCCTCAGAGGAAATAAAGCAGCACAGAAAAGAGATAAACTAAAGAGAGGCGGAGAATGATTTCATATATTTTTTTTAATTATTTCTCTGGAAAAGCACAAGTCAGACATGTGCCAACCACGCTGAGAAAACTGGAAAGCTGTCTGACAAAACACGAGGGAACGACCTGTCGCACCTTCGATGTATAAAACATCAGTGCAGAAAAAAAATTACCATCTTCATGAAAACACCAGGCATCAAGGAAGATGCAGGAGCAGTGACGATGTATTAACATAAAATAAGTGGTTGGTCGGCGGTGAAATAGGTAAGATGCTGCATGTTTGTTCATTGAAAACATTTGAAAGATCCATCATACAAATAGTTGCTTATTTATTGTGTCATATCAAACAGGAAAAATGGCACAAAGAGAAAACGTCAACTTGAACAGACAATGAACAAACAGAACAAAAGATCCTGGTCTTATACTTCCATTCTAACGCTTCCACAGATATTTGGCTTGTTTCTTGCTTTTCTCACACAATTAAAGATCCTAATTTAAGCAATAAAGACCTGATGGTTGCAGAATTTTACCAGTGGGAAGGGGTTATAAAAACCATGAACCATCTGTTCAGATCAAACCCAGATGTGAAAGCACAACTGGATGAGACGGTCCCATTTAGAGTCAGATATTCCCTGAGGCAGCGTTCAGCAGTGACGAGATGAAGAAGAGTGAGAGCTCAGCGACGCGTCAGTGATACGTTTCGGGCTTTAACGTTGTATTGGTACATTTTCTATTTCGAACGACTCATGTTTATTTTAATTTCTTTGTCATTTAACATCTTAGAATCAAATTGGAAATATGTGTTTCTCACTTTAACATGTTATTCCACTATGTTTTTATGTCTGTGATCTTTCAAATCTAACACCAAGTGCTGTAACAAAGTCTGCAAGTGCAGAAACATTAATTATAAAAACATAAATACACCTTTGAGTCAGTGTACGATGTATATGAGTCAAAATACCATTTTATCATATTTCATGATGCATTTTCCAAGAAGGTTCATCTGCTGAATGTGCCACCATGTCCCTGTGTCTGTATGTGTGTGTGTCTACGTTTCTCTAATGAACCAGATAAACCAGAGCGTCGCCGATGTCCACGGTGAGGCCGTTGTCAGCCAGAGTGACCCTCTTCTCCTCCAGATTGACGCTGAACACAGATTTACTGGAAATGGGCAGCTTCCCCTTTTCCTCTTGTCCCAGGACGGGCACCTGGCGAGGCCCCAGCAGGGGGTCCTCGTACCTCATCAGCTTCACTCTGGACAGGTCTGGTGTAAGAGACGGAGGCACGGAGTTAGACGGATCAGGGGTGAGGAGGGAGAGAATGTTGGACGTGAGACACAGTGGATGGATGTCCACAACAGACATCAAGCACAGGAAGTGTTTAGATACGTTTAAATGAGAAAGGAGAAGAGTGACAGGGATCCAAGCTAATGCACTTTAACATTATTCAGCTTTTTCACATCTGCCGAGTGAGTGGTAAGTGAGTCAAATATAATCTTAATTTACTTAATATGACAGAGGGTGGTGGTGCTGTTTGTGCTAATGACTTTTTAACCCTTTAGAGACAACCTGTTTTTGCCCGGTTATAATATAATGGCAACCTTTATGAGCGGACATATCGGTCATTGCCACTGCTCGAAGGTCCATGTTACAGTAAAAGCACTGAAGTCACTGCTTTCCTCAGACCCTGTGCACAATGATGGATAGAATTGAAAAGGATGGAGGGAGGACTTGTGATTCAGATTCAGCTGTTAAAAGTCTGTTAAAATCATTTGAGCCACAGGACGTGTTTTTTTTTGTACAACCTAATAAACTTAAATCCAACTGTTGGGAAACAGTTAATATTTTAATATTGTTAATATTTTAATCCCCTTTGATTGTAACATTTGTTTTTGTATATTATACATAAAAATCCAATTTTGGTTGCCAACTATAGTAAATGAATTTGTGCAGTTTATCTTACAAACCTTTGAGGAATCTGTTGACCTTGGACAGTCTACGGATGAGGCTGTCTCTGCTGTCCCCCTGCCGGACTTCCACCTTTGTAGAAAACATGCCATTGCAGGGCTGAGGGTTGACCAGGGACACGCACACTCCAGGCTGGGTAGACAAAGGAAGTTAGTTTGAATGTGCAACAACCACTGTTATAATCACAAATGATGCACACAGTTGAACAAGCATGCAGAAAGAAAAGAATCAAGTGCAAGCATAAAGCAAATACGCAACTGCAGCAAAATGAGATCCTAAAGCTGAAATGTGAATGAAAAAGATTGAAGATTAAATTGAACATGCAACAATAGATTGTATAAAGAAATTACAAATGCATTCCCTTATTGCTACTTTAAAAAAGTTATATTAGTGAATGAATAAATAATTGGCATCAATAAATAATCAAGTCATAAAACGTAGAGTGGGGAATCTCACAGACTGGATAGAAACTGCTCTGAAGTCTGGTGGTGCGGCAGTGATTCTTCTGTATCACTTGCCTGATAGCAGCAGGGTGAACAAGGCTGGAGTGTGTAATGCCTTCGAGTGTCCTTTGGAGGCACCTCGCCGATGTCAAACATAAACCTACACCTGTCTAACACACGCACAAAGTCTGCACTGAAAGAAATTACCTCCGATCTGAAAACACTGAACGGTTTCCCCGGGCAACATTCCTCCTTCACTTTGTCGTCAGCCTCAGACGCAAACAGGATGTCGATCTTCTCCAACTATAGAGTATTTGAATCAAAAAAAGATCAGTGACGTTTGAGTACACAGAATAACAAGATTGTAAACAAGAGGAAAACTCTTCCGTCACATTGTATTGAATATACACTGAACAGGCTTGAATTCAACACTCAAGTTTTTACAGCAGATGGGGGGAAAAAATGTCAAAAACCACATAAAGCACTTCTCTGCTGATCGTTTATAGTAACTGCCACCTCTCAAGCCTGTGGTGTTTGTTTCACAAAGAACAGGTTTTGTGTTGTTTCTGTGACCATTCGTCTTCTGCTCCGATCGTTCAGACATGTGGGAATTGGTGTCAGGCAGGGCATTAGTTTCTTTTTCTCTTTCCTGTGGTTAAATCTGTGCTGGTTTTACAAACTTATCTCTGGGCTTCAGTTTTTGACTGGACTAAGCTCCTGTGCAGACAAAAGAATTAAGGGCTTTCCTGACCAACAGCTGATCTCAGGATTGTTTCAACTTTCTTTTAGAGAAGTGGTGAAAAGCTGTAAAATGGAGGTCAATTTGAAGAAAACAGACACAAGACAAACAGAACTTTGTCAAGTAAACTTCTTCAATTATTGGCACATATTTGGAATGAGTGGTTGGTTGTGGTTATTGTCCAACCTTGACAAATTTTGTATCAATAAAATTCAGACCCCTCAGGTGTCCTTTTGGTTTGGACAGACACCTTTTTTCCCCACAGGGGACAGTCCTCCACCAACTTGGGGTTGATATTTCTTTGGACAGTATCTCCAGACGATTTGCTTTTGGAGCTGACCAGTCAGGGATGAGGGTGGGGGGGGGGGGGGCGACACCACCTCATTAGAGAACAGTGTGCTTGTGTGAACATGCACAATAAAAGTTTACACAGAATCCTGCCTGCCTGCCAAAGACAGTAAAATCTTTATGGATGTTTTAATGGCCACCAGAGTGGGTAGGATTTCTCCCCGTGCTGCTGATGGTCAGTCTGACTATGTTGGAGAAAGGTAATAAAACTGTAGATCCAGTGATTTAGTTAGCAGCATGAACTATAGGATGTCCACCTTCACACACAGCTCTCTCACACTTATAGGTGATGGGGGGGATGACTGACAGGGGATGGCAGGTTAACAAGGGGGTTGAAACTTTGGTCAATTTGGTTTGAAGGGGATGGCACCCCCCTCTGGTCTAGCTTTAATGTTGTCCTATTCTCGGACTGGTTTATAACACACCTCAAGAGAATTGGTTAAGTAGACCAGGTTTTCCATCAGAACTGCCCGCTCGTCAAACTCCAGCTCCAGCTCCAAAACCCTCGGCCCGTTCTTCTCCAGGTTCTCCTACAGAACACAAACAGAATCACATGAGATGCTGACTTCGCTAATGGACATTTATTCATATAAATAATCTGAATTCTCCCGAGAAACACGTTGAGTTTTAATTTCCTAGGTTTCTAACATTCCAGCAATTTGCAGAATAAGAGGACAATTTATATTTAATCCACACACTGAAAACATCAGATATAATTCAGTATTATGCAGAATGTCCATTGTTTTGCTGATGTTGCCGCCACAAGAATAAGAAAAAATATCTGAACAAAAGAGGCCAAAACAAACCATCAAACAAAAGGAAAGCTTGGGGAGAAAAGCTCAAAGGCTTGAGAGACAAACCACGGTCCGACACAAAGCTCTTCATGACTATTTATTAGTTTCATTCAGTTTGATCACCGTGGAGAAAACAGAAACACCTGAACAAAGCCTTGAGCACCTGGGTATATTAATCGGCATCGACCCTGTGAGTTATTAGCAACTTGACCTCAAGTTAATATATAACGGAAACAATAACTACTGTGAGACTTTAAACTTTAAACAAACATCTCAACTAACAGCAATGACAGGTTTGCAAAGACATTTAAATATTTAGAATACAAAGCAGCTAAATTGTGAAAGCTGGGATAAGAATTAACAAAAGGCATAAAGTTGTTGCTTAATAAAAAGACAACAAATCATTTTTGAATTGTTATGAACACTGCAAACAAACAGACTAAGTTAGTAAGAAAAGTGAGTTTTCCCATTACTAAACACTTTGCATAGAAATTCTGTAGAAACTGCAGCAGTACTTGATCTGCAGAGTGGAATGATGTTCAAACAGTTTTGACATATTGGCAACGGTTTTGCCATTGTTTGTCACAAAGAGGGGGGAAGAAACAAAGCAAAAGAGCCTTTGAAAAACGCAGACTGAAAACAATTCAACGGAACTACCAGAGCAGACTTTAGACTAATCAGAAGCAAAGCTGTGCACAAACACAAAAGATAAGCCACCTCACAGACACATTGTGTAAAGAGCTTCTAGGTCGGTAAACAAACTCAGCTTGAACAGATAGGACATTATGGCACGTGTGTGTAGACGACTGACATTCCATATCTTGATTGTGAAAAAAAAAAAGCTATATTATGAAGCCCGCGTTAGAGCCGGACAGGACGTGCCTTTTGCAAATGATAACCCACGTTGATGTCACTATTTGGTTTATGGGCTGCTGTTTTGAAACCTCAAGTTTAGTTTTTTGCCCAGCACCATCTTGGTTTTATGCAACCGGATGTAACCACATTCAGAGGAGTGGAGGGTGGAGCCTGACTGAGAGCTCGAGGATACTGCATCCCCACCTACACCTGGAACTTGCCCGCCCCAAAGCATGGTCATCTATTCTACTCTTAATGGGGACATGAATTACAAAACGAACATCAGACTTGAAACTACACATCGAGAACATAAAACTGTGGAAATATCTACTGATGCTCTACGTCCGTATTTTTTATCCAGTCTATGTTCTTTACACAGACACAAACAAACAGTACTATACTGTCCCCTCCAGCTCCTCCAGCTCCTCCGGACGTACCTTGATCATTGCTACGAAAGGCATCGCTTTCTTCATGTATTTCTTCAGCTCAGGCAGGGCTCCCAACTCGGTGGCTATCACTTTGTTGTCAGGGAGGATGCCATTGTTGCTCTGGACCGAAGCCAAGAAAAAACAAAGACAAGAGAAGATGAACAGGAGCAGAGAGAAAGACGTGAACTGGGCAACTGATGAAAAACATGATCATCTAAGACACAATTTTAAAAAGGTATTTCAGTGACTCACTGCGCTGTGGACCGCAGTACTTTTGCATACATATTAAATATGCTGGGTATGAATGATGGCTTGTTTGTTTCTCACCTTGTAGTGCTTGCCGAGCAGGGATAAGGCACTGTGCTGCCAAGGAGGGTAGCTCTTGGCTACATAGATGTTGCAGTGCGAGGGCTTGGCTGGGGGCTTGGAGTCTCCTTTCTGTTTATATTGAAAAGGAGAATTTCAGATTCATCTCATTTATCCTGATCATCAGGCAAAGCAGCAAACTGTGCATTCGGATGAATCAAGGAGCCAGCTGTGGTGCGTGTGCGTGTGTGATCTTCTACGATGAAGACGGGCATCTGTGAACTTATATTACATGACAGCTGTCAAGTCGACTCTATTCCTGAACAGTATGCGTGACTGTGTGTTCCCATTAATGTCATGTCTATAAATTAAACATTAGGACAATTACAGAAAGCTGCTTAATAGGCACACAATGTGTCTTTCCTTTACAGCTGACAGTTATACAGCTTTAAATGTATCGACATCTGAAGAGCAAAGGAAAGACACTTTCTCCTCTTTTCCCATCATCCCTCATTTTTGTCTCTGTGGCACCAAAACATTTGCAACAAATAACAGAGGTTGTAAGCATAAGATGTTGCCCTTTTTAAATACTTTCAATATTTGTTTAGCTTTTATCCCTAGCCCTCTACTGTCAGTACAGGAGATCCAACCTGTTAAACAATAAAATACATTTCCTGCTGTGAACACAAAATGGATTCAAGTCTTTTATGTGTGTCTAAAAGGATTCAGGATGTCATGGTAGAGACAGAAGGTGATAATATCAACCAGAAAGACACTCAGACTTCCACCAAGGCAAGTGTCAACTTCAGAGAAACAAAATTTTAATTCACAGTGAGTGAATCATTTGGACCTGCCACAGTTTTTTTTTCCCTGCACATGCCTCATCTCTCCACCAAGGTCAGTGCTAATTGGTTCAGTACTTTTTCTATAATCCTAGTGACAAACAAATAGACAGTTGAAAACATAATCTCTTCAGTAGAAGCTGCTACATGCTGAAAGAGGAGGTGTGGATTTCTACACGTGTCAGAATGCGTAACACGAGGTGAGAGAAACAGGCGAGGGGATGGGAATACACAGAGAGCACAAGTCAGGTAGAACTAATTTTGGTTTAACAAATATTCTTTATGTTGAGTTTTCCAGAGGAACGTCCCCTCACTTTGTAAGAAGGTGATTGTTTTGTACTTGAAATAGCTGCATTCCTAATCCACTTCAAGGTCAAATCCACACGGTGGAAAGTGCTAAATATTCAGGAAATCATTTATCTGAACAGCAAATATGTTATTCAACAAAGCTCGAGCTATTTTTAAACAGGAATAGATTCATTAAGGGATTTGAAATTATTCATATTTGCTCAGAAGAGTGTACACTGTTTCAGACATGACAGAGTGCGGCAGAACCCCAGCTCTATTTTTGGCTGCTGCTTCCTGATATCTTGCTGACAGTGTATTCTTTTTCTCCATTCTCTGCCTCATTTTGCTCCCATCAAACAACAATGAAACTGTTAAACAATACCTGAGAGAGAAAAGGCTCCAATATAATACTGTCTGTGATTTAATTACTACACTTAACACAGCCAGACTTTTCATTAAATCTGTTAAAACAATTGCTATAAATTCCAAATCATTTACATAGTCACTTAAAACAATCCATTGCAGCAGTAAAGTAGAGTGGGAGTGAAGCATACACATATCGTACCTTGCTTTTTGGAGGAAGCATGTAAGCTTTGAATCTCAGTCGGAGGTCGTGTGCAGTCTCCATCAGGTACTGAGAGGAACGAATCAGAATCTCGTCGACTGGACCCGCCACAGGCCACAACGCCTTCATCAGAGAACCAGTCTATCGGGGGGGGGGAAGAGGAAGGTATTGATGAGAGGAAACTGTAACACATGGTTATCTCATATCGCATTGTTTAACGTGATCTGTCAGCATCGGGGCCTCTCGACGTCATATATGTTAACTCATGTGTGTGCGTATTAAATGAGTATTGATTTGCTCTGGACATTTTGTGAATGTTAACTTGTGAGGCACTCGTTCTGTGATGAAGGGTTTGTTTTGTTGGACTATAGTTTAGTTTGTTATTTTCCTTATTTCATTGTGCACTTCACCTAGACTCCTTTTGTTAGTTCACTAGGCCTTATGGGTGGCAGCCTGAATGTATTTTGTTACTTACTGTATATGAAGGATAGTTTAGTTTAATTAGTATACAGTTTTTCTTTTGTGTGAAACCGTCAGTCAGGGGAGTAGGGACAAGGTTTAGGAAGAGGGCTTGTTTTTGTGTATTTTATGATTTGGCGTCAGCCTCCTCCCGAACCCTTTGTGTCTCATTTTTGTTCACTGTTCACTTTTGTTTATGTAAATCATTCTGGCACTATTACAATAAAAGGCAGCGTTGCCAGACACCATCCGTGCTGTGTTGCTTCCCTTACTCCGAGACCAAAACTGGGTTGTAACATGCATGTTTTCCTTATATCAAGCAGCCCTAGTGCCAATCTCTCTCTGTTGTGTGCACTACTGTGACCAATGAGTGCCTCGTAGCTCTTTAGCTCCCGGTGCTGAACACGATTGATGAAAAACACTGGTTGTGGGGCTTTTGTTGTTGCTAAGCGACAACTGAAAAGCCCATATACAGAGCAGCAGCGCTCTTTGATATTCATAAATTTTGAGTGTTAAATATATTCTTGGCTCTCTGTGCTGTGGGGAGCGTGAAGCGGTGTGTGTCGTCCTTCCATAGCAAGAAATGAAGAGAGAAATGAGCTCAAAGTGTCAAGACAAACTCCTGGTGGACACAAGCAGGGAAAATGTGTTAGAAGCTATTTCACACAGGTAACTAGCAGTGGGATCAGCACCACTGCATGAAGCGTGTATCCATTTCACATTGTTGATCCCACGTGTAATCATGAAATGTTACTCGACATAAGATGATAAAACGTCTCCTTTGAGAGTTTCTGTTTTAACTCAGCAAATAGAAGGGAGAGCGGAGAGGATGAAAGCCTCTGTCAGAACACGAAAACAACAGCATGATGCCAAATCCTTATGTATCTCACCTTTCCCAACAGACCCCAGGTGTATTCACAGAGGTGTGGGCAGATGGGGGCCAGCAGCAGGGTTTGTCTCTCGATGAACTGGAAGACAAGGTCCCTGTGCATTCCCTCAATAGCCAGCTCACGGTACTTATCTTTGGCTGCCTGCACACACACACAAAAACACAAACAAACACAAAAAACACATTAAAAAGTTTGTTGTCACTGGTTATTATACGATTCCTAAACTATCCCATACACTGAATTCAATCCAGTGAATGGACCTCATGGTCAGAATGAGCTCTCAGTCATGTTGTTCTCCAAATAATTAGTTTAACTTGTCTGTCACATGCAAGGATTACTACAAGAGCATTTTTCTCTAAAAAGGACATTCTATTTACCTGGAACTCAAAGAAGCCGCTCTTCAGAGCCTCCTTGTACATCATCCTGTCGTAGTGCTGCTCCGTCTTCAAGATGCCTGCATTCATCTCACTAAACAGAAAGTCCTTTCAATCACTCTGCAAAAACTCATGCCCCACAAGCTCCGCAAGGTCGGGATCTTCTGAGGGAATCAAAGGTTCGGACTGTCTTCATAACACGAGTGTCAACTGTGTATCTTGGGTTTATTTACAAAAGAATAATCAAACTCACGCTGCAATGCAACATGAGGAGAGATTCACTTTACAAGACATAAACCGATGTAGGTGACCGGTGTTGAACCCTGACCCTAACTATCCACTAGTCTGTTGAAAATAGATAATTTTAAAGGAATTTCAAAGTTAGAGCTTTCTGACTCTATAGACTAATCCATTGATTGATAATAATAAAAAAATGTTTCAATTCCAATTTTCCATTCATCACTTATCTATGTTTCTCGTGTTTATCCTTTACATTGACTTTGCTCAAGGATGTGAAATTCAGCTCTGCTTCCTCCAAGATTTAAACACAGTATATGTCCTCAACTAATGTGAAAATTTGACCTGGATAATTTATGTAAACTATAAATATTGGTGCCTGTCAGCTGATACCACCACCTCCCAAACAAATTCCTGCATCTACCTGGAAAAGACCCGATCGTTGAAGGTGTCGGCGGGTCCCGTCCTCAGGTTGTTCTGGTTGGCAATCATCTCCTTCACCCACTCCACCCACGTGTAGAGACGCAGGATGCCAGCATCTGCCATCGTTTCTACAAAGTTGGCATCTTCCACGGTATCGCCGGCATCGGCCAAAGCCAGACGCATACCTGAGAGAGGAAATAAAGACGTGTGACAAACAATGTAAGAGGAGGTTGGAAGAGTAGATGCAAGTTTTCCATGCAAGTTTTTCCCTACAAATCCGCTTCATTCTCTCCATTGCATTTGTGATTTGCTCAACTTATAAATAAAACCAGCAGTCCTTGATCCTACGATACTGAAATTAGCTCTTCTCTTCTGCAAAATACTTTCGACAACCAGACGAAGTTCAGAGACTTAATGGGAAAACTCCACGGTCTGAAAAACTTAAAATAACCTCGCAGGTATGACTCCAAGCTCTTAGACAGGAAGTCAATTAAATAGGTCTATCTGCTGTCAGGCCATAGGGTTCCTTTCCCCCGCGGTGGAAGAGCTTCTCGACAGACACATCTATCCATTATTCAGCTCTTCAGAACATTAAAAAGAATAGAGGGGATAGATCGACTGATGCTTAGATGTACTGAGGGCAGCAGGGATGGATATCAGGGTTAATCTAATTAGAAATGAAATAAGATAACATAAGCTCCCCTCAAACAAAAGGCTTTACTCTGAACTTAGATTTTGAGAAACCAATCCTGCTGCTGCGCATCAATTGTCATTCTTGGTCTTAGAACTCTGTGGAAATCTTGTCTTCCTCTCATGTTCCTATAAATATTTGACATCAGAGCGCACACAATTTTCCGCTGGAACTCGTCGTCCCATGGAGAGGCCGACGGTAGCTGCTGCTTTTCAGGAATGACGATTACGCAAATACATGAAAATTGATTGGAACATTTCCGTTGCAATAAAGCTGTTATCTCGTTTCTCCTGGTTGAGAGATCATATTGAATGTATGCGGCTTTACTCGTTATATTTAAAGTACACATAATTACCATACTGAAACTCACTGCTTGCGGCGCACTATAAGGGATCTGATGAATAAAATGGTTCATAGCATCCAATAAACACTTCGGTCGTCTTATGAAGACGGGGCATTTTCTAATTATCTTCACCGTGGGATAAAAGATGTTTATGGTATAATCAAACATAATGGGCCCGTGCACTATGGAGACTCACTGTAATCACTTCTAAATGTACACCTGATGGGTTTGCTCTCATATTTTTCTGTAAATGTGACAGAAATATAGAAATTGAAAAAAATAATGAGGAAAAGTGAGTAAAAAAATAAGAAACTCAACACGGGAGACACATAAAGACAAATCTGAATGTACCATCTGCTGAGAACTTGTCAATGGCTTGGGTGAGAGTGAGGAAGTTTCCAGTTGATTTGGACATCTGGTGAATAGAAAAACAGATGTTAGCCGCCACAGTCTTTCAAATACGCCCACCCAAGTATAACCGAGTTCATTACGAAGCACAGAGGAATAGAATCATTGAGTCACAGACTGTCTGTGTTTCAATCTACGACAAAGCAAAATGAAAAAATGCAAATGAGCAGCACACAGTAATTACATTTTTACAGCTTCAAACACTCATCAATTACTGGCACAAAGGAAGAGTAGTTTCAACAAATATAAATATGTTAATTGGATAACTTATTAATGTTTAAAATGTGTAAGTAACTTATTTCTCCTCAGTTTATAACTTTATTTAGAGAAATATATACATTTGTTACAAAACACTCGCCTTTTCAGAGTTAAGGAGCAGATGTCCATTGGCTCTCACTGCTTGTGGCCACTTCCCACTGTAGATGAGAAAGTTCTCATTAGCGCCAAAGTCATCGTCGTTATCATCAAGGATGCTGCTCACTTTTTACAATCATTACCCTTGTTGTTCTGATAGCTGTTCCACAGAAGAGCGAATGCACATTAGAGCTCGGTGATGTTTTCAAAATCCATTTTCTAATAGTGATGTGCATCTCAGAGTAACAAACAAGTGTCCAAACCAACTCAGCGCAAGACTGAACACAAAGACTGCAACAAAGCGAGCCTCTCGTTTATTTGCTATTCTATGAAGTTGGCAAACTCACTTGTCTTTTGGCCACATAGCCACGTGGTTGTACAGGTAATACGACAGGTGGTTGGGAACCAGGTCTTTGCCAGACACACGGACGTCCACAGGGTACCAATACTCAAACTCCCTCCTCAGCCTCTGCAGATGCTCTTTGGGGATGTCAGTCTTGGGGAAAGGAGACGTCTTGAAGAAGATGAAGTCCCACACCTCTCTGGTCATTTGCTGTGGCCTGTGAGAGATAACACGAATAAATGAAAGGAAAAAGAATGGTCAAGGTTAAAATGGGTGGGGGGGGCTGCAGTGAGGTGAGAAGTAATTAAAAGCTTTGTTATGCTCTTTTTTTGTCATGCAGTGTCATTTCTTCTCTCCATTTTATCTCAGTGCTAAGACGGGGAAATGAGTTTGCTTAAATGAAAGCTGAGCTAGGAACTGATATAAAAAAAAAATGCAGCATTCATCATTGAGTTTATGTTTTATTTATATATTATATTTTTTTTGATTAATGGATGAATCAACTTATAAAATGTCTAACAGGCAGCATCTGTCAGTTGAAATTATTTAGTTCAGTTATTTAATCTGAGTCATTTCTGCCCAAGGTGAAACACGTCTGTGGATGTTTGACGGCAGGAAAAGACTAAAAATATTAAAGAGAGCATCAGTTAGGGACTAAGCATGTTTATTTCGGTGTGTGTGTGTGTGTTTGTCCGTACTTGATGCCCAGTGGTGAGGCTCCCTGTCCGTTGAGCACGCCTCCCTGAAGAAGGTGGGCTACAGTGTAGTAAGCCATGTAGATGGTGGAGTCCGACAGTGACTCAATAAGCCAATGCTCGTCCCAAGGAAGCCGCGTTCCTATGGTAACCAGGAGACGTGCACACGCACAGACACACATGATCATGAGAAAAGCAAGTCAAAAATTATGAAGAGCAATTGTTGCCTGCATTGTATTGACACAATCTTTTGTTGTATTGGCCGCCCTGTAAAAGCTGGTTATATGCTAATGCCAAGAAAAACACAATGGAATAAATCCTGGGATTTATTGGATAATCCTTGGCAAACAAGCTGAGAGAAAAATCTTCATTGTCAAATAAACTAAACCAAAACACATGTGGCAAACCTGTTGTTTTTACAGACAACGGCAACTTGTTTTTCTCTTTCACTAAATTGTAGTCTTTCCTGAAATTTCATTTTGATTTTGTTGGGTTTAAGGGCAAAGAAAGTGAGAGAAAAGGTTACTAGAGTCTTACGATGTGATCAACCTCAAAATCACCACTATACCGTGTTTGTAAGTTTCCAGAGAGAGATATCATTGAGAGCTTTTACCTGCTTCCTATGGTTAAAAACTCAAACTTACTGCATGCTTGAGGAGTCATTAACATTTACAAGCAGCATGGGCCAAGATTAAATATAAATTTCAGATCAAAATGAAATGAATGAACTTACTCACAGATTTTAATTGAAACAAAGGTAACTTTCTTTTCTTTCTGCTTCTACAATTCTGACAGAAATAAGAGGAATCTTCACAACCAGTGTGCTGCAATCAAATCTCTCATCATCTTATCAGCCTGTTATGCTGGTTGGAAAGTTTGTGCCACACATTCTGAAAGTGTGAGGGGAAATTTCTACAGTAGTTCACAGCAAGCATAGACTGTACTGCACTGTCCTGTGCTGTACGCCAGCTGGCATTCAGTCCTCATCTATTCCTGTAGGAGCAGAGAGGCGGACTGTTGCTATGTGCTTTATCATCAGTCCTCTGTCTCCATCTACAGACAATAGGACAACCACAAGACGACTGTGGCTCCTGATCCTCTTTGGCACAGCTGTAAATTTAATCCTAACAAGATATAACATTGCTTTTTAAGGACATGAAGACAAAAACCGCAAATAAAAACTAAGCTGTATAGATCACACACATTAACAGTCACTGGAGACCTGACACGGTGGATGAAGTACTTACCCAGACCGTAGGTACGAGAGCAGGCGTGCTCCTGGAGCCAGGCCAGAGTTGCCTCAAAGTTTTTCCTGGTCTCGTCACAAAATCTAAACATGCAGAAATTACACTTGTATTAAACAACAACACACAAGGATGCAGTTGTTAAATTATAGTTTTTAAAGACATTTTTTTTGTACACACTACAAATTATAGTTTCTAGACTCTCCCATGAACACTGGTCACCGACTTACGTTTCCAAAGATTTGAGTGCTTCGCCGGCCTTCTGCTTCCACTCAGCATCTCCATAGTCCAAATACCTGAAAGACACATAACATGTTTTTGTCATGAAGTTATGTAACAAAGATACAGCCTCATAAGAAAAATGAAAAATCATTGAATTCACCTCCACTCAACTAGTGTTTATAAAGACCAATATGCAGCTTCATAGCTGTCAAATGATTTCTTGCCATTACTAATGAACACACTCAATGTTATAAAGCCAATAGATTCCTATGATCAGAATACTTACCACTGGTCACAGAGAGCGACGACACACACATCAGCTGAACGTGACATCACCTGTTTTTCGGGCTCCATGTAGATCATGGCATCGCCCTGTGATAGATTAACACCGAGCCAACATCATTAAAATGAATGTAAATTCAGCATGGACAAAACAAAGCTCCATGCACAATCCAGGATAAAGCTAGGGCTCAAATTTGTCCTGCCACATGTAACGTGATGCTTTATTTTTATGACTTGAATTTCTTACCCTCTCCACCAGCATCTTCTGAATGGGCTTCTTGACATCTTGGACCTTCTGCCCCTTGTAGCCATCGACCAGCATTATCTAGGACAAGAACACAGAAGTATATAATTTATACTGATGCATTTCATTCACAATTCTTGCACCTCTGCAGTTTGTTCTTCAATCACAAATGATCATAAACGACTCAGAGGGAAGACACATACTCATTATTTACACATATGTGCTCTGCTGGATATGGTGCTGCATCGCCCCCTGCAGATTGTGCCTACACTTATGTTCCCAGATTAATTTATACATTTTAAAATGAACTATGTCATAATATTGTGACAGTAAAAAAGGGGGGCTTAGCAAAACGAAAAGTAAGAGCGCTGAGGCCCTATCTGTGTGTGTTTCTTGTACAAATTCAGGATGCTCTCAAACACACTTTCCCACCACTAGACAGAACCAAACTGTGCGAGAGCAACACATGACTATTAGCCGGCTAATGAATAATTGATTGTTGCCTCAAGGTGAGAATCACTTGGTTTGTGTCTGGGAGATAAATCTTCAAACCTTCAGTTTAATCCACATGGAGTTTGCAGGGGGGCTGGATTTCTGCTGACCTATGTAGACATTTTGTTTTGCTTGTAAACCTTGTGAAGTCGACTCACCCCTTCATAAAACCCTTTCAGGTAGACTTTCTCCTTCGCCTCAGCCAACTTCTCTTTGTCATTCTGGCTCTGGATCTTCAGCTCATCACACACCAGAGGAGCTGAAAGGTTCCCATAGCCGGGAATCTCTATGATAGGGATCTGATATGTGTGCACACATAAAAAAAAAAAAATTCAGTTTAAGGTTTCTGAATTTCTATTCACATTTATGTCTTTTAACTAGAACTGATGGGTTCAATGCAACCGGAATGAAATCAGACCGACTTCAGCTGATCGGCTTACCGGCTCAAAAGGCAACACCATCTTGTCCTCGATTCCATACTTCTCCCGTAGAGCCTTTTTAGGAATACAAGCATGAACAGCATTAATACAATTCTATCTAGCATGTGCCTTTAAATCCACATTGTTCATTCCTCAGGAATTTAATCTACCACAACTTCTCAATCTCTTCAAATGTAATGTCTCTTATAAATTTCATACATGTTCTGTTTTCTTTTATTGAGTCATCTTAGACAACATATAAATCACACACAAAAATTCCAGACCCGACACAAAACCCAAACCTGAGCTTACACAGACATGCATAGGTTCAGTTTTCAGTGTTTTTTGGTAGCTAACTTAATATGCGGTATAAAGAAAACCTGGATGGCAGAGATTTAGTTAAATGTCTGTAACCTCACCTGTTTTTTCTTGATGTCCCTGAGAGCAGCGATGTCATCAGGAGCGTCTGATGGGACACTGGTAACAATCCCAGTACCTAAGGGAGACAGATAGCGCACGACATGTATTTATGCAAATCAGGAAGTTAAGTTTCCTTGTGATACTTTAAAACTACCTTATACAAATTAAAGCTATAAAGATGTTCATTTATACAACTACCGAGGTGCAGTGGGCAAGGGGTTATTTCCAATGCACCCTCACTCATTGCTTTCCATGTCCCAGACTGTATTGCACCTCAATGAAATGTTGCCATTTCAACTTGTTCATTCCGAAACTCTTTCCTCATACATCCCAACAACAATCCAATAAGTCAAGGAAGAATGAGGGACCAAGCCCTGTGCATCAAGTATTACCTACAGCAACAAGAGCTGGAATAAATTATAGATTTGATGCATTTAAAGAGCATTTTCTTGAACCTTTTGACAACTGTTAAATCAGCATAAGATCCCTCTCCTCAAGGGTATTCTGACTGCTCTGAGCAAAATTGACAAATAATGCATTTCAACAGCCAGGGCATAATGTAACATTATTCTGCCTTTCAAAACATTTTTTAAATAAATCTGACAACACAACCTCTCTTGATGAATTTATCTCAGTATATTCATAATTCCTTGACTCGTACCTTTGTCCTCCTTGATGGTAAGCATGGGCAGAGCGTAGATAATCTTATAGGAGGTCAGAGGTGCACTCAGGGCACAGCCAAGGATATCCTACACAGAGGCAAAAAAGATTGGGCGATTGAAAATAGGTAGAACAGACGCATCCGCAATAACTTTGGTCACTTGGGGGCAGCAGAAACTACCAGACAGAAAATGAGTACCTGTCCCAGTATTTCCGTGACCACGGGCACCACTCCGTTCTCTTTGGTGAAGCCCTGGTAAGACATGTTCCTGGCAGATCTACTGGTGCAGATGAAAATGTCTCCGTTGGTCGTCTCAAAGGCGATATACTTCATGTCGGGTCTCACCCAGCAGTTGGTCTGACCGAACATGGTCTCTGGTCTCAGAGTGGCAGCCACCAGGAAGATGTTTTTCCCTTTCATGCCGCTGCGGGGAGGAGAGCATCGACACTTTAACTTCAGCATCACATCTAGACTTAGTGGTATTGTATTTATCAAAACTTACTTAAGTGCATGTACAACTTGTTCTTTCCAACCTGAATTATTGGTAATAAGAGCTGTGTTTGTAATTTGTCACCTGCTGTAAAAGACTTTGGACTTGAATTTTGCTGTGTACGGCTCCACCATCTTCATCTTGACGAGCGTGTACTCCTGAGGTCCAACTCCCTGCAGGTGAGGATGAAATGTTATTATTACATTTTCCTAATATTGTATTCAAAATTTAATTATGAGGAATTTTATTCATCCACAATAATCAGCCAGAAAAAGCCAAAAACATTATTCATATAAAATCCAATGCCTATGATGTGAGAAGTAGTGTGGTGAACTGTGATAACATTGTGGGAGCTCAGTCTCTTTTAATGTTCTCTATAGGATCCACAATTGACCGTATAAGCATATCACAGTTTGTTTTTTCTCAACTAATATTTAATTTCATTGAGCCAGATGAGTGTACCTCGCCTGTCTGCCGGTCGTGATCCATGCAGGGCTGCCCATCCTTGGGGGAGAAGATGGTGTACCTGCAGGAATCAAACAAGGTGATATTTACTAAATGAAAATGTAATCCCGCAAAAAATAAATGAAACTGCTGGAGACCAAAAGGAGAACGTTAAGGTCAGTTATCTATCTACCACATTAAGACAAGTGCTATACAAATAAACTTCCCATGCCATACCCAATTAAACCAAATGACACTGGCACATTGTCCCAGGCAATACGATTCAATGATGGTGACAGCAACTAAGATAAGTGTTTCTAATTTTCTCAGTGTTCACTATTTCACTGGAAGAATGGCGCTATAAAGCAGGTCAAAAAATATAGTAATAACCTCTAAATTCTATTACAAACCTCTAGAACCATCTCACCTTTTGCCAAACTTGATCTTCTTTCTCTCCTTCAGTGTGATGAACTGCCACCTGACGAAAGAGTCGTAGAACGGGTTCACATCTGTGGTGATGAATGAACGCCTCCAGTCCACCTGTGACATAACACGTAAACATAATTCAGGTACAATCTATTTAATTCAATTCTCGATCTTATTATCCTCAAGGCTAATAAAGCCTGGCGAATACATAGAAGGGTCAGACACAGGCAGATACAGAAACAGTAAGACAACTGTTTGCTTGCATTAGATGACATATTTAGTTACCTTGACACCCATCTGTTTGAGGTCTTTAACAGCCAGAGGAGGGAAGTAGTCCAGCCAGTGTTCAGCATTGGCAAACCCGGTGATCTCCTGGTCCCTCAGGCCCAAAGATCTCATAATGTCCCACTGGTAAGCAGAGGATCCAGCTTTGGCAACTGCTTTACTCTATAAAGAGGAAATAGACAGGGTGGTAATATTACATTAAAAAAAGTAAAGCATGTGGATGAAAAAAGTATAATGTGGATAAGAGAGAAAGAATAATGCATGAGCAAGAGACATGTTCTAAACATTAAGTCCTATATGTTTATGGGACTTTATGGGATTCGATCACATCCTGCTTTCAAATGAAAATACCCAGATTATTTTTAAGGAACAGATTATCTACTCCACTGCATATCGTTTAAAATGCCATCAATCTGGTCCCTCAGATCACTGACCTTCTTGCCCTTGGCTTTGTCCTTGATGATGAATTCATCAGATGTCTCTGGCTTCTCCTTCTCTTCTTCATCCTCATCTGGAAACTGCGGAGGGTTTCCGTACAGCTCCATCTCTCTCTTCAGCTTGTCTGCACAGGCCTGGAGGAAATGATATTGAAGTATGAAAACCAGAAGGAAGAAAAAGGCTGTGTGTGTGTGTGTGTGAAAAAATTGATTGTTTATTGTTGTTACAAGAGAATGCTGACAATTGGCATTCCTAACATTTCACAACACTTAGGTAATGAATCGGAGAGAAAAAAGAAACACCTACTTTTATTGGCATTCCTGTGCAGTGCAGCCCAAATGGGAAAAGGCATTTTTTCCCTTTCAGAGACTGATAACCAACACCAAACTGCAAGAAAAAAGAATGAACAGCAGCAACTCAGAGACCAGTGACCGTAGTTTGATATCTGCATTTCAAGCATCTGTCATACAAAGTTAATTTGAAAGCGTCCTGCTATTGTTTGCAAACTCACCTCACACTTTGACAAGCTGAACGTATGGCCAAGGTGCAATCGGCCGTTCATGTACGGGTAGGGGAAGGTGACAAAGTACTTGTTTTTGCTGGAAGAAAGAAAAAAAACAACTATGTTTGGAAACGACATCTTTGGAATCATTGCTGATCTTACATCTGCCAAGAAGATGATATTTTCATCTGCGTTTGCCAGTTAGAAGGATAACCACGGAAATAAGGTGGAAGGATGAGGCATTGGTCAGGGAACAAACATTTTTGGTGGAAATCCAGATTGATATTGTGAGACAGGGCACTTTTTGACATCTTCACCAATTTCCTAGGGAATGTATTCATGGATCTTGATATATCAGTCTGTGTAATTTGGTGTGGTTTAATTGAATGTAAGGGGACTGGAGGTATGCACACTACTGGGTGCCATTTTGGTTTTAATATTTATACCAGCCGATATCAGTATTGCCCCTAAATATCCATATCAGTCAGGCTCTACTACATAACCACAGTCATCCAAACGCTTTTAAGGATTTGTTGCAGTCACAGTTGTATCAGATCAGCTCGTGGAAGATATTCTCAAGTACAACCGTTGTTATTGAAATGCTTCCCTCCATACTCAAGTGTGTAAAAGGAAGTACAACTCCTCTGGAATCAAACAGATTTCTTCCTCATGCCATTTCACTCACTGATTACTCTCCCCAACTGTTGAGGGCGCATCCTGATCAAATGTCTTCTCCCTCTCCCACTTCGCCTGGATGTCAAGCTCGATCTTCCTCAAGAAGTCCAACTTAGCTGTTCCTTTCCGCTCCTGCAATAAAAAAAATAACCAGAGACGAGAGAGTTCATCAGAGGAAAGATACGGTGCGATGATTGCTGCAAGTGAACTCCACACACACGCCACGACAAAGAAAATAAACACATAAATCCCATTTTAATGGACATGTTAATACACGAGAATAAAGATTAACATACGGGGACGGAAGATAATAACAATAACAACAATAACAGTTGATAACAGCTGCTACTTCGCGTCCAGCTGAGTCAGACGCATTTCTGCAGTTGGCTCGACTAGCTCAGCTAGCTTGTTAGCTAACTCAGCTAACAGCTACAGCAACTTAACACACTGATATAACGTGTCCCCTTCCTCCAAAAGCGCATGTACCACTTTCTCCAGGTTGTAAACGAGGACTCGAACCTACCGTCATTTTGACCTAAGTAACCAGCAGGTTATGGCTCGGTTGTTTGAGCAGCACAACTCGTTTTCAGTCTGACAGGGTGAACACACGCCGCCGCCGCTGCCTGGCTGACGACACCAAAGGAGCACATTTTCGCGGGGCTTTCTGGGAACTGTAGTCCGCTCGACTTTACGGGCGTCGCGTCGCACAGCGTTCAAACAAACTATAAAAAAAAACGATTCTCGCGATATTGCGTTTCCGAACACGTTTTTAATTGAATAGACAACCGCACGGTTGCTTGTGCGATTATAACGAAACGTGCGTGACTGGGGAAACACGTGAGGGCAGCGCGCGTCGTCAGGGGCCCGCGTTACGACAGCTCGCCTTGTGTTGCCATCATGCCGTAAAGCGCGTTGTCCCGACCTGCCAGTGAAGAGACCGAAGGCCTGGAAGCTTTTAAATTCATAGACGATGAGAGCAGCCTCGTCCAAACGCACCTCCGTGTTATAGACAGTGTTGTAGTCCTCCTCACGATGATCATAGAGAATGTGGAAGCCTTGAAGTCGTGGCTGGCAAAACTCCTGGAGCCAATGTGAGTGTTGAAGCCGAATGACATTTAGCTCGCATGCTACGTAGCCACCGGCGGCTGGGGGTGGGGGGTGGTTTAGCTAGCTAGCTAGCCGGGCATCAATGGAGGCTTTGGCGAGGAGCTGATGGCAGATTCTTTACACGAGTTAGCGGGCAGCCTGTATACGCTAGCTGGCCTGTTTTTTTGGTATCAAGCAAAGAAATGAAACGCGCACCTTGTTCGCTTGTGTCTTGTTTATTTTAGCTCAGCTATGGACGTAGTTGACTCACGATCATGTCACTTTATCACATCCCTGCAGCAAACAGATTCACTCACTAAGAGCTAACACTTCACTGTGTTGATTTCAATTTAGCTGGAGCGAGTTATTGTTTAAAATGAGTGGTGCTACCATTTATAAAAAAAAATTTAAAAAAACATACGCAAGACTTGGTCCCTCTTGAAGTTACCATAGTATTTTCACTACACAAATATAAACACTTCAGATGGTAGGTGAGTAATGTACGCAGTTGTTGCACAAATGTCGCACACAAATGCACAGATGGGTGTGTAAGAAGTGTGCATGTGTGTAGTAACCCTCGTGCATTGGTAAACAGGTAACAGATAACACACATTGACTCGTGTTTCTGGATGTGCTGCCTTTGCTGCTGCACTTTCTGTGACTTATGTGCTTCATGTGGTGCAGTTAGTTGAATATTGATGCTTTGACATCGTTACGGTTGTGTCTTCTCCACTTATCATTAACTTGCCCATTTGTAGCAGAGCCTCTGGGGGGGGGGGGGGGGGGGGTGGAGGAGCCTTATTTGCAGCCCTTGCATTTGTGTCCCATTTCAGTTGCTAATTTTGTGACTGGGCAGGTTTTTGTCTGATCCCTGTTGTCATATGTTAATTTCTAAGGTGTTGGTTGGATGTGAACGCTTCATCTGAATTAGGAGATAGTAGTTATGTGGTCAGTTATATGTTGTTTTTTACCAGTGTGTAGTGCTTGCCTAGGGCTATTTGTGTTTGTGGTGTATGTGATATGTACTAGCCCCACCACTTGCAGGCCTTGTTTGGACATCTGGTAGCACAGGTTTTGTTAGGATGGCTAAAATGGTTTGCAGTGATGAGCTCTGTAGGCATCGTTAGGGGTTTGGCTTGGCACTAACAATGATCAGGTGAATTCATAAAATTTCTACAAGCACAAATAGTTTGAAGCTGGCACACATTACATTTGGTTTAATAATACAATTGAATTAAAAACATTTTTACTCCTAATGAAATGTTTCCTTTTGCATTGCATCACAAAATCAAGATACTGGTTTGCTGATTCTGACAAGACACTTTACTTTGCAGATGTGATGCTGACCCGTCTGCGTTAGCCAACTATGTCGTGGCTCTGGTGAAAAAGGACAAACCGGAGAAGGAGCTGAAAGCACTTTGCGCGGATCAGCTTGACGTCTTCCTACAAAAAGGTATGAACTCCACACAAAGCCTTTCTGCTTATGTGATTAAATGCAGCATGCAGTGTGGACCTTCGCTCTTTCTCGTCTTTCTCGTGGCCCCATGTAGTTTATGTAATGTAAATATTTTTAACTACTGGCTTACTTAGGTAACTTAAACAAATTGAAGTGACACGTGTCAGCCTTTTCATCAAAATACACAATGTTGATTGAAACAGAACTGTTCAGATGACCTTGGAGAGCAAAATATAGCTCATTGAGCATCGTCATACTTAACCAGTATGACACTGTTTATGATGTCACTGTTTGCAACAATGGCATCATATTAATGGATCAGGTTTTTCAATAGTGAAATGGTCAAAGTGCACAATAACTTACACTGTTATTTGAAATTTAATTCTTAACCATAAGCCTAAATTATGTATTCAGAGAGGCATAAACTGGACATCCCTACTCTTGACCTCTTGTGGCTCCCCAATATGGCCACTAGAGGGCTTGTTTTATCAATTGAAAGTACTCTCACTGAAAGAAGCATCAACTTTCCTTGCATGGATTATATAATTAAGTGATTTCACTTCTTGTTTTAATCATATAATATTTCATTCACATATGGACAATATTGTGTTTACCAGTTTTTTATTTTTTTAGGTTATACATGTCTTAGCGATTATCTCATGTTCAGAGTTTTGCATTTTAATACCACAATTTGGCTCTGTGCCTTTGCACCTGGGTTTTTATAATTCTGACATTTAAACCTTAAATCATTTAAATCTTTTAGTATGAAGGTTTTTAAAACATAATAATCCCAACTCCTACTCTAACACACTAAAAGATTGCAGTCAAATAAATGGTTCGAATGTACTCCTTGAATATACTTTCAGTTATTTGTGGATTTCGTTTACTCTTTTATGTCCTTTTCAATATGTTGTGTTTTTATCAAGTGTTTTTTCCCCCCCATTCCCCTCTGTGTTGTTTCCGGGTATGTTATTCATTTGTGGTTAATTAGACTTTGGATATATTTAGCGCTGCCAGAAGCAGATACATTTGTGGTGTTGTATGAATCAGCAGGATTTTCAGTTCATTTCATGCCCGAGGGCCCATTTGGTGTCTGAGGGAGAATGATGGAAAAACTGCACACGATTGCAGTGAAGATTACATCTGTTCACACACAGTCATATTGTCATTGCAGAGACAACAGGATTTGTCGATAAACTTTTTGAATGTCTGATGACCAAGAACTACCTGGGAAGTCCCGCTGCCAAGGAGACTCCTAAAGAGGAGGTCAAACCACCGGCAGTCAAGCCGGATGCTGTGGAGGTAAGAAAAGATAGAAGTGTTAAGTAATACTATACGGCATTGTGTGTTATTCGATGCAGCACTCACTCAGATATTTTGACTTTATAACCAATATTCTCTCCTTAAATCTCTTTCTATTTTCAAAGCGTGAAACAGGAGAGTTAAAGTCGCGACTGTTTTTTTCCCTCAAGGCTGAAACACCAGAGGAGGAGAGAGAAAACAGGTGGAGGAGAAGTCCTCTGAGAAATCGCTCTGACTTTGAGTCCAGGTATGGCTGTGGCTTCGGGGATCTGTTTCAGCTCGTCTTAATGACCAGGCACAAGTCTCATGCAGACCTTATTCTGACATGGAAAATATGCATCACTGACATCCTTTCCTAATACTAAAATGTCCAGTACACTTACTTACTGCTGATGAAAACCCAATTATTTTGCAAGCCCTAGTTGTGTTAAGATAATCACATTTGGCTGTATCTGCAGGGTTAGTTTCAAATCCCATGAGTCCTCCTGGTACCTTGGTGAAAACCCTGGTGTCAAGTAGCCTGTCCCTTGTCTATAACACATCTAGTCCACAACAGAGAGGACAATACAATAAGCATTATACTGTCATTCAAAACAGTAGCTGATGTGTCGTGTTGCTTGTGTGAATTACATTTTGGAGCATTTAGCTAGTTAAACATGGCCATGCCACACGCACATCACTTCCTTTGGGTTTCTCTTTTCTGGGTTAGGTGTTGTTTGTGGTTCACTTCAATGTGTTAACGCTGTTGCTAATGAAACTCAACACTTCCTGTTGGTTTTAAATACTCGCTGCCTTTCAGCCAAACAAAGGGATTATGCCCCTAGAAATATTTGAATAGCTTTAAAGGAGTTTTATTAACAGCAAGTAGCAGCAACAGCAAATATAGTCAGTGCATTAGAGCAGTAACCAGGGACCATCCAGTTTTAATTAAGTTTGTAAAAAAGGGAAACCACTGGGGATTAAAACCTCACCAATAACAACTTGTCTCAATTAACAACTTGTTTTTCTCTGTGCTGTTAAATATTGGTGTCTGCTTTAGATTTCCAGGTGCAAATCAATACATGTTAAGATATTATTCATTAGTCCTTAGTTAATCTTCATTAACACCAACCATCCTGCTAAAATCATCTTGCGTTTAAAATAGGCAATAAGACAATCATTCTAACTCTCTGACCACACAGGAACCGTGATGACAGGAGGCGAGAGGAGCGCAAGCGCCGCGACTTTGAACGGCACGGGAAAAGCAGCAGCGACTCCCACCGCGAGCGAGAGCGGCACGAGCGCCGCAGGGGCAGCCCCCGGGGGAGGAGCTACAGCCGCAGCCGGAGCAGGAGTGGCAGTCGAGGAAAGGACAGGGAACACAGAGGAGGCAGAGGTAAGAAAGTCCCCCCCCCCACAGCCCCACCCCCTGCAACACCCACAACCAATAACAGCAGCACAGGGGACCAGACCCAGGAGTGTAGAATGTTTCTGATGCTCATGTTATCACAGTGCATTAGTGATGCAAAGGGGCTGCTGGACACTTCCTGGGTGTGAGCTTGAGAAGGAGCTGAATGGAGATCTGGATGTAGCTGGTCAGATTGTCAGTCAGGAACAATGTGGATAGCTTTACAATCTAATCAGTGGGATTTCAACAGCTTAGGCTGGAATTGGCCTTATTACCTGCCAGGTGAGCATTTGGCATGAATCGAGAAGAAGCTGTTATAAATCGTACATGATTTAAATGTCTGCTGTGTTCCACTGCTTTTGTAGAGTATTTGTTTGTTTTTTGTTGAAGTACCTGTCTGTTTCTTCTCGTCTTTTAACAGACTTTAAGTCAAAGTTTGAGGTGGAAAGAAAAGATACCGACGGCTACAACTCTTCAACCACGTCCGGCCCCCAGCAGCAGCACCCGCCGCCTCTCCTGCCCACACCTCCGCACCCCTTTTCCTCCTCTTCCTCATCGGCCGCTGGCGTCTCAGGACCTGGAGGCGTTCCTGTAGCAACACTGGCTCACCTGCCTGACAGCACTACAGACAGCTGGTCTGGCTACTATGGCACCCAGAGGCAAGATGGTGTCGTGAAGCCATTCGGCAACAAGGTCGCTTCACTCAAACAGCGTTGCAGGGATTATGATGGTAGGAATATATTGAATCATCTTTTACCTCTGATCGTTAATTCTGTTGTTTTATATGTTACGTTATCTGTTATTACATTATCTCTGCATTGAAAACTAGCTTCCCAGAGCAACATGCAGCAGAAAGAAAACGTGTTTCGCCTGTTCTTGTATATGACATGGACATTGTTGTGGCTACCGTGGCTACCTTTTGTCTCCTTCTTCCCATGAGGGTTATTGATTGCCTTGTTTAGTGTCCTCACTAATGACCACTGTTTAGCACTCCTTCTACTGTCCCCAGTGAAAAGCAAGAAAATACACAGGCTTGCACCAAACTCTCCACGGAGACGAGAGGGTTTAAACTTACCCACTGTCCCTGAAGCATACTGCTATCTGTCACTGTGCTCAAACACATTCATTAGAGACCTTAATGAGACTGTTGGGTAAATACATGCACTTCATGTCTTCGCTGCTCAGAAGTTGGACAATTATGCATCTTGTTTATTTCCTCCCATTGCTGTTTATTTGTTCTTATTTTGAGATAAATATTATTTGAATCTGTACTTTAGTTTGACCACAGGAGCCTAAATCCATTAGAAGAATAGAGTTACCGATAACGTCACAGGTCGGGACACAAAACCAAAGTTTTGACATTTGTTTTTCTCCACAGAAAAGGGATTTTGCGTCCGTGGTGACCTTTGTCTATTCGACCACGGCAACGACCCTCTCATCGTGGATGATGTCAATCTACCAAATATGATTCCTTTTCCGCCGCCGCCTGTTATGCCCCCCGCTGGCCTGCCCATGCCCCCCACTGGCCTGCCCATGCCCCCGATCACTGAGCCGCCCCCTAACCTCAGGATACCTCCGATGCCACCTTACGGCCAACCACCACCACCGGGCGTCTTCCCATTAAATGGTGAGTGCTACTGCCACTTTGTTGCATTTTATGGTAACTTGTAGAAACTGCATATGCTCTGCATTTGATATGCGTAGTAGGGATTTCAAAGTAAAATACAGTTATGAAAGCAACTTGTGGTTTCTACAAAGAACTGCAGCCGGTGAAAAAAAAAAAGTTTGTTATTCTTCTCCTGAGAACTTGTTTTTCTATCATATTTTCATATCTGGAAAAATACACCTGTCACTTCTGGTCATCTCTAGGCAACTACTCTTTGTTTATGTGAGACAGTGTAATTATATGTTGTGGTAAAATGTCTGAGAAAGACATATTTTAAATGTGTAAATAGTTGATTTAAAGGGATCAAACAAAAACCTTTAATGGAGGAAAGTAGCTTTCCACGGCACAGCATTGCTTCTGCACCAATCGTAATGTGTCATCCTGCCTTTTCAGTTCCACAGTTTGTGAGCATCTTAAATTAGAAACTCTTTATCAATGTTTTGTAGATACGCTCAGCAACACAGAGAAAATTAATTATACTGTAACTATAACTTAATACTGGAGTCTACTCATACTCAGAATGTAATAATTCTGGACAGTTTGAGCTCTTTGTGACTGTAGACGATCACATGCACACAAGAAAGGGAAGTTGTTGTTTTCTTTTGAAACTGATTGTGATGTGTTGTCCAAAGACTGCTTCAGCCACAATTCCCTAAATTATGCATTTACCTTTCTATCTTGTTTTACTTTTGCTGGTTGAAGACAAAAGAGATATTTCAGTCCAATGTTTATTTCTTAAAAACAAAGCTGATGGGGATTTAAACCCTGCAGTCTATTTGTGTTCTTCTGCTTGTTGAT
The DNA here is from genome assembly GCA_026259375.1 of Verasper variegatus. NCBI lineage: Eukaryota > Metazoa > Chordata > Actinopteri > Pleuronectiformes > Pleuronectidae > Verasper > Verasper variegatus. The sequence goes on from CM048051.1 coordinate 7,904,851, forward strand.
TCGATGAGACTGGTTCTTGAAGTGATGTTTGCCTGTGACGTAATTTGCTATAAATTAGAAGCAAAATCTATAGCCTGTTGTAAAGTGTTGTCACACGAGTTTAAAATTCCTTCCGCCTTCCCTGCTATATTAAAGCAGCCGGTGCAATAGTTCAAAGCAAAGACTCACTGTCATACCTGCGATATTCCTGAGACATTAGCTTGGGCTTGTGTCTCCCTCAGGACCCCCACTGATAGCAACCAGTGGGCTCGATACTCCCAACCACCAATCGGCAATCGCTCCTTCTCCTCCTGTTGGACCGCCTGGTGTGGGACGGCCACCAACTCTTCCTCCTCCTCCTCCTCCACCTCCTCCTCCTCCTTCGTCCTCGTCTGTGTCTCTTCATCCCCAATATGTCCAGTCTGAATGTAAGCAGCAATGCTCTTCCTATTCAGATTGGGACTGTGTGCTTGGACGGGGACATTGCTGTGGCTTTTCATTTTGAGTTCACCTTTTATTTATTTACAGTAGATTGAGTTATAATGGCATGGCAGATTTAAGCAACTTTTTCTGGACTCTGAGGTCTGACTTTGACTTTCTGTGTTTGTGTTTTCTATAATTTTAAGTTGGTCTGTGTGTGTGTGTGTGTGGTGTTTGGCACTCTGTGATTTCCGTGGATTTCTTTGTGCTGCAGTAACAGCTGTTGACCAGAGGGTGGCACTGTTTATTTACCTAAGAGACTATTCGACTTTGTTGAATGCAAGAATAAGTCACTGATTACCACTGTTTATTTAAACTGCTTGTTTTTATTGTGTAATTTTAATTGTATGTTTTGTATCAATTTTTTTGTTTGTTGTTTCATATTAAATAACAGTCAATAACAGTGTGTGTGTTCCTTTTTTCCATCTTAGATAACTATGATCCGGAGGGCTACAACCCAGAATCCCCAGCCCTGACAGCAGCAGGTCGTAACCAGTACCGTCAGTTCATTCCCCGGGTGCAGACCCAGCGCTCCAACCTCATCGGCCTCACCTCCAACGAAGGACAAGGATCCAGAGGTAGCAAGCATTGTCTTCTCGGCACACAAAGTTTTGTAATATTGGACGAATGCCTGTGTTATTAAAATACACATTTGTTGAAGATTTATATTTCCTTTCTGAACATGTGTGAACATCTTCCAGCTGCAAACATAGTGATTCAGACAGAGCCAGTCCCTGCAGCCAGTGCTCCCGGAAGTAACGTGCCCCGTTTCAACGCCGAGCAGGACAACAGGAAGAGAACCATGGGACATAGTGTAGCTGAAGGACCAGCAGTTAAAAAACCCTGGATGGAGAAGTAAGGATTATGTGACTCACACACACACACACACACACTCTTGAAGAGTTTCCTGCTGAATAAGAAATCCAATTTTGACCAGGGGAAAAGATCATGAAGAAAAAGATGTAGGATTCCATATAATCTCTGGAGGGATAGAGTGAGGGGAGGTTGTCCCCTAGTTAATTATTCATGGTTGGTGTAGTTATCTCAGATGGATAAAAAATAAATAAATGCTAAAATGGATTGATATTTGAAATGAAGTATATAGCTTTGATATTTGCACTTTATTCCTCAGAATATGTCAGCAGTACCTTAATAACCTGGATACCTCAATGTGACCATTGACACTTGATACCCTTAATGAACACATTTTGTGAAGTAATCTGAAGAAACTAGATGGCCTTTTGAAACTTGATCAAACAAATTGACGCCTTGCTCCATTTCCTGTTAATGCTGAGAGCCAAGTGACTCATAGTTCAGCAGCTGAACCTTTGTCTCACTTGTGTAACAGGTGTGCACAAAAGTCCCCTGGGTCTAGGTTGCATTTTAAATGTAAAGCGGAATGACATGTAGTCCTCCTTTATTCACGCTGAACTGTCATAGGGCTTGTAGGAACTCAGTATAAAGTCTAGAACCTCCAGGTCACCAATGTGTGTTCTATTTAACTGACTATCATCAGTAGTTATTAGTGATTATCTAGTCGTCTTTTTCAATAATGTTCCCCTGGAAAAAACATTTTGCTCTCTGTTTCAGGACAAACTTTAACAACCAACATAAGAGCAGTTTTCCTAAGAGGAATCACTACGTGAACACAAAGCTGGAGGTTCGCAAGATCCCTCGGGACCTCAACAATATCACCAAGCTCAATGAGCACTTCAGCAAGTTTGGAACCATTGTCAATATACAGGTAAAGTGCATCATTGTCTCCTCTGCAATGAATAAACCTGCATGAAGAAGTATTGGTATCTATGCATATTTAAGATGCATTACAGAAATATTGAAAAATGATTCATACTATTAGCTGGACATAGTGTTGCAATGTAAGCCTCTTGAAATGGCACAAAATTCAGCTCAGACACAAAATGAGTTTTGTCATTTGCACACACCGATCCTGGATGTGACCCTCTCACTGCAGGTTGTGTTTGGTGGAGACCCGGAGGCAGCGTTGATTCAGTACACGATGAATGAAGAGGCCAGACGGGCCATATCCAGCATCGAGGCGGTCCTCAACAACCGCTTCATCCGTGTGTACTGGCACCGCGAGCCCGGCACCAACCCCACAGGGCTTCAGCAGCCGGAGCAGAGCTCAGGGAGCCAGCTACCTGGTTTGACCCCCAGCCAGGGGCCGCAGCACGGCAACATGCATAAGGTCAGTAAAGAGAGCTCAAACATATTGAAGCCCTTGGTATTTTTATTTCTTAAGCCCTTCATCCAATATTAAATGTTTGCATTTAATCTTTTATCAGCAGGGAATAAAACAGCACTGTCCAGCCGCCTATGTGTTGAACAAAACTGTACCAAAGCACCGCCTGGCAGCAGCAGCTGGGGCCACAGCTGGAACCAGGCCAGACTGCCTGAACCCAAACACAGATGCTGCCCATGTACGTTTTAGTCCTTATGCTCGAGCGTGTCTGTGTGTGTGAGATTGTGTCAGGTGATGCCAGACCTTGGTGAGATGTTGTGTAAACTGGTTGTTCGTGTTAAACAGTGTGTTCTTGTTTTTTTTTTTGACTATGTATACCAATGTCTCTAATCTTGTTCTGCCGCGCTCTCTCTCTGCGTTGCCACTTAGATGGCGCTGGCGCTGACGAACCCCCAGAAGAACCCCTACACTTCCACAGCCCTTAAGTTGTCCTCAAAGAGCTTTGGGAAAACGGGAAAAGCACTAGAAGCACAGGAAGTCCTCAAGAAGAAACAGGCATGTCGCTTAATTTTTTACTACATATTTTGACTGTTACAAGAATATAACAGCAAGGATTAGTCATTTGTTTTTCTCTGGGGCAACTAGTGAGAAGTGGGCTGCCACTGAGAGAGAAATGGTAACTAGCTGTGTATTTTCCACCTCTGTGAATGTGTATTTACTGTTATTTTTTTCCATTTAGGAGGCATTAAAACTGCAGCAGGACATGAGAAAGAAGAAGCAGGAGATGTTACAGACACAGATCGAGTGTCAGAAGGTAGGACTGGCCCCAACACCCCATTTATCTGTGCACTTCCTACCGCTTTCCTCATCCCTTCCTGTCCCGGACCTTTACCCCTCCCTTTGTCTCACTGCTCATTCTTCCTCTTCCAGGCCCTGATAAACCGTCTGGAGAAGAACCGAGGGATGAAACCCGAGGAAAGAGCCAACATCATGAAGACCTTGAAGGAAATGACGGACAAGATCACGCAGCTGCAGAATGAGATGAATCCTGCCTCCCAGTTCTCCAAATCCAACCACAGTCAGTCCAAGACCAAGATTGATGTAAGTTTAGCCCAGAAACACGATGGAGTGTATCCTCTAACTTTCTTTTTTAAACAGAGACGGTGAAACAAGGTGTTTTCTTCCATTTGCAGCACAGATAGACACAGAACTGTTGTATCATGCTCTGTTTGCGGCTGCTACTGTGGGTGTACTTTGAAAGTTCTCATCACTCTATATTTGTATTTAATGTTTCTCGACCAGGCCCAGAAGGAACTGCTGGATGCAGAGCTGGACTTTCACAAGAAGATGAGCTCTGGAGAGGATACGACAGACCTCAAGAGAAAACTGGGGCTGTTACAAGTGGAGGTAATGCAGACGCACATATGCTACACAACCACAGATTTGATCTGAAAAGATAGCTGGAACTACCGTAAGACTGCATCATCAGCTATTTCCATGAGTGCTGACGTTGTGATACCACGAAATGCCTCAGAGGAAGTCAGGCGATGGAAACGGATGATAAATAAAACCTGAAAAATGAAGGGAGAAACTATTGGGATGACAATGCTCCAATCCACAGGGCACAAGAGGTCACTGAATGGTTTAAAAATAAAAATAATGTAAATCATATGCCATGACCTGTTGACAATTTAAATGGAGTTTGTACATTGAGCTGAAGCTGTTTTATAAATACAAGGTTACTGAAAGTCAATTTGGTGGTATTGAAACTGTAAGACAAGATAAAAGTGTTGATAGAAGTTAAACTTTCAGGGATGTTGAATTATTTCCTCTAAGGAGGTTATGTTCTCACCCCTGTCTATTTGTTGGTTGGTCTGTTTATTTGTATGCAATATTACACAAAAACAGCTAAACGGATTTCCACGAAACTTGGTGGAAGGATGCAGTATGGGTAATTACATTTTGTTGCAGATTAATTTTGGCTCTCGATCCATAAGGAACAAAGTTGTGTTAGATTTGGTGCAGCTGGATTGTATTTAAGGAAATTGTTCTCTCCCGAGTTTAAGTGTAAGCTGCATTAAATCATAAAGGTATTGATGTATGTTACAAGTTTATTAATAATTATGAGCATTATGCAGTCACACAGCTTTTATCAGCTTGAATTCAAGTTCAGCATCATTTCATATCAAGGGAGGTGGAAATCCCCAGATGCAGTATTTTCACATTTATCATGACATATGCAACTAATTAGGAAGTCTACTTATACAGTTCTATATGAATCTGTTTGCTGAGCTTGCTCATCAGGAAATCAAATGTAAATTTCGTTCCTAGTCCTAAGTGGCAGCTATGGGTGTGAGTCACTTCAGGCTTGGCCCTCATCTCCTCCAGCCTCTAAACAAGCAGCACATACAAACTCAGACGAGATCGGTTGTCTGTGTCACAAGATCAGCCTTACACGAGCAGAGCTTTTGTTAGTAACACCCTGCATAGCATGTTTTTTTTCCCCCTCTATCCCCGCGGGTCCTAAATTAGCTTGTTGTTAAAAATGCATATCCCCCAATCCATCCAAAGCCAACCCTCCTTCTGCACATTAAACCGCAGCCACTTAAGCAAGCCCAGAGGAGCAGGCACTAACGAAGCCAAATCAGACACAAGTCCTACACTGATGGAGCCCCGTCTCATTAAAGTTTGAGCCGCTGGTCCTTGTAGGAAAATCGCGGGATGACAATTAGTTGGGAGAAATGAGGGAGGGACAAATGTAAGAGAGTGGTTGGGAGGTTGTGGAGTGGTTCAGACGTGAGGAGATGTCACTTTAAAAATGGAGGAGTGACAACTAAAGGGCAGAGAGTGACAGTGGAGGAGACCAGAGTCAAGCGTGTTGGGAATATTTCATCACTGAAGATAAATGTGCAATGTTCTGCCTGTGCTGTGTGGGGGTTTTAAGTGTGATTAAATTAAGATTTGATTTTGTCATGCTGTTTTTATTTTTATTAAACACTCGATAAATAAGCATACAGTACGTAGTTTGGATCTCCAGTTCATGGGAGGAAATGAAGACGTGTTGTCCATCTTTATATTCAGACTATGTTGATTTCTGTAAACAATGAAACCGTCCTGTTTGTCTTCCTATAGGCGACACGGCTGGGGCTGATACGGCCTCCGACAGGTCGAGGTCGGGGTCGAGGGAAGATGGCCCATGAGCCTGGCCCGATGCACATGGGCCGGGGGAGGGGCCGGAGCCGGGAGATGATGGGTCGCGGCGGGGCCGTGAACCGTATGGTGGTCGACCACCGACCCAGAGCCCTGGCTATTTTGGGGGTCACTCAGCAGGAGAAGGAGGAGCTGATGCCGCACTTTGTGGTGAGTCACTATCTGTATTATTTATTTAAAGAGTCAGGGGAGTTAGTGTCGCAATAACTGATAAACTGGCGCACACAGTTTTGAGATGAATATTGAACTAAGTACTGAAATTCTTTTTTTGCTTTTTTATCTTAGAAATACGGGGAGATTGAGGATCTCCGCGACCAAGACGCTAACACTGTCGTCATGACCTTTAAAACACGAAGCGAAGCAGAGAATGTAAGTCGCATGACTCCAAATCGGATTAGTCTGTTTCAACCCTTTTTTAACTCTCCTACTGTTTTCTGCCTTTTAGGTTTTACTAGGTAATTATAACTTATTATAACCATTTTCCTCCTGTTTTGTTTTCTAGGCAGCTAACCAGGGAGCTAAGTTCAAAGGTCGAGTGCTGCAGATTTCCTGGTACAAACCCAAGACCCCCTCTGTAAACACGGAGCCAGAGGAAGAAGAGGCTAAAGACGAGGACAATAAGGTACGACATACAAACCCAAAGTCTCGATTTGTGATGATTTAGTAACACGCAGCCTGAGAGAAACCAGGAAGGACGTCCATGTACAGTCCAACCTGAAATTGTAAGTGGGGAAACTTTTGGAAGTTTTAGTTATATTCACAGATTTTAGATACTTACTTTTTTTTATTCTAGTGCTTCTAAATTTTTCACTGCTGCTCCCAATGGAAAATCAGGGCGAGCCTCTAAGAGCATCTCAGCACGTTGAGTAAAACTGCATTACTGTCAGATGAAATCCTCATACTGTATTTTCATGTTTTGAGCTGCGTTCATGAGGTTGGGGGGTCTTCCTTGTGTGCAAGTTAAGTTTCGAGATCCCGTCACTCGGCATTTCCTAACTTTTCCAATTCCTATGATAAATCACTGAACACATGTTTTAATGCAAGGGGAGAAATTCCCTGGGAGGACACTCGAGGCCCACCTCATTTCAATCCAACTTGTTGTGGAGTGTGAGGTGCATCATTTATTAAATATCTTCCAGAAACCCTCAGTATGATGCTGCCAATATTGCTTCCTATTTATGCTCCACACTTTATTAGACATACCTTTTCAATCTAATGCAACAAATCCTTCCTTTGGAAAGCTTCTAAAGTCCTGTTGTTGTTGTTGTATTGCCGTTTGTCTGTTTATTAGCAGGATTATGCAAAAACTACTTAATAGATTTTCTTGAAACTTGGTGGAAGGGTGGCGTACGGGACAGGGAAGAACCCATATCTCATGCAAATATGTAGACTGCTAATATCTATGAGTTGGTGACAGTTGGTGCAGATGTCGATAATATCAAGATTTTGTGAATCAATAAGTATTTCTAAGAGGTTGATCTTTATTCAGTTACTGTACGATAATATTAATATTACGATAATATTCCTTTCAACTATGTCCGAAAGTTGTGTCTGTTTTAATGTGAGCAGTTTGCAGAAAGTTTCTTTGTACATGTCATACGTACCTGATCTCAATACATCTCTGGGTGCCCTTCTAGTCTTAAATGCAACAGAACTCAAGAACCTCGTAAATAATGCAACTTCAAGACGTCACACAGTAACAAACACACAACTGTGGTTTCTATGGGACTAGCCTGGGTTTGTCATGTTGCACAGTGGCACACAAAGTAACACAACTGCACAGCTGTATGCGGTTGATGTGTCTGTGTGATGAGATGTTGACGTCGTGTGTTCATCAGTGTTTTTCTGATGCGAGAAATGTATCAAACTAACCATGATGTGGTTTTTGTTTGTTTTTAATTCAAACAGAAGGAAGCTGGCTCTTATTTGCCTGGTGAGGAAGAGGAGGAGGAGGAAGACGACGACGAAGACGACGAGTACGAAAGCCGATCATGGAGGCGGTGAAGGCTACCTGATTTGCGCGTCACCTGCTCTTCAGCGAAATCAGTACTTACCCTGACATGAAGATAATATCAATTCAACGGAGCTCACATTTTTTTTCTCCTTTCCAGTATTTTCAAACCAAGTCATTTTAAACTCTGATCAAAGTAAAAACATCTTTTACTTTATTGTACATCGCAAGACGTTTAGGGGGTCGATGTTTTTTGTATCCCTCGACTAAACAATTATTTAAAACATCTCACTTTTGCTGAGAAAGATAAATGTTCAGTTGTTCTTATAGATAGAAAAAAAAAAACCTATGTAAGTTGGAGTGTGCTTACCAGATGATTAATATCAGTAATGCACAACATTTGTGTCTACTGTGAATAGGTATTTTTATACATACTGTATTTAAGCTCTTTTCTCACCAGTTTTTTGAAAAACCTTGTCCTCCGTTCAGGGACAGCCATTCCATCACCAATAGAACGTTCTCTGTCGCTGCCAGAGAGAAACTTATTTATTTTTCCACTGTGCCGTACCTATATTGGCACAGTTTGGTATGGTTCTCCATTTTCCTCACATTTCTTTGACAGTGGCCTCTTGTGTGCTGGCATGAACCCAGTCTAGTTTGTGCATGTTGTATTCCTAAACAAACTGGAGCCACTCCCTCCCAGCACCCACAGGTGCTGATGCTGTACCACGACCACATTCGAGCCAGTGCAGGTACAGACGGATTCCAGTGCAATAGAAAAGAACAACGACGATGTTTACAAATTACCACGTCCATGCGCGTCACAGACAGATTCCCCCTCTTGTGTGTTTTTTGTCATTCACTCAATGTCCGGTGCCACTCTTTGTAAATACAAACACCATCAATTGGTGTTCTACATTTTCTAAGAGTGTCCAACATTTTCCACTTGTTCTATTCTGTCACCGGGTCAAACAAAGGCCCTGACAGGACAAGGATCAGATCACCCATTTAAACATTCAAAATATAATGTGAGATCCCTAGACAGGTGACTGAATGTAATACTGAACAGTTGATTTTAATATATATATATTTATATATATATATATATATATATTTAGTTTTTTTGCCTTACACAATCAGCAGAAGGCTGAATTTTTACAAGATTTGTGATTTACTTTTGTAAATTTTGTAAATGCTTGTGAGAGAAATTACAGTGTTTTGTTTGTTTTGAGTTTAGTTTTTTCTCTCTGTCATTTGAAATGAATGACAAGGCTGTTTTCAGGTAGAGAAGGTCAAACCAGAGAGGCATAAGCGTCTCTGCATGAATTCTGCATTCGTGACCACAAATCCGTTTCTCTTAAGTTTGTCATATTGTTTAAAGAAACATTCAGAGCTGCTCTGATCTGTGGGAATCACTCTGTAGAAAGCCACCGTAGGAAAAGGATGGAGGTGGTGTCATGCATGTTAGTTGTTCATTAGTGCAGCTTTGTCTACAGCTGACTATGGTCACACAATGCTCTAAACCCACCACCACAATGTGCACCTTTCGTGTCAACAGAACTAGTTTAACCTTTTACACGGACTGTGTGTTAGAATCCTCAGGGTGGGAGGAATGAGAATCAATTAATTGTGTGTAAATGTGCTCAACGCAAGATAACACTTTATTACTTTTTTCTTTTGTTGCTTCCCTCAAACGACTAACAACGTTTACACGCAGCCTAATGAAGTGTCGTTAGACGTATGCTTATCATAACTCAAGTGAACTGATCATATCCCGGTGACGTAACCAGCCAGATGGCAACTATTAACTGTAGCCGTCTCGCTCATTTACACAGTCATGCAGGCAGGAATCTGTGTGTGAAGTATTTTACCTGGATGTGAACGGAGCGAATCATGGCCTCCCACCTACTGTGATGGTAGCGTTCTTTTTTGGGGGGGATTTCATATCTCACTGTTGCTCCGAAGCCTCTTGCCGTTGACGTTACTGTCCCAGTCGAACCTTTGAGTTCACTGTCAGAATGAGGTGTTTAGGTTTGCGATGAAAAGCTGAAACCTTTCCCTTCGCACTCCATACTTTCTTATGATTTGCTCGTGGCAGTTTTAAAGGACAAACCGATACTGGCAGGGTTCTCGCTTGTGTAAGTGACGACGCAGAGATGGTCTCTCTCTCTCTCTCTCTCTCTCTCTCTCCCACTTTTTTTGTACTATCTCCTGTATGCTACTATCACACTAGTGTAAAAACAAATGTAAAATGTTTATTGGATAATAGTTTTGGATTTGTAACTGTTTATATTTGCAGGGTGTGGCTGTATTTTCTTCATGTATTTTGTTTGTAAAAATGGATTTCTAATTTACAAGCATGTTTGCTTTTGCCAATAAAGATGGAGGAATGGGGTGCTTAGAAGAAGATAAAAAAAAATGAAAGAAAAGAAAAGTGGAAAAAAAGTTTCAATTGGATCTTGGAGGGGAAAAAACATTTTGAGTTGAAGAAAGAAAACTGACCAAAAAAAGAAGTCGACATTGGCAAAGAAAAAAAAATCGAGCAAAAGCATTCCTGAAAATATGAACTGAAACTCTTGTGTGGTGTCGTTTCTTCATATCAAGCATTATTTTTTAGATGTGTTAGTGGATGTCGGACGGGGAGGAAGGAATACTGCAGGAGTACTTCCCTGTCAGTCACCAGTATCTGCTTAAATATACATGTATGGGTACAAATACACTATGTTGAATAGATATCACTTATAATTCATCAATTTCCTGATGTGTAGTAAAACACAGGACCAACGACTAAGCAGAGGCCAGTGAGTTAGAGACAGGTTGTCACAGCAACATAATAAGAGCCTCTTGCTATAGGGTTTAGAAAGATGAGGTCACCTGAACAGTGTCACTTTCAAGTCGTGTTCTTAGGAACTCTTAGTTGTCAATTAGAAACATGGCCATGATAAAATATACAGCAATTAAGGTTATGAAATGTTATATTCAATATTAAAATCCAGTCATATTTAATATTTTTGACATTAAACTGACTTAAAGGTTTTTAATCAGGTTTTAGAATCAGATTATAAATTTGGAGCTTGATCACATGTGATGTAATGTCTGGCTAAATATAAGTGGATAGTCAATATTTATCAATACCTCCCATTGTCTCTAACACCCGTGGCCCCGAACTGATCCCACCACATCAGAATTTTGACCTCTGACTCTCATTTTAATTAAAGCTCCCAGCGAATATGACATATTAAAAAAACCACTGAATAAAACATGAGCATTTCTTACTTTAGGAAGTCAAGTGAAAACACTCAGAGTCAGTTTGGTTTAATGCAAGAGCTTTTGGCTCTTCCCCGGGGGAAGGGATTTCAAACTGGGGCCTGAGCAGCGCTCCGCTCCTGGCAGATCCCGGCAGAACACGGTAACTGAGGTGAAGAACCAGCTCTGGTAGAAGGCTGGCCCTATGGAAGCCAATTCCAGCCAAATGAATACAATTGTAATAATTACAAATAAAATAAATATTTGTAGACATTTATATGTAGGAATGAAATACAAGACCTAAACATGAGCAGAGCACATGTGAATGTTGTGACAGTAGAGAGGTCGTCCAGTGGAGCTGCAGATGTTTATATGCAGCCCAGACGAGGGGTAAAAAAAAAAGAAGAGCTGATATGTGGGCACTCTTCAAAAAACATGTCGGATGCAATCTTCACAATATGAAATGCACTGAGATGACAGAGTTGTAAACAATGACCATTCAATTATGAATAGTCCCAGCTATATAACAGCTATTAAGAAGGAAAAAAAGGGCAGGGTGAGAAGAGGGACTTCATGCTTTATTCAGACTTTAACATCTTAGAAATTCAGTGAGATCCATAGGCACAGCTTCCTGAGAGCTTCTCACACGTGTCCTGTTTTCTATAGGACACGTCACATTTCTGTCTCAACACTTTATTTTTTGATCTCACGGTTACACTCGCCAGCTAGAAAATCATAGTAATCCAAAACGTCCACTCTGTGGTTCAAGATATCAACAAAATGTTTCATATATTTTCAAACGGTATCCTGTCTTCATTGATGTACGTGTTGACTTGACAATTAAGTCCATAGACCTGTGTTTCTTCTCCACTATCCCCAAGCAGGTATCCGGGCCTGCAACAGGTTTGCATGGTGAGAAAAAAAGTCCGTCACTGTTTTAATCTGTGTAATGAATAAGAAAATGCCAGTGTGGTAATGGATGCCTGCCACCGTGCTGCTAAATTATTCAGAGTCTGGGGAACCAGAGAGGAGGCCGGCGGGATCGGATGGACCCGCGGTGTCATCAGTCCACCTCTGCCGACTGGCTCCTCTTTCGGCCCCGTCCAGCGTGGCTTCTCGGGCTTTAAGCAGGCGGCCACATGAGAAGGCTGTAAAGCAGCTACAGGGACGGGCGGGGACGAGGATGGCTGATGGGAAACGGGACAGGACACAGATACAACTTGAATCATACAAGAGTCAAAACTATTGTTCAGCCACTTCAGGCTTCTGTGTGAGCCACTGAGTTTCAGCACCACGGACAGAGGACAGGGGATCTGTCCGTGGTGCTGAAACACTGGGAACTCAGGTGGAGGAATCCATGTCTTTTTTCACACTCTTTTGACCAAACTCTTGTTGCTGTTCGACAAATGTGCTTCTGGCAGAACAAAGACCTGTAGTTGATTTCTTTAACACACTCTGAATCATCCCGAACAGACAACATAGTTAAAATCACTTTTTTCCCTCGTTAACAAAGGAGATGATGTTGACTACAAACATTTTCCATTCACTCAGTTGTATTTGCACGGCACCAAATCACAACATGACTCATGTTAGAAAATGGAAGAAAAATAAACACTAATATTCCGATTTTGTTCTGAAGTGGGCGATCTTGTATTTGACGTTTGTGCAGGACACAAAAACATTTGAAACTTTTGGGAAAGTAAGAATTTCTTAAAAATTTCTTAACGAATTCATGAATTAAAAATATTTGATTAGATTATAGGTATTTTTCAGTGTGGTCCCAGTTTGGGATCAATACAAATCCGCCTGTCCATCCATCATCCATCCATCTCTATCTGTCTGTCTATCCATCTTGGGTTGGATTCCTTTGACGCTTGCGCACAGAGGCCAACATTTAGAAACTTGTAAGCTGAGCAGAGGAGCAGGTGGGAGGAGGGAGGCTGAAAGAGGAGGAGGAGGTGGTGGGATGCCGGGAGGCGCAGCCGGTGTTAACAGCTCAGTCCGGGTGACGGTGAGAGCAGAGAGGGAGCTCTGTGGTGTGTCCGATCCCCGGCGTTCATGTCAGGGCCCACACTGCTGCCGGCGCGGCGCTTGCAGGGAGGAGGATGATGACCATGAACGGCAAGCAGCATTTCTCCATGCACCCGGCCCTGCACGAGCCCAAGTATCCCGGCCTGCACGCAGGCTCGGAGGGCATGCGCAGAGTCTGTCTGCCCGCCCCGCAGGTACGTTCAGGTCGGGGTAGTAGAGGAGTGGGGGCAGAAACTATATCACACTGGGAAATGTTAAAGTTGATTTGACAGGACTTTGTTCTATCCTCCGTCTCTCTCACTCTCTCTTCTGTCTGTGCCCCCCCCCCCACCCCCCCCCCCCCCCCCCCCCCCCCCCCCCCCCCATCCCATCCACGTCTGCTCCAGCAGTGCTCTTGCTTTCATATTAATTTTTATGACCTGCGCTTTGAGGAGGGGGTTCTCTCCTCTCCTCGGCGCTGCTTGCCTGTGGAAAATGTTTTTTAGATCCTGAGAGTTGCCTGACAGAATTCCCCACTGACTCCACTATGCGCACTCTTGCTTGCAGCTGCAGGGCAATATATTCGGAGGCTTTGATGAGAGCCTGCTGGCACGGGCAGAGGCTCTGGCGGCTGCTGACAGCATTGTCTCTCACGGCAAGAGTCACCCGTTCAAACCAGACGTGACTTACCATACCATGAGCAGTGTCCCCTGCACCTCAGCCTCCTCTTCTTCCTCCACCACCGTGCCCATCTCCCACCACCACCACCACCACCTCGGACAGACCCTGGATGCCGGGGACCTCCTGGAGCACCTCTCCACCAGCCTGGCCGTGACCGGGATGGGTGCTCCGGAGCCTCCAGGGATGACGGCGGCGCACCACCACCAGCACCCTCACCACCACCTGCAGACCATGGGGCAGCTGCACCAGGCGATGGCCAACATGGCCCACCCCCACTCCCTGTCAGTGCACGGCGGCATGGCGTGCGTCAACGACGTGGAGTCGGATCCCAGGGAGCTGGAAGCCTTCGCCGAGCGGTTCAAGCAGAGGAGGATCAAACTCGGGGTGACCCAGGCGGACGTCGGGTCAGCGCTGGCCAACCTCAAGATCCCCGGGGTGGGGTCCTTGAGCCAGAGCACCATCTGCAGGTTCGAGTCCCTCACTTTGTCCCACAACAACATGATCGCGCTCAAGCCGGTTCTCCAGGCCTGGCTGGAGGAAGCCGAGGCTGCGTACCGGGAGAAAAGCAACAAGCCGGACCTTTTCAGCGGGAGCGAGAGGAAAAGAAAGCGCACCTCCATCGCCGCGCCGGAGAAGCGCTCTTTGGAGGCGTACTTTGCCATCCAGCCTCGGCCCTCCTCGGAAAAAATTGCGGCCATCGCGGAGAAGCTGGACCTGAAAAAGAACGTGGTTCGAGTGTGGTTTTGCAACCAGCGGCAGAAACAGAAACGAATGAAATACTCTGCGGTGCACTGACTTTCACATCATGAATAAAATAGCCTGCTACATTTTTGATCGAGTGATTAATAATAGCCTAAGTAGCCTCACTAACAGGATTTATCAGCAGCTCCTCATCTGGGATTATCTCCAAAAAAAAAAACTTCTGATCAGATTTTTTTTTCATTTCGTGTCACTCACTCTTCGTCGTTGCACTTTTTTTCAAATGTTGTTTTTTTTTTCTGTTTTTTGGGATGCGGGACTAATCGATGACGTGTGTTATAGATCTGTGATCAGGGTTGATTTCAGTGTTGTTGGTCTCGTGTATCTCCGCGCACACTTTTTCAGTAAAGTCACATTCAGGGATCTTTTTTTTGTTGTTTTAAAAGAAACCCACACGCGTGGAGTTGAGATGCCGTTTGTTTGTAAAAAAAAACTGACGCTTTGTTAAGAAAGACGAGGAAATTGTGGGTTTTTGTTGGAAAGATGATTGATTTTGTATTGTTGGCTGAGGTTGATCCTCCACGTCACTAACTGGCTCACTATGCAGAAGTTCACCATCACATCTTCGTCTGTATTTTCACCTGATTTATTTAAAAAAAAAAATTATTTGAACTCCACAAATCAAGACTTTGGTGGAATTCAACGATGGAGAGGAGTTTAAAAGAAAAATCACACTTTTATAAAACTAACACCACCATTTTTTGCAAACGAATCTGCTCTTTTTTCCTGAACTTTATGATCGTCTTTTACGCACAACAAAAAAAGAGTATTTACAGTAACTCTTTCACAAGGTATTTCACACACTGAATCTATTTATCTTTAATTATTAAATAGAATAATACAATGACACTGTTATAGGCTGTATGAGGCACATCCGTGTGGCTTTTGGCTGCTGCTATATTTTAATATTTTGACGTGGACATGTTTTCGAGCATTACAGGTGAGCTATATATTTATTATATAGCCCAGATATAATATACAGTATATATAGGCCTATACATCACCTGCTTTAAGTATTTATTTTTTTCCCTCACTCTTTATTTCACTTGAACAAAAAAAAAAACAATACGTGTGAAGTTTAAACTTAATAAATTATTGGTTATTTTCTACAAAAAATAAGAAAAATATCCTCTGAAGCAGCGAGTTTGTTATTTTTGTGCATTTATAGTTTTTAAAGTTGATGTCGTGGGATGAGGCCTGTACATGTGTGTTTGCAGTTTTTAATTTGAAGAAAGAAAGAAAGAAAGAAAGAAAGAGATGCACCAAACAGAATTGTAAAAACCCATTTATTGAAAGTGTTGCATCTGTTTTATTTATGAATCCCCAAAGATCCGCTGGGATTAAATATGTATTGTCGTATATGTGATATAAGCCCCGTGGAAAATAAAGCGCCTGCGTCCTCACAGCAGCGTTGACGCCGCGTGTGCGTCCTCCGCGCCGCCGCTAATGGCCCCTTCCTCTCTAATTAGCGCCGCTTGAATTATGGATGGCCCTCGTGTCACCGGGTTATGTGGCGCATGCACGGGGCCCTGGGATGATTAAGTCATGACGATGCAATATTAATTGTACATATTGGGTATAAAGCGCAGTAATGTGCAGGAGCTGGGAGCAGAGCAGGGCTGAGCTATGTGGAGACTCTGGGGACGAGCCGCTGGATTCAGGACAACAGGTTGAGGACGGAGGGGAGAAGTCCCAGCAGCACGTGGCCTCGTGAACTTTATTTCGCTTTCTTTTTTTTTTATCATAGGACTATTTATTTATTTTTGTTTGACTGAGTAAGTATCTTTTTATTTTATTTGTTATGTTTGTTGTCATTTGATTTCTTGTTATATTTATACTTCTACTACTACTTTAGACAGGGGAGATATGATCATGTATTTCAATATAACTTAGGCCTCCAAGGGGATTTCATTCTTATTATTACTATATAATAATAATTATTATTATTATATATCTTTTTCACGTATTTCAGTAAAACTATTTTAATAACAATGCTTTTTTAAATGATCTTTGAGTAGAATTAGCCCAGAAAACATAAAGAGATCTTACATGTATCTCACTGCAGCCATTTAAATCATGTGTCTGTTAAATCTGTAATTTAGGAGACATTTTGTCAGTAGTTAAAAACTAAAACAGAACAACAATCTTCATTTTATTTTAACCTGTAAATTGTAAAAAACTAGAAATGGATCAACTTGCACGAGAGGATTTGTTTTTCCTTTTCTCGCAGAGCTGTGTGTGTAAATATATCAATGAAATTACTAAAATAGATGAACACAAAGTAATGAAACGCTTCCACCGGGTTCCTCCCACAGTCAACATGACCGCGGGCTGTGTGGGTTTTCCCAGTGAGAGTGTCGCCGGGTTGATTCAGCCGGGGGTTCGATCCCCACGCAAATTGCGCAGGAAACGTTCGTGGCACTAATTAATATTCTCTTTGATCCAATTCCAGCCTATAGGTGATGCTTGTTATTTATGACTCTGTGAGGGGAGGGCGAGGAAATATATAAAAACAAACCTTCATGGTCATGATTTCAAAAAAACTAACGTGAGAATAATCATTTGAGCTTATTATCGTCACACACCGCGGAATGAGGTGTTTCAAAACGTGGGGTTAAAACAAACAGGAGCGTGTGAATAATTGATCTTTGCATTGATATCATAACGCACGGGCTGTGTGGTAAGTTGAGCTGAAGGCTTGTGAGCAGCATGTGGCGAACTGAGGGCCACCTCAATTATTCAGCAGCAGCTCCGGCTATATTGCAGTTTCTCATGCAATAATGGAGACGTGTTGGCTCCACAGGCCAATTTATGCATCGACTGCAAATATGAAAACTCCCGAGCAACACTGATTAACGGTTACAAATAAAGGCTGGACGGTGAGGATGGGGAGCTGACACCGACGTTGGACAGAGAGAATTCAAACTAAGATGTGAGGGGGAAAAAAGCGAGAAAGATCCAAATGTGGGCAAAGAGAAGGGGAGAGACACGAGTGTGTGTATGTGTGTGTGTCTTTGCTTGAGAGGTCTTCATGCAGGGGAGAGCATTTTTTGACAGAATGAGGATGAAAGCTCTGTTTAATTGCTGAAGAATGCACCCCCCCCCCCCCACACACACACACAGACACGGTCCACCGCCAAGACAAGACACCCCAAACTCAATAATTCATCAGATGCCAGTAGCAACAAATGAGAATGTGACCAGAGCGAAGGAAGACAGCTCTCTATTAGTCACCTTCTATTATCATCAGAGGCTCAGGACCTATACCCACTGCTGGAGTCTGCACACATACCTGTGGACAGACACACACACACACACACACACACAGATTGTGTTACTCTCTGGAAACATGAGGCCAGGGTGATGGATGTCTTTAAGCAGGAGGTGCTGTCCACCTGTGTCTCCTGCTGCCTCCTCGCTCAACTCTTCAGTGTTTGAATCCACATTGTTTGAGTTTCTTTCTCAGATGGAGGAAAAATAAGAATTTGAAGGTGGATGTAGATGTGAGTGACAGTTCACTTTATCCTATATTCTATTTTGAAGGATATTAATCATGAGCTAATTTTATTTCTACTTCATGGAGGCACTATGACAGCTGCACTATGACGCTGCACTGTGGGGAAATCCTTCTTAAATCAATACAATTACAGACAATTTATAATAGTTATAATTCATAATTCTGACATTGGATTTGAGTAATTTTTCATTCACAAGTGCGTCAAGTGTGATTGTTTCCTGCTTCTCTCAGTTACACCAGTAAAAAGTTCAATTTGTAGATGTTGGTCATGAGAGCATCACTTTGTGAGGTGTATTTCTTTTTTTTTAAACATTTAGTTTGCAAATGCTAAATGATCATTTAACAGACAAATAAATGAAAATGATTTTAATTGCAGTCTCAGTGTCACAAATAAGCTGACGGCTGTTACCGAATCACTTCAAAGCAAATTGTAGTTGTCAGCAAACGTCCAAATAAATCCAATAAATTAATAATGGATTAAAAAAACGTACTTATACATTATGAAATATCGACGGCCCCCATTCACACAAGATTATCAATCTGATATTGTGGCGGGAGCAGAGAGAACTCACGCGTCAGAGAAACATTTAGAGTCTCAAAGTCTGTGTGTGAGGCCAAACCGTCTGCTAACTAACACACCATGCATTATGTAGAGAGTATTGAGATGTGCACACACACACACACACACACACACACAAAGAGATAGCACAGGGAGGGAGAGAGATCCCTCCTCTAGCCATGGTGAGGGATGAGAGGAGTAATTGTGTTGTCTGTATTTCAGCTTTAACAGCGTTCAGGCACTTTACTCCAGCTTAATTTTTTTCTTCCCCAAGTTCTGCTCGAGTGTGGATTTATGCTCTAAATCTCAAAAAAGACCAAAACAAGAGAGAGGAAGTGAACGGACGGGAGGGGGGGGGGGGGGGGGGGGGGGTGGCCCGTGCATAATGTTAGAGACACTAACACAACCTCACTTATAACCACTTGCTTAATTCATTCAGCCGGCCTGAGGAAGAAGAAGTATTATACACCCCATTCATAATTCAAGTCCTCTCCATTATCAAAGTGCCCAGAGAAATAAGATTTGCCCAGCCAGAAATAACTCACTGTGGCGTGATTTTTTTCTTTCTTTCCACAAAGCACTTAGCTGGTCAGGTGCAGGTCTGCACACGTACTCAGATCAGAGTATATGAGCATATAATCACCATGCAGTCTGCTGAACATCATAATCCTCTCCAAGAAAATGTAGATGTAGTGTAAGAAAAAAGGGAGGGAGGATTGTCACAGAGTAGAAAAAGCAGGTGAAAGACACAGAAGAAAGAAAGAAGGGACAGGGAAGAGAGGAAAGTTTAGTGGGAGATGGGTAAAAGAGAGGGACTCCGTGGAAAATGTGAAAGGAAAGGATGAAAAGAAATAAAGAGAAGGGAGAAGGGACAGAATAAATCCCCGGTGGACGACACGTCTGTCATCCTGACTGTGTGGATTTGGTTCTATTCTTTTCCAAGCTGATCTTGTCAAGGTGAGTGGGTCTCTGACGGCCCCGCTACAATCTGACGTTAAACTCCTGTGACGGCAGGAGCACCCAGAGGACCCCGAGTCGAGAGGAGAGGAGCTACAAGAGGAGGCTGCACCGCCCTGCACGGGGGGGGGGGGGGGGGGGGGGTCATGAACATGACCGTCATCATCCAATCCACAGTCATGTTCATTTACACATCTTAACTAACACTCACTTTATGTATGTTCCAATAAGTGCACATACCAGATATATATAAACATGTGGGCAAAGAAATGAATATTGCATTAGGTGGAAAAAAAAGCTGTAACATGTGATCAACCTATGGAATTGGAAAAAGCTTGGATTCTTCAGAACAATTAACAATAAAGTCGACCACAGAAATATAACATAAAGTATAATTTGTCCGACTGATACAGCCGCAGAATTAACTGTGGATACACGTTGCCTTAAAATCTACCTAACCATGTTTTGCTAACATTAAACCAAAAGATGAATAATTTACACTTTATGAATAATAATCATGCTGCCAATGAAGTATATTGTATAAGTATATATCTATATAGCATCAACATCTACTGACTGCTGTGTATGTTCTGCGTGGAAAACGTATAAACAGGGCCGTGACAAGCAGCCTGGTGTTGACATGCTCCGTCACCCCAGATACTCTGCACCGACTGAGGGCACACGGGGAAGTAACAGCGACAGCATCACCGTCGATGAACTGTCTGCCCCACTCCCCCCCCCCCCCCCCCCCCCCGCCTCCACGGGGCTGTGCCTTTGAAGACAGACATGAAAACTAAGCCGGGCCACAGTGGGGCCCCAGAAGCAGGTCCCCTAGCAGACGCAGCCACCCGCCCAACCCCTCTCCTGCTCCCACTGGCCCCAGGCCCCGAAGACAGCCCCGAGGCTAATCGACCAGGAACACAATGGAGGAGCAGCGGGGGCAGCCAGTGCTGAGCGAGCGTGTCTGTGTGTGTACAGATCAAGGGGGGAGGAACATAAAAAGATATTTATCAAGCTGCTCTAAACACCAGTAGGCTCCAGGAGCGGCACGGCCTTTTTTACTCATCTAAAGAGATTCATGTTTACACGATGCTGGTCAATGAGGGAAGATTCCAACGTGTGTCGTGAGTCGTCCGACCCAGTGAAATTCTGAAATGATACCTGCTGGATCCCATCACACCAGGGAGCGGGTGAACATCAGGTCAGGTTTCATTGCTTTGAGGTGATTCTAGCACATTTGCATACTTTCAAATCCCACGAGGGGTTTGCACTGGGAGGCGTGATAATATTCTCTATAACTAAGAAATAGCTGTCCAATGGGACCATAGGCTGCATATAAAAGATGGACGACATGTCTCTACATCCTCCCGTTGTACAAAAGTGGAGCCAAAATGTCCTGGATATGGGCGCCGCCATCTTGTTCATTTGAGGTCATGAGGAGCCAGGATGTGCACAGTAGCGATACACGCAATGCCAATATCTTTGAACTTTTAGTTAAGTAAAATGGTGAATGCAGGGTTTTTGTATTGATGTTTTTTCCACATCATTGCATCACTTTTTTTTACTAAATCAACAGCTCTGAATACTTGTCAGTCTGTGATCTACGAGGCAAAGACCACACACACCGAGCTTCCTGAGGTTTAGCGTCTCTTATGCAAGATGTTAAATTGATCTTAGACTTTATTTGTCCTTTTAAAGTCCTTCAAGAGAAGCACGGGAGGGAAGGGTAGACAAAGTATTGGGAATATTTTCCGAACCGTTCTATATAAAGCGCTGTTGAAGAGGAGAGTGATTCTCTTTATTTAGTAATGAGGGAGCCACGGTTCAGCGGCGCACATACGCACGAGCCGAAGGCCACACAGAGACCCAACCACCACCAGGACCAAGCCTCCCCAAAGCTCTCACATTGCATCAAGTCACCGAGTGACGGGTACATTGTCCAAGGCAAGGGGGAAAAGAGTGGTGGAACATGTTTCTCTCAGAGAGCTCCTCAGTCAGCCGGGGGGGAGACCAGCTCACCACAGCCAGGCGGAGAGCACCGACACAAATGTATTTCCAGGGTCGCCCCAATTGGTTGAGTGCACTCCACGAAAACAGGGTTCTGCAGCAGGCGTTCTTCGTGGGCTGAATGATTTACACAATCATCAATATTTGAGCGATCATTTGAACTTCTAAACGTTTCTGCGACGTCTTTTTCAAAAGCCTTCAGTGCTTCTGCAAGCACATGAATGTCAGCTTACCCCCCCCCCCCCCAGGGCCTATTGAACAAGTAAATGATGGACTGGTCACCTGGTCAAGAGCGAGTACACATGATTTGATGTTTAGTTTTTTTGTACTCAACACTGCACATACAGTATATTAATCGGCACACAATCTTTGTTTATCTCATTGTGAATTTAAGCACTCTGCAAAAACACAAAATAAAAAAAAAAACACCAATTTGTCAAATTGATTGCAAATATTCAACACAGCCAAAAACAGAAAGGCCTCTGTGTTATATTCAGCAACAGAGGTAATAAATCAGCAGCACCTTCACCATGTGCATCCTTCTTGATGCTCCTGTTCCTGCTGGTCGATTCATCTCGTTGTATTCACGGACTGCCTCTCCGTCTCTGACGATACAGTTTTATCCACTGTACTTGTCATGTCGCTGTAGAGTTCACCTGGAAGACAAGGAAGCTGGTCAGCCCTTCAGAAATCTTCTTCCACTGGCATTCTCCTTTTCCGTTTCCTTTGCATCTACCGAACAAAACTGAACAATACCCTCAATGTTTGAACCTGGTATCACT
The DNA here is from genome assembly GCA_026259375.1 of Verasper variegatus. Lineage (NCBI taxonomy): Eukaryota > Metazoa > Chordata > Actinopteri > Pleuronectiformes > Pleuronectidae > Verasper > Verasper variegatus. Next base: position 7,927,189 of record CM048051.1, read on the forward strand.
TCTGTCAAACCCAGTGTTCCCAGTTCATACTTTTCTGCCTTGTTTTTCCCCAGTGTGTGTTGAACACGTGTTAAAAGTGTTAGTCTACAATTAGCAATGCCTGGTTTGATGATTTACTTTCAGCTCACTTACATCGTCTGGAAATACAGACCGTCCGCAATTTGAAATTGAAAATGCAGACAACAGTTAAGAAATAAAGGTAAAATAAATAAATAAGAATAAAAAACATATTTGTGTGATATTTAAAGGATCTTGTTATATTTTAATGCAATAAAGCAAAGGGATTCCACAGAGTAAACTCTAATTGCAGTCTACTCTCTCATACAGGTTTACCCCTGTGTTGAATTATTTTGTAGTCATTTAATCAAACATCATTATTATTATTATTATTAATTTATATAGAAATATGCCCAATGCCTGTGCATCATCGCGGTCTTGAACTAGAACTTTAAGGCCTGTATCATGCCAGTTAATGTCTGATGAGCGGCGGAAACATCTGCAAACATCTGTTAATCTTCAGTTTCTACACTGGAATTGTTTTGGCATCTGAGTGCGAGGGCTAAACGGAATTCTCACATAGTCTGATGTGCTGCAAACACTAGTAACATATCAAATCAACAGGTATTTCACTGAAAGAAAAGGATCTTAGAATAGAATGACACTCAGGAGAGTACTGAGCCCGGACTGATTTTTGTTTTTGCATAATCCTGCAAATAAACCAACCAAAAAACAACAGACACTGAAAAAAACCCAAAACTTGTATGTTAATAAAGACGTTAAAACAGTAAGCAAACAAGGCAACAAGATCTTTTTTTCTGTAAACATTTATTTGAAACAAGAATGACAGGATTGCAATATAGATATAAATATATTTATATATATATATCATTCAAATATGTGAAACAGCCTTAACTTATAAGTTATACTAAATACAATAAAAAATAAATATGCAGGTTTTACTATTATCTTGAAGATAATACTTGTTCCTAGATCATTTGCAGAAAAACCCCCAAAACAAAATAAATTATCCAAAGCCTTTAGTCACATCCTCTAATGATTTGGTCTGTCAATGTAAATGTCAACCTTTCAAATATGAAAATAAATTACGTCTCTTCGAGGGAAAGAAGAAGAAGAAGAAGTAGAAGAAGAAGAAGAAGAAGAAGAAGAAGAAGAAGAAGACACACGCCTGAATGCCTCTATTTTTTCTTCCAGGTGCTTCCCTGTTGGACAGCTGGTGTCTGGGACGACTTCAAGGTTTGCTCATTTTGGTCCAATTCTTTTGTTGCATACAGTGCTTGAGGTGACGGATCAGAGAAACCATTTGAATTTTGACACCATTTGATGGCAGGTCCTTCAGCATCTCTGTACAGTTCAGCTGAAAAGACAAGAAATCAACTGGGTTTAGGTAGTGCACCACCTTTCATCAACATTTCTCAAATGGCACTGCATTTGCTTTGCCTGAAAAGGTCGAGTGTGGCACTTTAAACCTCTGAAGAGCAGACGTGAACATCTGATTTGGAAAATGAGACACCAGAGGGAATTCTTACATGTTCTTGCTTGTTATACATCTTTAAGTTTTCCACAAGCTCTTCCTTTTCAGGCCAGGTGCTGAAGGTTTTGTTGTCCAGGACATCAGTCACTTTGCAGAAGAACTTGCTCTGTACGGAAGAAAAGATGAATATTCGTAAACAAAACCCCCCAAAAACAGGCACACGTCCAATTATGCAGAATGGACGCTGCAATTTGTGCTCTTGTTAGTTCCTGACATGACTTCAACAGCTACATCAGTCACAGCATTTGAACTACAGACGACAAAACAATGCTCACCCCACATTCGCCAGCCAGTGGCACCACATCTGCCACAAACTCTTCCTGTTGCATAAAGCAGAAACAAAGTTCCAGGTTATGAACTTTTTTCTGGTAGAATTCTTAAATAGTGCATTATTATTAGATAAAACAGTTTGGCTCTTACCTTAAAGTTAGATTCATTAAAGTTGTCAGTCAAATAAATTATTTTATTGCGGTTGTCAGTCTTTGCCATCCACCTGTCAATGGCAGCAGCATCCGCGCTGACCAGCAGGGCCGCAGTGGCCACCAGCAGAACCATTGTCATCTTCATGATACTCGCTCGTTGGCTGTCGACCTCTGGAGAAAACTGTTGAAGCCCTTGAAGCGATGGATCTGTTGTCAGACTTGCAGCTCATTCTGAGGTCTTGACTGCAAACCTAAGATTTATACTTGCTTTTGCCCCCGCCTTCGCTAACGTGTGCTTTCCCTCACAAAGAAATGCAGATAAGATTTTGTGGTTTATGAGCAACTTCATCTACTTTTCTCTGAAGTGTTGATGTGAACAAAATGACAGCAACGTATAAACCAGTTAATGTCCTTCCCAAGAAATTTAATGACAGAACCCAGTGAAGCTCACAAAGTGACAAACATGGAAATATAAATGGAAACTGCAACATTGATGTGAAGTTTTACACATCATCAGAATTTATGAACAGATTTACACACGCTCCAGGTTTTAGACAGCTGAATGACTCGGGGTATATTTTAGTGTCATTACCATCACAGGAGTTTAGTGTTTTTGATTTGCATCCTCTGAAGGAGCACAGAACAAGAGACGGATCATAGGAAGAAGTGGATTTATCAGATCTTTGTACGAATTTAACCCAGTGAAAAGGAGGATGTAATATTCTTGACACTGACATAAAAAAGGAACATTACTAACACTGTGTGCTTCTTGAATCTGAATAGTTGCAGGAGAATGGGCTTTATGTGAAGTAAAGGAATAATAATAAAAAATAAAAAAAAGGTTGTGATGCAGATTAAAAATCTTACACATTGTACTATGGATATTTTGTCAGTGGCTTTTGTTTGTGGAGTTTAAATATTTTGAAGAACAATTCACTTTCTAGTTAATTAAGGAGGGAGTGACTCAAAACTTCAACAACAAAGTGAATGAACTCCATGAACCCTGTGATGAAGGATTACTGTGCGCTTCCAGCTGCGTTGAAAGAGTCAGGCTTCTGCTCAGTGGAGAAACGTGGAGAGGGAGGTGATGCTGCACTTTGTGATTTCAGAGTTCTGGTCCTGGTTCTTACGGATGCGGTAGAAGTGTTCAATGTAGCTGGATCGCCCCAGCAGCTCCACAAAGTCCTCGTCGTGGGTGATGATCAGCAGCTGGAAGTTGCGCTGGCGAGAGCGACTCTTGATGATTCTGGGGAGAGCGACCAAGAGGAGATGAAGATTAGAATGAGGTTCTTGCCGCGTGTTGGTTAGTTTGCCGGTTGTCAAGAGACTTATGCAAAAACTCCTGAATGGTTTGCCATAAAACTTTGAAGAAGGATGCGAAATTGGCCGAAATAACCCATTACACTTTGGCGTGGATCTGGAAAAAGGGGCCGATCCAGAATTAGTTTTTTTGTCACTTTCTTTAATATTGTTCGTGTTTTTTGACATTTTCACCAATTTACCAGGGAGTGTTCCATGGGTCTTCATGACAAAAATCTGGCATATAGTTGTGTGTGTACTGACTCTACGAGGGCGTGTGCCAGTGACTCGATGTTCTCCCGATCCAGGTTGGTGGTGGGCTCATCCAGAGCCAGGATCCCACAGTTTAGACAAAAGGTCTCTGCTAGAGCTAAACGGATGATCAAGGACGCCAACACCTGAACACACACACACACACACACACGGGGAGGTTACAATATATATTTACTGGGAAAAACGGCAATTTTATTACACAATATTAATGTGGCACCTTTTGACCAGCACTGCAGCGTCCTCTCATATCCAAAGCTGTGTCTCCTTTCATCATCACTACTCTGTAGTTGTAAACCCTCCGCCTCACTGAAGCAGATGAGTTCTCATCCACATCAGACCGGATCTCCACGTATTCGATATCTGGAGGGTAAGACGGAGTGGTGACACTTTGACAGGGTGGGGGGGGTGGGGGGGTGGGCAATGTATATACAAATAATTGCTATAAGTTAGACGCACCTTGACCCCTGTAGGTGCTGCGCCATAGGTCTCTGATAATCTTGTTGATCTCATCCATCTTCATACTGTGGAATTTCATGATTGTTCTAAGGTAAACAAAAAGAAATATACAAAATCCAAACGTGAACTGTGTATAATGTGTATGATTGTGTGTTGTAAATATTCAAATTGCACATCAAACAGAATAAAACATTTGAATGATAGAAAAAGAAAATGAACAAGTCATCACAATGGGGCACAAAATGAGAAGGCTTTTTTTGGTGTCTGTACTTGTTTATATACTTCTACCATTACTTTATCCAACAGTAATGAATGACCATATCAAATAAATATACAAAATACAATTTGTGTCAGTTGATCATGTGTCCTGGTGCAATAGAGTGAAAATAGTGCAGTGAAACAAAAGTGCAAATGTTGCATTTTGGTTTCAAAGTGAACATATGCATAGTTTACAACAATGTGCAAACAAATCTTTTCTGATCACTTAGTTACAATATGACAGCAATAGCATTTTCTTCGTGACTAAATCCAACTTATACTGAAACTTGACGATAACATATCTATACATCAATGTAAAATGGACGCTGCTTTCCTGCATACCAAGAAGCAAATTAACAAGAAAATCTCATGTGGTTACAAAAACACCAAATGAATCATGAAGAGACGAAGAGAAGAAAGAAGGAGCAGAGCAGTCCTTATCCATCCATCTGATCTAATTTGCACGACTGCTGATACATCGAGAGGAAGTATTGGCTTGGGACTTCCTATTACACGGGTAATGGACTCCAAGGTATCAAGAATTATGACTTAGTTATATTTGAATTACAATGTATTACTGATGAGGCCTTGACTTTTTGTGTTTTATTTATTTTTATTTAATGCTCTGTCAGTTCAGTGTCAGCACAAATATACACATAAAAGCATATCATGGGGTAAAAGTGAAGCTGCATAAAAACTACTTCAACTAATATGATCTACTAAAAGAAAACGAGGTAAATTTTGTTGTTACTTCCCAGCTCGGATCATCAGACTGATACAGTCAGACAAGATTCGGTTTACAAACCTACAGGGTGCCCTCTGACCCAGGCCAGTCACAGAGTCGCAGGTTTGAAATACTTTCAATTCAAACACTTGATCTTGAAACTGTTTTCTTTGCCAAATCAAATACGTGGATCGCCGTTTTTGGAAAGTCGCTTTAGTAACTTAATAATATAAATTTATTGCATGTTAATGTATTTTTTGACTACTGCCATTTATTTGACAAATAAATATGACAATTTCTTAAAAATACCATTGTAAATCAATGTGCACTGCCCACTATAAAAGAATAACAAAAACACACACACACAATGAGTTGTAGCTATTTTTTGCAAAAGTAAAGCGTACGTGACAATAACATCTTCAGGGTTTTTATCTGTTATGCATACAGCAACTTGTTATCGAATTAATACCAAAAGAGTACTTTCATATTAATCAAATCACAACGTGTTGCCATGAAACATCTTTGGTGTATTCAGACAGAAACTGTGACCTGGATAACTGGTCGGCTGGAAAGCTGCTTAGGTTTTAATCTTGATAACGCTGCTGACACTGATGCCTCCACTAACCCACACATACAGTATCGGTAAGTGATGATTCTGTTCTCTTCTCAGATGGTATCTGAGTTCACACTTTCTCACCGAATCTCTTCATCCTGTCACTTTTACCCTCTTATCCAAAAGCAATAAAAACAGTTTGACAGCATAGATTTTCACCCGTGCCACGGAGGTCATGTTTTTGCCCCTGTCTGTTAGTTTGCTTGTCAGCAGGATTACGCGATAATGGAACAGATTTCCATCAAACTTGGCAAAAGGATGAGACTTGGGCCAAGACAGAAGTCATTAAATCTTGGCATGGATGCGGAACAAAGGGACATTTTCCCAGGTTTAAAGCATGGGTCTTGATGGAACTAAATCTATTATACTTATGAGTGAGTTCAATTTGTTGCAGAGGCAAATAATCCATTATTTGGGTTATGGATAGATGTAGCATTGCTAAAGAAGGGTAATGCATCACATGTACAGAAAACGTTCTCATTATTACTTGCTTCAAGTCAATTTTTGAATTTTTCAAAAGATTTTATTGTTGACTTTCGGATCATTTGACACGTGACTTTAGTCAGCTTGCCTTTACATTATTTCTTGTTTGCTTCTTAACTGATTCCTGCCGTTTGCTTTCAATTGTTCATTTGTAACTTGAACAGCATCTTGTAACTAAGATTATTAGTATTATTACTACAGCTACACATATGGGACGCCAATAACATAACACTCTATGACTTATAATGTAAAGACTTTGATCACCTACACACAGGAAACATACTTACAAGACATGCAATTCATTTACGACATATGTTGTCACTGCTTTGCCTTCAGTGGGCGAATGCGCTTGAGATTAGTTCACCACAAGAAAGGATTGCTCAGTGCAGGAGGTCTCTGCAAGTTTAAAGGCCTCTGAACATCCCCACTGCCCCTGAGTAACACAGGAATTGACATCACTGTTCAAACTCAGGACTTTTAAGCTGACAATCTACAAGTTTGTGGTAGTTTCGATGATCGAACTTCAAAGGGAAGAAAAACTCATGCTGAAGACTGAAACTACAATATATCTTATCAACACCACTGTTGTTAGCACTAAGCAAACTTTTGGAAAACACTTCAAACCTACCTTTTGAAAGTTGCTTTTTAATGAGCGCTCTGCTCCGTCACTATTATATAAGAATACATTATTCTATCTTGTTTCTCATTTTCATTAACTTGGTGGAGGGATGGGACATGGGCCAAGAAGGGACCCATTTAAATTTAGGACTGGGATCTGGACAAGGGGACAGACCCACTTTCTTTAACACTGCAAGAATCAGGGATATTTTTGGACATTTTTACCAATTTGGCAGGGAATCCTTCAGGGATATCGATGAGAAAACCCCCCAAAAACAGGCATATTTAGGGAACTGAGATCTATGAGTGGAGTTTACGATTTAGTGAGGGCCACTCTAGCTTTTTACATATGGTTCCAGTATAAAATAATTTAGAAAATATACTGCTTTTCTCTGCTTTTACGATATTAATCAAAAATATTGGCAAAAAATCCCCACATACAGCAAATGTTGTGTTTCACCTCAAAATCATTAATTCAGATGTGTGTCATATACATTCCTCCACGATAACTAAATGTTCCTCTACAAACCTCTGAACCTTCTTCCTTAGTAACTGATTAACGTTTGTAACTTCAGACGACACATTTTGGCCCAAATTCACCACATTTAAGTTCAAGTTGGTGTTACACTTACTGATCGAGGGCCTTGTAGTAGATATCCAGGTCTTTAATGACCAGCTCTGTGGTCCTCATTACGATCATCTTGGTTTTGTAGCGCTCATCAGCTTTGTCGTACTGATCCTCCCGCAGCTCTTTTCTGCGAGCGATCAATTCAAAGAGGAAGTTAAAGTCATTTCGATAAAAGAGTTTTTGTTCTTCTCTAATTAATCAACTTGTCAACTCGCTGGGTAAATAATTTAACTTCTCAACACTCAAAAGGGGAAAGACACATTAAATCAGCCTTTGACACTAAATTCAGCAAACAGCACATGCATTCAAAAAGTATTCAGACTCAATCACTTCTTTTCAGCCTCATGTTGAAATTATGTTTTTTCCCTCATCCATCTAAACTCAAAACCCTATAATGTAAAAGCAAGACCAGAACTTAAGAAATGTACAAATCTATTAAATTTAGAATCTGACATAAGTATTCAGACACTTAACAGTACAGAGTTGTCCCAAAGCCACTTCATTGTCTCAGCCGTGTGCTTAAGGTCATTGTCCTGTTTGACCGGGAACCTTTGGCCCAGTCCGAGGTCCTGGGTAAGAATCTGTCCGTACCACCATGCCCCAGTGCCCAGTTTCCTACAAACATGGCACACAAAGCTACATGGCACCTACAGTTGAGGCCCGACAGATCAATCAGAGATCTGCGCCTCGACACAATCCTGTCTCTGAGCTCTGCAGGCACTTCTTTCCACCTCAAAGCTTTGTGTATGATCTGATATGCAGTGAATACAGTTAGACCATTTACAGCCTTAAATATCATGTCACCACAGGTGGACTCCAATCAAGGTGTATATACGTCTCAGAGATGATCATAATAAGAAAGAGAGGCACCTGAGCTCAATATACAAATGTCACAGCAAGAACACTTATGTCAATGTTATATTTCAGCTTTTCCTTTTTAATGAATATGCAACCAATTCTGTTTATAATTTGTCATTTAGGGTTTTGAAGTGTATATTAATGAGGTGAACTTTTAGTCTGTAACATGACAGAATAAGAAAAAAAAGTGAAGGGCTCTGAATACTTCCTGGAAGAACTATATCTATATTTCTCACTTGTAATGCAGTATCTCCTCCTCAAAGCCTTTCTGTCGACCCAGTGCAATACTGCGGTTCTTCTTCAAGTCTTCCAGTTTGCGTTCTGCGTCACGTCTTTCTCTGGACAGCCACAAAGGGGAGATGAGGTGAAATCATTCTGAATAATTTCTACCACAAGACTGACAATGATTTACTGGATTATCGCCCAAGATCAAAACCCAAAAGTGCGTGTGCAGATGTAAAAGAGATTTGAGGTATTCTGTGTAGCGTGGTTCCCTTTAATCACTCTATCAAGTTCCTTGAACTAACAGATGATTGATAATGGAGTTGTGCGCTTACTGGCGGAGCTGCAGGACCTGCATGCTGCCCATGTCTTTCATAAGAGCCTCACGTTTGGCCACAACTTCCTTCAACTCCTCCACACGCTTCCTCAAGGTGAGGTTGTCCTGCAGCCAGCGCTCCTGGACCTAAGACATGTGTTAAAATGTTAAAAATCTCTATTTAAAAAGTAGAGGAGAAGACACAGGACTTAAATGACTCCGGAGGCTCTACCTTTTGAGTGTCTATGTCCTGACGGATGTTTCCCATCTCCTTACTGATCTTCTCTTTTTGCTTCTCAGCATCATGCAGCTGAGTGTTGGTTACTTGAAGCTCAGACTCTTTTTGCTGAGACAAAAACAAGTGTCATTAAAGTTGTTCGATACTTGGACTTGAACGACTAAATGCTCATTCGAATCTATCTATTACAACTGAGCCTTTACAACTAATATCAAAGGCAACAACGACAGTTATTAAAAGAAAAGTGAAGACTGGGGTTTCAAGGTAAATGAAGATGGCACGGATGGAAGACGGTGACTGTATTTATTTAATGTCCTCACAAAATGACACTGAATATCAAATGAATATTACCTCTTTGTATTCATTTTTGCGTTCGTCAACGTATTTGGTGATGTCTCTTTCCAAGATGGTGATCACCTTCACTTTCTCTTTAATGGCATTGATCTATAAGTGACAAAGAGTTAGAGTACCTTACCCTTGACTTACTTCCTTACAGACAAGGTGACCCGTTTGTTAAACCATGCAAAGACTTTCTCAGGTTTATATATTAATAGAATAATACATTTTTTACTGTTAAAATGTCCTACAGAAAAGGCAGATCGTTACCTGATCATGACAAAAGAGATAACGAGCAAAGGAGAATACAATCTTTCCCAGGCCCATGTGAGTGAAGCAGCAATTTGTCGACTTTCAGCAGTTTCCAATACAGGACAAAACTAATAGAGCTAACAGTAAGAATATGTCCACCTTCTCCTGCCCTTCTTCCTGCCTCTGCCTCTTGCGCTCCACCAGCTCCTGCTTCTCCTGCTGCAGCTTCTCTAGAGCAGCAGACAGAGGGGAGAGCTGTTCCTTTGCTTCCTGGTGGGAAAAAAACAACAATGAGGAGAACGGGACAGTGTGGCTTATTAAGAGATGGCAGACTTTCTTCTCCAGCAGCACCACAGCATTATTTTTACTGTGTACATGTAAATGGCAGTATCACTACAACCCAATAGTCATGTACATTTTTGTGTAAAATGCAGGAATCCCAAAGAACCTATAGTTTTAATCAACCTCTTAGTCGAAGAAACAAAGAAGTACCCTGATGTCCCTGGTTAAGTCCTTTATCTCGGTAGTGAACTCGACACACTGCTCCTCCAGCTGCTGCTGTTTCTGCATATTGCTGCTCAGCTGGAGCTTCTCTGCTTTCGTTTCATTCACAGCACTTTTCTGCGTCTGAATCTGATCCAGCTGGTCCTGGATCAGTTTACGTTTCAGCTCCATCTTGCTGGAGGCTGCAGGGAAACAAAAGGGCAAAGAGAAAACATATTATACAATGCTCCTTATGTGAAGGCAGCCAATGATGTTGAGGGATAAATGAGAGTTTAATAGTTGTTGCGACTTATATATAAGGCGACCTTTAAAGAAACTTGTGCTAAGTGTAGTCAAAGGCTTCTGTGACCAGGACTTATTGAACAGTCTAACAGCAGTGCAGATGTTCTACTCAGAAGTTTGAGTGAGTCTTGTCCTTTTTACTAATTCAGAGGTTATGATAACATGATAAGTTTAAATTGATTTCATGGTTTGCCACATGTGAGCGGCCTGTGTCTCATCAATTCAAGTATAAACAACCATTAGTGATGCCAAAATTGTGTAATATCATCTTACTGGTGTCTAGCCTGTGCTGAGTTTCTTGTTTCTCCTGACTAACTTGCTGGGTGGTCCTGGTCAGGTCTACTCCCTGGAGTTTGGCACCATGTTGAGTTATTTTCCTCTCCACCTCTTTAAGGTCAATCTGGAAAGACAAATAAAATAAATATAAAAAGGTGGAGAAAGACAGAATGGAGACATGTATAAGAGAGATGTACATACATCTCCAGGACTTTGTAATACCTTAGAAGTGATGTCTCACATCTCAAGTGACAATCTTATTGTTTTTTTATTTGAAGGTCAGAGTAAACAAGTTGTATGGAGGGGGTAAATAAAGACTGTGACAGGAGTATGGTACCAGGTATCTGTCCATGAGCGATATGTCCTGCAGGCAGGCCTTGGCAGTTTCCTCCTCCGACATCAGGGTACTGAGCAGCGTCTCCTGCTCCTCCACTTCTCCCTTCAGCCTCTCGATTTCTCTGTTCACAGTCTGCAGACGGTTTCTCAACTCAGGTAACTCCTTCTCCTGAAACTGTACGATGGACTGCCTGGGTTAGGGAAAGAGACAAACAATATACTTTAAGCATTGAGAGTAAAGGAGTCACTGGGGTAAGAGCAATGGTGGGAAGTCTCCCTTTTGTTTCATTAATTAATATGACATTATTTTAGAAAAGAGATAACAGTAAGATAATAATAACAACATGAGCCTTTTTTGGGACCTAATTCATGTTAAATTCACTATAATCAATTTTTCATGCCATTTTGCTTGTATTATGTCAAAGATGAAAATAAGTTGTTTACTTGAACAGGCTATATACTAAAAGTTTTATTTGGTGTCTGACATTTTCAAGAAGGTTTGTCAATCGAATTAGCTTCTAACCAATACATTAAATTCTCCTAAATATTTCCTTCATTCTGAAAGTTTGGATATTAAACTATCACATTTAAAATACTAGAGAGAATTGATGCTGGGTCCCCAACTGCAGAGTTCTGTTCATGTCATGAAAAGAAAGCAAAGCGATCCAAGGATATAATCCTCTGTAATATGAGAATGTAGCTCCATCTAGTGGAGAAAATAAGCTTACTCCTCAGCTGAGGTTATTTTTTTAAATAAATTATTGAATTGAACATTTTTTACCTTTTTCTAATAAACCATCCTTCATGACTGCACAAATTACAGCATTTGTCTGACTGTCCTTGTGCACTTGTTACACTTTACCTGACAGGCCTGAGAGACATCATCTCATCCTTCTTCCTCTCCTTCCTCTTCAGGTCCTGCTCTGTGTTTTTCAGCTTGTCTGGCACCAGGCGTAATTTGGACTGCATGTCACTGATAACCTCCTGCAGATCGGGCTCTGACGGGAACGTCCGCTGGCACACAGGACAGCAGGGCTCCGTCTCCTCTGTCAGCTGGCTGATGAACTGGGTGTACACCGCTGTGGCCCCAGCTAGCATGGCTATACAAAGACAACAGGGGAAAAACAATATATAACATATACTTTGTATCTATTCTATGACTATGGCTACTAGCAGAATTCAAGACAAACCATATGGCAACATGTCAGCCCCTTGGTTGTTTTACTGCAGGGAAGCAATAACAAAATCTGAAATTGTCTGGGACGACCAAATGTCATCAGCTCAGAAACCTAGAATTCCCGGCCTCCACACCACATCCTTCTATTTTATTGTTGAACCATTCACCTCTTTGTTTGGATATCTTCTCCAGATCATCCTGCAGTTTGCCCAGGTCCTGCTCCAGATCCTGACTGCCACACACGTTGAAGAACTTCTCTTCATCGCTGGATAACTGCTGCTCCTTCTTACGCAGCTCAGAAGCAATGTGACTTTTATTCTGCTCACTTGATGCCAGGTCCTTGCTGAGAAAAATGACAACAAAAATACCACAGTGTTACAGAGAGATCATTTTGAATGATTTTATTTTTGTTGTGCAGATAAATCTCACTTCATTTTGGCGAGTCTGTCCCTGGTGCTGTTGATTTCTTTCGACTTGGTATAGATCCAGTCTTCCAGCTCCTTCTTGTTGGGAAAGTGACCCAGCAGCGACACCAGATCCTCGCTGTGACGAGACTTGATCTTACGTACCTGGTCCTCCTTTTCTGTCTGAAAGAACGAGGAGAGAAAAGAGGAGAGCCAGCGGGGAAAGGAATGATGACAGAAGCCAATAGGAAAGAAGGAGAAAGATGAAGAAGGAGAAGAGAAACACAGAGAGAGAAGATGAACAAACGAGGTTAAATTGCCACAGAGGGTCACGTCACATTTACCAAGGGTAATACGCAGAAAGAGGAACATATAAAAGAGTGGTTTGTGTTTCTGATGTTCTGTATCATTTAGTGTTTCCAGTTTAAATCTAAGAACAGGCATGAGAGGAATCTTCTGCACCATCATTTACACATTACCTTGTCTTTTTTCAGCATCTCCATTTGCGTGAGCGTTGAGGTGTGTGTGTTCAGCGTCTCCATTTCTTGGTCGAGCCGTCTCTGTGCGCGATCAAGCTCGGCCTTTTCTCTCTGGAGCTCCACAACCTCGACCTTGAGCTCCTCGACGTTGGAGCTCTGCATGGAGCTCTGCAGCTCACGCTCCTGAGGAGGGACAGACACACACGCACACTTTAACGATGAATAGATACTATACGTTATGTATGATTTGTATATCACAGATCAAATATATCAAAGCATTTTGAGAGAGAAATATTGTTTTAAAAAAAAAATATGAGTAAGAAAAATACAAATAATCAACGATGTTTCGTAAAAGCTTATAAAAAGCTTACACTTATGTACATAGAACAGATCATTTCTCTTTTCAGACTGATCCGTCGGTCTGGAAAGAGACGGGTCGTGGAAGTGACTTAAAGCAGACTAACTTGTCATATCCATTGTTTGTATACTCACTGCTTTAGCCAATTCATTCTCCAGTACTTGCAGCCGAGTGGACGAACCCTCCAGACTCTGCAGCTCTGCTCGGATGTTCCTCAGTTCCTGCTGCTTCTTTCCCTGCAGGTCCCTCTTCAGCTCCACCGTTCTCTCCAGGCCAGTCTTCTTGTCCCTTATTTCATCAATGGACTGTTGCTTCTGCTGCTCTTTTTCTTGCAGGTCCGCCTAAGTGGTAAAAGTGAGTAGAAATCAGGCAATGCAATCAGGAGTAGTAGTTTAGGTCATCATCTGAATGACTTGACTGTAAATAACACTGCTGTTTGGAAGCATTCAATATAAGCTTGGAAACATAAAAACACGCTATCGCCTATTGTGACTTTATCTTATCCACAATATTAATTTAATCATAACATTATATTTGCTGTAAATCCTGTTTGTGGTATAAAATACTATAAACAGCATGTTGGCAAGAAGTGATGACATCAAACAATGACTTTCTTACCAAAACCTGACTGGCTGTCTCTTTTTCCTGCTCCAATCTCTGAGTGACGTGACGGTGAAAACTCTCAAGCTGAAGACTGGTGAAGGGCGGTCGGTCGTATCCCTCCATTTCCAGATAGGACGCCAAAGAGCGAACCTGAGACAGAGATAGAGGTGGCAATAAAATCTAAAATATACTCTTTATTTAAGTAGAGAGTTTTGTCCAAGGTGATGTCTAAGAAGTGCGTTTTAACTTCAGTGGGAACATAAGCCTGATGTTGCCAAAAATGTAAGTGAACACCTTCCAAGCAAACAACAAAGATATGTGCTGTGCTGCAGTACAGGTGTGTGGAAGTATTTCTTTTTTCTCTCACCTGAGTGTCACGGTTCCTGATGTTCTGAGCGTGCCGGTCAGCCTCCAGCTGAAGACGACCTGGGAAAGGAGAGGAAGGATTTCAGCAGCGAATTCATCTTTCTGTCTATCAGAATTAATTCTTTATTAAAATATACACGCGTGTGCTTGAGTTGGCACCGTCGCACAGACTGTTAAATGTGTGCATACGTGTGTACCTTGTTCTACCAGGAGATCAGCCTTGATTTGGTTTAGTCGCTGGCACTCTCGGCCAGCTCTCTCCAGCTCCTTCTGGCAGTCTGTCAGCCGCCGCTCCTTCACCTTCACCGTCCTCTGGTGGTTCTGATAAGTTTCCTGCAGCTGCTCGTCTGAGCCCTGAAACACCTGCCGCATACACAGTTCACTAGCTTCGAGCGGCTCTGAAGCACATTGAGTACAGCTTAGAGAATTGTCAGGGCCAGAGGTCGTACTTCACAAGGGGGCCTTGCATTATTAAATGATATGCACCAACAGATATTTAAATAGGATCTGGATAAAATCATCAAGACAAATCAAGACCGTTATATCATTAATGCATTATGTTTGTGGTATTCGTGCACCTACAGTAAACAAACAGGAAATGAGTTTGAGTTTGACTGACAGAGGAAAACAGCATTGAACTGGCTCGGGAGGATCAGGAGCGGAAACATCCATCGGTCTAAAAACACATTTTGTGATATTACAGGCTGATAATGAACTGGGTGGTCATTACAAAATCAAAACAACCTCATTCACCATCTGCAGTTTTTCTCTTAGTTTCCCATTTATGGTGATAACACTTCAAACCGATCGGAGTCTGGAGCACTGTTTAGCAGGTGTTCGGTTCACTAAACCCTCAGGCAGAGAGACTTGATTTGAGTGAACTTGAGTTTTCAACCTCATCTTCACACATTCGTCATACACGCCTGTCAGGTTTCCCCAAGACATTTTAACCCTCTACAGTCAGTGGAGAGGTGAGCAGTGATTCTGCTGGCAGAAGCAGTGTTGAGTTTATTTCTGATCTAATACACAAATTCAAGCTTTCCATCAAATTAACATTTAACATTGTTTAACTAATACAAATAAACACAGTGCTTGTTTAGATGTACATACATGTATAGATATATATTACATCTTATTCTGTTACCTGTTCCATCGTCTCCTCCAGCTCCTTGTTGTCCTCCTCCATTTGTTTCTTCCTGCTCTCTAAAGCCTTGATGTCGTTGTCCAGCTTCATCACTTTCCCCAATTTCGTGTCAATGTCGATCAGTCGATTCTGATAATGATGACAAAAGGTACTGTTACACTTTAGTCATGCCCACCACCTAGTGTACCGCACGGCATACTCTCATTCTTATTAAGATGCAGTAATTGCTAAATCATATTCACTTCATGGACAAAGATCTCACGGATTAGAATCTTTGTTGTCAAATGTCTAAAACGTTTTTTTTTTCTTTTGTCAAATTTAAAAAACACAATGTTCTATTGGCTCTGTCTTTAAATATACACAGTACTGAGAATAGGTTTGAGGTACTTTAGATGGCTTGATTCGTAATCATCACACAATACCATCATGAAGGAATCTGACAGGTCATATATTCATTCTGCAGCATGACAGCGTACATACAGCCAGAGTCCTAAAGACTTATGTTCAGAATCGTGCAAAAGATGATCACATGGAGGAACGGCAGACACTGAGACAACCCTCCTGCCAGGTATCTTGACTCAAATGTACCTGGGAGAGTTGTTGCTGTCTAGAAGGTTAAGGTTGATCTCACCAATATTAACCTGATTTAGTTTTTTCCCCATTTATGGCACTTTGTGTGAAGTAATTCACAACATTTAAAAAACATCATCTCGTTACTTTTAGTGCCGAAAACTGCATAAAGTTCAACACCCACACAGCAACCCACCTCAAGTGGATCTATCTGGCTGTCTATCTTCTCTACGCTGTCTTTGGAGGTCATCAGCTGAGCCTCCTTGGTGTCCATGGTCTCTCTTATCTGCTGGGCCTTCTCCTTGTTCTGCTTCAGGTAGCGCAGCTCAACCTCACACTCCTTGACCGTGTGGTTCTGTGCTAGACGCAGCTGACGCATGGTCTCCAGAGCTTTGATATACCTGGGAACAAGAGGAAAGTATATTAATGCATATCTGCATGCATGCGGGTTGATACTTTTACTTTGGCACATTTGCTTGAGATTCACTTTAGCTATTATAATGAAAAATAGACAAACATGTAAGAATGAGTTGGCTTTACTTTGTCGCAGCGAAGATAGAGTCAAACTTTTCTTTGAGTGCCTTTCCCTCGCAAAGCGGCCAGTTGGACTCTTCTTGGTGACAGAAGATGACATTATTCAGCACAGACTTTGACACACCCAGGGCGGAAATCATCTCCCGGTCCAGTTCACCGCACTTAGACGACAAGCTCACCTTCTCACCGTCTCTGGATGAATGATGACAATGGGGACATGTCAGTCATATAATCTTAATTGCTCTTCAGAATCACGTGTTTGTTTTTCAATATTAATCAGAGGCAGAAAGTTGAGCGTGTGACCTACTTCGTTCTAGTGATGACTTGCTCTAAGCTTTTGAAGGAGTAGTTCTTTGCCTTCTGAGTGCACGACATGGAGCGATGGATGCTCACTTTCTCTCCATTAACATCCGAGAATAAGAGGCGAATCTGTGCTCGCACATCTGTCTCATGGGCATCCTGGAATTCAGTATACACAGGAGACAGGATAGCATGTGTGATGATCATGTGACAGAGACCGAAATATAAAGCTCTGGTAGATTAAATAGTTCCAGGCACTTCTTAAATCCATATTAGTATTTAGATTAATAATTAGGAGAGAGTGCTCACCTTAGGATCATGAACAAAAGCCCCTCCTTTAGATCCAGGGGGAAGTTCACCAGATGTTGCATACTTAAGGCACTCAATAATAGTCTGAAAACAAAAAAGGGTGACATTATACAAGGACCTAAAAAACACTATTCCAACTTTTGTCTGCGGCTACTTTCAGAAAAAGAACGAAAGAAAACTGTCCAGTCAGCCTAATGTGTGTTATCTCTCCACTTTCTTGTTCAGTCACCGCAGGTCACGCTTCACAGTCAACCTTTGCTCTCCAGACACGTTCTCGTACCGTTTTCCCCGCTCCATTGGGTCCAACCAGCACAGTCAGAGGAGTGAAGAAAGATATTAATTGTTTGTCTTTGTCCTCGATCCCAAAGCTCCTCACCCCCAGGATGCTCATCTTGTCTATCTTTGACATGTTTGCTCTCTGAGAGGTCGAAAGAGAGAGAGAGAAGTTGATGAACATCAGTGATGATAACAGGACGGTCTGCAGTATTGCAACAGTGGAAGACAATTGTTAAAAGAACAATATAAAAAAGAAACACCTACTTTCACCTGTGCTGTCATTGAAAAGACACGTTATAAATAAACTTTTAAATTGAATTCATTTGTTTTGTGTATTTTGTGAAGCACTTCGTAACCGTGTTCAGATAAGTGCTATAAAAATAAAGTAATCATTATTTAATGGCAAAATATGGTACATTTTGAGTTTTCGGATTGAGCTGAGTTTAGGCTGGTTTTGATTGGTTGTTGGGCTGATTTTAGACTGGTTATTATTGGCTGGGTTCAGGCTGGTTTTGATTGGTTGTTGGGCTGATTTTTAGACTGGTTATTATTGGCCGGGTTCAGGCTGGTTTTGATTGGCTGTTGGGCTGATTTTAGACTGGTTATTATTGGCTGGGTTCAGGCTGGTTTTGATTGGTTGTTGGGCTGATTTTTAGACTGGTTATTATTGGCCGGGTTCAGGCTGGTTTTGATTGGCTGTTGGGCTGGGTTTAGGCTGGTTTTGATTGGCTGTTGGACTGGGTTTAGGCTGGTTTTGATTGGCTGTTGGGCTGGGTTTAGGCTGGTTTTGATTGGCTGTTGGGCTGGGTTTGACAGTCCTTCAACCCAGAAACATGAAGTTAACAGAGAACATAAATAATGGACATTAGCTCAACTCTCGATGTGACACACACCTGCCTGAGTGACAGAGCTCAGTGTATCTGTTGGTTCTCTGAGTTTCAAGCTAAGTCAGAACATCAACAGCGTGTAGTTAGCCTGAGTCTAATGATGCACACACCTCATGCTAGCAGCAGCCTAGCTAACACACGTTTAGCCTCCGTGCTCCAGTGCAGCGTTACACACAGTGAGTGACACAGCTATGTGTGTGTGTGTGTGTGTTCAGTAACAACAGTCTCCACGTGTGTGTGGAATTAACTCACCTCACGTCCTGCGTGTTTTTCAGCTCTGAAGTGAAACTACTTTTCCCGCTGTGGGGAACGCGATGGATCCGGTGACGACTGCGGACTTCCGGGACATAGAACATAAACGCATAGATCGGTATTCACCATTCGTTTGAGTTAAGTGAGTTGTCCACACGTAGAGCGGTTCTCACATAACTTGTTGACTGCACCTAATGGAGGTGGTTCGTGTTGTCATCCTGATGGACAGAAGAAGAAGAAGAAGACATCGTGTTGAGTGTCACTGTTGAATTTGTGCTGTTTTACTTCCCTTGATATATTAGATATCAATATATTATTCCTACATATATATATGTGTAAATATTCTAATGAACAACTAATCACAATTTAAAGTGAAATTTAAATTCTCACGTTTTTAGAAATGATGACAATTGAAAGTAACGTTATTTTAAGCATGTGATGATGTTATAAACTAATTTCTTGTTTCTTACTGTCAATTGTTCTAATATGGTTTCAACATTATATAGAAACTATGAAAATATAATCACTCAGTACTATGGTAATTTCCTTAGACAGATGTGCACTGCAGTTTTGTTTACCACAAGAGGACAGTGTTTCCCTTAGGAAAACCAAACACTCCCAACTGCTCTGCTCTCCTCTTCTCTCCTCTTCTCTCCCTCTCCTCTCCTCTCCTCTCATGCACTGTTTTATTGCTCTGACAGTTCGAGGATATTGGCCATGCAGCGTCTCGGCTATTAGAAGCTGGTTAGATGCAGATAAGACGCCCAATCTGTTTATTTCTGTAGCAAACTGAACATGTTTGAACACATATTTCCATATAGTAAATTTGAGTCCATATATAAAAATGGTGCTATACCTTTTTAATATCATTTGGTAGAAAAGGTGAAAAGTCCACTTTCTGTAAACATCTCTTCCTCCACTTTGCAGTACTACAACTTAAATGAGTGGGAAAATATTCTGTATATAAATATGTATGACGTGACAGCTATGCAAAATTGAAGCCAAAGCATCTTGATTGCTACCTGGTGGCCGGCTGCAGTATAGGTCATAGGTCATCCTCCTTGGTAGTGGAAGGGACAATTAGTCAAACTAAGGGCAGGACAATACTGCGGCTCTATTTCCCGATCACTGCTGTGCAGACTCTGGCTCCAAATCCGCAACATGGCGGCACTCGGACATTTCCGCTTCGTTTCTGGATAGTGGGAAGAAGTGGACATGCGTCGCCCATCTTTATATACAGTCTATGAATGGAAACAGATGGGATGATGCATGTAAAACAGCAGAGGAGCTGTGGGTAAATGTGTGTAAGAATGGGGAGGAGAGAATAAATCAAATCGATATTAAGGGTTACGAGTTATTTTGAGTCTGTGGTGGAGGTTGAAGAATAGTTTGCGGACATCCACAGGGACCTGCAGGGCTGGTGTTCACCACCTGCAGCTAAGCCCCTGAAAACCTGAGAACATCATCTCACTGACTTCCTCTCTCCATTTTCTCCCCCTTGAAAGAACACGCACACACACACATGCACACACACTCCCACAAACCGCCTTCTGCTTCCAGCCCACTGAGTCAGTCTGTCTGTGTTATCAGCCCACTGACTCATTGTGCCTCGGCCTGTCCAGCTCATGGCCCTCTTTCTATTTTCATCCTGTCCTGACATGAAAATGCC
Source organism: Verasper variegatus (assembly GCA_026259375.1). Lineage (NCBI taxonomy): Eukaryota > Metazoa > Chordata > Actinopteri > Pleuronectiformes > Pleuronectidae > Verasper > Verasper variegatus. Next base: position 7,947,463 of record CM048051.1, read on the forward strand.
ATGACCTTGTGTCTTGTGTTGGACCACTAGAGCTGTATGTGTACACATGTGTGTTATTATGTTTACGTGTGTAAGTGTGAAAACCTAATCCCACATGCCCACGGCCACCCCCGCTGTCTAAATGGCCAATGGCATTGCTTCACTTGGCCATTTTTGATGATCACACGGGGCGAACATGGAAGCAAGCTGTTTATCCTGAAAATATGTTGGCAGATAGTACGATTTAAAAAAAATATATGGAGAGGAGTGGGAAACAATAGTGACGTAAACTAACAGCAGTAAGAAAATAAATTGGTTCTTTATAAATAAATAATTTGGATCCTCTGGACTGGCAGTCAATGGCAGCCATCAGTCGCAGACACGGAAGTCGAACTGACAGACTTACCTTTCTCTGAACTGCATGTTTTTTCAGTAATTTTAAAGAAAACTCCTCTCACAAAAATTGCAGTGCCAATATTTTATTAAATCCTGCAGGGACTGTTTGGATGGCAAATCGGCCTCAGTGCCGCCCGCTCGCTTGAAAGCATCTTGGGGGGGGGTGGGGGGAGTTGATATGAAAGAAGAAGAAAAAGCTCATTGATTTGATGGTGTGTCAGAGTGCTCTCCGCCGGGTTCCGACCGCTGTGTGATGGATTGAAATTAAACATTTTATGGCAAAGCCAACAACAAAACCAACGGTAATCCTTCAAAGCGATTATCTTTTCTTTTGTTTTTTTGGGGGGGGAGGAGGGGGTATGAAACAAATGCTTTTCAAGACAAAGTTTTCTTTTTCATCAACAAATTGCTGGACTCAGTTTATACCCCACTGAATTCTCTGAGGAGGGTCCATTTCGGCCGGGAGCCTTACGCTGAAAATAGAGACAGATTGACTTCTGAAAAGCAGCATTTCCCCCTCATCTCCCTTGCATCCAATGAATAGTGACTTGTCCTCTGCCTCACCCCTCCTTTATCTCCTGTTTCTTTTCCCATCCATTTCCTTGGTTCCTCAACGTGGGACAAAATAGCTACAATCCTTTCAACTCCTATACCACAAACAAGAAACAACAAAAAAAGAAGGACCACAGCATTTTTACTAAGTGCAATGTCTCTAATAAGTATGTATCAGTGTATGAATCATCTTCCAGTTCCTTCTAGTGCTTTCATGTGGCTTTGTGATTTCAGCCAGTCAGAGTGACTTTTTTCAGTCTGACTTCACATTTATCATGTCCTCAAAGCTTGAAGGTATAAGCACTGGGATGTCTGAAAACATTTTTCCCTTTCCGTTTGATTTGAAAGTCCTGCTGCTTGTGCATATCTATCATGGCGCCTCCCACACAGTCAGGATTTGTCAAAAGGAGTTTGCGCTTCAGCTGTGGAGGCTGACTTTTCCAAAAAGCTCTTGATAGGTTTCAGTTCAGGGGGATACGAAATAAAAATAGGAACAAATGGTTCTATTTTTGTTCTTGACACAAATACAATCTTAGTATTAATGATCAAATCACCCCCATTTAATTAAAAGCACCTTATATAAGGCATGAAACACATTTATTCAACGTTAAAAATAGTATTTCTCTCTATTTCTAAGAGGTTTATTTTAGGCCTTTGTACTTTCTTTTACTTCACCTTACTCCCATAAGCCAATATGAGCAGGAAAATTCCTTTTGGCCAACACTGCAGATTTTATTTTATCCACTATATTGTGTTTTTCATTTAAGACCCTGCTCTTTGTCTTCATGCATAGCTGCACATTTATTCACTCAGTTTGGGTCAAAAAGGCAGCTGAGGACATGACGGCATCAAGTATTATGTAAAATAAAGATGGATGCATCTGGACCCTCCTTATAGCTTTGCCAATAAACGCAGTGGATGTTTCAGGCTAATAATAATAATTTGATGTGTTAAAAGATGAATATACTCCTTTGTTTTGTTAATTAATGCGAGAGAGGTAATTTTTAGTTCAGTATTCTTTAAATTATAATTTTTATTCAACAACACCTCTTAAGTGTCTTGATCGCAACCTGGTGGCTGGCTGCAGTGTAGGTTATAAATCACCTCCTTTGGGACATTAACCCAATTAAAAGATGAAGCGCACGTTAAATTCATTTTTCTCATAGAAGGATTCTGTCATTCTTAATCAAATGTTCGGTTTTTGTAATTAAGTTTGGTTTGAAGTCGTCTTTTGATGCTATAAAAACGGGGGGGGGGGGGACATTATGATTGACAGCTGACACAGCCACCACAGCTCTACACCACCATCACTGCTGCGCAATCTCTGGTTCCATGTGCAAGATGGCTTCACTCGTCTCCTGGAAATTTCAGCCTCATTTCTGGATAATGAGAGGAAGTGAATTGCATTTTTATGGACAGTCTATGGTTCATACCTGCTCCAAAAGGATTTTATGCATATCCCTGGCTATTCATGCAGAGTTTTGATAAAAATAGAAATGATGTGTGTGCTGAAAATGCATTGGTACTGAAGAGTAAATCATGAGGTGGTACTGAAAAGAAAATTGTGTTGGAAGAGGAGACAGACTTTTTTTTCCTTCTAATTAAAGTCATCAATTGTGTTAATGTTGTTCACTTTAATTTGAACAAACTTAATTCATTTGCATGATATCCATCGGAGTATTATTATTAATTTTTTTCAGTGGAGGTCGTATGTGCCAGCAGCCTATAATGACTCATAGTTATGTTTTATTGTTGGCTGGTTTCCAGCGGCTGTAGTGATTGTGACATTAGCAGAGGAGGACATTAGGTGATTTAGTATTACAGAGTGACAGGAGCAGGTTGATGGATGGGTGGGTTAACCTGATCCAGGACTTCCACACAGGAAACCATGATTTGTTTTCCATGTGAAACGAATAGTAATTTCTTATTTTATCCATATTCCTTCTACAACCTTAACAGCATCTGTCTGTTTATGACTATATGTTCTCTTACCATGGCAACAGAGGTGCGATGCACCGCCTGCTGGCACGCATATGTGGACAAATGGCCCCTATGGTGGTTTCGGTTTGAAGACGTGCAGAAAGAGAAATGTAAAGAAGCAATTAAAAGCTGTTCGGAAAAAAAAATAGATAGTCGCCCACGCTGAGTCCAAACACATTGATTGTAGCATATTTTTGAAAGCATGTAACTGTAAAGATGACAAATGATATCACACATGACAATTCCTATCCACTTAACACATCCAAGTGCTATTATTTCATCTTGTGAACTTCAAGGACGTCCTTTGCAACCAATAAACGTGAAATCCATAATTCAACAATGGGTAATGCTTGTTGGAGCATTGCAGCAACTAAGCACTTCTTACTAAACAATGGCTTATCAGTAAAAAAAAACTAAAAACAGCTCGCTTGTCTTTGTGCCCTTGGAAGTGTTTCCACTCAGGTGACTTTCTAATCAGGAAAACAAGTGGATGCTATTGATTTAGAACGAGGTAATTATGAGAAGGCGGAGAGACGGAGCTCGGTGGGCACCTGCAATTTTAAACAAGAGCGACTGGTAAAAGGTGCAGGGACTTAACGATTACACAGGTTCTGGTTGTGAATGGCAGTAATGAGGTCATTGAGGTATCTTTTCTGTTTGTTTGTGTCTCTGTATGTCCCTTTGTTCTGTCTGACTTTATTTCACTCTGCTTAAACCGTGTACATGTTCTACATAACAATTATAACGGTGTAATGTGAAATATACATCAACGGTGTAATTATACTTAATAACAGGTATTGATTTGGTGACCTGATTTTTGCTGAAATAATTATTGTAAATTTTTTCATTGTGGCACATACGAATTAGATGGAGAATTTAATTACCTCCAAGTAACACAACAAGACAGCATCACATAAAAGCAGTAATTACAAACAAAGAGAATAAAAGCAATAAAACATTAAAAGATAAGACGACGATCACACAAAGGCAAGTCTGTAAAAACAGGTGATTTGGAATAAATAACTGAATTCGCCAGCCTTATCTCCTCAGGCAGGTCGTTCCAAAGCGTCCTGATGGCAACAGCAGGCGGGCTGGCTCATATGGGGTCAACACCAACCAAAGGCGAGCTTTACAGGCGATCAATTACATATTCAAATCAATTGTAATCCAAACATGGAACCATTGGATAGCGAAGCCATTGGGGTTTCGTGGTGTGAAACGAAAACCCATAAGAAGCTGAGTTGCTACATTCTGACTTAGACTTTTGATTTATGACACAGAGAAGGGAGTTACAGTCTGTATGATAATTTTGTGTGAGATATATATATATAAGCGAGGTGTGAATGGGTGAATGTGCCTTGAACTGTAAGTGGTTGTTAAGGCTAGAACAGCTGCATACACTCTATACATGTCGTCCATTTACCATTAACAATGTGACCTGAGTCTAGAAAAGCCTATTACGGGGACCATGACTGATTTATGGCTCGGCCAAAATAGATTTTTTTACCAAAATATTTACATGTGGCAAAGTGCCCCAAACATAAAGGTCGTTGTCATTATCATAACAGAGACATCACTCGTTGAAGATGAAAAACAGGGCCAGTAAAATATAAACACACGCGCTGCTCTATTGCAGCAAATACCCAGGGAGAGACCACTGCAGACAGAGATAGAGCGGCAGAGCTGTGTGTGGGGGTGGGGGTGATGGTGGTGGTGGTGGGGGGGAGGGGGGGGGGGTACATGTGCTGGACCTGGTAATGGGAGATAAATTAGCCTCCCACTGCTGAGGCGTAGTGGTGTCAGGAGATACACAGCATCAATGGCACAGCGGTGAGCAACAGGAACCAAGGAGAGGGAAGGAGCGAGAGAGAGAAGGGGAGAAAGAGGGAGAGAGCAAAGAAATCTGAATATCAATGCAGTTTACATGATGGGTTATAGTTTATTTTTCTCATTTGAGTAACTAAGAATATTTCTATCTAATACTAGTCACAACACGTTTGTAAAACATATGTTGTGGTATTGGTATTTTGAAGGATTGCCTATACCTGCAGCAGCCGGTCTACAGTTACTTCAAGGCGTTGTACTTCAAGGCTTGTATCAAAAAACACCATATGGACTAACCTAATCATCATCTGGGCCCTTAATCTATGTATTTTCTAAACCATACATGTGACAAATGATCACATATGACACTTGATACCTTAGTTTACGGAAGTTCCTTACAATACCGGCAACGTGTGTATTTGTGGAGATGACCGACACATTTAGTAACTGTGCACACGGCCGCATGAAGAGAAATCTGAACATATTGAGCACGTGCAAAATCGGTGAACAGGAAAACTATCACTGAACATGAGCCCTGACGCCTGCAGGCTCTTATTCCTGCTGAGCTGAGGCACTCGTCTGTTTTTCTACACAAAATCACATGTTTATTTGTTATTCATTCATTCTTTATCAGTACAAGAATTAACACCGATACCATTATATCATGTTGGATGTTTGCGTGTTTGTGCTTAGGTGCAGAATCCAATAAGTTGCTGTTAATAATTCAGATGAAGCATAACAAATGACTTAACCCCCTTGTGTTTTGATGACATTGTATTTACTCACTTATTGTGTAGGACCACACACATCTCACTGCTTTATGTGATAAAATAATAATAATAGCAATGTTTCCCTTTGCCACAAATTGAGTTTGAAAGATGGGGGGGAGAAGCATCTCTTCAAGTGATGACTTTGATATGTGAAACCAGGATGTCAGCCAGCTAACATGTAACATGGTTGACATCATCATGTCACTCTTTGTCTGCGACATCGTTTCTACTCTTCCCGTTTGTTGATATCTTTCCCAGTGATTTTGACCAACACATTTGTTTCCTATCCGTATCGATTTTACTGAGCGCGCAGAGCAAAAGTTGACAGTTCCTCACCGCTGCTGACAGCTCCGCTAAAGCTTTATTACAGACAGGACTCCAGGACATACTGTGAAGGCCGCCATCAGATTGACAACAGCAACGATGAAAGTCTGTCTCTCACAGCAGTGGATGAAAACAGATGTACTGAAGTCGTGTTTTGATCTGCAGAGCCCGAGCAGGTTCACTCCCCTCCCTGGAGTCAGTTCAGACCAGAGTAATCATTGGGACTTTAATGGATGAATGCATAGCAATGACCTGCTTAATTTGATTAAAGCTAATAAATAAACATAAGTGTATTAATAAATATGAAATCAAAATCAAACTGATTTGAGTCAAATCTCAGCTACTGGCGTGAAAGTGAAAGAAATAATTCCTGGATCTGCCCCTTTATCTGGAACCACTCTAGAAGTTAATGGGTTCTTCCTTGGGTCACGCCCCCTCACAAAATGATGGAAAATCATTTCTGTAGTTTTTGTGTAGACCGACAAACAGACAGAGAGGACTGATGGCACTCAGAAGAATAAGCCCACCAAAGTCCAACAGTCCCCTTAAATTCTATCAAGCTGCACCAAATTGTGCACACTCGTAGATATCACCCCCCCCCCCCCCCCCAGCTCCATTTACTATCCCTGCAATTTCTGAAAATGTCAAAAAACGCACAATCTCTCAATGTTAGCAACGATCTGCTCTTTTGTGCAGATCTGTCGCAAAAGTTAATGGTTTCTTACTTTAACGGTGTCATATCCACCAGATTTCAATCTCCTTTGTGGAGGTAATAAACTTTAATCCTCAGGTTAGTGAACACTGAGTTGTGAGAGCAAAGCTTCGGTCGTCTCATCTGCCAGACATCTGTTCTTCTTTTGAAGTAGCTTAGCTTATTTCTTCTCTCTTTCTTGGCATACGTATCTGTTGGCGTCGATCTCACTGTGGTGTGTCTGTCTCCTGGTGTGTCTGCGTGTGTGTGTGTGATTGTGCAATGACAGCACACCAATGTGTGCCCTGCTCCTGCAACAGTTGATCACAGCCTCTTTCAGAAGCTGATTTGCTCATTCATCTACCAGCTTGGACTCTCAACAATCGTTCTATCTCTCTTTCTCTCTCTCTCTCTCTCTCTCCCGTACACGTCCAGCTCCAGAGTCACGTCAATTTCATTTTTGGGAAAGTTATTCTCTTTTTTTTTTTTTTCACAGGATAACTGCCCAATGTGGCCGTGTCTGCGTTCATTGCTCGTTGCTAATTATACCCCGGGGCTGATTCTCCCCAGCGACCCTGGCTGAGAAGCACAGATTTCATAAATTTTAGATTGCGCAACCCGGAGGCCAAGCGGTGAGATCCTTGTTTCAGGGAAAGGTTTCAGCAGAAGAGGGCGTTAAGACGCAGCATTCATCACCCTTTTCTGTGTAGTGCCTTGTTTCATGCCACTGCAGGCTTGTCACCTTCATTAGTGCTGCTATAAGGAATCACACACACACACACCACTACCACACCAACATGGAGTTAAGTGAGATTAAACTTTTTCTGTCTTTGATGTGTGTTTATACTGAGGAAGCTGTGTGGCAATTTGAAATTCCTTTGAAACTTGGTTGGATAATAAAATCAATTTTCTTTTTTTTGTGTCAAGTGGTTATGTATGTCAAATAATCTTGTTTATTAATTTAGATAGAGTGTGTGTGTCTGTGTGTGTGTACTATATGATTAGAGAGGAACCTTCTTGCATGACTGATGGTTTCACATCATTATAAACCTACTTTATCAAATGAAACTGCTGCCAGCAGATGGTCCCGAATGTGACTGCTCTGAATCTTTTATCCTCAGATATAAAGGAAGAGATGAGGGAGAACGAGAACAAGAAAGGGAAATAAAAACCACCAGTGCTTGCGCAACTGAACATGCATAGTGGAAAGATTCCCTGGGATACATGTGCAGTGCAGGGATTAAACACAAGTCACAAATGGCTCAATGAGATCAGCCAGAGGTCATTTTGGAAACAGCAATAATCTTCTGCTGGACAAAAAGCTTCTGCACACTGCAATGAACTGCAAATGCATGTAATGACACACACACACACACACACACACACACACACACACACACACACACTTAGTGCACATGCACATGCACATAGATCACAGGTTTTGATTGCGCTGCCTAAGATTAACACTGTGGAGGCTTATGTTGTCATTGTTGAATGTCATTAAAGCTGCTGTGTTTGTGTCAGCGAGCGAATCTCAGCGGTATTGTTGAATGTCAGAGGTGTGTAAGTGTATGTGTGTGTGTGTGTGTGTGTGTGTGTGCGTGTGTCTGCCCGCTGGTGAATCTCGGTGGTGGGATTAGTGCACAACATTTCCTTCATGCTGGATGTGTGGCAGTTAGAGCCTCGACAACAACCTGCGACCTGATGGATGTCACACTGACAAAGAGGATTTGGAGGAAGGATGAGAGACAGATAGAGTGTGTGTGTGTGTGTGTGTGTGTGTGTGTGTGTGTGTGTGTGTGTGTGTGTGTGTGTGTGTGTGTGTGTGTGTGTGTGTGTGTGTGTGTGTGTGTGTGTGTGTGTACTGAAGACTGAAAGAGAAATATAGACGGTCTTTAAACTGGTGCCTTTATTTTCTGTTGTAGTGGGACATCTTTGTTGTGGATTAGTCTCTTGTTCTTCCTTGGACGTCCCTCCACAAACACACGTGTCAGCAACACATTTAAAACGAGTCGGTAACATCTAACAGTTCTTGGCTTTTCATTTCAAAGAGAATAACCTCATGCTGTCTTGGAAAACGTTGTCATCATGGCGATCACCTTGATACGCGTCTCATTGATTTCAAGTGATGTTTTATTATCACTAGTTTAAATGAGATTTCTTTTACTACAGGGGGAAAAAGCAATACGCCTTTCAAAAGCAATCTCTCCTGAAAGTAAACATCTTCTCTAAAGACTGCACTTTTCTTAATCTGCTGTTGATAGATGGTGTCGGCCAAAGCGCCTCTGACTGTGTTATTGATTGTTTTGCTCTCTTGACTTTGTCTGTATATGCCAGTTGACCATAGTTATCATTCTTCCTCATTCAAACACTAACTTTTATACATATCTATATCATTGATACAGATGGTTGGCGATTACTGACTCGATCTATACTGTATCATTCATAGTACAACTTACAGATTAAACTTCACGTGAAACATTTAATGGAGTGGACATAACGGACAAATCATTTTTACACATGCTGAGTATTCATTATTGATATGTTTTACTTGCCTATTTGCCTTTTATAATTAATTTTATTTATTTTAATTTACTCAGTTTCGTCTGTTTGTTCTAAGCACTTCTATACTTCCCATGTACAAGTACAGATTTTAATATTGATAGCCGTCCTACCATTAGATACTTGTCACCGGCTGTAAATGTTTCAAAATGCCAATAAAGTGTTAATTTTGTTATTTTGGCTACACACTCCCCATCTGGCAGTTATCCATTTCTGAAAACACTAATACAAATGTAAATGTGTGTAGATCATTGCTTTCTGAACCTTTTTCCTTCAATATTCAAGTGCATCATTAAATTTGTGTTGAGTGCCAAAAATTCATCTCTGAGCTGTCCCCTGCAGATTTTTGGCTGCCCGTGCAACCTTAAATCTTTCTCATTTCCATATCAGCTTGAATGGCTGAATCACTGCTTGTGGGTATATTTTTTTAAATTGAGCTGGATTCAGGATTAATCCTAGAAAATTAAAGGACCCCCCCCCCCCCCCCCCCCACACACACACACACACAAACATACCCACAGAGATTGGCATGTTCCCCACAGGCACAGTGAGAGTTTTGGTTATCACCTTAAACTCATTGCCTGTTGGAATAACCGAGGGCCAGGAGAGCAGCATATACAGTAGAGGCGGTCGATGAACTTCCTGCCAGGAAGTGAAATGCCGCTCTCTCCAGGCATGATGAGAAATTATGCAAAGTTTTGTGGAACCGGTTCATAATCAAATAGAATCCATTTATTTCAGTTGGACCCGTTTTGTTTAGATTTGGTGGGGCTATAAGTACAGGAAAAGAAGTCCCAGAAGACGGGATTTCTGGTCACCAAATCAGTTCTATTCTATTCTATTCTATTCAATTCTATTTGCTTTTTGGAGCAGACATAAATTACCCTGCATGGCTGGTTGTGTGTGCGTGTGTGAGTGAGTGAGTCTATGTGTGTGTCTGTGTGTGACGTGGTCTTGGTTTGAACTTTGTGGGCTGCACGCACACCCTGGCTCTGTGCTACAGGGAAATGTGGGCGTTGTGTCTGCCAGGCCTCTTACACTTGGCTTGTCTACATGTATTACTCACACACACACGCGCACGCATGCACAAGCACACACACACACACACACACACACACACACACACACAAACAGAATGCAAACACAAACTCCTTTTTATCACAAAGACACACATAAGAATGCAGAGTCATGGATGCACACATATAAGTCAGACACACATAACAAGAGTGCAGACACACAGGGACAGGGTCCATTGAGGATTTAGTCTAGCTAAATAGTTAAAATGCAAACTGGCCTCTCTCTCTCTCTCTCTCTCTCTCTCTCTCTCTCTCTCTCTCTCTCTCTCTCTCTCTCCCTCTCCACACACACACATAAGTTTGCATGCCTTGTAGGACTTTTGCCACACTTCACATCTAACCTCAACCAGGACCTTAGAAATGATGTTTAGCCTCATTAGCACTGAGTCAGGGTCCCCATGAGGCCTACTGACAAGGTCAGTATTTATAATGGAAAGTTCTTTAACGTGTAACACACACACACTCCGTGTCTCCCTTGATTCGGGGGTCTTCCTGGTGCAGCCTGGCTCTTGGGACTCTAATCTATTTCAGAGTTGTTCAGTCATGTTTATCGAGGTGACGTTTATGCAACAACTGCTGCGGCTGTGCGCGTGTCCACGCCGCCTGCGTGTCTGCAGCGGCGCCGCTGCTGCTGCCAGCCTCAATGAAGAGAGAGAGAGAGAGAGAGAGAGAGAGAGAGAGAGAGAGAGAGAGAGAGAGAGAGAGAGAGAGAGAGAGAGAGACTCCCCTCCGCCTGTTAAATTATTGACATAATATAATTATAGCCTGGGTTTCTGCTATGACCGTATATTACACGTGTTCTCCACTTTGTCTTGTAACAACATGCAAATGCGCAAAAGAAACAATAAAAAAACAGGTCAGCAGTTATATATCACATCCATGTATCACATTCAGAATCTAGTCTAGATATTGAAACTATAGTGAAAGGTGGCAGTGACATGGAATGGTGCCGGTATGACAGATCTTTTCCCCGGCCATCGTTGCTCTGAACCGCGCGCGTCATGCGTAAAAGGATGAGAGGGCCGATGACGCTCCGCGGCGGCGAAGCTCAGAGGCGCGCGTGAGAGAGCGCAGCAGAGCAGGACACGCGAGACTGTGTGTGCGGTGTGTCCTCCTCGCTCAGATCCCATCACTCTCACACACTCTCCCACAATGCACCCAGTAGATGGCCCCAGTGTACCTCCGTGTGTTTGGCTGCTCGCTGCTGGTTCACCTCAGGACGGCACCTTCATTTTTAGCTCCTCTTTTCTTTTTGTGACTTCACTATTATTTCAGCTCTTCTCACTGTAGGTGAAGCCTAAAACAAAGCTTGTGCAAATAAAGAGAATGCCATCATAACCGTTGTTGTAAAAACAAATATATATATATATAATAGTGAGTTTCAGATGGAGGTTGTAGGCTGAGAGTTTATCATTTTGTTAACCTAGAAATATATAAGAAAAATAAGGATTGTCAGGTTTTATAAATTGACATCACATAAACTGTGAGAAACTGTTTTTCTATGCAGTTTCTCCCAAAATTCTAAGTTTAAATCAACACAGTTATACCGTTTTGATTGCAGGAGTATATGCCATCATAAATCGTGTGGCCGAACACTTAAGCCACAAACGGGGTTCATAGGACCAAACATCTGGGTGGTTTTGGACCTCACGTCTCCCCCTGGATAGATGGAGCAGTTGTGGCAGAGACCGTGGCGCACAGCAGCGGGCAGCAGCTGAGCGGAGAGAGAGGAGCGTGCAGGAAAACGGTCTTGGAGAGACCAGGGTCATTCCCATCACTCTCCGCCGGCAAGTCGGACCGCAGACACATCGCAGGGTAACTGCGTAAAGGATGAGCCCAAAAAGAAAAGCATAAGGAGCGATAAAACACCTGGGGACCCCTGACAGCGGGGGGGACATGACTGACTTCCCATGGAGGGGAGCGCAAGGAGGCTGAGCTCCTTCCCTTTCACTCCTAGATCCAAGATACAAGTTGGATGTATGCCGAGGAGATGTGGATCTTTGGAGGACTGAATATTTTTGTTGGCCCGCTTAATTAGCGGAGTTGATTTTGGATTCACTTCAACCAGCACAAGACTTTGCCGCTGGTCCTGAGCTGTCCTCATCTGCGCAGCGGAGCGCACGCTGGCGCAATATTAAGAATATAAACTACGCGTCTGTTTCTAAAGACTTCAACAAGGGGAGTGCACAGCCATAGATCATCTAGGTGGGTGGCCATAGCAACTCTTGAATGTGTTTTTAAAAGCTTACCAGTCGTCTTTTTGCTGTGTGCACACGCACGGACACGCACCTGGATTTCAGCGACATGGAAGCATGAAAAAGGAGCTGAGATTTTGATGCGCTTCTGAGACATTTAACACGCATGCCTCTGCTTTTCTAAATGAACTGTTGAGACTTTTCAATGCTGTTTTCAGCCTCGTTTTTTTCTTTTGGCTCAACGCTCAGGTGGAAATGTTCTGGCCGGAGACGGTGCCATGTACCGACAGGGAGCTCCGTTCATACAAATGAAAATAAATAAAATAGAAAACAGCACCTATAGCAGCCCGGGGTGGACCAGCGTCAACGCAGGCACCAGTGTAACCACACAGACACGCCTCGAGGATCATTAAACAAATCAGATAAACGCAGCGCGAAATCCATCAATACAAGTTATTGATGAGGTGGTATATAAGTCTAATGATTGGCCAAGCTTCTGTTTACTCAATAGCTCGGCAACAATATGCTGTGAAACTTTGGCTGAGGGCTTGACAGCTGTGGCTGTGAGAGGAGCAACCAATGACTTTTCATTAAATATCCCTTTACTGCAGCCTTTTTTTTTTTTTTTTTTTTTTACACCTTACAGACGCTTTTTAAAAATATAAGTGGAGAGAACTGCTGGAATATTCTTCCTTATTTCCTCAGTAGAATGTCTGCTGCCTGTACAGCTGCTGCAGGAGTCTATCGACCAGGAATTTTTGTGGGGCAAATTTCAGAAAAGATATTTCTGAAATATTTATAGCAACTCTTCTGCAAGGATGGTGGTGGTGACAAGGAGCCTATGGATGACCCAGTCTGTGGGAGAGCTGGTGCCGAGACAGTTGACCTCTCCCCCAGCTACGCTGTCCGTCTAAAACTCTTCCCCAGAGAGGCGCAGCTGCTGCGGGCTGGGGATGTGATGGGGTGACTGTTGACACCCCCCTCACCCACCCCCTCTCTCACTTTATTAGCAGTGTAACATAAACAATGGATCAGAATTTCTCAACGGTTCAAGACGGCAAGCAGCTGCTACCAGAGAGAGACTCGTCCAAACGCGTGCTGACAGGATGCTTCCTCTCCCTCCTCATCTTCACAACGCTGCTAGGCAACACACTTGTGTGTGCCGCTGTCACCAAGTTTCGACACCTCAGGTCAAAGGTTACCAACTTTTTTGTCATCTCTCTGGCCATCTCTGACCTTCTGGTGGCTATCTTGGTAATGCCATGGAAGGCGGCGACAGAGATCGTGGGGTTTTGGCCGTTTGGCGCCTTCTGCAATGTCTGGGTGGCATTTGACATAATGTGCTCCACTGCCTCCATCTTGAACCTGTGTGTGATTAGTGTCGACCGTTACTGGGCCATCTCGAGCCCATTCCGCTATGAACGCAAGATGACCCCTAAAGTGGCGTGTCTGATGATCAGTGTAGCGTGGACCCTGTCCGTCCTCATCTCCTTCATTCCTGTGCAGCTTAACTGGCACAAAGCTCAGACCACTAGCTACGCAGAGCTAAATGGAACTTATCCCGGTGATCTTCCCCCTGACAACTGTGACTCCAGCCTTAATCGGACTTACGCCATCTCCTCCTCCCTTATCAGCTTCTACATCCCTGTGGCTATTATGATCGTCACCTATACCCGGATCTACCGCATTGCCCAGAAACAGATACGGAGAATATCTGCCCTGGAGCGGGCAGCAGAGAGTGCCAAAAACCGTCACAGCAGCATGGGGAACAGTTCGACCATAGAGAGTGAGAGCTCATTCAAAATGTCGTTCAAACGAGAAACCAAAGTCTTAAAGACACTCTCAGTCATCATGGGGGTGTTTGTGTGCTGCTGGTTGCCCTTCTTCATCCTTAACTGCATGGTTCCGTTCTGTGAGCCGAACTTGCCAGATGGTGCCACGGACTTCCTCTGTATCAGCCCCACCACCTTTGACGTGTTCGTGTGGTTTGGCTGGGCTAACTCCTCGCTCAACCCCATCATCTATGCCTTCAACGCTGACTTCCGCAAGGCCTTCTCCATCCTCCTGGGTTGCCACCGGCTATGCCCAGGGAGCAACGCCATTGAGATCGTCAGTATTAACAACAACATGGGTGCCCCTACCTCAAACCCAAACTGCCAGTATCAGCCCAAGAGTCACATCCCAAAGGAGGGCAACCATTCAGCCAACTACGTGATTCCACACAGCATCCTGTGTCAGGAGGAGGAGTTACAGAAGAAGGACGGATGTGGCGGAGAGATCGAGGTAGGGATGGTAAACAACGCCCTGGAGAAACTGTCCCCAGCCATCTCTGGGAATTTAGACAGCGACACTGAGGTCACGCTGGAAAAGATCAATCCCATAACGCAGAACGGACAGCATAAAGCTGTGTCATGTTGAGAAAAGGCAAAGCTAGATTGGAGTACACCGAGGCATGTATGTACGCACAAGGGGAAGAGATAAGCTTAAATGGAAGGACAGCAAAGAGAAACAAAAGAGACAGACATCTCTAAGAATATGCCTGAAACAGTAAGGGGGACAGGGACGTCAAGACTGTCTACATGAATCCACATGGAAAAACCTACAGAATGTTTAAAAGTAAAGGCACTTTATCCTGGATATAACTATCTGCAAAATACTCTCAGCATTTATTGATGAAATTGACACATTTGATGATAAATGTTGATAATGTGAATATTAAAGCAGAACACTAGCTATGTGCACATGTATACATTTTTGAACAGTATTCAGAGAAAGATGTGTATATCTGCACATGTATACTGTACAGTACTGACACTGTCCTGGGAGGACTTCAACACAGTATATACAGTCGAGCAAGATGTAGTAACCATTAGAACAAAATGTCTTGTTGGTATAGGTGCTTTATATGTGTTTCATGGAAGCGAGAACAATGTTGGTGAATTGGTTTTGGTGCGGTATAATTAGTTGTTTTTTGCAGTTATTTCTCTTCAGTACGTTTCTATGGATGATTTTGTTGCAAAACCGAATCACCTGTATCGCAGTTGTTATTTATTTTTTTAAAGATGACTTCATACACCAAAGTAACAATGTTCTGATCCAAACTAAAACAGGTGGGATGCACGTGATGGAGTTCCATACCTTAAGCCAAGATATTTCATTTTTACAACCCCCTTTCCCCACCCTATTATTTTCCCGGATCCAAATCCTTATAGAACTCGAAATGTCCGAGGTCTGACAGATGTGTGTGAGAGACAGAAACAAAGAATGGGGCATAGAACAAGGCGCTCCTATAAGGTCAACTCTCCTTCCTCTGTAGTCTATTCTGAGCCGTCCTTGGTCATCTCCACCTGGGACTGACCGGACGGGCTCACCTGAACTTTTCTCCATTTCTCTTCCTGGCTCCCTCACTTCATTAGCTTTGTCTCCCACATCTGCTTCTCTTCTGCAAACCATCTCTTGAGCCCTCTCCTCTCCATTGCTCTGTCAGCAAAGCCCCATTCTCCCTCCTGCTGCCCTTTTTTCCCTCACCATTCTCAAAGTCTTCTCTCCTCTTCCCCCTCCTCCTCCTCCTCCCCACCACTTCCTCAGTCAGCACGGCCCTTTACACCTGCACCACGTTTTCTTTAATGCTTTTTTCACTCTTTCGGGCCTGCTCCCTCCTCTCTCGCTCCCCTGGCAGCCCTCCATTTTAAGTCCCTACTCTGCCCACTTAAAGCGGCACTAATGATTCTATTTTTGGCGAAGGCCGTCGGTACGTAATTAAAAAAGAATGTAAATCTGTACACATCTAAACTTCCGCTCTTGGACAGAGGAGGCAGAGCAGCAGCAGCAGAGTTTGCTCAGCTGGAATCCAAGTGACACTTTGTGACCTTTTGCAAACTTGCAGATATCTGATTTTGTAAATTGCTCATGCTGGAATCCATGCTGTGCTGTAGTGGGGGTGTGGTGCATGCAGTGTGACGGCTCTGTTTGCAGGGAGACCAGGATAAAACATCGTCATGATGAGGAATACCTTGAAGATACTGGACATATTTGTATTGATTCTCCTCACCCAGAGATTTGTCTTTGCACAGTTGCATTTTAAAAATAAGGACGCAGCACTAAAATATATGATTACCATGTACAGAAAGTGTTGACGTTAGAATAAAGTTGTTAAGAAAAGGCAGTTTTGAGTAAGGTAGTCCTTATTATGAATGAATGTACCTGCCTGATACATTTCAATTACATAGTTTTCAACATTTTGCATTGCTTATACTTACTTCTACTCTGTGCACTGATGGAATTGACATTTCAAATATTAAAATTTGAGTTTGAGTTTAAAGTTAGACAACTTAGCATTTGCTGAACACTGACCTCTATGAGCACAACTAGAAATTGCATAATAATTGCCTAAAACAGCCAAGCAGCAGAAATATTTTTAAATTAATCTAACATTTTTTAACATAAGCTAACATTAGCCACCATGAGCTATAAGCTAACAAACCGAGAACATCTATTGAAAAATCAAATTTTGCTATGGTGCATTTTAACGCTTATTTATTAAATTTGTTAAATTAGTTATATCTTCTCTTCAGTTGTTGGTAAATTTAAGTTTTATGTGTTTGTGGCCATTGTAATGGACAATTTCAAGACTTTTGTTTTATCGCTAACTAAATAATTTGAACCAGAATTTATATTAGCAAATATGAAGCTTATAGTTTTTTTCATAGCTTGAATGAAATTAAAGTGTATATTTTTTTCAGAGCTTAAGTAAATGCAAAGTCAATGCATGTTGAGCATGACTGTCAGAGCTGGACACTGTTGGCGCTCTGGTTTAAGCCTCTGCATTTTTTCTGCCATTGTTAGTCAGGCGTCCACCCTGTGCTGTGTTTGTCCATGAAGGCGTGAAACTATTGCTCGTCAGGGAAGGGAAGAACTGATCCGATAGAAAGCAATTGGTCTTGAACGAAGCATTTGATTTTCCTGCTGTGGAAAATCCAATGCTATCTAGATGGCAACAGAGCGGGGGAAAGCTTTTAGCTCAATACATGGCTCGGCCAGTGACACAAAAGCAACTCATTGTCCTCTTTGCCTCCATGTCCTCTGCCCCTGCCATTTGCTCCTCTATCACTTCAAAAACCAATATTTATGAACTGGAATAAGTTGTTTATATTTTTTTATTAGGAATTAATTTAATTCTCCAAGTGCTCAGAGTCTATTACTGCTGCCACATTATACCCCATCACAAGTGCTGCCAATTGCCTCTTAGAAATTCTCGACCATATCAGCTCCACGGCCCTCCATTTTCACTCTTCACCAGCTCCTCCCTAATTATTCCAAAACACAAGCCGTCTCGAACAGGCAATAAATTGTGGACTGCACATAATCTGTCAGGATCGGACATGGGAGAGAACTGCCTTGAGGAAGATTTGGTCCTCCCCTTCTCCCTCCGCCTCCGCACTCTATCCTCCTATTCCTTTTTCTCTTTCTCTTGGCTGCCTCTGTCGACTTGATGAGCGTTCCCAATGTTAACACAGATTGAATTTATTATTAAACAGACAGGGCCTACCGCTCCATTGCTGTAGTTCCGAGTCAAAGCACCGAATCAAAGCCCCACCTGGCTGTTTTTTCATTATTGTTCTTATACTATTGCTGTTGCCAAAATCTTTCTTTTTTGGCTGAATGTGGCTGTACTGTAGCTTATACTGTGAGTTAACCAGTGTTTTATAAGCCGAAGTCTGCGGGGGGGTGGGGGGGGGGGGCAGTGAAGGGGTGTACTTTTTAATGATAATAGAGATTAATCTGTCATCTGTCCTGACATCATTGGTATTTACAGGTTTACCAGATGTTTTTTTTATAGAAGCGTACCTCCGGCTGAGAGTTGAGATGATCTCTGCTGTATTTTGGCTCCATGTAAAAGCGCCCGCCCCCCCTCTGAGCTTTCACCTTGTCAACTCAGTGACTCATCTTTCCATCTGCCACTGCTGTGATTTCCGAGCATTGCGATGCAGGAAACCGCCTCACAAGCAGAATGCTTTGTTTGATCTGGAGCGTCTCCCCCAAGGCTGCCCTATGAGTTGCTTTTTGGGGGGGGGGGGGCTCTAATGACAGCACCGGGTCTCCCAGTTGGTGTAGTTGCATGAATAATGACAACTTAAGTACATCTGACATTGCAGAATCCCTTCTTCCTCCTCCTCTTCCTTTGGTGGTGGGGTGGGCACGGGTTAAGACGCAAAGGCCCAAGCAACACTCTCAGGCCCTGGGAATGTGGGTTTTATTCTAATGATGACGTTTCAGCTCACTTCAACTGTCTAGGATAACGACGGAGTCCCTACCTCGACATCAATTCAAAGTTTCATGTAAAAAAAAACAAAGGAAAACTACGAAAAATAGAAATGGCAGTATTTAGGGATGGGAGAAAAGAGATAGAGTATTGTACAATGATGTTCAAAATGTAGTCGTGATGAACACAAGTGCTTTTTATCTTCGAGAATCCTTAATGTGTGTAGCAAATTTACATGCTGTATGTTTTCTCCGGCGTGGGATTATAATTTACAGTGAGATGCAACATTCACTGTCTATTTGCAGTATATATATATATATATATATATAAATATATATTTATTTATTTCCATGTTTTTGGGTGTTTCATTCATGAAAGTGATGTCAAAGCTTATAACCCTCAGAATTATTACAGTATTTAGTTTACAGTTTGTACAAAAAAAAATGATGTGCCCTTTCTTGTAAAATAAATGTATGTATTTTTTTTTCCATCTGTGCTCGATGAGTGTTTATTTGAGGGGTGTGTGTGTGTGTACTGGCGCTGTACCTCTGACACTGAGTGGGTATTGGAAGATCATGTCACTGCAGGGGATCGATGGGGGATTGATCATGCACGGTGACGCACATTTTTTTTTCCAGCTCCCTGAGCATGGTGTCCTCGCTGTGTTCCTGCCTTCGCCCCGCATTTACATAACCTGACAGGCACTTGACAGCTGACATGTCCCCTTCCTCCACCCCGCTCCCCTAACCTCATTTGTTAACTTAAACACGGGCACAAACGCACACTTAGATGTGTAGACATTAACATTTTAAAGACAATTCAAGGAAAAAGTACCTTTTGATGTATTTTCTTTGAGGATTAAGATCTACGAGGGCTGAAGAAATGTCATCAGCCCACAGCTCTACAAGGTCCCTGCCCATTTATTTTGCTCTTATAGAGACTGCAATAATGATCAATAATCTTTATTCCACTCACTTGGCGGACAAAGCTTGTTTCATCAGGTTTTAACCTGAAGGTAAAAAAAAATCGAATTCTCAAAAAGACACCTTGCAGCAAAACTATGTCTTCAATATAGGTTGTACTTCAAAGTACTGGTTTACATGTCCCCGCTGAACCAAGCACAGTGAGAATCAACCCAGAGCAGATATGATCAAATTAGCTTAATCCCATTTCACACATATGTGTATTTGCTCTGTAATCAGAGGTTTTTAAAGTGGGAGGCGGGTCTCCCCTGCAGCGGGTGCAAACAGTTTCATGGGAGGCTCAGTGTGTGTTATATTAATTACTACATTAGTTAGTCAAGATGAGGTCACAGGGTTCTGTGGACTGAGTCCCGCAGCAGGTCTTTACTCGCTGCGGCTCAATTACTGCAGGTCACGTTTACAGTTTCAGAAAGAAAGTTGCAACCATCATCAACACGGGCCTGAGCAAACAGCCCATTTCCAACAGCCAGGTCTGGAACGGGCAGTTGTAAGTGAGGGACAATTTATTGAAAGTGGGGAATTTACCTCATGATTAGTCTCAGCAACAGAAAGAGTAAAAGTCAGGAAAAACCATGCTGAGGTAAAATATTACGCATTTGGAAGACTCTGTTGCTTTGTAAGTGCCAATGCAGCTTTGACTAACATCTGTTTGATTTCAGCTCTCTCTCTCTCTCTCTCACATGCACGCACGCACACACACACACCTCCTGCTGTCTGTCTGTTTTACAACACTAAATGAATACGAGATGTAGATCTACACTGTTCGTGGAGTGTTTTTTTTGTGCAATTGATCATTTTGTTTCCCACACGGACCAATGAATTACACTCGCACGCCAGTTTGGAGCACATTCCTCCGTTGTGGCACTGCAAAGTAAATTCCAAAAGGATAATGACAGTTGGAAGTACAAACGGCATTTGATTTGTTTACACGAACAAAATGGCAGCCAGCACTGAGAGCGAGTCTGTGATTTACACAGCCTCTCAAGCTGTATCGCCTCTTCCACGCAGCCCCGCACTCTGCTGCCAGATAGCGTTTGTTTGCGAACTCCATGACTGGTTCAAATTCAGATGCACTGGCTTTTTAGTTTGTGATGAGTGAACCTGTGACCTCTGAATGAACTAGATCCAATGGTTGGTGTATTTTATACTTTTAAATGTCCTGGTGAGGTAACCTTTTGTAGTTAGTCACTGAATCACAGTGGTAGAGAGATGTTTAAATAAAGAATTTGAGGGTGAAAAAAAAGTAGTAACCCTGATACGGTTTGAAAACATCCATCCATTATCTACACCACTTATCCTTGGAGGGTCGTGTAGGGGGTTAGCTGCTGGAGCGAGTCCCAGCTGACATTGGGCGAGAGGCAGGGTACAGGTTAGGTGGTGTATCACTGGGACAACGTGATAAATAACCATTCAGGCACACATTTACACCTCAGGTCAATGTAGAGTCTCCAATCAAACTAACCCGAGTCTGCATGACTGTGGGTGGAAGCCTGCGTCCCTGGAAAAACCCCACACGGAGAGAACATGCAAACTCCAGAAAGGTTTGAAACAGTCAACCTTAATTTTAGACAGATCTTTACAGAATAGATTTATTATACTGCATCAGGGCTTTAACACAAACCCACATGTCAACTGATTAGCAACAAACGGTCTAAAAACAAAACACTTGCCTCCCATAAAGTGGATTGGGAGGCATATTTTCCATCAGGTTTAATGGGTTTTATTTGGCACGAGTTGCAGTGAAAAAGAGACATAAATTCAGCAAAGCCCGAGATCTAAATGTAGGTTTGTAATCATTATAATTGGTACAGCATATGGTGAGATGACGGACAATCCTGTGAGTGCCCAGCGTGCCGCTGCGATGAAGAACTGCCGCTGCATGCATCTAAATTATGGGAAAGATCTGCGAAAAACAACTAGCACTTGTGACACTGGCATATCCCTCATCAGCCCCGCGTATTGATAGTTAACCTCTCCTGATCCAGCCAGCCAGCCAGCGAGAGAGAGAGAGAGAGAGAGAGAGAGAGAGAGAGAGAGAGAGAGAGAGAGAGAGAGAGAGAGAGAGAGAGAGAGAGAGAGAGAGAGAGAGAGAGAGAGAGAGAGAGAGGTGTGTGTGGGGTGGGGGGTCACAGTGGAAATACAGTCAAGGTTAATGATAGACTGCAGGCAGCAAAATGCAACACTGAGTTGTTCCTGTGTGTGTGTGTGTGGATTGTGTGCTTGCATGCGTGCACGGGCTGTAATGTGCTTATGTAACCACACCAGCCCTCATTCAGCTCATTTGCTCAGTCCTAAGCTAACAGGAGCAGCGGGCAGCCTCGTCTCTGAAAACTGGAGCCCTGCACAGCCGCTGATGCATTTGAATTCAAATTTGAGGGATTTCCCCCCAGATTAGACGTTGCTCTACACAAAGCCCACCAGAGACAAAGGTTTGAGTATCTAATAGCATGTGCTCATTACACACATTCACTATCACTACTACCACATGAATAATTGCCTATTACTGAACAAATTAAGCGATTAATCAAGTTTAATTGTAAGTGCGAACTTGAGTTACAGGCTGTAGCTGCTTTGGTTAGTCTAACTGTCCAAATCTCTTCCTCCTGCTCAGATGCTTAAGACATTATTTCAGCTGCCCTTCCTACTACTGCATTAACCCATTGAAAAGATGAAATTGAACTATTTATTTTAGTATTGCCTGATTTGGGACTTTGATACATTGACATAATTCAAGTTTTGGTTGTTATACACATATTAAACTGGAATGGCACTTAATAGAGCACATACCTCCACTAAGGCAACTAACAAGCAAACCAACAAGTAGACAGGGCTGGAAACATAACCTCTTTGGTGGAGGTATGCACTCCTCTTCAGAGGATAACACTGGATCTCACCATGTTAAAGATACTGAAAAATGTTACCTGGGTCTGCTCCAAAATTGATTCTGTTCTTTGGGATCATGTCCGACCTCTCAGAAATCCTGATGACAGACAAACAAACAACGAAACACCAATGAAAACACAACCTCCCTGGCAGAGGTGATGACTCATCATTGATACTTGCTGGTTTCTGATTAGATACAAACATTTGTTACTTGGCAAAAACATTGTAAGAGACAGAAGAACCCTCTTTGCAATGTGGCTGTGGTGAGAATCCACAGAACTCATCTTAAATCTTCTCCGAAATGCTGTGAAGTCTTAAGGAGCAAAGAGTGACTCAGACCCTTTTTTTGAGGATCCGGAATAACCCTCGTTTTTTAATGCTATAATTCTGGTAAGTGTCTCTGTTGGAAGCCATGAACAAAAGACTCTTTCCCTCTAACAGATGCCCATCTGTCATCATTAATAGTTTGACTGTGAGCGATTTTTAAGCCATTAGTTCAGGGATGTCTTGCATGAAAACCTTCATCTGTCTCGTCAGCCGAGTTTCTCCAGAAGCTCTACAAAAACTTTACAACACCTGTCTATTTTCAGGGTTACATGCAGGTGTTCAAACTCCCCCCCCAATAACCAGTTCTTATTATTCCAAATACATTTCCAAAATTGATCCTGATTTATCGGCTTTACTAATTTGATTCTGACATGACAAAGAGTTTTTCTTGTCTTTTTGTTTGCTTGCATTTTTACGCAGTATTAGAAGAATTAACAAATTCTCTCATTAAACTAGTTTTTTTCAAGGTAAGCAAACAAGTTCACAGCTCTGTCTGCAAAGAGCTCGCAACACCTGCCCAACTTTATTAAGATGAAAAAAAAATCTCGTTACAACGTTTTCAGACACGGACTTTGAAAACAAAACGCGTCTGTGTCCTCGCGTCTATAGACAAAATTACATTTTAAGACTTCCCTCTGAAGCCCAAACCACACCTGTCCTCTCATCTCCTCCTCTCTTGTGTCCTCTTTCTCCTTCCAAACACGCCCTTGACTTCCTTCCCTTTACTCTTGATCCTTCTCCTCTAAGTCTCCTCCTGTCTTTTTTCTTCTTCTCCTTCCCCCAAGCAGTGGAGTGACTCACGCTCCCTCTGGTGTGAAGTGCTTCATCTCATCATGGAATGAATCAACTCAGGCATTTTTCATTACGGCAAGAAGGCTGTTTCACTCTCGCAGTAAAATAGTAAACCATTAGGAAGTCTATTTCTTGTCGAGAAAGTTAATACAAGTAGGTATTCTTTCAAATTAAAAGGCCATTAATGTTATTAAGGTTCACTGAATAATATATTTGTCATAATTACAGCTGATTCTAGTTGAGAGGCTACAAAATGAAGAACTCGAGGCATGTAAATCAGTCTGCATTTGCCCAAAGGAGAAATAAAAAAAAAGCTTTACTTAATCCATCAATTCAATGACCTTCCATTATGCTACAACGTGTTTATTCTAATCAATGCTGCAAATACCCTTATCTTTCTGATGTTCTCCTTTACACGTGACATCATATTCATCAATCAATCAATCAAATTTTATTTGTATAGCCCAGATTCACAAATCACAATTTGTCTCATAGGGCTGCAGGGTGTGACATCCTCTGCCCTTAACCTTCAACAAGAGTAAGGAAAAAACCCTAAAAAAAAAGAAGGTAGAAACCTCAGAGAGAGCCCCATGTGAGGGATCCCTCTCCCAGGATGGACAGAAGTGCAATAGATGTCAGGCATAAAGGAGAACATCAGCAAGATAAGGGTAATTGCAGCATTGATTAGAATAAACATTTTGAAGCATAACTGAAGGTCAATGAATTGATGGATTATTGTCAGTAATGGTCGAGTATCTGAGGAGAAATATTATATATCAAGCAGTCCTGCTGCAATCATAGTCCAAGGTCAGCAGCCAACACGATACAGGATCCACCATTACGATCACGATCTCTGATACGCGACCCACCATCATAATCCACGATGTGGATCTGCGGACGATAAGGCAAAGGGACTCCGGGGAAGAAGTGAAGTCAGTAACATGTATTGATGAGATATTAATTTCTTTGATGTGATAAGGAAGGAGAAGAGGAAGGAGAAGCTGGGAAGAGAAGCTCCGTGCGTCATGTGTCCCCCGACATTCTAGACCTATAGCAGCATAACTAAGAGCAGGTCTAAGACAAGCCTGGACCGGCTCTAACTATAAGCTTTATTGTAAAGGAAGGTTTTGAGTAGGCTCTATTGCACTCCTGTCCGTCCTGGGAGAGGGATCCCTCACATGTGGCTCTCTGAGGTTTCTACCTTCTTTTCTACTCCCCCAAGGTTTCTTGGGGGAGTTTTTCCTTACTCTTGTTGAGGGTTAAGGGCAGAGGATGTCACAGCTTGTTAAAGCCCTATGAGACAAATTGTGATTTGTGAATCTGGGCTATACAAATAAAAATTGATTGATTGATTGATTAATGGCAACTGCCCAGAAGCTTTTTCTTTATTATCATAGTCTTACAACTTATGAAATCTGTTCCGAGTGACAACGACAAAACTAAAATGTCCCAGGTCCTGGCAGTCTCAGGGCAGAGGGAAGCATTCTGCATCTGTAAACTCAGGTTTTAAGGAGTAAAGTTTGACTCTCTTGTTATGATTCTATGTTTTATTCATGAGCACACTCTGCTGTGCCTCTCGTCTGCTATGTCTCGGCTCTATCCGTGCTCTGAGCCTGGTTTGCATGGAAAACCCCAGGTTCCTCTTCCACTTCTCATTATCGTCCTGTCATAATGCTAATACATGGTCTCTCAAGTCACATCAGCTCGCCCATTTTCCCTTGGTCCATACTTACCTTTGCTTGAGCCAAATATTGTATTGCATCGTCACCGAAAAACTCAATTTGACCTCAGATTTTGCAATGTGTGAGGGTGCATATTTTTCTCTTCCGATTTCACAAAAAACAAATTTGCACAAAGTCACATTTAAAGTTTTTTAGTGTAACATTTCGCTTGCAAATCATTTTCACAGCACTGATAAATCCAGGGTGTTCAACACATCAAGGTCATTTTAACACGTCAAATTTCACAAACTAATACAAAAGTAATTTAAAGTAATAAAGTAACTAATGGAGTCACTTGTATTATATTTCCAAATACTCTGAGAAAAATCTTAAATTTGATTTAAAATGACTACTGTGGAAAGCATACGTGGAATAAACATAATTCACAGGCCTGATAACCGCTTGTTTTATTCGATGGTTCTGTCTCTGCACAGTCATCCTGCTGATATCAGTTTCAGTTATGTTTCTCTCTGCTTTCTGCCGTGGTCAGCACAAACTGGTGGCTCCAGCTGTGCACTTGAAGAATAAAAAGAGACAGTGAGTCAACACATCAGCCTTCAGCAACTCAGAGAATAAGGGGAAATTTAGTCGACTTTGAAAAAAGTACAGCGAACAGCAGGAAATATTTGTGTACTGAAGATCCACAACTTCGCCTGAACCTGATGGAAACTGAGAATATTGACATATCCAGGCTTGCTTTTTGCCCGTTGTTCTACTAAGAGTAAAACCCATGTGTCCTTGTCTGTCAAAGCGGTTGCTTGTAGAAATCTACCCTCTCTCAAGAATTTGAAGTGAGTTTCAACTCGTATTTCACTTTTCTCAGACAGAATTTCAGTTTGGCT
Source organism: Verasper variegatus (assembly GCA_026259375.1). Classification (NCBI taxonomy): domain Eukaryota; kingdom Metazoa; phylum Chordata; class Actinopteri; order Pleuronectiformes; family Pleuronectidae; genus Verasper; species Verasper variegatus. Next base: position 7,973,622 of record CM048051.1, read on the forward strand.
CTCGTAAGCCGTTTTCAGACGTGAACTGTGGGAAATGTCTAGAACAATGTGCAGGGACATTAGCCGGAGTTTGCCTTTCACACAGGAGATTGTCTGGGTCACACGTGTTCGCAACAAAATGTCCAGAACATTCAGGCGAGTGGACGCACACTAAAGTAGAGCATGCAGGAGGCAGGACATGACATATACATTCTGATCCAGTCTCTGCAGTCCCTGGAACTTTTTTGTAAAATTCATCAGGTGGACAAAAAAATGCTAATGTTGCTAAATCTATAGGATAAGTAATCAAGAAACGAGTTTGTTGTGTCAACGTTTGTTGTGTCAAAGTTTGTATGTAATAAGTACGTGTTGTGTTCCGAGCCTGTTTCCACTGCCACTGTCAGCATTATCATTTTGACTTTTGGTAAAATCAACTAACAAGGCTGCAGCATCTCCAGTGAAGAGATGATCTCTGGGCTTTCACCACCGACCCAACTCAATGTCCCGTGAGAGTGCTCAGGACCTGTTGCAGAGCTTTCTGTCTGGATATCAGGATCTCACATTCAAAGCTGGTGAAGCATCTTCTAGTGTAAATAAAAATGAGACTAGCTTCTTGTTAAATCAATGGTACATCGAACTTTGGGAATACTGGAATAAATCCTGGTGAGCCGCCGCGTCGGTGGGTTGGTTGACCATCAAAAAAATCCACAAGGATCCTACAGTTCTGCATGTCTAGAATCATATCAAACATTTTAGATGTAACCTTAGTCGTTCTAATGCATCTGCATGCTGACAGGAGTATCAGTCTCTTCATGAATCTGACATCAGCCTCTCTTAGCATGGTGCATATTAATATATTCAGTACATTTTTGCCTCCAGGTCACAATGTACCACATAGAGGCCTGGACTCTTGGCTCATTAAGCCATTAGAGAGGACAAGTAGAGCAATGGTTGTGTCGTGTTAAAGACATGTTATTTAGTTGCTTGTTGAGGTATGGGAAACAATGTGGGGCTGGAGGAATTTAGAACACTTTTAATTCCTTGACTGGGAACATCACACAGGAAAAAGTTTTTTCCTGTGTTCCACTCAGCTTGTTGCCGTTGATGCCTTCAGGCAAGGTCACCGAGCACATTCTCAGCTCATCCGTCTGCCTTGAATTTTTAACAATATTCCTAGTCTAGTTTTTTATTGGTGAAACCAAGGAAATTGCTTTCGGTTCTGAATATGAGCTTCAAATCCCACTTTCTTACCGTGTGTTGTGTTGTCGTCACCACTGAATGTATGATGTGTTTTCTGTAAAGCAGTTTCAGCAAGATAATTATTAATTATAATTATAATTATCATGATAATTCTGGTGTTTACAGCTGGCTCCCTTCGTAAAGACAGCATAGTTAGAAGCAGCACAATGTCAGGCCAACATAGTTAGAAGAAGAAAATGCAGAAATGCATAACAGTAAAGTTGATGAGTGGACTAAGACAAATTTATTAATGTAACCTCGTGTCACACAAGAAGCCAAATGGTCGGTCTAATCAGGATAATGAAAACTTGTTTATAGTCTTATCAAATTGATGTTGCTTGAGTAACTGTTGCCCCACAGGGTCAATCGGCCACCAGGGAAAACTCCTGCTGTCCCAGATGGCCAGTCCAGCCCTGCTGCCGGGGTAATTGTGTTTTTATTGTCCGGAAAAACATGATTCATTATTTTACTAATTCAGCAATTAAGAAATTTAATCCAGAAAAATTGCAAAAGAAAGACGTGTGTATAAGGCGTCTTTCATTTGGAAGAACTGCTGTCCTGAGAAATACTGTGCATGAGAGACAGCCAGTGAGAAATTGAGCGCATTGTAACTGCTTTAAAAGGAACCCATTAACAGCTTTAAAGTAGTGATTCAAAACTTCAATTTAGGTCACTTTAGTTTGCTTCTTAAATTACAATGCGATAGCAAAACTATCAGGATTAAATTGTGACAAAGGCATGGACCTTGGTTAAGACCTTTGTTTGGACTTTCAAGTGTGAAAACGTCCTTAAAGAAAACTGAGCAAAAGAGAATGTGTTACAATAACAAAGTAATACAGCTTAGCATGGCGCCAAATACTATTGCTGTGCTGAAAGACGTGAACAAAGTGTGTCCACAGTTTAATTGGTTTCGTAAAATGCTGCCATCTGTGAACTGGTCACTGGACTTTTAGTGTTGTCGTGACAAAGGTTCCCATCAAACCCCTCAAGTCAGAGGAAAATGACAAATCGGTTATTACATTTCAAACTTGGCAGTGACTAAACACTAGAGTGTAAAATGCATAAGAGAGAGTGGTCCTTGGCCCTTTTGCATGCATTGGACGTGTATGAGCACCTTATCAAGGTGTTGAACATGGCTCGCGTATGAATAACTGAAGATGCTCGAAGGAACTTTACTCTCCCACTCTGAAGTGTGATAGTCCCCGATTCTTTCACAGTGCAAACATAATCAAGAAATCATAGACTAAACCTGAGTATCTTCAAGTCCCTTTGACCACAGTGAGAGCTGCAGGTCCAGTTGCTCAGAGCAAAGCATGTGGCAGAGATGATGATGATGATCATTTACTGCAGCCAAATTTCTTCCTAGAGGAAATTACCGTGCAGTTGAGCTGCAGTAATTTTACAGTTTCCTGAGGGTAATTTAAAGGAATGACATTTTTCATCGTCACAGACCATAACCTGTCTCGTTAGATTTTACCCAAATCACATAATCTATTCATTGATACCTTCTGTTCTATTTTTCATTCTAAGAATCTGTTTTTATTCACAAACATATATTTGGTTCATGTTTATTTTCACTATCTTTATGCCTGGTCTCCAGAGACGGAACACTTTTCATGCTTAACTAAATGTCGCAAAAGCCTTAAAGAATCCACCCCTCGGTTTTCTGAACAAACCGTGGCTGTGTTTTGTACCTGGATGCACAGACAAGAGCGGCCTGCACATTGCTGTCAGACCACCTCCTCTATGCCTGATGATTTATTATCTCAGAGACATATATTCTCTGCAGTGGAAGGGCCCTACCTCTGCAAGCCTCCCAAGTCTTATGTCGCTAATGTGATTACCCAAAGCCGCGCTTGCACTGCGTGAGAGAATTGCCCTGCATTTACAAAGCACGCACTTCTTTTCCCAATTCCCTCTTTTGGTGGTTATCAGCTGTCGTTATCTTATTGAACAAGAATCTGCACCAAATTTTCTGACCATCGCAATATGAGAAATGTAACTATTCGCTTGACTGACTGGGCTGCGCGTCAGGATGGAGCAGTGGTTAGCACTGTTGCCTCAAAGGTTCCCAGCTCGAATCCCTTGGCCGGGGTCATTCTGTGTAGCATTTGTATGTTTTCCCTGTGTCTGCGTGGGCTTTCCTCCCACAGCCTGAAGACATGCAGATTGGGGTTAGGTCAACCTTTAATAGGTGTGAACGTGAGTGTGAATGGTTGTTTGTCTCTGTATGTTGTACGCTGGCAACATGTCCTCTCGCCCACCTGGTGTTGGCTTCAGCTCACCCCCTCTGCAACCCTTGATGGGTAAGTCTTATAGATAATGAAGGGATTGATGGATGAGTGGGTTGAATCATCTTTATGAGACTGCTTGGCTCTGATTTCCCTTTTTAGTTTCGGTGAAATACAGAGAACTAAAACATAATTTGAGTTGTGTTTGATTTCTCTCTTCAGTATCATTATAAACACAGCAAATGGAAAAGGCACAATATAAATAGGAAGGCAGACCTTTGGGGAAAGCAGCGTGTTTGATTGTGAGGGTGAATGATTATATCCATATTTCAGCTCTGTGACAGACTGACTCCGGCCCCTCTGCGACCCTCGATGGATAACCAGTATAGATAATGGATGGATGTTGTGGTTTCCCCCTCCTAGCTACAGTTAACCCAATCACAGTTGCTTCGTCTGTGCAGTGGACCTTTGAATCCCAAGATACAAGAAAGCTGCCCAAGCATCTGATGTTTTGAAGCCTCGGTCAATCATCGAGCTGATACATCACTGCTGTCATGGGATTTCCACTCTTGCTCACGTGCCAGTTGTACAGATACTGCGTTGACAGAGCAGAAGGATGGTTTAATGGGAAATAATACACTCAAAGGACCGCAAGCACTATAAAGCAACAGCAGACTACCTATCTGTGTCTTTATCAATGCTTAGAGACTTAAGTGGTGTCTTTATAATAGATAGTAATAATACATAAAGATTATTGAATTAAAATGAATATATCAACAAGGTGAAACACTAATATGTGTAATTAAAAAATTGCAAACTTGAAAAGTGATACGTGACAAAGATGTGCTGGCCAATAATCCGGCCAGGACTCGCACCGAGCCTCAGATCCACTTCAATACCTATTTCCTACAGAGGCAAATAAATAAATACAGAGCTGGTTTGGAATGTTAATCAGAACACGACACAACTCTTTAAAAGGGCAAGAGAGCCCACGAGGACTTATGAGAATGACTAATGCCCTGTTTGTCTATCTGTCATCTGTCCTGCTCCTTCCTGTATCGTCGCTTTATGGGACACTGATTTACTGCAGATGAGGTTGAAGAGTGGCCGCAGACATCGGGGAAACATGAGTCACTCAGCAGCTGACCACTGCGGAAGGTAGGAAAGAAGACAGGGGAGATGTGCACTAGCAGAAAAGGGAATAAAGGGACAGAATTGAAGGGAGGAGATTGTAACGACTAATAGGATAATAGGTGGACTGAAAATGACGAAGAGAAACGGGGTCGAAAGGATGCAAGAGAGGAAGAGGAGACTAATGACAGGCGGGAGAACGACAGTGTGAATTAATGACAAATTAATTAAATGTCAATTTAGGGCCTCTTTATTTACTGACCTGCTTACTTTGCGTGCTTCGATGTCGACTGTCTCTCCCTCAATCAGATGCATGCACAGACTCCCAGCATTGCTCATTCGCGCCGAGATCTCTCCTGCGTTTGGTTTACCCCGGCTCGAGTCACAAGTTCACTCCGTGGCACATTGCTTCAAAAGTTTTAGGACGCACTTATTGGTGCTTATTGTACAGAGACGGTTGTAGACGCCTGGACAAAGACGGTGAAAGCACATCTACTGAATGTGTCATTTCGCGGTGAATAGACCGAAAGACAAACAAACATTACCTCGCGCGCTGCAGTGAAGCAGATTGTCAGGTTATTTCTAGGTTCAGTGATCAAACAACACAAGCCTCGCAAAGGTGTATGATGTTGTCAAAGAGGTTATTGCGTTTGCTTTTCCACAAAAAGCCATTGCGGCATGGTAGTGCTTTAATAATCACATTACCGAGGCTCAGATGGAGATGAATGTCATACATGCTGTGTGCTGTGATGATGTGTTTTTCACACTTTGCAAACTACTCAGCGCCCTTGGCTGCTGAAGATCCTCAATCAAACTTAAACCTGTCCTGTGCCGCATATTCAAATGTCAAATAGGAAAGCCTTTAATCGTACTAACAGTCTATGAATAGAGCAGTGCGGGTGGCTGTAAGTGAAAAAGAGACAGGTGGATGGAGGTATGAAGAGATGGGTTTTAATCCTGCTTTCCCCAGAGGTCGTCTCCACACAACATAATAAAAGGTACATCCATTTTGAAGGAAAGGAATTAAAGGTTGTATTTTGTGAATTTTGTTCTATGGGTACAGACTGGGCAATTTAATGGCCCACTAACCTCTGCAGACCATTGCACTGGAATCTGCATATACTAGTTTGACCAATCAGGTCAGGTCTAACAAGTCTTATCCCCACAGCCAAAGGCTCGAGACTCTCCAGACAATACAACTTCCCCCAGAACAAAGCAGGTGTACTCCTTTTAAAAGCTTTGCAACTCTTCCATCATAAATTAATTACACTGACTGTGTTCGTTTCCAAAGATGTACTGTTGCCCATGGTTACATGAAATTAGAAGACTTTCTGAAGCGCTCCTCAGATCACAGCAGATGTCAACAGATGTGAAAGCCTGCTTGTTCTAACAAGGTGTCATGTTGACGGGAGGGCCATCCTTCTTCTTGTCCATTAGTCCTGGATAATGTCTTTAATTATTATTCTTATTCTCAAAGATGAACTGATTAGATTTTTGTGGTCAAAGGTCAAGGTCACTGGGACCTTAGAAAACACTTTTTAGGTGTCGTGAACGCAAGATCTCAGGAACAATTTTAGGAACTGTCTTCAAATTTTGTGAAAATGTTCGCTTAGACACAAAGATTAACGGATTTGTTAAGTATGGTCTAAGGGGTCAAAGCTCAAAGGTCTAGGTCACAGGGACCTCACAACACTGTAGCTTTTGAATGTGTTGTCTTAAGAACATATCGAGAGAATCCTTTAATATTTGGCACAGATGCTCACTCACTGATTAAATGATTAGAGTTGCGTGGTCAAACGTCAAAGGCCAACATCAAGGTGGTCTCACAAAACATGTTCTTGGCATCTTGAATCTGAAGTTTACCTTTGGGTTAATTCTTCTAACTTTGACCGGTCAGCACTTGGACTCACAGATTAACCGATTTGAGTGGTCAAAGGTCAAAAGTCATATGTCCCTCTGGGAAACAATGTAGACTGAAACTGCACTGGTTGGCGGATCCATACAAGCACAGTGTGGTGATTCTAGTTAAGAGGGTAAAAGAGACATACACTTTAATATAGAGTGATTCGAGATGTGACAAATGTGAGGTACAGTGGATGGACTGGGCCCAGTGGTTTAAAAACATTTTTACTGAAACCTAAGCCATATTGACGTAATGCCAGGACTTCTGCAGGGTGGTCCTGCAGTGCTTTCTCTATCACATCCATCTAACCCCTTGAAAACTCAATATATAACTATCCACTCAATCAGGTTTTAGCTTCCATGATAAGATTTGTTGCTTAAATGATTCATACACAACACTGCGTGGTGTAGCTCTGCCACAAATCACTGCCTCCACCATCTTTGTCACACCGACAGCACTTCAACTGCCTGAACACTGACAGTCTGTCACAAGGGGACATCTATCCATCATATTATGCTACCGGAAAAGCTCGCAGGAATTTCTTCCAATAGAAACAGTCACATTCATAATTCTCTCCCTTATTACCATACAAATTATTTGCACTAGGCTTCCAGCATTCCATTATGATTTCCTTTGTCATTTAAAAGGTTGGTTCAGTCACTAAATGATTTTGATGATTAAGTCATAAGGTGTCTTATCTCTGTATATGTAAATATAACAAATAAACAAGTTTGGAGAAAATAAGATTTCATTTCATGGTCTGGATGTCAGGTTTGTCCTGAAACTTCCCTTACTTTCCTCTGTCCCTATTCTGATCCTCAATTGGTTGATAAATATGTAGAACGAAGTAAACCAGCAAAAGGGGTAAATATTACAATCCTCGGTATTTGGGTTGAGGTTTCTTAACTGTGGGAACTTTATGACCTCTAATGACCCATGACCATACCTTTACACAATCCTGGATTGTAAGTATTATAATCGGTTGGATGTCGATCTGGCCAATACTGGGAAAGGAACATTTTATTTAAACGCAACAGGTAAGGGAGATGATGATGAGTTATTGTCATGTTTGCTGCTAATGATGTAACCTGTGCGTGTTATTCGCTCTTATAAGACAATCCTGTGTTGCGTTGGTGGGCTGTCCTGCTTTACTTTGTGTAAGTGTTATAACGTTTACTTTACTGTACTCCTCATTTAAGAAGGAATGTCCACAATATCACGCCTGAGGAAACCACAAATCCACCTTCAAACGCTGCATGGATTTCCACCGCTAACTAATCCCAGTCTGTAGGTAATGGATTAACCTCACAATAAGCCCTATAGATATAGACTAAGCGGGAGGGGGTAACAATATCACTAAGTATCTTGCCATCAATGTAATTTCCTTTTACTCTCTGCTTGATGGATCAACCAGCCATTGGAAGAAAGACAAGCTTTGTTTAAGTGGAGGTGATTAAGCCTGATGGATGAGACTGACGGGTCTCGGGGAGGATGCGAGGTGGGAGGCGATTCTCTTGCTGCGCTCGATTCAATTCCCACAGTGCATGAGCTGCATGCGAGAGGAGATTATCCAGCAGTATTTCAGCTGAATTACATTTTGTGCACTGTTTATCAAAGGAGCTCAAATAGTCTTATCGACACTGGCAGTGGGTGATCACTGAGGCCTGCAGGGTGGTGGTGTGGGTATCCCAGGGTTGGAGAGTTCAAAGCGAGCCAGTTTACGGTAAACATCGCTTGGCACCGTCTTACCATGTTGTTGTTGTTTTTTTGCAGTACTAAACAATTAAAAGATACCGCTTCCATATTCATCGTTGTCCCAGTTTATGTTAATTATCTTGATTGTGCGACTTACCAGAGTCAGAGCTGTACGTTTCCTCATTATGAGACATTTTGCCCGCGGGCGTGTTTACAAATTGGGAAATATAATTTTTTTGTGTGTGTGTACAATTTGATTGTATGGTGTTTCATAACATCTCCATTGTTGGTTACAATGGAATAATTGAAAGTACAATGGGCTTCTACCAGTACTTTAATTGTCTTATTTTAAGTCATGACTGTGGACCACATTGTTCCATCATTGTCGTCAGTATCTTAATGAATCTTAATATTCAAACCCACTTTTCGATTTGCAGAGTTATTCTGGAGCTACATAATGGCCCATAAAGCAATCATGAGTAGGGGAACTATAAACAAAAGCAGTGTTGTATAAGCTTAAATTAAAACCATTGATTCAACCTTTGACCCCAACGTCCAGGTGAATTCACACATTATCAGTTAATGTCATAGCATGCTAACTTTTTGGACTCAATAATTCTACAGACTCTTGCAACATTAAGATTATACTGTAAACACTCCATTAAGGGTCGTTCCACACTCCAGTTCAGAAGGTGGCGGTAATGTGCCTAAAAGTAATTTGCCAACAGCCATAACAGACTGAAGAAGAAGAGTCTTGGGAGATTCTTTGAGATTCCAAGTCTCTGGAATGGCCACAGGGAAATCATTTCCTACAAACGGCAATTGAGCCAAATCGTCCGGTGTGTGTTCTGAGGATTATACGATTAAAAATCGGTTAAATCTGTCATTATGTCCTTGATCGCCCACATTTTAAAAATCAGTCAAGAGTTGAAAATCCTCTAGTGTGCAGCAGCCCCTATACAGTAGAGCTCTGTGAATTTGCCTTCCCACTCTGCAACACAAGAATTACTCAGTTCAGTGTGAGTGAGTGAACAAAATAGAATGTCTAGGTCACAAGTACAACCCCTCTCCCTTTTCTAACTCAAATTACAAGGGAAAGAAAGATGAATTCTTTATTCAGGTCAGTTAATTTCTTAATGTTTCCCTCCTGTGTACAGGAATGCAAATCAGCGAGCAAAGAGAGTGCTGTTCTACAAGGAAGACAGCGGTGGCTCAGAAGTTTATTTCTAATGTCAACTAGCATCTGTGCGCGCCGTATGAAGCCTCGGGCGTTTCGCTTCCCACTTCTCCACCTTCCACGTCGTCCTTCATTTTCTGTTTCTCATTTCACACGCACACACAGATGCACACTAACTATGACAACCTTTCATCACCCTGTGTTTCTGATCCGTCTCAGTCTAATGGTAGTGTTGCGAAATAATAATATATATATCGAAAATACACACAACTGCAGGAAACACACTCGTAGAAAATCCCTTCTGTGGACCAATTGAAAATCTTAATTTATGATACATACATTTTTTATAGACCATTTAGTTTAATGCAAATGTATTTCAATGCATGTATTTTTCATGTGTTAATATGTGTGTTAACGCATACCAGGCTTACTTGGCCTACTTGGCCACAGTGTTAAATCCAGTCAAGCTATCACACCGGCATCAACACTCAGTGACACAAATGAACTACTTAAGATCTTAGATCTTACCAGTGCAGTGTCTTCAATACATTGAATAGTAATTAGTAAATTTACTTTTATAAATTTGACTGATTATATTTATATATAGCTGTAATATATATTATTTATCTTAATAGTAAGTATATGAATACATTTTTAGATACAAACAACCATACTAAATTAATTGCAGATGTCAATTAAGAGTCTGTGAGGTTTTGAAAAGAAAAACTGGTCAAATATGTCTTTTAAGGTATAAATATGCCCTGATCACAAAGATATTAATAGAAAACCAGGTCAGTGTCAGCAGCACCGGTGTATATCATAATCTCATGGAGTGGCTTCACTGGTTTTGGTGTTTGCTTAAATTTAGAAAATAACAGAACTGCAGTGACAGTGACATAGTCTGTGTTATAGTCATAGTGAGAGTTAAGTTAGATATTGGCCTTGTTAAATGTAGATAAGCTACACAAGAACCATTGATGGAGAGTTGAAAAGCATTTTGACATGTGATAAAGACAAAAGAGAGGCTTTAAAGTGCTTCTAAAGTTTCCCTTTGACAGGGTCAGACAGCTTCTGGCACATCAGCGTTTGACATTCACAGAAACATTAGACACTACTGACGTTCTTTTTTGTCTTTTGAAATAAATCTAGACTTTGATCATTTTCCTATTTTAATATCTGTTTGATGTGAAGTTTTCTTTCAACAATCTGCATAATTTGCATGTCAACAGTCTTTTAAAAATCTCCTTGGAAAGCCATTTCCATGGATTGGCATCACTCACTGATTTTCATTTTAATTCATGCTGAATTAATGTTACTTCAGAGGCTTAATGTTCACGTTTCCCCTGTGGCTTGGAAACAAGCCAACATCAGCACAAACTTGGCCAGAGTCTGGCGATATAATTGATCATGTTAATAAATACGATCATGCACAAGACTAATTATGTTCAGAAACGTGTGATTAATATTGATCACCAACAGCTGTTTTGGCACAAGATGAGAAATGCTGTTTTCACAGTATCCGTTAGCTTGGCATCGTCTCCGTGGACCCCGTGAGCCATGTGTCATATCCCCTGTATACAGATATTGAACACGAATCAAATGTGTTTAGTAGTGATGATACAGTTTCAGGGAATGAGGCCAAGGATGTCTTGACTCACAAACACTCTGTAACTCGTCGGTTTCCCAGTGGATCTGCTGATGATATTGCCTCCAAGATGCCTCAACATTGCTTGGTGTGAGGGCAGACCTCGTCTTTAACAACTCTAGATGAGAGGTGCTAATCTAAAATTAAGTAATCGGCATTGCTCTCATGTTCAACTAACCAATTGTCAAGGGAACAGAGACCATTCAAGGTTATGTGATCTTATCTTGAAATGTCATGAAGATTTGCAGATGCTTTGAAATCATCACCCAGCTGCGTTACCTTATCTGTAGTCTCCTCACTGCACAAAAGCTTCTTTACTGTAAAGAGACCAGAGGGACGCACTAAAAGCTCATGGCAGTATACTAACATTCCCCTTAATGACCATGTGTGCATGCTGATAAGCAGGTATAATATTGACCTTGTGCACCATTTAATTTGCATGGATTTCTTTATAAACCTGCAACAATAAAGTCAAATGGTTATATAATACTTTTAATCCTGCCATGGGGAACATGAAATTCTGTTCCACATTTACTGACAATACATCGAAGCATTGAGAAGGAACAGCATTACCGCCCACAGATCCATGCAGCTAGCATGGATACAAATAGTGTGACTTCAGAGGGAAAAATGCTGGTTTAGAAGTGGTGCCATTAAGATTGTAATGGCAAAGGTGTCCGGAACCAGGCTTGACTAAAACCAAATCCTGGATCAGTGGTTGGGGGTGGGGGTGGTGAACGTACAACCCCTACATCTGTCCCAGCAGAGATACATCCAGAGTTCAGTCTGTGCTTAGCTTCTGGCAACAAAAAGGATTTTGTTGAGGTTACAGAAATATTGGCATAATGCTGAAGTTATTACAAATAGATATTGAACTACAAGATCAGTCGCAGCTTATAAGTGAATCGCATTGGACCAACAGACCCTCATTGGTTCAGTTACACTTCTAATAAAATGTATTGGCTGTTGCACTTCAGTTGTATAGAAACAAATTGACAGTGGTCACACAAGACAAGTGAAAAGACAACAAGATGTTCAAGTTCAGTGGTTTGTGATATTCTCCAGACGTCTGTTGCGAACCCCCTTTCCTTTTCTAAAATAATTCCTGACTTGAGATGAAGGTGAGATACTGAGACGTGTCTGATCAAGATGACTAAATAGCACAACTAAAAATAAAGTCGCCTGACCTCCCTGACAATCCAATCATCATCAGAATCATTTTGTTGAAAGCTCCACACTTTTGCCAAGTTTTCAATCACTCTCATATTTCACAAATTATTGAATTCAATTAGCTTCTTGACACTGTCTAAACGCAGAGAAATGAAAGTGCTCTCCTCTGTGGAAAGGTAATGCTGCTCTGACACGCATATGGCTGATCCAAGCTTTTTAACAACGCCATTATTCCTTGTAAGTAAGCAGTTAATTCTGATGTTATTCTTCTTTCTTTTTTTTTTTTTTAAGCCAACAGCATCTGTTCACAACCTTCTCATTAATCCTGCAGACCAGGCATAAAGAATGAAGTTGGATCACAGTGTGCACTATAGTCCTATTTTGGGGTGTAATTTATATGTTCTGTGTTTCCCTCTCAGGGCAATCCATCAGGTTTATTGAGGCACTGCAGGGAAACTAATTGTTGGTCTGGACTCTGAGACTTTCTCCTTGTGGACTGCCAGTTATATTTCATGAATAGAGACAAATCGCAAATGCATACAGATCATTATGTTAATTAAGACAAGCGTAAATACTGATGTGACTCCTTTCCTAGTATTTCACGAGCTGAGTTAGAGCTGGAAGGTTTACTGAAGAAATCTCAGTTCTGACTCGGACTGATAAAGGGTGTTACTGAAAACGACTTGAGGCCGAAGAGGAGAGTGCAAGATATGAACCATTCAAGATACTAAAGTAAAAGTGTCAGTACACACAGAAAACACACATCCTCCCATGGATATTCTACATACAGGGTCCTGCGGCATCCTGTTTTACATGTTTCCCCTCCCTCCTCACACACAGTCTGACCTGTAGAAGGCCATCTGGGATCGGGTGTGATGGTCGAGCCTTAATTGGCCTGTCTGTTACCGCGGGACTTCCAGTTGGTTTCCTCTGGTCAGACTGAGTTCTTCTCAGCCCTGAACTGTGTGCTGGGAACCACAAGATCACAGCAGGGCCCCCATGGGAAATTAAAGCCATGTTTAGATGTTCTCAGGCCAACTCTAGATCTGTCTTTCCTGAGTCTTTCTCATCCAGATCCCAAGTCCATCTCACTGACTTTCACTCCCTCCTGAGTCTTGCCTCCTTTTCACTGGACGGAGGTACAGTGAGGTGTACAGTACATCTGTTCTAGTGAATTACTTTTTTTTTACATTTTACAAAACCATGTTTTGTTCCTTCCCTGAAATAAAATACCTTAAATGCCTCTGTCCAATGTGGGGAAACAATTGTAAATCGTACATATATTATAATGTGAATATTTCTAATAAAGCCTAATTTCCGTTGATACACAAATATAACTTGTGAATATTCGGGGCAGTGACGATAACATCACTGACACCTTACTTTTGTGAATATACTGATTATTCGGGTTATTTATTTAATAATTTGTTTTGCTACAATTATGAATAAATTCATTAACTATTATCACACCAGACTCACAACCATGAAGACAAACAAGTCGAGTCTAGAGCCATGCTAAAGGTCAGGTGGTCACCAAAGTTCTCAAAGACCATAAATGTCTGCATCATATTTCATGGCAATCCATCCACTAATGTATTACACTCAGGACTTTAGACCAAAATAGTGGACTGAGTGAACTTTACTGTAATTACTCATACAGTTGGCCATTTTTCACCCAGAATATTTTGACTGGTCATAGCAGGACAAGCTAAAGAAGGAAGGAAGAGGAGGAAGTGAAGAAGGAAGGTGGAGAACTTTAAGTATCTTTAAATCTTGTTCATGAGTGAAGATGGAGCGGTGGATGGACATTGGGATTGGTGCCACGTCAGCAGTAAAACAGATGTTGTACTGGAGTGTACTGGGAGGCAAAGCTTTATATTTACCTGTCAATCTACGTTCCAACCCTCACCTGAGGTTATGAGCTTCGGGTACTGACCGTGACAATGAGATTGCAGATACAAGCGATTGAAATGAGCTGTCTCTCTTGCAGATCAGCTGCGCCACTGATCTGCAGCGTGTCGCGGTTGTCTGTTGTTCACACAGGCAGCCTGTCTGCTGCGGAGCTGCAATGTGAGGTTTCTGGTAAGATAACTGTATTTCCTCGAATAAAAGAATAGCTATACACACAACTAAATGCCAAGACTTTATGGTATAAGGCTGTGCATCTTCCGGCCCTACAATGACAATAAAATACTATTAGGATTCAGTCAACAGAGGAAAAGAGTGCTATTACTTTGAAACGGCCATCGGAATTGTCAACAGATTAAGCATTGAAACTGTGGTGAAAGGTCATTTTCTCCATCTATTCTGCTGTAAACCTGCGTGATATGTTAGAGAAAAGAGGCAAGACCTCAATTCTCTAGAAGAGCAATGCCACTTAGGCAGCCAGCATGGCCCGGGCGTTAGAGATAGCAGTCTGAACAATCGGAGGGAGCTGTTCCTTTTGTGTCAAATGGAGCAAGGTGGTTCTGATATATCTAATAATTTTCCTTCTGGATGTCTTACATTGGTGGTTCGCCTAAGTAAGTGAGATGAGACGCAGGGGTAGATCCAGAACTTGCTGGAGGTACTATATCCCATCTGGCCTGGGAATGACTTCAGGAAGAGCTGGAAGGCATTGGGGAGTGGGACGCTTGGTACACCCTGATTAGCCTAATGCTCCTACAATCCAACCTTGGACCAAGCAGGAGATGGATATCGAGGGAGAGCAGAAAAACCAGGAGTAATAATATTAACAATAGCCCTGTTAAATGTAAGTTTCCTCTGAGAAGCCTGGTGGTAACAAGTATTTGTTATTGTATAAAAGTCCTTGTCACGTCCTTGACTGGTTGATCTGACCAGCTCAGACTCAGAAAAATGTTTGGATTGAAAATTGTCAGAATTGTTCGAATAACAAATATTACCCATCCAGTTTGAGCAAACCTGCAAAGGAGAATTGGGACCTCGACATGTGCCAAGACGAGAGGCATATCCAGGGGGATTGTATTTGGCAGCCGAGTGTGTGTTATTGCAAATAAGAGCGCTGGTTTCATTCGATAAGGGGGTTTGAATAGATCATGAGGCAGTGAATCTACTGGTCACATTCCAAATCAGCTAATGGGAAGACAATGTTAAATTGCAGGCCTTTTTACTGCCGTTTTGTCCAAGCATATAATTAAAGGTCTCACCATTGGAAAACATAAGCTTCTCCGTACAGTCATCTTTTATAGGAAAGTTTATAATCATCATTTAGTCACTTTCTGGTCTCCCTTCCCCTCTTACTCTTAGGTGTGTAACTCATCACTTGGAGCAACAGAGCGGTGCCATTTTAAATGTAGGGATTATAGTATAATTCTTTTAAAGGAAGTGTTGGAATCCATATCATTCCTGTGGCTTGGACAGCTGCTCCTGCCCTTTATCTCTTTGATGCATCAAAGACAAATCCAAATGGTTTTCCTCACATTCCTGTGCTTCATCTGGTTGAAGTAATCACACTATAGATGATCATTAGCCAACAATGTTTTGTGTGTGGCCTGTTTGATCATTTTTTCCAGTTTATATCCTCCCTCATGAACACTTTAATAACTGCGGGGCCCTTTCATGCAGCCCCCCCATGCCTAATCTACTCTATCGTATAGGTCATGGCTGCCTCTGCTCCGGTTAAGATTACGGTTCCATGTATTAGCCCTGCCCCGAAATGTACACACGCACACTACTGACCTTACTTTTAAAATGATAAATGACGGCGGTTACTTCGAGGTGATGAAGATTCCCGTCGTACCAACAGGCAGTTCTTTCATTTCTTTTAATTCTAATGTGAAAATTTGCTTTTTCTTCTTAGTTCATGTAGTTAATCGACCTGCACGCCTGTTGTTATGTTTCAGCCTGCAGAGTTCGAAGATGAGGGGCCTCTTCATTATAACCTTTCGATACATAATGAAGTGAATGGTGACTAACCACTGATGACAAATATCCTCATCTCCTCTGTGCATTAGAAGCCACACGAACACGGATGCTGTTGATCTTTTCAGGCAATTAACGATAACTGTAAAATGCGTTCCAAGCAAGCTACTTTCTCATAAAACCACTTGCTAATAATGTGTTACATACAGTAACTCTCCTTATTTCCTAGGAGAATCACATCTGTGACATTTCTCATTTCACTTGCTCATCATCAGCCCAATTAAGTCTTAGGAACTAATTCCCAGCAACTGCTCAGGATACTTCCAACCCAGTCTGTTGCCCGGTTACCCAGGCCTAATTATTATGCAGGAGACTGGTTGACTATATGGTGAGCTACGCAGCATGTCACTGGCGTTTCTCATAAAGAACAGATGTAGGTGGGGGAACACAAGAGGTCCAGCGAGTCCCGGTGGACCTAAATCCCACAAGCACATTACTATTCCATTCAACCCTATTTTAAGCCAAAAGTACATGTGATTAATGTGTCACGTGTCACCTTCAATCACCTATAGTGTATAACCTCTCTCATTATAATGGTGAGGTCCTTGTTGGGAGATGGCGTTCAGAAGATAGAAGTAGGTCAAGGTAAGAGTGGGGACGGAATGGTAGGTTGGATTGGCTAATTTCCATTAACCCAACCAATGTTATCTATCCAATTTTCTTAATATATAAGACCTAATAAGTATTCTCCAGTTCGAGGAGATTTGTGGAAAGAAAAATCTCACATCTGCACATCTAGGAGCTTCGGTTGATGCTCTTAATGGCGAGATTTCGTTAATTATTTTTAAATGAAAATTCCTCCTCATTCATCAACACCTCCCATGAGGCTGTACCTTTGGAAAAGCGTATTCCATGGCTTGTTATTGTTGTCACAGAAAACCAATTATGTGCTGGCGAGACCTGCGGTGGCCCCAAACAATCTGCGACTGACATCTGGAAACAGGAAACCCTCAACATGTAATTCTCAAAATAACGGGTTAACAAGTGCTTGTGTGTTGTGGCAAAATTGTGATACATGCAACCTAGGCTTTATCACCCGGTCATCTCCCTAAATAGCCTTCCACAGCGTTAGATTAGATCCAGTAGGTATCTCTCATCGAAGCTTGCATGGTTTTGTATAATTGCTTTATCCCTGCATCTTATAGGAGAGCTGGGATGATTGCATTTTAAAATTAAAGTGGCTGAGGAGAGGTGGCAGATGCATCCTCAAAGAGGAAACAGGCCGATTCCTTGGTTCAAGGTATTTAATTTTCATTTTGATTGAGTTGAGCTTAATGCCCCGACAATTTTACCCATATGGTGGGGCATGAATGTTTATCCAACAGACTTTAGTGCACTGAGAGACTGAATCAGGGCAACAGCAGGGGGTGGATGAGCAAGACTTTAAGTGATTTTCGGTTTTGCAGGTATCAGTGTAGCAACGTTGTACATGCGAGATGAGCGGGAGAGGTATAATAGAGAAAGGGGGGGAAGTTGAGGAGAGGAAAGAAGATGGGTGTGGAATAAAGTTTAGGCTCAGTTGTATCGTCGAACCACATTAATACAATCAAATGAAGACCCGCAGTGTCAAAATGTCAGTGTCGTGTACGAGAAGGCAAACATGGTTAAAAACTGTCAATTTGCTAAATCTTAAAGCATACGGTCAAAACATGGCACTACCGAGCACAGACAAGCTTTCTGTAGGATGCCTTTTGATCAGTTAGTTGCAATCCGCTGTGAGACTATGGTCTGCTGAGGTTTTACGCATCATGGAAGTGCAACCCCTGACCCCATCTTTTATCCCTGAGGTGTAGCCAGGGTTAGATTCATTAGCTGAAGAGGTAACAGGGATGATGAATGGGCTGCATTTGCTCTGCTATACACAAACAGACACACACACACACACACACACACACACACACACACACACACACACACACACACACACACACACACACACACAGGCAAACAACCACATACACACATGGCAGAAACAATCAAGAAGATAAAGAAAGCTTGGAGAGCAATACATGCAGGTGCTGGAAATATAATTAAACTTGCCACATAGGCAAAAGCAAGTAAGGACACTTTTTTTCCCAATCTCGTCTTGTTTGCAGGCGAATAAAGGGATCCTCATCTGGAGGTGGACCTGGAATATCTCACTGTAATTCGACTTTAGTAACAAGCTCAGCACTTTATTTTTATTTCTACATCTGCCAAAGGAGAGTTTTCGTTGAGGTTTCGAGTTATCATGCTGTTTGTTAGTTTGTTTGACTGTTAGTTTACAAGATTATGCAAAATCTTCAGGACTGATCACCAGGTAACTTGGTGGATGAATGCTGTATGGGCAAAGAAAGAACCCAGTAAATTTTGATGCGGATCCGGGAATAGTTTTTTCTCCTTCTTTGACATTGGGAAGTACCAGCAAGAATTCAACACCTACTTTCATCATTTACTAAAGCCTAAGTAGGCATTCATTTAAATAATGCAACTAACCATTTTATGTGTGTCTGTGTGTGTTTGCAGGCGTTTAAATCCACTGAAGCATGTTGCATGTATGTGGGTGTACATATTGAATCTGTTGCAGCCTCACTATACGGTGCACGTAATCATTCATGTCAGTGATTTTATATGTCTGTGGGCTACGATGGCATGGTGTGAAAAGACTTATAGGCTGTCAGTCTGATTTATGGTGTGTGTGTGTGTGTGTGTGTGTGTGTGTGTGTGTGTGTGTGTGTGTGTGTGTGTGTGTGTGTGTGTGTGTGTGTGTGTGTGTGTGTGTGTGTGTGTGTGTGTCAGTCACTCAATGCTTCATGCAGCCACTGATCAGCTGTCAGATCAAAATCATGAAAGAGAAACAGTGGCCCCATTTGGACCGATGGTCTCTATGCAAAAAACACGGAAATATATAAAGGACAAATTAGAATTCCTTTAGACAGAGGTCCTGTAATAGTCACTATTAAAAATGACTGCCCTTTGAATCTGCAATAGCAAAATTAATTGTTCTTGTTAAATTGTTTAAACAGTTTAATTATTTTGCAAACTCAACTCATGACCTTAACCATCAAGTGTACAGTATTCCAATTTAAACCGGATTTAGACAAGTCTCAATAAAACACTGTCTTGTTACAGCATTTTCTGATTATCTTAACCTGAATGGGGCCATACTCGGAATCAGTATTTGATTTTAGTTGCATTAGATATGTATAATTGCTTAATCAGACGATGCTCTGTAACATGTAAACGTGACGATGAACGGAATATCTTAACAGCAACGTTTGTAATGTGTTCTTCAGAATAACTGGGTCATAATACGTAGGAGGTCTGCTTAAAACAAGCTTCATCCTTTGTTGAGCTCTGTTGAGGTAACATCTGACACTGTGGAATCAGTACAATCAGAAAGGTTATTGGCTTTTTCAGGAAGTGAAAATAATTGCAAATACAATGTATAATTTTCCTCAGTAAGCAGAAATAAAGGGTCACAAATGAAAACACTAGAATTTCATTTTAGTGTGAAATAACATTTGTCTGAGTTTGAGTAGTTGACAGACTGATAGCAAAGCAACATAAGTTATAAACCAGGGGTGTGGAGCTTTTTCTATCAAGGGCCAATTCAGTTTTTATAACATCAGTCGCAGACAGGCGATACAAAATTATTGAACACATATATCACACCAACCTCTCTAATGCAATAGCTGGAACTGCTTCAACGGTAGTGAAGATGATGAAGCCACTTTTAGCCAAAGCGACTTGCTCAAACAAATCGTCACCTTGGGTGGTCACATGCGAGGCGTGATTTAGTACGGCATTGGACACAAATAGAGTCAGAGGACCAGCCACAATTCACAGTTCACGAGCAGATTTATTGCAACAGTGTTCGAAGGCGTGCAAAACAAAAAAAAAAGTGCTGACGGTGCTGACTCGTCCAGAGTTGAGGAGGAAATCCAATGAGTCCAGTGTCCAAACGCAAGCTAAGAGTCAAGAGTTCAAGGAAGCTAGGAGGGCTGAGAGGACGCAGGTGAGTCTGAGCGCAGAATAGGAAAGTTTCCAAAATCACAAGCCAAAGATTTGACCACAGCTTGTGCCACTGGGTAAACAACAATCTGGCCGAGTAGTGTTTGGGCCGATCCTTAATTCCTGGCACAGGTTAGGAGTTGATTGCTGGAAGAGATGTAGGTGAGGAGTTGGTGAGAGAGGAGGGAACCTGGAAGCCACAACCCAGGCAAAAGCACGGGAAAGACACAAGCTGCGGTCCAGGCAAGACCAAAATGAACTAAAACAGGCCAAACCCAAACAGCTACTTATGTTCAGCCTGAGGAAAACACTAGAAATTGTGTTTTTACAATATCTTCAGCCATATAACCAATGTGCTTTGAGAAAAATGTTACCTTTGGAACAATTTGACTTTATCTGGTCCGCAGCAATAACAAGTTTCCTTCACAAGTTCACTTTCTAAATGAGGTTTGAGCTTCAAAGCTTGCTCACCACAAAACTAATTGGTGTAATATTGTCCCCGTAAGAAATGAGTCTTGTGAAAGCTGCTTGTGAAGCACTCAAAGTCGACCAAGGAGCTCTAACCCAGCGTGTTTGTTTTTAAAATCTATATATTTCAGCAGCATGTTTCCATCTGTAATGATGCTTGAGATTGGCCTTTTCCATTGCTGCAACACACTTCTCTTTTACCTCAGCCAAAAACTCAGTTTGTCCATTTCTATTGAAAAGTTTGACATCGCACATCCACTTTTATTTTCTTCCCTGTCGCCACAATGATTGTCAGCAATGACACGTAACAGCTTTGTGGGTTTTCTTCACCCTGACTTTGACCTGGTGGCAATACAATCAGCGGGGAGCGACCTAAAAGACAAGGTGAATAAAATAGCTGCAGTCATCATTTCATATTTCTGAGATGCTTTTTCCTATTTTATTAATTGCCTCGTAGGCTGGATCAAACCTTCTTCCGGGGCCATAAACATCCGGATGTTCCCATTCACCCCTGTTGCAAACAAACCTCTGCAAGATAAATTTGATTACACTGGGTTTGGGTGCAGCTGAGAAACACTTTATCTAGATAATGAGACCGCTGGCTTCCTTTTTCTTCAAGCAGTCAGCCCATGCGGTACCTGAACACATGGCCAATTAGTGTAACGTATGAAGGACGAGTCACGTACGACTTAGTTTCCAGGACTATATCTCCCCAAGATGATGTCAGACTCCAGAAACACGCGTGTGCAGGAGAGTGCACATGAGATCACAACCAGCAGAGATGGTAGATCATCTATCATCGTATAGGCTTGTGTCATATTACACACCAGCCACGGACTGTAGATAAAATCCATGACTGCAAATGATGCAGGGTCCCCTCGAAGACGCATGAGATCTGAAATGAGAAGAGAGAGTAGAGAGAGGCACAGGATGAAGGGTGAATGTATTTTACTGTATAGAATTCCAATAGGAAGTGCACTGTATTAAATACAATAAATTTGTTAAAGACAAAGGGTCACAATTACATGGAGAACCACTATGATGTTCTGTTCTCTACTTGGTTTTCTATACACCCTTGGTAATTCTCTTAATGGCTTTTCTGACAGGTTTACCATTCAACATGGAGGCGTGAGACGTGTGGCTGCACTTGACTTATTTATTAAAAGCTCCTCAAGCCAATGATGTATCCAGATACTGAATATAAATCATACAAAATAGGGGCGGCACGTAAGCTAGTGAGCAGAACTATAAATCATAAAATGAGTGGGGGGAGCGGACAAAGCAAAGTTGACTTTCAAACTCAAAGATTCAACCAGCATGCAAGGAAAAAGATGGTTAGATGGATGGATGGATGAATGAATGAATGAATGAATGAATGATGGATGGATGGATGGATGGATGGATGGATGGTATGTTTTGGAGCGTGGACTGTCTGCAGAATATAAAAGCCGACTTCCGTGACAACATCATCTGAAACCAGTTACATGATTCCAATGCAGGATCATAAGGTTTATTACTTTCTAGTTGTATATGCAGAGGGAGTGTTGTTAAAATGTTAATCTGTGCGTGTGTGTGTGTTACACGGCTTTTGCACACTGGAGCCTATTAGTAGGCGTTCTGCTGCCACAGACTGTTTTTAACTGAAATTACATTGTACGTCTCACAGTTCAGGACGAGTGTGAACTTAAGTAATATGCAAGTCCATTCGTTACCTTTACCGAGGAGGTTGTGTTTCCATCTGCGTTTGTTTGTCTGTGTGTTCATCAGCAGGATTATGCAAAAAAACTACTTGACAGATTTCCATGAAATTTTGTGGATGGGTGGCGCATGACGCAATGAAGAATCCATTAACTTTCAGAGCTGATCCGGATAAATCGGCAGATTACATTTTTCTTATCACTTCTTTGACATGGCGAGACAAACCAATTTGCTCTTCTGTTTGTTAGTGCATTTGTCTGATTACCCGATAACCGCTCAACATATTTCCACAAAACAATAGCCATACTCGCACTGTGCCACATTATGAACACAGCTGCAGGTCCTCAACGTAAGCTCCTCCAGAGCTACACAGCCCCTGCGTGGTTCAAAATAATGTCCTTGTACCTGATAAATATGGCAACCAGTCCCCTTTTGGCTTCAGGCAGATTTTAGAGGTTGATATCTAGGTTTAGAATATACATTTGTCACATGGTTTTACATATTTTCTGTATTTGTTTACAGCCTTGAAATATAAACTGAAACATCTTATCCAGCATCTTATCGCCCACTGTCAGGAGACAGTTCCTGCGCTTCCACTTTCTACCTCCACCAAGGAGGTTGTTTTCATTGCAGTGATTATTTGTCTGTTTAGCCATATTACTCAAAAAGCTACTGAACATATTTCCATGAAATCTTGTGGAGGGGTTGGGTCTGACCCATAGAAGAACCCATCACACTTTGGAGAGGATCTGTATAAATGTTCTGCTGCTGGAATTTATTATCACTTTCTGTATCATGTCCCAGGGCGCCCTTCCAAATGCCGTCTACTATTCCTCTCATTGTTCATGTTTGCTTTCTGCATTCGTTTTCATTCATTTTGATCTCTTTCCACATATCTGCTAATCGCCTCTTGAGTCTCTCACTGCACTCCCTCATCTCCGTTGCTTCCACAGGTTTGTCCTTCAAGATCTTGGAAGGAGAAACGCGCTTTGCAAATCAGAGCGATGGCGCCCGCCTGCGGAGAACGACTTGTGATCATCTCTCATACATGACAAAAGCCTGCGAGGAGTCTTCCCCAGTCAGATTGGTCTCTTTACCATCTATCATAGGTTCTGGGGTGCCTGCGTTGTTTGCCTCATTCTTCTTGTCCTCAAGGGGAGAGTGTTTTTTTTTTAAATAGCATAGTGGAGCTAAAGTTTTTTTGTCCACATGAATCGTGTGCTTGTTTTAGTGTTTTTCTTTTATGGCAGAAATTTGTGAAGTTATCGCGCTGCGACGTGCCATTACATTTGCATATTTGTTATGGGATAATACAGAAAGAGATCTTGTGTCCCTGGTTAATATTCTGTAGGACAATATGAACTGGAATAAAGCAGGGGACTGGTTATTTTCATTGTCTTATCAGGCATCTTTCTGAACCCTGTGTCCTTGAATGTAAGCTCATATATAACAACAATTTCAAAGAGAGTTGACATGGTGAAGGACACACAGATGCAACAATGATATGTTTTTATTTGACTTTTGTGGAAAGTCACAGATATATATTTATGACGAATATCAGTAAAATGTTTGACCATATTTTCCCATCAAACATCCATTAACAATGAGCCAAAATTAAAATCTTGTCCTTAACCAAAGTGCTTTTGTTGCCTGAACCTAATTGTAGACTGGACTCTGGATCTGAACCCAGGTCTAATCCTGATCTTAATTTATCTTGTATCAAGGAATGACGATGGATTGTTTTATGGCAGTTTGGTAAACATGCATATAAAAGGTAAATTGATAGCATGGAAAATTGGAATACATTTGATCAAATCAGGGGGATAAAGTTAACAAGCTCCGAGGCGCTGAGCCGAGTGAAAAGTGGTTTTGGTGTTTTATAGGGCACGGAAACTTTCATCATTCATCACATAAATTGGGGGTTAGTTTTTTCCATATGAAATCATTCCAAAAAGTTGTGGCTGTAAAAAGGTTACACAACAATCTGATTAATTTGAAGGTGTTTTTGAAGGACAGTTGTGTTATTCACTTTCCTTTTTCTAAAGCAAGTTGATAAGCTAAAAAGGCAAATACAAAAAGTAGTGTGGAGTACTTGCCGGCCCCTCAACTGTCTACCCACTAACATGCAAAACTGCTGTATATACACTTTATCCAAGCCTTAACTTACTTGAGGGCTGTGGGTAAACCAAGAGCATGGAGATGGCTTTAAAATATGTATTTATTATAATTATTTATTATTATAATGCTACTACAGGCAGAAAATATATTAAGCAGTTACCAGAATAGATAGAAGGAACAATCAAGTGGAACATTTTAGTCATAATTCTAAATTTAGAAGCATTTTTGGAAAAAATAAAAGGAAAGGTTGGTCATTTGGTGGAGTTTACCCCAGGGTAGCAGTTAAGTTGAGCATGAAGACTGGGCAAGATAGATGGGGTAAAATGCCACACAACTAAAACCTTCCCTGTGTGTGTGTGTGTGTGTGTGTGTGTGTGTGTGTGTGTGTGTGAGAGAGAGAGAGATTCTGTCTTTTATCTCGAGGGCCTTCCAGGATGCAGGAGCCGACAATCTGTCTCTCCATCCTGCCTCTGCTGAGAATCCTGTCCTAATAACATATCTCACGGTGAAAACGCCTCCTAATGTGGAAAATGGTAAGAATTCAACACAAAGGTTTTCCTGTGCCTGTGTCATTGCTGTGCGGACAATTCTCCACCGGTCAATTTCCTCACCCCATCTTTTGAATGATCTTCTGATCTACTGTAGCTTTTCTTCTGCCTTCACTGAGGGAATCAGTTTTCTCTCTGACCCTTGCCTGATTGCTTTTTGGCTCTACCACACTCTATATACGGTATTATATGTGTATATTACGTGTGTATGCACAGTTCAGGTCTATTTGGATGGGAGTTGTCAAATCAATGACGATTTTATGACTTTGCTTTTTCCGTTTCACGGACTTGTGCTCTCTCGGTCACAGACGTTGTGGCTGATCAGTGTGTACGTTTACTTATCTTAGGAAATGGCCTGTGTATGGATAACATACACAGGCCATCTGCATCCACCGGTTGGGCTCAGAGATATCTGCAAAGAGAGAGACTCCCCCAGCAGTCTAGACCTATAGCAGCATAACTAAGGGATGGTTCAGGACTCACCTGATCCAGAACTAAATGTAGTCTTTTTCAAAAAGGAATGTTTTAAGTTTAATCTTAAATGTAGAGATGGTGTCTGCCTCCCGAACCCAGAGTGGGAGCTGGTTCCACAGGAGAGGAGCCTACCTCCCATTGTACTCTTACCGATTCTAGGAAACACAAGGGAGCGAAATGATCTATTGGGACAATACAGTGTTATGAGGTCTTTGATATATGAAGGGGTATAACTCCTAGATGGAGGGCAGGTTGGCTCCAGGGATTTTCTCTGCAGGCCTGACAATCCATTGTAGTCTGTTCCTCTCCTGTTTGGTGGCCGTACCAAAGTTTTCAGCGATGGAAGTGCAGAGGATGGAGTGGACGATTTCTATTTGCCCCGACCATCTCCTCGTGCAACTCCTGCTCATTTACGAATCAAAGCCACACTCTAACCATAATCCAGGAAGCAATTACTCTACCAACAAAATGAATTTGAGTTGTATAGAAACACAATATGAGACAGGGCTGTGTTCAGGGTATTGGACGGCTCCAGCCGCCACCGTGACCCTGAAATAACAAGGTGCAACAAATTAATTGGAGTGAGGGTTTCGTACATGTTCTCTGAATAAGCAGGAGCTCAGACAAACACACAGCAGCATGTGGTTGGAATGCACAGATCTGCATTATTCCACTTTGAATGAATTACCCTTGAGTCTTTCGGCTCTTTCAGATGGCAGATGAACACGGCGCGGCGTTTTACTGGCCTCAAGGAAAAGAAGCACAGTGTCAATCATTCATACTCCATCGCCGAAGTTCAAGTTACAAGTAACAGGGATTATGTGCTTTCACAGGCCAGTGTTGCCATGATACAAGTTTCAGGCGCCTTTATTTCCCCTCGTTCCATTGCCAGAGCTGCTGCATCAGGATAATGAGGCAGCTGTTCAGGCAGCGGCTGCTGTCTGCCAAAATATGTTTCAATTCATTTCCATTAAAACTGATTTGAGGAGATTTAGGGAGACGTTTTAATAAAGTTTTAACTCCAGCGGTGAAGTCGGGAGAACAAGGTGAGAAACTAAACATCACAAACATGTAGTGCGGCATCAGCAGTAATGCAGGCGTCGGCCATCCAGTTGAGGTAGTTGGTGCCTTCGGTCACCTTCCATTGGGTGCTGCCAACTGGGAGAAGAACCAGACCTCGCTGGAGGGATTACATGTCTCATCTGGCCCCGGGAACACATGGGATCCCCTAGAAGGAGACGGACAGTTCAGCTGCAGAGGAACGTCTGGGACGTCCTGCTAAGCTGGCTGCCCCTGTTACCAGATCCCGCATATAGCTCAAGGAAATGGATGGAAAATGCGCATTTCGGCATTTGTCGGATCTGACGAAAGAAGTTTTGATTCGTTTAGCACTAACAGTGCCTACAGCCACCGGACCACTCTGCTCCTGCTCCATGAAAACAAAGAGAAGACTTGACTGTGCTGGTTTTCATGATGCTTAATGTGTACACGTGGAAATAATCAGACATTGCGGTCGCATTACTCTCATCTGGGTGGCCACTGCTATAAGGCCACAGCTCTGAAACGCCCCCCAGCGAAGAAGAGTGCAGGCTAGATAGTGTCGCTTTCCATTACCACCACACTCGCCTTCCTAAAATTAGAGAGGGTGCCTCCGTAAACATTGTCGGGGACCTTGGAATGACTGCCAGCAGGAGTTGTAATATAATTCTAATGGTTGCAGGTTGAAGAGGAAACTACAAATCATGTTAAAAGACAATAAATGTTTGGTTGGTTGCTTCCTATTAATCCCTCCGACCTCACATGGCCACAAAGTGTCACTAAGGTCAGACCCCATGGACTAATTAAATTAAGTGAACTGTGAAGGCTTCATATCCATATCTTATAGGACAGGATGCTGTTAATCCTCATCTTTACTCATTGAGGCACCATCATTGGAGAGGGGTGACAAACTAACAAAGAAAAACAAATTCATTGGTCCAAGTGTGGCTTTGACGGAGTTGTTGAAACAGCCTGACAGTGTGCGACTGACTGACAAACCGATATTGTATTTGTTATGCCTGCCAGTGATGGAAAGTGCAACAAAGCACATGGCGAGAGAGAGAGAGAGAGAGAGAGAGAGAGCTAACTGCTAACTGTGCAGCCAATATCTCTGTCCCTGTCCTTTTTCTGCTCTGCACTGTGCGCTAGCACTAATCAATGCTTGGCACTAGTCATTTGTAGAGTCACATCCTGAGTGCCAGCATAAGGAGACTCCAAGGTCAACATGCAGTGCACACAGGGTTACAACACAGCTGCTCATGCACACAAACAGATGCACACACCCTAACAGGATCACTCAGGTTATAATCTGATTGGCTGGTTCCCTGGCTCCCCCCCCCCCCCCACACACACACACACACACCTAAAGTGATGGGCCGTCATAGTCTCCCTGCTATCCATAACAGCACAGAGTGGAGATGCTTTGCATCTAGATTTTTCTATTCTGACAAAGATGTGCGTTGACATTTATTCGCTGGATGGGAGGGAGCTGCTGGGAACACAATACACACTCCAGGATTTAGTGCCAAGTGAAAGGGTGATTGCGGGGAGTGCTGCACAGAACTTTTTGTGTTACCCACCTGCAACCACAAAAGTGTTTACAGAAGGGGCATACTGGAGGTTAAGATCAATTTCACGGTGTTTCTCCTTCTCTCAAAGGCCTGCCAGTAATCTCTGGAACCTTTTCTACAAAGCTGTGCTAGTTTTTTCCGAATAAAGACTTTCAAACCCTGCGTCAATAGGAGTGGATCTGTGTCCCTTGTTATGTGGCAGACTTTGCTTTTTAAGATGGTGGAGTCGAAGCGATAAGTCCAAGTGAGTTATTTTTGTGTCAGAAGTTTGCACTTGATGTGTTGTTTTGTTTCCACTCGGCCTCCCACATGAGCAGGAGCTTGTTTGGTTCCACTGCGGTTATCTTTCGCCCTGGAAGTCCTCCGCTGAAACACATCAGAACCATCTGAGGGAAACAGCCCACTGGGTTTACAGCCCTGACGTCCAACTGATAGATTTTAGACTATTCTTATCTTCTAGAAATACTCGCCCTCCTTTCTTTATATACAGCTTTTCAGTTTTTTTCCATGAAGATTTCAGTTTTTCTCACTTTTCATTCAAAGTGTCACAACCTATTTACACAACCTGTGGAGGGAGAAGTCGTCCTTGTTGTCTAAGCAACAGCAGCAGCAACACAACCCATGCTGCAACAAAGCATTTTGAAGAAGACATGTGAATTTCATATTTAGAATTAGTCTTAACTGAATTATTGCTTTTACTTCAGTTTACTTCACAGGACAAGAATAACTCGTACAGTGATTCCACATCTGTTCCAGAAGTTTTATTTTCTACACAAAGTCAATAGAAGGACTCATATCGCAAACTTGCTTAATGTTCCGCAAAAAAAGCAGAAAACCTGCTGATCTTCACTGAGCAGAGAAGCTCACATACAAATGATCCCCTCCATGTTGGTCCCTCGCTCTCTCTGTGATGGGAAATTAAATAAATCCCCAATGTTTACAGATGTTTTAAAGGAATGTAATCACATAACCGTGTAATGATTAAATTGTTAAGGCAATCGAAACTTAACTTTTATACCTGCAACTAGATCCTGTGGGACAACGTTTTTTCCTCTTCGGCACATTGGCGAAAATCAGAAGGGGATTATAGTCTCACCAGGGGCTTTGGTTGTTTGATGATAACGAGAAACTCTTTCCATGTGTAAAATTGTGTGTTCTAGTGAGACGGAACAATGGGCGTACTGGCTTGAACAGTATCTCAAAGGATGGAGTGCTGTCTCAAAGACGGTATCTGTCATTTTAGGTCATCTTTATCAGATGTTTGTTAAAGTGTTCAGTTTTCTGGTGGAGTTGGTTTTAATTAGTTATATGATGCTATGAAAACAGGATCAAATGAATCATGATTTTACTTTAAGGCCCCGTGACTCCCATGTTTCAATACATGCTGCAGAACACAGTGTGAAAATGCTGAATGTAGGATTCCACGATCAATGCAAGACACAGATGGAGGAGAGAAATAAATCTAAACAGGCAAATATTTATAGACGCAGGAGAACAAGAGATTAAGAGAGAGAAGAGAGAGGATAAGCTATTACGATGAGTCGTTTTATGGTACAATAATGCAGATGCTTCTCGCTAATATGACCCCTGTGGTATTTGTCTTGAAGGGCAATGAAAGGCAGAGAGATTTTTGCTGAGACTCAAATCTGCAGCATGTGGTTCTTTACCCAATTTAGGAATTAATGTGTGAAATTACCAGCTGGTTATTTGGTGAGCGGTCTCTGGTCCATATTTGTACATGTTCGTCCTTGCTGTCAACATTCATTTGTAAGAGATGAAAAGTGATTTCCCCTGATACATTTTATTGAATAAACTATGAGTACATAACTGCCAGTACTACTGTTCCCTCTGATGCAGAAACTAAACCCTGCTGAACAATTCCTCTGATAAAACATGACTTCACCAGCACATCACGTCACATTCCTGTCCAGGGTCTTTATTTTTAGTCACAGGCAGCTGTGTACAAATCACTGTACTGCAAACAAAACATAGCAATTGTGACATTCATAAATATGTAGTAAAGGAGCGCATGTACAAATTCATATTACTTATTGATATCCATCCCTCAAGATATAGGTGACTAGTGTTCAGTGAAAGATAAGTAACATAACTTAATCATTCCTGTCCTGGTTATTTTGGGGCCTGTACATGCGTGTGTGTGTGTGTGTGTGTGTGCGTGTGTGCGCGTGTGCGCGTGCGTGCGCGTGCATGCGTGCGTGCCATAAACGTTTTTTAAAGATGGATGTCATTAATGCTCCTCAAAAGTGAAGCCAAAGCATTTTAATTGTTCCTTGGCCGCTGACTGTAACAAAGGTCACATGACCTGTATCCCCTATGTTATTGGATGGGAAAAGTCAAAGTCTATCTATCCATCTGTCTATCTATTTTTCTATCTATCTATCTATCTTGTTTCTTCTGTGAAGGACCCCAGTGAAAACCAGGGATTCATCCTTGGCTACTAATAGATTGTCAATTGTCACGTTAGAAGCATCATCACCCCCCCCCCCCATCCCCCCACTCGCTTGTAGTGTATCCAAGACGGGATCCCCTGCTGTGTTCGTACATAGAATTTATACGACAGGTCAGGCGGAGAAAGTTCGCAGAAACTGCACAGTGTCCCTTTCCAGACATTTGCATTCGCACATGCACCCTTTCAGAGAAAATACAGAGTTTCTGTGGAGGTCAGTGCATGTCTGAAAGCATCTTCTGAGTCTGTGTGTGTGTGTTGTGTGTGTGTGTGTGTGTGTGTGTGTGTGTGTGTGTGTGTCCAGATGTGTGTGTTTAGGGGAGTTTATGAAGCAGAGAGAGAAGGTTGCAGGACCAGTGAGAGAGTTCATGGAGGCAGCGAGGCCTTAGGCTCTGCCACAGCGGCACAGGCATCATCATCGCAGATCAGAGGAGCTATATTTAGGACGAGTTAGATTTTCTCCTCACAGGTCTCTGCCTCTTCACAGTCTGATTTTAATAAACAGGCCAAATAACAACATCCTCCTTTTCCCCCTCTCTGAATACTCGCCCTCCTTTTTTTTATATACAGCTTTTCAGCTTTTTCCCATGTTTGTGTCTGTTTTTCTCACATTTCATTCAAAGTGTCACAACATATTTAACTCACAACCTGATGTGGGACATGCCGTCTTTGTCGTCTAAACAACAGCAGCAGCAACACAACCGATGCTGTGACAGCTTCAACTCTGTGACGCATAATTACTCATTGTACTCCTACATATTACTCCTTCCTGCATCATGGGGTTAAATTCTCACCCCTGTCCATTCGTGTGTTTGTGTGATTGTCAGCAGGATTAAGCAAAAACTACACAACATATTTCCACGAGACACCAGCCATTGAATTTTGGACAAAGGTTTGAGAGATTGCATTTTCAGGGAACAAATCATGGATCTTGGTGAACAAAACAGGCATGCTCGGGTAATTGAAATCTACATGTGTGCAATTTGATGTTTTAATTGAATTTAAATTGACTGCTGGAGCATGGCAGAGGTGTGTGCTCTACTGATGTGATGCTCTGCGATGGTTGTAGTTTTGGTCTTATTATGTGCTTTTAAAATGGCTGACAGAGGCAATTGTGCAATGTGCTGCTGACAGGTCATTGTGATGGGGGCACTTTTCATGTGCTATTTTCGATGCAAGTTCAGAGCTGTGTGCAGGTACAACAAATCAAACAGCTGTTTCAGTGGCCTCCCAGACACAGATACTAATGACTGAGGTGAAAGAACTATATTCTTAGACTGACTCACTAGATCAATTTAAAATACCTCAAAGTCTAAGGATATAAAAGTAAGAGAGTTCGTTTAATAAAATTCTTCAGATGTTTTATATTTGGAGAAAATAAAAACTGCTTAATGGACAATTTATAACAAAGAAAACCTGACAACGTGCATCATGGATGATTTTCTCATATGTGCACAGCCGTTCTCTTCTTATAGAATTTAATTTTTAACAAAGATGTCGAGTATCACACACTCAGGAGATTTAGAAACTCACACTTTGTGTCAGCTTGCCATGAATTTCACATGAGAAAAATCCCTCTAGCACGGCAGTAAATACTGAGGTGGCAGTTTGGCCTCACATTGATGCACGGGTGGCACTCGGCCTCTAAAAGGATCTATTTTAAGATCATGTTGTACAGTGTAAAGGATAATTACAACTGTGTTCAGCATGGACCCTCAGCTGTCGTTGTTTGTGTTGGATTAGGTGTTGGACAAAGACATTTGAGTTCATCCTCTGGGGCACAACGGACATCTGTTTAATGGTAACGCATCCAACGCTTCCTGAGGCCAGTCTGGGTGTGTGTCAAAACCCATAGACCTAAATATTTTAGCAGAAATCTAAGACGGTGAAGGCTTCATCCTTAACAATGTACAAACAGACTGACATCTCCTTCCCTTGAGCCAAAACAAGGTGAGCGACCCTGAGTAAAACTATTTTACTTCCATGCATTCAAACTATTATAGGCTGCTTGAAGACATGCACTGAAGTCAGGACTTTCCCCTTGAAATTTAGTAACTGCGGACATTTTCCAGAACTCCTGCAAACCCTGGAGTAAAATGTCCAGCGCATATGAGAACACAGCAATTTCAAAGTGAGTTAGTGGCCGTAATGATGGTGTTTCTTACCTCAGGATGAAAAAAAAGGTGCAACACACGTAGAAGATGACAAGAAAAACATGTGGTTTCTGGAGCTGAATTCACACGTCATGCAAACTCCAGAAACTGTCTGGACCTAATTTGCCTCACGTTTTCCAGAGTGCATGTCTGAAAAGGGCCAAACTGTGTTCATTCTGTTTTCAGAGGAATTTATTTAATGTTTCCATTGAGGTAAAGAAGGAGCGAGTGATTATAATTGTGCAGCGCTGTGTCCTCCCTCTTTCACATACATGGTGCACAGCCTAAACTGCAGCGGCATCTTAAACCGCAGACATTCTGAAAACAAACAAATCCATCAGAGATGCCTCGCTGGCTCCGCAGTCTCCTCTTCTTCCTTATGTAACGTAGGTCCTGTCACAGGGAGTCAGCTTCAGGGGCTCGGGCTCCCACAGCAGCAGCATGGATCTTGTTAATACTGACCCAATTTAATGGGCAGGCGACAGGGATGATGGCCGGATGATGTCTGCCTGGTTTGCTGGCTGACTGGCTGCTACTTGATGGCTGAATGTCTGAGTAGTGAATTTCCTGTTTGACTGGTGGACCGGCTGGATGTGTAACGAATGAGTATTTTAATGATGTCTCGCCTTCAATCGATTTCTGGTTAACACCAAGCTGTTGCAGCAGGAAGAGGAAAATATAGAAACCACTTATTATTAATCTGTTGCTGTCAAACACCTCCAACTACAGATTCTGCTTCCGCATAATAATAACATTAATAAATTGATTATGAATTATACAACAAATAGCAAAGTTATTGATTTAAAAGCTGGAAGAATCCTAGATGTCCCGAAAACAAAATAAAAATGATGAATGAAATGTTCAAGATTACATCAGATTGGGTAGAAATCACAATGGGGGAAATGCAATTGAGACATGGGAAGACTGAGCCTAAAATAAAATGTATTTATGTCAATGAATGGCTCTACATCATCGTTGTTTTATTGTATTGTATGTTTGTGGCAGGTCGTCCTCTACTGGGAAAATAATATCTCTGCTTCAAGGTGTGCTGCACTGCTTTGTTGCAGGAAAAGTACAATAGAAAATAAAATATTTTAGTATGAAATGAGAAACTGAAATAGCTGCGTGGAGGAAAATGTCATCTCACTATGAGTGTAATGATTTTTTCTCTGACTACAGTAGCAGCTTGTATTGACTGATGAAGAAAAATTGCTGTGCTACTGCAGGAACTGAATATCT